>JAUMJL010000019.1:2679561-5359122 GCA_033558185.1 Dromococcyx pavoninus | reverse complement strand
TAAAATTTCACTGTAAAAATACAGAAACATAAATTTTTAAAGTTGAAAGTATGCACTGAGTCATCTTCATACACAGTAAAAGATAATTTTTTAAAATCCTTATCTTCATGTATTTTAAAGAAATTCTTGTATTCTGTAAGCTTTACTGAATAGTTACCTTAATACTAAGAAAATTAAATTTTTGGCACAGCATCTAGTGGTCAGAAGCCCATGACTTCATTATAATTAATGAAATTAAATATAACTAAGTAGTATTGCATGCTGATTGTGAGTAGAAGACTGTTTGGTGAGGATGAAACTTTTAGAACATATCTCAATATACAGGAACTCTTTTTTAAAAATGTCTAATACTAATTTTTAAATTGTTCTTATCTTACAGCTCTGTATAGAAAGTTTTTACTCTAATTTAATGACTACCTTTTGCTTATTTCAATTGCATTTGAATGGAGGGATTTACATATTGTTAATTTGCTGCTGAATTTTTTCTTGACTTTTTTATTTTTTCCAAGCTTCTCCCTGAACAATATTTCTCAAAGTAAAGAATGGCAAGAGTACAAATTGGCAGAAGATTGGGAATCTCATTAAAAAAATTTGAAACTTTGCAATAGGCGTACATTATCAAATATCATCCTCAGAGCACAGTGTTCAAAACTTCATTTACTAGCATTATAAATGATTTCACTCAACTTGGAATGTGAAAGGGAAATTACATGACTGGTTACATATGATGTGAGTAAAGTATGAACATTTTTTTCTGGACCAATACTGCTGATAGATGAGAATCTGGTATTATAAACTGTTACTTACCCTGGATTCTGCAGCTGCGGGCTGATTAAAACTCAGCAGGAAGAGCTATAATAAATAAATGCCACCGGCTGCAAGAACAGGTGTTTGTGTCTTCATTTAGAAGCCAAAGTAAAACAGAAGATGCCAAGGGGCTGAAGTAGATCGGTATTTGAAGTGACATAATTTGCTACTACTTGTCCTTGAACTTAAAAGCATATTATTCTGTTTTCAAGACTCCTTATTAGGGACTCAACAGTCATTTCTAGGAATGAAGCAGCTCTCTGCCTCCTCTGTGTAGCTGTCCATTCCCCAGTATTTGTTTCTCCATTCAATGGTATTTAACATGTTGCCTTTGACTAAGAACATATGCACGAAAATAAGTAAAATCAGCATTTGATATTTTATTTAATTTCACCAATCTCATCAGTGATTTGTCTGACATTTGTAGTCCAAACAACTCAATATAATCATGGGAATCTATCATGTCTTATGTGTTACTTGATGGATTGCATACATGTTTACAGAAGAAGAAACATTTTAATAAAGAAAATACAAATCATTCTGTTTCTGATGTTTATTTCAGTGACATTTATGATGCAGATGAAGTATACAAGTATCTCTCCCAGGGAAAGTGAAGGTCTTTTCACTGTGTCTCATGTTTGAAACTCCTCAGTGGTAAATTCCAGTTGCAGAATCCTTTTTCATAATAGCAGAATGAAGGAGTAGCAATCAGAATAGCTAAGTGTCTAAACAAATACGAAAATTGACATGCTTTATATTTTTTCATGTAAATAAAAAATGAAGTAGAGTTCATACCAATGATTGTGATATACCTTTAGCTAAATCCAGAACCAATAAGGCTAAACGGATTCAGTCTGTTCCAAAGAAAGTCCTAGGAAGTTACTTTCATGTTAGCAGAAGTCTCAAGCTAGAAGGCAAAAAGATTTCACTCCTCAAATTGTAGTTTACAGCAGAAGACTTTAAGACAGTTCGTGGTGTCAGGTAACACTTGTAGTCAGCAGGGAGAGAACTCAAGGGTAACAAAGTTTCTGAGAGCTCTATTTTTTCCTCTTTTGCAAGAGATGTCACACATAAATAAGTGCTGAAATCCCATAATACTTAAAGCTGATGTGGAGAGTTATCACTGGGAATACGCGCAATATCACAAAGTCATTTAAAATCTACATGCTGTCTGAAGTGTGGATTATAAAAAGGAAAAGCGGATAACTGGAAAGCTTTGGGAAGACTTAGCATATCTGAGATGTAAAAATTACTTTTGTGTCTTATTTTAGCGAGCAAGGGTTGAACAGGAGCTGGACCTGCACCCTGTCAAAGGTAGGATTACCTGGGATTTTTTGTTTGTTTTTCAATTTCTGACAGTCTAGATGAGTAATAATCTTGGAGGTAAATTATGTTTCAATGATTCCTATGTCAATATCCTGAGAGAGACATTACAAAGCCTGTTATTTGCTACAATGGCCAAAGAATGTTTTGAAAAGAAGGTGATCTCTTTTATGGTATTGAGTATTGGGGAAAAACCTTTCCTCTTTTAAAAATGGAAAACAGACAAATCGCATCATTTGGGATATTAGTCCTCTTGCACTAACACCAAAGATGCCTGGAACTTATTCAAAATTTTATTTTCTATATTGAACATAATGAGGTATTAAAATGAGATTTAATGTAAGTGAGAATACAATTTATAATAGAACAAAATATCACTTCTAATTCTGCTCAGAGAAGTATACACATTGTTATAGATACTTTAGAATTTAAAAACTATCACAGTTAAGTCAGTAATATATGCAAAAATTTTTGGAGAATTTTTTTTAATATAACTAGATAGAAGTATCAACCAAAGAATTAGGAAGTTCACCAGTGTGAATTGTTATGCCTGATTTTGTCTCCCACAATGTAATTGGACAAGTCTATAAATGTTTCTTATTAAACTAACTACACTAAAATATTGGACTGCCTTCACGTGTAGTGTCCTGATTAAACAAGAATGCCAGCATCTTATTTTATGATGCTTATTTTCAGGGAATATCAGGAAAGTTGATATAATTGTTAGCAGACTTATTTTCAATTAAAAAGGCTGTAGCAAATTTCGTTGTAAACAATGTCATAGTGTGATGTCTACCTTAAATCACTGCTCAGATAAAGGAGACCTTGGCTAAATCTACCAAATCAGACAAGATTGGCTCAGAATGAGCTGGAAAACAAGCAATAGACAAACTTTGTTACCTTATGGGAGCTTCGCTGACTTCACACTTTTGTATCATATTTGAGGGTGGAGACCAATAGGTGAGAGAAAGCCTGACAGAAATGGTGATAACTGCTGATTGTCATTGGATGAAGAGATTGGCTACATGATTAGCAAGGCCATTAGCAGCTTGTGCTGCTGTTCTAGTTTACAGCTCAATAAACAGGGAAGACAATTGCTGAATGGGAGGTGGGGGCACCACACCACTTACAGATTTCAGACACCATGTCAAAGTTTAAACCCAAGGTGGAACACTTTCACACAGCGGCCAGGCCACTAGCCAGGACTAGGGTACATCCATTGGTCAGTATGAGTGTCCTGTGCCCTGGGTCTGTGCTACCAGTCTAAAATTGAACAGAAGGGCAGGGACTGTAGATGTAGGATGTGGTATGTAGGAGGAGTACATAGGATAAAAACACTCGGCTATATATTACTGTCCATCACTATACTCAATATGTTTAGTAAATAAACTCTAGATTATATCAAAGTGATGATGTGGTTCTGTTCTTGTGACACTGTGCCCAATCACCTGATCACAATAAATGATGGTTTTTAAAATACCAAATGTTATGATAAAGGTTTTATCTTGTCAAAGTCTTTATACTTTGGGATTCTCCTCTTAAAGAGAAAGTGGAGCATAAAATTTGGGGGGGATGGACAAAAAACAATAAATAAAAAAAAAAACCCCCCCACCCCACCAGCCCCAGCTTTAGCGGGAAAAAATGATGAAACTCACTGATTGAAAGAAAGCAGTGAGGGGTGGGAAGCTGATACAGAAGTTGTCTTCTAGAAAGAAATAATTTTCCATGTTCTTAGCACACAGTTTAATTCATCAATCCAGATGTAAAACAAAATCCTACAAAAACTGGTAATGCTTATTTTCCACAGGACTGTGAAAAAGAGATGTACGTAAATGCCCAAAATGTCACAAGTCCAGATCTTATTCTTATTTTTGTTCTTAATCTTACTCTTAAACCATACAAAGGATGGAGAGAAGTGCAGGGTGTAGTTCCCTGTTTTTTCAACTTGTTTTTTTTCCCATATTTTGTAGGTTCAAGAACTTTCCTCCACTGTATTCACTTAAAAGACAAAGCAATGAACCCACTCCAGTGCTTTTGAAAGTATACAATGGTATCTGATTATTAGGTAAATGTTTTCTGGAAGAGTTGTTCAGGTTCTTCAAATGTTCTGAAAAGTATTCCTTCTGTTCTTCTTTATCAGAGTTTATTAAATTGCTTTTAGCCACAAATTGTCCCCTGTGACTAAGGTGCCAGATGTATTGTTTGTGCTGTCTGTACCTCAAGTGCTTTTGCTGCTTCAAGTGCTTCTGGTGCCTGGGTGCTACTGTATGGTATACATCCACTTGCATGGATAAAAGGGTTTATCACAGTATAGAGGCTGGTTCCCCCTCAACAATTTCTATGAGTCAAAAACAGACTGTTGTTGAAGTGTATATTACTAGAAATAAACATCTGAGATGGTGAAAGATTATTTATATGAATCTTGTTTTTCAGTCTTCCTCTGGGAAAAGCTGACGTTGCCTGCTGTTTTACTAGACGTGAAAGAAGACAAACAGTAAAGATGATAAATATCTGTAATAATCATAGAGTGAGTATATCGTTCAAATTTAGAATCTCCTTCTGAATTGCTAATACGTCATATTTTCAGAATCTGTGTTTTGATAGAAAGGATTAAGTCTATTAGCATGGAATTAGAACCTGTAAAACAGAAGTGCTAGTCTTACTCAGTATATACTGGGTAAAACAACTATCACTTTTGTTTCCTAAAACAACTTTTAATATGTGTATCAGACATCAACAGATAGATTTGTCGATTTCTATAATAAATTTGAATGATTGCTTAAATGGAAAATATTGGACAGGTTCATTTACTGAATGAGACAGTTAAGCTCTAGACAAATAGTAGTTTACAGTTTGAGAAAGTCTATATAAAGATTCTTAAAATGGTTTCCTGAAAGGCGTAATGAAAGAGCAGAACTATTAGAACTACCTGTTGAGAGTTTTTTCCAAAACATGGACAAGTTAGAAGGTAGTGCATATTTGGTTCCCTTGTTTTGAGTAAGGCTGATGTCTGAGTAGTTTTTAAATTACTTTTTTTTGGTTTGAATTAGAAATTATCTCATCTTTGACACCTAAGGTATTGCCTATGCAATATTCCAGACCAAACTCATGGAAGCAAGATAAATATTATTAATATCCTCTGTTCTATGACTGTAAAATTTTGTCATTTGAGTTTTTTCATGTTATCTTTATAAAAGTTTGTACTTTTTTGCTATTTAATGTCCTCATCCTTGTTCTCTCCTTAGTTACTGTGACATAGTGTTCTAAATATCATAGCCTAAATAGACATTGTTTATATTTATCCAAATCATACTTTAGAAAATCATTAGGACATGAAATTTCAGGAAACCTTGAGTTTTCTTAGGCTGTGCGTTTCATGGGTTTAAAATAAGAAGATAAAAAGAGGGATTCTCAAGATTTTCTTTGTTATTTTAACGCGTGCATTTATTATTAACTAGTAATGTTTACAGATAATTAAATATTTTTGACATTATTACAGCAGTGCAATTTGGAGGAGAGGTAATAGTTCCATTACAATAACAATTTATATTATTACAGCTGAGTACAGAGGGGAAATTAAGACAATGAAGTGAACTTTCAGAAGTATTTTCAGATTAATTTCCCACTGAACATTAATCAGCAAGGATTAGATTGTAATAAAATAAGATCTGAGATCCTATTACTGGTCTGGATGTCTCCATGTGCCTGTGTTAGCGGAGAGACGAAGACATAACCACTTGGGGGAGGTTCTATAAGGTGTTTTATTTCGAGGTCCCGGGAACCAGGGGTACGCACCCAAATCTGGTTCCAAAGGCCATCACAGCGTGACCGCAATTTTATTCCATAACCTAATGTATATGCAACAGGTCATGCCTCAGTTACCTCATCTACTTAATACACATGTAAAACGATTACTTCATCGATTAATTACATCATTAGTCCCATCTGCGCTTGCACAGACCCCTCTGGTGGTCGTCAAGAAGCCCCTCATGTTGAAGTAAGACGTCTTCCTCACCATGTCCTTTTCACCTCTCTGCACTGGAGTCAGTCCAGCGTCCTTGGACGTATTTCAGCTTTCACTTCTCCCGAAACCATTACCAGATCCAGGATCTCTTTTGTTTCTACGAGTCCATCCTTGAAGTTTCGTCTCCATATTGCAAATTTTACTTCTATAAGGTAAAACTCTCCCCAAGGCTCCCAACTACGGAGTTAATCATTAACTGAATTACTTACCCTTAAAATCAGCTACTCTTGATTTTAATTAAAGCTTTTATACCCAGAAAATCATTGATTTTTCCTTATTATTTGTTAATCTTATCGATTAACTATAATTCCCAATCATCTTAATTTTATTGATCATCAAATTCCCAACACCTGGAAGTGAAAGACTGATTTAGATCCACTTTTGATGTTATTAATTTATACCTACAAGTTGCCAGTTTATCAGGGAGATAAAAAGACATCTTTAGAGAGTTTTAGGCCTCTGGTGGCAAAGAGCCTGGAGGATCTCACAGCCAGAGACAGTCTGAGCCTTGTATTCTCCAGATGTAGTTCATAGTTTGAGTAGATTTGAGATTGAATGGTTTCTGTATGTGTGTGCTGCTAAAAGAATATTTAGACTCTGTGTTAACAATGAGTTGACTTTTAAGTTGCTGCACAGTTCTGCAGCATACACCCATAGAAATCAGTATACTGTTGTGTTGAGAATTAGGACATCAGACTTCATGCCTTACTGCTTCAATGAACCATGTTCTTTTCGCTGTGGTTCACAGGAGTGACCTTTGCCAACCTCAAAATTGAAATGGTTCTGTATAGTACTGCGTTTGGTTTTTTTTTTAAAAAGAGTCTTCAGAGAATTTATCCTTCTTCACAAGGGAAATCTAAGAAGTTTTCAGAATTAGAGGAAGGAAGCAAAAAAAGGGTCTTTTTTAATATATTCTCATTTCTTGCTATAGAAATCTAGCTTCACTAAAATTTACTTCTGATTGGTTGTCATTCATTTATTACCTGAACTAATTAGCTAGAGCTTGCAGTGGTGAATTAGGATAATATCAGTGTAAAGAGAAGAGCATGAGTGGAAATGTTAACTGTTGGACAATGTGAGAAATGCCAGTTCACAGATAGAATTTTAGAGAGGACAAAGTCTTAGAAGCAAAGAGATTTATTTACAGCGCTGGGTGCATAAGAGGATGGACCCTCCTCTATGCACACTGTTTGGTCCCACTCATGTACATTTATTTAGGGTACTTATACATATTCATTTAGTTTGTTACTCCCCCCCTCCCCCCTTACATGCATACTATCCCTCTTGACATGCATACCACCAGTTCTGATTCACAGCAATAAAATGTTACATATTCATTGCATTCCCCAATATGTCTATACATGTGCATTACCTGTCTCTGTTTCATATTAAAATGAGTTTTGAAAGGTTATTTACATGTCCTTAACTGGGTATTTGGAAACCTGCATTCTTCCTGACCCCCTACTGATTTCAGCTCTCACAATCTGGTTGAAGCAAAACTTTTATTTATCTATTACAGACAATAAGATGTCCCCTTTCTCTCTAGTATTTTAATGAAATCTTTAAGAAACTAAAACAATTTCACATGTTAAACAAGAACCTAGCAATAATATTTGCAATACTATATTTCTTTCAGAATCAACTTATCTCTCATTTGAGATGACACACTTAAAAATATTCTATTTTTTATTCTATATTCACTCATTTTCCACAGTTTGCACAAAAGTTTTGATCGTACTTCAAGAGGCAATTACTCAAATATTTTTGTATGATATATAACTGTGATGAAGTACTCGATTAAAAACCTATTTTCAAAATCTCTGAGACAGAGATGGGAATAAAACGAAAGCATAAGGATCTAAAAGTATAACATGACTAACTTAGGTCAGATTGCTATGTATATTTGTCAGTCTTCTACAACATTTTAGAAATGTCAGTTATGGTTCTATAGGAATGGGAATAGCTTTTAAAGGCCTCATACAAAGTTATGGATCATGATTTTTGAGAAATAAACATTCACATTTTTTTTCCAGTTCATTGGGTTCCTGAAGCAAAAATTCATGATGAATCACTCAGAAATACCGTAAAATCCTTACAGTACTTAGAGATGTGCAAATTTTCTCTCAGGGGGAAAAAAAAAAGGATTTTTTCAGTATTCATGGGAATCAAAATGGAAAGCTATATGCAACACATTAAACCAGTTAAAAATAGAAACCTTCTGTCTTCTACTGTGTTCTCTCCCAAATCAATCAAGTTGGTTAAATCTTTGGTGCCAAACTTGCTTTGACCTACTTACAAGTCTGAGAACTGAGAAAGTGCAGGACATCCTCTCTGCAAAAAGGAATGATTTAACTCAAGCATAACACTGGGGGGGGGGGGTGGGGACAAAGCTGATTGCTTAAGCTTCCTTGTAGAACAAACCTAAAACCTAAAGTCTTTAGGGAAAAATGTAGACTAGACAGATCTAACAGACACGTAGACTGTTGAAAAATTGCTTGAAGCTGCTGCTGCCAAAAACGTCTTTGGAAACACTGTAACGCAAAAACCTTTGGCCTAAATACTCCCATACAGCAGACAGGAAACTCCTGGAGTTTTCTATAAACCTGTCTGTCTGCATATGTGTGCCACTTCATTCAGCTGGCAGGTGGTTTGATCAATACCTGAGTTACAGAGATTCAGAGATCTGAGCCTTTTCATTGTCCCCCTTCTGCGGCAGTGATGAGCCAAGTATAAATGTGAGCAGAAAGATAGATAGGTGGAAGTGGGGCTCGGGTAGAGTTATTACTCCCCATTAACCTTTTCCAAGAGAATTTCAGATCTCAGCAAGAGAACTGGCTCCAGTTTAATGTTGACCTAGAATCCCTGTAGTAATAAAGCTGAAATGAGGCAGTGGACTGAAAACTATTTCCCAGAGCTCATGGTCCCATTTTTAACTGTTAAATACCTAGCAATATGTATGCTGTTATCCTAGATAAAAAGGGTTGGATCCAAATTCCCATTAAAATTCTCAGAATATCTCCAAAACATTTCAGTGGAAGTTAGCTCAGACCAATAGCACATACATCAAACTCTGCCAAAAGTACTCTTCAGTATAGTCCTGGAGTAACAAATCTTCAACAAAAAGAAAATACTGGCACTTACAAGTTTTCTGATTAACGTAATTCATTCATTATAAGCAGAAACACACTGTCTTCAGCTTAATCACTTATCCTTCTGCTATATTAAAATGGAAATATTTGGATGGCATAAAACTTTTAATATTGCTCCAGATATACAACCTTGAATGGTATTTCTCACATACAAACCAAAAAAAATATGAATGCTTGAAAAGAACTCTAATATAAATGTCTCAAATAATACTAACAAGTAGAGAATGTATATTTTAAATGACAACCGAAAATCTTATCTAATAAATCATGCTTGACCTGGAGATGATACACATCATTTTACTTGTTTTCAAGCGAAGCATCTAATTTAAACTAATTTAAGCTTTCTCGGTAATTAAATTGCCGAGAAACACTTTTGGGGTATTTCATCCTACTTTCTATAGAAAGATGAGAAAGGATGAAACTCTATACTGCTGAGTGACTGATTTCTCTCTCTTCTCACCATTACAGTGGTTGTTGAGGGGGAAAGAAACCTATTTTTGTAACATATCCAGTTTTAGAGACTGGTAGGAAAGTCCCAGATTTCCTGTACCCTGAAATATTTGGAAATGACACATCACTTGCCCATGTATTTTTGTGTTGAACTGTCAGTTGATATCACAATCTTATCCCATTGATAAGTATTATTTTATCTCATGAATAGATTTTGAGAAGTAGTTTGATTACTGTGAAGGAGTGGATGGAAATGTAATCTGAGGACAAACTTTGAACTCCAAGTGTTCAAGAAAAAGTACTGGATTTGTAACAGAATCGAAAAATCACAGAATGATTTAGGTTGGAAAAAACATTTAAGACCATTGAGTCCAACCATAAATTTAATCTTGTCAAGTCCAGTACTAAACAATGTCCTTAAGTGCCACGTCTACATATCTTTTAAATACCTCCTAGCCAAATAAGAAACCATGATTGTAAAAACATAGATTTTGAAGGAAGAAGTACTAATTAGAATCTAGAATTTGAAGAGGTATTACTGGGATGAAATTATCAATGAAATGAAGTTAATAACTCCAACAGGATGGAACCGAGTACACAAACCAGAAGACCACAGATTTAGAAATTAGTTTCAAAAAAAAACCCTCTTTACATTAAAAATCACCATCTGGAGACAGAAGAGTCAAAATTTCTACTAAATTACATCAAGAGTAAAGGCTAATGTAGAGAATGATTCTACTTCTATTGTTGTCTTAAACACTGATTCTGGTTGTTTTGTCTTAAACATCGTCTGACTACTTGTATTGTTGTCTTTAATATCTTCTTGAGTGCTGTGGCTCCTGCTGGGTTGACTGTGCCGCTGCAGTGGAAGGGGGAGGAGGTGCAGCAGCAGGTTCTGCCTCCCACACCTGGCTCCCCACGGGGATCCAGAGGGTTCAGGCAGAGGTTATTCTGGCGAGGGTCTGTTGAACTGCCAGTGGCCCTGGAGCCCCCAGACCCAATTCCAAAATCTTCACAAAGAAGCCTCTGCGCATGTGCCAATTCGAGAGCTTTCACAGCAACACCACCACCACCTCCCATGCTAGAAGAGGGGGCAGGGACTCGTTCCATAAATAGAAGCCCACAAAGAAGGCAGGGGCTGTGCACGCAGCACCCCACTTAAAACGTCTGAGAAGACACTGGCACAGAACCACAGGGCCAAGTGCTCCTGAAGACCACGCTTTCCAGAGACCCATGGAGTGGTGACTATTTTCCTCTTCCCCCCCCCCCCCCCACTCCCCCTCTCTTTCTCTCTTTCTTTCTTTCTGTTTTCCATGGCACTAGTGTGCATCAGATCGGATCCGAGTTGTGTTGTTTTTGTCCAGCTGCCTTGAGTTCATCAGATTGCGATCTGTACAGATCTGAACGGAGTGGGATCTGTATTTTGCAACTTTTGTGAAGTTGCAACTCGGAGTGCACCCAAGTATTTGATTCCGTATTTTAACCGTGCCCAAAATACTCGTTTGCTGTTCTGGCCATGTCCAAAACGAGTACCGATTCCATATTTTGGCCATGCCCAGAATATTGATTTGCTGTTTTGTCTGAGTCCAAAATAAACACTGCTTGGATTTACCCTGGGAGATTTGTCGTCTCCAATTCACAATATTTCAAGTAGCCTAAGTAAGAGCTTTCAGATGTTATATTAAGGAAAGGTTTGCCAATAGTAGCTTTTGCTGCAACTATGTCTAGATTTTATTTATTTTAAATAAATGGGTGAGTTTCACCACGTTGAACATCGAGACAGTAATTTCTTGTTTCCTCAAAGAAGGCACTATCCTGGGCTGCATTAGGAGAAGTTTTACCGGCAGGTCAAGGGAGGCGATCTCTTCCCCTCTGCACAGCACTGGTGAGACACATCTGGAGTGTGTGGCCCGGGTCTGGGCTGCTCAGTGCAAGGAAAACATACAGAGAGAGTCTAGACAGGGCTGCTTAAGATGACAAAGGGACTGGAGCAACTCTTCTCTGAGGAGAGGCTGAGAGAGGTGGGACTTTTTAGCCTGGAGAAGAGAAGGCTTGAGGGAAGTCTCATGAATGCATATGAATACCTGAAGGGAAGGTGCGAAGAAGATGGAGCCAGGCTCTTTTCAGTGGTGCACTGTGACAAGGCAAGAGGCCATGGGCACAAGTTGAAACGCAGGGGGTTCTGTGTGAACATGAGAAAACACTTTCATTGTGAGCGTGACTGAGCACTGGCACAGGTTGCCAAGGGAAGTTATGGAGTCTCCCTCCATGAAGATACTCAAAAGCCATGTGAACACATTACTGGGAAGCCGGCTCTAGGTGACTCTGCTTGAGCAGAAGGCCTAGGGCAGATACTCTCCAGAGTAACCTCAACTATTCTGTGATTGTGTGAGTTCTGTGTTCTTAAACTTAGATTTTTGGTCAAAGATCTTTGGGTAGGAACCTTCCCTGCTCTCTTTTGAACAAGTTTCTCTACCTGTTTTAGTCTAAAGTGGGCCCCCTTATGGCCTCAGCTTCTTACCTGTTGACTGCATAGCTTGAAAGTAAAACTGACCCTATAAGCATTTCCCATGTTTAAAACTTTTAGCTTAACTGTATATTCTTGTCTTTGTAATGCACAAACCTTTTTATAAACCTAGTTACCCATAATTCAGATGTAGGCTGTTTCCTTAATTTTATATTTCTCTGGCAAAAATCACCAGATAAGCAAAACCCATATTTTCATTAACTGAAATTCTTAAAATATATTTTCAACCAGCTTTCAAAGAAACATCTGTTCTGGTGGAAATACCAGTTTTTGTACCAACACGCACTTGCTTTTCTGCTCTGCTATTTTTCGGATTGCTCTTTAGAGCTGATATCTTATTCATGAGACCTACAAATATGCTGTAAAGCAATTAACATTTTGTTTTGAACAAAACTGTTATCTGAGTTATTATTGCTTAAACTATTATCTCTCCATCTTTCTAGCAGTTTTTATTATGCTTTCTGCACACAACTAGAATGATATAAAATAAATCATCTGCATGAAATACTTTTAGATTATTTCCTCATGTTTTGTTATAAAACAGTGATAGAATGATGCACTGTGAAAGTGTATTCTAGACCTATAGAAACTATAAAGGCTACTAATACCTAACAGTTACCCAGCCTCTTACATTTTGTACTTACAATTTACGATATTATTCCATCTATGAAGCAAATAAAAGCCAGTCTGATAATTCACGCAAAATACTGAAAAAATGGACTCATATGGGCAATCTGAAAGCAAGTACATAAAAAGATACATGCACTGGGTAATATTAGGTTAAAGAAAGGATGAGGGTGGGGGAGGGCTTGTTGTGGAGGGGGTGTTGATCATTTTTTAAAAAGGTTCCTAGGCAGAGGGGTTTCAAGGCATTAAGAAAAAACTTCAGTTTCTAGTATAATGACACTGTTGGTGTGTGGTGGGTTTTTTGGTTTCTTTTTTCTTTTTTGAAGCCTCTGATATAGAAAAAATGTTTGCTTTGTGATAGTTTGGAGAGCAAAGCATAGTGGTAGTATAGGAAGGAATCAAAATACTATGATGTATAAGTAGTAACCTCTTTGAGTAGTTTATCTGTTTAGTCTTCCTTTCCTATAAGAAAGTCAACATTTCTAATAAGTTGATTAAATTATATGGCAATTCTAGGAAAATATTATCTGTAAGTTGTTCCATTAGCCTAATTTATTGATTATTTTTTTCAATTTCTAAGATTATTTTCTAGAGATTCCTGTAAAGCTACTTATCTACTGTGATGGTCTTCTTTTCAGAAGTATTGTACACGTTTTTTCTCATAAAATTCTCCACTGTAATGCTTTTTAGCCTAGTTTTTCCTTTAGAAAAAAAGTTGTGTTGAGAAATGAATAAATTTCAAACATTTTGTTGCTACTACTTCCGATTATATTACAAAATGCATTCTTCGCTAAAAGGGTGGAATTTTTTTTAGGAAAACATACAAATCATTCTGTAATTTTTTCTGCAAGCCTGCTAGTTTCTTTTGCTTGTCTTTTTTGCTTAGTGAGCTACAAAAACTTATCAAGTAATTGGTCATCTACTGAGAACATTTCAGATACTTGGAAATCATTGAAACTAGAATTCTTGTTCTTTGAATAACCACTTTTAGAAAACTCATTCTGATGTTGGATTGTGGGTAGAAAACTAAAAGGGTACAGAGGTTAAATTCTTTTGTTCTTTATATATCTACAGACTATCTATAAGGTTGCACATAAGTATCTAAAGTGGAACGTTTATTTACCGCAATACTGGAAAACATCTTCTTGGTTGTTATTTATTCCAATTGTTGCTTCTAAACCTAGCAAACATCTGTCTTTATATGCTGCAATTTCAAAAGTCTTAAAGAAGTTGATTTAGTATGTGTATATATTCCTCTTACCTGTTTAAATAGGCTGGCAGCTGGGACATGCTGTGGTAGGCTGTTTGGTTCCTTTTTCTTGAATGCAACTGATTAGTTCAGTAATTATTTTTAAATCACATTGAACATTTTGCTTACACCTGGACTGTTAAGAGAATAGAATTCAGAAAGAAATTCATATTAAAGTTAAATGTAGATGTTCCTGTATCTGAAAGAGGGAAAATGGATTCAGTAGAAAAGGAGTCTCGTCTGCGTGCCAATGGAACCACACTGTATGACCGAACATTTAGGGTTTCTGTTGTAGTAGTGAAAATATTCATTCAATTTATGGAAATAAGTGTCCTATTCATTTCCATTCTATCCTAATGCTGTCTATGCATTATACAAGACACTATTTTAAATAAATGAAGGTCATAGCCAAAAATGTACAATTCAATTTCTAGCTGTTATCCAGAAAGGTAGAAGTTGTGTGTTGGAATGCTCTTCAGCAGATACAAAAGCTTTAACCTATGTTTTGTATAAAGCAGTTATATAAAAGGCTAACACTATGGAAGCATTCTAGAAGTACTCCTGTGTAGTTATCTGGTTCCATGAGGAAATTTGTGTAGAAATTGTATGGACCCAGCATGGCATAGGTTAAAATATTGCAGAGTAGGTGACTATGAAATGTGACTCTGTGCCCATGCTCCACCTCCCAGTGGGTTAAGGGAGGGGACATGCTGAAGAGCTGTCTCAACCTGTTACCTGATCTGCCACTTGACCCAGGTGAGAGACGGGCAGAAAGTTTAAAAAAAACCTGTAACCTCATGGACATCAACCATGTTCTTGTACCCCCAGAACAAAGAAAAAACACATGGATTCTTGAAGGTAGTGACTGTCGTTCATCTCTTCTATCTCTCGTATAAACTCTCTTTTCTCTCTTTCTCTCTCTTCGTTCCCTTCTCCTTATTTCTTTGTAACAAGTGCAGCTGCAGCAGGCTGTAGCTGGCTTTTTTGGTTTTCGGTCCGGCAACACCAGGCCTTCTTACATATTTTGTTTCTGCTAAGCAGATTGTTATTCAGTGTTACCAGTGCTTCTAACTTGTGAATCATTCACGGTTACACCGGCCTCTGTGTCTTGTTGGTGCTCTGTACCATACGGGTCATTGATTGTTTGAATCCAGTGTTTCAGGGCATGCACCTTTTTTAGCAAAATATTGTTCACACTCTCCTGCTGAGTGATTTGTGTCACTCTGATGCCGTGCCAGTGATGACAAAGAGCTCTTCCCAGTCACATAAATGCATCTCCTTATGAGGTTTCTGTTCTCAGTTGTTTAAACTTCTTATGAAGGTCTTACAGAGTTATGGTGTCTAACATGACTTGGTCTACTTTAAGACCAGATACTTCTAGATCAATCTAGATTTCCTTATGATTAGTATTACAATACCAGTCCCTGCACACTATGTTATCATTTTCACACAGCAGTAATTGTGATTTTTTTTTCCAGTTTCAGATAGTATCAATTAAAGAGAGAAAAAAGAAAAACAGTATTCGAACACTTCCAGAGCAGATATTTAAAAAAATGTGCTCCTACATATTTAGGTCTGAATATAGGTCCTTGGCTTGCTAGATCCATTTGACTGCAGGGTTTTTTGGATAGTAAATTTACTATTCCAGTTTCAAGGGAAGATAAGCATTTGCTTCTGTGTAGCTCTACTGAAAATATGGGTGACTGCTAAATCAACGCATAAAGCTAACATAAACCAAAACCTGAACTTGTGTGATACATGAAAAAGGCCAGCAGTTCAGCCACTGAATTTATGGGATTGTCCTAGAAACGTACAGAGGATTTGAGGGAATTGTTATGGTTTTTTTCCTTTAGATTTCATAGACCAAGCATGACCCAGGGAACCTTCCTCCAGTAATTGCTCTGAAAATCACTTCACGAAATCAGTACTTTTCTGTTCAGCAGTTCTAGGTTAGGATCTAGTTATTTCTGTAAGTCAGACAGGTTTTGAAATATTATTTGTAGAATATGAATCCAGCACCAAGTGTGAGTGAATTACAAACTTCTGCAATATCTGGAAGCACTATGTAAAATCACTTTTGTGAACATCAAAAAATAATTACTCAGCTCTAACTATTGAAGTCTTTACTAGTGCAGATCTTGAGCCTGTAAGACACAGAAAATGGTTCTGGGATACAAGGGCTCAACCTTCTTTTGGAGACTGCTAAAAAGGTGGCCTGTCCTCAAGCTGATGTGGTGGATTAAACCTAGGAATACAAGTTCTACAATCTTGTGAATTGGCAAGAATGCTGGAGTCTGTCTTTGAATATTAAGAATAAAATATTGGGCTGTATCTTTGTAGCCTAATAAATATGAAGTTGCCGCTGTTATCTACAGATGACAGGCTTTGTACAACTTTTCAAGGCTTTAGGACTTTGCAGGTTTTGTCTGGTTTCATTTTGGCCAGTCTGAAAAAATTTAACTTGTTTAATGATACCATCAGTTTTCTAACGATGTTTTAATTTTGCTTTATATAATCATGTAATCTAATTTTGCTATAGATGGTAGTAGAAAGTAATTATTCTGTATAGGAGGAAATACTTATCACACCAACAGTAGTAGCAGTATGAATTAATACAGGTATCATACGGCAGCAGCAGCCTTGAAATGGTCTCAGGGCACTGTAGAAGAGATTCCATAGCTATGAATAATTCACCAGTGGTCAGTTAAGAAAACGTGGACTTGATTGCGGGGCAAAAGCAATTTTAAGATCAATAAAGAAAAATAAGAATAGTTATCCAATATATGTAAGGTCATCTATATGTTTGGCTGTAAAGTAGAATTTTAATGAAGAAAAGGCAAGTGCAAAGCCTTTAATAGTATTAACTTTATTTTCTTCTTTTTCTATAATAACTAAACCTGGCCTAATAATAATTGATTAGACTCTTACGGTTTCAATTCTATGACCAAAAATTTTTGGCTTTGCCAAGATTCCTATTTTCAATAACAAGGTTTTTGGTGTAGTGTTCTCAATTCTTGCCAAACACTGTACTTACCTGATTTCAGAAGAGCTGTGTCCATTTGTACCAATTAGGAGACTGGTTTATGTTATTAGTTTTCAGAGTCAGGAGCTGACTTCTGTTGTCAACAATTTAAATGCAGTCAATTCAGGCATCTTGGGATCTTCTATCTGAAAACAGGAAGAACAACTTTCCTTTATCTTCAGCCTCTGCTTAAAGGGGATATAGAGCTCTTTATCATGATATGCTCGATGGCATGAATGAAAAAATGCTGTACTACAGTACATGGTGAGTATATTATCATTCTAGTAACCGGTCAGTTTTGCATTAACTCAGCAAAGGCTCAGAATTTGAACCAATCAGGCTTGCTTTGTCTGAATTTGACCTATTTGAAACAATTTTGGCAATGCCTGTTACTGTTAAAACACTTACTATATATTGCCTAATTTATTTCAGATTTAGCTTAACATAATTTTTTAGTATAACACTTACTGTTACAATAATTTCAGTGTGTTTCTGCAACTAATGGATGCTAATTCTATTCTACTAATTCTACTAGTGCTATTAGTAACAGCTAGTACTAATCAGCAGTTATTGTGTGGAAAGGGAATGATTTATGACTGTAGAGTAGTAACATACAGGATATACACCCTGAAAGTCTGGGCAAAGGATAAGAGCAGAGTCCCCAGAGCTATTAAAAAATAATCATGGTCAACTACTAAGCATTAAACAAGTGCTACCGTGGAAGTTGGGTAGAACCACTTTTACAGATAACAAAAGGAACAAAGAGCTAATGTCCAACACATGTATAATATGCAACAATTACATAAAAATTGTAGATTGTGAACTAATGAAGAAAGGGGACTGTGTAGAGCATATATGACCCTAAACAGACAATTTCATGAGTATTGACATCATTCCCCTTCCGATGAAGAACTTGCTAATGCTAATGATTTGTCAGTGTGAATCTGAGTATGGCAGATTTTTTTGTTTTGGGATTTTTTGGGATTTTTTTTTTTCTTGGTTGGGTTTCTTGATTTCTTTGGTTCTTTTTGGGGATAAAATGTAAAGGTGAGAATAACACCAAAGATACAGACAGATACTAGCTAGTTTGATCAATTTTGACTGTATCTTGAAAGGTTATTACCAGTAATTATATACTTTGGTCTATAATTTTTACTGTCACTTAATTGGACTAACAATATTTTCATTAGATTGTTAATATTTTAATTAAAGTATCAATAAATGCTTGGGTTTTTATACGTTTCTCTAGCCTGCATAAATCTTATTATGCTGCTGGTCTGTACCAAACCTGCAGTTCTGATTGTAGTTTGGATACAGTTATGTGTTGCAGTACCTGCTGTTACATGAAGTTGAACACAAGCTGAGTTAAATAATAATACAAAGGGGAAAATACAGGTGACAGAACTATTTAGGGGATTTGGGTTTGTTTATTTCAGATTTCTTTCCTGTAACCAATTCTAGATTTGGTTCTGCTGACACTTGTAACCTTTCAGTTATTTTCCTGTTTTTATTATAAAGTCTGTACAACATATTGCAATGGTAGATTGGTAAGCAGTGTCTTTGATAGTGATATCTGCAGAGACTCTGCTTTTAATTAAAGTGGTATGTTGGAATTACAAAAACATAGACTAGATAGGTCATCAACTGTAATAGCTATTTAAAGGACATACAAACTTAAACATAAGTCAGCATATAGCAACTAATAGTAACTTTCTCTAAGGTGCATATAGTGCAAGATAAAACTTCCGACGTCGAACAAATTCAGAAAAGGTTTTTCATTTTTATTTCACAGATATATTCTTTAAAAAAAAATCCATTTCAGGAAGGACAGTTATCACACAAATATATTGTGACAAATTGCCATCTTTCTGCAAGTCTTTATTTTGAAGAGAAAGTGAAAGCGTTGAAAGAAGAAGTGTATCAGCTTAGCCAAATGAGTGTGTTATGAATAATATTCATTCCACACTAAGTTTATATTAAATGCTGCACCTCTGCTTTGTATGTCAAAGTCTTGGCTTTGTTCAGATTTTTAGATATTTTGAGAAGTTTAGAGATTTTGTCTAAATTTTGTCATAACTGACAACTCAGATGAAATAGAAGAGATGAACAGTGTTCATATGGAACTGGCAGAACTGCTGAATACTGTTTTCTTTCTGAGCAGAGTGGGTTGGCAGCAGAATGAGAAAGAGATGAGAGGGATCTATATAATACTGGGAGAGAAAGGACTCATAACTAAAAATAATAAAAATACAGAACATCTTTGTTAGGCTTTAAAAAGTGTGATACATATTAAAACACTCTGTAAGTTACAATATGTTTTTTCCAGTCTTTATTCAGAATATTGCTCAATAAATGAATTTCCTTACTTAAATGATACGATAGTTACTCTTTGGTAAAATTTGTTAACATAGAACCAGCTCCTAGAAGCAGTATAGCCGTATTACCGATTATGAGGTTCAAACTAATTACTGTGAGACACAGTAAATCAATTCAACGAAATACCTACTTTCTGATTCTGCTTTTACGGTATAAGCTGTTTTCTCAGAATTGTGCTCTATTGCGCAGAGGCAGTAGGTCACCTATGTTTGGAAGAACCAGCATTTGCTACTGAATGGCTGCTGAAGTCATACCTTTGTGTTTCATTTGAATTCTCAATAGTAATTTGTCAATGTCCAGTGACTATAAATACTGAACTTCAGATATATATTGACTTATAGTGGCTGGAGAGCTGCCTGGAGGAGAGGGACCTAGGGGTGCTGTTCGACAGCAGGCTGAATATGAGTCAGCAGTGTGCCCAGGTGGCCAAGGTGGCCAATTGCATCTTGGCCTGTATCAAAAACAGTGTGACCAGCAGGACAAGGGAGGTGATTGTGCCCCTGTACTCGGCACTGGTGAGGCCACACCTCAAATACTGTGTTCAGTTCTGGGCCCCTCAGTACAAAAGGATATTGAGGTGTTGGAGCGTGTCCAGAGAAGGGTGACGAGGCTGGTGAAGGGGCTGGAAAACAAGTCCTACAGGGAACGGCTGAGGGAACTGGGGTTGTTCAGCTTGGAGAAGAAGAGGCTGAGGGGAGACCCCATCGCTGTCTACGGCTGCCTGGAAGGAGGCTGTGGCAGAGCAAGTGTTGATCTCTTCTCTCAAGTGACAGGTGATAGGACAAGGGGAAATGGCCATAAGTTGCGCCAGGGGAGGTTCAGACTAGATATTAGGAAGAATTTCTTTACTAAAACGGTGGTCAGGCACTGGAACAAGCTGCCCAGGAAGGTGGTTGAATCACCATCCCTGGAGGTTTTTAAAAAAAGGATAGATGAGTTTTTGAGGGACATGGTTTAGCGGATAATGGGTACGGTTGAACTTGATGATCTTAGAGGTCTCTTCCAACCAGAAGATTCTATGATTTTTTTTTATTACTAGAGCAAGGAGCTGGGTGGGAGAAGAAGAGATTTGTTGGTGTCCTGCTGAAATTTAGGCTTCTAGACAGCTTTATTCTATCACTTCTTAAACAATTTTTCATTAGAATTGTAGGTTCATAGTTTTGATTTCTTTAAACGCACTTTCTCTAAAATACTTTGTCCAGCTTTGGAACCCTCAGTACCACATAGACATGGATCTGCTGAATTGGGTCCAAAGAAAGGCCTTGAAGATCAATGGGCTGGAAAAACACTCCTATGAAGTATGACTGAGAAACTTGAGGTTGTTCAGCCTGGATAGGAGAAAGCTCTGGCAACACTTTTATTGCAGCATTTTAGTACTTAAAGGGGGCCTACAAGAAAGATAGGAACAAAGTTTTTAGTAGGGCCGATTTCAACAGGACAAGGGGTAATAGTTTTAAACTAAAAGGGTAGATTTAGAATGGGTGTAAGGAAGACATTTTTTATGATGACAGCGATGAAACACTGGAACCGATGTTCCAGAGAGGTGATGGATGCCTCATCCCTGAAAATATTCAAGGTCAGGTTGGATAGGGCTCTGATCTAATGGAAGATGTCCCTGCTTACTGTAAGGGGGTTGAACTACATGGTCTTTAAAGACCCCTTCCAACCCAAACTATTCTATGATTCAATGTTTCTAGTTATCACCTTAACGCATTGGATTGCATCCTCTCTCCAAGATCAGACTTTGTGAGATATATATGATATGATTTATAATCCACTGATGTAACAGACAGTCCTGAGAAGTGTGGTTTAGCTCCATCAGCTTCCATTTGGCTGGGCTCAGGGGTCATGTAATGTGATGAGTCATTTCAAATCTGAACAGAAACTAACAAAGACGAAAGGGAATCTTCAGTAATCCAGCTTTATAACTAGTGGCAAGGATTGGATACCTGCTTTATTAAAGGTTGTTATACATATAAATGTTTTATTGATCTGTGAAAGATTTAATTCTTTACCAATTCTTTCTTTCAGATACAGCTTCAGTCTTTAGTAGCCTTAATCAAGTTTGGTGATTTTAAAGTATCTTCTCTTTGCAGAGTAACTAAGTGCTCATAAAATACTTCTGAAATTGACAGAATGTGTTGCAATGCAGTCTCTCACCTGAATGGCTAATAAGCACATCCTAAAAATATCAAAATCTTACACTGAAAACTGGAATACCTCCAGGCAATTTGCAGCATTTTGGGAAAAGCCATAAAGAGGTACATGGAAATAGTTGCATATAATTACAAGTGACAAAATTAAATAGCTAAATAATAAATGTTTTATTTTGAATCTATTAAGTATTGATATTGATATTTATGTATTTTATTTATTATATTTGCATAGTATAATAAAAATTCTGGAAAGCATCATCTTCAGAAATTTCTTTTTTAAAGAAAACACAACAAATTAAAAATTACAACTTCTGTATTTTATTGGTCATTAAACACTTACTGGAACTAGACATTTCAAAGTATTTCTTTTTTCACATGCATATGTGCAAAGATAGGGCAATTTGTTTTGATTTCTTGTATCATGCCTTTTTCATCTTCTAAAAAAATATCAAAATAAGGGATGTTTATCATCTGAGGCATTGAATTAAAAATAATTAGGGTCTTATAAATTCATGATGATGACCAAAGGGGGAAAAAAAAATCAAAATACTTGAAAATCACTATTAAGCAACAAAAATAATTTTGCACATTTAGTATTTAATATCAACAAGCATATTAATGAGGTAATAAATAATTTAATCATCTGCTTGTTGGAGAAAATAAAAAAGAACATAACAGACAAAATCTAGTCTTCCCTGGGAATAATAAAAAATTAATAGGAATATAATGATGTCATAGTGATAACGTTAGCATTCACACAGCAGTGCTTTACCTTCTTATTTTAATACATGTAGGATGAATAGATAACTAACTAGAGTAAAAGGGGAAAGTTAACTGGAGTACAAATACTTATTTGCATTTAAATATTGTTTCATGAAGATTACTATATATGTTTGATCCAAAAAAATGTTGACAAAATTGTGTGACATAGAATTTCTATTCTGTTCTTTCCTATAAAGTAATTTAGTTTTTCATACTCTGAAAGACAGCAATTACTGATGTTAAAATTGAAAATCTATAACATGAAGAAGTACTTGGTGTAGTGATATATTGTCTATATATCTGTTTATATTTAAGAAAGGTAGAAATTTTTAATTTGGAGATTTGTTGACTACCTAACAATTTAAGAATTAGTTAATGATTAACAAACACTGTAGCATTACTGTAGGGTTTGGGGAAGATAAAATAACTCTAGCAAGCTCCATACCTGTGTTCAAAATGATTATGATCATTTTAGTAGCCACTAGTTTTAGCTAGTGAGACTGTGTATATTAACTGAAGGAAACGACATAATGGCTACATCTTATAATATTATAAACCATGACAATAAATAGTCCTAGACACTGAGACTCAAATGTTTTAATTTGTTAAAATATTACAATAGCTCATGGTATAACTTCGACACAGAGTTACTTCCTGGCAGCATTAAAAGTTTAGGTGAAGTACCTTCCCCATTTGTATGCAGCCACCCTGTTTTGACAGTTAATTTCCATAATCTACACACATATAGGCTGTCCTTGTTGGTCTAAAGCCTAGCAAATGGTCACTATCCTCCTAGTGCAGCTGTGATCAGCATAAGACAGGGTTCATTCCTGTTCATTCATAATGCTCTTTACTGTTTTGTACATACAGAATAAATACGTGTATATGCTTCTCATGAATTCACCCCACCCAAGTTAAGATATCAAAGAATTTTTCAATCCACACTTTTTCAGTCCAAAAGCATCAAATAAGCTAGTTATCAGGTGAACTGAATCATCCCCTAGAGATGTGTAATGCAGTGGTCTTGTTTTGCTTGTACAGGTAGCTTTGAATGTACATCGTGGACATCATGTGGAACCTTTCCCACCTGAGTCAGTCTGGAACAAGAGATAATTAGTAAACTATGAATTAAGAAAACTAATTCAAGAATACTGAAAATAAGCTTGAAGTGTTTTCTGGATCAAGAAGACATTTATGCATATGGATGTCTATACATATATATAGACAAAAAGCTTTCTTAAGCATAGGAATATTGAAGTAACAGTTTGTTAAAGGCATATATCTATTAAGAATGATAACAGAATAAGCTTTTGTACTCACTGTGTTTCCAATTGTTTAAAAATTGCTTTATTTCATAATGAACTTCTGGCAATCCATTAGAAATTTGTGCAAATATAGGTCTTGTTTAAAAACCACATTTTCACAACATCTTTGTGTTTATGAATAAGTTTATAAACAAACCGTGTAATAGGGAAATTACAAGTAAGATCATTAACAAACAAACAAAACAAACCCACATAGTTCTTCCAGCTATAATGTGCTGCCTTTTAGACTCTCATTTTTACATTGAGCAAGTAAGGTAAATGAGAAAAAAAAACAAAACCCCTCATATTTTGCTCTTTCAAATTTAAAAGTTTTTCAGCTTTTCTTTTTTCATTCTTTTTTTCCTTTGGCTTATTTTCATTGTCTCTCCTTTGTCCCACTGGCTATGAATAACATGTTTTGAGGTAAAAGCCATTAAGAAGACTCTGATCCAGATGTTGTTAGTGCGAGTTGATTGTGAATTCAGATTGATTGCAATGTCAATGGGATATTTCAAAACTGGAAGCCTAGCAACTTTTACAACATAGAAAGAATTGTCTTTTTTTCATTCCCAAGTCTCCTGGCTTTCTCATTGATGTGCATAATCATTAGGAAAAAAAAGTTATCAAGTCATTGCTATTTGTCTGTTGGTTATTGAAGTGCTCCATAGCTGCCCTTTTAAATTAACCTTTCAGACTTTGAATTGTCTGTAAATGACCATAATACATGCAAAGAACTCTGGTATGCAACCAGTCCTCTTTGTAGTGAGGCTCTTTTATACCAAACCAGCTACAATTTTCATTAAATATTTTCATGCAGCCAAGCAAGATGGAACAGTTAAAATGTAATGAAGAACTGATAGAAACAGTAGCCTTAACTTCAAAACATTAGTACTTTTGGACATCTTCAGGATTTTTTTCTGGTCAAACATGAGTCAACTATTTTAAACTGTACAAATATTTAACACAAATACAGTAATGAGTCCTCATAAAACTGAAGTCACAGTTTAAAAAGTAGTTAATTACTCGCAGTGACTTATGTCAAATAATTTTGCATGTTCCAGACTGTAACGTCTGTAATGATCAGTTATTCAAAATTAAAATATTCTTATGAACTTCGTATGTTATCATAAATTCTGCCAAACCATTTTTGTTTCAACTTCAGTATATTGGGCATATATATTCAGCAATACAAAATGTTAGAATAGCTGAACACCATATACTCCAGATGGTTCCTCCTACATGGATACTGCAGAAATTCTATCACTGTATACTGTATATCATACTGTATATGAGTCAAAATAAAGGACTTATATTGCAGTGAGAAGCTCTTAGTCATTATATTGAGTTGCAATTAGCAGGACTACTTTTAAAGTTTTCATATTTTCTCTGCTTGATTATGATTAGTTAAATCCACTAAAGAATTGTTGTAGCTTTATTTCAGCAGAAACCAAGAAGCAAGGTTTACATACTTTACTGTCAGAATCCAGTTGTATTCTTATGAAGCAGCTGTGTTTCACAGCCTTCATTTGCAAAACAAAATTGCCTTCAATTATTAAAGGTATCATCTACCTTTTTCAGGCTTTGGAGCCATCACATTATAGGTATTTTGGTAAGTTTCTCTTGGATAGTTCCACAGTGATCCCATGGACCTCAATCTTTAACACTTGCTGTATATTAAATTCATTTCTAGAGCACTTTGGGTTTAGTTTCATCTGAAAGCTGATTAACTCTGTAGGATCCAAGGTGTTCAAAAGCATACTTCTGTTCTGAATGAAAACACTGATGTAGGCACATGTAAACAGAAAAAGTTTGTTGCAAGTCCTGGGACACATAATCATATGGGAACATTTCTGTTGTGCATGTCCCAATGAGTTCTAAGAAATAACATTTTACTTTGTGACTTTTATCTAAACAAAGTACTGTAGACTTTTATTTAATGAGAATTAAGAAGAAAAATACAATTTAACTTCAAGATGTGTCACACAGGCATTGATTATAATGGTAAGACACATATAAAGATAATAACGAAGTGACTATATCCAGATTAGTGGTGGAAGCATAAATAGGTTAAATGATAGAGTATATGTGTATGAGTGAGAAGATTCATATGCCACGTGGATAAACTTCAGATATCTTTTAGGACTTTCTTGAAACAGTTTTTTCAAAGATTCGGTTTGGTTTTTTTCCATTATGCTAAGGAATCTGAATATTTTTGAAAAGTATTTCCTACAATGCTTGCTTATTATTTTTGGCTTTGATTTTAGCAATAATTTTACCTCACAACTGGTGTAGATTCTTTTGAACATAAGTACAGAATTCCAGCAATAATGTTTCCATAACTGTTTGGGGGGGTACTTAATAATAGAATCATTTTACTTTCAGCTTGTATCAAGTCAGTATAATTGGTAATACTCGTTTTACTTTCACTAGGGAAAATCCTGTATAACCAAACTGTAAACATCTCACATGTGCATCCCTGTGTGAGGTGAAAATTCCATTTCATTTCTCCATGAAATCCTTGTATGTATTTCCATGCAAGTTGTTATTGCCTGTAGGAATCTTTTATGAAAAAAAAAAATTTGATTTATCATTGTGACCGTGACATTCTCACAAAACCACAGTATTCTTCTTATTCCATTCAACACATCTATGAAATACAGGCAGGTAGCTGTTTATTACATTATTAATTATAGTTTGATTGGCCACTGTAATTCTTTGACTTGTTTCTTGTATCTTTTTATTTGAAATTGAAGATAAAGTAAAAAAAAATTGGTAGGTTACAGATAATAGCATTTCCCCTTGGTATGTTATAATGAAGATTCTAATATTAATTAAACACCTACTAAAATAAAGTTGCCTTTGTGTATTGCTACAGGATCACAGGATGTCTGGGTTTTGAAGGGACCTATAGAGGTCATCTTGTGTAACTCTTCTGCTCAAACAAGTCCACACAGAACAGGTTTCCCAGGAACATATCTACAAGAATGGAGGATCCATTACTTCTGTGAGCAACCTGGGTTCTTTATTCTTCTTCACATTAAATAAATATTTCTTTATGTTAAGATGGAAACTCTGGAGTTTCATTTTTGCCTGTTGCCTTTTGTCTTGTCACTGGATACCACTGAAAAGAGCCTATATCTGTCTTCTTGTGGTGGGGTTGGCTGGTATGGAGTTAACTTTCCTCATGGTATGGTGCTGTATTTTGTATTTGTGGTTAAAACAGTGTTGCTAACATACCAGTGTTTGGGCTGTTGTTGAAAAGTACTGCGCAGCATCAAGACTTCCTATCCATTCTCCTACCCCCTTCTCTCCCTCTAAGGGTGGTAGGCTGGGTGAGTAAGACTGGGAGGAGACATAGCTGAGATAGCTGACCCAAACTGAACAAAGAGATATTCCACACCATATGACATAACTCTCTACCGAAAATGTTGAGGGAAAGGTGGAGGATGCAGGAACTTTTGTGGTTATGGTGTTAATCTTCCCAAGAAACTGTTACTTATTCTGAGGCCTGGACTGTGACTGGACATCTGTGTGCTGATGGGAAGTAGTGAATAAATTCCTCTTTTGTTTCACTTCCATGGGAAGCTTTTTCTTTTCTTTTTAAACTGTACCTATCTCAGCCCATGAGCTTTTCCATATTATTTTCTCCCTCTGTCCTGTTAAGGAGTAGGAGTGAGAGAGCAACTGGCTGAAGATCTTGTAGCCATCACGTTTGTTTACACCATCCCTTCAGACATTTGTGTACGTTGATGAGATACCCCTGAGCCTTTTCCACAGGTTGAATAATCCAAGATCTCAGCCTTTTCTGATTGGTCTGTATTTCTCTGGTTCTTCTTGCCCTTCATTGAATACAGGAGTGACGTTTTCTTTCCTGCATTCCTCAGGCAACTTGGACAATTGCCATGATTGTACAATTATTGAGAATGGCCTTGTAATGAGATCAGCCAGTTCCCTCAGCTAGCATCCCATCACAGCCCATGGACTTAACGTTCATGTTTTTTAAGTATTCTTCAACATCATCCTCTTCCACTAACGGTACATCTGCCTGGATTCAGCCTTTTCCCTGGTCTCTGAGATCTCAGATTTCTGAAGGTCGGTCCTGCTTCTATAGACTGAGGAGCAGGTGGAGTTAAGCATCTCAGCCAATTCCATGTCCTGTGTCACTTTCGCCCCTGCACCATTCGACAGCGGATCCACATTTTCCCTAACCTTCCTCTTGCCACTTGCACATTTACAGAAGCCCTTCTTGTTGCCTTTAACTTCTCTTACCAAAATCAATTCCAGATACGCTTTGGCTTTCTAAACTGCTTCTCTGTATGCTTGTATGTTGTCTCTATATCTCTGCCAGGTCAGCTGTTCCTGCTTCTACCCTCTGCATGCTTTCTTTTTGTGTTTGAGTTTTTCTAGGAGCTCCTTATTCATCCATGAAGAACTCTTGGTTTTCTTGCTTGACTTTCTACTTTTTGGGTTAGACTGTTCTTAAACTTGGAGGAAATGGTCCTTGAGTATTAACTAGCTGTTTTGAGCCCATCTTCCCTAAATGGCTTATCTCATGGGACTCCTTCGAGCAGATCCACAAAGAGGTCAAATTCTGTTCTGAAGTTCATCATGCAACACAGCATGTGTTTTAGAATCTATTAAGTGTCATATAAATGTACTACTTGTACTTAAGAAGTGATGCAACTATAAAAATCATTTTTTTTAATATTTTCAGAAAATTCAGATTAATTTGCCTTCTCAAACTTAAAAAGAAATCCAACAAAACAAACAGCACAAAAACTCCTCTTCCCCCCTCTCCAAAAAAACCCAAAATAGACATATAAATTTGCATTAAGAAAGTTGCCATACTGATGCCATTAAAAATACACATTCAACTATTCCTGTACAGAGGAAGAAAATTAAAGTAATTTTATATGGCTTAAGGTAAAGCAGATAGAAATTTCAGGTGTAATAGTCAAAAACTCTGACCTCAAAGGATTTCTCTTTAACAAAATGGATTTTACGTTTGCTTATGAAAGAAAATGTAGTTTTGTTTGCATATTATACACATGATTCTTCCATTTCTTCCCAAATACACCTGTGGGACAATAGAAATATGGTGTATTACAGCAGTCTTTGCTATATCATAGCCAGGAAAACTGTATTTTAAAAAATAATCTGAGAAATATTTGCTTTTTCAGTGCATTGAAATGGAAATTTAGTTAGGAAAAGATCTTTAAAGCAATCTTTAGGAATCATTGGCAGAGAACACTTCTACTTCCTTTAGGTATGGGAGAAACAGATTTAAATAAATAGACTGAACTGGACAGAGGGCACACTTCAGGGGAACGTCTTGATTCCTGAGTTACTAGTTTGTCTTGTTTGCTTTCAGCTTCTGATTTAAGAGGACTTTACATGCTGGGTATTGTATGCTGGAGTGATCAAAAGGAGGTTATCAGCTTAAACTAAATTATTTTTGACACCTTGCATCAAATCAGACAAATATATCTTTGTCTAAATGTTAGGTGGCTTTAGTAAGTGCAATACACCTTAATATCACATTCAAAATGAACAAATTTCTTGGTGGCTGTGGTAGGCAAAAAAGTAACTTAAGTTGTTAATGCTGACAGGCACCTGATAATTGTGTGTGTAAATGTTCAAAATTGAGCTTTTGGTCTCTCATGTAGTAGCCTGTTTTCTATTTCCTAGATACCACTGGTATGGGCTGGCTATAAAAACTTGCAATGACCTAGATTAAACAAAGAAGTCCTGAACTCTCCAGATAACAAAAACGAGACAGAATTTTCAGTTAGAAGATTGATCATATGTTCTGCACATACACTATATAGACCGAGAAAACTCTCATCTTAAAGTCCTGGAAAGAAGGTGAAGATCTTGGCTGAAGAAGGGATCTGAGAAGTTGCAGAAGATCCTGGAAATGAGAGATGTATGGAGACAAGTGCCTGGCTATGACCAGAACCTTATCTACTGATACCTGGGACAGGTAGCTTGAAACCAGCTGCAGAGCAGAAACCAACTGTTTTCTGCCTGACTGGTAACAGTCTTCCTGCTTGGGTGAGGCAAGGTTAGATACAGGGAATATAAGTCTACATTTCTTCTAGGAAGGAGTATAGCCTAGTAGAGTAAAGGGTTTAATCTTGTAAATTCTGAAACTAACCCAGTATCCACATCCACTCCAGGTTGTTTACTTTGTCCCACCAGTGACAGGGCTTTTAGTTTTCTTCTAAAACAAAAGAAGAAGAAAAAAAAGTCAATCCACAGATTCTGAGTTTTTCTTTCCAATAACATCCCAAGTAATCTTAACGGTTTGATGCATGAATGGCTCCTGCTTATAAGTTCCTGGCTACTGCTTACAAGTTCCTTTCTAAGACAACCACTCCTGCTAAATTTTGAGAGAGAGAAAACATATTTTTGTAGTTAGTTTTATGGACTATTCCTAACAAAATGACTATAAGGCTAACTTTTGGCTGGCAGGGATATATACAATACTTTATGAAACAGCTATAAATATATTACTTTCTTATTCTGCAATTAATACTATTCTTATAGATTTAAGATGGTAGCATTCCTTCCTGCAGAGGAATTGATGGCGTTTTTCCTTGCTACATCCAGTTGTCCAGAGAAATAGTTAAAGTTTTTATGTTTAGGATATACTTTTGTAGTAATTGTGCTCATTAACCTGTTACAGTTAAGCTTTGAAAAGGTGTTCAGAAAATACTGTTCATGACCTAGTGATACACATCATAGAATCAGAGAATCGTTTCAGTTGGAATATTGCTAGATTATTCACTACAAAAAAACCCATGACTTAAAAGATGGAAATATATACCAGATATTTTTGTTTATCTTTGTAAATAGTGAATATTCCTATTTATTTTTTTCTTTCCCTTCATTATTGCTCCAGTATAATTTTTCCTGTTGAGGGGTTTTCAGATTTTCTTGATTTAGTGTTATTAAGAAATTGGGAGTGTAATTTAACCAGATATATTACGCAAGGATGTATAGCACAGATAGGAAGTATGTTGCCTCAATTATAGTACAGTTATTGCAAGCATAAAATGTTTATTAAGATCAAATGTACTAATCTTGCCAAAGAGAACTTGTACAAATTCTTAGGAGAAGTATAAAGGAAGTACGTGAAAAGAATGAAGGCTGGGAGGAAAGCAGTATTCTATAAAACTGCTGACAAAAAGCACTTCTTGAGGGAAAGTGCCAGAAATATGTTCCAAAACAAACAAAGAGAAAAAACAGAAGAACGGTTCAAAGAAAAATGCTCTGAAAGAATTTACTGCCTTGTGGCTAGAGATGACATTGAAAGTAGCATGGACACAAGTTGATTAAGCTGCTGTCAACATATTTGGCCTCAGGAATCGGTTACTATTGATTTACAGCTTACAGTAAAGGAAAATAGGCAGAAACTTATGAAAAGAGCTGTATTCAGTAAATTCTATTAGCATATTCCCTGCAAAGGATGAAAAAAATAAGGTGGAATTAATCTAAGGAAAAATTCACATCAAAAGACTCTGTTAGAACCAAAACAGGCTTTTGTATTGCAAGCCTGTGAGAAAAATTAAAGCATAACTGATAAATTAGAGTTCTTATTGTTATTGCTTTTCCTCTCTGCATCTAAAATTGAGGCATATAGGTAAGCTTTTAAAAAAACAATATTTAGTATATAAAATGAGTTGCTAAAAATAATCCATGGTTATTTGTTTCATAAAACATTCACATGATATTCATTTACATATTCTGAAATATAAAACACAAGCCCTCTTCTCTGAATGACTGCCATCTCAATTGTTTGAACCCAAATATGAGTATGTCAATCAAACCTTCAGAACATTACATAGGGGAATCCTCCAATCAAACCTCCCTATTACATGGGGATCTATAGATGCTAAGAGTATAGTCAAAGACTATCACAAAGTATCTTGCAAAAAAAAATATAGGTAGTGGGATTTTAGAAATACAAATACAAATACAAGAGCTGTCAGCAGTTATCAGTCACATAAAGGGGCTATCAGCCAAAATGAAATTAAAGTATGGATAGTGTAATTTATAATATCAAGACAGTAAATTGATGTTTTAGTAAAATTTAATTAGGTAAATTCTATACACAATCCTACAATACTATCATAAAGCCAGTTTTTTTCTTCTCTACATATTTTTACATGGAAAACTACATATTTAACACTTCAAGTATGTATATAAAGGTATTATCTACCAACTTAAGCACATTCTTTCATAGAGGTGCAACCCTACCTGTAGTTCATATTTGTCTATTTTATTCTTATAACAGCTACAGAAGCATAGACAGAACTATATTTTCTTTTTTTCTTATATTATTGCTGGTTGGATGTTTATCCTGCAAACTGTATGTCATAAACTGCTACACAAGACAAGATTTGTTTGTTTTTCTTCAACAAAATAGACGTAATGAACAAAAAACTCTTCTAACCTTGAATATGTGTTGTGTTTCTTGATTGTTTAATAAGGTTATGGCATTTACCACTTCTATATATTTTCTTTCCAGCTCAAAACATGCAGAAGAAAGAAGAAAATCAGGCATTTTCCATTTTTGCTTCAAAAGACAAGTAATACTCAAACCAGTTGGATCTGCTCACATGAGAAGTTATAATGAGTAGGGGTTTGGAACACTGACCAGAGGTCTACTCATACATATATATTTAAGACAGAAAAACTCAAACTAGATCCAGTGTAGTGTGAGAATTAATAAGGTGGTCAGGAGAATGCAGAGTCTATCATGTAAAAGAAGAGTTAAAATACTTATTTAGTGTACCTAATAAGTAATGTGTGCAAGAGAATATGGTAGCAACTCTGGGATGCATAAGGAACAATAAGGTTTTATTAAACTTCAGGATAGTACTGTGGTAGCACTGTCTTATAGTCCTTCCTGAGGTTTATCAGTCTGCGCTTCACCTAGTATGACATGCCAGATAAAAATAAACCAGCATCTCTGAGGAGAGGAGTGAGCATATGAGATAGCAAGATGATTCCAAATATCAGAATTACAGTGACGCTATCTTAAACCACAGTCTTTTCTCAGTTGCCAAAGCTGAACAACTTTGATAAGTGTGGCCTCAAAAAGGAGTGCAAGTGCTAGGTGACTCAAACATATTATTATACTCAGAAGTAGATTTTGGGTAGAGTGAATCATGTAATTCTACTATCATATGCAATGCTACTCCATGTAAATAGTTGTCTGAAGCAACAAGTCGCTTAAAAAAATGTATTAAATAACATGGTAGCTACAAGAAGAGCCACAAGGAGGATTTGGGGAACTACAGGCCTTTCAGACTGACCTTGATGCCAGGGCAAGCTATGGAACAGATCATCTTGAGTGATCACGTACAGGACAAGCAGGTCATCAGGCCAAGTCAGCACGTGTATAGGGAAGGCAGATCCTGTTTAACTAACCTGATCTCCTGTGACTGTGGATATTGTTTACCTAGGCTTTAGTAAAACCTTTGACACCATTTTTTGCAGCATTCTCCTGGAAAAACACTTGGCTGCTGATGACATGGATAGATATGGTCTTCAGCGGGTTAAAAACTAGCTGGATAGCAATGCCCAAGGAGTTTTGGTAAATGGGATTGAGTCTTATTGGTGACTGGTCAGAAGGCTGTATATAGTAAGGTAGGTGCTGGTCTTTTCTCCCAAGTAACAAGCAATAGTACAAGAGGAAATGGCCTCAAGTTGCACCAAGGGAGGTTTAGATTGTGTATTAGGAAATGTACTACACTGGAAAGATTGTCAAGCATTGGAACAGCTGCCCAGGGAAGTGGTTGAGTCATCATCCCTGGAGATATTAGAAAGATATGTAGATGTGGCACTTAATGACATAATTTAGTGGTGGCAGTGTTAGGTTTACAGTTGGACTTGATGATCTCAAGGTATTTTCCAACCTAAACGATTCTGTGATTCTCTGAAGTTTAGGAGCCTCCTTCTTTGTTCCTGCAGGCTTGTTTTTCTATACTTACTGGGAAGTTTCTACTTCAGAAACTTGTTTCTGCAGGAACATTTTTTCTTTTTCTACAAACTTACTGAATAGTTTCTGCTGACCTTTATAATTCTGCAGAAATTTAACACACCTTTCATCCACCATGCATGTTTTCTCTGTATGTGCATTTTGGGGAATGATAAAGTAACTTGCTCTCACATGTGTTAGCTGAAAACAACTCAATGAAACACAGGCATTTAAGAAATTTATCTTAATACTAGGAGTCATAGATAGTTTTTTATTTTAAAGTGTTCACACCTCTCTAAAGAGGAAGTGTCAAAATACTTCAAAGGGAAATGTTCTCAGTGAAGTACTTTTCGTAAATTGCAGATTGCATCACCCTACACAAAAATGTGTTTGCAGTTTGGGTATATTACCTCTGAAGGCACATGCAAGCACAAATATAAATAAAAATATAAACCAGCCATCAGCTGGTTTTACTGGTAGGTAAGAGCAAAGTAATTAACTTCTCTACTGATAATAAACACGTGTGTGTTTTTGAGTAAGCAAGCAATAGTATATTTCAAACAAAAAGAAAAAACACAGTTACTGAAAATAAGAAATTATTTCCTAGGTAGAGTAAAGGAGTTTTTTCAATTTCCTTTTTAGTGTACACTAGAGACAGAGATCATCTCCATTGGGGTCTGAAGGGCATATGCCTAAATAAGTGGATTTCTTTCAAGCTCTCTGAATCCTTGATTTTAGAGATAGAGGTATTTTAGGCCAATGTATTCAACTCTATTCCATGCTGAGTTTTCTTTACAGTACAGTCAGGCAGATCCTATCCTATCCTACCCTATCCTATCCTATCTCCTATATCCTATCCTATATCTTATCCTATCCTATATCCTATCCTATCCTATCCTATATCCTATCCTGTCACATTAACTATAGAACACTGTGGAGACATTTTAAATGCTATTAAAATATTGAGAAAAACCTGTTTTGGAAAAATATAACCAACTGCGATATGAAAAGGTCTATATCAAATGCTGTGCAAAGATTTGTGAAAGAGATTTATATGTAAAGCAAAAAAAAATTAATCTACTGGTACAAATCAAAGGCCTCTTAATTAAAAAGGAGGCCTGATGATGGTGAATACTGTGAATGCTCAGGAAAAAAAAAGACAATGCAAGTTTCTAGCAGTAATTCCACAGTATGGTTTCCATGTCTCCTGTAAAGTTAATTTTGGGAACTTCTGAACCAGAAGTAATATCTTTTTTAAACAGAAAATATGATAATGAATCTAGTGAGAGTTGTTTTAGCTAAAGCAAATTCTTAACCCTTCTGAGATTTTAGCAACATTCTGTGAAAAGGACTTCAGCATCTTAACTTTACATTGTGTAATTCCCTTTTCCTGTAAGAAAACTATAGTTGATTTAGTTACTGTCTTGTTCTTGTGTTAGAATAGATGAATATTAATCATAATGTTTTATCCATTTTCTTCACATAACTCCTGAGTTTACAAGCCTTTTCTTCCTCCTGGATGGATTTTTCTGATTTTCTTAGAGCTACTCCTTCTAATCATATCCTGCGCAAGAGCTGATCTATTCCTTTATTGCCCTTGTTTGTCCCTCTGTGAGACTTTTCTAACTCTACCATATACTTCTTGTAGCAGGGAGACTAGTAGATTGCTTGATACAAACAGTCATGGCCAAGTTGTGAAACTAGAATAGTCTGATATAGTTCCTGTGTTGCCATTTGTTCAGTTTGATAACTAGTTCATCTTTTTCCTTTTTTCCTTCATATTTAATTGGTAATGGAAATGTTTTGACATCCATTTTATGGAAATACATTTCAGTTACATACGCTATGATTATCCCTATATAATATTCTAATATAATAATCTGTCTGATACTTAGAAACTTATTTAATACATTAATCCGATTTTATCAGACGGATCAATTTGTTGATGCTTCCTAATTGTCCGCCAAAAGGTGTCTTAAAATATCCTCATAAAAATCAAGATTTAACTCCACTTTCCTCATTTCCCACAGGCTAATCCACAGTATATCTCTTCCATAAATAATATTACAATGTTTTACTTGTAATGCACATAAATTTGTTGATTTTTCCCCAGAAAAAAATTCCCTCAACTACTAAAAAAAGCAAAAAAGCAACCTACCAAAACAGGCAAGGATGTCTCTCTTCTTTTTCAGATACCTTGAAGATAGTAATATAATCTAGAATAATGTCTTATGAATAATATTATTGCAGAATCCATATTTTCAATTGCAATGCAAACTGAAGTTCAACTCCATATTTCAGAATATGATTTACATTTCCACATGGTATTTTTTGTTAACCAGTTGTATCACAAATCACCTCTGACTATCAAAATCCTGCTCTGCAGCTGGAAACAGGGCATGAACATGTAACATTTTGTTAATTAAGATGATAATTTGTTTTATTCATGGATATGTGGGTGAAAATATAGAAAATGGCAATGCTGCTTCATGGCAAGTGACTTATTAATCTTTGGAAACAGTGTGCAAGTAGTAATACTGCAGACAGACAAAAAGAAACAAAGCCATTTAAATAGGATTAGAATTGTACTTCCATATGTTAAAATTACCATGCAGTTTTTCTGAAGGTTTGGGGATTTCCAGAGATTTGTTCTGTTTTAGGCGTTGGTTGTGCTAGATGATATAGAATTCATTTTTTTCTGATCCAAAAAGAGTATTTATGTTCACAATAAGAAAACCAGAAAGTACCTGTTTCAGAAATAAGAAGGGATGCTAATCAAATTTTACAGTTTTATGGTGTTCTTAAGAAACTATAATACTATGCCACTACGGAGAAAAATACTTGTGATTCAGTAGTTTTCTAAACAATCATTGCCAAAGGCAAAACAGTCTCAACTTAAGGAATTACACTCATTTAACATCACTTATCAAACTTTTAATTACTAATCAAGGCATTGGGGAAAAAAAGTTACAAACAATTAAATACTTAATATCCCCCTTCCTCAGGTCAGATATCCCTTTCTTTACCTCAATTTCTCCTTGTTTTCATTACACATCACACTTGATCCCTTCCAACCCTTTCAGTGAGGCAACAGGAGATGTAGGAGGTAGGACTTTGCTGTCCTGTCCTTCTTACTGCTTCTCTCCTCCAGCATAGATTGTCTGTGGGCTACAGCCGTTCTGGGGGGTGTTCTTGCTCCATTGTGGGTTCTCCATGACCCACAGTCTCTCAGCAGCATTCGTATTCCACCTGAAGTGCCTCCTTTCAAGAGATCACCTCCAGCCGTGTCCACAGCTATGTCCTCTTCCATGTTCCTCCTCCCTTTTCTGCAAAAATGCCTTTTCACATTTCTCCTCACAGGTTCCCTTTGATGTTCCTTCCTGTGTCTCCTCTCACATATCTCCTTTGTGTGCCTCCTTCCCTCAGCTGCTGCCATCCACCCTCAAACATTCCTGTTCAGAGACATCGTACACTCCTCTGGCTGGCTGAAGGTTTGAGACAGGCTTGTATCAGAATTAATTACAATGAGAAAGAGGTTTTGGGTTGTTTGGTTCCGTTCAGTGAGAAGAAGGAGGAAAAGGAGACTCATCTTTTTAATTGAATAAGAAAGGCTAATTTCTGATGTTTCATTTTACAATAAAAAAACAAACCAAAACAAAAAAAAAATCTGAAACCCCAAATCTGGCAAGTTCTTTTGCTCCAAAAAGAAATATGACCTAATTCCTCAAGAGTATGAAATTCCTATTGAAGAATGGGCTTACGCAATGCTGTCTTCAAAATCTGCTTATTAGGTTGCAGAAGTGCAAGTGAAATTTAATGCATCTTTATAAAAAATTTGAAAAAATGCTGAGATAGGTTTCATATTTCATTGTCATGTCTGTATCTTTTTATTGCCTTAAAAAAAAAGAAATAATGTGATTTAAGTTGAATGGCTATTCTTGCTATGATTTTAGTACAAATTAAGATTACAGGACAGAGGTTTTTTCACAGAAAAATATTTTATTAAATCAGAAGTAGTCAGTAAATATTGGCTTTTTAAAGAAAAAGCTATGATTATAGATATATGTAATGGGATATTTTAGGATCAAAATTTCTCCATTGAAGCATTTAAATAATATAAATAATATAATTTGTGTTTCTTAACTGCATTACTCATTGTTAAGGGAATCAATATGTGAAAAAAAACGAAATAGTTTTGAAGAAATTTATACCTAAAGAGAATATTATGGAAAGCATATATAAAGTTGAATTTTGACTGTCAGAGCTAAAAGAATACAGAAAGCACCAAAATAACACGTACTGACTGAATCTAGTTATTGTTGTCTGCTTACCTATCTCATATGTAGTTCCTGTACATTTTCAAGAAAAATATGCAGTTGAAAATTTATCAAAATATCAAACTATTTGACTTCTTAACATTGGAAATTATTTTGATTTTTTTGTTTCATCTATCTTGCACCTCCACAAATCTTTATTATGTCGACGTTAAAAAGCACTGTGCCATTCCCTTCAGATTAAGTACTTGACCCTGTACTTGTATGGAGCAAAATTCTTCACTTGAAACAAAAGAGAACAGATCGAGATACAGTCTTTAAGAAAACTGAAATGTAATCTTTAAGTTAGTTACTTAAAATAAATTAATGCCAGCCCATGTCAATTTAAATCAGGACTTTTGTATTCTTCAATCATGTGATCCTGTTCTTCCCTCACTGATACCTCCTGCAGGGAGCTAGGTCAGGGAGGTGAGCTGAAAAATAAACCAGCATAAAATGTGACTATTTTCAATCGAGCAGTTCCTGAGTCAGGTTAGTGCACACTCACATGAATGCTGCTGCCAGCAGAAAGTGAAGAGCAGTAATAGGAGCAGCGGCAAATGGAAAGGCAGAACTACAGCTGCTCAGTCTTAGATTAGCGTGAAGAGCACTAGAACTGTACCCTACATCTTCACTGCATTATACTTCTTTTTATCTTTAGCTATTTCTCTTATTCTTTCCTATTCAAATTTTTCTCACTCTTGAAAATGTCAACACCAGAACTATATGCAGTAGTCTATTCAGTCTCACAGTGTCATATACAAATCTATATCCCCTTATTGAATTTGCTACTTTCATATCTCCATATCAAGCCACCAGATCACTCTTCTATTCATACAGCAGTGTGAAAGAGAGTTATGTATCAGTTTTCCTATTATCATCCCTACGTGTAGTCATCCATTCTAAAAGTATAGTCTGACTTCTATGCTTCTGGATGTATGATTACATTTGCTGTAACAGACCTTGCTTATCCAAGAAACAACCTTGTTTCACAAGACTGTTATAGCTACCAGTTTCTCATAAATTACAAATGCAGTTTTCTATAGGTAAGATTTTGTTGATCCAGGCTGCTGCCGAAAATTCTGAAACATGTTAGGCTTAGTAACTATCCTAGTAGAATGTTACTAGCAATATATCTATTTCATTGTCGTATTTCATTGATAAGTATTTCCTAAATTATTTTGGCTAGTCTGCTCTTAACTTATCTGCTCTTAACTTATCTATATGGCTATGTTTTTCAGGCACTACAATATTAGAAACAGGGCCTAAGCCTTCAGGATGGGCTTGTTCTAAGAGGGATCACCTAAAAAAAATGGACTTTCTGGAAGTATTGAGACTGGGCAGGAAGTGTGAAACTAAGAATATCCTACTGCTTTCATCACATTTAGCATGGGTTTTTTTCAGGGAGTTCATCATATTCACACTTTATATGTGACAATTAAAAAGAATAAGAGACAGTTTACTTCCCCAAGAAGTACAGTGTGTAAAGTGTGTAAAATTAAATTAAAATGTATTAGAAAGTACATCAAGCATACATAGAACAGAGATTAGCAAACAATGTAAACAGAATGTATGACATATGAAAAAATGCAATTTCTTGTAGGAAGACATGGATTAAAGTTGTATAACACACTCATTAGATATGCTACATATGTATGTGTCTACTGTGAAATACTGTTTCAATAGTGATAGCAGCAGCACTGACTTTAACAATAGATTCTTTATATAATATTGTAAATGTACATTTATGTCGTAGTTTGTATATTTACATAGAGCCAAACATTTTGAATTTTTTCACTCATTTTTTATTGATATAACAAAGCTAAAATAATGGAAGTCTTCACCGTTGCTTTCAGAGACTTTAAGTAACCCTTAAGTGGGATCTCAAAAGTACTAAAATGAAAAAAAAAAAATCTTTATTGCACTATCATGATTGTTTTAAGTAAAACTGGCAACATAAGACATATGTAAAATAGAATGGGTGGAATTTTCTTCATTATGATGAAGATTTTTGGAACTGGAGTTAATTCTGGAGAGGGTGCTCAAGTAATATAAGAGGGAATGTATAAATACAAAGAGGAATTTGGAAAGACATGCATTGAAAATGTCGGGTTCTTCATGTCTGATAACCTGTATCGTGGTGGGGACTAGCTGAAGAAAATAGTTTGTTAGTGAAAGTGTGCTCCTAATGATGATAAGGAGAGTAGTGGGATTTTCAAACAGCATTACTCATTATTGCAGTAATGATCAAACTCTGCAAGTCTATTGATTTTAGTATACACATATACCACGCTAGGGCAATTATAAACAGTAAAGGCAACATGATTTTATAGACTAAACCTGTTAGGGTCGCTAAACAAAACATTTATTTCATGCCATGATAGCATATATCCCTGGTTAGTTCTTACTTCAAAATTATTACAGTGCAGTTCAGATTTCCCATAGTATGTCATTATATGAGAGCCTGCCTTGCTACTTAGAGATGCCAGGAAATATCTCACTATTTAGGAAGGAGTCAAGTAGTTAGAGTAAAAATTAAAGAATTCTTCCCATACTTAGAGATGATCACTGAACAATGAGCAGACATTGTGAACTCTACTTACGTAAAAAAATTAATTAATGAAATATGTATTTGTATCAAGATGAATACATAATATGCATATAATTTTAGAAAGATCTATTGTAAAGAAAAAACTAATTCATATGTTTTTTCTTAGTGAATTTGTGCAATAAAATTTTAAATATCTTTGTTCTTGAAGAGGCCTAGCTGAGAAACAGCCTCCTGTACTCTGGTGTTTATATTCACAATTAAAAGCAGAAATTACATACTTAACAAAAGATCATAGTGACATTTTACTTACAGTGTGGTGGAACTGGTAGTATTAATATTTGACTAGGTATCTGATCCTAGTCTTACTCACGAGTCAGTAGAGCAAAACCCTGAAGTTGGAGTGGTTGAATGTTTTTTGTTTCCTATAAATTTTATAAGGTGTTGATTGTTTACCCCTCAAACAAAAAAATAAAATAAAAAATGTTTGTTCAAACAACCGGCATGTAACAATGTATGTATGTATGTGTGGTAGATCTGATAGATCAGGTCACATCAGGATCAAAATCAAGCAGTCCATTTTGGCATTTTAGGAACATAACAACATAAAACTAGATACTCTGTTTATGAACTGGCCTGAAAGTGGCTCTGTTTGTTTCTTCTGTGTTTACTAATTTTATTTTTATATTTAAAATTGATTATAAATTGTAGCTGATCTCAGAAAAGAAGTTCCAGTTGAAGTATTCTTCTGTCCATTCAGTTAATGCTCTAAGGATCTCAATGAAAAACTAACACACATCCTCTGTGTATGCAATTAAAAATCCTAGATATATATCCTCAACACTCATTTCACACAACTGCAATGATGTGGAGTCACAGAATCTTCCGGTTGGAAAACACCTCTGAGATCATCGAGTCCAACCACACCCATCCTCCACTAAACCATGTCCCTTAAATACTCATCTATCCTTATTTTAAACACCTCCAGGGATGGTGACTCAACCACCTCCCTGGGCAGCTGGTCCAGTGCCTGACCACCCTTTCAGTAAAGAAATTCTTCCTAATATCAAGATTGAACCTCCCCTGGAAGAACTTCTTTACCGAAAGGATGGTCAGAATTTATTTCAGATCATTTTTAGGCTTGTGACAGTTTTTTTTCCACAGGTTTGATATTCTCTAAAGATATATCAAAAAAATAGTCAAAATTGTTCACCTCCTTTTTACTTGGTATTTCCTGGCTGATATAGAGTTTTGTTGGTTTTATTTCAAAAATTATTTGTTACTCTTCAGTTGTAGACCTAGTTATGTTGATAATGTATTGTAGATTGAAAGGTTTCAAACTATTAATTTGCCACAAAAGATCTTTTCGAAATAACTAAGGAAACTTTTGTTTCTGTCCCTGAAGGTGTTCAAAAAAGTGTGTAGACATAGCACTTCAGGACGTGGTTTAATAGGCATGGTGGTGTTGGTTGATGTTTGGACTTGATGGCCTTAGAGGTCTTCTCCAACCTTAATGATTCTTTGATTCTGTTCTATGATTTTATGAAATAAGAGTCTCCATAGGGCGTATATATTGCACATATTCACTTAAAAAACCTGTCGTTATATTTCTGCCCTTATCTCTTGAAAGAACAGAAAACAGAAGAATCACAGTTCTGCCACATTTGTGTCAGATAGCAACTGTTTAGGTGACAGCCATACTTATTGGTGTCAACTCATCACAAGAGATATCTTTCCACTTTGAAAAGAAATTAACCTAAAATGCTTCTTGGCTAAAACCATATATTATGGCTTATATTTTTATATTTATTTATGTGGAATATGTAATCAAAACATTTTATAAATCTTGGGCAAAATTAAAGTTTATAGTACATAATTGTTCTGTGGAAGACCATTAGAGGAATCAAAAATGCGGATAAAATTACAATCCTTTTGCTCAAACTAAAGAAACAGATTGTTATCAGAAGTCTGAGAAGTTAGAAGAAACACTCTACACAACTCATATATAATCTTTCTAGCTATGATATTTCTTAAGATTACTAGCTAAAGCAATTTATACATGGAAGTTTCAAAACAACATTATTGTTTTTGAAAACTGTTTCTACATAAGAAGAATCTATCAGATTCTGTCCATTTTCTCATCTAAGGAAACTGATTTTCCCACAAATATACATTACTTCTAAATTGGAATCACAGAACAAGAGATAGTAGCATTCCTGGATTTCAGTATTGAAGGTTAGTTGTCAAGCTAAAATGGCAGAGCAATACTAATAAGCAAAGTGATTTATAACATCCACAGCTCAATGCATTAAAGCAATCTATGTATGAATATAAAGAATGACCTCTCTCACATTTTTTCAGTAGCCTTTTCCTGTTCCCTTTCTTCTCCCCCATCCTCTCACAAAGGAAACTGTTTAATGTTCATCTTAGAAAATTTTCCTGTTTCACATGTTCTCCTGCAGTAACTAAAATGAAAAATGTGGTTTATAATCTGATGGAGAAGCAGAGCAATTTTTAACTTGTGGATTGTCCAAAAGTTATCCTTTTTAGTAAGTGGTGGTAAGTCTGTTAAGGTCTTTTTATTTTCCAGACGATTGTATTAAATATTAAACTTATACAGCCATATGCCAACTGTAAATGATTAAATCTACTACAGTAATTCAAACATCTTATTCTTTCCCGCTGAATAAAATCCTATTTCTAAAGACTGCTGTAATGAAGCATGATATATTTGCATTTCAAAACAACAATAATCACAACAGTGAAAAATATATCAGAATTCAATTTTTTTGTAAATCCAGATATGGCTTTAATCTTTATTATAATGTCATCTGCTGCTGTCAATATACTTAAACATATTTCAAAGTTTTCCTATATCTTAAAAAAATTGTTATTCTTGTGAATATTACCTGTAAAAATAATTCCCAGTTTCACAGGGATGTGACATCCTCTGCAAATCTAAAGGTTTTTTTCTTAGCCTGTTTACTAAAGAATAGTATTTTATACAATCTGTCTGGCTGTCTGTTTCTAAGAACTTGCTGAACTCATTGGTTAACTTCAACTAATTCTAAATAGAATTAAAATCAAGCTGCAAGAAAATTACCACTTACAGGTAGAGTAGTGCCCCAAGTTGGGCATCGCCTGAAAAGGAGAGGGCAGAAACCTGTTTGCATACTTCTTTTAGCATCAGCTGTCAGTCCAAAAGTAGACACTTTCTCATCATTGGGTTAGCTTGTATTTGGCTGCAGATTAGCATTGATGTTGCTGTTCCTTGCCTAGTATGAATATTGCAGATATATGGGAAGGCTTGAGGAAAGGGAGGGAGGAGGATTTGACGAAGAGCTGGCTGGGTGACAAAGTACATGAAGTCATTTATTGCTTTCATCATTCAAAACCAGCTTGGTTTTCTTTTCCACTTTAATTTCACTGTTTTAAGTTGGTGTAGAATGAAGGAAAGATTCATTAAAAAAATCAAAACACAGACCCCTTTGTTTGAGTGCCTTCTCTTCTTGCAATGCAAAAAACCCTCTTGAAAATAATGTGTAGTTTTGCAACTACACAAATAACACATAGAAAGTTCAATGATCAAATGCGAATTCGCCACTTTTGAAAGAGATAGAACAATTAAGCTCCTCACATTCCTGGATTCAGTAAAATTATTGGTAAGATTTCTAGTATTACACAAGTATTCTTTTATACAGAACATGTAGATTTAATGAGAATTTATTGTTGGTGACCAGCTACTACTCTGAAACAGCAACAGTGTCATACAGTTCAGGTTTCTCTTTTATCTTAGGATAAATCACTTTTGTACCCATGTGTCATGGTCCCAAACATTGGTGTATCTTATAACTCATCAAGATACACAAATATACTCAATGTTTATGTCAACTGACTCTTGAGGTTTCTGCCAGAACTGACTGAAACTGAGAGACCAGGCAGGTAAAACTGATTAGAATGACAATCACAGTGGCTTATGAAAATGTCTAAATGTGAAAAATAACTTTGTTAAACAAGCAAATCCTAGTACGATTTTTTTTTAATGAAAGTGCTGTTGATATTCTTATTTTAGTCAAGTTGTGCTCAAATGGAGTGATAATTGAAACCTTGTCTACGAAATTGGCATGAATTATGTGATTCTGCGGTTCTGAACCCAAATGAAGTGCTGAATGCAATGAGGTTGTTGGTGAATGTTCAGTTTAGTCTTGTGAAAATGATGTTGCTTTTGAGAGTAGGCATTTTAATTTGGGATATTTTAGATTATTGATCTTCTTAGAACCTCAAGGAGCTGGGCAGAGATGTTTGAGCTGTTGGTTCTTCTCAACCCTAAATAAAAAAAATCTGCCTAAATTTTACTTTGGGTATCACAGTCTGCTTTTTCAGGTCCATTTGTTTTCCATTTCCCGCATCTGTCATTGCACATGTGTAAATGAACACTTATCCTTGGAACTGTGAAGAGTTCACCTATGGTCACAATTTGTAAATGGCATTTTCTAACTGAAATAACTTCTCCTTTAAAGCTAATAAATATTCTTTAGCTACCATGTAATTCTAACCCATTAGAAAATTGCTTTGAGATAGAGGTATGTACTCACTGCTTTCAATTCTTACTTAAAGCAAGTAATCCTATAAAGCAACTGAAATATCTTCAACTTTGCCTCCTTTCAGCATTCACATTAGGATAATCAACTGATGTTGTAGTAGCTCAAAGACTGAAAAGTTTCCACCACTCTTTTTTGAAGTAGTTTTCAAAAAAGTACAGTATCTCACTTTTTTTTTCAGCAGAATAGTAGAAGGTAAATTGTTCATTACAGAATAAAGTATTTCTTATCGTTGAAAAAAGACAAAGAGGTATCACCTATTTCTGAAAATTCTTTCTTACTATTCAGTTACATAAACCGTAAATATAGCTCTCAAATTGTTAAGATAGGAAATAAGCCTGAAAAAGGTATCTGGAGAGTGATAAAGAAATAGACTGAAGATTAAATTAGCATGGATGTAAATCAGTAGATTAATTTCAGAATCTTTACAGGACCTCTTTCATGTAGTAATAAATATGGTATGTAGACTTAAACCCTAATGTATGTTTGAGTGAATTTCTCATAAAATAAAGTCCAATTAAAACTAAGGTAAAATGCCTCATTTTATACTTTTATGTTAACCATTAATGAAGGCACAGCATTGTGCTGCAAGTGATTTATATTCTGAAAATTGAAGGCAGGCAGCCACCAGTATTTTCACAAACATAATCCTGTGTGCCAGTCAAATCAGTTGCCTAATGTATTATGCAATATCTTATTTCTATTTTGGCGCACTTAATCATCTTTAGTATGTAACTGGAAGTTCCATTTGCTTTCCAGTTCTGCCAAATGATGGAAATATATTGTATTTAATAGCTTGTTTGGATTTAGCTCAAGGAGGATTTCCTTTTGTTTTTATATACTTCTAAATTTCAAGTACAATTCTTAGTATGAACCTAGCTAGGGTTCAAGGAAACATACAATAACAATCCACAGATATCTTGGATGTACAAACCCAGAATAAAGACACTGTGGATTCAGGTCTACTACAAGAGTTCTGTCTGCTTGTTAGTTCTCACTGATCTCTTAGTACTAAAATGCAAAGTAGATGGTCCTATTTGCTGGTTTTATATAATATTTGTTAAATACAATTTAAGGAGTTCTGATATTTGTTCAGTTTTAAAAAGAATTAACCATCATAACAAGGTAAGAGTGAGCCCAGGAACAGATACACTGCTTAAAGGAACTAATTAATTAAACAAGGTTGAATTGAACAGCATGGAACAGAAGATATTTAAAGTACCCTTTTCTTTCCTCTTTGTTTCTGCACCATGGTGACTAATATTTATGAAGTTCCCATAGTGAGATATTGAGAGATTTTTCTCAAGATTTCCTGCTGCTTTAAAAGGAAACAATGGCTTGTGGTAAAGTCAACTCATGCTGAGATACATTAAGTGCACCATGTTATCAGCTGATAATGGTTCTATTAACGCATTACCCACTGTGTATGTTTGTGAATTAGGATGTCTCCTTGTTAATGGAATTGAGTCATTTTCTTTGAAATGGCAAGTATTGGGTGTTTTGACACCATTTTGGAGGAGAGGTGGGGAATACAGCCTCATTCAATGATGCTGTGATTTATTGGGGTGTGAGGAGTGATTTGGCAGATATTCCGCTCTATGAACTTCAGGAAGTACATTTAATTTTTTTCTGTTGTCTTGGTTTGAGATTTCACTAAGACTATTCAAAGGCCAAATTCTTACAATGAAATAAAAATACAGAAATATGATAGGTTGGAGTATAATTGCAGCTATATATTCTGAACATTCCAAAAGGGCAATGATATAATACATCGGTAAATAATGACTCTTAGACTGCATAATTGAAAGGTAGTTACTTAAGTATTACAATTTTTGTTTCCTAGTTATGTGGCGCTGGTGAGACTCTGGAATGTAGCAGAAAGGCTTGTTTCTAATACATAAAATCATAGAATCATCTGATTGGAAAAGACCTGTGAGATGATCGAGTCCAACCGTACCTGTTTCCTTACTAAACCATGTCCTTAAGAAACTCATCTACCGGCCTTTTAAATACCTCCAGGGATGGTGACTCAACCAGCTCCCTGGGCAGCTGTGCCAGTGCCTAACCACCATTTCAGTAAAGAAATTCTTCCTAATATCCAGTCTGAAGCTCCCCTGGTGCAACTTATGGCCATTTCCTTTTGTCCTATCACCTGTCACTTATGAGAAGAGACCAACACCCGCCTCACTACAACCTCCTTTCAGGTAGTTGTAGACAGTGATGAGGTCTCCCCTCAGCCTCCTCTTCTCCAAGCTAAACAATCCTAGTTCCCTCAGCCATTCCTCATAGGACTTGTCCTCTAGCCCCATCACCAGCCTGGTCACCCTTCTCTGGATGCGCTCCAACACCTCAATGTCCTTCTTATAGTGAGGGGCCCAGAACTGAACCCAGTACTCGAGGTGTGGCCTCACCAGTGCCCTGGTCCTGCTCGCCACGCTGGTTTTGATGCAGGTTAAGATGCTATTGGCCTTCTTGGCCACCTGGGCCATTGCTGGCTCATATGAAGCCAGTTATCCACCAACACCCCCAGGTCCTTCTCCTCCAGACAGCTCTCCAGCCACTCTTCCCCATGCCTGTAACACTGCATGGGGTTTTTGTGTCCCAGGTGCAGGACTCAGCATCTGGTCTTATTGAAGGGAGAGTTGGAGATAAATACACTTCATGTAAATTCAACAATCCCTATCCAAACACATTTGTTACACATGACCAAGTAAAACATAATGTACTCTTCTAAGGACAGTAATTCAAACGAGTTGCTGGGATTTTAATGCTCTATTGGTTTCATGTCCACGGCATGAAGGAAATATACATATTTAATTGCTCAATTTATAAACATATGTTAGCAAAACCAGTGCAATGTTTGTCAACTAGGATCAATTCATGAACTTGTAATGAGAGGCACATTAAAGTGCTTTTTAAAATTTGACACTAAAACAACCCAAAGAATAGTATTCTAGACTAGCAAACCCTGAAAAAAGCCATTTATTCTATATTTCATAAGATAATGATATCTTAGTTCTCTTTCTGCTCATAGCTTCATTAGTTTTCTTGAAAGTATTTCCAGTGGAAAGTAAATAAATTAATAAAGAGTCTTAATGAAATAGAAATAGATATGTTTTTCTGGAAGCTTTAGATTTTGAGGTTAATAATAGGTTTACTGTCTTCTAATTTTGTTATAGAAAGAGTAAAGACTCAAAAATCCTCACAATTATGCACGCTGCTGTAAATTATTATATAATCTACATCATATTGTAGAAGTTCTTCACATTTCAGTACCATAAATCTCTAACCCCAAATGTCCAAAATATGCAACTTATTAATTATCTTATAAAGTTTTTGTGAATTAGCCATAACTGATATTAAAAAAAAAATTGAATTATCTATTAGGTATATTCTCCAAGATCTTGGGCTCCTTCTGTATCCTCTCTTTGATAAAGCTACTTATTTGTGTTATGGATATTATGGATGTAGTCAATGTTTCATTTGCCAAATCCATCTGGTTTTGTCTGCTTTTCGTTGGTTGCTTTTTTTTTTCTTTTTTTTTTCACATTTAGGCTTCCTCTTTCTGTATATTTGGATAGCAACAATTACAGTACAACTCATCTCTACATCAGCTTCTAAATGCTTCTAAAATTAAAATAAATCATGAGGCAGTATAATTTTATGTGCAGACAGTAATATCTGAAGATCCCAAGTTTGTGGGTCTCCTTGGACCTCCCGGACAGCTGAAATGAAGACATGAAGCCTGCCTTTACACATTTAAGGAAACTTCAGTTGAAGTCTTTTTGCTTCCTTTTTCTGAGCTACAGAGGGCTTGATATTTACTGGTTTGTGGTTTGATTTTTTTCTCCAGGTTATACAGTATGAGTGCAGGAGAAGACCATCTTTCTTTAATGGACATTTTAAAATTTTTTTTATCCAGAAGAACTGGGCTGCAGTCTATACAATTTGGCCACTGCTTCTTGCCAGGAAATTCAGAATTAAGAGTAAAGCTCTGTGTGGGTATATAGCCCTTTTCTAACACATATCCCTTAAACTATCAATCTCTGTACATTTTCCTATTCTATATAGTTAAGTAATCCCACTCAAATTCCACTGTTAAGTATGAGGACGTATTTAGTGAACAATTCATAATGGCTTTTTAATACATAAATATATAGATAGACATTGTATATTTATACATACATACACAATACGTATTAAGAGTCCACACGATAAGGGATTTTCAGTTTCTATAACTTATATTTATTTGTTACATAAGATATTATGTTTCCACTGCTTTTACTGATATTGCTGTAGTATACATATCACTGGAGAAAGACCTTACAACAAAGTACTTTTTAGAGCAAGAATGCCTTCATGCAATATCAGTGCCAAGTTGGACCAAGGGAGAAAAGTCATACTTTAGAACCTTATGGAACTTTTTCTGTTTTCTTTTTGATTTTGTGGGATTTTTTTTCCCCTTTAAACCAAAATAACCAAGGGGTATTTTATTCAGATAAGACTTCTGTACTTGCAACCATTACCTTTTCTTATGTAGCATCAGAGTAGATCATATCAAGTTATTGCACGTACCCATGAGAGGCCTACACATCTGTAAGAGCTTCTAGCAGCAATGGAATAATCCAGCAACTATTTCAGAGTGGTCTAGTGACATCCATTTTAGATGTTCGTCCATTTATATGTCCACCCATTTAAGGTCTTGGAAAAGTTGTTACTTTTTCTCTTTGCTTTATGCTGCCTTGTCAAATGGATTTTAATTAGTAACTTTGAATACTGCTTTTATGACCATTTTCAGAGCTCATAGGCATTGAACGCTACACAAAATGATCTTTTAGTAAAAGTTAAAAGTTGAGAAGATAACAGAGAGCTGAAAGTGGGATTAGGAAAATGGCCCAAAATGAGAGAATGTCACAGGTGATGGTAATAAAAAAAAAATCTAGTGACATCAGTCATATACAGCTAAACTCAAGTCACAGTGATTTCACTAAACAGACATTACTTCACAGCTTTCCTTTGCTTCTTCATACATTGTAATTATCAGGAAAAATGTCTTTTTTTCATGCTAATAAATGGAAGTCAAAGATCATAAATGCAGTCCTGGTTTTTTGTTTAATAACTCTCAACATGCATAATTTTTTTCTTGGGATGTTTCCTATGAAAATCCATTACCCGCTCAGGAGAGGTAAACCAGGAGTTACAGAAAGGTTTTAGTTGCTGTCTCTGTTCACTTTAATGGAGTGATAAATCAGTATTTAATACAACCTTATGCAATAGTATTTTCAGTAAATGGACAGAAAATTATTTTGCTAGAAAAACCTTATGTCTAAATATATTTATTTGCAATAAAGCAAAGGACATTAAAGCACATACTTAGTTTTGAAATTAAAACAGTATAATATTGCTTTCTAAATGTATGATGCTTGTTAACTACACTGCCATATTTCCTTACTTGCAGTTTATTAAGTTTAACCTCCATGTACAAATGAACTGATTTTACAGTTTGATTTGCAGCAGGGGAAGATGTGCTCAAAATGAATATCTTAGTTGTGCTATCCCCACATATTTTTAGATTAGGAAAATTACTTTTCCAGAACAGTGTCCTCTGAGAAGAAGAGCAAAATTTTCTTTGTATTTCTATTAAAAAGCAAATGCAGTAAAATGATGAAGAAATATTTAAATTTTAAAGATTTAATAACTTATTTCTAGATACAAGTTCTGCAATTTTAAAGCTATTATGAAAAGAAGGACAACAGATAACGACAAATTCATATAACACAAGCACAGAAGAACTTCTATGATTATGGTGCATACTTGTCTTAAGATTAAAGATTGACTGTAATAAATGGGATTCACCTGGCTAAGAAGGGTAGGTGACCAAGTCGGGTGACTAAGGGTGCCTTATCTCAACTAAGGAAAAAGAACAACCAGTATACAATTGGTAATTTCAATGTATGTACTTAAAACACATTCTGTTATAGATGAAAATTTTAATTTCATCTGATTTTCTTTCTTAAGACATGATTGTCTGAAAATTCCCTTAAAAATTAAAAGCTAAGGTTTAGCTGTGTTTGTGTATATGCTTCAGTATGACTACTAACAGTAAGACCATGAGGATGATGTGTGACATCCTGTCAAAAACAATATGGATATTTTAATTATATTATGAATGGTTGAATGTATCTTTGTTTTTCTAAAGCTTTGATAGGCACCTAATCAAGGTATCAGCAGTTCAGTCAAGGTGTATATGTGGTGACAGGTGGAATATGGCAAAATAAGCAGTTTTAAGATGTAGAAACCATGGTAATTAATTCTTTTATGAGAGTTTATCTAGAAGTATTTTAAAAGATAACTCAGTCAAAACCTGTAAGTATTGGTAAAGCTAGTATACAGTCTCTAAATCGTGCTATTCTTTGTAGTTAAGGGGAACAAATGAATATTTTAAGTGAATAATTAAGTTCTTTTCCTTAGACGTGAAAAATCAGGAATAAGACAGAAAAAGAAAGAATATGTTTCAGAGGGTCAGGTGGAACTAGGTTTACGTAAAAGCCCAAGATAGCCAAGTATTATTAGCATAAATAGTTTTAGTCACTATTAAAGACAGTTTTTGTGATGCAATCTCATGCTTACCAGAATACTAACCTTTAAAACCTGATGAACAACTGATATTTGAATGAACTAGGACCCGCGTAGTTCCAGAACGACCTATGTTTTTCTCAATATCTAGCTAAAGGCAGAAAGAGAAAAAATGCCCTGTAAGTGGGGAAAAAAAAGAAGAAAAGCTTAGTCGAATTTTAACAGTGTAAACAAGGTGCTGATGGCTATTACTGTTAATTCATTTATAGGTGGTACACAGACAGCCCGAATTTTCTAATTAGTACAAAAGAAACTTGATTAACAAAGCTGTAGTTAGAAGCTGATACGCACAAAAAACTTCTTATAAAAGCTAAATGTTTTTCTCATGCACCAGGTACAGTGACAATGACCAGAGTGTGATGCAGTGACTTCACTAGGCTTTTAGCACCAAGGCAGAGCTGAGGTCAGGCTGGGAAATCAGCGTGCATCTCAGGATAAACAAGATAACTGTCCCAGCCAGGCAAGGCTGCAATGTGGCTGCAGTGCAACTGAGATGTGGCCTGGGGTTATTTGCAGCTGAAAGCAGCCCCGGTAGACGGGGGGTCAGCTGCAGCCTCCTTGCTGGGGGTCGGGGAGCATCCTTTGAGGCCTCTGCTAGACTGTTCTTTCAAAGACACCATTGCACCATCTTAAGTTGGTGCCCCAGCAGGTAAGTCCACCAGAGCCCCAGCAGGTAAGTCCACCAGAGGAGGGGATATGCTCTCAGACATTCTGATTATTCTCAGAGATCCCAAGTCAATCCTTTCAGCGTGGGTGTCAGGGTTGTCATGATGAGTTTCTTGCATTCTCTCAGTACTCCAAGAGTGGGATGTTAAATTGGAGGTTTTCTTCCTTCTTTCTGCTAGGAAAAACACATTCTTGAAAGTTTGTCTCCTTCATTCTGTTACTCCCAAATCAGTTCTGCCCAGCTTCTAAGTTTGCATTATTAGTAATACTGTCCACTGAGGAAGTGTTGATATCCTTGGTAAGTCCAGTGTGATATTTAAAGTCTACTCCCTCGTAGCCTCTGCTCTCACCATATTCCTGTACTCTTAGATGGTTCATGATTATTATACTGCCATGGATCACTCATCCTCCACAGCACAGCTAATTGTTGTTCCTCTCTATGTAGAAATTGTTAACACTGTTATAACACAGTCATGCAAAGCCAAAAGAAACAAAACCAAATTAAGTAATAGCCTCTTGGTCATTAGACAACTGCCCTTTCACTTTAGCAGAATAAAGCAAAGCTCCAAGTCAAGACTGAGTTCAAAAAGGGCAACCCTCACAGCCTAACAGGCACTTTGCAAAGTTAATAAGTCTGTGGATCTTACTGACAATGAAAATACTATGTTTACAGTGCTCAAGATATTTTTTAAATAAAAAGATACCTAAAAAAAAATTAACAGCCTTGCTCATGACTTCCAAGATTTGATAGAATCATTTATTCTGTCATTTACTTTCTGGGAAATAGGTGTCATGGTAATAGTGTTCATATTGCTGATTTTCCAGGACATTTCTTAGTACAATGGTATCAGTTAAACTGAGAACCTACGACCTGAGAGCCTGAATGTAACAACTTGTACATTAACTAGCGCACGTTGACTATATTCCTTTTTTCAGGAGTTGTTCTTACAGGCTTGTTGAAAACAGGACAAGTGTAGAAGACAAATGTTTTATGGGTTTTTTAATAAAGATTAATTGTGTGATAACAAGTCTATCATATATTGAAAATACAGTCTTTTCAATTTTCTTTAAGTGTTTCTCTGCTATATCTAGAAGTTTTATGAATCTGTAATATTGTCCATCATTGATTCCATCCATGAGGAGTTTTTGTCTGATAATTTTTCTTTTTTTTTTTCTGTTTTCTTTTAAGAAATATCACACTGAGCCATAAATATTATGATTCTGTTTGGGACCTATTTTTTCACACTGGTGAAACAATGATGGGAAAACTTTTAAAGACAGTGATTGGATTCAAACACACCTGAAAACATGAGGGTAATATTTCAGTAGGCAACACTGAGATTTGTTTCATGTGATGTTTGAGATCAATGTATTTTGCTTTGTAATCACATGCATGTGAAGATAAGTAAAAGGTAATAGTTCTTCATGGAACATGTCGAACAATGAAACTCAATATCGTGTGGATGCAAAAGTTTACTTCTTCAAAAGGGATGGACAAGAGAGTTATTAAAATTATAGAGCATTTACTGCTCAGAAGCCTGTGATTCAGCGAGACTAAGAATGAATTCAGGGGAAATATTGCTATGTATTTTTATCATGTTGTGCTTTCTACTTTGTGTCTGCTTCTAGCTACTATCAGAAGCAAGGCAGAATTAGATGTACCTTTGAACTATCCTAATATAGCTATCTTGATTCTCTACATACTTGCCACAAAGACAGATATGTCTCATTTATAATCTTATCTAGTTATTTGCCTGAAATCAGGCAACATGGGAATGACTGAACTCTTACAAACATCATAAACACTTCCAGGGTTCTTATCAAGCAACATTTACCACTTGACTTTTGAAAACAAGATGAATGCATTTTAAAGTTAGATTAAAAAGCATTGACTGAAAGGGTGATTGTCGAAAGGGTGATTGGCCATTGGAATGCGCTGCCCAGGGAGGTGGTGGAGTCACCAACCCTGGAGGTGTTTAAGGGGAGACTGGATGAGGCACTGCGTGCCATGGTTTAGATGATGGTTGGTGTTAGTGTTGGGATATAGGTTGGACTTGATGATCTCAGAGGTCCTTTCCAACCTTATGATACTGTGATACTGTGACTTTCTTATCATCTTCTTAAGTTAGAGTTGTTACTGATGTAACTAGGAAACCAAAATACAGTAGCTGGAATTCTGCAGTGAAAAGTAAAAAAAAATACCACTGGTATGTATTCTTGTAGCCTCCTCCTTCTCACTGATTTATATAGTTGTTCTACCTTGTTTCTTTTTATGCAGTTTCAATACTGAAATTTCACTTTACTTTTGTCTATAGAAAATTCTGAAAATTTTGTTTATTCCTATATTTTGCACAGAGGAATGTGCTTAATTCATACTCTTACTTTATCCAAACATATTTCAACCTCTAGTTTAAGACTTTTTTCAGTAAGTTTAAAGAAACCTAAAACTAATCAGTATACTGTTGTATCTCTGAATCCACATAAAATAAATACATTAAAACTTCTCCTCTTTGTATGAAGAACTGATCCTTTGATAATTTCTTGCTCTTCTAATTTAATTTTGTTTTTCAAATATTTGCTTGGAACCTTACATAAAACTATCTTCTGAACAGTCATCATTTTTAATATAGCCCAAAGTATACATATTTTTTGTTTGTTTGTTTATCATAGTTCCCAAGTGGGCTTGCCAGGGTTTTTTTTTTAGACCAGGATTGTTTCTGAGCTGCAGTGCTGCGAATTATGTATAATCTATGAGCTTGTACCATCTGTATGCTCTTTTATTCAATGACTTTTTGCTAATGTATCTGTGTGGAGCTTGAAAACTATGCCAGTGTAATACAACAGTGCAAATAACAAAGAAATGTGACATGTTTAGACATATTGTAAGGGTGTTTTCTTTCTGATAACATCAATAATTTAACATTTTGGTTTTATTTATTTATGAATAAAGACCAATTTCTGTGCAGGGGGAGTGGAGAGTGAATCTGAAATACAATGTAAAATTAGTGATGTTCTTTCCTAGGAAACTTGGTGATTTTATTAGAGCTTCTAAATAGAAAATTTCAAGCAAGATATTTGATTGAAAGTGAAAATCTTTTAGTCATTTCATCTATCACCCTGACTTTGTAGGCTATGCCTTCAGATGGAAGACTCCAGATAGAAGATTCATGAGAATCCACAGATGGTTCAAAGTGTCCCCAAGAAGTAAAGTTTATCCCAAGAATTTTGCAGGTAGCTGTTCCTCTCATTCTTCCAAAGTTATGATGTTTTGTTTGTTATTTCTGGGAAAGAACATGGTATGAAAGCAGTTGTGAGGAGACAGAGATAGTAGCATAAGAGAGAACTGAGAGCAACAGGGAGAGCTCAAAAGAAAATGCAAACAAATCCACAAACAAACAAAAAGCCTCAACAAAGACAGCCAAGAAGATGTCAGATTAAGGTACGTGAGATAAGGTCATTCAGAAACTACGATGAAGGCGGGTAACATGAACCTAAGATAATAGAAAAGCAAATGAAATGAAGAATTAGTGCTAGAGTGGCATGGGTACATAAAAGAGGAAAGAAGGTGGCTTTGAATACAAATTAGGAATATATTGATGCAATTTGGGAAAAAAAGTTAAGTAATAAGAAAACAGCCAGGCCATGGGGAACAAGAGAGAAGAGTAGAATTAGCACACCAGGAGAAGGGAACCATCATTACTGACAAAATGACACAGGGGGTATTGTGGTGGTGGTCCTGTAGAGCTGCACTGCTGAAAATTATTGATAATTCAAATTGATTACTAAAATTCAATGAAAAAAATTCATGTATGATTCAGGCGTACCTTTAAAGATTGGAAGACAGGCAAAATCAAGTTTAAGAACTTCAGAAGATCTATTTTAGTGTAGCTGTTGAATATCATAGAAACTGGATTCTTTTTCTGTGAGGAAATGATACTGTGAGGAAGTTAAGGAAAATATTAATGTCACAACATTCATAGAGGTTTCATTACAATGTGGTGGCTTTTGAGATGCATAACTTCTCTGTTGTGCCTCATTATGTATCACATTAAGGAAATGATAGCTGGAATTCATTTTATAAATGGATAGGTAGCAATGGTCAATAAATTTCTTGCACTGCTTGATTGTGTATATGCATCTGTGACATCTTTTGTATGTAATTTTAATAGCAAATTATGGAAAACAGTGTTTTTTTCTTTTCTTCTTTTTCCATCCTTTTCAAAAGAGAACAAGTTTCAAAATCTAAGTGATTGTCTTCCACTTTTAGTTGAACATGCAACAAGGAAAACAATTATGTAGCAACCTAAACCACTGACTGATTTTCAGAAGTAGACCCCTAACGGTGTCTGTTCATCACAGTGTGATATTATTAGCTTAAACGTGCACCTTGCAAGTTAATTCCTTAGTATTACTGCAGTATATTACAGTAGGTACACAATGTGACTCATTTGTAGAGCACCCTGAAAATAATTTTTGACTCATAATTTTAATTATATTCATTCACTACTCAATGGAAATGTGCTTAATCAAATAACACTGAAGTAATTTGACTTTAAGATATCAAGTAGCAAAAATACCTAAGAATTCCATGTCCATGCATGATAGAAGTGTTTTCTGACAATTCACTTTCCATATCTGGCAATTTGCTTATCCAAAAAATGGGATGCATGTATAATTTCAATAAATGTTATATTCATTTTAAGTTGTCCTCTTTACAGCGATGCTAGCCTATCAATTGCATTTCTGTTTACTTCTGCAATATGGTTTAAAGCTGAGTAGTTTTACAGGTCTGTGTTAGAAATCCTCTATTTTAAGGTAAAAACACAATGCATTTCTTGAATTGTTTCTTCCAGTTCATTTTTTTTTGATGTGGGTTTTTCTCTTCTTTGTGCTTCATTTAATTTCATGAAAGAATTTAAAACACAATTACATATTCACTGAGATTTGAGTCCTGATACTAGAAAAGAATAAAACTCTCTCCTTTTCCTCTGCTCTTGAGACAGGATAACTGGTATCTCTCATTCTCAAACAGAGATCCTTAAGACGTCTTTGCCAACACCTCTTTGTGGACTTGAAAAGCCTTATCCCTGGTAGCAGTACAAAGGGTTTTTTTTTTTCTTCCCCGTTTCATACCTTTCTTATCCCTCTCTTATTGCACTTCTACTGAGGGCTGTATATTTGTTATTGTTTATTACACAAAATGGAGTTCAGAGTTGCCTTTGTAGTATTTCCATTAATTAAGTCGTGGGAATTAGGAAACAGAAGAGATGGGTCTTAGCAGTCTAGAGGGAAATCTGCTATAGCCTGATAGATTCCAAAATCTTGGCATGGAAAAGTTGTCTCTTGATGATTCGTTTTCAAACCTCTTTTCTGACAAATAGTGTTGTTCGTTCATAAAACATGTTACAATCACCTCTCCCCAAAGCTCAGTAGAACGAACTGAGAAAGACAATAGAAAGTTGCTGACAGTATCAGTACATACAGTCAGTATGAGTTAACAAGCAACATAATCTAGAATTGTTATGTCTGAGAAAGAAAGAGAGGCAGATTGAAGTTTCACTTTTCCTGAGCATGGAAGTCTAGCAGAAGGCTTCCAGCCAATAAGTATATCTATATGTATAACTATATCATCTGTATCTATATCTATATGTACATGTATACATATATATATCTGTGTACGCACACACTTTCCACATACATTCATGTTATTTATAGTGTATTATGTACACTGCAAATAATAATGTTAAGAGATTGGGTTGAAAAGTAGAATAGATCTGTACTATGAACATATGTATTTTATAATTGTATGTATTAATGTAATCTGAATGGTTTGGTTTTCATAGAATCATAGAATCTTCTGGTTGGAAAAGACCTTTCAGATCGAGTCCAAACATACCCATCATCCACTCAACCATGTCCCTCAAAAACTCATCTATTCATTTTTCAAACACCTCCAGGGATGGTGATTCAGTCTGAATCTTCCCTGGTACAACTTATGGCCATTTCCTTTTGTCCTATCACCTGTCATTTGTGAGATCAACACTCGCTCTGCCCATAGCCTCCTTTCAGGCAGCCGTAGACAGCGATGAGGATCATAGCAGAGGCACCAGGAATATAAACACAAATCACAAATGATCACTGAGAGAATGCAGGCTTGAAAGCTCTATTCCGTATCAAAGAACAGAAAGAAATCCTCCTATATATGGTGAAACCCCAAAGTGTAAGAGATGGTTACCATCTCACCGTGACCAAAGGAAGAACAGAAAGGAAAGAATTACACCAGCAGTCAGTCCCATGGGCAGGGCTGCTGAACCTGATCAAAGTTACTCTTTCTCCTCTCTCTCATTCGGTGAAATGAGAGGTTTACTTTTTGCATCTATAACTCAGCAGCCAATTAGATTACTTTAAATATATCCAATATATATTCAATAATATTCAATTATATGTTCAATTTCTTTAAAAATAACTGAGTTAAGAAAATTGAATTTTAAAGAGCCATATATGCTTCTGTATGTTTTTTGCTTCAGCCTTCAACTATAACAAGGTAGCTGATCAAACCTGAGTAAATGTGGATGCAACAAGTGTGAACACGAAATTGTTATTTCAGTTTAACAGATTATACTCTGGATTTTATTGGATAATTCTGATATTATAAACCGATCTCAGGTTGCTCTGCTACTCTAACAGCAAGAAATTAGTGTCTGGAATAGTATCTTTTTTCATTAAGAATATGAATAATGATAAAAAATTACAAAGGTGATTTATACATGTACAAAATTTAAAAAAAAATGTCATTAGTACACATTCTATCACAGATTGCTGAAAAAAAGGGTCACTGGGGACACATGTAGATTTTGTCTGTCAGTGTTCCCAGTAACAGAAATTATACTTGCTGACAACTAAATTCTGTGGTGCTTTATGGATCATAAACAATAATAAAATTTGACAGTAATAATAAAAGCATGAAGGCTGAAAAGCTTTCATAAGTAATAAGAAAAGAAAGAGCATGGAAGGCTCATAGTATGCACAAAGCAGATTTCTTAGGAGCCTTAAGGAAAGGAGTAACTCCAGCTATGAGACTATTGTAACTGTCTTTGGCCTGCTAAAACAAGAAGGAAATATCTAAATTGTTTTAAATTATCATAACTTGATTGAGGTCATTGAGTTTATATCTGCACAAGATATATCACTATTTCATAACAGTTCAGGACTGTTATTAGCACAACAGACACTACAGATGAAGCTGCAGTAGCAAAAAATGTTAGAACCTTTGATCTGATAGCTTGATAGTATCAGAATGATTTGAAAGAAAAGACATCACAAAAAAACCTCCCACATCTTTGGATGCCTTCAGTCTTGAGTATTGCCAGAGTGAAGAACAATCCTACACTAATCTGTTAGGTTCTGACAGAGCTAAAGAAGTCTTGGGAACAGTAAATCTCCTCAAACACTTAGAGAATCTGGAATGATGGATCTTGATTTGTAGTATGCCACAGTCTGAAAATGAATGTAAAACAAGGGGTAACATGACCTAGCAAATATGTCGTTTGGCAAGGAAGGCAAAACAGGAACATTATTTGAGACACTATGTAAAGTATACCATGAGGCTGTAGATATCTTTTTGTTCTACTATGGATATGTATCAAAGATTAAAGACATAATACTCTAATGCTGCTAATTAGGGCAGCCTTTATGAACAGAGAATTATTTGCAAATCTGTGGTATTTTTAAAAGAATTAACATTAATATTAAAAGTTTCAAACCTTCTGTCAATAATTATAGGTAAAAGAATCACAGAATCATTTAGGTTGGAAAAGATCTTCAGGATCATCAAGCCCAACCTTTAACCCAAGACTTCCAAGTTCACCACTAAACTATGTCCCTAAGCATCACGTCTACACATCTTTAAAATATACCTCCAGGCATGGTGACTCAACCACTTCCCTGGGCAGCCTTTTACAACGCTTGACAATCCTTTCAGTGAAATATGTTTTCCTAATACCAAGTTTAAACCTACTCTGGTGCAACTTGTAGTCATTTTCTCTCATTCTACCACTTCTTACTTGGGAGAAGAGACCAACACTCACCTCACCACAACTTCCTTTCAGGCAGTTTTAAAGAACAATAAGGTCTCCCCTCAACCTCCAGACTAAACAAACCCCAGTTCCCTCAGGCACTTCTCATAAGACTTAATACTCACTCATTTTTAAACTACAGAATGTAAACTCTCAAGCAAACCTATACATGAAAATAAAATTAAACCAAGTAGTCATACTTTAAATAGTTATAAAAAAATCTTTTCCCATGCTGTTATTTATAATAAAAGATTATTATTTAAACCAATATATTTTAAGGTGTAAATGATATATTTATTGCCTTTAAATGGTAAGTGTTACAAATGAAATGTAAATTAGTATGACTTATAAGAAAAGCAATGTGATTTATCCATAGCAATAGCAACAATTGCCATGAATATCACTTATCATCTGTCAGCACAATACACTATATATAAACTGTTATGCAACAACAATATACATACACCGGAAAAGTTCTTTATCACATGGAAACTAACCCATTGCAAACATTAAACCTAAGTCACAAAATTAAATAGATTAAGACAAAGAAGTACATTTAAAAAATTCCCCTGCTGAGGTATTTTTATTTGGAACTGTGGCTTCCTTACACCTGGTTTTGTCTTTTAAATTCCTTTGAGTTTTTTTTAAATTGTATAATGGAAAAAATGGATGTCATTTTAGGTTCATTTAAGTCATTGTCAAAATATCATTTGTTTAACAGAAGGCAGAATATAACTTAAGAAATATATATATTTTATTTCTCACATACTTACAGGTACCAATAAAACAAAGATTTTTATGAATTAAATACTTTTTTTTTGTTACTTGAATTATCAAAATTATTGACAGAAAGCTGATCAAATAAACCATGTTTGTTTTGCATGGATAGCATAATAAACATAGTGGTTTTGTCACATTAGTAACAATATTTTGCCTTTATATAAAATTTATTACACTCACACCTTTAAAATAATAAAATAACTTTTTTCAAAGTTCAAAACAGGTATGTAGTGTTCTATAACAATTTTTTTTTCTTAATTATTCTAGGAAGTATTCACTAAGGAAACATTATTTTCTGTGTTTGTTTTACATATGAGTAATGTGTCAGTTATGATCTGCTTGGTTTTTTTGATACTCCTGTCAAAATAATGCATAGGTTTCCATTAGAGTCTACTGGAACCATGAAGTTTTCACAGAAGGTGCAAGGGATTTTTCCTTATTGGCTACTCTGTTAGATGAACTTTATAATACTTCTTCCTCACATTCTAATTTATCTTAGCTCTGACAGTTAGCAGACTTCAGTCTGTGGTCTTGTGTATTTCATTTGTGTCTAAATCAAGATAATTGTCTTTTCAATAGTAATTTATGTTGTTCCTTCTTTTCCCCCATGTATTTTCTTTTTTGTGACTATCTAACAAGTACACAAAAATATTCGTAGCATTCCTTTAGGTGTTGTTGCCATTGTCTTATTTCTTCTCTGGATATGAGTAGATTTTTCTTTGTTTAGGAACAGAAGAATAATTAAAGCAAGACAATATTCACAATCTCTAGCTAACTTGTCTACTTACTAACCTGGTGATAGGCCAAAAAGAAAATATTATTTGGACTGTCAGTCTCCTAGTGATGAGTGAAAACTAAATCTCCAGGTTGGTGGCAGGATTGCTGTGTTCATCCCCACATGCAGGTATGCTCAGAAAAGTGCCACGTGATGGACCACAAAGTTCTCTGTAGAACAGAGCAGATTCCATTGTGTCCAACCTTCTTTAATTCCAAGAAGATACATACTTTTCTAGGCTTAGGAAAAAAACTAAGCCTTCTCTGAAGAATACTGACTCTTACTTTTGTTTATGAATATCAGAAATGGGAACAATGGACAGAATAATTTGTATTTGTTCTGTGAGAAAACATCTCCATGACAATAAGAGCTTCACCGCTTCCTAAGAACTTCTTTTCCCAAGATTGCTGATGTTCCAACTGGAACTTTGCATTGGGATTTCTTCAAATTAATTAATTCTAAAAATTTTATAAATTTATAAACATATTTACTCTTCAAATAGTAACTAAACAAAAATCCCCAGAAAATTTTCGACTGGCTTTATTCTTGAATGCCAAGTAGAGTTGTTTATTTCTTCAGCAATGGTTTTTGACCATGCAGAGCTTGCCATTAATGGGAGAGGAAAGACACAGGAGATAATACCCTAATATAATTGTTTCTTCAGTGATTAGATGCAGCACATATATGTAGAATATGAGTTAAGAGCATAAGACATATCTTCTGAATATCTAACCTAGGAGTACTTGCTGCATTTGTGGTACAGATTGCAGGTGTTACATATGCATCCTGGTTTCTTTTTGTTCTAGAATGACAAAAAGTTGTCTGTGATACATGTAACTCTTAAATCCAGGAATCATATGCTACTTTGGAAAAAGAAAAATGGAAAGTAATACTGGTTCATGATTAATTTATGCTTACTTGCCTGCTTGGGGCTAAAATTCAGGAATCATGCCGAAATTTATATCTATATCCATTTTTCTTAGAGCACACCCTCTGAAAGGGGCCTCAGGTATTAACACCTAGTGGAAAATCGTGCTATGGCATTGACTTACCCTTCTACAGTGTTGATATTGATCTGGACAAGCAATTCTCAAGTTTTCTAAAAGAGCATTTCTTCAAAATTTTATCTTTAACTTTCCATGTGGTGTGAACTAATCTTCAACATACTCTATAGAGATTGATCTGTCTTCTTAAATGAAGTTTTTTATTATTCCATAATAGGTTAGCGAGAGCATTGGTCATCTTTGGTGTTTTCTGACAATATGTCAACAATTTCCAATTATATTCTAGTATGCTTAGAAAATGTGGACAGAAGTCCAGGGATGACTTTATTGTAGTTACTGAACCTCTTTAACTACAGGGTATTAAAAAAAACAGATGTAGCCTTTTTATAAATGTAGAAGTATGCAATCTGAATAAATATTTTCACTACCTGATTGTTTACATAAACTTTTTCAAATTATTTATAAAGAAGCACGTAAAATATTCTATTTTGACTTTATACAGCACAATGTTTCCCTGCTGTTGTGTTTTCCTGGTGCAGTAGTATTATTTACTAGTGTAGGCTGGGTCATAGCTGTCTTATTCTGATTTCACAGTTCACCCTGAATCTCAAGAGATATGATAGTTTAGAACAGTTACTGATCTGTTTCATAATTATCCGGAATTGAATACTGTGTATGTTGGCACATTGCAGTAAATTTACACACCCAGGAGCTAAGAGGGCTGTGTGTTTCTACTTAGAGGTGTATCCTGGTGGAATTTCTTGTATTTGCTCATTAACCTTAGAGTTCTGATTTTATAGGTAGTTTTGATACAGTCATTTAGCCTGTCTCAGTGTACACTTATTTCAGTCTTCAGTCTCATGTTCACACATTTATCACTTTCCCCTCTTTTGAGTTTGTAACAAGGATAGATCCCTGAGTGTGGAGAGGTCGCACAGCTTTAACACATGTACAGGTACAACACATGAGTTTTTGTGAAGTCTCTTGCACTGAGCTCATGCAATCACCTGTGAGTTCACAAGAATGAATTGCACATAAGTCAGGAAGAGAGATTTGAGTTGCATTGCAAACTTGTTTTTTTAAAACTAAATATGGAAATCACTTGAGATTCCACTTGGTGGTTTGCAGGAGTTTGGATCTTTTAAAACAGGAGCAGCTAAGAAAGATGAATAAGACTGTAAATTATTTTTGACGGCAGAGTTTGGTTGTCATCATGGCTTCCTCTTCCTGAGTACTTATAATACGGTCTTTTGGGTGACACAAAAACAAAGCATGATGTCTGTTCCCTGTTCTCCTCTCAGTCTCCATGAAACCTCTGCTACAAATACCCTTACCCACTATTTGCTTGTATTTTTTTTTTTAATCTCAGAAGTGTACTAGTGCTGGTAAAAGTGCTAGCTGCAACCACTCATTCCAAGGACGAAACTCAATAAGGGTGTTATTAGGAATCCAAAACCTTCAGAGTGCTTCACACCTGAAATATGAATTTCTTCCCACCAAATTATCACTATTACTCAGCTAAGATGAAGAGAGATTTGTTTGGACCTAGGTAGATAAAACAGCTTTCAACTTTTAATAGCTTCACTACAAATATATTGAAAGTGGTTTTAGTGTAGTGCATGTATTTTTAAGGAGATGTAATGAGTTTTTTATGCAAGTTACAAAGAAAGAATAAAAGAACCAAGAAATTATTTTAAAGTTCAGTTAATATCATCACTCTACCTTGAATGTTGTGTTACAGAAAACAAACAATGCAGATTATGAAATATGAATCTCTGAATAGTTCATACCTTGGAAAGTATTAGATTTCATTAATCTAACTATAGACTCTTGAGAAAAATGAATATAAATTTTAAGCAATTGTTTCTGGAACGTGTTTTTTGTCTATTACTTCCTCAACTGATCATTTTAAAGGATGAAATATTCAAATTTTACTTTATTTTTTAATTTCATTTTAAAATGCAATGTTTTTTACGCTCATAATTAGTTTTCTTTTTGCTATAAAAATTATGGAGCAGTACATTGACTAAATGCCACTTTCATTTTCAGTCCTTTTTTTACCATACTGAAGAGAAAAGCCTATGTTGAATCTGATCAAAATAAATAAAAAACCAAAACAAATAAAAAGAAAAATGTTTAATCTACGATTCTAAAGAACTGCCTCCATACAGTTTTAATTTAACCAATTTCTTAGTTCATTATTACAGTACTTCACATTCACCTTATGTTTTATATATGCTGTTACTTTATTTCTCCAAGTCATTTTGTATTGCTAACATTAAAGTCATGATATCAGCTCTGTAAATATGAGTGGCAGCTAAAGGTTATGTGAATCTCTGGAATGTAAGGATACATTGTGAAAGTATTTAATGAGTAATTCGCTCAATAGTAAACAGAAACGAGAGACAGGAAGCATAATAAGTAAGTACACAGATCCTAACAGCCAGGAATCTTCATAAGGAATTAATTCCACGCTATGAGGGTAGCAGGGCAATGGAACAAGTTGCCCAGAGGAGCTGTGGATCCCTCATCCTTTGAAGGGTTCAAAACCAGGTTGCACGGGGCTTTAAGCAACTTGATTTAATGGGAGGTATCCCTGGCCGAGGCAAGGGGGTTGGAACTAAATGGTCTTTGAGATTCCTTCTAACCCAACCCATTCCATGATTCGATGAATCAGGAGATAAGACAAACTATAACAAAGATGAAAATTCCCAAGCCACTGGTGGATGGCCACTGACCGACTCGCCCAGGTGATACCTTGAAACAAGTTTAAACATAACTGTAACTGAAAGGAAAGGGGAAACAGGATGATCACAGGTCTCATGGAAATGAATACACTTTTTATGGGAGATATGAGGGGCCTGGTGGGATTACAAAAAACTTGGTAGGGGATGTTTAAACAGGAATGTGGAAACTTACAAAACTACTTTGGAGTGATTAGGGGAAAGGCTAAATGTGGGAAAATAGAGGGTGAAATTTGGATCAGGGAAGAGCAAGAATGGGAAAATAGAGAAGGGACAGAGAGGATAAAACATCACATTCAAACAGGTTGTTGATCAATACATTTCTGCGGCCAAGCTCTGTGACTTATCACTACAGTGATATTATAGCTTTTTAAAAGTATTCTATTCTTATGTCCTGTCTGATTGAGGTCTCTATAATGTAATATGTGGGTGTATGTGTAATTCATGAGCGAACATCAAGTTGGACTAGTTAGTATTTAGGAGACCAGGCGTGAGCTTAGAATTTGAGATTGTATATAAGGGGCATAGGGTCTAAGCATGGATTCTAGATAGGTGGATTTAGGTGGAAAACTTTGAATACAAAATTTCTTAGATAGCATTATTCACTGGTGTAGTGGGTTGGCTTTCTAGGTCTTCCTTAAAAATGGAGGTCAGGATCCATGGAAGTATTTCATATCTTCCTTTAACGTAACACAACATATAAATAATGGGTAGAAAATAGTTCGTCCCTCTTTTTTTCTTCCGGGAGGCTTGACAGCGGGAGTTCCTTTGCACTGATCTCTCTGGAGCTGAGGCCTGCAGCAGCTGCTGTTGTCTGGGGGGAGAGTGCTGGGTCAGAGTTGGCTGTTCTGCTTTCCTCAAGGGAAGTGGTGAGATTTTGCTAGTTCTTTACTTTGTTAGTTACTGGGTTTTACAATTGTGCATATCTGTTTCGTTTTAGTTCCTTTTTCGTCATTTTTTTCCATTTTCCCTTCCCCTCTTCCCTTTCTTGGGAGTTTTGCATGATATTCTTTCTGTGTGTAGTTAAATATATATAGAAATACACATGTATTTAGTGTGATTTCGTTTTTTTCTATGGTTTTTTCTTCGAAAAAGAGAGAAGTTGGGGAAGGGGCTAAAACCGAGTGTTGGAAAGTTTGATGAGAAGCTAGCTCAAACCAGCTCAACTGGATTGTTTTATATGTCAGGAACTTGTGCTTTTTTTTCAATTGTTTGTGGAAATTCAAGAGAAAGCTGATAATATACCTGCTATAATAAAAGGATATAATTATTTATCATCTTTCAGAATGTAAGTAACTCCAGAATCCTATAAAAAAGTTTTTACATAGGTTTTTGTCTTTGAATATTTTAGAAATAGAATCAAGGTTAGTAAGTGCTCTTATGGTGGATTGGCCCTGGCTAACAGACAAGCCCCCACCAAGCTCATTCTTCCCTTACTCTAGTGGGAGTACTCCAACTGCTGTCATTTTCTAGAATTTCTTGAGCCCCAGATTGGACTTCAATAAGATTCCGTGTGTGTGTGTGTCTGAGAGGAGGTAAACTTGTTAACAGCCAAAATCTCACCCAGCCATCCACTCGCTCCTCTTCTCGGAGGGATCGATGAAGAAAATAGGAGGAACAGGAAGGAGAAAACTGATGGGTCAAGATGAAGGGAGATCACCTACCAATTACCACCATGGCTGACTGCCAAATAAAATACTTGGGTAGGATGAAACAAAAAGACAAACATTAAAACAACAATTTTCCTATCTTCTTTCCTATACCATACTTCACTCCTTCACTCCTGACCTTTCTACCCCTTACTGAGTGCTCAGGAGAGTTGGGCAGAGGAGGTTCTGTAGTGACTTCCTTCCCTCAAGCAAATCAACTGTCCCGCCTGGCTAGTTGTTGTCTGCAAACTTATTGAGGGTGCACTCAATCCTCTCATCCAAGTAATTGATAGATATTAATCAGAACTGGTCCCAACACTGAGCCCTGGGAAACACCGCTTGTGATGAGCCACCAGCTGGATTTAACCCTTCACCAATCAGAAGTCCCAGGAATAACAGTCAATGAATGCATAATATTTTTTTGAGGAAAGCTGTAAACTGTTAATTGAGAAATATCTTAAAGGTGTGTCTAATGTGGCTTACATAGTTCTGCATGAACTATAAAGGCATTTCAGCTACAAAGTATTTGAAAGATTTATTTCTTGGTCAAACCAAAAAATTTTTTCTGGACTAAAATAGTCATATTTCAAAATATAAATTATTTTTAAAGTAGTGTTTGATTTTAGCTTTCTCCAAAAAAGGATTCATGTTACTTTGTAACTCATGTCCAAAATAAAATACTAAGTTGTCATATAATAGATGAAAATATTTTAATTCCACGGAAAAAGTATTTTCAAAGTCTTTTGTGACGTGAAGTAGGTGTGGTGAATTACTTTGTGGAAGCATGAAACTCAGTCTTATACCTTTATTTGTATTAATGTGTGATATGAGGCTGTGGAAAATTACCAGTGAGCCCTACCTGTGAGTTAACAGAAAATTGCCAATACCAGGCTTGCTGTGTTTAAACGCCTCTATAGCGACAAAATAGGCTCAAAATATCCTATAAATCATAAACTGGAAGAGTCTTGACTTGAGCAAGAACAAAGCAAACTGCTTATGTTGCTGAAACATAGAACATTGCAGTCAAACACTCAGATAAAGGCCACCAATTATGGTAAATGACCAGTGCTCAGGGTGGAATGGAGGTTTCACAGCTTGACATTGCAGCAAAGAAGCCATAAAGAGCAGTTGAAGTTGCTCCTGCAAGGCCAGAAAGGCTCCATACCGAGCAGCAGTGACACCCATATCCCCCTCCTCTCACCCTCCCCACATCACTATCCCCCTTCTCTTCCCTTGTTCTGGTGTCCTTACACAAATGGCCTTGGTAAGATCAAACCTATAAATGGCAATTTTGGATTGAGAACCAATCAGTATGTGATAATTGACTTAGCCCCACCACTCCAAGAATCACCCAAGTCACTGAGGACATAAACATAGTCTCTTGCCAACAACTGGATGAGTGGAGAACTTCAATCTATCAATTACTGGATGATGTCAACAGATCTTGCTCTTCTCTGTCCCCCTGGGAAGGACACTTCTCTTAATAAGACACCTGCAATTTCACCTCCACTATATGGTGGCTGACATTCAAGTAATTTACTTTTATATACACTAGCCAGGTTCTTTTTAAATAATTAGTGCTAATGCAGCAAGTAATAAACAGCAATGCTGTAATGAATGTGTAATATTTGCCACTTCAGTAAGGTGTTTATTGATTTAACTTTGTCTGTCTGTCCTGTGAGAGTCCTGAGAGAGGCTGTTTGGATCCAGTCAGACCTAGACCCTCTAGAGGAAGTTTAGAAAGTAAGGATGTCCTTACTGAACCCTCGTGACACTAATGGGTGGATCTCTTTTTGCTACTCATCAGAATCATTCTCATAATGTGACAGTAGATAGTATCTCTTTTTGAGCTAACCAAAACAGAAGGTATAAAGAAAGCTTTTGTTTCTCAAAGGTAAACAATGGGGAATCTGAGTACTGTGTCTGCCCATCCTGCAAAACACCCCATCTGGAATAGTGCTCTCTGTGTGTGAATGTGCTGTGTGAATGTGTCCTCTGGGCTTCTCTTTAAACTTCTTTTGCCACTCTGGTGTCAAGAGCAGAGACCCTGTGAGGATACAAGCAGGCTTAATTTATCTCTGAAATACTAAAATAATTGAACTTATCTTACTGTTCTACTGCAGAATACTCCTGTCATAATAGGTAAAAAATGTGCAAGGTGAATATTTTCAGTCCTATACCTGTGTAAGTTTTTAGAGAACATTTTTCAAATATTTGTACTTTTAATATGCAAGAAGTTATTTACTTTTCTTTCCTATTTAGAATGAAACCATCATACATAGGTTTTTTGATATTATTTTTGGAGACAACTTTTGATTTTCTTGTATAATGTTAATAGGACTTTATCTGTAGAGGGGCATAAAAACAAACAATATGCATAGCTGCCAAATTATAGCAGAAAGGAGAATTTGCTAAACCATTATTTTGTGAACCTGCTTTTAATAATTACCGTCTTTCTTTGATGATAGACAGCAATAATAGAGAGATATTAATTCAATACCAATTATCTTTAACATGAATCAATACTCTTTAGAAACAAGAAAGTTAAGCATAACATTGAAGGAAGTCAATATGATAAAAAAGAGAAATTTTCACGTCTAGCTGAAGAATGTGTTATCTGAAGCAGAGCGGCCTGTGAAATACGAAAAAAACCCTGTATTTTCCTTTTTTTCATGAATTAATAATTAATGAAAATTAATTTCATTTAATGAAATTAAATGAAGAAGTAAAGCATGTATTCTGTATTTAATTTACATGTTTGTACACACTCAAGTTATGCCAGTATGAAAATAAGCATTCATATCTAATATTAAGGCAGCAAGCAACTTATGGTTAGGACCTTCTCTTTCTGTTTACCTATAAAAAGTGTGGTTCCCTCTTATGACACTTCATAAATAAATTATGATTTTTCTGTTAAATATTGATATTGACTTGTTCAAAACTCTCAGTAGTACTTGTGACAGGTTCTGTCCTTAAGGGACTGCAAAAAGGACTGCACTGCTGGGATGCATTACCCTTGACGTTCACTTGTCTAATTATTTGCTAGAAATGTACACAATCAACCCACAAATTTTGCCTTGGGTTTCTATAAGTAGACGTTTTTAATACTTAAACCTAAAATTTACAAGTTTTAATTTCTTTGCTGACATGTTTGATACAGTATATCAGTCCACATTGCAGCGGTGTGTCTAAATTCATTTCACTTCGCAAAAAAACGCATTTTTAAATTGAGCCATAAATACAGATTAACCACATATTTATTTTAACTGAAGCTGAAAAAACTTGAAGGAATATTCTCCCTGCAGTATTATTGTAGACTATACATGTCACAGTCAGGCAAATATTTACCTACAAATAGAAGTTCTCAGGAAGAAAGTTGGTAAGTAAACATTTAACTCCAGTGTTTAACCCCATTTCAACATAGATTTTCCTTTTGCTTCCTGTTCAGTTCTCCATAAATAGATTTTAATGTAAACCATTCATTTTTAATGGTTTTGACAAGTGAGTCTCCTTTAATCTTGAAGTTTTCTTTAGTTATAAAATAATTGCAATTTTAAAATGGCACAAAGAAGTAATACCTAGCTGAAAAACTGAGTAGCTAAATTGGAGATAAAAAGTTGATCTCTAGGGCAAAAACCTAAATGGAAAATATTATGAATTGGCCATTATTGAAAGATGGATCCACTACAGATTAAGTACTGTCATGAATTTCTCTTTATGGTTTTAATTTGTGTATTTCCAACTCTTTATGATAATATAAACTGTCAGTTCTTTTCCACGGTATCATGTTGCTATATTGTCATACTTATTGTTCCGGCATTAATGAGCCTAATCAGTGCATCTGTACACCAAATGTGTATTTTTAAGTTTCAAGCTTATTCTAGTATATACTCATTATTTATTTATTAAATTCCATATAACTTTATGTACCTAATATATAATTATAATAAATGATAAATATAATAGAAATTATTAAGTCATTTATTATTTATTAGACCTAGTGATTCAATAACCTTGAGTAACATAAAGCAAAAAAATGTAGAAGAGCAGGATAACAATAGTTTTACTTAGATCAAAGAGCTACACTTTTTTTAAGGACTCATACGTTTGTGATATTTTGTATAGGGTGTTATGTTCATTATTTCCACTGTTTTGTGGAAAACAGTAACCAATTCTGAATTTAAGTAAATTTCTTATTCCAGCCTTTAAATATCACTGAGATCTACAGTGTCAATTTACCTGCAGTTCTGAAGTAATCTTCAATCAGTCTTGCTGCCAAGACTGTTCATATATTTTATATTACTAGTTACTAAACAAAACCAGAAGTGAACCCAGGACTCCCCAGAGTACTGAATATTTAAATATTTTAAATAAAAAATGAATAAAAGCTTCAGCAGGATGGATTTGCTTTTACTTAGAGAAAAGAAAATGTATAAGGAAAAATTAGAGAAAATACTAATGGAGTAAGTTGGAGTAAGATAGTGACACGTAAAAAACTGTGCCAAATCAAGCTAAGGGAAGAAGAACCATTCATAAAAGCATATATTAAATTGCAAACATGCAGTACAACAAAATGGAGGACATTGAAGTAATCAGTTATTATAGGGCTAACAGAAATATGAATATCTCAGCAATGCAAACATGCAGTACAACAAAATGGAGGACATTGAAGTAATCAGTCATTATAGGGCTAACAAAAATATGAATATCTCAGCAAAATATGATGACTGAAAAAACAATATTAAAGTATGTTGTGTACATAAATAAAACACATAAATAATTCCAACAGCATGTTATAATCTGTAATGAACTATGAATAGAAAACATAGATAAAACAGAACGTATCTGAATTATGAATTGTTCTGTGTTATTGCCGTGGGTTGACCTTAGTTGGCTTCCAAATGCCTACCAAACTCTTCATCTCCTCAGTAGGGAGGAAGAAGATAAGATGAAAAAAACCCTCATAGATGGAGATAACATTAGTTGAATAAAAAACCCAAAGATCCTTCACAGAAGCAAAGGCAAACAAAAATATTTATTCTTTACTTCCCATCAATGGGTTATATCTGGCCACTTCCCAGGATGCAGGGCTTCAGTACACACAGCAGTTGTTCCAGAAGACAAACGCCTTAATAACAAACACTTCTCTGTATCTGCCTTTATCTTAGCGGTTATTGCTGAGCATGTTGTCATATGGTATGGAATATTTCTTCTGTCAGCTTGAGTCAGCTGTTCTGCTTATGTCCCCTCCTAACCTCTTGCCCCTCCCCAGGGTACTGGCCTTTGGACAAAAAGGGAATTGGAGAGACAGCCTTGATGCTGTGCAAGAACTGCTCAGCAGTAGCCAGAACTGGTGTGTTATCAACACCTCTCTAGCTACAAATACAAAGCACAGCACTATGAGCATTCCTATGGGGAAAGTGAACTCCATCCCAGTCAGATCTAATATAGAATGGGGCTTTGGGAGGTATCTATCTCTCACAGTCCTTTGCAGATTTTCCAGAATGAATTTTCAAGAAGAATAACAAATAAATATTTGTGACAAGTGTGTTATTTTGGAGAAGAAAGTAAATTCTATTAGCAATAATATGGGTCAGATATTAATAACTTCCTTGATTTTTCACCATTTTGTCAATAAGCTATTAAGATTGATGTATATATTATTTAAAACTTTATATAGATGTATATTAAAACTGGCATGACAACTTTAAGCATTCTTGTAACAAAAATTGACACTAGATTTCCAAACCAGCTCTTATTCCTGTTTTCCAAAATTCTAAATTCAGAGACATTAAATTAATGTTGTGACTTTTAGCATTTTTGATCTGGAATTTTTAGTCCTTTTTTTCTATGGGAGACAAATTTCTCCTACTGTTATCTCCAGCACTCTCAGTGGCATTAGTTAAATAAAGAATTTACTAGCTAAAGTGAGCAAAGTATCAGTATAAAATTATTTAGATTGCTTGTTCACTTAACATTAAATTCTGTTTTATTTTTACAAGAAAAACATACTATTTATTTAGAGCAAGGTTGTAATGCATAAATTTTTCTACCATTTAATATCAGGTTATTGGAACTCTTTTAGGTTATGAGATTTTTTTTCCCAGAAACTTTACTAAATGCATGTAATTAATTTTTTTTTAAAAAATGATATTTTCTAGTCCTAAAATAATGACATTAAAGTCTATATATTAACTAGTATTACTATTTCTAGTACATAAACTGCGTAATTGAATCTTTAATATTCCTGAATACACACATTTCTAATTAGAGCAATTTTTTAGGCTGGTGCAAGATTTTATTTTTAAATTTATTATGCCATGTGATTCACATTTGTTTGTATTTTCCTTTTAAAAGGATTTTGGAGGAACAGACTGAATTTGTTATTTCAACACTCATTCAAAATATCTCTAAAAGTGAATTTATATTAAAGAATTTATTACATTGATTCATTCTTTTGCAAAGAAATATAGTGAGACCAGTTCCTTTCTGAGATACTCTTATTTAACTATTTATTCAAATACGAATTGCAGGAATTCCACTGTATTCAAGACAACAGACCAACTCTATCTATTATCCAGTCCTTGTTCAATATATTAATTTACCACACATGAACCTAATATGGCTTGAATTTTACTTATCTCTGAATCTCCTCCATAATTTGCTCTCAAGCTCAATGATGTCTTCTGTATGTGGATGTCTATCATTTGAAAAAGCTGTGAGTGTGAAAAGAACCATCTGTACCTGATTAATTGATTTCTTGCACATTTTCCCTAAATATTTTCTGGACACTGTCAGAGTGAGATTAAATGAGTAAATAAGCTTTTAATGTGACTATGAGGTTTGACTTACTCTCCTTTTTGTGGAGACGTACCATTTAGTTCTTATGTACCATCCTATGCCGAAAGGTGTCTATTTAAAAGTAAGACATCCTGTATCACTTATTTTTACCATCTGCTAGTTTCTGTACTAGTACAGTATAACACTCCGAAATGTTGTGACTCTGAAAGAGGGGTACACCTTATAACAGAAATATTGTTCAAACCTAATTTTTCACTGAGCAGGGGCTTCGTGCAAGGACTGGACTATGTCATCTTGTGGCCCTGCTCCACATATTCAACACTGACTGATACTGCATCTGTTCTTCATGAGCAAAAATCCCACCTAAAAAAACAATATTGGGGCTAAATGACAGTTGTTGTCATACCTTGGTACACTCCTTAATTTCAAATTATTTATTCATTGATTGCTGTGATATTATATTGCTCTAAAAAAAGCCTCGTTCTTCCCTGTCATTTATACATTCTTGGAAAAATACAGCTGGATGGGTATGCTCTGCCTTCCTGAGGCAACAGATCTCCTGGTATTGTCCTTGAGAGAGAGCTCTGCATCAGTTCCTATTTTAGTTAACCCTTCCACAAAATGTAGCCTAGGATAAGGGAACCTATTTTTGGAAAATTTTGTTACATCTTCAGGAAGTCACTTCATGGCAGCACTTTCCACTGTATATAAGATAACAACTGTCTTTTCTAAAAGCTCTGAAATCTAGAGAAGAAAAAGGTCATGTAAAAGCATTTAAATTACACGTTTTTACTCTAAGTGACATATTCATTGGCTTTTAATGTGCTACGACTGCTTCCTGGGCTACTTTCATGTTCTAAAAAGATTTTTATTTAAAAAATGCCTGTGAAAAGGTATTACCAATAATTGAAGTTTATATATTTTATATAATATATCTTTAGATAGTTCCAGCTACAGAATAATTAGTATTGCCTTAAAAATTGACATTACATACATCCATGTTCTTCTGTCCCAACATTTCTCTTCACGTTTATTAGCACATGAATTTTGAGAAACATTCTAAAATATGTTGTACGTTTGTACTAACAAGGTTTCAGAAACCTATAAATGCCCATTTAAAGCTCATATTGTAAAAAATACATGATTTTTCAATTTTTCTCCCTATGTCAGTTTATTTATGTCTATACATAGATATAGATAAAAGTAAAATATCTCTTCAAAATATATTCCATAAGTGGGTTTTTTTAGTTGTTTTTCTTAAGATTGTCCTGGGAAATATATTGGGGAAAAAACCCACAACAACAAAAAAAAGAAACAAGTCCTCAGTTCGTGACAGAAGACAAAGATCAACTGGAATTGATTGGTGGTTCTAGAAACACTGTTTCAGTACTCATTTATTGTGCAGTACTTTTTACAAGGCTAACAAGAATGCTGTAGTTTAATTCTTAGAGTTCCTTTCCTAAAAGTGCCAGGTATTTTGCTTCTACCATTTATACATTTATATACTTATTCAATATTCATAATTTCCACATCTTGGAATGTAGTTAGACAGAGAGATTTTTAAATATATATATTATTACTGTATAACAATCGGTTATTTTCCTTCTAACCAAGGCCCAAAATGACTTAACCTGCAATGTTATCAAAGTACCCCTAAAGCCTATGTCATTAGGATTTGTTAGCAAGACATAAAAAAATCAGCAGCCTTAAAAAAAAAAAACACAAAAAACTTAGCATCAGATTATTACATTCTAAAATATTAGGACCATCTGATAATCAGTAAGTACTCATTGTTTTCAAGACAAAAATATTACTAACAAATTGCAGGCCAGAAGTGAGAAAATTAGAAGCTATACTTTTGGATTAAAAAAAAAATGACAGTAAGACATTAAGAAATGTAAGCTTAGAACTTCAACACTCTTCTCCTGGTAGATTTTTAATTGGATTTCATATTTATTGGAAAGCAGCAAAATTAAGTGAATACCAGACATATGACTTCACATTTGGCCATACTGGAACACACACTTCTAATTAGAACTTTTTTCATTCAATACTAATAAAGTGTCTTCTTTGTTATTATCTATCCTTCTAATATTTCCAGCAAATTTCAAAATACAGATCTTTCCAAGTCACTAAAAATATTTATAAATATTTCAGACTTATTTCTGCTGTCTACTAAATGTTGTTTCGTTTTCCTTCAAATAATAGTATTTATTATTATAAATCTAATACGAATTAGTTTTCCCAGATGAGCTCTCAATATTAATCATAGAATCATCGAATCATCGAATCACCTGAGCTGGAAGGGACCCAAAAGGATCATCAAGTCTGACTCCAGTCCCTACACAGGACACTCCCAACATTCATACCATGTGACTGAGGATGTTGTCCAAAAGATTCTCTAGAACACCTCAGTAGAGGTATTCAGTAAGAAAGCAGTTAATTTGAAGGAAAAAATTCAGAGATAACAAGTGAGGTTGACTGGACAAATCCAAGAGTTAGAATTGAGAATGTCAGGTATTATTTAAAAAGAGGACTAGGACTGAAGTTGAGGAGGCTAGTCTTGCACTTCAGTAGACGTTGAGGGTTTAATGTCATCTCCCTGTCTACTTTCCCCTGTGGAGTCCTAGAAACCTTGAGGAGACTGAGATCCAGCTCTTTCAAAGCTCACAAACTGCTGAAAGAGCTAAGAACATGGCATGCACAGGTAGGTACTTATTAATCAAATCTGTACTGTTCGCCCAATATACAGATAGTTTACCTTTCTACTTAGTTTAGTAAGATGACCAGTTTTGCTGAAGACTGAAGAGAAGTCTCCAAAAGAATAATTCAACACAAACTTTTGTGTATGGTGGTAAAGAAGAACAGTAAAAGAAGGAGAAAGACTTTTTCATTAGTAGAAAAAGCTAAATCCTCTCTCTCATTTTGGTGCATGATATCCATGTATGGATCTGAAGTCTAGTCTGTAAATAATTCAGAGAAGGAATTGAAATGTCGTCATGTAAGGTTTCAGCCTCTGAGATCTCATTTATTCCTCAGTGGAACTTATGTAAAATATTTCTTTGAAAAAGCCTTTCACAATTTCTAGCATCACATTCAGAAACAAAACTATTATTTTCTAGCCAGATATAATTTACAACCTGTACCTGTGAACATCAGGCAGTTAGCAAAAAATAGATAATATGCTTTTTGCAGTGACTTTTGACCTGGGAAAGAAAAACTAGAAACAGAGTTTTAATATGCATAATGTTTACAGTTACAGAAGTAGTATGCTCTTAGAAAAAAAGCTTAGTATAGATAATCACACAACCATATATTTTCATATGATTTAGTTTATCCTGAAATGGAGGATGTGCACATTCATCAGATTGACATTCCTGGGGCACTTAAACATTTAACTGCTCCTTTTGACTATGCAAATTCCAACATGACATTTAGTTCCAATGCATTTTTTCTGTCATTGAACTTCTATCCAAAGTGCACCCTTCAAAGAAAAAAAAAAGATTCTTAGATGGTCGAAACACGCTGACTTGAAGAAGCAAAGTTATAAATATGCAAGCAAATTTCATAACTGGAAAATCTACTGATTGTGACTGATTCTGGCTTTCTGAAACAAGAATACGAAATTATAAAATGCAAGACTCACAAAAGGAAGCTTTAGTTACTAAGACAACAAACATAATACATCAACTAAATCATCTAGTCATTCATCAGCCACACTTCTGCAGCTTTGTAAAGTCACAAAAAAGGCAATACATATTTTACAATACCTTCTCATTTATTCTCCCTTCCAGTCACCAAAATTGACATTTTTCCTGTACTTTTTCTACATGTATCTATGTATATTGAAGCAATTTGATGAAACCTCTGTTTCAGTATATTTTAGATTATTAATAACATATAACCTTTAATAAATAATATTCTCACTCTGGGAAAAAAATAGATCTGTTGATTGAATTAACAAGAGTTTTATAGTATCTAGCTTCTGATTTTCAGAACTATGTGTTCTGGTTGTTTTTCAAGACTTGTTCTTTTGCTAGAAAACAATTTAGCAAACACATTCATTAAAACAACTGAACTGGAAAAACTATAGGCTGAAAAATCACTCAAGGTAAATTATTTAAAATCTTCAATGAATAGTTGGGTACAAATTACAATACCAGACACATGGCTCTATTTCATGGCTTCTTTTTCAGTCTAGGTGCAGCATTTACCAGACTCTTTGGTTTCATGAAACAGAACAATGTCATGTTAATGTTTGTTGAGACTAACCTCATATTTAATGAACATTTTATTTTCCTATTTCAAATTGTTTAAATTATTTTAAAAGAAATGGCAATTTAATTGCATTTCTATTTTTAAGCCACAAACAAAACCTGCCTGCGAACAACCCACATCATATAAAGTTCTGCTTTCATTTTAAGTTTTTGGTTTTGATTTTGTTTTTATTTTTGTTTGTTTAACTGAAATTAAAAAAAATGAATTGGGATAAAAGAACTTAATCTTCCCCATTTTTTTTGTAAATATATACTGAGCAAAACTCTGATGTAAAGGATCTGTATGGTCTTTCCTTCCTTTTCCTTCCTTTTCATAATGAAGTCACCTTCTGTTGAAACTGAAACATTTGCAAAGCTGTGGAAAGTTTGAACATTCAGAATGGCCCTATGCTGCATGTTTGGTCAGTATTGGGAAGGAAAATACATTTTGCATTGCACAACATCATTAAATGACTGTGCCCATAATAATAGCAGATAATATCAATGGTTTTAAATAGCAATATCAGAGAAAACAGTGGTAAGAGCAGTTGAAAATCGAAGGAATTTTCCCAGAGAACAAAATGTAGTCAAACCAGTCCAGGTATTTATGTTCTAACAAAGCTTAATCAGGGGAAAGATATGAAGTGTATTTTCCACTGTATGACTAACACGTTTCTGTAAAATCAAAACATGATATCTGTCTACCTTGTATTTGAGATCTGCATTCATACATCTGGATAACTTTGAAAGGAATAGTCATTTTTAGTTCTCTTATTGAAAAATATACTTAGCTATAAACTGTCAAAGCCTTAAATTGGTATTTTTTTTCTTCCCCAAGGCATTTTTGAAGAAAAATATTGTAAAGTCATGTAACACAGGAAGTATTAGACAGAATAATGTGTTTGACTCTCTGAAGCTTCAAAATATTCCAAACAGGAGAACTGTTCAGCTGCTAAGATGCATTGATTCTTCTTTGGGAATAGCAGTGTTTTGAAGTTATATAGATTGAGATTCACCAGGGACAAAAAATGGTGTATGGATATTTCACTGCTTGTGCTTGCACAAGTGAAAACATAAAGTAGATCTAAACAGATTATAATAGAATGAGTTTGGTTTTGCTGTGCTCTAAGATGGCATGGTCTGGCAGTTACTTTTTTGCAGGACAAATTGCAAGCTAATCGATGGGAGGGATTAATTTTCTGCTCAGACTTTTTCATTAATGAGAACAAACATTTTTACTGCATTCCAAGAAGTCCCACAAGTAACATATACATTAAGTTGATAACTGAGATTAAGTGTAAACCCAAACCAAAATATAGTATTCCTGAGTACAAATTGTGCTGCCTGTTTATCTGATCTTGATCAATCAAATCATGTACTCTACAGAAAACATTACCACTGACATTTCAACTACATCTGAGTCTTTGTTTTCTATTTTAAGAATCCTTATTAAAACTTCATGTAGGCATATAGGGATTAGTAATTGAAAATGTCTATGAAAAGTCACCAGAAAAAAACAGACTTCTTAACTATTTTAGGTGTGTCTATGTCTTTACACACACCTGTGTGCTCCATATGTGTTAACCTTCCAAAAACAATGAACAGAGCTAACAAAGGGCTGAATAGAAGTAAATAGCACTGTTTACTAACACAGAGGTTAAAGTGCTCTGTTGAGAAGGTTTCACGTGTTTGGAGTTGGGCTGAACAAGACTATATTTGGCTATGAAATTTAACATAGTTCCCACAGCTACCTGTTTGTTACTAAGGTTAGAATCTTTCTATCTATCACAGAGACATCTGTTCCTTAAAAGAATGTGGTAGTAGTGCATGTTCATCAGTTAAATGCAGAAGAGAGAACCTGATGATATTTGTTCATAAATTTCACAGATCCTTGCTCACAGCACAGGAGCAATAAGACTTCAGAATCCTGCTTACCATTGTAAGTAATGGAGACTTTCTTGAATGGGAGTTCTTTGCAGTTTTATTTTTTTCTTTCCATTCTCTTTGAATCTATTCTTTGTTCTCACAGATACATCTTCTATCATCCTACTTAAATGGAAAGTCCAGGTAAATAGTTTGGCTTTCATTACATTTACAACATGTAACTCTTTATTGTTCCTTAGGGGATAGCCTTCCTTATGAAATGTGCCTCTGCAAAAAAAGGGATAAAGTTAGAAAGACAAAGAGACAAAATAAGTTCTTTATAATGGAAGGAAAAGATTAAAAAATAATTATGAATGTGTTATAAAACAAAGCAAAACATATAGATTAATTACTTAAGGGAAATAACAAATAATGATTTGAACAAAGGAGGCTTTAAGTAGAGATTGCTTTGGACTGTACAAAATTAATTGTGTCCAAATACTTAACAACACTGATTTTGACACAGAGATAGGACTGTAGGCAAGAATACAGAAGGAAGACATTGAGGAGTACTTTAGTTCAAGTCTTCAGTGCTTGATGAACTGACGAGCTAAAGAAACCAACACTAAATTAAAAAAAAAAAATTGAAATAATCTGAAACTGTGGTCACGCATGAGAATTCCTGAAAGAAAGAAAAGGATAGATAAAAGTGGGAGGAAAGGGGGAAAAAAACATGAGAAGACAATTAAAAAAAATTAGAAAAGCAACCCACCTATTTTCTTCACAAGGTGTGTAGAGCAGTGCTATTAAATAACTAGAAGATATATAAGTGGTAAAAATCATTTACTATTTATCAAGAACATGTTCTGTCATATCAACATGGTTTCCTTTCTACTATGCTAACAGGATACTGAATGAGGGGGAAGAGAAGTTTACAATATTTACTAAGATCATTGGATTGCAGGAGTCTCTTATACAACCATTTTCTCATGAGCAATCTCAGGAAGCATGGTTCATATTTTATCAGTATAAAATTGGTGTATAGTTGGATGAAAACCTACACTCAGTATTTATTATTGCTTCACTGTCTGTTGGAAAGGTTTCAAATGAGGTCTTTCCAGGGTTTGTTCTATGACTGTTTGGTATTTTCATTCATGAATTAGACATTGATATACAATAATACAGATGGCATCAAGACAGGAGAGGTTATAAGTGCTTGAAAAGATCAGAATTCAGTGCAATCTTGAGAAAATAGAAAACTGATCTGAAATCATCACTAAAAATAAAGTATGAAAAGTCACAATTAAGAGGCATAAATAAAATGTGTACAAGTGTGAAATGAAATTATCTGTCTAGGCATTAATGTTACCAAAACAAGGTACAACTGCAATGGGGCTACAAATTAAACAAGATTTTATGTATTGCTGTAGCAAAAAAGGTTGTTGTATTCCAAGAGTCACACTTGAGAAATACTTTGTGGAGGATAACTTTTCTGTTTGGATTTGCTCACTGGTGCTTTCTACACAGAAATCAATATTTATGTTTGCCATACTACATGTGGTCCGATTAGGCAAATGGGACATGCACCCTTATGTCTGGAATTGCCTTACATCAAAGAATGCCATCAATATACCACTGTGATTAAGTTCCTGCATCATTTGGAAAACCCAGGCAGAGAGAGTATAGTGTAATGAGAAAAATCAAAGGTGCTTTAGTTTCCCCTTTTATTTCAGAAATGTAATCAATGAAGAAAGATTGTACAGAAGGGTAGAAAATGGGGACATAGTAATAAGCTTCCAAAAAGTAAGCTGTCCTTACAAAGGAGGTATCTTAGCAGGGGGGAAAAAAAAAAGATACCAGATTACTAAATGACAACAAATATTTCTAAGTAGGATAGTAAGAAAAACATGGTCTCATTTTAATGTTGGTGCAGAGCGGAGCAGGCTACATGGCAGTGCGGAGTAATATCTTTATGTAGAAGGGCTTTAAGGGAAAATTAACTGGATGCTCTCAAGCTTGGTACTGAATAAAAGTGATCTTTCTTACTTTAGTGAAGATGGATTGACCACAGTGTCCTCGCTAGGGACCTCTTCTTCTAATTCAATAATCAACTTACATTCATTATTTGTTATTTTTTAACACCTGAGAGATTATCTAATAGAACAGGATCCCTGTTCTGAGCTATTAGTTTTTATTAATGGGACTTATAATTATATTCACCTGTAGAAATATTCTTTGATATGAAAAATAAAAATTATTACAGTATTTGAATAGTTAATACTGTTTTGTTCCCCCAAAGCATCGTTTTAACCTGTAAATGTAGTCAACTATTTGTAATTTTGAAAAACAAAAGTTTCAGTTAATATCAATTATTTTTTATTTTAATTTTGAATTGTGTTTTTAAATTTATCTCAGTAAAATGAATTCATACTTCCTTACACAGGGTGTAATTAAGCCATTGTGCAGCAGGATAGCTCTAACTTAGTTGCCATCACAAAAACATGGTGGGACACCTCTCATAGCTGGAGTCCTGCAGTGGATGGCTATAAGCTCTTCAGAAGGGAGAGGCAAGGAAGGAGTGGCTGTGGAGTGGCTTTGATTGTTAGGGAGTGTTTTAATTGTGTAGGGTTCAACAGTTGTGATGATAAGGCTGAATGCTTATGGCTAAAGATGAGGGGGAAGGCCAGCAAGACAGATACCCTATTAGGAACCTGTTATGAACTGCACAACTACGATGAAGAGGTAGATGCAGCATTCTGCAAGCAGCTGGCAGAAGTCCCACAGTCACTTGCGCTTGTTCTCATACAGGGACTTCAACTTACCAGACATCTGTTGGAAACACAACATGGTAGAAAGAAAACAGTCTAGGAGGTTCCTGGAGTGCAAGGAAGAGGACTTCCTGAAAAAAATGGTTAAGTGTCTGTTTACAGACAGAGAAGGATTAGTAAGAGAGCTGGTGGTCAGAGACCACCCTGGTCTTAGCCACCATGAAATGATAAAGTTCATGATTTGTGGTTAAGTAAGAAGGGGGGTCAGAAAAACCCCTACCATGGACTTGTGGAGAACAGACTTTTGTCTGTTCAGGACACTGGCAGAGAGAGTCCCTTGGAAGACAATACTGAAGGGCAAGTGGGCCCAGAAAGACTGAACATTCTTAAAGAAGGAAGTCTGAAAGGCACAGGAGCGGGCTTGTCCCTGTGTACCATAAGACAAACCAACGAGGAAGACAACCTGCCTGACTGAACAGGGAGTTTTGCTGGGGCTCATAAAAATAAAGAGAGTTTACCACTTTTGGAAGATGGGGCAGGCAACTCAAGAAGAGTACAGGGATCTTGCAATGTCATGCAGAGAGAAAATTAGAAAGGTAAAAGCCCAGCTAGAACTTATTCTGGCCACTGTTGTAAGAGATATCAAAAAATGGTTTTACAAATACATTAACAACAAAAAGAGAGCAAATGAGCATCTCCAATCTTTACTGCATCTGGGGGAAACATTTCCACCAAGGATGAGGAAAAGACTGGGGGGCTTAATGCGTTCTTTGCCTCAGTATTTAATAGTCAGACCAGTTATCCCCAGGCTGTTCAGCCCCCTGATCTGGAAAACAGGGACAGAGACCAGAATAAACTCCCCCATAATGCAGGAGGAAGCAGCTAATGACCTGCTATGCTACCTGGACAGTCACAAATCTATAGGGCTGGATGGGATCTGCCCAATAGTACTGAGGTAGCCAGCAGAAGAGCTTGCCAAACCACTCCATCATTTAGCAGCTATCCTGGTTAACAAGGGAGATCCCAGATGACTGGAGACTTAACTGTGTGGCTTTCATCTATACGATAGGCTGAAATGAGGGTTCAGGGAACTACAGGCCTACCAACCTGACTTCAGTACCTGGGAAGACTAGGGAGTTGTTCATCTTGACTGCACTCACCAGACATGTGCAGGACAAACAGGGGATCAGGCCCAGCCAGCATGGGTTCATGAAAGGCAGGTCCTGCTTGATCAACCTGATCTCCTTCTATGACCAGATGACCCACCTAGTGGAAAGGAAATGCTGTGAAGGTTATCTACCTGAACTTTAGTGAAACTTTTGACACTGTATCCACAGCGTTCTCCTAGAGAAGTTGGCAGCTCATGGCTTAGACAGATTTACTCTTTATTGGTTAAAAAAATGGCTGGATGGCTGAGATCAGAGATTCATGGTAAACAAAGACAAATCCATTTGGCTGCTGGTCACAAGTGGTTTTACCAAGGGCTCAGTGTTGAGGTCAGTCTTGTTAAATATTTTCATCAACGATATGTATGAGGGAATTGAGTGCATTCTCAATAAGTTTTCAGATGACAATAAATAAGGCAAGAGTGTTGATCTCCTTGAGTGTAGAAAGGTGCTACACAGGGATCTGGACAAGCTGTATTGATGGGTCAAGGCCAGTTATATGAGTTTTGACAAGACCAAATACCAGGTCCAGCACTTGTGTCACAACAACTGCATGAGATTCTACAGGCTTTGGAAAGAGTGACTGGGAAGAGTGGCTGGAAAGCTGTCTGGCAGAAAAAGACCTGGGCAGCTTTGTTGACAGTGGGCTGACCGTGAGCCAGCAGTGTGCTCAAGTGGCCAAGAAGGCCAATAGCATGTTGACTTGTAGTAGAAATAGTGTGAACCAGCCAAACGAGGGCAAAGATTGTGCCCCTGCACTCAGCACTGGTGAGGCTGCACCTCAAATACTGTGTTTAGTTTTGGGCCCCTCACTACAAGAAGGACATTGAGGTGCTGGACCACATCCAGAGAAGGGCAACAAAGCTGGTGAAGGGGCTGGAAAATAATCTTATGAGGAGCAACTGAGGGTATCTGAGCTTTTTAGTTTGGAGAAAAAGAGGCTGAGTGGACACTTACTGCTCTTTAAAACTACCTTAAGGGAGGTTGTAGTGAGGCTGGTGTTGGTCTTGTCTTCCAAGTGACTAGCAATAAGACAAGAAATGGATTCAAGTTGCATTACGGAAGGTTTAGATTGGATATGAAGAAAAATTTCTTTACCGACAGTGTGGTGAAGCACTGGCTGCCCAGGGAAGAGGTAAAGTCCCCATCCCTAGAGGTATTCAAAAAATGTGTACACGTGGCACTTCAGGACATGGTTTAATAGCCTTGGTGCTTTTGTGCTGATGGATAGACTTGATAATTTTAGAGGTCCTTTCTACCTGTAAGATTCTATGATTTTATAATTACCTGTTACATATATTGTAGATAATTACATTTTCTTTCACAACAGTTTTCCCATGTCTTACTGGAACTACGTTTTATACATTAACTACACACTGATTAATAGGTCAATTATTTAAAAAAGTATTCCCTTACAAGTATACACTATTTCAATTTACTAGTAAACTGAACCGGAAATCATTAATAGCCTAGAAAAGAATGTGTTCTTTAGAATAAAGGTATTTTTCTCAAAAAAATAAAAAAATTAGGCAAGAATCCTGTGTAGAAAACAGTGATCTGACTTTAAACATATTAGGCTGCTGATTGTAAATAGAAATAAAAGAACACGACATTAGCTCTGGAAGGAAGAGAGGCTACTGACAGAGACAGGAAGTATGTTGTTATAGGTGAGAGAACTAATTCCCAGATAGCACAGCTTTGTCACTGTTACCCGTCACACTCTATCCCACAGCTTATGTTAAACAAGGGACTAAAATGTTCCCTTGGGAACACTCTTAACATTACATGCTGCCTTGGCAACCAAAAGTGCCTACAGACAGATCTACCTGTCCCATTTTATAGTTTTCCTCTTTTTATATCACCTTGTCATTCTGAAGCCCCAGTGCAGTGTTTTTCTAGCAGGGGGCATTTTTCAGTTCACTGATAATACAGGGTGGTTTACAATCCACTACTGTCTTCTACTTCCCATTCCTCTCTTCTGGAGTGTTTCCATTCACAGACTTTATGTTAAATCATCCTACAAATATGAAAAATAACACTAGAAATGGCAAGGAGGAATTGTGCCCTTGTTGTTTGGTTCTATTATTGTGAGAAAGGCTAAGGACTCATTCTGTACAAGTGTCTAACTACTGTTTTGTTCTTTTAATATAATCAAACTATTCAGACCTTTTGATGTTTGACACGGTGGATACTGTTATAATCCAGATCCTTAAAGATATTAATTTTTTTGAGACTGAATTCCATGAATATCTTTGAGTAGCTGGTTATCACTGCAAATATTTTGATTAAGACTACCTGTAAGTTTAAAATATCTGATTATCTATTATAAGACAGCATCTGAAAATTCTTTCATTTGTTGCTGAGCCCTAGCTCATCCCCTGTTGAAGACCTTTAGAGTTCCTCAGACTGTGTCTTTTTTTTTTCACCCAATCTTGAGCACAATTCAATAAATCAATCGGCATGGAAGAAAATAGGATTTAACTTTTAGTAAAGGTAGTACTAATTATATTAAATACAGCAGCAATGGCAGTCCTCTGACTACCAGATTGTGCAAATACCATTCTTTAGATATCTAGTTAAGGAATGTAATTTCAAATAGTTTGAAACTCACATCACTCTTAAGTCTTCTCTAGGCATGTAGTTTCCTTTAAAATCCAGTTTTTATAATCTGCAATTATTTTGAATAGTCTTTAGATAGCATAGATCCTGTTTTGATGCATGTCTTCATAGTTATAGTTAGTAGTGCCTTTCTATTTTTTTGAGGGTAATGATGCTTGTATTATGATCTGAAAGGATTTGACTAAAGCTTACATACCAACCAATGGACTTAAAAAAAAGGAGTGAGAACATCTGTATTTCATTTTATTTTATGTCTCAGGTGTCCCCTAGGGATCGGTGTTGGGTCCGGTCCTGTTTAATATCTTTATTGATGATCTGGATGAGGGGATTGAGTCCATCATCAGCAAGTTTGCGGACGATACCAAGCTGGGAGGAAGGGTTGATCTGTTAGAGGGTAGGATGGCCCTACAGAGGGACCTGGACAGACTGGAGAGATGGGCCGATTCCAATGGGATGATGTTTAATAAATCCAAATGTCGGGTACTTTGTTTTGGACACAACAATCCCATGCATAGCTATAGATTGGGAACAGAGTGGCTGGAGAGTAGTCAGACAGAAAGGGACCTGGGAGTACTGGTTGACAGGAAGCTCAACATGAGCCAGCAGTGTGCCCAGGTGGCCAAGAAGGCCAATGGCATTCTGGCCTGCATCAGGAATAGTGTGGCGAGCAGGACCAGAGAAGTTATTGTCCCCCTGTACTCGGCACTGGTCAGGTCTCACCTTGAATACTGTGTGCAGTTCTGGGCCCCTTAGTTTGGGAAAGATGTCAGGATGCTGGAGTGTGTCCAGAGGAGGGCAACGAAGATGGTGAAGGGACTGGAGCACAAGCCCTACGAGAAGCGACTGAGGGAGCTGGGGCTGTTTAGTCTGAAGAAGAGGAGGATCAGGGGAGACCTAATTGCTCTCTACAACTACCTAAAAGGAGGTTGTAGTCAGGCAGGGGTTGGTCTCTTCTCTCAGGTGACCAGTGACAGAACTAGAGGGCATGGACTCAAGCTTTGTCAGGGGAGGTTTAGGCTTGATCTTAGGAAAAAGTTCTTCACTGAAAGGTTGTTTGGCCATTGGAATGCACTGCCCAGGGAGTTGGTGGAGTCGCCGACCCTGGAGGTGTTTAAGGGGAGATTGGATGAGGCACTGAGTGCGATGGGTTGGTGTTAGTGTTGGGTTATAGTTTGGACTTGATGATCTCAGAGGTCCTTTCCAACCTTGTGATACTGTGATACTGTGAAGAGGAGCTGTATGTTATGTTATGTACATGCAAAATTTTCTAAGCTACCTTTTTTAACAGAATGTAATATATAAATTACTTTTTAGTATAAAACTTGTTTTCTAAATCTTGCAACAAAGATATTTATATATTATATAAATACATAAAAATAAAACTAATATAATACATGAAAATGCTGACAGATCATCAACTACAAGAACACCACGGAACTTTGCAAAAATTAGATCTTGATATGTTTTCCTACAAGAATGTATTCCTCCTGCTCTCTGAAGATGAAAAGAATGTTCTTGTTTCTATTCTGTGCTGAAACTGCAATATAAAAATACTTGAACAAGTGAATGGCCTTTTGAACACAGTTCCTTGTGAATGATCTCAGTAGTAAAACATTGGTTTTCCTCTTGTGGGATGATTCTTTTAATAGAAGGCTGAGTATGAGATGTTAATTTTTTAAAAAACATTCCATAATAGCAGGATTACAAGCAGGATTTGAAGAAGTGCATGGACATTAGTTTTTTCCCACTGAAACAAGTTCATAATGAAACAAGATCCTTTGCTACTTTAAAAAACTTTCCATTAGACTGTATAAAATGTCAAAATATTAGAAACAACTATAGCTGCAATTGTATTTGTTATATATGTAGATACATAATTATTTTTGTGCATATTTACTCCGTGTATATATATTTACCTCTATATTATATTTATAGAAGACATATAAATACATCATTTAGTATATGTTTTATACTTAATGTGTATGCACATATGGTGAGTGTATTTATATGGAATAGACTATGGGAAATTCTGTGTAGAAAAATCCTTTCTATGATAATTCTGTTTTTCTTATTATGATAAACCTCATATTCACAGCAATGAGATTAAGTCTCTGAGGAATTAGCAAGTTTGATTTGTTAATGCATACCCATAATGAAAATTTTTTTCAGAATAAGAATTTTTCATAATTTCTTATCACTGATCCTAAAACCTTCATTTTCTTAGGAAATGAAATGGGAATTTTCCAGACTGTTCGAAAGAAGAATACCAGAAGAAGTCTCAAAAACAATTTGAAAAAATGACATAAGTATTTTCCAGTCTATCCTGGGGATAATACAGCCCTATTTGGGATAAAACTTACCTCCTACATCATAGAATTGCATTTTCCTGAAAAACAGGTTCATCTCGTAGGATTTAGAAAGTGAAACTGATCAGCTACTACTCCTATATCTTCCTGTCATCTGTTGCTTCCAGGAGGTGTTACACACTCAGAGTAGAAATTCTTGTTATTAATCCTGAAGGAGTTTTCATTTTACTTAATTTGTATTTATTTTATTCATAACAATTTCTGTTAATTTTAATTATTTTATTTCTCTGTGTCAGTCAGTTACTTGTTGATTTTCTATATCAATAATATCTCTTAACTTTGTTATTGTTGTATTCAAACTAATGAACTTATTAACCAAGATTAGTCTCAAGACTAGTTCTTGAAAGAGCTGGTATATCGATTTGTATTAATTGAGAATAACAATTCTGACATTGTCACTTTAATAACAACTATTTGTTTTACACTATTACTGGGAAACCAGTGTAAACTGTAACGTAATGTGATAAAAATCCCAGAAAATCCATTTTTTTACACAAAATATAAATTTCAAATTTTTATGTTGATTCTTCATACTGTATCTCCATTTAAAAATAAACAACAACCACCAAACAAACAAAACCCCCACAGAACCATTTCCAAACCACAAGTCCTATATTGGTCTTTAAACAACCACTTACATTTGTTTTCTCGGTATGCATGTTCTGGATAGTGTTGAAGTTAAATAAGACCACATGCTTCTGCTTTAAAATTTACAGTCTAATTTTTTAAATTTTGAAAATTAAGATAAAGTATGCAATGAAAGTTCCTTTTCTGCAGATATGGTAAAATATCAGCAGATAAACAAATATCAATATGCATTGCTCAGATTTATTTTCTCTAGTACTGACAGCAGGACATTTTTGCTGGTATGTGTTCAGTGATAGCTCTAGGACACCAAAAACTGAAAAAACATACTTGTATTTTCCCTCCAAGCATTACTGCTTTCCTCTTTATCTGCCATCTTCTAGAAATTGTAGCAGAAATCAATACATGTAACTTTAGCATATGAAAATTATATGTTCTGGGGGGTGTGTTCATTTGTGTAGAATCTTCTGCAAATGTGTTGAGTGTGTGTAGAACTGGAAAATAAATTAAGTTTGGCTATTTGTGAGGAAACTAAGAAACAGAGGGTGTTTTACAAACATTCAGACACAGAGGAAGAACAAATATGTAGGTCAGGATGAAGACACTTATGGTAAGGATTACTTTGGTAATAAAGTAGCAAATAATATGCCAAGACAATAAAATATCAATAAGAATAATAATTATTCCTCAAAATTTTAATAATAAATAATAATTTAATAAAAATAAACAATAAACAATACAAACAATATATTCTCGAAGAATATTACATTTTATTTACAGGAATGAGTTAAAAAGGATAACACTTAAAGAAAAAATACAATTTTCTGGCAAGTTAAAGAAAATGTTTGAAAAAATAGAAACAACAAATTGTTCATAGAAATAAGAACCACAAGATATTTTAAAAAATCTTCATTGTTGTTCACAGAATGAAGATGTTCCTCAAAATGGACTTCCACTTAATGAAACTGAACTGTTTGATGAAGACAATGTAGATATAGTTCAGTGTGGAATTGAAGTACTATCTTATGATGTAACACAAGCAGTGATTAAATACTTGATGGTGATGGCTTCAGGAAACTGCAGCTTTTGTTTCCAAGGATATTTTCACTACCTGGGGAAAAGCATCAAGTTTTCTCACAAGACAGAGCTTTAGAAAAGAAATTCTATTAGAATTCTCCATATGAATAATTGTAAATAAAGTGTGATATAAAAGACGTAAAGAATATTTTCCCTACTCTCTGATTTACCTCAGCAATTCAGCCACATTTAATGTGTCTCCTGACTTACAAGTAGTGACGTATTTGCATGTTCATTACAAATAAAGTCTGGTTAGCCATGACTGAGGGAAATAACCTTTTAAATGTGAACATAAACCTACAGTTTGACTATAAAAATATTCCAGATTATTAACAACTATAATACTGCAAAATCTAGGCCATTGAAAAATGTCTGTCATAAATTATGTACATCATTAATTGCAGAGGCAACAAAGTACTTTCACAACAACCTGTGAAAATTTGTATCCTTAACTTCTATTACCATTTTATCTGATGAAGTAGTTTAGAAAGATTTAACAATAAATTTTCCTGTGCTTTGCATGCTTGTTGGATGGACTTCCTGTACGTCAGAAATAGAACAATGACGCTACATGCATTTAGGGATATTTATTCTTCTTCCAATTTGAAAACCATAGAAGTCTATTTCTTCAAATTTTGAATGTTAATGGTTACTCCCTTAAATTACTCCCCCTTTTGCATTTTAAAGCAACACCAGTTATATTCATGAGGTTTAGTTCAAGAATCGTTTGATGAGGACATTTTCACTGATTTCTTCAAGTTTTTTGTTTTGTTTACAATATCATTCTTTTAAGAAAGATTTCCCCCCTCCCCAGCATATCTAATAAACATTCTGGCTGCAAGTCCCATTCATTGGTTAAACATTGGCAAGCAAATTTGTTTATTTTAGTTCACACTGGAATAGGATATGGTTTTTAATTACATAGTTATTTGACTTCTATAAAAAAACCAACAGTGAGCTAGTGACTAGAATGTAAAAACCAGACTACAGACAAACACAAGAAGAGTTTGTGATAATGCCTGCTCAGAATACTTGAACATCTTTTTAGTGGTGTAAGATAAGGATCTAACATTTCATCTGTGATATTTTAAAAAATAACCCTTAATAAAAATGTTTCTTAATATGGAGAATATGTGGCCTCATGCGCATCAAAAGTCAATGCTTTTTGTGATGAGGAATATCAAAGTGCTTATATATTCAAAGCAGAATATCTATCAGGACATTCTGCAGCTAACAGCCTTCTTGAACTGAAGCTGCACAGAACTTTTTCTGGAAGCAAGCTGCTCCCTGGTCATTTTGAGGAGACATCATACTTGCTAAGGAAAGAGGAAAGAAAGGGGATAAATTAATAAGTCATTTGCATGCATTGTGAGACTTTCTTCTCTTGATAGCAGAGATGATAGTAAAAGTCTATATTGAAATGTTAGGACCTTGGACACCTGAAAAATTACAGCAAATATACAAATTAGAAATAAACACAGGACATGGATCTTAACCACATACCTCTGATATGTCTGCCACAAAAGAATTATTAGGAAGAGAGGCATAAGAGCAAGCTATACTATGTATATGGGGTTGCTCTTTATGTGAGGGAGCAACTGGAACTTATTGAACTCGGTCTAGGCATGGATGAGGAAAGAGTCGAGAGCTTATGGGTGAGAATCAAAGGGCAGGCTAATGTGTGGAACAATATTACGGGTATCTTCTACAGATCACCTAATCAGGAACAGGAGGTCAATGAGTCCTACAGGCAGCTGGAAGTAACGTCATGATCACTGCCCCTTGATTGATGATGATCAGGTTAGAGAAGCGAAATTAGATGCTCACAGATCCGTAGGCCCTCATGGGGTGCGCCCATCAGGTTGGAGGAAGTTGGCAGATTGCTAAACCTCTCTCCATCTTCTTTGAAAGATCATGGAGAACAGGAGAGGTGCTTCAGGACTGAAGAAAAGCTAATATAGCTCCAGTCTTTCGAAAGGGCAAAGAAGAGGACTTGGGAAACTACAGACCAGTTAGCCTCCCCGTCATCCCCAGAACGATGGTAGAACAGTTCATTCTGGATGTCATCTCTGGAAGAAAAGAAGGTTATCTGGAGTGGTCAGCACAAATTCACCAAGGAGAAATCATGCTTGCCCAATCTGAAAGCCTTCCATGATGTCATGATTGGCTGGGTAGAAGAGTGGAGAGTGGTAGACGTTTTCTACCTTGGCTTTAGCAAGGCTTTAGGCACTGTCTCCCACCACATCCTCATAGATAAGCTCAGGAAGTGTGGGTTACATAAGTGGACAGCGAGATGGATTGAGAATTGGCTGGATGGCAGAACTCAGAGAGTTGTCATCAGTGGAGCAGGATCTAGTTGGAAGCCTGTGGCCAGAGGTGTTCTCCTGGAGTCAGTACTCAGCCCAGTTTTGTTCAACATATTCATCCTTGTCCTGGATGAGGTCCTCTTCAAATTTGCCAATGACACAAAATTGGAAGGAGTGGCTGATACACTAAAAGTTTGTGCTGCCATTCAGGGAAACCTGGACAGACTGGAGAGCTGGGCAGAGAGGAACCTAATGAAGTTCAGCAAGGCAAGTATAAAGTTCTGCAATCAGGGAGGATAAACCCCATGCACCAGTACAGGATAGGCACTGACCTGCTGGAAAACAGCTTTGTGGAAAAGGACCTGGGAATCCTGGCAGACAAATATCTAGCCATGAGCCAAAAATGTGTTGTCATGACCAAGAAGGACAATGGTACCCAGGCATGCATTGAAATAGTGTAGCAAAGAGGTTGAGGGAGGTTATTCTTCCACTCTACTCAGTCTTAGTGAGGTTATTCTTCCACTCTACTCAGTCTTAGTGAAGTTGTATCTGTAGCATTGTGTCCAGTTTTGGGCTCTCCAGCTCTAGTAAATACAAAGAACTCTGGAGAACTGTCCAATTGAGGGTCACAAAAGTGACTGGGGCACATGGGCATCTCTCTTATGAGGAGAGGCTGAGCCACCTGGGTTTGTTTAACCTGGAGAAGAGAAGACTAGGAGGGGACCTTATAGATGCTTTTAACTATCTAAAGGATAGGTGTCAGAGAACGGGGCTAGACTCTTCTCAGCTGTGCCCAACAACAGGACAAGAGGCAACGAGTACAAACTGAAACACAGGAAGTTCTACCTGAACATGAAGAAAAAATTCTTAACTATGAGGATGATGATACACTAGAATAGACTGCCCAGGGAGATTTTTTAAGTCTCCTTCTCTAGAGATATTCAAAACTCTCTTGGATGCATTCCTGTGCAACCTGCAGCAGGTGAACCTGCTTTAGCAGAATGGGTTGGACTGGATGATCTCCAGAAGTCCCTTCAAACCCTGACCATTCTGTGGTTCTTTGATTCTGTGATTTTGTTTATGCCTGTAGGAATAATAATGTTCCAGTAAGACATGTTGCTGACCATTTATGCCCATTTTCATGTGGGAATTGTAAGGAATAGTAAAAAGTATGGGAAAATTTCCCATAGAGTATGACAATTCAGTCTTCTTGAAAAAATATATTTAGATTTCACCTTACCTGTACAAAGGTAGGAAGAGTTTTCACCAGACTTCTGTTTTAGGTGGGAAATGAGTCATGCATTGAAGAATTCAGAATATAGAATTTTCATAAATTAGAAATTTTATTACTTTAAATGTCTAGTCTATTAAGCATTAGGACCAAAAAACTTTTTGTAAATCCTTCAGTGTGGAGATAACAAAGTAAAACCTCACAGAACTCTTGTGGATGAGTCACTACTGCTACATGAAGTAACTTCTGTTCAAAGAGACTTCCTCAGGCATTTTCTTTTCATGTCGTACTAGTCAGTATTTCTCAGTTCACATATGGTGTTAAATTAAGCTCAGCTCTTTGTGTCTGTCTGGTTTGACTTTTTGACTCCCTTGCTTTTCCATCAGATACAGTGTTTTTGCCCCAAAGTGCTTAGATATTTCCATAATATGTGCAGTGACAGCTACAGTAGTTTCTTAACATTTTAGTTTAAAAATCACTTTCCCCTTTGACCTGTTGGGTTGTACTGAACTTATTAAACTCAGTAAGAAAAATAAAGTGTAAAATAAGAAGATTTTAATATAGCCCTCTTAGGTTAGGACTGCCAACTTGATCCTGGTTTCACCAGCAAAGTCTTACCAATTTCAGCTATTGAAGAGTCCACCCATTGCTTTGATAAATGGGCATTATTAACCCATTTATTTGTCACTTCCAGCAATCTAGAATTAAAATTATAACACTCTTTAAGATATATTATAGATAACTGGAAAAATATTAATAGCATATTTTATTATATACAAAACATGATTTTTTTTCCAATTAAAATGTACAAATTTAGATCAGTAATTTTCATTTCTAATAAAAATATTATTGTTAATTTCAGAGAGTGAATAATAGTTGTAAAAACTTGATGTTTAATAAGTTAGTTCGACTTTGATTTTATATAAATTGTCATGACACAATTCATTCTTTAAGAATCATAGCTATTGTTTAATTTTGGAATGTCAAGTGTAGCAATATGGTCCTGAAATAACCCGGCATATTTGTTAACTCTATTGAAAATATTTTTTACAAAACCGTGAGAAAGCACTTATATATGGTGACATAAGGCTCCTTTCCATAATATGTAACACCTAATTTAAGTGAGCCATTAATATCTGTGAGGGCAAGGTTGCCATGTGCTATAGAAGGACCTCAGCACGGTGATGGAATGAGCCAACAGGATCCTCATGAAATTCAGTTGACTTGCATCTGGGAGAGAAAAACTCTATGCATGAATGCAGGCTGCAGACGGGTTAGAAAGCAACTCTTCAGACAAGGACCTATGAGTCCTGCCGGACAAGAATATGAACAAGTCAGCAATGCATGCTTAAGATAATTGCCTGCTGGGCTGCATTAAGAGCATAGATCACAACTGAAGAGAAATGCTTATTTCCTTCTACTCAGCATTCATTGTTCAGATTTGAGGTTCCCAGTAGGAGCTACAAACAAACTGTAGTCCAGTGGAGTGTCACTAAGCTTGTCAGGAGCATGGATCACATGTAATACGGGAAGAAGATGAAGGAGAAACAGGGATAGCTAAGGGAGCACAAAATACACACTGTCAAAAAGAAGACCAGGGATCGTATTAAAAGGCTGGAAACAGGAACTGAAGTGCACAGTAGAAGGACAAGAGGTACTGTATTCTTCTTGAGAAACCAGCTGCCATTGACCTGGACGGGGCATCATCCTCTGCTGGGTAAAATCTGGCTGGATGGCCGGGCTCAAATAGTTGTGGTAAATGTGGTAAATGCAGTTGGAGGCTGGTCACGAGTGGTGTTCCCCAGGGCTCAGTGCTGGATCCAGTCCTATTCAGTATCTTTATTAGTGGTCTGGACGAAGGGATTGAGTGCACCCTTAGCAATTTTGCAGATGACACCAAGATGGGTGGCAATGTTGATCTGCTTGAAGGAAGGGAGGATCTGCAGAGGGATCTGAACAGGCTGGATCGATGGGCTGAGACCAACGGGATGAGGTTCAACAAGACCAAAGGCCGAGTCCTGCACCTGGGGCACAACGACCCCAGGCAGTGTTACAGACTTGGGGAAGAGTGGCTGGAGAGCTGCCTGGAGGAAAAGGACCTGGGGGTGTTGGTTGACAGTGGCTGAATATGAGCCAGCAGTGACCCAGGTGGCCAAGAGGGCCAATGGCATCTTGGCCTGTGTCAGGAACAGTGTGACCAGCAGGACCAGGGCAGGGATTGCGCCCCTGTGCTCAGCACTGGTGAGGCTACACCTCAAGTACTATGTTCAGTTCTGGGCCTGTCACTCCAAGAAGGACACTGAGGGGCTGGAACATGTCCAGAGAAGGGCAACGAGGCTGGTGAAGGGGCTGGAGAACAAGTTCTACCAGGAACAACTGAGGGAACTGCGGTTCTTTAGCTTGGGGAAGAGGAGGCTGAGGGGAGACCACATCACTGTCTACAGCTGCCTAAAAGGAGGCTGTAGCAGAGTGAGTGTTGACCTCTTCTTCCAAGTGACAGGTGATAGGACAAGAGGAAATGGCCATAAGTTGTGCCAAGAGAGGTTCAGGCTAGATATTAGGAAGAATTTCTTTACTGAAAGTGTGGTCAGGCACTGGAACAGCTGCCCAGGGAGGTGGTTGAGTCACCGTCCCTCGAGGTGTTTAAAAAATGGGTAGATGAGTTTTTGAGGGACATGGTTTAGTAAGGTGACAGGTACAGTTGGACTCGATGATCTCAGAGGTCGTTTCCAACCAGATGATTCTATGATTCTAGGATAATAAACTATAGCAAGGGAACATCTGGTGGAAGGAAAAAGTACTTCACAGTGATGATGAAGTATTGGAGCAGGTTTTCCAAATAATTTGGGGAATCTTCACCTTAAGAGATTTTTCAAAAATCAACTTGATATGGCCCTGAGGAACCTGATCTAATTTTGAAATTAATACTGCTTCAAGTTAAAGGCTGGACTAGATGATCTCCAGAGAACCATTCCAACATAAATACAATCCTGTGATCAACATAAATACAGTTGTGTGATCAACATCAAATGTGACAGGTCCATCATCTTCACTAGATGCTCAGCAACTTTAGCTGAGACACAGTCATGGATGTATATGTGAAAAAATTACATGCATATATTTTCTTTTGGAAATTGGTCTTGTTTAATTTGACATTAAACAGTACAGCTGGATCATTTTTGAGCTAGACAACAGGTTATTTTAATTCCTTTGAGAAATAAATGGTAAAAAATGGATATATAATGGATAAAAATAAAGCTAATATCCCCTATTAATGAGAGCAATATTTACATGGATTTTGATATGTCTTAGAATGCTGGTTGGTACTTCTGCTGCTCTGTATAACTTAGAGTAACTAAAATGGACATAGAGGAGAATTGCACTGAGTAATTAGTTCTGATATGTGACAAATTGAATAGAAATATAATTCTGTTTTCTACCTCCTTATTTTGTTTTTACCAGTTATTGTACAAATGGGTTTCTCACTTAACAAGCAGTATGAACATCTTGAATGTGCTGGACTGTAATAAGAAAATCGCAAAGAACATATGCAGTAATAGAAAACGGAGGTACGCTGTAGAAAAGAATTAGGTTAATGAACCCTCACTGCTTAAGGGCAGGGGCTATACCATGGAAGGAGAAGGAAGAAAGAATCCTTCACAAAACTCTATCCAAGTAAAAGCAGACAGCTTTGCCTAAAAGTGATTAAAGAAATATGTATTATAGGCACTGTATCTAATTTGTCTTGAGGAATGTAAAGCATTTCAAAAATATAGAATCTGATTGAACAGGTACCATTAGGAAGCAAATCATATGTAATGAATGACTGCAGGTTCAAAAGAATCGGGCAGATCGCCAGGTGTCACATACTGCAAATGACTTTTCAAACAAATTAAACCAGGCATATTCCAGCTATTAATTTAATCTTGTTGTGCCTGTATGGAGATACCATTATCTCTGTGCAGGGTTCTAGTACTTGAACCTTTGCTATGTTACATTTATAAGCATCAGCGTATATCTTCAGCATCAAATCAGTGTCACAACTGAGCATCTTAATGCAACTCCAATGAAAATGAACTTGCTCCTGAAATAATGAATACATTTTGTAATGCTTAAGCGTCTAAGTAGACAGTAGCTTTGAAGGGAAATCCAAAGAGATACAGAACAATGTAAAATGTTAATGAGCCTAACTTATATTTAATACCCAATGTTCAGGACAAGTCGTGAATTTCTGTGTATTTTATTAGGTATTTAGAATAAATAGGATATTTAAAATATCTTGAAATTGTAGCCATTTTGGATTCCTTTTTTATAGTTTGAAATTTTAAGTACATTAAAATAGATAATAATATTTCCACAAAGTTTAACCCAAACATTAGAATGCTCTAACTGAACAGGAATAAGAAATGGTAGAGAGAATCTTTCCTGCTACAGTGCTGCCACTGATATTTTTAATGATATTTTCAATCATCTGCTTTTTGCGACTTTACACGTCATTTATTGTTAAATTGATAAATTGCTTTTTCTATTTGCCTGTTATTTGTTCAAAGGCATTTAGCTAGGATCCAACCACGGTTTACATGATGGCGACTGAAAATCTAATGATTACACAAGAATCATCCTAAATTAAATTATAGTTTGGGGTTTTTACCTTCAAATATTTGCTAACTGAATAAAGATCTACATACATTGGTCTCTGCTTTGCCTAAGAACACATTTTTTAATCTGTTAATGGAGTATTTCTTATTACCTAATAAATATAGTTAGGTTGAGATCCTTGCTTAATGTGAATGATTTGGTGCCATGGTTTAGATGATGGTTGGTGTTAGTGTTGGGTTATAGGTTGGACTTGATGATCTCAGAGGTCCTTTCCAACCTTGTCATACTGTGATACTGTGATACTGTGATACTGTGAAAGACTGGTAAACAGATTTGTTACTTCATGGGTAGATTATCACACATTTCATATCTTGGCATTTCTGTTCTATAGCTCTTCTAAAAGGCAACAGCTTAAATCTTTCTCATAGCTATCTGTTTAACCATAACTCTTCAGTTGTAACCTGAAGTTTGTTTCCAATATTTTATTTTTTAATATAAGGCTGAGTTGTAATTACTTATTGTCTCTCCACCATTATTGTATCTTTTATATTTCAGCAATATCAAAATTAGCATATTAAATATTTTATGTCTGTGCTCTCATGAAAGTTGTGGAATTGCTTCTTAGAAGCTGTCATAACTTTTTGCTTGATCATGATTTAAAATTCCATTAAGAGATCTAGGCTTACCACAGCTTGTAACTGATGCAAGCATTATTAGTAGCATTTGTTATAAGAACTTCTGTGTCTTTTGGGGAAGACTAAAACATAAATCTATGTAGGGCTATTATTATTTGGGGATTGTGACATCCTTCCTTTGGAGCTATCAACTGTGAAAGTAGATCTTTCTAATCTCTAATCTGAGATGCTGTAGAAAATGGTAATATGATACGAATCCTTCAGATAAGTTATCATCTTATGTAGGTTTCAAAACACAGGAAGTGTGTTTGAATTCCTACCAAGACCATCTGAAATTACGGAGCAAGTCTATCATACTTTTTAACTGACAGTTCAACAAACAGAAATAATACTAAAAAATTCATGAACTTTTAATAGTCTTCACTGAATTGTAGCAATACCATATATGTTTTATGGTATATTAAATTTGCATTATTTAGTACTTGTGTTCTCTAAATCCCTTTCCAAGCAATACAATAAAATGCTAATTATAATCCATATTTTCCACTGAGGAAACTCAAGATCTGTGTAAAGTTTCAATGATTAATTAACTCTGCATGTACTTAAGTGAGTTGTGCCTCTTGGTGTACTAATTATTAGTATAGATACATAATTTCAGTGATGGGTCCTATTAGCGGGAATGTGAAGAAACCACCTCAAAAAAGAAACAGCTAACTTTTCTGTCATTGAAGCAAGATTTCTAGAAATAATGCTTTGCTGGCATTTCTATAAGCCAACTAGAGGAACATTTGAGGTTGAATGACCCTTTATATCTGACTGTAAAACACAATGCTCAAATCAGTCTGTGTATGCATTGAGTTTGTGTGTGTTCCTCTGGGGACAGGGATGCAGAGTGGGATAGGGTTATGATATTTGAACAAATTGGCACATGTTCAAGTTTATCATCCATTGCTGTTCGTCAGTTTCTGTACTAGGAAAAGAAAATATTTTGCACTAACTAAAAGAAATAGAATACAATTGCAGTGAGAGCAAACTAAACCCTATATAAAGAACAGCTCTCAGAGGGGATATTAAGGGCAGAGTAAGGATTGGTTTATGTTTCTTCAGAATCTTTTTTTCTCTCTACTGCTCCATTTTGAGAATTATATTTTCTGTGGGGAAGTCATAACACTTTCACTTAAGTATATGTGTGGGCTTCATAACATATGTATGTGTTCCATAAAATAATCTTCAAACAAGATAGCAACTGGTCATTTCATATTAAAATAAGTTACTTCATAAAAAAAATGGAGCAGTAAAATCTTAACTACAAGGGTGGTGTGGTTTTTAAAGAGCAAATATCAAAGATCAGGAATATAAAATCCTATTGCCAATAAATGGGATCATAAATGAGATGGAAGAAATCAGCGGGTGATGTATGGAAACAGAATACATTTGATTTAATCTAAACTTTATCGATTAGTCACTTTTAATTTCACCAGCACTGTCATCGCACTTATTTTATGACGTCCTTGTTAACTTAAAACCAGCGCAATCAAAGAGCTAGAGGACTTTAATTCTTTCTTGAACCCTTTGTATAGAAAGTACTGCTGAAATTCAGACATGTATATACGAGTTTAGAAATGTATCTTACAATTTTCAGAATTTTAAATATTAGCTTATGACACTGCTTGCAAGAGATTTTTTTTTCCTCTTGGTGTTTCTAAGGACTGTGAAAAAAAGTAAAAGCGGAAAGAATAGAAGATCTTTCTAGATTACCCAATGTATCAGAAATCTTTTCTGGGAACTGATGACCTATAAAAAGCAAAAGATTGCAAGACATAGATAGATACAGTTTAATTGTTGGAGCAAATTTATCATTTGCTGAATAGTTATTTAATTTTGTTGTGAACTCAAAAAAAAGGCAGAAGAGGTTTATACTATATTATAACTGTCTTTACAACTGAATGCTGAAACATTTAAATAATTTAAAACAAACACTGGGTTTTTTTCAAAAAGTATACTCGAGATTCAGCATAAGTTATTGTTTTGATATTGAAGCCACAAAGTTTTAGCAGTTTGATTGCATACTAGTTGGGGAATGGAGCAACATAGCACATCTGGATTCTAGCAGTGAAAATGAGAAATATTTCTAACCAATATTTAATTATTCTATTAACAAATTAAAAAAATATAAACCAAAATCAATACTTTGCATTGATTTTTCTATTAAAGTTAATAAGATTTTATTTCCTTTCTTAAAATATGCAGAGGTGAATAGTCTTCAGCATTTCCAAAATTCAGCTCTTAAAGTTAGTATAGTACTTTATTTTCCACTCTGCACTTCAGTTTTATACTTTCTAGACAGAGATCTGAATATACAACTTAGGTAAGCATACTGATTTTCTTATTTATCCATATTTTAATCACTTCTTGAGATTTTTTAACTGTTAAGTAACAGATTTCACAAAGCAGAATGCCAGACATTTGCCCTTTTGATAGCAGGCAATGCTACCAGTTGTTGCTAATAAAGTATCATATTCATATTGTTAGCATGATTTGTTATTTGCATTGTGGCAGTGTCTAAAACTCCAGAAACTGTGCTCCTTGCTTTTTTATTCTCAAAACTTGCCATTATCTATTTACTAACCTATTCCTGCACTTCAAATCTTACTGAAAATATGTGAAATATTCAAACTGTTTAGCGGTTGTAAATCTTGCCCTTGAGGATATTACTAAACCAAACGTAATTAGTTTATCAAAAACCTGAGTAGTAAGTGATGAGGTCTGTATTTAGTGAAGAAATTATGGTATGATAGGGTTTTTTACTACCATGACAATTAATGATAAAATATGAAGTATCTATTTAAGTCTTTGAAAAGTAATTTAGAGGGAGAAAGGACCTTAAGCATACTATACAGTCTTTACCCAAGAACCAACGAGCACAAAATGTTTTCCTATACCACGTTCCTGAAGACCCAGAGCTATTTCTTTAGAAATAAAAAGTTCATAATTTATTTTCTTTGTACCATGGACGAAATGCTTTTATGTCTAAGTACTTAAATGTTGATTTATTGGTAATGCCACTGTTGTAACCACCACTTCCCATTACAAATTTTCATCAGTGGAGATTAGTTTTTCTTTAAGCTATAGCAGATGTGATGAGCAGAATGTGAATGGTTAGAAGAAAGGTTCGTCCATATAGGCAAATCATGCCCCTAGCTATTATCACTTAACCATAATGATAAGGGAAAAAATTATTTGGATCTTTTTGTTTATTTTAGATTTCACAGTGCTTTAGAAAACAATTTATTTTACAGTGAACAAAACGATTTGTCTCATGCCAAGATCAAAGGCTTTTACAGAGAATTAGGCTCTATTTGAATCAAAGCATAATGTCTTTTAACATGAATAAGACTGCTTCTGTAATTCTGCACTCAATTCATTTAGGTAAATCCACCATGGACAAAAGACATTATTCAGCTTTCAACTAATAACAACACAACCATTGTGTAACACAATATTGTGGAAGTGATTACCAGAATCTCTGATCCACTTCTAGAAAGCAGGTAATATCTGGTTATGAAAAGAGATGCCATACAACCTTATTCATTCAAAGTTATCTTGGCCTTTCAAAAGTGATTTGATTCCACCATAACACAAAAAAACAGCCCAAACAAACATAAAAACCCAATGCCCCAACTGTCCCCAAAAAACACTGGCAAAGCATTGGCAAAAAAAAGTTGTCAAAAACAGTAGGCAGAGAAAATCTGATAAAATACAACCAGTAAATAGGAGCATGATACAGGCATGTCTGGGTCAGCATGAACTATCAAACTGTAAGGCTGTAACGGTTTCCTTCTAATTCTTAACACTATAGTAAAGTTAGTTAAAGATGTGATGAGAGATCAGATTTTAGGTGTTTTTTGAATTTGCCGCTAAAGGTAATAATAATCTGCTTCATCTTCAGATGCCTAAAAATTAAGGATTAGATAACTATGTGGACTTTTTCAACATTAAAGGAGAGATAGGTATTTCTGGAAGACAAAAACAGATCTACCTCAGATATATGCACTGACATTGATAATAAGATTCATCTTAATTAAAACTGACCATCAGGTAGTTAGCTAATTAGTGGGAGCTAATTGTTAAGTAACCTTCAACAGAGAGTGGAGACTGGTAAGTACTTAGCACTTAGTTATTTATGAAGACAGATATTTAAGGTGGTTGAACGACTCAATGCCACTCTGTCTGTAGTGCCTAGAGAGAAATCCAGATGTGTAGTTCAGACTAGACACTCAATACACAAAGTTATGTGAGAGGAAGTACCCACTGGCAATTCCATTATAGGATATTGTCAGAATTTGACTGCAGCTGATGGTTCTGTGTATAGATATCCATGAGCAATATAGACATTTCCGTGAGTGGAATCTATATATGTGTGAGAAATATATTGAATTCAGATAATCTATAAAAAACTAATATTTACCTTTTATTATTATCATGACCTCTTTCTCAGCTGCCTCTCTCCCCAGCCTACACCAGTTATAAATCAATGAATTAAATCAATGACTAGTCTCATTTCCCATCTTCACTTCTTCTCAGCAGAAGAGTTCTTCAGTCCATTGACTTGCTGAAAGCCTTTAAAGAAAACGGAAAGATTTTTTTTTAACAAAATTTTTTCCACTCCTTTCAAAAGTGCTGTGAAAATTTCTCTTTCTCTAGGTAAGCTTCAAACACCTTTTGAAAAATTCCACGAAAATGATAAATCTAATCTACTTCCCTGCACTATTGTCTCAGGAAACAGAAGAAAGGAATCCTCCTAAGGAAGGCTGATTTTGTTTTCATTCTGCATTATTTTTGACTGAAGAATTGTTGCGTGGCTGAACAGGAATTAAGAACAGATTTCAGCAGAAGACTATACTCGGGAAATGTTTCTTCCAAGTTCCAAATTCGATGGCAGTAAGACACATAACGACTATATCAGAATACTCAGTGTCTTGAACTAAAAAGCAGGAAATCCAAGTTCTGACTGAGTAATCATAGCTCACACCCCCTGAATAGAAGTTTTATTGTACACATTGAATGTTTTAATAAAAAATTTAAAAAGAATATTTCAATGCTTGCCATCTTTCTAAATCTTTCTCCCCCATTTTCGTCTGAATTCATACAGAGAACACCAACACACAAACATAGAGCAGACTATTATAATAAGAATAAAGAGAATAACAGATAAGCAGTCACAAAAATTATGATGTTAGTCTGTCAAAGGATCTGTTGACATAAATAATTAGCACTTTGTTTTGTAAGCTTGGCTTATTTGTTTATTTCTTTAATATTTTAGATTTCTAAAATCTACATATAGCATTCACATAACTACAAAAATAAAGACTGGTTTTCCTCTCTTTTTTTATCCTTAGTGATTTTCAGTCTCATTGCTTTCTCCTAACATTTTGTTTCAACTTGCTTTCGAGAACAATACCCTTTGTTATAGATTTAATTATGGTGATGGCTTAAGGGATCTAATACTTCTGAAGACAACAATGGTCACCATACCTTTTTTCTTATCTCCACTTACAGTTGTGTTTTCCATAGAAAGAGTGCTGTAACTACTTGTTCTAAGCTTACCCTTCCCCCCTGTTTTAGTGGCTGGAGATCCAAGACTCCAAGGATTCATCCTTGTCCATCCTTGATACTCAAAGCTAAGAAAGGGTTGTGGGAAAGCCTGTGGAGAGGTACAAAAGGCAAAATTACAGAACTGTGGTTGTTAAGATGGACTTCTTTAAAGTACAGATATTCAGAAGGGAAAATAAAAGCATATAATATATGAGTAGTATAAAATACTAAAGCGAGAAGGGGTAGTGAGGAATCTGTGGATCAAGTTATCTGTATCAGTAGCGATAGCAGATGATGCTAGTTAAGCAACACTGAGGATTTGTTCGGGAGTCTGCAAAAGCTGATTCTTCTTCTCCCAGCTGGTATCAGTCATGGCAGCAAAGACTATTTGGGTGCCTTATCAGGGTGATAAGTGCATTAATCCTAAGTCTAACAGATCCCTAAGGACTGAAATACATTTTTGGAATAGGAATGTACATTTGAAATTTTCCGTTCTTCATACTTGCTTTTTTCCCCAAGTTTTCAAAAACATCATTAAATATAAAAAAGTGTAATACTTGCCATTGAGTAGAACACATTAAGCATAATTATCCAACAATCAAAATTGTACAGCTGAAAAAAAATCCTAGAGGATTTAAAAAATATAGAGACCTTATTAGAAATTAAGGAAACGGAAGAATCTCCCATTAATATGCTTAGTAATTTCCTATTTCTTCTCAGTCTTTCCTATGGAATTCCTTTTAGGTTAATTTGCTTTGCTGATCCACCATTGTCTTTCATTTAACTAGATAACCTTCCTACTGTAATCAGTAGTTTTTTCTCTCACATCTTTTTCTTTGTTAATATTAGGGTCTAAAAGTCATAGATAACCCTTTACAGGATGAGGCTAAACCTGTTGTTGGAGCCATATATAGAAACTATTACAGATTCAGCCTTCAAAACCTGAAAGTCTTCAGCTGTTCCTATGGTAACCAACTGGATAACTGGATTGAGAGGTACAGTACATTCTGAAAAAGAAAGTTTTAAAACCAGGGACTCCATACCCACTTAAACAGGAAAATAGGCTACTGTCACTAGCAGTAAACAAGTACTCTCCCTTTTATTGCTTTTCTCTACTTTTTCATTTGGGTTTGGTTTTTTTCCATTTAGAGTTATTGTGAGTTAGTGTGGTTTGACCAAGCATCCATATGTGAGACTTTAAGGTCCATATGAGATACAGTAGGGTATCTGCAGGATGCATAATATTATGAGATGACTTTAAATAATGCCATCAAGACGGAGGTATTGTCTGATATTTTATTTTTTTATTATATTTCTGTTAAGAATTATTTCAATCTGTCAATATCTGACCTCTCTTGAGAGCTAGGAGTTCTTCAATGAGGATAGATAACTCCTTTGTGCTGTTTACCAAAACCAGACTTAAGCTTTGTGATTCTTTGCGGTGAGTTGACCTTGGCTAACTGTCAACTGCCCTCCAAGGCGCGCTGTCACTCCTTCTCTTCAGTAACACAAGGGAAGAAATATGACAAAAATCTCGTGGGTTGAGCTAAGGACAAGATGATCACTCAGCAATTACCATAACAAGCAAAGCAGACTCAGCTTGGGGAAATGAGTTTAGTTTATTGCCATTTAATCGAAGTGGCATAATGAGTAAAAAGAAAAAATCTAAAAACGCCTTCCCCCTCATCTCTCCCTTCTTCTAAGGCTCAACTTCACTCCCAGCTTCTCTACCTCCTCCCCTGGAGCAGTGCAGGGAGATATAGGATGGGGGTTGTTAGTTCATGACATTATCTATGCTGATCTTTCCTCCTCACTTCTTCCCCTGCCTCCGTGTGGGGTTCCCCCCATGTGAGATAGTCACAGTATCACAGTATCACAAGGTTGGAAAGGACCTCTGAGATCATCAAGTCCAAACTATAACCCAACACTAACACCAATCCATCATCTAAACCATGGCACTCAGTGCCTCATCCAGTCTCCCCTTAAACACCTCCAGGGTCGGCGAATCCACCACCTCCCCGGGCAGTGCATTCCAATGGCCAATCACTCTTTCAGTGAAGAACGTTTTCCTAAGATCAAGCCTAAACCTCCCCTGACAAAGCTTGAGTCCATGCCCTCTAGTTCTGTTACTGGTCACCTGAGAGAAGAGACCAACCCCTGCCTGACTGCAACCTCCTTTTAGGTAGTTGTAGAGAGCAATTAGGTCTCCCCCGAGCCTTCAGACTAAACAGCCCCAGCTCCCTCAGTTGCTCCTCGTAGGGCTTGTGCTCTAGCCCCTTCACCATCTTCGTTGCCCTCCTCTGAACACACTCCAGCATCCTGATATCTTTCCCAAACTGAGAGGCCCAGAACTGTACGCAGTATTCAAGGTGAGACCTGACCAGTGCCGAGTACAGGGGGACGATAACTTCTCTGGTCCTGCTCGCCACACTATTCCTGATGCAGGCCAGAATGCCATTGGCCTTCTTGGCCACCTGGGCACACTGCTGGCTCATGTTGAGCTTCCTGTCAACCAGCACTCCCAGGTTCCTTTCTGTCTGACTACTCTCCAGCCACTCTGTCCCCAGTCTATAGCTATACATGGGATTGTTGTGTCCAAAACGAAGTACCCGACATTTGGACTTACTAAACATCATCCCATTGGAATCATCCCATCTCTCCAGTCTGTCCAGGTCCCTCTGTAGGGCCATCCTACCCTCTAACAGATCAACCCTTCCTCCCAGCTTGGTATTGTCCGCAAACTTGCCGATGATGGACTCAATCCCCTCATCCAGATCATCAATAAAGATATTAAACAGGACCGGACCCAACACCGATCCCTGGGGGACACCACTCGTGACTGGCCGCCAACTGGATGAGACACCATTCACCACCACTCTCTGGGTTCGGCCATCCAGCCAATTCCTAACCCAGCACAGAGTGTTCCCGTCTAAGCCACGGGCTGCCAGCTTCTCTAGGAGTCTACTGTGGGAGACAGTGTCAAAGGCCTTGCTGAAGTCCAGGAATACCACATCCACAACCTTCTTCTCATCCACCAAGCGAGTCACATGGTCATAAAAGGAGATCAGGTTGGTCAGGCAGGACCTGCCCCTCCTAAACCTCCAACATGTGTCCTTCCCACAGGCTACAGTTGTTCGAGTATTGCTCCAGCATGGGTCGTTTCCACAGGGTATAGTCATTCAGGAACGAACTGCTCCAGCATGGGTTTCTGAATTCACGGTTCATGAATTTTGCCAGAAAACAGAATTGTAGAATCATAGAATGGTTTGGGTCAGAAGGGACCTTAAAGATCACCTATTTCCAAACTCCCTTCCACAGACAGGGACACCTCCTATGTAGAAAACCTTCTCTAGCATGGGCTCCTCTCCACAGGGTTGGAGTTCTTACCAGGAGCCTGCTCCAGTGTGAGCTTTCCACAGGATCACAGCTACCTTTGGGTGACATCCACATGCTCGGACATGGGTTCCTCCACTGACTGTAGGTGGATATCTGCTCCACTGTGGTTCTCCATGGGAAGCAGAGGGACAATCTGTGTCACCATGGTGTCCACCATGGGCTGCAGGGAAATCTTTGCTCCGGTACCTGGAGCACCTCCTCTCGGCTCCTTCTTCACTAACACTGGCATCTACAGAGTTGTTTCTCTCATGTATTTTCACTCTTCTCTCCCAGCCGTTGTTCAGCAGCAGTTTTTACACTTTCTTATATATTCTGTTACAGAGACCATCACTGATTGTCTCAGCTTTGGCCAACAGGTCTGTCTTGGAGCCATGCGGGGCTTGCTCTGTTGGACATAGGGGAAGCTTCTAGCAGTTTTCACAGAAGTTACTCCTGTAGCCTCCCTTGCTACCAAAACCTTGCTGTGTGAAGCCAATACATCCTTATTAACACTGTTGATTTTGTGGAAAAAAGTGATCAGTACTATCTAGAAATGTAATGGAATTAATGATATCTAGATGTTTTTTGGCTCTCATTATCATTCTGATTTCCTCCTCCTGCCCTTGGACACTTCCATTTGTTGCTCTGAAGCCTTATCTTCCCACAGAACTTACAATAATTCGATCAATAATGTGATCAGTGTGAACCAGAAAGGTAAACAAAACATTACATTATCACCTTTATGACAACAACAGGCAATGTCTTTTTCCTCTACCCTTTCCTCTGCCCTTCCATAGCTCTCACTAATACTGCAACTGGACAGATAGGATTTTCATTATCTTTCTTTAAGCAGGAAATATCTATTTTTAGGTTTGTACAGTATATAAAATTATATGAGTGGGACATTTCATTGCCATAGAAATAATAATAACAATAATAATAATTGCTATTTTTGTCATTGACATTAATGTCACAGTTACAGAAATCTCAGGAAAAAAACCCACAGGTGTCTGGCATAGGGTATACAGGTTCCATACAATGCCAAAACACAAGGATAATAAGCATTAAGTTAATCCCTGCAAAATATGTAGATCCTGTCAAATGTCTTTTTTAAAAAAACCTTATATGTTTAAGAATGGGCCATATGCAGACACGGTCATTATTTAAAAACCCTAATACATCCCTAAGTAGTTTATGGCTCCTGGGAATGTTAACACTGAACTGATAGGCTGAAATCTATCTGCAGTTAGGGTGAAAGGACTTAAGGTTGCCCCACCAAGTCACAGATTTGGGACATGGTAACAGACACAATAGTAACAGCTTTAGGGATAAACAACGCAGTAAAAAATGCAAGTACAAATCAGTATTACAATTATCTGAGTTGTTTCAGTAGTACAATTAACTGATTGGAGTGGGAACAAATCCTGTAATTCACTAATATTGGGCTAAATTTAATATCTGAACACAAAAAGACTTACATAGTTAAGGTCATCAGACAGGTACTTCTTGAAGCCAACAAGGAAAGTCATTCTGCTACACCTCATACAAGACAGAAATGGTAACAGGTATGAATTTCAGGGATAGCCTTGGCTACAGTTATGATGAGATGGTAGAGCTGAGGATCCTAAGGGGAGGGAACAGAACACAAACAGGACCAAACCCCTGGTTTTCAGGATTTCATTTCAGAGGTCTGCTTAGAAGATCCTCATGGGCTATGACCTTTGAGAGAAGAGAGATCCAGGAGGGATGGCTGATATTTGAAGATCACTTCCTCCAGGCTCATAGGCACCTCATGGGTTGCACCCACAAGTGTTGAATGACAATAAGTGATAAGACACTATTATAGAAAGATCAGAAGAATAATTTGTATTTTAAATACCAAAGTTTCTTTCTATGTGGCTCCAATTAAAGAGCCAGACCATGACATGCCCTTTTCATCTAGTTTACTGTGTGAGCCTGTGAGAGAGAGGACATTGTTATCCCTATGGTGCAATCTTAAATAGCTCATATTTATTAAGTAAACAGAACTGTTAAATCATAGAGTGCAATAGAAAAGCACAAGTATATGTCAATTATATTGAACAGTTTTTAAAAAGCTTGTTACTTGTAATGTACTATGTTACGTACAAGGCTATGTCTCTGTTCTTGTAATAAATTCAAAGACGAATGTTCACTTTAAGAAAGACCACATAGTTACTCACCTAATCTGTTTGCATGCTGAGTGGTATCATGACCTCTATCCATGGCCAGAAATTTTAGAGGAGATCCAAAGGTGGGTTTTGAATAGCATAGAATTGCCCTGGATGCTTCTACTGAAATATCTGATAAACTCATGTGACCAGAAGGCAAGTACAGTCAACCCTGTCAAGTAAAATCTGTTTTCATAGTCATAATGCACCTATGCTTAGGAGGTATTCAATTCAGTTAAGAATTAATAGGAAATACATAGATATAATAAACAGTATTAGATTTTAAGAGTATTGTCCATGTGATCATTTCTGTCACTTCGTTGATCTTATTACTCTCTCTGTGACATGGTTTTAAACTAGGATAACCTTTAGTGAAATGAGCAAAGCTACATTGCTATAAAATAGAGGTGAGACAATCGGATTGCTTGCCAGGACTCCTCTTGATTTTTTTTTTTGGTTTCTTAAAAGACAGGACAGGAAGAAAACTACGAAAAGGTCTTTCTATGTAGGAAAAAGTCTTGCTATTTCTAAGCAGTGATCTTGTAGAAAGCTTCAACACTTTCGTAAGAAATTCTGTTTAATGATTCTATATATATTTTATTTCATAACTAGAGATTTTAAAACTCCTAAACCTTATATAGATGTTGTATCAAGAAAAAAAAACCCAGGAAATTAGAAAAAGCACCTTTTCCACCTATAAGGAATTTGTCAAGTGACAAAATCATATTGATGTGAGTATATAAATAGAAACTCTGACGATATGCAGGCTTTCTATTTTACTGTTGCTTAGATGGGGGAAAAGCAGAAGAGAATGCAGTCTCCTCTTGTTGTAGAAGTTCTTTAGTGAAAAAGATAATCTACTGGGTATTGGAGTGCTCATAACAAAAAGCAACCCTTTCTGTGACTTTCTATTGCTGTAAGTTTGTAATGGTTCAAGGTGCTTTAATAATTAGTCTACAGGGAGCCTTAATAGACTAGGGCAACTCTTAATTAACTTAATCCCTAGTACATGAGTTGACCATGAGACATCAAACCGCATTTTAGCTTGAAGGGTATGTGAACTCAGAGGAAATCTCATTTTTTAAATACAGTGGTGCTGCTTTCTTTCCTTTCCAGCACAGTGTGGTTGTAGCTAAACACGTTGTGCTATTCTATCCTATGTTAACCAGAAGCCTTGATTTTCAGTAGAATTAATAATAACTAAAGATGCTAATTTCTGCATAACTGTTTCAAAAGGCAAAATTTATCATAGGGTTGCAATCATAGCTTGGCTGAAATAAGTAATTAAGAAAGGATTCTGCTTAGTTTTTGCTATATCTCTATAGTACATTATTGCTTAAAATTGCACATTATACACTTAAAAGAGAACTGGACCTGTTTAAACCACATGAAAAACATGCTGATATTTTTTTACTACAATAGCTTTCAGTTAGAAATATTCTATATTCCTATAATCTGGTGCTGAAGTAAGGATTCTAGTATATGATTATGCTGCAAGTATGTTTTTTTGTGATTTGTTTTGAACTTCATATTAAATTCTTGCTTTTTCTCAAAATTTGTGATAACTCCTTATAGCAGAAAAACAAAGGATACATATCCTGGAGAAAACCAGCCAGCAGCCTTTCTGTTTTTATTTCCTTGTTACTATTCAAATATTCAGTAATATTTTTGACAAATCGAGTGTTGCTTTAGTAGTATTTTCTTGAGGTACCTAAAGCTGTATGAAAATAATGATTACCACTGCATTGTATGGAGTGCCACTGTAGGCAGCCTAATACTGATGAAAGAAAAATGTCAGTACAATCACAAAGCATGCATATGAAAGAAAAAATATGCTATAAGGTACATACTTTTCTGAACAAACATTGTTAGCAACAAAATACATTAAAAACCCTCTTTTTTTATTTTTTGCAGAGAGTTGTTTTGGCATTGACATTATCACCATTTGCTGCTAATTTCCAACCAAGTGAATGAGAATTGTCTTTAAATAATACAATGATTTAGCAGAAAAAACACTGGGCAAAGGATTTTAATGCAAGCTATGGTACTACACTACTGTTAAGCTATTGGAGGAATAAGGAAGAAAAAAATAATTTAACTTACCTCCCTTTACTCCTGCCATAACTTACATGTTCCGGTTGCTGAATGTTTTGGGAAACACACTTTTCTTTAAGATGCACTCCATTAGTATCTTAGCCGGCATTTGTAGTGTTGCAAATAAGCTCAAAAAAAGTTATATTCAGGTAAACCAACCCTGCAGCTGGACAACTACATATCTTGCTGTTATCAAGGAAAGCGTACCAATTTTACATTTGCACATGATCTGAATCAGTAACAGAACTGAGAACATAAAGGTTTGTGATATGTAATTACAAGGTTTATAGGATATTTCCTAACAAGTGATTTTTCTTAACCTTATGGAAAGAGTGAACTATATTTCTGTGTATAGTACTCAAAACAAGTATAATTAGGAAAAACATATACACATTTGTTCCTGCTATTACAGGCAAATTTAATTCATATTATCAAAACATTTATCTTTTATTTCAGAACTGTTGTCTGTATTCAAAAGCATTGCATGTTATAGTGAATTGAGTTTCTTATATCATTAATCCCCTTATAAAAAGGAAAATTCAATTACTACAAAAATCTTGATATATTCAGTTCCATTTCAATAACTATAATAATCTTCTATAAAAAATAAGTTTTATTTAGTTGCTGTTCTTGGTCATGTACAAGAGGAAGGAATCATCTTTCAGTTCATCTATGGTTAAGTAAGTTATACTGAATCAAAAGTCCTATATGTTTAAGATTACTACCCTTTCATATTAACAGAAACTAAGTCAAATTTCCAAGTAGTTTTCAAGTGTTTCTCCTTTTTTCTGTTTTAGAAGAAAGTACATTTTTTTCTTTTAACTGGTCGACTGAAAGAACAACACTAAAAATAATTCCAGAAAAGCCCAAATATATTAACAGCCATAAACAGAATCAAGATCTCAATGCAAATATTCCCATACTTAGACTATGTGAAACTTTCCCATTTTCTGACCAGTTTTTATTTGGAATGTAAAAACAGTGGATGCTGGCTTGATATACTGTCCAACTGAATTCAGAAGTCTATGAAGAGACTTGTTTAATCCCCATCTTTAATTCATTTTATGTTTTACCATTCTCAGTTTGCTTGTAGTCTCATGCATACGGTAAATGCAGACAGGAAGATACCTCAAAAGGCCATCTAGTCAAGCCTTAGGCTCAAAAGAGGGTCACATCAGGTTGCTCAGGTCTTTGTGCAGTCACTTTTTAAAATCTCTGAAGATGGAGGCTCCACAACCTCTTTGTGTAGCTGCTTCCACTGCCTGATTGTTCCCATTAGGAAAAAGTTTCTCCTTTCTGACCATTTTTTTCATGAGATGTTAGGTTTGGCTTTGTTAAGAGCACCAAATAGAAGAGGAACAATAAGGATACTATGTGTAATTTGTTCATATGACATTAAAAATATATAAAATTTTTATAGAGAAATTTCAAGAAAGAGGTGCTTCAAATGACACGGAAAGAAAATGATGAAATATTGTCTAAAAACCTGTTCACCTAAATCCTCCTTCCAAGATTAGGTTCTTTCTTTCGGTGGAGAAATCTGAGACCACATATAATTTTATTTACCTAATTAAGTAATGACCAACCAGGGATTACAATGTTTGGGCTAGTAGCTGTTGGGCTTTTTTCTTTATGGATGTTCCACCAAGCTGTTCCAATTAGACAATCCACCTGTGAAGCAGAAACTGTAACATCATCCACTACAGCTACAATATTTATCAAGGTGGCAAGTGAGCTATTGTGTAATTTGTAATGAAGAACAATTGTCAGTCTTCTATCCAAACAAAAGACAGTTAACTTTGTTCACTACCAGATAATTGGCACAAAGATCTCCCTGCAGCGAGATCTGGAGGAAGACAAATAATGATACAGGATTTCTTCATAAGTGAAGAAGTGAAAAAGGATTAGTAAAGTAACATTTATTAATAATTATTCAGAAGCTGAAACTTAACCTAGATTAATGTCTCTTCATGATTCATTTTACCTTCTTTGTAATGATCCTGGCACTCATTCAACATCAAGAAACCTAGTAAGGCTATACATTTTGATATCTAAATATCTGTGTATGTCCAAAGTGCCTTTCCTCTTCTTGGATAGCATAAGTCACCTAAGAAACCAGAGTGCTCATCTATTGCCAGTGAGTATTACAATACAGTGTTTACTTTCAATAGGTTTCAGGTTTACAGTGTAACCTTATGGCAATGGAGGTTGACCACATACAGGGCTCTATAAATAAATGTGCAACCAGACCATCAAGGGAATTGGTTATTACTCTCTATGCTGCTTGGGAGGCCACATCTGGAGTATTGTGTCTTGTTTTTGTCTCCTCAGTAAAAACTTGTTGACGACCTGGAACGAGTCTTTCAGAAGGTCAGCAAGATTACAAAAAGATCTGGACTACATAAGGAGTAAGAAGATGCTAGTGAAGCTGGGTTAAGGAAAGGAGGCTAAAGGGAGATCTTATTGTTCTTTTTGGCTACCTAGTGGGAGGTTACAGAGAAGACAGGCAGCTTCTGAGAAGCACACAGAAAAAGGATACGAGCCAATAGACAGCAACTGCAGGAAAGTAAAGTTTGATTAGCTATTAGGGGGGAAAAAATCACAGTGAAAGTGATAAAATGCTGAACCAGGTTGCTCAGAGATGTTAAGGAATATCCGTCCTTGGAGATGTTCAGAACTCATCTGACTAAGCCCCTGAACAGCCTACGCTGACTTTGCAGCTGGCTAGATATCTGCTGCAAGAGTTAAAAGTTTCACACGAGATTTATGAAACCTATTGGTCTCCCACAAACTTATCTGATTCATTGAGTTAGCAAAGAGTTAGTAAATGCACTTTAAGAATACAAAAGGCTTTTTCTACAGGAGCTCTAGATCAGATTGGTATGGACTACCTGATGGAAAGAGATCAAGGAAGGGACTCTAGTACTAACACAAGCATAAAGCTAGGAATGGTTTGAATAGCTATACAGGATATAGATGATGAGCTAAGTTTATTTAAGCAAGGTACGAACTAGAAAGTGTGGAGACAGCACCAGGCAGGCCTACTAACAGCACTAACCCAAAAGCAAGAGATGATGGGCTGACAGAGTTGAAGGAAACCATACCTGAACTTGAGGAAAGTCTCATAAACACCAGCAGAAACAAATCAGTTTGTGTACTGGTACCCATTACCACCCTGCCACAGGCAGTTTTAGCTACGCGGGACTCAGATAGTGTCATGACTTTGTAACAAGACCCATGCTAACACGAACAAATAGCAACTACACAGAGATATTCTGGGTTAAATCATCTGAGAAGTTATGTCTAAGGTTAAAAAATATTGTTCAAGTCACAAAGTAGCATGATCTAGAGAGATAATAACAAAGAATGAATAAATCAAAATCTAATTTACACAGAATTTCATCCATATAGCATCTTCTTTTGGTTAGTTAAATGCTGTATAAATGAAAAGACAATGCAGAAGGACCTTATAGTACAGCTTAGGCAAAACTTCCGTTTAAGCAACATCAGAAACAATGTTGAGAGCAGAACAGAAGGTGTCATTTGGCTGTTATGTGTAAACACAGCATGCTCACACCGGGAGTGTTATCTGCATTTCTAGTCTTCACTTTCCGAGAACAACATATTAGAGTTAGAAAAAGTAAAGAGCAGGCAACCAAAGTGATGCAGGTATAGAACAAGTGCCTTGTGAGGGGAGGTTAGTGAGGCTGGAACTCTTCTTTAGATAAGGGAGGCGAGGGTCTTGCAAAATCATGATAGGGTGAATATAGGTTTGTTATCCATGAAGTCCTGCAGTTCTGTAAATAAGGGGCACTTATCAAAACTAGTAAAAAAAAAAAAAGAACAAGAAAATAGACTGCTATTCTCAGGGTAGAAAATCTTATGCCATTCATGTTATCTATGGATGATCAAAACTTTTGATTAACTGACTGTTCACAGTTAATAGTTCAGATACTTACAGGCATTAGCAATTAAAAATTCACACAGTATCTCTCTCTCACACACACACACCCACACACACACACACACAGAGTATCACAAGGATGGAAAAGACCTCTGAGATCATCGAGTCCAACCTATGACCCAACACCAACACCTACTCGTTGTCTAAACCATGGCACTAAGTGTCTCATCTAATCTGTTTTTAAACACCTCCAGGGACGATGACTCTACCACCTCCCTGGGCAGCGCATTCAGATGGCCAATCACCCTTTTAGTGAATTTTTTTTTCCTGATATCAAGCCTAAACCTCCCCGACAAACCTTGAGATCATGTCCTCTTGTTCTGTCACTGGTCACCTGAGTAAAGAGACCAAAACCTGCCTGACTGCAACCTCCTTTTAGGTAGTTGTAGAGAGCGATGAGGTCTCCCCTGAGCCTCCTCTTCTCCAGGCTAAACAACCCCAGCTCCCTCAAGTCGCTCTTCACAGGGCTTGTGCTCCAGCCCCTTCACAATCTCCGTTGCTCTCCTCTGGACACACTCCAGCATTTCAATATCTCTCTTAAACTTTATTTTTTCCCTTATGGAAAGAAATTCTATTTTACCAATTTCTGTGCTTAGAAGTAGACATACTAGACCAAACACCATCAATAATCACCTGCCACAATCTATTCACTTCTTTAATATAAACTTTTCTTTGTTCTGTAATTAATGTAATTTTACAGTTAGTAATGGACCTTTGAAGTGGCTATATTTTATTCTTGCAGTATGCTATTTGCCTTTACTCTGAAGAAATGTTAATAGACAAATGTTTATATAACTGAAAACATTACCTGATGAATTTTCAGCAAAATTCATCAGCGGATTTTTCATTTTGCAATCCAACAGTATTTATCCTGATATAACTGTAAGGCTTATCTCTATATTTTACTACTAGTAATAAAATTTACTTGGCTTTTATTTCTATTAGAACGACGGAAGCAATACAGTTGTAAAAAAATGAAAGCAGATTCTTCTCTCTCTTAATCAGTAAGGAGATTTAATTAAAATGTTTTCAGCCAAAATACTCTTCTCAGCCTATTCAGCGATGAACAGTTTCTCACCTATTACACAGATTTAGGTCAGTTTTACTGGTTATGACAATTCAGCTGGATACAATGGATTTTTTTTTTTCTCAGACTCAAAGATATAAGAAATATTTTTGGTTATAAGAAGCATTAACTTTGATCAAAAATTAGTCAAGTTTGTTTACTTTTGCAAACACAAAAGCCTATACAGTTTGGATTGAGACTAAGGTTATACATGTGAGAGTTTCATTGTGGATGATTATTTATTATTATTATTCCTACTACTACTTAATCCAAAAAATATTGAGACAATAAAAATAAATCATCAAGCCAGTGTTAAACCATCTTTTGAGCGTATTTTCTGATTTTAAATGGAAGTCAAATACCTTCTAGAAATTCAAATACCTGGTGCATAATAGAGGTTTCCTATATTCCTACAGCCCTAATAGTAATTTACCAACTCAAAGATCTCAAATCTCTGATCCACTCTAAACCATTGACAAAGATATCAGATTAATTTTACTTTTCTTCGGGAGGATTATTCAGTGGGAAAAAATATGTTTCTGTAGCTCCTCCATATCTTTTCTGCACTTAACAGTCTTTCTTCAGAATATAGCAGTAACCATTTCCATAAAATTGCAATGTCTATTATTAGCTAAGTTATCTGAATTATGGAAGAAAAGTAGACCAAGTGTAATATATATTTTTAATGAAAAGAAAAATCTGCTATTTCTGGAACAAAGTTTATGTTCTTTATACAACTGAGTGCACAGTGAAGAAATATTTTAATAGTTTCTATTGTTAAAAGCAGTACTGGAAAGAAGAGGCTTGCTTTCTTTTTCTTTTTATTTATGAAATCCGATTTCGATCTTTTAAAGTCCTTTCTGTTCCATGACTCTTAGCATTTCAATTTTTTTTTCCTGTAATTCAGTCATAAACCCTGTTTATTTGTTAATGGAACTATTTGAAATACATTTGGAACCCAGGGAAACTGGCTTATATTTAGTACTGTATTGACTGGCAGAGCTCAGGTGAATACTGCCCTAAGCCCTGCTCCATCTGACAAGCACAACCCTGGCAATGGAGATGGTTAAGCAGAGTATGAATTCACTCTTGGGCCATTACAATTTACAGACAGAATATTAAAGTAGAATTGGTCTTCCGTAGTCCGTCAGCAGATTTGTGTCAGCTTCCTGAATTTCTTTAAGCAGCTTATATTAATATTCTAGGCTGTAAACATGTCAGGAATGGAAAAGTATCCCATTCAGGATAGACTCAGGATATTCATATGCTTGGAAAAATAAATTTTGTCAGATAGTCAAGGTAAATAGCTAGGATTACTTATCACTTTAGTCATTTCAGATACATCTGGCTGTGAATTCACATCTTTGTAGTTCTTCATCAGTCTCTTTTCATATAGGAGAGTACACCACCATATTCTATATTGTGTATTCCAAGGAAGCTCAATAGCCAGAGTTCTGTTAATCTCAAACCCACAAAATATTAGACCTACAAGTTAAATTCAGCAACCTATGTATACAGCATACACTCTAATTCTGCTCTTAGCCCCAAATGAATGATAAGTCCTAGGGGAGTGAAAAAATTAAGTCTTACATACAAACTGAAACCAGTGAGCATCAAGACATCTGTGTGGAAAAGAACACTCATAGACGACATTGATCAATTGATCACACTCTCAAATTATTCTATTGCCTCTGTGCTTCAAGATAATTTGTTTGTTTGTGAAACTTTTTGTTTCATTCCTGCATCCTTTCTTCCATTGCTCTTTTTCGGAAGAGGCACAGTAAGAACTTTCTACCTTAGGAAGAACAATTGTTTGCTCTTTTGTTTGCGGGGATGGGTGGGAGCTAGAGGAGAGGAAAAGCAAAAAGAAGAAAATCCGGTGAGAGTGCAAATGCCTCTTTGAGTGTCAGTGGGCACACACAGTAGTGAAACTAACAATATTTTCATTAATGGGGAAGATACTGAAGAAAAAGTCCTAGGAGAGAGAAAAACAGAATACGCCTGAGTTGCTTGTTTAATGACTTGATTTTCAGAAGTATCGAGCTTTAATTTAACTTCTCAAGTCAATTGGAGCTGCAGATGATTCATTTTGTTGTGAGTGATCCATAGGTACATAAACAAGAAAACAAGGTTTTAGTGCATAAAGACATTGTTTGCGCCTGAAGTTTCTATTGAAATTAATGGACAGGTTTATTAAGTTGTGGGCGTACTGTAGGTAGTCAGATAATAAATGTATGACCTAAACACTGGTAGCTTCAGTCACACCTTTTTAGCAAAGGATTGCCCCCCCAGTTGAAGAAAACATTAGGTTGTTATCTTTATTTTAGGAATATTTATTTATGTGGACTATTACTGAAGTTCTCAAGAGTTTAGGTGTTCAGTCGTTTTGAATACCATCTGTTACCTAAAAATACAGAGGGATTTCACCTTTACCTGCTGCTACTTTATCATTTGTTGCTTGACACTGTTGGCAGAGATCCTTCTAATATTACTTGTCCCTAGGTTCTTATTGACTCCTCTTCTATTTCTAGTCTACCATATTTTAAACAAGTCTCAGAAAATTTGTATTAGGAAAGACGTATATTTCAACTAAGCTGTTAAAGAATAACACCTGAAATGTGCCTCTTTTTATAAAGTACATTGTTTCTGAACAGGGTGCTAAGTTAGGTATCAAAAAAATGGATATACCAGTAGTAATTAATCCTTTCAAAAATCACAGAGGATAATGTTAATCTGTTAATTATCTGGGGATTTGTTTTAAATTTTCTCCATAGGTAAAATACAACTGGGTTTATAGCAGAATGTTGCCAGTGCCATGCAAGGCCATTTTATTCAGTACTTTAAGTCAAGGCTGTCAAGACACATAAGTGGAAGTGGGATGCCAGAGAAAGATTCATAACCAAAGGTCTTCTTTTTATTCCATAACCTCTCATCTTTAGTTGATGTCATAAATCATTGTCACTGTCAGAAGGTTACAGTGAACAATGGCATTATTTCCCCAGATATTTTATAATACCACCCAGTATTTTGCATAAACTACATAGTAAATCATGGTAATGCTATGGTTTTATTTTAAAATAACACTGTAAATTTCCTGTGTCTTGGCCATAAATCTATTTCACCAGTAACAGCCTTGTCTACAATAGCAACTCTGAAACAAAGAAAAATCTCTTTACCTATAAAAATATTTTTAATACTTTGGCTTTGCCTAGGGTTTAGTAACTTTATCTTCACCTGCTCTATGAAAATAAGCTCTGAATAAATACTTGAGAAAGGTAGCTAAAATGCTTGAAAGTATTTATATGTAACACACTATATTTTCTGATTCAAAAATTCATGCATGCAGGAGCATCTCCCAATATTGATCTTTTATTATTATTTAGGTGACCCAACAATACAAAAGCAATCAACTACTGAGATTTGACACAAAAGCAAAATATGTATTTCTCAGGTCTGGACCAAAATTTGTTCCTGGAGTTACTCAGAGGATTTGAGGAATTAAAAGAGACTGGTTCTGGATAGAGCATTTCTATTTCACACATTGCGTTATGACCTACTAGACCACTAGCAGTTTTATTGAGTATCTTTACGTTACTGTCCAGATTGACAGTGCTGCAAAAAATCATTGACTTTATACCACATAAGGTAACCAGGGTATGTGGCATTTTCATGTTTGGTGTTCTGCTGGTTTGACTAAAACCAGTGTATTAAATAAGCATCCATTTTTCAGCAGAAAAAAACTGTCTTGTTCAAAATTCAATGTGTTTTTCAATCTGCTCCTCAGAAAGTTGTTGATAGTTATTAGAGCAATACCTGCCACTTTCTTACCATTATTCTATTCAGTATCCCTTAAATACTATAAAAGTATCTACTAAAGATTCAAAACTGTCCTAAAATTAGCATATCACCTTTTTTACCCATTCTGTATTTTATTCAGTTAGCTTTCCCTTCATCTCTAGCCATTCCAGAAAGAGTTAAGAAAAAAGTACAGAGCTTTCAATTATTTCGTGTTTCAATTTGCACATAAGGAGATGGTATACATTTTTTTTTTTACTGACTTTAAAGATTCATGCATGCTTTTATTGAGTGGTTAGATATCTTTTTTTTTTGCAGATTTAGCAAAGCCCTGCCAGAAGATGTTTAATGCTGTCATCGATATTCGCTCTACTGTCAGGGATATTAAACTGAGAAGAAAGACCTGGCACACTGACTTTCTCTTGAAGCTTTGATAGTATGTTGGCTGCAGTTTAGTGGTACGAAAATAGTGTTGCACTGCAAGCAAAAATGGGGGATTTTCTTCTTGTCAATTTAGAAAAGTTGTGAGGAAAAAAGTCACCTTCAGACCACATAGGCTTTAAAGATTAAAGAGATTGCAATTTTTTTTTCATTTTTTTAAGTAAAAATCCTCCTCTGTTCTTTTGTTGAATTAGATTATACTGTTATGGAGCCCTGGACATTAAGAGATTATTTTAGTTTTCAGAATCACAAAGGCTTTCATCTGATTTCTTTTTTTACCTATTCAGTAATATTAACCCATTAAAGAGAAAATATGCTAAGCGCTCAATCCCAATGTATTCAGGAGACAGAAATGAATCTGAAAGAGATTAACTGGTTTATAAGGTGGGTATGTATGCATGAGAGATCTAAGTACCAACAACTGGAAAGATCTGACTCCATTTCTATTTCCAGTAAACTTCAATTTTCCAATAAACTTCATCTAGTTGGGAATATTTTCCATTTCCAATAATTGCTTCAGATTGATTTTAATTTTTGGCTGTTTTTTTTTATTTTATTTCAATGTCATGTTAAAAGAGTACAATTGTTTATGCTAATGAAAGTAGAAAAGAATATGTTGTTTGCCAATGTTAAATTGTTGCCAGCCTTTTCTTAAGACATAGAATAGGATCACACTTCCGAACAGTTATTTAGAAATTGATTGGGAGTGGCCTTTGTTTGAAAGACATTAATTTAGTCTTCTGTATGAAAATCTACTTTTATCTGTTAGAAGCTTTTCAAAAACTAAAGTTAATGTACAAGGTAAAGATGATTAGCAACTCCTGTCTCAGTAGACCTTGCTTACATAGAATATGCTCTATTCTAACACAAAGGAGGACTTTTCAATTTGCAGCTCCATGACATTGTAGATTGACCCTAACACTGAATTCCGGCAGAAAGAAACTGACCAGTTCAACTGAAACCCAGTCCAGAGCAGGGAGGGTAAATGGTTGAACACAGTGAAAATAAAAGTGTGGATGTAGCATTGAAATAGGCAGAGTGAGAAAAAACCTAAATTTGAGCCTTGAGATTCAACAACTAATTGGTTATGGAGACAAACGGCAGTGTGAGGAAATTGTGAAAAGACACAGGTATTTTTTCACAGGTGGCTTTCCATCTCATATATAACATCATGCACAGTTTCATCGACAGAAATGCCCAGAGTTCTGCAAATAAAGATATGCATAATTGTCCATAGGCCATTAAGCAAAACTGCCACTGAGCAGTCTTGTAAACTAAGGCAGACCAAGATTAAATCTGCAACTGTCTATAACAACCTGGATGCAGGAGGGAGAGGTGGGGCATCATATAAAGAAGTCTTTTCCAGGACACCTGAAATGTAAAACATCTTGGTACTAAGACAACAGGAAAGTATTTTGTGTTCTCCAAGATAGCAGGCTCTTGTCAAGATCCACCATCCCTTTCCCTGGTGGACGTTAATAGTGTTTCTATGTATGGCTAGCAGAAACTGGGGAGAAATTAGGGTTAAATAAGAGTCAGTAAGAAGTAAGTAAATAATTGTGTGTGTATTAGATCTTGATTAGACCAACATAGATTTACGGACTTCAAAATTTTCTTTTTCTTACTACTAGAAATATCTCAAAGAAAAGTATGCTTTGTTCTCTCCAACATATACTGGTCAACTGCAATGAACTTCATGCTTTATTATAATTAAAAGAAAGTAGAGAAGATAAGTCCCTCAGGTTCCTAAAAACTGCTGTAAGTAGAACAGGTTTACACTTCTGGTACAAAAAAAGAAGACTAGAAATTCGTAAAATGGAAATAAATTATTGGTATAAGGATTCCCTTAGCTGTTTAAAAATAGACAGAGTATCTGCAATTATTCATGTTTAATGTTCCTCAGTGAATAAGGGTGAAGCTTTGACCCTGTTAATGACTTTTTAGAAAAGAGATGGATGTACAGAATTTTGGGGATGACGCAGTTATGTTATAGCAGCTATATTGGAGTATTTAGACAATAAGAGTTATAGAATAATTAGAACCACTTAAGGTTAGGGCTTTTTAGTTGGTAGGATTCTAAACAGGAGATTACGAAATTTTCTTTGTACATATATGCATGTGGATGCACATGAGGATCAGAGCATATAATACAACAGAACTTTTAAGAACAACATCATACAAATTAAGATCACTACAGGTTATTTGTTATCAAATATAACACCAAGAGACCCTTTTATTTGTTATGTTTTGGAAAAGAAATCATGGCTTCCTTGCTGAAGTGTCTTATAATTGTTCCCTATTGCTCCTTTTTACACATTACCTGAGTTACCAAATACCAGCATTTGTGAGCTTGGGGACAGCCAACAAAATCTCAACTTAAGGCTATGACACAGCCAAGTTTTCTCGTATTTCCTATACATTGTAGTACAAAGATTGATGCAAAAGCACCTGGAAAATAGGTCTCAACAAGAGGATGAGAGCCAGAAAAAAAACCCCATTAATTCTTAGTTCTTGTACATTTCTTGTGTTGAACCTCTTTACCTCTCTGAAAGATAAGTCTCTGATTCGGTGGTATGCAAAACTGATTAATTACCCAAATAAATACAGTGCACATTTTGTGAGAGAAGAACAAGAAAGCAATTTTATCAGCCTATCTTTCTCTGTAGCTCATAAAGTTCCTTGATATATAAAGTTGTATCAAGCTGTGGAAGAAGTCAGATTTGTTCTGTAGCTTCTACTGTAGACTTTGAACTGTAGCCGTACCCTTGGTACTGCTTTGTATTTCAGATTCAAGGTTACAATTGTTCATATTCTCGTTCTTTTATGTCCTTACTTTCCTGCCAGGAAATCTTTCTTTTATTTTACACTTAGATCTGATACATTAATACATGAGTAGTCAGATGAATTTTTGTGATGATAAAGATAAATGTTTATACTACTGAAAAGAATTACTAAATTAACCGATAGGAGATAAAAGTAATTAACTTTCAGTGTTATTTTGTCCTTTTCATTTTTTTTGTCTTTTATTGTTGCTAGTTATGCTGACTGAATTCAGAAATGAAAATATCCTGTCTCTGTTTGGTATAACTGAGTGAACAGTTGTAGGAAAAACCAAAGAAGAAAGCTTGCAGGATATTGTGGGACCCACTAGGAAAATAAGCATATATGACTTGCAGATTTGTATAAGTTTTCTAACACTTCCTCTGTGTCTTCTCTCCACTCCTGCTCTAGTTCCCAGGGTGCACAGCATACACCTACATCACATACTGGCATAGAAATGCCTGACCAAGGAGAAATTCTCTACTGTAAAACTAAGTAGAAGGAACAGAACTATCCTGACTCTCAGTTCAGAGAGCAAATCTTATTTTCCTAATTGTGGAGTGTGCAACAAATGTAGACACCCACCTCAATCAAACTGAGTAAAAGTATGTCCTTAGTTTTTAAGAGATTAAGGCAAATTTTAGTTTTATATTTTGACCTGCTTCGTAAGAATTATAATGATAATCATAAACAATAGAAAACATGAATGAATTATTTTTGTGTTGGGTATGGTGCGATTTCTGTAGAATTAATTATGTAACAACATAAGAATAGCCCCAAAGAAAATGCTAACAAGCTTTTTAATTAGCAACATTTTCAAACAGGGAACAGGTGCTTGCAAGGCATTAGCTGGCATTTGTGTGGGCTTCTTTGTGTCTATCAATGTAAAATTACAAAGTGAGTACGATAAGCGCTCTTCTACACAGGACTCATTTCTTTGTTTTAACTTACCTGGAACTATGTAATATTAATTTAACTTTTAGACAGGTTAAAAAGTACATTGAAAAATTATGTGCAAAGGCTTACAAAGTTTCTGTGCATCTGCCTATTTCTCCAGCATTGTGATTCAACAAGTAATTAATACACTTGCTTAAGTGACTGACTGGAAGGTTAACATGTAATGTTTTTTGTTATTGAGAGGCTATATAATGTGGCATTTAAATTATAAATAAAGAAACATAGTTAGCTACCCTAAATTTCATATTTTTCATTATATTTTATGTGCTTTCAACAATTATACAGTGATAAAAGTATTCTTTTCTTAAGATATTAATATTTATATGCTTTCATTATTGCCAGAAATCCTACATCTTCTCAACGGTCAGATGAGGTTGTCTTCAAATTGTAGAGCTACAGCAGTAGTTCATTTATTATTAATAGAGCTCATAAATACTCACACCATCCAAAATAGCCTTAAACAATTGCACTTGAGCATGAGCTGAATTCTTTTCTTCCCCAGGGAGTTCTAGTTTCTGGTATGTAATTAGGTGTCATCAGCTGTGACAGGAAGAACTCTACTCCACCCCATCTCTTACAATAAATGACAGATTTTATAGCCTACAGCTACTAAAATATCTGACTAACTAGAAAACAAAAACAAGCGATATGGAGAGGTTATTATTTTTGACAAAAATATAATTAGGTTGGTTACTTAGTAATAAACTTTTTTTAAGTCTGCTTTCTACAAAATTTGAAAGGCACTTCTTGAAAGAGCTGAAGTCCAGCAAAACCCCACAGGAAATTTAAAGTCATTGCAGTGAAGAATGTTGTAATGACCTTGAAAAATATTTGATCTCTGAATTATACTAGCCCTTGTACATATGAATGGATTCATAAATAGCTAGAGAAAACATTATTTACAGCTGTACAGTCTGCTCCTAAATTAGAGGTTTGCACTCCTTTGCACTGAAAGCAAACTTCAGACTCATTGAAAGAAGGAAGTTTTCACTGGGGCTATTTTTTCCTTAACCAAGCTCTGAAGTGAAGGTGTTTCAGCATTTTGTGTTGGCCAGCCTCTGTATTTATAAAAGAAACAGAAACATGCAAGGTCACACATTGTAAAAAAGACTTGTGTCCTTTGCATTGGAATGACAAGATGAGTAGTTTTATTCCAAAGTTATCCTGAAGCCTTTTTTAGTACTTGAGATGGATGTGCTTAGTACCTTGAAGTGGCAACTAAAAAAATAAAAGGAAGAATATATGTTCTTTTACAAGGAAATTTTACTTAATTCTGCCCATGTAATGATGAAAACGTATATTCGTTGAAGTTAAAAGTGGTTATCAGAAAATTTCTCCAAATTAGAAGAGACTAACAAGCAGTTAAATTACAAGCACCTTCAACAACAAAAAGCTATGTATTATTTTGGAATTCAGATCTGGGGTCTTGATCCTGCTGATGTTAATTTTTATTTCAATAGGTTCTTAAGTGATTTGGAGACTGAAGTTCAAAACTGAATGTGTTTATTTTCTGATATTTTATAACAAAATAAATCTTACGTAAAAAAGAGTCATTGTGAAGAAATGGTAAACAATCAATAATACAACCTCTTGGCACATCACTATACAGAAAAGTAGACTCTTTGGTCCCATGGTATTTGCAGATGACAGGCAGACAAAGGAAAGGGAACCTGCTGAGAAAAAATAATTGAAAAAAATACGTATCTGATATTGATACAAAATGTTAAAGAACCTAAAAATTGATGTATTACTGAGATTAAAATTAATTAAAATTAAATTGATGTTACTGAGATTAAAAAAAAGACATTTGAAATATTCCCATTCTTTGTGCACAGCTATAATTATTGTGTTTCTCTTATAAAGAAGTATTCAACGGTAGAAACTTTAACTAAGAGAATCAATTACATTGTTATCTGTTTTTCCTTAGAAAGGATAAGTTCTTAAAACTAAGATCTTAGAAGTCAGATTAGACTTCAATTTAAAAAGGATTTTTTCCATCTATTTTGCCCATATGCAATGCTACATTAGTCTAACATGAGACATTGGAAGTAAAATAATGCAGTGTAACTCAAAATGTAGTAAAGAAATGACTTATTGAAGCTGATGGGCACAGATATTAGTAAAAAGAATTCTTCAGGCCATATTTTTCCATGAGAACAGAGGTTCCTGATGTATCTGCTATCCAACATTTCCTTGGGCATGTTCTGTTAATAAGTTATCAGTGAAGTACTTTTATATTAAGAAAATCTATCCAAGATCTATTATGCATATTAAGAATAATGTTAAATGTTACTATAGAAATTCAAGAAGCAAAAAAGAGTAATAAGCACTCAGAAGGCAAAAAAAAAAGGAATGAAGAGTTTAATAAGCTTAAAGACAAAAAAGGCTTTTTAATAAAAAACCTGCTTTTCCTGGACTGGAAGGGTAGTTGGTGTTAAAATACGATTTCATTTCTTAAGTGTTTGGGGGTTTGCACTTCAAAAAAAAAAACCTCATCTATTTATAAAAAAAAACCCTCTATACCTCAAGTATCAATATTCTCAAGAAATTAGTAGTACACAATACAAAAATTATTGCATAGCTGGTTCCAAAGAGCTCTTCCCTTTTTTCCGATTTACATTTGCAAGCAACAGCAAAAGGAATTTCATTTAATATGTCTTTGCAATTTGTTTTGAACAACATTTCTTTCAGCATCTGCATCGTCTTTAGTTGGTCTTATCAATCATTGTAACCTTCACGCCATTTCCTCAGTTCATCTAGAAAAACTGTTTTCAGGTCTGTGTCGTGGGACTGAAAAGTTGTTCCAAAGTAATAATAAGCTGTTTTCCCCAGTTATTTTTTTACCAGGGGAATTGAAGATAAGGAGTACCAGATATGCAAGACTGCCTGAGTCAGCACAGGCCCTGAAAGAAGTGTTTATCAAACCGTAGCCTTTCACATCTTACTCTGTTACGTGTGTGCAAAAGTTGGATGAGGCTCTGAGCAACCTGATTCAGTGTAAGGTGTCCCTTGCCTTGGCAAGAAAGTTGGAAGTGGATGATCTTTGAGGTCCTTTCCTTCTATGATTCTGTGAAAAGCTTTAATTTAGAGGTTATTCAATTGTTAATGCTGACTGACTGAAGCAAGGTTAAATCAAGAGCACAAAAATCTTTCATGATATCCTTTTTTTTTTCCCCTCTGGCTAAAATTTAGAGCCTGGAGAAAAGCCTTAAAATAACAATGGGGGGAATCTGATTTTTAATATACGTTTAATATAAACTTTGCTTGGGCTGCTAAGCATTATGAGACATGAAAAATCATGGAAACTTCTAAATAAAAGCAGAGACAACAGGAACCCTGAGAAAACATAGGTAAAGACAACTGAACCACTACAGTGCACTGCAAACAGAGCCATATTATATTTTCAATGTATCCATTTGTCTCTTGTTCCAGACCTACAAAAAGGTCTTGAAATTTATCTTGTATAACTTGGGAATTTTGACAAAGCATGCTCCTGCTTTCAAGAAGTGTAATTATAACTCATACAGTATGATAATAAGCCCTCACAAGTCTCTGAAACAGAGTCCTGCATCAGCCTCCCTTGGTGATAAACATTTTCAAGGCTCTGTTGATCTGGCAAAAGTAGCTCTAATACAAGAAGTTAAGAAAGACGCAGTGGTCTTTTGACATGAGCGCTTTAAAAAAATATTCCTAGCCTTTATAAACGGAGATTTTCTGTGTTGTTTACTGCATAGACACAACTTGTAATTGCACTCAAATTAAAGGGATCAGGAAAGATATTAAAATAAATAGTTACTATTTCACAAAATGCACATTTTGATGATTAGAAGTGAAAATTATCTGTTGCTTCAATTCTAATACATAACAATAATATGTGCTGTTCTTTTTGACATGGGACTCTAAACTAATATTGCAATGGTGTTCTTAAAGCTAAAAAAGACATCTCAAAGACAGCATGAATAACAAGATTACCAATATATAGAGATCAAGGAATAATTATTAATAAACACAACCAGAGAATCAAGAATTAAGTGGAATTATATATTTAAAAGAAATTTAAAAGTCGTATCATTTCCAATTTCTCAGAAATTTGGTTTCATAGCACTTGGTGGAGGGTTTAGTGATGAACAGGCTTTGACATAAACAAAATCAATAGCAATTTTGAGTTTACTGACTGTTCTGCATGATTGTTTTAGAAAATCCAATATAATTAAGTTATAATCATACTTTATCAAGACAATGCCTCATTTTTTTCTAAGTGATATATTAAAATTAAAAATATATATAATTCTGATATTATAGAAGATATAGCAAAAATACAAGTTCCTATGTAGTTAACACAGATGAAGAACTTTCTTCTTACTTCCTCAAATTTTAAAATTTATTTTCCTAATTTTGTTTAAAAAACTTACTCATACGTGGCCTGATAAGAGTTTTTGGTATTCCTGGTATTCTTGTTCCTGTAAATTAAGTTCTAAAGTTGAAGAAAGATAGTAAAACACTTGATATTCTTGTAGATTCAAAAGAAGTTCCATCTGAACAAGTACTGTGCGTTCAGGGTATCACGTGATGCAAGCAATCACCCAAGCTTGACAGAGATAGTAGCATCAGTACCGAAAGCAGTGTCTCACTGAAGCACCATCAGTGTCAATTATTGTTGTTAATATAAAAGAAAGAAACACACATTCAAGGTGGTTTAGATGGCTATTTTCAAAATCTGTTACATTATTATTTCTACTTCCAATATCAAACAAAATTCAAAGCTCCTAAATGGTACACAAATACAATTAGAGACTAGAAATACCTCATAGCTTAAGGACTAACAATCATTAGCACATTGTTTTGGTGGTTTTCTTTACAACAAATGGTCAAAGGAACCCATACTTCTTCCCCTTTTTTTTGTATCCTGGTCTTGCCTCAGTTAAATAACTTCAAGATAAATTAAAAAACACATTAAATTAATTTAAGGAATGTTCTTAGTAATAATGTAATCTTGAAAACAGAATTGCCAGGCAAATCTCTTAAATATGTTTCAGGCATTTTTATACAATCTGTAGTCAAATTATCCTAAGAAAAATGTTCACTATTTGCGTAACCACTTCAGTTGTAATAATGAGGGAATAAAACTTTGTAATATGGTTAGGCTTAATACTAGATCTAACGAAAAAGTGAAGTGAAGTGAAGGTGACTAAACCAGGGATGTATATGAAAGAAAAATTATTCAGCTGGTGCTTGATCAAGGACACTAAAATTCTGTAGGTCATGTAAAGCACCTTTAAAATGACAAATATGAAATCCACATACAGTAACTGAGGACTCATTTGTTCTATGCAGAAGCAGATTTTGTGTCAACGTAGGTGATTTCAACCACAAGTATAAGGGCCTTATAGAAATTATTCTCTCCATGATCCTTATTATATAGCATAGATTAGACATTAGATAGTGTCATTATCTAATAAGATTAGATAAGGTCATTATTTGGATCCTAGTCCATAACGTATATCACACTCAGTAAAAGATAAGCCCACCTATCTCATTTCCCTCATCAAATGCAGTAAAATGCAACTTTTATGCTCCTCAGAATATATTTTTAGAGGGCAAAGTATTACTAAAATAAACACTAAAAACGTTCTTGGAAAAATGCATTTAAAACATAATTTTGATATTATCTTTAGTTCTGCTTCTTTTGTATTTAATCTTTAGTGTTCTTATTATAAGAAAAGAATTGAGTTCTATTATGGCATTTCATTATTCCAGTGATATTTTTGGAAAAATTTTGGTGAAATTCAGGTGTTTTAAAGGAAAGTATTTTAAATCTATCGGGTATATGCTGTCCAAATTGAATTCAAGAAACACTCATAAAAAGTAAATCCAGAAATAAGCTGCATTGCTACTACTCAGCCCCTCTTAAGTGTCTGATTAATGATTGGACCTATTAAAATGACGGGTATTTTCAAGGGACTACCCAAGGAGTGAGGTAGTTTAATGCATCAAACTTTTGATTTGTTTTAAACTCAGAAAACAACTTTTGAGAACATTAAAAAGTGTAGGTGGTTCTCAGTTCACTGTGAGCAATGGCAATTCACAATCAGTACAGACCTTATCCTCAGGGAGGTGTCACATTACAGGTAAATGTAAGATGCTTGGATAGTTTAACAATGAGAACTTGTAACAAATCAGAACAAAATCATGTCTGACTCTAAACATCCCACAGATACTGGGGATGGAATAAAAAGCATAGCTAACTGCAGCTTAATGTAAAGAATATTCCAGTACTGTTGATGGGACTGATTTGATGTGAGCCATTACATTTTCTATACAAAGCAAGAAATGTATTTTTCAAAATATTAACAGACCCATGCTTAAATGGAATAGTAGGGGGGTTGGGGTTTTTTTCCATACTGGGCCACCTCAAACATCAGAGATCTCCTTCTTTTCATGATTAAGTCACTAACACAAAATCCAGATAATTTTATTTTTGTGCATGTACATTCAATTTCATTCTTAGTGAAACAGATGCATCTTTTAAGGCACAGATTAACATATTCAATGAAATCAGGGTTGCACTGACCTCCACAGAATTTATGCCAAGATTTTATCCATTATGATATTTATTTAGTGACTAAAGGTCTTGATTAAAGATTTGTTTCCTATTTGCACACGTTAGTGAAAATAAATTCCTGTCTCAGTGACATTTACTTCGTGTGGAGACCTAAGAGAAGTTATAAATACAAATAACATGGAATTTTTTCAAGAAAATTCATGATTCAATTGTTATAGCGAAATATAAATACATACATTAGAAAACATACACTGAATAACAGTTACTTCAACATATGGCTGTGCTAAACTCTTTTGCTGAAACTTTTTTTTATTTATAGTATATGGAAAATATTATTCCCTCACTTATACATTTTGTTGCACTAAATAAATAAACGAGTAGAAAAACTCCTAAATCTTCTGATTTTGAGGTTACATCATATTTTTCAAGTATTTTTTTCCGGTGGAGCAAAAAGATCCTTAGCATTTTGTTAAATATGCAAATTCCAATGGGCTGATTCCAATGGAATGAAATTTAACAAGTCCAAGTGCTGGGTTCTACACTTTGAACACAACAACCCCATGCAGTGCTATAGGCTGGGGACAGAATGGCTGGAGAGTAGTCAAGCGGAAAGTGATTTGGGAGTGATGGTAGACAGGAAGCTCAACATGAGCCAACAGTGTACCCAAGTGGCCAAGAAGGCCAATGGTATCCTGGCCTGCATCAGGAATCGTGTGGCCAGCAGGACTAGAGGAGTTATCATCCCCTTACACTCAGCACTGGTTGGGCCGCACCTTGAGTGTTGTGACCAGTTCTGAGCCCCTCAGTTTAAGAGAGGTATTGAAACGCTGGAGTGTGTCCAGAGGAGAGCAATGAAGATGGTGAAGGGGCTGGAGCACAAGCCCTATGAAGAGTGACTGAGGGAGCTGGGGTTGTTTAGCCTGGAGAAGAGGAGGCTCAGGGGAGACCTAATTGCTCTCTACAACTACCTAAAAGGAGGTTGTAGGCAGGCAGGTGTTGGTCTCTTCTCTCAGGCAACCAGTGACAGAGCAGGACGACATGGTCTCAAGCTTTGTCAGGGGAGGTTTAGGCTTGGTATTAGGAAAAATTTTTTTACTGAAAGGGTGATTGGTCATTGGAATGTGGTGCCCAGGGAGGTGGTTGAGTCACCGACCCTGGAGGTGTTTAAAAGCAGATTGGATGAGGCGCTTAGTGCCATGGTTTAGACAACGAGTAGGTGTTGGTGTTGTGTCATAGGTTGGACTCGATGATCTCAGAGGTCTTTTCCATCCTTGTGATACTGTGATACTGTGACATTTTGAGAGTAATGGCAATTTAAAATCTTAAATTAAAAGATTATTCAAACTGTAGAATCCCAGAAATATGTGCCTGCGAAGGAACGCAGAATATCACATTATCTTGCTTTGAGGCTGGAACAAGTATATTTAGACCAGTCTTAACAGCACTCTATCAAAACTACTCTTGAAAATCTCTAAATATAGACACTCCACAAGTGATGTAGTTAACCCATTCTTACCTGTAATAATGTGTGCCTGATATATAAGATAAATCTCTCCTACTGGTTATTTTTTCTTTTGTTAACATTGACAACAAATGGTTGTTCTCCTTGCAGAAACTTGTATGTTGGAAGACTGTTATCTTGTCACCCGAACGATCTCTTTTCACAACTCAATAAGAATGGCTTTTCTTTTTTTTCATTCAGCCTTTACTCAGCGGTCATATTTTCCATATCTATTAACCTTTTGTTGCTTCTATCTCAACCCTTTCTTTCCTTAGTACTTAAACCTGCATTCAGTAATCCTGTTAAGGTTTCACAAGTGCTGACTAGAGTGAAATAGTTACTTTGTATGTCTCAGGACTTACATATTTTAAATCATTCTTTTTCTGCTGGTTTTGCAACATAGACTAATGTTCCTTTTGCAACCAATTGTAATCCTTAGACCCTTTTTTTGTAGTGTGTTTCCCTGGTGAGCCATTAAATATTTTACATTTTCTTTTCTTTCCTAGGCAATTTGCATGTCTTTGTTATATTATCTTTTAATGTTTTGTATCATTTCTCCAGTTTATCAAAAACATGTTAAATATAATTCTACCTTCCAGAATGTCTATAATCTTCCTAGTTAATATTATCCATGAATACTAGTCCTTAAGTTGTAAATGCAAATGGTATGTAACGCTGCACTCAAGTGTTTCTTTGGCTGACAGTGAACAGATGCTAAAACGTCTCTTTTAAATGATTCAACTGATTTTGCAGTAATTTCCAGTGAGAAACTATTTCCATACAGTACAAATAATTGGGTAACAGGGAAGAATTTATATACTTTTATTTTGCTGACATGTGGTGATTCCATGTTTCCATACTTCTGACAGTGTTATATGGAATTGTCATATGGCAATAAACAAAAAGTATGCAAATACTTTCCTGTTAACCACTTATTTCTGCTGTCATGGAATAGACTGACCTGTTGTGATTTGTAACTCTGTTCTGATTTCAGTAACTCAATTGTTGCTTTTGATCAAGCTCAGATTTTCTAGGTACTCAAGAAAAAAGATCACTGATTAATTATTTATTGAGGTATCTATGTGTGAACTAGGAAAATGATATGTAATACTCTTCTCCTTTTTAGTTTACCACTTTTGTTTTTCCATTATACGTCCACTCAGCCTTCATCTGTTCTGAAAAGTTCTCAAAGGTGATTGCTAGTGGTTCAGAGAGGATTGTAGTTCATAAATACTTCAGGGATAAATGTTGTTAAATCACAGTGATTTGAACAGATCTGGTTCATCTAAGAACTGTTCTGTCTGCTAACTAATTCTGGCTTATAGTTCTAACACTTAGTTGCTAATATTAATTATGTGAAGCTTCTGGTCACAATTAACCTTTTTGATGAAGAATGAAGAAAAATATGTTGAACATTTTTCACTTCATTATGTCATCTGTAATTTGATCCTCCTTTCTGTTAAGTAGTTGACATTTGCTTTCTTTCATCTTTTATTTTAATGAATCTATGGTCTTTTTCATATGTCTTTTTATGTAAGTTTCTTGTGATATCTTTTTGTTTCTCAGCCTTTCTAAGCTTGTTCACGCATGATTTCATCTTTATTGTTGGAGTACCTACCCATTTAATGGAGTAGATATTAAAATAGACAATAACACTGTTAAAGGCAGTAGGAATCTCACCAATGGAGAAGGGATTTCATCTTAAACTGCAAAGTTTTTAATAGGGCCCTCCAGGCAGAGCAGTGCCATGCACAGAGTCCCAAGCCACTACCAGAACGAAGGCAATATAGGCACTCCACCTGTCTAATTAGGTCTGCATCTCAGTGGGAAACTCTGATTCAAAGTTTGCTGGTGCTCTGCATGGAGCTACTCTATTCCACAAAATTTTTTTCTTATTTGTTCAGAGCTAATCTCTCTGAAAGCAGTGCCACTGATTAACATATCCTCAATATAGCTAAATAATCACTTATAACCTAAAAAAAAAGGCATATCACAAAGATCTTCTATTATTAATTAGAATCATGTTTTATTGCACATTATTCACATTATTTTCCTTACTGGACAACACGAACATTAAGTACTTAATGACCACAAAGCTGAAAAATTCTAGAAATCTTTTTGTGTAGTATTTTCTGCCAGCAGAACAGTCTGGTTAAATCATTACATTTCAATTTAGCTTTATGCAATTGGTCATGTAAAGTAGTTACCCTGAAGACAACGTAAGTACCTTATGTAGAAGTCCTCTGTAACTCTCCCATGAAGACTTTGTTAATATAATCTTCTGCCTATGGAAAAACATAATCAAAGCCTTTGCTTTTCAGTGTGTCCATAGTGAACTAACAAAATGTAAACATTAGAGGCCTGTAAATCTTTTTCAATATTGTAGACTTTTTGAAAAAAAATAAGGAAAGACTTCAGACAGATAGAGGCAATTGAAAGAGACTATATATCAATTAAAATCTAGACATTCATAGTCAGCTCTGCTTTAATTTATGTATTCAGGCCAGCTTCTTTGCCTACTTGATTATTTGAAGCCTTAGTTTTTGTCCTTTTTTTGTGGAAAGAGTCAGATAGGTACACTTTAAAGATGATAGAGTTGAGGTCAACCATGTGCTACCACAATATTAGCAGTACAAGGTCCTGTTTTCTGGAAGACTCACTGAGAAAGATCACACCTCCTGGCCTCCATCGGTATGTTGGGAAAAAAAATAATTTACAGTCCTATATACTACAAACATGGAATTCACTCGATATGATCAGCTAACTCTCAGTAAATCCTTTTGAGATGGTAATATTCAAATGCAAATATTTATTTACTCACCCTTATGCTACATTTGCAAAATCCCAGTGGTTCCAAGAGAGCTAACTGTATTTATGGCAGTTCTGGAATTAGAAGAAAAGACAAGTAGAGTTTGAATTAATGAACTCAATTGGAATTTGTATTAATTAACCATGTTCTACAAGTAAACATAGACAGTTAATATTTACCACCACAGGATTGTATGGCAGTATAAGACATAATACCCAAAGTTAAAATATTTAAAGAATAAAATTTTCCCCGCTAGATTCTGATAAGCTTATGGCTTTAATGAAACCACCATCTATTTACCTTTTTATTGTATCATTATCCTTATCAACCTGCAAACAGTCTTAGAATATACATACATGCATGTACATAATGAATTATTGCTATTATGTTCATGAGAATGGCAGGCATGAAGTATGAGAACAGAGTTCATCCAGTAATTACGATATAAATTGTGTATTAGTAGCTTTCAGTGTCACACAGTGTGAAAAGTTCAGTAAGTGCATGTAACTGAAGTAAAACAGCGAACCCTATGTCACCAAAGGACTATTTCCTTTAAGAGTCTATGTAAAGCATTTTTCAGCATGTTTAAAAAGTGTATGAATGTAACCCATTTTAATTATGTAAGTGTGATGCTTCTTTGGACATAGAAGGAGAAAGTTTGCAGGACCTTTATGAGGGCTGATTACCTAATTACCACTCAGGTCTGATTTAAGATCTAATCTAAGATTTTATGGCTTGAAATACTGGAGTCTGACTGTTCGGGAGTCTCATCTCATCTTTTTCTACACTGTCACTGTTAGATTGCAGAGAAATGCTTAGCATGATTCACTTCATCTTGAATTTTGAGGGTATACAACCTGAGAGAGGGCACAGATCTAGGAATTTATTTTTCCTCCTTCAATCACCTTATTTATGCACATGCATGTTGCATTTTTACACACTTCATAGTCTGTAGACTATTGTGAAGGTACTATGCAAAAGGCTAGGGAGTGTTGAGATCTGGGTGCTCCCTTTTTGAGTTTTACCAACTCCTTTAGTGTACAGTAGCCATTATACATTCAATTAGAATCAAACATTGGTTTCCCAAGATATTTAAAAATCCATTAGATTTTGTAAAATTACAGGAGTCTTGGTACATTAATTGTTGAGAAATTAACAGAATCTTTTTCCCTTTTAATGACATTTTTATGGCATAGCTTTCCTTGTTTTATTTCAATATAATAAATGATAATATTTTATTGTTCTTAATTCTTGACTACATAAGCAGGTAGATTAACTAAAGCAATACCTAAAATATCCTTTCATACAACCTTCATAGCATTTAAAACTGAAAGGGTTATCTTTTCCTCTAACATATACAGACATGGCCACACCAACACACACACACACAGAGCCTGATGGGATTAAAGCACTGTATGTGGCTCAACACCTTGTGGAAGATCAGGAAGATATAGAGGAAAGTATTTTCTTGTTTGAAGATTTGAAAGACCCATTCTTAGAGACAAGGGAGGAGGCTTCTGATTTTAGTGATCTTGCTCCTTTCATGTTTTAAAAAGACTAAAGGAAAGTTCCTCTTTCATCGTCCTGAGGTAGGAAAGAAGTGTTTTTTCCAACTCTAAATATTTAAAGAAGCCATCATAAAACTTGAAAGAGGTTTGAGCTATATCTTTGTGGGACTAAATTCTTAAGGGCATAGGAAGGCATACATTGATGTTTACCTCTTAGAATATTTTACTTCTTCTATAATAGATGTATCACAGGGCTATTGATATCATTTTGTAGACTTCTCAGTGTCTTGCTTTTATATACTTTCAGAGGCTCTATGCAGTATAAGCTTTAAATAGAAAGCCTTTTAATATTCCTGCCTCTATGAGTATACAAAAGTAAAAATCAAAGGTGAAAGGCTATTGATACTTATATTGAACTATGTTGCATGTTTATTGATAGATTTTCACTTCTTACCTGAGACATCTGAGGTAAGGGTTATTGTGTAACAAAGCTCACACAGCATGCTGAATCACACAAGGGTTTCTACTACTGGTTTTGTATGCCTGCAGAACTATGGGTGGAGATACCCGAAATTGTGGGCTAGATCATGTTTGATGTGAAATCCACTGAAGTGAACATCACAGAGTCTAAAGAAGTTTTCTTTTTATTGAAATTGAATCACTGAAAAAGGAATCTTTTGGTGTTCTTAAAAAGCAATTTTAAATATTATCATCTAATAATGTTAAAATTTCTTCTTAGAAAACTATGCATTTTCAGAATGTTTTTATATATTAGCATTTTCTAAATTTTTAAGCATATTGTTAACTTTTCTGTCTTGAATTGCATAGACATTGTCTTCAGTTCAGTGCTTTTTAATTCTCAGAATATTCAGTATTCGTAAAATAAGACTGTTTATTGGATGAATACTGAAGAATATCCTCACTTGTTCACATATATATAGCATAGCATTACATTTTTTTGGTAAAGGGGTACCTAAAGGCACCACAAAGTGTTAGACATCCATTGTACAAGGCACTGCACAAATACATGGAAGGACACAAGTAAACGTGCCGGTTCACAAGCCAGCTGGTAGCCTTCAGTCCTTCAGGCAGACATGACTATCAGCTCTGTCTGTAGCACCCTTGCATGCCTTAAGCAAGAAGTGAACTTTTAAGGCTGGCTCCCCAGCTGGCACAGCTGAGAAAATGGAAACAAAGCAATATTTTCATTCCCCTGACTTTCGAATCAGCCAGGGGCAATCTAATCCATACTGCAATTTACAACAGCCCAAGGAGCTATTCTGGCAGCTGAGAAGCGTGAGAGCCTAAAGTCATTCTCCGCTCCTCCAAAAGAGCCTAAATGCAGGGGTTAGAAAGTGAACAATATTAAGCTTTACTTTTGCTTTCTCAGCTGGATTGTCTCAAAGCAGTTGGAACAGAATTGTTGATTGTCCCATTAATATTGTGATTCCACTTATTTTCATTATCGCAAAAGACTAGTCTTGAGAAATAAAAGGATGTTTTATTTTAATCATTGATTTATTTGTAACAAATGTGTAAATCTCAAGTCTCATAATATGGATATTTTACTAATAATGAAATCCAAAGAAATTATTTCACCCATTGTTAAAAATCATATAATGCAAAGTTTGTCTCAGATTTACAAACCATTTTTATTGCTTGTTCCTGTGTGTCAGTTCGGGAAATCTGTCTCAAAATGGCTGATGATTTCTGGCTGATGGCAGGGCACTTTTTGGGAGTGCTTACATCAGGATGCAGTTTCCATTTTGTATGTATGAATTTCTTTTTCTGCTCTTTTAAATTTCAATTATATCAATGCCACAAAAATTTAAATCAGAAATTCTTTCAGCTCCAAAAATATCAATTTTGTATTCTAAAAACGTTCAGAGGTAAAACAGGCTACCTTCCCAAAAATCTAACTCCCCACAATCCCTTGTAGAGGAAAGAATACATTTTGAATCAAGGTGATGCAGATGAGTAGTGAGCCACATGTTTTAGGAGACTGGAGAAAAGGTCTCTCACCAGAGACATTAGTATGAAGGAGCCTGAGGCCAGGCCCAGAGCAGAAGGCAGATAGTGGCAATAGTGAAGGTGATGATATCACTTGTTCAGATGATCAGGATACTCTCCAGAGGAGCACTATGCCTCAAGAGAGAATCTGAGCTGAAAAGAGTAGAAAAGCTTGTGAGACAGAAGTTTAATGATCTCGCTTAAATCTTCAGATTTGATTTGCTAGCAAAAGTTAAGAGTTGTCAGTTCATGAACTTATATGACTTCAGCTATGGTGGTTTCCAAAGTGGTACAGACTAACATAGCTGTGAACTGGTTTTGGCTGAGACTGAGCTAAATTTCTTTGCAGTATGAGGCTATATTTGGGATTTTTGATTAAAACAGTGTTCATAATACAGAGACATTTTAGTATTTGTTTAGCAGTTTTTGCACAGAGTCAACGCCATGCTTTCTCACACCATTCCAGTAGGCTGGGGGCACACAAGAATTTGGGAAGGGACATAGCCAGGACACTGACCCCAACTGACTAAAAGGATATCCCACACCATCTGATGTCATGCTGAGGGCTGAAGGAGGAAGCAGGGGCCATTCAGAGTGATGACACTGTCTTCCCAAGTAACCCTTCTGTGTTATGGAGCCCTGATTTCCTGGATATAGCTGAACCACGCCAGTGGGAAGCAGTAAACAAATTCCTTGTTTTGCTTTGTTTGTTTCTGCAGCTTTTGTTTTACCTATTAAACTGTTTTTATTTCAGTGCACAAGTTTTCTCACTTTTACCCTTCTGATTGTCTCCCGCATCCCACTGAAAAAGAGTGAGTGAGAGGTTGTGTGGTACTTGCCTGCCTACCAGGGTTAAACTCAACAACCTGGAAATGCAAAATTCTGGGATAAAAAAGGAATGAGCTACTGAAATGCAGCTAAAGTATATGCTTCCCAGACCTGGATGGAAATAGAGCAGTATTCTTAAACATAAAACTGCAACTTCAACAGAGCCAGGCTTCCAAACATACAGTCCTGATCTAAGGATCAATTCCATCGAAAGTCACTTTAAAACCTCAGCTAGGCAACCGATAATATGGCATACTAAAGTCAGTTGTAAAGTCTAAAGTTAGAACTGCAGGTACTCGCAGTTATGGAGTGTAATACACTGTAAAAGACCTTTTTGCCACACTTTTTTCTTTCTTTACCATGCCTGTGCTTATCTTTCCAAGTTAAATATCATAGCCACTCTAATTTGGAGACAGAGAAATTATTTTCTGCAAAACTCCGTTAAAGAAACGCTCCCAGAATTTCATTAAGATTTCTTCTGAAAACTGGACTTTGTTTAGATCCTGTGCTTAGAGCAATTCTGCAAAACTGAATCTCTAAAGACTGTAGTAACGAAGAAGGTCATGTGAAGAGCAGATGCAAGTTGTCCTTGTTGCTTTACTGTGTAAAAAGTAAGCGAATTAGAGATGATGCTTTGTTATGAGGCAAGGCGAAATGTTGTCAGTGCAGGCCTGGAAACAGAGATGCCCTAATGTTACCACCATAAATGTCACTGCAACTGCAAATCTGACCTTGTGCCCTGAGAAACAACAAAAATGACAGTGCCACTTTGCCCCTGTTTTTACAATGCAAGGATATGTATCACTGATACTGGTGCTATACAAAAGAGTTCAAAGACAATGCAGGTCTGAAGAGCGAATATTTTATGTGAACATTTGAACTAATTACTATTACTAAACAGAACTCTGCTTTCGTGTGTCAGACCCTTTGTTCCTCTCGTTTATAAAAGTCAGAAATTATAAAGTATCTTTTTATTTCACTAGTCAGAGACAGACTCTAATTGAGCTCTTTTACTGAGATTACCCAGTTATTATAACCATGTAATTTCAGCATTATTTTAAAACAAAAATTATTTTTAAAAAAATTTAATTTGAAGACATTTACATAAAATTGCAAATATTTTAATATAATACTTGCATAGAATAAAAAAATATTCCTGCCATCTATCCTAAAAAATATTAAGAGAAAAAAAAGATCAGGTGACCCAGAACCTAAGAAATAAAAAGAGCTCTCAGTGAAAAATAGAGGCCCAACTTTCCTAAATTCTACAAATATTTGAATGTCCTTTAATGAATGCCAGAGTATTTGACACAGGTTCTATCAGAGGCTCTAGAAATGCTGGGCAATTTGCAATATTGCCTATTTTAAAGCTCTCTTGTCTGCAAGGAAAATATTGAATAATTCTAAATGAACCCATTCTGAATCTTCTAGTTTTCTTACAGCAGAAAAAGGTTCCTAATATTCCAAGACTGCATATTCTGTTGGAAAAAACACATTTATTTGATGTCACTAGGGACAAATGTGGTAAAGAATTCCAAATCCATGAAGTATATATATGTGGGTATGGAAACAGAAGTGGTACAGAAGTATTCTTGCTATAATGAACCAAAGTGAGTTTTTTTCAGTTGCTTTTTTCTCTGAGGAAAATGGAAGAAGTGCTAGAAGACACATCAGAATATCAATGTATTCAGATTCCTGTTGTTGCCCATACAAAGTTCTTATCCAAATAGAAAATCTCTGTATTCACAGTTTAAAACACACATTATATTTCTGTTCTGTTCTTGGCAGATATGAGTGGGTTCTTGCATAAATTTCCAGGATGAATAAAACTGTGTGTTTACAGTTTCAGCTGCTGTCTATTGTGCTGTAAGATAGCAAAACCTCTGTGCTACACCAAATGATATTCATTAAAATGAAAACCCAAGCAAGAAGCCTTCATGACCTGATGAAACGGCACACTATTCTTAGATATTTTTATTCAAACTGATGATGGTAGTGATTTATCTATTGTGAAATGAAACTTCCCTAAAAGATCTAATGATATCCAATACTAACCTAATACAGTCTTTTTTTATCATAGCAAATCAAATACATCATTAATATTTCTGCTTGTGTGGCATGGTTACAGCATCCGTTATTGTACATTCTAAAAAAGAGATGAGAACAATTTTGCAGAGAATAAAACATAAACAAATCTGGACTGTGTGAAACACTTATGGATCTCGCAGAAATGAAAAGAGTCTCCCAGACTGTTTGCTGTCCATTTTTCAAAGGCTTACTGCAAATGCTGTGTAAAATGTGCTCTGCCTTTATTGTTTCTACTTAGAGCTTCTGGGATGACAGCAGTGCTGGACAGAGCTGAGATACTGTACTGGAGGCTGAATGATTGAGAAGCAATATTGGACCATTTTGTCTAAGTTTGTAAAAGCCAAATCTCAGATCTTCTCAGGATCTTTGTGTCTTGGATCTTGGCAGTGTTTGCTGCAGTGGCTTTCATGAACTTGCTGTCATAGTAAAGGCCAACAATAGTACTTTTACCTATTATGACCTTCACTAGAATCTTCAAATGTGCATGACAGGAAGATGAAAAGCATGGAGGAAGGGAAATGTCATGGTACTACAGCTGTCTGGAGTGACACTTCTCCAAAAGTCAGGAGTTATGTTCATAGCCTGCAACAAATACCTGCAATAGCAACAGTGTTCATCCTCATTAATACTGACAACAACGACTGCTCATACGAAATTTAGTGGTTACTAAAACTGTAATAGACTATATAGGAATAGAAACTTGATCCTATATAGAACACTCTAAAGTCTTTCCAATATTATAATAGTACTAGTACAGTTAGAGCAAAGCCTTTCAATAGCATACGAATTCTGATAATTATTCCAGAACTTCGGGTGTGTAACTAGTGATAAAGTTGCATTTGCAATATTCAATACAGTTCCCTTCTATTTTGCACACTTTCTTGATCCTTGCTGTCAATGATCTTTAATTAATTCCTGTACCACCACAAAAATATTCAAAGGAATCTCTTTGAGTGTTTGCCCCACACCAATAACTGCCCAATAACCAGACCTTATTTAAAATCTTAAAGGTCTTTTCCAACCTAGATGATTCCATGATTCTGTAAAATGAGCTAATATCACTTTGAAAAAAAGTGAATTGAGCGAGTTGTTTGTTGATAATACAATTGATAATGCAATAAGTGCACCATTTAGAGTGTGGTATAGGTGTAAGTTTTTTTAAGTGCATTGCAGACTCACATTGAAAATCAGAACCTTTACTCTTGAGACACCCATATACAGAAGATTACTCTCTCTTTCTGGATCCACCACGAAGAACAAGCACAAAACAGGCATACTAAACAAGGCTTGGTATGTTCTGGAAAATACCATGTGTATAGAACAAAGGATGATCTGCCCACCTTAAGGTCTTGCGCCACACGTTGAGGTACATGATACCAGAATAGCCAGACCAAAAGCAACTGGTCATCCAAATCAAGATGCAAATGTATTACTCTTCTTCTTACAGAAAAAATGAGTTGAACTTTTCTTGTGTCATAATTCCCTAAGACTAATAGTTGAAGCTCACCCTTTTCTTCACAGGACATACACCATGTTTGATATGTACAGAGAAGGACCAGTGAGTGAACAAGTTTAATTATTAATACCATGCTTTCCTTTGAGCCCCTGTTTTTAATTTACCCTTTGGAGAGGTCAGTTTAAACATGTGTTCACGCATGAATAAGAGGAGAGAAAGACAAATGAGATTTCCATTTTCTTTCTTTAACTCTTGCTTTCTCTCATTCCTTCATTCCTGGAGGAATGTCAGATACAGGTTTCCAGACAGTTTGTTCAGGCTTTCACATTGTATTTGTTTTTCAAAGTTGTACTAGCTTATTAAAACCAAAAGAAAATAACATCAATTTACCACAACATTCCTGCTTCTGGGAGATCAGCTATGCCTGGCAATTTTAAGTGACCATCTTAATTAAATTGGGCTTTTCATTAATTTTGTGAAAGCTGGCTTTTAGTCTCTTTTTTAAATTATTATCACACATCTTTCCTTCTCTTTAAATATTACTTTCTTTTGTATTATTCTGAGCTTTCTTCTATTAATATATCTTACATTACTTAGTTGTACAAAGTTTACATGTTGATGAGAATTACATGTGCACGGTTTGTCCAGTGAACATTTACAATAAATCTGTAGGTTTTTAACATAAAAATGAAAATAATCTCCTAACTTTTGTAGAAACTGTCAGTTCCTGTATTTGATCTGGAGAGTTAACAGTTCAAATAGTAAATACATTTGGTAGGTTTCCCTTTACCCTACTTAAAACAGGCATCTTATTAAAGATTTTTAAGTCTTTTATGAACTTTAAATAAGAACATGTCTTTATTTTGTGATCCAAAAGAACATTCAAAGGATCAATGAAGATTAACAACTGCAACTGCATCTTCATTTTAGAGAGAAGTAAAACTTCAGTAAAGATCAGAAGAGAAAGACATTGTCGATCAGAGCCTTCAGTACTCGTAATAATCCATAACCTATCAGTAAATTAAATGCTTAACATAATGAATTGGTGTGTCAGAGAACATTTGTCTTCTGAGCTCAAGAAAGGACAAAATGCATTTCATGTTTACGTTCATTTCCTTTCCTTGATACAGAAAAAAACATGCACAAATATTGCAGGTCAGTGCAGAAAAGAAGGCTTAGAAAAAAGCCTGTAGGTTGCCATAAATGTCACAACATGGCAGAACAATAACCGTAGAGAGCAAAAATGATTTCTCTATTTTCACTCATTGTTCCATTGTATATATATTGAGTATATACCAAGTAAGGAAATCACACTTAGACACGTGGATTAATAATATCTTTCCTCTTGAAAGTTCAGACTGATTTTAGCTGGGTCTAAAGAAAATAAGAATTCTAGATACAGGTTGTTATTTACACTCTGTGTGTGTTTTTACATGTATGTAGAAGCATGTGTATCATGTACAATATTTTGGACTTTAAAAGGAAACCTTTTAATTACCAGTGATTGTAACTGAGTTCTCCCAGGTCATGAAGTATTCAGAGACAAACAAGAGGCAGTGAAAAACATTTCCAAGACTCTAAAAGAAGAAACAAAAGATATTTCACCGTGATCTTACAAAATAATACCCCTTTTCAGGACTCTCTCACTGAAAAGCATAAACCAAAGATACTATGAATACTGCTCAAGTCTCATGGAAAAGTATCTCTTGCCAAATAAAACTGGCAACTACATTGATATAGCATCTTTGGACTTCTTTAAGGCTTTTGGAATTCTGTCACATGACATTTTTAATTTTCTATAATGCAAGATTTTTAATCAAAAGGGAGCGCATTAGATGAATTAAAAATGGGTCTATTGGCATATATCAATGAACAGGGCTGTTCCATGTGAGGTCCCCTGAGGGAGAATCCTGGTCCAAGAGTACATTCAGTTCATTCTTATAAACAATCTAGATGATGAAATAAAATCTTAGCTGATTAAATTTGCATATGACACAAAGATTGATGGGTTAGTCAATAAAAAGGAGGGCAGTCTTCTCTTAGAATTTAATCTAAGGCACTTGGTCAAATTGTCAGAATCCAACAAAATGCAGGTAGGGATTAATGCACTTTGAGACAAAGAACTATAAATTATACTAGCAGATAAGAACTGTTATCTTAGAAAGCAGTAACCCATAAAAGTTTTAGAGGTCACCTTTTAAGGCTGCTTCACCATGATGTCTCAGAGCAATGTTGTGGTAAGCATTACTGGAACAAAGTCCCCTGGGAACAAAAATGTAATCATAATAATTAATATGGGAATAGCTTGCAAAGGATAGTAATGGAACAAATGTAAATTTATGGCAAGATGAGGTCACTTTCTAAGTAAAGTATATTGTTCTAGTATAATTTTACACTTTAGACAAAGACTTGTTTGTTCAGCTGTCATTGTGACCACTGACAGTCTTTAGTCAGTTAATCACTCTAGAATATCCATTGGAATCAATCTTTTATGCCCTTTTGCTGTTTTATGGCTAAAGAAGTCTTTTTGCTCATGACCAACAAAGTTGCATGTAAGAATTATACACAAAACATATAAGATAGATGATGTACAAATCAATGAGTTTGTCTGTCTATTTGTCTGTCTTCTATCTATCTATCTATCTATCTATCTATCTATCTATCTATCTACCTATCAGTGTGCATATATACTTACACATACATATAGACATATTTGTTAATATACATATGTCCACATACCCACACACATTCTAGCTTGTTATAACTACAACATATTTTTTTTTAAAACTACAATATTTCTATACATTCTTGAGTCAGGAAATATACATACTTGAAATACCTTATTTACCTATTTTAGTATATGAACTGCAAATAGATATTTTCTTTTTTTTTCCTTTAGCAGAATATAGAGTGAAGAATGACTTTCAGAGAGAGCTCCTATGTAATCCACATGGTGAATTAAAACTCTTATGAAACTTCAAGTCCTATTTTTCATGCAGTATGTAGAAGATTATAAACGACAAGATTTTGTATTAAACCTGTTCTACTGATTTCACAGTAGTTCTGTAGTTTCACAACGATATAAACAATCTAATTTTTTCAAAGTGAAACCATCAAAAAAAGCATAGAGTTATAATAAGTATCATAGAAAAGATCTGTTTCTTCTGCTCCATTTAAGATCTTCGGGTGATGGAAAAAGACACATTGCAGAATCCATGTCATCCTTCCCAGCAACTAATCCTGTGAAATGCATATAGGGTCTTGGAGAAGTTGTATGGGAAAGAAGGAAGGAGGCGCCATTCTACTCAATTGTACTATGATTATATCAGTGTATATATCAGAAAACTAAGGAACGACTAAGGAACCTCACAGATACTTTGAACTGTATCATAATCTGCAAACCAGAACTCCTGTCCATCTCTGGAAAGTGACACATTGTATATCTAAAGTACATGCACTATGCATTACAGACTATTATTATTTCAAAGAATAGTTTACATTTGATTTTTCAATTTCTTTTACCATAGTTATTTTGGTTTAAAAGGAGGGGGACTAAGTGTTTGTTTGATTTTTTTTCTGTTTTCTAGCAGTATAGTCTTTGACTAAGTGATCGAAAACAACTCATCACTTCATGTTATTTAAGAAATAATGGAATACGTTTTTTACTTTCAAGAGCTTGATCAAAAATTGGCATTTGAGCCATATGAGCAAAACATCTTCAACACGGATATTACATATCACTCAAAAATGTGAAATCTTCAGAGTTTTGTTTGGTTTTTTGTGTTTGAAGGAGGGAATAGGAAAATCTTTCTTGTTTCTGAAAAAATTAAAACATTTGTTTCTCTGAAAATTGTGAGAATGTGTAAGCGATCGACTGATGTGTCAGTTTAACCTTAACTTTTGCTTGGTGTGCCAGAGAAATTTATATTAAATAGTATAAGCTGTCAAGCTTACATTTCATCCATTTATAAGATTATATGTTTGTTTATTTTTCCTCTGGAAGGGCAGATAGGCAAATCATATTAAAGCTATACCTGACTGTCATGCAGCAAACACACTCTTCTAGTTATGTAGTTCATTTTTCTCTGCCTCTTTGAATGAGTTTCAATGTCTTATAAAACTGTATGTACGGGGAATGCCAAAAAATGAGTCGATAAATTTATTGAGAAAGATCTGAAAGAGAAATGTCAAAGATGAATAAATATTAGTACAGTGTTTACTTTATAATAGTATTTTTTCATGGAATTCAATTCCCCTGTAAACTTTGAAGCATAACAGCAGCACAAAATAGTCAGAGCACCCAAGATGAAAAAATATAAAACAGTTAACTTAGTTTTAGACCAATAAATAAATGTAAATGCTGTGAGTATTTAATAAAATACAGCATTTAATGAATTACAGTCTTAATTTTAGTCTGTTCACCTCCATCCATACCTTCCTGGAAGATTTTTTTGATTTCTTTTAGTTTTTACAGACAATCATTAATCATGAATAGTCTTTGTGATTTTGTGTGGTCTGTGCTTCTGTACTGTGTTCTACATTTATCGTAGAATAGACAGTAAAACCCAAAACTGGAATATAATGTCTTTAGCCCAAGTTACAAATAAAAATACATTATGTATTTTAGTATGAGAACTTTCATAAAAACATTCCATTCTTGGGGATTTTGAACAAACAATGGTTTCTGGGATACAAATGGAAGGGTTTTCCCTCCATATTTTAACTACAACCCCCCCAACTTCTTTTGATATAACCAAATTATCACTTCAGCCTTCTTCAGCAGAGTTCTGTCTTATTCTTTCATCCAACTTACTGCATTATCATCTGGGATATCTCTGCATACATGCTATGCACAACGCACAGCGTGCCCCTGCTTTTCCAGACATCCTGGATTCACATGGACAAGTCTCAAAATCTTCCTGGACAGCAGGAAGGATATGTATGAACCTTTGCCACTACTGCGTGCAGTACAGCTGCTGTAATTATAGTGAGATCTGGAAACATTTGAGTTAGCAGCTAAGAAAACCTGTCAAATATAACACTTGAGTCAGTAGCCATCACTGGACTTTGATATTTTGAGAATTCAAGTTATCCAGCCAAAAATTAGTGCAGATGGATTTGCATTACACAAATCACGGTGACAGCTACAGTATAGACACAAAATTTGTTACTGTTCAGTGCTTTTTACATGGTCTTAATCTCTGTAATTCTCATTAGAGTGCCTACACACTAACAGCAAGCTAGGATTAATGAATTCTCATTTGCAAAAAAAAACCCCTCAGCCTCAACGTGTTAAATGTTGTGGATAGAAAACACTGAAACTATGTTATCTAACCCTCCAGCTCTTTTGCTTCTTTGGTCCAAAAAGGATGGAATATTAGAAAATTAAATAGGAGTGTTGATGGATCTTTCCTACAGGCACAATGAAATTCTATTCTTGAGTTAGCTTTGTAAGGGCAATAATTAAAATACTATAGCTCATGAAATATTTAAGCACAGCTTTAAATCAGTCACGCATGCAGCAAAAGGAAGTCTTTGACTTCAATCACGAAAAAAATCAGAAATACGTTTCCAAGTTAACTATTTTGCTGGGGTTCAAACACATCTGCAGGGAAGATTATAGACAGATATAGTGCTGTGTTCTCACTGAGCAGCCTTACCAGTATTCGATTCCTAGAGTGAGGCCTCATTTAGATACAAGAAAAAGTAAACATAGTAATAAGACTAATACAATTTAATTTCCAATTGCTTGAACAAAGAAAATCATACCTCCTTTAAGGAGTGAGGAAAAATTATGGAATTCTCATGCTAGACCTTGAAGAAAATGGGAAATATGGGGTTTATTGGTTATGGGAATGTACACTGTCACATATACAGAGGTGTTGAAAAGATGAAAGAAAACATTCAAGTAGTATACACTTTACAAGGGGCTGAAAGGGATATCAGGAACAGCTTTTGCCTGCTGTTGCTAATATGGGCCTATCAACTGCTAAAGTATTTAAGCTGAAATCGCTTGACAAAACAAGGGAGATCCTTATCATAATAGGAGGGTTGCATGTTTCTTATCTATGTCTTAGTCCAACAAGTGAAACTGTGAATAAGCCTTAATAATTTACCATAAACTTATGACTTACTTCTTAAGACAGTTATTCTAGATTAGATAATATTTTTATTTTAATGGATCAGTACTCTTTTTTTCAAAACAGTTTTAAACTGAATTATGATCTTGTTGTCAACAATATAATAGCATACAATTTACTACTGAATTGCTTGTAGTCTACTTTCTCTGATTCACTGTTACTGAAATTCTGAGAGCCACTTTATTATAGTTAACTATAATCTCTGTATCTCAGTGATATTTCACGTGCTCTACAGATATGTAATCTTAAATCTCAGGATCATTTGTTTTTGAATATCAGAAAAATAACTTCAGATAACATATAACGTTCAAGGCTTAGCCTTATATTGACTTTTTACCATCAACACTCGGGCCTTTCAAAGATGTATTCATGTGAATAAAATTTTCCATGACAAATATTAGATACAATCTTGTATTTAAAAAAATATATTCCCCTTGAATACAGTGAAACAAACATTGTAACTAAACTATCTTGCTCAAAAGTTCACAGCCATGATTTCATCACATTTTGATCTCAAATATTTTACTTTATGATGTCTCTCATCATTGTGTTTAGAAATCACTCTCTAGGATATGTATCAATTAATGAATCCTGGGCTAACACCAGGGAAATTTCTAGTGCACAATTTTTGCTTCTGCTCAGCTTTGGGCAATGGTCACATCCGTGATAACCTTTGGTCTCTTCACTTAAGATAGGCTTAAAAATGAGATAAAGACTCATCACTGATTTTGATTAATGATTCCATCTTCCAGTCACTACCAAATATAAAAGTCAAATTCAATGTAAGAAGTCTTCATTGCCTGCAATGGGACTGGGGGTTATTTTAGGTGAAGGTGGAAATGTAAGTATTAGAGGATTTGATTGCTCCTTTTGTTTATTATCACATCCTTTAAAAAACTCTAGTTATGTTTTTCTAGTTCCCCCTCAGTATGCAGCTCTTGCAACATTTCAGCATTCAAAAGTAGTAGTGAAGGTCAGTTAAATACTTTTTTATGTCTCTAATTAGGGCTGCAAAAAGGATGTAAACCATAAATCGGCAACACTCCTTATAGAATCATATTTAAGTAGTCACACCCAGTTGTTAATAGCCTGGTTTTATCCCTCAAATATGTATTTTTATTTGCATTTGACTTAAGCAAAATATTTCTAAGGTACAACTTCCCTGCTTCTGTGAATTATTAGAGCAAAAAGAACATCAATTATATAGTGAAATTGTAACAGTATTTCATTTCTCTACGGCAATTCTGTATTATGTCAAAAACAATGTTTTCAAAGGTAGGAGTAGAAAAATTGCAAGAAATGGGAAACCTTCTACCTCTTCCTATCATCTCCTGTAATTCATCTCATATTTGTTCTGTAGACCTCCTGTTCTCATCCTTGTTTCTGAGTTTTACCATGCAAATCTGTGGTTTTTAAAGACACTGAATCTCTAGTGTGTACAACTTTTTGCAGTCTTGTTTTCCCCAAATATATGTATACACTCCTTAATCTTCAAATTTTTAAGGATTCATGGATTCTATTTTATAATCATAGGAATAAAAAAAAATTATTTTAAAGTTGAAGGAATTTTTTTTGTCCTCCTTATCTGCTATGAATGTCGAGCGATTCAAGGTATTGTAGCAATTTTCATGGCTGTTTATGACTATAACAATTCTTGCCAGAGATCTATATATTGAAATAAATATTTTACAGGTCATGCTATTATCTACACCAAACTCAAGATATGTACAGTAACATGAGAGAAACACTTTTTCATTTCTAATCTGTAGAATTTGATGTTTGTTTTAAAGTTATTGCCAAATTTCATGGTTTTCCTAGGATAACTTCAAACTGAAAATTGTGCAGATTCTTATTTTCTTACACAGGATTTGTGACAGCTCTCTCTTTGAATAATTACATGCAGTAGAGCTGTTCTCCAGGGATAACAAAGTCAGTCCCCTCCAGATATTTTTGACCTTTGGTGCAATATTTCTAAGTCTTGTTCATCCTGGCCTTAGCACCTACAGTGCACTTTTAGGCCCCAAACCCAACGCCACAACACACTGGAACAAGACATAGAAATTGGACTTGGAGGTGCACACCAGAACAGGATGGATGCTGTAAAAACACAGTAAACATTAGTGGTGGAGATCTCCATCAACCAAGAAGCATTAGAGTCACAACTCCCTATAAGGGTAAATGTAGGAGTCACTTGAACCTCTTATTCCTTGCATTCTGAATAACATTTTAGTAACTTTCTGGCAGCTCAGCCTATAATAACAATAAGAACTGATCTAAATTAGATCATTTCTTAGCAACAAATAAATGTTGAACTTTTTGTTTGTGTGTATGTGACATAATTATGCATCCATGAAATAAAAAATAACATTTGGAAGTCAAACCAAATAATTTAAACAGCTGCATTTCCAGGCAAATGCTATGTTTCAGTATAAATTAATCTTCTGTTACATCAAGTTACAAAAACTAGCATTTGAATTCAGTTTGATCCTTTCTAATGCTGGCAGATTATTATAGCTCTTGTGTATTGAGTACCCTCTGTGAAGTTCTATCAAGTTCCTCTATTGAAAATTCAACTCTTGAAAGTCCTGAGAACTAGATGGGCAAATAGATTAATTGTAATCCAGTACAAAACACAGTAACTTCATTTCTCTTTACTTGTATGTGTGTGAGAAATCCAGCTTTGATTATTAGGAAGTATCCTGAAAGGTAGAGCTTCCAATCTACTCTTGTGCTGGACAAACACTATATTACAAAGTTCCTTTAAACTCAGATAAATGCTCTAGCAGCTGAGTTACTGGAACTGACTTATCAAGAATGGACTTCTTCCTTGCTATGATTTGTATGGTGTAGTTAAATATGTGCATTCAGAGAACATATATATATTGAAGTTTTGAAGACTTTTTTCACTCTGTTACAATTAAACAACATTTAGTATTTGTGTGGTGTCAAGCAGAAACAGGAGAAATTGCAATAATCTACTAATGAAGGTTTAGGGGTCCAAGAAACCTAAGAGCTACTTCAGTGGGTACATATTAATTTTGATTTCAGATTGTGAGTATGTTTTTGAAGAGAATCTCTTAATTATATCCTGTTACTATCCTTTGGTTCATATTCTTACTGTAGGAATTTTATTACCTTGGAGAACACACAGCTAGGAGACTCATTCTAACTGCTGATTGCTAGTGGCAGCCTAAAGTAAATCCCACAAAATTAGTAGTTTGTGGTTGTTATGTGCTCAATGTCAACTGTTTTGCAATAAAGATCTACTTCTACCTCACCACAATAATTTTAAAGTAATCTTCTTTGAGGACTTTAGCTTTGGACAAAGGATTCTGGAAGTGTAGACTTCAGCCTATTCAGAGATATGTTTGGAGAAGAGAAGTCCTGGAGAGCTGATGGATACTCAAAGCTCACAAGGGTGCATTTCAACAAATTGGTGATGAAGCAAAGATAAGAAAGGAGCTTCTAACTGAATTGAGAAAAAATTGACATTGGAAAAATGTACAAGAAGTGGAAACAGTGGCAGGTGATCCAGGAAGAATACAGAGCTACAGTCTGATTGTGCATGGATGAGGTTAGAAAAACCAAACCCACCTGAAGTTGAATCTGGCAATGCGTGTGAAGGGAAATAAAAGAAAGATTCTACAAATATGTAAACAGTAAAAGGAATACTAGAATAAATGAGGACCCACTTCTGAACAGAGCCAGGGTCCTGGTGACAAAGGACATGGAAATGGTTCGGTACTCCATGCCTTCTTTGCCTCAGATCTTTTCAAGTAAAACCGGCCTTTGGGAATCCCAGGCACTTGAGATCAGCGGAGGAGGATCAGAACAGGGAGCACATAAACAAACTGCACTTACATAAGTCCACAGGCCCTGACTTATTTCACCCAGAATTGCTGAAACCCTAAGCAGCACCTTTTGCAGTTCTTCATATTGTCCAGTCAGCATAGCAAATGCTGAAACCAAGGCTCATCAATATTGCTGTCTATTAAAGGTCAATATAGAACGTAAGCATTACATTGCCAAATAAAATATTGAACTTTACTGCTTTGATATATGGAAACTTTAAACATATATAGGTATTCTCTTACCACTTTTATTATTTTGTCAATTTATCTAAATTTATATATCTAAATTTATTTATCTCTGTCTCTAATTTAAGCGTGTTTACAAATAATGTGGAGAAAATATATGAATAGGTAAATATTAACAAACTGTCATGGTTTCCTATGGGAGTTTTATCCATGTAATCCAAAAATGCCCTACAGCTTCTGGAAATCAGACTTCTAGCTACCTGTGACAGCTCCAGCTGTTGTGACACTCAGAAACAAACATTTCACTTGAAAACAGCCCATTTCCTGTATGTGTAGGAAACAAAGGGATACTGGGGCTAAGAGAGGAGAGAGTACAACGAGTAAGTCCCCATTTTTTACAGTCTTGCACAACATGCATCTTAGCTGGGTTCTACCTTCAGCTGTTTACAGCTGAGAGATTAAGGGGAAAAAAGATTCAAAATCTTTTCTTACTCCACAATTCAAAATAAGTTGGAACAGAGTCTTCAAATTATACATTTCTAGGTCTTCCATCATAAGAAGTAGCAAAGGCATAAGTCCTGCTACTTTTAAATGAGCAAGTGCAAAATAGGAAAGATGTTTCTTTTTCCATATTAAACTTATTTCTCCACTAGCCATTATACCAGGAAATTCAGAGACACAGTGGGTCTCATGATCTCAAACTTCTTCCTTAAACTCGCAGTTCATCTCAACTGAAGAGAATTAGGAAGAAAAGAACTCCAATGTGTGTATAGTGTAATTAAATTATTTTTTAAAAAATGTATTAAAAAACTTTTAGCAGACTCTTTCATCAAGGAAAGTGGTTGTGTGTTCTGGCTTGCAGTTTCTAATAACCAAATAAAAGATTAAAAGAGGACATACTGTGAAATAGATTACACTAACTGTGCTGTGCAGCTATCACTGTTTTATATTTGACAGCAAGAGCAGTTATTTGATTACAGCTTTCTAAAGGCAAGATTCATGTTTACAAGCAAAATATCTAAAAAGGAGAGCTGCTCATGAAATGGTTTATCAGTAATTACAGCATCTGGAGCCAAAGGCTGAAAGAGATTTGGCCTCCTGTTTAGCCATTTCCAAATGCCTCTCTAACCAGAAAATCAATTAAATGACTTTATACTAACACAGGCATATCTGCATAGGAGAGCCGAATTTAGCCCAGAGGTACTGCTTTTCAGTCTCTAAAACTATGATCATCTGAGAGTTTGATTGAGGAACAGAAGTGAGTCCATCAGATGGTAGGTAGAAAAAAAAAAAAGACAGAAAAAATATGTTCTGTGTGAAAACTGAGTGGGTAAATCTGAGATAAAAATTTTATTCTGGTATTTTTTCATGGTACAGTGACTTTCAAAAAGAGACTATGAGAACAATAATTTGAACTGTGTCTGAGTTCATCTGTGTCTCAGCCCATTAAACTAGAGTGTCTGCACTGTGAACTGAGGTGTGAACTGAGGTAATTATACTAATTGTTCTGACTGGGAAAGCTGACTGTAGTGGGTGAAAAAGAACAATTTTTAGAGGGCATAGAAGAAGCCAGGCAATACAACTGCTTCCCAGCTAAATGGATGTCACTTTTCATCACGGGAGTTGAAATATGGGCAGAAGAACAGTAAAGAAGAGAAAAAGGAAAGTTACATCTTCCCTGCTTTTCACTGTAATTGTACTGCTTGTCCTGTCCTATAAGCATCGTGAGGCATTTGAAATCTTCCTAAATATCTCCTCCTTCTATTCTCTCTATTTATCTTCATCCAGTGCATCTGGTCACAGTAGCTGCTTAGTTGCATTTGTCTGCCTTGACAACTTTACTTTCCTCTCTTCTAAAGCATTCTGTTCAGCTATAAAGATACACATGACACACAGGACAACAATGCATATCTGCCTCAAATATTAAACTATTTCAGGAAAGAGTGAGGAAAGTGTGCAAAGAAGACATCGGGGATGGAGGAATTTTATGACAGTGCTAACTATTTCTCGATCACAAACTGTTGCTCAATGATTTTGTTAACACTTTTAGTTAGCTATGCTAAAAGAAGTGGTCGTACACATACCTGTTTCTAACCATTTGCTCTTATATTTATTCCAGAATAAGCACTTATATGTACATTAAAGTAATTGGATGGAGAAAATAATTTGGAAAAAAAATATAAGTTTTCTCTATACTATTTTCTAGTTTACATTACTTCCATGGTGCTGTTTTTTTTCATCAGGCTTCATTTCCTTACTGGTTTTGAAAGTAAATTCTGTATTACATATAAAAGAAAAAAGCTTATATAAAACAGTTATGATTCCATAAGATCTTATGGGACTTGAAATCCTCAAAAAGACTTTTGATTACTTTTTTTTGGCAGGAGAAACATGAAGAACAGAATGTTTTTCCTTGCTTGACCTAGGAGAAAGGATAGAAGGTGCTTAGTCCCTCAGCAAGTGTTTTGACTTTTCCTCAGCAGCAGCAAGTTAATATTTTCAAGTAGTGGAGAAGCTGAGAACTCTGTGAATATCTAGATCTGTCTCAGAAATGGCAGAGCTTTACAGTCTTATCAACCAGGTAGAAATTCTGGTGGGGTTTATAATCTAGGAGTTTTTTTCCCTTCCTTAGGACTTGACAGTGACCTCGTGCCTGAAGGATACGAGTACAAGATCTGAAAAGAGTAGAGCCTCAGAAATCCTATTCAGACGACTTTACCTATGTCATTCTTACATTAATAGTCACGTTGGAGAAGTTCATGGAGGACTGTCTCCCATGTGAGAAGCCCTTCCCCTGAAACACCGTGTGATGAACTGGCAGCAACACCCATTCCCCATCCCCCTGTGCCGCTCATTGGGTGGAGGTAAAGAAAATTGGGAGAAAATCTTGGGAAGGAGGGAGGTGGGAGTGAAAGTGTTTAAGATTTGAGATTTGGGGTTATTTCTTGTTACCTTACTCTGATTTGATTGGTACTAAATTAAACCAATTTCCAGAAGCTCAGTCTGTTTTTCCAAAGTTGGTAATTGCTGAGTGATATCCCCTCCATCCTTAACTTGACCTACAACTCTTCCATTGTATTTTCTCTCTGCTGTCCAACTAAGGAGGGTAAATGGTATAGTGACTTTCACAGGCACCTGGCATCCAGCCAGGGTCAACCCACCACAAGGAAAAATAAAATTGTTTTATTTTAATCATGTAATAGTGACAATTCTCAGCTTGGAAATAAAAAAAAATAAGGACTAGAACTAGACTCAACATAAACTATCTTCCAGGTAATTTTTTTTTAACCTCTGAAATGCCTTTGATAGTATCATGGACTTTGGAACAATTTCCCTGCTGAAATGAATGAATAATATAACTTTAAAGCAGTATAGAGATTGATTAATCAAAACTCTGTTCTCTGCAGGATTCCTCATGGTAAAAATAAGGAAGGAAATGTTGTTGACCAAACTTTACAGAGAGAAGTGAATAATCTGGGATTTCCTTATGTTACTATAAGCCACTTCTACTCAGTCAATAAATATAACGTGTGCTTGCATGTCACAACTGACAAAAAAGAAGTGGAGTCTTAACCCCTTGGAACTGTCAAATTCATTAGTCTGGATTAACCATGCTTATTTTAAAGTTGTTTCTCTAGATCACCCTATCCTGTGCAACACTTAGTCAATTACATCAATATCTGAAGAACTACATTATGGAAAAACACTGATGTGAGAGAACATTCTCAGCAGGGACTCTGGTTGTGACAACTTGCCACTGCCTTCTATGCTGTGGAGAAGATGTGACTAATAATTCAGAATTGCATGAAATAGGGTTCTCTGTCAACTACATATATGCATTACTTGCCCTGTATTTGTTCAGATGCCAAGTTTTACAGTCTCCCGTTCTTCCTTTAACTACCAGCAGTTTGAATTCACGTCTGTTCCCCCTTGCCTTATGAAAAACAATAAACTTAAAGTTCTTTAAGGCTGGTTGTAATGTTTTGGTTGCAGGCAACAAAATTGACTGTGAAAATCTGAAACAGTTGAATGCAAGAAAATCTTCGCAATTACATTGTTAAAGTTGGCAATAAAACAAAATTAAAAGATTTAAGTTTATTTCTGAGCATTGGAGTATAATATTTTCAATGTTTGTTATCACTGTTACAAGGAATAAGGATAATAAATACACCTACTGAGGGTTGAGGTTTTTTGTGTGCCTTTACTCTCTCTCCATATATAAAAAAATCCAATCCCAGACCAGAAATTCTGCCATTTACAGTGTAAGAACTGCCTCTTCTTGAATAAAAATACTCACAACTATAGTTGGCTTAGCTAGAGACTAAAAAGGGAGAGCTTTCAATAATCCCAGCTGTTAGAGTTCACTTTAATACATAGTAAACTCCATGGTAAGCGGTCGACCCTGTCATTTACAGTGTGTATTATTACTAAGAAGCATTTCAAACCTCATGGAATCCTGTTGTTCCTCTGTTGGGATACCTGCTTGTCTTTGGCCTGCTCATGCAAGACACTGTCTAATTTTGTACTGGAAAGGCTGGCATTTTCCTTGATACAGATTTAACACCAAAATTTTAAGACATAAGTCTTAAGCAAGGAGTAAATATATTGTGACACTTTTTCTGTATTTTTCCTTCTCTTGTCTACAGGAATCTATAGATTTCAACTCCTTCGTTATAAATAAGAAAAAAAAGTAATCTCTTTCCCTGCCTCATATAATTCTTGAAAAATATTATGCCAATCAATAGACATCAACAGGAGGAATATTTAAAAAGGGCAAATTTATCTTGCATGGTTTATTATGCAATCATATAAACATAATATAAAACATTTCTAAGATCACAGCAAAAAAACCACAATACCTTTAAGAAATAGTGTTTGCATAATGATGAATATACCACTGCAGTCTGTTTAGGAAAGGAACACCAAGAAAAGGAATAAATGCTTCTGAAGGTGTGTCCTAGAGAATAAAGGGCAGGATTCACCTTATCTTTCACTACCTAGAAGTTAAGTATGTGGCCTCAGGTGCTTGACTAAATTCCTTCATGTGTTAGAAAAGAAGGAGACAGCCTTCTCTTGAGGACAGTTTATCCTAGCTTCCTTATATGTTCCTCTTAAAATAGGATGAATCACCCTCAAGAATCATCTCTTTCTGTTTCCTCTGTTTAGACAAAATTTTGGCATGAATTACATGCTTGCATTAGACACCTAAATTTGAAGACTAAATTAAGTGAGTTGCATCTCACCTTTATTCAGAGCATAATTCTTATTCTGATAGATACAGGCATTAACTTGACCTCCTAAGAGTGTAGTTTTCAAACGTCTTTATTCAGGTGCAGATAGGCCTCTAGTGAGATTTTAGACATGTATAAATGAATAACAAACTCACCCTTGCAATTACTTGGGCCCAGAAGCACAAGGGCTTTTAAATTCTTGTGTGTACGCTCAGCTCCTCCTAGACACTATTGAGAATCGAGTATGTGAATAAGAATTCACTGGTTTGCTTAATATTTAGAGTCCTAAATAGGTTTGAAAATGTGGCAATACGTGGATACAGCAACATTTGATTGCAACATGATGTTAAATTTTTATAAATTCACATCAGCTAAACTGCTCTCCTTCTAGGTAAAAATTAGATAAAAAAATAAATTAAATAAGGAAATAAATTGCCTTTTAGAAGGGTTAATGACATATGGACATTTGTGTTCCTTGAACTTTGGAATTTGATCTGGTTCATTTAAACCCAGAACAGAAGTCTGAACATCACGTTCCTGACTAATGGACACACCTTTCAAGTATTCTTAAGCCAAAAATACTTTGAATATTTGATATTCTTGAGTTTCAGGTTCACATTATTTCATAAAATTATAGTACATAATATATAATTGTCTACCTTGAAGCACATAGTGCAATACCCTCTATGTAGCATGTTACCCTCATCAAAACTAGAAGGTTTTTCCCACAGGTCTTAGAAAAAGCAGGCATATAGAGTTGAGAATCATATTGTACTTCTTAACAAAGAATGTCAAGTTATTCTTTCATTCTTTCATCCACACAGAGGTGAATTTTAATTTACCAGTAACTGTACTGAAATCAAAGAAATAAAAGAAATATTTTATACAATTGTTTGAGTCAGGATACACAAAGTGCACTTAAAATTGAGCATCCTTATTGCAAAATAATATAAAGCAGTAAATGAAGAAAAAAATTCAATAGTGCATCATTCAAATACATATATAAATATATATAACAGAAATAAGGCAATTCAGTGTCCTCAGTAATTCTGTTATGAACTAGATGTGTGGGGATGCAAATAAAGACATAACTGACTACAATACCAAAGTGATGCTTTTCTGGAACAGCTTAATTTATTCTTCAAGTGGATGGTTCTGAGACTCTTTATCATGAAATGTCAGATTCTGCTATAAAATCTGCTGAAAGAAGTTACCTTGCCTTTTTAACTTGGAAGAGTTAGCAATTTTGGGGAGAATTTTATTGTTATTTTATTGTTGTGGACATTTTATTTACTCATTGTCCCACAGATACAATATCAAAGAGAACACAGAAAATTCCAGCTCAATGCAAAAGTAGTATTTAATAAAATATATCTTTATTTGAGGAAAACCTTTATGGAAAAACAAAAAATTATTTTGTGATTTGAGATTATAACAGCACAATTGAAAATTAGAAGTTATAAAGTTTATGGTCTTCCTTTAGAAATGCACAGACTGAGATCCACATTGCATTACCTAGATCTTTAACTTATGTCTACAGACTTTCTAAGTTCTGGTGCAGTTGATATTTATAAATATGTGTCTTTGAATACCTCCTAAAGGAAAATTTATTAGCTAAGATTTGGCAACTAAATTAAGAGGAGAAATTTCCTCTTTAGACCTTCAAAAGAACTTTTCTCTATCCTTAATTAATTATAACAGAAATTCTGAGACTGTGGACTTGATTGAGTCACTTTAAGATGGGTCACTAATGTCTCTTGAGATGGACACTAGCAAAGAGGGCATATTACCAATCCTCCAGCTGCTGAGCCAGAGGGACATGGATCTCCAACAATTCCTGTGTAATACTTGGTAGATTCATGGCACTATCTTACATATTGTAAAGTGTTTCAAACGGTACTTAATATTTACGTCCTTGTTTTTGAGCAAGTGTTTCAGTATCTTTAGGAATCTAACGTGTAGGAATTTAAATGTGAACATAAATTACATGTGTTGTTTAAGTCTACTGGAATCAACCCTCAGTAAATACCCAAATATTAAATGCAACTAAAGTTCTCTGTTAATGACCATTAAATGAAACAAATATAGGTGACAGACATATGTTCTAACTTAAATTAGAAAGCTGGTAGATCTTAGAGGAACTTAGATGTCATTTCATTTCATCTAATCTTAAGTCTGTTACTGTATGTCAAAATCACCAATACAAGGTTTACAATGAATCATATAACACTAATCCACATTTTAGCAGTCTTCATTATATTTTATTGCAAATGAATTATAGCATTCATTATCCTCCCTAACAACTTACAGGACTGAGTTTTATTTTGACACATTGAGGTAAGTAAGAACATGAAAGTTCTAGTCCTATAGTTGTTTCTGCACAATTGTTCATGTATAAAGTAGATGAAGGCAAATGCAAATTCGATAATTATCCAAATATTTATTTTTCAGATTGCCTCATGTATCTGAAAAGACTTTTTTAATTTGTAGTTTTCACAGGCATGGAACCGGTTAATTTTACAGATACCTGATGCAACTTAAAGGAAAGCCATACATTTTAACACATGAAGTCTAGTTAAAGTTTTGTTGGATTTTTTTCTCTTCTGGAACCCTAATTTAAGCTGACAATGTAAGTTATAATAAACTTATGCCTTAAATCTTGTTATTCTAACAGCAAATCTTTTATTGTTGCTCAATATTCTACATAGCTATATCTTTCTTGGGATACCACTGTGTCAGAGAAAAACAAAGGCATCCTTAATAATCATTCTCAGATAGCTACTAAGTGATGCTAGATATTTTATTCCATATAATGTAATGGATATTTCACCCCAAGGCTCATTGTGATCAAGACTTTTGTGTCAGTAATAACCTCTGTAAAAAAAAATCAGATAATCTGGACACATTCTAATTACTCCTCAGTTTTTGTTTCACAATGTCAGATTTGTTTCAGGCACTCAAAAACATAGGCAAAGATGAAATCTATGACTCTAAGGGAAGAAAGTAGAGAGGAATATTAAACAAGAATCTTTGAGAGAAAACCAGTGGGACACTGAAGGTGTATAAAAGAGTCTGTTGAGTTTTCAGAGTTACTTAGATTCAGATATTCTGAAAATCTGAAGGCTTTGCTTGCATTGATGTCTTGTAAGTATTATTTATGATTCTATCATAAGTGTATACTATGCTATAAGTTTCAGACACCAATGATTCTCTTCCTTTTAGGGGAGCACAAGTGAATGGTAGAAATGTTTATTGTCTTCTCTGGATTTTAGATTGAGTCAATACTTGCATTAGAAATATTGCGGTGTCCGTTGATATTAGACTGATTTTGATGGAGAAAGAATTATATTGCATTTTGTTAAATTAGCTTTAGTCCAAGAGCATCATATTTATAATACAGTCAGTTTCCACCCCATTGGCTTCTTCCTTATTGTCAAGGAAAATTACAAGGCTGTATCATCAAAAATTCAATACAAACATCAAAAGATTCTGCAATATAAAATATTTCTTCTGTTTTCTGAAAAGAAAGCAAATGTAAAAACATAAACCAGAAAAAACTCCCACCTCTTTTATTTTTCTCCATTCTAAACTGCATTGAAAATATTTGCGTACTTAATATGGAAATAGCTATTGTTTCTGAACAAGAAGAAGGGTGGTTTGTGTTTATGCTTAATAATGAATATAATAGTGAGAAAATTATCTTCAATCAGTTATTTTAAAATTGTAGTATTTTGTCCCAGTTATTTATTCATAGAGTTTCTACATCTAGAAATCGGTATCACACTGACATACTTTAAGAAGCCTGTATATAAAAAAGAACATACAGAGTTGGCCCTCTCATGACAAGAAAATAATTACGAAAATATCTATCTGAAAATCTCTGCTGCTGTGTTATTTAAGCGAACACTTGATCTTAGATTTCTAATAAAATATAATACAGAGGAAAACCCAAGACTTGAAATACAAGGGAGTAATATTGCTCTGTGCATTTATTTGATATTTACAATATGCCTAAGGATTTCGGATAAGTATCAGAAATTCAGAGAACAAATACTTAGAAAAAAAAAATCTTGTCAAAAGAAAGAACACCTGTAGAACACCTTCTTTGTGTAGAGTTCTTAGACATCCATTATATATGAAAGATTTTTTTTTACATCACTATATAATGCAATTCTTTTTTACCATAGGAAACTGAAATAATCATCTGATTTACAGCATGTATATTTCAAGCTAAAAGCTCAAACCATTCCACCATCCCTTTTTGTAAATGGTTCAGCAATTATTTATTCTGGATATTCAAATTAATCCTTAAATATTCTCTGGAAAGAAAAAAAAAACCTCAGTAAAAGAGTGGAGTGCTGACACTTCCCAGTGATATTATCCTTTAGTAATAATTTGAAGTTTTTGAAAGTCTCTTAGCCTTAGCTTGTATTATTTTTTACCCAGAAATGCTTCCCTCTGTCAGCACCACTAGGCTCTCCCCAGTACCTTTCTGAGCTTGGAAGGCATCCAGTGAAGAGTTGCAGAGCTTTCTTACACCCTACCAGGGGGGAATCGGGACACGGTGCACATGCAACGTGTCATCCCATTTTCTTAGAACTTATAAAAGATCCAGCTGTGCTGTTAATTTGGTCAGTCCTCAGGCCTTCCACAGCATATCAGTTTTGTTTGATTTACATTCCAAAGCCTGCATTTTATTTCTGTGTTAGGAATCATTGAGAAAAAGATCCTTATCAAGTTCCTCACATTGCAAGAAAAAAGCAAGATAGTAAAAAGAAATGGATATAATGCTTTCTGTAAATATATTTCTTGTGTGCTTGTTTATGAGATATTCTTTCTAGTAGTATCCCTCTGCAAAAATGATCAGAGGGAAAATACTGCATTTTAAAAAATTTGTATTTTTTAATTTAATTGATTTTTAATAATTAAGAAACATAAAAGAGAACAAAAATTGCTTTTTTGTCTACTTGGAAATTATTTTCTTAGTTGCACTGAATATACAGTATATCAATATAATATGATTACATTCATTCTGTTATTTTTAAGTTATTATTATGCTGAAATATTTCTGGCAGTTGTTTCCACTTTTTTCGCTATCTTGACAAGAAATACTTCCTTGAAAACAAAACAAATTAAAAAAAGAAGGAACTTGAAAGAACAAAGCCAGCAAATTCAGATCACTGCAGAAAGTTTTTTACAGGAATAGAAATATTACTAAAAGTCAGTGCTGTAGTAAAGAGAAATGATAAATCATATGCATTCATATACCAAAGGAGGATATTTTCAAAAGCACGAACAGGGCACAAGAACCTAAACCCTTCAAAGGAAGCATTCAAAGGAAGGGAAAAAAAAACCACAAACAACACACTTTGAAAATTAAATAAATAAATAGATTGCTTCCTTAAGGTATTTTCAGAGGACAACATTTTCATAAGGATTTTAATATATTCAACTATGGAAATCTACTGAAAATGCTTGATATTATCTCTTTCAAATATTTTATTGGTAATTGTAATTAACAATCAAACAAAATCATTGGAAATCTGAAGGATGGGGTTTATCTTTAGGTACACATCAGTTTGGCAACATGCATTAAGAAATACTGGACATAGTGGATATCGAGAGGTTTTGTTTCATTATATGTCAGCCACTTTGTGGCACATCTTTCCTTATATTCATTCGGTATTAATATTCAGTGACATAAAAATTAAAAATAGTAAAAGGATAATGACTCCCTGAAGCATCCACAGTATATTTAAATATAAGAAGAAGATTTAGTCATGTGTACATGTACAATATTTACAGTATCCTAATAACACAGACATAAGAAGTGAAATATTATTGTTTGTAAATATGTAAGAAGGAACTGGAAGAAAAAACATATATGATCAGTTATATTAAAAATAACCATAAAATTCTTGATCTTCATATGTAAGTACATCGGCAGGTTGAGAAAAAATTTACTACAGCTTTTGTAGGGCTAAAAGTTCTAACAAAAAAGTCCTAAAGAGTTTTAATTTACTACCAAAGTAATGTACAAATGTGTTTAAAAAGATTTGTGAAAATGTGTTTTTGAATAGTTGCTAGAAATTGAAGTTACCTTTCATTTTTCCTTTGCAGCAACTACATATGTGACTTTATTGTGGTTCAGTATGACCCCTTTGGTTACAGTTTCCTAGCACCAAAATTGGATGTTTCAGCCATAATCTAACTACTCAGACATTCAGATTACATCTGCAAAACAGTTTTGATGGAAACCATAAGATAAAATTTCACTCTTGTTTCACAGAAAAAAAAAAAAAAGATGAGGCAACTAACTTCTACTTACTAATGCAGTTTTGGGAGTGTCCTAATGGAAATAGGAAACCCAGGTGCACTCCTTCCTTTATCCAGCTAGATTTGAAACCCAGTTTCCCAAGGAAGAGTACTGATCTTATTTCTGTATCTCCAGCTGTTTCTTTTTCACTTGCCTGGGTTAATTAGGATTTCCATATGCCCAGTTCCTATTTCACGCCATATGTGTTTCCTTTATATCTATCTGTACTTGATATCTTGACATTCTGATATTTAAAGAATCTTGAGCTCATTTGACAAAGTATCATAGGGGTAATATGATTAAAGGGGAAATTCAGTTTAAGTTTTTACAACTTCTAACAGGAATCTAAATACTCTGCTCTCATTAAAGTTGTTAATAACTGCATATGCAAATGAGCAGAAGCTAAAAATTACAGCCCAAAATGAGAATCTTCCCTTCCCTCTGCCATTGAACTGAAAGCCTTACTAGTTGTTTAACTCCCTTATGAAGAACTGAGGCTAGCAGAGATTTTGAGGCCAAATAGTTTTCAGAAAGGACCAGAATCTTCACAAAGGCATTACTGTGTTGAATAATATTCTTTTTAACTAGAAAAGTATAGAAGAATATTTGTATCCATAAATCAAAGTTCTCAATATTAATTCATACTCAGGGAATGATGGACAAAACCATGAAGAATAACCACTTATTCCAAATAAGAATTCAGGCCATTCATTGTGATTCAAGAACCATATCTCTGAACATAAGCTTGGAAAAATTGCTGATCACAAAACCTCCTATATTTTGTTTCTATATGTAATGTTCTCTTTTTGAAAAGTGGCTTTATTTACTTTGTTTAACACATTTTCAGTCAAAATGTGTGAATAATATATATGACTGTATGCCCAGGTACTTGAGAATCTGCAGGCAGTCTCATTTTACACTCATCAGGATCTTCAGGATCTCAGGATAATTAAGGAAAACTTATGTTTCCCTTCTTCTGTTGTTCCAACAGAATTCTTTGGATGGAAAATATATTGGAGGCTGTACCATTGGCTGAATTGAAGTATCAGCCCTGACTCCTTAAAGAGTAATAAGACAGCAAACTTAGAACAAGTACTTAAGCCTCTTGTCAGTTGATGACATGGCCACAAGCATGGAGACAGAAAAAACTTATAGTTCTTCTGCTCTCAGTGAGTCTCAGTTTTAGAGAAGGAAGGAGAGAGTGGGTTTTTGTTCAAATTAAAAAAAATATATACTAACGGCATATTAGCAAAATAAAATTATCAAAACTCATGTAAATGACTTCCAATGAAAAAAAATCATATTATATTGTCCATTTATTCCCCTTCTCCATAGGTTCACACTGCTAGACAGTGCCTTTCCAAAAGTAAGCAGTATTTTTACCCACTGGAAATATATACAATTGATTTTATGTGAAAGGTGCTGAGATTCTAAGTGAATGCATAAAGCCTTGCAGAACTAAGCAGTTATGACCTAAAGCAATGGATAAAGCTGTGTCCTGACATATGAGAAAGAACACTGCAAAATATTCATGACTCCCCAGAATTTAGGACTCTCTTCTCTCAGTAATGCGCGATATGTTAGAGTTAAGTTACAGCACTGATGAGCTGCACATTAAGATAACATGAAATCCCTGAGGTTTTTTCTCCATGTTTTGTTGATTTCTACAAAATGTGAACTTTCATTAAACAAAGCAAAGTATCTAGACATTCTACTTTCAGAAAGGTCTTTAATTCTGTAAATCATATGTTATTTACTCTGTTCCCAGGTGAGCGGGAGTAACAGCTCCTATGAGGTTGAAGATGTATTTATCTTAGTGTTGTACTGACAAAAAAGCCAAGCTTTGGGCAGTTGAAAGCTATTATTGCAAGCATATGTTTCCAAATAGAGGAAGAAATAAAATAGAGGATGCTATTAACCTAGAATACAGTTCGTATTTTGAAAACTACTTTACTTTAAATTGTATCTTGCAGAAAATGAATGGATAATGTTCTTCTGAAAAGAAGAGGCTAATACTATTCTATATTTTCCATTGCATCAGCATATTCAACCTGAATATTCAAAGGAATAGAGCATGAGGAAACTTAATTGGGGAATTTATTTTGTGACAGGAACTTGATAACTTTAGATTGACTAGAAGTGATGTCTTTATTTTAGTACACTGTAGATTAAGTTTTAGTCTGCAAGAAGTTGATTTTATTAATGTTCTGCAAGGTCCTGTTTTGGTACACTATTTCTTACAGTTTGGACATGGAAAATTTAGTATGCGTGTGTTTATGTGACTGAATGTCCCACAAAGGAAAATTTGGTTTTGCTTAACGTAGCAGACAGAGTCACTACACAAGCACATGAAATAAAACTCCTCTTAATGTCATCCAGCAATACCTCATATCTGTTTTGGGACTTACTTGAGATATGTATTTTTTAATAGAAAAGTGTCTTTTCTTCTGTATATAACTTTGTATCAGATAGCAATCAGACAGTGAGGATTTGACTTAAAGGAAAACTAACCTAAGTTATCTGCAGATCATGGGGAATCCTTCTCTGTTTCCATCTACAGGTGAATTGAAGGTTGGGGAATCACAACATGAGCAAGAAGCTTTGCTTAATGTGTACTCTTCATAACTTGCCTTTCTCATTGCCTTTGGGCCATTTTGTTATTTTTAATTAAAATTATCTAAAAATCAAGTTGGCAGAGACATGGTAAAATTATCTCTTTTTTTTTAATGATTAAACACCGTGATCTGAGGGGAAGAAATCAAACCATCATAACCAATGTTGTGTTAAATTCTAAGTTAAACCAGACAGTAATGAAGAAATGGGAAAAACACTAAGGCCAAATGCATTTGAGTCTGGGTTTCCTCCTCCTTTTAATATAGGCAAAGAAGTCTCCAGCATCCAACAGAAAAACTTGCCACAACTGAATTAGGGAGTCACCCCAAATCCATTACCATGGCTTGGCGTCAAATTCTTCACAACAAAAATGACACTACAAAAATGAATTCTTTCAATATGTTGCCCCAACTTAATGGGTGTACATGATACAGACACATGCACAATGTCCTACAACATACAACACACACACAACTGTGTATTCATGTTCACAATTAATGTTCAAAGATGGAATAATATTCATGGAGGAAAAGGAAGAATCTTTTTTACTTTATCTGCTTCAGAGCAAAGATGTGAAGGTTGATGATAGTCAGTAACTGTGGGATGCAATTTAAGCAATGGCAATCTTTACCCAGGAATAGGTTTGTAGGACTGGTTTACACAGCATATGGAAGGATGGACACTGAGCTTTAAGTACAATACACAAAAGGGGGATGTAAAGTGTCATCAGGATATTTGTTAGGATGATGGGAGCACCAGGTCAGTTCTGGAGAGGGTGCTTTACTTATTCACTTAAAAATATTATTATTGTATTATTGTTTCCCCAATCAATCAGGTATGTCTTCTAGCCATTATAATCTTTTTCTCTTTTACTTCCTCTTTCTGGTTTTACACCCAGAAAGGGTGTATTTCTTGTGAATATAGGCAAGGCTGACTGCTGACTGTCAGGGAAGGGAGGTTTCCTTGGTTGGGAAGAGCTTGGAAAGGAGGAAGGCAAAGGAACAAGAAGGAAAGTAAGACATGAGCTCATGATGCTTTGTTCATCGTGAAAACAGTTCAACTGTATGTTTGGGCTTGTTCATCATTGCTGCCAATAGCACACAGCAGAAAGATTAGCCCTGTATTTTTATGATTTGAGTGCAGAATTCACTTTTTATCTGGTTGATGTTGTTCTGCACACAGTCTTATGGGTTGAGGGGGTGTCTTTTGTTTCATTTTCATAAAGAATAGGAGAGAAGGACTGTTGTAAGTTAATGTCAATTGAAGGACAAGTAGGAAAAGTTATTTTATTCAGTTTCAGTCTTTGACTGAAATACAAGTAGAACATTTATCCTTATGATGTGTTTTTGAGGCTTATATGTAGTGGTGGTTCTTTACTGATAGATTAACTAATTCATTTGGCACATATTTCTAGGCTGTGCTGAGTACTCTTAGCCCCTTCTAATGGCTTTATGGTGACTCTGTACTTTAAACTCAAGGTCCAATAACCAAAACAGCTTCTATGTAGAAAATTCTCCTTCTAAAAATGAGCACTGTGATTGTTTCAGCTTGTGGAGAGTTAGTAGCGAATCTCCTGCTGCTCTTGGGCTTATTAAAGTCACTGGTGCTCACATACTCTGAATTTGCAAGAGGTAATGCATCCCATTTACAAGAGAACATTCTGACTTCAGCGAGAGTTCATTTGCTCATCAAAGTAGTACGACTATGAGTTTTAGTCATTTGAAACTGTTACCAGTAAGTTTCCTTGCACTCCAAAAGATTTATTTACTAAAGGTAATAATAGTTTGAGAAATTAAAGCCTTAAGAAAATTATGTCAGAATTATCTCAACGTATGAATGCTTATAGACTAGTGGAAAACAGTAGACATTTTCTGGGTTTAAAAAAAGAAAAAAAACAGCAAATGAAAACAGAACAAAACAAAACAGCAAAACTCAAACCAAAGGACCTGACTATCAGTACCTTTGCAATCGGTTCCTCATCCCTAGGTAGTTGTCAGGTACACAGAAAATGTGCATTGAAGAGAAGTAGAACAAAAACCTCTAAAAAAACCCCATATAACTGAATATTAGTGGTTTGATTGGTTTCATGTGCATCTTGTCTGCAGTGTGACAAGGTATATTTTGTAGCATAGCTAATGTTGCAAAATACACATCTCAAAATATTTGAAAGCAGAAAGATTTGGATCATATTCAATTAAAGACAGAGTAAACCTGAAACATTTAGTAGGTATGATAGTGAGAAAACCAAATCCACACCTGAATATATGGATAGCTTCAGTTTCTTCAAATTAGACAGATACCAATTAGTGAGTTGTTATGCTACTTTTCATAGCTTTTTTCCAAGACACAAAGCAGAGTCATTCCAGATTGGACAATATTTGGTTTTTAATAGCTATGAAAACATTAAAACATATGGCACAGATAGTCCCATATTGTTTTTCCAGGAGTACCTATAAAGCAGGGTGAAACAAAGTGAAGTTTGGGGTTTATTTTAAGATTAATAAGTTTGATCAATATTGATTGTTAGTATCAAAGCAATATAACTTTTCTGGCAGTCCATGTGCTTATTTTTTTTTTTGCTTTTCTCAAGAATAAGGAATACAGGCTGATGTAAAAACTGGAAGAAATAAAGAAATTGAAGCTTTGAATTAATTTATAAAATGTATGTGTTCTACCTTAAAGTGCTAGATTGATCCATGGTTTTTATTTCCTTTGTTTAAATGATACATTCTCAACAATCATAGCTGAAATAAGCAGACTAAATTCTTCAGGGTTAAAGTGTTTGTCTGATTGAAGTAGGTCCCGCAAACTTGGTAAGAAATTACAGATGGGAATACACCTGCTTAGGATAGGACACAACTGCTTTATACCTCTACAAATATTTAAAATGGGAGTCCATGTCTCTAAAAGTGCTGAGGTTTTTGTAGCATTTTGTCCTTGTCTAAGAATGTAGAATAAAAGATCCATATGTTAGTAGGTTACGCTCAAATGACATTTCATTGGAAATGAGTACAGTTTAAAACAATGTGCATTTGGTCATCTGTAGGCAATTAAAATAATGTTACATAGTGCCTCCTCCAGGAAAGACTTTCATTGCTTGCCACATGGGCCATTCCACATCTATTTAAAAGTACAGAAAGTGCTATATTAAGAAACAAAACCAGATTCCATCGTTTTACATGTGTAACTTCTGAGTACAGAGTCATTGTTATCAGTACTAAAATAATAAATTAATTCTTTTGGATGTGAAGTTAAATATCTGAAATCAAATCAAAAGAAGGACTGCTTAAAGGTAAGTCAGAACGAAAAGGAGGAACTAAGTTGAGTCACTGAATTTTTGTATGCTACAAAGGTATCTTGGATAAAGCTGAGCAAAGATTAGGGAGGAATAGTAGAAGATATTGAGGTGGGAGAAGAAACTGCAAGACTGCTGAGTGTTAATTCACTGAGAGTGTTTCTGACTTTTGATCATATCCTTTTTGAGAAAATCGTACAGGTTAACCTCACGTGATTTTATGAGATTATTATTTTGGGAAGAGGTTGCAGTGTTAGAAGTGAAACACAAAAAATAATAATACATTAGGGAAATCACTGCAGAGGATCACAGAACACAGACCATATAAAACAAGTATTACCTACTTCAGCTGCAGTGTCTGAAAAGCAATATTTATTGGTAAGCTTGATTTACCATTATAAGTTTCTTTTACTTTCAAAATCTTGGGAACCACACAGGCAATTTGACCTTTATACCCATGCATTGGTGAGTAACTTCTGCTTGTTCATGCGTGGGTATGTAAGAAGTCAACTACATGTTACTGTATTTTACTCATATTTATAAGCACTTCTTCTCTCTGTTCTTAAAGGATTATGACTCAGGACCTATAAGCACAATTTAGGAACATGTTATTTTAGCCCTATCCTCACTCTGTCATATACCCCAACAAGCTAAATATCTGGCATTTCATCCACTTGCTTAACTGCAAAAGTATGATACAATACCAAAGCATTTTAGTTGAATTGCAGAAGGTCAAGGAAAGTTGTGGACCATTAGGAATGAGCAGCCGCAATTCAATTAGCAAATGGTGCCTTTTGGCAAGAAAGGCGACCTTGAAGAACATCGGCACATTGTATACCTGTTGTTGTTTCCAGAGGGAGGTTGGGAGCTAAAGAATGACTTGACAAAACATGATGACAGTTTCTTTTTTCTTTTAAAAGGTAAAAAATAGAAAAAAGAAAAAAGTTTAATGAAAATATTCTAACCAACCTTGCTGACTATAATCAAATATTTCTTTCTCATCCTTAATGATACTTAGATTGTTTACAAATAAGTCAACTCCACATTTCAGATACAAATGTTAAATGCACACTTTTCACATTGTAAATTTTGCTTGGTTGTTCTTGCATAGGTTGTTGCAGTTGGAATAGTGAATTCTGAAGATGGTTTTGTATGAAACACTGATACCTTTTTGTTTGCTTTTCTTTACATATATATATATTCTTCAAGTGTATAGAAAAAAAATATTCTTTAACGACCAGAGTTAGACCAAAAATATTCCAAAATATTTTGAAAAAAATCTACTGCAAAAGCCATAGAGACTTCATGAAAACTGACCGTAGTAAAGGTGAAATCATTGATTTTTGCATAAGATCAGCAGATTGCTCTAGCAAGACTCACCACTGTGCAAGAAGTTCCAACAGGAAAGGGACGTGAAAGGTTGTTAGAAAGTCTGTGCAGAATTTAGATTAGCTACTTTAGTGTACTTATAGAAGTTCTAATATCTTCCTTAATAATAAAATTCATTTATATCCCAGACGTCAGGTTATTGGTCTCTTGGCCTCTTTGAGGAAGTAATTGAGCACCTGTATGGGGACAATGGGAATTGAGGAGTTCTGATTAGTTTTCTCTAGTTATAAATTATTTATCACCTCATTCCATTTCCTTCTTACACCTATTGGGACGTTTTCACAGTCATGTTACATAATAAGAAAGTGAACATCAGAATTCTATTTGCTATGGCTCACCCTCATGAGCCATTCAGCATTTTGTAATTCCGCAGAAAAGCTATCTGATCAGTGGAAATGAAGTGAGAGTTTTATAGCTGTTTTCTGTTATATGATTTCTTTTTTAAAAAGGTAATGACTGACTCATTTAAAAATGGGTAAATTGGCTAACCAATCCTATCCTGTGCTGTTTTACAGGACACCTACAGCTGAAAGAGCAAATAACTTTCCTACTTCCAAAATACATACATCATAAAATATGTATAAAATGCTTATATGTATTCCTGTTGAAAGCGAACACCACATTTTAACATAGCTCAATACATTTAAAGTGTACTTCTGTGTATTTATTTTGGAAAATAACTTTCTTAGAATGGAATGTTATAAAAAGGTGATTTGCAAAGTCTGTGATTTTTCATATTCTTCTGATTTTTCATATAACTTTAAAATTAAAGGAATAGATTGCAGTTTCTTTCCTACCCTCCGCAGGTGAGACCAGATGATGATGGACATTTTAAAAGTTGTGAGTACATAGTAAGATTTGTCCTACAAATAGAAGACTAATCTTTTTTACTCCTTGACTCCAGTCCATCAATTTGGACTAGGAGCTGTAGCCCAATGTCTTGTCAGACCTCTCTTTTGTCAGTAACACAAAATACAGTGCTGTGTATTTGGGGATGATTATGAGAGAACCTACAAAGAAGAAAACATCTACAGGCAAGAACTGATTAGCAGGAAAAGACTCAATGGCAAAATGAATATGTCTGTAACATTTGTTCATTACATGGCTATGAACTGCCACTATGATAGAAAAGGCAAATACAATAGCATTTAACAATAATATGACTTAACAAAGCTATGAAGAGACCATAAGTTGAATACTGTGTATGCTTCTATGAGTTCATGTTACACAACGATGAACCTAAGTGTGACCAACATCAAAGAAGCGCTAAATAAACACCACGAAATTCAAGGTCTGCTTTAGAGCAAGTTTTTGACCATTCCAGCTTCAAGTTCTGCAGCAGCCTTCCAAAGCGGAAAAGACACCAAATTCCCTGTAACTGCAAGTTACAAGGTGAGGAATGGATGCCTGTGGCAACTGGAATTAGTGGCCAAGAAGACCCTCTCAGCTCAATCTTCCTCTGTTCCTTTAGTAGTATTCTTATAAAGTACCATTGATGCATGACTGTAATACTGGATATGCCTACCTTCCTCACATGGGTTTATGTCTGCCTGGTTCAGGCACTCCTTGTGTTACCTGGAGAAGGTTCCTGGTTTGTTCTCCAAACAGAGACTTGTTTAAGACCTAACGCTGTCAGTCCAATTCTATCTTGTGTCATGATAGTAATACGTTTCAGCCCAGTAGTGTTTTAAAAAATGTTCCAGTTCTTCAACCTGCAAAGTCAGTTATAAAATTTGAAATGACCTTAATAATAAGACCAAGCTATGGCACATATAGTGTATAATAATTATTGCTATATATTAAGGGTGGCGGGAACTCCTCATAGATCAAAGTTTAATCGAAATAAAGTGTATGAATTATTGTACAATTCTCACCTCCTGAAGAGACAAAGCCTCCCTGAGGCCACGCTCACAAATTTTTTATTGGTCTTTATTACAATAATTGTAGGAGGCAGTAGTGCTGAACACCTTGACATCCATTCAGTTTATTAAGATTAATTTGCATTATTCGATGCCTTTTCTTTTCTTCCCCACATTATAAAATTAAATGAAATAAAACTGGACCTATTTTATAACGTAAATTATATGATATCCATTCAGGAAAAGTAAAATAAGAAACTTCCTTGTTAAGGAGTTACCAAATCCAGTTTTATGGACAAGGACTGGGACGAAAATGCTTCTGGTGAGTGACATATTCAGTTATCTGATAAATACAAACAAGGAAACAAATTGAACGATTCTACAACTAATTTAATTTTCCAGAACACATTAATCACATAGGGCCAATGCTGCCCACAGACTAATAAACGAGTTCCAACTGGTAAAATAGAGACTCTTATCAAATGTCTGGAGAAAAAAGGAAGAACTCAATTTAGATATTCCTGGAACCTGAGAAGCTGTTTCACTTTCCTGTTGTTCCATTGTTCTATAAGAAAACATTTTTGGTGGGATGCATGGAACTTTCTCATTTGTTCTGCAGAAGGAATAGTCGCACAGTCTGCAGCAACAAAAGGTTGTTCTTCAGAGGGAAAACTGCAGGTCAGATCTTCATTTAATGCACTGTGAATTAGCCAGGTAGATAAAACCTGACACAAAATATTTTTAAGTGCTCCTGATTTTCATAACATCAAATTCAAGTTTATGATCTGATAACTTCCCAGTGATGGCACTGTAAGTTCTTAAAATAAAGAATATTCAAGTAATTTATAAAGAATAAGCCAGCAATAGCTTAGTTTTAAGAAAGGACTCAATATCAATAATATATCTAAAAAACCTTTAGTATGATTCCTTTGCATAGATTGGATTCCCCAAATCTATCTGGAAGGAAGAAAGTGGACTCCAACGAATAACATAGATGTTTAATTAAGGAATACTATATTATTTGTGAAATTATTCATACTCAAATACTGAAGAAATAAAATTTTTATCTATATATTTATATTAGAATTTTATTTAAAGTATTTGCACAATACCAGTCCTTATTCTGATGCAAAAGTTAAATACAATATTCATATGGAATTGGCTGATAATTGAGAAATGCTGTCAAAAGACATATCACAGAATATTTTTTGTGGGCTTGTGATGAAGGAGGGTTTTTTAATTTTTCTTTTTCATGTTAGGCTTTATGGAAATTTTGAGAGTAAAAGGGAGCATACTTTACTAAGTAAGGTTCAAAACAAATTGTGTGCATTCATTGACTCCTAAATAATGTCATTAAATTCTATATTCTTCTCAGGGTTTTTTCTCATGTATGGTAACTGAACCTCATCAGTAGGCCAGAAAAGTAACCTCACCTTTTTGTGTGTTTTGTTTTTAAACAAATCAGCCAACAAAGAAAATGTATCTACTTTCCATTCTTATCTACCTTGTCTGTTTATAATACTGAAATAATTTTCTGCTGGTATCTGAGACTATGTCAAGCTGTATGGAGCACCACAAGAAAAATTTTGGGGTTGTTTTTTAAAAAAAAACAACCAAAACACTTCCATGGAAAAGAAATAGGCAAATAGTAATTTCTGTTCTAGCATGAAATGCATTAACTTGCAATGTGCTCACAAACATGAACTGAGCCATAACTATAGTTCAGTCTGTACGGTACTAAGTTAGATTTATGATTGTCACTTAGATAACTTTCCAACCCTATGCAAATGAGGTCCCTCACATATCTGCAGGCAGAGAACGATTCATTATGATCTCTTTTCTTTCTTTCTATTCAAAGGCAGTAAAAGTTAACAAAAAAAATTAAAATATATTTAACATTGTATTTTCTTATTTCCCAGTTTTCAAAAATCTGATGTTGTTTGATATGAATTTTTGTTAGGTTTTGAGTTGGGTTGGTTTTGTTGTTTTTTTTTTTTTAACTCTAACACTTTAGTTCAACCATTGAACAGATAAATCAACAATTTTATTTAGGTCCTTTCCAAAAGTCCCCTCATCCACCTCCACTGCATACTGAAATGAGAGTAGCGCTGAGTCACTCATTGGTGAGAACGTTGGTGGAGAACTGATTCATCTGTCAATACGTGTCCTCTGTCAAATCATTCTATAATACATGATTGCGCTGCTAATTTTCAAAACTGTATTTTTAGAAAGAGTGTTAGTGCATTCATAGTTCATATATATTTCCTACTATGGATATAGATGGCAAGAAAATCTAGTTCTAAAACTGTTTTCTGGAAAGAGAATTTGGGGGTTGGGTGGGTTTGTTCCTGCACATTATTCTAGTGTACTATATTTCAGATAAAAACTGTGGACTAAATTTAATATGTTTTATTGATTTACATTGTGCAGATTGTAATTCTGTGGATCACTATTACAAATTCTTTTTTTCCAAAGGATTGGCTCAGAGAATTATTTCTACAAGTATGGGTATTACTCCTAGCAGAAAACACCGTATGCAGAAGGAGACTTCATTGACTCCGACTGCTTATTTGTCAGACTATGTATTAAAAAAAAAAGATTTTGTATGAGAGCTCTCCAGTCTTCATGAAAAAACATACTAAGCAGCAATTAAAAATCTGATACCTCTCTATGTCCTCAGAGATCAGATGAATAGGATCGCTAGAGAATTATGAAACACTTTACTAGTATCGTATTTTAATTAACATTGATTAAAACAACATTTTATAGAAACTAAAATGTTATTTCCCTCACAGGATACAGTAAAAAATAGTTTTCAAATAAATTGTTGCGTTGCCATGGTTACAAAAAATAACAATAGTTAATCATCAAACCAGGCAACTGCTAACAAATTGTTAGGGTAAAATATTATTCCTTTATCCACTCACCGAGGCCTTCTCCTTGTTATCTTCTCCATGATTCAATTGTTTTTCCTGTGATTCCTTGCACTAAGTAAGGTAAGATTAGGGTTTCTGTTACATCTTGACCCATGTGTCTTTAGCATAAGTCTGATTTTTATTCTATCCCTTAGATCTGTATTATGACTTTTTATTGAAGTTCTAGTGAATAAGGAAAAGGTTATAATTAGGGAGTGTTGCTCAAATGATATTTTGCCTGCAAGTTTTTCTGATTTTGTGGTCAAACTAATACTCTGTTCCATTTAAATTGAACAGGTGGATTTAAGAAAATAAAAATGATACTGAAAAGCTGAACAAAATGAAATTTTTATATGATTTTTTCCCAAATGAAAAATTTTAACTTTTGATTTTTAAATAAAGCATCATCTAGAATTTTTCCAAAATTAAATTATCAAAAGTGTTATGAAAAATTAAAAAATCCAAAATAGAGTAAAAAAACGAAGCACTAATGAGAACCAAGTTATTCAAAATAATGTCATGACTGAAAGAGTGGCTCAAAAACTCTCAGGAATGTTTACATTTGTTTTCACATCAGTAGTGTACTTTCAAAGCAGGTTTTCTTATCATCCCAACACCACACTCTGCTTAACATTATATAAGAGGTCTCTCATATATATAAGCCAGAATACAGGCATTAGCAGTGTGCCTGATGCGCCACAAAAGTTAAGAGGCATTTGAACCACAGGCCAAATTACCGTAAAGCAAACACTGTACACTCAGTACTAACTCTTTCACCCTAAAGATTCAGTCCTCTTGTGTCACATCGTTTGCTCATGTAGACACAGAATTTGAGCTCTTACCTTGTGAAGAAGAAGCTCAAGTAGAACAAATGCAAGTGATCTCTAAACAAAGGTTATAGAGAAACTTCACCCACAGGCTGACCCTTTCTTCCTCATGGAAACAAGGTTAGGTCATACATGGAAATGGTAGTTTCTGAAAGGAAATAATGGAAGTAGAAAACCAACTCAAGTTTCCAGAATGGTTATACCTCAAAAAGAACAAATAAAAAGGCCTAACACAATCCCGGAGTAGATAAACAGTAAAGTGGTATCAAAGATCCAGTTTCATTATACATAACATAGGTAACATGAATTTTTTAATATCCTTACTATAAGTCACTTTTTTTAAAACTGAAAACTACATTTAAGAAAAGGCTGTGAACACTCAAAATCTATAGAAAATGACATAACATGGGCAAACAAAAAAAAATAACGTGCCTTGCTCTTAAAAAGGCAACAACAGAGAACTGATTTTGTTAGACTGTGTAAGTAGCTTCACAGGAAAATTATATGCCACTAAAGGACTTTTTAATCTAGAGGGGAAAGGCATGCTAAAAATAGTCTCGAAGTAAGAACTTAACCCTATTCAGACAAGCTATGAAGCACACAGATTCAACAGTGTATCTAGTTAACTACTGGAAGAAATTCTTAGAGACATGGAAGACTTTCTATTTCTTTGTGTCTTTAAATAAAGGCTGACCAAGTTCCTGAACAGGAGTCATTAGCTAAATACAAATTAAAAGAACTTCTTTTATGGTCTTTGAATAGAACTTAAGCACCTGTGATGTACAGAGGGTTATATTAGCTGAATTACCAGGTTCTTATGGCCTTTATTTCTAAGATGTTTTCAGTTTGAAGGAATAAACCCTAAACCTGTCCCAGTTCAACTTTTAAATATTCCACTATGTAGTCCACTGAGATGAGTGATCTCTCTTTCTCATATTTTGTCAAAACTCTGAACAATTTTCTGTCATTTTGGTATAAATAGATCTTGTACAATGTGTAAAAAACAGTGAAAAAACAGAGTGTATTCTTAGGCATTTTTAGTCAATTTTCAGTTTGGCTGGATAAACCTAGTTTCACCCTCGGTAGGAATTTTTTCTATAAGTTATTTAAAAATAAATAACACTGTACAACTTTTTTTGTAAGATATGTAACTATGGAACTAAGAGAAAGGGAGCAGCAGAAACACAATTTAAGCCTTAAATTTGTTGGCTTGTGTGGACAAAATTTCTTGAGCTTTCTATATTGATGAAGTGGGAAGATTAAACATATGTTTGTACTTGCTACCATATTTATTTGCATATGCTGCCTTCTAGATGATCATATGGTCCTTCTACCTTTTGGCAAGATGACATATTCCAAATAAATACTACAATGTGATCAAAGTTTGTAAAATGTAGTTATATTATGCTTTCTTCATGTCTTTATTGTACTGAACTGCCAAAACTATACCAAATAAGTTAAATGCAACGAAATTAGTTTTTCTGTGACTTCAGTAAAACAATGCTTATATGAATTCTATATAGTACATCAAGCTCCAGATTTACAAAAGCAATGGGATGCTTTCAAACTGTACCTTGGCTCTGGAATCTATTATAGAATAACCAGTGTCTTTAAAACCGTGGCTTTAGTAAGTCTTCTGACTCTAATTTAACAGAGACATTGGGAATGGTCAACTAGGACCCAAGACAACTGGCAGGAGCTGACACCACTAGCCAACTAACAGATGCGTTGTCTGCTTCAACACTGAAGGAGGGCAACTAACTCTGTCAGGCATAATCAGATAATACGGTCAGTTGTTATCTATGTTTTTATACATAAAATTAACTCTTTTAATAAATCACACTGTTTTCAGCAGAGCGCTGAATCCAGAAAAGACACTGAATGTTATGTTTGCCAAATACAATGAACCATCCATATCTTTTTGTTTAAGCTTGATTTATTTTGTGTAAATGAGAAAATGGAAATAACTTTTCTGAGAAAATCCTCTGTGTCTCATATATTATTATATCTACCCTGGACAGGATCAAAAAGCACAATCCTACATACAACATAAGGGAAAAAAAATTCTGGCTCTTTTTTGAGTAGGTTGGTTTCCCAGTAGATCAAAAACATAAAATAATGACCATAGTGGCTCAGATCACAGGTTCATTCAGCTCACGACTCTGTCATTTGGGTGGCAATTTGATGTCCTCTGGTTTCAGAAGAGACTGTGAATGGCTAGTCACATTTATTTATTCCTCATCACTCAGAAAATTACACAAATCTGTCACTTCTACTCTTTGTAATCTCCGTTGCACCATTAAAACCCCAGGCCTTCTTAGTTTGGGTTTTATTTTCCCTGATACGGAAATTGTCCTCTGATTAATGGAAGTTATCTGATGATTTTATTTTTATCACCATTCTATCAGTCTTTTCAAGTTCTTTTTTGGAATTTTCACAATAATCAGGTTTACAGAGAGTCATAATCATACTTTCTATTTAATTTTCTATTTTACTCCTAATAAACTCCAAAATTTTGTTTCCATTTTTCAATTACTCTTGAGCACTGAGACAACACTTTCATGGTACTTTCTGTTGTAGCACCAAGATTTTACTCCTGAAAAGTAATGGTGTGTTCACAGTTCATCAAATTAGGCAAAAACTAGAAGGTGATTTGCTACGGTTGAGAGTTTGGAGTTAGTTATTCATATAAACCAAACAATTCACTAAGGTTCCTGCACACAGTCAATGGAGAATGGCTATTTTCAGAAATGATTCAGATCAGAAATCTAAATGCATTGCCTATTTTCCTAGCAATATGATTGTTCAAGACACAGGCTGGCTTAACAATGAAGCTGCCTGAGGCAACCTTACTTTTAGGGAGTGATGATTTACAAAATATATTCCTATTGAAATGGAATCCTACTGAATGAATGAGCAATGGAACCCCAGCCGAATTATCAACTGCTTTTGAACATGTAGGCATTAGTCTAGATCTTCTTACTAATAAGTAGATGTAGGTTGAGTGGTTATGAAGGCCAGGAATGTTTCCTATTAGCATGGCTGACTGAATAACAGCCTTTTCAGATGATGTGATGCAGAAGTTTTGTTCTGATTGAACTCACTCTGAACCACAGCGTCAATTTATTACTTTTGTCATGTAACTGTCAACAATTTCCTTCATAGCAAAGAAAAGGGGTATTAATATGCTGAAATCTTTTCTTTCTTACTTTCAGATTCTGCCATGAAAATAAGCAATTGTCTCAGCTAAGTAGGAAATCAAATATAAAACAACTCTTGTAATGTTCATTGCAGGAAGGTTTAAAAGCAATCTAGCCTTTACAGTCAATAATAATATTACAGAATCATAGAATCTTCCGGGTGGAAAAGACCTTGGAGATCATCGAGTCCAACTGTACCCATCTTCTGTTAAAATATGTCCTTCAGAAACTCATCTACCCCTTTATTAAACACCTCCATGGATGGTGACTCAACCACCTCCCCGGGCAGCTGTGTAAGTCCCTGACCATCCTTTTGGTAAAGAATTTCTTTTGACATCCAGTCTGAACCTTCCCTGGCACAACTTATGGCCATTTCCTCTTGTCCTATAACCTGTCACTCGAGAGAGGAGACCAGCACTCACTCTGCTACAGCCTCCTTTCAGGCAGCCATAGACAGTGATGAGGTGTCCCCTCAGCCTTCTCTTCTCCAAGCTAAACAACCCCAGTTCCCTAAGCCATTCCTCATAGGACTTGTTCTCCAGACCCTTCATATGGATCAATATGCTAAAGTAGCAGGGCAAAAGACAACAATTTTATATTGCATCAAGCTTGGAAATTCATAAACCTGCATTGTTTTTTATGGAGGATACTGTTAATTATCTCATTTTTATTATTATTATTATTCAAATTATATGCCTTAAAAAATAAGAATCTAAAATAAGTCATCTTCACAAAATGCTGATTTAAAAAAGCAAATTGGCAATAAAACTCTATAATTAAAGTGGTACAACATAATGCAAAATTTGATATGCTCTGTTTTAGTTATCAGACTATATATTTAAATAAATTAGCTCAGAACAGACAAGAATAAATGGACATACTGGTACTTGTACATACTAATTTTCAAAAGGACAACAACAAATAATGCTTTTTAGTAATAATGTATTATGTAGATCTTACTTAAAAGAAGAAATTCCTGTCTCCCACAACAATTGTTCCAATTCTATTTAGTTAATCACAATAACATTATACTGTTATTGCAGTGGTGTCTGACTCTCAGTAAAAGAAAAACCTGAAATGGCACCTAAAAAAACAATTCTGTGATAAGATAGTTAACTTTTGTTAGTAATTGAGTGTTAATATTCTGCCACATACTTGGTTTATATGTGCCATTTTTTTTAAATCATCATAAATTGCAAACTTCTTGTATACCCATGGAAGAGAGACAAAGGCTTAAGTCTCATTAAAAATATTTTTTCCTGATGTCAGCTACACTTAGAAATGCATGTTCATTTGGTTTCCTATTGTACTGTTTGTGCAATAATTCAGAGAAAACGATAATGTATTATGCTGTAAGTACATACTGTTAGAAAATAAGAGCCCAGTTGATGCTTGACTTACAAGAGCAAAACAAGATTACTGAGCACAGGTCTGTGTTGTTTGGCAAGTAGTCAATAAAACTGTACCTTATGACTTTCTTTCCTAAAGGTTCTAATCAAAACAATTTATTTCAGGCATGTAAACTCTGCTTTTCACACTGCAGCCATTGTCAGTGTATGGTATCAGCATCCGCAGTAGCTGCAACCCTGTTAAATCGAGTCCCAGAGCTCCCCCATCTGTTTCAGTAATAGACAGATTTCCTGCTAGATCAATGCAGTGTGTCAGCTGCAGTAAAAAAGATGTGGGTTTTTTCAGATTTTACTAGCCTTTACAAGACCTATTTGAGCAACTGATCTTTTTCTGTTCCAAGCATACATTTCAGAGAGCTATACAAAGAAAAATAATCAAAAATATCATTCTGTGTGAGTAAACTATGAGAGAAAGGAAAGAAAATTAAAACTCTAACTATAAAAAATGAAATTGGACAAAAAATTATAGTCAAATATTTAAAAAAATAAAAATCTTTAAAGTGAATGTACACAGCCACAGGGAATTGCTTTTCCTTGTTAAACTGTTCTTTCTGTGTTTATCTAAGACTGAAACAGTGTATAAATGTGTACAGGCTAGCTATTTTTCTTGAAGCTTATGATCATTTTATTTTAGTATAGTAATTGAGTGCTTTACATAGTAGAGATAAGGCTTAGAGGGAATGTATTCTAAATCTACACACCACTGATTTTACATTTTGATGCAGCTGCCTTGGTAAAACCTGCAACCAGATCCCAGTCTAAGCAACCTTTAAAAAAAAAAGAAAAGAATATCCTGTTTTTCTGCAGTCCCCCGAAGGGAAACATATGCAAAGAAAATGAAGAGCCTCCTATTTTAGATTCTTGTTGTGTAAACACAGAGAGTGCCCACCTGCCCTGTCATGCTGTCAAGCTTCAGAGGATGGTATCACTCTCTAAATGAGTTCAGTTCTGATTTCTCCCAGCTGAACAGCAGATATCTTTCAGGCTAGGTATCTTCTTCTTGGAGATTAAAGGGAAAAATAAACTAAGTAAAATGCAAAGTACATATGGAGGAACACTTAGTGTATGGCTTTCTATATCACCTACTGTCTCAAATTAGCTCCTAACACATGGGAACTGCTTTTCCAGCAGAGCTCACTGCACTCTTAAAGGTGTAGTCGGAAAAGAAAACAGACTCACTGCTTTTTCATGTTGTCTGGCCTTTTCCAGCTAACCTCCTGCAAAGAAAGAAAAAAGAACCTTAATATTTCTGGACATTCCAGTTTTACTGGGCTGTTAAAGAGAGCATAGTAGCATGCAGAAAAGTTTTTTAAATGGTTCAACAGTTACATGGTTGACCTAAAAAAAACCATTGCTAACCAATTTTTCAGTATTTTGATGTTCTGTTCTTTGTTAGGGACACCGATGGCAATCAGGCTTTGGTGTATATATATATATGCCAAGTTTTGCAGGTTTTCAAGTAATATTTTTTCTTTTATTTTATTAGGAATAATATACAAGAATGCAGAGAACTATTCATGTACTTGGTCTTCTGAGGTAATCACTAACATCAGAGTTGCTGGGAACTTATGAATCCTGTTTTCTTTGATTAAACACGTTCTACTTTTTTATCAAAACAGATGAACTGATATACCATGTCAGCCTACTGCTTTGTGGGTCTTGGAGTGCCCAGCTGGGGTTACCACTATCCAGCTGTGTACCCTGTGTCAAGATCAACAAGGACTGACACTACCTGTGTCAGCAGAACCCTTCCAGAAAAGAAAAATCTATTTACCCTCCCATTTTATCTCTTCTAATTGTATTTTTATCCTTATATAAATTTTTACTGAAAGATGCATGCTTCAGCAAGTTGAGAAAGAAAGCTGTTGTAAAATTCCAGCACTGTTAATAGGAATTGCATATCTAGATAGTGCTTTATTAATTTTTCCTATGTGAATGAAATCAGTCATTTATTAAAAAAGATAACATTCTGACTGTATCTGACTGTTGAAGGCATAATAGTAGTGTGTACTTACAATTAGTGGTAGTTTGAAACTGTTCAAAATGTGCAGTCAGCACAGACCAGTTTAACACATATATGTGATCTCATGAGTAAGCCTTAGAAAGGCTTTATTTCTGGCTTATTATACAATTTCAGTACACTTTGAGTATGTGATATAAAGAGGCAATTTCCAGTACAGAATTATTAAAGTTTCACTGATGACATATTTCTGAACAAAGCTACCTTCATTTATATGGTATTTTACACCACTTTTTCAATATTATCAAATACAAAAATGTCTAAAATTGTTTCAGCAAGTCAAATCATCATACTTCAACTTCTTTGCAGACTCTTCCTTTAGTAGTTGTTGTGAGTTGTTTGATGAGATGTCCATTGTTTAATTGCATTAAGAAGAAAATAAACAAGCTAAAAATATTACTATATATTCCTGTGTTTTATCATGGGAAAGCTCTGCAACAAATACAGTCGTTACCCTAAATTTTCTGTAAAATTGAGGTAGATGTTTTTATGCCACAAAATCACAGCATCATAGCATAATTTAAGTTAGAAAGGACCTCTAGTGCAATCCCCTGCTCCAAACAGGGCCAACTAGATTTATGCAAATATAGAGATACCTAAATTTAATCATTGAATCATAGAATCATCTAGTTGGAAGAGACCTTTGAGATCATCGAGTCCATCCGTACCTGTCCCCTTACTAAACCATGTCCCTAACAAGCTCGTCAACCCATCTTTTAAACACTTCCAGAGATGGTGACTCAATCCCCTCCCTGGGCAGTTTATTCCAGTGTCTAAACACCCTTTCAGTGAAGAAATTTTTCCTAATATCCAGTCTAAACCTAAACCAGGTTTAGACTGGATATTAGGAAAAATGATACAGAGAATAAAACATACCTCAGCATATGCAAGAAATACAAGATCTGAATGAATGTCTACTTATGTAAGGCAAAAAAAAAGCAATATCCTTTTCTATTTAGCCTTCAGTCAGAAGTAGGCACATAAAATTTATGCCAAATGTAGGAACACATGCTACTTGACAAAACTTATAGAAAAAAAAGTAATATTTCTTGCTTGAAAAAATTGGACTGGTTTATCATATTCTTAAGGAAAGCTTGTATTAAAGCAAAAGAAAAAATAAAATACAAAAATAGCTAAGAAAAGGAGATATAACATAACTTCTTTTGAAGACTTCCACAAGTCATACGTTATTTTACCCCAGTGTATTTAGTGTCGTAATGCTGGTAAGGCAGTGGATGATGCAAGGAGTCTCATCTGGTGTTTGGAAAGATTATGTTTACATTAGCAGTTAGTTACCATACAAGCAGATTTCAAGAACAAAAGCAATTGGAGCTGAGGATATGACACTTACACAAAATTTATTTCAATAGGATTATTTAATACTACTTCTAGTCAGGTCTTATCTGAATACCTGTCAGCAACTGCAGCCTCACTGGGTGCTCTCCTTGGAAGTACAGTCAAATTTCTTCTGAAGGGAATTCATCTTGTGTGCTTTGAGACTGCTCAGCAGTACAAGCAATGGTGTGGTAAATGGGGACAACAATTTTTCTTTAAAAATTCATTCCTCTTCTCTCTCAAACACTGACAAAGGAGCATCAAAATATTAAAATTCCTTCTTAAAAAGAAAGCTAAGAACCTAATTCTTTTTTTCCAGGTCCTGGAGGACAAACCCAGAAAACTATTTGAATCTTTCAGCAGCTGTATTTCCTCTTCTGTTTGTGCCAAAAGCTATTATCTGCACTGGAGTGCTTACCGATGCAAAATATGTCTCAACAGGTTTCTTAACCCCAGTACTTATCCACTTACTTGGATCTAAAATCTCAGTGTGATCTGATTCCACCCCCAATGAGACTTCCACATCATAAAGTGATATCATGACTGCTTCCACTCAAAATAACTGGAGTAGTTTTAATAAAACAGTCAAATCTTTAAAACAGTTAGAGAACATATCTAAACTCACGGTCTTTTCTTACAAATCTTTTAGGACAGTGGTAGCTTGACAAACCTTTTACCAGATTCAATCGATTTACTAGAATTCTTTCACAAGGAGAGACTACATGTAGTCTAGTGGAGGTAAGTATGGGCTGTTTTTTGCCTATCCTGCAATGATAAGCAAAATCCTGTCATTCAAATCACATGATTTAAATAAAGTCATATTGTATTGCATATATTAATGTATTTTATTGAACATTATTCAAATACAGCTTTCCAGTTCTGCAAAAACGCATGTCTGCTGGAAAGAATTATATTACGATCCCTATGCCAAACAATGTTTGCATCGATATTTTGGTGTGAAATACAGAACCTCTTTTAGGAATAATGCTTCTGTCTCTCTCAGTGCACATCAAAATCATACAATGATACAGATAAGATGTTATTATTCTTATGCAAGGTGGAGTAAATATTAATAAAAGAAATATAAAGGCACATTCAGCCCCTCAAAAAAATTTAATGAATTTATTATTTTCTCTGAGAGATTAGGGGACACGTAGCCCTTTTTTTGCAGCAGGAGCACATAACCATTTTGCTGCCTCGTGACTGGTTACTCTCAGTACCTTTCAATTAACTGAGAGAGATCAAATTAAGTCTTCTTTTTCTTCTGTATTTCAAAAGTAGCTTGAACTTTCTCCCCTAAAACTCAAGGAAATAGAGCTCCCTATCAGAGCTAAAAGATGGACACTGTAACGGTAGAAATGTATTTTCCCCTTCATATTTCTTTTCCGTTAGTATATTGATACTGTTACCTTTCTTGTAGCTATGAATTCTATTCTGAGGTATCTGATTTCCTTTATCTTTATTTAGGACAACTGGGCAAGGCTATGGGTTGTAAACCTGGAAGAAATATGATAGTTGCTGGCATATTTATGTTCATCATTACAAAACTCAAGTCTTTTTTTTGAGTCAAACTTACCTTTTATTCTCAAGTTTAAAAGTTTTGCAAGTCAAACAAAGAAACAACAAATATCTCCTCCCTTGATCTTTTTGGTAGCTTTTTCATTCTGTTGTTAAAAACATGAATATTACCTTGTTTTCAATTTTTTTTCCCCAGAAATTCCATAGTAAGAGAATGCTATGCAGCTGAAAGCCAGCAGCAAAAGCTTGGGACAAGCAATCCTCTCTGCCTTTTACTGCAAGATTTTCACATTGCAAGTTCATTGTTTTTAAAAAAATAGTGTCCTGTAAAATTTAGTTGTGAAATTATAACAGCTTAAATAAAGCAGTATTTATCATTGCAAAAAGTAGCCTTCTAAACCCTGCAGGTTTAAACAGCAGATCTATTCCAAACACCTTATCCTTACAGCCGCTATTGGAATAAGTTCACATGTTTTTTCAATGTATTAGCAGAAACAAACAGGAACAGAAAATTCCTTACTGCCAACTCTGTCGTCTTCCCAGAGAGAGAGATTCAGACTTCATGTTGTCCAAGTATAATACTTTTAAACTTATACATTCCCTCTCTGATGCACTGTATATACAGATATGCTGCTATTCTTGTTCTCAAATGCGAATTTTTGCAAATCATTCATTACAAAGACAGATATTTTCCCCCATAAAGAAACTATATTTTTCTAGCAGTGTTTTAATGAGTAAAATAGAGCTCTCCTTCTTCTCACTTCCACCCATCCCCCTGCATATCTCTCCATATATGTATGTATTTTGGACATGTTTGCCTTTTCACTCTGTGAAAAATCTGTGAGACAGAGAAAATTTTCCTCTTACATTATCATCAGCTTGTCAATAGAGGCTTTTTGATTTTTGACAGAGGCAGTAGTGGTGTACTTAATGAAGCTATAAGTAGGCAAGAAGGAAAGTGATGGGTTTTTTTGTTCTTCACAGGTAGGTAACCAAACTGCTCTCCATCTGATTTTTCACTTTCATTATAGTGTCTTGTAAGGGTTACAGGTGCTGGGCTTGTATTGCTTACCTTCCATTGTAGGTCTAGAGACAGGACAGCTTGAAAAAGAGCTTTATTTTGTGCTCCCACAGTGCTGCTAAATCCTGTGAGAGGTTTCCCAGTAGTCTGTCAAATATAGTATGATTGTACCAGGTTTTATATGCCTCATAGAAGGAAACAGGATTAGACTGGCACTGCAATATATGTACGTGTGAGTGTGTACATAGGCAGAAAGCAAGACAGAGAGAGAAATAAAAAGTAGTTGTCAGAAACAATATAACCCCATGCAATTGCTATAACTGTGAAGAAAGCCTCTAAAAGTAAAAAATATTAATTATCGATAGGGTTGCAGTAACAAAAAGGTATAATTCTTGCACCTATTCTTGGACTACAGGTCATTAATTCATTGTTCAATGGTTCTTTAATTGTTTATGTTGTTAACTGACAGTACCTGTGTTCAGCTGATGCTCTAGTCAGGTGAAATTCATTCTTTACTTTGACTTTAAAGGCAGAAGAGAAAAGGAAGGCAGAGAAAAAGAGTATAGACGATATGTAAAATTATTTGCCATCATAAAAGGATGCTATGCAATAGAGGCATTAGCCTTCCAAGATCCTCGACCTTTGAAATCACTTGGCTGGAAAATTAAAACAAACAAACAGAGCTTCTTCTTGACCTTTAATGCAGACAGAATCGCAGAATTTTCTTCCACCTTGGTGGAAGATAGCAAAAGGGGCAGTTGGTTTCTTATTTGGCAAGAATTAAATGACCAGCAGTGAAACAATGTAACAATAATTGTATTTTTACAAGTTAAAACTCCTGTTGGAAACCAATCTAGTATTTTGCTGGTTTAAAGATAAAAGAGCTGGTTACAATCACTGAGTTGTTGGACTGAAAATGTTCATCTCCAAGAATGCTGAAAAGTTGGTTCAATACTTTTTTTTGGCTTCTTTGCTTTTCTTAAGTGTTCTCTGGCAGCTCCAAAGAACGTTGTCCTGAATGGAGAATATGGTGATTTTACTCTCAAGTGGCAATTATCTTCCCCAAAACTCAGATGGCTTTGACACAGCTCATTAGCATGTCATGCCTACCAGCTTCACTCTTTCACCCAGTGCTACCTTTTATCTTTTCCCCAAAGAGCTTTTCTGCTTAGCACAGCTATGTGTAATTCTCGCCATCTCACTATGGGTCCTTCACACCACGAGTGCTTCGAAAGCTTTTTTTCTGTGTTTGTACACATGTAACTTTGCTCATGTGCCTTTTCTTCTGTGCTAATTGTTTAGATATAGATCAACTTCATCACAGAAGACTTTGGATTAAGGTTGATTTAGGTCACTGAGTAGCTGTGATGGGATATATGCTCTTCAGAAGCCCTCCACAGTTTCCTAATGCGTTGTGTTTAATGAAGGGTAGCAATTAGCCATAGCCAACCTTGTAATTGCAAACATGTGATTGTTAATGAAACTGTAACTTCAGCTATTACTTTGTGAACACTGATTTAAACCATATGAACAAAAATCATTTTTAAAATGATGAAAAATGTAGGTGTAACATCTATATCAAAGTTTATTATGAAATTAGCAATTTTCAGCGAAAACAAAATTTGAAACAAATTGACACTATTGGTGTACTAAATTTTCAATTCATAACAATAATTATTGGGATGAGTTTGTAAAAGCAGGTAACATTTTTAAAGCGGAATTCCCCCTTGTTAAGCTTTTTTAGTTTTCACTTTTGTAAGCTTATCGTTTTGGATTTTGACCATGATCACTGCTTCCACTTTTTTGGGTTTAGGTCAGTTATTCATCCTAGAAGCAGTAAAATCCCTATGATTTGGAACTGAACTAACTAGATATATACCTAAGAAAGAAAAGCACAGGAGACTTTGATTTGGAATTCCTCCTTTTCTTTCTTCCTCCTCCGTCCCCAAACCCTCTATTTTACTTTCTCACCAAATTTTGGTAGTGGTATGCATTGGATTCCAGAGTAAGATCTTCCCTATAGAGGAAATCTATAAGGGTTATTTGTTTGTCTTTCAATATCACAGCTATTTATTTTAGCATTGACCTCAGTAGCCATTCCACCCACGTTTCCATAAAGGATCTGCCCTTCTTGGAAGTAAAAGTATCCTTTTTAAATTATTTATGCTTAATACATTTCAAAAGTAGAATTTATTAATTTTTTTTTGTTAAAAAAAAAAAGAACAGTCTTAGTGAGATATGCCAGAAAAGAGAAATAGCAAGGAAGTTTACCTACAGTACTATTCTGGGCCTTTTTCTTATGTAGGTAAATCCAATGCTTAGTGGTGGGAAATGGAGAGGTGTAACAGAAGAGTTCTGATTCTGGAAGTACATGATACCGAAAATTATCATCATTATATACCATGACTACTACAACAGTTTTATTTCATGTATAGTATTAACTTCATGGCCTTCCTTTAGCTCCTTTGTCTTGTTCTTCTTCCTAGGCTCTTTCATTTACAAGATTTCAGATTGCAAGTGATGTCCTTGTTTTGAACTGTGTTTTTTTTTATTTCTCCTTATTCTGCCTGCTGGAAGTGCAATAGGAAACACAACTTCTGAGTTTAGCTATGCCAAATATATTTATGACACTTTGATTCACTGAATAATTTTTAAAACCTAGTTTGACATTGGCTGTGTTCCCAAAGAAGAGAAAAATAATGCATTGGCATTTAATAATTGTTCCCTGTTACACAATAATGTTCTCCCTCGTCAGAGAAAATAAACAAGATGCGGGTTTTCTAACGAGCCTTTCAAAATGGCACTCAAAATTTCATTTCAATTTTGCTTATTCTTACTTTGAAACTAAATATTGGCCTTGTGGAATTCAACGTTGAACTCCCTTTCTATAAGGTTAGCCACAAAACATCTTGTGGGTGGCTTATGCCTCTTAATGTCTTTTCTAAATATCTATCTCACTTAGGGCTATTATCCTGTCACAGATGCTCTCTGAGGCTGACCACAGTTAACAATGCACTTTTATTTGGAGGAAAGGTTTTAAAATCCTCTGTTGCAATGTCTTCCTCAGAATAGACAATCTGCAAGAGAAGTGTTCAGGAATATAAGCAATTTCTTTTTTTTATTTTTTTTTTTTAATTTTTTCTTTTAGTTAAAACCCATGAAATTATGCATTAAACATAAACCCAGAAAGTGAGATCAAGCATATGTAAATTTTCTGTAATAGTACTTCATTAAAAAAATATAATACAATATCTTTACTTATGTAGCTTTTCAAAAGGATGTCGTTAGAGTCTATAAGGAATGACAAAGAGCATCTCTGAGAGTAGCTGGCTATTTAATTTAGTCAACAAAAGCAATAGCTGAAAACTGGAGCCAAACAAATTCAGACAGGAAGAAAGTGATTCAGACAGGAAGAAAGGCAAGCAACATCTTTGCAACAATTTTGTTCAAAGTCCTTTTTGTTCTTTAAAAGTAAGAAAATCAAGAGTAGAGAAATGTGAGCCACTAATTTCCCAGTCTATCATAAAAAAGTTTTGTTTCTTTTTTTTCTAAAGTAGTTTTTCTTTATGAGAACTGCTGTATGCCATACACAGCTAATAGTCCATCTCTCCATTCTTTGTGAAATCAGATGTATAAAATCTAAGAAAATTAGTCCAGATTTCCACAAAACACACAAAGTACTCCTTATATTTTTAAAACTCTAACTTTTAAAATGAAAATCCCATTATTTGTAATTTGTTTGAAAATATCAAGTGAAGAGCAAACTTCTCTAAGGTGTCTTTATGTGCTTTGAATGTTAGGTATTGGTATAAAATGAACTAGAGATGAAAAGTAGCTCAGAATGTCCTTGAGTTATGCTGTAGTCTTCAAACATTTCACTTTCCAATTTGGAAAGAAAAACACAATGTTTAAAATTTAAAGCTGAAGTTTTCAAACATATCTCACAGCTGCAGATGAAAACATCAAGAATCCACGAGATAAACTCCTCGCAAAAATGGAGGTACTGAAGTTGGTAACACTGCCATACTAGAAAACTGAAATTTGGGGTCTAGGGTCTGCTGTTCCTGCTCTTGAAGTAGGGGCTTACAGACCCCTAAAAGAGTTGCAATAGCATACCAGCCACAATTATATCAAGCACTTGCACATCCAAACAACAGGGAAGATGTTACATCAGCAACTGCCAAGCCACTCAGTAGAGCTTCAATACAGTGTGGGAGGATGTATTATTGCACTTGCATTCAGCAGCATCAACGGTATTGATTGCTGGCAAAGAAAGAGCAACTGAGGGTTGAACTACAGAGGTCAAAATTATCCCCAATTCAATATGTGCCTAGGGCCCTCAGAAATAGGAGTAAAAAGGAAGGCCCTAATGCACTGGATCCACTAGTGGTGTTTCAAGAGTTTAAATTGGACCCCATGAATGCTGAACTAGCCATAAAGAAGGCTCTTGTTCAAGTCCTAATTCAAACACCAGCTCTAATACTAATCTCAAGCACATATAACAATTTTTGTCTCCCAGAACCACTGTTGTCATACTCTTGACAAGAGAAGCCAAACGACTTGGTTTCCTCACAGTTTTGACATGTCTGTATGGAGGGTATTTCAGTGCAAATGTTAGTCTTAGAGCAAGGTTTGCATTTAAAATTACGGCTTGATCAGCAGATATTGTCTTCATCCTGCTAAACCTGTAAAGCCAGAATGGGATGTACTGGCAGACTCTGATTGAGAACTGTTTAATGCCATATCCTGTTTTATCAATGTGTTTATCAATGCTTGACTATTAAGAATGGACTACTGTTAAGAACAGATGCATACACAAGTTCAACTGCCTGGAAACCTCAATTCATCATTATAGAAAAGCAAGATCGCAAAACTGGCTTCTCAAATAGGGAAGGAAAGCCATGGTTCAGTATTTGTTCCTGAAAGAGTCACTGAGGTTAGAGTTAGTACTGTACAGTTACATTTGGATTTCAGACAGAATAAGTTTACTGCAAAGTTAGCAAAGGCTGGATAAGGACTGATGTTCGACATTGCAAAGGCTTTATTGTGGGCAGTATTTTAGGGTGTAGCTATGACAGTAAGTTACTATTAAGAGTATGTTAAAGGTTGGAAAAAGCAGCCAATTTGATGACTAAGGCTTTGATTTACTGCTCTGTTTTGCAAAGCCTGCAAGACTAATCTGGGTATTCAAGCCACAAAAAAATAGCTTAGTTTTGAGAGATTATAAATAAGGTCGTTACTGGACTAGATTATGATTAGGTATAGAAATTCAGACATCAGAAGAAGGAGGTTTTGCTACGTTGCCAAATTCTGTGAAGCCTATGAGGATATCAGAATTAAATTACTCCAAATCAAAATATTAAAAATTTACGAATCACCACATTACAACTGAGTGTAGAGGTAAAATTAGGCCTAGAGCCATTTGTGATTGAAGAGCTCTTATTAATGCCCTCACAAGGATCAAGTTATGTGAATTAATTCATTCCACCATAATAGGTCACATTACTCTTTCTTAGATTTCTTTCTGATGTATGATAATATGTTTCTGTCAAAATTGTGAACATAGCAGGGAAAAGCAGAAAACCCTCACCATTATGCATATATCTCTATAAATCTATAGTAAAGAAATTGCATCAGATCCGACGGAAAAGTAGTCTCTCAGAATGGGGAAAAAATAAGAAAAGATGAATGTGACATATGTTAAACATGTCTCACAGATTGATTACTGAGTTCATTTAACACATATTTCTGAGCTTAACTTGGCTTCCTTCATAGCTTTGCAATTTGGTTTTGCAGATTTTATGTTTGACACTTTGTGTAAGATAAGAATCACACTCCAGGACTTACAGTAATACCAGCACAAACCTGGCATAGAAGGACTGAAAGAAGTAAAGTGACTCTGGATACAAACCAATGCTTCTGAGATCAGAATATGTCCCACTCTCTTGGAACAGAATTATGAGAAAGACTGAGCTGAGAATAACCTTGTGTACATAAAACTGTCTACTCTTCTGAATAAATTCTTCCTAAATCTTGCATATTCTGCTAGATTCATTAACCAACTGTTTTTCAGTGATGTCACTGGTAATAAAGGGCAGCAGAGATATTTTCTCCCCTTTTTTAGCAATTGTCTGTTTGTTTACATTGATTACTATATTTTTAAGATAGGAAATGAGATACAGAACATGATGTTATTTCGTTGATATTTTCAAATGTTTAAATACGAGATAGAATTACAGAATCATAGAATCATGGAATCATAGAATTATCGAATCACAGAACGCCAGGTTGGAAAGGGCCTCAGGGATCATCTGGTACAACCTTTTTAAGTGATACATAGTTTAAATGAGATGACCCAACACCGTGTCAAGCTGAGCCTTAAAAATGTCCAGTGTAGAGGAATCTGCCACTTCCCCAAGGAGATTATTCCAATGTTTAACTGTTCTCATGGTGAAAAATTTTCTTCTGGAATCCAATTGGAATCTCCCCAGGAGCAACTTATACCCATTACCCCTTGTCTTTTCCATGTGACTCCTTGTAACAAGGAAATCTCCATCCTCTTGGTAGCCACCCTTTATGTATTGGTACATGGTAATAAGGCTATCCTAAGCCTTCTCCTCTCAAGGCTGAACAAACCCAGTTCTCTCAGCCTTATTCTGTATGAGAAGGTTTCCTTTTTTTCATAGCAAGTACCAAAACTGGACACAATACTCCAGGTGCAGCCTGGCAAGCGTTATCTGCTTGTCTATCATTTTCCAAATTTAAAATAACTTTTTGGTATGTGCTTCAGACTTAGTGTTGTTTGCATTTGTTCAGAATTGTGATTCTCAAATGAATTTTTCATGAATTATAGCACTATTGTTTCTTCATCAAAAGCCATTGAAATTTCATTATTGCTATTTTCTTGCTTAAAACTACTTCTTCATTTAAACTGACAAAGAAAAACAATAATTTAAATGTCTAGCCACATAAATTGTATCTAGTCAAGGAAAACAGTCTGAATTTTACCAGTAGGAGGAAATAAAATTTTTGAAGTGGCTTAAAAATTCAATTGACTGTTTCCAGGAACTGTCTTCATCGGACAGCATAAACACCAGTGCCATGAAGGTTTCAATTCACAACATAAACTGCTTGAAAGTAGTACTCTATAGAATGCATTAGCCAGTGTAAAAAACCACATAAAACAGGAAAAGCCAAGTATGTGGCTATGTGCCACAGTGCCTCAGCTCCTCTGCTTAAACCTTGAAGAGGCACTGATGTCAATGCATCCAGCATTAGCTACATTTCTGTGTGTACTAGACAAGATAATTGAAGAGTATATCACAGGATATTATTTTTTCCCTGGAACAAGCTTGTTAGTCCTCAGCGTCCATTATAATTTAACCCCTTGCAAGCCACAATTAAAAAAAAATATTATTTTATGTTCATATTAACATAAATTGAAGTTAAGGAGTCCTAGTACAATTTTTATACAGCACTTGTAGCACATACAGAGACACACAGTAATTTCTTCAGTGGCTAGAAAATACATTTAGTTATTTTTCTTTGTTTACATTGCCTGAAGTTCCACAAACTACCTTTGAATATTTTACCTGGTGTACTGAAACTGCAGTGGATAATTGCAATTAAGCATATAACTCAAATTGTATTGTTTCCATTTTCTAATTGGGTGGCTGCATGTTACAAAGAGGGAGAAATCTTGAAAAAAACCTCATGATGCCACTTCTGAGGGTAGGCTCTGAATAGGATTTCATAAATCTAAAAAATCATTAATGCTTTGACTTGCTCATATTTTTCATATAGTAGTATTCTTGGGAAAACAGAACATTGAATGATTTACCATGAAATTCAGATATTATTTACTCTTATTACATGTATCCAAATTCATCCTGCAGGCAGTGATTTCCTAATTATTTTGAAAAGAGCTAAAACATCTTTTAGGCTGAGATTATACAATTCATACATTCTAAAGGATTCAAAATGAGTTTGTAAGGGCCTCAGTCTCCTCTTGCCTCATGCACTCATGCATTCTTCTGAAATTTTCTAACAGCATCACTTTTGTTGAGAGAAAGTTACTGCAGATGCAGAAGTGAGTCTGCTTCTGAAGATGGACGAGATCTTTCCCTGTGATCCCTAGGTCTTCAAAAAGTACAGAAGAATGTGCACTTAATTTCTCTATAGAATTGTTACAGTGTGAATCAGTAGCATAGTGAAATTATTACTGAAAATATAATAATCACTTCTATTTAAAAAAAAGAAAAAAGGAAAAAGTACTTTGCACTTTTCATGGGTGAACACTAGAAACTTCTTAACGATTTAAAAAATCTCATAAAAAAATTACACCTCTCAATACCTAGGAAATGAATTTTATGATCTATGCAATTGGTATTGATAGTCGCTCCTAGCCTTTGATACAGTGAAAAATACACTGTGCCTACATGAGAGCTTTTTTACTTGCTGTTGCAAGATAGTCCTCACACAAATAAGGCGAAGAATATTAAATAGCATCCAGGTTAAGACAAAAGCTAAATAAGAACATTTATTCATACCAGTTAGAAGAGATAACAAATTTTATAAAGACACAGATGAACAAAGAAAAGGAAAAAAAATAACATTCTCTGATTGTGTCAAGATTACCTCATAAAAAATATCTCTCTTCTCTCACTTCAGTTAATTTGCTTCTTAAAAGATGGCAGTCCTGATTTCAGTTTTGTGCCTCATGCTGCATTTCTCTTTGGAGACTGATAAAAGCACCCATCCATGAGAAAGAATGTCCTTTCACAGAACATATTTCAGGACTTAGCCCTGAGGGACTAACCTGAGATAGTCATCTTGGATGAGCTTGTTAACTCATTTAACCTGTTCTCCTTTCAGCTCTTCGGGGGAGTTCAGGCAGATTTAATGTCTTATTCCAAAGTTCATTTTATTCACTTCCATCCAGGAGTTAGTTCCTCTGGCTGCACTTCTTAATTAAAATAAGTATTGGTCTTCTTCAGGTATACAAATAACAGTCTCTAGACTTGATATGATCTCCCTAGAAGCTGCTTTTAGACAGGAGCTTTCTGGTTTGTTCCCCACTTCAGCTATATCACAGCTATGACAACTGCATTTGTACCTGATCCTCTGCCTCCCTGAGTCAGACCTGGATGTGGTTTTCTGATGTCACCTTGACTCATCGCAACAGACTTGCTGAATGATCACTGGTCTGAGACTGGTCTTGATGCTTTGTTTCTAGACCCGGTTCAACATCCTGATACTTTGTAGGTGCGGCCACTATTCCAGCTGCCTTGCTGCCATCCTTGCTCCCAGCTCCTCTTCCTTTGTAGCACAGCCTGCCCTTGGAACTCCCTGCCATCCCCTCCCTTTGGTGATTCAATGGCATGTTTCACTGTGAATTGTGTTCAGATATTTTAGTCCACATGAATCTGTGAACTGTTACATTTCATAGAATCTACAGAAGCAAATTCTTCAACTTTACTTCTTTATTAAGACCAGACACTGGCTTTGCCTGTTTGCAGACTCAATGTGTTTGAAATGACTGGTTCTTAATCCTTTTCCTATAACAACAACCATTGCTGTGCTCTCCGTCACACAACCAAAGCACCAATCTAGGTTTGGTCCCTTTATGTCTTTGTAACTGATCCTCAGTTACTTCATAGAGGAAGATTTGCTGCCTGTATAATGCAGGTGTCAAATACATATGTAAATGTATCCTCTACCTTTTGGTATGAGAATATGCACTACATCTTGTGGTGTAGTAACTGGTGATACGTTAAGCTTATCCTATCTTACAGTATCTGAACATTTTGAACAGACATAAGAGAGATGTTACAGGCCATGTTCACAAAAAGATGTTAGTCTAGATTTGCATCTAACCTCAGAGATGTACATAATGCTATTCATGTTAGCCTGAGGACAGCATAGCACAGGAGTAGAGAGAAGTACAATGACCCAGTGGGGAATAGCATAGATTAAAATAGCAAATGAAGGGAGAATTTTCAAAAATTACAAAACTAGAAAAATGCATAAAAATAGCAATACTTGAAAGTCAAATGAGAAATAATCCATTTTCATGAAGGAAAATAACATTCACCTAAGAAAGTTTGATCGTCATTACCACCAATATCGAGAAGTGCTGCAAAGAGACACCTTAATAATTTATTATTACAAAGCAGAGTTCAACTGCTTGGTCTCCTCTGCAGTGAGTGCTAACATGTTTCAAAAAGTTCAAAGATTGAGGATACAGTTGTAATTGCATATTTGATATAAAGTCCTCTAGTAAGGTCTCTTTCTAATTACACTGTTTATAAAATAGAAAAAGAAAACTTTAGAATACCTGTGCTTTTTTACCATGTGAACATACCTAAATGACAGTAAAATTGAAGTGTAAGAATCCATCTACGTAAGAAGGTTACATGTGAGGAGATAGTATTATATCCTAGTTTATAATAACTATATCATAGTCCTTAATAATTGTTACAGAATAATCTGTATTTTTCCTGCCTTTTGTTATTTTTTTCATTTTAACAATAATTCCCAGGATTGCTTTGTCTCATATTTTTCTCCAAAACAAATTTACAGAACAAATACAAGATCAGTGTTTGTAAACCAGTTCTGTTATGTGAACTTAAACATCTACATATAAACGAATGAAGAAATCTCTTTATTCATGGATCATACCCATGCTACTAATTCAGACCTCAAATAAAATCACTGATGTATCAGATAAGTATGAATTATCCACCTTGACATCTAGCCAAAGACCAGAATTTCATGATACAAACCCTTTAAGGATTCTTAGATACATCTCAGAAAACTTCTGAGAGGAATTATTGTTTTCAGTATTCTGCTTCTTCGAATTAAATATATAAAGAGATTTTCAGAGCTCAGTTGTACAAGCAGCTAAAATTTCCACTTACCAGAAAAAAAGTATTTATATTTTGGCTTTCTGATGGAAATTCATCTTCAAGACTCTCAAGAAAACGTGAATTTTAAAGAACTAATTTTGTTTTAATTTAAATGGAGCAGGAAGGGCTTTTTCCTGTATACATTTTTGGAGTTTGGTTTTGGATTTTTTTTCAACTCAGAAATCTGGTTTTCCAACCTCTCATGCTCAGCAAGGGAAATAAATGACTAGGGATGGTTTCGGCTAGAGGTCCCTAGAGGATTATCTTGCCAAAGAGCAGTCCCTCATAGACACTATGTTAGAACTGCCTGCCTTTGTGCAACATATTTGTCACTTTTAAGGACTGAGGATCCTAAAAGAACGTTATGCCTGTCATATATTTTACCGGAGACTCTTGGAACTGTGTGCATCTCTAGGTTTTATGTCAGGCGTTCAGGACAATACAACTCCTTTCCTGATTGCTGGCAGCTCTGCCTCTGCTGCTGGACTGAGGAGAGCCTCAGAATGGGAGAGACTTGGCCTTAGGCCATTTCAATATCCATAAATCTTTACAGACAGTTAAACAGGAAACAACTTGGATTTTCCTATCTACATAACACAGAAAGGAAGCTGTAGTTATATGTGACCCAAACATCTTCTCTTCTCAAATACCATATAGTACCATTTAAAATCTAATTTTAGAATGATAGGCTTCTTTTGTCTTTCAAAGATGAAGAAAAATTATGAAAAAATCTATTAAAAGTGTACAGTCTGAGTATAATGTCCAGGACGTCCAGGATGTAAGCGCTATACAATTTTTTATGGATGATTCTTCAAGTCAAGGCTTAAATACAAAAAAAATTTGGAATAATAAAAATAGGTCTTTGAAGATTACTTTTGTATATGCCTCAGAAAGACATAGAATGGAAGATAAATCAAAATAACTCACTACAACACAGTATAAACTCTGGCATTTCAAAACAGCAGGTTCTTTTATCCCCAGGGAGATAAACAGAACTGTTGAAAACTACATTAGGGATATTTTATGGTACAGCCTTTACATGTAGGAAGGAAGTTTGGCTGTCTGCCACCCTTCTGAATTAGACAAGCAGCTTCTTACAGCAAGAAAACCATGCTTATTTGGCAACACTTTAGGGATGTTCTTTCCTCAATATTTTAGCTTGTAATGGGAGTTTTCTTCAAGAAGTTAATAGAGTCAGATGTGATTTTGAAACTTTTGAATAGAAAACTAAATTGATGTATGATATCTTTTCAGTTTAGCCTGGTTTCTTATTTCCTATGTACTGCTTCTTCTCTACCAGTTTCTACCTTTTAGATTTTCAAAGCAAATTCCAAACACATTTCATCCTAAATTCCTACAGATTTATGAAAAGAAAAATGCTATATGCCGACTGGAGGAGAAATGCACAAAATATTTCCTTTGAAGCACAGGCTTCAGCATGATTGTACTGGATTATTATTATTATTATTATTATTATTATTATTGCAAATACACAAGCATTTGCAAAAGACAGAGGTGTTGTAAATTGTAGAATCATTGAACTTATTAACGTTTCTTTGGTATAGGTAAATGCAAATAAGAAGCAGAGAATGAACTAAATAAGGGTTCCCAGTTTGCATTGCTAATGAAAAGACTTGTATGTATGTAAATTCATTTGGAATTATAGATTCCTCTTCTGCGTATCAGTTTATACGAATGTATTAATTGCATAATTAGATTTGCAGATGAACATTTGCAGAAGCAAGAGAATAATGTGTCTGCATCTCAGTTACACAACTGGTGGCTCAATAGAATAGAAAAAATTAAGGAAACTTTAAACTAGCTGGCCAGGTACCACAAGTTGTGTAAGACACATGATTACAAAGTACACTGCAGGCTAACTTGCTCCTATTCCCTCTGAATGCCATTACAAATTAGGAGTAGCTCTAGAAGCTGAATGAGTACAAAATTTGTGTGTAAAACGGTTGGTCAAACACACGTACCATGATTGATGAAGCACTCATTTAGAGACTTTCTAGTGGCGACTCTCCAAATGAAATCTGCAAGCAGGGAAACCCAGATCTTTCATCATCATTCCCTAACATAAAGTTTTATCCAGTTATGACAAAGACCACAGGAACTGTGACTAACATTCGGTTCCATATTACAAATGAAATATATAAGATAAGACCAAGTGACTGCTTCCATTATGTTCGCATCCTTGGATGAGAGAGTTTGATTACTCTTGATACTGCAATTACTCAAGTGGGGGAAAAACTCCACTATGTAATATGCCTTTATTGTACAAATACTATACACTATACCGTAGGGTGTGTCTGTAAGGAGGTCAAGTTATTTCACAGATCTTCATGTTTTATCTTTTTTTTTCATTCTTTTTCTTTGTGTGTGTGCATGTGCTGGATTGCTCTCGATTTTATACATAAGCACATGTTCTTTTAAGAAGTTTATTGCTATAGCAAGGACAGAGCTGAGTGGTTGAGTGGGCTGCAGCATAATTGCAGATGGGATGCACACTGTGAAAAAGCTGATCTTTTAAATGTCAAGTCAATTTTAAGGGGAAAATGGCCTAGAAAAAATTATAGATCTATGATTTAAGGACACTATTTTTAAACAACTGATTGCTGAAAAGTGAAATAATGTTCAAACTCCAAGCAATTATGAAGCAATCCTATGATTTTGAAATTTAAATTAGTACCTTCTAAGAGAGATTCAACTTTTCTTTTTATACTACCAGATGGCTACTTTTAGAATCTAAGAAAAAAAAAATTTGTAAATAAATGGGTTCCCTTTTAAAATGTAAAATTTACCTTCTTCATAATCACATACTCATTTTAATTACTTGGTCCTACATTGTATAAATATTAAGATGGAAGCTGAGCTCTAAATAGCTTGAAAAAGGAAAAGATCATAAGTTAACTTTAATGTTTCACTCCTGTGTGTCAGCTGACTATAACATACAATGTCATACATTGACATTTGTTTGTATCTCTTTCTGTGAGTTTTTTAAGATTTTTTTTAACTACAATGCATTATCAAAACCTGCATTTCATATAAAAATGTAGTGATACTTTTATAAAACTATTATTACAACATCAAAACTCTTCCTATGTATTAACTGATTTTCACAATGACCTTGAGATAAAGTGGCACTAGTTTTCCATTTGTTGTGGTTTTAAGTATAGATGAAGAACAAAATTAAGAAAGAAGTATGTTTGTTTTGCTTTTCAGGTGTGGAAGAGTATGAACTTGGATTTTTACCACTTTCAGCATTTTAATACAGCTGTCTAGATTCAAACCACAGGTTCAATTACTTTAAACTGCAGTGAAATAACCCAAATGTTACTTCAAGTTTCTTCTGTAAGAAAAAGAAACTGCATTACAAATAATGTCAGACAACATTTTGCTAAGAATAGAATCACAAGGAAGGATAAGCCTATACAACTCTGTAGTTTTTTACTTTAATCATAGGAACTTTATCTCATTTTCTCTTTACTTTCAATAAAATTGCGCATAATTTCTGCAACCAATCATAAGAACTGATTGTCACAAGGATGCGAAATATGTGTTCGAGTCTTAAATATCATTCTGCATGTGTACAAGCAGGTGAATTCAGTTTACAGAAATTCTTTCAATTTCTAACAAGTCTATGTTTCAGCCCTTTGATTTTACAGTTTAATTGCATGGTAAAATTCAGGTAACTATTGAATTGCTAACTTTATACAGGAATAGCTTGGTGCTCCTGATTCCTGTGGAAATATATTTAAGGTAATAATATTTGAAGTCAACTATGTTTTCTAGGCTTCATATATCTCATTTTAGTTCAGATGGATGTACACACAGGCTTAATTTATGCAAATTTATGCACTGTCATGTATTGATGATACAGCAGAAAAGGAGAGCCAGAAGTATATGATGTCCTATGAGCAGCTTCCTTGCCTGGTCTTATTTCCTGACCCTGCTCCAGGCTGCCAGGAACTATGGGGTCATCCCTAAGGGACAAGCAGTGTGGAGCTGTGGTGGATCTGGGAACCTGCATCTCGCTGCATGAGGGACTGATGACCACAGGCAGGATTAAATTAGTTAAGTACTACTTTCCTTTCCAAGTAACCCAAAACATATTATGTGTTTCTGTATAGTAATGAAATCCTACTATTTGTGAGACAAAATGTGAGATCTCATCTGCCATAGCTCTATAAAATAGTTTTTACAGAAAGAAAGGAAGAAATATTTCTTCCTTTGCAAGGTCAAAAGTTTGCACTTGTGGGATATGAAAGGAAAATATAAATTGTAATCCTGCTAGAACTAGAGAACAATAATTTCTTTCTATGGAATTATTCCAAAGAATCTCTTTCCTGGATAGGAGTGTGTACTACTGTCAGAGCCCATTCAAATTATGACATCATAATGAGGAATGCATTGCAATAGGTAAAATATGAACTTTTTAGTCAATTCAAGTAACAAAAATATTAGTGGATGGATGAAAGGCTGTGGATATTATCTACCTGGACTTTATTAAACCATTTGACACCATTTCCCAAAACATTCTCCTACAGAATTTGGCAGCTCATGGCTTAGACAGACGTACTCTTTGATGGGTAAAAAACAGGCTAGATGGCCAAGCCCAGAGCTTTGTGGTGAACAAAGCTAAATCTATTTGGCAGCTGGTCACAGTGCTCCCCAGGGCTCAGTGTTTGAGCCAGTCTTGTTAAATATCTTTATCTATGATCTGGATGATGGGATTAAGTGCACTCTCAGTAAGTTTGCAGATGACACCAAATTGGGCAGGAGCGTTGATCTGCTTGAGTGTAGAAAGGTGCTACAGAGGGATCTGGACAGGCTAGATGAATGGGTTGAGGTCAGTTATATGAGATTTAACAAGACCAAATGCCAGGTCCAGAACTTGGGTCACAACAACATCATGCACTTCCACAGGTTTTAGGAAGAGTGGCTGGAGAGCTGCCTTGAAGAGAAGGACCTGGGGGTGTTGGTTGACAGCGGCTGAATATGAGTCACCAGTGTGCCCAGGTGGCCAAGAAGACCAATGGCATCTTGGCCTGTATCACAAACAGTGTGGTCAGCAGGACCAGGGCAGGGATTGTGCCCCTGTACTCAGCACTGGTGAGGCCACACCTTGAGTACTGTGTGCAGTTCTGGGCCCCTCACTACAAGAAGGACATTGAGGTCTTGAAGTGCATCCAGAGAAGGGCAACGAGATTGGGGAAGGGGCTGGAGAACAAGTCCTATGAGGAGCGGCTGAGGGAACTGGGGTTGTTTAATCTGGAGAAAAGGAGACTAAGAGGAGACCTTACCATTCTCTACAACTACCTGAAATGCTGTTGTAGCAAAATGGGTGTTGGTCTGTTTTCCCAAGTGACAAGCGATGAGAGGAAATAGCCTCAAATCACATCAAGGAAGGTTTATATTGGATATTAGGAAAAATTTTTTACTGAAAGAGTGGTGAAGTATTGGAACAGGCTGCCCAGGGAATTGGTTGAGTCTGCTTCCCTAGAGATGTTCAAAAAATGTGTAGAAGTGGCACTTTAGGACATGGTTTAATGTTAGGCTGATGTTCGGACTTGATAATCTCAAAGGTCATTTCCAACCAGATGATTCTGTGATTCTATTATTTTATGATTCCATGATTTTACCTAATGTAGTTAAAGAAGAATCCCACTATATTTCTGGTAGCCAAATATTCCTCAAGCCTAAAGGTCTTTCCTTCACCCTCCCCACAGTAGATGAAGAAAAGAAACAACTATAAGCCCTGGTTACCCACAAATTCTCAGCCAAATTTATTTCTGAGGAAACTGTACAAAATAAAGTTTGAGACTCTTTCATTAGGGCTACAGTATCAGTCTGTCCTGGGGAGATGGATTTAGTTTCAGTATTTTCATTCCATTAGGAATATAATAGCAGCAGTTTATAGTCATTTTAACATCCTGTCTGTATCATTTTTCACCAAGTCCTTAAAACTGCTTTGGGGATTATTTTTCCTTTGTCCACTGGTGGTTAATTCCCTTTAATCCCAAATCTTCCATCCTTTGAAACACTTCAGCTGTACAGAATTAGCCTCTCTCTAAATCACTCTCCTTCACACCTTCATATTCTATCACTCTGTATATTCCACAAAACTATGTTCTTCTCCAGAAGCACGCATTTCCACAGTTCACACCATTTATACTCAAGAAAGTGCTGACAGCCTAACCTCTCCATAAATGTGATTTCATTGAAGAAGATATTGACACAATGGCTTCAACTCATTTGCTCCTTGTTGACTCCTTGCTGACAAGAAGTCAACATCCATTTGAATTGCTTTGGGATATCCTGCCTGATGTCCATCCATGAGGACAGAATGGCACTTATCTCCTTCAGACACTTTGCCAGATATGTCAGCTCTACTAAATGTCTCAGGGCATCTCACATGGCACTAGACACCTTTGTTTACAAGACAAAATCAAACACTCCACTTCAGCAAAACATTTCTTTGTGGAAGTTTTGGGATAAATGCTTAAAGTTAAACACAGCTTCAGGGTACTTCTAAATATGAAAGGTATCCCTGCACTACTGTAGTCTGTTCCTTAAAACCCTTGATCTGCCCTCATACAACCAATAAATTGAGCACTGAAATATCCACTTGATACTTTTTCATAAAAAAACCCAAACATTTTTCTCTTAAATCTACAATGCAGAAATGAAACATAAAAGCCACAGTACAGAAGCATTCATCCAAAAGTAAGAAATTATATTGTATGAATAATCTGGGCATTAAATTATTCATAAATGGGTATCAGTTTTGTCCATTCCAAAATGCCAGTAAAAGTCAGTAGATAGTTATTCTGGTTTTAGAAGTTCTCGCATTTCCTTAGTTGGGTCCTTGTTCTCTATTTTTTTTCACTACATCAGTTACTATACTGCCCTGTTTTTGTAGCAGAGTTGTTATTTTAACAAAAAAACCCTCAAACCAAAGGAAAAAAAGTCACTTTTTGTCTTCCAAGAACTATTTATTCCTGTACTAATGCTGATCTCATTTTGTAATGGGGAAAATGTCAATAATCTTCAGTCAAAGGATCAATAAAATAAGTATTTTCAATTATATTGGATAAACTTTCACAATTGCAGAATTTTAGTGAAGTTATTTAAATTTTTATCTTATCCAGTAGGTTTGATTGTGCTAAAATGGAAATTAAAGCTTAACTTTCTACTCCTTTGCCTTTTTGGCACAATTTTATGGTATTTCTAAAGTTTTCATTAGGTTACATCAGAAAAATCACTACGCCTGTCTAATTATCATATTCACTATTTTAGTTTTGTTTTTCTCAGCTGGCTTAGGAAAACTGTATAGCTTATTAAGGAATGCAATAAGAGTTTCACAGATTTCATGTTAAAAAAAAGCATGTTTGTAACGATGTTATTCTCAAGTCAAAAGCAACCATTGATTTAAAATTACTCTAACTTTCTCATCACATCTCCACTGCTCTGTGTCTATACTATAGTTATTAATTACACACATGACTAGTACATCACTTCATTATAAATCTTATTTGCTTGTTTGCTTGTCTCCATTTTGCTGTTCCCTTCCTATCTGTACATCTACATTTCATAAAAAACTATTTCTTTTCCTTTCTTTATGTATTTTATTTTGAGATTCTCTTTATTTTTTCCCATTTTACCTTTTTATTTATGTGTTTGCCTTATTCCAGTTAGTTGGTATCTACTTTGCATATTGCCTTTCCCACTGGACCCAGGCTGGAACAGAGGAAAGGAGTGACAGAGAGAAAACACTACGTACTGGCTATAATTGCCTCTGCCACTCGATTTCTTGTTGGAGGGACTGAGTGAGACCAGTGCTGACAAGTAAGGCAAGGAGGAGAGGAGCCTATGAAGGAGTGAAACTGAGCCTAAGAAAAGGGAGAGGTTTAATTTTTGTCTTTTAATTTCCTGCTATGCAAGTCAGTAATTAAATATTTATTTTAATAAATGACAGGAAAATGTCAATTTTCCCAATGTCGAATCTGCTTTTCCTGCAACAGTAATTGGTAAGTTATCTCCCCATCTTTGTCTCAACCCTTAAGAATTTTCATTTCTGTTCTTCCGGTTTTCTCACCATTCTTGTCTTCCTTGGGGGACTGGAGGAGTGAGTGAGCAGCTGGATGGGAGTTTTTCTGTTAGTCAAAGATAACTGACCACACAATGTCAGTTCAAGATGTGCTCAAGGTATTTTCTGCACTCTACAGAGGAGATTATACAAAAATTTAATTTCAGGTACAAGCTTCAAAATCAAGGGTCACCCTGTATTATCTCTGAAAAAAAACCACGGGTGGAAATACTTCTCCTTCTGGAATGTCTGATCTTACACTAGATAAGAACTGAACAAACATACTAATTTTTTTTTCTGTCATTTTCTCTTAGCTTTTCATGTTTTCTCCTATTGTCTCTCCTCATCTTCCTGTGTCTTTAGTATCATGAAGGAAATATTCAGTCTAAATTTACCCACATGTATTATCATGGACAAGATGTGTTGAATAAACCACATCTTTAAACGATGTATGTCACTGTAGCTATTACTGTAACTATGTTATATAACTACTGAAATCTGGTCTAGAGTTCTTCAAGGTACTTGTTGGACTTTTCATAAATAATTAACTGATAAATTAAATTCTTCTGTTCAGACTGAGGACCTCTGAATAATAAACTGCCAATGTTTTTATTTTTTATAATCCTATGATGTAATCTCATAAAATCAGTGTTATTAATCTCGTCATATTGAAGTTAACATTGTTTGCTAAGGTATAGATCTTTAGATAATATTTAAAAGTATTGAGAAAAAATTAAAACTAAGTTTTCCTGATTATAACATAGTGTATTTTTTCCCTCCATTTTTCCCTTGTGATAGATGCTGTAACATGTGAAACTAGGTATTTTTGCTATTAAAGTAATAAATGCAACAGAATATAACTTGTATTTATCAGATATTCTTGTACAGATTACTGATATAGGTGACAATTTTCTGTCAATGTCATTAGCTGAATTGGTTGTCAATGTCATGGCACAAATGGTTTGAATATGCATTGACGTAGTGTACTGGCAATTTTGAGAACAGCAGTCTTCACAAATGCCAATTAGAGAGTATTATGCTAAATAATCGTAAATCTTGATGAATATTGGTAGACCATGACCTGCATTTAAGTAGTATGACAAAAATTAGAATTGCTATTCATCAGATTCCATGAAAACAGTTAGAAATCTTTAGAAAACAATAAATCTGTACATAGGTACCGTCTCAAATGATTTAAAAGAAACAGAGTCCTACAAAATGAAATTTGCCTTAAATTCATCAAAGGAATCTTTTCTATGCTTGCAATTAATGAAGATAGATTTTTGTAATGAAGATATGTTTCAATGGTTTCTTATTTGTTCTTTTACGGTTTGCAGTTTTCATTGTGTTATTTTTGTAACGTGAATTTGTTCAGTCCCGAGATCTTTCTGTAGAAAATGTAAACAGATACCTCTAAGGAATAATAAACTGAAACACAGTTGGCATAAACACATTTGGTGCTGACACCCAAATGAATGGTGTGTGGGCAGCAAATTAAACACCATCTTGCAAAGCAAAATGGTAGTATAACAGAGCAGGGAGGTGATCATCTACCTCCATATGGCTCTGCTGAGACCACACATACAGCTCTGAACACAGTATTTTTCTGGGTATTTCAACAGCAGAGTGATAATGAATAAACGAATATTCCTTAACACAAGTTAAAGTCTTTTCGAAACTTTCATTAAATATACCCTTCTTTATTTCTGTCAAAGTATTCTGTAATACAACTCTTATGCTTACATTCCAAGTTGGTTACTTTTATTATGTACACATTTCAGTACTCCACTGAAGAATATATAATTAAAAAATGTCAAAAGAGTTTAAGTATTGTTTTCTTTTAAAAATGAAGAAATTACTTCAGGAAATATACTTTTAGTTGAAATAAGAATTAATTTTTTAGCAGAATTCATATTAAGCCTTTCATAAAGCACAAGCCCCTCTGTCTTTTGCTGAACATAAAAGCACAAAACAGCCAAGTCTGTTTGTGTTTCTTTTTTTTCTCTGTGTTGTACTTTCCAAAAATGAGAGAAAATCGAGGAACACAGTAGTTCACCTACAGTGATCTTCACTTCTAGAATATTTTGAGTACCGTACTTGGTCTTACTAGCTATGTAAGTAGTTTTGAGGCTATTTTGATCACAGTATCACAGTATCACAAGGTTGGAAAAGACCTCTGAGATCATCTAGTCCAATCTATGACCCAACACCAACACCTACTCGTCGTCTAAACCACGGCACTAAGTGTCTCATCCAATCTGTTTTTAAACACCTCCAGGGACGATGACTTCGCTGCCTCCCTGGGCAGCGCATTCCAATGGCCAATCACCCTTTCAGTGAAAAAATTTTTTTACCTACAGCTGCTGTAAGTTTTGTTATTAATGTGAGGTCACTAAAGCGGAAGAGTGAACTAAGTCTTGTTCTGTTCTGCTTGTATTCTTAGTCTAGTCTAATTTAGCTTTTGCTATTCTCTCAGGCAAAGAGAGAATAAATAGTCACTACTTTAAGGCTCATCACCCACTTGATGATGTGTTTGTGTCAGGATGCTTTACATCATGAGAACAAAACAAAGTGGCCAAGTTAGGTACTGTGCTATTCCCCTCCAGTAAGAACAGAGTTATATGTTTGTTTGTTTGTTTTTAACAATAATAAAGTTTTCATTATTATCATTGCATACAATATTTAACCTGCCATGGGGTCTGCTCTACTTATCCATTGCTAGAACATGAAGTACAATCAGTGTAAACTTCACCTACAAAAGAGAAAAGACCTGATTGAATTAGGGAGTATAAATATCATTTTATTTAAAAAAATTAGCTTTTGTTACAACACAATATGTCCATTTTCCTACCACGAGACTAAAACTTGATCCTCAGGCCAAGACACAGATTCATATTTCAGTGAACTCCTTGTGGTCTCAGCTGCCCATTCATTGGAGAAAATATTTTAAATGAATACCTCTCTACTTTATAAGCATATTATGAAGGGAAATTCGGTAATGCTTCTTGAAACAAAAGCAATTGTTGCAACATTATAGAAATATCAAGCTGACCAAATGTACATATGCCTTAAGGACAGAAAATGCTTCAAGGTTTTTATTATAAATATTTGAATATTTGATCGTGAAAATACTCATGTTTACTCATTTTGTCAAGGAAAAAAAAAATGTACTATTTCGAGGCCTAGATCCTGCAAGCCTCTGTGTACCAGAAATAAAAGATATAAGAAACATCACTAATATCACAGCATTAGTCTTATATATTATGATAGGCATCGGCATATTTGAAAGATTAACATTTTAAATTGCATTGTTATGCAACCAGTTTGAATTAGAATAAGCAGATTAACAATAAAATTGCATTAGGCTTGTATTACATGAGGTGATATTAGCAATCACCTAAATTGCAGGCAAATTGGATCCCTCCGCTAAATGAATGGCCAAGTCAAAATAAGTGAAGGCAAATAAGGCAGAATATGTAATTTTATGCAAGCAGAGAGAAACCTTGGAACTCTCTAGGTTTTTTTTTAACAGATTTCCTCTTTATTTTATATCACCTTGATGAAGCAATTATCAACATTCTCTCAAGGACACAGATAAACTATATTTCTTGACTTTAACATAAGGAAGTAGCAGTAACTAATCACGTTTGGAGAGTAAGTTCTTGGTACAAAATTTATACTTATTTATTTTTTAAAAATATGAAGAAATCATTCTTCAAATGCAAAATACTATGCCTTAATGAAACAATTTGGTTTTAGTTCTATTACAGGCAAATTTTACTGGATTAAGTATTTTAAATGGGGAGAGGGGAAGGAGTTTATTTACATAAAATACACCAATTGATTTTAGTACTTCTTTGATCTAGCTAGTTTAAAGATTCCTCCTAAGGGCTTAGTTAGTAAGATCTTTGAGGACAGTCTTGAATTCAGCAATGTAATTTTGATCACACTGGTTTACCACTATTTCACAGCCTTTGATATCACTTCAGTCAGGGTCCCCAGTTCTTCACAATGTTTTGGGCACAATTTTGAATATGAAAGTGAAGGACTTGATGGCTTTGACTTCTTTTATCCTGCAGGCAAGAAGAATTTTTCAGCCAGTTGTCACATACAAGGTTTAACTGACCAAAGCAGTACTTAACCAAGTAACCTTCTCTCTTATATAAACTTGCAGGAGTTTTTACAATGCTTTTGTGTTATCTTTCCTCAGAGAAGTACAGACACACCTCAAGAAATACCACCTCAAAATTACAAGAACAAATACTTCTTTATAACTGTTGCGACTTATACTTTTCTCATCATGGGTAAACTCTGGTTTAACTTGACCTCACAACAGAACACAATCTCATTATCTGGTTCCCTGACTGTTCCTACTGTTTTCGAGGTCAGAGGGCCATGGCATTTCTGAATTCTAAAGAGCTTTCATGATTAATAGTGGAAGATACTCTAAAACTTTTCTCTTCTATTGTGAAATCTTTACCTGGGCTGTGAATATCTACTGATATTCAGTCTAGTTATCATTAGATGCCTTAAATTCAGTGGAGGATGTACTGGGGCACTGATTGAATTTTCTCAATACTTTAGGTTGTCACATCCAGATATTAAAATGCCAGGTTGAATACAATTACATTAAATCACAGTTCATGTAACAGATTTTTGAGTTACAAGTCATTGTTATAATATCCCAAATAAATTATATGATTATAAATTCTTATTAAAAAACAAGAAAGTGAAAGAGAAGTTACCTCTAATTTTACTGAGTGGCTACAGAGTGATAGCCCTATCCCTTTTTCAGTCGATTTGTTGTTTCCCTGTTAAGAAGATGATAGAAAGAATTTCTGCCCTTACAAATGCCTATTCTTAATCTTGGTAAAGTAACTCAGTCTTTATTATCAGAAGGCCTTTGAGATTATATAGTGTTTCAAGGATTGTTTCTCTCCGTCATGTGAGAGATTTTTTTTCCATGTTTTCTATTAAATTGCACAAACAACAAACTTCTTAAAGTAAAATTTCCCCCTTTAATGGAAACATGAAAATGTTTCTTTGTCAAACTAGAAGTCATCTTCTATAATTTCCTTGTTAGATATTTTTCATTGTCTCAAGAACTTTTAGATCTCTTTTCTTCTTTTGATAGCTGCTTTGTATTCTTAAGTGTCAAATGTATCTTTCACCAAATACTGCTTTCGGTATCAATCTGCATATTAAGAATGTACAAACATCTGAACATGCTAATTGTAGGTCATTACTCACTCTTGACTGACCTCAGACAAGATAGTGAGTAAGAACTTCTCTGTGAAAAGGAGATTGGTGTGACTTACCTCCATATTTTTTTGGTTTAATCCTCTGGCAATATACCAGAAGAATTAGTCAAGAGGAATTGTGAATACACCCAAGTGACCTTGCCACTGGGATGTAGAAAAACATAGAAATCATGCTAATCATTGCCTAGTCTTGTGTAGAATACAAGAAGCCTTTGTGTTTAGGTAACACAGACCTATGATAAACACAGGGCCACCTTAGAAAATACGCTTGAGATTCCAGCCCTGCTGTGAGAAAGATCAAAGCACAGTGGAAAACTACTTACCTTTCCCCTAATAAATACAGGCAAAGTGGCAGGAAACACACATTCCTGTTCTAACAAGAACCAAGCTCTGCAGTGCGTGTATTCCCGTTTGCAGTTCTTCTGCCCAAATGCTGGTTTTGCAGTTGCCCCAGATCATGAGCAAGGACCGAGCTCTGTGGTGCCTGTGCTCCTGTTTGTATTTCCTCTGCCTAAGTACTGGCTTGGAGTTGCCCTGGAATGTGAGGTTATGGAAATAAATTTATTCTTTTCATTTTATCTGTGGCTTTGTGGACTAAATTTTCCCTTCGCAACTTTCACAAACGAGTTAATAATTAGATGACAGTATGTGTGGAGTTGAGTAGAGGCTGCACATCTCTGCAGGATGGAGACTGGGAGGTAACACAGGGGGACCCATTGCTAGGTTTCCTCACATAAAGATGAGTGCAGAATTAAAACTTTGACGATTTGCCTTTGTCCTGCTTTTGACTGAGACAGAGTTAATTTTTTTTCTTGTGCTGTGTTTTGGATTTATTATGAGAGTAATGTCAGTAACAGACTGATGCTTTTAGTTGTTGCAAAGTAGTTTTTAACTGTCAACCTGTGGGTAACAAACCGTGAGAGGATTCTCACAGGTAACGCTGAGTGGTGCATAACTTATGTAGCTTCACACTCCTAAAGAGGGAGTGGGAAAAATCACCGAACCCTGTAGATATAAAACATTGACTAAGCCTGGGACTAAGGTCGGATCCAGGCACACCTAGGCTCCCTTCTGAGGAGGAGCTTAGAAAGCAAGGCCATCCATCCTGAACCTCCTGACTCAACAGTAAGGCCTCTCTCAGTCACTTGTCAGAGCCAAATCTATTAAAGGTGACAAATTTGCTATTCCATTAATAGCTTTACTAGTTTTAACAAAACAGAAGTGTTACTACTTAACATCAGCATAGGCCTTACTAGTTCCCTGCTTTTACTTACTGTTTTCCTATTCACGTGTTGAAGTTTCTCCTAAACACTTCTTATCATGGTATTGCAGTGGGAACGCATGTCCATGATCCAGTTATTGCTCTCCTTGACATAACTTGCCATTCCTTGTTGTTATTATTTATTCTGTTTTTATTCTTTAATCCTAGCAGCATTTTCTCGTTTTCACTTATTTCTGTTTATTGAATGCTGATTATTGTTCCTTTAACCTTAAGCGATTGACCGGTTCACATTTTGTATGACTTATTTTGCAATTAACTAGTTAACAATGAGATAAACCGATCCTTAATCCATATGTAGGTTCAGTTTTTCCTTAAGATGGAGGAATAGGATGCTTTCTCAGTTCTGCAGACTTTGGTTTCAAAATATACTGACAGCCAAAGGAGATGTTTTTTACTCTAGAATTGAAGAATACTGGCCCACTGATATTCTCCATACAATATATGCACGCATAAATGACTGTAAAAGTGAAAGGGAAGCATAGTATTAGACAGTATTGATATTATGTCTCTCTTCTACAGGTACATATTTTAAGTCTTTTGTTTTCATTTTTCAGAAGAAACCAGATAGCCAAGCAGAATAATGAAATAAAATAAAATAACGAGGATTTTTAATAAGAAAACTCTTATTGTATTCACAAGCTTATGTGAAAGTATATTACTTATGAAGTATTTATGAGCATGTTTTATTTATAGAATGCTGTGGCAGTTGTATCATGCAGAGGACTGAAAAAATGGCAAGGAATTTTTGTATTTTTTAAAAATGTAGCCCTTAAGACAAAATCATTATGTCTTTCTAAAATTGATAAAGAACATAATAAACTCCAGCACCTGCTCATTTCCTTAAAGAAACATCCATTTATCTCAATATTCTTCAGTTCTACAAGTGAGAAATATGCCTTTGGAGGGCATGAGACAATCCTAACTGCATTGAACAGATGCTTCATGCTTTAGTGTTTTAAATTATGTATGATGTATGAATGTTTCTTTTCATTAATATGCAAATTTCAACTAAAATTTTGCACAAGTTTTGTGTGTTCTATATCCCAATAAAAATGACCAAGTAAAATGTGATTGGTTTATCCATATAAACATCAACACCCCACAAAAACACGCGTTGGATGCTGTTCATTATAATGTCAATGTTTTCAGTGGATCACACTTTCCCACACAGTAGATGGTACTTTTAATGTGGCCATTCCTAACTTCTCTCTTAAATGCTGCTTCCTACTCATTCACAACCTAGGGCAATATTTGGTTTTCTGGAACATCAACACAGAATTTTCTTCTTTCCCCTCAATTTAAAACGTGACCCCATTAAAGATCTGTTCTCTTTTGGAAAAGAAAACAAAAGCAACAAAAAAACCCTCTCACAGTACCTTCCTCAATTTTTTTCTTGTGAACAACATTCAAAAAGGATGTTATAATTTCATCCTGTTATCTTGATCACATTTAAGCAGTGGTAACAGAATCTGTCAGTAACAGATCACTCACACCTGTAGTTGTCACCATGTAAGTAATTAAAAAATTACAAGATGTTCAATTATTATGAAGTTATCATCCAGTTTTCAGCTAATAGAACATTTCAAATTCTAGATAGGCATTTTGAAAAAATAATAAAATAATTAGAGTGTGAAAGGGGAGATAGTTGCCAAAAGCCAGTTCTTTCCAACAATAATACTTTTAACCTTAGTTTTACAGTATTTCACAAATATTTATCTTTGCAAATTTTTGTAAATTCCTTAAACATGTTGAAGAGAATCTTCGTGGTGACAGTTCTATTTTCACTAAAATTATAGGTGTGGCATGAGAACAATTAAACAAGCGCTGTTTTGTTCAGCAGTTATTTCTCTCTTGTGGTGGAATTTAGTGCATGCCTACATCCAAGCATGTAGTTATTTTTACTACATAACTTTGATGCATTGGTCATTCTCTGATATCTTACATAGCATTTGTACTTAAGTAGATAATTAGAATAATTTTCAAATGTATCTATTGTAACTTTATAATGTTATGACATTTAATTCCCTTTAAACATAAAGTTAAAGCTTTTGCAGAAAATTAATCATTAAAAGCATTTCTTCTTAAAATCCGTGGTTCTCATAGCAAATATACGAATACTCTTCAGGGCCAAAATTCTAATTTGACTATTCTTATAGAAGTGTCATAATCTATATGCATTATTGAATTAGACATCTCAAATCTTGTGGTCTAAAAGAACCTTCCTTCGTTCCAAGAAATAAAAGATAGTTTCTGTTTGACAAAATTCTAAAAGGAGAATGTGTTAAACAAAGCCTAATATAAAGCCTATTAAAATCAATAAAAGAATGCCCAATAGCTCAACATGTAATTGATCATGTCTCCACTATTTTTAAATCTGGGGCTTTTACTTACCTTTCCATCTAGAAACACTCATGCAATACATAGATACATCAAACATTCAAAATACAGATTCCCAAACTACAGTACACACATTATTTAAATTAAAAGACAACTCAGAGATTTGGGGATGGAAGGGGAGGAAAAACAAGAAAAAACCTTCAAAGTGTTAGTCTGGTGAATGCCTGCAATATGCTGAATGTCATTCACTAAATTGATGAGTAGGAAATAGAGACCAGGAGCAGAAGAAAAAGATTTATATCCTCATTAGGTAAGAGACATCTATTTCTGTGACAACCTTCATTCAGCATTTACAGTTGTGACTGACTACTTGCACACATTGGATTAGTATTTTCTTTTTCATATGTTGTATGCACTCTAGTTTGCAGTTGTTAGGAATTACATTACCAAGCCACTCAGGATAAAGATATCACCATGTCCAATGGTCAAAGGCAGAATGATAAAGTAACCCTGCATCTTTTCAGTTCTCACTTTACCTGAAAGGTATGTGCTCAGATTTCATAGTATTTACTATTTAAGTATTGTATTCTGTGCTGGGTTAGGAATTGGTTGGATGGCCGAGCCCAGAGAGTGGTGGTGAATGGTGTCTCATCCAGTTGGCGGTCACTAGTGGTGTCCCCCAGGGATCAGTGTTGAGTCCAGTCCTGTTTAATATCTTTATTGATGATCTGGATGAGGGGATTGAGTCCATCATCAGCAAGTTTGCGGACGATACCAAGCTGGGAGGAAGGGTTGATCTGTTACAGGGTAGGACGGCCCTACAGAGGGACCTGGACAGACTGGAGACATGGGCCGATTCTAATGGGATGATGTTTAATAAGTCCAAATGTCAGGTACTTCATTTTGGACACAACAATCCCATGCATAGTTATAGACTGGGACAGAGTGGCTGGAGAGTAGTCAGGCAAAAAGGGACCTGGGAGAGCTGGTTGACAGGAAGCTCAGCATGAGCCAGCAGTGTGCCCAGGTGGCCAAGAAAGCCAATGGCATTCTGGCCTGCATCAGGAATAGTGTGGCGAGCAGGACCAGAGAAGTTATTGTCCCCCTGTACTCGGCACTGGTCAGGCCTCTCCTTGAATACTGTGTGCAGTTCTGGGCCCCTCAGTTTGGGAAAGATGTCAGGATGCTGGAGTGTGTCCAGAGGAGGGCAACGAAGATGGTGAAGGGGCTGGAGCACAAGCCCTATGAGGAGCAACTGAGAGAGCTGGGGCTCTTTAGTCTGAAGAAGAGGAGGCTGAGGGGAGACCTAATTGCTCTCTACAACTACCTAAAAGGAGGTTGTAGTCAGGCAGGGGTTGGTCTCTTCTCTCAGGTGACCAGTGACAGAATTAGAGGGCATGGACTCAAGCTTCATCAGGGGAGGTTTAGGCTTGATCTTAGGAAAAAGTTCTTCACTGAAAGGGTTATTGGCCATTGGAATGCGCTGCCCAGGGAGGTGGTGGAGTCGCCGACCCTGGAGGTGTTTAAGGGGAGACTGGATGAGGCACTGAGTGCCGTGGTTTAGATGATGGGTTGGTGTTGTGTTGGGTTATAGGTTGGACTTGATGATCTCGGAGGTCCTTTCCAACCTTGTGATACTGTGATACTGTGATACTGTATTCAAAACAGTGATTATACCTCTGAATAAACAATAAACCAAGTCTTGCATAAGTGAAGAAAAGGAGCGAAAGAGGTGTCTATATCTAAGGTGAGAAAAACGGGTTTTGTTAATGAAGATGGCCTCTTTAAACTGTGTCTGCCATAGGATTGGTTGGTGTAGAAGTCAAAGATGCTTATATAAATATAAAGGTGACAGAGGTCTTTCGTAAGGATCTTTCCTGGTCCTATTTAAAATGTTAGGGCAAGTCCTACATTATGACTCCTTCTCAGACGTTGAGCATCTTACAATGAAATACCAGACACAGTCAATTCTGAGACATTTTTGTGTGTACAACCCAGAGCAGAAGTAGGCATTGAAAGGGGTTTGGTAGAAACCAGGAAGATACTTTTTTTCTTTCTGTCAGTGGTGTTTAAATATTTGCTGTCACATAGTATATACAGTCATTTGTTTAATATTTGTTTAAATGCAGAAGGGCATTTAAAAATCCACCTAATCCAGAAACCCACTCCTCCAAGAATCTAGTCTTTCTTGCCACGATTTTACTTGGTTTGTATATGAATACAGGAGACAACAGAGAGAAGTGAGAATGTTGTCTGTGAACTTATAAAATCATGTAGTTGTTAATTTCTTCCTGGGTTCAAGATGCCTGTACATGGAACAGTTGAGGAATGAGGTGGTTCAACTCACACAGTGTTACAGATCTGAGCATTTTGACACAAGAAAGAAGCTGATAAACAGGATTTTCCAGGCAAAATTCTCCTATGGCTTCTTGAGTAGCACAGTTTCACGCAAACTTATACAAATTTATATGAACTATATCTACTAGGGAAAATTCTTGACTAGAAAAGTATTTATTAAAGGATAGCCATTATGTATAGGAAAACAATTTTATATACTGAAATTCAGCAAATTATGTCCATTTTCAACACAACTTAATTCATTTTTGGAATGCACTCAAATCGAGCAGTCATGTATACTGAAAGTGAAGTTGACAGGCAGAACAGGATGTACTACACAGCGGGCATTATCTAAGAGAGTATACAGAACTTGCACTTACTTCATGCAATCAGTGGTCTGGAATGTCCTGGAAAGGCCATGTAAATGTATATGGAGAAAAACAAAGTACTTTAAAAATACAGTTCTTAAAACCTGAAATTAGAATTAAGACAGCAGAGTGATGATCTGTAATTTGTCATATACAATGGCTACAAACAGCTAACTAAGATTAAACTATACCATGCTGGAGCTTCTTGTGAAAAATGCACCTACTTTTACTGTATATTTTTTTTCAGATAATCTATAGAAGTTCTATATGAAAAAAGTATAAGTTTATCTAATAACAAAAATACATGTTTTGGATGAAGGACTATGTTACTAACGAGTTTGATAGTATGACTTATAAAATGTAATTATTTTATGTCCCATTCTCATTTCATTATCTTCTTTAGTTATTATTTTCCATCTTCTATCCTTGTTCACTGAATTGGTTATTAGTTTATATAATTGGTGTATTGCACTTTGGAAGAGAGGGATGCGGGAGGAAGAAGTGTAGAGGTCCTTGAAAAAGTAATTGAATATAAAAAATGAACCAGCAGAGAAGCCAGAAAGTAAATTTGATACATATTTTTATTACCTAATATTTAAAAGATCGCAAAATCTTAAAGACTTTTTTCAACTAATACAAGCAATCCATTGATTTGCCTTACGGGATAGTCAAGATCAAAAATCAGTTTACTTTGAATACTTAGAATTCATGTCATTTAATTTCAGTGTTTCTAAAATTTGACATTTCAACAGCTCTGTCTTCTGTAAAATTGCAAAAGAGGATATAGAAAACATGAAAGATGTGCCTTGAATTTTGCCTTAAAATACTCTATTAGCATGGTGTGATATCAGAACTATTTTACATATCTCTAGGAGTAGTAGTATTTTTTGCAAAAACTTATTTTTGTTCATCGTTTTTCAGCAATTATGCACTTATTTATCTTGTATACTGAATTGATTATGAAGGTCCTATTAGGGGTTGGTATAATAGCCTTTGTTAGGAAGACTTCAATAAGAAAACATTAAAGAAAACATTCTTCAAAAATACTAAGAAATAGAGATTGGAACATTGAATTGGAGTTGAATCTGTGATTCCTGTATCCAATACGCACACCCTAACTACTGAGAACCTGGAAAGATGGGAAGATTGGAGTCACGTCACTCTTCTGTTTTGTTTCCCATGTGGTTTGATCCTGTAAATGCTATTCCAAGAAATCTGATTTGAACAGTCCAGGCAGGTAAAAAGGAAGTCTGTGCTTAATTTGCAGCTCCTAATGAAATTGGTACTGAACTAGGTACCTCACTTCTCATTGCAGTTGATGAGATCTGTAGGTTTTCAGTGAGCATGCTGGGCAACACGGAGCGTCTCCAGTTCCAGGCATTTCATGCACCTCAAATGCAGGGCAGCATTTCCATCGTTAAAATGGAAAATAAAACATTCATTTAGAAGATAATTCAGGACCTAACATCCTATTATTTCAATAAGTTTCAGTCACTAAATATAACAGGCACAATCTTCTAATTTTTTGGCCTTACGCAAGGAAATTATTTGGGAAAGCAACACCTACTGCTTAATCTGTTCTGATCCTATTTCCTGAGTCTTCATTTCTAGACCCTCTTAAATAGATTTGAGGAAAAATGATCCTTGAACTAACCTGTAATGATTTGTTTTCTGGGATTTTAATTACTTCTATTAAACACTAGCATCAAGATACTTTTATGTTCTGTGATTATTTACTAGTACATCCTATTTTAACTAATAAATTAATATTTTAACAGGTTTATATATATCTAAACTCCAAAAGTTGAGAAAAATCACGAGAAATGACAATATTTAATTTATTAAATTATTAGAAAACTGTGCAAGACATATTTGTGCAAGGCACTCCGTTCTTGTTTTTCAGTACAGTTCCTCATAAAGCATGTTTTCTGTAATAATAACTCCTTTAAAACTTTCATATATTTACATTGGTGTCAGGAGATTTTAGAAGTTGCAAATTATACTAAGAGTTTAGAAAATGTTTTGGGGGGGAGCTTCTAACACACAGATTCTCCAAATACTGTAACAAGCTGTTGTAGAAAGATGAAACAAGAAAACCATGCAGTGAAAACATCTGGCCTAGTTGTAAGGAAGAATTCTGAAAAAATTCCCCAAAGGACTTCTCTGCTGGCATACTGATACCCAGTGAAAGCATGGACTGTGATGAAATACACGCATACAGACACAAAAATAATTTTTTCTTAGCACTATCTGCATAAAATATAGAATTTAAACAAAATAAAGATATGAATCTTCTATTTGTTTCAATGAATATATCTTTAAAGAGTAGAAGTATCTCTCATGTCCAGTGCATCCACAAAATAAACACAAAAATAAAGCAAAATGTCACATCTATCAAAACCAAACAAAATCATTAACTCTAATATGTTATACCCTGTTAGATTAATATTGCATCATCAAAGTATTATTCCAAATTATTCAGTATTGCAAAAAAGTAAGCTGTCTGCATTTTTATATATATATGTAAATATATATAAAACAAATTATTAGCCAGTGCTCTGTTTTAAGCTAAAGTAGAATCTGTTTTCTAAGTTTTCAGCTAAGCCTCATCTAAGTAACTTCATTTTCTGAAAGTTAATTGCATGGTTTTCAGACAGTGTTTCTCTCTAGAAGTCTAACACAAGACATTAGTATGCAGAAAGGCTATTGCTTATACTTATTCCTGTAGAAAGCAAGACCATTCTCGATCTGGTGAAATGCTGTAAGTGAAAGGGGAAAAAAAAGGTCACACCTGCAGGGAAAAGCGTATGGGACAGGAGACCATAAAACTGACGAACAGAGTATTCCATTCTATATATGATATACTCAGTATGAAATTGAGGGATCATGAGGAACAAACTCTTTTCTTTGATGGCTGACACCCAATTCGGACCTCGTTTGTCTTTTTGCCCCGATCCTGGATCCATTCATTCCTGAATCGAGTTCCTAAAGGCAAGTCCCTCCAGCTGCCGAGTCCAGCCTGGGATCTTCTCCTTGTGCCCTTTGTAACAACAGTAGTGTTGCAGAGTCATTGAGGGGGATGAGGGAGGTAATTTTATTTTCAATATTTTCTTATCAATAGTATTTTCCTTATTATTATTATTGATTCTTTAAAGCTCTTTTAGTTTTAGGTTGCAACCCACAAGTGTTTTTCTCTCTTTTCCTTTTCCCTTTTCCTTGGGGATGGTGGAAAGGGAATTGAGTCCATTGGAACTGCTCACATTTAGCTGCCAATCAAGCTGGGCAGGGCCTAAGCCATGATAGACAGTGTCAACATTTTTTAAAATAACAAGTTCAGGAATCTCATGTTATCTTTGGAAAAGGCTAAAGTTAAGTATAGGTAATAATACACTGAATAAAAAAGTCTTGTCAAACGTCATATCCTGGAGAAGTTACTATTCCCTACACTGTGTATGGTCAGGTATAAAGGACAATTTTTACTATAGTTTCATCATTAGGCATAAAAAGGCAGAGTAAAATAATTGATCTCAATGGAACTTGATTTCTGAAAATATGAAAGACAAAGGAAACAGTCTCTAGTACTGTTTCAGTCTCTAATTGGAAGCAATAAATGTAAGTAAAAGAAAAGTACAATGTACAGCCTTATTTTTGAGAATAGTTGTTTCTACACCACCACTGTTCTACTTATTTTCAATACACAAACAACGGAGGTAAAAGTATGGGATAGAAGTTAAACTGTAACCCAACCCAAAATAAATGTAAAACAGAGGCACATTTGACCAGAAGGACATATAATGTGTAAAACATCTTGTGAATAACTAAAGAATGATATATGGGTAATCTTACAACACTGGACCTAATAATTGGTTCAAGAAAAGAGAATGAGGAAGAGGGAGAGTATTGATGAAAATGTATCCCTGACTCAGCAAGTCCAGAATCAGGACAGGCTGAAGAACGAACAGGACTCTGACAACGTGTAGAAAAAGCTATCCTGAAACAAAAGTCTTCCATTGTTACAGGTCAGAGTTAAAAAAAGAACAGCGAGAAAGCTGTATTCACAGTTATCTCCAAGTCAGTATATCGACAAAAGATGGAAGAAATGCAATGGATTCTACAATCTTGCAAGAGTTTGCAAATCCTCAAAGAGTATGCGAAGCAGGGATTATGAAACTAGGTTATGCTTTGAGTGCACTCAGTAAGCATAAGCCAAAGGGACTGTGAATGTGCTTATAAATCGTTAGTGATTTCCATAGGAATCCTTGCAGAATGTTGGTAATACATAGTGCTTAACATCAATCTTGTTGTTTTTACAGTTTGAGCTTGCAATATTTCCTTTAATAATTTTAATGTGACTTTTAAGAAGGTTGAATCCAATTAAAAAGCTTATTTTTATCTCTGTCTTTCTCTCATATTAAGCAAAATGAATAGAATTTGAAATGTTCTTTAGAAACTCTAGAAATCAATAAACCAAAGTAAAATAAGGATGATGTGAAAACTATTAACACACTTCAAGAGGAAAATCACATACAAAGTTAGAAGAGGTATATGTTGCTTGACACCTGTACTGAAAGGCTACTATGGAAAGATGTGGAAAATTGCTATTAGAATCTGAGTCACCTGTACTCAGGGCAAAAGTCATCTTAATGGGTTTTGTCAGAGATGTAAAATGTAAGACACAGATGGTAATTTTTCTGCTCTACTTGGCACTGGTGAGGTTTCAGTTGGAATGCTGTTTCTTTGGTCGCTGAACTATAAGAAAGAAGTAGACAAGATTGGAATCCAGAATATAGTAAAAAAATGTTTAGAAGCTTTGAAAATTTCCCCACAAAGCAAAAATAGCCCCCCCCCCCCCCCCCCCCCAGTGTCTTAATTTGTTCTGGAAAAGACTGAAAAAACCCCCACATAGCAGCCTCAGTTTTTTTAAAGAGAATATGTTCTATGTCTACATATATGATGCAAAATATTTTCACATGGGTTGAAAATTTTAAGTCTATCAATAATATGTTTGTTAGGGCAATGAAAAAGTTGTGATTACGTATGTCTACAACTGTATATACCAATTCTAATGAAAGAGTTGAAATTCAAAGTGAGTGAACATTTAAAAGGATCAATATCTTTTTCCAACAGCATCACTTGAGCATCACTTTTACTTCCATTACTGGTAAGGCTGAAATAGTAAACTCTTATGACTACACAGTGATATCGACATGAAACCTACTCTAGTTTTATCTGCTAATGTATGGCAAGAACGCTTTTTCTTTATATTTATCATACTAAACCAAGAGGTTCACGTTATATTCCCCATTACAATACCCATGAACATTTTTGGCTGTCGAATCATAACCAAAATTCCAAGACTTTGCAAATGATTTTCATATCCAGTCCTCCTTTCATTCATTATGCTAAGTAAAGTGACAGTGAAATATTTTGTTCAACTTTTTACAGAAATATTTAAGGCCAAACTTTTTCAGCCATCATGTGTAAAATGATTTAGATGTGTCAAATTCTCCTTCAACTCGGAGGTGAAGGTTCTGGATAAAACCACGTTTTTTTTCAGCTGTATTATAAATGATTATACATTTTCTTGCTTTACTAGGTCAAGGTCACTAAGTCACAAAAAAACCATCAGAGATGTAAGAAAACCTGTTAATCAGGGTTTTACTTCCATGCTCATATGATATTTCAAATGAATGCTCAGGAGAAACTACTTGTGTTTACGAACACTTTGGAAAAAATGGAAAGTATTTTTGATAGCTACTGAATATCAGAACGTGAGGCAATCCACCATACTCACAATCCATATCATTACAGAAAGTTGAAAGATATGTACTTCATTGGTTGAGCTTTGATAAAGCAAATTATTTTCATTGCAGCACTTTTTATGCAGCCTGGTAATTTCTTGCTGCCAATAGGTAGGGTTTTTTTGGGAAAACTACAAAGCTCTTAGGAATACTAGCGACTATTTTTCTAAGTCAGCAAGACCAGCACAGCAAGACATTGTCACAGAAAATGCAGCATCTGTGAAATTCTGATATGCTGGCCCTAGTCCATATCATTTTCACGTGCAAAACTAATATCCACATTGTATAGGTATACAAAAACATATATGTGCCCACTTTCAAACAGGAAAAGCATGACAAAACAAACATAGCTTCCAATGGTTCATATCCTAATTTTTATTTAAAAGAGTAAAGAAAATTATTGACTGTAAAACCTCTCCAGTCTCATTTGACTCCAAAGTAGACATTATTTTAATAGTAACTGATAATTATTTTTGCCATGTCTTGAAAATATTGCGTATTAGTATTACCTGCATGAGCTATCAAATTAGCCTGCTTGAATACAACTTTTCAACCATCACAATAATTTCCTCTCTTCTGATGCAACATAGTTACTGCTTTCTTGTGACTTTGTGATCTTTTCTAATACTTACAATTTTCTGGCTCCCACAAAGAGATTATTTCAGCACTTCTATATTCACAGGAGCACCTGAACAGAAAAATTTTTACTGTTGCCTTTTTTCTTCTGGTTCATTCAATCTATACTTGAAGGAATTTTCCCTTATTCTTTGAAATGATAGTGTCTTCTTTCCAGGTGGTGTGAAAGAGTTTCATTTTTTCATTAGCAAATAATTTGTAAAACAGCTTTGAAATTATTTTTCATCAGTTGACACAGCCTAAGCCAAGCCCATTTAAACATAATTTGGTCTATATGAGCTAGTTTTCTTTTAGGTTCTCACATTGTTCAACCTTTTGCTTTTAATGATAATAGGAGTTGAGAGACCATTTCAAGATTTTTTGGATTTTTTTCTGTTGTACTTCAGCTAAGTATTTATTGCTAAAAGTGAAATTTTTCTTCACTGTTGCTTTCTTAAGCCAGTGGGCCACTGTTAGTCATCAGTTCCACAAGTTCAGGTTTTGGTAGCTGTATTACCAAAGCTGACAACCCTGTTATAATAACAGGAAATATAGAAACACAGAATCACAGAATGGTAGGGGTTGGAAAGGACCTGTGGAGATCATCTAGTCCAACCTCCCTGCTAAAGCAGGTCTCCTAGAGAGGTTGGACTGGAATGTGCTCAGGTGGGTTTTGAACACCTCCACAATCTCCTTAGGCAGCCTTTTCCAGTGTCATCTTAACAGTAAATATTTTCCTCTTATTCAGGTGGAATTTTCTGAGTTCCAATTTGTACCCATTGCCCTTTATCCTGTTGCTGGGCACAGTTTAGAAGAGCCTCACCCCTACACTTGACACCTTTCCTTTAGATATTTATAAGCATTGATAAGACCCCCCCTCAGTCTTCTTGCCTCTAGGATAAACAGACCCAGGACTCTCAGCCTTTCCTCGCAAGAAAGATGCTGCAGTCCCCTAACTATCTTTGTGGTCCTCTACTGAACTCTCTCTAGTATTTCTCTGTATTTCTTGAGCAGAGGAGCCAATACTGGACATAGTACTCCAGATGGGGCCTCACTAGACCAGAGCAGAGGGGAAGAGTACCCTCCCTCAACCTGCTTGCTACACTGTTCTTGATGTACTCCAGGATAGCACTGGTCTTCTTGGCCATGACAGCACATTACTATTTCATGGACAGCTCATTGTCTGCCAGGATTCCCAGGCCCTTTTCCACAAAGCTGTTTTCCAGCAGGTCAGTGCCTATCCTGTACTGGTGCATGGAGTTTGTCCTCCCTGGTTGCAGAACTTTATACTTGCCTTGCTGAACTTCATTAGGCTCCTCTCTGCCCAACTCTCCAGCCTGTCCAGGTCTTGCTGGATTGTCAGCACAAACTTTTGGTGTATCAGCCACTCCTCCCAGTTTTGTGTCATCAGGAAATTTGCCGAGGACCTCATACAGGACAAGGATGAATATGTTGAACAAAACTGGGCTGAGTACTGACCCCAGGGGAACACCGCTAGCCACAGTCTTCCTACTAGATCCTGCTCCACTGATGACAACTCTCTGAGTTCTACCATCCAGCCAGCTCTCAATTCACCTCACTGTCCACTCATGTAACCAACTCTTCTTAAGCTTACCTATGAGGATGTTGTGGCATACAGTGACAAAAGCCTTGCTAAAGTTGATGTAGACAACCTCTACAGCTCTCCTCTCATCTACCCAGCCAGTCACGACATCATACAATTCTATAGTGTTGGGCAAGCATAATTTCCCCTTCATTAGACCATGTTGACTGCTCCTAATAACATTCTTTTATTCCAGATGCTTGGAGATGACATCCAGAATGAGCTGTTCCACCACCTTTCTGGGGATGGAGGTGAGACGGACTGGTCTGTAGTTTCCTGGGTTCTCCTTCTTGCCCTTTTTGAAGATTGGAGTCTTATTATCTTTCCTCCAGTCCTCAGGTACCTCTCCTGTTCTCCATGATGTTTCAAAGATGACGGAGAGCCGCTTAGCAAGAGCATCTACCAGCCTCCTCAGCATTCATGGGTGCACCTCACCAGGTCCCATGGATCTGTGAGAGTTCAGCTTGCCTAGATGATCTCTAACCAGATCCTCCTCAACTAAGACACAGTCTTCCTTTCCCCAGACTTTCTCTCTTTCCTGCTCGGTCTGGGATTCCTGAGAGCTGGCCTTAGCAGTAAAAACTGAAGCAAAGAAGGCACTCAGTAACCTCACGTTCTCCATATTCTACATCACCAGGCCACCCACCTCATTCAGCAGCAGACTCACACTTTGCCTAGTCTTCCTTTTGCTGCTGCTGTCCTTGAAGAAGCTCTTCTTGTTGTCCTTGATGTCCTGTATCAGATATAATTCCAAGTGGGCTTTAGCCTTCCTCGTTGCATTCCTACAAAATCTGACAGTGTTCCTATATTCCTCCCAAGTGGCCAGCCCTTTTTTCAACATTCTGTAAACTTCTTCCATTGGAGCTTTTCCAGAAGCTCCTTACTCATCCATGCAGGCCTCTTGCCTCCTTTGCTCAGTTTCTTGCTTCTGTAGATGCACCAGTCTCAAGCCTGGAGTAAGAAGCGCTTGAAGATTTTACGGTTGTGTTGGACCTCCCTACTTTCTAAAGTCCTGTCCCATGGGATTCCTTCAAGTAAGTCTTTGAAGAAGTTAAAGTTCCCCTGAAGTCCAGTTTTGTGATCCTGTTTGTTGCCCTGGTTCTTCCACACAGGATCCTGAATTCTACCATCTCATGGTCACTGCAGTCAAGGCTGCCCTCAACTTTCACATTGCCAACCAAATCTTTTTTATTAGTACAAGGTCCAGCAGCACACCTCTTCTTGTTGACTCTTCTAACACTTGTGTCAAGAAGTAAGCATCAACGCTCTGTAAGCATCTCATGGACTATGTGTTCCTATCTGGACTGTGTGCTATCTTTGCAGCAAGTATCTGGGTGGTTGAAGTCCCCGATGAGAACCAGGGCTGGTGATCATGATGTTACTTCCAGTTGCCTGTAGAAAGTTTCATCAACCTCCTCTTCCTGATCAGATGGCCTGTAGCAGACACCCCCAATAGCACACCTCACATCACCATGCACCTTGATTCTTACCCATAAGCTCTCAACACTTTCCTCATTCATACTTAGGCTGAGCTTGAAGCATTCCAGTTGCACCCTCGCATAAACAGTAACCCCACCACCTCGTCTTACTGGTCCTTCTTTTCTAAAACACATAGCCACCCATGACGATGCTTCAGTCACGTGAACTACCTCATCATGTCTCCGTGATTGCAATGAGGTCGTAACACTGCAACCACACACAGATCTCTAGTTCTTATTCTTTGTTTTCCATGCTGTGTGCATTGGTGTACAAACATTTCAAAGAATACTGAAGCATGCAGATTTCTCTGGAGGGGTGTAGGAGGATTCACTATAACAAAACAGGCCCTTGAGATGATTTGTGTTCTGGTTCTTGACATGGAAGGCAGGTAAGGGACGTTTTTTACTGCCCTGGTTGGCCTGTCCCATTTCCCAGTTGGATGTGATGTCATGGCACTCCCTAGGTTCTTGAGTTTAAAGCCTGTTTCACCAATATATAATTGTCACTATTGGAATACAAGGAATTACATCCACTGCCATGATACCATTGGTCACAGTCAAATAAAAGAATAAATAGGTAAAGATGTAGAAACCATGGCTATAGACTCTGATTCTAAATAGATCTGTAAACTGTACCTCAAAAATGGAACAAAGTAATGGTCTCAACTCGAAGCAGTGACAACTGTGTGACAAAACAAGGAGTCGATTTTCTTATCACTGTTGGAACTGCATTGTTCCATTGGATTGACTCTTCTCATTTCTCCCAGCAGTTTTCTGTTTTTCAAGCAAAAATAATTAACCAACTTTTCAGACAACATGTCTTCTGAACCCTGGAGACACATAAAGTGTCATTTTTTTAAATTGCAGGAGATATTCATTCCAACTTGAGGTGTGATTGAACAGCAGAACTACAGAACACCTTGTACAATTTCACCAATTTCAGATAGCAAAGTTTTTATTAATCTTCTACAGATTCTTAAGAAATGCATTTTTTTTAGATCACTTAACAACATTTTCAAAGCTACCAAACTATGAACCTTTAAAGTACACTCCATTTCTATTTTTTCAAATTTCAATTATCAACATTCCCCTAAGTTAGATTTACTGGAAGATATGATAGCAAAAATGTGACTGCCTGCAAGTTAAAACTGGTTTTCCAGTATATGATAGGTTTCATATTGTAATGTCTGAGAATAAGCTGTGGATTACTCAACGTGAGTTCAAATAATATGACATGAAGTTTGGGTTTAGACATACAGCCTACATAGTACGGGCTACTGGAAATCAATGTCAAAGTAATAAACAGATACTGAAAACCTGCAGGCTGAAGTAGTAAGGTGTTTAATGTCATTACCTTGCAGGAAGAGCACCAAAGACTCACTGATTGACACCTACTGATATTCTATTTAACAGATGTTTGAGATCACGAATATCTGGAATACGAGAAATTGTGTTAACGGAACTGGAAATTTACTGATGTTTAGAAACATAGCTGAAGACAAACAGAAGCATTGGTGCAATCTAGGGTGCCAGGAGCTGCCACACACGATTTATATTCAGGATGAGGTGCACCATCAGTATTACCATATGAAGTTGTCCAACTGCTCTATGAAATGGTGACTAAAAAAATACATAATAAGGAGAAATAGGGGAAATGTGCTTCAGTTTCCAAGAGGCAGGAAAAGAAAAACTCTTGCTGAACAGGAAAAGCTATTTCTGTATATTCTTATAAAAATTCATAAAAATTACACACTTTGCATTATATAAGCGGTTATTATTTGACAATATCACAGAAATCTATTAAATAATTCAGTTATCACTATATGTTACATAAAGCATGTCTATGGAGCCACTTGAATAGTTTCTCCCTTGGAAGAAATTCTTATGTGGGATAACCCCTTCTTCAGTTCCAATACACAGATTAGCAAAAGACTCTTGTTAAAAAAAAATATGAGAAGTTATTATTTGTAGAAGATAAGCTCTTATTTCTCAGGATTTCTTTCATACAGAGTACAAAAATCATTTGAATATCATTATGACTAAATTGTTAATCTATGAAACTCTCGTTACAAAAATCAACCAGTGTGAAATTCTGGGTACTCCTATCTGTATATACATATGTATTAATACATGTATGAGGTCTGACTGATCCTATAGCTCGGGAACAAAGTGCGGGAGAGGAGAGACAAAGAAATGGTTATAGAATATGTTCTAACCTGTTGTCCTGAACCAATGCCAGGAGGGTTTTATTGGGATCCCCCAGACTGAGATTAAGACACAACCAAGGTCAGATGTTGTACATCAAAAAAATCTTCATTATTTTCAAAGGCAATGAGATAAGATGATAGAAACAGGAAAGAGTAGAACAAAGGCAGAAATCAGGCAAGCCTTTGGGATAGAGCTGCAAGAACAGTCACCGCCATAGGTCCATGGCACCCTAAGGTTTTGGGTCTCGAAGTCTCACGAGGAGTCAGTGGTGGGTAATTGCACATGGGGCTCTTTTGACAGGACCTTGTATAACTTCCTTCTTGGCTCAGGTTGCCATGTCTTCACACACCTGTGCATGCACACATGCCACATCCACCTCCAGCTCATTCTTTGTGCAGCTGTCACGTGGCCTCACAGTGCTTCTGCATAGTGCTTTCTTGTGTTTTGACAGTTTCTATGTTGCAGTCAATAATGACTAGCAACCTTGGAGGTAGAAATATCACAGGTCAACCTCTTTTACCTGTCATAGTGAAACAAGGCTCAACGTGATTGCTTCGCTCAGGACAAATGGACACTTGTTCAAATATAGATCTTTTCTTACCCTTGGTCCGAAAATGTTAGTGCACACCAGCCCACAACTTTTTATTTACAAAGCAGGTTTTAGCTAATAACAGCATCACTGTGCTTAAGCACCCACACAGTTCAGCCGACCTGGTTCCCTCTTCCCAAAGATCACATCAGGTCTCAAAAGAACCTATTTTTTTTGTCAGTAGAAGATGTGAAAGCAAAAACGATGGGAGATCCTCAACAGCCTTTCAGAAAATGATCTGCAGAATTGCTTTGAATGCTGACAGCATCATATGCACTGTGTGTCAATTCAGATGAGAACTATTTTGAAAAAGATCACAGTTGATCTTAATTTGTTAAATAAAAGGAGTTACAGGCACAGTCTCAGTTTTTTTGTGTCGGACCTCCTGGGTACACACATGTATATGTATACATGACAAATTTATGTATCTATATTATCCATATGTATCCCATATATACATGTTCTTTATTTTAGATTGGTAATTTTTCAGAAATCTATACTTTAATAATAAATAATAATAAAGAAATTAAATTATCTATATCTGAAGGTTATTTCTTTAAGCCGTGCAACGTACAGACAATGATTTCTGTATGTCTGCCACATCCAGAATATTTTCCATTCACTGCAAAACAGTCGCATTCCTGAATTTCAAAATAAATCAGTGTCAAGACACAACCTGGAATCTATCAAGTTCTAAGATAGTTAACATGGTGGCAACTTAGTAAATTCTTACTCACTTGAGCAGTTTCAGAAGCAGCATTTCATATACCATAGAGACTAATATATATATATCCTATCTCTAAAATATAAGAAAAGGGCCACAGCAAAATAACTGGCATGAATTTTTTAGGTCAGGAGATCTTGAGGAGTCATGGAGAACAGGGTAGGGTGGGCAGTCAGAGCTTTTTCAGAAGGTTAACCAAAACCCACTGAAGTTCTTGTTGTTTGTTCCATTGAGACTCATCATTTACCATTGCAGGTCTTTGCTCTTCTACGTCTCACCTTGTATCTCTGCTACTCAAGGCCTCTGCTATCATGCCAGGTCTGTTATTTGGCTGTGCTACATCTTTCTTTTAGAGTCAAATATATCTTGTTCTACATAAAATAACTGCTTTATCTATAGAAAACTATGATTGAACGATATAAGGGGAAATAAATGCAAAATAAATTAGCTGTGGACGCCTTGTTAATCAGAGAAATTGCATTCGCAGAGAAATCAAGCTAAACCAAGCTTCAATTAGATCGAGAAAAGTTCAAACAGAGCAAGACTGATAAGCCTCATTCACGAGGCCCTCAAAAATCAGTAAAAAGTTTATGATCTGTTTCTAGCAATGCAATATGGTGCTGCATTCTGTAATACAGAATTGTGTCCTACTCTCTGCTTGTTATTTCTGTTTCTACACATTTGCCAAGTCTGCTCTATCTGATCCCTTTTCTCATGAATCATACATTGAGTAGGGGTAGCAATTTGCAGAAAGAATGTCATAGTGTATAAATATTTGTTTTTATCAACAAAGCCTATGGGTGTAAAAATGTCAACCCAACATTCATTATGTTTGGTAGCACACTTTTAAAGCTATGTGCCATATGTTCCCTTCCATTAAAAAGACAGGGAAATTCCACTGATCCAATGCAAATCATGGTAGGGTATAATCATAGTAAGCCTGTAAAGAGAACCAAGTGGCACCAGGTGAGAAGTGATTGCCTTGAATACATTGTCTCTTTACAAGTATTTGTCCCACGGTAACACCACCTGGTGGTTTGTCTAAAAAGAAAAATGAGAGTAGCTGGAGAAGAAAAAGGCATCAAGTATCACCTGTGAGGCCAGAGTCTGTTATGCCAACTTTACTGTCAGTGTTGGAAAGACAGAGATGGGCAGAAATTCAGAGTTTATTGGTAAGTTTAACCAAACAACAGTTGAATTTCTTTTGTCTATTTCCTTTCAGCTCATTCCTTGAGTATTTTTCCTGCTATGAGGTCCTTCAGCTGCAGGTCTTTTGCTTTCAAAACCCAAAATAGCACAGTGGAATTCCTAGAAGGTTCACTGCAGGAGTTCTTAGTCTGCATTCAAATAATTCAGCACTCCAGCTTTACTTTGAAGAAGTACGGCAATCTGCATGTGCTTTCAGTGAAACTTTCTTGAAATCAGTAAAATTCATTTCCCCTATAACCAACCGCTTTAATAGAAGTATGAAGTATGAACTTCAGATCTTCAATATTTGGAGAGTTTTCCTAATATACAATCGAAATCACTGTTTACTTTATTTTTTGTGTTGTTCGTGTATGATGGGGTCTGTACCACAATGGCCATTGAGATGATCATTCCTCTGTATCCTGTTTTGTATTTTGTGAAATTGCATCTTTATGTATTCTAAACCTTCTCTTATCTAGATGGAATTAATTTTTTCTTATAAATACAGAATTATTTTCACATTGCCACACTACTGTAGGCTACTTTTTGGTGGTATTATGTTTGTAACGTCTGAAATATAATGGTGTTGTACAAAAAGTATCATCCTTGTTTAAAGGAATAAAATAATAGCTTCCTGCTCTCTTATATAATGTTGTTTATCTCCAAAATATTTCCCTCCTGTAAAGAATATGTGTCATTTCACAGGTAAAACAGCACAGCTAATGTCTTTTAAATCAAATATAAGGAGCAGGCCATCCCTATGTGCTGAAAGAAAAACTGGCCTGTCTGAACAAAAAGATTTGTATGGCACTCAGGAAAAAGGAGAGTTTATGACCTTTGGAAGAAGGAACAGGCAACTCACAAGGACTACAATGATATCATGAGGCTGTGCATGAAGAAAGCTAGAAGAGTCAGAGCCCAACTAGAACTTAATCTGCCTACTGTGGTAAAAGACAATAAACAAAGTTTCTATAAACGCATTAACAACAAAAGAGGTCTAAGGAGACTCTCCATCCTTTACTGGATGCGAAGGGAAACATAATGACAAGGATGAGAAAAAGACTGAGGTACTTAATGACTTCTTTGCCTCAGTCTTTAAAAGTAAGACCAGTTATTCTCCAGATATACATCTCCCTGAGCAGGAAGACAAGGATGGGAAGCAGAATGAGGCCCCCATGATCCAAGGAGAAACGGTTAGCAACCTGTTACGCCACTTAGACAGACGCAAGTCTATGGAGCCAGATGGCACCCACTCAAGGGTACTGAGGGAGTGAGCATAAGTGCTCATTAAGCTTCTTTCAATAATTTATCAGCAATTCTGGTTAACTTGGGAGGTTCCAGTTGACTGGAGGTTAGCAAATGTGATATTCATCTATATAAAGGGCCAAAAGGAGGATCCAGGGAACCACAGGCCTGTTAGTCTGACATCGATGCTGGAGAAGATTATGGAGCAGATCATCTTGAGTGCCCTCACACACAACTCATACAGGACAACCCGATGATAAGCCCAGTCTCCATGGGTTTGTGAAAGGCAGGTCCTGCTTAACTGATCTCTTATGACCCACTGAGTTGATAAGGGAACAGCTGTAGATGTTGTCTGCCTAGAACTTAGTAAATCCTTTGACAGTGGGTCCCACAGCACTCTTGTGAAGAAAATGGCTGCTTATGGCTTGGATAAGTGTACTGTTGGCTGGGTAAAAAACTGGCTGGATGGCTGGACCCAAAGACTTGTGGTGAATAGAGTTAAATGCAGGTAGCGGTCAGTTACGAATAGCATTCCCCAGGACTCAGCATTGGGGCAGTTTTATTTAACATCTTTATCAATAATCTGGACAAGGAGTTTGAGCGCACCCTCAATAAGCATGCAGAAAACACCAAGCTGAGCAGGAGTGTTGATCTGCTTGAGGGTAGAAAGTCTCTACAGAGGAATCTGGAGAAGCTGGATCACATGGGCCAAGGCCAATTGTTTGAGGTTTAAAGTGTTGAGTCCTGCACTTGGGTCACAACAACCTCATTCAATGCTACAGGCTTGGGGGAGAGTGGCTTGATAGCTGCATGGCAGATAAAGACCCAGGGGTGATGGTTGACAGCCAACTGAACATGAGCAGAGGCCGTGATGGTCCAAGAAGACTCTTTCAGCACCAAAATATGTTCTTAATGCTGCTGTGTTTCCCTTCCTCTCTCTCAACACTACTAAACATTTTTTCGGCTTCTGTTTTTTTCTTATTTGTTGGGTTTGGGTTCATTTTTTTGAAGTGATACCTTCTTTGTTTAAAAAGTCCCCTGGAAGCCCCTCATTATTGCATCCTTTATGGCAATAATTTGTAGCTTGTCTTTTAGCATCTTCCGCTTTCAGCAAACAACATGAGGCCAGAAAGTTTTGGGTGCTGTATACAAACATATTGTGTGGACTTGCATTCCCATTGTATGGCTTGTTTTTTTCCAGGCCATTTTATAAAGACAGGAAGATGTGCAACCCCACAATACGAACTGCTGTTTCATAGTTTGCTTGTGGTGCTTTTCAGACCTCTTATTCTCCAACTTATACTTTTGATTTTGTTTCTCTTGAAATGTTGTACTTTTCAGTACTGTTATATTTTGTCTTAAAGCAGTGTTTCTGTTTGTCATTGTGCATTTTGATAATGCGTTGCTTCTTGCCTTGGTGTATGAGCTAGCTTAGCGTCATCCACAAATTCTATCTAAAGCCTCCATACTACCCTCTCTGAAATACCCAATTAACTAAATCAGGAAAAGTTAACAAAGAATAATTTTTCAACGAACTGTGTACCATCCTCCAATCAGTTTTATTTCTAGTTCTTATTTCCATAGTTTCAGGCAATTAACACATAATTTCCTATCTAGTTGCTATATTTGCATCTGTGCAGTTTTCCAAAGAACTGTTTTATCTAATACATTAATTTGTTTCAATGCTATTATTTTCAAACAGTGTATAAAACAATTTTCACTGAAATAACTGATTGATTAGAAAGCATATATTTTATTTGGACTCTAACTGTATCAATGTATGAATTTTAACAGTCTTTTTCACTAGCAGAAAACGTTATTACTGAAGTCTCTAATATTTTCCATAAATCAGTGTGTGCAATAAATGCCTTTAAAAAGTAGAGTGAGTCTCATTAAAGCTCTTGCTAAGAAATATGCACAGAGCTTAATTATTTTCCTTCAGGTCTCCTGAATAATAAAATCTGCCCAGATCATATCAGTCTTAAAAATTTCAAGCTCTTGGAAATGAACATGATGTAATTTTTAGTTCTAATTAGTAATTTGGAGATATTTTAATGCATATCTGGTTCGGGTTTTCTTTTAAGTTTTTTAGTTATAAAATGAAGTTGAATTTTTTTTATTACTTGAACAAGGAAAACTATAAAATACGGGAGTAAATATAAAAAGTTAAATTAGCATCAGTACTGTGTTATCATTCAGACCATCAATTGTTATTCTGATATGTGTTCTGCATAATAAGAATGCAACTGAACAATAAATTGAAACTTTTACTGATCATCTATTACCTACATCATGAACTGAAGATAATTCTTCATAATTCTTTACGAAGTAAGACTTTACACACTTACATAAATAAAATTAATAAGAATAATTTACAATAATAACTTCAATTGTTGATGCTCTGTGCAGTACAAAAAAAAAGATGGCATCATAGCCAATCCACTTCGACCAGAAAAACCACAGTCCAAAACTGAGGCAGCAGTTTTCTGAATTACAATAATTACTGACCTATATAGTCACACTTCCATATCTCTGTCATGTTACTTGCTTTAGTGGAAAATAAATGCAATTATTATGCACATAATTCCTAGAGTATATAAGGTTAGTTTTACAAAAAAATACTACCTAAAATTTAAGCGATATTTTAAATAATAAGGAATAATTTTATCTATATTTACAATCACATTGTCTTAATTCCTGTGCGTATTTATATATTTCACGTTTGTTTATCTGTACAGTTCATATTTGTAAATGTCACGTACGTTATTGAGAAAAGCAAATAAACTTTACATGAGTGCCCATGTAAGAACAAGACATGAATAATAAGTTATTATATCTCATGAATTAGTCTAGATGAGTAGTAAATTTGTCTAATAAAATTTCTCATTTGCTACATTTATTATCTGAAATTATTTGAAACAGAAATATGTTTAAAAACATATTTCGTTCAGCTTAACTTTATTGCTTGTTTATTACAATCTTTTAAGACCCATTGCTGTTAACTGTTACACTTATCAGTAATTTCAGTCTATGTAATGATTATACTATGGGCTGTGACTTGCACTGTAACATAGAGGCAGCATTATATTTGCTGCAAGATTAGTTAGTTGAACCAAAACTATGTGAGGGCAGGAAGAGTAAAAAAGATAGCCATTGAACGAATTCAAAAGGAAGATAAGATGTCCACCCAGATACTTCCTTTCCAGTGTAAGATTATTCAGTACACTATTCAGTACAAAATATTTGCTGTCGTTTAATCTGATCTAATTTTGTTTCTCTTAAAGGGATGTGAATAAGAATTTCCACTCAAACGAAACACATCTGTGAAAAGTTAGATTGTTATGATGGCTGGAGAAAAGCAAGGAACCTACTTCCTGAAGCACCTAAATACTCTAATCACTCCAGTCCAGCTTGTGAAGTCCTGCCAGCTTGTAAAAGGAAACTGATTACAACCTTTTTCTACCCAGCATATTTCACTTGGGACTTCCAAAAGAACCAAACTACAACCTCTGTTTTCTTTAGTCTTCAACTGATCCTCTCTTCCAAATTGTTTAATATTTATTTCCTTCTGGTACTCCTTGGATGAGAAAAATAAGATTCTTTTGAAGTTGTTTTAGACAATAGTGCACCCATTTTTTCAGGCAGTGGTGTAAGGAGGAGGTGTGGAAGAGGCATAATTTTGGGAATGTTGTTTACACAAGTCTACAACAGATTAGATTCTCTTGTTTGGAAGATACAGTTAAAGCATGAAAAAAAGGAGAAATGTAGTATTTAATTTATTATTGTTGCCTTTTATTTTAATTCCATATTTAATATTGGAATTGTGTTAAATACATAAGATTAACATTAAGATTACTGTTATGCTTTTGTAAATGAGGACTGAAAACTTCTGTTCTTCTTCCAGTAATGAAGAATTTTTCCTGGGCTTGGTGAGCTGAGGATTTAGTGTGTCATTGGCCTTCGTGAGAATATGATTCTCTATTTGGAAGGGAAGAGGAAAACATTCCTTACTGACACAGTAGAAGTGTTGAAATTTATCAGAACTCTGACAGAGAGGGTAACCTTTTGTAGACTTTTATTAAGTACATTATTTTAACTAGTTACAGATTAACTTGTCCACATTAAAATTAACAGTTATTGTACATAGATAATTTTAGTCTTTCAGAGAAAGCGGGAAACTCTTCGAACTTTCTCTTTTTCTGTTAATTTGGATTGTATGCACCTAACAGATAGATATAGCATACAGAATAAAATGAACCAAAAATCAAAAGACTGGAGAAAAATGAGGGAATAGCAATGGCTTTTTTGTTTCAATGAAAAGATATGTGGATATAGTCTGCATTTTATCATATTGATACACATACTAAATCATTAATTGTACATTCCTGTTTCTTTAAGACACATTACACAATGGTATAATAGGCTGCAGATTACACTACGTATTTGCAACACGTGCCAAATGCTACGAAACTGGGACTTAGTCTGAGAAAAATAAACTGAAATGTCAGTGTAAACACATATATTCTGAGATCAAAGTCTACATCTAATTTCCCATTTCCTTCAGAACATAATGTTCTTTAAAAACTGATTGATTACATCTTTCTGAAACAATGTTTATAATTTGTGTAGAAAAGGGAGGGGTAGGGGAAGGTTGCGATTGTTAACTGTGCATTTTGAAAATTAGCCTTGAAGTTTGATATTGAGCAGGCTTTGGCCTGACCTTTAAAAGACACTTCATTTTTGTTGGATGCCTTGGATTCCTATGCAGTTTATTACTCCTTCAAAGGGAGCAGTTACATTTAAAATTTCTAGCCTGAATTTAATTTATAGCCTATTTCACTGGTGAATCACACATTGGTCCACTGCAATAGCCTTCATATTTAAAGAGTAATTGCCAATCAAAAGTTTCAGTCGCTAATGGTCTTGTTTTGTTTGTTTAATCTGAAGTAGAAATAAGGTAATTAATATCTGAACACATTAACCATTTGCTGGTACACAGTTTTAAGAGAACTAGTGTTGCACTGATAATCCTCAGATGAACAAATATAATAAAAACAGCAAAGGATTTGGCAAATAGATTTCATATTAGACATTTTAGACTCTACTGAACGTTAATTAATTTTATGTCTCATCGTTGTACCTCAGTAGGACTTGAGTGACCTATTGTAGATCCTAAATGGCTCCTGTACTGTTAGTCACGTTTTTAAATTTCTTTTTCTGAAACTTGGCGAGGATCGGCGGCAGGAAAGGTAAGTTCTGCAGCTGGGTGCTTGTTCGAGGTGGGCAGCGAATCTCCCGAGAGGCGAAAGGCTCAGAAGAGAACCGCGGGTCCGCCAACCTCCACAACCACGGAACCGGCAGCGGTCACGTGGGTGGATGACGGCGCAGGGGGGCGGTCCCGGCAGCAGCCGCGGGAGATTTAAAACGTCTCCCTGGGAGCGCCAGCGACCGGAGCGCGGCTCCGCGAAAGAACGCGGCTTCGCAGTTTGTTAAGGCGACAAACCTGAGCGCGGCGAACAAGGGTGTGGCACGGCACGGCAGTTCGAACAGGCAAGGAGCAGCCACCTCATTAGTCTCTCAGGTGATTTTTTTATTTTTTTTATCTCGACTAAAGCTGATAATGGTTTACAAATGAAAGACAGCTGTCACTGCTGTTAGCACTAGGAGTGCATCGACACAAACGGAATCCTACAAGAAGGGTGCAGTCATACAGGTCGCTGGCTGCACAGACTGTTTGAGCCTGGCAGCATTAGCTTCAGACGACAGTGTGAGAGGAACCTGTGTGAGATGTGAGTAGGTGAATGATTTGCTATACATTGTAGCGGAGCTCAAGGAAGAGGTAGAAAGGCTGCGGAGTATCAGAGATAGTGAGAGGGAAATTGACTGGTGGAGTCAAACCCTTTTGGTCTCTAAGGAAAGTCAGCAGGAGAGTGTGAACCCCTGCCCCTCCTGCCATCAGGCAGATAGAGCTAATAGAGAAGATGGAGGGGAATGGAAACAGGTCCCTGTTTGGAGAGGATAAAGAACTCCCTCTGAACCCCCATCACATCCTCAGGTGCCCTTAAAAAAACAAATATGAGGTTCTAGACTCAGATAGTCTAGTAGAGGTCAGCTATGAGGGAGATCTGTCTGGAGGGCCCTCTTCTTCTTGCACCCTGTCTTCCAGACAGATAAATACAACAACTGTAAGAAAGGAAAGAAGAGTAGTTGTAGTTGGTGACTCCCTTTTGAGAGGAACTGAGGGCCCTATATGTAGGCCGGCCCCAACCCAAAGGGAGGTTTGTTGTCTTCCTGAGGCCAGGGTGAGGGACACTGCTAGGCAACTTCCTGAGCTAATTCAGACCTCAGATTACTATCCACTGTTGGTAATCCAGGCTGGCAGTGATGACATCGATAGGAGAAGTGCCAGGGTAGTCAAAAAGGAATTCAGGGCACTGGGTAGGTCAGTCCATGGGACAGGTGCACAGGTAGTATTCGCTTCAGTTCCTGTAGTGGCTGGAGTGAATGGGGCGATGCATGAGGAGAGAATTAGGAAAACCCACCTTATCAATAGGTGGCTAAAGGATTGGTGCCACCGTCAAAATTTTGGTTTTTTTGATCATGGGGCAAACTCTGTACTACCTGGTCTTCTTAAATCAGATGGGCTTCATCTGTCTAAGCAGGATGAAAAGGTTGTTGCCCATAAGTTAGCGGGGCTCATCAGGAGAGCTTTAAACTAGGTCTGAAGGGGGAGGGGATTGATATCAGGCTCTCCAAAGTTCAACCGAAGGGTGATAAGACTGAATTAAAAGTAAAATCAGCAGCCCAGCTGAAGTGCATGTACACTAATGCACGCAGTTTGGGCAATAAACAGGAGGAGCTGGAAGCCATCATGCAGCAGGAAAGCTATGATGTGGTTGCCATTACAGAAACGTGGTGGGACGACTCGCATGACTGGAGTGCTGTCATAAGTGGCTACAAGCTCTTCAGAAAGGACAGGCAGGGTAGGAGAAGTGGAGGGGTGCCTCTGTATGTTAGAGAGTCTCTTGACTCTGTAGAACTTGAGGTCACCAACGATGGAGTTGAGTGCTTGTGGACCCGAATAGGATAATAAGACTGACATCCTGGTGGGAGTCTGTTATCGACCACCCAACCAGGATGATGAGGGGAATGAGTTATTCTACAAGCAGCTGGCAGATGTCTCAAAATCACCAGCCCTTGTTCTTGTGGGTGACTTCAACCTGCCGGATATCTGCTGGGAGCTCAACACAGCAGAGAAGAGGCAGTCTAGGAGATTCTAAGAGAGTATGGAGGATAATTTTCTGCTCCAGCAGGTAAATGAACCTACCAGAAATGGGGCCCCACTAGATCTGCTGTTTACAAACAGAGAGGGATTGGTGGGAGATTGGTGCTCAAAAGAACCTATTTTTTTTTTGTCGGTAGAAGATGTGAAAGGAAAAAAAGATGGAGTTCCTCAACAACCTTTCAGAAAATGATCTGCAGAATTGCTTTGAATGTTGGCAGCATCATATGCAACTGTGTGTCAAATCAGTAGGGAACTATTTTGAAGGGGATCGTAGTTGATTTTAATTTGTTAAATAAAAGGAGTTACAGCCACAGTCTCAGGGGTTTTTTTGTGTTAGACCTCATATAACCTGAGCATTCAAAATGTCTTATCCATAGCATCTTACAAATGTTTTTCCAGGATGCAAAATTAGAGAGGTCTTCCTTTTTGTTTTAATCAGAAGTTGTTCATTTTCTCTTCTTCTCTGTCCCTGAGTCTTTTTATCATCCTTAACCTACAGAAGTCAGCATGCAAAATACATTTCAGCAGTGTTAATTCTACTGTGCCATGTCATTCTCTCACTGAAATTTTTTGCAACAGAAAATTTTTTATGACATTTCAAAATGAATTAATTTGAATCACCAACACACTGACTGAACTCATTCAAGCAAATGATGAAATCAAACTATATATTGTTTTTCACTTATCTGTATTCCAGTAACAATGCTGTTTACCTTCTAGTTTTGCAAATATCACAGTATCACAGTATCACAAGGTTGGAAAGGACCTCTGAGATCATCAAGTCCAACCTATAACCCAACACTAACACCAACCATCATCTAAACCATGGCACTCAGTGCCACATCCAATCTCCCCTTAAACACCTCCAGGGTCGGCAACTCCACCACCTCCCTGGGCAACGCATTCCAATGGCCGATCACCCTTTCAGTAAAGAACTTCTTCCTCACATCAAGTCTAAACTCTCCCTGACGAAGCTTGAGTCCATGCCCTCTAGTTCTGTCACTGGTCACCTGAGAGAAGAGACCAAGCCCTGCCCGACTACAACCTCCTTTTAGGTAGTTGTAGAGAGCAATGAGATCTCCCCTGAGCCTCCTCTTCTTTAGACTAAACAGCCCCAACTCCCTCAGTCGCTCCTCATAGGGCTTATGCTCCAGCCCCTTTACCATCTTCGTTGCCCTCCTCTGAACACATTCCAGTGTGTATTTAAGTCCATTTCAATTAGTCAGTTAAAAATAATCTAAAATACTTTTAAAAAACATCTAGAGAAGCAGAAGAAATTCCTATTTGATCAAGAATGCTTGGAATCCTTTGTGCTTTGCTCCCCAATGGGGCCTTACCTGATACATATTCAGTGGAGTATATCAGTATGTGATGCTATAAATATGTAGATTGCTAGTATTTTAAAATCTAGTTTTTGTTAAGTTTTTAATGTGTTTTTTTTATTACCCAGTTGTCTATTTCTGCCAGATGTAATATCTCAAACTCTCAGGAATCACTAGTGCTGACCACTCATATTCTAAGACAATGTACATAATATGCAGCATGTATAGATCAATCTGAAATAGAGTAGAACAATTAGGAACAGATTTTACAACCATTAAAGAAAAACATAGGACTGTATTTGTGACAGAGATGTTCAAGTATCAGCCTGACAGATCCTGCTGTGCAGGAAGGATATGACCATGCCCTTTCTTAAGACTTCTCAGATTTGGCTAGAGGGATTAGATACAGCAGAGCATGAACAGAGATGATCAGCCTCAAACAGAATGCATGTAAACCCACATCAGCATCATGCATAATCACAAAGAGAGTAGGTAGTACAACTGGAGTTGTTTTCTGCAATTGCTTGTTTCTCCGCGTGAAACCACTGCCAAGACAGAAAACACATTTAGAAACAGGAAGGACAGAGCATCATAGAATCAAGTGTAAGAAGCTGCAGTGGATCACTGTTGATAGGGATAAGAAAACTGAGTATCTCTGTTCCAGAACTGAGAGCAGAAAACAATGTGTTTGTGAGGCCTTCTTGTTCTTCAAATGTAGATAACTACTGGTCTGTGATAAACTATAAAAGCAGATAGTATTGTATATAACAGTAATCTAACGAGATAAGATGGGGAGGCATCAGCATAATTCTGTATTTAATAACATAATAGAGTAAAAAGGAAAAAGAAATATATGCCTGAATGCTAAATATTTCATCTTTGACTAAAAATGTGTACTAAGACTGTCTCTTAAAATCTTACACTGCAGAAGCCTGGGGTGGAGGTGTTTGTGGTCTCAGTGTTGCCAACTTATGACACATGGTATAGGTGTTGAAACCTTATGACACCATTAGGAGATGCTCATGAGGAAAATCTCTTGAATAGATCATACTATACTCTCATATGATTTTCCTATACAGTGTAAAGAAACAGCTGACTATCAACAGTAATATTAAAAGAGTTAAATTTCAGAACTTGTTTATAGTAACATTATCTTGATCTTTCTAAATTATATGACAACTTTATGACATTCAGCAAAGTAACCCAATTGATTGATGTGGGGCAAATGGTCAATATTTTCTACCTGAACATCTCCAAGGCTTTTGACACATTTCCTCACAGCCTAGACTGTCTGTGCAGTGTGTGAGGGACTGACTGACAGACTGTACCCGGAGTGTGGCTGTAAAGAGTTTTTTCTCAAACTGGCAACCAGTCACAAGCGGGGTCCCCCAGGGATCCATATTGGCCCTGACGCTGTTTAATATCTTCATGAGTGACCTGGATGTTGGGATCAAGGGCACCTTGATGAAGTCTGCAGATAACACCAAGTGGGGAGGTTGACACTCCAGAGAGAAGAGCTACCCTCCAGGAAGACCTGAACAGGCTGGAAGAGTGGGCTAGTAGGAGCCTTATGAAATTCAATGGAAATAAATGTAGGGTCTTGCACCTGGGAATACGTAACCCTGGTGTGCAGCTCATACAGGGTTCCTCTTGGCTGGAGAGCAGCTCTGTGGAAAAGGACCTGGGGGTCTTGGTGAACAAAAGACTCAATATGACTGAACAGTGTGCTGCAGAAGCAAAGGAGCCCAACAGGATGATGGTGTGTATCAAGGAGGTCATCACCAGCGGAGATAAAGAAGTCATTATCCCATTCTACTCAGAGCTTCTCAGGTCACAACCGAGGTACTGTGTCTGAGAGAACAGGGTTTGTTCAGCTTTGAGATTTAGGAAAGACCTTATTACCATGTACCAATATCTAAAGGGTGGCTGCCAAGAGGATGGAGACTCCCTTGTTACAAGGCGTCACATGGAAGAGACAAGGGGAGGCGGGTATAAGTTTCTCCTGGGGTGATTCCGGTTGGATCCCAGAAGAAAATTTTTCAGCATGAGAAGAGTTGAACGTTAGAATAATCTCCCTAGGGAAGTGGCAGATTCCTCTACACTGGACACTTTTAAGACTCAGCTTGACAGGGTGCTGGGCTATCTCTTTTAAACTATGTATCACCTGAAAGGTTGGACCAGATGATCCCTGAGGTCCCTTCTGACTTGGCATTCTATGATTTTATGATCCTGTGATTTTTTTTTATCCAGTCTGTTCAGCTATAAGCTTTTTTATTCTAAGTAAACAGGGTAACTAAAAAATATAGATATGATATTTTCTTGAAGATTGATTAACCTGTCTCAATATTTTTTCAAAAGTAATATAAAAATATACCTTTCATTACTAGTTTTTCCCTAATTTTAGGCTCCTTGTTTATCATTAAATTCTACATAATTCATACAGTAATTTTCTGAATATTGTTCTTACAGTCCATTGACGTTTTGGATAAACTTTTGTAGGTATAGATGTATTCAAATTTAAATTTTAAACTGGGAGAAAAACCCATCTCATGAGGAAATATTGATTTTGTTTTTTCTTTTTTTTTAAAAAAACCCTCTTAAATATCTTTAAATGTAAATTAAATTTTGTGTCCTAATTACTCAGAAACTTTGGGAAAGGAGACTACAGATATAAACGTAATTATTTCAAATGTGGTACACTTTTATGTAATTTGCTTATTTCAGGATGTCATTATTAAAAAAGCATGTAATGCCCACCTATATATGGCATCTAACTTTACACAGGCTATACTAAAGTGTACTTCTTATAATTAAAAAAAGGCTTTTTAGGTATCAAACAATCTAAATAATAATCTGACTTGGCTACTTTTTGTAAAATAAAAATTTCCAAGGTAATAATATTCTACAGGTGGACACAGCACAGGAAGAAGTCATTGTTTTACAGTGGTAACTGACCTATAGTAATAACAATACAATTTGTGCCCTGCTACTGTAACTCAGGATGAGTAAATTATTTTTTCCATGAGCAGTGTAGTTGAAAGTAGATCAAATATGGATGATGATTTAATATTTACTCACATAAAAATATAGTGATTTATAATTTTGGCTAAGGACAGAAACCATACTATCAACTAAAGCACTAAAATTTCTGTTTGATGGGCTAATACGACAATTATGTAACTCACAATCTGTTTTAATAACATAAGGATTGTGTTTTCATGGCATGGGAAATTTACCAGTTATAGAACTAAATATATAATAAGATAGTTTATTTTCATTTTACCTAGATATTATAAATTATCTCTTGTGCTTAAATGGCCCAGCAGAATATTTCTCACTTTTTATAAAAGTCAGAGAGAAAATATAATGATCATGTTTGATATTATTATGGATGAATCTGTATAACTACAAGTTTAAATCTGTCAGTCCTGCATTAATGAGACAAAAAACTGTTTGCAATGAAAAAGCTGTTAAAAGCAAAATGAGTGCTGTAATGGTCTTTTAGCTCTAATTGTATTGTGATGACATTTGGTGTAATTATCTGCAGTTGAGTATAATTTTAACTTTCATGCCACTCAAAGAAATTCTGGAGTAAATTGAGGTAGTTATCTCCTTTCTGAAAAAACCTGATCTCTTTATTTTACCCCAGTCTCAGAATTTAGTTAGAGAGGTTTGAAACCCAGTATTTATCATAATCTGCTTCATTTGTTCAGTCCCTATGCGGCAATACCAATTAGAATTTTATCAAAGTCATCCTTACAGCAATAATGATAATCCTTTAGCATCTATCTGGATTAGGTCTCTAGTTTATTCTACTAATGAATACTCTAGAGGGGTCTGGGCAATTTTACAGAACAAATTAACCTTAGAGCATAGCCATTTAATGTATTCATTCTACTGGACACCTGCAAAAAGTACTGGGCTTAAATGCAATTTAATAGACCCTTCTAGGCCTATTTCAAAGTTTCCTGAAGAGAGAATGAGTAAGATGATATTTAAATTATGACGATTAAAATGGGTTTTTTCCAGCATTTTCAATAAATATCAGATAACAGTTCTGGAGTGCATCAAACATCATCATTTAATTGCTGCTTTTGAAATTTCAAATGAAAAGTTTGAAAACACTGAAAGCTGGAAGGAATTTGTGTCTTCAGTTCCATCTCTGTGTATATAGTCAAAATGGATGTCCTACTCGTGATTCATTTTATTTCTTATTAAAAGCCTCTTATTATTGCGAAAATATATTAACTGTAATTCTGAAGTAGGTCTGTAATGGAAAGGGACTGGAGGAGAGAGGGCAGAAGAGCGGGGAAAATGGAGAAGCTAATTGGTGTTCTCTGTTTTCAACTATTCATATCCCCCAGCCACTCTAAATTAAAAAAAAAAGTCAGAGTCTCTTCATTATCTCGTTATGCTGCAATTATAACGTACTCCAGTGCCAAGGCCCAAGAGTGATTCATTTACATTGTTCATCAATCTATATTTTTGCCTCTAGTACTAAACACAAACCCAATTTGAATGCATCAGACACTGCTTGCACTGTTCTTAGTGTCATACTTATTCAACAGGCAAATAATTTAGTCTTTACTAATAGTGATAAGGGTTAAATAAATAGACTTTATATTTGAATATTTTAAGTCAGCTTCTAAACCCATGAACAGCTTTTTTCAGACATGACCAAATTGTGATCCTTCGATGTTACAAAGCTCGCTGGCAGCACTACATTGCTGAAAGACTTGCTGCATCCTTGGCTAGAATGAAAAAGAAAATGTTAAGAAAATCCCAAAAGCAAGTACCTTTGCATATCTTCTTAATTCATTTCAGAGTAGCAAAACATAAGCAAAAATGTAAGTATATATTCAAGTGTAGAAGCATGTATGTAAAATTAAGACAGTAAGTGTTTTCTCCGTTGAAATTCCGAATAAGCTACTGTGGTAGAAGACAGTAAAAAAAATGAAAACACAGAGAAGGCCAAGTCTTCTAAATTCAGAAGGCACTGGTAGGCAAATGGTGGAGTGCCATGACTGAGAATTTCTGAAAAAAACTTATATAGTTATTCCAAAACTTCCATGATTATTTTTGCATAGGTCGAAAAAAAACTTATGATCTCACACAGTTTTCTTCACTTTGTTAACAAATTTTCAAACTTTTGTTTATATAAATAACATAAACTGTCCATGTTTTCTCTTTTTTCCTTTTTTAAAGTGCTACATATAAAGTATATTTTATTTATGAATTTATATATATTAAACTATGTCTACCATTTACGGGAGGGGGGGTGTCAGTGGATTCCAAGAGGTATTTGCATCCTCTGCTGCTGAAATTGTTCTTACTTCTTTGATCCACCCTGCTCACACTGATGCAAAGCAAGAATGTACAGAAATCTGTTGCTAAGAAGATCTGGAGTTTCAGTCAAGATTATACTTGTCTGTAAGTCTTTTTTTGTGACTAATGTGAAATACAAGTAAAGTCCTAATATAGGCACAGCTGAGTTAGCTCAGGTACTGAGACATGCAAATTAGACTAGCATGAAGATGAGACAGATGTGAAATGGCTGTGAGTGCTGTGTAGATATGTCACAGGGGGACTTAGAGTGGGATTAAAGCAAGAAAAGAACCACATCACTCAGTGACATATTCTGAAATCTATTTACCAAGGAAGATAGATTTAATTGGTGGATAGAAATATCTATTAAGGAGTTTCCAGTATAAGTTTTCTAGTCTATGGCACTCACACACAATTTGCCAAGGCTCGTGTCACTCCAGTCCAATTTAGACAGCCAATGGAGATCCAGGGAAGCAACACCTTACTGCTCAACATTTTTGACCACTGGCTGGTATCCTGGCCTCTGTATGTTGCCCATACTGGAACTGGATGTCTGTGCATAGAGCCCTTTTCCTCCTACCCCCAGGAGGCTGTTTTCTTTGACATATATTTATTTTAAAATTAAATTGTCAGCTTAAGCCACCGATGGTCTTGCTAATCTTATAGCTCCAGGCCAATTTCTTTGGCTTTCCCTATATCTAAAGCTAACCAGGGTCTGTTGTCATCACCTCCTGATTTCTTATCCCAAATATTCCACAAAGATATTAAATCCTGTGTTTCTACACTTTCTCACTTCATAGGAGAGTACAGTGTGCCCGTACAGCTAGAAATGGGCAGGTGTGATCTATGCCTAATTTTATTGCATGACTTTTTTCGGGAAGTTTTTAGTGCATAAGAAACCATTTAGTAAAGATATAATTACAAGAGGAAAGCAATGAAACCAATCTTTATACCACAGTTGATTTATATATTTTCTGTAATAAATTGGTCTCATATAGATGCAAAGAGGAATTTGTAAAGTTAACACAGCTATTAATATCTTCCTCTTTCTAGGAAAACTGCTGTGACTCTGTCCTACTTGAGTATGAGGGTTACTGTTTCAGGGCCACATTATCACACCTCAACAACTACCTAAAAATAAAATGGAAAATTTTGCCTAAGGTTTGTCAGAATATTTGAATTTGTCCAGGCTAGGGTTGCACTGCCGGTGGCTGTTTTTCTTTTCCATACTATCAAAAATAACATCATTTCCATTTTATTTTGACCAAACCTTTCTGATATTTTTTCAGTTCTAAGACAGTAATAAAAAATCTTAAAATAAAAATAAAACTACATTGTATTCCCAGCTGCTGGTAATTCTTTGAAATATTTTTTTGTGAATTATATTCTATGAAAATATTGTATAAAACTGACTAATAATATTCTAAAGGTACTAAACATCCAGGTACTGATTTTATGAGGAGTAAGTAATTAATGGGAAGTCAACTAGCACCCCTTCCTTGATTCAGCTTTTAATAGACACTAGAAATACATAAGGTCTACTCAAGAAATTAGTGTAATATGTATGCTAGCAATACAAAATTAGACATAGCTTGCTTATCTTTCACATTTCCTCTTCTTTCTCTTTACACCTGTTTTTCCTTCTTTTCTCTTCTGTAAGTGTCATCAGGGCATGTATTGTTATGCTTCTCTAATTTTTCATGAGCTTGAAGATGTTCTGCTACCCATGGCATAGTTTCTGTTTGGTACTTCTATGGAATACAATGGCTTTAGTTGAGAGTAGAACTTGCCCAATTACCACTATTTCTCTAGGTGGCAAATCAGTACTATTTTTTTCTTCCTCATTTCAAACAGTTTACTCCTTGAGCCTGTGCTGTGCTTTGACTGTAAGTCTTTGTTTCCCAGTACAACCTGGGGGGGGGGGGGGGAGTTATTTTGGAAGATCTTATACTGCTAACATGCTGCTTGACTTTGGGGGTCTCAGTTTGGGATATGGTAAAAGAGAGTATCTTTCAACTGTGGACACTAGAATGTGGAAATCAACTGCCTAAATATAGACTGAGATGATCTATGGTATCTGAAATGAGACTAACAGGTAGGGACAAGACCTACAGGATAACTGTATCTTCCTAAGGTAAAAAGTAGAGACCTACTGTGTCTGGAACATCTGGAGGTGGACTAGTTACCTGTGCTTCGGCAGCTAACTGCTACACTCAGATGGTCTGAAAAGACGGTGCTTGGCAACTGTCCTGAGCTGAGACAAAAATGCATTGTAGGAAAACGTACAATCATAGAATCATAGGATCATAGAATGCTTTGGGTTGAAAGGAAGCTTAGAGATCATATAGTTCCAAACCCCATGTCACAGGCAGGGTCACCTTCCACTGGATCAGGTTGCTCAAAGCCTCATCCAACCTGATCTTGAATGTCTCGAGGGATGGGGCTTCCACAACTTCTCTGGGAACCAATCTGTTCCAGTGCCTCACCATCCTCAAAGTAAAAAATATCTTCCTAAAATCTAATCTAAATCTCCCCTTTTTCAGCTTAACACCATTATCCCTCATCCTCTCACTGCACTCCCTGATAAAAAGCTCCTCTCTAACTTTCTTGTAAGCCTTCAAGTCCTGAAAAGCTGTTATAAGGTCTTCCTGGAGCTTTCTCTTCACTAGGCTGAACAAACCAACTCTCTCAGTCTGTCCTCGTACAGGAGGTGTTCTAGCCCTCTGACCATCTTCCTGGCCCTCATCTGGACTCATTTCAACAGATATATATCTTTCCTGTGTTGAGGACTTCAGAACTGAATGCAATACTCAAGGTGAGGTTTCACAAGAGCAGGGCAGAGTGGCAGAATCACTTCCCTCAATCTGCTGGTCGTATTTCTTTTGATGCAGCCCAAGATGTGGTTGGCTTTCTTGGCTGCAAGTGCACATTGCTGGCTCATGTTGAGCTACTCATCCACCAAGTACCCTCAAGTTGTCTTCTTCAGGACTGCTCTCAATCCATTCTCTGTTCAGCCTGCAACAGTTCTTGGGATTGCCCCAACCCAGGTGCAGGATTTTGCACTTGCCTTTGTTGAACTTCATGAGGTTATCACAGGCCCACCTCTGCACCACGCAGACTACTGTCATTGGCAAACTTGTTGAGAGTGCACTCAACTCCTCTGTCCATGTCAATGACAAAGATGTTAAATAACACTGATCCCAATACCAACCCCTGAGGAATACCACTCGTAACTGATCTCCACTTGGATATTGAGCCATTGACCACAAGTGTTTTGGTGCAACCATCTTAACCAATTACTTATCCACTGAGTTTTCCATCCATCAAATCCTTATCTCTCCAATTTATTGTTCAGAGTGCTGTGCAGGACAGTGTCAAATGTTTTGCATAGGTCCAGGTAGAAGATGTGATTTACTCTTCCCCTATCCACCAACATTGTAACGCTGTCTTAGAAGGCCACCAAATCTGTCAGGCACGATACGTGCTTAGTGTAGCCATAATGGTTGTCATAAATCACCTCATTATTTTCCATGTGCCTCAGCAGAATTTCCAGGAGGATCTGCTCCATGATCTTGCAAGGCACAGAGGTGAGACTGACTGGACTTAGCTCCTTGAATCTTCCTTATTACCTTTTTTAAAAATGTGAGGTATGTTTCCCCTTTTCCAGCCAGCGAGGACTTCACTGGACTGCCATAACTTCTCAAATATGATGGATAGTGGCTTAATAACTTCATACGCCACTTCCCTCAGGACCCATGGATGCATCTTAGCAGATCCCATGGACTTGTACACCTTCAAGTTGCTTAGATGATCTTGAACCTGATCCTTTCTTACAGTGGGCAGTTCTTCACTCTCCCATTCCTTGTCTTTTTCTTCTGCAACTTGAGCAGTGTGGCTTTAGCCCTTACCAGCAAAGACTGAGGCAAAAAAAGTAAAGGACCTCAGCCTTCTCCATGTCCTGGGCAACCAGGTCTCCACTTTCATTCCAGAGAGGGCCCACGTTCTCCCTAGTCTTCCATTTACCACTGACGTACCTATTGAAACTTTTCTTGTTGTCCCTGACTTCCTTGGCCAGATTTAATTCTACCTGAGCTTTATCCTAAGGTGATCCTTGGCTACTCAAACAGTTTTTCTGTATTCCTCCTAAGCTACTTGTCCTTGCTTCCACCCTTTTTGATTTTAAGTTTGTGCAGGAGTTCTTTATTCATCCATGCGGGCCTCTTGGCATTTCTGCCTGACTTCCTCTTTGCTGGGATTCATCACTCCTGAGATTGGACGAGGTGATTCTTGAATATTAACCAGCTTTCTTGGGTCCCTTCTCCAGCCAGGGCTTTGTCCCATGGTACCCTAGAGAGCAGATAACTGAAGAGGTCAAAGTCTGCTCTCTTGAAGTCCAGAGAAGTGAGCTTGCTTCATGCTCTGCTTGCCATCCAAAGGATCTTGAACTTCACAATTTCACGGTCACTGCAGCTAAGGCTTCCCTTGAGCTTCACTCTCCCCACCACCTTTTCCTTGTTGGTGAGAACAAGGTCCAGCATAGCACTTCTCCTTGTTGATTCATCAAGCACTTGGAGAAGGAAGTTGTCATCGACATATTCCTGAAACCTCCTGGATTGCTTGGACCCTGCTGTGCTGTCCCTCCAATGGATTTTGGTGTGGTTGAAGTCTCCCATGAAGATCAGGGCTTAAGAATATGTGGCTGGGCCTACCTGTCTATAGAGGGCCTCACCTGCCTGCTCTACCTGCTCTGGTGACCTGTAGTAGTTTCCCACCGTAATGTATCCTGCCCTTACCTTCCATTAAACCTAACCCATAAGTTGACTCCAAATCCATCCACAGGTGGAGTTCCATAAACTCCAGCTGGTCGCTGACATAGGGGGTAGCATCCCCTCCTCATTTCCCCTACCTGTCCTTCCTAAAGATCCCTTCATCCCAACACTCCAATCATAGGATCCATCCCACCATGTCTCTGTGATGCCAATGAGATCATAGCCCTTCAGGCATTCACATGGCTCCAGCTCCTCTTGTTTATTCCGCATACTACGTGCATACGTATGGAGGCACTTGAGTTGGATCCCTGAGGATGTTGTCTGACTGGCAGGAGATCTTTTGTGTTTCTTTCGAGGTGCTCTCCTGTTAACCTGTGTTCCTTCTCCAGTCTCTGAGCATCTTTTGCTAGCATTGGCATCAAATTGGGATGTATTGAGGTTCCCGTCCCCCATGAACTCTAGTTTAAAGCCCTCTTCACTAGCCTAGCAAGCCTATGACCAAAGATTCCCTTCCCCTTCTCTAAGTGGGGGACCTCATCAGTCCCCAGTAGACTGGGTTTCTCAAAGGAAGTCCCATGGTCTACATAGCCAAATTCCTCACTAGGGCACCAGTCCTGCACACATTTATTTATTTGCCAGACTTGGCTGACATCTTAAAATCCCATCCCCTTGACCAAGAGGGTTGATGAAAATATTACATGACTAATAACTTCTGAGTATTTAGACCAGAGGTTTCATTTAGTTTCTGTTTTTCTGTAAAAAAAAAATAATTAAAATATTAAGTCCAGAAAATATACCTTTGTTATGAGTATGCTGAAATAGTGTTTCTTTCAAGTATCTTTACTTACACCTTGAGTTTTCTTAGACACTGTGCAGGTATAGTGCTAAGATACTCAGTAACTGCATTTTATCAGTGACTCATTAAATAATTCCATCTGCCTGAAGCAATAAGTTCTACGGGAATAAAGTGATTATCCATTGTAGCTTGATTTGCACTTCTTCTAAATTCAATGAATTTAAACACATGTTACTTGGTGTAAAATATCACTGTTACATGAAGTAGCTGTCATTTAAATACTTTCATGTAGTATCTACAATTCAAACTAACATGTTCTGTGATGTAAAATCTAGTCACTTAATACAGCACATAAAAGCAATTTGAACTAAAATGAGAAAAAAAGAGTTAAAACATGCAGATTTTAAACTGACTTGGAGGTACAAAGGACTGGGAATGATTGAGAACATATCTGCTATCAGTCTAGATTTTGCATACATGGTGGTGAGCCTACAGCACAGGCAAAAATTAATGTTAAAATCATATAGCAAAAATAGACAATCAGATTGCAATTTTAAGCATACACTACTAATAAGTCTAGACTTTCAGCAACAGCACAAGATAAATGTTGTTTCAGTCACCTAACTTTCACTTGCATTACAGTTAAGAGAGTTTATGCAGTCATTAGATTGCATGTTCATCCCATATGCCACTGGTTTTTGTTTTGGCATCTTACTTCCTAGTAGAGAAAAATAATTAATCTTCCTAGAGTACTGAGTGTTTGGTTATGCTCATTTAACTTCTTGGTTTATACATCAGATGAGGTCAGGTGTAGTCACGTCCTTCCACACAGACATTTTTTGATCCAGGACTCTATATCTATCCAAAGATGACTTCTGAATCACTTTTTATCTATCAAAAGATGACTTCTGAAGGAACGATGTCCAGATCTCTAAGCTGTAGGATGGAAAAGCGTAATTCCACTGCAGCAGTAGCAATGCACAACCAGCAATGTCCAAGTCTGATAAACAAGGGATGCATTTCTGACCTCTGTAGGACAAGGGTGAGGTGGGACAGAAAACTGGTCATTATCTTGCACTACTACTACTACTACTTGTTGTTCTGGTTGAGAAAATACTTCAATAAGTTTTGAAAATAATTTGTAGTGGACTTCCATTTAATAATAAAGAGCTACACAGTTAACCCTAGCCTGTATTCAACATAACAGAGGTTAAGTTGGGATAAATCATTTTGATGAACCCTAGTACATTAAATATCTCCACAAAATATTTACTAAGCACAGATGCAGAAGGAACACAAGAGGGTTGCTCATCAACTGGTAGAATACAACAGATGAACTCAAGAAGAAAAGTTTTAGGTACCAGTAAAATGCCTAATTTGTACATCTAAACACATCAGAAAACTTGCCAAACACTCCTAGGAAAAAATCCTGAAATACATAACAAAAGAAAGACCAGAAACTAAACACCAGCACAGACATGACTCTTTTCTATTCAAGAGCAAGGATCTTGCCCCTGATCTACCTATCTCTAGCATACTTATTATACTACTAATAGGAAAAAAGCGCCCTTAAAACAAACCAAGACACTATATATAAAGCTCCAGAAGATAAGATGAGAAAACAAGCAACAGGTGAATGAGTCACCTGTCTCTCTATTTTGCTGGCAGATTTTCAGATCCTGCTGTGATTAACCGTAGAAACTAAACGTGAACATCGTTCTGAAGATGAATCTTTAGGAAAGTCATAAAGTCCAAGAGATTCTACTTCTGTCTATCTGTCTTAATAGGAAACTTTCATCTTCATAATTTGGATTCAGAGATTCTGAGTATTAGTTGTCATGCTCGTTCAAGTGCTGCATAGATGTACACAGGAGTATTGCATAGCAGGACAAAACAGAAAATGTTCAGAACAAATTCCATAACACTGCATTGTTTTTTCTGCACCCACATATGAAACTTTTACTAAAAAATCTATCCTATATTATTCCATGAGATTTAAAATTACATGACAGTCAATGCTTGAAGCTGTGCCTGAAAACAGTAATTTAAATTTTCTTATCACTGGCTTGGGCTTTTAGTTTTAGCTAATTCTTATACAGCAGCTGATGTGTTTTTGAAGTCAGAATTACATTTCCAAAGAGAACATAAACTTTTCAAATATATACATAGGAGAACTTTAATATATAGGACGACTTCGGCAACAGAGCCATGTGTTTGTGAAGAACTTAAAAATTCAAGGAAAACAGTCTATCATCTAGCACACTTCTAGGTGGTATTATTTATTTGCCACACACTCTGTTTTCAGCAATTAAATGGTATTTAAATGATGGACTAGATAAACGCTTTATTTATGAGATAACGTTTTGGCTTCAAGCAACTGCCTTCCTTATATTGTACTCTGATGATGGTGGAAAGGGTAATGTTCCAGCACTAAAATGTTTCTTAAACCTGCAGAGAACTTTGAATAATGGGATTTTTGCTAAAGAATGGTATACGTGTGACAATACTACTTTTATAAAATGAACTTGCTGCAGCTGATTTTCAGACATCAATCTTCTCCTCAAAAGGGAGTGAAGGGAAAAAAATTTAATATGTATTTTTATTGTATGCATAGAGAAACAGACAAAGAGAAGCCAAGATGAGGCTATTAAAATTACACATTGAAAAATACGTATTACTTTCACGATGATATTTTGTAGAAAACTTTGAATTAAACTAGTTTGGCACTGCCAGAAGCTAGTGCTTAGTGCCAGTATCAGTGGCTGTCTCAGTCCAACAGAACTGCTGTTCCCATTTCTTTTAAGTTTCCTGTGCATTAATGTGATGTACTTTATAGTTCTTCTTCTCTCCTTTCCTCAGATCATATTCTGGATCACTACTCTGCACACATTTGTGGCTTGACATGGTCAATTGTAGTTGACATTTCCAGTTGCCCAGGGAAAGTCCAATATTAATTAAAATATCGTACTAAACTATTATCTTTTTTTCTTTATTGTAATGGACCTTATGCTATTTTAAAAAATTATGCTTCTTTCAGATCAAAATAAATCCTAATCTTGCATTCCCAAGTAGAAATAGCAGGTTAAATTAGCAACCTTAGTGCCACTTAATGGAGTCCTTACTTTAATTTTCCCTCTCAATCCTTTTATTTATTATCCTGTATCTTTAAACTTCTCAGAATGTGAAAAAAAACCCACAAAACATCAAATTAATTGTTTGTGATATACACTGCACATCAATTTTCAAAACACCTAAAACTATCATCTGTACAGAAATAGCTTTTGCAAATCTGTCTGATTAAAACCCTAGTTGATCATTCAAGGCACTCAGAAGACACCTGAAATGGCTCATTACCAACATATTCTTCTGATAAAATTCACATGCTAAAGAGAAGGTTTACAACGAAGAGTCACTACTCAATGATTGTATATTCTGATATATCCCGCTAATTCCCTAGCCATATCAGATCAAGGTCATGCTTGCTTATCTTCATAGCAATAATTACAGCTAATTGCTTATTGCTTCAATTACAGCACCAGACCGACCGAGAGCTACTACTGGATCTACTCAGTGCCTTTAACTGTGCATATGTGGAAACAGGAGACATTCTTACATATGTCAGTGGTGTCACAATTGGAAGAGTCTCAATTATATCTCCTTATCCTTATGTCAGTATAGTCCAACTTTCATCATTATTAGTAAAAACCCATTATTCTGTAAAAAAGATAATAGCAAGAAAGATGTCTGATACGTCTGATACGTCTGGGTAGGTCAAGACTTAAGGCAGAGTATTGCACTATATATCTAGTTTGCAAGAGGTAAGTATATATTGCTTTTTATATTGTGAGTCACTCTTGGAGATCATTCCTGGAGCAAAACCACACTTTTAATTTGGATTTTCATGTCTGTTGGTACAAAAAACAAAAGGTGATATTACATGACCTGGGACCACTGAGCTTTTAAAATCTGCGTTGTTCTACCCTCAGAAAATTTATATGTTTGTTCAAAGACGTTTGTGTGTATGAATTTTCTTGTACCCATGTGCTTACAAAGCATACGTACCAGCAATAGGGCTTTCACTATCTTGCAAATACAACAAGATTTACTAGTGTCACCAAATAATAAAAAGATAAAAATACTACTGGTGACACTTACTTCAAGTAATTAATCCCCATTGTGCTGGAATTACTTGCAAAGTCTCCACTTTAGGGGATTGCAATACCATTCCCTCAAACATCAGTATCTCAGTAAGACTTCAGGTGTGACTGTCTTTAAACTAAGCTATCAATGGCTGTGTTTGTGAGTTAGCTGTAGAACAATGCCATGTACCTTGCTTAGCAGAAGACACAGAATTGTTTAAGAACAGTTTAATTCAGGTTAAGCCAATTTTGTCATTAACAATTTGTGTAACATGTATGGAAGAAAACATATCTGACTGCAAACTAGTTCTTCTGCAAGAAAAATACTCTTGTTTCTTTTCACAAAATGTTATGATTTTTTTCCTGTTTCCTACTGAAAAAGATCTTAGCTTAGCATTTCTCTGCTATACAGATCAGCTGTCAATTGTTGCTGTTTAGAACTGGAATTATTACTTTAGAAATCATCTAGTATGCTAATCATTTTTATAGATTATTCAACTAATTTCATGTGCTCAACACGCTATGGTTTTTTAGTAGTTATAAGAAATTTTGCAACACCTCTCCCCCCAAAACCCGCAAAATGCTTATTTTAAAGCTAGATTCCTGAAGTGCTAATTCAAGTTTTGAGCTTCTGCTCAAAATTTTTTCTAAATTAGAAATACTTCTTTTTCCTAATTAAAAAGTTTTTTCTAAAATCAATTTTTGTTATGAATGCAAAGAATTAATATTTACTATTTGTCCTGATTCTAATTTTTTAATAACTCCAATAGTTTGTGCTTATGTTTAGAAATTTTCAACTTTTCAAGAGATATTAGTAATTAAAAATAATCAGTTTTACTAACTGACAGTAATATTTTCAATTTCTGGTATAAAAATAAGTTTGCATTCATTCTGGTTACCATGACAACACTATGGATTAATTGTCATCCCACAGAATATTTTCGGAGCCTTTCATCAGTTCATAGTTTGATTTTACTTGATAGAAAGGGTCAGTATTTTGAATTCCTTAATTCTTTAATTTGTTTTTGAAGAAACTATTTTTATATCCTCTTGAGAAAATGTAGTTTGATAGGAAGATCCTAGTGAAAAATGAAGACAATTTGTGACACACTCCTCATAAGCAGCAATGTTCTGTTCTTAAACTGTTGCATTTTAGCAATCTGGTATAATTATCGCTGTATCTTTTAAATTAGTGGCAAAAGAGGAACATTCAATGTCATATTCATTTTAATCAGATTTGTTAGAGAAGTTAGACTTTAAGCATAGTAATGATCGTCCTCTTAATTGAAGAAGCCAGAAACAGAAAATGACTTAAGCATCAAGAGAAGTGCTCATTAAAATCTGACAAAAAAAAAAGGCAGTCAAAACTGGCATGAGTCTTTATAACTTAAAGATTTAATGTGACATAAAATTTAAGTCTTTAATAAATTAATTCAGAAAATAGAAAATCTGTTACTTGCAATGTGCTTATTCTGTGCTCATAAAGCCAGATTTAGACACATTGACTGTATTAGTATTAAGAAATTTTAATTTCCAGAAGTAGATCTACAAAAGCATTGATGTGGTGGTGTTAGAAACTGTACAGAATACCCTGTATACTGAAGGGTCTAATATAATGCATGGATGTTTTAAGCAGCACAGTAGGGATTTACAACAGATTCCCTCTTGAACTTCTGAATAGAAAAAAAGAAAGCCGAGTAGACTTGAAGCCCTGTGCCTTTCATGGTCTATAAACTTAATCCTGAGCTGTAAGAAGAGGTTAGATCCTCATCTCAGGTTAGATGTGTAACCTCTTTCTTTTTTGAAATGAGAAGACTCTTCCTTTTCCTTTTAATACCGTTGGTAATTGTGTCGTTGTCTTTTATGTATCAGCTCAGAGATTAGACCAGTGAACCAGGAAGTAAGAAACCTGGTTTCTCTACAATCATCGGCTTTAGAGAGTTTTTGCTCATTGTTCTCAAATCCTTGAAGAAGAGTTAATGCACTCATGGTGCCTTCTCCACTGTGCTGCTGAACTGTGCCATCCTGGGACGTATTTCAAGAGTTAAAGGATCAGGAAGAGAAAAGTACAGAGATGAAAGAGCCTAGAGATCTGGACACAGGCCTGGCAGAATGGATCCTCTGGCTCCAGCTCTGTCAAGGCTGGTTTATGTATTTCCTTTAGTAACTGCTTAATGTCAATCACATTTTCATAAACTTCTCATGGATAGTTACCAAACATAACAGGGTTTTCGCAATGCTTGGAAGTCAGATAAAAAATATCAGCACTATTTTTTACAAGGAAAAATAGCAAATATATACAGATAAACTAAACAAAACACAGGGGGGAAAGAGGGGAAGGGAAGGGAAGGGAAGGGAAGGGAAGGGAAGGGAAGGGAAGGGAAGGGAAGGGAAGGGAAGGGAAGGGAAGGGAAGGGAAGGGAAGGGAAGGGAAGGGAAGGGAAGGGAAGGGAAGGGAAGGGAAGGGAAGGGAAGGGAAGGGAAGGGAAGGGAAGGGAAGGGAAGGGAAGGGAAACAAAATGCAGAACTGCTGTGGCATTTAGCAGTACTGTAGCCTCTACCTGTTTGAAAGTATTTTTTTGCCAAAAACAATTATACAGTTCCTTTATTTCTATTGATAAACTACATTTATACCTTTTAATCTATTCCATATTGGCCATGGTAGTTACATATTGTTTGCATAGTTCATATGCTATGTGTTACAACCAAGTTAGTTTGGATGTAAGAAAACCCTTAGAATGTTTTTAAGATTTTTTTTATTTTCCTCCAAGACCAATTTCTCCATCACTATAGTTAAGCTTATAACTGCTGATGCAGATTTTGATCCTAACCTACAAAACAACCTTTGGGTAATCAATCTGAATAGAAAAAAAAGTGTGTTCAAGTGTGTATGTAGTACCTGTTGGTAGTGAATATGTCATTGTCGGCACGTGCTTATTATAAGATGGAATTTTAGAAAAGTTGTTAATGTGGAAGACTCAGTCTTGATATATGAGCACAGTTTAGCTCACAGAACTGGAGCTGTGTCCATTAGCTGAACTTGAGCTTCAAATATGGCACTTCACATACTAATTAAAAGAATTAACACAAAATAATATTTTAGGCAATTAACTTTTCACTTTACATCACCAAGATTTCCACGATTTAAAAACCATTTGTTGGCATGGAAACATGAGCTTTATTAAAAACGGATTAAACTAATTAACCTAAAACATACCATACTATAGAATGTTTGATTGAGAATACATTAGAGGAAAAAGAACATTTTTCATTATCTTTTTATGCCTTTTATCTACTGAAAATGTTTTGCTTCCTTGAGAATTTACGTGCTTGATCTTTGGGCTATTTCCCGAAGGTAAGAAAATTGTTGACAATTAATATTAAAGGTTTAAACTTCAGCAAAGCTGGACCCTAAATTTATAAGTATTGTCTATCCCTCATGATAGCTTTGCTTTCTGATTATCTAATTGATACACCATGTGGTGTATAATCTTCTTTCCCACCTACAAATTTTATTTCAGATTTGATGTGCTGACACACCAACAATTCATTGAGTTAAACAGAAGATGAAGATGTGATTCATAATGATTCATACTCTTCCGCCAATTTGATAAATTACAAAATGACAGAAATAAATAGTAACTATTTAGCTAAATACTTTCCCTGGAAAAAGGAGCTTTAAAGATTCAGTTCTTCTTTCCCATAGCATCTTCCTATGCCTTTAATCCCATCATGCTACATGATCTTCCACTTCTATTACGGGCAATTTTTTTCTCATTTAAACAGCTTTGGATAGTAGCCACAATTTTTTAAGAAAATATTACAAATTTCATTCAGTGACTGACATTACATCAGTGATTACATACGCATTACTTCATGGATCTATATATATCACTTAGTCTAATTCTGGCTAGATCTGAATTACTTACTATTAACTTCAATAAGAAGGTCTTCTCAATGCAGTATGCAACCTAAGCTTTACTAAAACATTTTTTCTCTGCATGGGCAAAAGTATAAAAACTTGGTGGTCAGGCTGAAAAATCAGAGCACGGGGTCAGACTTGTCAGTTTCATTTTTTCACAATTTAAAATAAATTAAAATCAAAGGGTACTTGCTGGGTTTTTTTCTAGTATGAAGCAACAGCTCTTTGTAATAGAAATCTTGTAACCCAACAAGCAGCTTCTGCCTCATTCAAATGCAGTGTTTAGATAATGTCAAACTGTTGTATTTGTGGCATGTAACATGTCTATAAATGTGGAGTAAAAAACCCAAATACCTCAATGCTGCTTGAATTCTTGGATTTCACTTTTTGATTCTCCCTACTCTTCCTATTCCCAGCTGGGGGCTGAAGGAGATAGAAGACTGAAATCCCATTTAAAAAATATAAATATTGCAGTGGTGTCTTGGGTCGTTATAGGTACTTGTCCTGAAACACTAGGGTTTCATTTCTTGCAGGATGTGAGAGATCTGTTTTATTGAGCAACTCAGGGTCAACCTCGCCATTCAGCCCTCAATGTGGCACATAGTGAATTCTGCTATGCCTAGCAGGTGGCCTGAGGGTTCCCTGTCAGCATTTTTGTCATGCACTGCACGAGCAGTAAAACAATTCATACAATTTTGAGAACTCCGAACACTTAAAATATAAATATTACTGACCTTTCAGAAAACTTTTTCTTTTGAAAAGACCTCATTTACATGACTGGTTGGTGAAGCGACATCTATACTCAAAACAGTTTAAGGCTGTTCTCTTTGCTGGCTTGAGGCCTGTTGCTAGAGCATCCTAATGATACATCAGGGTCAAAAAACCCCTAAGTTCAAGTGCTATATCATAAGCATTTAACAAAGAAACACATAGGAATATCCAATGTGCCCAAGCCTTGGGGTGGTTCAGATGAGGTTTCGAACAAGCAGAGACCTCATACTCTATACTAAAAAAAGTAGAGTTAAAAAAAGTTCTAGGCACTTGTCAGGAATTTTATCCAGTGCGCTCAGCTGAAATCCTGATTGTGGCCCATTGAGGAAAGGCTGAAAGCTACTGAGCCCCTGCTTTGAAAGCAAACCTCAAACTCTGAAAAAGACCAGATGAGACTCAGTTCTAGATATCAAGAGTTAAGCCAAAATACCCATGCCTACGTGATCTAAAACTATGGCTGTGATTTTAACCCGAGATACATATAGGACCAGAAGTGAAAAAAAAAGGAATTTAAGGGTCTAAGGGTATAGACAATAACTTAGCAAGGTTTCATAACTGTCTTGAGCACTTAGTTACCCAATTCCCACATGGAGGTGCTACTTTCTATATCATACCAGCATATTCCTATAATATGACTTAAGCTTTTATATTTCAGAGACACTTATGCTTGTTTATTTGAATCATCTTGCTAAAATATCTGAGAAAAAAAGAGTATTTATGTTCTTAACCCATTCTTCAAATGCAGTACGAACTCTTTAGGTGAAAAAGTATCAAACACTAATGCTAATTGCAGAAAAGAAGCATTAGGGACTTGCTTTTTTTCAGCATCCTTAACAACAGACTGCATATTTAAAAATGTCACTGCATGATTTTATATCACTGTGTATATTTTTAAGACTTTTTTCCTCAGGGGAAGAAAACGATTGTTTATTTTTATGGCCTGAGAAGTGTCTGTTAAATAGTTAAATATCTGTTACTTTCACTACAATATACCTGCTTCATCCCGGTAATGGGGACTAAAATTTCATGACCGAAATTTATGTATGTAAAAGCAACTTCTTTTGCAGTTTGTTTGATTCTGAGTCATATGTTTCTGTGGTGTATTAGCAGACAAACTCATTCATGTAGACTCATTTTTTTTCTCATCAACCCAGCTGGAATCACATTTTATATACAACGGAGTAGAAATTGCATAAGTGAAGAATACACTCAATAATAAAAGAAAGGTAGACTAATTTTGGCTAGATTTTATCACTTCAAAAGCCTTAAGATTTGGCTGAAACATAAATGCTCATATTTTCTAACAAAATAATTGATTCCTTTTCTCCTATAAATTCTAATTAATTAAAAAATACTAACATACCCAATCATAACTATATGTACATTTACTTTTTGATTCAAGGAGGTTACTCATTTCTTAAGGATAAACATATTCTTGCATATCAAGTTGAACAAGTACCTAAGTTAATATTTATAACGTTAGACAAATAACTTGAATAACTCTGGTAATATAGTATGTTGTGTCCAAGATTTGGATAATAACCTTTTTTGATAAAGAAAGGCATATGGATAGATAGATAGATAGATAGATAGATAGATAGATAGATAGATAGATAGATAGATAGTTAGTACTGGAATCAGTAGATTCGATAATTTGTGATGAAATTTGGTACAAGCTGGAATTTACATATATAAAACACTATTCCTTTAAGTTCTTGCAGTTTCTGAGATCTTCGTAAGAAGATACAACTTATTTAAATGAGTTTTATTTATCAGCCCAGTGCAAGAACTCTTTCTTCAGGCTTTTTCTCAGTCCCTGTACAAAAAGCCAGAACTGCAGGTCTCATTTAGGTCAAAGTTATTGCTATTGATAAGTCAAAAACCTACTAACAATCTTGAGGTGGGAAAAAAGGTACAGTTACTGCATGAGCACAATAAAATAGTTAACTAGATGGGACTCGTTTATACTTGTCAAGGGTTGGGATTGTAGTTCATTGCAGTCACACACTTCTCAGCACTAACAGAAAAATCTGGGAACCATCATATCTCCTTCAGATTTGTTTCTTCCATTTTTTTCTTTCAGTGCTAAACATTTGGGCACAATATCTTATTTGGGCCAGATGGACATTTCAGTCAGTTATTTCTTTGGTTCACAGAAACAGTGATTTGACAAAGCATTTGTCCTAGTTCAGATTTGACAGTTATAAATGAAAATATAAGGCGGGGTTAATATTCCTAGTATTTGAAATTTTTTAAGTATCTTCTGAGAACATTGGAAGTTTGATTCTTCATGGGAACCATAGTATATAGTATATATATATATAGTATATATATACTATATATATATAACCTATATATACTAGTGTTTTTACGTCATCTTTGAATTAAAGTTCTCATCCATGGCAGTGTAATTTAATTATCAGTCACTTAGCTACAGACAGGAAACAGAACACAACAAACTTAAAACTGCATTATTAATCCATAGAATTCCGTCAGAATATGAATATAATGCACATTGCTCTTTTTTAAGTGAATGATTGGCAAAGACAACCACAAGGAAAAGACACAATTTTGCCAGAAGCTCATTATCTGATGTCAAAGCAAATAGTATGTTTTATATCTGTGGCTGACAATGCTCTGACTTCTGCTGAAAAGGCTGCATTTTTCTACTGCAATATGCCTGTGATAAAATGTCGCTATGCAGAAGGAAGAGAAACTTGCTTAGAATCTCTCTTTTTAAGGGATCAGATTCTTTTTAAGGGATCAGATTCTTTTTAAAAAAAGTTTAAAACACAAGGCTGGGCACTGGTTTTTTGTTTGTTTATTTGCTTGCCGTCTTGTTTGCTTCTCTACTTCTTTAATAATCACTTGTGTATTTGTCTTCTGCCAACTCCCATGGTTGTTGTACGCATTTATATTTTTGAGTAAAACAGTGAGATGATCCAAAAATAGGCAAGTGTAAAGTTCACACAGCCTTCATATTGGCTTTGTTATTTCCTGACTTATATCTGGCCGTTCTACTTTGATTCTAACTTAACCATAATTTTACACTGTTTTGCTTTCATAGGCAAAATACAAGCATCTGAGTGAAAAAAAATTGTCTTCTCCGTTCAATATTAAAAGAAAGTTACTATAAAAACGTAAGAATTTATTCTCCAAAAAATGAAATAATGCATATATTTCACACATCGAACTAAATTTTGATATAATTTATGTTATTAAAGTTGCTGAAGTTTTATGATACAAAAAATAAAAATCTACCTGCCGTGTTTCTCCTATTATATAATTTACAGCTTACTAAAATTAATAAGCAATAACTTTTAGAAGGATATAAGCGTTAGTATTCAATGAGTAGGTATGAACTCTATACAGTGATTTGGTAATACACATTATGTAGGCTGGAGTTCAAAGTCACTTTTTCGTGGCTACTTTAGGATTTGCATTCTGCTACTGATTTCTGCTAAGTAGTTTAATAACTGTAAAATGGCACTACAGTCACCTTTCTTTTTTCCTCTCCATTTGCTCTTTCAAGAGGAAAATTAATCACACACAGGAATAAGTGTTTAGGAAACTGAGCCTATCTCTACATTATCAAGTAGTGTTCCAGGAAAGGAACAGAACTGTAGAGTGAAGCAGCAAAATTTGCTTAGATATTTTGAGTATTCTTATTTTCCGATTGAGCCAGGAAGACAGTTTTCCTCAAAGCACTCAGAAGAACATTTTTTTTCCAATGACAACTGCTATAAAGCCTGTTATGAAGAACAAAGAAGCATCTTAAAATTGTAGACATGTGAAAAAGTGTATGATAGGTAAAATCAGGGAAATTGTTTTCCAGTAACTGTTTTGGGAGCAAAAGCAGAATTTCTTACATACTGCACTGTTCAAAACCCTAAGACAGAGAAAGAGACATATGCTCATTTCTTCTTTATGGGATACAGACAAGATACCGTCTGAGACTTGATTCACATATGAGCTTCTCGTTCTGTATATTTCACACCTCCACATTTCCACCCTGATGTTTTCTGTATTGCTTGAAAGAATGAGGGGGAAGAAAGGGGCAGATCATACACCATGCTGAATACAGAGGCAGCCTTAACAGCTGTTTGGCACTGGGATGTATTATACATATACGTAAACAAAATTCTGTGAGTTTTAACCCATTCACCCTGCATTCAGCACAGCTGATCTCATGCTGGCCTGTCTTGATATAATATGCACTCTACAGTCCCATGAATCAAATTTTTTTAAAAATAATATGCTACATAAGCTATTACTGTATCTTCAAAATCACAAGTAAATGAGGTAATTAACTTGACTTCCATGTCTACAACTTCTTAAATCCAGTTTATTCAAGATATTCTATTTTTAATTAGGTCTTGGCAGACACTGCAGCTTTGATAGTAATTCTAAGCCATATTCCAGTGAAATGTTTCAGTAAGTTTATATATCTTAAAGCTGCAATACAAAACCTGCAGCAAAATCCATTGTCCTGGTGTTTAAAACTATCTCTGGTTGCTAATCCACCAAAGATGAGGCTCAGACATATGCAGAGCTATGCAGGATCATGTTTCTAATTCTAGGTATTAATTGCAAATATTGAGATGGTTGTTACGTTATTACTTCAGTTCTAGCTACAACTCGGAACTCTAATAAGTAGAAAACCTACAGAAGAGGGTAGCTCAATGTGCATAGTTCCTTTTTTGGGTTTTTTTTTCTGTTTGAAGGAAGTAAGCATACTATTGGTGTCTTTCTTACTTACTAGCTTTTGATCACCAAAGAAGGTCAAATCAGCTTTAGTATCAATGCTGAATGTGGCCAATCAAAATCATAGATCTGTATTTCTAACAGCATTTCGTTTGTACATGTATATACCATCACAAAGCAGAAGCAAATTAGTGATGGATGTCTATAGGGAGCATAGGAGATATCTAAACCCTACCCCAGCTGAGAGATACAGACTGTATAGATAAGAATTCACAAGAATTGGAAGCAACAGAGAGTACAATAAAATATTGTTCTGTAGAAATTACTGTGTTACTCTTTAGGCAGTGACAAAATATCATTGCCACAGCTGGGATTTGATTCTGGCTTGGATTAAACCAGTTTCTATACTAAATGAGATGACCTCAAGTTGATTTCCTCATTGTGAATACAACCTCTACATTACTGGGCATATCCATCGGCACATGAGATAATGAGAAGGTTCATTCATTTTGCTCATAGTTCAGGTTCTGCTGGTGGTAACTTCTGCCTGTTCACCCAGAAAAAGATGAACTCACCAATTCATGATTTCATTAGTTCTAATTCCATTCCATAGGTAGCCAAGAAAATTAGATGGTAAATATGGACTTTCATTCATGTGATTATACTTAATCTGAGAAAAAGCTAAAGAGCACACTTGAGTAACACCTGGATAAATATGCATCTGTCTTTTAGGAACATGTACACATGAGATTTTTGCACTTTTCTGGTAGATATAAATGCTGTTCTGTACAGCATATGTAAAACATATGTTTATGGAAATATGCTAATTTGCTAGCAAACACCAATCAAAACATATACCGGCCATTTTGCCCTTCTACTACAATCAAAATGGATTGTCATCATTCGTATTTCTGCTTTTATTGTATGATTACCTTTCACAACAGAAACCCAACAAAAAAGAGTTATTGTCTGATATAGCATATATCTTAGCAGAGAGTGTTTATATCAATGAACCTTGCCAAGTTTCATCAGTTTACTTCATTCTATTTGTATGACCCAATTTTAGCTCATTGATGATAACACATTTTGATTTAAACTCACTTTGATGTCAAGTCATTTTGATTCAGAAATCCTGTTGAATTTAACTCATTTCACTGTTTCCCAATGTGATGTTCTGGTACATCAGCAACTACAGGAAGTTTTCTTTACATTTTTCCGAACTAGCAGAAAACGGTTCCCTATAAAAATGCCAAACATTATAAATTTTTTATCTGGCCATTTTCTGTTCACTGATAAATAATCAGCTTCAGTTCTCCCATGAAATTTCCAGTCAGTTTTAACTTCATTCTTAACTTACTGAACATATTCTTTAGTTCTCACTTTCATTTTAATTCATTCCAACATTATTTCCTGACAAGATGCCATATTATTTAGGCACCAATTTCTTAACAAACAGAAGGGGAATATGCAAACAGGATATGCCGTGAATGTATGTTAGTGCTCTGAAAACTGCCAAATTTCATAGATGGTGTTTTGCCTTGTTAATTAGTTTGACAAGACTATTCATTGCAATAGCCTTACCACTATCTTTCCCCAAACCTAGACATCCTTAAAACTCACACTTAACAAGATAATTATCAAGCTCTCTTCTGTCTTCTACTGGCACAAATATGTGAAGCCTCCGGCTCTAGAATTGGCAATGAATTAGACAGGGAATTTTAGTGCTGTAAAATTTAGTTGTAACCATTGCAATTTTAAGTCTGAAAATCATCAAAACAATTTCTCAGAAACATACGTTGCATTAAAAATCCTGTTATATGCAGTCAATAATACTTCTTAGTAATTTTTGTAATGTATATACCATATTCAAGATTTATGTTTAATAGAGAATACCAGTCAAGATAGTATAAGGAACATATAACATTTAGAAGACAAAAAGCTTTTTTAAAAAATTGCATATCTTATAGGAAAATTGATAAATTGTATTCTTCATTTAAAATCAGAATCAGTGTTTGGTTTTTTAAATATCATAATTTTATTTTCTGAGCAACTCGGGATTTCACATCTGGTTTTGGAATACATGTATATCAAACACATGTATGTCAAATACCTGATATCCGTTAGTATGGAGCCTGTTCACTTAAAAACTACTGACTTTTTAGGAGGAACTAGAAAATGGAGGTCTCACGAACCATGGTTCTTACTGGACTAATCAGTAGATTTTGTATTCAAAAGAGATTTCTGTTACATAATCTGACAGCCTCTATTCTGGAATCATGACTGTTCCAAATCCAATTGCTGATGTTAAAAACTAAAACTATATCTTTTACAAAGTCTGACCTATTAAGAATTTTCTTTGATAAAATTGATAAAACTCACAACACCTTGGTTAGCTCTAAAGGTATCTTTCAATGTCCTGTACTCTATTTTTCCTAGCTATTTGACCTCACTCTACAGTTGTGATTTTGAATAAGCTGTTATTCCAATTTAATTTCCTACCTAGTTAGTAAATAATTCAGGTGTGTAGATATAGCCTTCTACTTGCCTTCAAGATGCTTTACACATTCCCTATGGACTACAGCCTATGACAGTGTTTTTTCTGAGGACAGTCTCCCACGGTTTCTGTGACATACTTGCCAGCACTGTGTGGATCTCTTGGGCATCCCCATATATCTGAAGGAAACAGGTGAGATCTTGCATATGGTGATAAAATCATGACTAACACTGTTAAGTTATGTTATTTTCTTGGCAAGTTAATATTTTGAGGTTTTGAAGTCTACATTATAAAGAATATTTTTCAATATTTTAACCATTCTTGTTGATCTTTCATACATCAAGTCCCACTTGCTGCATTTCCATAAGTCTCAATCTATGCAGCCTACTTTCCTAGTGTAGAGGGCAGATGTGTGTCTCTGCTAATGTTTTTGTCCCATTTAATAAATAAAGATGTCGTCTAACAGTTAAGTGTATAGAATAACCAGTAGAGTTCGCCTGGGTTTAAAATTGTTATATTTCACATAGATGTTTAGATGGTTTTCATCATGTATTCCTTGATTTATTTACATTCAACTTTTTGATGGTGAGTTCTTCAGGGCTAAATAATGACATTAAGGCACAGATTTGGACTGGGTTCACTTTTGAGCCTTTCACTATGAATTGTTGTTTCTTGAAATGTAGTTGCAACTGTGATCATCAGTAAGCATATTTCTTGTTCTCTCTCCAAAGCTGAAATGATTCTCAAGACATAACACTAGTTTTAAGACAAAACCTTTAATACAAACTCAGCATCCATGACACTTTTTGCTTCTAAACTTATTTGTGTAACAGGTTAGTTGTGACAGCAGTCTCTCTTCAAAGGTTTCAATGGATATGTTAACATGCATTGTGTGATTGCTACTTAAATTAATCTCAAAGTCAGAATCTGTAGGGAAAAAATGCTACAAAAGCATTTTCTTCTAAGATTCAACATTAGAAGGCACACAGTCTCAAAAAAGTCCTATGACTTGATTCAAAAAACTCTGGAAATTATCTCTGAAACTAGTAGTTAAATCAGTCTCCGACTTTGGCTGATGATAAAACAGTAAATGCAGCAAAGCACATTTAACATACAGAAGGATATTGGTATTGATACTCCAATTCCCCTATGTCCTTCATCAATACAGAATAATACAATATATTCAGGATTCTGCTATCCTTAGTATAACTCCACCAGCATTAGTGGATTTCTAACAGTGGAGTAGTATTTCAGAGTAAGTCTGTGCAACTGGGAAATTAGTTACAGTTATTGATCATTAATTTGCCTGTGCTGCTGTTTCAGTTGTTAATCATTAATTGTGTGAGTCATCAGAATACTGCTTTGCGCTGTTAACTCTGACTCTCTTATTTGATAGATTGCCTTTGATCAGTAGATGTGGCTGTTTATTGTCCAATTAACATCCTTACAAAAAACCTGTTATAATGTTATTTGAAATGTCTGTCAAGTGCATTGATTTACTCTCTTGCTCTTTTACATAAGTTGCCAGTTTCTCTGTGAACGCTCCAAGTCAGTTCTTACAGTTTTTTAAATGCCTTTTCTTAAATGTTTTTGACAAGGTGATTTTTCTTTTTCTGAAGTTTCCCATGATGTAGTGGTCAGTTTAGTGAGTTTCTAAAGAAGGAGGAACTGGTTTCCCCCAAGCCTCACCAGAAGACATTGAAAAATAGAGTTAGGGAGTCCAAATAAACTACAAATCACAACTCAAACTAAAAGGGACTAAAAATAAAGATTACTTGTTGGAATTACGCATTTTTCTGGAAAAAATATGAAGACATTATCATATAAAACTTTGATAGCTGGTCAACTAAAGAGAACCACTTGGTTTATTTTGGGTGCACATAAGATATAACAATATCCAGATGAAAACAAGGAAAGTCAGGTTTTCAGAGTTCTGTAGTCAAATTCTCTGAATTCAATAAAATGAAACATTAATTATGAACCTCCAGTATGTAAAAGCATTACAGAATTGTTTATCTAAGAGTAAAGATTAGGACACGTACTTTTGCCTCTAAGAGTTTGGGGCTGTATAAAAGCCTTTCATAAAAATTTATCTGTAACCAGGAAACATAACAGCTGTCGCTTTGACAAAAACCATTGCCACTTAGGTTTAAGATATAAAAATCTATGACAGAGATTTCAGACATATAGGATTGCTTGCAATTAAGGAGAACCACCCCTTACAATATTAGCAAGAAAAGTCATTCAAGTCTTACAATTAAATCACCCTCTTTCAGTAAGAGCAACAGTTCACTTGCCTATTAGAAGTTAAACATGTTATTTTGGAGAACTTTTTTGACCTAAAATCTATAACCAGAACGTTATGGATTCAAGAGAACCGTAATTCTCTTGACATAATTCTCCTGACATAATTCTCCTGAAACAAAACAAAGGAAGTTAATTTTAAGCACATTTTTTAAAATGTATGGAAAATCAAAACTTAATATATTGCAGTGAAACTGAAGAAAGTTTGTAACTCTACATCTCTAAGCTTAGATTGTATTTTATATCTATTTCTTGTCACAAGCCCAGATTTCATTGCAGATCACTGCTGCTTCTGTGTCAAATTCAACAGACTGCATCAGCTTGGATGCAGAAGAGCAAATGGCAACATTTCTACTCTCCAGTTCTTCACAGCAACAGATAAACACAAGCAACAGAAACGAGGAAGGCAAGTGAGCTATTAACATAATAGATAAAGTACAGAGTGATTGTGCTGGAGATTATATCTGTGGGGTATGGCTCTTTGCAGCTCTAATTTACCAATTTTTTTAAATTTCATATACAGCTAAGAAACATTATAGCCAATTAGTTCCAGTAGGGTTGCAAGGCTGTATATTCAAGTACCCCACTTGTATTACTTTCCTGATAAAATGAAATATGTCTTTTCAGGCTGTTTTACAATAGCAGCTGTTTTTAAAATTCTCAGTTGGGACAAAAGTTAAAAGTCCTAGAAAATTAAATTAAGTTCATTCAATTAGGCTAAAGAAACATCTAAACCAGCTATTAGATACAGGAACATGATTTCATTCATTTTTTGTCAAATTGGAATTTTAACAGGACTTCAAACTATCAAAAGTGCTATGATGTGAATTTAAATAACCACTCTGCACTATTTGTTTATTTATTTTATGTTCAGACATATATTTTGTGTGAATCTGGAAAAATGAATTAAAAAAATAAAGAGTACAAAATTGCCTAAAGAATATTTTGTAGAGATACGATGTACATTTTCACTCAACATGACTGAAAAGGTGTGCTCCAACAGCAAAGAAGGCCAACAGGATGCTGAGGTGCATCAAGAAGGGCATCACTAGCAGAGAGAAAGAAGTCATTATCCTACTCTACACAGTGCTTGTCAGACCATACCAGTACGGTGTCCAGTTTTTGGCCCCACTATACAAAAAAAGATGTGGACAGGCTGAAGAGAGTCCAGAGAAGGGCCACTAAGATGATCTGAGGACTAGGAAACCTCCCATACGAAGTAAGGCTGAGAGAACAGGGTTTCATCAGTCTTGAGAAGAAAAGGCTTAGGGGAGACCTTTTTGCCATGTACCAGTACGTAAAGGTAGTTGTAAATACCAAGTTTTTTTGTCTTAAACATCATCTAAATGCAGGGCTGTGTGCGCCTGGGGGGCTTTTTTGTGGTTTCTGGTCAACAATGTGAGTGGGAGCTGTAGGAGCAAGCACCATTCCCCACACACCTCACGTGCAGATGGGCTACCTGTCCTATCTGTCTTGGGTGGCTGCTGCAGAGGAGGAGGAGGAGGTGCAGCAGCAGCTGCCTTCTCCTGCTTCCCCACCCCAACCTGGCTGCACATGGGCATCCAATGTGTTCATGCAGAAGTTATTCTGGCAAGGGATTTTTGAACTGCCAGTAATCCTGGAGCCCCCAGCCCCAGTTCCAGAACTTTTCCAAAGGAACTTCTGCGCATGCCCCAATTCGAGAACTTTCACAGCAAGACCACCCCACACGAGTCCATGCCCTATAAATGGTGTTTGCCAAAAAAGTATGGAGTGTGTGCCCACCACTTCATGGAAATGGCCTGAAGAACTGCTGCTGCACAGCTACCCTGAAGAAGGACTACCAGACCTTGTGTTCCTGAAGAATTGCTGCTGGAGGAGTTGCTACCAGATGGACCATATCTTCCAGAGGAACTGCTGGGCCCCATTGGAGTGGTGATTATTTTTCTTTCTCCCCTGTTACTTCTTTCTTTCTCCTTCTCTGACTTATCTTGCTGTGTCTTGATTTTCCTTGGCACTATGGTGTATCAAAATGAATCTGAGTTGTGTTGTAACTCATTTAGTGACTTTGGCTGTGTTCAAGGCATCAGACTGTGATCTGAACAGATTGGGATCTGATTTTGCAACTTTGAGAAGTTGTGGCTTGGAGTGCACCTGAGTATGTTTTGTGATATTTTGCTGTGTGTAAAATAAATACTGCATTTGAATTTACCCTGGGAGATTTGTCGGTCTCCACTTTGCCATGCAGATATCAAAAGTCCTTTTTACCCTCCCTTTTTGATTGTGCAGGTCAGGGTGAGCCCTAACACTACTGGTGTCGGTACACAGGTGTCTAGTAAGAGGATAGAGACTCCCTTTTTACGAGGAGTCACATGGAAAAGACAGGAGGAAATGTGTGTAAGTTGTTCCCGGGGTGATTCCATTTCCATTCCAGAAGAAAAATTTTCACCATGAAAACAACTCAACATTGGAATAATCTCTCCATGGAAGTGGTAGATTCCTCTACACTGGACACTTTTAAGTCTCAGCTTGATAGGCTCTGGGCCATCTCATTTAAACTATATATTACCTAAAAGGTTGGACCTGAGGTCCCTTCCAACTTGGCATTCTATGATTCTATGATTCTATGATAATAATGATTCCTAAAAAAAATATTTTTCAAACTCCTTGAAGGATTCTGAGTCTCTGTTCTGCATGAAACAATTATTTTTCTGAACTGATTGCCAGGGGCTTTATTTGATATAAAGAACAAGCAGTTTCAAAAAAAACCTTCCCAACAATTGTATCCTGCTGGAGTTCCTTTGTCTTAGACCACAGTGTTTAACAAATTCCTTTATCATCCCTTTTCATAACACAAAAAAAAAGAAAATAGGGGGAGTTAACTCATATGTGCTTCTATCATCAGAGATACCTTAGTCAACCTATCATCTTAAGTCCAAATTAAAACAGACTGAGAGGGAAATGTTAGGACAAAGGAGAAGTCTGTTGCCATGTAATGTTATTGAGTCCTTGACGAAAGAAAAAGATGGGCACGTAAGAAAGAAGCTCAAATTTTTATCTCGGACAAACAAATTAAGTGCTATAACTATGTTTTGTATCTAACACATTGCATGGGGACAGATGAGTTTAGCATTACTTACATGGTTCTTGATCAGTCATCCCACATTCTAAATCTACTGTTATGAGAACTGTTATAATTAATATATTCCACACAGCACAGCAGGGGCCAGTGTCTTCCTGGAGCTGGGAGCTGAGTGCTTCAGGGGATCCCCAATGGCAGCAAGGTAGGGTCCCACCACCCCAATCAGGGAGCAGGGTAGGTGGAGGGGCAGTGGAGGGCTACCCAGCCCCGGCCATACAGCACTTTACTGGGAATGGGACAAGCCAAGGCTGGGCTGGTGTGTTTGTGTGGTATAATAGAATTTCTAGGTCTTGTGGATGTCCTGAACTTAGCAAAAGGGAGCAGTTTGCAAAAGGGAGCCGTTCTAGCTGAACAACGAACAATTTTATCCGGTAAGACTCAAATCAGCTGAGCGACACTTTGGGTGAGGTGGAGGCCTCACAGCCTCATGTTACTTCTGCTAAGAGTAGAAACACCCTTGAAAGAACATACAGAGCTTCCTGCCCCAAAGGTATCGCAAACCACCAAGTTCCCACTCTGACAACACAAGCAGCCTTGCCAAGAGCCAATCAACACATAGTAATTGACTTTGTCCCACTTCACCAAGGGGTACCAAAAAGTTTTCAAAAAGTATAAAATAGGTACCTGAAAACCCTTTTTTGGGGAGAGGAAAAACGACCAATTTATCTGATGGATGCGCTAACTGGCTTACACCTCTCTTCACCCCACCTTCCATCTCCCAAGAAGGGGCGCCTGTTTGGTAAGGTTAGTGCACCTCTGACTTCATTGGGTCCTCCACTGGGAAAAGAAATACTAACTCGAGTTTCAATTGTTACTTCTTATACACATATAAGAACATTGTTAACCAGTTATAATCATCTAGTACTAATGCAGATAGTGAATTTATCAATGACAATCGTGAACTCAGTTTTTGTGTGCTGCTTAAAATAAATTACCTACTGTTTACACTAGTTCTGACTGGTGGCTAACACATATATACACATGTCACGTTATCCTTTAGTCATTATCTGTCAGCTAAGCCTGGGACTAGAGACAAATCCAGCTGCATCTTAGAAAGCAAAGGGGTCCATCTTGAAATTTGTGACTCAACGAAAGGGAATCCCTCAGCAGCCTGAGAGGCATCTGTTTAACATGAGAGTTGGCCTGGGGGTGGGGATCAGGATCAGGCCTGGTGTGTTGAAGTAGGGACAGGGGCAGACCAGGGTGGGTAGGCAGGGACAGACCAAGGCCAGCCTGGAACATCAGCCTGCAGGTCGAGGCCTGAGCCTGGGTCAGGGACCATGGCTTGGCACTGGCCAGGCTGCAACATGGAGAGGCTGCTGCTTCAACCAAAATCAGATTCCACAGGTAGGCAATTGCCAGGCTGCTGCTGAGCTACATCCCAGCCCCTGCAGACAAACACTTTGGAGGATGAGGAAGCACTGACACTCAGAAAGAAACTGCGATCTAGTGGCACTTTATGTTTGTTTTGACGGCAAGTTGAACATGAGCCAACACTGTGCCCTGGCAGCCAAGAGGGCCAACAGTATCCTGGGGTGCATCAAGCATGGCATTGCCAGTTGGGCGAGGGAGGTGATTGTCCTGCTTTACTCCCCATAGTTTAGGCCTCATCTCTAGTATTGTGTGCAGTTTTGGAAGCTGCAGTATAAAAAGGACATAAAACTACTGGAGAGTATCCAGAGGCAGCCACAAGGCTGTGGAATGGTCTAGAGGGGAAGTTGTATGAGCCATGTCTGAAGTCACTTGGTCTGTTCAGCCTGGAGAAGACTGAGGACGGACCTCATAGCAGTTTACTGCTTCCTCACAAGGGAAGGAGGAGGAGCAGGCGTTGATCTCTTCTCTCTGGTGACTAATGATAGGACTCGAGGGAATGACAGGAAGATGTGTCAAGGGAGATTTAGCTGGATATTAGAAAAGGGTTCTTCACTCAGAGAATGATGGAGCACTGAAACAGATTACCCCAGGGAAGCAGTCAGAGCACCAAGCCTATAAATGTTCAAGAAGTATTTGGACAACATACTCAGAAACATGGTGTGAATGTTGGGATTGTCCTATGCATGGATAGGAGTTGTACTCAAGTCATTCTGTGATTCTGTGACTCTGTTCTCCTACCCCTTCTATTCCAAAGGTTTATTGTATTTTAATCACGGAATTAACTCACTCCAAAGACACTCATATTTTTCAGGATGGAAGTAACATCACGGGTCCTGACTTAGACACCAGATTTCTCAGTCCTGGCTGGACTACCATGTGTTGGTCTTCGGGGTATGCTGCGCAGGTCAGCAGTGTTAATTTCTTTTCTGCAGAGAGTAGCTTGATCTGAAGCCTTGTGTGGTGCAAGTGATAGATTGTTGTCAAGAGTCTCCAAATCCTTTTGAGATCTGGAAAACTTAATGCAAAAAGATGCTAGATTTTTATCTCAAGAGGGTATATTTAACATGCGAAACAACAAATGAGTATCATGATACAAATTTTGAATATTCAATTTTTTAATCTTGACTTTTTGAGTCTTGAAAATTGTGCATAAAGAGTACTTTGCTCCAAATCAAAGAACAAAACAAGCATTAACATCTGCTTCTGTAATAGCTGATTCCTACCTGCAGAAGAGAGGAAAGTGCTTCCCATGACAGAGCTTGCTTGCAACTAGGCCTGAGATAGACAGGGGAGTATACTTGCCTAATGTATTTACATGACAGCTGAGAGTAATTACATGTATATCTTGTAAACAAAAAAGGAAGCATATGAGGAAAAGTTCATATTACCACTTCTTATCCTTCTTTTGTTATTTCTTCATTTACATGATACATTTTATTTGATGGACAACACTACTGTAGTTAAGGTAACTATTGGCTGGCTGAAAAAGGGATGAATGGAGACGGATTATTATTAAAGAGAAAAGGGTTTTGATGATAAAGAGAAGTTAAAGAAATACTCGGTAAAATATTGTCCCATTTTTTGTTTTCCACACAAACTTGAGATTATTAAATTTTGAGAAAAAAAACCTATGAGAAATATTACAAGCCTTAGCTGATTAAAACTCTCAGAAAGTTTCAATATTTCAAGAGAAACAGTGGTAAAAATATTTTTCTGGATCATTTTTAAGTTAATAAAAGGAAAGTGGTTATTTCAGGTTTAACTAGTAAAGGAATGGATTATGGAGAATGAATGATATCATGTTTGAAACAGACCATAAGATGCATTCAGATGTTTTGAGGGGGTGGTATTTGGTGAGCTTCTACCTTTAGCATAGTCTTAAAAAGATTTATTCGTGAAACCTCTGTGAATACCTTTTATGATTTTTTAGTTTTTCGGTCTTCTAACCTGGATATTATCAGCATGACAAATGGCTAGATTAGCAAAGGTGCATGACAAAATGTTACCAGTAATTAGATGTTCAGTAATATGTATGGAGTTTTTTATTTGAATTTTTCTGATCTGTATTATGGGCATTAAATATGTGCTCAGAGAGGAAATAAACCTATGAGTTTATGTGCAGGCATAATATAAACCAGCCATTTCAGAAACCCATATCTACAAAGAATTATAGGGAAACATTAACAAAACCAGTGTTCTGTAATAGAGTTCCAGCTCACACGTAAATTGAACTTAGTAGTGTCAAGCTGTCCTAATGTTCCTTTATGACCATGGCAGAATTATTGGAAATTTTCCTTTTTTGGTCATGTTTAATCTATGCTTAGAAAACCTTGTTCTTAAAATTTTCATGTCTAGGTCTCTACTTTGTCTTCTGTCTTGTTTGTCTTAATGCTTCCTGTAGTGTGCTGGTCAAAACTAAACACCCTATTCCCACTGTTTTCATAGTACCACATGGTAGGACTCAATAATAAATCTCTGTGTACTGCATGAGAGTGTTGTTAAAGGTACCCCAGAATTATAAGAGCATCACCAATTTGTGATTCCTTTTAAAACCCTTCCATTTGAAAGTTAATGACTGACAAATAGTTCTTATTTTATATTTGCATGTTTGATGTTTCCAAGCTAAGTGTGATTGTGTACTTTGTCTTTATTGCATTTCATTGTCTTTATTTCAGACTGTGCCTCCGATTTATGAAGATCATTTTGTTTTCTCAAGTGTTTGGAAAACCTCATGGTTTGCATCAGCCATATAATGTGTACATGTATTCTCTGTGTCATCATCTCAGTCTCTCATGAAAATACCAAATAATACAGATTCCTGCCATCCACGGTATTTATAATGGGATTTTACCACACAGTATTGATAACAGGTCCTTGTGCATTTTTACTTTTTGTCTTTTTTTTTGTTTTAACTCTGACTAAATAAAACATAAAACTAATTTAAAGAAAGCACATATTTGGTTTTCCTCTGCTATTGCTCTGGAGAACACCTCTTTGTAAGGTAAAATTCTCTACTTACACACACCAGGAAATGTGTTAACTGTATATTAATGCTAGAATCTCAGAATTATTCCCTTAGCAATAATGGATTATGCAATAGTAAAAAGAAAGCATCCCCCACATACCATAAGAATTAGATATTCCATATAATGTGCTAAAAAGATTTGTCTTGAATTTGTGAACCCAGAACTCATCATAAAGCTGCAGCTTATAAATTTACACTGAATAAAAAGAGCAACTGGTATACAGTCAGAACATGATAAGTAGAAAATTAACTTTAATCTGCTATTAAGTTGGCCATAAGTTGGCCATAATCAATAGCTTTCACAAATATCATAAAGTGCCCCTAATTTGAAACTACATATCCTAAAAATTAACGTCTAGAATAAATCTATTATTATTATTATTATTAATATTATTATTATTACTGTGGAGCACCTTCTCCTTGGAGTTACTGTTAAGGTCACATAAAATAAAAATATGTCTTTATAGTATAAAATTAGTTTGATAAGGAATGTAGAAGTCAGAAGGTAATGGTTCCAGATGAGACTACATTTCAAATATTCTTGATATAACAGTAAATTTTATGGATAATTCAGAAACTGAAAGTACTGGGGAAGTATGTCATACTGCAAATTCATGGGCTTTCTCTTGTTGAAATATAATTAACGACAATCCTATAGATCAGATACACATTGTTAAATTTCACAAAGAGGTTAATAGTTTCTTCATTTATGAAAATAGGTTGCTTTATAATTCACAGCCTGAGTCTCATTTTACATCCACAGGTTCTCAGAATCCATTCTCTTTCATACAACCTCAGGCATATTTTCAATGAAAGACACCAGGACTATATCAATTAAAGAGTAATTTAAATATATGTGCACACAAAAGAGAGACAAAAGGAGTAAAGAGTCAACTGTGAACAGAATGGAATCTTTTCATCAATACAATGCAATTCATTATTCCTTACAGGATTCACTTTACCCTGAAAGCCCAAGTAATCATTGTGTGAAAGAAAAATGTGTGAATGGGATGAAAAGATAAAAATCAGACACTCTTCAAAGAAAGCAAGAGTAGGGGGCTATAGTGGAACTTCCCTGTGATGACTGTAACAACTAAACCAACATAGGAATTAAAGCATCATTCATACTACGACTTCTAAAAGTGCTTGTTGTTCTTTCCTAGGCTTTATTTCATGAGTTTTAGGAAGCTTTTCTCAGACCACCCAGGCTGCTTTTCTTCTTGACTTAGTTTGATACATCATGATATATCTCTGCTGCTCTGGGCTTCCCACTACTTCTTTGTGCCAGGATTAGAAGGCCTTATTACAATTATGTTTTTCTCTATTAGTTATAAAACTTGAGGCTCAATTTCGGCTGAATTTAGAGATTTTCAAAACTATTCCTAAGAAATTGGGACCCTTTCCTTTAACAAAAGCTGATTCTTATTAGACGTACTCTAATAAGAGTACGGCATAGGTAAACATGCTAATTTACAAGCCACATTTTTCCTTGGAGCTAAGAAATGGAAGTCTAATTTTCTCATGTCTCAGTTTGGTATGACCTTGTTAAACAGTGGGAATATCACTTTCGATTCTTCAGCCAAATGCAGGGTCTTTATGTTTTACCTATTAAATTCTTTAAGTAATGTAAAATGTGAATAATCAGAGAATTTGGTCCATTATTATAAATCAGACCCATGACGACTGTAAAAAGGGAATATAATAACCAAATACTGTACATAAAAGATATTTGTGAAGATTCAGACTTCTGCCAAATATTGAAAGTTTATCCACTCGCTAGTCCTTCATTTCTTTTTTCTCCGACATTTTATTTGTTCTTCCTTAAATATACATTTGGGAAGAAATAAACAGTACATAGCTAAAAGGCATTGAGAAGACACTGCAGTTCAATGCTTTCTTGCAAAGTCCTGTTGATCCTTATAATGTTTGATACACATCTGAGTATGTGCAAAACTCATGCTTACATTTAAAAGCAAAGTACAGTGTCTTTCTGATAATCTTGGAGTAGACTTCTGAGCAATGTTTTCAAGTAGACCACCAGCGACCAAAACCAATAGAAAAAACAATGGAGTTTTAAGAAAGGTAAACATCTGATGTTTAGTTTTGGTAACTAGTTAATTTTTATTTGGTATTGCTTCAGACAGTTTCTTTCCCCATTCTTCCCAAGACATGCATGCTGAAAAACAGGCATTTGAACTGTGCAAATTACATTATAAATTGTTATAGACAAAGACTGACCAGTGAGCAGCAGCATGTTCCTTCCCTGCATGCTTACTTGATTTCTTGTTCTGGTACAAATTATAGCCTTTACAAAGCCAGAGTAATGGTCTTTCTAAGGGGAACTTATACTGAATGAATAAAAAATTGACTCTTGGATTAGTTTTCAACTTTTATTCTCAGAAGAGTACAAACTGCTCTGAATTGTCTGTAAAAGTATTTATCATATAGCTGGCAGAAGATACGTCAAGTAGAGGGAGAAGATAATGGCAGGAATAAGAAGACAAAGCCAAACAGGAACTGGAATATGAAGATGCATATGTTATGTGAGCAGACATTTATTGATTAAATGACCAAAGACCATGTATTAGACTGTGTCTCTGCCATTATACACAGATCTAATATGTCTGTTGTTTCTCACCCAAAAGCATCCAGTGAAACATACCAATTCAATAGATAACACTGGTACCCCTCTACCAGTTGAGAAACATTGCTGCAGGAGTGTTCTTCATTTTTCTGAGGCAGCAAGGCAGGACTTCCATAACTTCTATGCATGCTTATCTTTAAAATCTTTCTTTAGTGGGAGGACATGAGTCTGAGGAAGGTACTTTCTGCAAAATCTACGGCACTTCAAAAGACATTTGATGTGAAACTGATGTGAACAGCTACACTACTATTCGCTACTTATGTATATCCATATTTAGTTCAATTGTTAGCACTTTGAAATTCTAGCCCATGGATTCCTGTCCTTTTATGTATCACACTCTGTCTTGCTAATCATAAAATCTGATGTTTAGGTTTGTAGGCTGGTTTGTTTACTTATTTGCTGGCTTGTTTTTTTGTTGTTGATGGAATTAGGAAGATGTATAGGATAAGCTGTTTCTACAAAATATTTCCAGACATACACAAAATAATTTAATCTCAGTATGATCCACAGTATGAAAATGCTAATGGAGTAACGCTTGATCTAGTGAACTATAGACAGCAGTTGAAATTTGACCTTAATCATTCAGGACAGTAGCTAATATTGAGAAGAATAGTTCAGAGGCTTAGGACAACTGCCTCTGAGAATTCAACAAAGGAAACTTTCTTATCTGATATCCCTCAACGGACTTTTTTCATTACCTTTGTACAGACATCTAGACAACATCCAAAAGGTATTTGACAGGAGCTATAAATGCTGCCATCATATGACTAATTTTCTTCATCAATTGATTATGTCTGACATAGCACTCTTCAGAAATTCACAGTGCATGCAAATAACATGACAGAATAACGGTACTTACAGTATCACACTTACATTGTTTAATCGTGGTGTAACTTAGTGGTAATAAATTATCAGCAAATGCAGCAAAAGGACGTTGTTGTTGTATTAGAGAGAATCTAAACTATCTGAATCAGTAAACAAGATTAATTGCTACTGTTCCTATTACACAGAAAAATACTCGCTTTCGGTTGGACTACATAAAAATATTTGGACATTTCCTTTTATTTATTTTTATTACTTTCCATTAGGTTTTTATTCTTTCCTTTAATGAAAGATCCACACCAGATGCACTCTGAATGAAAGAAAAAAAACATTAGCTATAGTGCTTGCAATTTGTTTCATTACTTGCAAATAATTCCAGAACATTTTTTTGTCTCTGTGATTTCTTGTGTGATTCTTTTCTTGTGTTTCCTGCATTATTCAGGGAAGAAACCTCAGGGATCGCTGGAACAAAACAGAAGTAATACCACAGAGCACTCCCAGCATTATATGCAGCAGGTCCAGTGATCTGATGATACATAGAAAAATAAAATTTCAACAATTAATATGTAACTGAATAATTATGACAAGCAATTACATTTGAAAGTGTATTAATTTATGCCATTGCTGTATAATGTCTATCATACACATTATGTGTATCAGATAGTTTCTCTTAACACTTCAGTAATAAGTGCTTTTCAACATATTCTATAGTTTTTAGCAGACTTTCAAGAGACACAAGAAAAGGAACAAATAATGGAAACAAAAAAAGTGACACGTGAGTCAGAAAGCATTGTGTAGGTAAATTTCTACCTGAATATTATTTTAATAATATCAGTAGAACTTTAGAACTTAGTGAAATTTCTTTCTTTTCTAAACATCAATTGCTTCTGAACAGAAAAGCTGAAAAATATCAATGAATAATGAAAAGACTAATTAATTAAGAATACGGACATAAGTCAATTTGTACACATTTTTGAATTGTCATTAATATCAACTATAGTGTGAGGGCTCCTTTTTTAAAACAGAGAATTATTTTTAGAAGAGAGAATTAGAGAATGTGCTCTCATTTAAAAAAGAAGTTCAGTAGTGTTTCTCTGCAAAGCAGGCAGGGCACATCTTGTTCTGCTTTTAAAGCTGAGAAACCAGCAGTTTGGAAGCCAAAACCCTCATTTTAAAGCAGTCATAACAGACCTAGTGTATAATAGACCCTGATCTTCTCCCTAACTATTATTTGACAGGATAAAAAATATTTTGCTGCTCCCTTACATTCAGTTGAACAGTATCATTTTCCGTTTTGTAGTACATACATAATGATTTCAATGGTAAACACAATCTTGTTTCTAAAATTGAGAATTTAATGAACATTAGATAAGAGGGGAAAGTTTCAGGCTGTAAATTCATCCAAAAGAAACTTCAGCAGTATAACTACAAACACAGGTGGTTTTAACATTTCTCAAAATCCCTAGCTGATGGTATTACCATCTCCATAAAAAGGAATGATACTTGGTGGTTGCTGAGTGACAGACTGTACTGGTTTGTGACAGACTTAGTGCTCACAGAAGTAGTTTCTTCTACAGTTCCAGAATTTCATCTCACACTAAAATCCAGCTAAGTCAATATTTAAAACAATAGTTTCTTGCAGTTATTCTTGTATTGTTACATAAATTCTTAGATACAATAATTGTGTAAGGGTTCTCACATTTTCCTAGTGAACAACCATCTTCTGAAAATGTTATTTTTGACTAGAAAACATAACATCTGTTCCTAACTTTTTCTGTAAAGGGTAATAGACTTTACTTATCAAAGAAAGAAAACATTTTTTTAGACTTCGTCTTTCCTCTTCCAGGTCTATTATCCTTAAATCCCCTGATTTCAATCCAATTAAAGCTGAAAACACAGATATTCAGATAAAGGTATCATATTGCTGATATGAAAAATATTCAGGCCTTGGTCTTTTGATGACTGTTGTGTTATAAAAGAACAAGTAGTAATGGTTTTAAAATAAAATAGGATAGATTTAGACTAGATTTAAGGAACAAAATTTTTATAATGAGTGTAGTGAAACACTGGAACCAGCAGAAGCCCCACCCCTGGGAAGATTCAAGGTGAGGTCAGACAGACGTCTGAGCAATCTGATCTAGTGGAAGATGTCTCTGCTCTTTTCAAAGAGATTAGAGTAGATAACTTTTAAAGGTCCTTTCCAACCCAAACCATTCTATGTTTCTATGATAACAAATTCAACTGAGAAATAATTTTGGCATAAATGCTGGGTGATTAAGAAAAGAGGGGGAATCTGGGGTTTTTCTTTTTTCATGAAAAGTTAGAAACTTTCTTACTTTTCTTTTTCTAAACTAGAAATACAGAGCACATTAAAAATCTAAGCATTCAGAAGTTAAGAAATTCTAGCTGGAGTAATCGAAGAAATTACTGACTGTAGAAACTCTTAGGAATATGATAACTGCACAAAACACTACTGTCTCCCTGCCTGGCCTCTCCTCTAGTCCATTTTTATTTACCACTTACTAAAGTGATGTGAAGCTCAGAAACTGATTTTTCCATTTTCTGGAGGCAAGAGGACTCACTGTATCTATAGTTCAGTACTTTAATTCTGTGCAGCAAGCTCTGTGAGACTGCTGGTGGCCATCTTTCAGCATCCTTGATCCAGGTTACTGTGCAAGTTTAAGCTACAGGATGCCTATATTGATAATTCAGTCTAGCTTAGTGAGATTTTCATGGGTGTAATGCAAGGCACAGTGCTAACTACAGGATTATATCTTGCCCCAGTCAAGAGTGTGGGAGTATTATAAATTCTAACTTAATAGAACATACGAATTGCTTATAGCAGGAAAAGCAATATGTTTTTCTCTAGAAGAAAAAAAAGTCAGAAATATTATTTGTAACTTAAAAAGTAAAAAAAATTCCCTCCACCTCCCCACAGCCCCAAAATACCCTTTCACACTTTTTAACTGCTAAAACTGAGATTCCAAATGCTAAAGAATTAAGAATTAGCATTGTTCAGGGTGGATCTGGGGAGATTGCCTTTCATTTGTCCTTTTTTTTAACATGAAAAGGCTGTAACTCATTAAAAATATAACTGTCATACAAAAATTTTTAATCACCTCACTAAAGGCCAGTCCTCACTCTGTTGGAACCAGTCTTGTTTAATACCTTCATCAATAACTTAAAGTGCAGCCTTAACAAGTTTGTAAATGACTCACAGTATCACAGTATCACAGTATCACAGTATGACAAGGTTGGAAAGGACCTCTGAGATCATCAAGTCCAACCTATAACCCAACACTAACACCAACCATCATCTAAACCATGGCATTCAGTGCCACATCCAATCTCCCCTTAAACACCTCCAGGGTCGGCGACTCCACCACCTCCCTGGGCAACGCATTCCAATGGCCAATCACCCTTTCAGTAAAGAACTTCTTCCTCACATCAAGCCTAAACTTTCCCTGACGTAGCTTGAGTCCATGCCCTCTAGTTCTGTCACTGGTCACCTGAGAGAAGAGACCAACCCCTGACCGACTACAACCTCCTTTCAGGTAGCTGTAGAGAGCAATGAGGTCTCCCCTGAGCCTCCTCTTCTTTAGACTAAACAGCCCCAACTCCCTCAGTCGCTCCTCATAGGGCTTATGCTCCAGCCCCTTTACCATCTTCGTTGCCCTCCTCTGAACACATTCCAGTATCCTGACATCTTTCCCAAACTGGGGGGCCCAGAACTGTACACAGTATTCCAGATGAGGTCTGACTAGTGCCGAGTACAGGGGGACGATAACTTCTCTGGTCCTGCTCACCACACTATTCCTGATGCAGGCCAGAATGCCATTGGCCTTCTTGGCCACCTGGGCACACTGCTGGCTCATGTTGAGCTTCCTGTCAACCAGCACTCCCAGATCCCTTTCTGCCTCACTACTCTCCAGCCACTCTGTCCCCAGTCTGTAGCTCTGCATGGGATTGTTGTGTCCAAAATGAAGTACCCGACATTTGGACTTATTAAACATCATCCCACTGGAATCGGCCCATCTCTCCAATCTGTCCAGGTCCCTCTGCAGGGCCATCCTACCCTCTAACAGATCAACCCTTCTTCCCAGTTTGGTATCATCAGCAAACTTGCTGATGATGGACTCAATCCCCTCATCCAGATCATCTATAAAGATATTAAACAGGACCGGACCCAACACCGATCCCTGGGTGACACCACTGGTGACCGGCCGCCAACTGGATGAGACACCGTTCACCACCACTCTCTGGGCTCGGCCATCCAGCCAATTCCTAACCCAGCACAGAGTGCTCGCATCTAAGCCACGGGCTGCCAGCTTCTCTAGGAGTCTACTGTGGGGGACAGTGTCAAAGGCCTTGCTAAAGTCCAGGTATACCACATCCACAGCCTTCCTCTCATCCACCAGGCGAGTCACATGGTCATAAAAGGAGATCAGGTTGGTCAGGCAGGACCTGCCCCTCCTAAACCCATGCTGGCTGGGCCTGATCTCCTGACCGTTCTGCAGGTGCCGCATGATTTCACCCAGGATTATCTGCTCCATGATTTTACCTGGGACCGAGGTCAGGCTGACAGGTCTGTAATTACCTGGATCATCCTTACGGCCCTTCTTGTGGATGGGCGTCACATTGGCCAACTTCCAGTCTTCTGGAAGTCCAGGACTGCTGAAAGATGATGGAGAGCGGCTTAGCAAGCTCATCCGCCAGCTCTCTCAACACCCTAGGATGGATCCCATCCGGCCCCATAGACTTATGAGGGTCCAAGTGGCTCAGCAGGTCTCTAACTTCCTCCTCATGGATTGCAGGAGGGCCAACCCTGCCCCCATCAACCACTTCAGAGGGCCAACTGTCAAGCACGCTGACATCCTTACTGTTGAAAACTGAGGCAAAGAAGGCATTAAGTACCTCGGCCTTCTCTGCATCAGTGGTTACTATATTTCCCTCCACATCCAACAAGGAGTGGAGGTCGCTGCTGCCCTTCTTTCTACCATTGATATATTTATAAAAACTCTTCTTATTATCCTTAACAGAAGTGGCCAATTTGAGCTCGAACTGGGCTTTTGCTTCCCTGATTTTCCTCCTACACAACTTAACAACATCTTTGAGCATGACGTGGCTTACGTCCCCTTCTTTCCAACGACGATACATCCTCTTTTTGTTACTTAGTTCCTTCAGAAGCTCCCTACTCATCCAGGCCGGCCGTCTGCCCCTACGACTCTTCTTACAACACATGGGGACAGCCCGCTCCTGCGCCTTCAAGATTTCAACTCCAAGTTGACTGGTAGGGCTGACATGCCTGATGCATGAGATGCCATCCAGAGGGGTGTGGACAAGCTTGAGAAGTGGGCACATATGAATCTCATGAGGTTCAACAAGGCCAAGTACAAGGCCTTGCACATGGTCAGGATAACCCCCAGTATCAGTACAAGCTGGAGGATGAAGACATTGAGAGCAATCCAGCCAAGAAGGATTTTGGGGGCTGTTGTTGGATGGGAAGCCAGACATTAGCCAACAATATGCACTCGCAGCCTAGAAAACCAAATGTATCCTGGGATGAATCAAAAGAAGTATGGACAACAGGTTGAAGGAGATGCTTCTCTCCCTGTACTCCACTCTGGTGAGAGCCTACCTGGAGTACTTCATCCAGCTCTGGAGTCCCCAACACAGGAAAGGCATGGACTTATTGGAAAAGGTCACAAAGATGATCAGAGGGATGGAACACCTTTCCTGTGTAGGAAGACCGAGAAAGTTGGGGTTGTTCAGCCTGAAGAAGAGAAAGCTCCAGAAAGACCTTATTGCAGACTTACAGGGGGCATATAGAAAAGATGAGGACAAACTTTTTAGCAAGGTCTGTTATGATAGGACAAGGTGTAATGATTTTAAAGTAAAAGAGAGTAGATTTAGGCTGGATATAACAAAGAATTTTTTTGCAATGTGTGTAGTGAAACACAGGTTACCCAGAGAAGTGGTAGAACCCCATCCCTGGTAACACTCAAGATGTGGTTGGACGGGGCTTTGTGCAACTTGTTTGAATTTGAAGCTGTCTCTGCTTACTGCCAGGTTGTTGGAGCAGATGACCTCTGCAACCCAAACCATTCTATGATTCTATGACTGTATGAAATTCTTTGGAAAGGTGATCAGTCTAAAAGGCCTTGTAAGTTCTAAGTAAAATTCTGTTTAGTATCTGAAACAGTAAATTCTGCAAAATGCCAAAGAAAGAATGTCTATCCATTTTCCCCTCACTACCTCTTCTTTCCAGAAAAAAATTTCAAACACAAACCATATTTTGAGATCTGCTGTAAGATTTTTTTATAGACTAATCAACAAAACACTCCTTCCTTATTCTGAAGCTGAAATGGTTAGAAAGGGAAACACAGTAACTGCCACAGTAAGTGGCATTAAACACCCTTTCATTAGTATTGGGAGATTTTGACTTATTTTTCTAATTATTTGGGGTTAATAATTGCCGGGTTTTCCAATATGCTGAAACCTCATTAACAGTCTGTTCCACATTGAAATCCTGACATTAGATTCTCATATGTATTTCTTCACTACCTCTGCAATTTTGCTGTAAATCATTACACTTTCATTGAATTTTATTATTATTTTTAGGAAGTTATGGCTCATTAGATAATGTTTAGTACAGTAACATGCATAAAGAAGGAAAATGGAAGTGTTTGAAAGTCCTTTCTCTTTCCAGTGATGAAAAAGGTCTTGCCTTTGAAAATAGAGAAGAGACTGTTTTAAGGTTGTCGTTTCTTTACTGTACTACATTTAAAGATCTTCTTTCTCTTTTTTCCATGCCTTTGAGTTCCTGGGAAGGATTTAGATGTGGCCAGGAAGTGGAGTTCAGGAATGTTTGCCTGGTAGGGATCTTCTAGATCATCTGAGTCCAATTCTTCTCAGTCATAGGCCTCACAACACATTTTAGTTTTGGCTTTTGTCTGTAACATCAAGTACACATGCCTTCACATACAATCCACCACCCCCTGCTCTGTAGAAAACTTAGGTACCACAATTATAAGCACAAAATAAGAATTCTAATTTGCCATTAAGAAACAGCAGGAGAGATCAGGAGAGTTACTGGCATCCTAATTTCCTGCTTTAGCAGGGATTTTATAAGTGAGATGACCAGATAGACTGAGGAAACAGTTAATCTCCCATACTACAGAAGAAAGCATGCACAAAATATCCAATATCAATAAAATATAAGTCCCTGTCAGCAAGAGAAGAGCAAAGATTCCTCTTTTAATTCCAAATCTGGAGATCAGTTTAACTGTGGGCACACTAAAGCTGTTGCAGTACACTAACAGACTACCTGGCGTGTTTTACTATAATTTACAGATCAGCTCACACCTTTCTGTACATTATCTCTAGAAAAGACTTATTGTTGGGACCTCATAGGAAAGTAAGCTCTAAATTCCTCCATGTTCTTCATTGCCATTGCGTACATAAAGTTCAGCGTGAGCACAAGCAGAAACCCTAAAGTACGGATAAACTTTTATTTTTCCTTTCAAGCAAAGACTTTTGGGAAATCTGTGTATCAGCTGTACACATTTGAGGTACTAATTCTCTATTGCTAACTAGTCCAGATGCATCTATAACTTACTCATGTGTGATGGTACCTCTGAAGGTTTAGATACCTGAATGCAGAATTGACTCATCCTTCAGATGTCAACAGACATCAGAAACATCTAAACACTGCAGCCATCCTAGCTTCTAACACTGAAGGTTTCTAACACCCTTGGATTTTCCCATGTATATACTTGCTGGTGTTTAGGATCTAATTTGCCCTGAGGACCATCAGAAGTCATAAAAAAGGCATGTTTCTACCTGTCTTCTACAGACAAGGTCTAATCTGATAGAAATACAGAAATACTGAGAATATCTCAACACCGAGTTTCTAAAAATACAGAGCCTTCTTTAAACATATAATGATTCCTGTTTCTGCTCAATATTTTAGCTTCAGAATATTTCTGTAGAGTCTAAAAGAAATGATTTCAGTCTCTCTGTCTTAGGGAGTCCAAAAAAATACATCCAGTTTTTCAATATGTTCAACTGTTAAACCTAAGATGAAATAAATTCAAGAGCAACCATGACTCAGATTTATAGCTTAGGGTATTCCTTTGGGAAATGCAGGTTTAGTCTTTCCACAAAACATAGAAGATTCAAGTCTTGAAGAGGAAGAAGAATTTAAGCAGTGGTCTGTTCTCTTGGGGTATTATTAATTTTTGTAGTGGTTACCTATTCAGTCTACCACAATTTTAGGCACCTAAAGTCTACAAACATGATCAGCCTAGATAAGTGCCTAATCTGAATGTTGATTAGCAGGGGACTGTTGTCAGTAATATTTGGAGAATAAAGCAAGAGGATGTGTTATGGACCAATGGTAGTGTTGAAGTATGACTTGCTTACATTGTGATTTCTGAATCTCACAATCATTAAAGTTTTGGGGGTTCCTTACTATAATCTGAGAAGTTTAATAAAATGCATTTTAAATAATTTATCATACAGGGAATGTAGTGCAATAACTTCTAAAATAAAATGCAAACTTAATGTAAACACAATTTGAACACAATAAACTGTATTATTACAAATAACAGAAGATGAAGAATGAGAGGGAGCATTAGAGGAAATCAGAATAAATATCAAACAGCAAAGAAATATAGACATCCAGAGTAAAAACTGAATTCATTATAGTTATTTTGTTGGGGAGGGGGAACTATTTTTTCCAAATACAAGAGTCAGTTTAAAAAAATATTACTGTTATTTAGAAAGGCATTAATAAGTTTGGGGTTTTTTTCTGGGTTAGTTTTATCAAATATGGTATTGAAATCTTACATTAAATAAGGGATTTTTAATGCATCTTAGCGGATATTCTTCTACAATAAGAAGCACAAACTTCTTTTTGATTGAGTTAAAGTTGACATCGATACAAATTATGCATAATATATATTGTTGTGTTTTCCCTTCATAATCAGATTCTAAAGTTTTATGGATGACATAGTGCTTTTTTGTTTCCTCAGAAGACGTTAAATCCTGGTACTCAGAGACTTTGTATAGAAGACCTCTGTCCCATTAGCTTCAGCTCCTATAAATAGCTGTTAGATGTTCAAACACTGACACAAAAGAAGTAGCACAGTCTTTTCAGATTAGTATTAGCAACGATGTTTGTATTTTATATAGATTTTTACATGCTTCTACCTCTCTGGTTTTCTTATAACACTACAAACTTTTCACTCTATTAACAGAGAAAGGGGAAGGGAAGAGTAGAGACAGAAAACTATCTATTATTGTTTTGTATAATATCTCAAAATTGCATGCTGAATTAGTAAGATCAGTTCAAAACCAAGTTTTTAGAAATTGAAGCTGTTTGAGCTATCTGACATACCCTGTTCATATGGCACTTACAATGTTACCAACATTGCATATTTGAACAAAATCCCATTTTGTACTGGCAGTTTTCTCTTCAACAGATAACAGAAGATGGCAATGTGCCCTCCTAGTCGTACAGTGTTGTAAGCTTAGTTACTTTGTGTCAGGTTTCATCTTGCACGCTTGGAACAATCACAGTTCTGAGACCTGATTTGCTAATCCTTTTGTTTTATTTGTCCCTCGACTTTAGTCCATGAAACAAACCCAACTTCCTGTATCCTGTGCCAGCTTCAGAGGTTATGAATGCTTTTTCTCTCTGTGTGCCCATTCCAGAGTCTGCTAGAAATTCTCACAGGAATCAGAATTGAGAATGGAATTGAAATTTATTTTCTTACCTCATAAAGCTATCTTCTGTAAATGATATGACCCTCCAAACAAGTGTAGCTTAAGAAGCATTTTGTAGTGAGTCTAGATCCTGTTGCTATGCACCAACTTTTACTTCCAATAGGCCACTCTGGAAGAAAAAAAGAAAGGTTCCATTCTGCATTTTTATCAAAGTGAGATAATGAGCTAAACAGACTTAGTTTTGGGTCCGCATAGGAGAAGAGAGGAGATGTAAAAAAAACGGCAGATCTTTACAATCAAAGATTGAAATTCCTACTGTGTCTGTGCAGCAGCTAAGAGGATGATGGGGAAGATTGAATCATTACTTCAGATTCAGGTTTCTCAATTATCACTATAGATATAGACAGAATTCTTTTATTTACCTAATTCTTTCATTGAAGTATCCTCCTGCAGAGTGGGAGTTTGTTACTGTACAGGAAAGTATGAGTCTTTATTTTTAAAGATTAAAGATAGCACATGGAGGACAGGGAGGTAATTCAAGACAGCTAACATGATTTCTCCAAGGGCAAATCCTGCCTGACCAGTCTGGTGGCTTTCTATGACCGAGTGACATCAGTGGACATGGGAAAAGCAATGGATGTTGTCCATGTGGACTTCAGCAAAGCCTTTGACACAGCCGCCCACAATGTCCTTCTCTATAAATTGGAGTGATATGGATTTGATGGGTGGACTGTTTGGTGGATAAGGAATTTGTTGGATGGTCACATTCAGAGAATAGTGATCAATGGCTCAATGGACAGATGGAGATCAGTGACAAGTGGTGTCCCTCAGAGGTCCATACTGGGACCAGTGCTGTTTAATATTTTCATTGATGATATGATACTTGGACATGGTATTAGACACCCATGTATGACCAAAAGAAAGAAAGAAAGAAAGAAAGAAAGAAAGAAAGAGAGAGAGAGAGAGAGAAAGAAAGAAAGAAAGAAAGAAAGAAAGAAAGAAAGAAAGAAAGAAAGAAAGAAAGAAAGAAAGAAAGAAAGAAAGAAAGAAAGAAAGAAAGAAAGAAAGAAAGAAAGAAAGAAAGAAAGAAAGAAAGAAAGAAAGAAAGAAAGAAAGAAAGAAAGAAAGAAAGAAAGAAAGAAAGAAAGAAAGAAAGAAAGAAAGAAAGAAAGAAAGAAAGAAAGAAAGAAAGAAAGAAAGAAAGAAAGAAAGAAAGAAAGAAAGAAAGAAAGAAAGAAAGAAAGAAAGAGAAGTAAGCATAAGAAAATCACCATCTCGGGCTCCAGCGTTGTCTGCAGGCTCCCAGAACGAAGGGCATGCTCTTGAAAGTGTTACTTACAGTTTAGGGGTTTTGATGCACTTGCGTAGTTCCCCCTTTTGGAAGATTCTGGAGCTGAGTCTAGGGCTTAGGCATTTCTGGTGGTAGTTCTGCCCTTGCTTCCTCTACCAGCAGGACTGCAGTGTGGCTTCTATTGACATGCAAGGGCAGCAGTGCTACTTGCAAAATAAGGAAGCCGGCACAGGAAAAGACACTGCCTCATCATGTGACTTGTCTCTTTCTTGCTGCAGTTTGCTGGAAAACTATCAATTTAAGGCATAGCATTTGAGTTGTAGGATTAGTCTCTTACAACATCTTCCTTGACTACAGGGAGAAAAGAGTTCTCCACAAGCCTCTCCAGTGACCTATGCAGCTTGCCCAAGCAGCAGCACTGACACTAACCTGTTGCAGATATTGTTTTAGGACAGGCTTAACAGTAGAGGACTTTCAGAAACATTTTGTCAGGGACCAGTGATTCAGGTGATTATTAGCTAGGGTTACTGTCCATCGTTCATTTGACTGATGTGTGCTGAATATAACAAAGAGGAAATTCAGGGCTTTTAGATATCTTTAGTGTGGAACATGAAATATTCTCGAACAGAAAGGTACTCCTGTTTTTAGAGAACCTGCATATGGAATTCAGCACCATGGACTCACAAGGAAAAAGCAGACATGTCTCTGTATAGTGTAAGTCTGATTAAATACTGACTTTCCAAAATGATGACAAGTGCTTAACTGTAATTACATACATTTCTAATGCAATTTATCTGTTGCAAACCCTGGTGCAAGTTTTATATTTTTTTACTTATTGTAAATCTTGGGCTGAACTTTTCTCCTTTCTCCAGTGCGATAACTTCAAACTTATCCTCAGTGCCATGCTGATATCAATTCTGACCCAACCGCATCCTGCTGAATTGCATGAGGCCCTGAAAAGTAGCTTTTATGTTTTAAGGTACAACTACTGTAATCTCTTCAGCTATCTGATAAAATTTTAATATCTCTGCCCGTCTTTTTTTAGAAGTCTGCCCAGCAAAGATGCCTTGACAGCATCTTATTTTATTTACTTTTCCAGAATCCCTATCTATGCCTTGTTTAATCGTTTATCTTCTTCCTCCAGTTTTCCTCTCCCTCACATCAACCTTTTTTTCCACTCAGCTTACTGCGGCTGAAGTTCAGCTTTGCCTTATCCTAATTATTGTGTAGACTCTATTTTGTTATCTAAACATACTTTTTGTCTCCTAAAATGTTCCTGTACTTTATCATTAGATTCTCTCAATGTCATCACTACTTGTGCTTTTCCTGTCCTGATTATTTGGTCATTGATGACAGAAAGGATGAGATGCAGTCTATTAGATTTACTTTGTGGCCATGTTGTTGCTAGGTGATACCCCGTAGCCACTGCTATAAATACTTAAAAACCTTAAGATTAGATTTTCTTGTTACTTTTCATTTAAATAGTATAAGGCACCTGGACTTCAATGATCTAAGTGCATTACAAACCTACTCGGATTAAGGGAAAATTCTGATTGGCTGCTAGGTTATTGCTAAGGGATGGATTAATTTGTATGAAGCACACGATTCTGCACTGCTGTTCAGTATTTCAAACCGCTAACCTCATCTTTTTCTAACAGTTTGTCATATCTTTTTTTTCAGAATAGAAGTCTTAGGGGAGAATAAGACACAACTAAGCAAGCTATTTAGTAATCATGGGGTAACACTCAAGAAGGACTGAAAGTACAAGAGTGTGTTAGATTCTGTGATTGTCTTATGTTAATCACACCCATTATCTCACCTCCTGCTTAATATTCAACCAACTAAAATTAACTTCATTATGTTAATTAAGTAGTCCATGATCTTACAAATGCTCCTATGTGAAATACAGTACCATGAGTGTATACAAGACTGTTCTATGCTAGTTGTTATGAGAGTGCCTGCATAAAGTCATAGACATTTTTGTCTCTGGATTGTTTTCTAATTAGGAGATGGCGTTATCTGGTTCAAATTGAGATTTTTGTCAGAAACTGAAATAAGAATGGAAAAATTACATAGGCTTATCTAAGCTAAATAAATTTTTAATAAATAATGATTTTTCTATCACTTCAAAACTTCGAGATCTTGACTCTAAACTTCAACCTACCCATAGTTAAAGATAGATACGTTTTATAACATTTATTTCTCAGCTCATTTCATCCTCTGTAGTTAACAATTTTATCTGTTGATTCCTTGTGACTGATTTCATGAATAAAGCCTAATACTACAGTGACATTTTGTGGGGTTTTATCCTTTATATTATCTGTTGGGTTATATTAGTTTTTCAGAGGATACATGTACAGTGTATTCTTTCTCATTTTTTGTCATAATCAGGAGCTCCTTGGCTGTTTCGTCCCTGAATATTTTTTTGTCATTCACTCTTTGTAGTTTCTTTCCTGCCACTTACCTGCTCTTCAGGGTAGAAAACATCTATTACCAACTACATAGAAAGCAAAGTATAAATATGTAATATGATGTAAATAATGTTTTCTGCCATTGGAAAATGTATATTTTAAAGGCAAAAAGAGGTTAGGAAGCCAAAACTTGCAGAAACTTGTCTTACACATTTTTCAGCATATTTTCCACAAAGGTTGCAGTAGTGCCTAAAATTGCCAGAGCCGTCTAATATAATTGTTTAAGTCTTCCATTTCCTACCTCAAACATTCATAATTGGAGGGATGTTTGTGGAACAACTGGTTCCAATGCAGGCAGTCATAATCCGGGACCATTACATACAAATACATAATGAAAAAAGGTTCATCTATTTTTGCTTTAATTGAGGCAGCTTAACTGATAGTGCCTTTTGTGTCTTCTAGAAATGTCACGGTCAAAAGGATGAGATTCAGCTGCACCCAGAAAACACAATCTCAAAATTAGATTCTGAAATAAACTTTGAAATAGTTTGAAATAGGCATGCAAACTGTCAGTGTAGGTTTTGTGAAGTAGGCTGAAACATTTTGGTTTTTTTATGACCTTCTTAAACAGAATTCTCTCACAATAGTTTTACTGCTACTATCAAAATATGATTTGCCTGAATTCTCTGTCTAATTTAGAATATAACCTATTTCATTTCTCAACTATCTGAAAAGAGTTTGTATTTCACTTTGCTTCCAATTACGTATTTACCTTTGATTGGAAGAACCAAAAGTAAAAAACGCATAGGTTCAATACATGACTATGAATCCATTTACACAGAAAAAATGAAATAACATATTCTGTTACTTCAAATCATGACAAATCATTCTTCTTCTAAGAAAACCATATAAGTATTGAATGAAGTGTCTCAAAATCATGATGAATTTGTTTATTAACTTCAATGAATAAAGTATTTAAATAATTAACTATTGAATTTTATTCTGTTTTCTTATATTTTTTATTTGATATTTTTGTTCAATTTTATTTTAAAAAATAAAACACTTATTTTTTATTTAAATAGTCTTTCCACATCTATTTAAGTTAAATTCTTGTTTCATAACCCTTTCAGTATAAAGGAACCATAGCATAAGCCCAATTATGTTAGGTACGGGAAAATAAATAGCCTTTTAATCTACATGATAAGTGAACATCATGTCTGTTCTTAAAGCCATACCCCTCAATTCAAAGATATCTACGTTTTCCCTTGTGTTTTGTCTTCTGTTCTTGTTTTGTCCATTTATGGGCTTTTGAAATATTACTGAAACATCCAGTTTGTTGAGTATGTTATTAAAAATATTGTAAAAATAATATTCTTTCTTGCTATGGTATGTCCAGATAAAAGAGGAAGTCCCTGAGTAATAAATATTGCAGATATTTAAGGGACTGTAGTGAAGACTGTGGACGAAATCAACACGAAGCCACAGAGACAAAATCAAATCTAGCCAATTTTAATTGACTAATTGACTGCACTGGGGCAACATTTAAAAGAGAAACGATCTTTATATTGGTATTTTCATAATAACAGCACTGATCTGAACATACAATAACAAGCATAAAAGGGACAATAAGGAAGGGAAAAAAGTCTGTAAAAAAAAAGGATAAAATCAATCAGTTAAGTGGAGTTAATGGGAAATTTTTTCTGAGGTCAGTTGTCCCCAAGTTAAGAGTCATGAAATGCTGAAGAAAATGTTCAAAATATAAATGGTCTTCAGAGGCCAAATCATTAGGCAGACATCCCACCAAATGGGTCATTAAAGTAGGAGGTATAGTTTTACTTGAGTAATTTCTGAATGATTAATCCTCACTAAAGGTGCAAATATAGAAAAGCAACATTACAGAAAAAAAACCCCACTAATCAATATTTGAAAAAATATAGAAAAATAAACTGGAAACAAATGAAAAATAAACTGGAAATAAACGCCTGGTGGATGAGAGGAAGGCTGTGGATGTGGTATACCTGGACTTTAGCAAGGCCTTTGATGCTGTCTCCCACAGTAGACTCCTAGGGAAGCTGGCAGCCCGTGGCTTAGATGGGAGCACTCTGTGCTGGGTTAGGAATTGGCTGGATGGCCGAGCCCAAAGAGTGGTGGTGAATGGTGTCTCATCCAGTTGGCGATCGGTCACCAGTGGTGTCCCCCAGGGATCAGTGTTGGGTCCGGTCCTGTTTAATATCTTTATTGGTGATCTGGATGAGGGGATTGAGTCAATCATCAGCAAGTTTGCAGATGATACCAAGCTGGGAGGAAGGGTTGATATGTTAGAGGGTAGGATGGCCCTACAGAGGGACCTGGACAGTCTGGAGACATGGGCCGATTCTAATGGGATGGTGTTTAATAAGTCCAAATGTCGGGTACTTCATTTTGGACACAACAATCCCATGCATAGCTATAGACTGGGGACAGAGTGGCTGGAGAGTAGTCAGGCAGAAACGGACGTGGGAGTGCTGGTTGACAGGAAGCTCAACATGAGCCAGCAGTGTGCCCAGGTGGCCAAGAAGGCCAATGGCATTCTGGCCTGCATCAGGAACAGTGTAGCGAGCAGGACCAGAGAAGTTATCGTCCCCCTGTACTCGGCACTGGTTAGGCCTCACCTTGAATACTGTGTGCAGTTCTGGGCCCCTCAGTTTGGGAAAGATGTCAGGATGCTGGAGTGTGTCCAGAGGAGGGAAACGAAGATGGTGAAGGGGTTGGAGCACAAGCCCTATGAGGAGCGACTAAGGAAGCTGAGGCTGTTTAGTCTGAAGAAGAGGAGGCTCAGGGGAGACCTCATTGCTCTCTACAACTACCTAAAAGGAGGTTGTAGACGGGCAGGGATTGGTCTCTTCTCTCAGGTGACCAGTGACAGAACTAGAGGGCATGGACTCAAGCTTCGTCAGGGAAAGTTTAGATTTGATGTTAGGAAAAAGTTCTTCACTGAAAGGGTGATTGGCCATTGGAATGCGCTGCCCAGGGAGGTGGTGGAGTCGCCGACCCTGGAGGTGTTTAAGGGGAGACTGGATGAGGCACTGAGTGCCTTGGTTTAGATGATAGGTTGGTGTTGTGTTGAGTTATAGTTTGGACTTGATGATCTCAGAGGTCCTTTCCAACCTTGTGATACTGTGATACTGTGAAATTCAGACCTTAGTACAGGGTAACAATACAGTGAATCAAAATGTAAGGGAGAAGCATGTAAGATGATGAAAAAAATCTCCCCAAAAAGAAGAGAACATGGAAAGAATAAAGCGTAAGAGCAAAATATCTCCATATTTTTACTTTGGTTTATTAAAGAGAAGGCTGAGAATCCATTTCATTATGGTGCATGAGCATTTTTATGTGGGAAAAATAATAACTGTTAAGTTATTCTTAACCTAGAAGATTAATACACTCAATACAAAAGCCATTCAAAAAACATTCAAATAAGAAACCTGGCAGAATTCTTTAAAGCCAACAGCATTTTGTCTCTGGAAAAAAATCCTGAGTGGTACTGAATTTTCTGTCATCTGAAGTTCCTATATATTCGTATATCATGTAGCCTGGATTTCGACACAATTTATTAGTCTCAGTATGGTGTAACTGGGTAATAGTCGAGGGCTGTCTTAATTTAAAGGTCACACAAGATGAACTAGCCATCATAAATACATATATATAAAGTCAGGAGGGAGCTTAAAAAGTTGCCACATCATACTAAAGAAAGTCATTAGATTAAAAAAAGCCTTACAAATCTTTAAAGAAATAAAAAGGAGCAACAAATGTAGCAAATAAATGAAGCAGGAAGGATAAGGCAGAAACAAAATAAAATTTATGTACATTGCATAGTGCTTGATGTTTTACGCCAGAGATTAGAATCCTACTGTACTGGATATAGCAAAAAGAAATAACAGAAGGACAGACACTGTCCCAGACGACTTATAACCTAAACAACTAACAAAACATAATCACTGAACAAACAGTGTCTGCAGGCGAAGATAAAGTTGCTGTCCAAGCAGACATGTGTGAATAAATTAGATGTGACAGTGGCTCAACCATCATACGTAGTCATTGACCAAATCAATAACAACATAGTAATTATTTATAGGAATATTTCATTACTTGTTTTTCCTTATGTTTAAGACAACCAATTTAATTAATTGCATTTGACTATATCCCATGGCATGCAAAACCAAAATTTCACGGTCATGTCTATTTATCATTTTCAATTTTACTAATGTAAATTAAAATACATAAATCAACGAATGACTTTGATTTCTACCAACAAATTTTCCCCTATCATTGCTTTAAATTTTCAGGTAAAGAAATCTACTTATCGCCAACACTTCCCTAGATTCACTGACCATAGGTTAGTATTACAAACCATTAACTCTGATGAGGCAATTTGATTACTAAACTCTACATTTGTTATTCATATTCTCTCTGAGACATTATTGTGTCATCTTCAAAGTAAACTCTTTGTTATGTCGAACTATTTCACCTCAAATAAGCAATATTTTCTAGTAATAACGGGACCTACTTGTGGGGAGATCAACTTTTGACCAAGACACATGACAAAAAACAGAACTTCTGGCCAATATTTGCGTTAAATAACTCTAAAGGCAACAGCCAATCTGAACAGATTCATAGTAGCTAAGCAGACTGAAGGATGACAAACTATAAATTTGAACAATAAATATATTAATATTCACTAATGACTTAAGAATTAATATTTTTGTCTTTACAATAATTATGTCATAAGCAGACATACCTTCTGGACTCTTGCTTTAAGATTTGCACAGCAGAATATAGTTATTACCCCACAAACAGTAGTAAGCATTCTTAGCCCATTGCTAAACAGACTATATGCCTAAGGGGAAACTTCAGACAGAAAACAGAAATCTAATAATTTCAACATTTACCTACTTCATAAACTGTTATACTCATTAGGTAGTTTACTATTTGATCACATTTTTACTAATGAGCTATAATAAAACTGTCTTTAGAAACTGTGCCATTCATAGTGTGACATCATTTAAGACTAAAGATTGTATTTGTCCATTTGAGAACTGAAAGTGTGTATGACTGTAGAAAATAGACCATCTCCCTCTTATCCCTATTTTCCTTGTATTTCATAGTATCATAGAATAGTTTGGGTTGGAAGGCACCTCAAATATCATATAGTTCCATCTTCCCCACCATGGGCAGGGGACACCTCCCACTAGACAAGACGGCTCAAGTCTCCATCCAATCTTGCTTTGAATACTGTCAGGGAGGGGACACCCACAACTTCCCTGGGCAACCTGTGCCAGTGTCTCACTACCCTCATTGTGAAGAATTTCTTCCTAATGTCTAATCCAAATCTTCCCCTTTCCAATTTAAAGACAACTGCACCATGTATATTGCAATATATCATGATGCCTCCACAGGTTACATATAAAACTAGTGGAACTAGAAGTGGTTCACAAGGCCTTAGAATTACCATTAGTGAAACCATAAATACAGCCACAGTATGATAGCTCTGAAGGATACAATGGTTATTTAAATACAAATTTTTGTTTGTAAAAATAATAGCTTAAACATGTTGCAGTTATTTCAGATATTATGTATATTGATGTATTTTTTATGAAAAACAGTGACTACTTTTTAATAGATAGGGCTTTTGTTTATAATACATAAATTTTAAGATAACATGAAACATATATAAAGACAAGATTAAAATACATTATTTTAACAGCCTTTAAAGATCTACTTCTTTACTTGTATTTATTGTGGCTCAAACATTGTGTGAGTGCAGGGCTATATGCACCTGAGGGAGGTTCCTGTGGTTCCTGGTTAACAATGAGAAGGGGAGGTGTAGAAGCAGGCACCACTCTCCCCTCTCTCACCTGGTAATAGGGCATGGACTTGCCCTATAAACAGTGCCTGCCAAGAAGGCATGAGATGTGTGCCCACCATCCCATGGAACAGGTCTGAAGAAGTTTTGCTGAACAATTACAGGACCACATGTTCCTGAAGAATTGCTGCTGGAGGAGCTGCTGCCAGATCGATCAGTTTTTCCAGAGAAACTGCTGTGACCCATTGGAGTGGTCATAATTTTTCTTTCTCCCCTGTTACTTCTTTCTCTCTTCTTCTCTGACTTATCTTGCTGTGTCTTGTTTTTCCTTGGCACTATGGTGTATCAGAACAAACCTGAGTTATGCTGTAATTTGTTTAGAGTCTTTGGCTGTGCTCAAGGTATCAGACTGTGATCCGAACAGATTGGGGTCTGATTTTGTAGCTTTGAGAAGTTGTGACTTGGAGTGCACCTGAGTATCTGTTTTGTGATTTTTGCTGTGTCTAAAATAAATACTGCATTTGAATTTACCCTGGGAGATTGTTGGTCTCCAATGTGCCATGCAGATACCAAAAGAACACTTTCTATCCTCCCTCTTCAATTGTGCAGGTCAAGGTGGGCCTTAAAACTGCTGGTGTCAGGAGCAGGGTGTAACACAGCCATTTACTCATATAAAAAAAAAGAAAAAAGTGATAATTTTGCCCAGATGAATTGTATATGCTAATCAAAAAACACTGCATATTACTGAGTGTTATATTCAACACTATATTTAGTAAAAAATTCATGTTATATAATTAAAATATTTATCACTTTTTTTATTAGAGCCAGAGGCATTGGCATTCACAATTTCAAATTAGATTAACCTTCTCTGTTTCATTGTAATCTATTTGTAGGAAATAATTTATTTTCTATAAAAATTATAGAAATAGTTCTATAGTTCTATTAAATTTTTATTCCTCTACATACAAGATCACCACTAGATTCTTTATACTGGGGGGGCGTTACATGCTTTACTGTTTTTACGTTAAATGAAAATTAGGACATTAGTGCCAAGGAGATTCTTATGTTCATATTTCTTCTCTACATAAGAAAACATGGATAATACCATAGAGAAGTCATCTATGTCTTTTCTATGAAGTCTTTACTAAATCTTTGTAAGAAGTTATATTTCTAGAATTGCCAGACAAGACAGGTGTTATTTAGAAACTTCTTGATTTCTGAAGAAATATTTATTTCAATTCTTGGAATTCCTGATAATACAGGAAGTTAATTTTTCATCCATTGAAATGGTATTTTAAGAAAATCTGGGTCACAATCTCTGTTCAGAAAGCCAGAAAATCATAAGTGTGGTGAAACAAGCTCATTTCTAATCCACATAATTTGGGTGGAAAGAGCATTCAATCTGCTTTTATTTCACTTTTTCCTCCCCTCTCTTTGTGAAGAGGAATAATCACCACAAAATAACGGATTTACCCTTCATTCTTAACACATGTATTTTCACATTCGCTTGGAGATTATCCAAAATATCAAAACCACAAGAAAACATGGGAAAACTGCTGTGAGAATTGTCATAAATACTTGGAAGCCCAGACTCGCTCCTCCGTTTTCATCTCTGTGAATATCTTTGGAAAATTACATTCTAGGTCACCTCCTCAACATGCAAAAGTACTGTGAAATCTAATGGTGATCCACAGAAAATAAAGACTATTGCAGAAATTGCTGCAGAAAAATGGATTTAAATATGACTCTTAAAAAAAAAGTGTCATGGACTTTAAGTATGTTTTGTGTTGCTGACTACAAATTCAATGTAACAAAAATTTATTTGCCATCTTTCTCATGTTAAGAACTGACATTAATATCTGCAGTACAACCTAAATGGATGCAATAAACCAGCTGTGTTCCCAATATATTTTCTTCTCTAACTTGTTTTAATGCAAAAGTCTTTGAAGACTTTGTATAACCACCTAAAAAATTCAAACGGAACCTCAAGAGAAGTTGTGTAATTTTCAGTTCACTGAACCAGAGAATAGTCTCTCAAAGCTGTTTCAGTGTTGTCATTCCTTCCATCTACAAAAGAAAGTGATGACTCAAAGTGAGAAACAAGAATAAATAAGCAAATACCTTCATAAAGGAAAGCTTTCAGAAAGTGCCGATTCAACATTTTTCTGTGTTCTAGAAAGATTTACCTTTGGTAGATAACTGGAACTTTAATTTCAGTATCTGAAATACACTGGGTTTCTGTCAATATATTTCATCACTTCGGTACAATAACAATCAGACAATCTGGTTTCAGTCCTAAGCCTCAGTATTCACGAACCAATAAGAATAAAGACTTTGCTGAACACCATAAATTTAAAGCAGGCCCAAACTGCAGTTTCCAAGCCTACATAACTTAATGATGAATCTAAGGAAGCTGTAGGTTTGATGACTGCTAGTATGTATGCTTTCGAAATAGGAATAAAAACAGTTATTTTCTTCCTTAGAGAATAAGGTCTTTTGATATGTCTGTTTTACTGATCTGAAGGCTGCACACATCCTGAAGAATGGTTTCATGAAAATTACATGTGTACACTTGCATAACAAATGCTGCCCACATGTTATGGAGAAATTAATGAGGTATTAGACTCATTCACATTAGCAAATTCAGTGAAAATTCATTGCATTAAGAAACTTAAGGAATTCATTTAGGAAGACTACTAACAGTTCTCATCTTTAAAGAATAGTTTCTTAGAAATTTGCTTCCTTTTGTTAGAAGCTGTTATTAATAATCACAATACCTCCGAGATCCTTAAGTACCATTTTTTAAGTCGCATAGAATTTCACTCCTATGTAAATCTTAGGCCCATAATGCTAGGTATTAGATAACCAAACTAAAATCTCTGAGGTATTAAAAGATACATAAAATGAGGGAAATCGTCAGCTTGATAAACTTGACCTAGTCCAGTAGGGAGCCACCAAGCCAGACAGTGGCTGGACCACTTACCCTATGAGAAGTGGCTGAGGGAGTCAGGTTTGTTCAGCCTGGAGAAGGCATAAATTTGGGGAGACCAAAGGGAAGCTCTCCAACACCTATGGGGAAGATGTTGAGAATACAGATAGGCTTTTCACAGTGGTGCACAACAGGAAGATAAGAAGCAATAGCTGAAAGTTAAAATAAGATCAGCTCAGACAGGACATAAGAAAAAAATGTGGTGAAGTTCTTTAATATTGGAACTGATTTGCAACCAATACTGGCATCTCTTTTTTTTGGAGGTTTTCAAGGCACAGACAAAGCTGTGGGAAACCTGAACTGGACTCATTTGATGCAGCTTTGAGCAGGGGATTGAGTTAGAGAGGCGTTCTGAAATTATATATACTGCAATATTTCTGTTCCACAACTTGATTCACCTGTCATTGTAATTAAAAAATGTAAGTATTTTTTTATCTGACTCATATGTAAGTGATAGATCATTCTCTTCTCTTTTAGGTGATTCTTTTAAGCAAATGTAATGTCTTCTCACCCTCTCATTGAATGTAGGCATTTTGGATCACTTTTTTCTTAGTGTGTTAACTCGTATTACCAAGCTCTGCTTTCATTTTATTGTATCATATTAGTATTTCAAATATTTAGTTACTCCTTTCACTATTTTTCCTATTGCTGTATAAAAGATATTTAAATTAAGTTTCTTTTAATGTAAAAAGCTGAGATAAGAGGTTTTCAACATAGGTTACCAGTGAAGGTACATTCTTGTCTCTTTTGGAAGCTCTTCCACGCAAATGTATTAATACTGAAGAAGGGAGGAAATAGTGAAATGGGAAATTTTAATAGTGACTCAAAACAATTGAGATTAAAAAAAACAAAACATCACCTGCAATTAGTTGCACAAATTTGTTTTAGGAATGGTTATTTACTAAGGCAGACGATGAATAGTTTCAATAGATTGAAAACAATGCACATCATAGTCAAAAAGATAACTGCTACACATACCCTGTGAGGTAAATTATCTGATTCTGCTCAGTCAAGAGATCTTACATTATTATGAGCTGCTATATAAAAATATCAGATTCATGGCAATGGCAATGAAAAGGAGATGAAAAAATGTAAAGTATTATTATCAGAAGAATTTAGAAACCCCACAGTATTTAATTGCACTGCTGTATAAACCCATGATACATTCACATCTTGAGTGCTTCAAGCTGTTCTAATCATCCTATCTCAGAAAGGTACAGCCTGCAAAAGTACAAAGAAAGATGACAAGGATGATCAAAGACACAGAACAGTTTTCATATGAGGAAGACTTAATAAACTAGGACTCTTCAGCCTGCAAAAACAGACAAGGGGGAGTAGATGAGGTGGAGTTGCACAGAATTATGAAGGGTTGAAGAAACTGATTAGGGAACAATTATTAACTCTCTTTCAGTCTCTTTCTTTTTTAACCAAAAAAATTACCAAGCAAAAGGAATCACATTTTCACGTCTCATTACTATCAAGTGCTGTGGAAGCCAAATGTTTAAGTAGGTTCAATGTATGATTAAGTAATTTAGTGAAAAGTCTGTTAAGATTACTACTATGTACAAGAAAACAGACACAACCTCTTGATCAGGAAAAAAATGGTTTAAAGACATTACTCTCTTTTTGCATTTGTTCTCAAAACACTTTATTACTGCTTCTGTGTTACTTATTGCCTTAGATATCCCTTCAGTGCCTTTATTTAGTTTAGCTGTATTTCTTTTCAGAAACAAGACTCAATAATATCACTTCAGCACTGGAAAACTCAGTATTATTACTCTTGTTGTGTGGTCTTTAAATCACTTCAACTGTTTCAAGCAGTTTAAATAATTTTAATATTAATTGCAGATATTGATTATAGGTGTCTGCATTCAGGCCTTTCCCATTTCAGTACTCAAGGTTTCAAGATTCACAAAATCATTAAGGCAAATGATAATCTGAATGACAAAGCAAATAATGCAAAAAATAGTGATTTCCACCTCTCTCCATTTCCTGCAAGACAGAATTTGTGTTGGAGAAGTAGAATTAAACATGGAAGTAATATCAATAATAACAAAACATTAATTGATACAACCCAAAAAGGTACATGTAATCTCATGTATCTGTCCAAATGCTAGTAGTAGAATTTAGAGGAGCGTTAATACATTCAATAATAAAAACACAGGGCTAGAAAATTAGGATGACAAATTTTAATTCATCTCTTGTGACCAATGATAACTACATTATTTCTGGGAGATATTTGTCTAACTTTGTCTGAAATATTTCCATTGCTACGTTTCCTTAGAAAATCATTTTTATTGTTTTTTTCTTAGTAGGTAATAAAAATGAAATGCGTAAGGCATAAAGGTAGACCTTATCTGGAATTAAGGTCACCACATAGTCAAGACAGCTAGCAAGGCTGTTAAAGATAATGTATGAGGTTGCTTGGATAGGAAGAACTTAACATGGATGTGATTGAAAAAGACTAAAGATGAAAATGGATAAAATAGCTTTCTACCAATGTATCAGTGGAGCATCAGGAAGAGAGAAAGGATATTTGAGACACACAACATGCATACAAAATAGAGGTTTAAACAGGTTGCTTTTCAATATTGGCTGAAATACAAAATTTATAAATGTGGAAGCTGTAAGGATTCTGGACCTTGTTAGGCACAGCTGAGCAGAAGTCAATGCTCCCGATTTTCAGAAGAGGTAAAGATTTCATTTAGCTTTTATTCCTTTATTTATGTTTATCAAGGTTCCCTACCAAATACTGTTAGAGACACTGAGAAGGTATAAGACACGGCATTAACACTTAGTTAAACTACTGATATTCTCAATACAGGATATGAAGTGTGTACAAGACAAATAGAGACTGGATAAATTTATGGAAATCTATCAAAGTTTATTTTACACAATGATATTACCTAAACCATAGAATGTTGAATGCCCAGGGAGGCAAAATGTCATTGTATGTTTATTCTGGTTTTGTGCTCTTCCCCTAATTTTCTGTTATTGGCAGCTGTTGGAGACAGGATATTGAGTTGAGGTACAGTAAAACAGTTATGTAACTATGAAATCACAAAGTTCCCCATTCCAGCACTGAGTACTGAACAGCTGATCATTCTCAATTAATTCCTGGGCTCACTTTCAGAACAAAAAAAACTGATTAACCTTCCCTCAAAAGCAATAATATGTGTGGATTTGGGAATAACTAAGCATGGAATTGCTTCTAACAGGCAGCATGAAGATCACTTTCAGCCATGGAAACATCTAACAGTCCAAAGGTAACCAGTATGGATCTTTAGAGAATATTTTTGCTCCTTTTTATATGAGTTTAATCTGGAATTACAAAATGCACAACATGTGCACAAGCAGGAAGGCATCTTGCACCACCTACATGTGCTTCTTTGCTTGTTTTTTTCTTAACGCTTCCGCTAATACCATATTAATCTCTCCATCAGGCTTTCTTCCAAGTTCCAGGATATGTTTTATACTTGTGTAAACTGTAGAATTGGTATTTATGATGACCTGAAGGAGAAAAGAATGAGTATGCCAAATATCAGACAAAACAGGAATTTTGTCAGCAGTGGAAGGATTTTTTTTTTACCTTCACCAAAGCTTCTTCCACATTTGTGAGAGTCACTTGATGCTTGACTTGCTGAAGAATCTTTAGCAATGCTTAGCAAAAGTGCCTTTAACCATTCAAACTCAAACTGGAAACAAATGTTAATTAAAAGCACTTAAAAACCTGCTTTGTACAACAAAAGCACTTCCTTTGCCATGTTACAACCCTTGATACTGAAAAACACACACAGAGATGACACAGACACTTCAATTAGCTCTGAAAGCTTTCCTAAATTGTTAGAATAAGGGTATTGATTTACAGATTTGCACCACATATTTAAATGTCAGAAGCATAACTCTGAACTCAAATAAATGACGAACAATTTTCCACTAGTGTGTAAACTATGCAAGTGACACAGGGTTAAAGCACTCAGGGTTGCTTTTTTGTTTGTTTTTGGGTTTTTTACCAACCATTTTGTAGTACCACTTTCAACACTATCTGATCTTATAAAGTGGAATTTAATTTGCTGTCGTGTTCATAAAATAAAAGGTTGCTTTTCTATATGTGCAAATTTTATGCATATTTATACTACAAGTGAGGGATCTCCATCAATACAAATTTGGAATTAATTTAATTTTATTTCTCTTTCAAATTACTGCCATAAGAAAAGCAACTGTGATGTAAACCAGCTAAATTAAAATGTCTTTCCTCTTCCTTTTCAACAATATATATGTTATCAATATATATATATTTCAACAATATACACAATATAAAGAATACTGGTTTAACAATTCTATAGTTGCTGTTAACAGATTCAAGATTTGTTGCAAGGACTCTGCAACGAAGTCCCACTGTGGAGGTTTGCCACATGCCACCAAAGCCCCATTGTCACTCCCCTCCTCAACAAGACAGGGAAAAGAAAATATAACAAAAGGCTTGTGGGTCAAGATAAGGACAGGGAGAGATCACTCCCCTTCATGAGCAAACCAAGCTGAATTTGGGGTCATTAGTTTAACTGATTACCAATAAAATCACTGTAGGACAAGGAGAAATAAACGCAAACCTTAAAAATACTTTCCCCTTACCCCTCTCTTTTTCCCAGGCTTTACTCTCAAGGTCTTTACCTCCACTCTCGCAGCTGCACAGGGGGATGGGGAACAGGGGTTGCAGTCAGTTCATCACATCTTGTTTCTACCACTCCTTCCTCCTCAGAGGAAGGACTCCTCACACTCTTCCCCTGCTCCAGCGTGTGGTCCCTCCCACAAGAGACAGTCCTCCATGAACTCTTCCAATGTGAGTCCTTCCCACAGGCTGCAGTTCATGAAACTGCTCCAGTGTTTGCCCCTCCCATCATGTGCAGTCTTTCAGGAATGCACTGCTACACCGTAGGTCCCACAAGGGGTCACAAGTCCTGACAGCGAAACTGCTTCAACAACTACTCTTCTCTCCACAGTTCCTTCAAGGACCCAGCTCCAGTGCAGCCTTCCTATGGGGTCACAGCTTCCTTTGGGTATCCGTCTGCTCCGGTGTGGAGTCCTCCATAGGCTGCCGGCAGATCTCTGCTCCACCATGGACCTTCATGGGCTGCTGGAGTACAACTTGTATCACCATAGTCTTCACCACGGACTTCAGGAGAACCTCTGCTCCAATGCCTACAGCATCTCCTTCCTCTCCTTCATTGACCTTTGTGTCTGCAACAGTTGTTTCTATGACATATTCTCACTCCTCTCTCCAGTTGAAGTTGATGCATTTTTCCCTTTCCTTCTCAAACATGTTATCCCAGTGGTGCTACTGCCATCGCTGGTTCAGTCTTGGCCAGCAGCAGGTCCATCATGGAACTGGCTGGCATTGCCTCTATTGCACACAGGAGAAGTTTCTAGAAGCTTCTCACAGAAACCACCTCTTTTGTCCCCCTGCTATCAAAACCTCGCCACACAAACCCAATACACCCACTATCTGCTGTGTGTCTGGAAAATTATCATTCCAGTTTGTACTATCATAGGCTGATGCATACTGAAGGAGTCATCTTTGTCACTTTGAGAGCTGTGAGAAGGAATGATTTTCAGCCAATGCTATGGGCACATAAGCTTTGTTACATATAGGTTGAGTCTCTAAGGGTTTAACAATCTCTTGACAGGATTAAAAACAGTCTTTGACACAGCCTTGTATAGACTGAAGCCAGCATTAGCTCCACTGTTTACTGTTCCAGGAAGCTGAACTCAACAAGTTAGAGAACTTCTCCCAAGATGAATAAAGAGTTTGAGAACCACAGAGCAGACAACTCCCAGGAAACAGTGCTTCCCTTTCTCCTGCCTCAAGTAGGACCTCTGTTAATTTCATGAAAATCTGCTCTGATACAGCAAGCTTATCTGGGACCAAAACATTTCTGTAAAAACAATCTGCTTGTTTTATGTGTAAATGAGGTTTGCACTACCCCTCCCACCTGAACTTCCGTATAGAGGGCAAATACAATGTCACCAACATCCTGCTAGACTTCCCTAGAGCTCACCAGTATGCTTGGGAAGTAGGTTAACTGGGTCGTTCAATTTTTCATATGCTGCCCTGTCTTCCCTTTGGAATAGCTATACTATACACAAAACCAGTAAAATAGAGATTATTTTTCCTTTTCGTCTTGTGGTCACAGGACAAATCCAGACACAAATATGTCAGGCAATTTGAATATGCGACTCACCTAGGCAAGTCCTCTTCAAAATTAAAATCTTATTTATACACATCTTCCATTGTCTTGCTTTGCTTTCCTCTGCGTCAGCCATTTACTCGTTTGAACAGGAAATTCAGAAAACAGGAGTTGAAAAAACAGCCCAAGTCCTCTCCTTGCCTTATACCCCTACCTGGACCCAGAACCTCCTACTCACAAACTGATCCAGCTTGAGTTTGTTAGTGAATGATGCACATCTTCACACACATTATTTAGGGAAGATACACACACTCACTCTCACAGCAGCCAGCATGAAACAGCAGCTGGTTTTCAGGACACATGCCCCAGTGGCTGGAACCGAGACCCCTACACGCTCCAGTGAGTAGACGAGACATCCTACTGGCTTCAGCAGATGACTCCACAGATCAGGGATGCCCACTGACTCCAGCTGCTAGCCCCAAACACACTCACTGTGTTCCGTTCCAGCAGCAGGCACCCAGTCCTTGCAGCATTCACACACAGTGAGAGTACACAGAGAGATCCTTAAGAAAGGATTTAGTCAGAAGATTGGACAAATTGTAGTGGTCGGGTGCAGGGTTTGGTCACACAAGCTCTGTTTTACATGTGACAAACCCCTTTCCCCCAAGGGTATTGAAGAGGCTGGCAAAGGTGTTCACCAAAACCCTTTCCGTCTTCTACCAGCAGTCTTGGCTCACTGGGGAAGTTCCACTTGACTGGAGGCTGGAAAACATTGCATCCATTTACAACAAGGGCTGGAGGGATGATCCAGGTACCTACAAGGTTTGTCAGTCAACCTCAATGCCAGGGAAGGTCATGGAGCAGATCATCTTGAGTGCTATCACATAGTACATGCAAGATAGCCAGATGATCAGACCCAGTCAGCATGGCTTTATGAAAGGCAGGTGCTGCTAAACTGACCTAGTCTCCTTCTATGACAAGGTTACCTTCTTAGTGGGCGAGGGAAAGGCTGTCGATATAGTGTACCCGAACTTTAGTAAAGCCTTTGACGCTATTTCTTACAATATTCTGCTTGAGAAACTGACTGCCTATGCCCTGGACAGGCACAGCCTCTGGCTGAATGGCCAGCCCAAAGAGAGGTGGTAAATGGAGTTTACCATGAGTGGTGTTCCCCAGGGCTCAGTGTTGGGGCTGGTCTTGTTCAATATCTTTATCAGTGATCTGAATGAAGGGATTGAGTTAAGACTCAATAAGTCTGCAGATGACACTAAGTTGGGTGGGAGTGTTGATCTGCTTGAAGGAAGGGAGGCTCTGCAGAGGCATCTGGACAGGCTGGATCCATGGGCTGAGACCAACGGGATGAGGTTCAACAAGACCAAGTGCCAGGTCCTGCTCTTCGGACAAAACAACCCTGTGCAGTGTCACTGACTTGGGGAAGAGTGGATGTAGAGCTGTCTGGCAAAGAAGGACCTAGGGGTGTTGGTTGACAGCTGGCTGAATATGAGTCAGAAATGTGCTGAAGTGGCCAAGAAGGCCAATGGCCCCCATAGACCTCCTTGGCAGGATGGAGGGCGTAGGTTTCTTTTGAATGTTTGTGTGGCAGCCACGGAAGTGATGACAATCACTCCAGGGGTCTTCTCAGAATTCCAACATTTACTTCAAACACAGCTCGGTCAAAGTAACAACAATTTACAGCAACAATCTTTTACTTTGAGCTCAGTCAAAATAGCCAAGAGCTTACAACAAGAACTTGGATACAACCAAATTCATCCAAAAGTGCCAATAAAAAAAAGTGAGGCAGGTTTAAGGACAGAATAAGGACAGAGAGATAAAAAAAAAGAAAAGGAGCAGAACAAAGGGAATATAACATAAAAATAGTCACCATCCCAATGAATCGAATACAGCTTTTGGCAGAAAAACACGGTCCATGGGGCAGAGGGCATGCACGCGTTCTTCTTGACAAAGATTATTTATAAAGGAGTTTCTTCTCCTATTAGTGTATGAGGAGGGGTCTCTGCATATCTATGTGGAAAGCTCTTGAATTGGAGCAAGTGCAGATGTTCCTTTTTGAAAGTTCTTCAATAGGGTCTAGGGGCTCCAGGCATCACTGGGAGTTCAAAGAACCCTTGCCAGATTAACTGTTGCTTTAACCCTTTGGGCATTCATGTGCAGTCAGGGGCACTACTGTCTCTTCGGAGCATGCAAATGCCTTGGCCACAATGGCATAGACAGTTCAGTGAATGCCAGCAACCCAGCCACAGGCCAGTGGCACTGAGAGACCCAGCACCTGCTGCTGGACAAACTGCACAAAGCCCCAAGCACGCACAGCTTGGCACTAAAATGGACATTTAAGACAAACAGACAAATACAGATAAAGAAATTCATCTTTACAGAATGTGATGTAAAAAACATGTAATTTTTTCTTAAAACTTTTTTTCCCAGAAGATCTTCTCTGCTATCGAGGGCGTTCAATCAGCAAGTAGGCTTTCTTTTCCCAGAGCATGAAAACACCAAATCACTATAAACATTAGCGTAAGAAACAAACCAAAAATCTGAACATTAGAGCTTTAATTTTATACTTGTTTTCTACAGTATTCCACATTTTAGAGTATATGTATTTTTGTCCAGCTCAATGGAAATTAACGCTTTCTAGATAGGACAGAGCTAACACAGTCCCTCATATCCTATGCAAAACAAAGTATTTGTCAAATTGACGTTCAGTCCAGAAGATTGCTTCAAATTATCCCAGTGAAGTCTAAAATAGTGTATTTTTTTCTCCAGAGTGCTGTGTAAAAAACAGTTTAAGAACTGAATAGCTCGTATTTTCTTGTTTATGGAATGGGTTTAGACACCTGAGTGAGTATTCTAAAATTATCGTAATCTAGATAGAACTCTAGGAGGCATTGGAGAAATGTGACAAAATTCAAAACCTCATTGAGCAAAGTCTGTTTCAGGGTTTATATTGACTTCCACAAAACTTAAAAGAAACTCCAAGATTTATCATTCCTTTATCCTAATCTTTTTTTTCTGATCAATATTTTGTCTCTAACTTATAAAGTATGGAAACAGTAAAAGCAAGTAGCTTGTTTCTTCCTTCAAATACCTTTGAAATTTACAGCATAGTGCACCCCTCTTAGCTGGAAGCTGATTATCAGAGATCCTCAAAATAGCAGATGCAAGAAACTGAGCAGTTTTAGTTGATCTCTTTTTCTTTATTTTATTTTTTTGACTGGTTTATTACCTTACTGGGTCGATTGACCCAGCAGGTGTTGCTACATGTCATTCCTGAGGAGGCTTCCTGCTGGCAAATTAGTTTGAAATCAAGAATTGCATTTATAATCTTGACAATAATACCTATGAGAAACATGCTAGTGAAGGCTGGATGAAAGGCAGATCATCTTTTCTTCCAAAGCTTAGGCATAAGACTTTTCAAACTATTTTCCCTTTTATTTTTAGCAAAGAACTTTTGATATATGGTGCACTAGCTAGAAAAGTTAAGTCTCGGATATTCTTTTTTCAGATATTGATTTTTTACATACATTTGATAAATCTAAGCGTCAGGTTCATAATTTTAAGTCCTGAGTAATTATTACGACCTCTATTCTGTATATGAATACAGCAGAGAAGGATAGAGATACTGATTGGTCTATGGATTTTGAAATTAACTTGTTCCTTGTAACCTCTTATTACTCATGTAAGTATTACATTTATAACTAAACTTTTTTAATATCTCTGCAGTTTTATGTATCTTTAAATATGCATTTCTCTAGTCAATGCCTCTCATCAACATGTACTCAAGCAAAATTCCTTCTGAAATAAATAAGAACTTATCTTGTGCCTCTGTAGGAAATTTGGATAGTTAATGCAAAATATATGTGAAGATTTGGGAAAAAAATAAAAATAACTTTACCCTAGAAGAAGAATTTCAATTCACTTCAGGTCACAGATGCTGCTTAAAGCCTCCAGTCTCTTAGAACAGGTAATGCCTCTAAATCCTAGACAAGGGACTTACCATCAGTAAGGAGGAAGGAAACGTGTAATTTGACTTGCATTCTAATCATACCCAGATGGGCATAATAATCTTTCAGGTGGGATTCATTTTCCCTAACTTTAAACATTGACAGTCTAACTACTTTAAGCTACTTATAGGATATAGGATGGTATTCATTTGACTAAACATGCACTTGGTACTAGGGTCAGTAGCTCAGATGCAGAGAATTGCATTTAGTGTAAGAATTCCACCCTTAGAGGTTATTTCCAGTGTGTGCACATTATGTTAATCTGGGACAGTCTAAGGCAGTAGCCAGAGTCCTTGATACATTCTTTTCCCTTGCACTTTGTGAAAATGGAATGCTGAAAGTAACAGCTCATGAGGAATGACATAGAGGCACTTATCCTTTAGTTTGATACCGTTTCATTCAAATAACTTTAACCTTGTGTTGGCAGATAGCCTGAAGTCAAGTTTCCATATTCAAAAATCCAAAGGTAAACAAAATTTCAAAGCCAATATGGCACTGTCTTCTCCTGCTGACTCCAGCAACAGTGTTTCTGAACAGCTTTTAAAACAAGGTTTTCTATGTATGTCCACATTCTTCTTCCTTTTCAACTGAAGCCATCATCATAACGGTCTACTCACAACTTCTGTTTTGACTGAAATGATGTATAAATATTTTCCCAGAAAACTGTCAGTCTCTTAGGTACTAACAAATATGATAAGAAATATGAGAGGAACTGAGATTAAAATCTTGTCATGAAGGGTAGAAGAGTACGAAGAAAAAGGCACTGGGAAAAACAAATCAATACTTCTTATATGCTGCTGGTATCATGATGTGATTTGAAGCGAACAATCGTGATCACGTTGGTAAGTCAGACTAAGACATGGACACTATACAAGGATAATGAAATTATAAGCAGGGCAAGAAAAAAAGAGAACATTTTGAGTAAATTTTGTTTTCATTCCCTTCAAATCTATTTTACAGATGGTGCTATAGGTCTCTAACACATAATGATCCTGCACAAGTGGTATAAGTTTTAAATATGAAGTCAGTCCCGTTGATTATTCAGATAGTGTATTTTACATGTCTCATTTAAGACACTGCTCTGAAACAGCTCTCAAACTGTCAGACAAGTTAAAGTGTTCAGCAGTATCTGTTGCAAAATACTGAAAATGCATGAATTAGCATGGTTTCATGAACTCAAATAGATCTGTTTCAGTTCTCATTAGCTTTACAGAAACTGTCTTTATGTAATTGAAATACTAAAAGTAAAAGATCAATGTGTTCTAAACTCCTCTGAAACGCACTGGTGAAAACTAAATCCAGAAAGGAGGTGAGATCCAGTTACACATTCAGGCACTTTTTTGAAAGTGACTAAGCAGAACTAGAGTATCTCCATAGATTTCTTTGTGGGTGAGATTTACTTAAGACAGCTAAACCTGTGGTAACTAAACTCGACAGGAGGAGGCTTGCTGTTGAATCTACTTACTGAATGGTGAGAGTGAGACAGTGATGTAAGAACTACAGAGATCCTCAGGAGGCAAAATTCCTGGCCCTCGCCATACCAGTAACATCCTCCTCAGTCTCAAACAGGGCATATAGAACGCTCTTCCCCTTGAGCCCATGGCTGCATTTGAGCTCAGGCCCTGGCCCCTAGGCCTTGCCAAGCTACACTGTACATATGCTGTGTCCAGCCTTGAATGTCTTGACCTTGTCTTGATGATTTGACCTTCTGGCTTTGTCTTGGACTCGCATCAACCCTATTTAGTCCTCTGGAAATCCGTGGACTCTTGCCTGCCCCAGGCTACTACCACCAAAACTGCTCTAATTTTCATGGTTGATACTGCCTTATTGTCTCCCTTGGGTCCTTCTTCCTTCCCTTGTGAAGACTCCGCTTGCTCTCTGAAGTAAATGCAGATGTTAGCTGCATTTTACTGATATGCTGGTGAGAGTGTTCTAAATAAAGCAGAGTCAAACCTTTGGTTTCAGAGGAATAGACATGATTCCCTTTTTCAGTATATATTTGTTATACAGACCTATCACCTATGTGCAGCAGAACAGCATTCTGCCAGAGGCAAAATGGTTTCATCCATGGGGCAGGGGGAAAGACTGGGAAGTAACTTCTGCACTCTTTGGGAGGTTGTACTCGTGACTGGATTCCTGACAGAGTACCTGTATACTATTCACTCCTTGGGCAGGCAGGTAGTCCTGAAGTTTTGCTGGGTTAAGTTTTCAAGCAACCTAGTTAAGAGCATATCAAGAGCTCTGTAAAGGCACAGCTCTTTACATGCAATGATCCTGAGATCTAATTCTCTTCTGCTAATGAGAACAAGAGCACTAAAATTTTAGCTGAATGTAAGGAATTGTCTAATGTTACATCAACTGATTCACTTACAGCCAGAAGAGAAATACTAAATTAGAGAGGAAAAACACTTAGGCACAATAGTAGCAAGAGTTTTGCCAAATGGTTGAAGAAACAGTTTTTCGAAGTGTTTATGCAGCAGTTACTGTTGGGGTACATCTGAACTCTGAAATCAGAGTATATAAATAAAACAAGTGTTTAGGATTTTTAAAAAAAACATTATTTTCTTCCCTTCTTTCAAAAAAATTCTGGCTATTACTTCAATAGTATTATCTAAAATTGTGAAACAATGCCCCAAATAACTTAATTTGTGACTTTATATCATCCAATAATTTGGTGAAAAAACTGTATTTCAAGAGTACTTAAAATTTTCTTTTATTGTTAGTTTAAACTGTTATTCAAAAAGCTGAAAATCTTTCTTTTTTAAAAACATAAGAAAATAAAGGAATAAAAAGTTGGTTTTTAACAGCAGAGAGAGTTTTCATACTGACCTAGCTATTGTACGTGTGTTTACTGAGTGTATTTTACTAGACATCAGCAAACAGGAAATTTTGTTACACATGACAAGTTATACACCTTTCAGAAATCCTTGTAACATGCCCTTTGGCCCTGAGGCCTACACGTCAGATATGTGCATTCTGTAAGAGGTCTTCCTAAGTGAACACCTCATACCCATGCAGACAGTGTTTTATACAATACTCAAAGGAAGAACTAGCTTCAGGAGTAAAGCTGGCACAAGAAGGCCTCTGCCATCAGTTCATTACATGCTTGTTTTGACAGATCAGCCCTGGCATGAACACTGGCTTTCCTAGCTAAATTAGCCCTTAGCCAAATGAAGTGACAGATGGAAAAGAAATATGAGAAGTGAAAGTACTGGCAAGGTACTGAACAGCTTTCTCTGTCCTTTGACCTCTGGCGTCTTTGAAAGACATGACCTCCAAACTGGGAAGAAGGAGAAAGAAAAAGAAATTATATTTGCTCTTCCTAGTAAAGTTAATGGAACATAGATATGCCATATGCCCATGTAAACAATAATATTAACTGAAAACTACCGTGCTTAAATTTACCTGCTTCTTACTGGAAGTTCTTTCTGTTTATTATAAAATATTTAATAATAAAATTTAATTTAATTGTAACAATTAGAACCCTTTTCAGATTTCCCATTATCTTGGGAACAACATGATTTAATTTGTATTAATATTTGGCTTGCAAAATAGTAAATATTTGAACTTGATTTGACTCTGCTCTGTACCAAGTTTTTTCTCTGTTCTTCAGTTTGATTACAAACAGGTCACATGGAAATCTGAAAACCAGCACAGCTAAATGGACTCAAAATTTCCTTCAAACAGAATCCGAGTTCCAATGAAAAGTTTCCTCGATCAGAAACCTTAAAATTCTGGATCAAGCGATTAACAGATCTTTCACAATACTTCTTTACTCGTATTTTTTCCATTTAATCACATTTAATTTTATTCTAAGTCTACCAAATCTTTACTTATGCTTAATCATGGGAAAGGAATGCTTTTCAGCTTGGGTACTGACTCAGTATTCTGCGTATTTTTCTTATTATACTTTTAACAAATAGAAATGGAATCACATACTGTTCTGATGAGGGCTTATTGCCAAGAAACATTAAGGTGACGACTGCATCTTATTTGAGCTATTCCTCAAAATCCTCTGAGGAGTTCTTCAAATTTAGCACAGAGTGAACTACAACAATAGATCCAAAGGAAATTTTTTTCAGAGCTCAAACATAGCACTGGGTTAATGCAGTTTAATGAGTTACTATTCCTTAGTTGACCCATGTCATAAACAGTTAAGAAGTTTAAGTTAGTGAATTTCACTTTCTAATTACAACAGCTTAAAAGAGCAAGCATGGATCTGTTACTGATGTCCAATTAATATGTGGTAATGACTTTATTACCCTATGGTAAACCATGAATGTTGATTCAATTTAAATAATGTTGGAGGCGGCACTATGGCAACATTCTGGAATCAAAGCATCTTTATTGAGTTTGGACAGAAAAAGGTCATATTAAAGATTTTTTTAATTCTTTAGAGCGTAAAAAACATGTTTTGTGTTAAGAGAGATGTTTGGGTGAGCTGGTAAGGTAATAGAAGCAGCATATATTTTCCTTTTCTCCAATTCCCTGCTCAAAAGCTGAAGATGGAGAACAGTTATGTTCAGCACAAAATTCACCCAAGATGGAAATAAGGATGTTAATCTCAAATAAAAAAAGATTAATGAAAGAATCTGACCTTTGCATGCTGTGCTGGGGTGGGGTTTTTTAAGTAATTGAACTGTAAATATCCCTGTTAGAATAAGGGATTCCTTATTTGTTTATTTTTCTGAACATCGGCCTGTCTACATTCCTATGGTGAGACAAAAAGCCCAGTAGGCATCTATAAATCTGAATGGCATTATGAAGTGGGTGGTAAGTTACACAGATGAGATGCAACTGTATGAAAGAGATTTGTTCTAACACGCACCATAAAGTGTTTGTACTGCAGATGCAATACTGTTGTTTGTATCACTATTATTTGAAGTTATCCAGTTAGTATCTGCATTTATCCATTATTCTATGGATAAATATTTCTCTAGCCAGAAAAAAGGTCCTGACACTGCTAAAAGACTTCAGGTTTTCCTGCAGGGACTTCTCTACCTCTGAACTGCTATTCCTGTTCTGATCTCATCTCCGAGCTATAGCACAGTTCCTGGTACTTCTGCTGAAGGTACTTCTGTATTGTGTCAGTTGGTCTATGTTAGCATTGAATGACTGTGTCTGGATCAGGAAAGAGTAAGGAATCTACAGGGCTGGCTTTGTTTGTTATTTGTATTTTGAATTTGAGGTCCATGTACCAAGCCATAGGAAAATTTGCTTACTCATGTATTTCTCTGAGGTGTTGGTTGCCTGTCAGACCTTCTACTTTTTTTATTAAATCCATCCTGCATTCCCCCTATTTTACTGCTCAAAGCTGGGCCTTGAAAGATCTGCAAGAATGAGTTAATGAATGGACAGAGACAATGCAGAAAGAGAGAAACAGGTAGGCTAACGTGTCTTCTTATGAAGATACAAGCCCATTAGATTACAAAAAACTTCAACTAAAGACCGAACACTACCTAAAATTTTTGCAGATTTATAACCATATTCTTGGATAAAAAATAGCTGTTCTCACTAAACTAGGGACTGCTTCATGAAAAATCCTCTCTTCTCTACTCTCTGCTTCCTCTCCAGTTTGTACAGTCAATGAGAAACTGGATAAACTTAAGTGTCTCTGATTTTGGCATGATCTTCCTTTCATTTTCTGATTTCAGGAGTCAAGTTTTTATGTCTGTATTCCAGCTATCATTCCCTTTCTTGAGTGCAATATAAGGAGAAAAAAATTGTTTGCAAAATCCCATTCTCTCTATTTATTTCCTGCCACTCTTGATAACAACAGAGCCTTTAAAGCCTCTGAGAGTCTCTGAGGGGTTTGATTAATGAGAAACTCAATATGACCTGGCAAGGTGTGTTTGCAGCTTAGAAGCTACACCAAAATAAGCATGGCCAGCAGGTTGAAGGAGGTGATTCTCTCCCTATGATCCCCTTTTGTGAGACCCCACCTGTGTTACTGCATCCAGCTCTGGAGCCTTCAGCACAGGAAAGGCATGGACCTATTGGAGAACGTTCAGAGGAGAGCCACAGAAACGATCAGAGGGATGGAACACCTCTCCAACATAAAAAGGCTGTGAGAGTTGGACTTTTTCAGCCCCAAAAAGAGGAGGCTCCAGGGAGATTTTAATGCAACTTTCAGTGCTTAAAGGGAGCCTATGAGATGGGAACAAACATTTTTAGCATGTCCTGTTATAAGAAAGCAAGTGGTATAGATTTTAAATTAAAATATGGTTGATTTAGATTAGGTTTAAAGAAGAAATTTTTTACAATGAATATGATGAAACACTGGAACCAGTTACCGAGAGAGGTTGTAGAAGCCCCATCCCTGGAAAGATTCAAGGTGAGGCTGCATGGGGCTTTGAGCAACCTGATGTAGTGGAAGGTGTCCCTACTCATTGCAAGGAGGTTGGAGTAGATGACCTTTACAAGTACCTTCCAAGAAAGAAACATGGCCAGCAGGTTGACAGAGGTGATTCTCTCATTCTCCTCCCCTCTTATGAGAGAAACCACAGGGAGCACAGCATTCACCTTTGGGGCCCCAACACAAGTTGGACCTGTTGGAGTGGTCCAGAGGAAGGCCACAAAGATCATCAGGTGGATGGAGCACCTCTTTCAGATTGCTCAAGGCATGATTCAAACTGGCTTTGAACAATTCCAGGGAGGGCTATCCACAACTTCTTCAGGTAACCTGTTCCAGTGCCTCATCACCGTCATAGTTAAACATTTCCCATGACAGGGAGGGCTGTAATTGGATGATCTTTAAGGTCCCTTTGAACTCAAACCATTCCATGACTCTGCAATTTGCCCGGTTCTAGACTTCATTGCTCCCTATTCAAGTTTGAAACCAACTACCTAGACTGCACACACTAGCTTTTCTTTCCTAGGTGGATCTGCCAATATAGGAGAGCTTAAAATACATTAACATAGCTCCAGAAGATATGCCAGAACCGGGGAAGGAGAGTAAAGCAGCTCAGTACTTAGGGTCATGTAATAGGTGTATGGCCAAGTGTCTGCTAATGTGATGATGGAAGGACACCAATTTAGACCTAAAGAGAAAGATTTATGTGTCAAGTGCCACAACTTCTTTCCTGTTCCTTACAGCTTTCATATGGGATCAAAAAGCTAGAGAGAAGACCAAGTTTATCACTAGGAATAGTTTGCATGCCAGCATCTGGTAAAGGATAGGGGAAATATATTAACACACCTTTAACCCCAGTGTTATTCAGATCATTGCTTCTTATTCATGATACTTAATGCTCATACATGCTGCATATGATAGTGCTATTTCTAGTGCCATTTTTGAAATAAGTGTTAGCTTTCTTAGATCAAGATATTCTATCTTTTCTATGGCACTCTCTCTTTTGTATCCTTTAGTCCCTGTGTGTAGTCAAAACAATACTCTCTTTAAAGATAACTGAGAACAGTAGAGTGAGGTGGAAAGGCAATTCAGAGGGATAGGAATGCTGATCAATGGGTTTGAAATGTATAAAACCGTTCATACGTTAACTAATTAATTTCAAACTGTTCATCACTCAAAATAATTTTGTGCAATCTAATAAGTGCTTAGAAGTAAAGGTCCTCTCTGCTATTAGTAGTTTTACACCACAAACAGATGGTTTTGAAAGTTCCTGGCACCCTATTTGTTTTTTATTTCTTTCCACTGGTAGTTTTGTCAGATTTTCAGACTATGCTAAACTAACAGAAAGAAAGGCAAAAAGAAAGGCCTTCCATTAAAGAGTGCTGGCCCATCTTGTCCAGCACCATATAGTGGTCTATGACAGAAGTTCCAAAAGATGATAAAAACCCCCACCTCGTATTTATGCTCACATTGCCAAAGCCATTTGGAAGCCTAAGCCATATTATACTAACCTTTATGAATTTAAGCTCTGAGGAATAAATTACCTTGAGCATTTCAGACGACTTGAGATAGTAGCAGAATAAAATAGATGTTTATTCATAACTGGCAATGACTATTTGGCTTATTCACTGGAGCATAAGGGGCAGTGCTTTTTCTGAATTCATTTGTGAATTACCTAATCTACAAGAAAGAGTTATATCCTTTGCTCCTCTGTGCAAGAAAATCTAAACAGGGATACTGACACACAGAAACCCGGTGCCTAGTTGCTGTTCTTTCTGCAGATAGTACCTTCTGTTAGGATTCTTGGGTGCCTAATAAAGTATGATGTTAATGAAGCCTTTCCTCTGACAAATTCAGTTGAAATTGGCCAACTGCTTCAGAAATTGCAAGAAGTATATTTCTTCATAGTTCTCTCTCACACAGGTATAATGTACACAACACGAAGACTTCAAGTCTAAAAAAACTGAAATGAAGGTAGGCAGATTCAGTGCTTCAAAGACTGAGAGAGCGTATTTCTGGTAATCAACCCCTACATTCCTAGTTGATAATTTCTTAGAATTCTTTAATACCTTTCATTTGATCCAAGAGAATCGTGAATCACTTTAAAGTGTTGTTTTCACAATTCTGAAAGTCAGAATTAAAGCCCTACCACTGATGGATGAGAAGAAACTTAACATTCCATAACATGTTTGACAATTTCTTAAAATTTGCAATAAAAATCTTACGTTACTGCTACTAATGTCACAAAACTGAGCATTCAAACTCTCTCATCTCAGGAAGTCTCAAAGCAGCAAATCTCTTTGCATCTCTCTTCTCTTTGTCACCTCTGTTCATATTCTTTATGATAAAAGATCACATGTAAGTTTTGGATTTGTTGTTTTTTTTTTCTCCTGAATATCTGTTCTGTTCATTGCCGAAAGTGTGGATTTCATTGTCTTACACCTTAACATCCTAACACAAATTAATTTACTTTGCAGCATTGTTCTTCATTTTTCCTAACTTCTGTACAAAATTTAAGATTAAAACCAAAACCATGAATGTTTTTAACGGAGACATATCTATTTCAGGGTATGGATAAGAATTTCTCAGGTATGGTTCAATTAATCATATGATTCATATGATTCATATTAACAAATATAGAACTTTAGATAGGGGCCAAATAGCTTCTGGATGACAGAAAAAAATCCCCTCCTCATTTGCAAGTAATTTAGCTTTTGTAATTAATTTGTTAAATCAAGACCCAAGGGAAAAACAACCAAACAACATATTTTCTGTATAGAAGAGTTATTCTACCTACTTTTCAGGGGCCCAATTTCTGAGACAGTCAGAGGAATCTATTCTAAGTATCTTTTACTTCTGGAAGTAGTATTATATCTGACTATATCAGGCCAGACTTAGTATAGCACTGTTAAGTATACTATAATATAGAAGACTATGTCCCAGTTGAATCTCAGTCAACATAGATGTTCCAATGAACGAGCATGATGACATAAATTCTGACTGGTAGTCTCTCTATGAAATAGCAGCTACACTTCTGAGCATATTAAAAATAGAGGGAAAAAAATAAAAAGGAAATGTGGGAGTGTTGCTGGGAAATGTAGAAAAAAATGAATAGACAAGGAAAATGAAGAGGAAGAATTTTGTGAAATAGTTTTAGACCTTAAAAAACTTGTCTTTCACTGAAAGAAGAAACAACATTTGAAATAACTTTCACATTCTCAGAGATTTTCCTTGCTGTCTTCTGAAGAGGAGTACATTGACGTTTCAACTGCTTTAGGTGCGTGATCTGAGTATAATGAACTTTCAGGGGTTTGCCTGCACAGTAAACATAAAAAATTCCCATGCAAAATCTTACTCCATGAAGAAGGCAAAGACTTGGATGAGGTGGACAATGTTTTCATTAAGGATTTCATAAAGTACACTAGAAACGAGTTGATGAAAAGGAGACAACACAATAATAAAGTGAAAATAGAGTAAATAGATCTCCTTATGAGCTTTCCTGTTCTTTCCTCTCTTCTGCTTTGTGGTGAAAATTCAATACTCTTTTATCTCATTCCTCCCTTCCGTGACACCTCCTTTCCGTGTGGCAAGGAAAGTGTACGAAAGAGCCATGTAGTCCAGACAAGATACAGCAGCAGCGTTAGTTTCAAGCCCTTGCTGAAAAGCAAGCTAACAACAACCTGAGCTGCATTCAAGTACAGTCAGCTGTTTGAGGAACATGGTCCTTCCTCTTCAGCACTGGTGAGACTACACCTGGAGTACCGTGTTCAGTTCTGGACTCCTCAGTAGAAGGAAGACCCACACATACAGAGAAGAGTCTAGTGAAGGGTCACTGAGATAATGAAGGGCCTGGAGCATCTCTTGTAGGAGGAAAGGCTGAGGGAGCTGGAACTACTCAGCCTGGCTAACAGAAGGCACAGGGAGATCTGTATACAAATACTTGAATGAAGGATGAAAAGAAGATAGAGCCAAGCAATACCTACTGGCAGGACAACAGGCAAAGGGCACAAACTGAAACACAGGAAGTTCCCTCTGAATGTCAGGAGACACGTTTTCAATGTGACAGTGACTGAGCACTGTGGAATCTCCATCATTGGAGATATTCAAAAGCAATCCGGTTCTAGGCCACTGGCTTTAAGGGGTCCCACTCAAGCAGGCATTGGTTGGACAAGATGACCCCCAGCAACCACAAGCATTCTGTGATTCTGTGAAGCCATCAAAAACTAGGTATCAAATTTCTCAAAACAATTTTGTACTCAAATCATGTTTTCTCCTTTTTTCTGGGTTTTTTCTTCACTTTTTTCCTACTATCCTCAATTAAAACTTAAAAATAATCCAGAATGTTGAATTAAAGCTTAAATTTAAAGGAAGTTTTATGAAAATGTACAAATACTACTGCCACCAAAACCCAAATATTATTTCTTTTTTTACAGTATGTTGTATTGTGACAGAAGATCGTTGTACTACTAACAAAAATCTAAGGCCTTCTTAGTATGGAAGACTAGGAAGTGTTGTTTGGAGGTGCTTTAGCTGGACAAAGACTCTAAATGAAACCCATGAGCTGATTGCAGGTTACCATTGTACCAGAGATTACTGCTGCTTTGCCTTCTAGCATTTTCTTCTTCGTCAATAATAAACTTAAGGCATCTTTATTAGAAAAACTCACACTCATTTTGCCAGGTTTTTAAGTTTAGCCTCTTTTTAAGTCTAGTCCAAAATTAACTTGTTCAGTTCAGTTCCCATCAGTCATATAAGTCAAAAATATCCCACATTCATCTCTCATTATATATATATACAACTGCTCAGTTCTGGTGATATTCACATCAAGGTAGGGATATTACTTATTATGATTGTTATTCCCCTATCCTGCTCAGCGCAAGGTTTAGGGGAGGTAAACTTTTAAATGTTTGTGTGGCAGTATATACGCTACAACAATCACTTCAGGAGTGGACTCAAAATTTCAGTCTTCACTTTGAACTCAGCCAAAGTCACAACGATTCACAGTAAGAACCTGACAAAACGTCAATCACTCCCAAAATAGAAAAAGACAATGAAAATGGGCCAAAAGCTGGTTTGTATGGCCAAAAGCCCTTGGAAAAAAAAGTGCGGTAGATTGCAAGAGGAAGTTTGTACAGAAAAAAACAGCAGTCAAGTACTGTAGTTGTCACCCAAACATGCCAGGAGCAGCGAGGTAGATCTGAGTAAGGACACAGAGAGAGGAAAAGAAGTAGCAGAAAAAGGGGAATATAGTGGAAAAAATAATCACCACACCAATGGATTTCCAGCAGAGGTCTCAAAAGAAAATGTTGTCCATGGGGCACAGGGAGTGAACATGGGCTTTTCAGCAAGTGTTATTTATGGACAAAGTTTTATTAGCATATGAAGCACACAGAGGAAGGATCTCACCAAGTTTACGCAGTATCTTTGCTTGGAAAGTTCTCAAAGTGGAACATTTGTAATAGTCTCTCCTGGAAGGTTCTGGAATGAGGTCTGGGGGTTTTAGGGGACACTCACGGCTCAAGAGACCCTTGCTAGAGTAGCTCCTGCTTGAACCCGTTGGATGAGTGATTCAGCAGTTTTTGCATGTTCACCACACACAAAGCCTTGGGCCAGGGCACTATAACTGGTCCAATGAGCCCTGGCAGCCCAGCCGCAGGCATGGGGGGAAAACCAGAAAATCCTCCCTCACCGCCCTCTCTCTCTTCTGCTGCTGCCAAATTAACGAATGTTTGTGGCAAATCTGAAAATTGTCAGATGTCACACACATATCTTCATGGCGATTTTGAATGCTAGCAATGGAGGATGTTATAAAATATGTGCATCCTGTGGATTATCAGTCCACGTGAAAGTTAGCTGCCAGGAAGCAGAAAAAGACTTGTGGTAAACATTATTTGAGCAGCACTAAAATAAGTAAACATAAGTAAAAGGATGTATTTAAAATAGTAAAACTTCCTTTAAGTATTCTAGAAAAAATAGCAGAGGAGGGCAAACTGATTTTACGTTATATCTGGCATGCAGAGAGTGTGTCTTACTACCAGGTATAGGAAGACAATGTAAGAAATCAAGGGGCTCAACAGAAGCATAGGATGTACCTGGTGGAGACTCGGTTATATAATCCAAAGTCCATATGAGCTGCCAAAGCCTGATTTCAGGAAAGAACTTCACTTAAACTGTGTTTTCTTCCTGTAAAATTCTTTAAAGGAAAATTGCAAGAGACACTGCATTTCATTGTCATTAACATTTCTTCATCGAGTTCTTTCACCACCGGGAACACATCAGCCTTTGTGAATTAAACTCATATTTTTCTTACTTCACTGTTTTTCTCTTAACTGTTTCTTTCCGATGTTTTTTTCATAACTGGTATGTCAAGATGTGAGAGTTTGGCTTTTAATAATTTGAGAGTTTGTGTTGGATTTTCTTATTATTTGCCTTTTGTCCCTTGTCCTTTCTGTTCTGCCTGTCTCATCTGCTCTTCCTCATTAGTATTATTCCTTCAAAAATTAGTATTAGGTTCAGCTTCATGGTTATGAGTACCATTAGTAGAAAGAAACTGAGCGGTTAGAATTCTTCATCCATCCTTTAAATATACCTACTGCCTAGAGACCTAGATAGTTAGAAGTCAGATAAATATTTTCAATATAATTAGTGATAATTAGGGCATGCCCACTAGAACCAGGTAGGAGGAGTCAGAAAATGCCTCTAACAGATTTTCCTACCTGGCTATTTTTTTCTGGGTTTAGCTGTCTATTTTCCAGTTAAAGGAATACAGAATATTTTTCTTAGTGTTGTTACTCCACCCAGATAACTTTTTCATAGTCTCCAAATGCTATTTACTTTTGTATTCAGAATTTCACAAATATCTCCAATAGTGTAATCTATAAGTAGTTTTCCCCATTAAAGCTATAATAAATTTCTAGGTATGTCTTTTTTCTATGTACACCTTTTCAGTCAGAAGCAGCGTATCTTTCAGTGATTCACAAAGTGTAGTTAGTTTCATGAAAAACTCTGTCAGAAAATACCATTTGTATAATGGCTAAAGCATACATCAAGCTCAACTATTAATTGCCAAGTCAGTAAATACATAAATCAATTAATTAATCCAGCAAGAGCCTAATTACAATTCAGCCCAATATAAACCACTCAGTCCTTCCACACACACAAGTCAGGTATAACTGCTAATGGCAGTTCAGTCAGTAGAACTTGTTTAAATTAGATCATAACTATTCATGCAATTTTTAGGCAACAGATACTGCAGTTCCAATTTCTTTTGACTACAGAAGGATGTAAGACAGAACTACCCTCTGCCTAGAATACTGAAGGTATTTGTTGGTAAGACAGGATTCTTGTCTCCTATTCAGAGGAGACAATGCCTGTTCTGCCTGAAGAGAAAACAATGCACAATTTAGCTTCCTTTGGCTGTATTTTCATGACTATTGCTTATCAAATTCTTCCTCTTTTCATTTGTTCATTCATTGATAAATATAACAACTAATCAGAAGAAAAGAATAAGTGGAACTAGTGTGGGAAAAAATAACATTAAGCTATTAATACAGGAGAAAAGTCTTGATTTTCTTTGCTATCTGGAAAGATCCTTTTTGCAAAGCTGGATCTGAAGAGCTTAGACCAAACACCTTAAATACTCAGAACTGGGTCAATATAAATAGAAGGAATGATGAAAAATATTTTACTTAGCAGCATAGCATGCTTCTTTAAGAAAACTCTATCCCAAAATCCTACATCACTTAGAGGATTTTGCATTTATATCCTCATATATATAGGATGAAGACATAGCTGGTGTGAACTGGATTAGCTCCCTGAATTCCAGGACTGTTAAGTTAAATAGTTTTCCTTATGAATTACTTCTTCATTTCTGTTTTGACGAAATATGGTACCTTTTGTTGACAAAGAGAAAACAGATACTGGAAACAAAGTCTGCTGTTTCTTTCAAAATATATTCTCCCTAGAACAAAAAAAAAAAAAGTTACTTTTTTCTTATTAATGATTAGTTCTTATTTACAGCAAGATGTTTTGCAGTGTGTTCCTGGCATACTTAGAGTCTCCACAGTACTGAAAATCAAAGTAATCCACTGTAATCTTCTGCTAAGGTTTATATAGTACGAAGTATACTGAAAATCAGGGTCGATCAATGCTTCTTTTGATGCAGCCCAGGACACGGTTGGCATTCTGGGCTGTGAGGGCACATGGCCAGCTCATGTTGAGCTTCTCATCAGTCACTACTCCAAGCCCTTCTCCGCAGCGTTGCTCTCAATCACGTTGCCCCCCATCCTGAATTGCTACTGGGGGTTGCTCTAACCCGGATATAGAACCTCACACTTGGCGTTGTTGAACTTCATGAGGTTCAAACAGGCCCAATTCTTCAGCTTGTCCAGGTCCCTCTGGATGACATCCCATTCTTTTGGTGTGACCACTGCCCCACTCAGCTTGGTGTCATCTGCAAACTTGCTGAGGGTTCACTCAATCCCACTGGCAATATCATACATGAAAATATTGAACAGCACTGGTCCCAGTATAGACCCCTGAGAGACACCACTTTTCATGGGTGTCCATCTGGATATTGAGCCATTGACCACTACTTGCTGAATCCGACCATCCAACAAATTCCTTATCCACAGAACAGGCCACCCACATACATATCCTTCCAATTTAGAGAGAAGGATGTTTTGGAGGACTGTGTCAAAAACTTCCCAGAAATCCAGATAGATTACACCCATTGTTTCACCCATGTCTATCAATGTGGTCGCTGCACTGTAGAAAGCCACTGGGTTGGTCAGGCAGGACTTTTCCTTAGAGAAGCGACGCTGTTTTTCTCGCATCACCTCCCTGTCCTCCATGTGGTTTAGCATAGCTTCTAGGAGGATCTGTTCCATGATCCTCACTGGCACAGAGGTGAGGCTGACAGGTCAGTAGTTCCCAGGGTACTGCTTTGAACCTTCTTTAAAAATGAGCCCTTCTTCCAGTTACCAGGGACTTCCCCTGACTGCCTCAGCTTTTCAAATATTATGGAGAGTGACTTGGCAACCACATCAACCAAGTTCCTTCAAGACTCTGGGATGGATCTCATGAGGTCCCATAGGCTTGTATATGTTCAGGTTCCACTCTGGAGGGGTGAGGAGAGCGGTTGCCAGTGAACACTGAAGCAAAGAAGGACAAATGCAATGTATTTTGGTTTGGTGGTTTTACAATAGTACAAGATTATTTGCCGCTCTATCATACACTATTTAAAAGTGAGAATCCAAGAGAAAGAAAAGCATATAAATTTTTCATGGCTTTGAGTGGAGAAAGTGATCACTGAAGAATGCTACATGATGTATGAGTTTCTTAAACAACAAAAGATTCCTTAACAGGTCTGCCAGGCTTTGTGTCAAGACTTGTTTTTTGCAAGTGGAGCAGAAGTGTGTAATATATTTTTTAGCTTTCCTTTTTTCTTGTTTGTGGAGGCATTTAGAGCTGGTGAAAGGAAGGAACATGATATTACAGGCTTGAGTATGCTATTGTGTGGATAGTTAAGTTTTTAATTTCGTTTCTGTAGAACTCTTTCCTTTTTTCTATCAAACTCAAGCATTTAGTTTCAGTATGTTCAAAGTGGACAACTTCAAAATAGTTGGTGTATTGTTATTTCTTTTGCAGAGTATTGTAATAACATAGATCAAAAATATCAAGTTTATAGCAGCTAAAATGTGGGAGAAAACTAAAAACGCGTAGCAAAAATGTCCTGTGCATATACACGTGAGGAAAGAGTCCATAGAAACAATTGAGAAAAGGGATAACAGAGCACAAGAAAAGTAGACATTGGGTCGAGGTTAAGATCAAAACCACTTAGATCAGAGCAGTGTTATGACAACTTTACGTGATTCTGAATATCCTACCATTGACTTTCTGACTTTTTTCCTTTTATTTTTTCCTTGAATCTACAGCGAACCAATCCACTGAGCAGAGTTTTGGCCACCAAAGTGATTAAATAACCACTTGATTGAGGTCCAGATATAAGCTGGAGCATCTCTGCTACATCTGGGTGTCTGTCTTTCAGAAATTGTAGGCTGAATTTGCCTCTGTGCTGCAAATCTCCAGAAAAACACTCAGGGCAACCTCAGGCATCAGACAGGTGCATGGCATAAAGTACTCTTCCAGGCCAGCTCAGAAGTGTGTCTCCTGAGCAGTGAATCAGAGACTGTACTGCTATTTCTGCTTTGTGGCTCCAGACTTCCCAAGGTGTCAGTGACACCAGTAAAAATGAAAACAAGATTTCTGACACTACAAAAAAAAACAACAAAGAAAAACAGACAGGAAATTGAAGCTTCTCAAACTGTGAGGAGAAAAGGAAAAATTCTCTTCTTTTACATACTGGGCTTCTGTGATACGAGCCTGTTCTACTGTAACTGATGTAATTATACACATGACAGTCTTGAATTAAATTATACACCCAAGAGTACTGAGGGAGCTGCTGGAGGAGCTTGCCAAGCCACTCTCCATCATTTATCAGCAGTCACGGTCAACAGGGTAGGTTTCATATGACTGAAAGCTTACCAATATGACATCCATCTAGAAGAAGGGGTGGAAAGATGATCTGGGGAACTACAGGTCTGTCAGCCTGACCGTGATACCAGGAAAGGTTATGGAACAGTTCATCTGCACTTACCTTCACCAGATAAGTGCAGACCAACTAGGGGATAAGGCCCAGCCAACATGGGTTCATGGAAGACAGGTCTTGTTTAACCAACCTGGTCTCCTTATATGATCAGGTGACCCACCTGGTGGATGAGCGAAAGGCTGTGGATGTTGTCTACCTTGATTTCAGTAAAGCGTTTGACACTGTCTCCCACAGCATTCTCCTAGACAAGATGGCAGCTCATGGCTTAGACAAATGTACTCTTCGCTGAGTAAAAAACTGGCTGGATGACGAAGCCCGGAGAGATGTGGTGGTAAATGTAGGTAAATCCAGTTGGCAGCTGGTCACAAATGGTGTTCCCCAGGGCTCAGTGTTGGGGCCAGTCTTGTTTAATATTTTTATCAATGGTCTGGATGAAGGGATTGAGTGCTGATGACACCAAATTGGGCAGGAGTGTTGATCTGCTTGGGGGTAGGAAGGCTCTGAAGAGGTTCCCTGACAGGCCAATTGTATAAGATTCAACAAAGCCACATGCCAGGTTTTGAGCTATGGTCACAACCCCATGCAATGCTATAGGCTTGGGAAAGAATGACTATAAATATGCCCAGTGGAAAAGGACTCGAGAGTCCTGGTTGACAGCCAGCTGAATATGAGCCAGTAGTGGGTCCAAGTGACTGAGAAGGCCAACAATATCCAACAGTATATAAAAATTGGTGTGACTAGCAGGAACAGGGAAGTGATCATGCTTCTTTATTCGATGCTTGTGAGGCCACACTTTGAATACTGTGTTCAGTTTGGGGCCACTCGGTACAAGAAAGACATTGAGCTGCTGGAGCGTGTCCAGAGGAGGGCAATGAGGCTGGTGAAAGGTCTAGAGAACAAGTCTTACAAGAAGCGGCTTAGGGAACTGGAACTTAGTCTGGAGAAGAGGAAGCTGAGGGGAGACCTTATTGCACTCTACAGCTACCTGAAAGGAGGTTGTAGCGAGGTGGGTGTTGGTGTCTTCACCCATGTAACAAGTGACAGGACAAGAGGAAACGGCCTCAGATTGCACCAGGGGACATTTAGATTGGATATTACGAAAAAAAATATTGAAAGAGCAGTGAAACATCGGAACAGGCTGTCCATGGAAGTGATGGAATCACTATCCTTGGATGTGCCCAAAAAATGTGTAAATGTGGCACTTTGGGACATGGTTTGGTAGGTGCAATGATATTGTGTAGATGGTTGGACTTGACCGTAGAGGTCTTTTCCATTCTTAACAATTTTATGATAGCATACGTCATATTTCAGTGCTGGGTGATATTCCAAGTACTGATTTTGCATATACTTAAACTATTATGGTCCAGATGAGAATTAAACTGAAGCCCAGTCTTTTGCTAGTCTTACTTTCACTGAAATTTAGGATATGTCATAAAGGTAGTCTATCAGGAAGGAACATGAGAGAAAGATTGTGACTGCCCTTATGATTCTTCTTGCAAATAATCAGTATTTGTTGGGCCACATACCTGGGGTTAGTTGACTACCAAATATTACCAATGCCACACACAGGTAGATTGTTTTTTTAATAACACCATTCCCAAATGTTATTCCTGTTGGAAAGGAATACTCAGATTAGCCAGTAACATTTTTTTAACAAAGCTCAACAGTCATTAGGCAGTAGGCATATGTCCAACTCACCAGCACTCTGACTCATGGCTCCCTCAAGCCTTCCGGCCAATAAATAAGATGTAAAAAGGTTAATCAACTCTAATTTGTGATCTTGTTTAATGTCAGGAATAAAATTTATTTCCCTTTTTTTTTCTTCCACAGCAGAGTATGGGCTTTTCAGAAGAACAAAAGGCATTATTTGCTAATATACTGGCCATATATGACATTTCCAAGAAAATATAGTCTGCAGGTTGAGCTAGAATGATCCTGGCAGCTAGATCCTACAATTCAGGAGTTGTAACCATCCAAGAACAGGCAAGGCTGCTGTGTCCTGGGGTCTTACAGATGGCATACTGCCACACTCACTGCTTTCCAAAGAGATAAAAGCATATACTGATGTTTCTGCCATCCTCTTTATCTAAATCAAATACCCCCACACACACTTTTCTAATCAGTTATTTATATAGACATGCTGGTATTTTATATACACATACACAGACATACCATTTTATGGAGGTGTTAATTAACCTATAATGCATATCCATCCAAAACCAGCCAACAGACCCTCTTTCGAACCTCCATTTCAGTTATGGCATAAACAAATTTCATGTTTTAGTAATCTGTGCCATTTTAGGCCTGGAGAGCAGGCTTGGCAATGTTTTTTGAATGCTTTTCTGAACACAATTTCCTCTCTCATAATCTTCATCTGTACCCATTTCTTAGGTTTATGACCAGGCTACTGGGCACCTTCTTGTTTTTTGATAAGCTGCAGTAATAGTAAAAAAATTCAAGCCTTTGACTTGAAAATGAAATGTCAGTCTACAAACTTGCTGGTAGGGAGAGCTGGTGACAGAAAATCCCAGAGTGTAAGCGAAAGCAGCCTTGTACTGTGATAACAGCAGATTGCACCCTATCAATTATGTTGACCTTAATACCAATGCATCTTCAGATAAGAGAGGCATGTAACTTCAGCAATACTGTAATCTTAGCCCATTTGATGTTGTTGTAACAGTTTATATAAATGATCCATTTAGAAAAAGAAAAAAGATATATTCATATCTTAATCCACTCAAAGCAGCTTTGTTTTCTTCCTTACCCCTCCCCACCACCACCAATTTCTGATGAAGACAGCAGGTATGTAGCACCCTTTGTAAACAATAGGAAATTTTTATCAGTTGATTGGAGCCTTTGCAGTAGATATAAATAGCAGCCTTGGGAGAGGAAAGCACTTCTTGAAGGGTGCTGCACCCACTGGAATTGGTGGGACGCTTCAGCTACCTGCACTGGCTGGTTACCACAGGGCCTGAATGCTTGAATCGTCGTGGCAGGAGACGGAATCAGGAAAGACATAGAAGGCAACAAGTTTATTAGAACACATACTTATTAATTATTTTTTATTATTAATATTAAGTAAATATCGATATGGTTCATTCAATTACTTCCTCACACAAACTCATAGGTATGCAGCTACAGTAGCAGCTGGAAGGCCAAACTCAGCCCTTTACCAAGGCTGAGGGTCAAACCGATCTGCCAACGACTCCTTAGTAGGTGGTGATAAAAGTCTCTCAAAGGTTTTTTTTTTTCATATACACATATAATTCTGTAGAATATGATATGGGCTGAGGTATACAACCTGTTGTCGGTGCTTAGTGTCCTGAGTTGAAGAGTTCTTGAAGATTCAGAAGAGCCACTAAGCTCCAGAGTTTATCTGTTCTGGTGAAACATTCAACTACCTCTCAGCAAATACTTCTGCTCTTTTTGGCCTCTATTTTCTGACAAGTAGTTCTCCATCCACACCTGTAGGTATTTGTGGGGCCCACTGACAGCTCACACGAAATGGGCTTTTGTGTTGTGTCTGAGTCAACACTATGCAATACTCCCACTTGATATACATTATTAAAACCATTCACAGCTTTTTCAAAAATGCCTAGTATATTCACTTTCAGACACTTCAAACCCCTAATAAACTAGAATAGTCACCAATAAGAAGCAAGATATGCAACATTACGAGTGTCTATTTCCTCCTCAAGTGCCCAGTGCTCTATATAATAACATTCACATGTTTTTCTCGACAAAGTTTTAGTAATAACAGTGAATCCTAAGTATTTTGTTGGGTTCCTTAGAAGTGGTACTATCCTTTACACGTCTAATTTTAAGTCCCGCTTAATCTTACTATTAACAAAGATGAGATACTTTCATATATCTTCTTTACTAACTATATGCAAGGTGTTGGCAACATATTTCATACCAGAAACTAATTGCACTGTGATAGAAGATCTGTACTCTGAGACATCCACTGAAAGAATATTAGTCATTTTATGTCCTGTTGAAGATGGAGAATGTAGTTTTGAAAAGATGATGATGTGTTCCACATTCTGCAAGTCTACTTGTAGGGATTGTGTGTGATGCAGTTTACTTCTCGACAGTAGCTTCTTCATTCTCTGTTCAATATTCTCACATTGTGCTGTACCTCTTCACAAAAACTGTCAAACAGCACAGCTGGAGTTAATAAACTGAGGAAGGATGCCCATTACCAGTTACAGACATCCCTGTTGTTTGATGCTTTCAGTATTTCATTATCTCTGCATCAGCACTGGTAGTCCTGCAACTGAAAAGCCATCAAAATAACACAGCTTGAAACGATAAATGAAAGTAAGAGCACAACTGTAGCACAGAGCATGCAATTCTGTGGGCTTTTCTAGGTGAACAGAGATTTGTGTCTCTGCTGTGGCAGTCATTATACCATACAAAAGGCTTATACAGATGTGTTTCTTGGCTTAAAGCCATTGGACTCTTCATACAGAAAATTTCCTCTAAGTGCTAGGAAACCTAAGAAATTACATTTGATTATTCTTCCTCAGAAATAGATTATAGAAAGGTGCAGGTTTGGTTTTTTTTCCTTTCATTAAGGAAAGAGAGGAAAATATAACAGTGTCATAGAAAAGTCCATATCGACCACAAATAACCTTACTGGAAAATGATTGTCACATGATTGGAACTAGTCAAATCAATTACTGCATTAATTCCTGAACTGATGTTAGATACGTGATTCAGGAAGGTACCAAATTCTCAATGAAGAGTTAACATAATGGATCAGAATCCTCTGACCCAGTTTAACAATTAGCTGGAGGTGACGTGATGTGTAATTTAAATGTACACTCCAGAGCAGGGAGTTCTTTCATCCTCTTCACAGAATTTTACAGAAATTCTTTCATCTTTTATAAACATGGCTAAATTTAAAACTGGAATGTATATTTCATTTTATTGTTATAAATATCATCTTCTTAGTGCCAACAACATGTTTCCAGCAACTAAAAGTATATTGCTCTCACCATTTGTCAGATCTGCAATGTATCCATACAGCTGTGGTATATAATTAAACATGTAGAGCAGAAGACTGATATTGATAATTAGCTCTCAAAATTTTGAAGCACTGTCTGGGAATTAAGCCACGCATATCCTATTATAGTCCAAAGAAATCACACAGCTAAAATTCTTTCACTGTTTAGGAGATCAAGAGACAGCTTCTAAAGTATTCTGGCTCATGGGAGAGTAAGAATCACTTTATGATTACCTGTGGATCAGTCTTTTCAGTACATATTTTTGTGTTTTAATTCATATTTTTTCCAAGAAAAATCAAAATTCTCTTTACAATTAATGCAAAGTGAAAAACAGACAAAAAGTGAAAAACAGACAAAAACCCCCAACCAAAGACACCATGGTTCAGATTTTTTTTAAATATTTTCTTTTTATATCTATAAGAAAGCATTCTCTTTGGGGATATTTTGTTAATGTATATGCTATCAAGTGCAGTTAATAAAATTATTTTCTAGTTTTAGACTCTTGTTAACTCAAAAAGTAGGAAATTTCAGGGATTCTTAGAGCTTTGTGAAGACTCAGCTTACTTTGACATTTTTTCAGCAGCTTCATACATTTCTGCTACTGAATATGTAATTATAATTTAAACTTACGGGGGAAGAAAAAGAGAACATTTTTTCTTCTAACAATTTTGCATTTTGGCACATGCAGTATGTATTCAGGACATAGGTAAAAATTTACTCTTAGCAGTGTATTCTAGTTTTCTTTTCCTAACTATACATCCATATGCATATAATACACATGGCATATGACAATTCAGGAAGTATGCATGAGCCTAGATGTACAGACATAGCTATCTTCCTACCTGAATTTAACTTTCTTTTTTTAGAGAATAGTAGAAAAGAAGTTCCAGTAGTGAGATATTGCCTAGTTTGATACTGAAATGCTATTCAGAAATTTTAAGAACCCTTGAGATGAATGCGAGTTAGAATCAGACTTTTCCCTTCCTTGTCAAATATATGTCAACAAATCAGTTATTTTGTTCCATATACTTTTATTCATATTTTATTTTTCTGCTCAGATATTGAGCTTGTATTTGGGAGTCTTGGACCTTATTAAAGGTTTTATCAACATTTTAGTGTTAACAATCGACTGTTTCTTATAAGGAAAAAAAATAAGGAAAGAAGGAAAGAGAAACTGAATTTTTTAGCCCATAGTCAGAGTTCCAGAAACATAAGAATACCATGCCCTTACTCACACTGACAAATACTTCCTTACCATTGAAAAATAACTGGGTTTTGAACACATCCTTTTATACTATGTACACAGGTTTCCCAACTCAGAAAGTCAATGAACTGACTTGTGTGAGACTGAGTGCAAGCTCCACAAAGGCATCATTTTTTTCAACTTTTTGCAAAGTTAATTTGAGGTAATTATTTTCCTTGTACCTGAACTGATTGCTGAAATACATTTTCTCTTCCTACTCCCCCCCCAGTCACTTTTTTTGTTAATCCCCTGCAGGTATTTAGAATTAGCTTTCATGTTGTGCCTTAGTCCTACTTTCTCCAGGCTTTGCAAATTCTCTTTTCTTAATAAACTTTTTTTTATCATTTATGTTATCCTTTTTTTGGATTCTTTCCAATTCAGCAAAATCTTTTTTGTATTATAGAGCCCAAAACAGTGTAAAGCATTCTAATACAGTCTCACCAATTCTGCACTGAGATAAAAAATTAATTACTTGCCCCCCTTCTCCTGACCTAATTCCTCTCATTATGCCGTATGCATTCAATATGATATTTGGCATTTTGCAGCGGACCATTCAGTATTCTTCTGCAGAATTTATGGTTTGCTCTGAGCCCGGTCTTTTCATGTAGTCATGGAAATTCCCAGATAAGTCTTTTTCAATGTTACACATCAAGTTTTTCACACTTCAAATTTAACATGATTAAAGGTCAACTTTGTTGCATTTAGACCCCAATCATAGAAGGGTGCATTGGGGTCCTCGCTGTAGTCTAAGGCTAGAATAGACAGAAAAATGATGGTGTAGTTAGATGCAGCAAATTCTCGTCATTCTATAGTTATACTGGAAACACAGATATCTCATTACCAGAGTTATTTTGAGGAATGACCTGTGCTTTCCTAAGCAGTGAAGCTGTAACTTTATTTATTTATTTATTTATTTATTTATTTAATTATCTATACTGGGCTATGTTCTGCTCATAAGATTTATATATCATGCCATCAGATCAGGTTTGTTTTCCTGACTTCTGGTAATTTTTCTTACTTCTTCATCTTCTTTTTATTTTATTTTATTTTATTTTATTTTATTTTATTTTATTTTATTTTATTTTATTTTATTTTATTTTATTTTATTTTATACAAACAACATGATTTGTTACAGAAATTCCTTTTAATCACATGGATCATGTCGCTCTGGTCCTGAAAGCTGAAAGTATGCCACTGTACTAAGGGAATTTTCTCCTTTACTAGTTAGTCAGACATGATTTAAGCAGCAGTATAAATGCTTTCTATTTCCATGGTGTTATTTATACAGCCTTCATGGCCTTAACCAATGTACAAAGGTTTTATCATAGAAGTGTGCAACAGATGTATTTGCACACTTTAAGGAAAAACATGTTTAGTTTAATAACGATTATGAACTTGACCTAATAAGTTGACTCATTTATAGAGTCAGGTACAAGGAAACATGATAAAATATTCTCACATAAATCTGTTCATCACTTTTTTTACTATCACTATTTGACACATTCTGTTCAGATGCGTCAACAGTGTAAAAGTGTCTAAATAGGTAGACAGAGTTAGGAACAGGAAAATAAAGCCAAAGGGTGTCATGGTTACTCTCATAGCACAGAACTTGTTGCCTAAAGAGCAGTTACTTGTACAATTTCATAGTGACTCCTATGTCAACTGCCAAGCATGCTTGATGAAGAACGTTGTACAGAAATGATGGGATCCTAAACCTGTAAAAGGTGCATAGAGACATCATTCCAGAAGACCTGACAAAGTTCCTATGACGAGTACTGTAGGCAGGTACATACCACCTCTGAAAAGTTTTCAGAGCCTACAAATTTGATTAATACTTCAGTTTTATATTGATGCTGTGTCTCTTGATCTTACAGTCATATGTCGGGCAATGTAATATAGGCCTCTAAGAGTAACCTCAACTCTAGGTTATCCAAGCTTTATTGCTCTTTAGTCAGCAGAAAGAGAGAAGCGTCTCCCAAGGGGAAACTAATATTTTTGTAGACCCTTACCCTATTGGGGATTTATTTCTGAGAAGGAACTCTTTCTCCGATGATCCAAGAGGAAATCTAGATAGACTAATTTGGATCAGATTCCTAAAGTCACTCCAGGGAGCAGTGTGAACTGTTTCTGAGGCATTGACATTTTGCTATCTGACTAAAGTTCACTAAAGCCGTGCAAACGGTTGTATTGTTTGGCCTTGACTGAGCTGTATTAACAATGTGACTGTTACCAAAACCAGGAATGAATCTGAGAAGTTGATTCCTCTGGCAGAACTGCTGATGACCTCTGCTGATTACCAATTAGTCAGCAGACAGACACCAATACACAAGCCCATGGGTGAAGATCAATTCATTATACTAGTGCCAGCCTCCCTGGCCACAGGTAGTAAACATGTTACTGATGAAGCCAGAGACATTGAAACTCACCTGCATTAGTCTTATGATCAGCGGAGTGCTGTTATTCACATCAGTTTTCTTTTGATGTGATACTTTGAAAACCCAGTGCCAGTGAACAATGATATTCTTGCATGTAACGAAGCACTAAGTTCGGATGATGTTTTTGTGAGTGCATCCTCAATACCGAATGGAATATTTGTACATATTTAGCCTGGTAGCTGATGATCCTTCACTGTTTTAGTTTCAAACACGCTGCTTTCCATTGAAATGCTACATTTGTTTGCTTATGTATTACTTTGGATCACTAGAAGTAGATGCTCAAATTCTTTGAACAGATTCCTGGAGCTATTTATTTCTTTATAGATGAAAAATTCTGTCATTTTTTGTTAGGAGGTGAGTATATGGAAAAGAATATGGAGATATCTGAGAATACACACTACTTTTTGACACTTCTTCACTGGCCTTGTGATACTGTTAACTACAGTTTTAGGATTTTAGTTCATCTCTGATAAAGATAACTATAACTTATTCTTCATAAGACATCTGGTAAAATGATGAATGAATGGATACATACAGACATAAGGCTGACTTCTTGAATTCTCCTATTCAGAAAAAAACCCTCTGGAACAGGAAAAAGTTTAGCATTCAACTCCTATAATCCCAAGGATTTTGTAACTGAAATAGAGGCACAGAGCCCAAATTTCCAAACAATATTTTGAATTTAGCAGTCATAGAAGAATATAAAATCCCTCCCAGCTTCCAGTTTCAGAGTATCTTTCTGAGCACAGAGATCATAGAAAAAGAAGGACATATGTAGGAATAATAATATACATGTGATAATGTATATGCAAAATAAATTTTATGAGCCAGAATCAAAACTAAAAAATGTATAGTCTTTTCACTGTGAGAATTTATACCAATAGCATTGAGTTTTTTAGACCTTTTGACAATTTTCCAGTACTTCCACTTTAATCTTTCAAGTAGTCTCAGGAGGAAGATATTTAACCCAGTCTCTCTTAGTCTATAAAGGCTAACAGAATCATAAAATTTCATTTTTTTTTAAAAAAAACATATACTGTGTCATAAGTCCAACTCTCTGGTAGGACAGAATTCTTCCCCAAATAATATTTTCAATTTTTTCTCCATACTTGGCTTGAATTTGACAAACTTGAAGAAATTATTAATTTTCAATGTCTTCTCCCTCCCCTTTTTGTATGAACCTGCGTGACATTTCTCTCTCAAATATTCATTAACCTGTTTTTAATGACAAAATTTTTTTTCAGGTTCGAAAATACCTAAGACTGCCAAGTTCACCGCTAAACCACTTCAAGTATCACATCCACACATCTTCTAAATACCTTCAAGGATGGTGACTCCACCACTCTTCTGGGCAGCATCTTCCAGTGTTTGACAAGCCTTTCAGTTAAGTAATATTTCATAATATCTAGCCTAACCCTCCCCCGGCACAACTTGAGGCCATTTCCTTTTGTTCTATCACTTGTTACTTGGGAGAAGGGATCAACACCTGCCTCACTGCAACCTCTTTTCAGGTAGTTATAAAGTGTGATGAGGCCTCCCCTCATCCTCCTCTCCTCCAGGCTAAACAACCCCAATTCCCTCAGCTACCCCCATTAGACTTTTTCTCCAGCCCCTTCACCAGCTTCATTGCCCTCCTCTGGATGCGCTCCAGCAGCAAAATGTCTTTCTTGTAGTGTGAAGCCCAAACCTGAACCCAGTATTTGAGGTACAGCCTCACCAGCGCTGTACTCCTACTGGAGTAGGGCTCCTACTGCAGCCCTGCTCCTGCTGGCCACACTGTTTCTGATACACTGTAGGGATCCTTCAAGCAGGTCAACAACGCTGCACAACTTGGAGTCGTTTGCAAACTTACTGAGGGAGCACTTAATTCTATCATTGAGATCATTGATAAAGTTATTAAACAGAACCAGCCTCAATATTGAGCCTCGAGGAACACTACTTGTGGCTGACCTCGAAATGGATTTAACTCCATTCATCTCAACTCTCTAACCTGGTCATGCAGACATTTTTTTACCCAGTGAAGAGTACAGTAATCCACCATAAGCAGCCCGTTTTTCCCAGGAGAATGCTGTGGTAAATGGTGTCAATGGCTTTACTAAAGTCTAGGTAGACAATATCCACAGCCTTTCCCTCATTCACTAAGTGGGTCACCTTGTCATAGAAGGAGATCAGGCTAGTCAGGTAGGACATGCTTTTCCTAAACTCATGCTGACTGGGCCTGATCCCCTGGCTATCCTGTAAGTGCCACGTTTTGGCACTCAAGACAATCTGCTCCAAACCTTCCTGAGCACTGAGATCAGGCTGACAGGCCTGTAATTCCCTGGATCCTCCTTCTGGCTGTTACTGAAGACGACGTCACATTTGCTAATCTCCAGTCTACTGGATCCTCTCCAGTTAGCCAGGACTGCTGATAAATGATGGAAAGAGGCTTGGTGAGCACTTTCACCAGTTCTTTCAGTACTCTTGGGTGGATTTCATCCAGCCCCATAGACTCATGCACATCTAGGCAGAGTAGAAGTTCATTAACCATTTCCTCTTGGATTATGGGGCTTCGTGCTGCTCTTCATCCTCCTCTTTCAGCTCAGGGAATATAATCATTATAACCCACACTAAGTCTTGTTTGACTACAATAATATATATTTAACCCTTTTTAATATTTTTTTTTCAGAACTCAATAGCTGAAATTCTCTAATCAATGACTATATTGTAAAAATTTCCTTCTTTTTTGTCAGACAAGAGATTTAGTCAGAAACCACCTGGAGTGAAAATGTTGTTTCACATCTTTCCATGCTTAAATTTGGTATAACAGAGAGCAGAATCTTGTTTCCTGTAGCAAGACAGAAACAAATAAAAAACATTCTGTGTGATATCTGGATGATAGTATTCAATTTTATGTTCTTCAAAAGGAAAAAATACTCCATCTTAAGCAATTTACTCATCTCTACTCTTGTTGCCATTCATGAAGATTTGAACAGCACTGGGTTTTGTAGATCACTTGTAACACTGCCGTCCAAAGTAAAAGAATCTAGTCAGAGATCAGTCCTAGCTAAAGACAATGTCATTTATTATCATTATTAACTTTTTTTTATTTCAGGTTTTCGTTCTACTTACTGCTATACATACCATGTTTCCTGTGATTTCTTGAAAAATATTTCAAATGCACCCTTGATTTAATGTTAGAACTTTACTGAAGTCAGATTAATTAAGCAGTGCCTATTATGTCCACTGCATTAACCCTACCTTCTGAAGCAAATTGTTGAATTTTCTTTGCTAGCAGGTTAATTTAATATGCTTTCTTGCTTATGAATTTTTCCTGCCTACAATTTTCCTCAAGGTGTTAAAGGATTTATAGAAGTTTATCTCTGATCTCATGCCTAGTACTTACTTAAGACTTGTAAAATTTAATTCTATATTTGACCCAATCTACTCCCTAAATTTTCAAAGATGGCATTTAATAATTCTGATTCTGAAGCTGTCTTAGTAAGTCTATTCATACAATTTGGCAGTGTTATTTTTTCCATGTATATAACATTTAAAATTTGCATTTTTTGCCATGATTGCATGTTTTGCAAATAATTCTGTATGCTCTGCATTTACTGTCAACCAGTAATAGTTTTACTTTTCCCTTTGCTCTCAGAACAAAAAAAGATAATATATGAAATACATAATCAAAACTTCTGCTAGTGACAGTCTGTCTGTCTGAAGCACTGTTATAGGTTATGGAACAGACAATTTAAAAGTCCAGTGTCTGAAACTATACAATAAACTTCAATCTACTGGTAATTAAACAAAACAAGAGAAAAAGATCAGTGTTTAGTATTTAGGTACTAAGAAAATTCCACTTATTCTCAGACCCAGTCAAATTCACTAGGTATGTTGATCATCCTCTTCTTCCCCCCACAGTTTTACAGGCAATAGGGTTTTATAAACAATTTTATTCGGTAACTATATACAGGAAAAGACTATATGAAAATAAACAAAACATACATAACATGGATTCAATTCATGTTACAACGTAGTTAATATCTGAGGAAATATATTAAAGCAAGAATATTTTAGAGATCCCATACTTAAGTTCAATTATAGATCTCAAATTCGTTTTATTTTGTTTCTGGGGTTTTCTTCCCTTCTGTGCATCACTTTGATTGTACAAGAAAAAATACGATTGTAGCTATAAACACATATATCAAAGTTAGATTCTACTGCTTCAGAACTGTATAATAAAATGTTGTGGAATTAAGATGGCCGAGGTAGCAGCAAGAGATATTGCAACAAGGCTTTACAATTTAAAATGTCTGTTAGGGCACTGTACATCTCTTCTCAGTATGGTTTTGAAAACCTCAGACATTTGGTGCTTTATCAGTTCCTATAAAAAAATCCTAAAAAATCTCTCAAGGGAGAGAATGCCTACAGTAGGAAAAATGTTTTAAGACTCAGGTTCCTGGCCACTGCCTTTCAGTATCATTAATAGGACCAATTTTCAGCTGAATTGAGAAATGCAAAATGCAATTAATCCTTTCTTTCACACTAAATGAATAGTTTATGTGTGCACAAACTTCCTTTAAATTTTTAAGCCAGTGATGATGAGCAAATACCATTTTATCTTTAAGATTTGACTTCTAGCCAAAAATGTAAAGCAGTTCAAAATCAAACAGAATCTAAATCCTGCATTCCACCCATGTCACCCCGTATTATTCCCTCAGTCAGTATTTCAAATGTGAGCCATATCCAGTTTGAAGAGTCATATTGTGTTAAGTTCCTGTATGTAACACAATATGAACAGTGTAGTAGGCATGAAGCATCAAAGAAATAGTGTATTTTCTAAAAGCTGATCCAATTCTCATTCGATGATGAGTACAGTGAATTTTAACCTGTTACTACGAGGCTTATCAATACTTTCAGGTTATTAAGGCTGTGAAAAAATGAATTACGTTGTTATGTGAATTCGAGTACAATTACAACGTGCTTCAACTCCAGTGGTAATGATGACACTTCCCTAAAAATAATCATGTAATTTCCTTTTCTTCTTGCACCATCCCTTCCCTGTCTGTGTGCCATTATGTTACAAGAAGTTCAGGTACTTTGAGCATAATATAAGCAGAAAAAAAAAATGAAACTTTACCACAGGATGTATTTATTACGGGTCCACTGAATCATTAAGTAACTCATCTGTGTAGTATCTGGGAAAGACACTTTTGATTAAAAACTCTATTGAAATGTGAGTTTGGTAAATTTTAGTTCATTAAAACTTAGTAAGTTAAGTACATTGTTGACTTACTATTATAGTTCTGCTATATGTTTTTATTTATCTGTAATGTCTACATGATTGAATAACTATAATATATTAATATTTTTATGTGGATATGACTATATGTAAACATGAATGTGTAGATTTGTGTGTGTTTTTATAGGCACATGTAATACACAAACACATGTACATGCATAAAATACAGGGGAAAGGACAAGATGACTATTTATATGCCATGTTTCTATTAATATAATGTGGATGGATATTACTAGACAGACTGTATCCAACTCTTCAGCAAACTGATAAGTAGGAATGAAAGGTCTTTCTTAGAAAATTTTCTGTGAAGTACATGTACTGATAGATAGCTGAGAGCAAAGTAAGGAACTCCACATCTCTTTCCAAGTAGCCATTGATTAACACCAGTGGAAATGAGCTCTAACGAATTGGTGTTGATGCTTATATCACCTTTAGCTAGTCTTGGATACACTTAACTAAGCCAAGGAGTACGCTCAACAATGGATAAACACTTAGCCCTCTTATAGATAGGTGGAGCTCTCCAGAAGCATAGATTTTAAACACCTTTAAATGAATTATGATGTCAACAAGGCAGAAAAAAAATCTCTTGAAACTAACACTCACACAAATTCATGTTTAAATGCTACCCTTCCCTGCCAAGTGAGGTCCTGTTTAAGAAATTTCATACTCTCTTAAACGTTATAGACATCCTTATTTAGTAGACCATCCAGTTTCTGCACAATCTGGGAAATTTCTTATAATGTTGGATAAAGACAAAATTTCATTAAAATGCTTTAATTCCTTCATCATGCAAATATTGCTAGAACCAATTTTGGCTGTGGTGGTTTGTCCATGGAGTTCACTGGGATAATCCCTTGGTAGATTTGCTCCTTTAAATTTGAAGGATGGAAAAGACTCACATTTTATTCTTCCTATCCAAGAGCTCCATTAACAAATTCTTTTGTAGTTCTCCTCCCTCTCGTCTATTTGTTTCTGTTTTGTCTTGTTTTGTTTTAGTTGGTTGGTTTGGGTTTTTTTTAACAGTGAAACAAGAATGCAGCAACATTTAAGTTAGTAGTGACACCAATTCTCAAAGTAATTTTGGTATCTTGGCTAAAAGTGCGCAAAAAGAAGAGTCATTTCACTCTAGCAAGGTAGGAAAAGGATTTACAGAAAATGGGCTTCTGTTCAGTACCTATAGGACAGAAATGATACTGATGAGCAAAGACAGTCTGCATAACTGTGTTGGTGATGTATTTTCTGCCAAGTAAATTTAACTGACCTCTGTCAATACATCTCACTGTCACAGAGTTCTGCAAGACATATTTAGACATCAGAATGGCTTACATGTTTTTTCTCTCTCCCTCTCAGTCTTCCTGCCTTATTGCCATGCACAGTTTGAACATTCTTCTATGAGGCTGAGATGAAAGCAGTGACCCACATTCATGTAGGACAAATACTACCCAATCACAATATCCCACTAGACAAATACCTGGAAAGGTGTACAGTCCAAACATGATGTGTGTTAAAATACCTCAAAACAGGTGTTTCTGAAATGTGACCTTGCACCTCATCACCAAATGGACAGAGTGGGCAGTGTTACTGGAACAGACATGCTGTAGGGCACGTCTTAACCTGTTACCTGATCTGAGAGGCAGGGAGAGAGGGTTTAAAAAAACATGTGCACACCTGTCGCTTCATGGACACCTGCATCTTCTCTGCCCCACAAGACAAAGAAAAACGTGCTACAACACTTGGGGCCTTGAAGGTGGTGACTTTCATCTTTTCTATCTCTCATAAACTCTCTTTTCTCTCTCTCTGTCCCCACTCATTCTCTTTTCCTTTTTTCCTTGTAATAAGTGGGCTGCAGCAGGCATTTTGGTTTTTGGTTTTGATCCCGGCAACATCAGGGTTTTTTTAGAGCTTTCAGTTTTGCTCAACAGATTGTTTGAAATACAACATTGCCAGTGTTTCTAAGTTGAGGATTGTTCATAGTAACATCAGCCTTTACTGTTTCTTGTTGGTGCTCTATCTCATTGGTGCTCTGAGTCATTGATTCTTTTCTATCGGGTGTTTTGGGACCTGCACCTTTTTTAGCAAAATATTGATTTTACTCTTCCCCTGAATGATTTGTATTACTCACACTGTGCCAGTGATTCCAAAGAGCTCTCCCCAGTCAGCGGTTTAAATGGGACAGGATAAATGGGCAACTTAATCTAGTGTTAACTGGAGTAATTCATCTTTGGAGTCATCTGAGTCATCATGAGGAACATATTTAATGCTTGCTGTCTGCCCTGCAACAGTTACATATTTATTTGTGGGTACAATTCACCATGTTGTTTATCCTGGATATAGCCTTAAGTCTTCTAATACTCTCATACAAGAAGGAGGGCTAGTATTGAACTTTCTAGGACCAAAAGATTTTTCAGTACAAGATTGTGGTTTCCATACCACCTATTTCACTGCGTTTTGAAAGTTTGTATGAAATAAACTTGTTAGTAGAACCTGAATTTGGCATTTTTCAGTAGCTCCACTGCTAGCTTAAATTTACTTAAACCAGTAGCCATTAGAAAAGGTAATGACCTTCCCCTGCTCACCAGGTCTTCCTCGCTATTCCCCTGCATTAGCTTTACTGATTTTGAGCTGTAGTATGAATCATATATACAGAAAAAAAAAAAAGGAAAAATCTGCTGGGCTATATGATCTCTGTAGCTGTCAAACACTGGAAGGGAAACACGCCTACAGGGATGAGAAGAAAAATTGACCTAAGAGCACATCTTTCATTAAACATAATCTGGTTCAAAAGGGCACCATCATGGTCTGCTCATATTTTTCCCAGTGCCTGCTCAGTACCAGATATAACATGCAAGTATGTGGAGAATGAGCTAGACCAGAAAGGTGAGGCAAAGAGACACAAAGCATTAAGAAGGGCAGGATCATATGAGGTAGGATGACATGGAGGAGAGCAAAACCATCTGTGCTAGTAGCAGTCCTCAATTAGATTAGATTGAACATAACACAAAACTTCCCCCTTTGATCAGTCTAAAATGACTGTGAAGTCTCAGGGCTAAAAGTTTGATTACGTCTTGATTCAAAGCTTTTTTGAATTAAAGTCAGCTTCGAAGACAGTAGTTCTAATGGATTTAATTTATTACCTATTAACAGGATTTGCAGTAAGCACCAATAGAAAGAGTCATTCAAGTTATCAGTGATACAGATTGTCTCAGGTGATAGGAAGCAACAGATGCATTAGAGAAAGGTACCAAAGCCAGAGGTGGAATAAATGTCTTCTGACTGTTATTTCCCAAAAAACTTCTGAGTGGGTCTCTTGTTCAATATAGACTTAAGTACTAAGGTATGAGATTTATTCCCAGTATTTTTCTCGGCACTGAGATGTGGTGACAGTGAGATTTAAAGCTTAATTTGAATTTACTGCCTTCTAATTAAAACAAATATCTCCTATGTCTCTAGGATGAGGCATGGAGAATAGACATTTTTGATCATAAGTTTTTTACTCCTTGGGTTTTTGTTTGTGCTTTTACCGTACCAGCTATAATTTACCTCCTTCTTAACATAGAAATTCCAGGTTTTTCCTCACCCTACTCATATGAGAGATTTTTCTGTACTCCACTTTCATCATTTATCAGTATGAAATACCTTTCTTGGAGTGGGATGAGCAGCATTACCAAAAACATTCAGAATCAAAGTATAGCACTTACTTTCTCAAAAGGATTAAATTGTTTCTTTATGTACTGATGTCTTCCTTGTGAATCAACAACATTTAAAGTATTTTAACTGCAAATGCAGATTAATCAAAGTTCTTTATTGAAGCATCTACAAGATAAACTCATCCATTTCCCGTGAGGCTCTCTCCATAGACTTCATTGCACTTCAGATTTGGAGTTTCATTGGCAGGCAAGCAATTCCTAATATCTGGTAAAAATATGCAGTAATGGTTGCCAGTGTTGAGAGTTTAATTCCAAAGTTAATGCCATTTATATAACAGAAATCACAGTCAATATAGATAGTGAAGGCTTCAAACAAGCTATTGAATGTAGCTAGAAAAAATGTTTCAAATTATGTAGCATATACACCATGTAATACATGGAAATTATATGCATTCTTCCAGTGTTGGATGTAAAATCAATCCTTTTGTCAAGGGCTCCTATTGTAGGCTGCCATGTTGGAGACCTACATTCAAACAAAGGAACTCGGAAGGTTTGGGCACTTAGCTTCCAGGGAGAGGAGCCTTCTGTCATTCAAAAACACTCCTCAGTCGCAGACAACAAATGAGCTACTGTAGGTAAGTCACTTCAGACAAGCTTCTGAAAGCCCTTTTGATGAAGTCTCACATCTGAGGTTAATGACAATACCTAAGGTGTGGGAGTCCTGTAGTAAGTGTAAATCTGACTTGGAAAATTAAATACAAAGAGCAGGAAACAAAGAAAAAAAGTAGCACTAGTTTGAAGAGGATGGCATTGTAGTCAGAAGGAGTAAATAATGAGAAACAATGTGGTATTATACATGAGGACTTAGATGGTTTAAATACTAAAAGATGAAAGCTAGTTCAAAGCAGCTAAATAGAGAGCAGTGACAGGTTCCTAGGGAAAAAAAAGGATATCAAACAATTGGGTGTGTCATTAAATATAAGAAATCAAAAGGTAAAAACAGTCTAAAAGATAATTCTGTGTGCAGCATTAAATATGAATGATAAGTAATAAGATGAGAAAAGAAAAATCTATGTCTGACATTAAAAACAAAGGAACATTAACAACTATGCCTAAGTAGGGCAAAAAGGATTCGGGTACAATTTATTAATATAAACAAAATCTAGAAGAAACAGACTAACTAAGAAGTGAACAAAGGAAAAAGAATCCACTTCAACTTAAAAAACCTGGAAGGTTATGAACTCCTAGAGATAGGAGTTCAAGAAAGATATATATTTCTCATTGAAGTACAACTAAAAGCTCTGCTGTAGCATTTGCTTATTGTACCAATAGTTCAGCTAAACTATGACAGCTGTGAGCCTGAACATCAGACCTAGAACTTACTTTGCCCATGAATTTATTTACAGGAGACATTTGAGGCCCATATGATTGTTCTTTAAGAGACTGGATTTGCAAAAATACTTGAGGCACCAAAAGTTACAGATTAGAAGCATCTCAAAATCTAAAAATGTCCAGATGGAGACTGATAACAAGTGTTGCCCCTCAGGGGACTGTACTGGGATCAGTACGATGTAATATTTTTATCAATAACACAGACAGCAGGATCAAGTGCAGCCTCAGAAAATTTGCAGGTGACAAAAACCTGAATGGTACAGTTCACAATCCTGAGGGATGGGAAATCATCCAGAGGGACATGAACAAGATTGAGAAGTGGGCACATGTGAATCTCATGAGGTTCAACAAGGCCAAATGCAAGGTTCTGCACATGGTCAGGGCAACCTCTAGTATCAATAAAAGCTGGGAAATGAAGGGACTGACAACTGACAAATGAAGGGACATCAACCCTGTCAAGAAGGATGTGGGGGTTCTATTGGCTGAAAAGGTGGACCATGAGCTGGTGATGTGTGCTCACAGCCCAGAAAGCCAACTGTATCCTGGGCTGCATCAGAAGAAGTGTGACCAGCAGGTTGAAGAAGGTGATTTTATCCCTCTACTCCCCTATCATGTGAAGCCCCACCTGAAGTACTACTGCATCCAGCTCTAGAACACTCAGCACAGGAAAGAGATGGACGTGTTGGAGCAGGTCCAGAGGAGAGCCACAAAAATGATCAGAGGGGTGGAACACCTCTCCAATGAAAAAAGGCTACGAGAGCTGGAGTTTTTCAGCCTGGAAAAGAGGAGGCTCCAGGGAGACCTTAATGTCACCTTTCAGTACTTAAAGGGAGCCTATAAGATGGGAATAAACATTTTTAGCAGGGCCTGTTGTGACAGAACAAGTGTTAATGGTTTTAAACTAAAATAGGATAGATTTAGACTAGATTTAAGGAAGAAATTTTTTACAATGGGTGTGGTGAAACACTGGAACCAGCAGAAACTCCATCTCTGGAAAGATTCAAGGTGCGGTTGGGCAGGTGTCTGAGCAATATGATCTAGTGGAAGATGTCTCTGCTCGTTGAAAGGAGTTTGGAGTAGATAACTTTTAAAGGTCCTTTCCAACCCAAACCATTCTATGTTTCTATGGTTCTACGATAAAAAATTCACCTAAGAATTAATTTTGGCATAAATGTTGGGTGATTAGGAAAATTGGGGGGTTCTGGGGTTTTTCTTTTTTCATGAAAAGGTAGGAACTTTCTTACTTTTCTCTTTCTAAATTAGAAATACAGAGCACATATTAAAAAATCCAAGCATTCAGAAGTTAAGAAATTCTAGCTAGAGTAATTGAATAAATTACTGACTGTAGAAACTCTTAGGAATTTGATAACTGCATGAACTACTACTGTCTCCCTGCCTGACCTCTCCTTTAGTCCATTTTTATTTACCACTTACTAAAGGAACGTGCAGCTCAGAAACTGATTTTTTCCGTTTTCTAGAGGCAAGAGGACTCACTGCATCTATAGTTCAGTACTTTATTTCGGTGCAGCAAGCTCTGTGAGACTGCTGGTGGCCATCTTTCAGCATCCTTGATCCAGGTTACTGTGCAAGTTTAAGCTACAGGATGCCTATATTGATAATTCAGTCTAGCTTGGTGAGATTTTCATGGGTGTAATGCAAGGCACAGTGCTAACTACAGGATTATATCTTGCCCCAGTCAAGAGTGTGGGAGTATTATAAATTCTAACTTAATAGAACATACGAATTGCTTATAGCAGGAAAAGCAATATGTTTTTCTCTAGAAGAAAAAAAAGCAGAACTGGTTTTTGTAACTTAAAAAGTAAACAGATTTCCCTCTACATTCCCACCTCCAAAAAATAGCCTTTCATAATTTTAACTGCTGAAACTGAAATTTCTAATGCTAAAGAACCAAGAATTAAGATTGATGTGGGTGAACTGGAGAGATTGCTTTTGATTTGTCTCTTTTTTTTAACCTGATAAGCCTGTAAATCATTAAAAATACATCTGTCATACAAAAATGTTTATTATCCTCACTAAGGGCCAGCCCCCAATAGGTCACAGTATTGAAATTAGAAAAATCCTTAAATGAAGATGAGAGAAGTGGGCATAATATTTTGCACAGACACAGGGGAAGTACAGCAAGCTGTTAAACTCTTCTGACAACATGTCCGTCTTCCAAGACTGGATGTAGATGAAGGAGAATGGTATCTGGTCATCAGTTCCATCTTAGATTAGACTAGATGACACAGTTTCTTACACTTCCTGATAAAATGGAGGTATAGTTTAGTGCGTAAAGGAGATAGAAGCTGTAAGATACACTAAAATAAGATATTTTAGTATAAAAGATTGTTTTAGCTATGTTCTGTAGGGAATGAAGAGCTGAAGAAGGTGAAAAAGAAAAAGCCTTACTCTCTAGGACTGTACTACATCTCTATGTTGTCTTACGCAGTTTAGGCTCTTTTACATGCTTGTGATATGTTAAGAATGCAAAACAAGGGATCCAACAAGCATACTGCATAACAAGTAACAACACACTGGATACTTTAGATTTCTGAGAATGAAGACTTTTTTGGATGAAAACAAAAGACACGATGTGATACCAGAGAGAAAGAAGAGATAACAGTTTTCAGCAGATATAGAGCCGTATCTCTGAGCTAACTGTACCTATGTTTGTGTGTGATAGACATGTTCCACCCCTCTCCTTTAACCAAATCAGCAGCAGTTTGGTTCACACTCCAGAGGAGGTAAAGGTCTGCTTGCAGCCCGGCCTAGAACTCCTCCAGAAAACCATGGGGAGCAGAGCAGCACAGTGAACATCAATAAGGAACCTCCTTGTGCATAGCTTCACATAGAACTTAACTACTAGTCAACAACTTTTATCCCATAAATACGACAGCCTAAGAAATCCTTCTTTGATCTTTCACCGCTAGGCAGCATGGCCGCACAGCTATAATCTCCCCTCGTGCTGGGATGACTCTCAAGCAGGTTCCTCGAAGAAATGAGATGTCTTACCAACAACAGATTGTTGGTGAGCCCCATTTGAATCCTCCTTGGGCAACAAATAGACTATGTGACCAGGCAATTCTCCTCTTTAACATGGATTAGTTGTTTAGCCTAAGTATGATTTTAAATGGAATAAATTGTTTAGAGTTATAAAATTTCATGTTTAGTGTGTTATTTGCTTAGCTTTCTTAGCATAAGTAGCAAGACTTGCTCTGAAGCACTAGGCCACAAGCTGGGAATTTCCAGTTAAATATCTTTCCGGTGCTTACAACCTATATGGTCAAAACAGGTCCTTAAGAGTCAAAAAAACCCAGAAATATCCAGAGGCTTCAACAGTACAGAACAGACGATCAACACCAGCTGCGTCAAAACAAGACGACAATCTCTCTGAAAGACAGCAAAGGAATCCAATAAGGACCGAGAAGACCCCAGACCCAAATACAACTACTGGACCAAACCACAACATGAAGGGCTGGTAAATAGTCTGTAAGGGCATATTATATATATATATATATTATTATATATTATCCAAGGATTTCTTAGTTCACATTGGCCTCTCTTCCCAGAGTGAAACGTGTTGTCATAGCCCTCTATTTAATTATTTATTTTATAAAATCCAGTGCCTGAGAATATGCTTCACGAGAATTCATCTTTCAACTTCAGCATGAACTAACGCCAAACATCCAGATGGAAAGATGGATGTCAGTCACAAAAGGTGTTCCCCAAGGCTCACTGCTGGGGCCAGTCTTGTTTAATGTCTTTGCCAATGATCTGGATGAGGGAATTCAGTGCTCCCTCAGTAAGTTTGCAGATGACATCAAATTGAGCAGGAGTGTCGATCTGCTTGAGAGTGGGGACCTGGACAGGCTGGATTGATGGGAAGTAGGCAACTGTATGACATTCAACAAGGCCAGGTGCTGGGTCACAACAACCCCTTGCAACACTACAAGCTTCAGGAAGAGTGGCTGGAAAGATGCTTGGCAGAAAAAGACCTAGGAGTGCTGTTGGACAGCAGGCTGAATATGAGCCAGCAGTGTGCTCAGGTGGCCAAGAAGGCCAATAGCATCCTGGCTTGAATCAGAAATAGTGTGGACAGCAACAGTAGGGAAGTGATTGTCCCCTGTATTTAGTGCTGATGAGGCTGTACCTCAAATACTGTGTCCAGGTTTGGGCCTCACACTACAAGAAAGATATTTTGCTGCTGGAGAACATCCAGAGGAGGGCAATGAAACTGGTGAAAGGGCTGGAGAACAAGTCTGATGTGGAGCAGCTGAGGGAACTGGGGTTGTTTAGTCTGGAGAAGAGGAGGCTGAGAAGAGGTCTTATTGCTCTCTACAGCTACCTGAAAGGAGGTTGGAGCCAGGTGGGTGCTGGTCTCTTCTCTCAAGTAAGTAGTAATAGGACAAGAATAAATGGCCTCAAGTTGTCCCAGGTGAGGTTTAGACTGAATATTAGGAAAAATTTCCTTACTGAAAGAGCGGACAGGCACTGGAAGATGCTGCCCAGAGAAGTGGTTGAGTCTCCTTCCCTGAAGGTGTTCAAAAAATGTGTAGACGTGGCACTTCATAGTATGGTTTAGTAGAAATGGTGGTCTTGGTCTGACAGTTGAACTGGATGATCTTAGAGGTATTTTGCAACCTTAATGATTCTATGTTTCTATGATGCAATACCTGAGAGTCTGCTTAGTGAAACCTCGGATTTGAACTCTGGAGCAAGCTTGCACTGGTTATCTGGATGGGAATGTAACTGAACGAAGGTTTGAAATCTTAGCTAACTGATATAGAGAATCATGCATACACATACAATCCTTCGGCTACAAGCAGATATAATTATCTAGAAACATATATAACCCAATTTTCCCTCATATATTTCCTCCATGCAGTAAATAATAGACTGACTTTATCATCAAACTCTATTAAATCTCTATTTATTTCAATGGCAGTTTTATCTAAAAAATGCAATCGTGACAATCTGTAGCACAGATCAGAATGCTTTGGAGTCGAGACGCCTGTAGTTATCACAAGAACAGATTCTGGAAACTCTGCCTGTACTTGTGTTAGTAAATTGTGCAATGTTGTCTAATCGTTAGAATGGTGCCTGGCAGAGTTTTCGGTCTTAACCAATCAGCATTTTGAATTGAATGCATATACTACATTTATATTATCAAACCATGTTCACACACCTATATTACCTGCCATGTGCTTGCAACCTGGTTGACTTCATTACTTGCTATGAGACTAACTATGGCTGTTGTATCTTGGGGGGAGCTTTTGGCACTCTTGAGGGATCGGCAATCACCATTCAAATGAAGTTTAGCAAGGCAAGCGTTGGATTTTGCCCATGGGACACAGCAAACCTGGACGTACATATAGACTGGGGAGTGAGAGGCTGAGAGCAGCCCTGCAGAAGGGGATCTGGTGGTTCTGGTTGACAGCAGGTTGAAAATGAGCCAACAGTGAGTCCTGGCAGTGAAGAGGGCCAACAGTGTCCTGGGGTCCATCAAGCCTGGCATTGCCAGTCAGTCATGGGAGATGATTGTCCCACTCTACTCTGCACTGGTGTGGCCCAACCTTGAGTACTGTGTGCAGTTTTGGGCGCCACAGTATCAAAAAAGACATAAGTTACTGCAGAGTTTCCAGAGGAGGTCCACAAAGTTGGTGAAGGATTTAGAGGAGAAGCCGTATAAGGAGCAGCTAAAGTCACTTGGTCTGTTCAGCCTGGAGAAGAAGAGACTGAAGGAATATCTCATTGCAGTTTACTGCTTCCTCCCAAGAGGAGGAGGAGGAGCAGGTGCTGATCTCTTCTCTCTGGTGACCAATGACAGGACCCAAGGAAGGTGTACCGGGGGAGTTTTAGGTTGGATATTAGGAAAAGTTTCCTCACTCAGAGAATGGTAGAGCACTGGAACAGGCTACTCCAGGGAAGTAGTTATGGTGCCAAGCCTGACAATATTCAGGAAGCATTTGAACAACACACTTGGACACATGGTGCGAATGTTGGGGTTGTCCTGTGTAGGGCTGGGAGCTGGACTCAGTAATCCTTATGGGTCCCTTCCAACTCAGGACATTCTATGATTCTATATGGGTCTTGCAAACCTGAATTTTCCTTGCTTGATCATCTTGGTGGTATAAAATATCAACCTAAATGATGTCTTCTATCCCTGGGAAACAGTCTGCTATTCTTTTTAGTCATAACTGACTCACAACTGTCATCTGTAACAATTCAGTTTGGCAAAAACCTTTTTAATATCCCATCTTTATGAGACAATCATGTCTCAAAATCATAAAGGAAGATTATGAGGACCAATACCTGCAGCTGTTTAATTTCATACTTTATGCTAATACCTTTGGGTTTTGAAATGTGACTGAGCTTCTAATAAGTGACATTTGTAATTCCAGACCTATATAGAGTCGTGAGATCTGTTTAAAATCCCTTAAAAAAAGATAGAATTCACCTGTTTTAAGGATTCAGTACATTCCAACTCATCTTCATATTTACATAACAATAATTTTATCATTTCAGTAACTTGTGTCATCATTCTTTTTACTATCTCTCAGTGAAAATATACAGCTTCTCCTTCTAAACCTTCCGGATCTTTTTACTCTTTCTGAAGTTAAACTATTGTTCTACATATTGAGCAAACCTGTGCTGACTGATTTTTGTTTTGTCTCTCAGCATACGTATTTTCTAATTTTCTACCAATAACTCTAGTATTTTGAGAGTATGCTTTTTATTTTTTCTCCAGATAATACGTAAAGAGAGCCAATAATGATACACAGTCCTACCTAACGTTTGTTGTAAAGTTGAATCAAAATTATAAAACCTCTCTCACTTCAAAGAAGATATTCTTTTAATCTGCTAGGTCTAGCAGATTCAGATGCAATAAACCAGATGTCATCTAACAATTCAGGAAAACTTAAAGAGCCCTAGATCACCTTCATTTTATTTTCAGCCTTTTCTCAGAGACACGTATGTAATTCCTTTTCCCACTGTTTCTATTTCGTATCTAAGTCCAATTTATTAATTTCACAGAAAGTTCTATACAATATGTACAACCCTTTCAGAATAATGTTTCAATGTTTCAATAGAACGAGAGGAAATGAAAATGAGCAAAAACATATCCCAAAATTTTTAGTGAATAAGAATCTTAAGAAACTGTCAAGGTCTCAGAAACTTTTCTAGCTATCAAATCATGTTGAATTGTTCAGTTTCATACTCAGAGAAGTGAATATCTTATATTTTAAGTTAACTCTTCTTATGAGGTATAGTCTTCTAGAATTTTTTTGTTCTTCTCTTCCCTTTCCCCTCAACTGACTCAAACATGGGAAGAGTTTTACCACAGAATCACAAAATCAAAGAGTGGCTGAGGTAGGAAGGCACTTACAGAGTTCATCTAGTCGTGTTTAGGTCAGGGTCAGCTACAGCAGGCTGAACAGGACTGTGTTCAGTTTTGAATTTCTCAAGGACGGGCAATCTGTACCAGTAGCTCACCACTCAGACAGTGCTTTTCCAATGCTTAAGCAAAAGTTCATGTATCTTAATTTGTGCTCATTGCCTCTTGTCCTTTCATTGGCTACCACTGAGAAGAGTCTAGCTCATATTTTTATCATCCAAACAGGTATAAATACACATTGATAAGATCCCCCTGGGCATTCTCTTCTCCCAGCTGCACAACCCACCTCTCTCAACATTTCCTCAAATAACAGAGGCTCTCATTCCTTAATTATCTTTGTGGCCCTTTGCTGTACTTGGTCCAGTATGTCCATTTCTCTCTTACAAAGGAGAGCACAAAAATGAAGACAACATTTCAAATGTGTCTCACTAGAGCTTAGCACAGAAGAGCTCCCTTGACCAGATGGTATGATTCCTACCTGTGCAGCCCAGGACGCTGTCAGTCTTCACGTAAGATATATATAAAGATATTTTCTCTCTGAATAATCTGCCTTACAGAGAGAAAACTGATTTCATAGAATGTGTACCAGCAGAATCTTGTTTATTATCAGGAAGGAAGTTACAGCAAAAAAAAAGAAAAAAGAGTCGGATCAAAAAAAAATCCCTGTTCCTGGTCTCATCTTCCTGCTTTATTAGAAATATTTGACATTAATATCATAGACTGTAAGGTACTGACATAATAAGAGGTATCTAAAGTTGACATTAATTTGGATGTACTTTTAATCTTGGAAAAGCTGAAAGCAGAGGAATGATTTAGTCCAAGTAAAATAAAATATCAGGGAAATAACACCACTATTTTTCAAGCAAACTATTTACATACAGAGCTATGAAGCAGCAGGAGTTCCGACCAAGGAAACATTCAAGATACAAAAGCTATCACTTCCTCAAAAATTTTTCTTCAGTCTTGATTTCACAGAAGAAACTACATAAGATTAAAGTAATAATTTCTTTCTTAATTTATAACACTTTCAGAAACATTGAACAACAACCCTGTGCAGCATTACAGGCTTGGGAAAGACTGGTTGGAGAGCTGCCTGGTAGAGAAGGACTTTGGGGGTGTTGGTTGACAGCAGCTGAATGCGAGCCAGCAGTGACCTAGGTGGCCAAGAGGGCCAATGGCATCTTGGCCTGTATCAGAAACAGTGTGGCCAGCAGGACAAGGGAGGTGATTTTACCTCTGTACTTTGTGCTGGTGAGACTGCACCTCAAATACTGTGTTCAGGTTTGGGCTTCACACTTCAAGAAAGACATTTTGCTGCTGGAGAGCATCCAGAGGAGGGCAGTGAAGCTGGTGAAGGGGCTGGTGAACAAGCCTGATGAGGAGTAGCTGAGAGAACTGGAGTTGTTTAGTCTGGAGAAGAAGATTCTGAGGGGAGACCTCATCACTGCCTGAAAGGGGGCTGTGGCAAGGTGGGTGTTGCTCTCTCCCCTCCCAAGTGGCAGGTGATAGGACAAGATGAAATGGTGTCAAGTTGCACTGGGGGAGGTTCAGATGAGACATTAGGAAAAATTTCTTCACTGAAAAGATAGTCAGGCACTGGAACAGGCTGAGGTATTCAAAAGATGGGTAGATGAAGCACTTAGTGATACAGTTTACTAGTGGACAGGTACAGTTGGATTCAATGATCTTAAAGGCCTTTTGCAACCAAGTGATTCTGTGTTTCTATGATTGCTTGTATTAAGAAGCCTGGAAAAAAACCTGAAAGGTGCCACCGCAAAAACATAGTGCACTGAGAAAAATAATTAGCAGTTTTTTTGTGCTGCACTGTTCAAAGGAAAGTATAAGCAATATGCCAGAATAAAAAGGAAGAAATGAAAACCTGTGTAGTATTAGCAAAGCCTTCTCTATATTAACCACTATGTTAACATATCAATGAGTTTTATTTTTACTAGAAAAAATCATTGCTAGTATAATTCATGAACCTCAGAAGAGTCATTAATATGATATGGATAATCTAATGAAGTATTCATATGTGACTCAGTACAGAACTATTTGATACAGAAGCATTCACATGGTGTAGTGAGTTTTGAGGACTGATATATTTAGTTCTAAATGCTGTCTACATAGGCAATGAATGTGTATGTTACATATATTTGGCAATAATTACAGGCAATATGTACCATCCCAATTGTTGTCTAAGGAGGTCGTAGTTGTTCAGCAGGCCAAATACTCAGGAGGCCAGTAGTCAGGGAGCCAAATAATTTTTGTAACCTGAACAATAGTAAAAGAAGGAAAGTAACAGAGGTCCCATATATATTATTTGCCACCCCTTTTATGTTTCACTCCCTCCTAGAGGAAATAGAATTCACCTCACCTCTGCCATCTCTGGAAGTGGGTGGCAGTGCTTTAGTTCCATGAGAGATGGCAGGACAGTGTTTTCAGCCTACCCTGCTCCTGGCTCTTTTCTACCACCATGAATTCAGTCAACAACAAGCACACCAGTTATTCTGTAACTTGGTTTTAGGATCTGGGAGTCAATTAGATGGAGGAAGAAGCACTAGGAATACTTGAGTGAGAATATTTCCAGTGTATACAGTGGCAAAGCTGAGCTGGAATTACTCAACTTTATTTTCAAGTTGAATGTGTTAGTCTTGCATGTCAATAGTGAGCAGCTGTCTCCCTCTGAGAGACCACCGTATTTTTAAGAGACTACTAAAAACCTTAAAGTTGAACCCATTCCTAAGCTATTAATTAGCTTCATCCAAAATAATAGTCTGTCTTAATTAAGCCAATTCCGTATGGAGTAAGAGAGGTTTTCTAATTGAATTTCAATCTAAATAGAAGCATTTATCACTAGGAGTAAGATATTAACGAGATCCCTTTAAAGAAGGTGGTGAAAAAAAAGGCTAAAAAAAAAGAAGGAGAAAGAATAGTACCTACCAACAGAATTCTATATCTTTCTCATTTTTTGTGAAACACATTTTCAGCCATAAAAGGCGCTTTTTTTGACATTTTTAGCAATATGATCCACCAATTGTGCTATGATAGCAAAATGACATTTTTCAATACCACACTTGCTCAGTCTTTCTCAAAATAATCACTTAACAAACCAAGGATACAGATATGCAGAGTGTTTTCCAATTGTCTGTATTTCCACAGTCAGAACTGGAGATCGTGATAAATTACTACTACTAAAAACTGACACTTTGAGAAAAATCAGTACAAAATGTCTATTTTGTCTCCAGCAAAAGTGGGACAGTGAAATGCCACAGTTTCCAGAGTACTGAATCTCTATCTTTCTCTGTATTTTCTGTTGAATAATGGAAAGTTCACGGATATCTCCACAGTACCTATTTAGGGTAGGAGCATAGCCAAAATCTATTTCATTCGGTCACAAATCTTCTACATAGGATTTACAGTTCTCTGACAGACTGAGGAAGCTGCATAAAGTCACAATCTGAACTGATTCTCCATCTGTGCATTTTCATTACCACTGAGAGAACACTGAAGCAATTATGAGTTACCGACTTCTCGCTTTCTTAAGCAAAACTGTTCATTTGAGGAAGAGGGAGAAGAAATTGTTACTGTGAAAGGAATATCTTATATGTTTGTTAAAGCTTTGAAAAATTCATATTCACTTGATTGAAAAATTAACCAAATCACCCTTGAGATACTGTTAAAATCCAATAAATTTGTGCTATAGACCTAATTATTTTGATATACCTACTATATTGAAAAGATGCTTCGCCTTTTTTATATGTTGCATTTAGTTGCAAAAATATACACATATTTGTAATGGCAGAATAGATCCTAATTTAAAGTGTTATAAACAGAAATTGGAAGCAAGTATAACAAAAACTTCTTTTTAACAAAAATCTATGGACTTATTTACAAAAATATCTTCAAAATTAAACTGGGAAACCAGTGAGAAACAAGTTTTACAAATATATTATATTCAGATCTTGTAGATTTTAGGAAGAACATGCTTTACTTCGGGATTGCCTAACTGAGATGACTTTTATCGTTCAACCTGGAGGAAATAGTTTGATCCATTGCATTAGCTGATAAACATTGCAGACAACTCCTCATTACAGTCTTCTAATTTTGTGTGGTGATGATGCTGGTCATGTGAAATTTGTAAAGGGTGCCTTTTTAAATAGTTGTGTGACTTGGAACTCCGCAAAACTTTTGGGTTTCCCTCAAACAAAGAGAAAAGAAAATAATAAAATAGTAATCTCATTGTTATTCACCAAATTTGGGATTGAAAATCTTTGTATTTTGAAAAACAAAAAGATTTTTTGATTCACGGTAAGAAGAAAATCACTAGCTCTGCTAGTAGGAAATAATTCCTGAATGTATTACCTAAAGGAAAAAGTTATGAAATCGAAATTTCCAGCCAATATATATGAAATGGAGAGAGAAATTGCAGATGCTGCTGGGAGAGGGGAAAAAAAATAAATTAACAATGATGACCGGACAGATTTATCTGAAGAGGACATCTTTCCAAAGAAAGACATGTTATAACCTGTCTTACCAGTAAAGTGGAAGGAAATTTAAAAAATAGGTAAATAAATAGCTTTTGTATTGACAGACTATTATAGCCTATTAAAGTGATAAAATATCTTCCCTTTTCCTGCTTCTTCAATAAGATCTTGTCTTTTTCATGACAGATGAAAAGAAAGAAAGACAAACAGATAATTTTGTTTCACTCTATCTTGCTGCAGATACTCAAGTGAATGTGTTCCAAAAGGATATAACTTTTTTTGGAGGGGACAAACCTATATAGAGATGCTGTAAAGAAGAAAAGCAAGAAAGTTCATGTTAAAAGAGGGTTCCTCTCCACTTCCAGAAAATATTGGTTCTTTTTCATATTCTGTGTATTCCAGCAGCTAATTGATATTTTTTGTGAATTAGGAAGAGATATTTTTATAGAACACATAGGATATTTTTTCTGTTGAAAAACACAGATTGATAGTTTTTTGTCTCTAAGCTCTGTGCGTTGTTCAGATTCAATGACCAAGTTCCTATACAGTTCATTTTCCACTGTACAATGTCCAGACCAGGCTCTGTGGTTGGTCTTTTTTTTAAAATTATTATTATTTCCTTTCCCTCTGTTTTCTTAAGCCTTCTGTTATATCATTTATTTTTTGAATTGTGACTGGTTTGGGCACTGTTATCTCTATATGAAGCTTCTCATGTATCTAGCACAATGGGGCACCTAATAAGTTAAGTCTCCAAATATAATCAGAAAAAAATAGTGAAGGAAAACCCTTTCCTGAATAAAAAATTATGTAGACACTCTGCAGTTAGTAAGTTTCCCAGTGTCTTAGAGTCATTTTTGAAAATAAGAATTGATCATTTCTTAAAATGGCTTTGAATTGAAGATTACAATAAATTATACCTGACTGCCATTAAGCAACATTTGCAATTACTAATATCTTACACATTTAACCTTTCACACGAATTCTGTAACAACAAATTAAATATCGCTAAGAAATGGAGATAAGCACCAGGAAGTCATCATCTACACTAAGGTTGGAAAGGTCAGTGACACAGCTTTGTTCCTGTTTCCTACTCTTCACCCGAAAAATCCAGCATGGGGTTCGTAAGCACAGGGGTTTGGTTGCTGAGAGGACTTAATGATAAGGATATGGCAATAGGTCTTTGACATAGTGACCAAAAAAACCACATTCTAACTACACTAATATAGTTCACTAGTGCAGGAGCAGCCTTTTTTGTTTGTGCCCAGGTAATAATTAACTCTGTTATCTCTATATGAATGATCATTTTAGTGTTTTTTCCTTTTCTTTTGATTTCTCTCTAAATTTCTTGTTTTGTTTGTATAGACCTCTCCATAAGTAATATGCAGCCTTTCCAAGGTATACATATTTGATGTTTTAGTTATAGCTGGTAATTGTGATTGAAGTAATAGAGAGTATGGCTATATTTTTATTCCTTTACCTGATAAATGTTTACAAATTTTAGATAAGAATATTAACTGTGTGTGTTTAAGACAATAGGTTTCACCTTTACAGAGTGAAATTTATTTACTTATGAAAATTCATGAGATGAAATGTCACCTTCAAAAAGCTTGTGAAAAGCAACCGGTGAGGATGAATCCTTCTGTCTGAATTCAAGTTTACGTGGTTCCACCAGTGTGCCCAGTCCATTTCCAATGACATAAGAAATGTACAGTGATATGTGTACCTTCCCTGCACCTCTGCACTGGATTTTTTGCTGTTGGGAACAAGGGCCCAGAGCGCAAAACAAGTAAAGTGCCTGGATACTATACCTGTCATTTTAAAAATGTTTCTTAGTTTCTGTATGATATCTGAGTTCATGATTTTACGTGCTTCTTCAAGAAATCTGAAATCCCCCAAATGAGTTGTTATGGCAAAGTTTAGAGGTAATTTTTATTTTATTTTAGGGCAGAGTGCCTCTTAAAGAAGTGGTTAGCTCTTTGCTCCAATGTTAGGTGTCAATGCTCTCAGTTTCTCAAGTCAGTGGCAAAAAAAATAGCGGCAGGCTGCAAAAGACAGTGGACACACCACTTTGCAGGACCTGACAGTGTGAATTCTAGATGAAGTGCTGTGCAGTGTGCTAGACCTTTTGCTTCTGATGTCTTTGTCATGAAAGGGCATGAATGCTGGAACTTCGAATGGTAACTTTTGTTTTTCTATTTTTTTCATAAAGATAAAAGTACTTTTTTTTTACATAGGCAACAACATTAGGTGCTGTATTTGTTCTCTTTCTCTTTTATCAAAAAAAGATATTGATTATCTTGTAATGGTATTTCTTTTCAGGTTATAGAAGAACAAAGCTTATTGTATTATTCCAGCTTTCTTGGAACTGCTCTGTTCGTATTTTACATTTGCCTGCGACATTTCAAACAGCCAGCACTGCTCTTACTCACTTCAAAGCCATGAGATGGGCAGTTGCCATTACATCAAGGTTTTATATTCTGTTACATTTTATTGCAATAGACACATCGTTTATTGCCTTATTATTAAGTCAAATTCAGTTATCTTTATTCAAGTTTTCTGACTAAAACAATGGACTAAAGAGACCTGTATGTATTGTTAAAAAGAGTTTTCTTTTATATTATAGGTAACGCATTCTGGATGAAATACAACCCTTAATTGCTTCCACATTTTAATATATTTTGCTTTCTGAAAACAGATGGATATCTCTTCTCTCAAGTGACAGGTGATAGGACAAGGGGAAATGACCATAAGTTGCACCAGGGGAGGTTCAGACTGGATATCAGGAAGAATTTCTTTACTGAAAGGGTGGTCAGGCACTGGAACAGCTGCCTAGGGAGGTGGTTGAGTCACTATCCATGGAGGTGTTTAAAAAACAGGTAGATGGGTTTTTGAGGGACGTGGTTTAGCAGATAAAGGGTGCGGTTGGACTCGATGATCTCAAAGGTCTTTTCCAACCGGAAGAGTCTATGAACATTCACACACACAACAAGAGAAATATGTTCAAGACAGTTTTGAATAATAAGCTGTTCCAATGTAGATGAGTCTCCTAGTTGTACCTCAAAAGAGGTCTTTAGTTCGAACATATTTACTTTCAACACATGATAGGAAATTGAAAATGGAATTGCACATTGCAAAAACTACAGTGCCTATGTCCCTGTTTGTGAAGGAAGGGTGCAAAGACCCCATGCAGCCTGACTGTTCTGTACATGGTCAGGTCCATGGAAAAAAGAAACAACTTGCCATAAATCAGAAATAGCATGAGGAAACAGAAACAAAACGGTAGTGGTAATAAAACCAAGCAATCGCATATGCAAACAGCAAAACAGGGCAGTTATGAATCACTGTCATTCCCGTTGACTCAAAGTAAACAAATTAACAATCATTTATGCTGAACATAAATGCAGACAAAAGAGACAAAGTTATATCACCTAGAGAGTATATATTTTCCTTTTCAAATTGATACTTTCATCAGCTCTTCTTTCTTTTTCATTTAAGTGGTGAACAACAAACCCTCCTTTCAGAAAAGCCAAAGACCACTGTCTGCAAATCAGCTACACCAGCCAGGGGGTTAGGTCACTGTGGAAAAAAGTCTGGAGGGCAGAGTTGTTTATGGGGTGAATACATGTGCATTGGAAAGGATGTGAGCTGATTCCTCTGTTTTTATTCCAGTCTGCAATGAGGAACACGTGGTCACTTCTGGGAAGTCTTGCACCTTCTCTGCTTTCTCTGTGCTTCTTTCTTGAAGTCTAAGGAAGTACCTAACAGGTACTGTAGGGCATGAAAGAGAACCTTTTAACTTGAACCTTTTTATTATTGTTTTTAATCACAGGCAATTTTTTTATAAATTTTACAAATCTTGCTTTATCTTTCAGATGAACACAGAGAAACAGTCTGATTTTTTTAGAGTTATTACAGTCTAATACTGCACACACACAAACTCATATAAGTGCACATTTCTAAAAATAGGTAAATGTAAACATATCTAATTCCATAGATAAGGAAATTAAGATGGGGCTTCCTCAATGAAATTATTAATCATGCAATATTTGGAAACTATTCTAAGAAACATTCTCAGCCCATGTACTACTGCAGAACTGTTCAGAAAATGCTGTGATTTACTATAGCAAGCATTCAGAAAAAGCAGAAAATAAAATCAGTTGCTGCTGTTTCTATTGCATTCAATAATTACAGTCTTACCCCATCTGAATGCTTCCTTCCTCCCCCAAGCAAACCATATGCTTTCATTCAATTAAAAAAACAAGTTTATTTCTGCATTCCTGTAACAGAAAACATGAAACTTCAGCGTTCTTTAAAGGTGAGAGTAGGAAGATTTCTCAACAGAAAGGGACCATCTATCTTTAACGTATTCCGCGTGTGTGGATTTCAGTATATTTATATTCATATAGACTCATATGATGGATCCTTTTATTTTATTTGAAGCCTTTTCCTTAAAGCAAGCCTTTGTATTTTTAACTTTAGGTAAGGTTCTAAATATTAGCATTTGTGTGCATTTCATTCAGCCTACCTCATCATTTTCTTGTTTCATGCCCAGGGCTTAGCAGTTGGAGTTTAAAAACAGCCAGCTTTAATGTCTATGACTGACATGTAATTTCTGCTTACTTTAAAGCTTTTTTTTTTGCTAACTTTGGCTTTTTCAATATTCTTTCCTGTCCATAATCACAGAGCTACATAAGCTCTTTTGTGGCTTAATAAATACTGTCAATTTTTTAAAGCTCAACACAGTGTGCATTCTTCTTCAAAGATAGTTATTAAGTATATAAAAAGAACTTTGTTAAATTTGTAGATTCATTTTTGTTTTTATTATTCCTACTGCTTATATTTAAATGAAGAGAGATAATCCATTAAAGAGGTTGAACTGAAAAAAATACTGTCATAACTACAATTAAGCATAACCTTCCTGGGTTTTAGTGATGTTATGGTTATGACACAAACCAACAAAACTTCTAAATCTGAAATTAAATGCTCTTCCTTCCATTAACACTATTTTTTTTGGTTGGAAACTCAAATCCATGTGAACGCAAAGTTGTTTTAGCTCATCGCTACAATATTATTATCTCATTAAAAATTAATAAGTATTATGCCTGTTTTTAATATATATGTTACAACTTAGCACCTTAGATCACATGTTTAATGACATGTGATATATGTATGACATAGTTCTGTAGAAGAATTATTGAGAATAAAACAATTGAAGGACACAACAAGATAGCATTCAACTTTTTTTCTCATTGTCTGATCAAGTAAACTTTGAAAAAGAGTGGAAGTAGTTTTTCTTTTCACACCACCTAAGAAGAAACTTATCATTGCACCTGGAGAGATAGATTTTTCTCACTGCCAAAAGTTTATTGTTGTTTCTTTAAAAAAAATGTTTTGCAAAGCACTTCAAAATTTCTGTAAAATAGAAGATACACGTAGCTGAATAGTTTACTACATAGATTTTGCCATCATTCAATTGGAGTTGCTAACAGAGATCAGTCGTTATTTGCCAACGTACAAGTCTTAGAATAATAAAAATATTTTAATGAATTTGTTATAATGTGCCCACCATCATCCTTGCTATCCCACTGCATGGCAGAATGTGTGAGAGCAGCTACCTGCTGTTAAACACATCAAAAACCAAACAAAATACATAAAGCCAGCATCGATTAGTTTCGTAATTCATCCCTCCCACACTGCAGTTAACTAATAATGTATCTTCAGTTGGTAAGATGCAACCACTTTATTTTAGGACTTCATACATCCTTTCTTCTCTTTCTTATACAGTCCATTTACTTAACACATGCTTATGGGGTTTTTTTTCCCCTAATTGTAAGCAGTTCCACTTAACACAAAAGTGACAGAGGAGAAAAAAAAAGAATTTCAAAATATTCCAATTGAACATTGCAAAAGAGATTATTAGAAAGCACTCACTATCAACGTTTCCCCAAAAGCCCAACCTGCTGTCATTGAGTATTTGGATGAGGTTGTTTTGGTCAGTGAAACAATGATGAAAGACCTCCTGATACGATAAGCTTCCTCTTCCAAATTATACTTCACTTACTGCACAAGGGGTCATATCTCCATTCTGACCTACCCCATTTCTTAAAACGAAGAGTGGAAATCAACCTTCAGCAATTTAATTTTCATTTGAATGTGTAAGTTTACTTAAAATGAACATTGTTGGTTAGTGCATTTCCTGTATAGTACCATGCGCTAGTCAGGCTGGATATCCTACAAAATGAATTCTCTCTGTTAGGCTTTGCTTTTATTTTAAAGTAGCTGTAGAGCCTATAATGTTGTATATTTAGAATCTATCAATCATTTATTAGAATGCAATAGAATACAGTGTTATAAGTAACCACTGCAAAAAAACATTTCCATAAATCTCTGTCCATAAATCTCCGATTGTGTTTAATATAGTATATCCATGCCAAATTGTAGCAAATTTAAAAGTAAAATAAAAATGTTCAGGACTAGGAAAAAGGAGTTCAATTTTAAATTTACCAATCTTAAAGTTACCAAACTGCACAAAATAACACCAAATAACTTTTTCAATTTCAACTTCAAATAAAATACATTTTAAAATCTGTGAAAAATCTTTTCAACTCACACTTCAGAGCAAATCTTAGTACTACAAACTGAAAGTGTACAGAGTTGTTTTCCTTACTGATTCATCACTTCTAAGGCCAGAAAAAAATATCACCTCCACTATGTCTTTTTATCTAGCTAGGTAATGTAAGCTGCTTCTACAGCTCTTAATAATCTGTTTAACTGGCATTTTAGCAGCAAAATTAAGCCTAGGCAAAATGCTGGTCTCTCCATCCTGCAAAGATGAATAGCAAGGCTCATCTTTAAGCACATCCATAACACTGACACTAAGCTGTTCGTGCACATCAAGACAGGATCATCTACAATTTTTTGTCTATTTGTTTTTCTCAAGCAAAAAGACAACTTTATCTGATGTTCTGATTTAGGAAAAAAATAGATTGGAATGCAAGACCTGTACACAAAAATGTCTTCTCAAAAGTTGAGTGCACATGTACATATGTGTCTTTCAGTTGAAGGTTAGGCCTACCAAAGCATCCGGCTCTCAAGGATGCTCTGAAGTTCACCCAGAAGTCGTGCTAATCTATTAAATCTAACTTGACTTTGAAGTAAAGTAAGGTTTGATAATGGTATTTAAAATCCTGAGTAATTTGTCTTTGTCATTTGAGATACTTTTCCTTTTTCTTATAAATTCGTAATTAAAATATATTGAGAGTTTTGTTTCTGTTTTTTAACTGATTTTCCTGAATTGGTAGCAAGCCAGCTATAGAACTAACTCATTCCTTAGCACAAGTTTTGAAACTCTGCTGATAAGAAGCTTGCAAGTATTTTGAAATGTTATGACATGCTGAAAAATGACAAATAAAGTACCAATGTAGCAGTCTTCAAAAAAGGTCATGAAAAAAGCTTCTGTCAGTTACTAGTTGGTAGCGGAATTAACTGCATTACTAATTCTGTAGCATGACCTCCAGCATAAGGCAGAAAAATCAGAGCACATCAAAATGAATAAGACAAAATATAATAAGCACCTCTGACTTCAATACAAAAATTATCTATGGAGAAATCAAACACATGGTACTGAAGATTTTTAATCCAATGTATTCGTAATAATTGAGTACTTCTCATTGGTCTTTGATAAACAAAAAGAAACTGATGAACAGTGGAAGAAGTCACAAAAATACAAAAGTCTGATTCAGCCTTGAGCTAAGTTGTGAAGGCTCCATGTTTTTCTCATTTTGCTGTTAGAAAATATACTCTATCTCGTCTTAAATTGGTTCTAAAATATCTCCATTCATTCTTTGGAAGAAACAAATAGAATACTTCACTTATTGCATTACATTGCTAATTTAGTTCTAGAAAGACTAAGTATTTTTCTTCCAAAATAATGCAAGCATTAAGTACTCTTTACATATGTAATGAGGCTGGAATCAAGTAAATATTGCCTGTTATCGCTACCCCAAAAAATAAAACAGTTTTAATATCTGGTATTAAAGTTCCTGCTGTGTTCCTCTGAGGGTTTTTCATACCAGAAACTGAATTAAACTCTGTTTTGGAATCAAAGTAACTTCCCAGATGTTATTTGTTGTCAGTCCAAACCAAGTTATTGTAGCATGAAAATAACAAAATTTATTTTAAATAGAAGATATAAGTGTAGAAGAAATAAAATATAGTTCACTGACCTTTTTCTTTAATTTTCATTGTTTTTCTGATTTATGTTAAAGATCAATGACAATCAATATATGACTTAGTTACAACCCCTGGAATAGTTTGAAGATACAGGAAATAAGCACAAATGTAACAAACTCAGAACTGTAAAATATTCACTTTGTCTAAAGATCATTTCCATATTTAATCAGATTATAGGGATGATTTTTTTAAATGTCACAGAATTTTAGGACTGATAAGTTTCTTCACATTAAAGCAAGTTCCCTACTAGAATGAAAAATCTTGTGTTTTCCTTTATGCGGCTTCTGTTATATGAATTTGATGACTTATTCAGTACTGAGTTTCAGATTACAAAACATTGATTTTTCTCTTCAGGGAGAAAACTTTGTTTTGCAAAAATCAAAAATTTCGTTGTATCTGGGATCTGCAATACTTACCCACCCATAAGAACAGTTGTCTACACTAAAATATTTTGATGAAATATTGTCGACTCCTTTGTGTTTATAAAACTCAAGTCTGCATTCTTTTACTAGAGAATCATAAATGTTGATACCATTTACCTGCAGAACAATATGAAAACAATAAACTGTAACTACAGCTTCCTTTTTTTGCGATTTCAAAGAGACCATAATAAGCAGAAAACCAGCATTAGTAAGCTTTAATACTCTTTTATTATGTGTTCAAATCAAATTTATTTTAATAGAGATATATTTTATTTACATTTTTTTCTCAGCTACATTCCAGAAAGAAACATTTTTGGAAGTAGACCTCTCATGATTTCTCCAGAACTAGTTTATGAAATATGGAGCTGGGTAAAATGAGGGTTTCTCCCATTCACTGTATTTTTAATATGCAATTCTTCAGAAACTCTCTAAAGAATGATATATCAAATTGAATAGCTGATGCACTTTGAACACTTAGCTCTAAAGGATAGGTGCCTTTTTTTTCATTAGTTTAAAATGTATATGCTACAGTATCTGTCACAATAATAATAAAACCTGACAGTGCTGATCATATGGGTATTTCACACAGCAGAGGTAATGTGCTGTGTGAAGACACAGGAAGATAAAATAGGAAGATAAAATGACAATTTGTTCAGATCATAGATTTTTAAATTTTAGACAAACAAGGTAGCTCTTACCCTATGTATCTCATTCTTTCAGAATAATTTCTTTGTTAATGATACTAGAGCAGGATCCAGACCACCCACATTCTGTCTCTGTGAGAACCTGACAGGCTGTAGATGTCCAAGAAAAGGATCCATAAAACCTGCTTTGCAGTGCTATTTACCCCAGAGACACCAAAGCCTCGCTAGGTTCTGCTCTGCACAGCCTGTGACTTCCCATGATCTCTAAACATCAGCTTTAGCCTATGCTCAAAATAACTCTCTGTCAGCAAAGTGAAGCCCCTTGCTCTAGCATTCTTATCTAGAGGGTCCAGCATGGTATGAATAGTAAACACCCTCACCTCTTTCACGGTGATGAAATGCTGTTCATTGCAAAGCTTAGCAGTCATAACCTCTTTAATTTAAAAAAAAACATTGTTAATGGAAGAAGAGTAAGGTGGTTACCCTTTGAATAACAACTAATAGCAAAGTCAGGCTGCCAGGTAATGGAAGATCTATTATCTCTGCCTGAGAGAACTTAACTATAGCTCCTAATTCCAGTCGCTGCCTCACCAAATTAATATTATTATTATTGTTGTTGTTATTACTACTACTACTATTACTATTGTTATGATATAGCCAGGAAAACAAGAATCCTGGAGACAATACTACAGCTAAAATGAAAGGGTCTCAGACTCCATTATCTAGAATTTAAAGCACTTGTTGGTCATTAAATTCTGACTGGCCAATAAGGCACAGCTGTACCTTAATGCAGCATATTCCCTCTACAATCTTAGCTAAAATTTGTTTATAGCACTTGCATACATTTATTAAAGCTGGCTTATTCGGATATATTTATTTTCCAATAGAAGCTCTGCACAATTCAGACATACCTGAACATCACAATTTCCTGTATTTCCAAAATTGTTTCTCTAATTCCGTTCTCCACCCAACTATGTATTTAAAAGCAAAATCCATCGATACACTGAATTTATGTTATTAAAATTGTTAAAGGAGAGAAGGATAATGCTCTTTAGAGAATAAACTCAGGTCTTTGTTGTTATTTTCTTTCCAAGGACTTGCACTATTCTTGTCAATTTGCACTGTGCACAACAACACAAATGTTTAAGGACACACTCTCAGGTAAAGAAACACATTTTCCTACCATAAACAGATTTAATCACAGATAAGTCTAACACTTACCAATGGTATTTAGCTCATTTAAATGTTAAAGAAACAACAGAAAACCATGACCTTTTGGAGAGAAAACAAAAGCCGTTGATTAGAGTTTGCATTAGTTGCCATTTGCAACAGAAACATCTGAAATCATCTCTTAAAGCCTTTAAATTAAAAACAGCTACCATATTTTTCTTTTTTTTTTTTTGTGCAAGGACTGTGTGGGAATCTGTGACAGTTCTTATTCTTATTTCAACCTCCATAAAGAAAGGTTACTGTAACAAACCAAATCACTGACTAGTCATTGTTTTCTATTTTCCTTTCAGAATATATACTTTTTGCCCAAGTTTTTAGAGTAAGGAATTAAAATCCACATACAATAAGGTCCTTGAATTTTGGAATGAGAATTCCTATTTTTATTTTGACTTTTGAACTACTTCTTTATTCCAAACAATCTGTATGAAAAAATGGTCACCAACATTAACCTATACTACCTCTTTAGTTTCTGGGTTATCAAGATAAATATAGAGGATTCAATACCATATTCATTTGTTATTTGAATATCCAATATCACATAGATAACGTTTTGCAATCTTTTAAAAACTGATTCCACGAAGAAAAAAGAATAAAATAAGGCAAAATCTTTGCAAGTTTTCAAGCAATTTGTCTTTTCAAGGAAAGATTTTGTAAGGTCCAGAAGGAATAAGCTTTTCCCTTACATTTGCAGTTTATTTGTCAGCAACAATACTGTAAATGGCTATAAAATATCTATTATTGTTCCAATGCCCTATATTCCCATTTCTAAAATTTGCCTTTCTGTGAGGTAGTATTATTTTAATAATTTTTTAAATAAAGCTTCATTTGCCAGTTCTTCTTGCTGCACCTCTCACATCTACCCCCGGTTAAATATCTTGAGCTGGATAAGAATCAAGTATGACTGTGAAAAGCTTTTTTCTGAAGCCTTGCACAATTTCATCCACAAAGGAAATGGTACCCATGCCAGCTCTTAGTTTAAACATATAAATGCAACTTCTGATTCAATAATGGTTGAAACTAAAGAAATCCTTGCCTTTCAGCCAGAGGATTTTCCTAGTCAGCTGGGAGTTTTGGAAAGTGTCCCTCTGCTGTATACTAGTCGCTGGCTGCTATTAATTTTATCTGGACTTGTGCTATTTCATGTCTCTGGAAAGGTCTATTGCTCTACTTAAATCAAGATATCTTCACCAGCTGGTAAGTTTTCCCTGAGGTTTTGCTAAAAGTATTTCAGATAAATTTGTTATCTTGAGCCAAATGATTGATACCACTCTTGAGAAAAAAATGCATGATTGTTAGGCAATAATTTTAACTCCACAGTAAGTTTTTTTATGGATATGAAATAAGCCCATGCTGTGCTCTAAAATTCTCAGAGTGAGAGTCTCATCTTCTGTAAACCCAGATGTACTTTTGAAAATGATGGATCTGTGCTATCTTAAATTACTTGCAGATCTATCCCAATACGACAAAGAGAAGAATATCTTCAAGGGAGGGGTACTGTCTGAAAGACTTTTCCAAATATCTATAAACACCTCTTTTCTTTGCTTTTCAGAGAAGATTGGCATGTGACTTTAATCAATTTGCCTTCAGTAAACTTCACACCTCTGTTGTGTAGTGATCTGTTAAGCTGTTAAGACTTGTGAAGCTTTGTAGAGTTTCAGATATATTGGTTTTGCTGACAGTAGCTGCTTCCAGTATGCAGTATCTCTGTGCATAGGAATGACTTAATCTTGAGAGAACTAGATTTTAATATTGTTGTGCACAGTCTTAAAAAGACTTGAATTGTTAAAATAGAAACACATTTGTTAATATACAGCAGTGTCCAAACTTTCCCATGGCTAATGGTATATACCAACCTTTGGGAATGGAAGATTTGGTAATCTAAAAGGCCGCCCTAAATCCTTAAATCACTTGAATGTGAAGAATTGTTCAAATAGAACAATTGTTTAAATAGCCCTTCTAAAACCCTGTGTGGTAGCTGGGATGACACCTAAGCCAGACTGCAGTGTATATGGAACGCGCCTATTTGGACTTAAGACTGCATCTATGTCCTAAGGACTCCACAGCTGAGCACAGTACTCCAGGTGAGATGTCGAGAGCACCGTAGATGGGGAGAACCACCTCCCTAGACCTTCTGGCCACGCTTCTTTTCATGCAGCCCAAGATACAGTTGGCTTTCTGGGCTGGCACACATTGCCAGCTCATGTTAAGGTTCCTGCAAAATCATCATCTGTTTGAGCAGCAGGCAAACAGCCAGAACTTTCTCAATTTGTATAGCTGATATTGGATCACCAGGTAGAAAGGTTATATAGGTGATGGTCTGAACAGTTGACAGATGTACAAGAGAAAACTGAATGTTGCCAGATATTAAGCTTGCAGACAGCAAGGAGGAACAAGGTTTTGGTGTGTACTTAAGGGACAGCTTATTTATTTTCTGCATTAAGAATCAGTAGATAAAATGCATGAGTTGTCCAGAACTCAGGATTCTTTGTCCTCCAGGAATATCAGATACACAAAGTAGAAGATTTCTAATCTTGCAACTACATTTTATGTCCAAAATACAACTCTCTGGAACAAAATACAACTTTCTTAGACTACAGTTGCACTGGCGAGCTGATGCAACTCAATCACAGGCTGTACGGCTGACATTCCATACTGCTGGTACCAACAGATACCATCCTTCCAAAAAATTCTGAGGACTCACTCATGGAATAGCATGGACTGAGGACTGTTCCTAGTAGGGGGAATTTGCCTAGTATGTGTGATGGTGACCTTGGTTTGGAAAGTGAGAGGGACAGCATTTATTCAAGTTATTATAACCTGAGCCGTATGAGTTTTAAGGGTGGGAAAGGAAGCTCTGTTGTATGACTTTCCTTGTGTAACTGGATAAGCAAGGTTGTGGAGATAACAATAGTGTGTGCCGTCATATAATTTTCCCGTAAATTATCCTTTAATTACAATAATCTGTGTCTTAAAAATACCTCCATATTTTGTCTCAAAAGTACATATGCTGAAGATTTATAAGCCAACAATTAATAGAACATCCTCAGTAGGAATGAGAAGACTTTTATGCATTATCTTATGGAGTGTCTGTGGTTTGAAAGTTTTCATGAATTATTGCTGCACTCTCAAATATTTCAAACTACTATGTCCTGTAAGTTTTCCTAATATGTATATTTCATACTTCATTTTTATACATATTATGGAAATGATGAGTAGTTTGAATTTTTCTGTTGCTGTTTAGCAAATGCAAGTAATCATATATGTCATGATCCCAGAGTTTAATTAGGTGACCATACTGAAACCATTTTATAAAAAGACTTAGATAAATAAAACAAGGTCAAAATGCTAACTTATTTTCCAGAGGAGAAATGTCCAGTATGTGTAATTTTTGCTAGCTAGGCACTTAGGTTGCAATAACTTGTAGCAAAAGGAGTCACAACAGAGCACTGTGAAGTAGAAGAAAGATTTTACAAGTGTGATACACAATTTTAAAGGATAAAAATCTAATTTGTCTGTAATTTTGCTATCTGAAAGTGTTTGTTTATGATTTATCTTATGGCTGCAGCTGGGATCAGCTGTGAACATAAAATGCCAAAAAAGCAGTTTATTAACCCAGTTTATTTCCATTAGATGCCACTGCCTTATAATGTGTAAGGGGAAAACAAGTCTCATTTTTTATGCATGATGTCTCCATTTATGTAGCCTTTACAGCCTCAAATACATATACCTCTGCATTATGAATACTGAACCCATTCTGCTTTAATTTTTATTGAACAAAGTTTCTAAACTTAAACAGAATGTGTCACTGATGGTTTTTACAGTTACATAAATTGCTTGAAATATGGCCTAAAATTACTAAATCTCATGTTAAAATATAATCCCTATAAATTGTTTCATGCTTTCTTTGTTCAACAAGGAAAATCTCAATTGGATGGACCTAAGTAAATATTTCATTACGCGAAGTATTGCAAAATTTTCTATTAAGCTACCAAATCAAACAAAGAAGCACAGGAAACATCAGAGTGAATTTGCAATACCTTGATTCTTCCAGTCACTCAAGGTTTGAGGACTTTCTAAACCAGAATCTGTACCTTTACCATTTTGTTTAATAACTACCTGTGTACTCATCCTCCCTTAATTTGTCTAATACTTCTTTGAACTCTGTCAGTTTTGGGAGTCTTTGTTCCTTTTGACATTCTCAGTATCCCAGGATAACACGTTCTACAATTCCAACACTAGGGCTAAAAATTGTGCAGAGAGATGCACAACGTGTTAAATATGAAGACTTTTTTTATTTAGAAGTGCAAGAACTGTCCAGAGGTCAATGCAAGGCCTGCTGCACAATGCTTATTTTCAGTGATGAAGGACAGGATGCTCAAACAAGGCCTGAGGAATGAATGCGAGACAGAGCAGACAACATTACATATTTAAATATAGCAGGTGATCTGGAGAAAAAGAAAATTGTGTAGGATGATTCAAAAGCTTTACTTACATTTAAACAGACTTTTTGAACCTGTCTGTCAAGCATGCTGTCTAAATGTCCTTGTCATAATTCCAGCCTGGAGGCTGGAATATCACCCACAGGGCACGTGTTTACACCTCTTGCCTCCCCTCAGGCTCTTATGCAAGTGAGTTATGTAAAGGTTTAAAGGCAAGTCTATTTATACTCCCTCTCACACCATCCTTTTTCACAACTGAGAATATTTTGTTACACAAGACAGAGTTACAGAGCTGGATGAGATTATGACGAGGAACGTAACAAGAAAATACAGGCAGTTGGGAATGGTTCAGCTGAGATCCAGACTTAGAGCAGGCAGTGAAGAGACAGCATGTCAGAAGGCTGCCAGAAATGGTAGGATCTTATAGAGAGAAGATCTGTCTCACACAATCTGCCTGGGGGACATGTCAAGCAGCAAAGGAATGTGAAGGAAGGGGCAGTGTGATAAGTTCACAGTTGCTTCTTCTGATCTATAAGTAGAATGGTGTTCCCTGAGAGATAAATGTATTATTCAGAAGTCATTTCAGGCCTTGGTCAAGGCTGAACTCGAGGATGTATGTAGAAGTATGCAGGCAGAAGAAACCATTCATTGTTAGTTCCTTATTTTTACAAAATGCTTTAGTGGAGGGTGGGGAGGTTTTTCAACCTTGCTAATTGCAGTGGCATTTTTTGAAAATGAGGGGTTGGAGCTGACACATCGCAGCCTTTTTTGTGAAGGTGGGTGAGGGGGGTTGGGGAAAGAGGAGAAAGAAATGTTTTTGCTTCCCTTTATGTAGAGGAGAGAAAAGAAAACTGAAATTGGAGACTACATCAGAAAATACAAATGCTCTATGCTATCAATTTTATTTGTTTTTTATGTCAAAAAAAGCACTGGACTACAGGCCCTGAGGTGCAATGGAAACAGAAAAATACTGTAGGTTACAATGGTAAGCTTAATGGTAGAGAATACGATATATAAAGGGAAGACGTAAAGTAGATGATGGGTAATGTCCAGTCAGCAGGTCAAATTTCTGTGGATACAAATAATTCAATATTGTTATTTTTTTTTATGTACATGTTAAGAAAATAATAGCTGAGTGGTATAAGTTGCTTACAGTATAAGGAGAAATGTTTTGCTCACTGTGTAAAATCTATGATGTTGAAAGTTTAGTTCTGCCTTCTGAGCTTTACAACTCTTGTTTCTCCTGGATATTTCAGAAACTTATCTGAAGTTTTCTTCAGTTTGTTTACTGAATTTTCTGTCTGCTTGCTCAGGAGATTCTTAAACGAGAGCAAGCAAACTAAAAATTCTGTAAATAAACTGAAGGAAATGCAAGCTAAGGAGTTGGAGTGTTCAAAAAGTGAGAAGAGCTACAAATATCTTGGCAAGGAATTAACTCTTCACAGTATCTACAAACATAAATGTATGTTGCATGCATGTGTGCTTCCATCATGTGCATTAAGCAGGCTTTAAATAGAGCGTCAGGTGTGGTTTGCCCTACATACCATGCACAGCAGTGCATCAGTTACTCATTGTTTCCTATTTCATTAAATCAGAAAGCCATAAGTAAACTGCTGACATAGACTTAATATCACAGACAGGCTCAGTGGCTGCCACAGTATTTAATTAATTTAAATATAATACGACTAACTGCATAGGCAGAGAGTAAAGAAGACTCTAAGTATTTTTGAATCCCATTATTCTCATACATCTCATAAATGTAATAACATGCTCCTGAAAACACGTTAAGAAACTATAAATAGAGTTGTTGAGGAATACATTTTAAATATTCTGCTACTTCTCTTTTAGAAAGCTCATTCCATCCAAATTGGCTTTTGTAGGGTCTTAAGGAATAAAAAGCTCCCTCATGCACCACTTTTAATTCTCTCTTCATTTGTAAAAAGAAGTCGAGAAGTGGTTTAATTTACTGTTGAACACAAGGGGGGAAAAAGGAATGCAAAAACTAAATTGCATTCACGCACAAAGTTAATAGTTTTTATCCCTCTCAGCAGGAAACTGTAAAGAAAGTATTGCTTCATATAAGGTACAACTTGCTTTGAGCTTTATACTCCTTACTAGTTAAGGTTCTATTCTGCAAATATGCATGGACTTAAGACATACAGGGATCTTACCAAGGCAATGCAGTGAGTCTAATTGGATTTTATTATTATCACAGATTTATTTAGTGCTTTTCATGTACAGATTTCAAATTCCTTACAGAGTATCTGAGTGACTGGCATTCACACCATAACAGCTAGTAAAGGCAAAAGGCAGAGAAGCTGGGTGTTAGAGACCAGAATTCTCCCAGAAGGTGGGAGACAGATCTCAGAGTCCTAGTCCAGTGTAGCTACTTGCACGTTGCATCCTTCAAGACGGAAAAAGGAAAGCTGTCAAAATAATTGACATGAGATAAAACTTTATTCATATTTTGATCAAAATCTGACTGATAAACAATGTGATAAAAAGTTAATTTTTGTACATTTCAATTCCTATTGAGGTAAAATCTGGGCAATGGATAATTATTTGTTAAAGTTGATGAAGAGTAGTTGAACACCTTTTCCAAAGTGCAAAAAGTTGAATAGATGAAACCCCCATCCTGTAATACATTTAATTTTCATATTTAGAACACATTTTCATGAGTTAAGAGAGCTTGAAATCCTTCTGATGAATTGGCCAGGTGTTTAGATTTTATCGACAATAGATAGGAAATAAGGAGAAAGTCACTCATAAAATCTAGCTCTTAGTTGTTATTTAAAAGGGGTCTCAATGAGACAAAACAATTGATTTTTAATCTAATGTGGAAATTCAGTCATTGGATTCAGTTCAGTTACTCAGATGATCAATTTATGCTCTTTAAATTTTGCATTTGAAATAACCCCTTACCTAAAACAATAAAATCTATGGTAAATATTTATATTGTTTGAAACCTGATATTGTATTTCTCTTACTCATGCAGTAACTGCACGTATTCATACATTTTATCTGGGAAGCAAGTGATCTAGTATCTGCTAGTGTAAATTCTGTGTGTGTATATATATTCATAGTTATTATTGAATGTTACTAATTTCTTGCTTTCTGTTGTGTGTTGCAGGAAGGAGTTTCTGCCTTTAGATTGGACTTAGTTTCACTGAGCTGTAAATATAACTCTCTAGCCAAACAATCTAGGTTTCAAGGAGGTTATTTTTCCCTCATCATCATCCAAGGATGGAAGATGCAATTAATATGATGGGGCTATAGCAGATATCCAGTAATGTTATTACCAACTGGCTAGCTCAGCAGTATGTTTTCAGAATTTTTATAGCACAGCAAACAGGAGAGATCCCTTTCTGTCAGACCAAATCAGCTACATACTCACAAAAAATGGCAGTAAGAATACACAGAGCACCAGCAGAGTAACACTACTATCAACACGATTTTCAGTTTTCTCATCAAATCTAAAGCCTGCTTCTTCCATGTGTAAAAGTATTTTTCTGTTTCTGTTTGTTACCATAAATAATAACACTAATTTTCCCACTGATATCTTCCCCTATGAAAAAAAATTATCTCTTAGAGAAGGGTGAGTAGTAAGACGTCCTCATAAATACCACCTGAATCAGTTAAACTCCAATGAATACCAGATGTACTAATGATGATGTGTGAAAAATAAACAGAGTTTATTGTTAGTTACACCAAATAGTGCCTCATTTATATGTTTCTATAAAACAGTCTCATCAGAGCATGACCTTAGAGAATGAATTTATGCCTTCTAGCCCATCAGCACCATCTACTGTAACTTGGCATAACAACAGTCTTTATCACAATAAGCACAAGTTTCAACTGTTTTTGACCTTACATCTGTCATTCTTAGGTTTATCCTTTTATTCCCACTTTTTCCTCCAGTGTGGCCGATCAAAAATATCTTAATTTGTCATTTCTGAAAACACTTGCGGAAATGTGACTTCTTCTTCCAGAGAAATCATCCCTCAGACTATAACTGGTTGATCTCAATAATCACAGAAGTTTTGAAAATCCTTAAGCTCAAAATGTATTTCCAATTTCTCTTGCTTTTACTTGGAGGGGGTGGGGGTGGGAGGATGAAGAAGAAGCAAAAAACAGGAAGGAGGAAAAAAGTTTTATTTTCAGCATAAACTAAGACCGTGAGATCCATTTCTGCAAATGAAACAATATTCCTCTCTCACGTCTGATCAACATTGAACAAGAAAGACTTCACAGAATCTCATGAGGTTATCAAGTACATCCTAGACCTTTAATGTGGTCCTCTCAGACAATGCATTCATAATTTTGTTCCTAAGGCAGAGAGTTTTCTTTATAACCCTAAATACCATGAGGAAAGAGTCTTAACCTATTAAAGGTTTGTTAGAGGTTTGCTACCTGTACGGTTGGACTCAGTGGTCTACGGTTAGACCCAATGATCTCAAAAGTCTTTTCCAACTGGAAGGTTCTATGATTCTATGTTATCATAGCTACTTTTAGCTATGCAACTTTCTCTTTTGCCTCCTTCCTCTTTTCACTCTGTTCAAAGGTAGATGAATCTGCAAATCTCTCCGCAGATTTTTATTACACTGTGCTGGTCTCTCTGCCTGACAATAACATGACCTAAATTTCACCAGTTTATTCAGTGCAGTGTCAGTGGCTGCAGTGACTGTTCTGACTCCAGAATCATTCTTGGGCAACCAAAATGGGAATATGCCTTCAGACATTCTTGGTTATATAGCGCATAGTATTTATGAACTCATGCTGAAGAAAGAGCCACTGTGATGAAATTAAAGAAAAATAAGATACAAGAAAGAACTGATCTACCTTTTTCTCATATGAACCAATGTAAATCTTGAATTTCCACCTTTAGTTCTCTTCACTTTACTCTAGAATTAATACCCTAGCACAGGTATCTCAGACAAGCCTGTCAAACAATCATGTTACTTGTGACACTTAACAAAACTATGCCTACATGTGCTTGCCTTCATTGGCTTAATAAATCTATTATGCTTTATTTTACAGATATTCAATCATTTAAAATTGGTTTTCTTTTAAGAATACCTGGTATGTTAGACATAAATTTTTAAAAGTGTTTTTAAGTAGTAAGGATATAGAAGGAAATCAAGTCCACAGCACAGTGTATACAACAGAGCAGCAGCCTTCCAGGGAGTACACAGGAAAAAATTCCACGATTGTAAACTGAGCATATTCTTTCCTTCTCCTTCTCATTCGGGCATATGATAATTTCTAAACCATTTCCATGCTTTCTTTTAGTGCTTTGAGGATTACAAATTCCTAAGATTATATAACTCATTATGTGTCATTCTGGGTTATATAATGGCTACTTCCTTTTCAGACAGGCAGGCAAATCTTGGAAAACTCAGGAAACAGAAACACATAATTGTATCTTTCAACTATATAAACAAAACAAACTAATTTTTGATGTGAGCTTTTAATTTTTAAAAGTCAGATATTTATTTTTGTTACAGTCAAAAAGCATTGGAACAGGAACATTTCCTTTTCAGTATGTCCTTCACGCTCTCCCCTGCAGTCTCTTGATACTTAATATATTCTTTTCTTTTAGCTTCCAACTCCTCTTTCACCTGTCCATCAATCCTCTATTCTGTAGAACCAAGTATGGTTTTCAGTCTCTTTTTTTTTTTTTCTTTAGACGAAAGGAGGTTGTGGTTTTGATTCTTTTCACTGCAGTAAGAGGAGATGGGAGTTTAATGGTTTTAATAAAACTTTTCTTCTGTACTCCAATGTTAAGTTATCCTTTCCACATATTGTATTTTGCTATGTTGAAACTTCTCGAAAAAAGGTAGAGTTTTCCTCTTTCAGTAATTGGTTACGTTTTTAGTATTCATGAATTCATTCATATTGGATATTTTCAGTGTAGCACATATATTAAATTACCATTATGAATCAGGAGTATACATGAGCTATTCATAATCTTGAGATCAAGGAGTTCCACTCAAAAGAACTCAGAACAAAATGGTACAACATTTACTCAAGAATTGATTGATTTACATAGCTTCAAATGCCAAACATAAATATATAAAAGTCCAGATCTTTGTTCCATTTAAAATCAGTGAGCCAACTGCAATACATTTAATTCAATGGAAAATATCTAATTTAAATCACTGTATGTCAATATTTTGAGCAAGAAAACAGTGGTAAGATGGCCAGGGTGTAAAAATTTCCAAAGTGCTGGATTTTCATTTAGCTGGATTGTCTGATGAGGTTAGAGAACAAACTCCCAAAATGATACCATGTGGTTTCAAGAAAGAAGAGTCCTTCAGTATTTAAAAGAATCGCCAGGTCAGCACTAGCTGAGAAATAAAAAAAATGCTTTCTGATTAAAGGCTTGTCAGTATTAATGCATGGATTAAAACACCTCAGATACAATTGACAAAGGCATTTGAAGTGACAGCAGATATGTAAAAGGTTCAGACAAGAAAGCTTAAAGATTCTTGAGTCTGGAAAAGAGATTAATTACAGTATAGAGTGAATGGACTATAGAATACAGCAGATGGTATCTCAGTGCTATAAGCTGACTGGATGATTTTTAGTTGTCCTCTGTTTTTTACAGTGACGGAACTAAGAAGAATCAAATGAAGATAGTAGATACAAATAATAACAAAACCAAAAGAATAATAATTCATACTTCATGGAACAGGAAGCCTGGGAGACTTGTTGCCAGATGTTCTGGAAGTCCATATAAGGTCCAGGGAAAAATACCATGGGTAGAAGTCCGCTGAGAAAACATTAATAGGTCACGGTTCTCTGTGTTGAAAACTGTCTTACAGACAGTTTTGAAGAAAGGATAAGGATTTAAAAAAAAACCCTACCAGAGTGAGAAACTTTGAATTGTGCTGAAAATCTAGATGTGTTCAATATTCATCGTAGTAAGCAAGGTCTTGCATTAATCTTAGGTGTGATGCATGTCCTTTCCAAACTATGAATCCTTTATCCCTCCCAGATGTCTTTTTTGTAGGTTTTTTTTTTTTATCACCAGCTTTTATCACCTGTCAATAGATCCCCTAGGTCCAGCCAAAATCATTTAAGCTTTCTCTGCAGGCAGAGATGACCAATGTGAATTGGTCCTATTCAAACACCAACCCTACTACCACAGTCAGATTCTATAATACATAGATCATTGCCTGTCTTGTAATATACACTTTAGCTTAAATTATTAAAGCAGTTAATTATTAATGAAAAGTGATAACTTTTCGGTAATCGATCATGGCGTGCAGCCATGGGTCAATTAATTCTTCACATTGGTTTTCACATGTGTGAGTTTTTGCTAGACTTTGTGTTTGCAGATGGGGCCAGTTATAATCCGATAAGCTTAATTTCACATTAGTCAAGATTTCAGGTGTCTTTTTGTTGTTGTTGTCTAGTGAAAGAGAATGATTACTTGTAGAATAAGCCTTGCATATGCAATGAAGTGAACACACAAGTCTGTTGTTGTAGTGTTCCTGCAGCTACTTAACAATAATTGTATGGAAATATACCTTGCTTTTCCCAGATTGACTGTGCTGGAATGGTGACTACAGCCACAAACTTGTAAGATGTCCATAACTGAAAGCAAAGGCATGCCCCCAAATCGGGCTGCACCACTTCAGAAAAAACCCCAAATGAACAAAAACGTTTAACAGTCTTTCTTCTTCCTTTTTGCTATTGTCAGATATATTTCACAACATGAAGCACGTATCCCGTTCATTTGAATTCATCTTGATCTATTTTCTCCATCAGTTCATTAGGAATCTTAGAGCACTATCTCTCTGTAATGCCTTTTACCGTCTATGTTGACATAATCCGTGGTCCCATATGGTTTCCACTCTTTGGGTATTACTTTTATCTCTCCCCCTGCACCCTTCCCTAGAAGTTTATGATTCCTTCTCTTCCCTCAGGGTATCTGTGCCTGGAATTCTCTTTTATTATGTTGAGGTAAAAGTGATTTCCTATTCTCTTTTCTTTTAAGTGAATGAGTTTATGGAATTCTTGTTTTTCTCAATGTGTCTGACTCTGCCTCTCTATTGCAATCCATCATTGTTTAAACTGATCAGAACTAGGGCTGCCATGGCACTATTGCCCTGCTGTCTCCCTGCCAGACAATTCTTACCTTTTCATATTGAGGTCCCATAAGCTACGGCTGATAAATGAGCTGGTCAGAGAGTAACCCACCAAATATAAACCCCACAGAAATATGATAAGTGCTTGGCAGTCTCCTTGAAATTTTCTTGCATGATTTTTGAATCATATTTGAGAAGCCGTGGAGATCATGTGATCATTCTGCTCTTCTAAGGAGGTTCAAAAGAGGGCCACAGAGATGATCAAAGATCTGGAGAAATTTCTCTATAAGGACAGATTGAAAGAGTTAGGTCTTTTCTGCCTGGAGAAGAGTAAGTTCCAGAGGAATATCATCACAGTACTTAAAGGGTGGCTACAAAGAAGACAGATGCTCTCTCTTAACAAAGAGCTACATGAAGGTGACAAGAGGCAAGAGGTACAAATTGCACCAGGAGAGGTTTCATCCTGACATAAGAAAGAAATCTCTTACAGTGTGAATATCCATTCGCTGGAACAACCTCCCCAGGAACATGGTAAAATCCTCCTCAATGGAGGGTTTCCAGATGTGATTGGACAGGGTGCTAGATAATCTCATTAAGGCTCTCTTCCCCACAAAATGTTGAACCAGGGGATCTTTTGTAGGTGCCTTCCAACCTGGGCTATTCTACCATTACTCGCCCCCTAAAGCTAATTGTTAGCTCCTTGAGTTGTGTTTGAATCATTGTCTTATTGAGGTGGAGAAGGATTTGGTAGCTTTGCATAACATCAGTGTATCTTTTTTTCTGCTATTGTGAATCTAGGTATTGGAAATGAACTTCAGATAATAAGGAGGGATTTTTTTCGTTCTTATTTCACATGTGCCCACATTTTCACTAGTCTTCTATTTATTGCAGACTTACTTACAGAAGCTTTTCTTGTTGTTCTTGACATCCCTGGTCATATTTAATTCTATCAGGACTTTAGCCCTCCTAACTTGATTCCTGGTTGCTCAGATAATTTTTCTGTATACCTCCTAGGCTACCTGCTTTTGCTCTCACTTTCTGTAGGCTTCATTTCTGTGTTTGAGTTGGTCTAGGAGTTTCTTGTTCATCCATGCAGGCCTCCTGGTGTTACTGCCTGACTTTCTCTTTGTTGGGATGCATCGTTCCTGAGCTTGAAGGAGATGACCCTGGAATATTAACCAGCTTCCTTGGTCTCCTCTTCCTTCCAGGGCTTTATCCCATGGTACCCTATCAAGCAGATCCCTGAAGAGGCCAAACCCTTCTCTTCTGATGTTGAGGACAGTGAGCTTACTGTGCGCCCTCTTAACTGACATAAGGATCTTGAACTCCACCACTTCTTGGTCACTGCAGCCAAGGCTTCTCTTGAGATTCACATTCCCCATCAAATCCTCCTTGTTGGTGAGAACAAGATCCTTGTTGGCTCCTCTATTACTTGAGATGCCTTTCAGGAAGCTCTTGAATTTCTTATGCCCTGCTGTGCTGTCCCTCCAACAGATATTGGGGTGGTTGCATTCCCCCATGAGGAGGAGGGCTTGTGAACATGAGTCTGCACCTATTTATCTATAGAAAGCCTCATCCACTCACCTTTCCTGGTTGGGTGCCCATAGCAGAGGCCCGTTAAAAAGTTATTTGTCTCTTCCCTCCCTTTATTCCTGACTTAGAAACTCTCAGTTGGCTCCTTATCCAGCCCCAGGTGGAGTTGCATGCACTGCAGCTTGTCATTGACATAGAGGGTGATGTCCACTTCATGTACCTCCTGCCTGTCCTTTCTAATAGCCTGTATCCTCCCATTCCAACACCCCAGTCTGTGATGTCAATAAGATCATAGCCCCATAGGCATGTACACCTCCCTAACTCTTGCCTCTTCCCCATACTGCCTGTATTTACATAGAGGCATTTAAGTTGAGCCACTGATGAAGCTGACGTACTGGCTGGAGTGGCTAGAATTCCTTTGTGCTGCTCTTCAGATTATGTATCTGCTGCTAATATGTGATCGTTCTCTAGGCTCTGAGCATCTATTGCTGGCACTGGCATCAAACTGGTAGGAATGATGTTGATTGAGTTTCCCCACACCCGGCAACTTCAGTTTAAAACCCTCTTTACCAGCTTGGCAAGCCTATGACGAAGTCTCTCCTCAGAAATTAAATACTCTTCTTTTCATACCTTTTTTCAACATTTGTCCTAAACCACAGAAATTCCTTGTCATATCTCTAAGTACCTTTTCCTATATTGTTCCCACTAATCCTCTTCTATTGGTATTTTGGTTCTGCAAAGAGGCTGAACATTTCATGCTATATTCAAGTCATATCTTTCCAAACTTAAAAACAAAGAAATCTCTCACTGTGAACAATTATTTTCTCTGCCATCCCCATCATCTTCCAAGTGCAGGATTTAGTTTGCCATTAGCTAAATTTAGGTCATAACTACTACTGAACTCCTTGAGTTGTCCTCTTATTTTGGCATATGAGGAAAGTAACATGCATGTCCAACTTCCAAAGTGTTGGTCACTTATGGTCAACTGTAAGAATTCATCCCTCACATGACTGCCGCTGTCACCCAAAATGCTGCTAAGTGCCCTGCCCTTGAGGGTCAAATGTTCATCACGGGACACAAACAGAACACAATCAGACCTATGGCTTCAACAGCATGCAGTTAAAAGCTAGTAGAGTTTTGATTAAGGTGAATCTTAATGCTCAATACACATTTTGAAGTCAAATAACATCAAATTAAAAAAAACACGCCCACTGAATGTCCTTACTGTGTGTGAACTTTCAAAGGGATCTGGGTGCTTTTAGAGTACACGAAGAAGTCAGTCTTCAAACTGTGTAACGGAAATGGTCCATGTGACAACAAGGGTATATCTGTTTGTACAGTATAAAGCACACACATCACTGAATTATAGAGTAGGAAAGAATATCATATCATCCAGTCTTTATCTGATGAGCCCATTGCACACTAGGCTGCTGAATTTTGCAAGCAATAGATGGGGTGGGGTGGGGAAGGGTTTCAAAGAATAACCTGGTAAAATTACAAATTAATCCCAGAAAACTTCAGACCTAGCAACCTTTACACGAGGAAAGTAATCACAACATAAATGCCTCCTGCAAATCTGATCTACTGACACTCAGCTGGTGCATAGTATTCCACTTTTGCAAAAATTTCAAGGCTTTATAAATTGTAATTAAATGAATCATTACAAGTACCGTGTAAACAGGAGAAACTTGAGGTTTTGTGGACATACCAGAATTCCAATGGAAACTCTTTCATGTAAAACGGTTACTTGAGCATTTGCAGTATAGATGTAACTACTTACAGGTACACATAGCTTTAAATAATTGCACAAGTTACAGGTCAGTAGCAACTCTACTGGGCACTAAGACTGCAATTTTATTACTGGGTTCATGGCCAGTCAGTAATGGCAAAAATTAACTTCAGTGACCATTTGAGCAGATACTTCAGTTTACTTTCATTGACTGTGCATTTAGAATTAACTCTGACTTTTAGAGAATGAAATAAAGAGATATAGAAAGTAGTGTACTTGTAGAGTACATCAAGTTTTATTAGTTGAAAAGACTAGTCCAGTCCTGTTCAATGTATTTATCAATGGTCTGGACAAAGGGATCGAGTGCACCCTTAGCAAGTTTGCAGATGACACCAAGCTGGGTGGCAGTGTTGATCTGCTTGAAGGAAAGGAGGCTCTGCAGAGGGATCTGGGCAGGCTGGATCCATGGGCTGAGACCAACAGGATGAGGTTTAACAAGACCAAGTGCAGAGTCCTGCACTTGGGGCACAACAACCCCATGCAGCGTTACAAGCTTGGGGAAGAGTGGCTGGAGAGCTGCCTGGAGGAAAAGGTCCTGGGCCTGTTGACAACTGGCTAAATATGCACCAGCAGTGGCCCAGGTGGCCAAGAGGACCAATGGCATCTTGGCCTGTGTGAAAAACAGTGTGGCCAGAGGACCAGGGTAGTGATTGTGCCCCTGCACTCAGCACTGGTGAGGCCACACCTTGAGTGCTGTGTTCAGTTTTGGGCCTCTCAGTACAAGAAGGACAATGAGAGGCTGGAGCACGCCCAGAGAAGGGCAACGAGGCTGGTGAAGGGGCTGGAAAACATGGCCTACGAGGAACGGCTGAGGGAACTGGGGTTGTTTAGTTTGGAGAAGAGGAGGCTGAAGGGAGACCTCGTCACTGTCTACAACTGCCTGAAAGGAGGTTGTGGCGAGCTGGGTGCTGGTCTCTTCTCGCAAGTGACAAATGACAGGACAAGAGGAATTGGCCGCAAGTTGTGCCAGGGGAGGTTCAGGCTAGACATCAGAAAAAAATTTCTTCACTGAAAATGTGGTCATGCACTGGAACAGCTGCCCGGGGAGGTGGTTGAATCACCATCCCTGGAGGCGTTTAAAAGGTGGATAGATGAGTTTCTTACAGACATGGTTTAGTAAGGGGACAGGTACAGTTGGACTTGATGATCTCAGAGGTCTTTTCAAACCAGATGATTCTATGATTCCATGAAACACTGATGCACACACTGGTATACATCTAATGTAATATCATGTATTATACATTACCTTTTTGCATTTTACAGTATATTTCCCTATCATTCTCCTGAAGCAATGATGGAGAACATTTCTTGTGTTGTAAAAGAGAAAGCTATTTGAACAAAAAAAGCAAGTGTTTTATAGTTTATTTCAAATACCATAAAAGAGGGGTTTTTTTGTTTAAGGAACTACAAGACAGTATTTGCTGAATTTTTTTATGACTCTTACTATGTTTCAACTCGCAAACTATACTTCCTCTCATCTTATACAAAGCAATTCAAACCACATTTCTTCAGCAACATTTTCAAAAAATAATTGGTAACCCTTATAAAATGTGTGTCTTATGGATAATTGCAAGCTGTAACAGATATTTTGGAAAAATTACTAAAAAAAAGTTGTGGCAAATGTAATTTTCAATAGAAATACAAAAGCTTTATGTATTTCTGCCTAGGGAAGGAAGAGTCACCTAGAACCAGCCAAGCAACTCTAATTCTTATTTAAATTGTAGATTCTTTTCCATGTTGTTCTGCTTAGGCCTATTAGAAATCATTTAGCTTTATTTCAACATCCATTCTCTCACAAATTTAGTTTGTACTCATTAATTACAATGTCGTGAAAGAAGTGCACCATTAGCAATGCCAAAATCCCAATATATGTATACACATAAGCTTGGGATGTGACACTAATTGTTATGAAAGCTTTGACACAATCCTCTCCTGAACCTACAAAAATTTTTAGATAAAATATTGTAATTGGCAAAAGACTTTATAGCTACTCACACCAACTGAGCAATAGGAGGCCAAACTCCTTCAAAACAGGTTAACGAGTTATAATAAATACTGAACAACTATTATCTCATGAACTGGAAGAGAATTTCCCCAGGGTAATTTCTTTTTACACTATGAACTTTGAAACTGGAGCTGAGGCTGAAAAAAGTGGATTGAACTAATGTGTTTGTGTAATTCTTAATTCACAAGCAGTGGGAGAGCTTCTCTATACATTCAAGCTGTCAGTGAAACATTTGATTTCTCAGGAGTTAGGAAATGATGAATACTAGTTTTTTTATATACTTAACAAGGGCCTGATTGAGGTTCCGTTAAAGTTCGTAGAAAGCTGTCTACAGATTTCAGAGGCAGAATGAATCACTGAAGAGTGCTGTCCTGCCTAGTTTGATCTTTTTAGACAACATCCATTTATGTAGATTTCTAGATGTAATTGATACAAATGCGTATATACTCATATTAGCTTCTTTAGTTAATTCTAACTGAAGAAAACCACAATTAAATTATGTGGTCAACTTAAAATATAAGTGTTAGATTATGTTACTTAAAGCCTATTAGCTGCAATTACTTCAGCACACTGATTTTCAAAATACACTAAAAATTATTAAGGATTTTTTTTAAAAGGTTTTTAAAAGAAGGTACCAGCTATCAGGGAAAATACCAGGTACAAACTCTCAGTTTTTGGTAAGTAATTCATGAAAGGAAGACTGCATGGAAACTCTGAAATGTTTCATTAGCCAGAAGAATTTGCACCCCACATATCACTCTCTAGTTCATACCCCATGATCATAAGTGGCAGTTCCAAGTCCTTATGGAAGAAACTAAAGCTACTGAAGAAGGTAGTGGATTTACTGGTATTTGAACTATCCTAAAACTACCTTGGGTAGGACTGGGATCAATATTTACACTTCAGAAAACTAAAAGTACACAAAGCTTTTTTCAGAAAACATCTGGATTACTCTTTTTTTGTGAACTTCAGTGTTCTGCATCTTCAGATCAAGGCTTTTTCATCTTTCTTCTCATTTCATCATTCAAAAAGTAAGGACATAAATGCACATGTAAGTGTGCCACACACATGTATATACAAGTTAATTGTCTATTTTCCACAAGAAAAATGTCAACTTCTGGAAAGAAATGAACATTTTTTACTCTGAAAGACACAATTAGGAATCCCTCACATCTGTTTTGGGAAAATGTATCCATTTTAAAATGTTCAATGTTTCTGTTGAAGTGAATTTAAAGCAATTATTAAAAAGTCTTTTTTTTGGCCTTTCAACCACTCCAAGATAATACAATGACCCATAAAAACATTGAATTACAATAATTTTCATTGGGATGGATCAGGTAAGCAGGTCATATAAACAGGTATCCAGTTCTCCTGAGAGCCTGTAGGTACTTGTCATGCTCTTTTCAGCTGTTGGTCAACACCTTAAAGCTCAGACTGGCGCTAAAAGGGAGTTTCTTCCCTTCTGCTTCATTCTACTGTAAAGTTGAATAGCTTCATTTAGCCCTTTCATAGGTTTTGCTGGAAGGAAACACTCGCTTTTCAGGCATCTTTATTACAAAAGGGCAATTTAATAGCTAAGTAAGGAAGTCTGCTGAGATAAGACTCCACAACTCCATCAAGAGCAAACAGCTGGAAGCAGAGGCTTCAATGCTGCACTGACATAAAGTCAATAAGAAGCACTCTCAGTCAGGCATTGCTAAGACAAGAGGGACATCTCACAGCAGTCACTCTCAACTGTTCATGTCTTCTTTCCAGCTGAGATCATTGGTCAAGGTGTGAGTGTTTTCTCTTCTGTTTCTTGCCACATCAAACAAATGGCATAGCTAGAACAAAACCAGTCTTCACATAAAAAAAGGGAAAACAGAATACTTACAGCTTGGGGCAACAAAAAGATTGCTACTGGTTTTCAAATACATCAAATATGGATACATTTTGCACATTAGCAGGAATGCTACGTATGAATTTGGGATAAGAGGTCAGTTCCTAACCATCAAGATTTACCAAGTATTTTTCACAAGAAGATGGACTGATCTTGAGTAATAGGCTCTTCCATGAAACTTTGTGTTATTTGCTTAAGATTTTTTTCTGTTGGTTTAAACAGCCATTTTTACACAAGGGGAAAAAATAGTAGAATAGTAATGAGATAGTATTCATTTCTGTAGCATCTGTCCATACAAGAGTAAAGTCATCTTCAGTCAACCACTTGTCAGCCAAGAACAAGGAAAACTTAACTGCTTTTACACATTGTCCAGTGAGTGCTGTTACCCACTCCAAATACCATGGCGAAAAATATTCTTTTCTCATATGAATCCTTACTCACACCTAGACTTTGGAAATTATCAAAAGTTTAGAGGGATACATAGTACTGTATAATTGTTTTAATTAACTGTCATTTGTTAGGAAATCATCCCCACATACCAATTTAATTACAATGTTCATAGATTTAAAAATCCACAATAATCATCTCTTTTCAGAAGGACCTTATCACAACCTGCTCTTTCCTGGTGTCATTAGAGCCATCTGCTTTGTCCAATAACACTAATTACAGCCTGGAAATGTTTATGTCTTCTAAATTTATGCAAAATGCCACTAACTAATGCAGAATCTTGAAGAGACGCACAAAAACATATATAGATTAAGTAGTTTAAAAGCTTCCATAATCATCAAATGCACCACAAGAAATATAGTTCACAACACCTGACAATAAACAGTTGTGTATTCCTGCGCATTCAGATAACTAAAGTAGAAAGACCATTCCTCATGTTGTAATTAGCTATGGATCTTATTTCTTTTATCTTCTCTCCGTATGAATAGTTGTCATTCACAAGCCTGGAGTCACACATTGTGGCATGTTCTGGTGCCAATGTACACTATTTTTTAGTCCTCGCACATTTTATAATACATATTCTGTTATGATTTGAGCACGATTTATGGTCATATCTTGTTTTTCCTCTCCTTATCAGACAATACAGAGGATACAGATATGTCAGTTTGCTTCAATTTATGTCCAAAACTCTGTTCTATTGCTTCTTTTTTAAATATCATTCGCCAGTGGACAAAATAGAACTAACCATATCTAATCATAATGTGTATGGAACAGCTACTTTTCATCTCAGCAGCTTTTCTCCTTTTCTCGTATTGCTGTTAGTGCAAATGACTTCTTACTCTTAGTTCAACACTTTGTTACACATTTCTTCCACCAACCACAGCAAGTCACCCTGGTATTAATTCAGATTAAAAAAAAGAGAAGTGAACACAACTTGAGGATAAAGCATTCACATTCAACATACTTACATTACTTATCTGGGACTCAGATTGTAGAATCTTCAGAATGAAAGGCAGAGGGTAGAAAATGTTTATTTTTCTCCCTCGGCTCTGCCATAGACTAATTTATGATAGCTGGAGATAAATTCAGACCATTTAAGCATTTTCATATATGTATGTAAGATTAGCTTAGAATACAGTTTCTCCTTTACACTGAGTGGTCATAATCTTTATTTACTTTTATTGTTCCTATTCTCAGTTTTTATAGAATGCTGATGTGTGCATTTACTTACACACATCATGTCAAGACTGCCAAAGTTCTCTTCTAAACAACTTTTTATATTTCAATGAATTCTTTCTTTTTTAAATGTTCATAATCATCAATCAGGTTGAATGTCCAAATTAAATTCTTCATTTGATTTGGAAATGTATTTGTAGCATTGTAGTATTTGAAAGCTCAATATTTATGTTGTATGTTTGTGTACATTTTACAAACTGAGATATGCAGTGACATATATTCTGAGACAAAGTTTAGGATTTGCTGACCAAATATATCCATGACCTGGAAATCCATAATGTATCTTCTCCAGAGTCTGCAAAAGCAACAATTACATGTATTTCTCAGTAGATATTATTGATATGTCTACCACAATCTCATGTCATAGTGCAATAGGCTGCTTCTTATATTTGTAGTATTTCCAAGAAAAGCAAAATCTTTCCTATAAAACAAGAAGTTTTGTCTTTAGGCATTTAAATGGCAGTGGAACATTCATTTCTACACTTTAAAAAAAGGGAAAGCCAAAAAGGAGCAATAGAAAAACTCTTTTCTCCACAGAGCAAAACGTCAAGGTTCTCTAGAAGTTAACTTTGATATTTTCAAATTTAAGTGTTTTGGAATTTTACACACCATATTTTTTTTTTTTCATAGAGCCATAGAATCACCCAAGCTGCAATGCACCCAAAAGGACCCAAAAGGAATCCAACTTCTGTCCCTACACAAGACAAACCCAACATTCACACCCTATAACAGAGGGCAGTGTCCAAAGGCTTCCGGAATGCTGGCAGACTGGATGCCAGGTTCCCTGGGGAGCTGTTCCAGTGCTCCACCACACACTGGGGGAAGAACCTCTTCCTGATATCCAATCTAACCCTCCCCAGCACATCTTCCTGCCATTCCCTCAGGTCCTGTCACAGGTCACCAGAGAACAGAGCTCAGCCCCTGTTTCCCCCCCTTCCCTTGGGAGAAGGCAGCAAACAGCTCTGAGATCCCCTCTCAGACTCCTCTGGGTTGAATAGACCAGGAGACTTCAGCTGCTCCTCATACGCCTTCACCTCCAGACCTTTCCCCAGCCTTGTGGCCTCCTTTGGACACTCTCCAGTGGTTTGATGTTCCAAACTGCCCCCAGTGCTCGAGGTGGGGCCACCCCAGTGCAGAGCAGAGCAGGACAATTCCCTCCCTCTCCCAGCTGGCTATGCCATGCTTGGTCCCCCCAGGACACGGTTGCCCTCTTGGTTGCCAGGGCACTGTTGGCTCATGGTCAACTTGCCATCGACCAGAACCCTCAGGTCCCTCTCCGCAAGGCTGCTCTCCAACAGTACAGAACAAAAGCAAACTTCTATATATCAGAATTTCCCACAGATGGAAAGTATTATTTTCTAAGTTATCTAGTTCTAAGAAATATAGGAATTATTCAAAGAAAAGTATTCTAGTCATTCCTAGCCCTATAATTGTATGAAACTCTTTGTGAAATAATATCAAAGGGTAAAAAGATGTATATTTTATAACTGTAATGTTATAGTACTTTCCAAGAGTATTTATGATTCCACTAAGGGAATATAGGTCTGAAATGTTACAAAATTCCATTTGAGAAATCAGTTCCTACTTCTCATGCTGTATTTATTCAGTTACTTTTACAGCTTTGCCCAAGAGAATGTTTTTATTTGCTTTTATAATTTGATTGTTTTGTTTACACGAAATACATTGACTATGATCCATGCTAAGCCCTTGATAGTGTTACATATTTCATGTTTTTCCTTAGAGTAATTATTAATTTCTCATTTATCAATGCCTTTAAATTTCTGTCTTCACTATAATGCTTTAGAACTTTACAGCATGAGCTGCTTGTTCCCTTAAAGTCTTACAAACCTGCCTCTCAATTAGCTCATGTTGATAAAATCCTCTGTTGCTTTTGACTTCTGTAGAAATTAGGAATTCTCGGAAGCTCAGAAACGGTGCATAGAACACTGCAAGATCAAGTCCAGCTTTTTAATGCTCATGAGATGCTCATATATAAGTCTTTCTGTACACCACCTTGGTAGGTCTTAACTTCATGTGTCTCTGTTCCGGTGACAAAAGATGGAACAGAAAAACAAGTGTTATAAATAGGGAATTCTTCTTCTCAAGGAACTTCCTATGGCAGCATACATGTGCATTAGCATGCATCAACATGGTACAACCCTACCTTCCCACTGTGAATCCTATGAAGATTCCATTTAGATTTAGGAGCAGTATTGAATTATATTAGAAAATTTAAATCCTTCATACTTTATATTTTGAAAGTGAATGCTTTTCCTTTTTTTTTCTTCATAATTTAAATACAGATAGGTACTTTTTGAGGCCTTCAGTGTTACCTGAAAGATGCCCACTAAAAACATTTCAGGACCAAACACAAATTATTTCCTATTACTTACATAAAAACCATTCATCTTTCTGCACCTCTCTTCCTTTCTTTATGCAAGTATATATATTTTATTCCCTTTCTAATCACATTTCTATCAATTCAGTTTTGTTTCCCCTTATCCAGAACCATGTGCCTTGAAACTTCTCAACAACTTTCCAGTTTAGGAAGTAATTATTTCTCCCATTTCACACACAAAAAAGAAAAATAGAGAACAAGAAGTTATCCATACAAAGCTACTAGAGAGTGGTTCCGGGAAAAGAACAGACGTATCTTGGTTTAAAGTCTAACCTTCTATCTAAAAGATAATTTCTCAGCTGATTCCTGACTTAGCAAGTTAGCAAAACATGTATTTAAAACACTGTATATGATTCCATATCTGAACTAGCTCTAAGTGTGTCTGCATTTAATTTTGGCAAGAGTGCATACCTTTAAACCCTGTTTTCCATACAGTTTGTTACCAGTCTTTCTTGGGATCCATGTGTCCATTAGCAGAGCTCTCCACTCACAGTACCACAGTATCACAGTATCACAGTATCACAGTATCACAGTATCACAGTATCACAGTATCACAGTATCATAAGGTTGGAAAGGACCTCTGAGATCATCAAGTCCAACCTATAACCCAACACAACACCAACCCATCATCTAAACCATGGCACTCAGTGCCTCATCCAGTCTCCCCTTAAACACCTCCAGGGTCAGCGACTCCACCACCTCCCTGGACAGCGCATTCCAATGGCCAATCACCCTTTCAGTGAAGAACTTTTTCCTAACATCAAGTCTAAACTTTCCCTGACGAAGCTTGAGTCCATGCCCTCTAGTTCTGTCACTGGTCACCTGAGAGAAGAGACCAACCCCTGCCCGTCTACAACCTTCTTTTAGGTAGTTGTAGAGAGCAATGAGGTCTCCCCTGAGCCTCCTCTTTTTCAGACTAAACAGCCTCAGCTCCCTTAGTCGCTCCTCGTAGGGCTTGTGCTCCAGCCCCTTCGACATCTTTCCCAAACTGAGGGGCCCAGAACTGCACACAGTATTCAAGGAGAGGCCTGACCAGTGCTGAGTACAGGGGGACGATAACTTCTCTGGTCCTGCTCTCCACACTTTTCCTGATGCAGGCCAGAATGCCATTGGCCTTCTTGGCCACCTGGGCACACTGCTGGCTCATGTTGAGCTTCCTGTCAACCAGCACTCCCACGTCCGTTTCTGCCTGACTACTCTCCAGCCACTCTGTCCCCAGTCTATAGCTATGCATGGGATTGTTGTGTCCAAAATGAAACACCCGACATTTGGACTTATTAAACACCATCCCATTAGGATCGGCCCATGTCTCCAGTCTGTCCAGTTCCCTCTGTAGGACCATCCTACCCTCTAACAGATCAACCCTTCCTCCCAGCTTGGTATCGTCCGCAAACTTGCTGATGATTGACTCAATCCTCTCATCCAGATCATCAATAAAGATATTAAACAGGACTGGACCCAACACCAATCCCTGGGGGACACCACTGGTGACCGGCTGCCAACTGGATGAAACACCATTCACCACCACTCTCTGGGCTCGGCCATCCAACCAATTCCTAACCCAGCACAGAGTGCTCCCGTCAAAGCCACAGGCTGCCAGCTTCTCTAGGAGTCTACTGTGGGAGACAGTGTCAAAGGCCTTGATGAAGTCCAGGTATACCACATCCACAGCCTTCCTCTCAGAGAGATCTACAAAAGGATGCTGGTTTCCACTCAGGCAGCTACTTAAATGATAATGACTTGAATGTCTGAAGACCTGCAGACTCATATTTTCTTCTGGTAAAGTTTTCTGAGTGCTTTAAGCTCTTCCTATTCATCAGAACCAAAGTCCTGATGGACATAATTCATGCGTATTCTACAGCTGACTTCCCTATGGCTGGTAAAGTCAGTTAACATACGCTTCAAGAAGGCACTCCCTCCTGATTTAAATGACAGAACACCTAGTAAGTTTCCTCATCTGATTTTTGGTTGGTTGGTTGGTGCTTTTTTAATATAAGATTTTTTTGTCTGTATTTACCAGTCCTTTGCCATCAGAAATCTCATTATATGGTAATTTACACGGCATTGTAAGGTCAGTCACTCTATTTGCAAGTTAAATATATTGCAATTATAGCTTTAAAATAAATACCAAAAGTTTAAAGTATTTTTGCATTTCTTTCTAGATTATGTTTTCAAAATTTTATCCAAGACTTTTCAGTATGTGCCCTAACACTGGCACAGTATTTTCTTATTGGTTTCAGAAATTACATCCATAGTGTAATGATATTCTTCAAAATGTATTGGCTACTCTCCTCTTTGTATTATTTCTGTTTAGTCTTTAGATCAAAGAAAAGGTGTCATTACAAAACAATTTTTTTTTTCTGATGCATTTTTGAACTGTTTGAATTAGAGAGCTGCCTATGTTTGAAGAATGGGACACACTCCCATCAATTCAGCATAAACAATTATGCATTTGCAGTAGCAGTAAAATTTTTAAGAAACTATCTGCAATTAGATATTTAGCACTCTGAATTACTCCCCATCACATACTCTCTTTCAAAAAGAGATGTTCAATAATGACCATAATTTCTATACAAGTTTTGAAACACAGTAAAAGATTGTTTGCATGTGAAAAATCCTGCCTATAGCTAAAAGTCCTTTGGAGATGCATTCCCAAATTTCACTTAATAATTATATATGAAGTAGAGTCAATATCTCAAAATGGGCAATCTGTACAACAGGATCTGAGTTCTAGATAAGAAACCAACAGTGAGTTCTGAAATGCATCATTGTGATGTGTTGACTTTTTTGTCTTTGCAGTAGTTGCAGTTTTCCAGCTATACTTGATGTAAACTAGTGAGTTTCACACAAGATATTGTAAAAAAAATTTCCAGTGTTTGGACTGCTAGTAAAGCAGTTCTTTTCTGTTCAGCATCACTAGTGTAATGTTCTTTATCTCATGAATTTCTATTTTTATGAGTTTTTGAAGGAAACTTGCCTTGAAACTTGAAGGAAACTAGAAAACCCAGTGTGGGATGGCTTAAACAAGTCTAATAAATCCCAGTGTTTTGATTTGATCAGAGGTGCTACTGTAAATACAAAATAAGTTATCATGTTCTCCTCAGCACAATACCCCATCAGCTACAGGATTTGGTTTTGTTGTGTAGGCAGAAAAACTAGGGGGAAAACTGAGTTTTCACGATATTAGATAGTCTTTTCATTCCTCAGACAGCAGAGATTTGAACAAAACATCCCTGTATGCAGTACCCACTTGTCTAACAAAAAAACCTAAGCAAGTGAAAACATAATAGAAATGTGTAATTAAGTTTGTATCCTTCCTATATGATTGCTAAATGATTATCTTCAAATACAGATGGCTTAAAATTGTGATTAGGATTGAGAAGTGAAAATAATATAGAAGAGCAAAATCCTGCAAACTTAGAGGCAAAGAGCCTGCCAGTTTTCAGTACCCTGAATCAAAATAATACCACAGATAAATTCAAATTGTTGGAGGACACAAGAAACATCCTGCAAGGTAGTATTTCATTCTGTTAGGCACTGACTACAGACATAACCTTTAATCAAACACTTCGGAGGAGTGTCAGCAACAGGGTAAGAGAAAGTAAGAAATTCCTCCAAGGAATTCTGTATGGCTGAAATCACCACTAAAAGAATTGTGATAGAACTGATGGGAAGTAGGTTCATGACACATATCTCTCTCATTTTTGTTAAATTTGCTGGTCCAGTTGAAAGATAGCTCATGTAAATGTGCAGAAATGGCTTAGTGGGTGGCTAACCCAACCACCTATCTCAGTGGCGACCAGAGTGGAGGCACATGGAAACATAAGAGCAGGGCAAGCACAGAGGTAATTCCCTCCAAATATCCTTCCAGTTTCTAGCTAAGGTGTCTTTGTCTGTTCCTTTTTGACCTAGGTTTAAAGGCTAACAAATTAAATACTTAGGTGTTATTTGTTGCTCTTCAGAGCAGTAAGGGCAAAGGCTTTCTGCCACACTGAACACAGTTTTTGTCCCTAGCATAAAATTTCTAAGACATAAAAAGAGAAACAATGATTCAAGTGGTAATAAAAAAGAAAAGCAGTCAGGAGGCCATTCAGAGACCAAGTAGTACAACAGAGGTGTTAGAAGCAAGTATGGATAAGAGAGACAGCAACACAGCTGGAAAAAACTCAGCAGCTAACATGAAAGGAAATGCTCTCACTAAGGCAAGGCATTGAAGGAATTCAGCACGCAACATGGTTCTTGTGACCTGTGTGGAGCACGTATTGGAAGAGAAGAAAAGCAGTAACTTTCCGATACTCACCTGAGAAGGGTCACCATACTATCTCATGCACAATTAGACATTTTAAAAAATCCTGACAAATTCTGAATGCTTTGCCTATTGCCAAATTGTGATAACATATTATACAACAACGTTCTCACGGTTTGCTAATTTCAAATGCAATATTTGTTTTGTCAGTAAGATTCTTTTAAAATTAATAAATGCAAACCACTCCAATATATGGGGAGTAAGAATTATGTTGTCACTGTCATAAGGATTTGACAAGGAAGCAAACCACATTTATTTATTTATTTATTTATTTATTTATTTAGCAGTCAGTAAGAAATTCTAGCACTATTCATTTGAACTTGTGTTATGTTTTACCCCCCTTTCCAGCTTGGTCAGCAGCTAAATACAAGCGGTTGTGATCCCAAACCCTCGTACCCTCAGAAGAAGGGAAATGAGAGAGATACTTCTAGGTTGGAAACTAAAAATAAAATAGCTTTAATGAAACAATAATAATGGAAGGGAAATAATATTCATAAAAATAATAAAATTTATACAAGTATACAGAATTGAACCCATCAATGACTATACATAACTCATGCTGCAGAGTAGGCAGCGTAAAGATCACAGACTGGACTCAGCAGCAGATGGGAGCTGTACACAGGATTTGGATTCAAGAATGCACAGATCTGAGATTGGGAGAAAAGGATGGATGAGGTTCTTACTAGAGTCCAGGCATTGAAGAAGACCTGACCCTCATCATTCCTCAGTTTTATACTGACTATGACGTATATGGAATAGAATACTCTGTTGGTCAGTTTTGGGTCACCTGTCCTGTCTGCTCCTCCCTGCAGGTGCTTCCCTTTTTTGCCCCTTTGACCGATAGCATTCCACCAACTTAAATTTGGCCTTGGTCTCCAGAGGGATATGTATAAGCAATGGCCTTTCTGCATATCAGTGTCCCATTACTTTGATGAAAATCATAAATTTTGAGCAGTATCACTTCTGAAGAGAGACACTGTCCAAAAAAACCCCATGTAGTTAAATTTCAGAAGATGAAGTTACTTAGATGAGGCTCAGCTGAGAAGTTAGAAAATTGATTCTGTTTTAGCTCAAAGCAGAAAAAGTGTGACAATTTCAAAGGCAGGATTCATACCTGTACCATTTTGGAGTCTGAAACTCCTGATAATTTTTTAATTGGGGGGGGGGGTGGAGGAAGGGAGGGGTTTTTTATTTGTTATTATCTTCATTACAGCTTCTGAATTAAGAATTTTTTTTAAAGGAGGAAAAAGGAAAAAATCAGGATCTGGTTAGAAGTCAGATGGTAGACCTTGAAAAGTTTCCCACTTACTTTAATGAACTTCAGATCATTCCTTTGTTGTACGAGCACTTTACCATCCAAATATTTTAAAATATTTTACATAATATTATATATATATGGTACTTACAAAATGTAACTACAGCCAGGGTAAAACAGACTTAAATCTAAATGGGAAGCCTGCACACAGCAGCATGTCATCTAAAAACATAGAACAAAAATTCATTTCTTGGTAACTGAAAAATCTTGCAAATTTTATTCCTTTTCTCTGTGGCTCCTCAACAAGGAAATAGTAAAAGAAAACAAAGTCTTCATTCTCAATATTTCTCAGAATGACAACAGTACAAAACCACAAAGACAGTGAGCTTCTCGGAAATATTAATAGAAGTGTCTATTTCAGGAGACTTCATTAAATCAACAATGTCTGAATCTGAGCTTCCAGGAATCTTGAGACTTTAGACCCAATGATTATATCTTAGGCTGTCCCCTAAGTTGGCAAATGTTATTCCAAAATACTGAGACATTTCTGCACTTAGGCAGTGCATTTCAAATTTAAAGCTTATAAGTACTAAGTGTTCATAAGGCTTTAATTTACCAGTGTCAGGGAGTCAAATACACATTGTTTCTACCATCATAGTATCTGCAGCAAACATTTGGAGTGTACTTAGAACCACCAACATACGTGTTTTGGTAAATTATTCTGCTACAAGTAATATAAGAACTAGAAGCCAACTAAACCTAGATAATATGAAAATTCTCATCTTTTGTGTTGCTTTATTTCCAAATATATTAAAAAAAAGAAGGAAATTTGAAAATGGGAGAAATATTTTAAGCCAATGCAAGATTTGAATAATTTTTTTTAACTTTTCTTATTTTCTCTCTTTGTTTGGCTTTAAGTAGCCTCAAACCTAATTTTATATAGTTATTTTTCTTCTACCAAATGAAATAATCTGTGGGTTTTATTACCTAAAGTCCAGTCTGATAAACTCATCTAGTTTATTAGCTAGATGGAAAAAGGAATTTACAAGCAAAACAAAAACTCCTTTTCTGCAGAGTTGCCTCATATAACACTGAAAAACATTATGTTAAAACAGTCCATTTTCCTTATTTTTCAGAAAAACATTATGTTAAAACAGTCCATTTTCCTTATTTTTCACACATTCAACCACAGTTGATATCATAGGTTTCAAATATATTTGCTTTCAAACATATCAGGAGGAAAGCCTTGGAAGTCTGTTTGCATGATGTTGAATTACATAGAATCATGCATTAATTGTGTGGTGGTAACTTATGCTTGCCACTGCTGCAGCAGCAGGGGATTGCTCCCTGGATGAAAAGAGGCTTGGAATCAGAAGGTCGAGACTTCATTCCTTTCATTGAATTTCCTGAACTGAAAGCAGAGAGCTGAAGGCAGAGATGTTCTCACTCTTCCATAGAACATTTAATGTAACTTAGATATAGTGGCTGGTCATACATAAAACCAAAGGCAGAGCGAATTAAAAATCTATAATTTTGGAATTTCCATTAGTAAATTTAGTTTATTTAGGAATGTATGTTCTATTTAGGAAACACTTAATTTTAATTATAGTGTTTGAGAGTATAGAAAGTTTCCAGACAGGATACTTTACTACATTTTCAAATTCTCTATTCTCATCTATTCCCAGTAGGCAAAACAGACAAGGCAACTCAAAAACACATCAAAACCTCAGTAAGGTCTCTACTTTAAATAAAAATGTATTTTTATTTAAATGCAATTTTACTATTTTTGAAATTGTATGCAATAAGTGTCTGAAACTGTTCCATTTGCTTTTTGTTGCCCAAGTTGCCATATAATTTTCTATTTTTTTCTAAAACTGTGATGGTTTTAATTGCTTATTGCTTAGATTGCCCTTTTGAGAAAACCTTCAAGTGGCATGTAATTATAAGATTGTATATAAACACCTACATAATCACATGCATAAAGAAACACGTGAAAAATAAAAGAGCAGGAGTAATGAAACAGAAATCTGTCTGAAGTTTCTGTGTTCTAGTGTATCATTGCATACTTTGAAAATATTCACAACCAAAGCATACAAAACCAAATTTGGCACCTGAGCCACTGTTTGGATTTTTGTGTTCAAAGCTAGGTAATTTAATGCTAAAGGGCATGGGTTTTGTAAACACTGCACGACTAATAGGCTGTCCTAAGTATTATACCTGAAATTTCCCAAGTGTGTCTGAATATGAACTGGTTTCCTTTTGGACCATTTTAATAAAGTCAAGCCTTAGGAAAGAAAAGATAGATTAAGGGGGTTAGTCGTTCAGTTTTATGGGAACTCATTAAAAATAACAATTAACAAACAACTATGTCATTTTATTCAAAAGTTAGCAGAGTTAGTTGTAATGTTACTTACTGTGCTGAAAGCAGAAAGCATTTCTTTTAAAGCACCTGGAAGTGGGATCTTTGCTTTTTAAAAATGAAATGTGAAAGAATGAACTACTTCTAACGCCTATTAATGGTACACAGAAGGTAGTTTTGAAAGGCGCTATTAATATCTGCTTCTTCCTTTTAGTCTGAAAGTTAATAAGAACAACTTCAAAACACACATTTATTTAAAAGAGTTTCATATTTCTTGTTTTGTGCTCAGCAAGCATGTAGGTCTTTACATATGGCTGATTTGTGGAGACTGCTTCATAGAAGGAATTGTCACTTGCTTCCGTTTAAATTGGGGTCTGAAAGGCTATGTGTAACAGCATTCCTGATAATTGGTCCTATTGTGAAACACTGTCATGGCAAATGTTCTGAGCACAAAACAGACTACCTCCAAGGAAAAGAAAAACAACACTATCCTGCTTCAGCAGCACAAATTTAGATCCTAATTGCATAGAGTAAATGCAATTATATCTCACATAATGCAGATGCCAAACCTGAAATTTGGACTATGTATCAAATAATACAGAGTTGCCACAGAGCTTAAAACAAAGACATGGAATGCTACATTTTGAATTATTCTCTAAATATAAAAGAAGAAAAGAATCCATCTGTCTTTTCAAAGTGTGCTACACTGCTACACGTTTCTTTTTAACTCGCTTTCTAGCAGACCTTTGCTACTCCATTAAAACATTTTTCAACATGTCATATATATTTGCAGTGTAGCAATCCATAGTTTATTCATCTTGAGTGGCTAACCTTTCTCAAAGCAATTTAGCAATGCTTCTCCTTCTTTCCTTTTGTAAAATCTCATCTGAATGGCTCTGAAGCAAAACTGGGCAAGGACTGACCTCAACATAAATCTTTTTAAAGATTAAAAAAGGAAACCTTGGGGATTTATTTATTTGTCTTGGTTCTGTACATCAGCTTTGCTTTGATTCTAGTTTTCATGCCTTTTTTCTGTTACCTAGGTGGAGCTAACACTAGAAAAAATTAATGTATTTTTTCCAAATATTTCAAGTGAGAACAAACCCAAATTTCCCAAAGGCTATTACATAACATGATCCTACAATATAACCAGCTTAATTTATAGTTACATTCAAACATTTTGAAATTCTCTTCTGATCCATCAACCAAAATATCCATCATTGTTTAGGACATGAAGCTTCACTTCGAGGAATGCTTGATAGTTCGGATGGATATGAAAAGTCAGCTGAAAAAATTCTAAATTAATTAATTTTAAGTAAAAGCAATACAAACTTTAGCTACAAAAATTAATATTTAATTTGCATAATTCATTTGGATAGATTACATAGCTGTTTTTAATATTTCAGCACTGTCATTCTTTATTGTAGACAGTATCTTATCATATACAGTCAAAAATCATAAGGCCTCAGGAGGATACTTCCTCACAAAACTGTATGCAAAATATTCATTAGTTTCATGTACTAGTGGCCACTCAGATAAATAATGACAAATCCTCACACCTGTTTTTTAATAGTTTATATTTGCAAATATGCATATAGACTTACTATAAGTTTTTCAGAGTAAATATTCCTGACTTTTACTTCTGCCCTGCAGTTGAAATAGCAATGATTCAAAGTGTAGATCGAGAGTAATAAAAGGAACCCACAGAAGTATGTAGGCAAAGCATCACTCTCCAAAGAAGAATGTTTTTCCCCTTGGGTATTCCCAATTACACTTATCAATCAGGTGTGAGGTAGGTGTCACAATAGAGCCACTTCACTTTGTCAACCAAACAGGAAGAGGTTATTGGCCTGGCACTCATAACATTTATTGGATAAAAGCAGCAGATGATAAAGGCTCATTTGATCACTGCATCATCCACACTGATGCTGAAAATGAAACGTGTAGTAAAACAAAAATACATTCACAAAAAGTTTAAACTAAACCTTCAAGTCTGAAGACAGTTCAGATATCCCACTATTTAGGCCTAATAAAACTATGACATAATCTTTTAAAATAGGAATAAACAACTACACAATCATGTTACGATCAAATATAAGATATGCATATTTGCAAGTCCACTTACTCTGTCAAACCAGGAGTGCCATTAAGCAATCATCATTTTTGATTGTCTCTGCTATTTCAGAAAAACCTTTTATGTTTGCACTCTATTATTTCTTATGAATTCGTATTTGGAAGCTAAGGATAAAGTACACAAAGCTCTCAGAAAACAGTTTAAAAGAGTATTTTATTCACTTTTTTCAACAGCAACAGCCTTCCTTACAGTTGGGCCTGAACTCCTTCAGCTTCCTCAAACTGGAGGATTCTACCACTTTGCTACACAGTCTGCTTTTAATCCTATGCACTGGAGTACATGTTTTTGCTGATATTACAGCACTGTCAGGCACAGGCACAGCAGGCTGGCTAGGCTTTCCATGCATTTCCCCGTGCTTCCAGGTGGATTTAAATTTATTGACTAACCCATCTGTATTTTTTCTTAACCGTTACCAGTTTCGAAAGGGTACACAGCCTTCAGCTATGCTAAACCCTCTGCAGCTCTGCACGTTGGCTTTCCCACTCATCTATAGTGCTGCTCCCTTGACCTAGAGAATTAACTACTCTAGAGTCCCAAACACCTCCCTCACAAGACCCCTAATAAGAAACATACACCCCTCAGGCCTACTCAGAGACCTACATTAATTATGCTAATCAGAGTACCATGGCTAACCCATTTAAGTTTAATTAGCTGTTACCTTTCTTCCTAAAACACCTTGCCTTAGGGACATTTTACCTCTTTTAAGCTAGCTGGAGAAGTCAATCTCCTCTTGCAAACTTGCCCCTTGGTTGCAGACTTTCAGTAGGGAGATTTTCACAGCAATAAGCTTCTCAAAAGCCTTAACGAAGCTTCTTGTTTCCTGAATACTTAAAACTGGACAATATACACATTGGAATTTGAGCTGAGATCAAAAGCAGCTTATTTCAAATCACAGGAAATTTAAAAGGAAGCTAGCAAACTCCTACTTGAAGTACTTTACTCTCATAAGAATGGAGTTGTGAAGTCAAAGGAGGAAGAAAAATAAAATAGTTGTGTATGTTGATAAAGTGACTTGTTCAGTAAAATGGAAATCCCTAAGGAAGAGTTCAGAATAGCAAAGAATCTTCACATTATGAAGTCTGTTTGGGTTTTTTTTAGGTTTTAAAAAGTTTTAGGTTTTAGGTTTTTAAAAGTTGGTATTTCATTCTGGCTGTGTATAAAGTCAATAATGACCGAAAAAAATCATTGGGTTCAATGAAATCTTTTAGGTTAACCCAAAGACTTTAGCCCAAGTAAGTGAACTGTTTCCACTTTTACTCAACAAATACGGGAAAATGCTTTACTTTGACAACGATAATAAAACTTTAGTATTGTATTTATTTGGTTTATCCTCAAAGTTTAAAGTAGTTATTGTAATGAACCTGTTCTTATTTACAAGCACTAAAAGAAATACAATTTTGAACAGAGGGACAGTAGTTAAAATAAATCCTGAAGTGACCAATATCATATAACAAATAACAATTTAAGAACATTTAGTAAGTGATATAAGAATTCAGGTACACCATTCTTCAAATATTTTATGCCATTCAAACCTCTTTATTCTAAAGAAAATGTTGAAACCCTGGAGAGATTCCTTCAAATATTCTAAGGAATACAATGCTCTATAATGAATAATAATACAACTTACCTTCCTATTAAAGCGTAACTTTGCCTCGCACTACGGTCTGTTTAGGTTTTCACCTGTACAATCAAAGTAATGAGAGGTATATATGGATTTATTCTCAATACTTCTAAATAAAGATGATAGTCGCAGGTTTTTATTTGTGGTTTATTTGGGGTTTTTGTAATATGCAAAAGTACAAAATACATCAACCTCTTAGGAAATATTTCTACTGATTTCGGTAAGACTTTTTATTAAGTGAAGATTGCAAGATTAGGTCCCTGATTTTACATTCCAACAACATCAATATGCTGTGCAAGTATGGCTTCTATACAGGCACTGTTCTCGAAAGGCTGTAAAATCCAGAATACTTTGTAGTAGTTCACTGCTTTGCAAAATGCCAACTATTCATACTTCTCCAATTAATACATTAGTAGTATGCACTTAAACAAAAATAGGAGCCTCTGACTGAAGTAAAGAAGACCCTTATGAAGCTAAATGTTACATTTCCAATTATAACACTTGGGAAACAGTAATAGGAAAGCATGCTGGCTGTTACATTCCAGAAGAAACAAGTCAAAACTGACTTTCTTGGAGGTTTTCTTTTTTCCCTTATCACAGCTCTACACAGTGACACCTTCTGACCTATCATGTAGAAGATGTTCAGGTTATTCAGCTGTTAGAATATACTCCAGCAGCAAGTATGAAATGAATTTCCTATTGAAAGTATGTTAATAAAATGTCAGCAGGTAAAAGTAGTGGCACATGATGGAGAAAAAACAACTTCGAAAATACCCTATCTAATGTTCACATTTGGAACTGAACAAGTAGTTGCCTGAAGCTTCCACTGTAATCAAGAAACTCCATATCTTGCAAATTATATTAGGAGATGGATTCCTCAAACCACATAAATAACCAGCAGTACATATGAAGTGCAGATAACATGTTTCCAAAAATGTTTATTTGGGATACAACAATTATTATAACAAAATTCTGCTGTGGATTAGCTCCCTTAGCTCTGTTAAGGTCAGGTTGTCTGTAGCTGGTGTATAGTCCTTATAAAACAGCATAGCACTGAAAAATAAAAGACTGAAATTATGATATTAACATAACAAAAGTGAAGTCACAAAATACCGTTTCCCTAAGTTTATGGTTTGTTTTTACTTTAAGTTTACTTTAATTTTTACTTTAAGATTTAGGCTGTTTAACTCAATACCCCATCTACTTAAGAGAGGAATTTAAATATCTGATACCAGTACATAGAAATTACATGCTATATGCTTACGTATAACCTGTTCAAGTGGCAGAAGAGTTTCCTATGAAATGTGTATGTTTCCCGTGCCAAAGATATTGGGTGAATCTCTAAAACTTCTCTTTCAAAGCATTAGAAGACTATCCTAAACACAGTAATATAGTTGACTAGATAATCACCAAAGTTACTTGTACTGTACAAATCCTCTCTTTGTGATAGTTTTATGTAGGCTGCAAAGTGAGAGGATGTGGTGAATCGTGCAGTAAGTCAAGGATTTATTAGAGTATGGTAGTGACTCAGGCAGAGGATGGTAGTGGAGAGGAACAGTACAAACCAGTAAAATTCAGAAGAGCCATTCCTTTTCAAGTCTTCTCACTCTTCACCTCATAGTTGCTTTTAATCCCTCATGGGTACTTCTATTTTCTGTGAATTCGTGTCACTGTAAAATAACAGTGAGTTAGAGAATGCAATTTAGAAGGATGGTATGCTATAGCAACAGAAGATGTGGTAGGGGAGCTGCAAATGAGAAGTACTGGTCTCTCTTTGCTCAGTGTTGAGTTCTGAAGACTTGTAGGAAGAAAAAGAAGCCCTCAAGATCTGGAAGGATCTGCAGGCATGTTTTTGGAGAGAAACAAAACCTCTCTCCCATCAACAAGCTTCCTCAAACTGGATTTATTTTCTGATGTTTTAACTTTGCAAGCAAGAGGCCAAAGTAGTTTTTCACGTTCACTGAAGACAACAATGAACTATGATGTTCCACTTTCAAAAGTTGTCATGCTACAGTTTTTATCAGCCTTTCACCTTCATTGCTAGTCAGTAGTGGGATTTTGATGTTAGTCTGTTCTTTCTCTGCTCTCCAATCATCAGCTGCAGAGAAAGAATAGGTGAAAATTCCTCTGGTGTCATGAATTAGTAACTTTCAACAATCTCTAGAACTTTTAGAGAGACATCCTGCCTGGTATTTAGAATTTGAAGACTTAAAAATTAATGTTTTGTGGTGATTTTCGTCTATGGGGCAAACTGAACAGGGAATGTTGTTGGATGCATTGAGTATTTAAATGTGAGACATAGTATACCCTAACAAAATATACCTCAGAATATTTATAAAATGCTGGATAAACTGCTCTACATTATGCTTTGCCAAATAGATCTTGTCCCTCCCTGTTTTTTTATAATAAAAACTGAGTCTTATTGTGCTTTTTTTTCACTTTGAGCACTATATCTGTGCAAAACCTTAAGAAACACATACAAACTTAGTTTAAATGATTCTCACACAGAGCAACACCATGTCTCTTCGACATGCAGTTCTTAAGACCCTACTGCAAATAGCATCTACATTTTCACTCCTCCAGAGTATTTTTTTAATAGAAGATTGAAGCATCTTTTCTTTTCATTATCAATATAAATTAAAAGCCAAGCATATTTGGGGATTAGTTGGTTTAGCAGTTATGACAGTTTTATAAAACAGCACGTCAAAACTATGGAGTTTTATATGTGGGATAATATGATTATCTTAGGCTGTGCCTGCGTTACCAAGTAATTCAGTGTGATAGGAGTAGAGCAGGAGAGAAAAAAAATTGGTGCTGAGGACCTAACAACTACACTATGCAGTTTCTTCCTGCTCCTGTGTTGCCCTCATCCAACCAGATGCTCTAAGCCCAAGAGACAGGATTAGCCTGGAAGGATACTCCGTGAGATCTGGAGCACTCACCTGTGGGTTTTAGGTAGCCATGAGCTGGTGGAAGCTCAACAAACTAACCTAGCTATCCAATACCTAGAAAATCAAATTTAGGAAGCAAATATCCAAATACCTCTTTCTTCATTGCTAAATCATTTTTATATTTTAATTAATGTTAAATCAGTTGTAGAATAATAGAGATACAGTGTTCATTAAAACCAGGAAAAATATTTTTTAAAAAAATTATTTTGCTATAAAAAGAATACAAAATACGGAATGTTCAGTCTAGCGTACCAATAGGGAGAAGGAGGCATAGTGATCCAAGGGGAAAAAGTAAAACACTCTGACAAAGAAATGTTCAGAAAACTAGGGGAAAAAGAAAAATAAATTGTGTGAAGCTGAAATGATTCATTGTTGCACCCCACTTAAAGTGAGCACTTTGGAATCACTGGTATGGCATCCAGAGTGACACAAATCACTCAAGAGGAGGATGTGAACAATAGTTAACTAAAAAAAAAAAAAATGCTCTGAAACAGTGCATACAAATAATCGACCACCTTTAAGCAATAGAGAATTGTCGAGAAAGCACAAAGGCTGATGTTACTGCAACAATCTGCAACTTAGAAAACACTCATTTTCTTTTTTCCATTTTCATTAAAGTTTATTATTTTTTTAATTTTCTTTTTCATAAAAATTCAATATTTTCTAAATATTTCACTGATTTGGTTCTTGACGACATTATTCATTTTACTTCACTAAATTTTCATATAATTTAATCTCTGTAAAACTTACCTTTGTTATTTATTGGAAACTTTTGTCTCACTTCTTTCAAAATATCAATTTTGAACTGTATGTACACATATGGAAAGGATTTGTCTAGCTGTTATAGAGACAATTTTATCTTCAGTCTTTTTTTGGTTAAAGTGGTGCTAGAGAAGTGTTCATGTTCATTCTAACCTTAAAAAAACCCTGGTTTTCAGTGAAAAAGAAGATGAATTGTATACCATACACGTTTGAGACCTGTTATTTTCAATAATAACATGTGATAGAAGCATTCATTACAGACAAGAAATATCTTATTCTAACAGTTTGCCATGGTAGAGTTCATGTTGAGTGTTTAGATGCTGACAACAAACAGAAAGAAGGCAAATACAATTGGCTCTTTTCCAGTAGATGGCATTCAGTATATATATCAAAATAGCATATTTCCAAGACACATTATTATTTTGTCTCAATCTGCAAGTTCAAGGTAGCATCTTAACACAAGACAGAGCTAAACAGATATATCTCCTAGTTGGTAGTACTGTTCTTTTCCCACCTCTGCAGTAAACCTAATCTATTTTAAGAGCACTTCTCTCTCAATTTTCAGATATCATCCACAGGTTGCTAGAAATACGCAAAGCTACCTGAACTCCTGAGTTAGACAGCTTTTCGAAAGAAACATGCATTGTCAACCAGACAAATATTCTCTCTCATATGTTTTTGCAGATTAAAGCACAGTGTTTCGTAATAAGTATGGGTCAGATCTTTGAAGACTGTACATCTGAAGACCCCTTCCACACCGTAGTTACTCCCAGCTAAGGGATTGGTTTACATCGTCTTGGGACTTTTTTAGTTAACGTATTTTTTTGCTCCCTTCTCAGGTAATATTCAAAGTAATGCTTCTTGTATTTTTAATACTGTTACTCAAATTAAATTATAAAATAGAAAATTCTAGTGAATTAAGCAGAAATATATTGAAAGTTTTTGGAATAATCAAAAAGAGTCTGTAAGAATAACATTTTCTGAAGGAAAGTAGGAATCTTTGAACATATGGAAATTATAATGTTTTGAAGAACACATACAGAATCTGTTCTACCCGAAATATTTAACTGCCTGAAAAGCAGTAACTTGTTCTCATAGCCATACCAGTACAGCACTCCAGCCAAATTAATGTTGTGGGGTTTGCTCTGCTTTTAAACAAGACTAGTCAAGGACTGATACCTGTATTAACACCTTTAGTCTACTGCAAGTGCTGAAATACAAAAGCAATGCAGTGAGAAAGTCCTCTCTAAAATCTAGTAAAACCTATATACCTTAGATAACTATTTTAGCATAGGACAAGTGTCCTTGGAGAGGTATTCGTCTATGATTTGAAGAAGCCAAACAGCTTAAAGGAGATCTAAGTTTTAGACAGGTAATGATAAGTGAGAAGAAAATGCCGAGTTCTGTGACCTTTTATTTTGTACTGTTAGATCTTATTCCAATTCTATTATTCAAGTCCTCAAGGTCTCTTAACTCTTCACAGTATTCAAGTGCTGCTTTGTATTTACAGTTACTCTCACCTTTATGCTACCAGCAAATTTCATGAAAACATTTTTGCTTTTTGTCCCAGGGTCATAAATGAATATATTGAATGGCATCAATACTGAAGAAAACTTTGAGGAACTCCACTATTAACCTACTTACAGCCAAATACTTTCACTTTCAGCATCAGAAATTTTTATATTCTCTTCAATCAAAGTGTAAAGAACTTGAGTTACTTTGCGTCTTTCTAGGCTAGAAATATCAGAAAATTATAGGCATTCAGAATTAGATGTTGGAACACCTGATTTCTGCAAAGTAGTAAAAGGATGGTAAAATGGTCTGGTCAAGGAGTTCAGGAGTGCAGTTCAGTTGTCTACACCTCAACACTGGGCACTCTGACCAAGAGCAATTGTTTTAGTGGGCCTTCTGTTAGTTGTGTGCCATTTTTGTTGTCTCCTTATGGACATATAGTGTACCTTAAGATATTTTAAAAGACACCAGAGGACAGCGTTCAGGCAACTGATTTGTGCCCTTTGTTAATCTATTTGATGTGGGCAACAGGTTTTGGTACAAGTGTGGCTGCAGGGATGGCCCCTGTGAGACGAAATCAGGGTTGCCCTGTGCCAGACATAGCCTGTTGAGGCTAATTCCACAACATATCCACAACAGGCCAAAGATGAGACCTTTAGCCAACTTGATGGTGGCCCTGCAAAAATAAAAAGAGAGGAGAAGAGAAGGGAAGAAAGAGTAAGAAACAAGAGAGGAAACACCAAGGTCAACAGAGAAGAAAGTACTCCATGGTAAAGCAAGTACACACACCCCTTCCCCGAAAGTACTGAAGCCCATGAAGGACCCATGCCAGAACAGGTACACCCCTTGAAGGGACTACATTCTACAGAGGTCCTACATCAGCGCAGATAGTTCACAAGAGGGATTGTGGACTGCAGATGAGCCCATGAGCCCATGCTGGAGCCCATATTATTATAGTATAATAACAATTATATGTTACTTCTTATGACATTACTTAATATGAAAGTAAACTATGGTTTAGGCGCAATGTATTTCTTACTAACTGGAAGGAAAACCTTTCACTTTTTAACACATGGCTGAGTTGCAAAATTCTGAATCCCAGGAATACTGGTATACAAGGTACCCGAGAAATGGAAAGGAGACATATTATCAAAGCATAGAGCTGCAATTGGTTTACACAATATTTGACAAGCATTAGTTAGATACCTAAAATTATACCCTACAACCACTCAAAAGCCATGGGGAAGAGTCTGCAGGTTTGGTAGATTGCTTTCTACAATCGCTGACTATGCAAGGAGCATAACTGTTTTGTCAGATCTGATGCTTCATATGTTTTCTACAACTAAAGTTAACAGGATACTGTGAACAATGACCATCAAAATCCCACCAGAAATACATTGAAAATTCTATATGCCTCTTTAATAACTGACTTCTTTACCCGTGTTTTCTGTATCTTAAGCATCGTCTGGGTGCAAGGCTGTGTGCTCCTGAGAGGGCTTTGTGTGGCTTCTAGTTAACAATCAGAGGGTAGAGAGAGGAAGGTGTTTGCCCTCACCCCACTGACCTGTGGGTCAGGTCCACAATGGACTGTCCTGGGTGGTCTGCAGCAGAGGAGCGATGGGCGGGGCTGGGGGCAGGTGTTGCTGCTCCCACACACACATCTGACTGTGCATGCACGCCCAAAGTGTTCATGTGGAGGTTATTCTGGCAAGGGTCTATTGAACTGCTGGTGACCCCTGCAGACCTCAGCCCCAGCTCCAGAACTTTCCCAAAGGAACTTCTGCACATGCCCCAATTCAAGGACGTCCCCAGCAAGGCTATCTCTCACACGCTGACAGTGCACAGACTTGCCTTAGAAATAGTTCCTGCCAAGAAGGCACGGAGCACGTGGCCAGCACCCCATGGACCACACTTCCTGAAGAAGGACTGCTGGACTAGCCAGAGGAAGTGCTGCTGCACTGGACCATGCTTCCTGAGGAACTGCTGTGCTCCACTGGTGGTGATCATTTTTCTTTTTCCCTGCTACTTCTTTATGCTCTGTCTTGTCCTGTTCTTATTCTCTTCCCTTATCTTACCATAAGTTTTTTTTCTCTTGGCACTTCGGTGTGTTGGAGAGAACCTGAGTTGTGATTTGTTTAGCAACTTTCCTGTGTTCAAGTATCAGATTGTGAACTGAGCAGATTGAAATCTGCTTTGCCGCTTTGAGAAGTTGTGATTTGGAGTGCACCCAAGTATCTGAAGTTGGTTTCAGTCTTTTTTAATTTGGCTCTGTCCAAAATAAGTACTGGATTTGAATTTGCCCTGGGAAGATTTTGTCAGTCTCTGGACTTGCCAAGAATGCTCTACGTGTCTCCATCCTGCTGAGCAGGTCAATCAGGTTTTGGCCTTAACAGCCTCCAAATCAGAGAATATGGCTAAGTGAATAGATCAATGTATTCAGTATTACTTCACTCTCTGATGAGCAATACATTATACCTACTAGGATTAATTCTACCAATTTTTGTGAAAGTGAGTTATTTGCATCATTAACTACGATTACTGCTTCAAAAATAGACTCAAAATGTTCATATTCCCCATTTTCTGCTAGAACAGAATTCAAAGCTCTCATATGTTCCAAAATATATTATTTAAAATTTTTCCTATAATACTGCCACTTTACAGAATTTGATAATATATTTCAGGTTGTTGTTCTATATTCAGGCCAGCTGTGGTAGGAATACAAATTAGGCAAAATATTTCAGAATACTACTGCAATAAGACTACAGTATGCAAAGACAGGTACACTGTTCAAGAGGAATGTACAAAAGAACCTAAATGAAAGTCGCTTCAGTAACTTTACAAATTGATATGTGTGCCTCTGTGGGATAATACATTGCTTTCCCACACTTAGCGAGGGGCTGTCTAGAAAATAAGAAACATAAGGTTCAGGTGTCTGGATGGGTTCTTGCCTCAGGACACACAGTTGATCCATGTGGGATTAAAAATTTTTAATCCTTTTTTTTAAGATACACATAATGGAAGACAAACAACCTCTATTTTTCACCACTGCTCACTCATTAAAGTGTATGCCAGGAAATAGAATGGCTAGGTTCTTATGACTGCAGCTCCACTTTCACAGAAGAGTCTTTTCAGAATTAAGCTGCTCCCTGGTACTGTTCATCAAGAGTGCTGTTCACTTGCTGAAGATGAGCCATGGTGCAAGAAAGAGTGGAAAAGATCTTCACCAATCCTAAATAGCGATGGGCAATGTATCAGTACCATAGTAGTATCACAATTTTACAGGTAATGTATACTAACATTCTTCAATACTAATTCTATTCTGATATCACTCGATCTGCAGCCCCAGTGTTTTACCTACTTCACTCCTACCCTAGTGGCCCAAACCTCCTGAGACTCTACCTTTACCCTCCTACTTCTCTGCTCCTGACCTACAGCAATCTGGAGCTGATTTGCAGGAGTTTTATGGAGTAGACATGAAAAGAGGTCCCTTTTGCCTTCATTGACACCTCAATCAGCAACTCCCCTTGCTGTCTACAACAACATCAAGGCTAAAAAGAGCTTGTATACATGCTTCACTGGAGGGATAGTGGGCTGCAAGAGAGGAGTGGTTCAGGGAGACAAGTTGTTTGGTAGAGATGTTAATGCATATGAGTTTCAGGATAGGTGATAAAAGGGCAGTCAAAGAGCTTCCAGCTGCACATTCTACTGAAATTTTCCCCACAGAGTAAAATCAATCAAAAACTGCCTTCAGGCATTCAGTGAGGCAAAATCAATTGTAGAGTGGGGAAAATGCATCACTGAAGAGAGATAGCTTACCTACCCTCCATAGTCTCCCAGAAATCCATGATGTTTTTTTTCAAAATGTTTAATAACTTGAAATGTGTTAACAGGATTTAGATTTTTTTCATATTTTTGCTGTCATGTCATGCACAATCCAAACTGTATCATCCATTTATAATTCTTCATTTTCAGTCTTTTCTCAATGATAATTGTTTCATTTGCGTTCTGGGAATTCTTTGGTTTTTTCTAATACCTAGAAACAGCCAAAGGAACAGTCTTTTAAATGTAGAAATTGATTAATTTCTTTACCAAAAAAAACCCCACAATCAAAAAATACCACCAAAAAAACCCCATAAAAATAGGACAAAGCATTTACATCTTTCCACGGTCATTTTTCCAGTGAAGAGAAAATGGAAGAAGTTCTTATATTCATTCTCATTCAAAATGAACACTTTCTTGAAATATGAAAATGTCTTACAGAAGGGCAATTCAGAGCATCAGTCAGCTCTGCCTGAAAGTATCTTTCTACATTCATTCAACCTCAGAAGCAAGTCTGTGATTGTTTCCAAAGGTTCTGAAAAGCTGTATTGTATTTTCACTTTAAAATGCACATTAAAGTATTACATATGCTCCAATGTGCATTCTCAGCAGCAAAAGTGCTTTTAACCCCCAACTTTTAAAAGCAGCTGCAGGGATTTGTTCCCCAGAGGAGAAAGTCTTTAAAAGGCCAGCCGAATTTCTAGGTTCCTGAGGGACCATACTAGGCTTGTTTGATTTGTCTCTGGGGTCTTGCATACAGTTCAGCTGAGAGAAGTGCAATTTGTTCAGTTATGTTTGCTGATCATTCTTTTTTAACCAATTCAGCAAGTACAAATAAAAAAATTGGAATAACCAGCCAACACAGGAAATAGCTAAAGTGCACAAACTTCCATTCTACAATTACACCTTCAAGAACTGTATTAATTGGAATTTTCCCTGCACGTATAAGTACATAAGGATTATATGCTTTTTCTTTCCCTGAGAAATTAAACATTCACCGTCACTCACGAGACTGAGTTACATTTCTCCATTCATTTCTCATAGGAAAAAGCAAGAGGGAATTCTGGGTTACCTGAACCTATCAGTCTACCATGTCACCAAAGTACCTCAGTAAACAGCAAACTTTCAGTTATGTTCTGTGTAACTATTAGAAGAGATAAAATTCTGTGAGAAAGTACTTGAAATTCCTTTTTATTTTTCTCCCAGGATTTGGAATGATACATTAATTGCTTTAGCACATAATCAAAGTTGGTATGAATGTTGCTTTAGTTTTCTTCTGTGAAATAAAGCACAAACTGCTTCACAGGAAGTTTTCATGAAAATTATTAAATCTTACTCTGAAGGCATTGAGAAAACATATATCAAAATAGTCTCTGGTCCAATTATTTTTCACTTCCAGCAAATAAAAAAGATAATAGCTGATAATTAAAATGGTTATATGATATACTAAGCACAGTCAGCTGCTCAGAGACAGGAATAGATCTTAGATTGACAGGTCTTTGTCCAGAGCCCAGATGTGGTTTGTGGAATAATCCTTATATTTTTTCTTCAACATTTTATTCCCTGCTCTAAACTGACTGTCATAAGAGAGCATTTTCACACTGAATTCTAGCAGTTCTAGCATGGTCAGACGACAATGATAACTTTAAAGCTTAGCTTCGCTTTTAGATAAGGTTGGACAGAAAACCAGGAGACACTCTTTAGTGTACCCTTTTTTGCCTCTGAGATGTTCTATTCGCTTCCATGTCATGCCAGTTCCTGGCACAAGATTTGCCGTAACTTAGTGTGAAAATGCTAATATAAATTTGACTACTAAATATTCCACAAAAGATGGAATACTCCTTTACTTGAAAAAAAATAAAGCATTATTTAAAACCAAGCATGGTATGGTTTTCAAATATTTTTTTGTTACTACCAAAGGCAAAGGTTTCAAATAAATCAATCTACATGGAAAGAAATAATTAAAATTCAAAGCAGTGCAATAGCAATGCATTGTTATGGTAATAACTGTAACAAAGATTGAGCCAATTCTCATTATTACTTGAAAAATAGTCTACTAATAAGAATAAAAACCTAAATACCTAAATCAATCATATTGTGATATGTTTTACTTCTGCTTTGCAAATGTTATGTAGTCATCCTGGAATTCACTATTTCATAGCCAGTCAATAAAAGATGTATCTCAATTTTATTTATCCTTCCTTCTCACCGAGTTATGTGTATAGTATCTCTACTAGTTCTGAGAATATAACAATCTACCCAGGCTGCATTATTTAGTTTTATGGCACAGTCAGTATGTCAGATTAATACTAGATATACTTTTTTACATTTATACCTACTACCTTGGCCAAAGAAATGAGAAAGGATGCCTGTCCATGTGAACAGGTCAGCTTCAGATGTGATTTCTGTCAAAAATAAACAAAAATAAGTTTTTGTTGCAAAAGGTAACATAAATCATTAAAGAAAACATGAAATTGCAAGCTTACTGCAGTGCTCCTTAGGACCAGAACAGTTATTCTGTCATGTATTTAAAAATCACATAACAAGAGATCATAGATCCACAAAACTAAATTTCTAAGTACTAAATGTAGTAATATCATAGAATCATAAAATGGTTTGGGTTGGAAGGGGCTTTAAAGATCATCAGTTCCAACCTCCCCTGCCATGGGCAGGGACACCTCCCACTAGACCAGACTGCTCAAGGCCCCATTCAACCTGGCCTTGAACAGTCCCCCAGAGGGGGCATCCACAACGGCCCTGGACTCTCAGCCTGTCCTCACAAAAGAGGTGCTCTACCCTTTGATAATCTCCGTGGCCCTCCTCTGAACCTTCTCCAAAAGTTCCACATCCCTCTGAAGCTGGGGATTCCAGAACTGGAAACGGTGCTGTAGGTGAGGTTTCACAAGAGTGGAATAGAGAGGAAAAATCACCTCCTTCTCCCTTCTGGCCACGCTTGTTTTGATGCAGCCCGGGACACGGTTTGCCTTCTGGTCTGTGGGCACACATTGCTGGCTCATGTGGAGCTCCTCATCAATCAACACCTCAAGTCCTTCCCTGCAGGGTTGTTCTCAATCACATCATCTCCCATCTGTATTGATACCAGGGTTTTCCCCCACCCAGGTGTAGGACTTTGCACTTGTTGAACCTCATGAGGTTTCCACAGGCCCACTTCTTCAGCTTGCACATGTGCATCCTTCTGGATCTGTTCCATGATCATCCCAGGCACAGAGGTGAGTCTGACAGGTCAGTAGTTCCCAGAGTCCTCCTTTGTACCCTTTTTAGAAACAGGCACAATGTTGCCCTTCTTCCAGTCATCAGGGACTTCCCCTGACTGCCAGGACTTTTCCAATATTATGCAGAGTGGCTTGGCAACTGCGTCAGCCAATTCCTTCAGGACTCTGGGATGCATCTCGTATGTTATCAGTAATTATATGTAAATATGTTATCAGTAAATTACACTGCTGTCAACATGTGAAGATAAACACTGCTAATTTTTAAAGTTGAGCTGAAGTCACTTTTTTTTTAAATTCTGTCCAGGGAAAAAAGAGAGGATAATGAAGTGGTAGTAAAAGGACGCTCTGCTGTTAGCAAGGCTGAAAAACAGGCTCAGGAAACATGTTTCATCAAGAAATTTCACAGAAATCCAAACTTAGGCAATTTTGTAAAAAACAGTGAACTACTCTGCAAGTGAAAAACATACGGGAAGAAGAACAGATCAGTAGAAGCTGATTTTCATTAAAATATCCACCTTATTGTATATAACCAAGAGAGCTATAAATTTGCACTGCAGATATGGGAGGGGGGATTTTCCTTAAGAAGATAATAACATATGAAATTATTGATAGAAACCATGACTGAAATCTGAAGACAGTATAAGTAGGGTCCTCAGACAACACAGAACATGTGGTGCATGCAAAAGTGGCAGGAGGTTTGCTCAGATTAACAAGGAGCTTCTGACTAAACTCAGACTTCAAAAGGAAGCATAGAAGTGAAAGAAATTTCAGGTCACCCAGGAGGAATACAGAGACACTAACTGCTTGGTCATGCAGAGACAATTCAGAAATGTGGTTAGGAGAGTCAAAGCCCACCTGGAGCTGAATCTGGAGAGAAATGTGAAGAGTAACAACAAAAGTTTCTACAAGTACATCAGTAGAAAAAAGATCAGGGAAAACGCGGGCCCACTTCTGCATGGGGTAGAGGACCTGCTGACAAATGACATGGAAAAGGCTGAGGTAAACCATGCCTTCTTTGTTTTGGTTGTTAATGGTGAAATTTGCCTACTGAAATGGCAGGGACCTGACAACATTGGGAAAGTGTGGAGTGGGGAAAGCTAACTTTCAGCAGAGAAGTGTTGAGAGAGCTGAAAAATGTCATTGCAAGGCCACTTTTAATTACCTTTGAAAAGCCATACAATTAGGAGAGTGAGGGAAGGTTCTTGAGGACTGGAAGAAAGAAAATGTTACATCTGTTCTGAAGAAGGGCAAGGAGGAAGATTTGGAGAACTGCAAGTTGACCAGCCTCACATCAGACCCTAGGAAGATGATGGAACGTCTAAATATGGAAGCCATTTTCAGGCATATGAAGGACAGAAAGGTGACTGGGGTTCAATCAGCATGGATTTACAAAGGGTCTGAACAGTGTGAAACAGCTGGACAGGGGAATAGCAGTAGATATTGTTTATCTTGACTTTAGTCTCTCATGACATTGTCATTAGACAAACTGATGTAATATGTGCTTCATAAATGAAGAGTGAGATGAACTGAAAACTGGCTGAGATATTAGATTCAAAGGCTTATCATCAGAGCATGAAGTCCAGCTGGAGGCCAGGAACTCATGATGTACGCAATGGGTAACTACTGGGGCCAACATTGAGATCTTTATTAATGACCTAGATGACGCAATCGGGCGTACCCTCAGCAAGTTTGCAAGTTTTGCAAAACTGAGAAGAGTAGCCGATACACCATAAGGTTATGCAGTCATTCAGAGGAACCTCAAGATGTTGGAGAAATGAGCTGATAGGGATCTTAAGAAATTCAGCAAAGGGAAAGGCCAGGTCCCTGGAAGAGAAGAACCCCATGGACAAGTACAGAAAACAGCTGGAGAATGACCGTGGTAGGCAGCAAGTTGTACATGAGCCAGACGTGCTCTTAGAGCTCTGCATTAGGAAGAGCATTGCCAGCAGGTCATAGGAGGTGATCTTTCCCCTCTACTCAGCACTAGTGAGAACATAGCTGGAGTACTGTGTCCAGCTCTAGGCTCCCCTGTACAAGAGAGATATGGAGCAACTCACGCATTCCAGTGAGTGGTCACAGAAATGATTAAGGGACTTTTATCAGTCCTGTGAGGAAGGGCTGAGAGAGCTGCAACTGCTCAGCCTGGAGAACAGAAGGCTCAGGGAATCTTATCAATGTTTATCAGCACCTGACAGGAGGGAGTAAAGAAGATGGACACAGGCTGTCCTCCTTGCTACCCAAGGAATAGACAAGAGAAAATGGCCACAAACTGAAACACAGGGAATTCTATTCAAGCATAAGAAAAACGGTTTTTACGCTGAAGATGACTGAACATCAGAACAGATTGCACAGAGAGCCTGTGCAGTCCCCCTCCCTGGAGATATTCAAAAACTTTCTGGACATGGCCTTGATCTCTCAGCTCTAGTTGACCCTGCTTGGAGGAGGTAGGTTGCACATGCTGATCTCCAGAAATCTCTTCCAACCTCAGCAATTCTGTATTTTATGCGCCTATTAGAATTTGAAAGTTAAGAAGCACAGAAAGATAGCTTTTCTGCTCCAACGCTTCCAATGATGTTAAGTAAATTTACTTTTGATGGGGATCTGCCTAAGAGAGGTTTAGAGCATTAGGTGCAACAATTCTCGTATAAGCAGAACTGACAAATGGCATAAGAAAATGAGACTGAGTCAAGGAAATGTGCTGACATTTAAAGCATGCTTCTCACAGCAAGCATTCGGGTTTAAGGAAGGGAAAGTGAACTAGCAAATGCCATTAATAGGAATGCTGAGAAAGCATAAAGGAGTGTTGAGGAAAGCGCTTGCACATGGAAAGATGTGAGGTAGCGATATCCTACATGCACTAATTTAGCAGAAATCCAAAAGGTTTTAAAATAGATAACAAAATACATGCAGAGGAGCAGCCAGAATGCTGAAAGTAACCAGCCAAAAGACAAAATAAGGAGACTTTAGTGATAAGAAGGATAGGAGGGGTCAGAGCCATTTCAGCTAATAAGCTGGTGTTGATTTTAATCTTGATTTCTAATTTACCCTTCCTTTAGTATCTATTGAAATAGCCAAATGTTTTACTTCTCCCGTTAATGATCCCTGGGATCTCAGAGCTGCAGGAGAAATCCAAGGAATAATTCTAACTCAGAATAAATTTAGCCACTGTACATATTCCAAGGAGACAATTTATTCCTTCCTGTACACTTGCTGGCCTAAGTAAGGGGATTGGAAGTCCCTCCTGTCGTTTACTTTCACAGTTACTATTGATATGAGATACTATGCAGTACAGCAAATGAGGAGATGAGAATCAGTTAAACGTTAAAGCAGTTCACTGACAATTCTCAATTGCCCATGTACCACAAACTATCAGAATTACTTTATGAATTATTCTAAAATCCTTCTCTGGATATCCATTCTTATTCCATTGTTAAATAAATTACATTTTATTTCTAACTCTAAAATAGATGTATAATAAAGCAGTTTTGAAAGTATTTGAACATAAATTTCTTTTAATCCTTTTCCTGCTATTTCTCTTGATGAGCTGAGAATTTAAAGAGAAAATCAAAACTTGATAAAGCTAGAGCTGATACCCCTGGAGACAGAAGTCTCCTTCCTTCAATTCACTGAACTGTAAATAAAAAACTATCCTAATAATTTTGCTTTTTGTATTCTTGACTTCATCTACAGACAGGAAGAATTCTTTAGGCATGGTTAGACTGTTGGAATTAATTCAAATTGTTTCCTTCTTACTTAAAAAAATTGAAGTCAATGTACTAGAGCATTGACAACATAAAAAATAAATGCAAAGTGCCTTAATTTGACTGAATTTCTGCAAAACGCTGTTACTGACAAAGATGATGCTTGATAGATACTAATTGATATTTCTCACAACATAAATATCTCACTGACATTTTCATAAAACTTTCTCTTTTTTATTTCTTTGTAGCAATAAGGGTAGTTGAAGGCTCTTGGGAAGGTTTTGATGCCATTATCACAGTACAGCTAAAGGTGAAAAAATATAGGCTGTGGGGTCTTTTAATATTTTGGTGTGCTCCAACTTTAAAATCACAGCAAGAACTCTAATGCAGCTTAAAGGAAATAGAAGTTTATGAAACTATACTCTTTATCAACAGCTTCAGAAGCATCTCATTTTTCATTAGAATAACAGATAAAATTTGACCTTTGAAGTTCTTTTCGTATTACAGGGAAAAGTTAGCTTTCTTTCATGGACTTATCCTTTATAAAGAAAGCAGACAAAACATCTGTTACTAATTATTATTTATTCCTATCACAGTAACACTGAAAGACCCTAACACAAATCAGAGGTTCCATTGTACTTTATACCAGAAAATACATTCAAGGAGACATTCTCTGCTTCAAAGGCTTTACAGACAAGGCAGACACGTTCCTTCTTCTGAAGATTAGAGATGAGGTATTGTAGCACAGAACAATTGCATTTCTCCAAGTTGCACAGAACGTCTGTGATACAGACATGAATTAAACTTAGGTATTCCACAGATACTCTTAATTCTTTTATCACTGGATTTCCCTTCATTTTCAAGAACAAAATACTCCCTGGATACTTGGCCTAACCGTGGAGTTTACAAGGAACATTTTTGGACATATAACTAAATCTTATGTAGCAGTTTAATCCATGATCAAAGTATGAAATGCATTTCTAAGTTGGAGGGAGATAAAATGCATTTTGTAAAAAACTTAAATTGTCTTAATGATTTACACCATACACATTTGGATTCATGCTTCATTAGGATTTTGTATTATTTCTTCTGTGATGAACTCTGTTTCACAAAATCTGTTTTATGATTTCCTAATAGGCTGGATATCATTACAAAATACGGATCAATACCGATACAAATTTTCCTTTCCTGCATATAATATGCCATTAGTATGCATGAAATACTTAATGAATACATTACAATAGACTTTCCAAATTGTCTATTGATCCTGGTGCACTACAGAATGCACCAGGACACAAAACTGATGAAAACTTGAGTGAAACTAAAAGAAAGAAGATCCAGAGCTTGAATTGTCATAAACTCACAAAGTAAAATGAACGATAGCAGTTTTCCCCCCAAACTCTCCCCTACTTGCTGAATATGTATATCTGAGCTATCTTTAATTATAATTTGAGGTTTCTTTTTTACCACCTCTACCGCATTAACAGGAAGTGGAAAACAACTCATGGAGATAGAGGTCATCAGTTATTATATTGATCCTACATCAAATGCAGGATACTCTGCACTGAGGAAAGAGGAAGACATTTTTTAAATTACTGAGTGTCCACACTCTGTGTCCTAATTCAAAGGAGTTTAATGTTCAGGTGACGGGTTCAAATATGTTTCTGAAGCTCAGATTTATTAAATGTATCCTTGCAGAAAACTCAGATGCAAATGCACATCACAGAATCACATAATGGCTGAAGTTGGAAGGACATCTGATGATTAGGTTGGCCAACCCACTTGCTCAAGGAACATCCCCTAAAAACAGTTGATGAGGACCATGTCCAGACGGCTTCTGAATATCTCCAAAGCAGTTGACTTCACAACCTTCCTGGGCAACCTGTTGAAGAGCTTAGTTACGCTTAGAGTAAAACAGTAAATTTTTTTAATTCATGTTTAAGCAGGAATAACTATATTTCAGTTTCTACCCATTGCCTCTTGTAACTTCATTGAACAGTGCTGAAAAGAGTCTGGTTCTATTTTCTTTACATTCTTTCTTCAGATATTCATATATGTTGATAGGATTCCCCCCAAGGCTTCTCCTCTCCAAGCTAAACAGTCCCAGCTCTCTTGGCTTTTTGTCATATGACAGATGCTGCAGCTCCTTAACGGTCTTAGTGCCCCTTCACGGGGCTGTCTCTAGTACTTCACTGTGCTTCTTGCACTCGTGAGTCCAGAACTGGACACAGCACTCCAGATGTAGTTTCACCAATGCAGAATAAAGGGGAAGGATCATCTCCTTGCAGCTACTGCTAATACTTTGTCTAATGCAGCCCAGGATACCACCAGCCTTCTTTGCTGCAAGGGCACATTGCTGGCTTATTTTTGACTTGCTCTCCGCTAGGATCCCAGGGTCCTTCTCTGCAAAGATGCTCTTGAACCCCCACTGTATATTGCTGCTTGCAGTTCTTCATTCCCATGTGCAGGACTTGGTCTTTTCCTTTGCTAAATTTCATGACATTTCTCTCAACCTAGTTCTCCGACCTGTCAAGGTTATTCAGGATGACAGCACAACCCTCTGGTGTATCAGACGCTTCTCCCATTTTTTTATCATCAGCAGAATTGCAAAGGGTACACACTATGCCATCATCCAGATCACTAATAAAGATGTTAAACAAGATTACAGCCAGCACTTAACCCCAGAGTACATCATCAATTACTGGTCTCCAGTTGAACTTCATACCACCAACCACCACCTTCTGGGTCTGGTCATTCATCAAGTTCTCAATCCACCTACCTCACTGTCTGCTCTTCCAGGCCGTACTACACCAGCTTCTCTACAAGGATCTTGCGGGAGAAGGTGTCAAAAGCCTTTCCGTACTCATGGCAGAAAATATCCACTACTCTCCCCTCATTCTGCAAGCCAGTCCTTTTATCATAGGTCCCTGAGTCCTCCTTCTCGTTTTTCTTGAAAATAGGAGTAACATTTGCTACAGTCCTCAGGCACCTCTTCCAGCCACCATGATTGTTCAAATATTCTCAAGAGTAGCCTTGCAATAACATGAATCAGGTCCCTCAGCACTCATGTGTATCCCATGAGGTCATACGGGCTAGGTTTGTCCAGTGTGCTTAAATATTCCCTGACCTGATTCTCTTCCATCAAGAGTACCTCCTCCTTGTGCCAGCCTTTCCCCTTGGTTTCTGGACCCTTAGATTTCTGAAGGCCAGTCTTGCTTGTAAAGACTGAGAAGAAGGTAGCATTTAGTACCTCAGCTTTTCCATATCATGTGTCACCCATTCAGCAGCAGATCTACATTTTCCTTGGCCTTCTTTTTGTTACTTATATTACTTACAGAAGTGTGTGTGTGTTTCTTCTCTTTATGTGTTGCTCCTGATTCATTATTTCTCATAGGTGATGTTTAGTCTGAGAGTATTTCCTCTGCAGCGAAAACAACAATTTAACCTATGATTTTTTCCCAATGTAGTTGTAGTATCTTATAGGAAAAAAATCATATACTATCTTTACAAGAGTCATTTACACCTTTTTTGTATTTTAAAAGTCTAATACTCAACTGATATTAAAAAGACTTCTCAAAACAGATCTCTTCAGTGCTGCTTGTTTTAAAACACTGATTCATTCCACAAACCCAGCACTGAAGTCAAGTTTGTAAGATTGCTGAAAAAAAGATGTCATGATAAATGACATTTCTTCAGCTTTTTTGGCATGACTGACTGTGCTCAAAACTTTGCCTTCTTCATTAAGTTTGACCAAATAAAGTTAAGACTTTCTGAAAAGAGACTGCAGCTAGGCAGCAAAGAATCAGAGGCACACTAGATTTTTTTACATATAAAAATAGATCTGTCTTATGTCAAAAAAAACCCCAAGATTCCTCCACTTCTCCATTTCTGTTATACAATTGTACTTTTTATCACCTAAAATGCTGATTTCAATTCATTTATTTTTAAGTCTGTAGGGAGAAATCTACAGAAAAATGTTTTATATATACAGTTTGGATTTATTACTTTAAAATTTAATGAGTCGTAAGAGAACAGGTTTGTCAAAGAAAAACAAAAACAATGAGGATGAGAATAAACAGGAATTAAATCAATGAGAAAACTGAATTTCACGTGGAGATAATTAGGAAGAAAAAGTCATCTTCACAACGATGACTAAGGTACTGATGTTAAAATAGGCATGACATCAGAATACATCTGGATTCATCCTTCCAAATCTGAATCTTTCCCTAAGAATTAAATCAAATATATCCTCCATGAAAAAAAAAAAAGCAGAAAGACAAGGAAGTTTCATTATGACTGTTTTTCACCACTGATTAAATTTATAACAAAACTGTATTACCAATAAAACCGTCTACTTCAAGTTACTACTGCCTACAGGAAATACGAGGAGGGGCTATTTATCAGGGAGTGTAGTGATAGAATGAGGGTTAATGGTTTTAAGCTGAAAGAGGGTAGATTCTGATTAGATATTAGGAAGATTTTTTTTTTTGGTGAGCGTGGTGAGATACCGGAACAGATTGCCCAGAGAAGTCGTAATACTCCATCCCTGGAGGTGTTCAGGGCTGGATTGAAGGAGGCTTTGAACAACCTAGTACAGTGGAAAATGTCCCTGCCCATGGCAGGATTTTGAAACTGGATGATCTTTAAGGTCCCTTCCAACCCAAACCATTCCATGATTCTATGATTTTCTTCTAATACATAAAATTTGGAGTATAGATCTGTTGGAAAGTGTATCTCTAGAACTTAAATTTAGCCTGCTTGCTTATTTTTTTTTAATAGAATTGTCTCAAGTTTTATATAGTCAAAATTACCTCTAACTATCTTCCATTGTTATTCTTTATTGACCATGGAGAATAAGGTGTTTCAGGTTCCTATGATCCCTGGCACAACCATTTCAATAGTCATTTTAAAGTAACTTAATAACAGTAATATAGCACAGTACTTTCTCTCCAGCAGCAGGAAATGCTTTTTAGGGGCCACACACAAGCCATTCCAATGTCTGCCATCCAATCTCTTGACCTTCTCCAAACATTTACAATAGGAAATGTGAGGAGTACCTCCCTGATTTTTTTATTAATTTATCAATCTGTTGCCCAGGAATCTGATTAAGCCATTTTTGAACCTGTTTGTTATTATTAATCTCCACAAACTCCTGTGGTAATGCACGGCAAAAACTCACTAACCACTATGTAAAGCTCTCTTTTATCCATCCTAAACTCTCATCCTTCTAGTTTCAGTGAGTGCCTTCTTATTCTAGTACTGTGGGATTTGATGAATAATAGCAGTGTATTTGCCTGTCTTTATAACTCCATTAATATTTGGCATATCTCTCTTTCCAGGCTTTTCTTCCCCAAATGGAAGGACTTAAGCATTTTAATCTTTTATTGTAAGACAGTGTTTCATTCCCATAATCGTTTCAGTCATCTTTTTTAACTACATTCTATCTTCTTTGGATGGAAATGGATGCATGGAAAAGCAGTGTATCAAGTAATCTACTGCATCAATGTTTTTCAGAATAAAAAAAATGTTCGTTTCTGGTTTAGTCTTAATATTTTTCCTGATGATGTCCAATATTTTGTTTGTTCTTGGAACAAATTGCACATTGAGCTGATGATTTCAGAAAACTGCCAGTGAGGATTTCAAGATCTCCTTCCTGAATTGTGACTTCCACTTCAATGTTCACCATTACATAAGCATGATTTAGGTTTACTCACATAATGTATGATCTGCATTTCTTTGTTAAATACTTCAGTTCTGTTATGTCCTCCTGGGATTTCTCACCATCAGTGTCACATTTAACTGCCTGACAGATCTTAGTAACATCTATAAACTTGAATATTTGATTACACATTCCTTTTTCCAAGGTTATCTGTGAAAATGCTGAATAAAAACAAACCACTTGCTGATCCATGGGGATTCGTACTCTTCTTCACCCTGAAAAAGGATCTGAAAGAATGTTTCTGAAGAATAACTGAAGAGTAAGTTGTAGCCTATCCTTTATCTTTGTCCTATAACGCCATTAAAGTACCTTTCATCCAAGCCTACAGCAACTTCATTTCTTTAATGGCTTTTGGCACAAATATTTTACTTTCCAAATCCATGCATGTTATGTTTTCTCTCTCTTACCCACCTGCTCACTCACACTCACACGGTCTCCATGTTGCCTGGCTTCTAACACAGTGAAATTAAATCTGTGCTTTGCTATGTCATTCTTTACTGTAGATCATCATTTTGCAATGAACAGAAATCAGACTCATCCTGTAACTGGCAAGATTTCTTTTGAAGTCCATTTTTTTTACATAAAAGTTACGCTGGCAACATGGCAGTCCTCTGACAGAGTTGCTATTTGTAATAAAGAGTTTACAGAAGTTTCCCAGAAATTCAGTAACTTCCCTTCTGAGTTCCTTCAAAACTCATGACTGTATGTGGTATGGTCCTAATAACTTACCCACATTTGTTTCAATCATGTCATCATTGAACAAAAAGTACAAAACCTCCCTCTTTAGAGAGAGCTGTACAGATTACAAGCCAACTGCGTTTTCATTTTTGTAGCTCCTTTGATTCAGGAATTCATTGTAGAAACATAGGTTTAGTATTTGAGGTGGAGTTTTGCTCACAAACATACACACTGAGGTTCACAGAGTCTAAACCAAGTTGGTGAGTCTAAAGAATAAGCAGCATAAGAATTTTGTTGTTGTTGTTTCCCCAGGGAAGAAGGAAATGAACCTGGTTTCACGCTGTAATACTAAAATAACCGAATCTCTGAGTGAAAAGGGAGATTTACCCTGTAGATATGCTTTAAAAGAAAGAAGCAGCTATATCTATGTGCTCAGTAATCTGGAAGTCTGAGGGAGCTTAACAGATCATACCCTTTGAAAGAGGAAGGCAGTAGGTGCCTAATTTCTGGAACCCTGAGTTAGGGATGAATTGCTGAACCACCAGGATTGAGATACTTCTGACAACTGCAGGAACAGCGATTTAAGCATCCGGGCAACTTTAAGGTCAAGAACTGAAGTGCTTACAGATTACATACCTGTCAAATATAAAAAAAGCTCTGTGGGAGCTCTGGACCTCACAGATTTAGACTAAAACTTCAAAATATGCTGCTCTTCTACTTCAAGGACTTAAATTTTTTCCAAGATCCTGCCATTGGTTACTTCGTCAAAATTTGCTTTGAGTGTGCCCAGAAATCAAATCTTTTATAAATAACCAAATTATTCTGAAAAAAATATAAATCCCAGAATAAGTTATTCATTTTTATCTTGTAAAAAAGTCCTAAAACCAAATAAGAGTTATATTTGATGTTTTATGTAGTTTAACTGCACTTGCAATAAAATATAATAATATATTAATATAAATGTGTAGTATAGACCTCTACCGGATGTAACATCTGGTGTTCTGATAAGCTATCTATGACTCTACCACACACTCTGTGTGTCAAGGATATTCATACAGTTTAAAATCTGACTTTTTCCGATGATAGGCTCTACCTAAAGCCACTAACAAAGAATATCTTCTAGCCAGAAAGCAAATATTTGTGCATTTGTTGCAAAATGTCCTGATTTTATTGTTACCAAACTTGAAAGTTAGTAACAAAAATTCCAAAATTTTTTTTCACAGTTTATGTATCTGAATATTTTGTATTCCATTTTTTTTACAAATGTAAAGTAAAAGTTTCTGTCTATATGCTTGTCCTCTCCCAATCTTTCAATTATTTCACAATACTTTGAAGCATGCAAATACATTAACCATTCTTTAAACTGTCCTTTACTAAGAAATCTTCTGGGAGTTGTGGGGGTTTTTTCAATTGTATTTAAAGAAATTAATGTGAAGTCAACTCTTCTCATTAATTTTGAATGGTTCAGAAATTTTTCAATGAAAGGTTAAGGACTCTTGTATGCTTCTTTTAAATAAAAAGATAAGTAGAAAATTTCCAGATGGTATATTATATATGTATAACACATACACATATGGTATATTATGTATGTACACACACTGTTTGTATTAGAAATGTATTTCCTTATGCTATCTCCTCCATGTCTTTATTTTGTTGTTCTCTCACTGTATCTTTACTGGTTTTAAAATCAGAAATATCCTGCAGCATAAATAGCTCAGAAACCCTTCTACCTTTTCATCATAATAAGAACCTTATCTAATTAACCCATTTTGACCCGATTAACTTGGGTATTACTATAGAATGAATTCCCAAGTGATAACCCTGCAATACAAACACATAATAATTGTAATTATTTTTACTGCAAAAATTATTCATTAGCTCCTGGCATTGTTTCAAGACTTCTGACATTAGTTAAAGATGTTACTCACCCACCTCAGAATAAAGTACAAAAAAATCAGTGGCCGTTTGTTCATTAATTCAAAGTATTACAGAAACTTGATACCCTTATCTGTGTCAGAAAAATCCACGAAATATTTGGTGACAATTTGTTCATGAATTCAAAGTATTATAACAACCCGCCATTGCTTATCTCAACTTTTATAATTTAGAACATATGCCTGCAAAAGCACGGTGATATGAAACTGAGAACATCTACCATATTAAATCCTTGACACAAAGTGATAAATTCTTATTTTTTCTCCTTTTTTAGATGAAAAACTTTGATTAAGTTACTAGCAGAGAAGCTGACAGTCTTTGAAACCCAGGAACCATGACAATCATCCATTCTGACCTCTTCTATTCACACCATAGAAATTTCCCCAACAATTTACCTGTTATAATCCATATAAGCCCATATATCCTTTTTTTAGCTACAACATCTCTTTTTGTAAGACACTGGATTTATTTAAAGTTTTCAGGCAGTGAAAATCCACAACTTGCCTAGATAAGATTTTATAAGGATTAATTACTTTTACTTTTAGAAATACGTACTTTCTTTTTCAACCTTGAATTTATCTAGTTTCACCTTGAAACAAGATGCCTGTATCTCATTATACTTTTGCAGCTAAATTAAAGAGCTTGCTTTCTGTACTGTCTTCCTCGTAAATGTGCTTATACATAGTGTTCAATAGGTTAACTGTATGCCACATGTACCCAGTGATAGCATTTCAAAACATGTACTCTAAGCTACTTTTTAATATCCAAGAATAACTTTATGATGATCATTTAAAATGTTGCTAGATCAGCATGACCTTCCTATAACATTCAAATAGAGTATTTCTATATTCTTAAGGAAAAAGATAAATTAATATTCACTTTTGGGCTTGGTTTGACACTGAATCCTCATGCACTTGACCCTAAAAGATCGACACATTTGTTATCTACCTTCTTGTTGTATACAATTTCCATTTGATATATACTGATTGCCATATAAAAAGGCTGCATGAGAACATTGTTGACAAGACATTGGCACTAATTGTTATCACACAGAGTTGAGAAATGGAGTATTGGATTGACTTTCTATCTCAGGAAGACAGGGAGAGATTCATCAAAGATTGCCCATCATCTCTGTAACTTCCAAAGGAGCTACGGATTAGGTCAGGAAAGATCAAACATATAGTGATTTGCTTTCAATACCTTCATCTCCATGTTCGTATACTGGGAGAAAAGAGCTTTTTACACAGCTTCTAAGAAGAAAAATAACATTTAAAAAAGTACTATTCTAAAACAAACATTGTTTTTAAGACAAATACAATGTTTCTGCATAGTCTATTGTATATATCTACAGGTGTTTATTGACCCACTTCATACTAGTAAGTAATTTAGCACAACAGAGGAAGACCAGTAGATTAAAACAATTGGTGATGAGATCCAGCATCAGCACTCTGTATGGTCTGTGATTTCACTTCAGCCTGGGTTTGTTCTGGTCCCCTGGACCAAACACCATCACCATACATATGTTATGAAGGATCAGTCATGAATCTGAATTTTTCATGGTGATGCACAGCTGGAGCAGAACTCCCAGTTTAATTTCCTTTAATGAACAGGTGGTTTGTATGCACCAAAACTTCCCTTAAACCCAAAACATTGTGTAAAAATTGTAATTGACTGGAAGACTAACTTCAGAACTGAGCTACTGCTTCAAGTCAAAACACTGAGGGTGCACCGATAGAGTAACAGCTCCTTAGGTATCTGACCAAGGACTGATTAAGTGCTTCTAAAACAGAGGCATGTGAATTAGAGAAACAGTCAGTACTCTGATCAAAACTACGATACTTATTTTAGCCTGTAAAGCTCTGCTCAGGCATTGACAGACCGTGAAAAGAGAAAATCCCATAACTTCACGATGTTTGAATTTCTATTTATTCTGGCTTCACTTCCCAAGCCATTACATCCAGAAAGAGTCTTTATGAATTTCTCAGCCTAATTTCAGCAACTGCCATTTCAGGGGCCAGCTCCTAAATTCAGAAGATTTAGACTGCACCCTTAAACTTTTATGTGATGTTTTAGTGTCAGTCCTCTTAAACCAGCAGTCAACTGTACCACACACTCAACGAAGCACGTACATATTCTAAAGACCCTGGATACGACATATCATGAAGCCTTAAACAAGATGATTTGGGAATGTTCATGTCATTGTCATTGCACTTTTATTACCTACTTATAGTAACAATATAAAAGTATCATAAATAAGTATTATTCCTTTAAAATCGAGTACACTATTATAATATTTTAAAAAATACAAGTTTACCTAAATATGTGGTGAAAGGATTGTGGTCAAACTCACCAGAAGATCCAGAATTCATATCAAATATTTGATAGTGGTTTCTTCTAAATCACAATTCTTTGCCTCATCCACAACAGACTTTTGGAGCCGAAAGACCTAGTCTTTAGATATATTTGCTTCTTTTTATTCCTTTTATGATAAGTCATCATGCATTTATTGCAACCTTTAAGAAAAACATTATCACCAAATTTAAAGGTCTGAACAGTATTCATTTCTGCTGCTTGTTTTTTCTTATAAATCCTCTCACCAGATTTATAACAAAAGCTGTTTGAAAATTTTCTGAAGGAAATGAGCAAAAGAACTGCAATCTATATAAAAATGTTTTCATCCACTTAGATGATAATTTTATAATCTTGAACTTTTTTTCAGTTATGTAGACTAAAATATTCCAAGTTTATCTGTTTGTGGGAGCTGGGGGGTTCCAGGTGTAATGCTGAGCAGATACAGAGCTTAATTTTTTTTTCTTTTTCTCAAATACCTACTTCAGATTTTAAGCAAGTGTGACTACTGAAATCTATTATTTTAAGAAACCTTTTAGTGTGTTCATACCTTTGAGATGCAAACTGACCTTAAGCTTCATAGAGAAAACCAGTTTTTAATACAAAAATTAAAGAAGATTCCATCTACTTTAAAAATTATCTTCAGAAATAGAGATGTTGAAATTATTACATAATAGGGGATGCAACTGGCATTTTACTGAGCAGGGAATATGCAGTACTTAGTATAGTGCCACACAAGATTACATCCCATGGACACTACCTGTGAATTACAGTGGTATCCATTAACACTGCTGTGCTCACTGATCTGTCAGCTGCGCCAAGAGAACTATTGTTGCCAAGAGGTGTGGGGAGGTGGGGATGTTAAAGTTCAGCCACTGACACATATCGTTGCTGGAAAAATTTGTGTGCAGATTCTGCTCTGACTTTTTCATTTGTCTCTTTGCTGTTCTGCTATTTGAAATAAACTGTTGGCACATTCAAAACCAATGAGAGAAAGATCCAAGTTCACTTTCACGTATCTGTTAGGTTACATGAAAAAAAAGGCTTCTCTCCACAAGTGTGACGTGTGAGGCATGGGGTGAGGCAAAGGAACCTCAAAAACCCCATCAAAGACACAAGCACTCACCAACTCCCCATCTCAACCCAGGGTGTCCCAGAGAACTTTGAGCCCCATGGGCTGGGGGTGACACCTTTCAGACTGAGGGAGGTGCATGATTTGTAATGGGATACAGAGGAGGAATTTATTGACATTGCACAAGAGTTATTAAGAGAAATTTAAGGGAGGAGTCAAAGGTAGGGAATGGGAAGTGTTGAGTGTTTTGGGGAGGAACAGGCATGGGAAAATAGATGAATAAGGTGATAAAAGGTGATGGCCAGGTGTAAATAGTGATAATTGTATATCCATATTCCAGCTTGCCTGACCTTGCTCTGTACCCATCACCACAGTCTGTCCTGTCTTCTTTTTAAATCCCATTTCTACCTTAGCAAAGGGTACATGTATGTGCTTGGGAAGGTGCAGATCTGAGTGCCAGCAACTAGAGTCAAACCACGGGTAAGAGGGACTCTGTGGCTGTGGTGCCATTAACTGGAGAGACCAGACTGCGTACACCTGTGAGTGCAGATGTGTCACTGTGTAATCAACAGGAAATATCAAGTGGAACTTCCATACCTGCCTTGGGCAGCAGGTATGGAAGTGGTCATGAGTCTGAGGTGGATATGTGTATGTACCTCTGTGAGGGAGACAGCAACTGGAGGGGCCTGACGGTCAAGGCTGACTGCTAGAGAGACCATGGGATCCAGAAAACAAGAGAGAGAGTGACAACCAGAGACAAGATGCACTGTGCAGAATGAGTGTCTTAGACTGGTTACTGGAAGGATCCACAGTGGAGGTGCCTGTATGTCTGTGCACTTGGGGATCTGTAACAGCCTTGGAGGTTGCATGCCCAGGAGCCAAAAACTGGGGAGACAGATCTTGGGGCAACAGCTATGCTGACTGATTGTCTGAACCTGGCTGCTTGAGGGATCCACTTCGTGAATGTGCATATGTATATATATTCCCATTAATGGCTCTTCATCCTTATCAGCCACAGACGATAACCGGGTGAGACTACATGTGCTGTTTGGTTTGGTGCGGGTGCTGAATATTTCTGTTCATTTTTATCTATGCAGCTGGAAGTGCCTAAATATAAATACACGGTTTGTGAGTATTTGTGCCTATTAGGAATGTATGCTTGTTACTGGCTGAACCTCAGAAAAAAGAGCAGCAGCAGTCTGACCTCTGCCAGGCTGCTGGATTCAGTAACCACTAGCAATACCTGGCTTCAATAAGTGGACAGGGAATATGCTCAACAAAAATCTTTTCTGCGTATATACACTGGTTTTATATATAATGTAAAAGTATGTATAAAAGGTACATAAATATTTTCATACAAACACATTCATTATTATTATGCCAGTTACACATTCCATTCTATGACATTTTCAGTGTATCATATGGGAAGTTCTTTTATGTCTAAGGCAAGAATGACGAGCTTGCAAATGAGAAGTTTGCTCATAGATTTACCTCTATTCAATTTGTACAACAGAGGCACTGTAACTGTTATGGTCAAATGAATCAATTTCACACATATTTGAATTATAGCAAAGATAGATAAATAGATGTGTAGCACAGAAAACCTCAAACCATTTAGTTTTAAAACTAAAATGGGTCAAATCCTGTTACTCCCATAAAGTTCTCTAGAAGAGTGCAATTATCATGTGGATATCAGACAGATAGAATTTGGCTTACGGTCAACTTTAATATTCGAGGCTGATGAGATCCATAAAATGACTGCTTTAAGATGTACATGCCTTGGAAATAGCACTAAAGACCTCCTCCATGCTTCTGAATCTTACTGCTGTTAGAGCAGAGCTATTGGAAGGGATCATATAAGCTCTAAGTAGTTTCATGCAAGGTACAACAGATATCTCTAGATAGCTAGCGATAAGGCTTCTAGAAAAAAAAGTAATTCACACTAACTTCTTTCAACTAAAAAATAAACCAAATATTTTTAAAAACTTCATTTGAATGTCTTTAATACACATCTGAATGTACCTAATAAAATAAGAAAAAAGTTGTAACCTTTAACTCGTCTCTGAAATGAGCATGCAGATGTTAAAACTCTACAAATGCTTTAAATCTTTGTAAACTTCAGTGGAACTAAGGGACCAATTGAGAAAGTAGACAGCACCTTATAGGATGAATCCATATTGTATAACACCTGTATAATATTATATAGCATGTGTTAAATCTTCTTGGACTTCCCATACTCTGCAGAAAATTTTACTCTCACAGGTAGTTCTATTACAATCATTAGATTTTTTTCACATGAATGCAAGTTCAGCAGATGCGGAAAATTAGTTTCTGCCTCAAGTTTTCTTGTTACCATAAGCACAAATCACACTATGCCAGCTGAATGTAGATTCCTGTAATTTAACAGGACAAAGGTTTTATAAAAAAATATTTGTTTATTTATTTGTGTGTGTGTGCCTGCAGATACTTTAATCAATAGCTACAGATTCATTTTCTCTTCTTCTTGATACAGTAACCATTTAACGTGCCCACAGTTTTAAAGCTTAGAATAGAAAAGACTACACCAGTTTTATCACAACTGCAAGGTTTCCCAAAAACTACGTAAAGACTTTCAACCCAGATACATACCTCCAAACTGCAGTAACTCAATGGAATCCAAGTTAAATCCTTTCTGCCAAGAGATAGTGATCCAGTGCACCAGTCTGTTAGCACCACTCAGCAGGTATGTTTTGCACTCCTCATGTTAAAACTTTGTCACGATGCAGCAGAGAACTCCAGATTTGTATGAACACAGAGGGGAAAAGCAGGAGTGTCAAATTCATGGCCCATAGGCTGAAACTAAGCCCTCCAGCAGCACTGAGCTCCTTGCCCCTCCGCTTCTCCAGCACTGGGCACGTGTGCAACATGTGACGTGTGTTACGCTGTGGGAGCAGGAGAACGACGGGTGCCAGGAGATTGACACCCTTGACTTAGGGTCACAATAATGGGGACCTAGATTCTAACTTTTGCTTCAGATCTTGTTTCGCTACTGTATCTTAGTGACTAATGTGCACTCCTCAAGGTATAGGTGTGTCTCTCATCTGATACCATCATAGCTTTATGTTTGCTGGTTCATCCCTTTGCAAGGAGACAGCAGACACAGTGTGGGCTCCTCCTTTCAAGGAAGCGCTGCTGCAAGCTGAGTGCACATCACTTCAGCCCTCACCAGCAGGTCTTTTCATGATACAGACCACAGCCTGCTGCTTTGAACCATACTTTTGAGGAAAAATGCCAGTTTCTTCTTGGCATGCAGAAGAACAATTAATGTGCCTAAACTGACTTTGAATATGTGAATCCAGCTTCAGACTGCTAAAGCCATGGGAAAGTGAGATTTCAGGATATGTTGATCTTACTCCTAAAGTTTGCAGAACTTGGCCTTACTCCTCACTGAATTCACATTCTATTACAAGTTAGCATCTGAAAATCTTTGAGAAAGCTTTTTGCTCACTAATCGAGATTTAATTTAGCTCTAGTAGTAGTAAAAAAACATCCATGGAGCTCAGGAGTCCTCTAATCCAGTTGGAGGTTATATTTAATATTCTGGTCAGTTGACTTTTTCATATGGATTTGCTAGATAACAGAGCTGCCAAATCAGAGTAATCCAAAAATTAAGAACAATCATTCACTTTGTAACATTTTAACCATTTTACTTTCACAAATAAGAGTCTTTTCACAAAGGATTACCTTCTCTCCTATTAGAGAAACTGATAAAGAATTCTGCACTACACATAAGTTATACCAGGCACTACTTATTCTTCCCACATTCTGAAATACTGCTGTATGTTAGAAAATCATTTATAGGAGATTGTTACGGGTAAAAAAAGACATCACTTTTGGTCTTTCAGTCTTTGCTTGCCCTCAGGGTACTGATTTTTGATGCATCCATAGTTTTCAGAAGCAGTCTTTAAATTTCATATGGCTTAGTCCATAGATGTTCAGTTTCAAAGAAATCAGCTCATGGGTTTGGAAATAATTATCCGTCTTTCTATTTGCTATTGTTATTTTGCACAAAGGATTAACTTTCATTCCAGAAAGGAAGAGAAGTTAAGCACTACTGTATCAAAGTAAAAAAAAAAGCACCTGCAACTACCAATTAACATGTCTGTAGACATGAAGGATTTCAAATTCTTTTTTTTTCAGACTGAAGTTTCTTAAGACTAAGCCACAGTAAACAGTAAATAACATGGTATGCGAATTAGGAGGAGAAATGCTAAATACAAAAGATGGTCTTTCCTTCTCAGAATTCTGTGTTGTTTATTCCCAGAATTCTGTTAAGTTTATTATTTGTAAGATTTGAAGATTTCAATAAGGCTAGTTTGCCCTTACATACTCCCCAAAGCATGAGAGGTAAGAATTTGTGTTAAAACTCTATTCCCCAGCTAATTATTTTCCCAACATGACAGAGATTAAAAATTAGCCCACCGTGCCAAAGTCAATGTTCCACAGGTTCAGATCTGCCTGGATCTCTGAAACTAAGTTTCATATTTTGAAGAGAGTTTGTGCATCAACTTTACCAATGTGAGTCTGGCAAGACAATTTTGAGGTTGGTTTCATTCACTTTTAAGCCAATGGTTGCAACTGGTTACTTGCAATAAAATTAACTGCTCATCCAATGCATTTATTTCAGATGGAGTTGGTAGGTTAAACTAAAGTGATAAGTAGTGGAATCTTAATATTACTATTGTGAATGCTAGTATTTTGAAAAAAGTGATTAATCAGAATTTGGTGATTTTAGGGTTGTTTCTACCAAGGTAATTGAAGTGTATTTTTATTTTAATCTTATCTATGCAAAGTCACTTCTACTGGAAAGTGCTGAAAACCAAAAGATTGTAATTGTTCTTCAAAAAAATACAAATCTGACAATGCAGTGAGTTAATAGTGCATGATGCTTATGCACTACTTTTCTGCACATTCAAGTCAAGACAAATGCTTAACCAAGTACAGGGCTCCTTTAGGTGTGAAACTGAAATACACCATTTCCTATAACATTTGAACAGTGAGAATTGTACAACTGGTACTACACTTGAACACTTCGAATACGCAGCCTAAAAGGAATCAGTATCCATTTATGCTTAGATCAGCAAGCATCTAGGAGAGTTTGATCTCTAACTAAAGCTTAGGAAAGGATATTTGACTCCAAAAAAACCTTAACATTAATTCTGTGTGGATCTCATTTTCATGGTTTAAGCATGCTCTGAACACGCCCTGGTCTGGGGCCCTTATTGACCTGTCATCTGAATATGACTTCGACCTAGTGATAAATAAATGCCTACCAAGTGTCTTAGACTGAGAAAGTTCTTGGCATACAAAGAGATAAAAAGCTGCACTCCCGATACACCCACCACCACTGCAGAACAGTTTTTACTCCCAGTGCAAACCTGCCTTTTTCATAGCCTTGCAACAGCAGTAAGCTTTGAAATCTATAGCTTGTGTGTTACATGGAAACTAAAATTATTTTTTTAGGTCATAGTTTGGATTTGTGGACCTGACAAGGGAATTAAGAAGATTTGAGACATCTAAGCTGTTTCCTAGATAAAGCATTTTCTTATGTTTTTCAGTATTCTTACCAGTAAACGCAACCGGTGAAGATCATAAATGCAAAAATAGACTATTCAGCTCTTTGATTTCTTTTAAGTCTAAAACTGAATTGCAGAGTTACTGTAACAGAGCTTGTGATGGTCTGTCATGCTATGTGAAACATAGCCAGTATCAACACTACCATTAATCTTATCAGCAAGCCTTCTCTGGCAACATCCTTTTCTACAGTATTTTTTGTCATAACCCATCATTTCCAAGAGGCAGCTTTATACACAGATCTACATGTTGATGCTGTTGTATTTCAGGATATCCCTGTTGCAAAGCATTTGAAAGACTGAAATGGGACCACAAAATACCAGCAGAACCCTAAAAAAACTTTTATATGTTCTCTTTATATGTGCTCTTTATATGTTTATTTATATATATATACACACACATACAAAAATTGAACAGGACCTGAAAACCAGCATATCAGGGAAATAACCTGCTCTGAAAGAAGCAAGGTGAAAACTGGTAACTACAAGCCGAAGTCCCTACTGTTCCTAAATAGCAGGAGGAATGAAAAAAGTACAATGCACACATGATATAATAACAACTCTTCCAAATTTCTATAGCTGTCCTTTGCACTGAAAATAACTCCCTTAAATTTTTACAGCACTGCATACAGTAGTGGGAAGGAACTATATAATACTGTATTTCTTCTGTTGGTATGCTAGGATGAATTCACATGATTCTGCATTTACATATTCAAATTATATTTTAGGGGAGAATACTTGGCTATTTATGCATCAGGGGAGAATTTAGTTGTGAGCCATTGGAATGTGGACAGTTTAGCTATGCTTGTGCTGTTGCTAGAATTGTAATAGACGTTTTGATGAAAGTTATTTAAATAAAACTCAGTAAATTTCAATTATCGTCATTTTAAGAATAAGCAATAGTAAATATCTACAAGTTTCTTAAGAAAGCGTGAGGATAGTATAATTATAAATGATTTTATAACAAGACTAATTTTTTTAAATGTTAATATTTTTAATCCATCATCTCTGTAGAGGTACATTTTAAATGAAAAATCTATCTATCAATTCCACATACATAAAATTCACAGAATTATGTTATAGTAACACAGTTAGAAGTGTTCATGCTTCCTATAAAAGGTCATTAAACTTTCTTTGAAAATTCCTTTTTCCTCAAAGACAAATCATTTAACAGCAGTTCCATGAGAGGAATGAAATGTTTATTGGAATCTTTTTAAAATAATTGTTTACTAACAACTATATAATGCACTCAAAAAGACGTGCATACTTCTTTTACATTGTAATATGGACAAGAAAATTCAGAAACACTCATCCCTTTAATATGAGGTTATTTCCTTTAATTGTTCATCTATATAATATCGGTGAAGTGATCTCATAACTGGAGTTGAGCTTACAAATCTCACCTAAGTCTTTGTTTGGTACAAAGTCACATAGATTTCAGTTCAATTTTTATGAAAACCTGTCTCTGTATTTTCCAGAGTTTCTACCAGATAACTCTAACATCTTTTCACATACTCACTGTGACTGCAAATGAAAACTTCCAAAACATTTGCTGACTATCACTCTTCAGTTTCCATTTCCTTAACCAGAGCTCCTTTTAGCCTGGTATTTTTTATCAAATAGCAGAAAAACTAAATTAGTAGTAATATAATAAATTAAATTAGTAATTTAATAAATTAAAACTAAAGTAGTAGGAGGCACCTGCATAAAATAGGCAAATCAGGTGTCATTTCAGAACTAGGTTTTATTATAGTCCAAATAGACATTCAGATCTGCTAAACTCAAGGGCCCTCTGCTTCAAAGAGTAAGTCCCTTTCAAGTTTTCCTAATTGTTTTCAAGGCTATTTTAGACTTTTATTGATTTCCTACTCCATGCATACACTACCCAGTAAATAGATAATTTTTGGCTACCAACAAAGTGAAGGATTTCCACCAAGCCAGTAAAAAATACCTTGAAGCAACACAAAGATTACACGTGAAAAGGACAAAATCAGCCAGAGAAAATGGGTTCTCCCATTTTTGAATCACAAAAGGTTGAGATACAGAGGAGACAAGAGTCTCAGTTTCCCAGCTACATCAGGTCTCCAATAAAGACAAACTGTGCTCTTTAAATTCCTTTTAAGGACGCTCTAGGCAGTTTAAGTGGGGTAACCATGACAGAATCTGTTAAATAAAACTCAAAATGTGTCTCTGAATTGCAAAGATTTTAGCTCCAGAACAGAAACACACACAATAGTCACACAGAGTAGATACTAATGCATCATCATGCTGGTGATGCTGAAAACAGGTCATGGATGCATCTTTTGAATGCCCTATAGATTCTTTGAAGACACTTTTAAGAGGACCATGTCGGAACTCTGAAGCAGAAGGAAGAATAGAATTCACTTGCAAAAAGCAACATTGAGAAACCAGACTCTCTTTTCCTGCAGTTCTCTGTCTTAATATAATATTATTCGTATAGACAGCCTTCTGCTGCACATGACAGACCAGGCAAAAAGTTTGCAGCAGGGGTGTCAAAATTACAACTCCTGCTGTTTTCCTGCTCCTGCAGCGTAACGTGTGTCACACACTGCACACGTGCCCAGCGCTGGCAGGTTCAGAGGGGCAAGGAACTTGGTGCTGCTGCAGGGTACAAACAAGGTGCCAGCTGGGATAAAATGAAGTGAAGGGCCAGATTTGACCCACAGGTCATGAGTTTCACACCCCTGGCTTACTGAAAACTCAGCTTTGTTTCTCCACATGAAACCAGTAATGCTAATACACTGTTAAGAGTGATAATAAGGAAACAAATTTAGGTTTTCTAAGCTTTGAAATCATAATCACTCTCCTTTAACTTCCACGGTTTGTTTTTTTTTTTAAACTGGGAGCACATATGCTAGTACAGCCCATCTTTTTAGTGTTTACATATATCATCCGTATGGTACTTGTTGCCTTTGCCTCTTTGTCTTACTATAACAAAGAGAACTATTTAAGGCAGTAAAGGGATCCTTTAGATAGCATATTTGAAGTATAATCATTTATAGTATATAATAGAAGCAAAAAGAAGTAATTTTTCCATACCTTAAACTCTTGTAAATCTGGTGAGAAAGACATATTAGTACACCCATAATATGTTTCTGCCTTTGTAACACCAATAACGATGACACAATGGTTTTGTAGAAGGTGAAGTTCCCTATCTGTGTTTTAGTCCTGTGATTTGCTAGCTTCATGAAACAACAAACTGTCCATGAGCAATTACAAAGGTTCTAAGGTCACTGAAATTAGATTAATTTCAAAAAAGCAAGAAATCCCTTAATCAGCATCTTCTAACTTAAGAAATGACACTAATTTCAGCCACTTACCCATTGAAAATTACTTATGAACATTTTTCTTGCTAACATATAGCAACTATAATTAATGAACTCAGATGACTTTTATTTTCCAAGTAGAAGGCTTCAGGTCCAGAAGTAGTAAACTTGTACAGTTTTTTGCCACTGTCAAATATAAAGGTCAAATAGGGGACATTTCACAAGCCACAATCCATAATGAATAAACAAATCAAATTTCAGGAGTTGTGCTCCTGAAGTGCACTACAAATTAACATCAGTCAATGAGCGACCTTTAACAAGTCTATAGCCATATTTTTAATCAAAAAGTCAAAGTGACAACTCAATGGTTAATGCAGAACATAAACTACGTTTCTAAGTGCTGCTTAACATCCTATTACTTTGAATTAAAGAAATGAATTTATGCACAAACTATATATCACTGAATACTGAGCAACGCATCGAGGAAGATGATTTTTGACAATTTATAGAAAGTGGATGAAGTATACTTATTTGCTCTTTAAATAGTAATTACTTGCTTTTAGTGTTCCTTTTTATAGTTTCTCCCGCTCCCTAAGAGTAGCTACTTCCTGTACCCATTCCTCTCACCCACTTACACCCTCCAGAGTTACAGCTCATACTATAGTTCCACGAAACAGTAAATCTCATATTAAGTATAAAGGGACCAAAGATGGAAGTAAAAACAGTCATATGAGACAAAGCTTTGAAAAATTCACTTTGTCAGTTCAAAAGAGTTCTAATATTTTTAAAAGCTAACTTTTTTCCATATAGACATTATTCCAGAACACATATCACCTGTTCCCCTGCTTGAAGAAAGCCTGCATATAATTGTATCAGGCTTTCTTTGTGAACATAAACGTGTTATATCTGATCAACTTGGGACCGTCAGGGAACTGAGTGCACAAATTCAGCAATACCAAATGTAGAGACATGAATTTAATAGCAGGTGTTGCTTCTTTGGTACCGATCAGAGAAAAACTGAAAGATTAACTACCCACACTATTCTTCTTGTGGTCTGAATGAAAAGCTGGGGATACACTGTTATTTCAGTTCCCAAACTGGATAATTTCTTGCATAAATAGATAGAGCCGGCTGGTGAAAGGAACACCTAAAATTTTCTTTAAAATTCCACATTCTCTTCTTTTAAAAGCAAGTCTCCTGGTAGAGAGGGATGACAGGATAAGCAAATTAAACGGAAAGACTCAGCAAGGATCTGAGGAGCAGTGATGAGTAGAGGAACTGAATTAACATAATCAGTGAAAACCTAATCAGTGAAAATTAGAGCACACAGAATCAGCTGTCCCTGACATGAAAACCATTGGGATGAGTCAACAGCAGAAACTCTCACTCATATTCAAGCTAAAAGGGGGTTATTGCCTACAAGGGTATAGGACTTATTATGGGATGGAGGGGAGAACAGTATTTGTGGCCTGTACAGAAGTTAGTATGAGAGGAAATGACAAAACCGGTTTCATGTGAACTGGTATCTGGCAGACAGGTTTATCTGTCCTGATCCTAAGGAACAGGTTCAGACTGTGAGACTCTTGTTTATGTAAGAGTTGTGTGAGCTTTTGTGTGTGCCAGTATATGTGTTGTTCTTCATGTGGCCACAGACACATTAGCCTTGTGTGTACATACTGGAAGCAGCTCACTTCTGGGGATATGGAAACACAGCAGCTTATCATATGCACTGAGCTGGGACAGAAGAGTCCCACAGGCCTTCTGGAGCACCAGATTTGGCTTCCTCTAGCCTCTAACTGGGGGATGAAAGGATTGAGACAGCCCTACCAAGAAGGACGTGGGGGTACTGGTGGATGAAAAAGCTGGACATGGGACAGCAATGTACGCTTGCAATCCAGCCAACTGTGTCCTGGGCTGTATCAAAAGAAGTGTGGCCAGCAGGTTGAATGAGATGATTCTTCTCCTCTGCTCTCATGAGTCTCCAGCTGTAGTACAGCATCCAGATCTGGAATTCTCAGCACAGGAGAGACATGTACTTGTTGGAGTGGGTCCAGAGGAGCGCCACAAAAATGGTTAGAGGGATGGAAAACCTTCTCAATGAAGAAAAGCTGAGAGAGTTGAGGTTGTTCAGCCTGACTAAGAGAAGGCTTCAGGGAGAACATTATTGTGGCCTTTTAGTACTTAAAGGGGGCCTGTAAGATGGGGACAAATTTTTTAGCAAGGCCTGTTGTGAGAGAACAAGTGGTAATGGTTTTAAACTAAAAATAGAGTTAGACTAGATATAAGGAAGAGGGTTTTTTGCAATGAGTGTAGTGAAACACTGGAACAGGTTGCCCAAAGAGGTGGCAGCATTCCCATCCACAAAAACATTCAAGGTGAGGTTGGATGGGGCTCTGAGAAACCTGATCTAGTTGAAGGTGCCCCTGCTCATTTCAGGGGTATTAGACTAGATGACCTTTACAGGTCACTTCCAACACAAATCACTCTATGACTCTATGATCGTATGATCCTATGATTCTGTGAACAGTTTTGAAGACTGGAGATAACAATGATACTATTGTTATTTTTTAGGAATGTATTTCAGACAGTGACTAAATTCTTTTTTGAGCTTATCAAGTTGAGAGTTATGACTCCAAAGATCCCCTATCGCTGGGGATATTCAAAACCCAACTGTGCATGGCCCTGAGGAGCCTGTTCTAGCTGATCCTGCATTGAGCAGATATTCCGACCAGGTGGTCTCTAAGGGTCCCTTTCAACTTCAGTCATCCTGTAATTCTCTGACAAAAATTCTGCCTCTCTTCTCCAAATGTCTTAAAAATTATGCTGTAGAAATATCAACAAGAATATTAAATGAAATCTCTTATGGGACAAATACCACTTCTGAACAAGCTTTGCAGTCTATGTGGCATTGATACACAGACTTAAGCTTTCTTCGCCTGTGCTGTGATCCATGTACTTGGGTAGCTGTATCAAAACAATGTTCCCACCAAATCATGTTAGACTGGATTCATCCCATACCATTGCAGTCCTGTGGTTCAGAACTACTTAGATTCAAGCATTTGTGGAAAGATCACAAAATATATAGTGTATACATATAAAGCAGGATCATTACAGGTGGATACAATTGAATCAAACTCCATGTTTTATTATAGAGCTAGTTGAAGCCAGCTTAAAACTTACCTTTTAGCATTATTTAACTTCTAGAGGCAAATCTTAAACATTATGATTTTTCTTTCTGAAGATATTGATACGTTTTCTAGTATTGTATGGGAACATATTATTTCAGTGATAAAGGGATGGCAAAGTGGAGTGGGTAGGAGGATATGTGGATATAAACTACAGAATTTTTGGAAGAATAAAACTGATACATATTCTTGGTGAAAGTCTAACTCTTTGTTAGAATATAATCTAGTGTAAAAATGTGGTATACAAAAATAACATGCTTATAGTCTCAAAAGACACAGCTTGAATAAGTCACTTCTTGTTCTTGAATCATCTAGCAAGTGGAATAAACAGATAAATACTGACAAAAATAAGAGTATAAATGACTTACGAAACTTTCTAAATTGTTATATCCCACTGTATGTCAGACATTTTACTTAAATTCACCACTGTCGATGTACTCCAGAATCTCACAGGCAAGGAAAAAAAACCTCACAAAAATATATTAGTGTGCTTTTTGTGGAGTTCTTTGCTTTTTGTGGAATTCTTTTACTAGGACATTGGAAGAGAGAACAAAACCTAACATAGTTTCATAAAAAAAATACTAGTTATTGTACTGCTTCGTTATATTTCCTGAATAGACATTATGTTTCAGGCTATTCAGAAAATCATTTTTCTTCCAGTATTATAGCAGTGAGAGACACCTCCTAGGTAAGCGTATACCATAGATAACCACTAAGGCTAACTTTTAATCCTACCCTTGATTCTTTTATCTCTTCAAAATCCTTCTTTCTGGAATAATATTTCTTTTCTCATACTAGTATAAGAGCAAGGAAAAGCAAACGTCCCTGATGGAGTTACTACAGCACAACAAATAAATTATAATTCAAAACAAAGTGTGACAAGATAAGCAATGAAATGGTCTGATTTTGTGCAGCTGACTGAGACCTAGAATTCATTTAGCTATTATTGGAATCATTGTACAATGTCAGATCAATGCATTTAAAGGCAGGGATGTATGTGTCTATCTTTAAAGACAATACTAAACAAAGAGGTTTAAATTTCTAAGTGTTCTCGTTCAAGTTTTATATTTTATTGAGTTTTCTCTTTCAAAACAAATAAGCAGACATTACTAAACTCCCTAGAACAAGTTGAGACCTCACTCAGAACAGTGTTCTGCATTCAGAAAGTTTTGACAAGAATTACACCCCAGTAATATCAGATCAGATTGTTTAACAGAAAAGGTATTTTGGATCTTGCAGGCTTAAGTTTCCAGGTTCAAGACTACACAGTCTGTGTGTTAACTGCCTCCACCTTTATGGGATTTCTAAACTGGAGGTTCACTTGGTTAAGAGATAATCTGCTTCTCATCCCGAGGTGAAACTTATCTTTTCCATGATACATTAAAAGAGAAAACCAAGACCCAGATTCACAAGCGCAGTGAGGAGTTTAAACCTCACTGAAATCAGTAGGGCTTAGGAATCTAAATGCTAGCCCCAAGATCAAACAAGAGTTACAGAGGATACCTTTCCTCCTTTTGGCCGGGCATGAAAACACATTTATTAATGATGAGTAAATAATTTTTTTGCCCCTGCTCCTGCTCCTTAAGCTTTTTAAGGACATAGAGCCGGCAAAACAGAGCTGTAGCAGAAGTTCCCCAGGCCTCCACTACAGCCAGATCCACAGAGAAATAATCAGGGTAACCTACTCTCAAACTTCCCAGGACAGCCTGATTTATTACCTCAGCTGTCTCTTTTCTTGGCCTACTCTTTTTCTGCCTCTTCTAGATGGCTTTGAACTGAGGACAATGAATTATTTGCTGTTACGTATTTGAATTTGAGTGAAAGCCAAGGAGCTCTGCTATTGCTAGGGTCTTCTAAGCTTTACTGTGACAGGAAGTAACGGTAGGATGGTTTAGAAATCACACTAATATTTCACCTAATGATAACAGTTATTGAGGCAAAGTATGGTATTATTGGCACATCACTATATTCAGTAGCACATAATTAATCATTGTATCACTAACCAGAATCATTGTTTATCACTTTGAGGATCCTTCTTCAACCTTCCCACTGAATAACTTGCACTGGCGTCAAGTTTAACCTAATAGGAGACATTTAACCTATAAGCCCTGGGTCTACAGGAAAGTACCTTGCTTTTTTGTCACTATGATATTTACTGGAATGCAATTGTATTCCAGTGTCAGAACATATATATGCTACACTCTGATTGGAAAACCATCCCTGTCAAACCTTGGAGATATAGCACTACCTTAAAAAAATAAATAAAAGGAAGAGGACAAACATATACATTTTCTTTCACTCAAATGAAAGGAGAGTTTTTCTGAATGACCCTTTAAGCAGTGGCAACCTTATAATTATACTTTTTACTTTTAGAAGCTGGGAAAGAAAAACACATGAAGAGAACTATACTTACCTACTATGATATCTTTTTCCTTAAATCACTATACATTCCGTGATGACAGAGTGTTGTCACTGTTAAATAAATAACACCTAAAAAGAAGAGATAATAAAAAAGGTCCCAGATCTCCATCGTGTGTGGTCAATGGTGAATGTCTATCCAAATACACTTGAAGATCTTGATTTAAAACTCATGCAATACTCTTGAAGAGTAAAATACTGAGATGTAATTCCTTATGCTTGTATTTTTTTGTCATGTTGGAGAATTCCAGGTTTCAGCTTGGTATTTATTTTTTCTTCAATGCCTAAAGTTTGCTTATTAAACCCCTTGACAAGAGAACACAGATATACAGGCAGGACCGTGACAGTCAAGTCTTTAAGAAGAAAAGTTATAGTAGCCAAAATGAGTACTACTTGGGGTTTTTTCCTATGGTAGTGTTAATGAAAAACATGGATTGCATCCTAGTATAATGGTTCAGTCAATTACATAAAGTTTTACTCTCTGAAGAATAGCATGAACAAATAGAACTGGACATGTGTCTTCTGAGTAATTTATTTCCTAGAGGTTGTCACGATTTAAATTAAAATACGAGAGATTTCAGGAGTGTTTACCAATCTGCTTAACTTTCTCTGACATTTTCGCAAGAACCCAAATAAAACGCTTGGCTTTTTGGATCACGGTAAACACTGAGAAATTATGCAAGGACAAGTAATATTGTCCAGCTTGCTCTACACTGTTTTATCGGGATTTAAGCCCATTCTCCAATAATTTTGCAAGAACAAGTATACACAATCCAGCTTGCTGGGTTGTGGCAAACACTGAGAAATCACGCAAGAACGACGAATATTCTCCAGCTTGCTCAACACCACCGCACTTGGGCTCTTATCAGCAGTCTTGCAAAGACAATTAATCTTATCTAGCTTGCTGAGTTTGTCAGAAACTCCCTTTAAATCACACTTAATTGTAAGATTCATAAACAAGAAAATTTTATTAAAAATAATTGATTATAGCAATTTGTGACTAAACAAGAGTTCGGTGGTGGCTGAGGATAAGATACTCTTTGTGAAAATACATTGAAAGTCAAGCACCCAAGCATAGATAGGAGCGATAAGTAGGTAAGAAATATGTAGTTAAGGTCAAAGTACAGAGAGATACTAATAATTGGATTGATGTTAAGATACATGTTTAGCATACGTAGCACAAAGTTCTTACCCCAAATGGCATTCCAGGTGAGGGAAGGGGAGATGAGGTCCAACTCGTTGGTTGATCCTAAAACTTTTGATGATGTTTTCCCCCCACAACTTTCCCCCTTGTTTCCATTTTTATAACTGGCACTTTTAGGGTGGAGATTTAAGTGGAGCTTGAGTGACAGAAGTCATTACGTCAAACCCTGTTGACTGGTGGAGAAATCATTCTTACTTCATTTGCCAAAACTTAACTGCCTATGCCCAGTAGGAGTGGTTTGCCTCAGATAAAGTGAGGAGGGAGGTAGGCTTAGGTGCGGAGGTTTTAGTATTATAATGATATTACAATGATGTTATAATGAGTGCAGGTCATCTGGAGGGCAGAATTGCCGGAACAATATCTGCAATTCGTCTTCTTGGAAAATAATTGGGCAGTTGTCCTTGAGCACCACACTCCTTGCGAACAGCGGGACCTGGCTACATCTGTTTCCAAACATCCCGTCTATCACTTCACAGAGCAAGATGTCCTTGTTGCATTCCTTTCTGATGAAAAGCATGTTGCACTTGGGCGTGCTGCATCTCCACTGACTTCACTTTTAGAGAAAAACGACCTTGTTGAAGGGAGAGCATTCAGAAAACGTTACGGTTCCCACGTCTCTCCACATTTAGCTTTATTCCCACAGAAGGTCAGGCTCAGTGCTAATCCAACAGTTGTAGTCACTGTCTCCATCACATTCCCACTGACACCAAATACTTTCATTTCCTAATGAAGTGTTTTGTCTTATTTTTAAAGGATGTTCTATTTAAAAGAATGTGATACTGAGCTGTTGTCTATATAGGATCCAAAAGGAGACTGTCAGTTCCAGCCTAACTCCTTTAGATATATTTCTCTGCCACAACTTACATATGAGAAGCTGGTTTTCATACACCAAAATACCAACTAAAAGCCTTACTCTGTTTTTTCCATTGTACCAAATGTCACTAGGTAGTCAGAGGAAGGCATTTTGGTATTTTAGTTAAGTGTACATACGATAACTCAACAGAGAGCACGATTTTGGAAGAAATATTGAAGACATCCTAGCAAGGCTGTGGCACTAGAGATCAAGACAATCGCACAGTAAAGTAAAACATGAAAACCTGACATTAAAAAGCTATGGATGACAGACCATTCCATCAGCTTCACTTATCTCCATTGCACAGAATGCACTAATTGCAACTCCAAGAACTGAGCCATAGTACTTTGTTCCTGAGCAGAAATGAACTAAATTTAAACTGGAGTGATAAGCAACCCCAAAGTTTTTATTAAATTTGAAGGAGTGAGGCATTATCAAAGGAAAATTTTAAAGAGAAGGGGAGAAAGGAGCAGAGTGAACAGGTCTAGTGCTGGCATCAGTGGCTAAAGCCAGTTCTCCTTTTGTATTCAAGTGACTTAGACATTGAAAGGCCTGTCAGAAGATAGGTCTGGATAGTGAGGCCGTTTCATCTAATATCAGATACCCAGTATCAGAGACAACATCAGGAAACTAGAATGCATCCATCCATCCATCTGGAATTTCCCTTACGGCAAGCTGAAAATAATACCAAAAAAATGTGGAAAAGTTACTCCATCTTTTATCTTGGAACATCCAACAGATAAATATTGCAAAGACTTTTTCTTTTACTGTGAAATAATATTAAAATCAGTATTAAGAGTAAGTCGTTTAAAAAACAATTTCTTGGTCTAAGCCAGGATAAACACTTCTCTTTTTGATATATGGACACTATATGGGGAGTAACACAAGAAATTTTTACTTTTGGCATGAACATCTCATAAACACTACTGGAGAAGAAATAAAACAAGCTTCTGGTAGATCAATGAGCAAGTTAAGCTAAAATTAAGTTTTCAGACTCTGAAAATTTGTAGGGTTTGATTCCTTAAGCTTTGTGTTTAGGAATATTTTTTCTATTTATTTTTATACTGCAATAACCATAGCTAGAAGTTCTGTATTTTCCTGTTTATCTGATTTCCCCATGTTGCTATTTCTATTAACTTAATTTAAAAAAACACAGTTGCTGAAAGACTGGAAAGATGAATGGGATATGAGAGACCCTAAAAAAAATGAAAAGGGAAAAAGAAGAGGAAAGCAAGCAGTAGTTTATTTCTGATACCACAACTTCCCCTCCAAATAAGTAATCAGTGAAGCAAATACAGAGTTAAAAAAAATTGAAATAAAAAGACAAGCAAAAGAGGAGTGAAAAAAGCTGAGAGAGGCAAATCAGAAATGCATATCATCTCCAGCAGCCTTGATTTTTCACCAATACAAGCTATTACAAACTTAATTGACTTTTTGTGTTGGCAACTGCTGCTCTTCGGACAATAATAGGGAAAGAGTGTAATAGTACTCTCATTTACCCATGACATTAATTAAACATTCAGCTCTGCATCACCCATGATGACTGCAAAGTGTAATAAATATACATTCCCAGTTTATTATAAAGGATAGAAATGACGCATGGAGTCCATGACATAACAAATCATTTTGCAAGCAATTTCACTTCCTCCAAATGCTTTACAGTAGATGAAAGTCAGCGAAGCATAAAGGGCTTTCATAAGATGATCTCAATCTCCACCATGGGCAAATGGCTTCTGAAATCAGAAGCGTTTCTCAAGCGTTTCTTCTCCTTTCCAAATCAATTCAGCACAAGCTGGTGAATAAAAGTGACTATTGGAGGCAGTGGGATCCACACTTTGGTGCAGGAAGTCATGGAAAGGCCAAAGAATGGATCTAAGACAAAGCCTACTAACTTCATAAGCCAGCAATGTGCATGAACAGCACAGGAGGCCAATTGTATTATGGGCTGCATCAAAACAAGGGTGGCCAGCCGGTCAAGGAAGGTGACTCTGCCCCTCTACTCCCCTGGTCTACTCTGCATCTAGAGTACTGTATCCAGCTCTGGAGTCCTCAGTACAGGAAAGACACAGACTTGTTGGAGTGGATCCGGAGGAGGGCCACTAAAATCCTCAAAGGTCTGGAACACCTCTCCAATGAAGAAAGGCTGAGAAAGTTGAGGTTGTTAACCTGGAGAAGAGAATACTCCAAAGGGACCTTATCCCAGTTTTCAGTACTTTAAAGGGGACCTATAAGGAAGATGGTGCCAAACTTTTTTAGCAGGGTCTGTTGTGATAGGGCAAGAGGTAATAATTTTAAACTAAAAGGGGTTACATCTAAACTAGACATAAGGAAGACTTTTTTTTGCAATTAGTGTGGTGAAACACTGGAACAGGTGGCCTAGAGAGGTGGTAGACTCTCCATCCTTGGAAAGTTTCAAGGTGAGGTGGGGCAGTGCTCTGATCAACATGATCTAGTGGAAGACGTCCCCGCTTACTGCAAGGGGATTGGAGTGAAAGACCTTTAAAGGTCACATCTAGCCCAAACTATTCTCTGATTCTATGATTCATGATAAATATTTTTACTATCCACCATCAGCATTCATCAATCTTCCGGGGGTATGGGAGCCCTCCCGTTCAGGGGCCAGTTTAAAAGGTAGAACATTGTTTGATGTTTTACTGTATTACCCACAGAATCAAAGGTACATGATACTTGAATATCTAATCCTATCAAGAATAATGTTTACAAACTTACAGATACCCATATCAGCAGGGAGAGGACTTATGGTACTTTTGGACAATTAGTGTTTAAATTGTTACACTTCATTAAAAAAATTTTGAAAGGTCTATTGCATACCAACTGAGGATTGAGTCAACTACCCAAATTACATAACATGACGTATTTTAAGAAATTTTCTGTTTGAACATGTGATTGCAAACTCTTTGAACATTTAATCAGCATCTGAAGAAACATCCTGCAAATTATTATTTGCACATGGATTTGTGTTACACCAAGAGCTGTCATATTTTCTATTTCCTTAAGATTGATCACAGCAGGGTTCATTTTGAAATGATATTGCTAATATCTGGTAGCAATATGCTGATTGTTCTATGAGGATTTTTTATAATTTAGCAACCATTATAACACCTTGCCTAAGGAGCAGAAGTAATATTGATAAAATATCCAGTCTCCATCTTGATTTTCAGTAAAATCAATGCTTTCCAATTATTTTGAAGTGCAGAGTCTAGGAAGCCTATGAAATACTTACGAGAAAGCACATTACTTGTACAGCGGTTCTTGGTTGTGACTGCAACATAAGGTTTGAAAACAGAAACAGGTGTCAGAGAGCAGGTGGTCAGAGCCATTCAAGGGCATGGCTGGAATTTTGAAGGTTGGGGGGGAGGAAACAAAAAAAAAATAGATAGCTTTAAGTATTTCAGTTAGCTTCCAGTTAACTTGCAGACTTAATGACTGAAATCACAATTCTTCATTGGGGAAAGTCTGAAAGTTGGTGATTTTGTTACATATTTCAGCTGTACAAAATCTGCAATACCTCCTAAACCAATTTCACATGCAAGAACCTAACATGATGTCAAGACCCACTCCCGCCTCGGGGTCCTCCCCCAACTGTTCAGTCAGAGAGGGAAGGGTCTTTTGGTGTCTGCAAGGCAAATTGGAGACTGACAAATCTACCACGGTAAATTCAAAACAATGTTTATTTGGGGCAAAACCAAAATTTCAAAACTATGTTTATTTTCCTCACAGCCTAAGTAACAAATCACATATTCAGGTGTACTCCAAGTTACAACTTCCCAAAAGTTGCAAAGACAGATCCAAATCTGTCCAGATCACAATGTGATACCCCCAAGGCAGCTGCACAAAAAACGCACAACTTCCAATGCACTGTAGTGCCATGGAAAAGAGATATAGTAGGGAGAAGGAGGAATAACGAGGGGGCAGGGAGGCCAGAAGAGAAAAATAGTCACCACTTCGTGGGCCTCTGGAAAACATGGTCTCCAGGAGCACATGGTCCCATGGTTCTTCTGCAGCACATCTTCAGGCAGGTTCCATAGGCTGGTGGACACGCGGCCTGCCTTCTTGGAGGGCTTCTATTTATAGGGCAAGTCCATGCCCCCCCCCGCCCCCCATTAATGTATAAGGGGTGGTCTTTCTGTGAAAGTTCTCAAACTGGGGTATACGTTGGGTCTGGCAACTCCAGGGTCACTGGCAGTTCAACAGGCCCTTGCCAGAATAACTTCTACCTGAACCTTTTGGGTCCCCATGCGTAGTCAGGTGTGGGGGAGTAGAACCTGCTGCTGCACCCCTCCTCTGCAGCATCACAGTCAGCCCAGCAGAAGCCACAGCACTCAAGAAGATGTTAAGGACAACAAATAAGTAGAGTCAGGCAATGTTTTAGGCAATACAAAAAGAACCATTCTATATTTAAAACAACAATATAAGTAGAGTCACTCTTTACATGAGTAGTGCGGTTCTTACATTGTTTCAGCACATTTTAAAAGACCCATCTTGTATTTTCCTCCTGTGTAAAGATAAAGTACATTATTCACTATATTCCCAATATTAAAAATTGAACATTTAACAAGTCTTTAATAAAACCATTAGTATTCATATATTACATACTTGGATATTTCAATAGTTGCCCCTTGAACCATAAAGAATGATCATTTTTGAAAACAAAAGATTCATACAGTTTGACACTGCAGTACAGTAAAAAAAATATAAGCTCAACTTCAAATATAACTGGACTCTTCATTTCTTTTATAAATCATCAGCAACTGTTGGTCTGACCCTTGGAGCAGCTGAATGCCAACAGTCCCAGAAAGAATCATAGAATCATAGAACTGCCTGGTTGGAAAAGACCTTTGAGATCATTGAGTCCAACCATACCTGTCCACTATTAAACCATATCCTTGAGAAATTCATCTACCCAACTTTTAAACACCTCCAGGGATGGTGACTCAGCCACCTCCCTGCGCAGAGGTTCTAGTGCCTGACTACACATTCAGTGAAGAAATTCTGCCTAATGTTTAGTCTGAACCTCCCCTGACACAACTTGTAGCCATTTCCCTCTTGTAATTTGGGAGAAGATTCAACACCCACCTCACCACAACCTCCTTTCAGGCAATCGTAGACAACAATGAGGTCTCCCCTCAGCCTCCTCTTCTCCAAGCAAAACAACCCCAGTTCCCTCAGCTACTCCTCATAGGATTTGTTCTCCAGCCCCTTCACCAACCTCATCGCCATTCTCTGGATGCGCTCCAACATCTCAACGTCCTTCTTGTAGTGAGGGGCCCAGAACTGAACCCAGTACTTGAGGTGTGGCCTCACCAGTGCTGAGTGCAGGGGCACAATCCCTGCCTTGGTCCTACTGGCTGCACTGTTCCTTACACAGGCCAAGATGCCATTGGCTATTTTGGCCACCTGGGCCACTGCTGGCTCATGTTCAGCCTCTGTCAACCAACACCCCCAGGTCCTTCTCTGCCAGGCAGCTCTCCAGCCACTCTTCCCTAAATCTGTAATGCTGCATGGGGCTGTCATGTCTCAAGTGAAAGACCGTACTCTTGGTCATGTTGAACCTCATCCTGTTGGTTTCAGTCCATGGATCCAGCCTGTCCAGATCCCTCTGCAGAGCCTCCCTTCCTTCAAGCAGATCAACACTGCCACCCAGCTTGGTGTCATCTGCAAACTTGCTAAGGGTACACTCAATCCCCTTGTCCAGGTAGGAGTCTGAAGTCATTTGCACTTTCTTAAATATATTGGACTTATGCATTAAGATGTAATCATTCCACTAAAATTGATCATTCTATTTTTTAATATTCCCAAACCACAAGAATGTAAAATAAAATCAACCTATGCTAACCTCTGCTTGAGACTGAATTCCTTTTAGTGTTTGTGTTCGTAAAACCTATTTGCAGGAGCATAGGAACTGACATGCCAGATTAAACCAATGGTCTGTCTAGATAGTATATTAAGTCTGCTTATCAACTCTCACGGTTTTCCTCTGAAATTTCTGATTCAAAACTTCCTGTTTATTTCTAATCTTGTAGACTACAATCAAACCAGAACATTAATTCTAGGGAGCAATTTACTATATGTGCTTCAACATCTTTCCTATGGATCTCAAAAATACTAAAAGTGCCGTGCCTAAATGTTATATTTAATATGCTTTTACTAAATTGTGCTGTCGCATGCAGTCAGGACAAATATTGTGTCAAGAGTGGACGAAATTCATCCCTAACAACTCTCCACACAAGCCAATGAAGTTTTACCAAGTATAAAAGTGGTCAGCTATACTTCTTATTTACTTCTCCTTTCCATTTATCTGCATTAAAGAAAAAATAAAATAGATAAACACTCACTACTTTTGCCATTCCTAAAGCAAGTCAGCTAAAATTACTTTAAAACAGTTTATTTACAGAGCAGACGCTGTACTGTAGCTAGAAATTTAGAGGTAAACTTTTATTCTATAATATATTATTTTTAAAATAAATAAAATTATTTACAGAAAATTACCTTATTCTTTGAGGGTGCTTGCATATGTAATTAAATTCCATTAAAATTGATGAGATTCAAGCAGTTTTTAAAGTTAAGCACACGTTGAAGCACTTCTCTGAATTAGTCCTAAAACTGTCAAACTGTTTATATCATACCAGTAAGCAACCTTGGTGTTTCTCTACTTCTATTTTAGGACTTCAGGACTGATTCACATGGGACAACATCTTTCCAAATAGTGTATTTCTACAGAAAAGATCTAAGTTAAACCGTTAGATTAATAGTTTCTTCGGTATGTTCAATTTTTGTACCACTTGTGGGAAAACAGTGTCTAAGAATAATTTTTAATATTCTATTAGCTTCTAGTCTCTCAAAAATATTTTAAATCTTTAATCTCTTGAAGGAGCTTCACTTGGTCTTACGCATGTAACACACATCAAGTCTGAGAAGGTGTGTCTGCGGTTCCTGTGTTTAAGGACTTACTAGCTCCATACTCAAGGATTCCCATCTGTTTGAAGTACAGCTGCTTTGAGCGTTATAAGGTAGGCTATTTACAACATCTTCAAATATTTTTTACATAAATAAATCATTCTCTGCTTATAATAATATGTCAGTAAGTCTATTACTCTATTTCCAGAAAATTTTGTGGTTTAGCCATCCAATGAAAATACTCTCAAAAGCAAATATATGCTTAACCCAAACGAAGAGCTGTCACTGGCGTAAAAAAATAACAAGGAATGATATCGAAAGAGGAGTTTGTCATTTGTCATTTTTTTATTTTCATCACAAAAAATAAAAATGTCCTAATCATTAAAATTCATGGGTGGACAACAGGAATTAAACATATTAGCTATCTAACTATTCAGTATTTCAGTCACAAGTTATTTCACTTGACATTATGCTCTTTCCACCTGATATATTTAACGAAACCACTAATAGTGAAACAGGGAGGGTTTGCAGGAGCTACAGGTAATGATCTGCTGCCCCTGCACCTACATTATCAGTGCACAACTGAATAGTTTTGGATGCGTGTTTTATAAGCATGACTATGGTTTGCATTAATATTGCGAATGTATTTTAAAAATATGACTTGCATTCACATTGAATGGGGAACAAAAAAAAAAGCGGAGCTCAACAGATGTCTAATGTCAGTTTAACATACAGCTTTTAATTTAAAAAAAAAGATTGGCTTAGCCATACATAATCTTCTGAAACTGCACAGAGACGTTCGTAAGTGAACTCAGAGTCTAATCATAATTATGTTCCAACCTGTTTTGGAAGATGAGTCCATTTTCTCTTCACATGCTGGGAGGAAGTTGATCTGTATATTCTGCTTCTCCTGCAAAAGACAGAGGGGCTCAAATGAGATCCGACTTTAAGTAACTCGACAAGTTCCAGAGAATCTGCTGAAGTCATTCTCTCAGTGGTGGTATCAAGTATCAAAGCACTTCCAGGATCAGTCATCCCCAGTTAGAGGGTAAAACTGTGTTTGTGGAGGTGGGCCTGGGTGAAGTCTGAAGAGTTTAATTCACACTATTTTCTTTGCAAGTTACTATGAGAAGCAACCTATTTATTTAAGTATGTAAATATGAAACTCTCAAAAAGCTGTTGCGTAATTACATCCTTCAGGAATTAAAATTCCAGGATACTACCTTTGAGGAAGCTTACAGCAGTAAGTCTAAATGGGCCAACTAAAGCAAGAGACAATCCTGATTAAAATAAAACCATCATAAATCATGAGAGCAGAAGACATTCTTTGGTTTAAAACATTCTAGGCCTATGTATGTGTGCCTATATGTATATATGTGTGTGTATGTGTATACAACAACACATGAGGTGAAGTCTCTGACAAGTTACATCACTTTCTGATAATATTGCAAGTTTGCATATTGCCTTGGGTTATTTTTTAATTGAATTCCTGTAGTCATACATGAACAGTATTAAAAAAAAAATCCCTGTGGGCTGCACTGCTTGATACTGGGTGATTTTGTTCAACACCACGTCACTTCAATTTATGTTGAAGGAGAACTTGTTAGAAGTAGGCTGTGGTTGCTTAAGCTTTAAATGTCAAGTAGGGTCGGGGAAGGGGGTGATGTTTAGTTAATGTAAAAGACAGTTTCCTAAGTAGAATTAAAGAGCATAATTTGTCAGATAGACTACTTAAGTAACATGGAGTGCCCTTTTCAGCTCACAGCCTACTAAGGGGTGGGGGTGGGGGGGAACAATCAAAACAACAAAAAAACCTCTATTACTAATTCCTTTTCTGGAAAGCGCAAAAAAGCTTCTAAATGTATTCCATAAGGGACTGAAAACTGACCTGCATTGCATCACTAAAGAGTAAGAAAATAGAAAACAAAAAGAGAGAAACAATTAAAAGGAAGATGTGTATTACAATTAAAATAAAATGTTACAGAGTTGTTTACCTGAATTTGGTGTTCTAACGATGGCTATTCGATTGTGGTTTCTGAAAGAATATAATTTGTAACTTACCGTAAAATGACAAACTTGAAACCACACTGAGTAAGAATTTTTTGTGAGTTACTCCATTACAGCCTCACTTTTCTCTTAATTAGAATCATAATATAGTGTAGAAAGTTTAAATATGAACCACAACAATCATAATAGTAATAATGATGATGACGATAATAATAATACTACCTCGTTACATAACCCCTTTTAGTCCTAGGATCTCAAAATCCTGTAGAAAGAGAGATATTTCAATATTTCAATCCAATATATAGCATGGCTAAGAATAAAACCTACTTCCCAAGTCTGCTTTTAGTGCTGTTTCTTTTCTCCCCCTCTCATATTTCTTTCCAATTGCTGGAGATAAAGCAATATGGAACATTTAGTCAAAAGCAAAAAGTGAAATAAATTGAGGACTTCCCTCCCATTTCAATACATCTGTGCAAAGTGGAAAATCAGAGTTCCCATACTTCTTTCCAGGTTTCAGAGTTGAAAATCTACCATATGTAGCATGTATTTAGTGAGTTTGATTTGTCCAAGGTGCATCTAGTCACTGTATATAGGCTTTTTCCATTGATCTATGCATATAACATGAGCCATAAATATAAGGTGGCCTGATTGATGTCAGGCTGTTGAGATATTCCAAAACAAGCGTTCATAGTTTTCAAAGTCTAAGTGGCTAAGGCTTCTGAATGAGAAAGAAGAAAATGTAGATAAACATGGTAACTATGTGAAACGCAGCCTTTTTTTATTACGGGAGTTTAATAACCTTCCTACGCATGTCTGCAATTACCAAGCCTCAAAATTGAGTTGTCACAATCTGGAGAGGAGTCAGGATGTATGTATTTCAGTTTTCTGATTTTTCTAATCACATTCGGTAGTATTCTTCTCTCGACCTCCTATATCCACAAAGAAAGAAAACACTTTAACTTGAGCATTACAAAGACAGCTTAAAAGAATGTCTAACAGGAAGTTTAATGAAATTACATCCAAAAAGAGGAGAAATCTTTTTGTTTGTGTTAACACCTAGGTCCAGTACTTCCCAGAACTTACTCGGGCCCCTTGCACAGTTCTCGGGTATCCACTCCACTCCTAAACCCAGGAACTTCATGCACTCCAGCTCCATCAATATGTCTTCCTTCAGTATCTATCTCTCACTTGTATTGCTTTGGTGGGGTGGGGGGAAGATATGGGGACAATTCTGGCAACACTTCTTTTGATTATATAGTCGGCCTTCGTTGCTGGTTCATAAAGTTAGTAGCTATGTATTAGAGCTATTCTTTGGCCTTTCCATCATTTCCCACACCAAAGTGTGGATCCCATTGCCTTCAATAGCAGTATTTATTCACCAGATTGTACTGTACTGATTTGGAAAGGAAAAGAATCTCTTGAGCATAGATATGATTTCAGAAGCCATTTGCCTGTAGTGGGGATTGAGATCATCTTATGAAAGCCCTTCATGCTTTTATACCAGAAGGTCAATCACTCTGAGACAATACAGATAGTCCTGTAGTTAATTCTTTTGGTAAAAAAAAAGCCAATATCTCTTTTTTTTAACATTAACATTCAAGTCAGTAGGCTCAGGCTACCCCTAAAATAAGAAAATAAACAAGAAACTGTTTAGCTCTGAAGCAGTCCTTTGTGTTCTGTTTTCTGTTATGGTGAGTTGATCCTGACTGGATGCCAGTGCCCACCAAGGCCCTTCTATCAAGGTGAGATCACTGTGGAGTAGGATAATGAGAAATGAAACCAACTCTTAAAACATCTTCCCCCCCATCCTTCTCTTCTTCCTGGGTTCAACCTCATTCTTTCCCCCTTTAGCAACGCAGGTAGATGAGTAATGGGATTTGCAGTCAGTTCATCACTAGTTGCATTTGCTGCTTCTCCTCACACACTTCCCCTGCTCCAGCGTGGGGTCCCTCTCCCAAGAAACAGTCCTTCATGAACTTCTCCAGTGTCAGCCCTTCCCATGGCCTGCAGTTCTTCATGAACTGCTCCAGCTTGGATCCCTTCCATGGGGTGCAGTCTTTCAGGAGCAGGATGCTCCAGTGTGGGATCACAAGTACTGTTGGCAAATCTGCTCCAGAGTAGGCTCTTCTCTCCATGGATTGACAGGTCCTGCCAGGAGTCTGCTCCAGCACAGGATTCACACAGGGTCACAACCTCCTTTGGGCATCCACCTGCTCCAGCGTGGGGTTCTCCACAGGCTGCATGTGGATGTCTATCCACTGTTAATCTCTATGTGCTTCAGGGGGACAGCCTGCCTCATCACAGAATCTTCACCACGGGCTGCAGGGGATGCTCCGGCATCTGCAAGAGCCTCCTCGCTCTCCTTTTTCACCACCCTGGTATCTGCTGAGTTGTTTCTCTCATGTGTTCTCATTCATCTCTTCTGGCTGCAGTTGTGCAGCAGGTTTTTTCCGCTTTCAAAATGTTATCCTGGGAGCACTACCACCAACAGTGATTGGCTCAGCCTTGGCCAGCGGTGGGTACATTTTGGAGCCAACTGGCATTGGTTCTGTCGGACACAGGGGAAACTTCTAGCAGCTTCTCACAGAAACCACCCCTTCAGCTTCCCTGACATAAAAATCTCGCCACACAAACCCAACATTTCTGTTAAAATTAGCAGTTTCTTAAGGAAACTTACTAAAACCAATGCACCCTACTTTAACAAAAACTCCCGATAAAGGCTTTCTACTAAAAGTGTGGCATGGAATATTTTAGCCTAGCTGAAATTTTGCAGACTCTGAAGAGCTTAATTTGGCATCACATTTTTTGCACAGCTCTGCTTCTAGCATAGTGCAGTGTTCAAATTCTCTTTCAAAGCTCTTTTTTTGATGGATTTCTAGAAAATGCAGCCTTACAGCTCTGGTAGTAAGGAATGCCTGGCAGCAAAATCTCTTCAATTATCATCACCAACACACTTTAAGACAGTCCAATTATTTTGTTAATTCTCTCATCAATTTTGGTAGATGTTCATTTTAGAACATAATGTATTTTGCAATTATGTGGTAAGAAATATGGACATATTGATTTGTGCTTCTTTGCTAAAGCAGCTTCTGATTTTCTTGTATTTCTTACTGCTTGCACATATGTCAATTTTAAACCTTCCAGACATTTTTAAAAATTTAAAAATCTTGAGTCTTTTCAAAAAAATTATACTATTCTCAGTTTCAGGAGATATATATATAAAAGTTTTTTCTCTTATAGGTCATCAAGCTTCAGCTGAGAGATTTTATCAGAGAGAGCAATTCCTCATTTCTATAAAGCATTTTCTTCTGCATCATGTTTATATGGTTGATTGGATCTCTGCTTTCTCCCAACTTCTGCCCATTGGAAAACTGAAACTTTGGAGAGATTAGAGAAATAAACAAAAAATCAAAAATGTTGTAGAAAAGCAAATTGTTTACTTTAGTTAGAAGCCAGAAGAATTCCTCCAAGGGAAAGTCTTTAAGCTAAGTATGGAGTTAGTGCTCTTACGTTACATTAAAAAGAAAATATATTTTTATTTACTACTTCAAGTATTTATCATTAAGCCTAGACAGTGAGCATTTGGTAGTATTCTCCCCTTATAGCCTACATGTATCAATATACTTGGGGACAAAAATAAGAAAACCACAAAAAATCTTCCAAACCATCAACATCCCATGCTGCTATCCTTCTCTCCAAAATATCTGCATTTGGAATCCTTAGGTAGTAAATAAAGTGACAACCACAAATCTCATTTTAAAATCATATTTACTGCCAGAATTTCGGCGTCAAACATTTTACAACATTGGTTTAGTTTTTGCTTCTGCACACAAGTCCTCAGGACTATGAAACTGCAGGTTTTATGTGGGAAAATGCAATAATCATAAGAAAATAAAACTGACAAGGCTCAATCCATTTATTCAACTGAAATCTCATACTAGCATCCTGGTTAATTACTGTCTGGCTCATTGATATCCATGATGGTTATTCTTAAACAGTAGTAGCTCACTCACAATCATGTGCATGAAATTGTAATGAATCACCTCACTTACAGCCAATGGGGCATTTATAGGCTGCTTTATTTTTTTGTCTTCTCCCATCTGGTCAAATTCATGTGAAATTTTAATCCAACTTTCAAATACCAGACGAGATTACACAGTTTCAGTTCTGCGTACACCTCAGCTGCTGCAGAGCCATGTTTGATGTCTTCTGCTTGTCTGTAACATTAAGCCAGTTTAGGGTGAGGGCAAAGAGCTCTAGGAGTAGGAAATCTAGAAAAATACAAGACTCCTGTCAAGAGTTTCAGGTGTCCCACAGGGAGCATGTTGTCCACCTTTGGTCCCTGATTCCAATAAAATCACCTAAATTATCATTTAATTTAAGACTCTTTTCTCTCATATGAGTAAATACCTTTTCCTTTATAACTGCCCTGACACACTCTATTTCCCTTTACACAGTCTGGATTCAAAAGTCACTGGTTTCCTGGCACTGTCTATTAGATTCCCTGGTGCCACAATGAAAACACTATTTCCATAAACCCAGTTTCTGCAGGTATTTCCACCACTTCTTTTATTTAGACCTGCTTTCAGGAGCATGAAGTTTAAAACTCAAACAAAAAACCAAGAAGTATCTGTTCTAGAGATAGACTAACAATGACCAAACTGGAAAGACTGCTTAGTAGTGAGAAGATTAGGTTATTTAGAGTTTCCTGCTCTGACTCAGTTTCCCTATACAAATGCAAGGGGTATTTTCCTCTCCTACATGGGCAAAATTCCCAAATCAAAGTCACATTACAAAGATAATTTATTGGTTTTCTAGATGCAGTTATTATTATGATGGGGGACACATAAAACCAATGTTTTCAGAGAAATCATTTAAAATTGTTACTTATACTAAATAAATAGTAAATAAAAGGTTTTCTGATGCTCAAAATCATTGTCTTCTTTTTGTTTCACTTCACTTTTAGCCTTCTCTGTCTCTCCTGTGTAGAAACTTATCTGCTTCTTTCTGAAACTTGTAGACTGGCTTTACCACACTGCTCAACTCTCCTATTCATTATTGCCCATTGCCCTTCTCTCTTTGCAAATTTCCACCCCCACTGGATCACTGAAAAAAAGGCTCTAGAGAAAAAGAAAATATTTTTATCTCACACTATTTAATTTTATAGACAAGCCTCTCAACTTGTTGTTGAGAGAAGTAAATCTGAAACTATCTTCCCTACCAGCAACTACATATTTGTATTCTCGTTATTTTTGGTTCTTTCAGCAACACGCAATAATGCAATACAGTATTGCATTATGCTTTCTATCATCTGCTTTAGCCCATTTTTATTACTTCTTGCTTGCTTCCACCAGTTTAGCAAATTATATATTGTGGTATTTTTGTATAATTTTATTTTATCAATGCCACTGAGTTTTATATTCACTAACTGCAGCCATAACTATTAAACTACAGTAAACACCAAGGAAACTTTTGATATTTCCAGTTAGAATGAAGTTTAACTTCAACTTTTCTTCTGTATAGAACCTTACAATCTGAGCTTATTTTTTTATATTCCATGCTCTCAAAGTCAATGGCATACACTGTAAAGTTGCATTATATAGTACTTCACACTATATTCAAGGTGAAGTGTAGCCACAATTTTAGATAGAAATAGCACATCCATCATTGATTTTATCCTCCTAACAGTACAAACTGAGAAACACGTTCATCTTCAGCACTAAAACTGCAAAACTGCACTATACTCGGGGCTATACAGACTTTTCACACAATAACTCCCAAACTTGGAGAGAATTCTATAACATCTTTCCTTTTTGTGTATTCTTTTAGCTTGATTTTTTGATTTATTATCACAGCCGTGTCAGTAGATCCTTATATTTACAATCAACATACCTATATAAATCTTTCTGCATTGTTTCTTCTTATATGCCAGGTTTAAGAAAGGGATATTTTTTGCATGTTTTTTTTCTAAATGTTACTATAGAATAATAGTTTGCCTTCCTATTACAGAACTAAAAGTTCTGCATTATGTTCTTGCATTGTTTGGGAAAAGAAAATAGGCAGTGGAAAGCAATAAAGAGATATAATCCAATTCCACATTCTGGATAGAAAAGGGTCTAACATTACCATTTATGATGTCAGAAATAGTATTTCTAGGAAGAATAAGGATGGCCTATGATTCCTATCTGTCGGTATTCTGTAAAAATTAGTCCACAGAATAGCTATCAGGCCAAATTTTTTCAAATTTGCCTTGGAAGCCTTCCACATGGTACCACCTTTCCATTAATTGTGATTATTTCAAAATTTTGTTTTTTATTATTTCAATCTTATTATGTTAAATTTTACTTAGGAAAGTATCTCTTTATTTATGATGCACCTCAGTTTTTTGTTTGCATATTAGAAGCTATCAGGAAAGTAATTTATACCCACAGGCACCAGTTTGACCTTACTAGTTAAGGTGTAGTGTTTCAAGGATACATACTTTTTGGGTTTTCTGCTCACTGGAAATCTGCCAAGCAACCCTTTTCTCTTTCATTATACTCAGAGACAAAGATATCCTCTGTTACCTGTGCAGGTATTTTCCTTTCTTCCAGAGAAAGTCCAGAGGCCACAGTTACATCTGTATTCATACAAGAGATTCAACTATTTCCAGAAGGCTGAAACCAACCTTTAAGTAAAGTTGATTATGGAGCTAGTTTGGATACCAAGATAGCCTAGGTAGAAAAGAAACAACAAAGAAAACTGATGCTGCGACAAAGAACAGGTAATTTAGGGGCAATCTAATCTAACAATCATATTGATCAGAGTTAGGAAATTTAATATCACATGCAGACACAAAGGAAGAAGAAGCAGGTGGTCAGAGAGCCAGAACATCAAGATCTGAAAGATAAAGGTCAATGTTCTGTGGTGGAGTAGCCAAAGGCCCAACAGGTAAAGGAAATCAGAGCCAAAGATCTACACAAGGGGCCAGAAAACAGAAGAAAGATGATACAGACAGAGCCATCGTCAAAAAAACCCTCAAGGACCTAAGGAATAGTATAAGAAACTAGACTCGTCTGTACAAATTAATGAGACCAGACAAATCTTGCCCTGTTGTAGCTTTGCTTATTAGTAGGTGCTAAGCAAATTTAATGCATCCTATAGCCTTTCATAATAAAGTAATACAAGGGTAATATGGTGCATTTCTGCTTTAGCATCTCTCAATAAGGGAGAAGAGCAGCTTGATTTAATAGTGAAGATTCCCTCTCCCATCTGCTCCAGGCTGCATCTAGAGGGTGGACTGAAAGTGTGTCCTTAATTAGCAAACCTGGTTGGTGAATGGCGTGTGTTCCTTTAATCTGCAACCAGATTGAAAAACTGGTGGCAATCAAAATGGGTTGTAACACCAGCTGGGTCTTCCCTATTCGAGACTACAAGAACCTGCCATTCACTGGGCTCTAAAGATGGACATTATTTCACTTAAAAACATTATAGCACTTGCAATGAAAACAGAGAGAGTGATTTGCTACTCGTAAGCATAAGGCAGGATTACAATTATTAACGCGCACAACCTGTACTTTCTGCTGGCTATTTAAGGTTAACATCTTTTGCTGCCTGCAAGGGTAAGTGGTATCTTTCATAAAGAATGATTCTTGGATGAATTATTCTTTTTCCCGTTTACTCCTCTGTGGCAGAATTGCAATGATTTTATTTTAGGCATAAAAATGATGGCTCAAATGATGGCGTAAAATAATGTATTTTAAAATATCTTTATTTAAGTTCTAAAATCATTTCTTGTCCTCAAATATAGTAAGGAACTGATGCTGTTGGACTGTCCATTAAAGCTGTATTAAACCCATATGAATCCCCCTGCAAACCGTGTTTATAGCTCAGAATTAGTTTATGCTATATGGGAAAAAAAAATATAAACACTTGTGCAGAAAAACAGTGTGGGTTTTGATGCAGAGAGAGTATATTGTGCCATTTGCAAAGACAGTTACTACAAACAGCAATATTCCTGCATGATCTGTATGGAAATGAATTTTTTTTCAGTACATCATGTTACAGTTCCTAAACCCAAGCTTGTCATTATAATTTGTCATACAATTATGTGTGGGTTCTATCTCCCTGAAGATACTATCTTTCTTTTACTGCCTCTGGCTGTCATCTGGAAGAAAGTTCTTGAACATAATGCAAAAGACTTTCCAAATCCAGAAGTTAATGACCATGGCGATTACTGTTATTTATGCATTTTACTCCCCCAAACCTCTGAAGCATCAGTGACATCTGCAAAATCGGAAAGGCATATGCCTAAGCATGTGCTAACAGTAGCTTACTGGCAGCACAATGGTGATGGATTTTGGACCTTTTTACCTTAAGGATCAGTCTTTTCCAGACTTCTCAAGCAGTTTTATTTGGCTGGCTTTACAATACCTTACTTCAAAATTAATTTTGTGATCATGTATCTACTCCCAGAACAAGAATCTGGACACCATGGCAGCTTTGTTCACTTTCTCCACAGAAACTTAAAGGTGCTGTAAACAGAGGGACTGGCAGACACTCTTGTCTTAGGTTGGTTTTTAAATAGTTAGGTTAGGACTGTAGTGAACCTAATTTGGATGTGAAAATATGGATTGTTCTGACTGCTCCATTTTCTGATGTCTCCCTTTCAGCACAATGTTCCAAGAGACAAAACATTCTTATATGATGTGAGATCTTTTGTGTTGAATGCATAATTTATCTATGCATTTCCCATTTCGATATCTTATTTTGAAGAAGACTCTTGTTGAAATATTTTTTTTAGAATCTTTCTCAAATTATCTGCTGCATTTCATGGTTAACTCTCAAAGTACTCTGCCATTCATATTCCACACAGCAAATCAATGACTGCTGCTCATTTGTGATTCCTGCCAAATCACTGCGGTCTGCTCAGACTGAGACTAGCTCAAGACCCTAATTCTGTGACAGCTGCTGGGAATGCCATTCTGTAAACTGAATAACCAAAAAATATTCTATCAGCTAACAGTACACACTCTTCTGAGATCTTATTTGAATATGGGTGGTGATAGCACGTTTTCTTGCAACCCATACGCACTTCACAATATGTTGGGTAAGTTGTACTTACTGTAGTCCTTACAGATGCTTGTGTTTCTTTAAATTAAGATCATATAAATCCTTGCAGAATCAGAGTCAAAGTTCAAAATCAAGCAGTCAAATGAAGATGCAAGTCCTTTTGTTAACTGGTTCACATCAGAAAAATTGGCAAATACTCTTGTTTAGACCAAATAATGACAATTTAGGAAACTAGACTATGCATTCACCAGAATCAGTGAGTTAGAACACTTCCTAACATAGGCACCAAAACCATATGTATTATAAAAGCCACAAATTCATGCTTTCCATAAACCAATTAATCTTCACATCAGAATTTGTTACGTTTCTTACCTCCGCCATTTTACAGGAATTCTCTTCCACATTTCCCTGCCTTATAGTACATATCTCTCTGTCCCTATAGCATTTTTTTTTCATTTTTAAAAGCTGAACAGCTCCTATCGTTCTTTGTTCTTTTAAGGCATGGGACATTTACAAGAATATTCAGTGACTCTCAGCTCCTTCTCTATATTCTAAAAAAAACCTATTTTACTCTCATACTGTAAGATAGATATTTTCTATTGATTCTGACATACTCCTCTGCCCTTCTCCAAATCCTTTTAGAAAACATGTGATCAAATCTCTATATATTACACAATGGTGCTTGTTGTACATACCTGGCATAGGGTGCTTTTTTGAACAGCCAGACTGGTATTTGTGTCCAAATCTGCACTAGTAGCTTAAGTTGACTCTATTTAGAGAGACAAATCTGGGTATTTTTCAAAAGTAAAAGGGAGATCGATATTATATGAGAACCGTTTGGTTTCATTGTCAAGCCACAGTGAACAAGAATAAGGGAAGACTAGCGTCACCATTATGCTGCATGTTAAACTTCAGAAAGTCAGAAAATTTGAGGCAGTCTGTCTCCTTCCTGAAATTGAGTTGCAAATTGTAATCTTCCCCATCATATTGTCACACGTGGGCCCAAAGGGTAAACCAAGCCACGGAAATGACCCAGGCAGAAAGAAACCAAAACCAAACTGCCCTCCCCAGCCACTGAATCCCCTTCTCCAGCCACTCAGCCCTGGAGTTTACAAGCTATGATACAGGGGATAGCAACAAGCAGCCAGGAGCTGGAGGGGTAGTCATTAGTAAATATAATAAGAGACAAACAAAATTACAGCTAGCTTTTATTAATTCTCAATGTATTTTTATTGCCGTAATTAAGTACGTATTTTACTATCAATTTTCAGCTAGTTACTGAATAATTATCCAGGGGAAGGGCGGAGATGCTTTTTGATTGTTTTTCAACAAAGCAAGTTCTGGAAAAGATAATTCAGAAGTTGACAGCAATTTCTCTAATTTCATTACGTTAATTTGTGAGGGTAAGGTTTAGTGCCTAAGCAGGTATATGGCACCCTGTGAAGCTTCAGATGAGTACTGGTGAGACTGTGCATTAGAAATTGTCCTACAAATGTATTTTGCAGAAACAAAAGGAAAGTTATTGCAAAAGCATCCTTTAAAGACCGAAGAAGTATAGTACTTGAAATACATTGGCTTTAGGCAAGTCCTTTCATGTACATTTAAATTATCTATGGACTCAAGTAGAGTCTCTAGAGGGGGCTGGCAGGTTTCATAGCCAATGTTCAAGTCCTGTTTTAACATTGTGAACAAGAACTAGAACAGGCCTGAATGTAAGGTTTTCAACCGTGTATAATAAACAGTGTCATTATTCCCTACAGCAGGAAGATAGACCACCTGCCGCATCCTGACTCCCTCTCTGTAGTTAAAAGAGCAATTCAGAGCAGGAAGCCATGAGCAAGCCTCTGGAGGTGGCTTTTTCTCTCCACTGCCTTCATGAATCTCCTGGTTTAGGTACTTATGACTATCCCTGAGAAAATGTCACCCACTCCTCACAGAAGAGTCATTTGAGAATTTTCCTTGTATTCAAATTCAACTTTGTGCCCAGACTAATAATGAAAATTTTATATGACATCAGTCACAAGACTGATCCTGGAGGAATTTCATTAATAATATTTCCCCTTTAACAAAATCTGTTATCATCTCTGTTTTAGCCAGTTCCTCACTTCCTTATAATTCTTGTACCGATCTCTGTCTTCAGTAGTTTAACTACTCATTGCCTGTGTGATACTGTAGTAGTTTTACTTCTCTAAAAGTATTTATTAGTAAAACATAGAAAACAGGTTGTTAACCAAGCATCTTGCTTTTTTGTGAATGTATTTCATTTTAATTTCTTTTCTAAATGGGATATTTTTTTGTCTTCCGTTGTCTTCAAATACTTTCAGTTGGGGTTTTTTTGAAAGAAACTTCACAAAACCTTGCAGACTATTGAGCTCAAACCAGTAGTTCTCGTGATGTGACGTGTTCATTGTTCCTTACTTTTCATAGCATCATAGAATCATAGAATCTTCTGGTTGGAAAAGACCTTGGAGATCATTGAGTCCAACTGCACCCATCATCCGCTAAACCATGTCCCTCAAAAAATCATCTATCCTTCTTTTAAATACCTCCAGGGACGGTGACTCAGCCACCTCCCTAGGCAGCCTGCTCCAGTGCCTGACCACCCTTTTGGTAAAGAAATTCTTCCTAATATTAAGTCTGAAACCTCCCCTGGCACAACTTATGGCCATTTCCCCTTGTCCTGTCACCTGTCACTTGAGAGAAGAGATCAACACCCACTCTGCCACATGCCCCTTTCAGGCAGTTGTAGACAGTGATGAGGTCTCCCCTCAGCTTCCTCTTCTCCAAGCTAAACAACCTCAGTTCCCTCAGCCCTTCCTCGTAGGACTTGTTCTCCAGCCTGTTCCCCAGCCTTGTTCCCTTCTCTGAATGTGCTACAACACCTCAAAGTCCTTCTTATACTGAGGGACCCAGAACTGAACCCAGTACTCGAGGTGTGGCATCACCAGTGCCGAGTACAGGGGTACGATAACCTCTCTTGTCCTGCTGGCCACACTGTTTTTGATACAGGCCAACTTGTCATTGGTCTTCTTGGCCACCTGGGCACACTGCTGCCTCATATTCAGCCAGCTGTCAACCAGCACCCCTAGGAAATGAGGACTTTTTAACAGTGCGGCTATGTAGTCAAAGTAGGGGGTGGGCTGGGGCAGGGTTAAGAGGGAAGGGGTTGTGTTTAAATACACCAAGATAACAGAATAAAAAACCAGAATTTGTATATATTATAAAAAATAGCATAGAATAGCATAAACAGATAGGGACAAAATAAGATGCAGATGGGAACCTAAACTGGCATTCCTTATCTTCTGAGTGCTTGACTTCGCAACCTTAATGTTGCTTGGTTTCAATGAGTAATATCCTTGTTTTGTTTAAGGATAATATTGCCACAGAAAACACACCACATGAAAGACTGAGCAACGGGGTCTAAAGTTGGGTTATCACTTAATTATACATATTCATAGAGACTGTCTTGTTTTTCTTAAAGTGTTTGATTATGTTTGAAAGCTGAATAAAGTACCTCAAATGCATCCAACAATAGCTTCGACTTTTTATTTACAACTTTTCAAGGAGGTATGGCTGTGAAGGGTTTGTTTTCTGACTGCTTGAAAGCAACATTTACATAGAGATTAATACACTTGAGACATTCCTCAGGACAGAAATCTGTTTAATTAGTTTCTCTTGACTGTAATCATTCTACCAAAGATATCTTTTCCAGCACTTGAAAAATTACAGACAAAATAAATCCAGTTTGCAATCATCTTGCTGAACCATGCAGCAATCCTCTATTAATTTTCTATTGATACGTTCTTTGCTCATTGGCTGAAAGTGCAGCCCTCTCTGTGAAGTTATAACATGAGCAAAGAAGTAAGAATAATCTCATTGAAGCAATGGGTGATATGAGCAGCTGGTGAGACACTGTTCAAACCTCCATGCTGGTAACTGCCACCACCTGACTCAGAAACTGTCAAAAGCTTCTAATCTGCTTCACTTTTGCCACATCTACTGCTATACTTTTGCTTGATGGTGAAACCTTGACAAGGCATTGTTGTGGCTTTATTTCAATTTAGTTTATACACTAATGCAGCTGTATCACAGCTTTGACAGGTACTAAAATATAATTCATTCCCCCATATCCCCAGTGACTTTACACTCTTCATAATGTTCAGTTCTTATCAGCCACTGAATTTCATCTTCTCAGATAAGTGAAACTTTCCATTCCTTCCTGTTCTTTACCAGCAAACAGTCCTTTTTTATCATAATTTTCAAGTTTTCATCTTTAGAATATTTGTACTGAGGTGAGTGAAATTGTCATCTTTCCTTCTACAGAGATGCTCCTATGCATTCTAAAGTTCTCAGAGGACACAACAAACTAAACCCCAGCTAGGAGGATTTCTTTGTAAGATCATTATTCTAGGAAACTTCTTGCATGACATTTATTCAATCAAATTATTATTGACTTTCCTTACCCCATTCCCACCAAGAGTAAAATATTACAGTGGTGCTATACCATGAAAAATAAGAATTGACATACAAGCATCATACATTTTTAAAATGAATTGTTAATCTGTCAATAAAATCAATAAATGTTTGTGAATTTTCCTGTATATGGAAAAGATAAATTTTTTTACTGTAAATATAAAGAAGACATTTGCTAATGTTGCTTGTCACTGCAAAGGCACAATGTATGGTATATTAGCCTTTCAGCCCATAAGTATTTGTCTATGTATTGGCACTAACTAAACCAGCAAAAATCATGTTTGTGTCAAGAAAACAAATATTTTGCTGCTGAATGCATGAGGTCAGTCAAAGGGAAATGAAGTTATAATCACTTTCTTCTTTGCATGCCTCTTAATTAGAGTCAATTTTTAAAACTTTATAACTGAAATATTCATGACAAATAATAGTCTAACTCGAAATTATTCAATGAAGATGCTTTTTAGCATATTGTACAATGTTTGTATAGCTGCTTAAACCTGTAATTGACTTCAGGTGTTCTTGCTGATTTTGCAAACATCCAGCTCAGATAAGACAGATTCTTTTCAGTATTCTTTCAAGACACAAAACAGAAGAAAAGTGGATTCAAGAGGGATTTTTGAAGCAGCATGCAGGAGCCAAATCCTGTTAACAAATAATGAAAAGTGTGTTGAAATCCCATAAACCTCACAGTTTCTTTTAATGTTTATAAACTGTTTACTGAAATTAGAGTGTTTCTGCTAGTGATGAATGCAACAGTGAAATATTTCTTCTTTAAGGGTAAATATAAAAGGTAATGCTTTTTTGCTAATAAGATTTGTACTTAGTTATGGCATAGCACTGCTGGTATTAGAGGTTTATAGATGAGTAACAACAAGATTTCATTAATGTTTAGTGACAGTGTGCTTAGCAGAAAGGATGGAACTGATGGATACCGAAGCTTTTTTATACCACTTGTTCTGTGGCTCCATTATCACTGTGGAGCACAGAATAAGGCTGCCTGTTCGGCACAGGCAAGAAACCCAAGTTTACGGACACCAAAAGAAATGCTACAGTAATTTAATTCTGTACACTCAGTCCTCATTCCTCACATCACAGGGGTTTTAGGCACTGAAGTAATCGGTTTTGTTGTGTTTTTTTTAAAGTCAGATTAGTTCTCTAATTCCCAATTCACCTAATATGAACAAAGACTTGCCCTGACACAGTATGAAGAGGGGGAGGTGCTGCAGAGACAGAAGGAGAAAAATTCAACAAGTACTGAGACATAACACTTTGCACCATGAAACTACAGCCTAAATCAGGATCAGCTTAATTTCTCTAGAGTGGTGAATGAGCAGCAGCTGTAATTACTGCCTGTAAGTGCAAACACTCGTTCCCCTGCCTTGGAGAGGCTGAGCTGCTGTTGACCATTTAAGAAAATTCATGGTCCTCTTGCCAGTGTAAACAGTTATATCCAATAATGCCTCTCACTTTTTCCTTTTTAAGAGCTATTTCTTTTTTAACCTACCTTAACTCAGTGATCTTTTTTACTTCAGGGCCTCACAAAGGCAGAGACAAAACTGAATGGGCTGCAAACTGCAGAGCAGGCACAGAATAGCCTCTTGTTAAGCTATAGCCTTCAGATGTCCCCAGCATCCCCCACTGGAAACAACTCCATGACAACTTTATTTAACTTCTCAGCATTTATTTCTTTCACTTGCAGTAAGAAAATCTTTCCTATTTTGATTTAAAAATTTCTGTTTTCAGAATTAAGCAGATTCTTAGGCTTCTAAGATTTATAAGAGGATTTGGAATGATATATACAGCTCTGCTCTGAGAGGAGAGAGTAGAACTTCTGGGCAGCCATATGTGTATCCCAATGGCACACACCTTATCAAGTAGGTTTGGTCATAGGCCTCCTGTAATCTTATTCACAATCATGTTTGGCTCATGTTGTCATCTCTTTCTAGCTGGTTTTGTTTTTCTGTCCAAGCATCAACACCATCAATCAAAACATAGGTAATAAGTGACCCTAAACTAAGCAAGACTACTTATATTTTACTTACTGTAACTTCTGAAGCCTGCACCAAAAATCTCCTTGCTTTCCACCAAGTGGAAATTTCCACTTCTCTCAGAATTTGCTAAAGCGTATGATGCTTTTTAGCTCTGAACAGATACTTTCCATGCTCTAGGACTAGCATGAGGCAGATTCGCTCCATTTGAATTTGAAAGGCTAATTCATTAACACATTACGCCTACATCAAAACATTCATCCTCAGAGGTGCTAAAAAGTCATCTGTCAGTTTTCTAGAATATTTAGTTTAATATCATCTCTACCCATAGCACGGGAGAATTTTCTTTCATGCCAAAACTGATAGCTGTGGTTTACTTTATTTGCATTAATCCAGTACATTTTACCTCTCCTTGTCTTAAGTATGTCTTTTCATAATTCTTAAGTGGACAGATTAGGCTGCTTTTTCAGCTGGTAATTCAACTGATGCCAGCATAGGTACACTACTTGGTACTGTAGTGTAAGTCTTCTTTGACAGACTGCTCAACCCAGCAAGGACATAAGGATTCAAAGGAGAAAACACAGGCATGGCTACAGGAGGGCACAGAGGCAGCTCCCCACTCACTCCTGACACTTCAGCCTCCTCAGACAATTCTGTTTTCTCTCTGGCAAGCAGGTACATGCTTAGCTCTCAGTTACATTCTCCTTTCCTTTTCTTCTCTTTATCCTCAGATTCCTAAGGGAACAACAAATGTTCCTGAGAATATTTCTACTCTCAGACCTTCACACTCACTCAACAGTAAATCAGTTGCAGTATTAAAGCATTTCTCAATATGAATAGCCGGGTCATACTCAGGTTCCTAACGAAGAGGATTTTCTATATACCTTTCTTTTTTTTTGGCTTAGTTTACTTTTTTCATCATTATAAGCTGTAGCAGGTTTTACAAGCCTGAAGGACAGGTGAGCAAGTAGAAAGCAGATGAAAGACACTTTTTGAATAAGTCAGTTCTGGCAGCATGGCAGAGGTTGATCTGAGAGGGTAGTGAGAGGTGGAGAAGATAGGACAGCCTTGTGCAGCTGCTGTGCAGGAGCCTGGTAACCAGCACGAAAGACCAGGAATACTCATGACACCTTCAAGAGGAATGGAAGAAAGAGAAATGAATGGAGGAAAAGAAAGCTGCAGTTATGTTCAAAGTTATGTTGAAGTTTGAAACTGGTGATTAGGGTTTATTTAATACAATAATAGAGAAAGCCACCGGGATCTGAAAAGAGGAATTACAGCTCTGTGTCAACAGAAAGAAAGATTACTCTGGTAGTTTCATTTTTTTAAGAAGGGGCAAGAGATTAGGGGCCTATTTGGGATAATAGATTAAGAGCTCACATCTAACCCATGAAGTTTAATAAATAAAACCAAAAATACCTTGCCACACATTCACCAAAATTGTAATTGTAAAAGCTACTAAAGTATTTGTTGATCCTTCTTCTCCTTCTCACTTGCTCTTATGTCCAGAGATGACAAAAATCTTTTCTTTCCAATTCTTTCTTAAGTGAGAAAATGTAATTTGTATTGAAGATACTACCACCAGTATTGCTTTTCTTTAATCATAGAGAGACATTCAGCTGAACCCTTACCAATTGAATTTCAGAGTGTTTGCATTAAAATTGATGTGGATACAATTCATTTCTGTGCATTGTAAAGACAATGTTTTTTATTCTGCAAAATGCAACACATTTCCATATTTATCATTGTAAGCATGGAATTGCCTAAAGGCAGCACATCTTTAATTAATTTTTACCGCAGTGTGAAAAGAATCCTAAATCATTAATCATTTGCCTTTCACTACATACTGAAAGAAATTTTCCTGTCCTGTTCTATATACACACACAATCATGTTAAACTTGACTTTTCAACAACCTGGTTACAAATTGAACCCCTTTCAACCTCTTGATCTAAGCAGATCTACCTATCAGGCAATAGTCCAGCAGCAACGTTGGGGTAGATTTGCCAGTGCCTGGCCAGCAGCTTCTCCCAGAGCCAGTACCAGTTTCAACAGGAACAAATGTTGCACTGAATTTAACATCTAGTATATATTTACTAGCTGATTGGTTTTAGCTTTCATTCACCTTCCATAATTGGCTGACAATTGTTCCCTCAGTCCAAGCACCCTTCTGTCTTTTATTATTTTCCATTACAAGAAGTGAATAAATAGCTTTCTGTCAGAGAGGGCAGTTGCTTTCCACATATGTATTTTTTCCCTGCATAAATGTCAGCATATAAGATGTTGCACTTAGCAGTCCCCAGTAGAGCAGCTTTAATGAATGTACCTGATCATTCCATCTGCTGCCTAAACAAAGCCTGGCAAATCAATTTATTATACATTCCAAACTTTGTATAAATATTAAATAATCTTTCCAATAACCCTCTGCCACTGGCAGTCATTACTGGCCCCATTTGAAAGATGAAATAAAGAAGAAATGGAGAGAATAAATTGTGCCTCCAAATTACATCAACAACTCAAGATTCTGAAAACTTTCTTAGGGAATTGGTGGCCCTTACAGGGTTAGACAAGTAATTATTTTGTGGCCAAATTGAAATCTGATCCATATAAGGAACTCAGGGTTATATGCAGACAGAGCTAGGTGCATATGCTGGAATTGCAAAGTGCCTGAAACTGTAGCATTCACCAATCTGTGACCCCTAGGAAAAACACCTAACTCTGTATTAATCTCAAGGACTAACCTTACATTTGGGTTTTTTTTTCTTTAAAGTAACCAATGCATCAAGTATGTATATCATAAAATCCCACTGTTCTTGATAAGCACGAGAAGTTAACTAACACAGTTGGTCCCTCGCAGGAAGGACGTTGAGGCACTGGAGGGTATCCAGAGAAGGGCAACGAGGCTGGTGAAGAAGATGGAGAACAAGTCCTACGAGGAGCAACGAGGGAACTGGGGTTGTTTACGTTAGAGAAGAGAAGGTTTCGGGGAGACCTCATCAGTGTCTACAACGACCTAAAAGGATGTTGTAGTGAGGTGAGTGCTGGTCTCTTCTCCCCAGTGACAAGTGATAGGACAAGAGGAAATGGCCACAAGTTGCACCAGGGCAGGTTCAAACTGGATATTAGGAAAAATTTCTCTTCACTGAAAGGGTGGTCAGGCACTGGCACAGCTTCCCAGGAAGGTGGTTGAGTCACCATCCCTGGAAGTGTTTTTTAAACAGGCTGATGAATTTCACAGGGACATGGTTTATTAGTGGACAGGTGCGGTTGGGCTTGATGATCTCAAAGGACTTTTCCAACCAGATGATTCTATGATTCTATGATTACTGTAGCTAAGCATGATCAGAATCAGAAAGGAGGCATCTCTTTGCCCAGGTTGTACAAGTGAGGTCCCATTTAAGGAAGTTTAAGTCAAGCCTTTGTGCTTATACCCAGGATGAGCAATTTTTACTCAGTGAAGAGTTACAGACAATCCAGATGAGGAAGCCAGCCCACTCAGTGAGCTGCTTGATCCTATGAGACAATACAGAGAGATTCAGTTTCACATCAAAGTCAGCTAAATACGTTGTTCTGATGATTTTTGACAAGTGAAAATAAATCTTCTTAATGCTGAAATATACTCTTCATTTGTATGTTGCATCTAAGTGCACAGCTATGTTTTAACATTCCCTAATCACCTTTTTCCTGAATTCAGCATTTTCCTTACATTTCAACCAAATTCAGGATACAAGTTAGTGTCAACGTATTTTAATATCACACTGGATAAGAATTTCTATTTTCAGATAGCATTAGCATTCTTACTTTAAATGATCTTCTGAACCACAAAGGGAGATTCTGAAAACTGTCTTTTGAGTACGCTCACAAGCTTGTCTTATATTCATATTACCCTCTGAAGTGACAGGGCCTGATCAACTTAACTATATTTATTCTCTTGTAGCAATGATTAGATGCATTGCCTTTAAAAGCTCTTATAGTTAACTTGTTGTTAATCACTACTAATCATTGGTTTCCTGTTTTAATAAATTAAGAAAATTTGATTTCACATAGTATTCGAGAGTTTGGGCCTTTTATGCTGATTGCTTTCTGTGGTCAAACACCCCCGAGGTTAACAAAAGAAAGTATTTCAGTGATGATACTCAAATTGAGACCACACAACTTTATGCTGGCATACAGACGGTGGTAGATATTAGTTTTTCTTTCCCTTCATTGTTATTACTTGCTGTGTGTCACATCAGTTTTCAGGCAGACAGTTTCTGAAATTTATTGCTAAGAAGAAATGCTACTCTTTTTACTTTCTTGAAAAGACTCAAAAATGCATATGTAATAAAGAGATGAACAAAGATGAGAATTATCTAGAAGGGTTTTATGTTTATCATATAGCATTTATAAGTCACTCCATACCACAATATACAACATTGCATTACCTTCTATCTATACATAACTTTTTGTGAAGGCTATCTTTAAAGGGTGATATGCCTTCTGTGAAAGCAGCTCTTGAAAAGGGGAGGTATAAGACCTTGGCATCTGAAATGGATCAGAGATATATTTAAAGCAGGTGATTCTTTCCTTGTACGTTGTAGTTTTATGATGAAATTTCCTCAAATAAACAAGATTCTGGGTTTTTTTGAAAGTTGAAAAGCATTTTTTATAAAAATATTTTTTTATTTCTACATGATTGTAGTATTCTTTTATATAATCAGAGTGTATATTCATATATATGAATAGATAATATAGTGTGTATTCAGGGCTCATTTTATATATATTTAGACTATATACAGTTCAATAAAATTACTGTAAAATTGCTGCTTTGTAAGAAGAAATAATACCCTGTACGTGAACAGAATTGGGAAAAAGTCATATCCATTTGGCAGCTAGGTGCAGGTCATTGTTTATATGAGATCAAAATAAAAATAACCACATCATTAGGCACCTCGGATCAGATCAGCTCTATGTCATTTAACATAATCCTTTATGTCCAAACTCCAGATCTTAAAACCCACACATTGCTTAATTAAGTATAGCATACAAGGTCCTGAAGATGAAAGTTTCTGGAGCTGTCTGAAATTATAGAACACAGCTTTGAAGTGTAATAGAACAAATAAGAGATCATAAACAAGAAAAAAATCCACTTAAATTGTGTCATAGAATGGGTCAGCTCAGCAGGAAGTATCATTTGTCTGTGAGACAGTTTAAAGCCTGCTTGCATTACTTATGTTCAAGCACTGATGATTTTCTGTGCCTTAGATTTCCATAGCCCTTTTTACAAAACTGCCTGGTGACCAAATAAAAGTATTTTAAAAATGCTAAATATACTTTCATGTTGGTGGCTTAAGAATAACCCGTTTAGTTCTGTGTTGTAGCAAGTGCAGCAACGGGCACAGCAACAATCTGGGTGTTATTCTCAGCTGTAATATTTTGCCAATTCTTTTGAATTTACCCAAGAAAAGTTTAAATCATTTTAATGAACTCCTGAAATCCTTCACGTGGCTTGTACCTGCACTTCTTGTTATTTCAGAACATTCAGATATTGAAATAAATTAGTTTTAAAACATGTACAAGTAATAAAAATTCTTTCCCTCTTCTTTTGCTTTTCTTTCAGAAAAACTTTTTTTCTCGTAAGAGAAATGCTTGGAGCCCTTACGTCATTTATTATTCACATTGTAATAGCTTGTATGTATAAAAGACAAGAATGAACTCTCCCTTTTCCAGACAGAAAACAGATTACACATCCACCATGAGACAGCTTGAATTCAATAGAGTATCAAGAATATCAGAACAATCAAACACCACTTTTTAAACTGTAGTTTACTTGTTACTCAGGAGTTTTCTTTTCCCTCAGCATGAAACATAAATTTAAAGGACTGAAAAATAATAACACCTATTACAACTTTCTTAAAGAACAGAAGAAAAATAATCTGACCAAGGGAAAAAAAAATCCTGAACTCTGAAACAAGCAGAGATATCTTTCTAAGCATCTATAATGGAATAGGTAGCAAAGGATAAAAGATTAAAGAAAGAAACTACCACTATACTGCTAAATTCTTTTAGAAGATTGCCTTCATCAGTACCAATCTATGTAAAATTGGGTTCTTTTCATGAGTCCTCTTCAAATCTAAAAATCAAATTATGACAGAGAGGATTTAATTATTTACTTTTAGTATGACAGAGGACATATACTTTTAATCTTGGAGATTTTGATGGGTCAGTCAGTCTATATTAGCATTAACAAAGTCTCTTTCATTATGGCAGTCATTTCACATTCCACAAATTCATCCTCTCACCATCAGGTTAAGGTCATTACTTGAGGGCTTTTTATCCATGTTTGATTGATCACACAATTGAAATATAGATATATAAAGGAAAGTAAGCATGTTTTTGCTCCAAAATAATGCCATATTCAGTCAACCAGGACTTGAAATCTCCATGTTCTACAAATAATAAAAAACAGACACGTTTGTGGAGCTATTTCAGAAAGGATCTCAATGGAGATTATTAGCCATCAGACCTAGCATACTGAAGGGACATCAAGTCCCTAATGACAGAGCTGTAGTAGATGTAGTGTTGTGGGGAGAGAGGTAATAGATTATCATAGAATTTATAGAATAATCTCTCTTCCTTATCCTCCCTGTCTCTTTTTCTGATTTAAATAGGAGATATGTTGACATCACAAATTCATGAAGAAATATAGGAAAGATACAGGGAAAAGCGACTGCTGACATCATTTCATGGAGAATCTTACCCTGGAATGTTATATCACCAGGTTTTGTCTATCTTCGAGATAGTACAGCTGAAGTGGGAGAAAATAAAATCCTGGGAGCCTGCCAGTCTTGCAATTAGCCTGAATTACTTATTTCACTGAAGAAACATCTCTCACATCATTGTCTTTGACTCAAGGCATATTAGATGGTTTTGAAATGATCACTTAAGAGCAAGATAAGGATGTTTTGGCAAATACATTACAGGAAATGAGGAAAGGTATCTGGGTTAATGATAACAGTTTACGAAGTAGAAGAAGGAGTTGCCTGAGGTTTAAAAAGTCCACAATTCAATTAAATGCTAGAAGAAGCTCTGCAAAGAAAAGAATTATCAAAGTCAGAAGTTATTTTTAGGCCTCAACAGGAAAGAAAAACATAACCTACAATCTTTATTGCTTGTTAAAGACAGCAACCCATATAATTACTGAACAGATTGACACAAAACAATGGGCCCTCCAAAATCTACCCAGAGTATAAAGAAACCTCAGACCCAGCTTAAAAATAGATGGAAGGAGCCAGCCATCAGGTCAGGAAGTTTTGATTGTCTTTTACCCCTGCTTCCCTTTGCCTTGTATATGAAAACAGAAGAGCTGCCAATTTAGGAAGCATTACATCTCTTTGGTACTAGAAGGTACTCGGTGTTTCCAGTCCATAACGTCTTCAGGAATGGAGTTTCAGAGGGTCTGTGAACAAATGGGATGTTCCATCCCATTGCATAAATGCAAACAAGACAAATAGGAAATTTTTTCCTCCCTTTATGTAGGGAGGAGGAAGAATTGAGTGACAAAAGTCATATTTATGGTTTGTGTCTTGTTTTTATTCTGAGATTGGCAATACTGTATATTCAAAACTTCATGAATATTTATTTATTCTTACATTTCATTCACATCACAGCCTTGTGCAAAGTCTGAAGGGCTGCACTGGATGCAGATAAAGGAATTGCTTAATGCTTACTATTTACGCACAAGTTCTGCTGGATTAGGACCTTAGAAAACACAACTGTTTCTATAACTATTTCCCTCTCTTAACTTTTCACAATTTAATACAAGTGATAATACGCTCTTCTCATATTCCTGCTTATGCAGTCAGAAGTTTTTTTGCAGTAAGGAGTATTACATTGAAGAGCTAGGTTTACAGTTCTAAATAGGTGGACTTTCAATTATTGATTCATATTCACCTTGAAAATATTCAGCATCATGAAAAACTCGTTCTCTGTTTTCTTATTTTTCAACAAGAGGAGCTCAGTACAATGTAACTTATACCATTGCAGTATAATTGTCTTCAACAACCATCCCTATCCAATGACTTCTCTGAAAACTCCTTTTTCATTCCTTAGCTGAATTATGTAATAATGAGAAACATAAAATAGAGTGCATCTCTGCCCCCGTTTTCTATAAAATACATATTTTTTCTTCTAGTCCAATTCATAATAATTAATAGCAGAGATAACATTGCATAACTATGCCATCTTATCTGGAAAAAAAAAAAAGAATCTTAATACTTAAACCATTCTATATGAATTTCAGCATTAATTACTTACCAAAATGTCAATACCAGTTACTTAATGACTATTCAAAATGGCATCTCACTAAAACCAACGTGATCTTTAAGATCTAATTCAGTTACGCCGTACTTCAAGACAAGTGCTGTCACTGTTAGGCTACAAAATTCATGCTCTGTTACACATGTACTCTCTCACCATTTACTTCTTCCTATTCTCTGACCTTGGCACACTTCTCTCCTGACGTGTTTCTTTCTTTTGCATCCATTGATCATAATTTCTATAATTTTTTCCATCATACCAGTAAACAAAATTTAGCTCTTACAGCATGCTACTTCTGCTTTGTTTACGTGAAGAATAAGAAATTATTTCCTAAGGGAATGGCTGGACTTCCTAATACACAGTCACAGATATTTTACTTTGACTACAAGTTGTTTGTGTCACTGCAGAAATATCTGTCATGTTGTAAAGGAAGAAATTTATCTGTGTCCATAACAATCCCCTGGACAAAGTATTGCCTCGGAATACAAAAAGACGCATTCAGATAATTGAATACATTTTTAAAATTTCTTGTAGCAAGAAATCCACAGCCTAATGATACACCTTTTTTTCATACTAAATCTTTTTACTTGCTAAATTTTTGGAGTAGATTATACATTCTATGATATCTTAAATCAATTTTATGCACAGAAGATGATACTATTCTTGAAATATACACTCCTGCATAATAAACTGCTTAAATGTGCTCAAAGCCAAGCACAGTAGTCTCTTTAAAGTGAACAGAACTAGTGTCATGCTGAGAATATGAATCTGCTTACGCACATTGAAGCATGATGATAATCCAGTTACATGAAATGGCTTCCTTTTGTCATTTATATATTCTAAACTAAATGGACATAAAATAATATTAAACACTCACCATTTTTTAAAGGTAACTTTAGGAGTCTGCTAGGTGAACCCTTTAGTCCCATTATGATGTTTTGTAAATCTCAGCCTTTTTTACTACTGCTCAAAACTGCAGTAAGACTTCATTACACAAGCCATATGAAACAGAAAAAATAACAGATTCTGTAAAAGTCCAGTCACTGGAAGTACTTCCGGTGAATTCTTTATAGGAACACGTGCAATTCACAAGGTAGCACAGAACTAATTGTGCCAGATGGTTGAATGGAGCTCCGAAGCTCTTATAATCGTATCTGCTCCTTATAATAATATCAGCCACAAGTGCAATAGGACCAGCACTGGCCTCACTTCATCTGGGGTGCGGTTAGAGATGAAATTATCTTATGTGTTAAGAGCTAAACAGTTGCCCTGGTTGACAGCACACTTTCGTGTTATTGCAGCAGAAAATTAGAGCACACTGTGCGTTTGTTGTGCTGAGCAGCATTAATAGGAAAGGAGAGGTGTTAATTCAGTTAAAGAGGACATGGAATTTTCTCCTTGATCATCAAGGCCTAAAGTGTATGTATGTCCTCGATGGATACTATTGTAAAAGGAAAACTTTTGTATCTTTATCTCTGGACAGATCTCAGTATGCTGAAGAAAGCATACATTGAAGGGTTGCTGAATCCACAAGTCACAGGGGACCCACACATGGAATAAGGTGCAGCCAATACACAGAAAAAATCACTTTACTTCGTTACCTCCCAGCCCTTTCACAGCAATTAAGAACCAGTGATGGCCTGGGTCCACTAAATCACATATTTTGCTGAAGGATTAAATCTATGGGCTACCCTTTTTTCAATTTCATGTAATTGAATTCCACATGACTTGTTGGAGGAATGCAATACAAACACATTTAGGTATTAATATGTCACATTTGCAGACCTGAACTCTCCTAGACATTACTCTTGGAAAGCCGGGAGAGGATTCTGTGATGACTGAGTCAGAAAAATAAAAAAAAAATTCTGCAAACCACAATAACTGTGAGAAACAATATTCAATACGAGTATTTTCATTTTTAATGAGAATTGGGCATCATCACTGTTTCTAGTTGCTTCAACAGAAAACAGCTTTTAAATAAGAAAAGCAGAATACATATTATTCCAAATCATGTGTGGTGAAAAATAATTAGCCATCTATTAGCCAATATCTTTAAATCTAATTTTGATTAGATGACAAATACTTTATCAATGTGTTTGATAATGCTACTTTTGTTTGCTGAGCTTGCTGTCTATAAACAACTTCTAATGCCCACTTTTGATTTAAACAGTGTAAACATTTTTGCATTTACTGCAATAATACTGTGTGAACCATAACACCGTAAAGTAAGACATAAAAGCAATTTGTTCTCTATATGATATTGATTTTTAAATAAATTAGTAAAGCCTGTGCTTATTTCATGCAGAAAGGAAAAACAAACTACAGTTATTAAAATTACACCTATAGCTTTTTCAAACTTATCTAAACCAGAACACTAATTCTGCAAAAGGTTTGTGGATATGTCTTTAAAGTCCATAGAATAGTGTCACAACTTTACTGGAGTGCTTCAGGAAGGAACGTGTCACATTATTTCTAAAATTTAGGATTGCTATTCCTCTGAACATATACCAACATGACAATTTCTGGACAAGTTAAAGCTTAAGGTTTGGGAAGTAAATCTTTAATGCAAATACTTTGCAAATACATGTAGCTTTATTATGAAATCTTACTTTCCTTCCAGTGTTATATTTTCAGAACAACTTCACTGAACCTCCTAGAAATCACATTATTTTTTCTGATGCACTTATGGGGCCGGTGTACTCAGCACATTGAGTCAAACAGAATTTGTTTGTTGGTTCTCCAAAACACACGTAACAGGGAAAGAACATCAGAGAAAATGTGGTCCAATTTTTTTCTGAGTAGCTCTTCCCTGACTCCTGTATCTGATATTAAGCTCAGGCAGAGAGAAGTTTTTATGGAGCTAATTGACTCCTCATCTGTCACTGAGGGAGATGATGTAGAATGGATAAAGCAGTTTACTCTGAGTGATATAAGGAATAGAAATATCTGCCAAGAAATTCTTGTTGAAAAGAAAGGATGCCTAGGTGATAAACAGCGGCCCAGGTTTGGCAGTGAAAACAGTGAAATACATATGGAAAATGTAATTGTATTTTTTTTAATTTTTTTTCCCTGCAAAATTAAAACCCAAGTTAGATACAGAATGTCCTGTCTGAAATGAAATTTCGTGTTTGATCTTCTTGTAAAAAAAAAAAACCTAGGTAAAGGAATAGATTCAATGAAGATCTTTTCCCACTTTTGCCTAGGAACCTATTGATTAGAAGCTGTGGCCAACCTGTGCTCATTCCAGCTTCTCAATAAGCAGAACTAACTACATTTTTGGAGGAGGTTACCAACAGAGTGCACAGAGATCTATGCTGGATTGCACGCTGTTCAACATGAACATGAAATAAAAGTTATGGAAAAAAAAGGATAAGTAATGAGGTCACAAAGTCTTCACATGACAGAAAATTACTCATAACAGTTAAATTTAAAACTGCAGAGTATCAGATCTGAAGATGCTGAATGAATGGACAGAATACAGCAGATAAAATTAGTTGTCAATAAGTGAAAAGAATTGTACATGGGGAGAAAATCCTAAGTGTGCCCGTGACACAATGGTCTCTAACTGAGCTACCATTCTTGGAAGAGATCTTGGAGTCATTGTGGATAATTTTCTGAAAATAGAACCACTATAGTTAGGAGTAGTCAAAAAGGGCAGGGGGGAGAAGCTCATGTGGTAACAGAGAGAAAAGGAAAAAAAACAGTGTCACCACATAAATACAGAGTGTGCCTACTCCTCGAAAAATATACAGTTTTGGACATCCCATACCAGAAAACATAAGTGGAAGAATGCTGCTATGGATGGTTAGGGGTTTGGAACACATGCATACTAGAAGAAAATAAAAAAACTAAGAGTTTTCATCTTGAAAAAGCGTCCCTGACAAAAGGATGATTTACAATGTTCTGGAAAACAGTTTTATAAGTAATAAATAATTAGAACAACAGTACATATTACTCAGATTTTTGGATAATGAATAGTATAAAGAGGGTGAACAGGAAATTACTATAGCAGTTTATAGGTATTAATTATAACAATTAGCAATAACAAACAAAATATATATACAAATTAATTATAAATATAACACTATAACAATAAACCATAACAATTAATTATAGACACTTATTAAAAAAATTACTACTACAAGGTTATTGTATTGTGGGACACTGCCACATAATGTTGTGAATGCTGAAAGTAAAGGACTGGGGAAATTCACTGGAGACAGGGCCATCAATAGCAAGTAAACATGGGGCTTTTTGCCCAATATTGGTTTTAAAAGATTTTCTCTATTTGTTTGACATAAGCTGGGAGAGAAAATCTGGGAAAGATTTTGTCTTCCTTGGATTTTTAAACTTTTTCTCTGTCTATTCAATATTGGTCACTGTCACTGACAAAGTGCTGGTGCAGGTGGATCTTCAGTTTGACCCAGTACAGGAGTACTTATATGCTGGAGTCTATAAAGTTCTGCAGGATATGAAATCAGCCCTGTATTATTGAATCTATAGATGCCTATGAAGAAAGAAGAGTTCCACCAACTTGTCATAGATAAAAGATATTTTTTATTGCTTCTGAAATACGTAGTTTCATTTTTGATCTTCTAAGAAGTTTTTCTAACAGGAAGAAAAAAGTCTGAATCAGATTACACATCATCCAGCATGTTATACACGTCATTTTGTTTTGAAAAACAATAAATTATATTACATAATACATTTTGACTTCTGTTCCCTCATTTTTTCATTACTCTTGATTTCAGAATTTCATCCTTTCCAGGGGCAGGTCTAAGGTTTAGAAAACATTATGTAGTCTCGCTGATGGTTTTACCTACTCAGGAATACCCCTCAGAAACAAGCTCTACCACAAATCTGGAGGTACATTGCACTGTGATCCAGGCAGTGGTATCATTTCCAGAGAGTTACCCTTGCTTGTGCAAAGTGCTACTGAATAACCAAGACTTTGCTATATGAGGATGTTGGAAACTAAACAGTGCCACTGTCTGTACAATATCCATATCAGACAATATTCTTGGGTTTCGCTTGTAATAACAGAGTAATAATATTTAACCAAAAGTCAGTCTTTCATAGTTTTAATTCTGAAATGTTGTTGATCAGGACGACACATAAAATGCTTTTTGTTCCGTTGAAAGCAAGGAGTATTTTCTCTCTGGTATTGGTGGGATCAGAGTTTTACCTCTGATATTCAAGGCCAGGTTGGATGGGGTCTTGATCAGCCTAGTCTAGTGGGAGGTGTTGGAACTGAATGATATTTAAGGTCCATTCCAAGCCAAACTATTCTGTGATTCAGGAAAGAAATAATTCTTTTCTATGGAGAGACTATTTTAACACAGAGAGGAGGTATGAAGACTAAGTTTGTAATGTTTACTTACATATTCTTCTGTATGAGAAGTATATTAGATGTAATCAGTTCAAATTATTATTTTCAAGTCATATTTATCATTGCATTCCTTTCTCAGAGGCCCTGACGGTTCCTGTCAATAATATGAAAATCTAATATTTACAGACTCATTCATTTTAGAGAATGTAGGGACAGAAATGTAAAAGTATATTAACTTGAGAAAAAACAGTAGATTTTCATAGAATCATAGAATCTTCCAGTTGGAAAAGACCTTGGAGATCATCAAGTCCAGCTGCATCCATGATCCACTAACCCATGTCCCTCAAAAACTCATCTATCCGTTTTTTAAATACCTCCAGGGATGGTGACTCCACCACCTCCCTGGACAGCTGTGCCAGTGCCTGACTACTCTTTCGGCAAAGAAATTCTTCCTAATATCAAGTCTGAACCTGCCCTGGCACAACTTATGGCCTTTTCCCCTTGTCCTATCACCTGTCACTTGAGAGAAGAGACCAACACTCGCTCTCCCACAGCCCCCTTTCAGGCAGCCATAGACAGCGATGAGGTCTCCCCTCAGCCTCCTCTTCTCCAAGTTAAACAACCTCAATTCCCTCAGTCTCTCCTTGTAGGACTTGTTCTCCAGCCCCTTCACCAGCCTCATTGCCCTTCTCTGGATGCGTTCCAACACCTCAATGTCCTTCTTGTATCGAGGGGCCCAGAACTAAACCCAGTACTCAAGGTGCGGCCTCACCAGTGCCAAGTACTGGTGTACAATCACCTCCCCTGTCCTGCTGGCCGCGTTGTTTTTGATACAGGCCAAGATGCCATTGACCTTCTTAGCTACCATTTTAATTGGTTATATATTTATATTATATATTTTTTCTGAGAAATATAGGCATAGAAATTTCTGAGGAACTTAATCTAAACAAACATCTTGCTTCAGCTGATTTCATTTCTGTGTATTGGTGTTCTCATTTTGCAGTGATTTCTGTTGTATTGTATCTGTTCCTCTTTCTTACCCTCTTAGCTCTGTTGTGACCTTCCCCATAGAGAATACCTGCATTTCCTTGACTAGTGAAACCCTAATTCCTCTACCTAGCTCTGTCTACCGTAAAGTATTTGAAACTCTGCCCTCATTGCTTCCTGCTGCCAGCTGCACAGCAGGCACTGGTGTTCAATACTGCCAGAGTCGGGGCTCTCCTTCCTGTGTTTTATCCAAGTAGCTGCATATTTCCTGAGGTATCTTCTCTTCTGCTTGGGAATCTTGTACAAAATTACTGTTTCTGAGCCTAGCTCCTCCTCTGAATTGTCACCTACAAATTATTTAAAGCTTTATTCTAAAATCGAATGTAAAAGGGGGTGAGGATTCTACTTCTTCTGAATTGCCAACTCACCTTCAAATTATTTAAACGCTTTATTCTAAAACAATATAAAAAGAGGTGGAAGGCACTCTTTAATGTCAAATGCTGAGAATTTGTGTCTCTGCTCTCATTTGGCACTGCTACAAATTCTGGTATGTTTCTTAAAAGAATGCTGTAATTCTGAAAATCATTTTTTTATATAAAATTAGTAGTTATTATTTTTACAATCTACTTCCCTCTTCCCAGTGTTACATCTGAAGAAAACTAAAGAAAATAATTTACATTTTTGTTTCCTATTATTCAGCTTTGGGCTGGGTCCCAGGTGCCTGGTTTCTGCTGCTTTGAATGGAATCTCTGAATTGCACATCTTTTGTCCTTTTCCCCCTGAGGCCTGCACAGTAGCCCAGCCCTAGCCAAATCTTCAGGCCCTCCTGGAAAGCAAAGTGCAACAGGAAACAGAAAGAGAGGGAGAAAAAAATATTTTTAGGGGACATCAATGAAAATACAAGAGAAAATGAGGGAGACCAGAGGGGGACCCTTGACAGAGCAATCCAGACAGCACTCACCACCCCGGGGGTGTCCATGAAGCTGGTGAGTGTCACACAATGAAGGGGTGGGATGATGAGAAGGGTTTTCCACACAATGTACCCAGCATGCTCCAGTATGAGATTCAAGAATAAGCTTTCTCACCAGGATTGCTTACTTCTCAAGAGGGAAAGATGGCCTCTTGCCTTGTGTTTTATTGCACATTGTCTTAATACCTTTGCAGTCAGTCTGTTTGCTTCTTAGTGCTTTTGCCATTTTGGTGAATTCTTGCCATTTAGCTCAATGCGAGTTCTGAAAACAGTACAGAACTTTACACATGGTACATCTGTAGAGTCAGAAGTCCATCTGCTTATAGAATTCACAGAAATATTAATTGGTTCTTTTTTTAAGGACTTGCCTTTGGATAAGAAATGCAAAGATTTGTACAGGGCTTTCACCATGTTTCGACAACCAGATCCCTCCCCAGTATCTTTGAGAATGCCTAGCTCTAACTCCTTATGGTAGCTGTCTTATGTAGTACGAAATACCACAGTCTTACCAGTTTTAAATGAAGACATTGGATGTGATTCTCTCTCCATCAATCATGCTTACTCCAGCTGGTTTGATAAAATTTGTTACTTACAATTTTCCTTCCTGGAACATGTGATCAGAGATAAACTGGCCAGATGGTCTTGTTGAAATCAAGCTATTATTTGTCAGATAAATGGTATAATACATGAAAACAAAGGTTTAAAACTCCAGAAATAACTATAGCATGATTTCCTGCCTAAGACTCTAAAGAACTTTCTCGATGCTGACAGGAAAACAATCATTAATCACTTGGTTATACAGTATTTTAACTTTTTTTAAAGGAATTTGCATAGCTTTTTGTCCAGAATTTGTCACTGCCCGACCTGATATTTCACAGGTTACACTGATTTGTCACAACAAATTCTAGTTCTGAAAATTACACTTCTAAAAATGTACGTGTTTGCAAAAAATTTGCATCCTGCTTAAATCTAGATAACTATACTCCTGAGCAGTAACTAGCATTAGATTTTCTACCTGCAGTTGGTCAGGTTTTGGACTGTGCATGCAATTGCAGGACTCTTTACAGCAGCTTTAGATACTGCTGATAAGACTTCGAACTGGCATGAGAACTAACTTGTATACAGAGAGCAAGAAAGGGTACAGAGACCACACAGCAAATTTATCCAATACCTGATTGTATTGCTGCATGTACATCAGCAATACACTGTGTACTTCTCACAAAATTGAATTCTTGTTATCTCAGAAGTATGAGGGCCTACTGTCCCTAGAATCCAACTGGATCTTCTTGGTAAGTCTTTAGGACTCTGGGCAGCTTTGGCACCTCAAAAGCATTTTAGAATGATCTGACATTTTGAATCTTGAGAGGTGTTTAAAAATTCCACAACAGGAAAGGATTTTGAATCTGTATTACCTTAAGATCATTATTAACTTGTTGAAATGTTGTAGTTTTCTGTGATATTGTTTCAGATATGTCTAATTGCAATTATTTTTTACAATAAGCTTTGATCAACCAATTGCATGTTCTTTCATAAACACCAAGGTCAGTCATTTCTTCTAATAAGTTCCCACTCAAACTATCCTTCTCTAGCTCATCAATGCTAACAGAGGGAAATTTCCATAATATCACAAGCTTTTTATTCTCTGTATACTGCACTGAATCAGAGAATAGCCTAAGCAGGCTTCCTACTTTAAGTAAATTACTTCGGACTGATTAAATATCTTTGATATATTTATGAATACTTATCATAGAGCCCTTATCCTGTGTTAAACCTAGAGTGCAGACAACAAAAATTATCCTTATGGTCAACTGCACTATATTGAAACTGAAATCATGATTCACTTAATTTAATTCTGGAAAAAACAAAATCTCATTATTTCAGCATGTTAGTTTCTATATGTTCAAATAATAAATGTAAACTCTCTGGCTTCATGAAAAAAAATGCCTTTTAAGAGAAAATAAGAAAAACTTACAATTAGGTAGATGGACATTGCTAGGTCTGCTTCATGTGTTAATTCAAACTTACACTTCCCAGTTACAGTGACTCAGAAAAGGAATAACGTAATGACAGATTGGGTCCAGCATAGTTTAAAACAGGTTTCACCTTGTCTTATTTGAAATTGCACTGCTGCAGTTTGATTGAGGTAGGTCTCACAAAAGGCCAGAAAGAAGGATCTCAGTGTCACACTCCAAGATTTCTAGGAACAGATTTTGGGTGAAAATAAGTAACATAAAAACGCAAGGTTATACATGTAGGAACTTACATTACTTACATTACATGAATCTGCATAAGAATCTTTGAGATAGAAATAGGGAGGTAAATTTACCATGACTAATAAACAATATTACAATGTGCCCACATGAAAAGGCAGAGTCATCCTGGTATTATATGAAATATTTTTGGGAGATAAGTATTCATGACTTTCATACAAGATACCTTCAAAATTTTCTTTTAAATACTCCATGGCAATTCTGGTCACTCATGTTCAGCAATCGCTCTCTGTCTGGAGCAAGTAGACTGAGAAGCAACCAGTATGATCAGAAGTCTGGACAGCGTGTTTAACAGGGAAGAGTAAAAGAATGTTTGGCTTCCTGAATCTCTTAGAAGAAAGACCAAGAGGAGATATGTTTGTTCTATATAAATACATCACAAAATTAAACATAAAGAGACAGAAGAGCTTTTTAAGCTAATGGGCAAAGTTCCCAAAAGACAAAAAGCTGTAGCCATGGAATAAAATCAAAACAAGAATTATCAGAAGATCTTACGTGTTGGGTAAGAATGTTTCTGGAAGTTTTCCAATACCAATAGAGAATAAAATGAAAATATTATCATGACATTTAGTTTGGTCATATGGTTTAGTTTTTGATAGCTCTGCAATGAACAGGGGTTGGGACTCCGTGATCCTTGTGGGTCCCTTCCAACTTGTGGTATTTTACAATTCTGTGATTATAATGTGAATAATTGGTACATAAAGCAAGAATCTCCCAACTATTTCTTCTGCTCAGTGCTTCTAATATCCAGAGGCACACGTGTTGCTGTCCAGGAAGATTTCCTAGTGTATATTTAAATACCTACAGGACTGGATAAAGTCAAGTAGCATTTTGGAGTATCTACCTTTGAACTTCGTCTTGGGATTCGTTCCATCAAGACTCAGTAATGGCAGTCAGGTCATAGCTTTCTAGCAGCATGGTGGCTTCCAGCCCCTGCTACTCATTGCCCATGCTGCATGCATTAGCGTAAAGGCACTTCTGCTGGGCTGTCAGTTGTGTCATCTTCTTAGAGGAAAAACCTTTAATTACTTTGAGTTATTTCACTGGTGTTACCCTGCTGGTTTTTATTACCTCAGGACCCCCTGGCTCATCTTTGTAAGGCCTTCAGGTTTGCTGCAGTGTAGCCAGTGTGTCTCAAAGTAACAGGCTGAGGGCCCTCGCAAGCACCTTGTCCCTCTAACCTTGTTGTGTTGGACCATGGCTTGCGACAGGTGAGCCTGATATTATCCCCCTTCCCCTCTAATTTAAAGCTTTGTCAATGAGCCCCACTACCTTGTGAACAAAGAGCCTCTTCCCTCTTTGAGAAAGGTGAACCCCATCAAATGCCAGCAAGCTTGGTGCTGTTAGAATGTCCCATTATTGAAAAACCCAAAATTCTGGGAGTGACATCAGGCACTAAGTCATGCATTAATAGAATGGGTGCATCTGTTTCTCCCAATATAACTGGAAAGTGAGAGATAAAAAAGTAACCTCTGCTCCAGATTCCCTTAGCAAAAGTCCCGATGCTCTGAAATATTTTTTGATTGCCTTCGGACTATGTGTTGGGACTCCATCATCACCTATGTGGAAGAGCAGCTGTGAGTAATAGTCTAAGTGCCATACCAGTCTGGGAAATTTCCTAGCAATATCTTTAACCCAGGACCCAGGAAGGCAGCAGACTTCTCTAAGAGAAGAGTCTGTCCAGCATGAATCTGTCTTTCAGATGGAGAACATTTTAGCTAACTAAATATGATTCTAAAAGACAGAGTGCTGGAATTTAAGAAAATTTACATAAGATTTGTTTCAATGATTCTAAGGAAACACATCTTTTATACAGAAAGGTTTTCATTATGATGCATGCAATTTTGGACTCATTTTTATAACCTATTGAGATTATTGCCTTATGTGTTATCAAGATACAGCAGTATACTGTATTTTCATATTGTCAAATTAAACAGGAAATATTTTGGTATTTCTATTTAACAAATTTATTCCGTGTATATATTTCATTTAGGGAAAAAGGTTAACTGGCTTGTGCTTACTGAAATGTTTTACTGACAACAATTTTACTTTACCGCAAAATGAAAATGTCTTTTTTTTGGAACCTCATTCTAGTGCTTTAAGGATTGTCATTATGTTGAGCATTCGATGGTAAATGTGTCTCACTGGAAGTGAGAAAGAAAGTCTATAAAGTCAATATACTGTCATGCCAAATATCTTCCCAAAGCAAGATGGGCTGCCAATTCCTCCTAAAGAAATCTCAAAGGGAATTAAATTACATTCTTCACTGACTAAAAGTCCCTAAACACAGGTTAGAGCAGGTTTTATGAGCTGCTGTGTTTGCAACTATATGCAAGTGCATCTAAAAGAGCACCTTGCTACGCTTGCAACTGCCTCACTCTCATCAAATCCATATAGTGAACACTGATCGGTGACCGAGGTGAAAAAGTTTACACCAATAAACTATTAAGTAGCCTTATACAACATGCATTAAAATCAACAGAAATCTTTCCAGTCACCTCAGTAAAATATGAATTGGATCTTAAAGGTATAAGGACAAGAAATAATGAAATAGGATCTTTCAGGATACAAAGAGGGTCTGTGGTTTGGGGGTATGGACTTTGTCCCACCTAGTAGGACACTTTAAGTTCTGTTTATATGGCAATTATAATGAAGAGCATAAAAGAAAATACAAATTTCAAACATGCAAAAGGCCAGTTTAATTCCTGATCAAGCTTGAAGAAATTAAAGAGCAGGTTTTGATACATGAAAGCAACAATAGATTACCTTAGAACCTATCATACTCCTACTTAAACACTTGGCTTTTTCCATTTATTTGTAACAGAGCAAGAATTACTCCATCACTGCAAGTGCATAGGGATGGAACTGTGGACCTCCAAGCTCAAGAGGACAAGTTCATTTTGGTTTTCACTTTGTTGCTATATTTGTATTGTTCCTTTGTTATGAAATAATGTTCTGTCAAGTACTGGTTGTTACAAGACCTTGGCCCAAAGCAGATAGGAATCCTTTCTAAATTGAACAAACCACATTGACCTGAACACTCACTGATAATGTCTGGGATGACTGAATACCTTCCCCGATCTTCCTCTAATTGTCTTATTTTTCCCTACTAACAATCACTGAGTTTGCTTATGAAACAAAAAAATCCTTCATCGGAGAAAAGAAAGGAAGATATCTTTGTTTTGGGAAAACACAGAAAAAACCCTATCCAAATAAAACAGAGTATCTTTGGCTATGGGTCATTGATCTACACACCAGTGTGAATATCTAGTAGCCAGTTTCCCTTTTTAACATCACTGTCACATCCTCAAGCACTATCATTAGTCACACATTCTCAGATTCTTGCAGTATTGGCAGTATATGAAGAAAATATTGCTCAGTTCTACCCCGTGGCTTCATCTCAAGGCAGCAGAAATGTTGGGCACAATTCACTCTCTCTTCAGTTCTCTCCATGGCTGCAAAAGGGTAAGCCAAATAAAACGACCATTTGACTAGCTCAACTATTTTCATTTGGTGGATTGCCCAGGAAATCTCCTATTGCTTCTCTTCTTTCTGGAAGATTTTGAAAACCATGGCAGTCAATAGTCACCTAGGGACAGGACAATAGGCTCTTAAAAGGCTGGGCAGAGGTACAGAGAAAGCACATGAAGCACAAGAAGCCTTTCTGCATTCTCTGTTCCTTGCTTTGAGAGGGATGGTCTTGTCCATTTAAATGGTATCTGTTTACTGCAAAATCTGATTGCAATGAGATCACTAGCAGCATATTCAGCTCTATTTTGCCAAGATTCCATGTTCTGGAATTACATCAGTTGTACTATTTTAAAAGTAAAAGATTAAAAAATGGAACGGTTAAGATATTAGCTATATTAAAGGTGATGAGACATTGATCAGAATGAAAAGCTTAGCAACTTGCTGAACCATTTGTGGTTTTCAGACAAACTTTACATACAAGTCTGAGTTTTCTAAAAATCTCTGTATTTTTCTTTGAGTCAAGTTTTGCAAAAGAAGTATTTTACACTTTGAAGAATTCTATCTACATCACTAGAATTTATTAAACAGAAATATCAGAAATTTCTGTAAAATACAAAGTTGTTAGAACATGTAATTAGATGTAATACAAAACAATTAAGATTTGGATACGGATCAGTGGATTCAAGTTACTTAAAGGCAATGTCTTCAGAAGAGTGCTGTTATAAAATGTTTTTCAAATTTTACAAGTTATAGCTACCTTGTAGATGAAATTGTTCAGTATTTTTTCATTAAAATTCATTTTTCCATTGTGTATTCTTAGATGTAGGATTGGTGAGTTGGTGATTGCTAAGTCAAATTAATGCTGCTCAGACAGCTACAGTTTTTACATTTCTTATGTCTTGATTGCGCAACTCTTCAGTAATAAATTGTAACAATAGGTCTTTTGAACACACAACGCAAACACTGCAAGTTCTTCCCTTCTGAGAAACCAATATTCTAATACAGACGTAGAGGTGTTACCCAGGAAAGAATTCAGATATGTAGGAACTGTGTATCACTTGTAAAGGAATCAAAGATGAAAGCCCTTCTGAAATCAAATACATTTCAAACAGTACTGAAAGGACATTTTTTTTAACCTAAGCGGATAGCCCAAGGGCTATTTCAGGTGGGAGGTGAAGCTGGTAATAGTCTTATATTTTTTCAGCATCATCCTGTTTATTTACAAAGAATGTACAAAGTCTGGTTCCCCTGAACGCAGCAGAAATCAAACAGCAAGAGATATTGCTCCTTTGCCCATAGGGTCAAGAATCTTTCTAGCTAGCACTTAGCCCAAAAGATCTTTCTTTAAGCTGTGTTCTCAATACTTGTTCTCACTGCATCCTCAAATGCTTTTCTCTCCACTTCTCTGCCTTTTCTGTTGTTTCTCTCAGAGATAGATAACTTCACTTTCACCAAGCAATGTCACCACAGTGCGCTCATCTAAGAAAAGCTCTGAAGTTGTCTTTGTACTGGGAAGTCCTATATTTTCAGTGGGAGCCTCTATTGTTTCAGGTATCCAGTTCCATAGGTACTTTAGCTATAAACACATATATTAGTAATGAATATCATCAGATTGACCAGGTTTCACACAATTAATAAACACAGTAGACTCTCTCTACTTGAGAAAAGATACTTCATTTCAATCACAAAATGTACATTAAAATACTAAAAAACAACGACTGGATTTTATTACCCTTAGGCAAGTTTGCTGGCGTTTAATTACACAGTCTCATTGGGTGAATCTTAAAAAGGCTCAACATACAACTGGCAGCCCTGGAGCAGAGACAGACATATTTTTAAATCTTTCCAGTATTAAGCATTTTGAAGCAATGATTCCTGACATAATGTAGACAGATGCAAGGTACTGCCTGAAACCGCAGGGAGACCTCCCAATGCCTTGGAACTCTGCAGCTCCTGTGCTGTCCTGCTCTCAGCAGATCTTCCCTCCTAAAGCTCTGTACTTGGTAAGGGTACCTAGTGTTCTGAGGCACAGTGAGTGCAGCTGTTTTTCCTGAACAAAGTTTTCCCCTTCCAAAACTGCTACTAAAGTAAGAAATATATTTTCAACAATCATTTACATAAAAAACATAAGCTGTATTGATTCAATCTTGGCTATTTCACATGATATGTTTTACTGTAGATCTAGAGGCACTGGGAGAGAATGGAATTAATCGCTTCACCTCCCTTGTCTAATAGAAAGTAAGTGTGTATGTTCCAATAATAATACCTTTTTTATTGCTATATGTATTTGACTTCCTGACTGTTGCATGGATCAGCCAAAGACACAGTGTGGAGGACAACTACACAGCATGTGGTTTTTGTGCTGTTATTCCTAGCTGTATATTTGCATTGATGATAACTGCTAAGCCAGACTCTTCTGCTTGAAACAGCATTTTTATGGGCTTTATCTACATTAACCTCTGAACCAGAAATCATGTGGAGTTTTAATGCAAAATATAAATATTAGCCTATAGCTAGGAATGGTCATACTAAGATGCACACTTCTAAATATTACTGTTTGCCAATGGTAAGTGACAAAAACATTAAATGAACTGATTTCTTCTAGTTTGGCCATAACGATTAATTTCTCGCTTGACAGGACATTGCGATTCTAAGGCCAAATGCAGAATATATTGATCTTCTCTTTTTGTTTCACTTTGCTTCAGGCCACATGGGCTTTATTTATTAGGTTTATTTACTGCCATAGGGCTCCTTCTGCAAAGCATTGTTTTGATGATCACATGACTAGTGAACCGCAGCAGGTAAGAGTTGGTAAACAACAAAGTTAATTGTCTTTTAGGATCTTCAGGATGTACCCAGCAATGTAAAGTCTATTAAAACAGGATGAATCAAAGCACAGAGGTGAATTTCCTTTTACTTTATCTGTGCAGAATGCTAAAATTATTAGGTTCAAATTACTACCACCTTAACGTCTCCTACAGAGCTATTTCGAGATACAAGGAGCTCAGTAGGAAAGCCAATTTAAGAACTTGTCCTTTTCCTCAATCACAACCACTCTTTTCCTCCCTTTCCCTACAGCACAAAAGGTGCTTGGGACATGTGGGCTACTTCTACCAGAATAACTGCTCTGGAGTTCTGCAGTGAACTGGATCAGTTAACTAATCTGGGGCAAAATTACTCAGCTTTTTCCTGCTCCAACAAAGAAAGCTAATCGCAATGTAGCCAGTTGTGTGATTTTGAAGCAGTGCAGAGGTAGGAATCAGGAAGTCTTTAAGACTGGATCTAAAACACCTCAATCCAAGATCTACAGCTTGTCTTTTCTGTAAAGCAGCCTTGAGTTATTAAAGGAAATCATTCTGCTAACAGCCAAGAAGCGGATCTGCAAATAGGAACGTCTTTGGTTAATGGATAAATATACAAATCTTTATTTTTTTTTCTGATAAAAATACTTGTATCAGAGCAGAAATCTAATAATTTGCATTTCCTGTGTTGCTCTGTTGACTAGTATCCTACACTAATATCTATAGGTTGGGTTTGTGGTTTTTTTTTCCTGGTTTTCCAAAAGGAAATAAACTGGATATCACAAACATAGCAAACATGAAAAAACACCTTTAACTCTGTCTAGCTGTCTGCCTGTTCTTCCCTGCCCTTCATACTATTTGAACCCTACTATCTGTATTCAGCTATGTGAGAGAAAAGAATTGAAGATAACTATGTCAATTACTCTGAAAATCAGCATTTAGAGGAAAGGGTAGGGCATAAACTGATGTCCTACTGAGAGCAAGACAAACAGATTTCTGCCCATATGCACCCCATTTGCCAGCAGCTTTCTAGCGAGTCAGCAAGTGCCTCCTGGCTGGCTGATCAGCACGCAGATAGTTCCAGAATAGGTATAGCATTACTGTCTCTTGCCTGTAAGGGATATCATATATGACACAAAAGAGAACTCAGCTGGAAAAGTTTAGAGACAGAAGACAAAATATAATAGAAGAAAGACTCCATTATTTCAGCGCTTCATGGAGAAGTCAATAACCTTGGATCATGCGAACTACCTCATGCAAATATGCCTCATATAAGAATACATTTTCTAGAATATTAATGATTTCTCATGGTGCAAGTTATGCGGCAGAAAATAAATGTTAACATTAGATAGACAGAAACTTTTCAGCCATAGCAAAGTTACATTGCAGAATATGATTAAGTTAGATGCTTTGTCCTGTTTCTCTTGCTTTTTTTGGCCTTTTTTCCTGACTTGGAAAGTTCTGCTCTTTGCTCAGCTGCTGCTGCATTTTTACTCTCTCAGACATTTTGTAGGTCACAAGGGTATCGTTCTGACTGAGATGTGGTCAGAGAGAATAAGAAAAATCAATTTTGGAAAACCTCTGTTAGCACTCTTTCATGAACATTTTGTTATATCTATTGTGAGCTTTTAAAAGACTGAACCTGTGAATTTGCTGTTGCCATGTCTTTGTATGATTTTCGTAGGCTTATAAGCTGAGAAAGGGCAGCACAGCATAGAAAACACCCCAGTCTTCATGTGCGCTGGGGCAGAGTCCCTTTTGTATTAGGTTGTAATTTAGTATTCTGTGCACATGCAGGCAGAATTTCTTGCTGGGCACTGAATTATGCAGAGAACTGTAGATCTGCAAACAGAAAGCTAAACTTAGAAAGGATAATGCATTAAAAGTGCCAGTGAAAACTGTTCTGCTTTCTATGTTCTTTAACTCCCCCTACAAGTCCTCTGTCCTTTACCAGATCTACAGGAAGATATGTGGTACAGATGTATCCAAAGGTAAAGTTTTTTCAAAGACTTGAAAACTACCAGTCCTATCTATCTGCCAAGCTTTTATACAGTTCCCTTCACTGTAACACCTTGGAATTTCCACTGATCATGTCCCTGAAAAATCAATGGAAAAGATGAATTAAGTATATCTGAGTGTTTGTGTGAGACTGAAAAGCCTTTTGATTCACAATCTCAGCACTGTTTTTCAGTTTCACAGCAGCAGAGTGGAGGAAAAAAGTAAAGACTTGTGGTTAGATAAACTCCTTTTAATTTTTTCATTCTGTCTTAGCCAGACGGAAACACATGGACAACTAGTTTACAGAGATCTTTATCCTCTCTCTTTCATTAGCACCACAGGGAAGTTTCTATAGTGGCTAATGCACTTACTGACATGGTTTCAACAATTTAATCACCCAGAAGCCTCTCTGTAAGGTCAATGTTCTCTACATTTGTTCCAACTCATTTACTGGGTAGAAAGGTGAACTTCTTCATTCCAGGTATGTCATTATGGAAATCGTCTTGATAAGACATTGGAGGGCACATGTATCTCTGTTAGTGCAAGATTAATGAAGATTTTATCAAGGAGGATTCAGTCTTAGCTTCTTCTGGTAAATTCAGGTCTGAAATTAATTGTACATAAATAGTCTCAGTTTTATACTGGCATAGCAGCTTCCATCTCAGAGAAACACAGAACACTTTATAAACATCAATACAGTTCACATAAGGAACAATTCTTCTATTACTGAAATACAACCACCTGAGGGCACAAAGAAGTGGTAGCACACAGCACTGCATAGTAAACTGTGATGGATGTCAGGACGTGCATATTAAGAATCTTATTCACAGCAGAAATATCATTTTGTCAATTAATGGCAAGCTAATTTTTATATCATACACCTATATAATATACTCTATATTTGGTTTTAAGCTTACTGGTATAGAAGGTCTTTTTATTGTTTATGACTGTAGAGTGAACTGAACAAATTTGGCATGTTGTCATAACTCAAATATTCATATAATCCCTAAAAATCTGCTGTAGAAACTATTCTCTGATTCAAAAAAAAAGCAATGGAAACTATTTTGTGATTTAATCAGCTTTCTTGCTCATGAAAGCTTCCAGGCATCAAAAGATCAGTGAGAATTGGGACTGAAAAGAATAATAAATCATAATCTAGAATTAGTGGGAAGTGACATTTCTAATTCTTCTCACTCTACATATCATTACTTCATTTTCTTTCAAAATTTCATAATAATGACCAGTGAAGTTATCTTTCCCCTGTGCTCAGCATTGGTGAGCCTGCACCTCAAATATTTTATTCAGCTTTGGGCCCCTCACTACAAGAAGGACATTGAGGGGCTGTAGCGCATCCGGAGAAGAACAACGAGGCTGGTGAAGGAGCTGCAGAACAAGTCTTCTTTCCTTAGGGAACGTGTGTTGTTTAGCCTGGAGAAGAGGAGGTTGAGGGGAGACCTCATCAGTGTCTACAACTGGCTGAAAGGAGGTTGTATTGAGGTGGGTGTTGGTCTCTTCTCCTAAGTGATAAGTGATAGGGTGAGAGGAAATGGCCTCAAGTTGCACCAGGGCAGGTTCAGACTGGATATTAGGGAAAATTTTTCACTGAAAGGGTGGTCAGGCACTGGAAGAGCTGCATAGGAAGGTGGTTGAGTCACTATCCCTGAAGGTGTTTAAAAGATAGGTAGAGGTGCTCAGGGACATAGTTTAGTAGTGGACAGGTACAGTAGGATTCTATTATCTCAAAGGTATTTTCCAATGAAGAGATTCTATGATTCTGTGGTCGTATAATTCATATACCTAAAGGAGGAAAAAAGAAAGTACAGGTGCAATGAATATAGAAATTCTTTAAAAGTGAAAGGTAACTGCAGGGCATAAAGTGATTTTGGGCTCTAGATTCAGGTCTATTTTAGAGAAAAATCTAAATTTTAATTTGCAATTAACCGAAAGCTATATTCTAAAAAGATATGTTTTTTCTAATACAACTTAATCTTACTTTTTATTACTAGAATTCAACACAGTGTTATTTGGAATTAACCTTGATTCTTCCCTTTGCTTTACCAATACATTATAGGAAATTGGTAAAATCAGACTGACACCATTTGAATTCATGTGTTTAGGAAAAAAACATACACTGCTGAACTTTTCATTTTTAATCTTTTTTGCAACAAAAGACATATGGTCAGTTTAAAAAAAAGTTCTGTATCCAGAAATTCTGCTCCTTTCAGTACTTTTCTTTTTTTTTCTTTAAAAGATTTGGGGACGGAAAAGATTTAAAGTTTTCCTATTTGCTGTACTTTCAAATAATGAAAAATAGGCAGATCGATCTGGATAATATCCAAAGGATGGCCCAGATTTCACATTCTGCTTAGATGTATTTATATACAGTTGTAATATTTTCTATGGAGAGTGAACAAATATTTTGATCTTTTAATATAGTACAGCATTATATCATATGCAATGGATCTGATGAAAGAAATAGGCAGACTCTCCTAATAATTGCTGTTATCAATTTTGTTTCTGTATGTTTAAATATATAAATAGTGTAGAAGTTTACAATAAAGTGACTCAAATCCTCTAATCCTGACAGAAGTCTGAATATATGATAAATATGGCTTTAAAAAATAGAATAGGAAAAGGCAAGGTGTATACTTCGTTCAGCCGTATAAACCTACCTTTGTCCTTTATGAGCGTGACAAATACTGGGAATATACCCTACACCTCTTAAAGTCAGGGCTATCCTGAAAAACAAATGCCAGGAGAACCATTTTCCATTTTAGTATGGATAATATTTCCCACCGAACTGCGTCCTCTCACTCCCCTTATGGGAATTCCATAGTAGCAATAGTGTACTGGTGAAGAATATATATATATATTTCAGCAGGTTGCCAGGACTCAAGATGTACAAGTTCCTTTGCATCTTAGCAATCATAGATCCTTTATTCCTGCACTGAGATACATGAATCATGCACATATAGAAGTAGAATGATCTATTTTTGCCAGGAGGACTCAAGTAATCTGGTTAGTTGCACATACAGGAGTACAACGAAAAGAAAGAATCCTAGGATGAACATCAATGAAAGGTTAAATCTGACAAGTCTGACAGAATTTGCACAGAAGTGAAATAGTTTGCTTGACGTACAGCAAGTCATGTCCAGTGCCTTTGTTTTCATGTATGTATTGCTGCGAAAATATAGTTGGGAGAAACTCCTGTCTATAATGTAGCTTCCTTTATCTGAAACACAGCAACCAGATTATTTATTTATTACTTCTTTCAGACTAAATATTAGGAAGAATTTCTTTGCTGAAAGGTTTGTGAGGCACTCAAACAGGCTACCCAGGGAGGTAGTTGAGTCACCATCCCTGGAGGTGTTTAAAAAATGGGTAGATTAATTTTTGAGGGACATGGTTTAGTGGATGATGGGTGCTGTTGGACTCAATGATCTCAAAGGTCTTTTCCAACCGGATGATTCTATGATTCTATGATTTATAGACTATGAAATTAAATAAGCATTCTTAAACTTTTTTTTTCCCTCTTCAGTCTTATTCTTTTTAGGAGTCTTGTGGCCCATAAGGAGTTCCTTAGAGATGGAGGAATTGAGTCAGAGACAGAACTAGCTCTCTGGGTTTGAACCGAGACAGATCTGCCACATCATAGTTTGCTACAGAGTAATCTAAACCAATACAGACCAAAGCCTCATTGTCACTAAAACTACAGCAACCTCTCAGATTCCCAGGTGATGGGAACCACATTAATAGACTTTTCCCTTCATTAACAGAACTAGCTCATTTTCCTTTGAGCAGAGGAGCACAGGGCAGTTTACCCACTCAGAGCTTTAAGTTCCTGAGAACCACCTCTGTGGATATAAAGGAATTGTACATCTTGGATAAGAAAAGCAGGGCAAATAACTTCGGAGCTTTCCTCCTACACCTTGCTCAGTCTCCTGTCTTTCACAATAAGCAGTGTGCACGACTTGGAGAAAGTACAAGAACAGAGTCAGCAACATTATGATTCTCCAAAATACAATTTCCAACATTAAACCTTTTGTGGTTCATCCTGTGCTAGATGTGTTTTCACACATTCAGTAGTCCCCACCATACATCCTTTTTCCATTATTTTCCCCAGTTTCCCTTACTCCCAAGTAAACATTTAGTAGCTACAACATAACACAGCAAAGAGTTCTATAGCTAAATGAGTTTATTTTTATAAAAAGAGAAATTGCACCTTACAGTTAAGATGGCCTCCTTCTCCCACTCTGCATCATATCTTACAATTACCCTGATCCTGAATTCTCTGGAGTTACAATAAGAGCCAATGGCAAAGGGTACAAGAATAGAGCCAGAATGTCTTTCTTCTGTATTTATCAGCACCTAAGGGAAAAACAAAGGCAACTGCATGTGCAAAGAATGAGAACAAACTAGTGGTTACTGGATCACTTTTAACGTTTCTTGATAGTTTGGAGGAAGGGGATGTTAATAGTAGGAAAATATCAGTCCACAATGCTTAAGAACTCATATCTTCTGTTTAAATATAAAGGGAGCCGGAAATTATAATTTTCTACTCTGCTATACGTTTTGCATTTGTGAGAGTCATGCGGATTCCTTTCTATTGGTCCTCTGTACCTATTTTCTTCACTGCAAGATAAAGTAGCTTTCAGCTGTGCATTGCTGCGATAATTGAAGTAGATTGTGAGTGATTTGCTAGATATGACAGAGGTAACCTTCAAAGCTTTCTATTTTATGGTAGATACAACAAAAGCACTGCACATGCTGCCTTAGCTTCGGGTTATAAGGGTACACCCTCCCTTGCCAATGTGGAGTTCACAGAGCAATGTCTTATCAATGCCCACCTCACTGCCTAGTGCAATAGATTATCAAGAAGTGCAGAGGTGCACTGACTTGTCAAAAGAACCATAGCCCTCCAGAGATGGAAAGAGACAGAGACTTTCACAGACAGTGTCTGCAAATACAAACCAAAAAAAGGAGATATCTGGGTCAGCAGAAGACTACTGCATCCATATTACTCAGTCTACAGATTGGTACATTTGGATTCAGGTGTTTACAAGCTTGAAGAGTGCCACAGAGCAGAAGAGACTCTGACTGACATCCAGGATTTTGCGTCTGCTTCTGTATAGAATGAGCTGTGATACTGCAAAACATTCAATACAAAAATGCTTTGTTTTGCATCACATACTCAGATTCAGCTGTAATGTACAAGTAAGAACTCTGGCCATCTTATTAAAAAAGAAAAATCTAATTTCTGGGTTAGAATTAGAGTTGTGGATATGAGAGAGCAAATGGGGCAAGGAGACAGAAGGCAGAGAAAAGAGAAAGCAGGAGTGATGCCTTATCATGCATGAATAAAGAACTAACTTCAACTCACTTTTATTCAGAGAATAAGGAATAGAACACACAAGGGATCCAGAAATTATCCAGGGTTCCTTTATAGGGCATTGTGTCCAGTGCAGCCACAAACTGTAAGCGTTCGTTCTTTTTTTCTTTTACAAAAAATCAGTATATATCTTGCTAAGAATGCTTTCTTTGAAATAAATATACAGGCTGACTGCAACACTATTTGTTTTACAGCTACTGTTCCACAGATTTACAGCATATGATTGAGTACAACAGCATAAAAAAAGTCAAATTGAGCCGGTATGACAGAGGTGAAAGCACATATTTTTCCCATTCCTTCTAAAAGGGGGGAAATGCTTCTTCATTTCAGCAATTCTTTTATCAGTTTGCAACTCTCACCTACTTTCTTTTCTCATTGGTTTTAATTCAAAACAGCTTTATGAAAATTTACATGTAGTGTAATATACTGAAGAGAACAAATTGTTTTGAAAAAATGATCATAAGATTTTTTTTCCTGAATCTAAGTCCTACTGGTTAACTCAAACATTGAATGAATGTCAGGCTTATAGAGAAGTACAAAAATAATCACAGGAGTTAAGTAAAGAGTTTATAACAAATACCAGATAAAACCTTATATTTAGATATGTTCAATTTTACCTTTTTTTTTTTTTTGATTTTCTATAAGGTAGCTACTGTTATGATTCCAAATTATATGAGACTTGCTATGTCTTCAGAAAGCATTTATTTTCCTCTTGACAGTGAAATAAAAAGCTTTTCACAAGGATTTTGAAGAAAAACACGGTCAGTAATTTGCTCCAGTAGTCTTCAAAAATCTCTGAACATCTCAAAATATATGCTAACAACCTCTTGCAATCTCAGCTCTCTAGAAAAGTAAAATTCCCTTTCATACATTTGTTGAGACTTTTTTTTATTTTCCTCAAGTAATTAGCATTGATTTGAAAAGAGACATAAAAACACAAACTGGGAGAGCATATTGTTCTCTCACACATAGATAAGCAAGTGGCAGATTATAATTCTGTCCCTCATAAGTATCAAAAATAGACCTGAAGGGGAAAAAAAAGTAGAAGCTCCCAGTCAACCTCTTCTTAATAAACTTGTTCTAAATGGATTTCCCCTTGTCAACAGCATTTCTCCATTTTCCTCTTTAATTCCTTTTCTTCAGAACTACTCATTGTTTTCCTTTATCATACCCTCTTCTCTGAAGAGGTTCTACCCTAATATGTCTCAGTTTGCATCTCTTCAATTCTGCTCATCTGTATCCCAGTCTCCCATTACTCCTTTGTTGCCACGATGCAAGATGGCATTGAAACTTTTTGGTCTTCAACATCATTCTCTGACTTTCTGGCCTTTCAGCTAGAATTCATTATTGCTTCACTGCAAAAAGCCTCATCCCTAAAACTCCTCACATTTAAGAGAGAGATCCAGCTACACTTCAGACATATCATAACTTTGATAAAGGGCAAACTCCTTTCCAAAATCCATGCCGTTATCTAGAGAGAAAATGAGAGACTGGGAGAATGATTCAGCAGCTTCAGCTGAACCTGAGCAGCACAAAGACACACATGCTCATTATGGAAAAAATTATCTCCCACTGTAGATTTGCTTAGAGCAAGCTCTTTGGCATGGTGATTGTTTCTTCTACTCTGCTTACCTAAGGATAGTACAATGGGGAGCCAAACTTCATAGGTGCCATGAGGCACCACCATGACATAGAAAATCAGCCTCTGAAGGAAAGCAGCTCTCATGACAGCCTGTGTGAGAATGATTGCTCCCAAATTTAGTTTCAGTTATCAAATCAGTCACTGCTCCTACTTGTTGATATGTATCGGACTGAAAAAGGAAGGATTTTTGTTTACAAATGAAAGTGGACCAAGAATAGCAGGTGCCCTAGACACTGCAGCTTCTCCTTTTCCACAATTTTGGCTGTTCCTCTCATTTTCAGTTCTGATAATTAAGAGAGCTAACCTTCAGTCAGTACTCTTTTTTCCAGTTCATTCTTGTAACTGGTACACTACTCATGATTTCTGCACCGACAACAAAAGTATTTGCTTCCTTTCTGCCTTGTGCCTTCCTTGTTTAAATGATATCAGGATTCATATATTTCCATTGGCCCAGGCTTCCTTTGCTGCTGGCTGCCACCTCTCTCCACAGCACTCTCTGTTTTGTTGCTCTGCCTCCAGAGGTATGGATAGGAGGTAGAGCTCTTTCCAAAGCAACTCAATGCGCTTAGCTGGAGTGAGGCGAAAACAATAGCAACTGGCAGCAAGGGCAGAGAGACTGACAGAGGCTTTTAAATATTATGGTGTTAGAAAGCATACCGGAATTACAGACAGGAAGAAAATGGAAGAAAGAAAAATATAGGACAGGAGAAAGTAAAACACAAGAGACAATGAAGTGATCAAGTGACAGCTTCAGCAAGCAAGAAATAGTTTGTTATATTAGCCACCAGAAACCTGGTTTACATGTAGACACACAATACTGCCTAGAGAATGACAGGCAACCTGTTTCCCTTGTTCTGCTTTCTTTGTCCTCCATTTGTTCCCTCCTCCTCTCTCATTTCATTTCTCCTTCTAGTTCTTTGAATTATTTCTTTACACTATAGATTTTTTGGTTCTTCAGTTTATCTTTCTCAGCTTTTTGCTCCTGTGTTTAAAGTAGACATGGGGAAGAGGAGATATACAAGCTTTCAATACTGAGGACAAAAGCTCGGACTTGGAAGCAGTAATGGAGAAGGAGTCAGTAGAGATGAAAGCATGTGTTTATTTCCCTAGCTCGTGTTACATTTTGTTCTACTGTCTTATTAAACTGTTTTTTTAAACATAGCGTACATTACTTTTCACCCATTCTTTGCTCATTTCCAATAGGTCACAACTACATACATTTGACCCTGGCAACATCAGATCACTACTGTGGCTGACTGTTATTAACAGTTCTCACAATCTAATCACCTTTCTTGTAATATTTAATGCTTTTCTTGAAGGCTCATCTCTCATATTCATATCATTATGCGACAATCTGAAGTTATATTCTTTGAAAAATAAATGAAGGGTGGGATTCATCTTACCTAATTTAATATGCATTGAATGTAGACACCTACATCTCAGCTAACCCCCTAGGCTGACTTTATAGTCAATGAAGAGAATTAGGCAATTTTAAAGCATGGCTCTTCTGATCTATTTTTGTAGTCTATTTTAGGATGAGATATGCTGCACCCAAGAAGTACCCGTTTCTCCCCACTAATACAGAGGAAGCCCAGGATGAACAGCTGAGCTATCAGAGTGTAAATTTAGTCAGATGAATCCTTTTTACCTCAGGGCTTTACAGACAAAAACCCCAGAAAGTAATGTCTAATATGGATCACCTTCTAATCACTGTAATATTAATACACAAATAAAATAAACCCAAATATTTCATTTTAAAACATACACAATTCACAAGGATTTCAGGCTCTCATTTCTTTGACCTATTTGATGACCAGTCTCTTCTTTGGTGTATTGTTACTTTTGAGTACCTGAAACTGGTATTAAATTCTACTTTGTAAATACCATTTCCTCTTCTCTTCAAATCTTTGTCTCTCACTTCACCCACCTTGGAGTTGACTTACTTTTCAGGGCTTTTTTTCATTTTCTCATATTCACCGTTTTGACTTCTGCAAGGGTACATGGAAGGCAAGAACATCTCCTTCACGAGGTTATCTGATAAAGGAACATTTCAATGCAAAAGAAGGTAATAAGTAAAGGGGGAAGGAATAACAGAGAAAGACAATCATGGTAGACAAAGGATAATAGAGACAATAGCAAACACCAAAAGTCTCCAGCTACTAACTGCTGGACCATTAAGAAACTCCACACACAGCTTTGGAGAGGATCAGCCTGTATATTTAATTGACAGGAGGGAGAAAACATTGGTACTCAAGACACCTTATTCCAGTGGGATTATGCAAAATTTACAAAAGAAATTTAGAAGGAGATAAGGGAGGAACAAAGAGGGCATCAGACAGAAACAGGCCTAGAAGAGGATGACTGCAACCATGGTTGGTCTGCCCTGTCTCCTGACTAAATCCTTTCTTAACAGTCTCTTTGTGTACTCTCACTCTATACCCCGTGTCCATTTGAGCGCTGCAAGAACAAAGTGCCAGCTTCTGCAAAGGAACAGAGTGAGTGTTCTGGGGGCTGGCAACTGGACTCAGACCAGGTCTGTGGGCACCCATGGCCTGTGGAGTCATCTGCTGGAGGCAGTGGGGTGTCTAGTTCACCCACTAGAGCAAGTGGAGGCCTTGGTCCCAGCCACTTCCATGGGACTGGTGTGTGTCCCGAACACCAGCTGCCAGGGGCTCAATGCTAGAAGTGGAGAATGACCATGGATCACAGCCTGTGTGCCCGGAGTCAGCTGCTGGGGACCAAGGGACTGTATCTCCCCCCAAATCGTGTGTGTGGTGTATATATTCACCAGCAAACCTCATGCATGACCAACCAGTGAGTAGGGTACCTGTGGAGTGGGGAAGAGGACCCAGGATCTGGGCAGGAGCTATGCCAGTACTTGGAGAACCAGTGTTTGTGTAAGTGCTTGTGAATCCAGAGTGCTGCTGTGTGCTTTCAATAGTGACCTTCATAAAACTTTAGCAAATAACTGAGATTTCTTTAACTAGCTTAAAAAAAAAGTAAATATATCCCTCCCTCTCTCTTCTTTCAGTCAAAGTTTGAAGTTTTTTTCTCTTGTTTGTGCATTACATCTGGCTGCATTTGGCACATGTTGTAATGCGTAACCCAAATAGAGCTGTGTGCAACTTGGCAGTTTCACTTCCCAGGGGCTCATGCAATTACAGTCTGTCAAATATATGTCACTTAGCTAAGCAACAACTAAGGAGAGCAATAATAACCTACAAATTTTTCATGGGAAAGTATTACAGAAGAAAAGGCAGTATTCCAAGTGACAAAAAAAAGGGTTATAGCTCCAAGAAGAATAATTAAATAAAATTAAGGAAGGTGTTCGGTTTGATTATTTTGCTAAATCTAAGGGAGGGAAATAATCCTGACTGGGGAATCGTTCACCTTGTTACTTCTATAAGAGCAATATTAGAATCTTTACCACTTGCAAAATGCATTAGTAACTGAACAAAGGGAAAAATAAAGAATAATCCATGGGATAAAAAGACAATGAGTTTTAGTAGGAGTTGGATGCTTTTTCAGGATTTTTTAAACTGCTTTAGCCTGTGCAGCTATTTTGTGAATGTGTGAGCAGCTTCTCAGAAGTTACTGAATTTTTTTTTTTTTTTGAAAGAATCCTAGGGTGAAAAATACTAAATAATACTATCTGCAAGTAATTGGAATATATTATTGTGCGTTTTAGATTGTGAGGAGAATATTCATTTTCTCATAGTATTAAAATGATCAGGGATGGAAAGGGATAGGAAGGGATGTGGGGCTACATTGTTAATACCATGTTGAAAGATAAATATTATTCATCATTATGATGAATAGGTAGTGAAGGTTGGACAATAATATGGGTAGGGGGAGCAACAGTGCACTGTGAACGATCCCCAGAGCAAAGCTGCGGGGAAGAACCTATCTTCACTGTGGACAAAGTATAAATATTTATCACAGGAATTCTTATAATTTAAGCACCGTTGGTCCAATGCCTTGTGGGCAGGGTAGTAAGCAAAGCCCCTACGTCTTCTTATGTGACACCAGCAAAATCCTGACTGGTTTTGAGCAGAAAAGACTGTGAAACTATGTTCTTTGTTGTCTTTGGGTATTCACTTACTGTCTGCCAAATTCTCAACAGATTAAACAGCCCTGTATTTTCTTCTGCGTCGGTGTTCGTTGTACAGTTTCACTCTATTTTCCAGCTTCCCAGAAAACAAAATATGTACTTGTTTTTCTTTTTCTTTTCTTCTTATTTTTTCAGTACTATTCTTGTTGTATGCTGAAAAAAAATCACTCTTCAACTCTATGAAGAAAATAGTAAGAAGTTATTGTAGTTCCATCTCAAAATGAAAATAATAAATAGTCTGGAAAGGGTAAAGGTTGACTGTTTCTTGCAGAAGCTAATTTGCTAAGCTTTGCAAATTAGACCAAGAAAACTGAATATGTGCAAGGTTTTTACCTCATTCTGTACTCTGCTATTCCATAAACGGCTGCCAGATAAAACTATTCAATTAAGATAAGGTACTGAATATTGTTCAGAAAACATGCCTTTTCGAAAGTAAGTTTCTGTTTTCTCATCTCTTTTTGAAGTTTTCTTTCTTATGGAAGAAGTCCCTGTTCTCGGTGTTCTTGTTTACCTCAAAGTATTTTTTTGATCTGAAATAAAAAATCTGTACTGTAAACACTCTAACATATGAAAATATTGTGTATTAGTTTACTGACCCCTGGCTTCCACAGTAATTCTGTTAAAAATATCACAAACTCAGTAGCTTGTGAGAAATTTCACATTTTCTTCATATTTTCAATATTATCATATTTTTAACCATAATTATTTAATGTGCTGTACTGTTGTATTATTATATCATATTATACAAGAATAATATACTATAATCAAAGAAAGAAAACAGGACCATGATTACAACACAGTAATCTCTTATGTATGAAAAGTACATGGGTCATAAGTATAGATGAAACCATGACTCGAACATTTGCAAAACCTCTCTGTCAGCAATTTGTAAACATATATTACTAGACATTTGCAAGACATCTTCCTGGGAGCAGCTGCTTGGTATAAAAATAAATGTACAAATCTGATCATTAGCATCTACAGTTGAGTGAATGAAAAGGACAATAATCTCATCCTATTCATTTTTATTTCTCCATGTAAGTCCAGAAAATTCATAATCATCTTATAACCACAGGTTCCTTTCCCCGACCACCATAATACCAAAGCATGTACCTACCATGAACATGTTCTCACAATATCTCTCAGAAGTATGTATTAATTATTAGATATAATAGATATATAAAAAATGAAGCATCCTAACATTGCACAGAAATTAGACAATTTGTCTACAGTAGGAATTCAATTTAAAAAAAAAAAAGTCCACATTTGGAAAAGAACATTGTCCTTCCTTCCTTCCTTCCTTCCTTCCTTCCTTCCTTCCTTCCTTCCTTCCTTCCTTCCTTCCTTCCTTCCTTCCTTCCTTCCTTCCTTCCTTCCTTCCTTCCTTCCTTCCTTCCTTCCTTCCTTCCTTCCTTCCTTCCTTCCTTCCTTCCTTCCTTCCTTCCTTCCTTCCTTCCTTCCTTCCTTCCTTCCTTCCTTTCTTCCTTTCTTCCTTTCTTCCTTTCTTTCTTTTCTTTCTTCCTTTCTTTCTTTCTTTTCTTCCTCTCTTCATCCCTTCCTCTCTTCCTTTCTTTCTTCCTTCCTTTCTTTCTCCCTCTCCTAATCCCACCACCAACACCCCACACCTCATCTCCCTCTCTCATTTTCAAAAATACAAAGCCTGAGAGGGATTTGATGTGAACTGCTTCTGGGTTCTGCTTCTTCTTTCAGGACTGCCTGTGTACCCTGCATTATAAAGACACTGAGTAAGTATAGAAAAACATGTGGAAGCCACGTGCACACTTGCTGCCTCCCAGCTGAGAACTGACAGTTCTAGGCCACCGATTCTAGGACTTCGAACCCTGCATCCTCTTCTGCGTAGCAGGACAGCTTCAATAAAAGGAGTTCATGCTGGAATCTACAAGCACGTTTCAATTGCAAAATCTCTAGTTTCAGTTATAGACTACCAATCATTACAGCTGCAATGTGCGCCCAGCCAAATTAGTGCTAATGTTTGAGTGGTAAGAGTGGTGCAATGAAAAGAAAAGTTATTTTGCTCTTGCTGTTACAACGTTTCACTCCCGGGGGGGAGAGGGAAAGCAAAGGTTGCTTTCCTGATCAGGCATCCCAGAAGCAATATATTCTCTGTTACTCGAGGTTAAGATTAACTTGAAAATTGACAGCAGGAAGCCCCAAGCTCTCAGTCACAAAAAAAAAAAGAGATACAGAATTATCCTCCACAAAATAAATACTTCCTCACAAAAAAAAAGCCTATCCTATGTCTACCATTTGACTCAGAAAACTGATGAGAGTTCCCTACTCCTTAAGAGGTAGATATGACCTGAAGATATTATACTTAGTTTTACAACCGTTAATTACCTTCAGTTATGCAGCACAATGTGCTCAGTGTTTTCAGCTTAACTTTCCTGCAAAAAAACGTGGCTTTGTCTACTGGCAGTGGCTTTGAAATCCTTGGGGAAGACACTGCAACTTAGTTCTTGTGATGGAATCCACTACCATTTCACAGAATCACTCTTTCTCACCACTACTCTAGTAACACAAGAAAAAATGTAAAGCACATTTTACTGATGTTTTTGCATACACGTACTCAGCTAAATAATGATGAAATACAGGTAATACACTTCATGGTCAAAATGGAGCCACTCTCACTGTAATTTAGTCCAATTTTTTTTTTACTAGGCAGAATTCATCTTGCCCTGTCATAAATGGACATGTAATAAGAGTTTATCCTGAGCAAGCAAGAGCAAAACAGAAGAAGGTACAGGATACAGAATATGCAGGCAGAAACTGAATTCAGATGCACACGGTTTGCACCACTTCCCTTTTCCTAAGGCTCCAAGACACATCAGAACCCCTGAGTGTGCAGACCCACAACAGGCAAATACTGTGCGTGGGTATAAACGCATTCGATGGCATCACTGTCACAAGAAATAATTGATGTAGGTAATTTGGCTCACCAATTAGTGTAGGCACCCCACAGAAGTACAGTTTGTAATAAGTAATTTAAGAAATTTATGTGTAAAAATTAATGAATTGAAGCACATGGAATCTGAATAATTTTTAAGCAAGTGAAATAAGCTATTTTCCCTGTTGCACAAACATAATAAGGTCATTTAAGAAACAATTACAATGCACCAAGAGGTGTATAAAGCATAAAACTAGAATGACTGATGGCCAATATAACCTTTCTCAGTTCCCATAATTGCCTATATGTTCTACAAAGTTAGGTAAAGGAACACATCCGGTTAAGTTACTTCAGTATGATTAGCTATTACTGAGGAAACAGGATGATTCCAGAGCAGGCATTTGGCTCAAGTAATATAGAATTAAGCAATATTTTCTTCATACTGTTGGTAGGGGGGTTCAAATAGTATAACTTTGTTTAATTTATACTTTGAGAAAATGATCTTGCTCACTCTAAAATGTCCATCAGGCTTTCAGAATCCATCACAGAGTGCTAACACAGGAACTGTCATTCAGAACATAATTCTTGACAGTTTTCTACCAGATAATTCAACCTACCATGTTATCTTCTCCAAGGGAGTGAAATAACAACACAACAGGAACTTAAACGGTGGTTTTATCCAGATCATTTCACTTGTGAAGCAGCTGATTATAAGAGGTTAGCAGTCCTACAGATGCTTTACATTCTGCCAATAATACAATGTACTGATAAAAGTAAACTTAAACCGTCTCGCCAATTATCATCTAATAGCACGGTATATATAGATAAAATATTCCGAAGTCTCCTAACTCACTCGTGCTTCTCTGACTCTCAGATACTTCCGACTACACAGTTTTACTTCTTATGAGGAATAGATTATACTTCATTAGTTGCTTGGAAAAAAAATCTTGATTTTACATCTATTTAAGTCTGACATAAGAAACAAAACCTTTTCATATATCAGTACCGATAGAAATATTGATCTTATTTTTGCTAGTTAATACAACTCTTAATTGGGGCTTTTACTTAAAAAAATGAAAGCCATTTTTATAGCCTGTTACAGTTGCCAGATTGGAAGCAATCAAACCACAAAGCTTTGTGAAGTAGAAAAAAAATAGTATAGAAAATGTAAACAGATTCTTATAATAGAACTACTATGTCCTTGAGATTCAAATGCACATAATTAAATAAAAATCATGATTCCATGCAAAAATCCAACAGCAGAGTTGGAATGTAGCTGTCTTTTGATACATTAAACCTGGATGGTTTATTTTAAATTAATCAAAAATGTAGAACTCAGCAAGAGAATGCTTATTAAAATCCCCCTTACGTGGATATTTCTCATTAACTTTGCTACTTATAGCAAACACTCTTCTAAGCTGAACACCTTTCCATTTTGTTTGACTATTGCACTTTGTGGTTTCTTTTACAGAATCTGCAAAAAAACTTTAACATTCTTTTTTCTGTTCCACCAAATGAAGGGGCGGCCATAAATAGCATTTCTAACCAAATTCATAACTTGTTGTCCAATGAACTGTACAGCCCTCCTCAGCATTGCCTCATAAGACTAATAAAAATTATCTTTACAATATTCTTATAAGTAACTATAATTTTTCCCATTGACGAGTTGAGGTAAAGGGAAATATGTTTTTCCAAAGATCCCACTGAAAATCAATGTCAAGATATTCATGCAAAGCGCCACAGTCCTAGTCAAGGTAAAAGCAATATTCCAAAATATTTGACACAGTAGGAGAAGAAAGCTGAAAGGTTTTACATAGCTCAATATTTTCCACTATAACCTGTTCTACTTTAACATATTGTCATGGTTATCTCTAGAATCACATTCACCCAATTTCCTTTTTTTTTTGACATAAACCACCAGAAACAAGGCTCTTTTGTCTCTGCTGATGGTAAAGGAGAGATTCTAGCCAGTTTAGAAGTTTGTGATTGTGGTCTGACATCTAGAAAAGAAGAACCTGTGAAGTGATAATTTTTTTTTTCTTGCAACTTCAATCCTAGAGAATTTTTGAAAGAAGAATTAGACTTTAAATAGATAGCAATTATTTGAGTGAACTTTACCATGAGAACTGAAATCCAGCAGCCTCAGCTCTAGAAATCTCTTCCCAAATATCTTTATCTCCCAATCAGAACGAGTGACCTGTTCTGCCTAGAAACTATCCCCCATAGCAGTCTCAGAATAATTTACCTGCCACTCCTCCTTAAGCTCAGCTTCCACATATGAAGTCACATCTATTCTTTTAAGAAAGGAGGCTTGCATCTTAATAAGCTATCTTTCTTCAAAGGCTCTAGTTGAAATGAGTGAAATTTTCCCTTCATATTCAGTTTTACCATTCAAGTTTAAAAATTTTATTCTCCTGAAAATCTGTAATCATCTGTTTCTTGTGATTTAATTTCCTCTTTGGGGCAGAAATTTTCCAAGAATTGTCCTCAAAACCAGATATTCAACCCAAATGGAAATCAAACGTGTATGCACAACCTGCTTGTGCCTTCCAAGTCACGACAGTGTGCTGAACAGGTTTGTATGCTGTTAGGCACACTGCTTGCACTCAAGTCTGCATTTGAAATGTGTGGATGGCAGGACACAGAGCACATCACATCCAAAACCTCTTCAGAGACAATTTTTTTGTGATCAGTATAGACATATCCATTGAATGTCATCCCACATAAAGCTACTTTGGAAATATAAAATGATGGAGAGATGATAAAACATTTTTAAGATAAAGGAAAAAAGCCTATTTGGTCCCACCCTACGCACTCGTGTTTCACATAAACTTTACAATGACCATCGGTCTGTTCAAAAGAAGGAGTACTAAATACAATAATAAGTCATAGAGCTTTATTAAATGATGTTAACTAAATGTTTAGCAGCTAAACACATCAGCCAAAGGTATAGCCGATAAATCTAGGCTAATATATGAGAACAAAAAATAGTTTTGCCAAGAGTCTGTAAGTATACAGGAGAGTCCTTTGAACACTACTCTTGCAGTCTTTAAGCTGCAAGAGAAAAAAATCTATTACATTAAATACTTGCCATGAACATATTCAACTTTTTTCTACCTCTTAGAAAGTATTTTCTAGCTGAAGAGAGAATGTCCTTCAGATAAAATGTCTGTTTTCATTATTTTTCCTAGTACCATGGGACTAAGACCTCTAACAGTAACTACTGCAAACTATAATAATGCAGATGAGTCATGACTTTCAAATCTGCAAACACTTTCTGACTCTAAAGAATGCAGTCTAGTATATATAAGTATCCAGACTTTCATTACATAGTCTTAAAAGTTATTCATTCAGATCATGCAAAGATAATCTTATATTCACCTCTTACTGAGCATTGATAGTAACAACCTTGGAGCATTTCCCTCTCAGTTAACCTACTGTTGTGTAGGCAGTACACCTATCTGGAAATATAAGTTTCACCATAAAAGCCTTTTATGAAGTAAAACTCAGCATATTGGATTAGGGTTGTTCATTGGCTCAAGTATTCATCTGGAGATCGGTAGTCTCAAGTGCCTCACTCATGTTCTACAGTTTATGAATAATATCTTGCTTCTATTTCTGGCAGAAAGGCCAAACTGTTCACTTTCAGGAAGTCTCTTTCTGCTGCATTAGAGCTACCAATTCTAGCACCAAAATGAGAAAAGGAACCAATTAATGACCTTACTTTCTATTTCTCATGCCTTGGGACCCTGCCAGTCCCAAAGACGTAGCTGGATAATTTTTTTACACTGTCTTATGATTTGAAAGTAACATAGAATCATAGAATCTTCCGGTTGGAAAAGACCTTTGAGATCATTGAGTTCAACCGCACCCATTATCCACTAAACCATGTCCCTCAAAAACTCATCTATCCATTTTTTAAACACCTCCAGGGATGGTGACTCAACCACCTCCCTGGGCAGCCTGTTCCAGTGCCTGAAACATGGAACAAAAACTATCTTTTCACAAAATCAGTATGGGTCTAATTCTGAACAAGGCACAAAATCCCATTAAATTAAGTCTTGGTAATAGACAAGGCCATTTGAGCTCTGAAAAAGCCACTACTTCCTCTAGGAAGAGAAATGGCTGTATTCAGTAGCTGACTTCTAGTAATGCACAAGTGCCCATCATCATCATATGACTGCTAGTTTGTCTGACAATTAGACAACACACTGATTTTTATTATGGGCACAACAGGGTCACATTTTCTTTTCCTGCAGAAGCTCTATTTACCTCGCATCTTTTGGAGACAGCTGAAGTTCATCAGTTGATGACAGGAACTAGACAGTGCCATCTGCCTTAGCAGCAATTCAGGTAATAGCAAAAAGCTAATTGCCAGAAGTGAAATGTACAGGAGTGATTTTTTATTTTTATCTAATCTCCCACAAAAATTAGCAGTATATGGCATTATGTTATCACAGTTCTGATGCTTTTGGTATCTGAAGTCGTTAGAGATCTTTGGTTAATATCCCATAGCACTTAGATGTGAGCTTTATACCAGCATGATAACTGTACTTAAGAGATATCTATATTTTTTCTCCCTCCCTGGACTAAGAGCTATCTCCAGGACACTGTATAGTAGAAAAGGAGCATTCCTGGTGTGACATTCCCAGTTCTCATATAACCCAAATTACATCAACAGTGCTCCAACCAGAGAAGAAGAAGGTGTTGAGAAAAGAGGATTTGCGAAGCAGTCGCTTTGAGGCGCTCAGTGGCAGCCGTGGCAATGCCATGGCATTAGGTGACTAATGATTGGGAGCACAGGTTGAGATGGGTAAGCACAGATGTGCAGTCCTCTAGGCACAAGGGGTGAGCAAGATCTCCCGACGGAAGGAAGTTGCAGGTGGCCTCACAGAGAAGGGGAAAAACATCTTAATTACTCCATGGAGCAAGGCCGACAGCTCAGGGCTGCATTTCCCCTTCTGAGGTCATTTAACAAGTACGTCAACGTGAGAGGAAAGAACATACTCAAACTGTGATGAAGATGACAGTAATAGTGCTTCTGTTTTTCATTCAACAATCACTTAGTTTAAAAGGCATAAAATATCTGCAGTCAGGTACAATACTTCAAGCCTACTTCATCCCACATGGATTCTCTCAGTTCAAGGTCACAGATTCAAGCATTGTTCCTGCAGTGTTTTCTATCATAGAGATATCATTTTTTTTTCACACGGTAGTCCATTTTCAGTAGGATAAGTTCCTTAGCACCAGGCAGAAGATGGGAAGTACAGGATGTGCCTTCTAACAGTAAAGTGATCCATGGATCTGGACCTATTCCCCAAGTGATCAGGTACTCCACCGCAGAAGTTGATACATCAAGAAAAGAGCAGCACTGTTTCAAAGGTGAAAAAAACTAAGCTCTGGTCACTCTGGGCAACTTGTGCTCCAGAAGAGGCTGGACTCTCTGGAGCTGTAGAGATCTTGCCAGCCTTGCAGCTGTGGCTAGGTGCCCCCTGCAGAGTGCACCAAATTCACTAATGCTCCAGCCTTTGGATGGATTTTAGTCCCACAGTACGTAGTATTGTGGAAAATGTAGGAATCCGGGTGTCTGTTGCAGGTCTGTTGCAAGTAAAGAAAGGTGGTTGGGACTATTGCTTTTTTCTTAGAGGTTATCAGTGGTAAAAATCTGTAGTAAAAATAATCATAGAATCATAAGGTTGGAAGAGACCTCTGGGATCATTGAGTCCAACCATGCCTGTCTCCCTACTAAACCATATCCCTAAGAAACTCATCTACCCGTTTTTTAAACACCTCCAGGGATAGAAACTCTACCACCTCCTTCGGAAACCTGTTCCAATCCCTGGTCACTCTCTCAGTGAAGAAATTCTTCCTGATATCCAGTCTAAACCTGCTCTGGTGCAACTTGCGGCCGTTCCCTCTCGTCCTGTCCCCTGTCACTTGCGAGAAGAGAGTAGCACCCAACCCGTCACAACCTCCTTTCAGGTAGTTGTAAACAGTGATGAGGTCTACCCTCAGCCTCCTATTCTCTAAGCTAAACAACCCCAATTCCCTCAATCTCTCCTCGTAGGGCTTATTCTCCAGCCCCCTCACCAGCCTCGTTGCCCTCTGGATGTGCTCCAGCCCCTCAATGTCCTTCTTGTAGTGAGGGGCCCAGAACTGAACACAGTAAAACTCTCAATACTAGCTTCTAATCAAGTTCCAGAAGATATTTATACTACTGAGTAAAACTGCATCATATTTAGCGGATTCTTTTGCTGGCATGTATACAAAATTTCTTGGACTTCTGCACTGATTAGAATATAATTTCTATATTGGGGATCATTAGAAAAATTAAAACAATGTCTCCTGTAAAATTAAACACAAGTTGCATGGGGAAATCTGTATAGCCATGTTCTCACTTAACATTTGGCAATAACACTCAGCCCTTTGGGCCAATATATGCATAATCTAGATGTATTATTATTATTATTTCTGAAGTGTCTATAACACTGGTATCTGCGCTCTGAAGTTTGCCAAGAATCAGAATTCCCAAAGCAAAGTCTTTCAAAAGCTATTAAAAAAATTACCTTTTCTACTACACTCTCAACTGTAGTATACACCTTAAAAAGTCACACTCTGAAACTTTGCATGGAATAGACTTCACGCAGCAGATGTCAAGAGGAGAAAGGCATTACTTCATCTTATTACTGCCTGCGCAGAAACATTCAAATTAATTAAAAAGTTGAGAATTTTTAAAGAAGAATCATGTTCTGCTCTGCTTCTGAGTCACCGGGGACGAGAACACCCAGTCTTCTGCCCACTAGTTTTAAGTTTAGCATCTGCAAAGTCTTTGCTCCATCACAGATCTAAAAATTAAAGTCTGTCCTTTTCCAGAATATTGTATACCTCTTGTATGCCTCTTTTTTTTTCTTTAATCCAGTTCATCCTCTGAATCAGAACTGGACATCTGGTAAAATTCCATCAAATGAAATTTGTTTTTAAGATAACACTTTTAATCAAGATTTTCTCCAGATCAGTGAGAAAACTACATTCAGCCTGTGATAATACAGACTGTCTTTGACAGGATTACAGGAACCATGTCTAAATTGTGCTCCTCTATAAAGTAGTCTTGGACTGCCACATTCTCTCTGATCCAAATTCCCATGAGCCAAAAATGTTGGATTTGGCAAGTCTGCAGTTACACATGGCCTCCAGCTGTTCTATGATAGGTTAGGAGATAAACTGGCCTCCATACAGCTCAAGGGATTCTTATCAAAAGCTGTGCAGTCAGTATTACATGCGTGCAAATGTAAACATTCACATTTTGTTCCCCTTTTCTCAGCAGTCCACAGATAATATTCATATTACTAGTAGAACAGGAAATAATGGCCAATACTTGAAAAAGAAAAAAATATACTTAACTCAAGCTGAGAACTATATAAAGGCTGCAGCATTAAGCACAGCCTCTTTGTAAAAGTATAGCTACTCCGCACTTAAAAAAAAATATTTTCTATTTTCAGACAAAAACAGTGATTGAGAAGAGACTGAGCATTTGTTAACAAAAGTTCAAGCAGTTGTATTTTTGTTCCAAACATTAGTAGTAGTTTAATGTTATTTCTCAGTCTTTTAAAACCACACATACATTACAGGTATTTGCTTTCTTTTTATTATAAGAAAATAGAGTGAGTTCATCAATACTCTTTAGTGACAGAATGCGTGGTCATTTAAAAAAAAAACCTTTTAAACCTTTAAAAATTAAAGAAAAGTGTCCATAATCAGCATAGAAATGAAAATGCATCCATTATCTACTGATCCTTATCACCAAAAGGCACTATAAATAGCACCTAATAAAGTCTAAGAACAGTGTTTTCTGGCAGGCTGTTTCTGAAACAGTTGAGTTAGATACAGAAACCGTCTGAACAGGACTCATAAGATGAAATTCAAACCAATTTGATAATTAAACAGAATGTATGGCATCATTTCTTAAGCAAAATAATAATATAGAGTTATAAATAGTATCAGAGAGATGATTAATCAGACTAAAAAGTCTAGAAAAGTAAATTAGTGATTGCATTAGTGCTTTTTGCTAGTAAATCACTGTTAGAATCTAGGTAGGTCTTACCACAGCCATGATTTTCCTAGAATCGTGACTGAGAATTGTTATCTACTCAGCATGGACCAAGAGAATGAAGGAAACACACCTCATAAAAATTCTAACACGTAACAATATTCTGAGACTTGTATGTGCCTTTAATGTAACAGGTTACATTTCAGCAAGATTAAATTTTTGTTTAAAGACTTTTCTCCCTACTGTGAAAATTCTTATACCCTACTGTAATGACACATTTCTTTTTACCACAGGAAAAATAAAAGGGATTATGAAAAAAATGACATAAATAATAATAATAATATACATTTACAATAATAAAAGATGTAATTTGAAAAGTATTTGTATCACAGCTGTCTCCACACAGCGCAGCTGAGATTATGCTAAACCTTATATCAACAAATGGTGAGATATAAGAGTGGCCATAAGAGTTTACAGAATTAATGAGAGATATCTGGGACTACAGTAGGTCTGTAAGTGGTATCTACTAAGTTTTATCTAGAGATTTTAGTACTGCTGCTGACATCACGTAGAGAGTTCAAATAGTATGTTGCTGGCTAGAGCAGAGCCTTAAAATGGATTCCTAGGATATCTAGGATGAGATAGGGAAGGGAAGGGAAGGGAAGGGAAGGGAAGGGAAGGGAAGGGAAGGGAAGGGAAGGGAAGGGAAGGGAAGGGAAGGGAAGGGAAGGGAAGGGAAGGGAAGGGAAGGGAAGGGAAGGGAAGGGAAGGGAAGGGAAGGGAAGGGAAGGGAAGGGAAGGGAAGGGAAGGGAAGGGAAGGGAAGGGAAGGGAAGGGAAGGGAAGGGAAGGGAAGGGAAGTAGAAGAAGTATGTCTACCTGACTGGGAGATGTACACAGGCACCGCTTGCCCTCTGTTTGCACTCTCACCCATGTCTGGGTACGCTGGGCAATGCTGCCACCGCGCACTGCCTACGAATCAGGGGAACTGAGGGATCAGGACCTTGCCATGTGCCACAGCACCCACCCACAGATCAGCTCACACGTAGCCTAAGTAACTTGTTCAACATCAGAAAAAACAGCTAGGGATCATTCTGGACGAGAACAGGGATTGCTGTCTCCTGGCCAAAAGACTGTACAGATTTATACTGTGAAAGCTGACTGGGAAGAAAATGAGCATGATGTTTAGCAGCATCACAGAAGTGCAAGGACCTCCTAGCACAATCAGTGTGTTACCAGATGCCCAGGAAGGCTCTGGCTGCACTGTGCAAGGAATGTTATGCTACCTTCCTTAATAGTTTTACTTCCTGAATAATAACAAAGAATGTGCTTTCCCCAAAAGGCCAGGCAGACCAGAAGTAAAACATCTTTGCGTGTACTCAAAGGTAAAGGAAGCACATGGAGCTTTAGCTGATTAGCAATTACAAGATTAGCCCTGGGAAGAAAAATTCTGTAAGATTTATAATGGGAAAGCACTTTTATAGGCCTGTGCAGACCATCTGGTAGAACTTAACAGAAATTTATGCTTGCATCTTACAATTCTTTGCTGGCACTTTCCATTACATCTAGGGCTTTTCTGTCAAGGATTTCTCCCTACAGTTTGCTGACACTAGGATTTCCTGGTTGAAAGAATGAGCACTGCACTCGTTATAATGGGCAACTTGTCTCCACTCTTTCATTCTATCACTGGAAACAAAGTAGTGACACTAAAAAGAAGGATATATTGGGCCGTTTACTGGCAAGACATCATGCAATTCTGTGCCTTCCTTAACTCATAAGGCAAGATGCACTACACATCAAATATGCCCTATAGCTTTTCCATTGTCCTCTGTACCAAACTTTTCAAAAAAACAAAGGTGTGGTATTGCCATTACTTCTGTTCATAGGACAACAGACTACTGCAAGTTAGACTGCATTTTAAGTACCTAAAACTCTGCTTCTTTTTCCTCTCCTTCAAACTAAAGTCTTCCTTCCCACTCCCCTTTTTGAGACCAGTTTCTCATAGGAGACCTAGTCTGGCACAGCAGTGCAGTAAAAAAAGCATCATGATGAATTTCCATGACGTAAATTAGAATGCTGCAGTCTAATTACGTCCCCATCAAGGTCCTCAAATGAAACCTCCTACTGAGATAGAAGCTATAGGATTTCCATCTGTGTGTCTCTTGCTGTCAGTGGCTATTGTTTAAGTAAACATTGGTTTGTATTACTTACTTGTAGGTTTTTTTAGACTTTTTTATTCAATACATGTTGATGCCTGGTTAAAAGGAAATAAAACCGCAGTATTAAAAGACTAGTATTTTCAGCGTCTTGTGATGTAAATTGCTAATTTAAAAACCAAAATATTGTTAAAGTGTCTTTATTTAATAGCAGACGATTGCAAGCTGTAATTTGCAAGCTGTAGTTGCAGATGGCAATGTTTTTCCTCTCTTTTCAGCAGTGCAGTACAGTATTTACTGCAGTGATCTGCAGACAATGACATACCAACTGCGAAAGAAATGCTCCAGGGTAATACAAACTATAAGGATTCCCATGAGGTTCGGCATGTGAGGTACATGCGACTAATGCATGAAATTTAAACGCCAATTAGGATGTTAAAATCTCTTACCTCATTTCAAACAACAACACTTTGCAATATACATTTTTAGTACTTTGAATTGCCAAGAATGTTTCTAATACAAAACAACAGCTCTTGTTTTCTTTCCTCATTTTTAATCTCTTTGGATTGAGCACACTTATTTTCCAATTCAGACCTGGAGGCCCAAATCTGGATTTGAAACTGACAGCTACCATCTGGACCACACTAGCAGAAAGGGTTTTATGTGACCTGGCACGTCTAGCATAGCGTTCCACTTCTTGTACTTAAGTACATACCAAAATACCAAGCATGTAGCTTATCTTGCATGTATTAAACAAAATCTTTGCCTTTTATTTGTTTTGTTAAACAACTCATTAACATTTATTTTCAAGAGAAAAATTATTTAACATTGTCTGTTTAACAGCATTGTACATTTAAATACTGTATTCTGTAGTGCCATCTAGGGGATTTGAAACCTGGAATAAAGAGCTCATCTGATAAAGAAACAATAAGCACTAAGGAATGAGCTATGACGGCCAGGCAATTTCTTTTTTTTTTTCTCGTGGTTTGGATTACTTTTTCCTGTTAAAATATTTATCAAGGTTACATGTATAGCTTCATATCTGTAGAATGCATAAATAAGGAAAGATTTATTTTGCTATACTTCTGCTTTATAGCCAAATGGCTCACAAAAGCAATCTTGAAAAAAATCCCAATAAAATCAGTGTCATGCTCTGAAACAGGATTGAGAAAAAAATTTCTTCCCTTAGTCCAGTTACAAAGGAACACATGAGATTTGTGTCCACTAAATATATTTATAAAAAGATTAGATGTGTTATTGTACAAAATTATAGGAAACTGAAATAAAACAGGGGAGCTACTGGCACTTTCTTCAATACTCAACCTCATTCAGATTTTTTTCATCTTAAGTTTCATGAAGCAGGTGCCATTACATAGTAATTTCCAATGCATGACTGATTAAATAGAAATTATTAATTTTTTATCATATTGATATCTAGAATGATCTATAAGCTCTTTGATCACATTTGCCTTCTTTGTTCTTAAAGAAACGAACTATAACAAAAATACGCATTAAATAAATGATTGTTCAAAACGTAAATGCAGAGCAAAACTCAGAAACACTAAAAAACAGAGAACTATAGGCCTCAGACCACATCAATGGTTCTTTAGTTCATACCAACACACAAACAGAGGTGTCTCTGGATCATCTACAGGCATCAGCTGCCAAAACATCATTGAGATTAGTCGATGATTTATAAAGGTACAGAACCTGGCTACACATTCACGTTGCCTTTCATTTTTCGTAGTCCCAGTAACAGAGCAGTTGCCAGCCATCAGGGTGAGAGAGAGGATCACTACTTCTCAAAGCCACATTTTGGCATTCTATTTGGAAAACATGTGCATTACACATTTACAATAATGTGCTGAAAACTATTTGTTCATAAGAGTAAAATTTGAAAGGCACTCAAAAAAAAGTGTATTAAAAATATATATACAACGGCCTTAGATGTGCCTTTTATTTGGGGCTATTTTAGGCAGTTTTCAACCTTTGTACCTGAGAGTAGCTTCCATATTCATCTGACTGCCCTCAGCCCCCCCACTGTCTCACTGCAGACTGTCATCTAGACACAGTATCCTTTACATTCTCCAGTTACTCACTCTACATCATAAAAAAACCTATTCATCCCTTCTCACATCCTCAGCCCATGTTCCTGTGTCTTCTCCACATTTTTTACCACTTTGCACTAACTCAGTGCTGCACTCTTTGCCTGCCAAAGCCTTTACCCCATGCTCCTGCTTAGAAAGACAAATCACACCACTGCCTTGGCCATCTGAGAGTGCATAAGGGAGCAGGCAGTAGAGCCAGGCTGTTCCTATGCATTTTCTGATCAATAGTATTTGTTGTTTATTGGGCTCTTGCCCAATGCAGATCAACAGGTATATCGTAACTTAATGAAAAGAGAGGCAGAAGGCTCCAGATGTATATTTCTATGGGAGGTCATTCTACCATCTGTACACAGCCTACAGTGCTCTAAAAGGGATTTATAATGGATGATGTAGTATCTGAAAGTTTGATTCTGTTAAGTGATGCTAGATCTGCTGCTGCCTCTCCCAGCAGCTGAAGCCCAGAGCTCTCCTGCCTAGTTGCTGGAGCCCAGTCCAGTGCCCAGGGACCTGGGGTCTCAGTCCAGGTTGAGGGACATGACCGCTTGTTGCCCCATCGCAAGTTCAACCAGCAGTGAAACTGCAAATGTATCCCAGAGGCAAACCACACAAATGCACGCACAGGACACTGACACGGCTCATCACACAGGCTGCCACAGACAAGGCGCTGCCTTCAACAGCACATACATGCAGAACTCATTCAACACAAGCCCAGAGTGCCAAGTGCCCTCCTCTTCTTTGTTGGTAGACACAGGAGGTCACTGGTGCAGGCACACACATGTCAGGCTCTAGATTCACAAGCACACACACATTTCCAGATCGCTCGAGTGCAGCACAGCCCTTATGTCTGCCCAGCATCCCTACCTGCCTCCAGAGTCCCTTTACCTGCCTCACAGGTCCCCTACTCACCAGCTACTCCAGCTTGATGCCCACTAGCAAACACATACACACACACCCTCCTCCTTCATGCACTTGCAGTTCACAAGTGCCCCTGATAGCCCATCCCAGACCCAAGGCCTTTCTCCTCACTGTCTGGACCAGGATGAGATTTGCTGGCAAACACATACTCACTCCCTCCACATGCAGTGTGGGGAAGATACAGACCACCCCCAGCAACTGGCATCAGATGCACAGGTTGTGACCCATGGTACCACTCCGGCCACCTGTGCCAAGCCCCTCGCTTGTCTCACTCGCACAGCACCCCACCCCCCCCATGGCTGCGAATACACATGATTCCTACCCCAGCTGCTGGAGGTTAAAGACCCTCCCTCACTCCAGCAGCTGACTCCACAGGCACCCACAGGCCTGGTCTGACTCCAGCAGCCAGCACATACAGGTCTCCCCAGCACCTGGCACTTAACACACACACGCACACAGCTAGAGAGAGAGGATAGATAGAGAGACAGTTAAGAAAGGATTTAAAAAGAAGACATAAGAAGATAGGATAGACTGCAGTGATCTGGTTCAGGTCTTGGTCAGACAACCATACTGAACAATTCCGTTGTACAAGTGCCCTTTATACCCTTTTCTGTCTACCCACCTCTTTGTTCCTCCCTCCTCCTCTTCCCCTGCGCAAGTTTCATAGAATCATAGAATAGTTTGGGTTGGAAAGGACCTTAAAAATCAACCAATTCCAACCGCACTGCCATGGGCAGGGACACCGCCTGCTAGACCAGGCTGCTCTATCCATTCCTGCACACCTCCTCTCCAGGGCCTCCCCTGGTTTATAATTCTATCAGTTGCCAAGTCCAGGCTGATCTTCCTGAAGCTGCTGTGATTTCATGATAGCCCATCAATTAGTGTGAGTGGTGAGGTTTTTTCCTTGTCATTGTCTCCATGTTTGCTTTGTCAGGTTTGTGTCTTGGTATAGTTTGGTTTCTGGCTTTCCCCTTTTCCTTTGGATTCCTAATTGACAAAGTCCCTGATTAGGTCCCCAGATAACCTCAGTGGAATAAACATTCTCACACTCTTACAGGCCCTCATCAATTAATGTAATTGACCCGTTTTGGTTCCCATCACTACCTTCCTTATCATTTGTTTGTGTCCTTGTTTATGGCTTCCTCCTTTTCTGTTTATCCCCTGCAGCAGTGAAAAGATCCTTGATCAGATCCCCTTAAAGCAGTAGACACTGTCCTGCCACACACCCTTGTGGGTTCTGCCACCTTGTGAAAAGCCATACCAGAAACTCTGCCTTCCCCATGCTGACTGATGTTGCCAACCCACCTGCCTATTTCTCCACACTTTCTTTGTGGAACTGCTTTCCTCAATAATAGCTTGTTCTCAGTTTATTGTTTCATCGACACCAGTGCTGACCATAGATGGAGTAGTGTTAATGGAAGAAGGAAGTATCTTCCTCAATATTTTTTTTTTTTACCAATTAGCACAAAACCAGAAAAAACAGTCAATATGTTTGAAATTCTCCAGGGTACAGGACCTGGATTGGCTTGAAAACTTTGAATGAAATAAAGTTTGAAGCAGTGTTGATATAGACAAGGATGCAAAACATAGGCTTTACAACAGCAATTATTTTTGAGGATAACAATCTGTTCACATAAAACACTATCTATATTTAAAATAAAAAGTCACAGGAGATCAGGGGAATTACAAAGCAATGAGACTCACTGTGGTTTCGGGGAAAGTAATTAAGAGCCTAATTAAGGACAAAACCATATAAAAACAAAGTAAATCTTGATGAGTGAAAAAACAGCAAAGCTTCCAGAAGGGAAAGGCATTTTTTTCTCCCCTGATACATTTCTTTGAGGCAATGAACACTCAAATAAGATTTTGTAGCCAAACTCAGAGAACTTTCAAAACGGCAACTAATCCAATGGAAAGGGCAAGTTTGACTTTATAGCAGTGTATAAAAGACTAATATACCCAAGTAGTTAGTTGACAGCCTGGAAAACTAGATCATACCATGGTCCACCATAACAGGATTGAGTACCCAGAATCTGATATCCATAATAAAGTAGGAAATTAAGGTGATTCTAATTGGCTTGTTACATTTTGCATGACAAAATTGACAGTTAAGGTATCTATAGCAGTATGAAACAGCTGTAACACTCCCATATGGTTAGAGTTATGAATTATACATTATGGTTTTATTTCCCCTATATAAGATAGGGTTAGATTGGAGTTATGTGTCTGGTTTAATGCCACAATAAATAAGTATCTGTCTGGGAACAGCACCTGAGTCTGCAGATTACTGGTAACAACTGTATGTTTCATTTTTCTTTACAGCTCTGCACCAACACTCAAAATATGAGGAGTGAGGCTGGAAACTGACTGGTGCTTTCAGCCTGTTCCCATAGAAGACTGTGAGAGACCCCACAGGGGTCTATCTACATTGATTTAGGAGGGAATGCCTTTGAAAAACACCAGGGAATAATGGCAGAGTGTGGCTTTCATGGACAATCAAGGGATCAGAATTGTGCAGGCAATTTCGACATATACTCTAAATTCTCTGGTCCTGACTACAGGAGTATCAGGGCAAAAGCTATGCCCAAGAATATATCACAGTTCAATAACATCCACGTAGAACATCCTTTTTGAGTTTGTACATTTGTTTTTTTCAATTAAAACTTTCCCACCAGAACTTTCTGCCAATAAGATTTCTAGCAGGCTTAATCTATATTGCTTCAAGGACAATCTAAACATCAGGAATTCACAAACAACACCAGGCAACCCTGCTGAATGGGAAATCACTTGGAGGCTCATCAAGAGTAAATTACTGCTTCTTGCTACTAGGGATATTGGTGCAAAGGAAATGCAGACAGAAGTCAAAGTGATGTTCTCTTCCATCCTTCTGGTCAAAGCAAAAGATTCAGAGAGAAATAGACTTAAGTGGCAAAAGAACAGCTTGATGCATACCTGAATGACGAGTAAGGCTTTTTTATTTTCTTTCTTCAGAGTGCTCTAGGAGACAGACAAGGCAACCTAATGAGAAGAGCTTTGAACTAGGTGGTCTACATCTAGAGGCAATTTAGAAAGCAACATATATAGAGAAAATCTGCATGGGAGAAGGCTGCAAAGACATATTTCTGCTTCATGTGCTTCCACAGTAATGCTCACAGCTTGGGCAACAAACAAGACAGGGAGTCAAAGATTTCTTGGTAGAGGTAAACAACAACACAAGACGCAACAGCCAGAAACTGCAGCTTGGGAAGGTGAGACTAGACTTCTAAAGCACCTTTCACAGGGAAAGCAGGGCAGTACTCTCTCCCCTACAGAGGTCATAGAGCTTCCATTCCTAGCAGGGTTGGAAATTTGGCTGAAAAAATACTATTGCTTAGTCTGCTGACTATAGTCTGTCACTGAGGCAGAGAGTGGACTAAAGGACTTCCAGGTGTTCTTTCCAGACAAGGCGTGTAGGGTGCTGTGATACAGCTAATGTGCTCCAGCTACTGATTTGAATTTAGTCTATGGGACTGGACCAGAGCTCATCTGAAGACAAATTCCTCAAAGCAAAATAATGTGAATGTCAGCTTCTCAGCATTGTTTTGCTCTAAAATCTGCTCCTACTGTGTTGCACTACTTAGACATAGCCAAAGAAGACAATTTAATACCTGTAGGATTTTAAAGGCTAGTGATACAAACCCAGTACAATTTTCAAGAATTTCAATACCCACCTCTATTTCTTCTAATACAAAGCTGAATCCTTCTGAAAAAAATCCCCTTTGGCATCTATCTGAATCTTCAGGCACCTTTTAAATTTTAGACCTAAATTCTCTAAGCTCCTTTGGAAAATCCTAGCCTTTATCCTTTTAGGAATGAAAAGAATGAACTGCATGATTTGAAGTTAAGAAAAAGTAATAACTCATACCCATAGTATCAGCAAATTAACTGCAAATATGTGCTTAACATTCTTCAGCAGAAAAGCCCTGCAAGAGATAGAACACATCAGAAAGCTTATAAAGCAAGATAACAATTATTTTCAATATAATTCTTCTAACCTGATTCTGAAGGCCTCATTTTAAATTATTTAATGGTTTTGATCAGGCCACAGTGGTTTTTTTAATCATTCATTTCGCTGACTAACATAAGAAACATAATTATCCGTCAATTTTATAAAGTTTGCATTTCATCACAATTTTCCTATTATAGAATTAATCATGCAGGAAACTCAAGTGCAGAGACTAGAATGGATCATATTAAATGAATGATAAAACTAGAAAAAAAACCCAAACTTATTTAAAAAAAAAAGTCAAGCTAGCAAGATTTCATTTAGAAGTTCTTACTAGTTGTGAATGATTTCTTATTTCTACCAAACAAAATTAATAAACTTTTTAAATAATATTCATAAAGTGAGTAAAAATATAATCATATCAATACTTTAGATTTGTACTGCATCTTTCATCAAGAATCTATGATGATCTTCCCAACTATTAAATTGCACCGGCTGTGCAACTCCTCTATGTGGAATTTGTCAAACAGAACTGGGTAAACTGAGGCAACAAGAATTCTCATAGTACAGGTTGAAATAGAAAATAAGTATCCTGCTACCCACTGTTGTATTTTTATTTCCAATAATTCTTTTGCCAGCCCATTTGTGCCATGGTTTAGACGACAAGTAGGTGTTGGTGTTGGGTCATAGGTTGGACTCGATGATCTCAAAGGTCTTTTCCAACCTTGTGATACTGTGATACTGTGATTTAAGAAATGCTAATCTCTTATTTATTTATCTTGGGAAGAAAGCACACCAATTTTACATGACTTTGGATCATCCAGTCTCAGATTTTTAAGTCAAGAAGGATTGTGACAGCCTTGTGTAGCACAGAGTACCTAATAAATTAGCAGCAGAAGCAAAGAGCTGACATGTATAAGGAGCAAGAGGCATTTGTAATTATGTTGTCAGGGTACAAAAAAGCAGGTTCCCCGTTCAACCTATGCTATAGATTGCCTTCCTTATGCAATATTCACAGCTAGACTTCTATCATGCTATTAGCAATCTCTTAACGTCAGAAATAATGCTGGTGAAATGTGTCATCTAATCTTTTCATTACAAGTTAGAGTAGGATCAGCAAGAGAGAATTAGTAAAGAGGTTGCATTTCTCTGAAGCTATCTCTTTAGAAATGACTGATTTAATTCTAACCTTCAGTTTATCAGTTCACAACTTTGTCCTTCATAAAGAGAAACTACTTATGGAGTATGATACAGTATTCATATTTTCAGCTTTTGATGTATTGCACATCCCCACTGTAATGAGAAAATGAGAAACACAATTTTAAGTTTGCTGTACCTGCTGATACATTCAGAATGCATAGAGCCTGGTACTGAGCAGCTAGCTTGGGTCACGTGCCCCTTGGCTTTCCTTCCCATGGTACAAGTCAGCCACTTGGATAGGTGAAGCCGTCATTATTACAATAGGTCAAAAAGAGTACAGAAGCCATCAGTGAATTAAAGATCTGGAAGTACAACAAGTTACACATGGAACACCTATTTGCTGAGTTCAGCAGCACTTAAATTTAACATTGCTCGTGTGACTTTTCTTTCACAGCAAGTGTAGTATTTCAACGTCTCTCTCATCACCTGGCAGTCTCACACACACGTGACTCTTTATACCAGCCTGTGTGCCAGTTCTCTGCAGTGTCCCATCTGTGTGCTGTTCTTCAAAACACCCCCAGCTTTTCTGTTTCACGATGCATCATCATAATACCCAGAACGGTCAACATCTAACTGGAATGATACCAAGGACAACAGCCCTCACAAACAGGACCCCAAGAACCTCACATACTTGGTCACCACTGGACTGAATGGGAAGCAGGAAGAGAGTGACCCTATAGTTAGGGCCACCTGCAGGCCAGTTCCTAGGACTGGTAACTTTGATATACAACTGTGTATCCATGCCAAGTGACTTGTCATTTCAGAGGTGTTTTAGCCTCACTTTCAGCACTCTGTCAGTGTGGTACGGTCCGTGCACAATGCATGGAAGCTGTCATCTCTCACCATTGCTTAGCACCTTCATTTCAACAGGTTCTGCCCCCTTATGAGTCATTACACAGGGAAGACAAAGCAATAAGCAAAATTTTTGGCCAGATCATTCAAGCCATTACAGAGTATAATAACATTCTAGGGAACACCAGCCATTTGAGAAAAAAAAAAGAAATAATAATTGTCCTTTGTTCTCTTTTCATGCTCTCTTCCCTTCCATTTATTTTCTACTATTGCAATCTTTTTTTCTGTTGAATTTTGAGCTCAGAAGCAGTAGCTGTGTTCCTGAAGTGATTTTCCTTTTATTGTCTCTTGCCTCCTTTGTTTCTTTTTTCTCCATTTTTTTCCCCAGATCTTTATTTCCCGCTCATTCATTCACTCTCTCCTTTAGCTATTTGTTTGATTCCTCAACATCCTCAGTATTGTGTTCCCTTTTCACCTTCAGAGCTCTCTGCCTGTTGCTAATCATACAGAAAAATGTCTTACATGATGTGCTGTGAAAAATTAGGCGCTAAACAGGGACATGTCCTTATAAAACCACAATTGTGTAGACATATATATGTGATCAGCTGGATCCTTCTATTTCATTTCCATCCCAGGCAAATGAGATGCTGTGACTTCATTTCATGCTTTGTCTAATAAAGCAAGATTACCTTGTAAAAAGGAGCAATGACACCAAAAGAGTAAATGGCACCAAAAAACCTACTGAACATGCAGGTGCTGTCCCTGATAGTTGAAGTTAAAACATTCCATTAATGCTCCAAAATAAATTAACAAAATGACAGTATTTCTAAAGTCATTTTATTCAATCAGGTATGTACAAGTTAGTAAATTATTGCCCGAAACTGCTACAGATTACCTATCTAATGCTCTATTTGTGATGGGTAAACCTCAGAAGGGATTTTGCACCACTGAGAAGCTTTGACAATGGTCCTTTAAGAAGGCAAGAAAAGAAAAAAAAGAATTTTAAAAGCATAATGTATACTCTATGCTAAGAATTAGTAAGGCATTAATTGTACTTGTCACAAATTTAATAAACTATAATTAAAAGCTATCAGATGCTGAGCAATTTGCAAGCAAGTACTATCAAGATGCTGAGCAGTTCATAAAATGAAATATTGACAATCCTCAAAAGCAGAACTTTAGAGGACCTACACATATATCATTAAACAGTTGAAAGGTCCTGTAAGCTGCAAAAAATACCTGCAGAGATGCCAAAAAATCATCAAGATGCTCAATTAATCTGTTCAGGATCAGATATTTGCATATTTTTTAGGAATGATACAATGATATTTTAGGCACAGATTAATTAGAAATATTTAATTGGTACTGTATTATATTCAGAGCGCTGCTGGCAGACACAGATTTATAAGATGTCTGGAATGTAGCAAACAGGGAAGGACTAGATCCAGAAGAGCTGCAGTCGTATCTGGATGCTATTATAAAATTAAACTTGAAGTCCCCTCTCCCATAACACAGGACTCCATTACCATTTTCTCTTTTTTCCTTCACTGGACCATGGATCTGCACAGCTATGTTTGAACCAGGAAGGAGAACTTTCAAACACACATTCCGGCCTGCTTGCTAGATGGGATAGCTCCCTCATGAGGTTCACTGAGCAACTGCAAAAGCACAAGTACCAGCAGAACCATAAGAGCAGAGTGAGGATTCCCTGAAGGTCATGGAGCTGTCTTGGAAGAGAGGCAATGGGAATCTGTACCCCAGCTTTAGAGGGGAAATACTAGCTATTAGGTTGTAAACTCCTCTAGCTGTGTTTTCCACCCAAATACCTATTTCCTTATGCCTAGTACAGCACCAATCTAACCAGTAAGTTCTGTGTGTGCTTAGGTGAAAAAATTAGTGCTAAGTCCTAAAGTAAATATCATAAATAGAATATAGATTGTTCTTTATGCACTGCAGTCCATGCAGAAAGTGAAGACACATAGAAAGAAGCAAAGGAGAAGCAGCAAAACCAGATGTGATTACCAGGGATGAACTGAAATGTGAGGGGAAAAAAAGGGAAAGGAAGGGGGAAAACCCCAGAAAGAAAAATGGCACCTATTGTCTGAATGACATTTTGTATTTTTAAACATCGACAGTTTTCTTCAAAGGCTTCTCTTTACTTTGTTATTCTGCTTTTACCTCCTACTCTCTAATAAATCCATTGGTGTCTCTCCCTTCATTCCTTCCAGTGAAAAACAGGGAAAACACTACAGGCATTACCATGTTCAAGGTCAGCATGAACTCACTTTCAGAAAAATATTTAGAAAAATTAGAAAAATAGGGAGTTTTGCTTCAGAAACTTGCTCAAGGAGCTTGACATTCGTGCTTCACCTACAGCAAAATTATTTCTGATATGGAACATGCTCTGTCTTCCTCAAAGTAAATTGATATATTCTTTATTATTGAGATAGAAGGAAATAGCACCATCCCTACTATTTAGATACAATACATTAATTTTCCTCCCCAGCCAAAGTCCAACAAATAGAGTCTAACAGACAAAGCCAGCAAATGTGACCTTTTTGGCAAATACTCTTAAAGTGATTCTGGTACCTTTAATTACAAAACTTCTTCTGCAATCAAGGAAATTCAATTTCATCCTATCTGCAGTGTGTGACAGGTCAACTACCTCACTTTGGTTTGTTTCTTATGTTCTCTGGCTGATTCAGTGGATAGTGAATAGCAGACATTTTTCTTCATGCATAAATGCTCGTTCTATTCCAAATATGAGAAATTCCCAGGTGTTCACACAACCAAAATCCATCAGTACTAACTTAGATCAATAAAGAGGGATAGGGATGTGGACAAACCAAACAGCTGATTGCAGGTCATTCACTTAGAACTCATGAACCGTTGGAGGTTATTTTAGCGCTCGTAACAAGATGTATGTCAGATAGAATCAGATAATCCAGGAAACAAACAAGATATAAACCCTGCACTGTTGAAGCTGATGGGTGCACAAACTATAGTCTAGATTTTCAAACATAACTCAAAGACACCAATGTAGAGACAATTCGAAAGTGCTTTAGAATCAAGCCTTGACAGGATAGGTTGCTAGACCAAGATTCAATGGCAATTTCAGGAAGAAAAATGCTTCTGCTTTCTATTATATAGAATGAGTTGATTTCCCTTATAAAGAATAATCTCCCTGAGTAATTAATTAGGGCAGCGAGTGTTTTCGCTGGTCTACAGAGAGACCCAGATAGAAATTCCTAACACTTTGTTCAATGAGAGAGCATCCAGCTGCAGGCCTAATGATAATATTCAGCACAAAGCACATCCTTTAAATTGAATGGGTTAGGCACAAACAAATAAAACTCTTCTTCTTTTCTGGCAGCATCTATGGCTTCTCAAGATGCATTTATTTCTTGCATTCTGCAGTATGCACTTATTTTTTTCTCTGGAAACCCCTCACCAAAGTCAGGCCACTTGCCTAATATTTTGTCTATTTGCTCTAGTGTGGATTTTCAGCCTTGTCCCTGTCTGTAAATGTCAATCCAAGCATTCCCAGCAACAACATTACAGTCAGAAAATCATTAGCAGAACTAAATCCACCAACTTTATCTAATTGCATCACCTCAGCCAACCCTTTCATCACCCTGAGGTGAGTCTATTCTCGTCCAAGGTTTTGAATACATTCGATTTCTCTAAGCAGTCACTACCCTGTTGTTCTCCTATACCCTGTCATCTCTCCCCACCCCTAAGATGTGCTGCTACAGAAAATATTTCTTGTGAAGACAGAGGTAAAAAAAGCATGGAGTCGTTCAGCCTTTTCTGTACCATCTGTTTCTCCTGCACTCATCAATGGACCCACATTTTCCCTGAACATCCCACTGATTCTAACATATTCTTCCATTACCCTTTATGTTCCTCGGTACTTTTAATTGCAGCTGGGCTTTGGTCTTTCTGATTTTGGTCCAAATGCCCAAGCAATTCTGTTCGTATTCCTTTATTGCCTGGTTTCCACTCCTTGTGTGTTCTTGTTTTTCAGCTCATCCAGAAGCACCCTGCCTAGCCAAGTGACTCTCCTGCCAAATTTCTCATCTTCCTGCACAAATAGAAGCGAGGTAATTTCTGAACTCTCAGTAAGTTTTTTTCTAAAAAACAACCATTTTGCTGATGCACTTTTTTCCCTTATGGTAGCTTCCAGAGGGAATTCTGCCTAACTGAAATTTCAGCAAAGAAATTGTCGAAACAGGTTTCAGCCTGCTTTCCTGAAGGCTTGAATCCTGACTCTACTGCATACCTTTCCAGATTGCCTTCAGACTCTGTCCTCAGTCATCTGTGGATAGCAGCTCATGTACACTATTATAATATTTGACCCCTCCAGTGTTTGCACTGGGAAATAGTCAATATACAATATAGCATCTTAGTGGAGTGCTTGCACATTGCTGCCCTTCCAGAAAACGTCTGGACAAGTAAAATCCAGTGCAAAGATGAGGATGTACAAGTAGCAACCTTGCATTCTGCAGTATGCACTTATTTTTCCTCTGGAAACCTCACCAAAGTTAGACCACTTCCCTAGTATTTTAGAAATGCTCATCTCCCCTTGGTCAGGTGGCCTGTAGTGTACCCCCAGCACAATATCCCCAGAATCAGAAGGTCTTGGGGTCTTAGCAAACACAGTTTCATGGGAGAGGTTTCTGACACAGTGTCAGAGACCTTCACGTCTTCTTTTCTTGATTTTCCTAGGTGGACTATAACCACTCACGGTTTGAGTATTATCACAGGCTTACGGAAGTGCATGGGCTTCCAAGTCTTTCTTGTTAACCAAGCTCTGCACATTGGTGTACAGTCACTTGAGGAAAGTCACCTATTGGCTTGTTTACAGCTTTCTCTCCTAAAAATAGCTTTTTTCGCAGATATGTCTGTTCCCTCCCAAATTTACAACAAAATAAGTTTCCTAAGCCACTTAGATACTTATCTTTCTTTCTCTAACCCTACCTTTGTGCTTTGTGCTTTGACTCCACACATCAACATCTACAGCAATGCATTTCTGCCAGATCTCCCTCTTGGTTTGATCTCAGCATAAAGTCAGGTCAAGAGCCAATGAAAACAAGGCAAAACGCTATGGGATACGACACTAGTGATGTAAAAGTGATTGACAGGAAGGAAGTAGCAGTAAATGAAAGCTTAGGTGATATAAGCACTAAATCCAACCACTATACCACAGCTTATTTCTGTGCATTTTGCCTTGAAGCTGTATTTAAAATATGCCCTAAAAAAATAGCAGCTACTCTATTGAGTTGAACACCTGGAAATAGCATTGTTTCCCAGTGAAGATGAATGTTTCCTCTTATAAAAAAGAAGCAAAGGTGATCAAAAACCTTCCAGAACAAAACTGCAAACAATGAGAAATTTATTTACATTTATATGTATCTTTATGATAAACCATTTCCTTTAAAGCCTACTGACTAGTGAAAGGCTTTCCCTACAGTCTGTCAGCCTAGGATGCAGAATGGCTAGAAAAAATATCGATTTTTAGATTTGTCCAAAACACAGTACCTCATTTTAGTTTTACTAAGTAACAGGAAAAAAAGCACATATATTCCCCATGAGGAAATGGATATATGTCCAGACTGCATGCTATAGTAAATGTAGTTCAAAGAAGTATGTCTCAGCTTAATGAGGGCTACTTCATTTGTCAATGAAGAGACTCCTGCAGGATGTGAGAGAAAGAAATACCATAATTTGCTCTCCAGAAACTACTAGCATCACTTTTGGTGCATAGTAATGCAGTTCAGTACTGTCAATGAGGTGATTATTTGCTCCCTAGAGAGCTCCTCTCACAGCTAGTGCCTAGGATCCCTAGGAGTTTTCATTTCATATGGTGCAAGACATGAATTCTATTCTACGGTTCATTCCAGCTATGCAGTTTCGCAGAAATGCTATCTCCAGTTACCAGCTTTTAGGTACTAAACCACAAAGGTACAGAAACACATGCATAATTTTTCATTTTACAGGGTTAAATCAAATATTTCTGCTTCCTATATCTGTGTAGAGGTTTCATTGCAGTCCATATAGGTACCGGCACACTTCTCTGGTTACTAACAGCTGCCAAATTACAGTGATGTTGACGTCAGGAGGGCCAGATTCCCTAAGTGCAGAGGTTTCTGCTGCGCTTTTTTAAGCAACCTTCTCTGCTTTGGTACCCAAATCAGAGCCGAAGCTACCTGAGATGTGCCTAAACAGACTTGGATTGTATGTAAGTATTTTTTTAGTGTTGGGCTGAAAGGATTTACTGTAGTGACTGGGGGCAATGAGGGCTTAAAGGATGCATCTACATTAGTGCTTCAATTCAGGAGCATGCTTTGAAAGGATTACTTACTGTGCTTCAGCAAAAACCACAGAGGAATCTTGGAGCACACAATCTGGATGTCTTTTGGATGAAACTGGAAGAAGCTCAACTCACACAACGCAAAACACAAATAGACATTCAGCCCACTGGGTCAGACCAGTGCTAATCTGAAGCAATCCCTCTGAAGTTTATGCTGCAAAGACACTAGGTCTCAGTGCTCATTATATCACTCTGAAAACTCACTTCTCTTGAGTGCACAGACCTAGTACAAACCTAACCGAACTATAAGGAACTTTCCAGCTTCTTTATTACGAAGGAATATTAGTTAAGCCATTATTCTATTATTTCAAGATACTGCAAGATATAATCTTTGCAAACAGCAATGGAAATACTTAAATTTTAATGAAAATACATCACATATTTTATATATCCATTTCCCAATAAGTCCTCCAAATTCTTTTTGTAATTATAATTTGCATACAATAGTGTACTCAGGCCAACATGAGGGTACCTATGACATTTTTAAAGCAATTCATTTATCACCCAGCCAACTGAGATCAGCATTTCTTTTAGTTGATACACGCAGCACAAACATGCAGACACTTACTGAAAACCAGCAACCTGTTCAGAGCTTTGTCTGGAGTGTATGTGAAAGATCATCCAGTCCTGAATTATCAAAGTAGGAAGAAAACACACCTTGCCATGTTAACTTCTGCTTTAATAGATATATATGAAGCCAGCCACACAGGATGTGAGTGCAAGCCTCTCCCCAGCAAAATCGAGGTTATATGACCTTAGAGTTCTCATAACCAGTTGCCACTAGAATCCCTATTTTCTCCTTTTAGAAGGAAATCAAAAGGAAGAGTTACTGCTTACATGAGTAGCTGATTGTGTGTAATACTTGACTCCAAATAAGACTCAGAATAGGATTTCGAGTAAGTCAGCTGCACAAAAGTACCTATACCTTGTCTATTTCCTTTCCATTTTCCTTTCTGCTTTTAACAGATTCTTGACTGACTGCTTTAGATGTTACATGAATTTCAGTCTCTCTTTCTTGCACAGCAAGAATGGAAGGGCAGCTACCTATGCAATAAACATTTCAATAGGTAAATACCTGTTCTTCCAAATATAAACTTAGGTAAACTTGTTTTATATTCTGAGGGCTAAGACAGAATTTAGCACAGATGTATTTCTGTTTTCTATCTTATTAAATGAAATGGACATTTTGAATATTGTTCTTTAGAAAGTCCCAAAAGAATTTCCTCTGCATAATGACAAAGAACCGCCATGATCTGAGAAACTTTGCTTACACATAATTCTCTATGTCCTCATGCCATTCTCAAAGGGACTTCTGTCCAAAGACTGGGTTTTCAGCTGGTTATTGGGGTTTTCATTACCCAAATTACTAAAATGAGAAGGAAATGCTGTACCTTAAGCACCTTGCCAGAGGCTTCCTTTTCACACCTTATGCAAAACATTGCCTTCTTGTCACCAAAACACTTAATAAGCCATCTCCACTTTGTATTCCACAACAGTTCCTCTTAGAGGCATAAGACGCTGCAGTAGTTATGGAAATTAGCTCAGCATTCCCACTAGTACACATTTTAAAACACCATTATCACCACAGCTTTGTGGCATATCAGTTTCTGCCAATGTTTGTATATCTTCCTGTAAACAGTCCCTTTTAATCTTCTGAATGCAGATTCTGTAAACCCCTTTAGCAAAAGAAACAGTCAAAGTGCCTGGTCACAATGTCACATACACAAATCTATACATGTCTGCATCTACACATAGAGACTCACTAAAACAAAATTCCTGTATTTAATTCACAAAAGTTAACTCCACTTGGTCTGAAAGAACAGAACAGATATTTAGTATTATTTTTCTAGTCTCACCCATCAGCGTGTGCCATTTTAGGAGTCATTAGATATAAAAAAAATCCCCTGTTCTTAACGGCATTTAAATGAAAAGGCGAGATTGATTTGAGTACATGCTGTATAAATTTAGAACTACTGCATGATTGTCTACATCAGCAAGCACAAAAGATTTACTAAAGAACATTAATCTCAGCTCACATGCACAGTGAAATCAACAACAAAGCTTTTCTAGCTTTTTGTTGCACAACTCAGATCCCTATAAATGACTATGAAAAAATCTTCTCCTTCCACCTCAAAAAGCCTCTTTAAAATGAACCCCTTAGAGTAATTATCTTCCCACTGTAGTATTTATCATACAATCAACACTGACCTATGTGAAGGAAAGGAAAATGCTGTATTTCTTCCACAGAAAATGCAAACAAGAGTTCCTCAAGCATTTTGTCTCTGCTACCTAATATCCTTGAACACAAACACTATGCCCATTACGTTGTTCTATGTTAGTCATAGGGAAAAATCTACTTAGATTTTTTTTATCATGCTCTTCACTACAGTGCATTAAGTGACCTGATTACTCTGTGTTCTCTTGGCAGAAGAGACAACGTACACGAGTGTTTCATTTAACAGGATTCTTAAAGTACTTTTAATGTATAAATATAAGTGTATTGCAATATCCATTTGTTACAGGGAGGAAAGGCCACAGATATATTGGTCCACATTGAGCAAACACGAATTAATCAGTACAATATGCACTGTCATGCAAATGACATTTTGTGGCATTTGACAGCAGAGAGCCTGCACAGCTGCACAGCTCTCTTATTGCTGTCCAGCTGCACTCCAGCTGGGAGGTGATCGATCTTTTTATGATCCATACAGGAAAATCATGCCATAGTTATTAGCTCAGGTTTCTGAATAGGTAAGTTTCACACTATCATGAGGAGTTTTCTTGTGTCAGAGTGAAGTTACCTAATACCCTCCATCCAGCATCTTCATCCTGCAGCTTCAGGTGACTGGGTCCTGGTACACACTCTGCTCACATCCAGGAACACAGAAGCCTGCTCTGTTTCCCATTAGAAGAAAACACGCCTGTATTAGCCAGAAGAAATCTTCATTATAATCTAGCCTAGGCCAAATTGTACAATCAGGAGAACAGAGCCGCAGGAGAGACCCTAGAATGTATCTGTCTACATGCAAGCCTAAAGTACCTTTTTGTCAATGTTCAATGGGAAGTCTAGGCAGAGAGAGCAGAGTTATTCAAAAAAATAGGTAGATTTAAAGACCATTGTAAGTTCACTGGCTTTCCAGATCTTTCTGTTCATGTTGTCCATGTGAAATTCAACAAAAGAATGGCAATGAAGGAAACAACGTCTGTCAAGGTGATGTTCCCTTTGCTAACCAAAGACAGGCTAGGGCTAAACTGAATGTACGAGTGGCTTCGGCTCTCACAAGTAAAATTTCTCTATATTGCTATGGAAATTAACTGCTCACAAATCATGCAGTATCCTTCACTCCTCTTGCCTAGCAAAAATTGGCTCAACTACTTGCAGATGTAGCATACACATTCTCTGAAACACAGCTACTCCTCAGACCTCTATTGAGACTGCATAATTGGGTCTGATTAAAGACTCTGCCTAAATAATATCCTAGTTATAGAGCTAAATAATATATTACAATGGGCTAAAAATATAAATCAAGAGAAGGCAAAGCCGTTTTCTCTCAACCAGCAAAGTTCAGGTGTTCCTGTGCAAACATGTTCATTGTTAAACAGTGTCAGCATATTTGGTTCTGCAAGTTTTTTTGACTTTGGCTTAGTCTAGTTAGCTCATTAGTGAACAGCTCTTACAATCAATAAGCTGCCAACTGGGAAGCTGAGAGTTTCTTATCCACAGCTTTGCACGATTCAGTGTTCTCAGAAATATTGATGAAATTGCATCCTATTTTCTTTAAAACAGTATCTCTCTTTTCGGTTCATTTTAGCCTGTATATCACAGCAAGTAGAATATTCTTGAAGTCATGAATATTCTTACTCTGCCTGGAGTATTTTCCCTATATACTGAAAAAGCCAAAATAGATGCACTATATTCTGTATTTTGGTTTTCAATAGATATTAATTGTCTAGCCCCAGTACCCCCAAATTTAATCTATGGACACAAAAAAAGAAGTTATTGAAAAAATTCGGGGGTTTGATCTTGCAGCACGTCAGTTATTCCAGTGGAATTATCTGGCTGAGTACATCTTCTGACTCTGTGACTGTTCCTGATAAAAACAAAGTATACCTTTACATGTACTGTGGGTTAGATAAATGGACATTTAGTGTACAAGCTTTAATGCACTCTTAGTTCACACCCCAACTAACCCAGCTCTAATTTTTCCACATGCATACTTTTGGCAAGTAGGTGTTTAGTGGGAGATTTTTATAGGTTATGTAAGGCAAAACTGAGACAAATTCTAAGTCGTGTTTCTTAAGAAACAATTTTTTGGCTTTCCACATGGCTCTAAACGGTTTTACAGCAGCCAAAAATTTCTCATCCATAGTATTGCATGCTATATAGGGCTCCAGAGCATCTCACATAAATTTTTGCCACTTCTTTGACAGGGTAAGTGTTTATAATGGATACTAGGGTCTGGCCCTATCTATTCCTGTATGCACTTGTCAGGGTACTTTAAAACTAACAACCGAAATAGGAAGCAAAGCTAAAATTCACTTTACTTTTTACTGAAGTGGATGTTAGTAAAAATTGGCTCTGACTAAAACATTCTTTACAGCCAGTCTGATTTTTAACAAAGTATGTTGACTAATACTTTGAGTTCTCTTACTACACTCTCTCTCCAAGCAACCCAAGTTGTTGCCCCATACATGACTCGACAGTGCATCTGGCTATAATTCCTTACCATACAGAATGCCTGTCTGAAGAAATTTGGCTCTCTAATGATGCAAGCTTAATACTCAGAGCTTCTTAACATCTTACCTCATAATAATTCTGCTTCCCAGAGCTAGATGCCAGCACATTTACTAATATAGAAATGTAAGAACGAAATCATAGATCACACCAAGGTCCATCAAGTCTTAATCATCCAATGCAATTGTTTCACAGGAAAGTGTAAAACCACTACAGACTGGAAATTATCTACAGTCTACACGAAGTTTCATCTTGGTCTCACATCATTAGAGCTAAGTTTAAGCTCTGAAATGTGAAATATGGTTTATGAAGTTCTTGTAATTAATTGTGACGACCCTGTTTATCATGATTATCACCATAAACATGCAATCTCTTTTTAGCTTTCTTTCATTTTTGGTCTCATTACTTCCTGTTGCACTATAGGGCTACCATTTAATTACATTAGATGTGAGTGGAAAAATACTAGCTTTTAATTTACTGTCTTTAATACAGATGCTCCTGAACTGTTTTCTGTAGAGCAAGTAGATGTCTCTCTGAGTCCTTGTGGAATAGATTACCCTAATGCTGCTCAGGTTTTATGTAAAGATATTTATTATGTAATCATGAAAGGCAGCCTAGTGTCTTAGATAGACATCTCTATTATTCTAAATTAAAAAAAAAAAAAGTTTTCATTAATGCTTCTTGTGTTCTGGTATTATAAAACAAGAGTAAAAAATGGTTTCAATCTTTCTACAGTACCCAGTATTTTGTATACTATTATTATGTCCCCACTTACTCTCCAAGGAAAACTCTTTCGATTTTAAATGAGAGCTCTCCCAAATTCTCTGTAATTGTTATTGTCCTTCTCTGAACGCCTTGTTTTTTAACATTTTTCTGAGATGTGGTGATCAACCCTGCATACAGTACAGAACCCTTATTAGTGACTCACAGAAGCATTATAATAATCTGTTATTATTCTTCATCCTACTTCATATGCATCCCAATATTGCACAAACTTTCCCGACTGTAGCTGTCCACTGAACTGCCTAAAATTATTTCCCTCCCCTTCTTTCAGCAGTACACTCTTAGCTTAGAATGCTCTAAAGTGCACAAGTATCTTTAATTTTTAACTTCAGTATGGATTACTTTGTATTTATTAACACTGAATTTCATTTCCTTTTTTATTGACCACTTTTAGATCTCTGAAATTTTCTAGTGTCTTCTCTGGTCAAGAAAATTTCCTTTATAAAGGACTAAAGTAATTATGGGAACAACAAAACCTGCTTGACAGGTCAGAATATTATCACTAGGATGATAGATCTGTCAAACTGGCCAAGGGATGGGCTTAGATAATAGCTTTTGGATAAACTTCTCAGTTCTTGGTAAACAAGAAAATAAAAAAACCCCAGGAAATTAAGATAAATACAAAATCCTTTTCAAGTTGTAAACGAATGGTGTTTGAAAATATGGCAACAGAAACACTATACATTGTATTAAGAAGAGTACACCTCATGTATTGAGCAAACAAGAGGTAAATCTATTAGCATTCCAAACTTGGTAACATGATGGTAGCACAGAATATTATAAATGCATTACTATGCTACCTGGTATTGTGGATAAGAGGTTTCTTTTATAGCTGAATCTGAGCAGAAATAAATTTGAGCCCAGCACTGAATTACATTTTTAGTTGTTTTTTTTCTAAACAAAAAGATCGGTTAGCCATCCTCTCGTTTTCTTATAATTCTAGTATCTATAAAAACATGATTCATCTTCTAAATGTAATCACTTGCTTTAGATAGACTAAATTGTCAGTGCTTCACAACCTAGTAATGCGCAATCATGACTTTCAGAACTATTTGTATAAACTAAACTACAAGCTTTCATATAGACAAAGAACTTCAATTTACCATAACACTTTAAATCTGCATGAAAAGAAATTTATGGAAAAATGTATTTTAGGGAGCATGCAGTTTAATACTAATCTTAACATAGGACCTCTGATCTGCACAGGTCTGACCATGCTCTGAATTATGTTTAATAAAAACTGCATCATCACAATAATAACCAAATTCTCTCATTTGTCCTCGGTTTTTGACGTACGAGGGGTACTTTTTATGTATTTGCCCATATTGATGGACTCTTTCTGCATTATTTCCAGTGTAAACCTAGAGGCATAAATGACTAGGAAGAAGAAAACCAGAAATGTCACGAATTACCACATCCCACATCTAAATAAGTCTTCAGTTCATTATACAGAATTCATATCTGTTTTCAGTCTGCCTCCCTATTATGGCATTTGCTTAGCCTAAACATTTTGATCAATTAAAATAGAACACTTTGTTGTTTGTTTGGTTGGGTTTTTTTATTGGGGAAGTTTAATCTCAAAATTTCATTTGGGGTAAAGCTAAACAGCTCATTTTTCTCATTTTGGGAAAGGGAATGAAATATGCTTGTTTCGTTAAATCATGTTGTTTGCTTTTATTTTTTCTGCAGCTATTTATCAACTGCATTAAGATAATAAATCAATCTGCTTTGCGGCTTTAAAAACCATTCTCCTGAAATGTTTTGACTGGGTCTAATTACGGCATCATTTAGTTTCCTCTTGAATTATAATGCTCAGACTAATTGCATTTACCCTCTAACATAATTTTCCTTATTTTTCTTTCCATCACTCCCTCCTAAAATTTTATGACATGTTTTCCACAGATGCAAGTGAAAATAGCATTAAGCTGCTGGGATCACTCAATTCCAAACTCTACTTTTTGTTTACATAAAGATTTGAGAAGTTTCAGTATAGATATAAACATCAATACTTAAACATTTATGAACTAAAACTAATGGTCAATCAGACCAGAACTGCACCCACGATTTCTGCACAATGTTAAAATGCGGAAGCAAAACCAACTTGAATAAAGTCAGTTTGGACACTGTTATGGAAGAGAAAGTAAAATGTTTCCATTGCCATTAGAAACGAATTCTTGCAGCACCTACTTGAAAAGCTCTGAAACAAAACAAATTTGAACACATAAAAAAAAATCTAACCAAAAAAAAATTTCTGTGAACTATCTCTATGATAAAATTTGTTTTGACTTTTTTGAGTTGTTGTATAGCTATCCTCTGCATAACACATTTCACATACAGCTTTTCTGCCAGTACATACCTGTAGAACACCATAGAACATTATATTAATACAAATAGAACTAACATAGCTCTTAAAAATATAGAAGTTAATTTTAAAATAAAGCAAACCACAGAAAGAGATATTGAAAAGAGAAACATTTACTCCTGCGAAACCATGAACCTTTTTTCAAAAAGGAAAACCCACTCTTTTTTTCACTTTGAAATGTATTATGTCACATATCATATATTATCTAACTGCAAATACAGGTTATAGTATTTTGCCTATTAAAGGCTTTATTGAAATGCCTTCCATTATAAAAAAATACAGGAACAAAATATAAACAATCCATGCTCAAAGTGTTAGGCAATACAAATTCAACGAACTGTGGCTTATACCTCAGGATAAACATACAGATCAAGCGCCGCAACAGCTGGCAGACATGACATATATGGGACCTGATGAGATGCATCCCAGAGTCCTGAGGGAATTGGCTGATGTGGTTGCCAAGTTACTCTCCATGGTATTTGAAAAGTCATGGCCATCACGGGAAGTCCCTGGTGTCTGGAAGAAGGGCAACATTGTGCCCATTTTTAAAAAGGGTAGAAAGGAAGACTCTGGGAACCACTGACGTGTCAGCCTCACCTCTGTGCCTGGGAAGATCATGGAACAGATCCTCCTAGAAGCCATGCTGAAACACATGGAGTACAGGGAGGTGATTTGAGTCAGCCAGCATGGCTTCTCCAAGGGCAAGTCCTGCCTGACCGACCCAGTGGCTTTCTATGATGGGGGGACCACGTCTGTGGATATGGATGTGATCTATGTGGACTTCTGTAAAGCTTTTGACACAATCCCCCACAACACCCTTCTGTCTAAATTGGGGGGATATCGATTTGATGGGTGGACTGTTCGGTGTATAAGGAATTGGTTGGATGGTCATACCAAGAGGGTGGTGGTAGACAGCTCGATGTTCAGTTGGAGACCAGTGACAAGTGGTGTCCCTCGGGAGTGCAGACTGGGACCAGTACAGTTTAATATTTACATTGATGATATTGATAGGGGGATCAAGTGCACCCTCAGCAAGTTTGCAGATGACATGAAGCTGAGGAGGCCAGTGTAATATCAGGACAAGATGTGATCTAGAGGGACTTGGACAAGCTGGAAAAGTGGGCCCGTGGGAACCTCATGAGGTTCAACAAGGCCAAGTGCAAATTCCTACATCTACGTCAGGGCAATTCATGGTTTCAATACAGGGTGGGAGATGAAGTGATTGAGAGCAGCCCTGTGGATAAGGACTTGGAGGTGTTGATTGATGAGAAGCTCCACATGAGCCAGAAATGTGTGCTCACAGCCCAGAAGGTCAGTCCTGGGCTGCATCAAAAGAAGTGTGGCCAGCAAGGAGAAAGAGGCCTTTACTCTGCTCTAATCAGACCCCACCTGAGTACTGTGTCCAGTTCTGGAATCCCTAACATAGGAAGGATATGGAATTATTGGAACAGGTCCAGAGGTGGGCTAAAAAGATGATCAGAGGACTGGAGCACCTCTGCTAAGAGGACAGGCTGAGAGAGTTGGGGTGTTCAGTCTGGAGAAGAGAAGGTGTGGGAAGACTTCATAGCAGCCTTCCAGTACCTGAAGGGGGATACAAGAAAGCTGGGGAGGGACTTTTTACAATGACATGGAGTGATAGGATGAGGAGGAACGGCTTTAAATTGGAAGGGGGAAGATTTAGATTAGACATAAGGAAGAAATTCCTCATGATGAGGGTAATGAGGCAGTGGCACAGGTTGCCCAGGGAAGCTGTGGATGGCCCCTCGCTGGAGGTGTTCAAAACCAGGTTGGATGGGGCCTTGAGCAGCCTGGTCTGGGGGGAGGTGTCCCTGCCCCTGGCAGCGGGGTTGGAACTGGATGATTTCCCAACCCAAACCGCTCCATGATTCTACAATTCTATGATTCTATGACCCAGCTTAAAGCAATAGAGTAATACCAGGGTCCAATGTATGATTATATCAGTTTCTCCCTGTGAGATTAGGATATCCTAACATTCACCTGATCCATACACAATGAAAAATGCAAGCAAAACCAGTTTATTTAAATGTCACTTTGTGTCCGGTTGGAGAAATCATGCAGGAGCTCTACAAAGAGAGACTTGGCAGATCAATGTCTTTAACTCACAGTTTTCTTTTCTAGGTATTCTCAGTGAAAGATGGAAAGAAAATCACTACTGACACTGGAGCAGGTTGGCAGCTCTGTATATGAAAGTCTGATATTTCTCCTTACTCAGAAAGCATGGGCAGTTGAAATTATTCCTATATATTCACATTGATGCTTACACAGACATTAAATGATTATAAGAAAGCAATGCTGTCACAAGACAGTCCATCATCTTCAAGTTCCTTCCCTGAGTCTGAGATGTATTTAGTCTTTTCAATAAGCATAATTGTAAAGAATAAACTGCAGCTTGAATTATTTTCCCTCCCAGTCAGAGCTGATTAAAACTCAGTATGAGCTCATAGGATGTGAGCATTTCATACTGACAGAACAGGTGCTCATCTTTGTGTTTAAAAATCCAAGCCAATGGGAAGATACAATGGGGTTGCAAGAGGTCACTGTGTGAATTCGGAAAGAGCAGTAGGAGCTTGTAGCCCTCAAAAAGGACATTGGGTATGTCCTACACTGAAATGTTGGAATGCAATTCCTAAAAGCAATCCCAAACTGTGACATATGCAAGGTCCTCATATATCTTTTAAGGCTGCTTGTTTCAAGGTAGCACATGCACTTTGCTATTGCTTGTTAATATCTCTCTAGGCTTTTGCTCTGAGTGAATGGCTTTTTAAATGTCACTGAGATCCTTTCTCATTGTTTTTGGCACTCAGTGCTGCATGAAGGTTTTCCTCAGTCAAGTTCACTACAGATGTTTGCCTTTCCCTAATTTCTTCCCAAGCAGAAACCTCTCTACCTCTCTGCCCTTTCTACTGTTTTTTCCAGTACAGTTTTAATAACTCTGCAGCAACTCCTTTAAGAAGCCACTAGCTTCAACACCTAATTTTAAGTGAGACCTGATGCGTCAGATGTACCGAGAAACTACAAACTGCACAGAAAGTATCCATTTGTAGCATCTTGCTAGAACCATTGTTAATGGCTGAAGTATACTTCTATAGTTTTTTTCTAAATAAATAACTGAGAGGTACTTTGGGAGCCCCCTAGATGCATATCTACGTGCATACCAAGAGGTACATGTAATTGTTTCATTAAGTAAATAACTACTGTTTATTATTTCAGAATATTTTTCTTCCCTTTCTTCTTGGTCTCTGCCCTTTTCATGTTAAAGTACTTATTATCTTCATATTTTTCGTTCGTACCTCACCCCCTTGTATTTTGATTTTTATCTCTTTTCTCCTTTTTCCTAAGCCTCACATACCTTGCACTCATTTTGCTTGTCCTAGGTGATTTTGCAATGTTATATTTTAACATCTAGAAGATCAGTGGAAGAAGAGATTGCAATTTGTTGATAAGGAGACCAGTAAAGGCAAGAGGAATAAATCATTAGCCAAGAAGAAGTAATTAAAGTGGACAACTCTATAAAACCATTTATAATTTTCCACTTATGTGTTCTTCGCCAAAAAAAATCAGTCCAGAATGTGCGAGTTACTCACTTTGTGTGTCGTTCAAATTCATTTTGAACACACCAGGGCACACTCTTTCCACGAACTTCATTCAGCATTGGTTCCCTGCTTTACTGAAAACTGGATCTGGGAAGTTGTATATGTAGATTCTGGTGTTATCATATCATAGGGCCATTGCAAAAGGTAGAGCAATAGACACTGAAACTACAGGAAACATAAGTATGTTTCTAGAGAAGAGAAATCAATAAACCAGAGACAGCTCCTGCTTCTTACAACACTACAAGCAAACTGTGTGCAGTGGGTTAACCTTGGCTGGCTGCAAGATGCCCACCAAACCACTCTCTACTCCCCCTCCTTGGCAAGACAGGGAGATAAAATAAGACGGAAAAGTTCATGAGTTGACAATGTCAGGGAGATTGCTCCTCAGTTACCACCATGGGCAAAACAGACTCCAGCTGGAGAAGATTAATTTATTGTCAATTAAAAATGGAGTAGGATGGTAAGACAAAGGTAAACCCAAATATACCTTGCTCTCACAACCCCTTTTTCCTAGGCTCAATTTCACTTCTTCATTCTGGCCTCTTCTCCCCACTGTAAGGAGTGCAGGCAGTTGGGAAATGGAGGTTATGGTCAGTCCATAACCCTTGTCTCGCTGCTCTTTCCTCTCCACACCGTTCCCTTGCTGTAGTGTGGGGTCACTCCCACAGGACACAGTCCATCACAAACAACTTCAGTATGAATCTTCCTATACTGAGAAGTTCTTCAAAAACTGCTCCAATATGGATTCTTTCCACAGGGCACAGTCCTTCAGGAATGGACTGCTCCAGCTTGTGTTCCCCATGGGCCACAGTTCCTGAGAGAAAATCTGTTTCAGCATGGGCTCTCCACGAGCTGCAGTTTCCTGCAGGGCTTGTTCCAGCCTGGCAAACCTCCATAGGCTGCAGTGTGGATATCTGCTCCACTGTGTTCCTCCATGGAATGAAGAGGAATAACCTGCAATATCACGGTCTGCTCCAGAGGATGTAGGGGAATCTCTGCTCTGGCACCTGTAACACCTCCTTCCTTCCTTCTTCACTGACCTTAGTGTCTCCAGGGTTGTTTCATATTTTTTCTCATACTTCACTCCTCGCTTTCACAACAGCTGTGCAGTTTTTTAACCCTTTCTTAAATACTTTTCCACAACACCGGCTTTGCTAGCGGGATCAGCTTTCACCAGCAGAGTGTTCACTTTGGAGCCAGCTGAAACTGACTCTGTGCAACACAGGGGCAGCCCCAGTCTGTTCTCACAGAGCACACTGCTGCAACACCCACCCATCACTCACCACTGCCCCTCTAGTACCAAACCTTGCCATGTAAACCTCCGGTGGGTTGACCCTGGCTGGAAGCCAGGTGTCCATTAACCCACTCCATCACTCCCCTTCCTCAGTTGTGCAGGGGAGAGAAAATATAACAAAAGGCTCACAGGTCAAGGTAAGGACAGGGAGACATCACTCACCGATTACTGTCATGGGCAAAACAGACTTGAATTGGGGAAATTAGTTCAATCTATCACCAATCAAATCAGAGTAGTATAATGAGAAATATCAATTCTTAAAACACATTCCTCTCACCCTTTTCTCCTTCCTGGACTCAACTTTACTCCCAAGTTCTCTACCTCCTTTCCCACCAGGAGCACTGGGGGACAGGGAATGGGGCTTGCAGTCAGTTTATCACACGATGTTTCTGTTGCTCATTCCTCCTCAGTGGGAGGGCATCTCACACTCCTCCCCTGCTCCAGCATGGGATCCCTCCCACGAGAGGCAGTCTTCCATGAACTTCTTCAGCCTGAGACTTTCCCTCAGGCTGCAGTTCTTCATGAACTGCTCCAGTGTGGGTCTCTTCCACAGGGTGCAGTCCTTCAGGTACAGATTACTCCAGTGTGAGTCCCCCACAGGGTCACAAGTCCTGTCAGCAAATCTACTCCAGTATGGGCTCTTCTCTCTCCACAAATCCACAAGTCCTGCCAGGAGTCCACTCCAATGCAGGCTTCCCATGGGGTCACAGCTTCCTTTGGGCATCCACCTGCTATTGCATGGGGTCTTCCATGGGCTGCAGGTGGATATCTGATCCACTGTTAACCTCCATGGGCTGTAGGGGCACAGCCTGTCTCACCACTGTCTGCTTTATGGGATGCAAGGAAATCTCTGCTTCATCACCTGGAGCACCTCATGCCCCTTCTTCTTCACTGACCTTGGTGTTTCCACAGTTGTTTCTGTCACATAGACTCATTCCTCTCTCCAGCTGCAGTTTTCTCTTGTGCAGTTCTTTTTTCCCCTTCTTAAATATGTTATTCCAGAGGCACTGCCACCGTTGCTGATGGCTTGGCCTTGGCCAGCAGCAGGTCCATCTTCAGGCTGGCTGGCGTTGGCTCTGTCTGACATAAGGGAAGCTTCTAGCAGCTGCTCATAGAAGACATCCCTGTAGCTCCTCCACTACCAAAACCTTGCCATGCAAACCCAATAGACTATTAAAAATCAAGCAACAGTTAGTTTGCCCTGTTTATACCCTGGATTCTTTCTAGACTCAAGTGGAACATCTAATTGCTTTCTCAAATTTTGCTTTTATGGAAGTACTCAGAAGTGAAAAAATGGTAGGCAACCAAAACTTGGAGATAATTTTAGCAATAGGAGGGAGAAAATGAGAAAGCTGCATGATAAACAATGAGCTGAATTTTTACTGTAAGTAAGATACTAGGAAAGGAAATCATTAAATATTTGACAGGTCCTGACAAGTGTGAATCTTGCTAATAGTGAGGGTATAAGGAACTGTAGGAAAGACCTACTGCTAAAATGTCCTCATTTGGTTATGAGACTTTATCATGAAAAAAGGAGTAAGGAGACATTTTTCTGCAAGAATTTTATGCATTAAAAAATATACTTAATTTCAAAGATACCTGGGGATGAGAACTGATCGAACCATGAATTTACTGGAAATACAGATAAAAATACTCTTGATGCCTATAATCAAGAAAATTGAGCAGAAATGTTTAGCTAAATGTCTATAAATCTCTATCATATCTCTGTATCTACTCAGAAAGTCATCATCAGAAAACTAAGAAGGATGCAATTTACTGACACAATTAAATACAATATATAAAATTACTACTACAGCCAGAAACAGATTTTAATATTGACTAAGTGCATAAAATTAAAAAAAAAGAAAAAAAACCCAGACAAGTGAGTGAAGCATATATGGAATAGTGAAATGGTTTTAGTACCTTTTTTTCCCCCCAGTGCACTGCAGTTTTATACACGCTTTGCCTTCCACTGGATCTGCAGTGAAAAGAGTTGAAGATAGCCTCGTTCTGTCTAGAGGCACTTTTCCTTTTCTTTAATCTTCCTTAGCACTCTGAGCAGGAGCAGTGTCCCACCTTCAAACAATCAGAACCTGAGCCTAACCATCTCCAACACAAAATGAGGATGTGTTTTACCAGGGAAGTGGCAGCCCAGGAGGCTGCTTTCCAGGATGATATAATGAAATGCATAGAAAAGGAATAAAGTGACAGTTTAAGACAAAGAAGACAGAGCTAAGGTTACCTGATGGATAAAAGATATAGCTCCTATAGAATCTCAGTGACAAGGTATTGAGAGTAATACCATAAGGGACAAGGCAAATTACATTGTGTGTATTTCAACGTTATTAATTTATGAAGCTCACAAAGTAGGCAAGAAGAATATATATCCTGTACTTGTCATGACAGAAGTTGGTCCTGAGGCAGGATTAACATTGCAAACTGATATCAAATACACACAAAAAATCATGAATATTTATGATAATGCATTTCATAAACACATAGACTAAATAACTGCAATCCTAAATAACCTGGTGCTGTTAAATCTGCAATAAGGATGCTACAAAGAAAATGATGCAACATTTCTATGTAAAATATCAAATGACACTTTCAAATAAGCTGTAATAGTTATTATATTTGGTATAGAAAGCAAATGAAATAACTGTCCCCCATTATAAAAACTTGCTAGTCTTTCAGTATGAGACTGCTGTGTCCTCTCAGAAAAACTGAAATTAACTTGAGGGGTGGAAGAATGTACTAATTTAGTTTAAAATTTTAAGTAATAAACAGAAAAGATGGTACCATAGTCATGACATCAAATAATCACCAAATAGATAAATTAAATCAAATCAGTAACAAGCATTGGCTAAAGAAGATCCAATAAATACAGAATGTCTGAACAAAGTACAGCCTCAGCTGCTGTCAGGATTTGACAGGGGAAACGTAAGAATGGAATTTGAACTGTAAAGAAAGAGTTAATTTCAGAAAGGGAAGGGGAGTATAAACCTAGTCTGAGAAGCTCAGCCATTAGGAGGTTGGGGGAAACAATCAGAGCTTTAGAACGACTCCAGCCAGTTGCTTTATGGAGGGGCTGCCACTTTTTATTCAAAACTTTGGGAAATCTAACCTAGAGGGAGAAATAAAAAAAAGTAGGCAGAGTTTTTCATATCACTTTAGAACAAAAGCAGCACCAAAGCAAACAAGAGCCCTGACTCTGCAAAGTGCTTTGAACGCTGCCCCAGCAGAGAGTCAGCTGGAGGAAACAAAAGTTGTTCCTAAGCAGTGAGAGGAATCAACAGCAACCACGTTGCTAAAAATTACCTCCCTAGAATAGAGGAAAAAGTCGAGAATGGCAATAACAAAAACACCTAATGCAACATACAAATGCACGTATTCCCAGGATTTCAGTTTTAAATTCTTCTAGTTATGTCTACTATAACACCTACTCTGTCTGTCAGAAGTCACAGCTTGGAGAGGTCCAAAAGACCTACAATTCAAATTTATCTATAGTTTTCTTATCACGATATTTCAGCTGTTCAAAGAGAAGTTTTGTTTCTACAGCTGCCTCCTATTTTTTGTATTTTGTTCTGCATAAATACTATCCAAAAAATATCTGCAGCAAAATGTCCCTGCAATCTTAGGTTGTTAGATTTTTGAAGTATTTAAACTCATCAGGACATAATAACCCATATTTAGTCAGAATCACTGCATTTTTGCACTTACATGATAAAGCATGAAATTGTTTCTGTTTAAATAATGGAAGAACGTAAGATTACTTTGCCCACAGTTGTTGACCAAATGTACCACACCCACAGAGTGAAATCTCTGCAGAAAAAACACATTACCTGCCTTCTGCTGCCATAGTGCTATAACAATTAATATTTTTTTATAAAATTTTAGCATGGTCTCCAAACAAAATTCCTACAGAAAAGGAAAGAAAGCCTTGGTTTTCTAAACACCTTGGCTACAGCTAATGTTTGCAAGAATACAAAGCAGGAAATATTCTATGGTACATTTCATACACTCAGTGTTTAACTTAACATGTACATATGGCCAAATGGATTCCCCCTAAACCCCGTTCCCCAGGGTTCAGTGCTGGATCCAGTCCTGTTTAATATCTTTATTAATGACCTGGACGAAGGGATCGAGTGCACCCTTAGCAAGTTTGCAGATGACACCAAGCTGGGTGGCAGTGTTGATCTGCTTGAAGGAAGGGAGGCTCTGCAGAGGGATCTGGACAGGCTGGATCCATGGGCCGAGACCAACGGGATGAGGTTTAACAAGGCCAAGTGCAGAGTCCTCCATTTAGGTCACAATGCTCCCATGCAGCATTACAGGCTTGGGGAAGAATGGCTGGAGAGCTGCCTGGAGGAGAAGGACCTGGGGTGCTTGTTGACAGTGGCTGAACATGACCCAGCAGTGGTCCAGGTGGCCAAGAGGGCCAAAGGCACCTTGGCCAGGAGGACCAGGGCAGGGATTGTGCCCCTGTACGCGGCACTGGTGAGGCCCCACCTCGAGTACTGGGTTCAGATCTGGGCTCCTCACTACAAGAAGGACATTGAGGGACTGGAGAAAGGTCACGAGGCTGGTGAAGGCGCTGGAGAACAAGTCTTACAGGGAACGGCTGAGGGACCTGGGGTTGTTGCTTGGAGAAGAGGAGGCTGAGGAGAGACCTCATCACTGTCTATGACTGCCTGAAAGGAGATTGTAGCAAAGCGAGTGCTGATCTCTTCTCATAAATGACAGGTGATAGGACAAGGGGAAATGGCCATAAGTTGCACCAGGGGAGGTTCAGACTGGATATTAGAAAGAATTTCTTTACTGAAAGGGTGATCAGGCACTGGAACAGCTGCCCAGGGAGGTGGTTGAGTCACCATTCCTGGAGGTGTTTAAAAAAGGGGTAGATGAGTTTTTAAAGGACATGGTTTAGTGGCGGATGGGTGTGGTTGGACTCGATGATCTCAAAGGTCTTTTCCAACTGGAAGATTCTATGATTCTAAACAGAAAACAAATATGACAAATTATTTTGAAGTAGTATGTGTTACAGAAAAACCGAGCTAATGTAACAAGCAAGCCAATAACAAGCAAGCCAAGAGTTCAGTCAGTAATACGCAAGAATATGCACACTGACATGCCTTTGATTAAGTAATTTCAGCACATTTAGCTGCGGTTTTGAACAGAGTCAAACGAAAACTTGCAGTTTTTCAGCAATATAATCTATTCTAGAGACTGCATGAGTGTAATGTGGCAGTTGCTATAGTAACCATATTTTGCCTTGGAACTCAGAGTAGATACATGTGTAAGAGATTTCTCCATATCAGTAAGTTACTGTTGTGCTATGATGGTGCAGCAGTAACTGTAACTCAGAAATCTAAAACAGTTGGTAGTTATTTAAAATATATTTAACATTTTCCAAAATATCTCTTTCTGAATGATTAATTCTACCCTATGTTGTTCTGACTTTGCAACCTTTCATAAATACATTAGTTGACAATTCTGGAAAAAAAATTGAACAATTGCAAAAATATTAAATATATCCATTTATAAATGATACATTACATTTAAATTATAATTTTCATGTATAGTAGATAAAAATACATCCATACTTAGTCTTAGATTTTCCTCTTTGAAGCATATTTGGTGGCAATGGATCCCAGAGAATTTGAAATTCTTTATTTAAAAAAAAATCATCACTTATTGATGATCACTGCAAAGAATTTTTATTTTGTGCCATATTTTCACTGAATTCACTGTTAATCAAAATAGTTCAGAATCAAAGCCATGTTGGTAATTTATACCTTTGTAAATGCAGTAGCAGAATCTGCTGTTTTCATGTCTGCCTTTCTGACATAAAAATTGCAGGTATCATTCCACTTGCATTTAGTTGCTAAAGGCTAAATCTGCTCGATTTGCTAGAGGTGAAAAGGTACAGCAGTATAGAGACATGAAGATGTATATTTTTATGTTAGTCAACACACCAACCTGTTATTGAACCAAAATGTAGGGGACTATGCACTAAAAACTGTATTGAAATAAAAGGAACAATCTGAATATATGGTGTCAGGAATTTCATGGGTGCCGAGTGACCACAGCTTCAAGTGAAAAGAATGGGAATTGAAGTCAGTGGAATTATACCAACTTCCAGAAGCTGTGAATTAGGCCTCAAGGTGACCCAATACCTCTTTTCCATCTTTGGTTTCTGTTTGACAGCTCCAGCACAATCAAAATATTTACTCTCTTTACAATTAAACTAAATAAGCTGTATAGAACATTTAATCCATTGAAGCAATTTCCTATTTAAGAATTGTCAAAAAATCCCACATTTTCTTCATAGTCACGATTTAAATTCCTCCATCTATATTTTTCTATTAAAAATTCCCATAAAATCCTTGCAAGCACACAAGGAAATTTAAAATACCAACAGGGTATAATCATTTTGACTGGACACAGAGCCAACTGTTTATATCTTACCTCTCAGTGAGCTGATACAAATCTTCAACTACAATTTTTGATCCCTATATTTCCAATATCTTTAATATATAGTAATATCCTGCCTGGTAATGCCAGGAACCATCAGGGAGTGGGAAATAGGGTCTTGGTGTTCTCCTTAGTCTCAGATCCTTATCACTGGCAGATCCCTTCTAGGAGAGCAGTGTGTAGACACATCGGGATGTTTTGGTATCCTAACTGTAGCTACAGAAGCTCCCAATGTATATACTCCCAATATCATTTGTGTCACAATACTGAGAAAAAAGATGCTTTAATGCCTTTAAAAGTCTCTAATTTCCAATTTTATCCTCTGCAAAAATGATGGTGTTAGTGCTTTTGAAAAATAATGATGTATTTCACAGATTTATGCCAAGGACTAATTAGTTAATGTTTTTGCAGATAGTGAGTAATGTTGGTAGGATACATGATTAAGTTGGAACCAAAATAAAGCCTCAGGAAGTTTCCCTGCTTTTGGAAAGGGAAGGTGACAAAACACTGTTAGCCCCAATGAGTGATGGATAAGACAGATAACTTTTCCTGCGAGGAAGGCTGGTTATGCACCTTCTCCTGGTTACCATTCTGAATTAAATTGTGTTTTGTAATCTACTTGTATGTGCAGTGCAAAGGGCAGATATTTCTTATGTTTCTCAACCACAGCAAAACACTTTTTCTATTTGATTTACCCTACAACATGTTCTAACTCCACCAGACCTTGTGATAATTTCCTTAAAGTAAATTTGCTATTTCTTACCTAATCTAAATAGTAGTAAATGTTTACTATACCTCTGCTTCTGACTTAAAATACGAAGCCACTATTGTCAAAAGCATTTTCATTTCCATGTAGACAGCACTATTTCCTAGTATAAAATCTTCATTCAGCAAGCTGCCTGTTTCCATTATCCAAAGTTACACTTCAAATTCCATTTTGCTACCTCTCATCTGGGGTTTCCCGCCCCCCCGTTCTTCCTCTAGCTTCTTTCTCCTACTTCCAGTACAGATGTACCTATTCAAGAGCAAAAAACAACATAAAAGTAAAAAAAAAATCTTTTTTTATTGCAAAGAACTCTGGGATACTGACAGATGAGTTAAACTGCAGTTGTCAGAAGATTTGTTTTCAATTTGGACCCTGGTCAGTTTTTCCTTTAACTTAAAATAGTATTTCTATAACTCAGGTCATTGTGGTAAATCCTAAGGAAATCACCAAGAAAGTAGAACCAATATCTTAACACAGCTTAAGTTCTTGTAAATGGATTTCTTCTGTGTCCTTACAAAATTAAATTGAAGTGTAATGATTTATAGTATTACCATGTGACAATAGTCAGTACATTAGACGTTATATCATCCATTAAGCTTAAAGGATTTTATTTACATTGCTTTGTTTTTAGAAGCATATGTTGACCTTCACCAGTAAATAAGTATTATGTCACCATAACGGATTCTACGTGTAAATTGTAACTCCATCTGTAATGCAGTTTTCCCTAGCATGTCCAGTTTTAGTCAAATAAATATTCTTACTAAAGCAAGTGGGTTGTAGTTCCTCTTAATCTCAAAGATGGATTAAAGATTCAGATTCTTTGAATATTAATCTTTTCACCCCATTCCGCTAATATTTTCTGAACTGTTCAGAGCACTGATACATTAAAGTATTTAGGCTCCCTCATGGAGCCGAGGGGCTTGGTACGATGCGTGCTTATGGTATTTAGGACTTTACCCCGTATCAAAAGTGACCCAGGCACACAGATAAAATTCATAAGACTTTGGTTCTTCTTTGAAATTCATAGACATATAAAATATGTCAATTTCTAAATATTTAAAAGCAACTGTGATAGAGATGTAGAGCTTCAACCTGGAAATCAAGAAGTTGTCAAACGGATAATTTCATATTTTAGCAGAAAGAAGGAAAAAGATTAAGAAGAAAAAGAAAAGGAAGGCAGGATGGATAATGCTATATGTAATAATCACATTGTCATTAATATTTTTTTCACTGAGAGGACATTTTCATCGAGCTATTTGTTGCAGTGCTTTTAGTCAGCTACTGTACTTTTTCTCATTTTGCAAGTACAGGCAATTTAGACTTAATAAAGATGGATCTGTTCCAGGGTCCAGTGCAAGTCAAAGATTAAATGCCATTAAATTTTCTCTCTGTGTTTCCTCAGAATGAATACAATGTGCTAGCAACTGAACACAAAAGCTACTGTACTCAGGCCTACATGTTATAAGGATGCTGTAAAATGTTACTACCAGCCTGGGAATGTAACATGGAATTTCCCTAACTTCCTTTGCTTAACATTTTCAAGGTTTTATGAATAGAGAGGTGGGGGTTCTGTGCAGGGCTTTTTTCCTCCAAAACAGCTGGGTGAGTGTTGGAGGGGTTTAATTTCTGTTTTGCTTTATAAAATCATGTATGGTACAACATCAGCTGCAAGTCAGTCAAATGGGGACTGTGGGTATAATGATGCTTTCAGAGAAGTTCTACTTTAGTTAGGATGATATTCTTAGTTAATCTGAATGTAAATGTACTAATTGCATCACAAATGAAATCATGTCCTATGGGTCAAACTGACTTATGGGGAACCCAAATACACATAGAAAAAGCACCTCAACATATTTGCTTTGCTCAAGAATTACAGTGGTTTCAGTCACTACCACCCTTTGGAATGATCTCTTTGCCACTTGTTGATCATTAATGGTTTAAAATGATTTATATGATCTTTACACCATGAATTCAACACCAATGTTTTAAGACATCTTACGGGCACATAGGAGAGCATTAACAACAGCAAGTCTTATTCTGATGTGACTGCATCTGTTTCAAAACATCGCATGACATTTATCTCAATAGACTTAGTCCCAGTAGGACCTGGTTGAGATGCTATCAGAATAAGATAAAAGTGGAAGGTTTTGATTTAATTTTTTCTGACTATTTTTTCCAGTACTGACCTAGAATGATAATTAGCATCTGTATAACTGCAAACAAAAAATAGGTATTATTTTTTAAACAGACATAAGAGGTACTTTCAGATTGATGTGTAGAAACTATGTTAACCTGAACCTTATCATTGTGATACTTGTTAAATCTCCCTGGATCGTGTTTTTCTCCTTTTCATTACCATAGGTTTTCTGATTTTTCATTTCAAGTTCTCATTTTATTTTTTATTCAGCAGGCTTCTCATTTTCCTCCACCACCTGCTAATAGCTAGAACAATGTTTCACAGATTGAAAAAAAAAAGCAACAAGGAGGGAAAATAAAGAGAATTGGCTGCTGCTCTCCCTAACGTCACCTTTGATACCTTTCAGTTTTGGAAGCATAAGAAAACCACTAAGTTACCTATCCTTCTGGTAGAATATGAGAACTCCCACTCAACATTAGTGTCACTTTGATTTCTGAGGATGATTTCAGTGATATTATGCAACAAGATATCAGGCTTCTCAATGACAACACCTGACCACATCTCACAAATGACTCTGCAGAAGATGCACAAATTGACTACAAAACTGCCTTACCCAGCTTACTCACCAGACCTCTTTCCCACCAATAACCACAGTTTCAAGCATCTCAACAAATTCCTGCAAGAGAAGGTTTTCCACAACCAAGCAGCAGCTCAAAACACCTTCAAGGAATTCATCAGCTCCAGGACACCAGAAGCCTATGCTACTGGAATAAATACACTTGGAAAAAAAATGCATAAATTCTAGTGGACCTTATTTTGATTAATAAATTTTATTCTAAGCTGAGATAGACTGTTTTAAAGTTGATGGTTAAAAACAGTAACTATTTTTGCCCCAACCTCATAAATATAACACCACCACCCAGTAACAGCACAATAATATACCAATTCTCATAAAGTATGCAAGTTTTAAAGTCCTCCTATGCTACACACCAGTAAAGCAAAAAACAATCTGCATGCGCTTCTTAGAAATTCTATTAAAACCTACAAAGCCATGAGAAATTAATATGATTGGAAAATACTTTAAACTTCACTTTCTCATTGTTTCTTTTCCAGTGATTTTCCTCGGGGAAATGCGCCTCTTCCTTATGAACACACATGCAATAATGTAGCTCTAACACTAACTGGGATTTAACTCTTTGAAACAAAAAGATTGTGTTTGGTGTGCCAGTTTCATAATTGCAGCTGTCAAATCTGAGCTGCTGCCTGAGAAAGGAACAGCGGGGACATGAGAGAAATAATACAGCATTTTTCAATCAAAAAGTCAGGTTCAGTTTCATTTAGCAACATCTCCTTTCATGTACTTTACATTGCCAATTTACATCATGAGCAGCAGACATTCAGATATATTTTTGTTTATCCTGTATAAAAATTCTGGACCTTCCTCTTTTTCTGTACAACTGAAAAAATACGCAAACGCACATACAAACAGAATAATCAAAACACTCAGAAATCAAAGTTATGTGTAAACAGACATTTTAAATTCTAAAAAATATCTGTCACCAGAATAGGACTCTGGAAATTTTCATACTGCTGTATTTCAAATGGGACAGAACATTTACAGAATACATAGTATTTTGAATGTCCCATTAACCCATTTAAGTCAGAATATACTTTGTGTTAACTTGGAATATTAGTTGCAAATGCTTAAAATACACCGATTTCTTTATGTTTATATGTTGCTGGCAAATAGTTGCTATTAGTTCCAATGGTTGCTATATATAACCACACACAGCAGCAGCCATTCACTCTTGACTTCTAAGGTGTGGATGTGTAGTGCAGGGTCTTTCAAAAATACTTGGCTAGCAGAGGCAACAAGCACAATACTACTGTGTTTATTAGTGCACTTTCCTTAATCTTACATTGCCTGCTGAGAAACAGTCATTAACCTCGATATTGCCACACTAATACAGTTACATTGCTTTCAGGCTCTTTGATAATATGTTCAATTTTAACTGTAGTATCTATGTCCAGTGCTATTTTGTGCCATGCAAACATAGTCTGGAAGGGCACTTCAAGAGTTAATGGCATTGTTAATTTCAGACGGTTATATTCATCACATTGCAAGGCCAAACTTTACCTTCTTCAGCAAACGTCACTCCTTTATATCACTCTGCTTTCCACTGGAGTTAAATTATCCCATAAATTATCTCAAATATTTCTCTCGACAGCATATTGAGGAGATTTGGCAACCATCACCTTTCTCAGACAACTTCCTTAAACTTCTAAATTATGGTTATTTGACTGATGTAGAGTAAATAGAACCCTCTCCATGTGCAAGATAATCCCCCAAGTATTATAGCTTCTCTCAAACACTTATCACTTTAAAGCCCTCTTGAAGAGAATCAGGTGAATTCTGAAGCATTCTGTTTGCAGAAAATGATTCATTTTAATTATTTTCTGAATTATTTAAACAATCCTTAATCTACACCACAGCATTATATGACTTTTATGTATCTAGTTTATGTCATAACCCTTTCCACCACAATTTCAAAAAATACCTGCTAGTACCTACACAATGCTGTTCAACGCATGTTTATCAGTCTGTTTTGTTTCCTTTGGTAGTTCTTTAACTATTAACCAGCCAGTACAAGTGTGAACAAGGAGAAGAGATGTCAAGAGTTTTGCTTCTATTAAAACATGTAGCAGGATTGAGGACAGTTTGTATTGATTTCTTCATTTATGAAAAGGCTGTAAACAGCACTCACATTCATGAATGCTTTTGATTGTCTAACAAAGTATAAAATCTCGTACCTATTTGTTGGCACTGTTGTAGTGTGAACTCACTTCCACAGAGGTGCTCACTCTCAAATCATAACTCTGTAAGAGCCAGGCCTCCTTATTGCCACTGCTCATTGAACTATTTGTTCTTTTTTATATATCACACAAATATAAAACAAACGCTGGTTTATGTTGAATATTCTTTACTAGAATGAATACACTATGCTGTTCATAATATTGCAAGCAGCAGTATAAACCTAAAATTGTGGCATACTATTGATACATGTTTAATGAGTGATCACAAAGAGAAATACATTAGAATCTTCCAAACTGAATACATCTGATGAAAGGTCTATGGTGAAGTGCCAATACAGACAAATTGCAGGCTGACAAGAAACATATTCACTACTTCTTGTTGCTTTGTGGCTTCTAGGCAATATATGAATGCAACATGACCAGTCAAGAGAGCAAAATCTGCTGATCACAGCCTGGGATAACATAAGGCAGTCAAACGTTTCAGCATCTGCTCTGTTTTTTTATGGCTGCTGAGGGTGATGTGTTAGGATACATCTCTCCCCTTCTCACCAAAGTGAGCCAACAGAGTGACATTACAGAAGTTACTGCGGATGCTGTCTCCATTGACATCTAACAAATAGGTCACAAAAGTCACAATTGACAAATTTCATTGACTTTCTGTTTCATTACAACGTTTTATCATCTTACAGAACTTAAAATAGCACCTACCCACGAGCTATATAGGAAAAGCAAGAAATTCAGATTTAATAGTAACAGCCGCAGAGAGTAGTGACACTCCCAGTCACAGCCCGGAATCCTCTCCTGGATTCCCAGTTGCTATTTTTGCACCCAGAAAGCTCCTGACTCTTGGCAGGTACTGACAAACCACAAAAAATTTTGCATGATTTTTGCTGTTCTGCAGATCTGAAGGTTGAAAGAAAAATCTCAACGTTGCATTGTTTTCACTGATCTGATAAAAGCCACTGTCACATTAGGCTGACTTGGTCTTTGGTGCTTCACAGAAAGAGCATCAAGGAGTGGGAAACAGGTTCCCTTAGAAAAAATAGCATGCCAGTCTGGGAAAAAATCCGTTAGAGGTCCACTGTGAATTGGTTAATTAAAGCTTGTTGAGGCTATCCCAAGGAACACTGTCTAAATCCTACCGTATAGCAATAACTCAGGGAGCAGCAATGTTGTACTGATTCCAATACCCTCTAGGTAAAATGGTGCTCTGATTTACAGTACTTACAGGAGAAAGCTTATATTTCTGAATCTTTCAAAGGTTTTCCAAACATTTTCTGATCTCAAGAGAATCATGAATAAAGGAAACTGTTTCTAGAAACACCAACTTCTCTTTCAGTCCTTAGTTTCTTCCCTAATCTGTCGAGAGGTTAGATGGGTTTCTGTTGTCATGGAAAGAAATGTGAACTCGAGTACAAAACAAAATTTTCTGTGAAGTGGAAGAATCAAGTCCATAATTTACACCAAAAAAAAAAAAATCAGTTTTAACTGTTTCTGTTTACAAGAAGAAATATTTTATTCACTTTAGTAAATTATATTTGTGCAAGCCAAACATCGTTACACGGCTTTGAATAACTCATAAAAATATTTTCATAGCAGTGACTGAATTAAGACATTAATTTGATCGGAATTTGAAATATATTTTTCCTCTATTGATATATTATTTTTTATTCTATCCTTGCTGAATTTTTTGGTCGTTCTTTATTCAGGTCATGTCAAATAAAGAGCAGAATGGACCAGTGAGTAAATGCACTCTAACAAGCTAAGATAAGACGCTCCATCACTTTTTGATGAAATATTCAAACACACTGCCCACTGGTATCAACTTATTCATGACTGATTTAAATGATATGCTCAAAAATGTGCTTTAATCTTCCATATAATAAGTATTAAAAAATTAAAACTGAAATCACAGTTTAAAGAAAAAAGCTAGCAGACACTTCAGTCATCATTTACTTGACCATACACTTTCTGCCATTGAAGCAGCTGCTTTCGTTGAAGAAAATACAGCTGCAAGTGTAATGCAGTTTAGAATCTAGAGTCAATAACTTGTGAGATGTTGAATGTCTTGGTGGGTACTGATGTCATTACCCTTCACATTAAAAAAAATAATATTCTTCCCCATTATTTTTCACTTTTGAAGAACTTGCCAACAAAATTGAAAGAATACATGTCCTTAACCTGTTTTCTGCCACTTTAAGCATTACTCTTGAAAGTTCAAATGAGGATATATAGTATAACTACTGATTCAAAATCATATGCTTGACTCTGAATGCCCTCCTGCCACTTATGTTTTCTGTACTATATACTTGGCGCACAGAATGACTTCTTTACTGCAAGTTTTTTCAATAGCAATAAAAATATATGGGCATAAAGGATTAGAGTACAAGGACAACAGATCTGTATACAGAACTAATTCATCAAACAGCCTTTTTTCTCTATGAAGTATCTCCATTTTACTGAGAATTTTGGACTCCTGTTTTTTATTCAATCCTTTTTTTCTCCCAAACTACAGTCAAAACAGAGAGAAGTTAATTGTGAAATTCACCTGGAAGACCCTGGGAGAAATTGAATAGACATTACTCGTCAATTTATCAATTCATATGTCAGTTTGGCTATCTTTTTATTTAGCTAGGTGGTCATTAAATAAATAAATAAATAAATAAAGCATTAATTTCTGAGGACAACACACACAAAATATTAGCATTTACCTGCCTCCATTAGATAACTGGTATGTATCTGTTGTTCCTTCTAGGCCATAAATTAGGAGTTTTCTGAAAGAATTAATCAAATGATAATCATTAAGAATTATTCAAGTATGGAGCTGACAGACAGAAATTTGCAAGTTATGACTTCATCCCATGAGTCTCATCTGCTCATTGTTTTATTAAAATTTCTTGGAAAAGACAATAAAATCTTACTATACTAATGTCCACAAAGCTCAACACTGTCTTCCTTACAATATTTGTCACAATCGTTTATTTTGAATTTTGTAGTTTTTCTTCTTTCAAAATCAAAGAGAGGAATTACAAGCACAACCAAGAAAAAAAAATTTCAGAAACAGATTAAAAGTAAGGGTGTTAAAAGCAAAGGAATCTTATAGGTTTACAGAGCTTTTTACTTCTGCATTTGCCTGCTAGTTGAGGGCAGCATTGACCAGAAGCTTTTTACCCAGAACAGTCACACTTACAATGCAAAATCAATTGCAAGTCTTGTTCAGTTCTCTTTCTAATGCTCAGAAATACTGTCACATAAGCAGTGTCCATGCCAGTAACAGATGCAGAGAAATCATGGTCTGAACAGGTAAGAGTCGAACCTGAATGATTTCTGAAGATGATCACCCCAGATCAAGTTAAAGTACAAGTTAAAACAGGCTGAGTGAAAACGTTGGTCTTCCAGATTTTTCAAGCAGACTTGCAGACATTAACTCTTCTTTGGGTTTAAATTACAAAACCCAATGAAAGGCTCTTATCCTAAAGTTTTTGAAATTTCCAATTATATGAGATCATTTTTAAAAATATCCTATCTCTGCCTGTAAATATTGCATCATTTATGTATAATCAGTACAATTACAATAATATTAATACCTACAATAGATTAAAAGGATATTGTCAGAAAGTAAAAGGAGTTATTTGCCTCGGAATGCCATATTCTGTCGGGTAAATGGACTTGATTTTCCAAATCCTAATCACTGAAGTTTCTTAAATCACAACTAGGAAAAAGCAGCTCTACAGTCTCATATAACTTCATGGGTTTTGGTTATATTTTCTGCCTGGAGGACAATGACATGTACACATCTTGTGAAAGGCATAACAACAACAATAACAATAGAAATCCTCTAAGCATGCCTTTCTGAAAAATCCATTGCAGATTTGAAAGGTTTTACTTTTTCATTTTATCTGAAGTGTGTTTTATTTGTGTACTAACTGCTCAACTATACTTAAAAAATATATTTTCAATTTTGTGATTAAGTTTATGCATTTGTGTAGCCCCATTGAGCGTCACAGGATTACTCAAGCAGAGAGAAGTTTGCAGAATGACAGCTTAGACTTGTTGATAAGGGTTTTTTCAGTGAAAAAACAGACTTGTTTCGCAGTTCATTCCTTCACTGAAGAATATGCAGTTGCAAGTATTTCAGTTTTTTAATTACAGTACATTATAAAATTGTAAAGATAATATTTCCCAGGGAAGTGAGCATTTTATCTCCATTCTGTAATTTTACAATGATAGAAATGTCACTATTTCTACTACAAGAATAGCCCTTCTGAACTGGTTTCCATGAAAGCAATCATTGAACATTACTCTGAATCATAATGAAACAAAGTAAATTATCCACTAGAATGAATAAACCCTGAAGTTTCTCAGAACATACCAGAGAAATAAACACTGGTTTTACAATTTCTGCAGAAACAAAAAGGGTTTCGCTTTCAGGAACTGCATTTGCTTTCTCAAAAACAAAAAAAAAAAGCAATCTTCTGCAATCAGTTTAAATTCAACTTTTTTTTCTTTTAAAATTTGTATGATTTTTTTAAACAGTGTCCACAGAAGTCAGTCAAATACTGAGAATATATTGCTTACAGTTTTTTCTAATTTACAACATGAATATCCACCATAAAAAAAAGTGGCTATATGAGAGTAAGGTGAAACCAAAGGAAAATTCCAGACTACCTTCATTGCCTCAAACTAATTTGGGAGGCTAGGCACATCTTTAGCTACAGAATTTTCTCAAATCCTTTTCAAACTCAGGTCATATCCTATTCTGTCTTCATGCAATTAGGCAATTTTATCCTGATATAGAAGCATCACAATTTCTTTGAGCTGAGCTCTGCCCCAATATGCCAGCAAGAATGCTTTTGTGTCTCTGTGTTTTCTTTTTGATCCATTACTCGCAGTTTTAACCATCCATGTTTTAGTGTGAATTCCAGTCGAATTAGTTGTCCTCGTATTATTAACTAAATCAGTTTGCTCAAAGCTTCATCGGGACCAGGCTGGATGAGGCTTTGAAGAACCTGATCTAGTGGGAAGTGTCCCTGTCCATGACAGAGGGATTGGAACTGGATGATCTTTCAGGTCACTTCGGACCAAAACCATTCTATGATTCTATGATTAAAATCTGTTACAAATACTTTATTACAATGGCAGGAAAACACACTCATAAAGGGAACGTATATAAAAAGTGGGAGAGCATGTCTTTAAGTTAAAGCTCTACACTATAACTTGGAAGATCTGTGTTTATTCCTGGCTCTCACAGGTATATTTTGAGGGATTTAATCTTTCTGTGAACAAAGTCTCCAAGACTAATACATCCCTTTATAGTTGTTATTTAGATAATAAAGTTCCTTACATCCAGGTTTTCTTTTTACTTTTCATATGTACAAAAAATTGCAAGCCAAATCCTTTTTGGCCTTCCTCTGTAAGAAAGGCAAGTATTTTTATTCTCGGAAACAACACGCAACAGTCTTGTTCTCTTTACCTTCCACGTGAAATGACATTGTGAACAACGGATAAAATGTTTTCTTCTCAAAAGTCACTGGTTAAATTACTCTTGCCTTCAACAGAGTCTGATCTTACTGAACTTGTTTGCAAAAGATCAATTAACTGATTTTTTTCTGTTTTGCTCTTCTCATCTTAGTCTGCCTGCAGTAACTGCAGCACTATTATATCTGCATCAGGAGAGTTTGGGCTTGCTTCTGCATGCACTGAGCCAAGTCTCTCAAGTGGTCCAGAGACAACAAAACAAATCCATTGTCAAATTCAAGCTGCAAAATTAACAATGGATTGTTATTAAGAGCTACACACAGACACAAAAGCAGGAAACAGCCAACTCCATTTTCATTCTGATTGAAAAAATTGTGCCTGTCAGAGCTACCCTAATGATTAACAATTCACTTTTGTCAATTAAAGCAAAAGTCAGAATCATTATAACCAAGCATCATCATTAAGTGATGGTGATCTCCAGACCGAGGCAATATCATCTTATCTGGATGCACCTCTAAAGTGATTAGGGACTTATTCGGTCATATAATCCAGACATTATGCTGCTGTACTGACAGCCAAAAATTTTATTTTCAGAAAACCAGCCTGGCAAACTAGCATCTAGTTTACAGTTTACAGGTGTCAATCTATTCACATGAAGTACATTTTAGTGAGTACATATGGGACAGTTCAGCTATAGAACAGCCTTTACTTAGCGTTCTGAAGACTAATATATTCTAAGCATCTTTGTAGAGGCTTTTAACTAGGAAAGGACATAGCACACTTAATGTTGTACAGTGCTTTCCTTCAGCAGCTTCCAATACGTAGCCATAATCTTTCTCTTAGCATTGTCAATACACATGATATCAGAATCTGGTTGCTACATTTCAAAGAAATAGATTTTCATAACAACAGAAAAATGAAGTCAATGTTCACTTCACAGCTGGGTCTTGAATTCCAGTGTTTCATGATAGGCATAAAGTTCATATTATATTCAAGACTGACTTTCAAATTAGAGCCTGTAACTATTTCACTCATATAATTAAACAAGACATATATGGAACTTGTTAGTGAACACTGCTCTCGACAACATCCATTATAAGAGAACCTAATTATTTTTAACACAGCATGAATGTTAATGGATATTTGTGTAATCCTGCACATATTAGCAAAAGATTACAGGTAGATCTTAATGTGTAGAGAAACAAATTCAATTGCAGAAAGGCACCACACCAGTGTCTGACATTAAGACACAGCACAACAGTCAGAGAACTCGGACTGTCCCTGAGTTGTACACTGTGTTGGAAAATATCCCTGGAGACCTGGACCTACTGAAGGACAAGAAACTTCAAGTTTATAGAATAAGCACCAGTACAGCTTATTTTCCACAGTTTCCAGTTGATTGGAATCCCCATTACAAAAGGTCAGGTTTAATTTGACACAGTTGCATTCAGGAAGCCTGTGGTCCATCATATTCCAGGTAAGATAAAGAAAAATAAATGCTGTTTAACTCACCCAGTAGGAAATCATTCTATTATACTATGCATACAAAATATCTACTCAAGGGCATGTGGTTTAATTGCATAGCTACTCAGTGTTAAGAACTTGTAATAAATAAATGTTCCTAGATCATAAAAGGAAGAAGATATTTAAAAAATAAGACAGGCATTTTTGAGCATATATGACCCAGGAAAGCCTAGAAAAACTTAACAATAGGTATTATTACTGCAGCTGTCATATCAGGTTTTTAAATTTTTAATATTCATTTTAAGAAGTTCAGAGCTATTTGGTGAAATCCCTGTTAGATAATTAGCTTTAAAAATGACTCAAGTCAGCATTTTGTCTATAAGGGACAAATTGAAGATGGACGTTTAAAATAATGCTGCCTATTATATAAGCAATTGAAAACCTATGCCAATATTATCTTGGTTGCTGCAGCAGCTGCTTACAAATGCCTTTAGAACTGATTTGGGTCTCTGTCACATGCTAATGGAATCAGACACAGGCTTTAATAATGTGTGTTCAATGTGTACAGTTCTGGGTGATCCTACCAGAGCAGATAATTTCCCAGCAGCACACTGAGTGTGCAATTACAGCATCATCATATCTGCATGGATTTTTTTTTTTCTTCATCTGTAGCTACTGTTTTTTTAGCATCTGTCTTGTCCTTTAGCCACCCCTCACTATTAAATGCCTCGATTCAGCCACATGGATTTGATATGTTGTTTTCTTGCAGGTAATACAGAGGCAGGGGGGAAGCCCCAGAGAAACTGATTCTAAATAAAGGAGGAAAGAGCAGCTCAAGTAAATATGTGTTTTTCTGCAATTTTAGGAATTTTAACAATAACCTTATAGATAAAATTATTAAGATTAAGGAAAGGCCGTCACCAAACACCTCTTGAATCAAGTCTCCATACTCTCTTGGGGATATCCGCAAAATTCTTGTCTTTGGGCAGCAACTTCAGTGACAAATCATGCCTCTTGCCCTGGCATCACTACTGCAAGGCAGTTGCACACGCTGTAACTCTCGCTGTTGCCAAACCTGTGACTGACATGGGCAAGAGAAGCTCATGGTGTAGACCCGTGGAATGATACATTCTATGTTACAGCAGCAGAACGAAGGGATGTAAGAACTGAGGGCTGAGCTAAGGAATAGCACACTCTGCCTGCAGTGACTATCTGCATAAAGCAACCTAACAGATCTCATTTTTCACATGCATTACCACTAATTAATTGATATTGTTCCACTTATTTCTTGTAAGTGAGAAACAATACGGTAGATGAAAGCACACTGTAAAAGCCCTATTGGAATCGAGGTTTTAAACGTGTAGAGCGTACGTATGCCTCTCCAGGGCTTGACAGAAATTGCTTCAAATTATATGAAGTACATGTACTTTATTATTCACAGACAATTCTTTAAAAAACTTACCCATTTAAAAATAAAATTTTTAAAAAATAGTATCTATTGTCCAAAGAAAGTTAAGACAAGTAGAAAAATTCTTGTCATTCCCGACTGGCAGAATGAGAGCGAAGTGAAAACTAGGACAGGGGAATAAATCAGGTAGTCATTATTTTGAATAAATGCTGATCCGGTTAAAGCAACTGTTGAAGGTAAATTAGGAGTGAGACTAAATGTCTCCTGTCTGTGTGGTCACCCCACTAGCACCAGAAGAAGTTTCACTCAGAAAGAGTTTCTGAATAGTCTTATTGTCATGGGAATAACAACAAAGAACTAATGGCATCGCTTCATACCACTGCTCCATAAAAACGTAGTATTTTGCTATCCACCAGATTTAAAGCACTATGCTCTACTATATGGAAAACTACTCTGATTTAAAGAGCACGGTGTTTTTCAAATACATGTTCTCAATTGCAACAACTGCAAAAAAATCACAGTATGGTAGCTGAAGTATAATAGTATCAGCAGTTCTCCGGAAAAGTGTTGACTCCACATGACACCCCTACAGGCTGCACTGCAAAACTGATGACTTTGTAGAAGAGTTTAATGAAAACTCTTTTGCTTATAATCTAAAGATTGAGATTTAACACATTTTATCTGGATATAGTCAAGTACAATAGACGCAAATAGGATACATTCCTTGGAAATGAAATCAGACGTGTAGGCAAGATTAAGAAACACGCTGAGAAGGATTATGTAAAAAACACATATAGGCAAACAGAAACAGTCACCTACCTCAGCTAAAGCAACTGAAGTTAGATGTCCAGTCTGCTTTAGTGATCTTGAAAATCCTATTAGGTACATCTAAGCATCTAAATGTCTTTGAAAATGTATCCCTCTGTGCCTAACATTATTAGGAATCCCTGGAGTTGAAAGGCTAAAGGGACTCAGACTCACTCACAATATACAGCTGTCCACTTCAAGCAGAATTCATATGATTCAATGTTACAGCTGTCCAATCAAAGATCCCTCCACCATCAACAGAGGAAGACAGACACCCATCACAAAATCTCACATAAAGGATGAAGCACTCTCTGGAAATACCTTTCTCAGACTTGGTAGAAATTGGCCTCTGGAAGACCCTTAGAGGGAGTTTAAATGACTAGACACATTATTCCTACTCGCAGTCTAGGAAGGGAATGAATAATTCTCTGTACTGCTGATTTCAGAAAGTCTTTTTTTGAGCTTATGCTCTGCCCCAAACAGTAATTACGTTCAAGTTTTAACCTATGTGATTCTGATGGCTGTCACATTAGAGGAAAAAGTTTCAACCTGCAGATAGGTTCCAGACATCAATTTTTTTTTACATTCTAGTGCACGACATCCCAGTGAACTGCAATATACCAACATGTTGGAAATCACTGAGTGAATGTATTGGGTCACATAAAGGCACAAAGATGCAACCATGCTGCAATCTGCATGATCATTGAGAGACTCCTTTTAACACAGAGGCAGTAAAATGGTCTCTCCTCTCCCTTTTCCTCATCAAAGCTGGTCAGGACAGTCTGTCATGGGAGAACACAGACGAGTCACTTGAAGTTAACACTACATTCATAAATGAAAATAAAAATAAGTCCTGTTTGTTTGACAAAGGGGAAAAAGTCAGAGTTCGCTGGGTGAAATACTGATGGATGAGAGGAACATGAAATTTTGAGGTACAGCAGGCCAGGGGCAGCAGGGTTATAAGGAGAGGAAATTAAGGGAATTTGTGAATTGGTTTCAAGAAAATGGCACAGGTAATAAGGTCATGATAGCAAGGTAATTTTTTTTTTTCCACAATGTTCCTTATGCTGTGAAGTCAGGTGACAATTCATCCTGAAGGCACCAATGTAGGAGAGAGACAAAGAACAGGTATTCTCATTCTTCCCACACTTTCCATAAAATCTTATTTATGCACTGGCTAACAATTAACAGAGACACCTTTTGCAGCCATTTTTTCTCATTGCATTAAGTTTTGTTCTGCTTTCAATCATGGAAATGAGGTCAACCTGCAAGCACAATAGTAAGTCAGTTTCCTGCAGTACCCCATTTATTTTGTTATCAATTATTATCATTACAATAATTGTGTTGCATTTCAATGCAAAACTTTATGCATCATAAGAAACATTTATAATATCAAGATAAACATTTGAATTTTAATGAATATTCAATTTTAAATGCAAAAATAATTTAAATAAGCTTGGAATTGCCTGGCATTAAAAAAAATATACCTACAAACTCTAATTTCATAGAATCTTCAAAAGCTGTCTATTACATTTCACTATGGGTAAAGAAAAATTCATCCAACGTTGGTTTTCAGTCATATATAGCCTGGTTCAACCTCTTTTGAACTCCATAATGTCTATTAAATCCAAAGGATACCTGAACAGAACTATATTATTCACTTACCTTTCAGATTTATTGAGACAGATCAGAAACAATGGAAGGAATATTGTTTTATGTGAGCTTCTTGAGTGTGTGGATTAGGACTTCTCACATTCACAAAGAAATCCAGTAAAACTTTTGATCTGAGAGACTGTGAACGTTAATGATCAGAAAGAATGTCATGGAGGATTTGTTTATATTTTTAAAACTGTACATAAAAATTATTTATAAAGGAAACAAAATGCAGGCAAGAAATGAAAGACTTTCTTTGATAAATTAAAAATGTTTGCTTTCTGCTATAATGTAAGAAAGCCAGACATAAGAGAAGTATATTGTGTGTATGTTCAAAGGCTTAACAGCATGAGGTATAGAAGTATTTAAAATGGTAACAGCTCAGAAAATTGTATAGGTCTTGAAATTAAATCATCCTCATAAATAAATCATCAAATAAAGGTAAAATGACAAATTGGTATTAGTCTAATACAGACTTAGCTGAAGTATTAATATCCTTTTTTTAACCTTCAGAAGGAAACTTGCTATTAAAACTTGAGTTTAGATAAACGTCTTCAGGTTTAAATATTTGTGATGCAATTCTTCATTGCTTTTGGTCACTAGTAAGAATTCTAGTGATGTCAAACTGTCCTTAAGATGTCAAACTACAGAGCATGCATGACAATGCATCTTTGAAATCTGCCTCACTATTTCTGAAAGGGAAGTACAGCTCTCCTCTTACATATTAGGCTTTGCAACTCTGCCCCTGGGAAAAGTTCCCCCTACATCCTGATATGGACCTACTCTCTTAGCGGCATATCACAGGTTAGCCCTGGTCAGGATAATTTCAATAGCTAATACCAAGCAATTGGGTTCTCAAATCCCTTTCCCTCCACCGCCAGGGAAAAGGGGAAAGGGAAATGAGAGGAAAAGTCTTTGGGGTTGGAAACAAAACTAAAACAGCTTTAGTATTATGATAATAACAAAAATAATAATAATAAAAAATAATAAGAATGACAACAATGATGATGATGAAGAAGAAGAAAATAATACAAGATATACAAATACATGAAATGCACCTGCACCCCTCGAAGACTGTACATCAACACAGAGCAGATGTGAGGGAAAAGGTTCAAGGCTAGGAGGGAGCTGGGCTCAGGAACCGGATTCAGGAATGCATGGATCCAGAACTAGGAGCAAACAGACTGTTGAGGTCCTCACTGGATGTTGGCCATAGAAGGAGAGAGTGAAATCATCTCTGTTTTATACCAACTATGATGTATATGGAGTGGAATATTCTGTTGGTCAGTTTGGAGTTACCTGTCCTGTCCGACTCTCCCTGCATCTGCGATCCCTTCTTCGTCTTTGACCTACAGCAGTCCATTAGCTCAAAGATGGCCTTGATTACTAAAGGAACAGGTATAAACAATGATCTTTCTGCATACCAGTGCCCTGTGTTATCACTTCTAAACAGAAACACTGTCTGAAAAACACGCAGTTAACTTCCAGAAGATGAAGTCACTTAGACAAGACTTATCTCAAATTAGAACACTGATTCTACTTTAGCACAAACCACAGCATGGCAGCTGTACATTTCCTCCACGTCTGGAGGACCATGGGCTACCTTACAATTGTGTGTAAAAACCTGGCAGGCCTGATATGCATGAAGGAAAAGATGGCCCACTTTGTACAAATGATTAAAGCCAAGATTTCACAGAAGTTTGCCTAAGAAAGGCAGATGAACCTGAGAATATAGGGCACAGTATTCAGAATATCTCCTCATATAAAGAAGTCGTAAGAATAAGGAAAATCCCAGATGCCTGGTTCTTATTAGAAGATACTTCTCCTCACAGTACGCTGCTGGAAGGAAATTTCACATCGTTTGTCTTTTCAGCATACTTCATATCAGCTATTTTTTCCACATAGCCTTTATTCACAGAACTCCTGTGACACTTCTTGCTCTCACTGTCAGGTTTCTAATTGTTTGTACTGAAACCATCCTAATTAGATGGTGAGATTTGTAGGGCGTGGACCTTGTCTAATTGTTTTATAACACTGAGTGTATAATACTTTTACTAGCAATAAAACTAAATCTTGTCCAGTGCTTCATTATGCTTGTACAGAGAAACAGTTGGACATCTTGTTTTAAGACTGCTTTCTAAATTAAACAAGGCTTATATGATCAAGGCCATATATATTTCCATGCATGCCCATGCTCTCAAAATTTCAGACCCTTCCGTCCAAGTTTAGCTACCTTTAGTTTAGCTGAACTCCCACAAAAATCAGGGTGAGCTCAAAGATAATTAATACCCATCGTTCTTTATGACCACAGGTACGTTGAAGATATTACTTCCCTGAGAAAAAAAAGCTGCAGGACATGCTAAATACTAGTGAGATACGATCAAACAAAAGATAGGCATACTATTTACAGCTCAAATCTGTGGGAAGAACATCAGTCAGAACTCATATCTTTCATTTGTCGGAAATAAACGTCACACACGTATAGAAAAAGAGATTCACTATTTGTGATGTTCATACAGCTACTGAAGAACTTACAGGTGGATCTAGTGGATCAAGCTGAAGATCTATTTTGTCAGTCAACCCATTAGGGGCTGTAAGTAAAAGTGGGCACTCAGTGAAAAGAAGGGCAGGGGAGACAGATAGTGGTATTTCCCCAAGAAACGTCCTCCAGCCATGTATGGATCAGGCACATCCTGAGCCTAATCTTATATCCTGTGTGCTTAATAGCTCTGCACACACCCCCCCGCTCTCCCTTACAAGGATTTATTCAATTGATTTGGACACTTCTGTAAACATCTGGCATCCATAACTTCCCATGGCAAAGAAGTCCCAGAGCTTACCTACTGCTTCACAAAGAAATGCCTTATTTTGCCTGCCTTGTACTGCCACCTATTAGTCTTATGTGATACACCCTGAAGCTTATTTTTTAAAAAAGAACAGACCTTCCCTGGTTATCTACAACACACAACTTGCCATTCTAATCACCTTGCTCGTATTCTCTCTTTTTGCTTCTTTCCCAACCATTTAGGACAAAGATTTAAAAAATATTGGAGCTTCACTGACTTCAGTGGCCTTTGGATCCTTCTCAAAAGGCCTATAAAGCACACAGTACACTAAGCATATGATTAACTAACCACTACCTTTTGAGATATTTTTAATATTCTATATTATATTTCTGTTTAAAAATATGAAGATATTTCTGTAATTTCACCTCTTGAATTGATATCAATATGTTAGAGATAATTCAGGTCTCAAATTTGAAAATAATGGTACAAACACTGCAAGAGAACTATTTTTAGCTGATTAAAATAAGCTTCTGATATTTGCTACCTAAAGAACAGAAAGGAAAAAGAGAGAGCAAAAGAGCAAACACATTTCACCTTTTCATTTGGGCATAAGGTACAAAGGAAAAGAAAGCAGTCTGATAAAACGATGGGGATGAGGTGGCTTAGCACCATTTGCAGGCTAAGTTCCAAGTCATTTCTATAATCAAGTTCCAATCCAAGTACATGTTTGCCTCATTTCCTTTGGATCTGACAAACTTAAGTATAGGAAAGTCGAGGGCTTATTTTTTCATTTTCACTTTGATGAAAGCATTCTTGCTTTTCATGCAGTTTTCAGATCAGATCAATCGTTTTATTTTTCTAAAATGCCAAAACCAGCATAGCTAGGAGGAAACTTATGCAGGAAAAGAATGAGCTGTTTCTTCTGTACTTATTGCACAGTGTCACTCGTTTTTTCATGTATTCTATTACTTCTAGTAGAGCCCACACTCGCTAAAGCTTCATTTCAGAAAGGAAAAAAATTATGCAATAATTATGGCAAAAGGTGTCAGGATATGCAGCACAACTATTCTGTGCAGCACGACTCAAGGTGTATGGTGCTGTTTTGTCACATACCTTTAAAATATGTGTGTTCTGCAGTTTGTCTTGTATCAAAAACCACTTCTTAATGCAATGCAAAAAGACATTTAAAAGATAGCATCAGTAGCTGTGAGTCACTTAGTTTGGAAATAAACCTACAGTATTCCATCAGAGTAGCACAAATAAGAAAGCATCTTTTGAATGCCAAGGCCAAACATACAATACTCTATAGGCATGATGCTTGCTTTGCCCTTTACTGGCAGATTGATTTTCATGTTCTGACTAAACTAGCAGTTAGCAACATTACACTGCTGGCTGGATACCAATGATGGCCCAATTAGAAAACACAGTCAATGGATAGGTCAGGCAGCCAGGGTCCAGATATTCTAAGCAAGACTAGGCCTTTCAGTTTGTAAAACTTTCTGCTGACCTTTTCCTCATCATAAGTGACCCACCATAAAACGTCAAAATTTTGTGCAGAAACAAAACATAAAATAAACTATGACTTATCCAAATAAGCAAACAGCTGAAGAAAACTTATTGAGGAATCATTAGCATAGGAAAGAAAAGAAATGGGTTATAGGAGCATTCCTTATTTCCCCAGAAATACGCGCACTGGTTCTTGGCTCTGGGGAAAAGTTTTTGCGTAGCCTGGGCTAAACAGATATATAACAACCAGATGTATTTGAAGGCTTAGAAACTAAGAAATAGTATAGCTGTATTATTTAGCCCACTCAGTTTTCCATATAATCAGAGATAGTTTTGAAATTTGCTTTGATCCCACTTAATATATATATTCATTTAAAATATTCAAATAATTCTATATGAATTTGAAGTTATGCCACCTGAAAGCAGGCAGTAGAGATTTCTCAACATGTGACATACACAAAGTAAATGAATGTATGGATGAGGAAAGAATTATAAACACCTGTGTAGAACACTACATAAATTGCTGTGCTTTTAAACCTAAAGAGGGCAGCCAGTTTTTTTTCTGCCAAATTAAGAATTCAGGTCTGAAGGCACAGTATCAGCACCACAGCTGTGAACTCCTGTATTCACTATACATCAAACACATGCCTTTCTTTGGAGACAAAGTTCCCATCCTTTCCAAATCAACTGCAAGGTCCCCTTGGACTTTCAAAAGGGCCAAGATCTTCTCTGAAGACTACTGATCTTTTTTACTCAAGATCTCTCTCTTTGGGATACACCAGTGTGGGCTTTATCATCATAAATACAGATTTTCAATATCTCTGTTATTATCTTTTTTAAAAACACGATGGCTATGCCTTTTTGCAAAGTCCTCTTATGTTCAGAAATGCCTCTCCTTATACCTTGAAACCTTCAATCACTGATGTTTCTTCTAGCACTACCTAATCTCACCTTTGTCTTTAATCTTGAACCTAGCTAGATTTTTTGCTATATGTGAGCAAGAACAATTCTTAATATTTATTGTGTCATATGTTCTCAGTTTCCAGCTCCCATGATTGACTATTTCATTGTGGTCTTTGCTGTTCTGAAGCCTTTATAAGAGATGGACTAATTTTCCTCTACATTTCCATCCTAACTTAATGGTTTCACATAAATAGAGAACTGTAACAATAACAGCATGTATTACTGTTCAGTAATCTTTTAAAATTGTGAATTTTTGTTGCATAAGCAGCAATGTCAGGATGAAATTACCAAAATTGGACAAACGTATTGAAGACTGGTACGTGCATGATGCTGTTCTCTGAGCTGCAGTGTAGGCACATCTGAAATTTGCTTGCTAACACTACAGAAACTACTTATTAGCATCTGTATATAACACATCATCACCACAGGGAAAGCTAGTTTAAAATCATAAATGTCAAGACATAATTAACTTAAAGGTCAGGTTTAATTACAGTTCTTGAAATTGAAATATATTAATTAGCATTACTATGTCAGAAAATTTCTTAAAATTATTTGAAACGCTTAGTTGGTGCCCATATTTTTCCATAATTGACGTCTTTTGTTCCATGATGGAGATGTTTTAACAGGCATTTTCTTACCACCTTTGAAGTAGAGGGAGAACAAAACAGAAAATTGATGAATAAAAAACTCAACAAAACCTGTTCTCTGCATTATGATATAATTAATTACTTTTTTGTAATTGGCACTTCAAATAATCATTGAAATAATGGAATTATTTGGAGAGCCTGATGCAAGGATGAAACAGATTTAACTGTGTGGTTTTTAGTTTTAATGACAAACAAATCAATAAGTGAAACAGACTGGTGAGAAAATAACTCAATAACTGAAAAATTTGCTCTACCTGTAGGCTTTTCCAAGGATTCTACTGGGAATAGTTATTGACTCACATAAGTATTTTAGCTCTCTTTCCTCCAAGGTACAGAAAGTTTGTATGCTGTGATTTCATTTTCTCTTCTACTACCTATGGTTTATTCTCCCCTCCCCACCACAACCAGGATTTCCAGCTTACCTTTTCCAATTCTTTTAGCAGAGTGATAGACATAATTCTTTTCCCCTGAAGGAGCTGTCCCCAGCTAGGCAGAATGCAGCAGAGAAAAGGTTAAGCTATATAAAGCTGAATTCCCCACAACAGCATAGATTTTACCTACTGCATAGCACCTGTGCAAAAATTCATAAGTCTGAAAGTGAATAGAGCAGATGACTCTGGAGGAAAATATCACTAGCTGATGAAAAGGGGTTATCAAATGTGCTAGTAAAAGAGACATACACATTTATTAAGTTTCATTCACTCTGCACCTGGGATGCTGGGTCATAACAACAGCCCTGGTACTGCAAGGAGCGGCAGTGCCCTCCAATGTGCACAAATCACCTGTAATCAGCAAAGCATTCTGCCACTGGAGGAAAAAAATTTCTACTAGGTAAGTGGGCAGCTCTCTGTCCCTTTCCCCCCTCTTCCTTTACAAAAGTTTCACACACAGCAACAAAGAAGAGTTCAAAGTCTGAATATACTGACTATACACATAGACTGAAAGACACAGTGAAAGACAGCCTCAGCTACACAACACAAGCACAGCAGAAAAGTGTCTGGCAGATCAGAAACCATTCCCAATACACCAAAAAAAAAAAGCCTATACAGTGCTATAGCTGAAGGCAAACAAAGTAAGGGAGTTTGTGCCACTCTGCATCCTAAGGGAAAAGGATGGTATTTAATTAAAGAGTTTCCTGCATCCCAGGTACTGATGACATTGAATCAGTGTGGACATAAGGCTTTAAAGCTGGCATCACCCCAAAAAGTCTCTTATTTAAGAATTACAGCTTACTGTTAGAGAAAAGTGAAAATTTATTAAAGGCTTCCATCTGGCAGAATGTATCATTAGTATTCAAAGTGATAGTAGCAGTGATTTAAATTTAATAATTCGAGTAGAGATATGCATCAAAAAAGAATTCTTCTAAAATATGTCTAATAGCAATAACTGACTTCTTTATTATAGTCTGCCTGTGAAGAATGCCATATATCAAAGAATAAGACATCAAATGTTAATTTCAGTGTGTTCTTCCAGTTAAAACTCACATTAAAATAATATACTCCATGTGAATCAAGTAGCACAGACTGTACCTCTTTGTACCTTTCTGGAGCAAGATTTGAAACACTGGGACTCAGAAAAAGCCAGAAAATTTCCCTTAGCTGAAGACAGGTTGCATTGACTGCAGGTGCCCAGGCACTCGCAGCAGGGACAGTCGCTATGGGGAGAGGCAGTGCCAGACACAGCCAGTCCCAGCCAGCTCTGAGGGACCCACCGCAGGGCACGGCTGAGCCCGTGAGACATTGGTGTGGTACCTCTGGGAAAATGTATTTCAGGAAGAGCAAAACACTGCTCAGGTAAAAGGAGCAAGTTTTTTTAAAAAAAAAAAAATAGTGTGAGGCTCCAATGTCAGAGAAGAAGAAGAGGCTTCAGCTACAGTTGCTGGATTAGAGATTCCCCTGCAGCCTATAGCAGAGACCACAGTGGAGCCGGTGTTTCCCTGTAGTAGTGGAGAGGAAAGTGCCAGAACAGATCACACTGCAGCCCAGGAGACCCCACACCAACTCTCTCAGCCTGTCTTCGTAGGAGAGTTTCCCCAGTCTTGTGACCAACTCCATGGCCCTCCTCTGGACTCACTCCAACAGATCCATGTCCATATGTTTAGGACCCCAGAGCTGAATGCAAATTCTCCAGGTGGGGTCTCACAAGAGTGGAGTAGAGGGGCAGAATCACCTCCCTTGACCTGCTGGTCGCACTTCTTTTCGTTTCACCCGGAATATGGTTGGCTTTCTGGGCTGCAAGCACACATTGCAAGGTCACGTTCAGCTTCTTATCAACCATCACCCCCAAGTGCTCCTCCTCAGGGCTCTTCTAAATCCATTCTCCATCCAGCCTGTATCTGTGCTTAAGATTACTCTGGCCCATGTGCAGGACCTTGCACTTGGCCTCGTCGAACTTCATGAGGTTCTTACAGGCCCAACTCTCAATCCTGTGAACCTATATGCTGTGCCACACAGCTTGAAGTTCATCAGCAAACACTTCCTGAGAGTGTACTCAATCCCACTGTCCATGTCGCCAACAAAGATGTCAAACAGTGCTGGAACCAATATCAGCCCCTGAGAAATGCCACTCCTCAATGGTCTCCATTTGGACATTGACCTGTTGATCTCAACTCTGAGTGCAATCATCCAGCCAATTTCTTATCAACCAAGTGGTCCATCTGTCAAATCCATGCCTCTCCACTTTAGAGACAAGGATGAGGTTCAGGACAGTGGAAACGTCAAATGCTTTGCCTCTGATAGTAATTGGTAAGTAAGTGCCCTGTCCTTACACCTATTTTCTCCTCATGTCCTGTTGACAAGGGGGAATGAGAGAGTGGCTGGGTGGGTACTTGGCACTTGGCCAGCCCACAACAGAGGTGTTACCTAGTTTTGTGGGGAACATACTCCCTGAAACAGTGTCCTATGTGAAAATCATGCTGAGGAGGCTGCATGTAGCATAGAAAGGCAACTCCTAACCTTAAGCATTCGTTTGATTTACTATTATTAAAATACCAAGTTGTATTCTGTCCTTGTTTTAATTAATTGTGTGTATGAAGTTACCTCTCTGCTTTCAAGTTACATGGTTGAGGTTTGATGTGTCATTTTTATAGAACTTTTTTATGTATTATTCTTTCCTGTCTCAGCTAACAGTAACATGCATGGAAAAAGGTGACAACATGATGCACCTGCAGAACAGACTTTCTGTTTATTTTTACTAGTGATACCAAAGAACACCACAAAAGCTGCATATAGAGTCATTGTTATTTCATCTGGTACGTAAAAAAACCCTGAACAAATGGTAAAGGGTAATTTGTTCAGGAAAAAAAAAAACATGAATATTAAGGGAAAAAGCAAGCATCACAAATTGAAGATGTTGGAGAAAACAAGTTGTATTCATTATAGTAACAAGCATAAATTAAATACCCAGTGCATAATTTACATCATGAGTGTTGCACAAACAAAAATACCCACAAATTAGTCACCCTTTAATGCTTTTTCCTTAATTGCAGATTAATGGAGAGTTTAACTTTACAGGTTGGTAACTCGCCACTATAATATGCTTTTTAAAAGTTGAACAAAACAACATTAAAATGCTCCAAATATGCTGTTGGTAAGAAGCCAGTTTAGGCTGTCTAAATTGGACCAGGTGCTTAAATGTTCCACAGCCTTTGTGCAGGAAAGAAGCCACTAGTTCTGCATTGGCAGTGTTATAACAAGTGATCGATATCAAGACATTTACTCCTTTGTCACTCCTAGCTCAGCAGGGGTGAGCACAGACAGGGTCTGAAGGAAAAAGGCTTTCACAGTCATCTGGCGGCTGTACAAAGTGTCCTGGGCATATCTAACAGGGCTGGGGGTAGACAGTATGATGACGGCTGACGGCCCCCAGCTCCTGCTCCTCCTCCCACCTGTGAATGCTCAGCACTACGGAAAACAAAGAGGATATTGTGACTTTTCTGTTATTTTTCCTAAGCCTTTTTTTCCCCAGCAATGCCTATGGATTCACACTAACTACTCTGAAAACATGATGCAGGTTTACCAAAAAACACATTTTGACTTTAATTTTAAAACCATGAAAGCATATACTGAAAGCTAAAAGGAGCTCCTTCCTGTCTTTTTCAAAATGAAACTTTGTATTTTTCCACTTACATGAAATGACCGTTTCAGAATGTCTTCATTTTTTTTCAAACTTCAGTTTTAAAAAGCCATTTTGATTTCCTCCCATAATACTTTCTTCCAATTGATGTGTTCTCAACTTATCAGAGGAAAAGTTTTAATTTTTATTATAAATGAGAATGATTTGTTATACTCATCACAAAAACTCAAGAAAAAAACAAGAAAAAGGGGGTTTTGCCTAGCTTTAATGTCAAATTCAGACAAAAATAAATGTTAGCAATGCAGATTCTTCACTAGTATTTATTCAACAATAAAATACTACAAAGCAGCACTGAAAGTGCTCATACTATTCCTTATATAAGTCTCAGCTCACAAATCACAAAGTTTCCAAAGAGTCTTTGAACTCCAAAGCTTATTATCTTCTACAAACTAGACATTGAAAGCTGAGGCATTGTTAGGGAGATAATGTATGATGTTACACCGGAAAGAGCAAGTGCTTAAAGAACACAGGACTGCCAAGAATACATGGGGAATGCAGCCATTCCAACTAATAATATCAAATTCTTAAAGCTACTGAAACAGTTCCTTGCAGTGGCAGATCTCAGCTTTGCACAAGTCAGAGCTTCTCACAGCAAGACCCCAGTGCCAGAAGGCTCAACATTACAGGCAGTGAAGACACGCCCTAATTGGCTCTGTAGGAGCCAGTTATGGTCTAAAAACATGGGGCTATATTTGAATTAATAAGTTAATTTGAAAAAAAAATTGTCATTGGAAAAGTTTTCTAATATTCCATAAACTTAAAAAAAAAAATCACAATTATTTCATTAGCTCAAGCACAAAACTACATGGATGAAACCGTGCTGCTTCAACTAAACTGCACTTTGTAGAACTATAACTGATTCAGTACTCCAAGCATCATGTTCCATGTCCAACTATACATGTTTTTCTTTACAAAAATTCATTAAAAGGAAACAAAAATGATGCTAAAAGTATGGAGTTAATAATAAGCCTATGGAGTTAGCTCTATTAACTGCCATGACTTTTTCACAAATCTTTGTCAGCTTTTCATAAAATTTCATTGCATATTTGTAATTTTTTATTAAATCCCCAAGGCTGTTTGAGTCACTAAGAATCTCATCTTTTCTTGAAAAAATATTGCTCATGACTAAACAGCACAGCTGTGATGGAAAATCATCCTTTAACAGCTCAGAAATAAGAAGCTAAATAACTGTAAACAAGCATGTATTATGTTAAAATAAAATCTCAAGATTTCCATACCATGAGTGTGATTACTAAATATGTGGCATCAGTGATATTGAAGCAGTGAATTTATTATTTTTTTTGTAATATCAGAAATGCAGAAATACTCATTTTATTTAAAATGATAAAAAGAAGTCAAGTAAAGAAAGACATTTCATAGAGCCGGGGCAGGTGAAGATATCCCAAACTTTATAGTACCACCAAGTTAATAATAATGGGATATTAAATATAAGTGCAAGCTTCTGCTGTATGCATATACAAATTGGATAAATACTGGACAAATTAGGACTGGATTTAATCTGTTTACACCAGAACTCAGTGACTTTTGACGAAGTAACACAAGCATAAGCAATAATCGTGTCATCTGAAGTTCGTTAAATATGATAAAACTCTATTGTTATTATAATCCCCAGTCTTAGGAATCTTATGATTGTGCACTGTAAAAGTTTGAAACGTATGAAAGACTGTAAACAACCCAACCAAAAAAGAAACACAGGAGCATAAAACACCCTGTTTTGATCTATTGGTTGCAGCTCAAATTTCAAGATAATGTATATAGGAACACAGAGCCAGATTCATCAGAGCTTTATTGACTCATTAATGTAGCTCTGAATAAATGAGGTTTTGTGTGTAGACTTATTTTGAATGATAATTGCTAGGATCAACTGTGTGATATGGATTTAAACCTGGGACTACTGCCACTGAATAAATGAAGGAATCATCACTAGTTCATCTTTGTAGGACACTGTGTTCCTGGTTGGACCACAAAGTACCAGCAATAACTTCTGCAATGACTGAAAAAAACTCCATTATTTATAATCATTAGAAGATTTTGCCATTTTGCTGAGCCAGAAATATGGAAGACTTTCTGAGCATATTATGACTAAAACCAACAGCAGATAATGTTGAAGAACAGACTGTCCAAGTGCTTTAAAACATTCCTGTGTTGTAGACAACAAAATCCGTATTTTTAGAATAATGTGTGTAATAATTTTACTGTCACTCCCTAGAATGTGAGAGACTGTCTGAGGGTTCTTATATAGCAATTGTTTCCTTTGGTCTGGAAACAATAGTCATCATCTAAAAGAATATTTTGTAAAACATATATCAACTAGATTGTAAAAAACTGTCGTTATGTCATTAATCCTAATTTTAGATGGAGTCCCATTGGAGACAGTTCCAATTTGGAGTATCCAAGCCTCAGGATAAAAAAAATCTGATTAAATAAATATTTTCTGAAAAACATTTTTTACTACAGCTTGAAAACTGACACAAATTGGAAGAAAAGTGCAGAGCACTTGCACACTGGTTTTGAATGGTGGAAGTCACTGGATCTAGCCTAGATTTTCTGATGTGAGGCAGAGGTATCCTCTGCAGAAAAGCCATTATCTTGGAGCGCTCTACCTGGGTAAGGAGCTCTCCCTTTGATTCAGGTCAGACATGTGAGAGCTGTTTATTGCCCCTCTCTGTTTGAGGTGATTCATTTTCTCTTGTTGGCACGACTCCACTCTGCACACAGAATTTATTGCTCACGAACTCTGGCTTCCCAGATCCCATGTGACTTCTTGTCCACTAAGCCATAGTAAAGTCTTTCCCCTTTCTCCATAGGAAATGAAATGATGTTGTAAAATACAAAGATTTTGGGTTAGACTCAATTCACAATGAGAAGCCATTTATTATCTAGATCCAAGATAATTACTATAAATAAATTATAAAATGTAAAATAATGATTATACTTTAATAAAAACTATAAATTATCTACATTAAAACAACCCCCAGTAGATATTTATTTTTAGACGGTCACTACGGACATTCCACTGAGCTGAACAAAGAGATTCAACTGTTCTTAGATGACTAGCCAACAAAAGTTACTTTCAGAATTGTAAATCTCAAACAAATTTTATTTTTTAGAGCTTTATAATGACAATAAAATTGAATGGATTCAGAAGCTGACATCCAGGACATTGACTGCACACCTCCATATGAACTGGGGAGGCTGATCACAAAGGTAAGAGACTTAACACTGGTAATTTGACATTTCATAATAACTGCATTAAGTGAATATTTTTTTAGGTAAATACAGAATGTTAAAACAACTCAAACCTATGAATGCTTTTACATTTGAAAGCAATCAAAAACGTTTGAACTTGAACTCTAAAATAAATGGAAATATACAGAGGAAGCATGAAGAAAAGGATGTGTTTGACTAGTTATTCCAAGAAGAAAAAAAATCATTTTCTGATTACAATCAGCCAAAAATTATGGGTAGACAGAAGAGAGACAAAAGAGCCAACCCTAAGCATTGAAAAAAGAGTCATAAATAACTGAAAAATCCTTATTCTGAACATACATGTGTTTTCTGAACAAGCTAGAGAAGTTTTTACTAGGTCAAAATAACAAAACTGAACAGCTAGGCATGATTTGTACATTTGTGAAAGCATCCATTGTGTCTAAATTATAGTCAGCCTAATTTCACGATTATAATCAAATGTGTGCTGCTCTTCACTATGGTTGCACATTTCAGTAATGTTTTTAGCAGCTTCATTGTTTACCCTGGATCATTCAGAGACACCAAGGTCAAACTGTTTATAAAAGTATTCCCACTAAATGTGTTGAAGGAAATAACTGGTGATGAAAAATATTGAATACATTAAAATAAAATAAGTTTACTGTAGTTAAAATTATGTGCTAAAAGTAAAACAACAGCATTTGAATTACATGTTAAATCTGGTTATAGCAAATTGAAGGAAAAAGTACTCCAGAAGCACTGCTGGCTTTTTGGTGTTTTTTTACTAAGTACAGAAACATAATTTTATATTCCAGTCAATATAACTGATTAACCTAGCTACAAAAACACATTAGCGTATATCTAATGCCCAAAATGTTACATGAGAGACATTACAGTCACTGATGAATAGCAATTACAACAGTGAAAAGAATGAACAAACAAGCTATTGAAAAGTGAAATTATCAAAATGACCTATTCCCTCTTGCTGTCCCTCACTACCACCTTACTCAGTGCTGCTCTGTACAAGGACTATGTCTGGCAGCCTCACTGCAGTCAATAGAGCTGCATATGAACTTGTGCAAGTTGGTTTGGGTTTTAAGGTTATATTATGTTTTTATTTTACCCAGTGCTGTGTTGCTTCATTTCCCCTCTCCTCCACCATCAATGGTACCACACACAAGAAAAGAAAAACTGTCTCCCTTTTTAAATTCATATATGATAAATCTTTCCATTTGCTGTCATCAGAATACGCCCATTGCTCGTGTTTCCCACACCCAGCCAGGGTCATTTTACTTCTATTTGGTTTGCTGGTTTGTGAAAATAAGCTAAAATCATAAGATCCCAAAGAAACATTTTTGGTATATGCATTCAGCTTACTATGTGTGTGCATATCAAAGAATCATAGAATCATAAGGTTGGAAGAGACCTCTGAGATCATCGAGTCCAACCGTACCCTACTAAACAATATCCCTAAGAAAATAATCTACCCGTCTTTTAAACACCTCCAGGGATGGAGACTTCACCACCTCCCTGGACAATGGGTTCCAATCCCTCACCACTCTCTCAGTGTGAAATTCTTCCTAATGTCCAGTCTAAACCTGCCCTGGTGTAACTTGCGGCCATTCCCTCTCATCCTGTCACTCGTCACTTGCGAGAAGAGAGCAGCACTCATCCCGTCGCAACCTCCTCTTCTCTAAGCTAAACAACCCCAATTCCCTCAGTCTCTCCTCGTAGGACTTGTTCTCCAGCCCCTTCACCAGCCTCATTGCCCTTCTCTGGATGCGCTCCAGCCACTCAATGTCCTTCTTGTAGTGAGGGGCCCAGAACTGAACCCAGTACTCGAGGTGCAGCCTCAGCAGTGCTGAGTGCAGGGGCACAATCCCTGCCTTGGTCCTACTGGCCACACTTGCTAAGGGTGTACTTAATGCCTTCATCGAGATCATTGATAAAGATGTTAAACAAGACTGAACCCAGCACTGAACCCTGGGGAGCGCCACTCATGACTGGTCTCCAACTGGAATTAATTGCATTTACCACAACCCTTTGGGCCCGGCCATCCAGGCAGTTTTTCACCCAGCAGAGGCTGTGCCTGTCCAGGCCATTGGCAGCCAGTTTCTCAATCAGAATACTGTGAGAAACAGTGTCAAAGGCTTTACGGAAGTCCAGGTACAGCACATCCACAGCCTTCCCCTCGTCCATTAACTGGGTAACCTTGTCATAGAAGATCAGATTGGTCTGGCAGGACCTGCCCTTCATAAACCCATGTTGACTGGGCCTGATCACCTGGTAAATATATATATATATGTGTATGGATATTCAGAGTGCTCAAAAGAACTCAAAATTCAGTGAAACAAGTTTTTCCTGCTCTGATCCTCCTAGTAGAACTCACTAAGTAAGAGAGTATCATTGTGGCAGGATTTATATGAAAAGAAAGTAGTTTCTATCCTGGAAACTTTAGAAACAAGTAGGTTGTGAGTCTTCTCTGGAAGTCACTTGATGCTGCCTGATGGTGCAGTATCAAAAATTGTCCCTGTATCTTGCTATTCTTTCCAGTGTTGCACTGGGTTGTGTAACTTCCTGTAGTATCTGTAGAATCCCATTCCTCGCAAGAAATTGTAGAGGTTTAGTATTGCACTTAACCATATATGGCAATACAAATTTCACTTTCAAGATTAGACGTGTTTCTTTGCTTTTGTTTTTGCTGGTTTTAACTTTTTGTTGTGTAGAACAAATGCATTGATTGTCTTCCAGCATGGAACTGGTGTCTTGCCAGGTAGTGCGTTAAAAGTGAAGCCCAGGAAATGAGTCTGTGGAGCAATTATGCATGAAATGTCTTTTAAATATATTTATTCATTACCACCAATAAAAAATCTTGTCTTTAAATGATTCTTTCATTTGTTCCAGACGCTAATATTTCTAACTGTCCAAACCATAAGCATCTCCTGTTGTAAATTATGTTCTTATGGTTATTTAGAGAAAATTATTTCAGAATATGAGGTTGTGTCATTCTGTTTAGATATTACATGTAATCTCTAATAAAATAAACTTTAACATTCATACACCATTTTTTTTCCAGCCTAATGTTTGGCAATCCATTGACACTAATGAAGTAAACCTTCCAATCACACAGCAAACATTATCTATTTCGCAGATGAGAGAACTGAGGTAAAGAGAAACAAAGACAGACAAATAGCTCCAGAGTCTCCTTCCCCTAGAAAAATATACCAATTTCATGACTCACAGGCCTGAAATAACATCACAGCTACTCTGTTTTTCTGTAGACTCCAATTTTTTTGTAGAACTTTGTCATCATAGAGTCAAACATTCTATAAGGAAAACATATTCATTGCGCTAAATAATCACAGAGAAGTAACGCACAATTTGGGTTTCACTTGAGAACTGTTTGAAATTTTCAGTGGTAAAAACACAATCCTTATTAACTCCTGAATTTTATCCTTATAATAAATTGGACCCTGATATATCAACATGTGAGAAAAAGGAAGAAAGAAAAGTCATGAAAGCCAGCGACTAATGGACTCTACACTGAAGTGGTGCCTGAATGGCCTTGGAGTGGAGTTCACTGATTTAAATCTCCATACATGTGAACAGATAGCATAGCCCAAAAGCTTGATGTTCAAAAAGGTGGAGAATTGGTAACTAAAACATAGATGTGAACCACTGAAGGATTTTCTCACAGCCTGGTTCAGTGTTTGGAGACACTGCACAGTAAAATGTGTACACGCCTTGCCAATAAAGCCAGGCCTGCAGGAGTTCTGCAGTCTTGTGCCTTGTCCCTGCCTCGTAGACCACAGCTCACCCCCCATGTATTTGTACCACTGTTCCTGCTGCAGGAGCAAGGCTGAAAATTAACTCTGCAAGTTGAAAGAACAAATATTCTGGGAAAGTCAGAGAGAGGGAAGCATACTTGAATTCCAAGAGACCCAGAGAGCTGATGACAAATTTCAAAGATCCCAGTGGAGGTGTACAAACACTTGTACATATCTGTGGTAACAAAAAGTACCACGGATAAGTCTGCTGGCTGTCAAAGTGCTCAGAAGGTTTCTAAGCCCTTTCTTAGAAAGGCCTCAATGCTTTGCCAGATGAGAACTTCCTGGCACAAGTTTCTGCCATCCTAGATTCTTTGACTTCACATTTTATGTATTAACAGGGATTTTTTGGTTGTTTTTCTTCACTTGGTGAACTACTATTTAAATCATCCTTTCATCCAATAATTGCAAATATTTGTTTTATCTCTCATCTTTATCTGCTTCCAAATTGCCATAATCACCACATACAACTCTGTCCTCAGAAAACCATAGCTAAAAGCAAAATAATCATGTCACAAGTTGGCTAACTTCAGAGAAGTCACAGGTATCTGATATATGTCTACAGTTGCAATATCAGTCCACATTTACTACAGAGAAATAAAATTGAAGCTACCATTGCCTTTCAACCCTTTATGATTCTTTCCCAGTAGCCTCAAGGATTAATGGCTCTGAGTTCCCAAAACATCAGAGTTTCTCTCTTTGAAGAGCTATGCAAACTGCTATTTGTATGCAGACTGGAACATTAGTCTTTAGTCTCCTAATTTAATTGGTACACCATCATGCAGACAGCTTCTAATGGTAGTTTGATTTCTAGATTAAGGTCAACAGACCCAAACTGCACAGTGTTGTTTGTTTTAACTAAAAAGATCAAAACTATAGAATAATGATAAAAAGCACAGAGCTTAAATCATAGGAGAGTGGTTCCTCATCTTCCCAAGGGTCCGTAACCTCAGCTAAACATTAATCTGTAACAGAACTTGGATTAATTTTGTCTACTTGGCCAGACAATTTCTGAACAGCTGGCAAACTCATATGATTTGCCATTTATATACAGATACTATTGACATATCCTGGGATCTTGCTGAAAGATAGAATTCCAAGTGACATTGTTAAAAGTGATGGAACGGTTTTGAGGGCAAGGAAATACTGGAATTGTTTTTTTAAATCAGTCAGTATTTCAAGTAAGTATTTTTCAAGGTATTTTCAAGTTATTTTTCCACTTTTGTCCCTCATACCAGAAATGATTCCCATTAAAATATCTGCATAGCCACAAATTTGCTTCCAAAGACTGTAAATAAAATTGGTGGATGCATACAGAAAGAAAATATTCTTACAGACTCAAAAAAAGCAAGCTGTGGGAAGGAAATGCTGCTAGTATCAGGTTAAAAATTTAATAAAAAAAATATATAGGCTTAAGGATTTTTTCTGGTGTAAAGTTATCCTTTGGCTTTAATGATCATGCTACAATTTACATCAATAACAAGGACAAAATCCAGTTTTGTGACTGATTGTCCGATTTGATCAGAGGAGTTCAGACAACTAAAACATTGGTTCAAAAATGTTTGGTTCAGATGATCTCTAACCTCGGTATCTTTATTACTAAATGCCCATAAAAAGGGAAAGAATGGAAATGAACCGTTCTTGTTTCCTCCTAATTATATCTCTGTACCACAAGAATGTCTCCTAAAGAAACATTTAACAGTTCAAAAATACAACTTAGTGTGCTTCTGCAGGTCCTCAACGCAAAACTGTACCTCTCTTCATCTCAGAGAAACTATTCAAATCTAAAAGGGCATACAGCAAAGGGCTCCTACTGTTTTGCCAGACAGGACATGTAAAAACATACTCATGTCACACACAGAAAATGTACCTCAATTCAGGAGAAGAGAAATCCTGAACAGAATGCAATTAATGTTACATGCCAAACCAATTAGTGAAGTGTCATTGGAAGCACAGCCGTTGCATCTACAGCTCCAAACTTCTGGGCCAAGATCTGGAAATCATACCACTTGAAAGCCCTTAACAGGAAATAATAAGGGCTTTTATAGCACCAGAGCCGTAATTCATATCAGCCATTTAATGTGTGAACAGAATTAAACAGTCAATATACTTTGGTGTAATGGTTGGTTTCTAAGCCCTTATCTCCCACTCTACGCGTTACAAAAAAGGACTTGAAGAAATCGTCAAAGGGGCTGAAGCATCACAGGACCTGGCAAGCTCCTAGATATCAGGATACTGAAGAGATCCTTAGTCAAGCATCCAGGAGTATGTTGTGAGGAGGCTGATATTATGCAAAGCTGATTGTCATCTCATTTAAAATAATAGAATTAAAAATGAGTTAGATGCTACAGCAAAAGCAGGATAATTTTCAAAGGTCAAAAAAAAATCTGGAGGGTCTCCTTAAGAGGAATTAGAAAGATTACCACATTTTTGTTTATGTGGAAGGCACGAGACTTAGGCAACATCTACAGTATGCCTATAATGGTATTCTTAAGATCATTTCTATTTATATGGCTTTGTAATACAAGCATGGGGAGACACTGAATGAAATTAAAAGAAAGTAAATTTTATATGCATAAACGAGAATAGATTTTATGCACCATGTAATTACCATAACTACCTCAACCCTATAAGCTATTACTAAAGGAAGGGTTTGGTAAGACTAAATAAATTACAAAGGTCACCACGCCTCATGTTTACAGTACAAACTAATAACTAGCTGAAATAAGATGGAAATTATTCTTTCTCTGTCCCTTTGTATACAAACTAACAGTAATATATAGGATTGTGCATGGTTGTGCATGAGATGTGACTTACCACCTCTGAAGCACATAAAATATACAGATGACTGCAAGAGGAAAGACCAGAGAAAATTACCCACACGATCTATTTTGAAGTAGAAATCCCTGCATTCCTAAACTGGAATACAGAATCCAGCTCTGTAACTTAGGGAGTCTTTAGAGCTTGGGCGACACCCAGACTGCGCTCATCCTGCTGGAGTGCAAGGACATGAAAACTGACTCATCCTATGAAATTTGCTACTGTGGGTATAGAGATATTAAAAGAAGACAGCAGCCAACAGTCATGTTCTTCGGTCTCAGCTATTTCCCTTGAGCTAAAATCAAGATCACAACTGTAAGGAAGTCTACCACAGCAAAAATGGAACTACAGGGAAGCTGCACATTAATTATACCCTTTTGTCAGGTCTTTAGCTAGTATTCTTACTGAGAAACTGGCTGCCATTGGCCTGGACGGGCACACTCTCTGCTGCGTAAAAAACTGGCTGGATGGCTGGGTCCAGAGGGTGGTGGTAAATGAAGTTAAATCCAGTTGGACACCAGTCACGAGTGGTGTTCCCCAAGTGTTGGGTCAAGTCCTGTTCAATACCTTTATTAATGATCTGGACAAAGAGATCGAGTGCACCCTTAGCAAGTTTGCAGATGACACCAAGCTGGGTGGCAGTGTTGATCTGCTTGAAGGAAGGGAGGCTCTGCAGAGGCATCTGGACAGGCTGGATCCATGGGCTGAGACCAATGGGATGAGGTTCAGCAAGACCAAATTCCAAGTCCTGCACCTGGGACACAACGCTCCCATGCAGTGTTACAGGCTTGGGGAAGAATGGCTGGAGAGCTGCCTGGAGGAGAAGGACCTGGAGGTGTTGGTTGACAGCGGCCGAACATGAGCCAGCAGTGGCCCAGGTGGCCAAGAGGGCCAATGGCATCTTGGCCTGTGTCAGGAACAGCATGGGCAGCAGGACCAGGGCAGGGATTGTGCCCCTGCACGCAGCAGTCGTGAGACCACACCTCGAGCACTGGGTTCAGTTCTGGGCTTGTCAGTACAAGAAGGGCATTGAGGGGCTGGAGTACGTCCAGAGAAGGGTGACGAGGCTGGTGAAGGGGCTGGAGAACAAGTCCTACGAGGATTGCTGAGGGAACTGGAGTTGTTTAATTTGGAGAAGAGGAGGCTGAGGGGAGACCTCATCGCTATCTACAGCTGCCTGAAAGGAGGCTGTGGGAGAGCGAGTGTTAATCTCTCATGTGACAGGTGATACAACAAGGGGAAATGGGCATAAGTTGCACCAGGGGAGGTTCAAACTGGATATTAGGAAGAATTTCTTTACTGAAAGAGTGATCAGGCACAGGCACAGCTGCCCAGGGAGGTGGTTGAGTCACCATCCCTGAAGGTGTCTAAAAAAAGGGTAGATGCATTTTTGAAGCACATGGTTTAGCAGAGGATGGGTACAGTTGGACTCAATGATCTCAAAGGTTTTTCCAGCCAGAAGATTCTATGATTCAAACATCTGCTGCAGCAGAGTTCTGACTGCACTCACTTGTAAAACAGAAGCCCATATCCCTCCATCTTCCAACACAGAGAAGTTCATTACAACAAATTACTGATGTTTCCTCTGTTTTCTAAGCAGGCTGAAAAGCAAGGGAACCATCAGCCAGTTGGAAAAACACCAAAGGATAAAAAAAAAAAAAAAAGATAAAGTGCAATAATTCATTCTCATGTCAAAGATTCTGAAGAGGAGAAAAAAATATGATAAATTAATCCATTCTAATAAGGAGAGATTGTAATAAGAGTAGAGTCTCATTCAATTAATCCACTCTTAATATAATCCTATAAGAATGATATGGACCTCCCTGGATACCATATCTCAAGATATGACAATTCTGTTTTTTTCTTAGCCAGCAGTTCCTGATCGCAGAAAAGTAATTAGGCAAAACTGTCAAATAAAGTGGTATTTGAGAGATAATCAAAGCACAACACAGACAGGACTGATCTAAAAATGTAGCAGATATTAGTGTATAGGACCAGGTCCTGGATAGGGTAAGCAAAATTACTCACAGTTTTATTCAGATTCCAAACGAGAAGATTTGTTTTGCACATCCACTGAAAATATTCTGGTGGGGGGAAAAAATGTATCCAGATTAACTGTTTCCCCTATATACAAAAAGAATTTTAAAAACTATGTAGGAAAGGTATTAGAGGATATAGCAGAAACTGGATTTCATACTCATTATATATGACCGAGGGACAATGACTAAGAGTTATGAGACTTTTCCACAGTCTTTTATTATCATTTATTTTCCCACTGAACAAGAATAAAATGTCTGAATCACTGAAAAAGGGTGAAATGTAATGATCTACCTAGTTAACTGCACCAGAAGTCTTCAAGACCTGGCCATGTACCAGCAGGCTTTACTATGCCTGTACTAGTCATTGCTGCTCACTATGCTCGTGGTTTACCTGTCCTATATCCAGCAAATCACTTGAAATGCATAAGAAACATTTTTCTCTGCTGCTTTATGCATACATAGACCATAACACTTATCCTTAAACCTACAGTTTAACCCCCCCCCCAAAAAGTGCAAAACTGTTAGATTCCCCTGCCAATTGCATTGGCTCAGAATACTTTACACTGTATCACAGTTTGCATCCTGGTTGATAATTACTTGGTTATTTTTTGTTTGAAGTTTGATGATATGTGATAAGCACAATCTCTTAGAATCCTCCTTATCTGCATGGATTCCACTATGGAATAGTCACTAATGAGGGCTGGCATCTGGCCTGCATTTCATTTTTATGTTAATTCATATATTAAAATAGAGAGTAGAACTGTGTTGTATCTACTCAGGTTCCTCCGGTCTTGTTTTTGTCGCTTCATACAATGGATACAACATAAGTTAAAATTCTCATTAAAAACTCGGTTTTCTTAACTGCTTCTGTCTGCAACTATTTTACAACTATTTCTCCCTACTTGCATGTTCCATAACACATTCTTTAGTGCTAATTTGCTCTTTGAAAAATCTCCAAACCTGGTCCACTCATTAGTGCATGTAATAATTAATTTCAGGAAGACAATCTTTTATATCATGAAAACTTGCTATATAAGAATTGCTGTTATGGAATGTAATATATATTTACAAAAATCTAAGTTTAATACACATATTTCTGTTACAAGGGCATTTCTTTTTCCTTGACTACTAGAAAAAAAAAGAGGGTTTTTTCAGTTTCAGTAGCACTGAAAGAAAAATAATATTTTGATGATGGGTTTGGGTTTCCTAAAACATATTTCCTTCTGATTTTAGGATTTTTCACAGCATAGACATTGCCCTGTGGAGCATGGCTAACCACCTGCATTCAACACCAACTGGCATTGCTACATTTATTACCTTAGATCTTTCAGTAGCATTTGACATCAGTTGACATTGCTCATCATGGGATTCTTCTGGAGCATCTGGAATCTTGTGTTGGCCTAAAAATCACTACTCTACAATGCCCAAAGCAGTCAGTTTTAATCTCCTTAATTTATATGTCTTCGGTGCAGTGGGCTTTGCTGCTAGGCTCATTTTTTGTCCCCAGGCTCCTGAAGTCTGCATACTGTTCTTGACTATAGTGTTTAAGAAGCAGGGCATTTGCTACAGCAGTTAAACAAACAGCGAAATCCTAGAAGTGTTCACTAAAGAATAATAAAAAATGAAATTTCAAAATTATAGTACAATTTGTATTCTGTAGCATATGAGGTCATGGATGGTCATTCTTGGACAGGACAGAAGAATTTCTTCTTCTTTGAGTTATTTTATGAAGATAATATTTTTAGTAGTATTTTTTATCTATTCAGAGTCTAATATTTTTTATTTGTTGTATTTATATAGTAAATATTGAAATAATGGTGAATTATAGTATAGTGAATTACTGATTTTTAAATAATTAAGAATTCTTCTGTGAAGAACAGAAAATGGTAAATTTCAGATAGTTTCCTTCACACATGCATTATTTATGCAGATATAAACACTAGTATTATCATGAACCACTGCTTACCAAGCACTCCAGACAACAAAGCCACAGCTTTCTTAAACAATTAACTGGGCATTAATACAGCCAAATCAGCTAACTTTGATCCCTTTTTGTCTTTGCAACTAAATTTCGCTTTGGAGATTTAAGCTTTATGACTCTGAACAGGGTTTCCAACCATAGCTTTCAGAAGTATTACAGACACGAGGTGTTGCTGCAGGAATGGATGTGAAGGTGGATTGGTAGCTTTTCATATCTATTTAACATACATATTGTTTGAGACTTACAATAAGAGTGGGGAAGCAGTGAGAAAGAACAGGACACAGGAATCGGGATGAAGGGAAGAGAGGTATACAGATTTTCATGAAGAAGGATTGGAAGACACATCAGGATGTCATATGACAAAAAGGCTTGATCAGACTATCAGACTGAACTAGCACTGCAAAGAAGAGTATCAGTGCTGTCAGTGGGACATCAGGATGGTTTCAGAGCTCAGAACTGGATTACCTGTTTCTCTCAGTTCCTTTTTCTAGACAGTTAAAGTCTTCTTTCCATTCAGAAAAAAAATCATAATTTTTAGCCACATAGCTATTTTGTATGTGTGGTGGAAATACTGATATCTCTAGAATCTTGAAGGTCTTGAACCGAAAATAGTAAGCCAGTGATCTGTAAAAACCATGGTTCTCATTTGATGTAAAAATGCCTGGACACAGGATATAGGAGCATTGAATTATTCCAATTCCAGAAATACAACTTTTTAATACACTGCTTTGCCGGCAGATTACTGTCTACCTCTAGTACTCTGTGCTGTGTTCTTGAGTTTTTTTCACTGGTGTGGAAATGGAAAACTATGGTAGGTAAGACTAAGTTCCAGCATCTAGTCTCTGTGCATAAAAGTATCTATAGATTACTTTACACAGGTTCTTTTCATAAGAAACTGATCAATGGGGCTTAAAAATAGCAGCCCTTGGAGTTTATTCTCTGTTAAGCATCTTCATTACAGTGCAAAGAAATGCTGCTGAACTGAATCGACTCTATCCACACAAAGCTTAGGTTTTGCTCTTGGTTGCATAATGGATTGATTATTGTAATTCCCTGCTTTCTGTTCTTCCTGGCTTTCTGCTGAACAGAGACTGGGTAATTCCAAATGCTACAGCAAAAATGCTGACCTGCAAGAAACATGGCAATGTATTAGCCCTCTGCTTAATACCTTGTATTGGCTTCCACTCAAGGGTCTGATTAATGTCATACAACACATCATCCACCACAAAAACATCTATACCTCTGGATTTGGTGGCCAAATAAACTTTTTCTTTTTTAATATTTCTTGCCAAGCCAAGAGATTTGATGATGTAATTCACCATTCCTGATTATTCTGTAATTCCAGTTTATTGCTGATCACTCTGAAGTTAGCTACTGCAAGGTGTTTTCGCCATTATTTTACTCACCTTTGCAACTCAGCTCCTTCTGACGTCAGGAAGATGGATGCAATAAGCAAATGTTAAGGCTAAGTTTAATTCTTTCTGCCCAAAACAGCTTTTAATTAGATATCATTTGAGATTTTTTTTTCCAATTACTTCTTGGCGCTTCTGGTCACTGAACTCTGTAACATGCCCTGGTACGATAATGAGAAGTAAGCCTAGAAGTTGAAACGCTAAAACACTAAGAACAAAATCCACTCTTAATATTATTCTTAGAATCCAAAGAATTCTATAATTTGTCTTTTGCAAATTATTTCAATAAAGTTTCTAAAAACAAGGTGGGGAAAAAAATAATATGACTTCTCCAAATCCAGAGATTGTCTCTTTACAGTGCTTTTGAGTATCCTAGGAAGGTATTCATGACAGGGTAAAATCACAGAATGACCTGAGTTGGAAGAAGCTGAAGTCAAAAGATAGAACCAGAGGAGATTAAACAACTTATGAAAATTAAAAAGAAGTATAAAAACAGACTTCCCCTCCTCCCCCCAAAAAAGAAAATTTGTAAAGAGGGCCTGTCTGCCTATTTCACTAAACTTTGTGCATTCCAGAAACACAGCTCATACAGTTCTCTCTTGTCTAGGACTATCTCTGCACAATTTCTCAACAATGTTTTCTTGCAATTAGGTTTGTGGAAATTGTAGTACTGTAACAATGAAGTCAGAGGACAAGAAGTTTGGGGGTTTTTAATAACTACTAAGCCAAACTTGTCAGTTTTGGTACTGAGTCTACTGACAAAATTTATTTTTGATCACAAGCACATTCACTAGAATGGCTGGATAAACGAAACGAGATTCTATAATGTCAGTAAAACCAACATATTTTATGGCTACTGTCATTAAGACTTCATTCTTGTAGCTCATTAGAACCACAGAAGCTGAAGAAAAGTGCAGGAAGGCAACGCAGTGATAGACTGTCTTTGCCTTCAGCAGTCTCTCTTATACAAAAGAAGCTGTCCTTCTCAGGAGAGGTGATTCTCAATAATAAACAGAAATAAAAGCAACCAGTTTCACACAAACAACAGGAAGAAAAATCTTGCTTTATGCAAGAAGCAGGTGTCATCAGTACAATCCTACTGGTAAAACACTCATAGAGCTCTTTAATGAGCTTCTCACACTGCTGTTGTAGGCATCCAGAGTTCTCTATGACAAAATATTAACTCTCTATCATACTCCAGTTCATGTGTTCATATACTATTTTGGTGCAGATGCTCTGAAAACAATGAGAGATAATTATATTTGCACAAAAATTACCCAGAACAGGAAGAAGGTCTACAGCATGAAATAATTCTTCCCGATCTCTGAATTCTATGATTTAGATAAAAATCTTTTCTACAGTGTTGCTCATCTCTTCTCACAATATTATGTACAGGAATAAACAGAAAATTCAGTGAAAAACAGAGAATAGAAAGAGATGCTGTAGTAGTCACTTAAGGAAAAAGGAAACATTTCCTGGAAATGTTTGTTTCAACCATGTTACTGTATATTTTAGTGTAATCCCCACATATAAATTTTATGAGCACACTGTGTGTCATTGACACCAGCTGGAATATAATCAGGAGTATAAAAGTTACTTGTATCACACACACCACCATGATGGAACATATGGTCACCCTGTAAAGTGTCATATTTCAGATACAAATTTTCTGTCTCCAAGAATGATTAGAAAGCTATGATCAAGACATCAAGAGGTTAAATGCTTTGACCAAGATCAGACAAAATTTTGTGCCAGAAAAGAGATGAGAGGTGTGAAAGAATCATTTTAACATGAAGACACTGAGAAAGGCAAATCAATCTTCCTTGTCCATTCAGCATCACACACACGAAAGGAGTACTTGGTCTGTATCAATTCTCATTCAATACTAGAAAAAAAAAAGTTGCTTTAATAAGAGAAAATGCAAAGAAGGCATTTTCAGTGGGAATTCATGTAAGTTTATTTGCCTATTGACCTGAATGGCATTGGATCAGACCTTTAGTTGGCATTGCCATTTTATGGCTCATTCTCAAAAGTCTTCTATATCTAGGTAAATCACTTAGTCCTCTAAGTCACTCCTTCCAGTTTCCTTTCCAGTCACATAATACGATAACTGAAGCCTTGGGATGCAAAAATACAGGAGAAATGCAAAATTACTTTAACTGAGTAAGAACAAATTGCCATATTTGCGTAAAAAATAGTATAGTTATTTCTAATTAAATTTGTCATCAGATGAAGCAGCTGCTAATTATGGTAGCAACAGCAGTTTAATTGACATAGGAGCTTAATATCTTTGTTTGATTTCATACTACTGACAAATAACAAATCGAAAAAAATGAAAGAACCAACATCAGACATTTGGTTGGAATTGATTAACATTTTGACGTGATCAATCCAAGACATGAAGCATCATTAATCCAGGTAGTGACCCCTAGTTTTGTTGCTCAATTGCTCACAGATCTGCAAACCTTGCAGTTGAATTAATAGCCTTAATTTTATACTTTCCAACACTGGCTAACTACAACAGCTGTACATTATTAACAGTGGCATAAGTAAAACCAGTGACATAAACAACTTGACACAATGCAAACACATTTATACTTACTTTATATGGCACAGAAAGCCAATGCTTTGGTCTTCTGTAGATTAACTGCATACGTTTCCATCATTTGCAGAATCAACTGTCAAAGAACAATTACGGTTAAGACATTTTCATGCTTGAATTCAATTATATAATCAGGTTTAAAAGCAGAGTCCTACATTTCTTTCCACTGTTCGCCAAGCAAATAATCCACTGATTTTGTACCATATGGCTTGCTAGAGATGGATTACTCACAACCTTTTCCATGAAAGCCATGATATTTGGAAATTCATAGCTGAAACATTTTGTTTACTCAGAAAGGAGTATCCTCAAAGACACAAATATTTCAAGAAGGCATAACTTTTGATTATATAATACTGAAGAACTGTAATAGTAACATATTTTTCTCCAAAATTCCAGCTGCAGATATCTAGGTCATGATAGAAACCTTAGACAAAAAACCAACCACCACAGCAGCAAGAATGCACAAGCCATGCAAGTTTATCCTGGCTAGAGAATCCTAAGAGCTCTCTCAATTAAACTCCACTTTCTAAGATGTAAGAAAGATAGGTCTGTTATAAGAATTCAAAAGGAAACCAGAACCAAGCATCTAAAAGTCTTTGGTATCCTAGCCTCACCAAAATATTCTCAAGTTTTGCCATTGAATTCAGGGCACGTCAGAAATTTAAAAAATGTTTGTGTGTGTGCATGCATTCATAGTAATATTAGGGCTGTTCTTTGAAAAGCTTATCTAAACACAGATATCTAGAAACAGAAGACCTTGGTCAGTCCTTTTGCTGCATAAACATATTCCTGTAATTCCAACATTTATATTACAACACTGGGCTATACCAAATTTAGCTTGTCTGGAGCCAAAAATCCTGCTCAGTTAAGAGGCACTGTTAGACAATTTGGAAGGACACAAATTCCATTCTCTCATTTACCAGAAAGTTTCTGTCTCCTTGAGGAATAAATCCATTTGGGCCTAAATCCCTCGTGTGCCAGTACTGCTACAGAAAATTAAGGAACTTGTTCTAAGTCTAGATTATCTATAATTAAAAGGGAGATAAAAAGATTTTTGTACTTCACCCAGATATCAGAAGAATGATCACCAATGTATTTGGCCACTGTGGTAATAGTGATGTGTCACTAACTTGTGGAGTACTAAGATGTGTTGGTGGAAGAGCTGGTTAAAACCCTTCTAATCTTGGTGAAAAAAGGGTTAAATAAATCATTCTCTCTACAGAACTGTCAGGCCCTGAAAACATAAAATCTGTTGAGCTCTTTCTGACAATGTCTGTCCTTCTTGACAGTTTGGGAAATGAAAATAAGGTTTAATCAGGTCACCTTCAAATGTCCTGAAATTACATCCTAGCTCCATTGAAGTTCGTCACCCTAAGAATATTAAGATACTCAAGAATCCCAAATTAATTTGATGCAACGGCCACTTGACTCCTGTCCTAGTACTTTACATTTGCTAGGGACAGCAGACTGTTTTAATGACAAATCAGGTAGGGCAGAGTTAAGGAACAATACATGATGTGCTTTTAGAGAAATTATTTTATTGCCTACAGCACACTAGACTCAGGCTTTCGAGTAGAAACAAAAAGGTCACACCTTATATTTAAATCCAAGATGTGCTACACAATGCGTATATGATTCCCACTTCATAAATACAGTACTGTGATTTCATTTAAGCTAAACTCATGCTCTTTTAATAGTCTGTAGAAAAAGTATTATTTTACAGCTACTCCGTGCTTTTTTGTGTGTTAGAGAACACAAAAATTTGTGTTCTTATACAACTTGCCTTCAAAATACAAGCAACTTCCCCAAAGGATCTGTCATGAAGGGCTGCAAAGCATGAAGAACTGGATACAGATTACCTTGTCTATCCACAGGGCTCACACATCCCCATTACCATGGTGCCTGAGCACTTCACAATCTTAAATGGACTTAGTCTGATAAAACAAGATAAGAACTACGGTCAGAATTTTCTAGAAAGAGAAGAGGGACACGGAATGTCTGTGGGACTTTCTGTGAGGTCAGTGACAGACGGGAGCACTCAGACTCGTGGATTCATCTCTTGGATATTTTATTTTGCCCAAAGCATTCAGATAGCAACAGTCTATATATAAAGTTCTCTGACACATTCATCTGTGTATGTGCGTGTGCAATGCAGAGAGCCTAGCGAAATTATGCCCTGACCTAGTTAGGGGCTCCAGATGCTTCTGTAGGCTAAATAATTATGATAGCAATTATGTTAATTTAGAACGAAGTTACTGAAGCCAATCAAGTTATTCCAGCATTACATCAATCCAAGATGAGAACTGAGCACTGAGTGACGCATCCACTAATGGGTTTGGACCTTTTTAGAGTGTTCATAGCCCACATGATGCATTCAATTGCCTCCTTAAATCTAAAGTGTGTCCAGAGTAACGGGAAAGTGCTGTCCAAGCAGAAAGCCTCTCTTGTTCAATAAACTCTGTCCTCTGAAGTACTAATATTACTAGAGCAGAAAAGCTTCTTTAAGCTTTCTTCTCTTATCTCAAATGTTCTAGAACTGTGTAAAATTGTTTAGAGGTTACAGCGGCATTTCTGCTTTTACAGCTCATTTAGCTATGCAATTAGACATTACAATAGATACGGAAGATTTAAAATTAGATATGCTTATCTTCAGTGCATGGGTCAGTACTTTTAACTTTAAAACAAATTAACATTTTGCTTCTCATCCCCCTCCCCTCTCTACCACAAAATGAGGGTGTTTATCTTAACTCAGCAATTCTCATGACTTCCATCAGATGGTAGGAGGCAAAGGCATAAGTTTCCTAGATTTAAAAAGAAAGTGTTACTGCAAAGCAATTGCAAGATAGCCAGACCAATAACACATTTTGTAAATGCAGAGGGAAATGTACACAAATACAAAATTCCCATGATAGGAAGGCAAACAACCTGTCCAATGACTGGTAATTCAGTGCTGGAAATTACATCACCCTGAACAGATATGCAATATTGTACTTGTATTTAAAATGGAGAAACTGAATGTCAGTGCAATGGGGGACAAAGTAGCAAAGGCATATTGTATCTTTAATAGGATTTTGACTTCAAATATGCTGAGCAAAACTGCTTAAAACTGTATTTGAATAATAAACAGATAACATTTTCATTTAAAAACCAAACCAACTGCTGGATCAACACGTATTTATAAAAACTATTCTTTTATGAAGAGAATGAGAAAATATGCTCTCAAAATAGGAATGAGGAGCGAAACCTCAGCCATGTGGCCTTCTTTAGGCTATTGAAGGAAAAAAATTCTAACAAGGTTAACTTTGTTCTTTTTTTGTCTGCAGCCCAAACAGTTTCTATTTCTAGCATAGAAGAGGGAGGTCTAGGGGCAGAGAGAGGAGAGTTTAAACTTTGTTGACTTATTTTCTTTCACTCTTAGAATAGCATTGTTTCTATTTAATGTTCTACGTAATCTTTAAGTATTTTAGGTGAGAAATGATGCATATTAGTAAATGAGAACAGTGACACAGGCTACAGAATATACACATTTCTTGCAGATTGAGAAGTCTCCTGAATCCAGAAAGAGTACTTCCAGTGACCAATACCAATATGACTGAAACAGAATGGAATAGTTATTTCATTCACTTGAGACTTTGTCTAGGACATATCAAAATCTATAGAAATTGACCTTTTTTATTTCAATGAGTGTAAGATCAATTATTTATCTCTTATTCTCAACAGTTTCCAGTGTTGTGTATGTCAATGATGAACACTTTGTTCTCATTAATATTGAGGCACTATCAGAAAGAGAACATCTTTCGTACACAGAAAACAACCCCCTAAAGCATCCCTGGGGGTAAAACAATACAACTGTTTTTTATAGGAATCAGAACAGTAATTTGGGACAAATTTTCACAACAAAATGCTTTTTGGATGTCCAGCTAAAGAAAGTAAGGGCTGAATTCTCAGCCTCACTTAGGCCTCCTTTGGTACCACTTGCAGAGCCGAGTGTCCTGTATCATGGGGATGATGCCTATCAAATGGCAAACCTGGCGGTTTTGTTCAAGGTGCTGCAATAGCTCATGGCTTCTCTCTCAGAACCTCCTAACTGAGGCAACCGGCAGCTGTTCAACACCTCATGGATGGTGACCCATATCACCGATGAGAAGAAAAAAAAAGTCAGCCACTACTTCATTAAATGAAATGGGCATCTCAAGTCCTGAAACAAATCCCTCAATGTCACTATTGGGGTTTGGCAGCAGGACAGGAAACTACACAAAGGATTTTACTGCAGGATCAGGAATTTAACTTTTTTTTTTTTTTACCCCTCAGGAAGACCACTGACAGATTTACAGGTAGTGTCCCACTCCATTAGGCTTTATTCTCTGGAATTTAAGTTACTTTCACAAACATACTTAACTCCTAAATTAATTTTATAATTTTATTTGCCATTATTTGATTAGAAGTAGTAGAAATTTTCTTCCCTTAATCAGATCTTATTTGAGCTATGGATAGCAAAGTGATACAAACTGAAAAAAATGGGAAATGCAGAGAAAACTCAGGTTTTCCTCATCACTTCCTTTTCCAAGCAAAATCCTCGTGACTCTTTAAAATTATTTTCTAATTAAATACTTCAAACCTGCAGCCATTAGGCTGCAACATCATACCATGGGCTGGTAAATATGTTTGGGAAAAAACTTAGTGAACATGCTGGAGGTAAACACATTTTCATGAGCACATTAAACTTTGTCCCAAAGGGTTGCAGAGGCACTGAACACAGAGAGCATTTTCATTTAAAGGACTGGTAAAGCTTTTGGTGTTCTTGCTATCAGTGCTCACCTAGTTTAGCTAAGTTATTGAATTAAAATTTAATGAAGGACCAAGTTTTAAATTCTGCCCCACTGCACAAAGCTTATAAATACCCTACAACGATACTGCATCGTCATAATAAATTATACATGTAATGGCGCTGCAAGTTATGTAAATAAAAAAACTTTGTTAAAGTTGTACTTTAACTGACATTGATTGTGTACAGTTGCAGACAACTTTATCAACTGATTCTGAGCTACAATAAAGGAGAAATATGTATTATCTTGTCTTGTTTATTCCCTGGAAGAATAAACTGAAAATCACCAAATTATCCTCCCTTCACAACTGTCTGAATATTAATTGCAAGCTTGAAGGGCAACAAAACACAGGCAGCATCACCAGGACTAGTAATTAATCTGTAAGTTTCAAACTCTGACATATTGTGTACACAGTGCTGAAGTGATAACCTAGAGAATGTATTCCTCCTTCGTTGCTGATGGTCTATGATCATTCTTGTATTTACATTCAGAATTTAAATTTTTCAGACTACAGACAGAATAAAATGCAGACCTTTATAAATTAACCCTAGGCTTCCATAGTGAAAAATTTTCACTTCCATAGTGAAAAATTCCATAGCAAAAAAGTCCACGCTATTTTTAAGCAATTTTGGTGCTTAGGTGTTAAAGAGGAATATTCCTTTTTTATGCATAAAATTAAAAATTGTGATTCAACCTATTACAAAATAAAATTGTGGATAAATCACCATCCCATTAGGTCAGTTCTTTGGTGGTTTTGCTATTATCCTTTACAACTGATTGCAGCATAAATGAAATTGGGCAATGCAGATAGCTCACAGAATGCTGACAAGCAAACACTTCCACTTTGGGGAAAATTTTTTCGTTTGTTATTATTGCATTTACTGCAGTATCTGCTATTAAGGATAATTTCCCTTACTCTGACTATTTGCACAAATTTTAGTCTTTTACAAGCACGCTGTAAAGGACTAAAAGAGTCTGCTGACAATACTCTCTAAGGAAAGCATTTCCCAAAGAGCTAGTAAGAAACAATGAGGACAGATATTAAAAATTACAATTTTCTCTAGTCTTTCTAATTTCTTTGGAGAAAAAAGTCTACTCCTGTATAAGTGGAAATTTGCTTCCCTCCCAAAGCTCAAACTTATGTGTAAATGATGTGGATACCTCAAATCTTGCAGGGAGTCTGCAACAGCGCTTACACATCAGTTACTCTGTGCATGTTGTTGTTGGAAAGTAGATCATTTTACTCATTAGAAAAGATGTAAATAGAGAAACGAAGCATCAATGTACAATCCAGCTCAGTAACTTCTTGTTTTGGAGTGCCTCTAACAGGTACTAGAGGTCTTGATTCTTGATTGATATGATTTTTCTGAGTAACAGTTCTCTTTTCAAAAACTGAGAAACATGCCATATAATTGGGTTGATGGCTACACACACACTAAATTTGTGTAGGTCTATATTTGTTTCATTTGCTCTACTCAGCCTGGCTAAATACAAAACACTCATAAACTGGAAGCAACAGATGTATTAGTGAAACAGAGAAAATAAATACCTCTTACATGCAAGGTGCACCCTGCCTTTTCATAACATTTCTAAGAATGTATGACAAGCACAGGTTTAATTATCTGCAGAAGATATTAGCTTAATCAGAACATAAAGTTTCTTACCTGTCTTTCTTAAGGTATATGACATAACACATTCAGGGTTCATTTGAGCTCCCTGCATGCAACTGTGTTGTAGTCGTGGGTACACAGATGGAGACTGCTGACTAAAAAATGTAGCATTCTGGGAGCATTATGCATGTACAACCTAGACTTTTGAACTCCAGGTTATCTGGGATAGAATGAATTTTGGATTTGCTGTCTTATAAAGTCCAATATCGCCAAAAGTTCTTCAACATAACAATCATTAAGCAAGGAAAATAATAGATAAAAGACATGACATGAAAGCATCATCAGATCAATTTATTGAACCAATCAGTGATAAGAGAATTCAGACTTTGAAAGCATCACAGTTCACTTATATTCAGGTAATTATTTAGTTCATCTTATTATAAAGTCAGAGGAAAACAGACTGTGTTCAGAACAGAGTATATCCTAGGAAAAGAAATATTCAGATACACATTCTTGGGATGGACTCATTCATCCTTCCAGAGTAAAACAGTGAAAGCTGCCACGTATCGCAGAAGTTCTTAAATAAACAACAGTAAAACTCTTATTTACAGCATTACAGATAAACTCTACTTTCACCAGGATATATGTAATGTGTTAAAGACTCCCTTTAGCAAAATCTTCTAAGGAGACCTCCCTTCTTGCTGGGTAATGGCACGGGGAACCAATTATGCCCTTACTCTCTATGGTGGCCAGCTAAGAGTTTCAGGCTAACACCTGTAGTTGCACTTTCTTTGCCCCTTCCCATGGGCAAATGAACTATGCAAGCCACTAAATCTTTTCATCTTTATCTTTAAGCTTCCTTAGGTAAGCTAGTTTCACCTGGCCCTTCCAAGACCTGGAGTTAGGGTGGAACATTTCAGCATTCCAGGACTGCTAAAGAAGAAATTCAAAAGGCATTCCTCCCACCTCCTCATCGCAGCCACCAGCAATTCAGTAACCTCTGGCCTGAGATGCTTTATATGAAAGTACCAACCAATCAGTATGACACTTCAGTACTATAACACCTCAAGTGATTATTTCTAAGTTTTAAGATCAGAAGTGCAAAGAAACTTTTGATAAACTTGTGTAAAAGTAATCAGAACAAGAACTATCTTGTTTGTAGTCCTAACTGATAAAAATTTGTCCATAAATGCTCAACACCTGATAAGAATTATCAGGTGGTCAACAATACCTTAACCTCCACAACAAGTCAAATAAGGTTCTTTCCCTACAGTTATATGTATATTCATTCCTGGAGAGCCTGGGTGTCAAACACTGTTTCTAGTGAGTAGAATTAATCTCATTTTCTCTCCATTATCTGCAGACGCTGTTTTAGCTTATTTATAAACAAATGTCTCTTTCTGTCTCTGATGTGCATATTCACGAGCACCTATTGTTACTATGAAAAAATCTTATAAAACTGGAACTAAAAGAGGAAGAATTTCTGATATTTTAAAGGTGTGGATAGTTGAGCAGTGCCAGAGGAAGGTGAGAAATGGGAGCTAATCCACCTTTCAAATATAGGAGTAGTACAATTCAGATCTCTAATGCTATGTAGAGATAGCACTTAGCACTTGTTTTGCAAGAATAAGGTTTTCCCTCTGTCAGCTTTTGACTCTAGTCTTTCATTTTCTTTACTTTCTCGCAAGCACCTCGGAACAAAATATTTTATTTCACGGTGAATGGAACCTTTTGTGTCAAACTAAATGAAATGTTTCCGTCTCTCATTTCAGCAAGCAATATTATATTAATTACTATTGGAATAATTTTCTCTTTCTATTTCTCTTCTCCTCCCCTTAATTTTATAGTGTGATTTGGCAAGGAAACATCTGACATGACTGCACAGGGTGTGACGTTCCTCTCTCTCGTTGACTGGTTTCTGTCAGATTTGACAGTCAGAGTTTAAAGCTGCTACATGAGCTTTTGAAAATTAGTATCTCACGAGATGGTAGAGACCATATTAGAATTTTCACAGAAGAAAAGACAGACAGTGATCAGTATTTGACAGCCACTACTGTACTGGTCAACATATATTTACTATCTGGTCAATTTGCACGTGTTGTCATCTAGACCAGCTACAGCACGTACAGAGTCGCTCACCTGGTGAGTAAACCAGAAAGCAGGCTGAGATTCAACAGACTGACAATAGGATGAGTATGGTGCTCAGGAACACAGAAGAGGTCTATAAATATCTCAGTGATGACTGAGTATCTTGCAGTGGGATGGGAGAGTCTCATAAAATCATAGGATACAATATCTCTAGTTGGAAGGGACCAGTAAGGTCGCTCCTCACAGAACTATCTAATACATAAGACATAAACCCATCATAAACCAAGTCTCTGTTGTTTCTTTACCTGTAAAACTCCTTGTTTTAGACTATCAAAAAAAAATGTACTGTTTACACAACTCTCAAATTCTACACACCTCAAATATTGAAAAATGAACAGGTATCAACTGGGAGAGGGATTCACATCACAGTAACATCTCTGGGTCTGACTTAATTTCTGCCTCTGTAGAGTTATTTTATCTGCAGAAGCAGGGAAAAATCATCTGCTGTCCTGAAAGTCTCAGGCACAGTGCTTCCTCATACATACAGATGAGTTTCCAGATCAGTCCAATCCTCCTTTCCGTGAAACCCTACTGCACTGATTAAGGCATTGGCCTGCATTCACTAAAATTTCCATCTCTTTGTTCTCCCTTAAAAAAAATTGAGGCTGACCATGAGTAAAGAGGCCACCAACTGCCAAATGTGAAATATCTGCCTTGAGGGCACATGACTAAGCCCAAGTTCATAGCTCAGGTAACATATCCAATCTTCTTGGATCCACCTGATCAGACGTGTCAGTTTATTGAGGACAGTTGTCTGTGTCTGCCCTCTGTATTCAAATTCCTCCCACACCACAGAAGAATTACATGGGAATGTAGGCTCTCTTTTTTGAAAATACTTTCAGGCTGTGTATAAACCAAGGTGTAATGAAGGTCCTTTGTTGCTATGTTCTTGAACCTGCAGTTCTGCTGGAAAATTTTATATATATGCATTCCTCTTTTCTTCTCTGATTCGCAACAGGAATGGGATTCTTTAAAGAGTTGTTCTCTTTTTCATGCAAATCTTACCAAAGTCATCCCATACACCTATGAACTGTAAAAAATATACATTCTTGGCTTACATGTGAACATTATTGTGCTTAATTATCCTCCCTCAGGCTAAGCAGCACATCACATTACTGTACAGATAATCCTTGCAATATTTAGAATGCTTCTCAATAAGGATGCAGACTTCACAAACTGAGTATCTTTTAGGGACAAAAGGCAAGAATAAAACAAGGAAAAAATCCCATGGTATTGGTATGTGTTTATGGATCCAAATGTCTGATTGAATGGCTAGCAGAAAAAACCATTCATGATTGGAAATTGATTGTATTTTTTTTTCAAACAGAGCTGGAGCTTTCCTGGGGTTTAACCTGTCATTTGCATAGGTTAATTTTAAATGGCAGTGCAAATTTAGCTTGAAAAGATAATTATAATATTTCACCTCCTTTCATCTCAGGTTATGTAAATGAGACTTTAATCTTTTTGCAGTTCATATTATATTAATAAGTTAAAAAAAATCTTGATTTATGTTATGCTGTCAATCACTTTATAGCAGCGGACGCAAACGAAAGCATGCGGGTACAAATCAGGCTAATTTCCAACTATTCTCTTATGCCTTTCTTTTTATCTATAGGGTTATGGCACATATTGCAGATAAGGGAGTCAACAGAGAGATAGTTTTAACAGGTATCTTGTTAGACTGACACGTCATTTTTATCAGTAGTAAATTAATTCATCTCTCTGATAACCAGGCTATTTCTTAGACAGATGGTTCTTTATGCAGTATTTCATTGTCTAAGACTTCACAGTTCTGCTCAGGATCAACCACCTCACACACATATACTTACAACTGCTAGAAGTCTTCCTTATCTCACTCATTTTGGTTGTTCACAATTAGAGTAAGAACCAAATCATTTTGCTCTGGTTTCCCCCTTCCGTTTTCATACAAGTTACGGTCTTATTGCACATCTCAGAGCTCCTGCACGTTGCATCCTTCAAATATTGTTCCAAGAGTAGTGCAACTCAGCTGGAAGCAGGATGGGCCAAGGCACTAATGTCCTAACTTTGTTTTCAACTGACACTTCTATTCCAAATATGTGAAATGCATAAATATAGGTCCAGTTCCTAATCATCACCATCAGGTGACACTTCTTTACCCGTATGTAAACTTTGTTCCCCATTTCACAGCTGAAATAATTTCTGACCATCAAACTATCACTGCAGGAATCAATGCTGGGCGGTTTTCTTGCTATCATTCGAGTTCTTTGTTCTACAAGACACAGATAATGCCCGTTTCCTTCAAGAGAAATACTGCAGAAATTATTTCCTGAGGGAAATTGGGTAAAGGTCTCCTGTCTCTTTGGATCACTTCAGAACTCCCTCTATAACTTCAAAAGAGAATCCAGGCAGTAAACCAGTTCTGTCTCACAGAATCCTATGTTTACTCCTAGCAGAAAGTAGACTTGGATAATGTGATCAGGCCAAGATGTGACTCCATTCACACAGCTTCTCTGAGTCTGAAGAAATGTAAGGGCTTTAATGAACAAAACCAAGACTTTCTTTTTTATATATCCCTAATCATTTCTGTAAGATTTTAATGCGCAGAAGTACTCGCACATTGGTATCAGCAGCAGCCTAAGAATAATGTCTCATTTCACCATAACACATCTCTTACGAGTTAAAAATCCACTTTGGGGGATTTTTGTCCCATAGTTTCATCAGGCCTTGATACACCCACTTATCACCTAAAATGTTTGTAGTATGATTCTTAATGCATAAATGGCAATACTAGAGAATTCGAATAATCCTCTAACTGCCTGAACATATTTGCATTCAGGACACTGCCTGTTTTAAGATTTTCAAAAGTCTGTTGTTCTCTAAAACTAGCCTTACACATTATGGTACCCTCACATTATTTTCTCTGCCAGCTCAAACTAAAGCAAAGGAAACCACAATTTTAATCCTTCTGATATGTTTTAAAATTGCTCTCGATAATTATTGTCCAGTCCTTGAAAAGAAGATTTCTCACTGACAGAAAATGACAGACTTTCTACAGCAGTGCAAGATAACCAAAATCTGAAAAAAAAGTATAATCTAAGAGAAAGAAAACTAAAATATGAAACTATACGGACAGATTCTCTGTTGTTATAACTAAAAAATAAATTTTGTTGGTAGAAAATGTGGCTTATGATTTATGTATGAACCTTACCTAAGCCAGCCTTCATCCCTCTCGTACGCCAAACTCAGTCTTTCTTCAGATTTCAAGGTGTTTTCTATATCATTTTATAGATTTCAAGGGAAAAAAGTAAGCAGAAATGCTGAAATGAATCACAGAATCATAGAATGGTTTGAGCTAGAAGGAACCTTAAAGATCATCCAGTTCCAACACTTCTGCCGTGGGCAGGGAAAAATCACCAAGCATATTCTTACATGTTTTGTATCAGAATTTTTTTGATCACCACCAGACATTGCAGTTGGCACATATCCAAACTACGTCTCTAGTTTGTAACTTGCTTTTTACTGTGCCCTTCCAAAATAAACACTCCTAAAATTTTCACAATGGTTTTCTTAAGGAAGTAATTTCATAAAATGTAACACGATGTTGTGTTTCCTCACTGTGTGTGGGGAGGTTCCACCTAATTGTTTTTCCTTCATCTTCTCCCACACATGTACAAATATATGCACTCTTCCTCTCATGTTTTCATAAATGTGCAGTGTAGAATTACTGCACTGACAAGAAAATAGAAATAATTAAGTCCTCTACTTTACCACTAGATCATCCAGGTCACATTTCTATGCTCCACTTACAGTGTAATAGAGTATTATTGGACCCTTTGACTTATTAGGATCAATAGGACTACTGATCGACATAGTTGATATTACATTTGCAGAAAAGCATTTTTCCCCAGTGAAAATGTGAATTGGATTCTCTTGTTCTGTTCCCTCTCTTGTTTTCACATGAAAGCAATGACAATTTTTAAAAATTAAATAGGGTTTTCCTGAGCTGCTACTCAAATAAGATTTTTTTTCTCCTGAAGGCTAAATGACGTATATTCACTAAACTTTGTCTTTCAGCCATGCAAAACAACCTAGTTTGTATGAAACCTCTTCCAAGGCCTAAAATTCAATGTAATGAAAAAAAATGTATTTTGCCTTCACATATGAGGTGAAACAAAGTACAAAAATTAGAAGTTCAGCTTTGGTAACAACACTAAAATATTCAGGAATGTAAAAAGGAGAGAAAGCACATGCTAGAACTTTACTCCATGGCTTGCAGTGAAAGTGTTTTACAGTAAAAGGTTGTTTTACTCTTGGGAATTAGTCTACTCTCTGTTTTTAATGTGTTACATAGTCTACTCCAGAGTAGTAAAATAGTAATTCCAGTACTGAAAGCATTTTTGTTATTTGTTTGTTCTCTAAAGAACAAATTACCAGTTTTCACCAGGGAAAAGCTGCAGGCTGAAAGGCTCAAATATTTAGTGGATCAAGTTGGGGTTTTTTCCCAAGAAGAAATTCTTGTTGCTCAGAATTACATCAAACGACAAGCCAGGAAAGTAAACAATCTTTGATGTAAAAGAGATTAAGAAAAGAATAAAATAAAAATTTAAACACCACATTCATAGAAGCAGAGTCCCCTTTTTCAAATAAAAATCTGTACCTTTTATGCTTATCACACAAGTTCTTTTCTTGAAGCTAATCAGACTGTAGGTAGTGTATTGAATAGGTACACAATAAGCAGCTGTCACTTTACTAAACTAATACCCATTAGACAAAATGGTAGTAAGTACATCAATCTAATGTAATAGCAAGAATGTCATTGAAATAGAAAGTTGTCACAGGATCAATGTCCCCTGCCTTGAAAATAAACATTGTGGTTTCGACTCAGCACTTATCAAGCAGCAGGAGACCATTATCCTGTGATAACATCCTATTCTATTGACATTATCTGTTAACTAGAGATACTCAGATAGCGGAAAATCAGCTTTGTTCACTTTGAATGAAAAAAAGCAGTCATTTTACATCTGGTATACATAATTACTGAGTGTTTGCATTTCCCACAAACTTGAGTGACTTTAAAAATACAGAAATGATTAAAACATAGTTTACAAAATATACCACTACTTATACGGCCACTGAACGTTCTTAAATGAGCAAGAGGTAATGAAGTCATTAGAATTATAGTTACCTCCACATTGCTTCCTACTGCTGTCATTTGCTCATCAAATTGTTGAGCTATGATTTTTCCTTGGCTAACCCCTATCTAATATTTATTCTGACTATCACACAGTCTTTCAGGTTTTTTTTTCATAAAGAAGCTGGGGTGTGGGAAGTTGGTTTTTTTTTGCTTTGGTTTTGAAGTAAAAACTTTTCCCAGATCTGTTCTAATTAAGCAAGTACATCAGTACATTTTGACTGATAAATGAAGTATTGCTGACCCAAGGATGAAATCTTCCTGCCACTAAGCCCTACGTGCATCTCAGCAAATCACTGGAGCACTGCCAGACCTTTTACGAGCACCTGATACTTTTCCTAATTCCAGCTCACATTCACAATTTAGTTACTAAATAACCTCATAGCTGAGACTGCTATCTAGAATGCATATCACTCATTCAAGGCTTTATGTTATAAACCAGGACCTTGGTCTCCCCTGACCATCATCCTTTCACTCATGGGTCCATAGTCGCTGACACTCATTATGTATTGCCTTTTGAGGTCTTTATTTTCCCCCCCTTTCCTGTGATTTTTACACTTAGAAAATAAAAGATCTTAAATCCCACTCCTTGAAAGTACATAAGTTACTTAAAATGTCATTTAGTCTTTGAGAAAAAAAAAGATCCATCTCTTTAAAGCCTAAGAATCTTGCAATATTATTATAAAAACTAGAGTAAGATAAGTTTGCACATTCCAAAGTGAAGTGGTCATAATTTATTGCAAAGTTACCACTTTAAATAACAAATACAAAAGACTAGATCTAAGTATGGGTATATGATAGGACTGTTGTCTAGAAGGAGTAAGAACTACACGTTTTCCTGTGGAGCTGAAGTAGCTGGTCTACAGCACAAGAGAGTGTAGAGTATTGAAGTGGAACTGTTTTCCTCATTGGAAGTTTAAAGTCAGCTGTGTTCCTATGCACGCTTAATGTGTTTCCTACATTACTTGTAAATATTCAGGCAAGAAACAGTTGCAGAAATGGTGAATGATGAGTGAATTAAATTAAAAAATGAAAAAAAAAAAACAAAAGAAAAGGACATTTTATATAATGAAGAAAAGAAAATTTATGCAGCTGGTTAAGCATCCTTTTACTCTGCTCTATGTGGGCAAGTTGTCTCATGACAGCCCACATGACAACGCCACACTGCTTTATGTATGGCAGGTAAGCATGTTTAGCACAAGGATTTTGTCCCAGCTTTGTTAGCACTGGACAGACTGGAGCTTTCCTGTGAACTGGCTTACAATGTACTGTGCGAGTTTTTGACTTTCCTTCACATCTCCATGACTACTTGACATTTACTTGAGCTTTTCTTAAGCCTGCACACTACTTTCTTCTGTTCTTCCCTACTTCCAACTCTCGCTCTCCAACTCATATCTAAACCAAGATATATTGTTGTCGTCTGCTGCCCCACAGAACTTGTTTCGTAGCGTGCTGATGTCCCTAATCTCATGACAGAAGAGGTGCAGGCCTACCATCTGCATCTCACTGCCTCGACTGGGACCACACTTAGATATCTCTTTCTTGCACTGCTTCAGCTGAAGCTCTCCAAGTATCTTCAAAGGGAGAGGGAAAACAATGTAGGAATGAGAAGAGTCCATGGTAACCGATAGGTAAACTGTAAGTATTCTGTCCCCTAGAGCCTCCACTGAAGCAATGCTCCATGGCCTAAACAGAAGTCAGAGGCAAATATGGTACCCTGTTCACACCGGAATCCCCACAGAAAACACCATCAAATAGTATCTTGAATTTGCTCCTGCTTTTTGGGAGCTTTCCTTGCTGGTCAGCCCTTTCTGTTAATTATAGCAATTTTCAAGCTGTGATGAAATATATAATATTTATAGTGAGTATATATATTGAGTAGATTCTACCTGAAGTTGAAAATTTATCGTTGGAGATTAATTACTGAATATATGCTACTGTTGTTCGTTATTCTTCAAGACAGACAAGCCACAGTAACAGATTTTGTTTCACCAGAGAAGAAAACACGTTCTCTGATAAAGGCATAGGGAAGAGGGTGGGTGATGCAGGAATGAACCTACAGATGTGACAGATCTCATAACTTGCTTGTTATTCTAGTACATCCCAACGTATACACTCTCGTCCGCAAGGCACTAAAGAAATCAGCTTGATTGATACATAAAGCACAGTAGAACAATCCCAGGCATACACGAGAAGAACATTTAGATCTTTCCTACTTCACAGAGTAACACAGAGGCTAAAAATTGTAAGTTTCAAGTGTTTCATACATTCGGATACCATAATGTTGTACAAGCTAATCTATGTATCCCTCCTGGGCCTTATTACCACAGAGGTACAACAGAGAAGGACAAAGGGTAGCTAAAATCTGTTGCAATTACACACATTCAAGCAATTAGGAGCAAGCTCTGTTTGCCATTTGTGAGATCGCAGTAAGCATTGCAAGTGAGAGAAATACCTGTACTCCTTGGCATATTTTTGCTCAGTATCTCAGACCTCAAAGCAAAATTTAGGAAATGAGTAGTTACTAATATGCAGTACCATATAAAATGAGGTCATAGCTGCGTTTATGTTGCACATGGGGTTTTTTATCAATACAATTTTTTTGTAGAATTGGTAGAGCTATGCAAAAACATAATCAGAAATATTAATCAGGATTATAAAGGGAGATTCCTGTGAAAATATTTCATTTGGTTTTCAGTGGGAGAGCAAAGGAAACATGGTTTGTAATCACTAGGTTTCATGGTGGGTTCTAAAACGCTGAACAAAATTCTTCAGCATGTGGTACTGCTTCTTTCCCAAAAGGGAATGGTTCCTGGAAAGTACAGCTCTAAAATAATCAGTGGCTAAAATGCTTGGACATTCTTGCCTGGCTGCGAGACTTTTATAGATCTTCTTTAGATCAGAGATTTAGGCCAGAATTTCCCACATGAGGTTAGTGCCTTTGGTGAACAGGCCACTAGCTACTTTGAGGTAGATCTCTTGAGCTCCTTCTTGGATCTGTTCTACTCTACAAAATTGAACGTTCATTTAACCACATTGAGAGGCAGCCTAAGTTTTTATGACAGTGATCAGAGCATTTTAAGATGCAAAAAATTGTTGTACTTGTTCAATGGAAGTTTGATTAGTTATTCAAAATGGGACAGACCCAAGAAGGGCTATGTATCCCTGGAAACAGTACGGCAGTAATGGCCCTCAGATGCCTGAAGTTCAAGTCTGTAATTAGAATGAATTGAGACAAATTTTTGTAGCATCATTTGCAGTGAATGCCCTAACGTTTTGAACATTTCCTATTAGTGTGTACACATGTGGTTCTCGCTGCTTTTTCATAAGTAACTTTGAAAGTTCACCTCTTAACATTAAAAAGGAAAAAAAAAAAAGAAAATCTCTACCTCTTCTAATCAAGCTCCTTTAGTCACTAAAGTCTGTCCTAACTCCAGACCACACTTTTCAGAATTACACTGCTAACAGAACATGTACAGCAAAATTCTCTCTTCTATTCCAGCAAGTTTATCATACTGTTTCAGTGTTTCTGCAGCAAACCTGTCCAGTGATCAATCATGATTACCAGCCATATATAGTACACACAGCAGAAGAGATTAATTTGGGACAGGCTACAGTAGCATGTTAATTAGTGATTTGCTGAAACAGCATTTGTGCATGGCTCCTTGAAACTGCAACATTTCCATTGGCACAATTGTCTCACCTTAAGTACAGCACCTTACAAATGATGCAGCATTTTATCAAATTAATTGGCCTGTTACATTAATGCATTCTGGAAGGAGTCTGGTTTTGCCTAGAAAACCTGGATAACTTGATTCTTCATAACGTATGCTGCATTTTTCCATGTTTCTTAAATATTACTAAATACTTTTTACTTTTTAAATTCACATGGCAGAGCAGTAACTTTTTCAAGTGATTATTATGCTTAATAAGGTAGGATACATAGTAGTAACCTGGTAGCCTTTTGTTGTAGTATATATTAATCATACCTCTCTCAATATCAAGAAATTTTGTAACCATATTATTTATGATGCTGAGTCTCTTTGGAGAAAGGAGATCAGAGCAAGAGTAAAAAATTAAAACTCCAGAGCCAGTGGTAAGTTTCAACCTCTACCATCCCAGGAAATACTAAAACCAAAATCCAACAATGTAAATATAACTGGGTTTGAATTGTTGTTTTGGTTTGGTGGTGGTTTGTTTTTTTTCATTTATCACCTCCAGGAACAGAGGCTGATCTTGAAACTACTGAAGAGAACAATACAGCCCAAGCAGCCGTATCCCAAAGGCATTTATAGACTGAAGAATCAATAACTAATAACCCATTGGCTATGCATGCAAAATAACAGCCCGTATGCAAGAAGTGGTTAAATACATTGCAACATTTTCCTTGAGATAAGGCTATTGGCCTCAAAAAACGTCTGAAGAGTGCCAGAGCAGTCTTACAGTAGGACTTCACACAATATCTGGCTGAATTGGTACTGCTGGAAACATCCCAAACTGTGCTGTGGTATTCCATTTTGCTCCTTCACTGATACTCGTAGTAGACCATATCTACAAGAGCAGACTTGATCTCAGGTCCTAAACAAACATGCATTACCAAACAAATTACACTTTAGTAGAAGACACAAGAATTAGAGCTCATAAAGTTGTTTTACAGATATTTTCTTAAAGGGTACTTACTTCTGCTGAAAATGGTGTTGAATCAAACGTATGCTAAGTAGGGTGTTTTCCTCAATGTTTTGCCACAATTATGTGCAAAGCAGAGGGAAAGAAGAGTCTTTCCATCTTAATTTCTTTCCTGAGATTCCTTCATTTTTTCCTTCAGAAGCAACAGAATTCAAAATTCTGTGAGAAACATTTTATGTGGGGAAAAAAATAAAAAGCATAAATTTCCCCTGAAACTGGAAAAGGGTGAAAAATAAAAATGTTGACAAAATTCTAAAAATTTAAACAGTCAAAACTATTTTTCTTCTACATTTTTAATTGAAGCTGTATCAGCCTTCTCCACAAGAAAGATACATAGAAAAAGAAGTCAGCAACTGAGTCCAAACTAGCTCCTGCTATTTCATATAATGAAAAAAAAACAACTACAAAACCTTAAACTGAGTGCTCTGGAGAAAGTCTTGGATATTTGAAGCCATGATTCAACATTTATTAGTACTTAATAGATTTATAGTCTGACCGAGTGGTGGAACAAATGTGATCTGGATCAAGTGCAAGTACACAATTACATATTTCTCCATCCACCCACACAGTAAGCAATACAATGCTTATGCCAAAACTATGCCTGTTGTGGGAGGACAGACGCTTAATGATTGAACAAGAACTGCTGAGACAGCAGAATAAGCTTATGCTGTTCCTGTGCCTTGCTTTGCATTTGAGCGATTTTTTGTTTGTTGCTCTGCACTCAAAAGCCAGATTTACCATCTTCTGGAGCTGCAGCCTGAGGCACTCTGTTCATCACATCAGATGGGGCACAGATAATCAGCAAATTATTACTCTTCAAGCATCTACTGACAAAGCCACCTTTGGAAAGAAGATATACCTAGGCTTAAGGCACGTTAAATGTCTGCCTTGTTATTGACACTGCTAACAAGAGGCAATTTCAATCAATTCTGACAATGTCTTTTGTGCTACTGATGCCCATCAACTGAAAAATCATCTGAGAGCAAAACAGTTGACAGAATTCAAGCAACTATTTAAGAGAGAGTTTTCAGAGTCTAATGTCATTCTAAGCTCAACTTGGCCCTTTCCTGATATCCCTCCTATACAATTTTTATACAAAATGCTTTGATGCAGATTTGCTCAATTTTTAAGGCAAGCTTCTGCAGTACCGGCTCACTTTTCACCACACCTAAGGCAAAACCAACCTTGTATTTATATGCATCTGTACTATCATCCCTATTTCCCTCCAAAAGACAAACAAGATTTTCTAGAAGTAATGAATTGATTGGAAAGAAACCCTACAGTTTCTCAGTACAATTAAACACAAAAGCAAGTATTGTCTTTCTGCTAAATAGCTGTACTGTACACAATCACTTGCATGCAAGTTAACTTATTCAAAAGGTACTTCTATGTGGTTTCCAGTGCATGAAAGACACAGCTTCATCAACTGTCCACTCGATACAGAATTTGTACAACAGCCCATGGATTAGTTTCCTCAATTCATTACCTGTGCTCAGAAATACCCAGTCACCTCCAAAAAGTGTCTGCCTACTGAACTGTAAGCCATGGCCATCATGAAATTCTAAAAAGATAAGCTAAATACAATAGAAAGTGCAGAGAATTGCTTCAGTTATAAAATGTTAGGCTCTTAAGTAAAATTGGAGGTGCAAATTCACCTCACCTAGAATTTTAGGGTTGAAGAATATAGAAAACATCACAGTTGGAAGGCTTCTGTAATATTTATTAATTATAGTTAATTTTCATATAGTAGTCACTAGCCTTCTCCTTAAGTGGCAATTCTAATATGAAATATCTATCAGGTACAAAAGATGACTTATTGAAAAAAAAAAAAGAACAAACAAAAAAACAGAGGGGTGATTTGGTGATTTCAAAGTACACAAGTCCTAATGTTTAGAGATTCACTATTTTACCTAACACAATTCCAAAATTATGATAGGCAAATCCTACTAAATGCCTAGCTCCCATCTACATTTCCACAATATCAGCAAAGCACAGAAACCATCCGTTCCCTTGAGAAAGTATGGGAAAGGCCCTTTTATTATCAGAGACAGGAAAAACACCTTGAGTAAAGAAAACCAAAATAGTAACACTAAAGTAGAGCAACTTAGTAATCTGCTTCTGCCTTATAACTAAACTCAGCATGAAATTGTGGGATTCAGAAGAACATGTTTTTTTCTGAATTAAAGGTGACATTTCCATAACTCTTTCATTAGTCTTAAAATATTTAAAAAAAAGAAAGGAAAAAGTCATAACAAACATTTCCCTCGTCTATGTCTGTCAGAAGCCTGACTAAGAATTAGTGTTATGTAGTTTATTTTCAGTTTATTCCACTGAAGGGGTTTTGGATGCTATCTTGCAACAGTGTTGGAGAGGTTTTTTTGAGAGGTTCAAGGTAAAATGGGGTTAATATGTAACACCTTTTGATTATATGATATGTAGTCTATATATCCTCCAGGCAGGGAGGATTTAAAAGGCTTTTAAAAACACATTGTGTAACAGAAGTGGTGAAGGACTCTAAGGTTTGTTGGGTGTCGATGTAGGTGCAGAACATAGCTGACACATTGCTATCACAAATTTATCGCCGAAGATAACAAGCAAATGGAAAAACAAGAATTTCAATATTACTAGCATATTTACCAACTTCTGCATTTTAGCAGAACCCAGTCTTGACTGAAGACACAAAAAGACTTTTCTTATTTCACAGAAAACCTTCTTCACCATCGCCCCTCCAACAATGAGCAAGAAAAGAAATATTTTCCTGATCATAACCATGGTGACACAAATATTCTTCCATCCATAGTCACCAGGAGATCTAGGGTTAGAGTCTCAGCTATTGCTGGAAGGCGCTTGAATTTCAGTTTTCTACATCACCACTAAGCTGTCAGTTTGAGCGGAAGGGGATTCCATTGTACATGTACCACTTCATGCACGACAATCATTTTGAACACATTTGATCAACCATCACCTACGAACTCCTAGGGAATAGGAATACCTATTTAGTCACCCAGATATGACGTTTGGAGTCAGACTTAATTAAAAGTATGCACAGATCCAAAATATGAACCTGCTTGGGGTATCTGAATTGCACTGACAGCAATGCTGGTTGGACATTACCATTTAAACTAGCACTCGATGTTTCACTTGGCACTAGATATTACACAGCTATATTTCTATAAAAATAGATGTTTTCAAATATTTTTATAAAGCTTTTATTTCTGTGATAGAATTTTTGTAACCTGCACCGAGTCTTTATTATCTTGAGGAAGGGAGCTATAAAACTGCTAGTGTTAAAATCAATTTATTCTCAAGTCATCATCCACTAGCAATTGCAACCTTGCTCACTGCTGCCTTCAGTTCAGCACTGACAATTCTATAGGAGTTTCGGCAAAATGCACTTTTTTTCCCCATTCTCAATTACAGGTTTCTGAAGGAAAACTACGCTGACAAACTGACACTAGAGAGACCTTTCAGCAAGTTATCCCAGAGAGGGTCAACTTTAGTCTCTGAAGTACCTAGAAATGTATTGTACATGCCTCTACCATCATAATAACCAACAACACTGCTGCTAGGTATAAAATCTATGGTATTCTCTGATATTAGCCTTCACAGTGCTCCAAACATAATATATTGAATGCCATTTATGATGAAGTGCCAGTTGGAAGTGGTAAGAACAGGAACAGTAGCATTGAGGAGCTTATGAAACCTTCCGGGGGGAGGGGAAGAGAGCCTCACAGATACACAGATAAAATTGAAGATCTAAAAACATGATATTCTACCCAGGTGGTATCTACAGTGCTGCAGTGATGATAGGCAGGAAAATCACAGAAGTCTCTGCCATACACACAGAAAATGCTTCTGGGCATTGTGCAAAAACAGCTGCTCTGCTCTTCATTTGAGGGCAAAGCCTTTCGCCCGTTGCAGTACTTTTGCAATTGTTTAGGTTATTATGCAAAGAAATCTCAGTGTTTGGTAGAAAGTCTATAGCAGAAAAATATAAAAAATACTCAGTTTCAAACTTTAGCTTGGAAGATTGTTCTAGGACTTGGATTTGAAGCAGGATCCTCAGTTCCAAAGGTCCATGCCCTCTTCACTATGCTGATAGCTGTTTTGTAATAAATGTGTCTTTCTCCCCATTCCCTCTCTCTCCGTTGCAAACCTGAGATAACATCCTGACAATATTTTTGACAAAACTTACAGCTCTGCTCTCACTCTCTTCCATTTAGTATGCCTCCACAGAATACTGGCTGTGCTTTAAACCACAGAGTTGAGCTCACATGGTAAGCATTTTGTTGACAGAGACATAAGTAGTTTAGGAGAATTTGTTTAAGAAGTAAGGTACACATTTAATTTTCATATGCAAATACTATGCTTCTTAAAAAGTCATTCCAAAGATTTCAGATTGTCTCCAGAATAGAAAATATCTTCTCAAACTTGTAAAAAAGTATCAACTTTGCCTTTGTTGTGGAAGACAAAGTGAGGTATAAACAGAAACAGCAGAGCAGATGAAGTCAGATTAGTTTCCTAAGGAGTCCTACCCTCTCCTCTTGGGTACATTTGTTTGAGTTTTAGGATTAGCAGTTTACAAAATCCACCAAGGTAATGTTAGAATATTGAAGTGCAAGAGGCTATCCCACCAAAATGTTAAAATGCTCTCCAAAGTTGCTTAGAAACAGTCATGAGAATGAATTCTTACCGTACAGCATAGTAAGAAGTTTCACTGATATTCAACAGTGTAAGTAAACAGATTTCAGCTCATTGCTTTTGAGTATCAGTTCACTACAGCCAAACACTTACTTTCTTCTTCCAGAGCTTAAGTGCCATTGGGAAATGAAAATTCTAACACTGAAATGTTCAAGATAGTTTTTTTCAGCTCAGATTTATTTCTGTTCTCTAATTACTTGAAAAAAAACAAAACCCCAAATAGACAAAATTCCACCAGCTAAGGAATAATAATGTCTTTGGAAAAAAATAAAAAAAAACAAACAAAAAACCCCACAACCAAGAAAACAGTTTCCACAAATTGGAATGCTAATTTGCTTTAACATAATGCAACTTAATGACTTTGAAAAGATCACTGTGGTTAATAGACCTCTTGTGAAGAATCAAGTCATTTTTTTATGTGCTGAACACTGGAAACTGTGACCAAATATTCTCAACTTCCCTTCCTCCTCTTTGTGAAATTTCTTAAGCAAGGGAAATGAACAGAGATCCCATTTTAGCAATTAATATCTTTTCTCAAAAATCTCCTATTTCACAACTGTATTGGGTGAAGGCTGGTGCATAGTGAGACAAGCAAGGAAAAACACAGACTGTATTGCTGTGGGTACTACCCGAAGAGAGAGAGAAAAGTCAGTGAGAACCTAGAAAGCAGTGAGGAGAGGAAGAAATTGTTTCAGATACAAAGACTGTTTGATTGGGGCTTTGTCAGTTATGAGGAAAAAAAAAAAGAAACAACTTATTAAATGTGAACTGATACAACTCACAAAATAGTGAATTCCAATGGGCCCTGTTAATTCAGGAGTGCTCTTATAAAAAGAGCACTCTGTGAGTTTCACTGCAAGAAAGCACCAGGGATGCATTCCTGGCCAGTTTCAACTTGTACAATAATTAACTACCTCTTCTTGCAAAGCCCAAGCAACCTGATAGCTCATAACAGATCCTATGCATCCTTTCACTGCACTGCAGAAAACCCTCTCTCTTCTATGTGAGTGCTAAGATGTCAAGTACAAAATCAGCCTACAGGATAAGCACTGAATCTTTAATTACATAGAGAGAGAAAAAAGATCCTGTCAAGGTTCATTGATCCTGAATATGTAATAATGCCATTCAGAATTACCTCCTAATGCTGGCAAGCCTTGTTCCCAAAATATAACAACTAGCATTCTCACAGGTCCCATTTGTGGAGATCATAAGGTGACCACTAAGAATCTGGATTCTCTCACTACCTCTTAACCATCTAATGCCTAACACTTCCTGAACACAGACTGCTCTTGTTCTGGAGGACTTTGGCTTGGTCTTTCTAATGACTGATTTTATTGTGGGTCGGGGCAGGTGATGCAAAGAAATCCATGTCTACGGATCCTTATTAACCAAACAGGGGACTCTAGTGGAGTATGTCACACTTCTACCCTTCACAAGACCAGTTCTTCCTTTCTTCTACCACAAGATCAAAAGACATCTCCTGTGTATGCCCAGGAAGTAAAACCAGGTTAAAATACATGACAATGGCTATGCTCAAAGGTACCCTCACATCCGTTTCTCAATCTATGCAGTAAGTTTCTCTATCATAGGTAATTTCTTGAAGATTCACACATTTGTGTATTTTAACACTTTTCTCCGCATTAAGGATCTGATACTTACCTGCTCTTGAGGTTACAGAAATAGGACAAGGGGTAACAGTTTTAAGTTGAAGGAGGGTAGATTTAGATCAGATATTAGAAAGGAAATTTCTACCATGAGGGTGGTGAGGCACTGCAACAAGCTGTCCAGAGTGGATGCCCCATCTCTGGAGGTGTTTAAGGTCAGGTTGGATGAGGCTTTGAGCAACCTGATCCAGTGGAAGATGTCTCTGCCCATGGCAGAGGATTTGAATCTAGATGATCTTTAAGGCCCTTTAAGGCCAAACCATTCTATGACTCTACGAAATGAAACTTTTCTCAAAAATGGATAAAATGACAAGCATTTATCAGTACCATGTTTCTGGTTGAGTTATTAAATTGATGGTATAATCCACTAGTTGCAGAGGATCATGCAACTTAAACATGTGTATCTGGGGAAAGAGGTACCATTTTATTCTGTATTTCTAAGTGGCAAAGCTTAATCACAATAAAAGAAGTGACTGAGAAATAAGATTAGAATAATTTCTCCTTTCAGCTATTTTTGTTTTGAAACTCATTTCAGTTATTTTTGACAGCTGGATGACAGTCTCCATGTCTAAGAGCAAGATCTGAGCTCTGAAATTATTCCAGTAACTATAACCTCCCTGCAGCACCAAACAGACTTCCTGTACACTCAGGAGTAGCTCCACTTCCTACAGCAGTAGCAGCCTACATCCTCTAAAGTGAAATGCTGGTCATGCTCCTCACATTGGTAGTCCTACACCCTCTCTGTGAAGGATAATACCCTCACCAGAATAAGGCAAAGTTAAGAAAACAAGGTCAGGTTCAATAGGTTGAGAGGATTAATTCATAGAATCCTCTGGTTGGATCATCAAGTCCAACCGTACCTGTCCCCTTACTAAACCATGTCCCTCAGAAGCTCACCTGCCCATTTTTTAAACACCTCCAGGGATGGGGACTCAACCACCTCCCTGGGCAGCTGTTCCAGTGCCTGACCACCCTTTCAGTGAAGAAATTGTTCCTAATGTCTAGACTGAACCTCCTCTGGTGCAACTTGCAGCCATTTCCTCTCATCCTATACCCTGTCACTTGGGAGAAGAGACCAGCACCCACCTCGCCACACTCTCCTTTCAGGTAGCTGTAGACAGTGATGACATGGATATTCATGGATGACAATACTCGGAGAAAATCTCATTAAAGATTAAAACATCCATCCACAACTGTTATCACAACTGCTATGAGATACCTATCAATGGTTGTTGCTGTGAACTAAGATTCTAAGAAGCTGAAGCAGCCTGCAGAGACCAGTAGGCATTTTAATTTCATTTCAGTGAAGGATGTGAAGAAAAAAAAACAAATGTACTCCTTCTCTCTGATGGAGTTTTATTTTTGTTCTTATTTCATTGTCCTCAATTTAAAATGAGAGTCATTCCAACAGAAAATATCTGATTGCTCTTTGAATGCAGAGAAACAATGCAGAACAGATTAGTCAGGTGATTTGCTGGTACTGGTACCCATTTCTGTAATCTTTTGTCAAAAAAGTATTTTCAGAAAACAAGTAGGATCTGTCAGGTCCTCAACATTAGTCTCTAAAAATATTTCCACAGATTAATTAACTCAAATGTCATTCTCTCATAGCTGCATGCACTCTACAGAAGAGCACTTGGTAGCTGCTGTGTGTTTTGGATCAAACAAAGCTCTGCAGGGATACAATCATAACTCCAGTAAATTACTGCTGCAGTAGAATGCTACAGAATAGCTTTCCAGATATATTCTGGGGAAAATCTCAACCCAAATGCATTCTCAGAGCAAAATATTTGCCATGACTCCTTCTTCCCCATTAGAGGCAATCTGTAGCTGCCTTTCTATATGCATTCTGAGGACAAAAGATGCTACCTTTTAGTAGACATGGGACTCCCACTTGGGCTATTACACCTTGGTAGAAATACTTTATTTCAGAACGTTCATACCTAAGGTATAGCAATGTAACATTTATTTAGTACCGTGGGGAGCTGTTATGAATAACTCGTTTGTCTGTTTAGTTAACCTGCTTCATGTAAACAGCACATGCACACACATCCTCTTCTGCAGCCTTGCAGGTTCAGTCCTGGCACCAACCACTGAAAATCAGACCCAAAATTAATATCTACATTTAAAATATCTGAAAGACATGCAGTAACTTACGTAAAATTTGCTTCTTACTCTGTTCAGGCAAATCTACTTGTATTTTACAAAGCAAATATGCCTTCATATTCAGGGATTAAAACAAAACAGAAGTAACACAGCTGTGTTGGTCAGTGTGAACATAAGTGCTAGAGAAAAGTTCACCAGGCTCAAATGCTGCAAGGAACTTCACATAAACTTCCATTGCCCCATTCTGACTTCAGTAAGTCTGAGTCTTTCTTTGCCCTCATCAATGACTCTTTCCTCTTTAATGCCCCTCCTCGGTGACAAAAGATCACAATCTGTTTTCCAAAGGTTTTTTCTTTTTTTTTCCTCCCTGTTCATTGCCATTCTTAAAATAAGGCCAAGAAAAGGGTGTAGCTGTAATTATCCCCTTCCAAACAGTGTAATGATTTCCCCTTTACAACTTTTCCTGCTATGGTTAGAATGCAAGGCAATTATCCACTGGTATTTGAGGGCAGATAACAGCTAGTACAAAACCTACATAGGTAAATCAGTAAATATACACTTTGTAAAAACACATTGAAAAAACACTATTTTGTATTTGAACCTCACACAAAGTGAGTCCATATACTAGATTTATTTTAACAGTCTATCCCGTACAATATAATTACTGTAGAACCCAGAGGGATAAAAAGTCCTCCAAATTCTCACCATTCTCTGAACGACTACTAAAGTAACAGTTAAAAGGGGTTGAATGTTTTCTAGGCTAATATAGGGAAGCATTATGACAATCCTGTTCCTGACTTTCTCTGAGCTTAAATCAGCATGGATATATTAAAATAATGTCATATAATTTTCCTCATGAAACTATCATTTTGCTGTTACCTGGACGAATACTGTAAGATACACTATTGTACTATAAATGTAAATATTCTGTACACCAAGTGTTCCATGAGAATGGAAACTTAATGATGTTTATATTACAACATCACTGCTGGAGTTAGGGTTGAATTAGCATTTCTGTGATAACCCACCCCATCATTTCCCAGAGGTTTATAACTCAACTGTAAAAATTTACCACAAGCTGAAATTTAACATATCAGGACCACCCTAGGAACAATTTTTTGTTTTTAAAGGCGACAGCCATCTGCATGTTTTGAGATTGAGAATGTATATATAAATATGTTAAACATAATTCATAGTGATTGTCTTAACAAAAAAGACATTAATAAAATTGTTTGAAGAAAAAAAATCCATAACTATAACCTGACCTGAAGGCATTAAGTTAAAAAAATATGACTACCAATTAGAATATAATTTCAAAAGCAACTTATGAAGAGTCAAAGTAACTTCTAGCAATAAACCCTGATGAAAAATGCCAAGATCCTGAATTACTTTAAAGTATGTTTACTTTTCTGCCTCGTAAAGACTTAATTTTCATCCTGTTCCGTTTGAGAACACAGCATTGATTTTGCTGGTACAGCTACAGATTCAGTTCCTGAGTTATTGATATGCTTCTAAAATACAGGATACACTGTAATGTAAGCTGAACTATAAAAGAGTTTCTTCTCCTCAAACATACTTCTCTCTCCCCAGGGCTCAGCATTTCCATACTACAGATTTAGCTCACCCTGGTAACTATCATGTCTGGCTCAGATCCCAAGTAGCTGAGTAGGGATCAAAGCATTCACCTCCTTACTTGAAAGTCTATAGTATTTGAGGCTAGTTCTCAAAAGGCCTTTTGTTTACTCAGATTATATCTAATACAACTAACATGATAGACACCATTCTTTCTATATCTGCACAGGTGTTGTGAAGCTTTGTTACTCTTTTTTATTTCCATTATTTTTCTTTGTTATTGCTGCTGAATATGTTTTACCTTCTTGAATAGAAATAACGTTTGTTACTAAGGTCTATGTTATTGCAATAAGCTGTCCTAATGAAATGTAAACTATTCTTTCTTCTGAAAGACTCTGGGAATGACCCGAGCCCAAACTCAAGATATACTGTTCCTGAAAAGACTAACCACAAAGTTCTGTAGCATAGCCCAAAATTGGGAAATTGGGAGTGGGGTAGGTGAATACACACAAATTTGAAACTTAGATTTCAGAACTACCTTAAACTTTGTTTTCAGAAGATTGAATACCTCCTTGAAGCTTCATTTTCTTCCAGAAAGATAACAGAAATCTTAGTATTTTACCATCAAGTGTAAGTATTTGTTTTACATGGGGTGTACAATGGAATTTGGAGCAGAATTTGAAAGGCAAGTACTGGAAATGGCTCAGTGATCAAAGTCTTGCTGTTTTGGGAACATGACAGACTTTAAGTGTGAGGACACTATTTGTTGACTGTTTATCATTGAAAAAGACTTCTGCATTGTACAACTGCAGACACACCATGCTCTGAAGGGTGTATGTGTAAAAAACCTGGGATGCACATAGAGAATACTAAAAAGAATACTAAAGAACAAAAATTTCCAAATGTACGTGTTTCATTCTTTAACATTCTCTGGTTTTGTTGGGGAAGGATGATTGAGAGGCCAAAGCAATGTAATACTTACATAAAACACGAGCCTTTAGGATTGGTCCAAGTGAGAAGAAGAAATTATTCAACTGCAAAAAACTTGTGATGGCAATGGTATGCATTGATGTGCATGAAAAAAAAAGAAATCACAAGTTCTTGAGGAGAAATATGAAATCAGGGCAAGAAGTAGTCACTTACTTGAAACCTTTCAACTATAAACAGATATTCAGTTAGTGAATTAACCATGAGGCTGGGAGGAAGAAAAGCACAACAGCTTTGAGGATCATGATCAGACTATCAAACAGTGATATCTACTCTCTGAAAGAATTTACTTGCGCTTTGTGATCAGTCACATACTCTTTCTCCCCTTAATAGTTTCTAGTCTCAGCACTCCAATGATATGACAGTATTTGTTTTTCTGCAGATGAAACCACTGCATACAATTAATATTACAGAAGTGCCCTAGAGTCATTCCAAAGGCAGCCAGAACGGATCTCGAGAAGTCAGGATGTGCTTTATAGGCAGATGTTTGCCAAAAGTGTTTTTAAGAACCCTTGGGTGACGTAGATACCATACCCTTCTCCAGCAATCCTTTCCTGCCCCACAAAGGGACCTCAGCCCAATAACCAGCCTCATCCAGGTGATTAGCCTGTCTGTAGGAAAGAAGGAAGAATAGAGCTCTAAGTGAGGTATAAATTCAAAATACGGCCTTCCCACGAGACACTTACTTCCCAGACAAGCTCTGTCTCAAGTCTTGCCAGCTTTGACAAAGTTGCTATTTCCAGGTTTTCAGAGGATCGTTTTCTATTCTTATTTTTCCCTCTTACATTTCCCGCTGCAGATGCTCTGAATGATAGTGTTATACAACTCAGCCTGGAGAACTCTCAGGGAAATCAATTTGACTAATGCACAGACAGCATAAAAGGGGATATTTAACTGCAAAGAGGATGCTGATGTTTTTTTCCCCTGGACTGGAGAACAAGAGCAACCATTTGAGCTAGAGTTTCTGTATGGAAGTTGGAGAAAAGTGACGGTTTCCCCATGGATTAACATTTCCTGACTTTGCTCTTCACACAAAGGTTACAACTACTTATGTTACACGCAAGCTATGCATAATAATTGGAAACAGGGCACACTGTCTAAATCATCATACTTGTTAGCATTTCAATGCAGATATCGTTTTAATCCCTGAATTTCTAATGTCAACAGTAGCTGCTTAGCGCTGTCATTGAAATCTTTAATTTCTCTCCTCTTCATACCGCATCTATGAGCACACATTGTTCATTGATTATGATTTGGCATTTCTTCCAGGTTTTATAACCTTGCAGTAGATTTATGCACATGAGAACTTATACTGGCAACCTAGTACAAGAGAGGAGTTATATTTGAATGGAAAGTATTGAAGTTACTTAAGTTCCTATTCAGCAGGATTATACAGCATAATAAAGGTCAGCTGCAATACATCCTACTATGTTAACATGCAAAAGGATGTGTAACTGCAGGTGACAGGAAAGCTTTATTTACAAAACCAGGTCATGCTTTAGGAATAAGTTTCAGATAGCAAAAGACAGACGGCAACAGTGGATTATTGCAGCCTTATGGGAAAAAAAATTCATATCAGATGAAACAATCATTTTAAAACTGGAATCAGATCCCCAAATCCTCACAAAGCAAATAAAAAGATCTGAGGACCTTTAGAAAGAAGCTTTCGTAAGGGCTTTAAGCTGGTGTGGTTGTTGCCATCAGCACGTTTCTCAGCACTGGATATAGCCATTCATATTAAACTAATATTGAAAAGCCCTCCCAGTTACTTTTGCACGTCATGTACCAGAATACAAGTATTTTCTGCAATATGCCATAGTTAGTAATAACTAATTAGATCAGAACATTCTCTGATAATTGAAAATAAGCATTTTGGACATTTTTTAACCAATGATTGCTTTCATGACCATTCTTCCAGATACTCTGAAGTTTGGAAGAGAAACAACGAGGGATTTCTCTTCTTTGCAGTTTCCTTATGGGAGACGATGAGTGTTACAAGGTCCTTAAGGCCCTGTATAAGTCAGTTCTGAAACACAGTTCATGCATTACTTATGAGATTTCACTGAAATGTAAATCTGAGTGATTTTCATTTGTTCCCTTGGTCCTAAATGAAACATTTACTAAGTCCAAGGAATCATTTTCAGAGTACAAATTCTAAAGAGAAATGTGCGGTATGGTAAAAATTACTAATAAAAAATAAATACATGTCCAAGCAAATAAAGATTCTGCACTATAAAACATCACATTTGTCTGTATTAATGTTTAATGCATTTGTAAAAAGCAGCTCTGCTTTGCAGAGTATAGCCGCAAAAGGGTCCTGCAACCTACTAGCACTTACAATCACAGCATGGGTCCAAAGAAGCTTGTCAGAAATGCATCATCCATGGTTGATAGGTCAGAGGAACTGTACAGAGTATACTAAAACCATATTACAGTTACTAATGTGAAAGTGAATGCAAAAGTATTTCTGGGTTATCTCTAAAAATTAGATAGTAACTTATCATTCGATTGGCTTGAGGACACTTAGGAAATTAGCAGTAGGTGTTGGAGCTTGCCAAAAAAAAATCTCAGTTTTGACCTACAGAAACCAACTGCATGATAGGGACCTAACAAAAATAACTTTTAAAAAGTCATGCTAAAGAAAATGGTTTATAAATGCCATGTCTTTCTACTAAACAAAACGAAAATACGTCTTGAAAGGCTCTGATGCGCTCCGCCATAACCAGTTTATACTCATCTGTGAGGGTGAAGCGTAGCCCATAGTTCCTTAGGCATCTTTTTAAAGAAAGGCTATTCTTTTGGAATATTTTCTTCCATCTCTGAGTTACTAAGACATGTAGTATTTAAAAACAGTTTGAAATTAGCACAGAGGCAGGATATATTTGCTCTAGCATTTATTCAGATTGTTTTGTGCAGGGTTATTTCAGTGATTTTACTGCTGTTCTTGCATTTGTATCCAGGTAAGAGAACCATGATCTGCCAGTGCAATGGAAAATATTTCCAACTACATTTACAAGATATTTTAATTTCAGCTGAAAAAGACATTTAAAAGAGGGAGGTTATGTGTAAATACTACAGATATCAGTAAAAATTAAAGCACTGAGTGGAGTAAATGCACAGAATTTTAAAGAAATGTTAATATCTGCAATAAATGTGATCCCAAATCAACACATTAGTTTCAGGCACTTTGTAGAAATGGAAGCTCAAGTTATTCTCCCTTGAAAGACAAAAAAGGGCAGGGGATCTGAGTACAGTATCAAGCTTGTTATACAAACATACACATGATTAGTTACAATCTTAACTTGAGACCTGAATTCTTCATTGTTGAACAAAAGCTTGATTCACCAAACTTCTTGGGGAAATAGCAATAAACAAGTGAAAATAAAATACAATTAACAAAGAAGTGAACTGATATGAAGGGCCATTTGAGGCAATAGTACATAAAAAAAGTCAAAATAAAATAAGTTTTCCAACCTGGATAAATCTTTGTGGGAAATACTAAACCAAAAAAAGGATAAGAGGAAGAAATTAAATAGATCGGAATTTATGAGTGCACTAGAAAACACAATACAATAATCTTCAAGCCAACCTCTTGGGGAAAGATTAAAAGTAAGAATTGTAAACTACATGAGAAGCATTTTGTAGAAATTATGTCTTGTTCAAAAATAAATCAATCTAACTCACCTTCCCAGATGAAATATTCTACAGTTTAATTCGGTAAGTTTTGTTTTAGCTGATTTCTGCCTAGCTAGCTTTAATTTTAATGTTTACTCTTAATTTGTACTCAGCAATTCCGTGACTCGTTATGCCAACAACAGGCCTTCATTATGTAAAAAGGCTCAAAAATATCTTGAAGCCAGAACAACCAATTCAAATGGTGTTCAGAAATTGTCAAAATACGACAGAAGAGTTTTCAGAATGGTCACAAACTTTTTCTGTCAAAGGAGTCATCCAGAATGACTTGTAGTTAATGGGTTGCACGCAAGATAAGCAGGGCATACCACCATATCTCAAAAACTGTTTATGATTCTATTATATTTTATAAGATAAGGTGGTTTCCAAGTATCTGTCATATGATTAGTGATGCACTTTTGCACATTATGCAGAATTCACATAGGTATGTAAAGCAAGTTGCTCTTAGAGGGGGATTTTCCAAAATTTGCAGCATGGTGGGGCCACAAGACCAATGAGATGTTGAGCATTTCCAAAAAAATGGTAAAGTCAGTCAAACCAAGATTCCCTTCTAACAGATTCCCTAGGACTACAGTCTCAGTAACAGTACATTCCCGTTTACAGGACAGATTAGGTGGAGAGTTGAACTATAGGAACATCGCATCCTTTACCATTAATTTGGCAGCACGAAGTCAAGCCAATGTCTCCAGTTTCGAAGGAGAGTTTCCATGAGAAGATGAAATGTACACAGGTATCTTTATGTTAGTTTCAACATGCACCATAATGCAGCAACGGAGGTGCAGTTACAGACTAGCAACAACATACTTTTACTGATTTTTACTTATTAGCTGCTGTGTTGTTTCTTATGTAACCCAGAGAGACACAAATACATTCATTTTATTCTTAGTATGCTACAATCACACCTACTTTTTACTTTGTAGTTAGACCTTTAGGGAGTAGTTCTCAGGTTGATTATGCTGGGAAACTTTCCAGGAAAATTTCCTTCAACCTTTGCTCCCCTATCCTTCTCTGCTGCATCCCCTTCTTTTCCTCCTGAAATCTTCCCCTTCACATCAAAAATTTACTGTTATTTTGAAGCAATAGAAACCAAGGACAAGGGAGAGAACTGATTCTGTCAGAACCGGTGCTGAAAAGTTCCTGAGGATGTGGGAGACGGGAAACAAACATTGTTGCATCCCAAGATGAAGTTGGAGGTTCAAGGTTCCTTGAGGTGCACGGACTTTTGGATAAGGCAGTGGAAAGGAGGCTGAGGTATACATATATTTACAGACATATTTGAGGGGCTAAAGGCGGTAAGATTGCATAAAGCTTTTGACAGCTACTGCAATCAGCTATTCATTAAATCCTTCCTTTGCCTCTGTTCAGTGAGTTTCTTGGTACAGTTTCAAAATGAGCCCAGGCGTAAATAAAGGAGTAATAGAAAATATCTGCAAAGCTTTTCAGAGTAGGTACAATAGAAGAAAACTTTTTTGAATGACAGAAGGAGAATGTTGATATGTTGAGGCATTTCACCCATTTAAAACCTTACTTCCTTTTATCAAGTGTGTTTTTAATTTTTATAAGTTCCTAGAGCTAGAAAGAGGCCTCTTTAATTATAAATGTGAAAGAATAAATACAAGTCTTTATCTTGCAACACTTTGCTTTAGATTTAAGAATAAATGTGATTCAGACTATTCCTTTAGTGCATATCAGCTTTTAGTAACTGGAAGTCTAAGCCACTGAAGACTGAAAGAACAATGTAACCAGCTTGGCTTCGAGAAACTTAGGGCAACTGAGAGGCTCCTCTCAGACAAAGACTCGATATACTGACATCCTAGAACTCATCTGGAAGGAACGTTGTGCTCTCCAACATACATTCCTCCAGGTAAAAATGCTTTCTTGTCTGCTTGTAGTTTACAAAACTTATTCATTACAACCCTGTAAATATTTCTTTAAACTTACAAAAGAAACACAACAGAGGGGTTAGAAATGAGGTGAGGTGCAGTTTTGGACAGCATTGCTAAGGTTTGTACTGGTGCAGTCAACTACAAAACTGCTATACTGAAAAATATTGTTATAGCATCTTATATATGAGAGAATTCATAAAATTACAGGAAAATTCAGTTTGGAAGGAGCTGATCTAGTCCAGCCTCCTTCCCAAAGCAAGGTCAGCTGTGAAATTAGGATTTATATCTTGAGTCATCCATTGTCATTGGCAGCAGATGAATTCAACCTTATTTAACAAAAAACAAAATCCATTTCTTGCTAACTCACATTTCATTATAGGATTCTAAGAAATGAAAATATTTCATTATGAACAGGGGAATTATAAGGCAAGAGGGAGGGGTAACCATCTGTAGTAGAACACTCTGCTCCTATTTACATTCATCTCATCAGTTTGTTTACAGTGAACCCTCCTGAACCTCTCCTTGCTAGATAGAATGCCTTCCCTTTGTGTTAAGCAGGCTTATGCTTAAAGTCAGAATGAGCAGATGGAAAGAAAAGTTTTAACAACAAGAGTGCTCTTCCATTGTACTTCTGATGAGAAAACAGTACAAAGTGTCAGCAGCAGGCAGAGTATTCTGCCATCTACAACATTAGGTTTTCTTAAATCCAGAGTAGACTGTTTCTGAGCAATTTGAAATATGCAGAAAAGATGAAAAAAACCCCAAGTCAACCGAGGACAAGACTCAAAGGAAGTCTTTCATTCCGTGTCCTCTCCTTTTATATATAATAAATGTAAGAGAAGCAGTCAACCTACACCTTTGTTTTGGAGGAAGTGCACAAGTACAATTCATCTACCTCTCCACTTGCTGTTTTTCAGTCAGGGCACCTTAGGCACAGGCAGGAGGGGAAATGAATACCTTGAACATGCAATTACAACCTGCTTCTAGATGACCTCCTCGGTGTTAAATCCAGATGCAGCAGTTAGCACAGCAGTTTCTGGGCTCTGCTTCTAGCTCTTCCTGAACTCCTGAGATTACTGGAGGGAAGTCTCTGATGAGCGTCAAGGCTCTTGCTGCTGCCTGGAAAAGAAAGCTACAGGAAGCTGTAACTTTGAACAAGCTCCAGCAGTTTCTAGCAAGATCTGGCAACTGTTCTTGATCAAAGGGTGTTCTAGCCCTAATCAGGAGATTCGGAAGGGTCAAGCACCATTTCAGGTGCTAGAGGGAGGCCTGGAGTGCAGCAGTTTGTGCATAAAGGGACAAAAAAAATCTTTATAGGTGCCTATGCAGCAGCAGTGACATAACACAGGGCACGATCTCCAGCAGTGACCAGAGGAATTAGCCCTGGCATCCTCTTCCATAACTGAAGACTGCTTGGAAGAAACAGGGTCCACCCAACCAAGGTGAGCAAAAGCCAACAGGCTGGCCAGCCTGATGAGGAGAGCTTAAACTAGGAACAACGGAACAAGGAGAGACGGCAACACCCAATACAGCAAAAAAGTGATGGATGGGTTTGGCAAGTAAACTGTGCAGCATGATGTGGACAGCAGACACCTCAGTCAATGGAACTGGGATGAAGGGACCAGGCGAAGTCTATACACAAAAATGGAGTGCTAAAAGTACAGCAAATTGCATATGTTTTCTCAGAAATTAGTAAACTGCCACCTCCCTGAAGTGCCTGTATACCAGTGTTCACAGCATGGGCAGCAGGGAAGAGTAATTAGATATCTGTGTGCAGTTACAGGGCTACAACCACATTTAGATGATGGTGGGATAGCTCACTCACAGCTCTAATGCTGCAATGGGTGGATACAGACTTATTAAGAAGGTGACAGTGGACGCAGACAGATCCACCATTTGGAAGGCCAGGATGGTGAGGACTGGGAGTTGCCTTTGATGTGAGAATAGCAGACAGGTGACAGGCCAGCTGGCATCTTACGGGTCAGAATCATTGTGCAGACCAAAACCAGTAACATTGTGCTGAGTGTCTGCTACCAACTACCAGATTAGGAGGAAATACTGGATTTTGTGGCCTTCTTCAGACAGCTGGAATAAGTCTTCCACGCACAGGCCCTGGTCTTCATGCAGACTTTGACCACTCCAATAGCTGCTGGAGGAACAATATAATAGGGCACAAGCAACAGAGGATGTTCCAGATGTGCATTGAAGGTGACTTCCTAACACCAGTGATCAAGCAGCCAACAAGGGCAGACACTTTGTTGGACTTTATACTTACAAACAAAGAAGATCTGATTTGAAGCGTGAAGGTTGGGGGTAACTTTCACTGTGGTCACCATGAGATGCAGAGTTCAGGATCTATGGAGAAGGCAACAAGACAAATTGCAGGATTAACAGGATCGCAGCCCTTAAATTCAGGAGAGTGGACTATGGTTTATTCAGGGACTAGACTGGAACGATCACATGGACTGTCACTGTGGACAGAATCACATCCTCCAAGCTCAAGAATGGTCCATCCAATGTGCAGAAAATCAAGCAAAAGTGGCAGGGAGCTTCTGAAAAACTCATCTGTCAGGAAGAATAATAAAAGGTGGCAGCAGGGACCAGAAGGAATACAGAGACACTGTCCAAGTGTGCAGTGATGAGGTTAGGTACAGCAAAAACCCATCTGGAGCTAAATGTGGGGAATCTACAGGGCAGCCATCCTCACCTCAAACCCTGGGAAGATAAGGGAGCAAATAACCTTGGAAGATAATGGAGCAAATAACTTGGAAAGTATCTCCAAAAATACCAAAGACATGGAAGGAGTAGTCATTTATAAAGCAGAAATCAGTTCTTATGAACCTAACAGCCTTTCATGATGAAATCACTAGATCAGTGGATGAGGGGAATACAGTGGATATTTTTATCTCAATTTTAGCAAACCTTCCAACACTTTCTCCCACAACTTTCTCATAGTCATATTGAAATACAGACTAGATTAGTGGACTGCAGTAAGGTGTTTTGAAAGCTGGGTGAACTGCCAGGATCAACAGGTTTGTGATTTGCAGCACAAGGTCCAGCTGAGACCAATCGCTAATGGTGTACCTCAGTCTTGATACTGGGGCCAGTGTTGGTCAACGTGTTCATTAAGGACCTGGGACATGGACTTGAGTGCACAGGAATGGGGAGGAGTGGCTGGTACACCAGATGGTTGTGTTGTCATTCAGAGAGATCACAACAGCCTGGAGAAATGAGCCAACAGGAAGGCCATGAAGAGTAAGGGCAGAAGTCCTGCAGCTGGGAAAGAATAATTCCACGCACCAGAACAGGCTGGAGTACAACTGGCTTGAAAGAAGCTCTGCAGAGATGGACTCTGCAAAGGGAGTGGACAAGTTTGCCACTAGGACACACTGTTGTCTTATGGTCAAGACAGCAGTCCTCTGGTTTGTTTTAGGAAGAGTATTGCCAGCAGGCTGAAAGATGTTCTTCTTCACTCAGCACTGGTGAAGCCACTGAGGGCTGGGTCCAGTCCCAAAATCCCCAGTACAAGAAAGATACAGAGATATTGAAGCAAGTCCATTTAAGGGCCATGAAGATGATTAGGGGACTGTAGCATCTCTCTTATGAGAAAAGACTGACAGAGCTGGGACTCTTCAGCCTGGAGAAAAGCAGCTCATACCTGATGTTATGAGTAAAGAAGGTGGAGACAGACTCTTCTCAGTGGTACCAGACGCAAGTTCAAATACATGCAATACCATTTAACAGAAAGACAGACAGACAAAACACACATTTTACTGTGAGGGAGATAAAGCATTGGAACAGATTGTCAAGAGATGTTGTGGAGTCTTGGTCCTTAAAGATATTCAAAATCAGATTTGACACAGCCCTGAGCAATCTGCTCTAACTGACCCTGCTTGGAGCTGGGGGGCTGGACTGAACCATCTCCGGATGTCCCCTCCCACCACAATGAGTCTGTGATTCTGTGATCAGTTTGGGTGTTTCCAAACACGTGACCAAAATATAGGAACATTCCCTCGTGCCATGTATACACTTGTGGTCACTTGGTGGGAACACTCATCTCTTTTAGCATTACTACAAGAGTGCATTCACATCCACAGCAGAAGAAGATCATGACCTATTAGCCCTGGAGTATTGTAGGAACACATGTACACTGCACTGTACCAGAAACTCTGGGAAGAACTGACAGAGCAGATTCTTTTAGTTAAAAAGCCTAAGCAATAACAGAGACATTATAATTAGCTGTGGATTCAAAGCTATATTTTCTGGTAGTGGAATTCGCAGGAAGAATTACTCTGATTTACAGTAATTTGCCACTGAGGGCTTCAATCTTCACCAAAAAAAAAATCTAATGAGTTCGTATTATAACAACAGAGATGAGGAAATTCCCCAGGAAGGTTGTGTGTGTTGGAATATTTTTGCATCCTTTCTCTGCTCTGAATACATACAAGAATGTACTTGCTAACAAAAGAATTAGGAAGATTGAAAACATTTACCGGAACCATGGATGAACAAAAATGGCTGTCTAGTTTGCAAAGTACTTCTACTTTTCAGATTTTTTTTCATTTTGCGCAGGTTTGAACCAGAAATCATTCAAAGAAAAAAAAATAAAGCCCTCAAAAAAAATTCCACTTAGGACTAACTATTGATTCTGGCACCTGCAGAAGAAAGCAGAGATGGAAGTTGACTCTTCTCCTCTGAACTAAACAAAGCAGGGACTTGAATTTTGGTCTCCAGAATTCTAGTCAATGCCTCATGGGCTAATTCAGTGGAATATATTAAGCAAAAAAAAGTCTATGTGGTTAATATGACTTTACTATCCCTTTACAATATCAAGCACTAAAATAAATCAGAGTTCTAAGGTTTGCACAGTTTAGATTCTTAGAAGACAATAACCATTATCATTTTTTAACATTTCATGGAAAACACATAAAGAAGAAATTGAAATCTAAAGGAAGGTTATTTCTAGATGGAGGTTTGTTTGTTTTATGAGGGAATTATTTTCTACCACCAAGCACATTGCACAGGATGATTACAATGTTAACAGATGATCTTTTGGGGACAGCAAGGCATTCTGTGGGATGAATTAGGTTAATTTTCAGAACAAAGAATAAGAAAAAAGAAGCACCTACAAAATCAAAAATTAAGAATTTGTGATACCTCTGTGAATCTGATACCACCACACTACAGTTATATGATTTATATATACACATACCTGCACACACGCACAGCAATATGCTGTATCTCTGCTGTTTGCATAGACACACCAAAGCTAGCTTTAAACTAACTAGACAGTTGTTGCTGACTATGTAATCACAGCAGCTCAGTGCAAACTGGGAGTCCTGCTTGAGAAGGTTACTCAAGACCCTTTGGTAACTCCTATCAAGACCTACACTTCCAAAGCAATAATAATAACTATATTTGAAATAGAAAGTTTAAAATTAACCTTATATGTTGGGGAAAAAACCCCCACAGTTATTCAATACCATTGGAAAGATATTCTTTAACATAAATCATTCATGGACAGACAAAGAAAAGGAGCAGACTATAAACTTATACCACTTTTACTATCCCCTAAGAAAAGACTGTCTGCATCTTTGTTTACAGGTTCACAAGGTTTCAGAAGACTCAGTCTTACCTGGCCAAGAAGCAATCATGGTGGGAGTCAAGGAGCCTATAAGAGCAAGACATTCGATTTAGACAACTGAGACCCATTAACCAGAACATCTTGTAGGACCCCTTCTTACTCCAACTGCCCGATCTGTCTCTGTCCCTCTCCCAAGCCCAGGTTAACCAAAACCCAGAAGTACCTTGAGGGTGTTCCTATGACATGGCTGGAGCTATGACACTCAAGCTTTTCAATCAAATTTACCTTCCAGAAAGGAGAGAGGTAAACGGGCCAACCTCTAATTATTTCAAACACCCGCATTGATTAATCAGCAATTAGACCTCATTTCTCATCTGTTGAGTTCAACCTATTGATTTCCAGTCACACATTCTTGTTTACTGTAAAGATATGCCTCCTCTCTTCTCAGAGAAAGCAGTCACGCATGGGTCCCACTTGTGCCCCAAGGCAGTTGGCAGTGAGCCCGCTCCAGCTGAGCACTCAGCAACCCCATTAGCACACAGTTCTGCCCATGCCCACATGCCTAGCTGAGGAGCAGAATATTTTATTGCAGACATAGTTGCACATTAACAGGTCTGAAAGCTTCAGGCTGAAGCTGGCTCAGAGCAAGCATCTGACTATGCAGATACTAGAGTCAAAAGCAGCCCTTGGGTCGTGCCTGCAGAGCTCTCTGTTCGCATAGGTTTTCTAACTTTCTCAGACTTTTCTTAGAATAATTTTACATAACAGGTTAGGATGGCACTTGAGGTAGGCATAGCTACACATCCCTTTCTATAGGGGCTGTATAGAGGCCTCTGCAGAGCATAAGCAGCAAACCAAAAAGAACACTCATCTTCAGTGAGGCTGGCTGTTAGCTGCTCTAGGTTGAACATATTTTTAGTACTGTCTCAGTATTCCTGATGCTGACACCTTCCTGACAAATTTTTATTAAAATCACTGTTTCCACAAAATGTTTCAGCTTCAACAAAACAGTATTTCCTGACAAAAAAAAAAAATAAGAGTGCATCCAGTAACCGAACACTTCTACAGCTTCTTAAAATAAAAACACTGGTACCAAAAACAGTGAACTGCAGTACTATGCATAGGCAGGAAATGCAACAAAGAGGAACAATGTAGTCCACAAATGAAACTCATAAAAAAAGGTTTGCCTTTATTGTCTGGCTATTTTATACGCTAACCAGTATAAACTTATTGTTTTAAGACATCAAGCATCAAGTCTTCTCAGCTATGTGCTGCACATTTTCTGTTGCAGAGAACTGAATGGGTCATTTTTATCTACTTTTCCATAGCTTATATAGCTTATTGATATTATGAAATCAAATTCTTATCAAAAGGAGGGTCTGACATTTTGTGGAAAGAAATGTGTAACAAAGCCACGTTTCTCTTAGTTTATCTGCATCTATCAGATCAATCCTTCAGTATTTGGAAGGAAAAACTCTGACAGAATTAGGAGTTATGATTATCATATCCTTCTAATGTGCTTAACAAGACAAATCATTACAGAATTCAAACACTTTGGCAAACATATATTCCTGGCAGGGGAACAAACATTAACATGGCAGCAAAAGCAGTTTCTCATGCTCAGGAGATGCTCTAGAGGGCTGTCCTGGAACAGAACTTTAGCTCTGGATAGGCTTAAGTCAGATAAAACCAGCTGAAAGAAATAAACAAGAATGTTGAAGAACAGAAATTTCAACGGGTCCTGTGAAGAAAAAAAAAAAATTGTAAACCTACCATCACAGAAAGCTGTAGAGACAGAGGCTGATTAACAAAAAAAATATAGCATCTGATGCTGTGTTTGGCTAGATGCTGAAAAGCGAAGTCCATTTATTTAGAATACAAGACGACAATGATACAATCTGTTTAGAACAAGAATGTAATTTTCAGTTGCATGTCCACTTTCAGCGAGTGCGGTTGCTGGGGGAAAAACAGGAATCGAATCACACTTGCTGCTAAATACATATTTAATTGCTTATGTTTTTTTTATATTTTGTTTTGCACCAGACTGTTTACTCTGCTCATGATGTGGAATTACTGTTACCAAGTTTTCCGCTTCCCTTCATCAGTCTTAAAGTGCCCCCTAGTGCACGTGTAAGGAAACATCCCAGCCTAATAAAGCAATGCCAGGGTTGAGCAGAGAATATTCTGGTAGATTTTATTTCGTGTGAAAGCATTTCGTTATCTCTCTCCAGTCGATTTCATCAGATTTTAGTGGCTGAAGTGGATTCTGCATCTCTGGGAATGTGAATTAGTAAAAATGAATCCAGTAAGGGCCTAGCTTGGTGCAATGCAAGAAATAGTACAAGTCCTTTTCAGCCCTCTAAGCCACACAACTGTGACAGAGGAGGTGTTGTTGTGGAGGCTGGAGCACACCGGTGTCAGCTCTCAGCACACCTCCCACCCACAGGACACCTGCAGTGCCATCAGCCCAACACTTCGGGTTCAGGCCCTGCCCAGGGGCTATTACCTGCTCCACAGAGGGCATCCAGTCTCCAGACCTTTTTCCTCTGCTCAGTAAGAAAGAATAAGACCCTATGACTCTGGCTAGATTTAAGAAAAGAAAACTTAAGGAACAGCTTCTGAGGCTTTGGATCAGATTGGCAGGGCATGATACCCATCCGTGGCGTTACAGCTGGCTGCATCAAAGTAAGCAGGTATAGCAACAGATATTGCTGAAAACTGCAGTTATTTAACCACATGCAGACATAGCATTTTACATCATTGGAACAATTTGTGTGTTCCTCATGGGAACAAATCACGGTGCTCTGTGATACAGTGAAAGGAAGAGAAAGGGATTATCCCTTTTTTAATCACAAAAATAAGAGATATGACTTACCCAAAGCCTGTCAAGAATTACATGAAAAATCTGAAGTTACCTGAGCTTTTCATTACCTGAATTTAGCTTGAACTACAGATTTCTCCCCTCCCTTACAAAACAGGCTACATCTGAAATGAGCTCTGCTTTTCACTCTCTGATAATCTTAATACTGCAGTGGTATGAAGAGCTTGTTTCTCAGATGCTTGAATATTACTCCTGATGTATAGGGATCTACCTGTCTTTTGTGATGTGTTGCGATAAGCTAATTTCTTCTGCAGAGCTTTCCTGGAAAGAAATTGTACTGCAGTATGGAAATCAAATGGAAATAAATTGTTGAAACATCTTCAACTACACAATAAAAAAAATTTAAGAGAGCACTTCAGTCATCACTACCACATATAAACTCAAAAACAATTGAGGATCAATAACTGCATCCAGCTGGCAAATCACATTTACAAAATGTCCTTATAATTAGGGCAGCATCATCTGTGTCATGGTTTCTAACTGCTTTCCTCATCCCTCCCCCACAGAAATCACTTAAATCTTGCCTGGTTAAACATTTAGCATTTACACTGATGAGAAAAATATAAATTCCTAGTCAGAAGGCACTGCATATACACATCAAGAATATTTTAAATCCTTTCAGATTTCTCTTCTCTTTGGGATTCAGTCAGACTTCATAGTATGATCTTACCTTTGGGGGGGGTATTAATTTGTGTCTAATTTCTTAGAGAGCTATTTTGGCTTGACATTATTCTTACTTGGGTTCTGTTAAAAGAACTTGAACAGCTGTTCCAGATCAGTGTAAGAATTGATTTCACATCTATTTTACCATCAGAATTAATGAAGCATCTGACTTCCTGTGTGGTCCATGGCAAGTGGCTTTGTCTCTCTGCTTGAATTTCTACATCAGCACAACCTTCACAGAGATGTAACAGTAATCATTTTTTTTTTACATTCATACATTACTAATCACACACACATACAAAACCCCCAAGAATACTCAAAACAACTAATAGCATTCTTACATGCATCCTTTAGTGGTGGATTTTAAATGTCTAGTGCAGGTTCCAAATATTTTAAAATGTCATCAGATCATAGATAACCAGACCCAAAAGGTCTCTAGTCCATCTGGTCAAACAAAGACAATAAGACTGTGCACTACAAGACTTGAAAACACCCTATCACGCCACAGCAAGAAGTGCTATGCAGTAATGAATTAATTTATTTATATTTGCCACAAGCAGCTTGTTCTCTCATTCTCTTCGCTGTAACCAAATTACATATGCAAAGTAGGATCTGGTAGAATTGTTTTTCCCTGCATAAACATGCTGCTGTGTGCTTATATTAGAGAAGTCAAGGTCAAAAATGTACACTTTCCATTTGAAGCAGCAACTCCCACTGCAGTTCCTATAGGAGGCTACTTAAAAACCTTGCTGAAATAGACCTTACTTTCATACCAAAGAGCAACACTTAACTGGAGAGCCAAAGTGCCTATGTCTGATGGTTTTCTTCTGAAACTTGTACTTGGTGAAATGTTGAATGGACCCAGCTTTTTAAGCGCCTTCAAGGACTCCTCTTTGCGGGGGTTCAAATTGGGTTAAGTAAACTGCGAACAGAATCACTGAAATGTTGTTTGTAAGGGACCTTTGAAGCTCTCCAGCCCAGTCTCGCCCTTCGAGCAGGATTCTCAGCAGAACTGAACCAGGTCATCTGTAGAAAGACTCAAAAGATGGTCACCTGCCTGGATGTTGCATTGCACTCCTGGGAGGAAAGGATGGCTAACCTGACTCTCCCCGTGCAGAAATTGTGGCCACTGCCTCTTGTTACATTATCTGCACCTTCTCAGGAACATTTGGTGCTCTCATTTTCATAACTCTCCCTCTTAAAGTGGTTGTAGTTATCTTTTGGGTCATTTAAGCCAACAGTGAGCCCTGGCAGCCAAGAGGGCATCCATGTCCTGGGGGACATCCAGCACTGCATCGCCAGCCAGGAGAGGGAGGAAATTGTCCTGCTCTGCTCTGCACTGGGGTGGTCCCACCTCGAGCACTGGAGGCAGTTTGGGGCACCACAGCATAAAAAGGACATCAAACTACTGGAGAGTGTCCAGAGGAGGCCACAAGGCTGGGGAAAGCTCTGCAGGGGAAGGCGTATGAAGAACGTATGAAGTCCGTTGGTCTGTTCAGCTGGAGGAGACTGAGAGTGGATCTCAGAGCTGTTTGCTGCCTTCTCCCAAGGGAGGGAGGGGAAACAGGGGCTGAGCTCTGCTCTCTTGTGACCTATGATAGGACTCAAGGGAATGGCAGGAAGATATGCCGAGGGAGGGTTAGATGGGATATTAGGAAGAGGTTCTTCCCCCAGGAGGTGGTGGAGCACTGGAACAGTTCCCCAGGGAAGCAGTCCTGGCACCCAGTCTGCCAGCATTCCAGAAGCAGTTGGACACTGCCCTCAGTCACACGGTGTGAACATTGGGTTTGTCGTGTGTAGGGAAAGGAGTTGGGCTTGATGATCCTTTTGGATCTCTTCCAGCTCAGATGATTCTATGATTCCTTAACCTCTACATGACTATAAGCAAGCCCAGCCCTCAAAGAGCATGTGCCCTGCACTCCATCTTTCTACCCACTGACAGACCCTCTCAGTAAGTAAATTATGTATTTACTTAATTTTAACATGGCTGTATTCCTAGTTAAAACCTCCTGTGTCACTAGGTTTTATGTTTAAACATGCTGTATTGGTGCAGACTCCAAAGTTGTGGCTGACATAGCCACTGGACAGGACAGGAGACAGTAAAGGTTCTTTCCGATGCTATTATGCAAGGACTCAAACAGAGAATTTATCTTCCCCACAGAGAATACTGTACTGCAGCTGAAAATACCTCAAAGCACAGTTTAGGACTACACTAAAGCCCTTGTACGTGTCTTGTTTACATTCTGTATAGTTGTGCTTTCAGCACCTTCCTCTGGATCATTTTGATGGGAGTCATATCACCTTATACAGCAGAACAATGCTCTATGTCGTGTATTATATTGCTTGTATCTTAGCTCAGCTCTTTCTACATACTGTTAGGTTGCATAAAGCCACACTCAGCTACACCATCCTAATGGATATTTTTAATATCTCCGTGTAAACCTTAAGTGGGTCTGGAACTCGATTGAACCTCTTGAGAGGATTGAGCCACATGAGAAACATGGTGCTCTTGATACTAATGTATGTATTTGCTCCAAGACAAACAAGTCCCGAATTTACAACTAAAATCTAAAGTGGACACATCAACAGAATAAACACAGAAAAAAATTCATTATCAAACTTGAAATTAAAATACGGAATGTATTTTTAATATATATTCCATTGTTTATAGTCTATCTCAAAGTAAGAGCAGCATTTGGCCTGCAAAGTGGCCCTCAAATACCACCTAAAACTGAGGCCAACACAGGATGTTCCTGCAGCTCTAATGTCAGTCACTTCCTTTCCAGCCACCGGTCTAAAAATCGCCTTTTAATACCTGGACATTTTGGCTTCAGAAAACCACTCAAATAGCTTTAGTTTAGAACTGTGTCAGCTCCTCTCTAGCCTGAGCTATATCATATTTTGCCCAGTCAGACCTGTTTGATCCAATGCATCCAGTTCACTGGTTATTTTGTCACCTGCATTCAGCGAGCCATGCTGTTCCAATATGGCAACCAACAAACAAATACACAAATCAGACTCAGACAAGTACCAAACTACTCAAAAGAGAGAGAAGCTGGAACAATATTTATGACAGACAGCATATCTCAAGATTTCATGTAACAGCTGAAAGATGGATTTCTATTTGTAAGTTGAATGGTCCGATCTATAATTGTTGTTCTGTAATTTTGCACAAGCATGCAAACAAATAAGAAAGCAATATTTTACTTTTCTCTTCCAAAAGAAAACTAGTTTAATCCTGGATTTGAAAGTTTTAAGGCTGCCCAGAGACAGTGATAAAACCTAACATCTACCTTACCTGCCAATATTTGTGCGCAGATAACTCATACACAATCACAAATGTTTTGGCTTTGTTTTAATTTAGCAACTGTTCCTGAGGGTTTCCATCACTTTTACACAAATGCGAATGTTTTCCATGCATTGTTGCACACCAGTAACATTTTCCAATGTCTTTCTCAAATAAATTTGTATGGAAGACCACAGCAGGAAATTCTACATGCCCCATTGGGCTAGCAATCTTTAAATACACAACATCCTAATGAAAGGCAGTTTACAGTACCAGCAAAGAACTTTTCACACACTGACAACCAGTTTCTCAGCTTTTGAAAGCTGCATAAAAAGGCTTCCAGCTGCCATACAGTATTTGCAACCAAACAAAAACTAATCCTTGGCAAATGTCTTTGCAAAAATAACTACAGAGAATAATAAAGCAGTTAAAAATGGAGGCACATCAACAGGAAAAACAAACATTGAAACAATGCTTTTTAGCCCCCTTTCCCATTTCAAATTGATATGACTCATTATTCCACGTCATTCTTCCGTCTGTGTAAACTTTGAGGCAATATACCAATTTCCAGTCCTTCAGCACACAGACAAATATGATAAAAACTGTCCTGGACTCAGCTAAATCTCACATATCTCAACATTCAGTAGTATACGACCCCATTCTGTTCAGCAGACATCTCATGCAGGCTAACTGAGCAGCATTTTGATATTCAACTGTGTTTATCATGAAATTAGGGTCAATTCATGAGTGAGTCTCATTTCAGAAAGCTGACCAAGACAGGGGATTACAGATTCTCGAGGTTCTTACCTTCCCCTGCCCCTTGACTGTAAAATATCTGTGACAGCCCTCGGGGGCAGCAGGACCATTGTTATGATTTGGACATTAGCAATGGAGTAGAAGCCTTTCAAAAGTGCGTGCGTTTCACTCTTTTTCAACTGCAGGAGGTGGTCAGCCAGACAGACGATGGCATTAACACCCTCCAATACAACCAGAGGAGCAGATGAGACCTTGCACCCAAAGGAGGAACCAAGGGAGGAGAGAGGCCAGTGAAGTCGAATGGGGAGCATTTGAGGTCGTTAGGGGCAGGACATCAGCAGGACAGCAGGGTTCACACTTGGCAATGCACCAAGGTACCAATCCAACCTGGCAAGAACAACAAGAGAGGCAGATGATTTGAATCAACATCAAAGGCTTTATCACAAACCCGCCATCCAGACCGTACTCAAAAAGTACCTCAACATTTGAGAAAGAATCTTAATGGTGGTACTTGTGGAACAATTCCTTGGGAGCAAGACTACCAAGCTTCAACCTCAGTAAGAATTAATCCTCCCAGCAAAAGCCTTTATCCCAGACAACAAACTGCAACTTTCTCAGAGAAGACAGTGATATGAGTTAATACAGAGCCAAAGGGGATGGCACACATCCGACCTATTTTAAAACACAAAGTGTGGAAAAAACACTCAGCAAAAAAATGTGAGCTTTCAAGTGCAGGCAGGCCAAAGCAGCCCAATTATTTACCACCCAAGATGCTAAGGAAGAAAACAAGTCTCTCGGCTTCTAGTGTTGTTACAGAATCTCAGAAATATTTGTGTCTCTAATTACTAGATGCAGTTCCTAATGTACTTCCCTAATGCTCTCCTCTCATTTTTTCTCCTGGTCATCATCAAGCTCATTAACTGACCCCACTTAATACAGGAGTGGTTTTTGTCTAGATTTTGTTGCATTATTTTCTTATTTATTTTGGAAATAAGTAGTTTATTACTTAAACATAATCTAGTTATAGCGAGAAAAATGCAATGTTAGAAAGAAACTATAAGGGGACAAACATACATTTAGCTTTCAATTCAGTTTTAATTGTGTAGTTCCACAAAAGAAAAACAGGTTTTTCCTTCTCTCTCAATCATAGCAATCAAAAATATCAGTAATGAAGAGGTACAATGCAAAGCTTATCCCCAAGAACCCATATTAAAAAAAAAGAAAACAAAACAAAACAAACAAGTAGAGGCTCCTTGTAAACATTTTAACATAAACATCTCTTTTTTTCTCTGTTGCATTTTTAAACACAGGGAACAAAATTGTTATGTGGTGCACTTGTACGTTGCACCTTGGAAAAAAAAAAAGACCAAAAAAACAACCTGCAGCAACTTGGTTTTTATTTTTTCTCTCACAAAGGAATTCGTGCAAGAATCACCTTTCAGCGCATCTGCTAAACTTACTGGCCTGGTCATTTAAAAAAAAAAGAGGCAAAATAAAAGTACAGATGTCTAACACTAGAACTGTCTATGGTAGCAAGAGCTGGTCAGGAGTCTGCCTCCAGTGACATATCCTTTCACAAAAAGGAAATGTTTGCTCCCTCTCATCACTTACTTTAATAAGATCCATTGGCTGAGACAGTTATTCATGCAGAGCAATCATGATCCACTCAGACTTTCACTGACCTTCAGAAAATTATAAAAGAAGGAACTGATTTCAATTCCTGGAATGGAGGGGGGAGAAAGACAAGCTCCTTCTCACAGAGCAAAGGCAAATGCTTCAACAGAAAGTGCTCTAATGTTATAAGAGAATTCCTAACAGCAGGGAAGAAGGCATCAAATCAACTTCTGTCATTTTAAATATTACCTACAAAGGAGGAAATATGCTTTAGCGCAATGAGATATCCAGTAGTGGATTTTTACGTAGCATGCCCAAGAATTAATCTCTACGTTCAACCCTGCACTACTACAGCTGAGTCAGCACCATTCTTTTAAATGACCTGATTCTGTAATCCCATTATTAATATCATGAAAATGACTTTCCTCTTTGCTGTTTTGTACTATCAATGGAAAGCCACAGAACCAAAATGCATTAGCTCTCACAGGTCTCCTCTAGGATTATTTGCATCAATACAAACTGAATTAATCATGGAGACATTTGAATAATCACCACTCGCATGCTAGTGCCAGAGCTATGTCAGGATCCATGGTTCACTTCTGTAAAATGTTGCATTTTGTTTGTGCTATTGTCATCTGAACCGTGCATATTTTATCGTTCTCTATCAGGATGATATCTTGCAATTTATATTTTTAGACTTTCTTCTTTCTTGGCATATTATATACACACTCTCTTCTTTATGATCCCTAATCAATAAGCCTAATTTTTTTAAGTGGCACATGTTTAAACTTACGCACCTGAAGAGGGGAATTCAATACAAGAAACAAACATAAGAAATACCAACATAACAGAAACCCCCTGTATGTTTGCAAGACATTGACTCAGGCTTTGATATGTGGTATTTTATACAGCTACAGCTTTTAAGTGCAAAAAGGAGGGAGTCTACTAGGTTACCAGAGGACTGCTTTGGTGGCCTGTAAAGTTTAACTCTTACTTCCAAGCAGAGCTATAGTTCAAGTGGACTCCAAATGTGAAGGGTAAGTGCTCTAGGAAAAAAAATACCCAGGATAAAACTGACCAGTCCTAAACCAACTGAACTGGTAACCAGTGGGTTCAAGGCAATTTTTGGAGTCCGTTTAGCAAGATAAACTCTAAAGACTGCAGCATCTGTAGCAACATATTAGTAACCATTTTAAATGCAAAGGAGCTTCAGAGATCCAGGGTCAGAAGTCTGGTAAAAGTGCTGTACAGTTTGCCAGCATATTTATTCTGCAAAACGAATTAAAAAATTAGATGCTTCATGAAACAAAAATAATCAAAATTCTCACAGGACAAAGGACATACTAAGAGCTCGGCAAACATTGTGAAATACTGCTGAAAAAAATTACATGTACCTCAAAAATAATGCATAAATACAGATGAAAGAAATGCAAGAGGCACAATAGCAATAACAAGCAGTCTTACACAACTGTACACAAAAGGAGTCAAACAAATTACTTGTACTGAAAATGATCGTATTAAAATACGTTTATGTCACTGTTAAATATGGTTAAAGTGCGTTTTCAGCTGTGAAAGAAAGATATCATTATCAAAGAGAATTCAGAATAATTGGAGGGCCACACTGCTGCCACAGGCTCTGGAAGAAGAACGGGGATAATAGCCACTGTCCCATCAGTCACGCCCACCACTTTCCAACTTCCAGCCTGCCTATTGCAGGGGCACAGCAACATATGCACCATGTCCCCAAGACACAAAATTTCGTCATGCAAACTCCCTCTAAGCAAAACTCTGGAAACAATAAAAGAATCGCCACCTCAGAAATAATAAAACTGGAATAGCAAAAGGCAACAGTGTGTTAAGAACATACAATCAAAACAAACATTGACTTTCAATGGAGTAAATACATTCATCTCCACCTGCAAGGAGGCAAGACCTGTTGTTTATGAAGGGCAAGGCCTTTCATGAAAGTACAACAGCCAATTTACACATTCTACAGGGCTATTTCCTCATTTTTGTCTGAAGTGTTTTTTCCTTCTTCGAATGAGGAAAACAATGCTTCACAAAAGTCCATACAGGGAAAAAAAAGTATTTAATCCTACCCTGTTACTGTACAGCTCCAGTTACCATAACAACTTGCTGTAGCTCTTCTCATAATAGGCTTAGGGTAACTTGTCCACAAAACCATCTTGTGACTGGAGCTACCATTACCATACTATTTCCTATCCATGCAGTTTCTCTGCTGCCTAGAGTCAAATCTATTTCATTTTAAGTATAAATATAATTCACACTACTTCATGGCTAGAAAAGTCAGACTACAGGAAAGGTTTGTAATCACATCACTTATCACTCAATGCGGCACTGGATTCATCACTAAAAAAAGAAATTCGGCATTTACCATACTGCTGCTGATCAAATGCTTCAGTATTTCATTGTGCTTATAACAGGAAATAGTATTTTAAATACATATGTGAATTTGTAGAGATATTTTATTCATATCACCAGTGAATTTACACCAAATCCATAGTTCTTTCATTCCTATATTTTAAAATTAAATGCTATTTAAGCCTGTGCTATTTAACAACTCTTTCTCAGGTATCATTTATTCCTGTTCTTTGAGAAAGTACTGTGGCTACAGCAAATGATTGTGAAACCTGCCAAAACCCTGTGGGTAAAGTTGGAAACCCAGTGCTCAATTTGAGGCTCAAATATTTTTTTGAGCTCTATTTCACAATACAGACACACTTTCATGTAACTTATTATGAAATATCAGTTTCCCTCAGCCTAATTTTGCTAGAAAGTGTTTGTACAAAAGCTAACATGGAGCTTGATGTCAAATTACTACATTTGAAAGGAGATTCCTAAAAATATCTTTTAGATGTTTTGAGCTATAATAATTCTTTAATGAAATTACGCTATCTTTTCGGAATAATTTTTCACAGTAGTTCAGTGCAAGTTAAAATGTGTAAATCCAGCCTAGTCTGCTATTTGTTTTCTGGTGAAGCATGTTGGAGCAAGGTGCTGGGTAGATGCAACTCTCACACTTTCCAGGTCTTCTAGTCAACTTTTACTAGTGGGGAAGATAAGAGATGAAGCTAAAAGCTCCAGAATTTTCTCTCCTGAAAGAAAGAATAAATCCTGTTTTCCACGGGACAAACATAAATGCACACAGCTCCAAATTATTTGCTCTGCAGAAAGTCTTAAAACTTTCTTTTAAGCAGGTCATGAACAGGAACTCACAGCTTTGCACCTGTATCTGGTGGTTAAGATCCATCCACATTCCCAACAAAATTGCCCTCCTTTGGCTCAGCCCCTTGAAGGAAGCCACACTCCAGTCCTGCCTCTGGTTTTCCGTGCAGCAACTTTAACAAACCCTTACTGATAACAGCCCATTAGATCCAAGACCTGATAGCCCCTCAGAGTAGTAAAGGAGCGCTCCCTCTCTAATTCTACAGGATAAATATCAAGATCTGTGTGAGAGTGCTTGCCCTGGGTGATGCCTGTTTTCCCATTGTGTGTGCATGTTGGGAATTAGGATGAAGGTGAGCAGTGGCCCTGACATAGAGATGCAAAGTTGCCACAATTCCACTGGTTTTCTGTGCAATTTTTTGTAGTCTTTTGGAGACATTTTAACCACCTTGGCAACCGATAAAACAAAATTACAGTCCATTTGCAGGGTTTTTGTAATTTCAATGTTTCCTCTTTAAAGGCATTTCCTAATCTAAATCCTCCCCCACTAAAGTTTATTTCTATTCAAATAATTTGTACTTGCAAAGTTCTTTGAGGTCTTCAGATTTGAGGTGTGTTATTTTATGAAGCTTGCTCTTTAAAGCATTCCTAAATCAAAGTAAACAACATGACATATTTGGACTTAATTTGATGTGTAAAGCCCATTATTATCTAGTTAGCAATCTCCTCTCAATTGAAAGGATTTTTAAAATATGACTAAGGGAGAAAATTTGCAGTGCTACAGTATACAGTATCTATCCTTGCCTATGGACAGAATTTTATCTCTGAAATTAGGAAGTGATGAAGAGGTGCAAGAATTTTTGCAGGTAGGCATCCTAAGTGATTCTAGTCTAATTGATTAGCATTTCCTGAGCAGAAGTGGCAGGCTAGCAAACACTGCTCTGCTGATGTCAGCTCAGCTCTGACATCAGTAAAGTTCCTACTGAAAACTTGCAAAGGACAGGTAAGTACAATAGGCAGATTTTTATTTTGGGCCCATTAAAATGCTGGAGGTGGCATTGTCAAATAAAACCAGCAAAATGGATATGAAAAGCAATTATTTCCAACTTTAAATATTACAATGAAGAAACAAACTAAAATAAAAGTGTACTTGAAGCTTCCTTGGAAAAACAACAATATCAAATTCTTGGAAATTCACCAATCTGTGCAATGAAGTCCAGCTTAATATTGCAGATTGCTCAACGTGCATCACTAAAGCAGCCTTCTGTGGAGGAAAATGCAATGTAAAAGTCAAAGAAGAGGTGATGAAATAACATCCGTACAAGTGGAAGGTTACCAGAGCCTTACAATTCCAGTTACCTCTCTGGCCAAGATAATAGGTTTCTACTGTATACAAACTAATGCTTTATTTCTATTAGAAGACAGGTGTGTGATCCATGGCAACTGCTAAACACTAGACAATTCATTTAGATAAAGGAACAAATAAACACTCCTTTAGGAACACATTGCAAAAAACTCAAAGCTGCTGTCCAAGACTCTGCTTTGTAAGAGACAGCCTGAGCACAACCAGCAGGCAGGGTGAGAAGGAACTCCCCAAGACTTTAGTGAAAATGTAGTATTTGAAAAAATAAATGGGAGCTGTGAGGTTCTGACACAAGGAGTGGTGGAAGCCCAAGATAACTTTAGTTAGTGATAGTCCTAGAGGGTTTGGGAATATGCAAACACAGAAACTGCTTCCTGTCGAGTAAAGAAATCTTTTGTACATCATCTTCACACATCTGTCATACAGGACGGTGCCAGAGAAATGCTTGCTTCATCTCAGCCCTCCTCTGAACAAACCTCAGTGTAGTCAATGAATTCAAAGAGCAAGAATACCAAAGGCATTCATATCCTGAAATGCTATGTCAGCTACACATCTACAAAAGACATGAAAAAAACAGATGCAAAGTCACATTCAAGGATATATGCAAAGTCTGCTCTATTGTCATGATTGAAAAAGTTGTTTGACCAAGTGAGCTTATCCTTTACCCTCTTCTAAATGCAGGCTTCGTGAAATACCGATTAGCAAGCAGCTGGATGTTGCACCAATTCATAATACTCTGAGTAGCACCACTTGCAAATTACTTCCAAGGAAATGAGTACTTAGGAATTTGTCAGAAACCTGATTAGGTGGTGAAATGAATCAGTGTTAGAACTGCAATAGACTTTGATCAGTTTAAAAATGGCTTGTTTGAACATTTGAAATCATTAGCAAGGTGCAAATGGGAGTGATATAATACAGTGTTGAGAGCAATTAGATTTGAGTTCATTTTGTAGTGTCTATTGAGTACGTTATTTTTATCTGGTTTGAAACATTTTAGTAATTGCATAATAGATGCGACACCCGTTCTCCTTGAACATTATTCTAGACATCTTTTCAGCGATATTCATACATGTAAAAGCAGCAGTAAAAATAGTATTTGCTCATAACTTGATCTTTCTCTGAGAGATTTCAGTGGATCAAACTCTTATTATGCCTTCCAAGCTCTTCAGACGTTTATCCAAAGATCTACTAAAGCAATCAATGCAGATGGAAATGAAACTCTAAGACTGAGATCTACAAGGTATTTAGACTGAATTGGTTTAGAAAAACCCAACGACACATTAAATAGAGTGCAACTTCCTTACAAAATACCATTAATCTGGAAGATATACCTCCAGTTTCTCCCAAAATTTATACAGTTTTACTTTTAAAATAAAGCCAAGTAAAATGAACATGCTTCAGAGAGATTCCATTCAGAAAATACAGTGATCAAAGTCCCAGAGTTCTCCGTTGTTTATCAAATTAATTGCATAGTTTCTATGTGAAATTCTGATGGTGTCTCCCTGCCCTCTTTCCAGCAGTCCAGCCTCCTTCTTCAATAATAAAAACTTTATAACATTAAAACATAATAAAAGCTCTCTTATATCGCTTTGCAGTAAAGAAGAGCTGGGAAATGTAGCTGTTTTAATAATAGCCTGTAGAAAAGTAAACACATTGACTGTAGTGGTCTGAAAATCAAGATACATAGCTCAAGAAGTGACCTACTGATAAACAACAGGGTTTTCAAAATCTCATTGTTCCATGTAGTTACAATCTTCTTTCATTAGAGTAGATCACATTAAGGGCTGGATCCAAACCGCTTCAAACTCAGTACCAGTCTTTCGGTTGTTATTATTAAGCTTTGGATCAGACACCTAAGCATGGAAGTCTACATACATGGAATAAAAAGTACCACTTAGAAGCCAGTAGGAGGACTGTCTCCAATGTGATTTATGTGCAAAAGCAAAAAACATGCAAAAACAGGCTAGTAAGTGGGGGGGTGTTTAATTTAATTCTAATGTCTTTGTTTACCATAAGTCATTACTAATACACAACACTTACCATTAAATGGACCTCTTCAGTCTTTCAAGTAGCTTTTTTCACAAGTACCTGCATGTGATGTAAGAAATTAATTTTATCTTCATTAATATAAAAAAAATTGAGGCATTTAAATATGCCTATAAACAGAAATACTGCGACAGTGAAAGAAGTCACTAAACTGAAACACAAAGTTCATGCAACCAATATTTTCACCCCTGCCTCTTAAATCTCTTGCTTATTCAGGCACTGCTGTACTATTTATCTCTGTACCATTCCTAGCTAAAAAGCTACAGCTTCCTTCAAGGAAGAATCAGGAGTTCAGACCAGTGGCACCCGTGTTCCACAGTGCTCTGGATGGGGATTCATCCCAAATCAGAGGATAATTGCCTGTTCCTCAAAGTCCTATTCCAGGTTTCACAAGGAGGTTTTGTTGTTTCTAGGGCAGCACTGGCATGGGAATATGCTTTAGCACATTAATTAGAGCCCCTGCAGTGGCTCTGCTAACAGGTCAGGAGAAAGCAGCGTATAGACAGTAACCTTCACTATTTAATGTTGCAAAAAGTTCCTCATCTGCCAAATAGTTTATGCCTTTTACTGAAGCTAAAACCTTAGAACAATCATATTAACTACATAGAGAATCAGTTTAAAAAAAAATAAATGGAGCCTTCTGCCTCAATGCCAATTTTTCACACAGGAGCTTAAATTTTTGTTGTCAGGCAAATCAAAAACTGCTGTTCTCCTTGTTAGCACTCCACAGCTATCAAACTATCACTTTTATTCAAATCCTTCCTAAAAACTCAGCTTGCTTAAATATGTGACTGTGGAGGACTAAGTCAGTGAACTTTTACTAAGCTTCATTCATTCTGCTTTTTCAGTCAAATATTTTATAAGAGCCACGCAGCACAGTCTTTGTCATATATTTTGTAAAGTACAGAGTACCCCAATAATCAGTAAAAGTAGTAATAAAAGGTTAAAAAATAGACTCGAGGTAATAGGACAAAGAGGCTTTCCCCAGCATCATAGATATTCCAATATTTCTTGTTATTGTTTTTCCCTTCTGGAGGACATGCAACACAGAGGGCAGAGAAAAACAAGGCAATCCAACTCACGAGTTACCTCTAGTTCCCATGAGGCAGATGAGAAGAACAAGATTAAGTAGAATCATCCCAAAACATTTCAAGTACATTATTTTTCTGAAGCAAAATGTTTCATTTTGCCTTTGCAAAACATAGAACTCTATAAATTAAAAAAAATTTATAGAAAATTGACCATGTTCAAAAACTAATAAGAATCACATTTTTCTTCTGCAAATGGTTAGATGGAAAATAAACCAAAAAGCTTTTAAATGCAATTTGTCTATCTTAAATAGTTTCATAGTTTTGGCAATGGAGGGGGTTTTAATATTCTTTTATCTTAAACAATCAGTCCTCTAAGAACATCAAGGCACTTAAAAGAGAATAAGTGAAAGAAAAAAAACTAGTTTCTGCTCTTGTTGAAAGATGGGAAATCGAACAAAAGCCAACAACAGTGAAAGCAAGATGATTTCAGAGTGTTAAATAGAAGCTCCCAGAGGACCTTACTAACAGATGTGGATAGTATATTACACCATTGTTATCACACAAAACTATTCTCCTTACTTGTAAATTAATGTGTTAGCATCAATACTTAGAGATTTGAATAATAAAACAGATTTCAATTAACAGCACTTTTCTATACCTGGTGAAGATCGAGTGCCTTGTATCGGGATGCATCCTGCAGATTATTATCTACTTACAAGTGATTTCCCTGTTCATCTACCTCCACAGCTTGCAAGGTAGCAGGACAGGAGCAGGGTAGGGAGCGGAAGCTGGTGTAGGTGGCAGCAGTGCTGCTTCTGAAGGGCTCCAAACTTAGCTCCTGTGGAGGCTCCCAGTGCCACTCACCCACCCACTCAACAGGGCTAAAGATAAGAAAAAATAGGGCAGCCTTTATAGCAGTTAATTCAAAACACCTCTAGGACTGATCTGAGCAGAGTGCAGAACTATAACATGTGGACAAGCAGTGAGCAGCAGCGCCCAAGGGTCTGAAGTCTGACCTAGTCATCAGAGAGGGAACAAAATTGCTTCCTCACCTCACCTGCTGAAGCCTCATGGCTCATTTGTGTTGTCCAGTTTGATCCCCCCCAGACTTTGCCAGTGGTATCTCCTCACATAAGGGTAAGGACCCCCACCCTTTTTATCCATCTCCCCCTGAGCAGCTACACAGAGAACTTCCCTGTGCCAGATCCAAATGATGCGAACTAGGGCAGGAGGGTCCTCAGTGGAATGAGGAGCTTTCCCTCCACCTCTACAGCAAGAAACAGGAACTTGTATAATTAGTTAATTTAGACCCTGTAATGAACATTGTTTTATGTTTTGGCATTAAAGGATGTTAAGAATCATTTAAAACCTGGAAGGCAAATTCACGGCTGGTGCAAACAGCTGACTTCAGTGACATTCAGCTTGTTTATGCAAGCAGCAAATTTGGCCTGCGTGTACTTTTTGCTCAATGTTTCTGTCAGACAATGCAGAGCAAACAATATTTGGCTTCATCTTACTCTGGGCAGATCAACTATTTGCACCCAGGACTTGTTTCTTTGCCCGCCAGTTTGAATTTTCCCCCAGCCCAGGCTTTGATGTACCTTTGTAACAGCTGCAAAACACATTTCATGCCAAGGAGCAATTTGCAGGCACAGCACTAGACATTTCAGAGCATTGCTAGTTATTCATACAGTATTTTTTGGCAGCTTTTCGAAATATAATACCATAGAACTGTCGTCTCTCACAGTAACAAGTATTTTCATGCATTTGTCTTTTCTGTGAAAATAATTTGTAATTTTTTTACCACAACAGAGGACTCATCCTAGCAACGTACAATTTTTAAATCCCATAGTTTGCTTTTAAGAGTTCTAATTCTAAAGCAGTCTTAACAAAAACTGTCTTGACATGCTTGTACAAAACATCTCTTGCGAGTAACAGAAATGAGGCAATAAAAAAACCCCACCTTACATCCCCCACTGCATGCTTCAGCTGACCTACCTTCCCCCAGGGAAAGAATGCAATGCCTGATAAATCATATGCATGCTGTGAAAGCAAAGGCTTATCTCTCAATTCCTGCTTTTTCTGCACAAATTGTACAAAGAAGTACTTTTAATTTGGATAATAACTCCACATAAGAAAAGGTTTCTGTTAAGCAGGCATAGGTCATATGTATTTCACTCACTTTAAACTCCTAAAACTAGGTTCTGAACTTCGTAATTTGAGTGATTTTACCATAAAAATACAGTAAATAATCTTTTTTTTAATATACCTTGCATTCATACTTTATTATCAGCAGCTTTACCAGCATAAAACAAAGCTGTTTGTAGTAGCTTTCCTCAGTGACAGGAGTTTCCATCCCAGGCTAGCTTCTCAATTATGAGAGAATGACTTAGTTCAGTTGCTTTTTAAGACCCAACTGTATTTCCTACAAAGCTCTCCAAGGACAGTTTCACCACAGAATTTAAATTTGGTTGATATTCGACTATTAGTAACTTTTTCCTACAGGCCAACAGCCACAGGGCACTATTTCTTGCCTTCTGGTTTTCCTCAGTTCAGCAGGTATATCAATGTTTTCTTTTTGTTCCACATCACAGGCAGACTTTGCCATCACCCTGAGCTACATTTTCAATGTAGAAATCGGACAACTGAATCTCATGTTCTGGAAGACATCCATCTCTACTCACCAAACCCTCCTCACCTAATTCACTTTGTCAAAAACTCATCTTATCAGACATTAAGGCATCCTGATATTCTGGCTTTTGGGGAAGTGCCAATTCATCCCTGGGGGCTGGGCTGGAAGCACTTCCAGAAGAACCGCCGGAGAAGAGCTACCTGCAGCAAATTTCAGCTCACCAGCACTTGTGCCCTCTGTCCTGGAAGGAAGGTCAGCCCTGCTTGTCCAGGAATGGATGTCATTGTCTCATCTGCTCCAGCCCCAGAACCTCTTTGAGAAACAGAGGAAAGGATAACTACTGCCAATTCACCACTCTGTTCCTGCCCCCTTACACACCATCCTCGGCTGCCAAGCAATTTCATATTCAGTTGGCAGCAACCATCTTGTTCTCTCAGAGAAAGTAAACTAATTGCCTTCATTATTACTGTTGTTTCTCGTCTCCCATTTGTGCTTTGTGCCACTTGGCTCTTTTGATCATTCATCTTAAATATACGCAGGCTTCAACCCATTTAGAATTATCAGTGTTGCATTCTGCAGGTTATTACTCTTTCCAGAAAGTAAGATTTCTTATAGTTTGATAGCATTTGGATAAAGTAAGGAGTCAGTGTCTCCCTTTGCACCTTATTTACTCTTCCCTCCACATATCAGTTAATAAAAAATATGGATGCAAAGCATATGAAAATCTTACTAGATAAGAGCAAGTGCAGAAACATACAGAGAAGTTAAACACCATCACCTAGCAAATCAATAGCAAAATCAGGAAAACTTCCAATCTCTTGATCTAAATCCTAGACAGTCTCAAAAAAGTACTTTATTTCTAACATCACCTTGGTTTCATTTGTCATATTTTTCATTTTAGTTGCTTGAAATACTTTCAATGGTGAAAGAAAAAAAATGATGAGCTCTCCTTTATTTTCATGGTTTAATTTTAAATTAAAAAGAAGAGCCTAGCATGATCCTTTAATCCTACGTTTCAAAATTTAGGTTTGATTAAAAATGGGGAGGTCAAATGCATAGCAGAAAGCGTGGAAGTTTTTTTGTTTAAAAATGAGGCAATTTTTATTAAAAACAGAAGGAAAATCTCTAAAAGTATTTCTCAACTGTAACTTGCTAGAGATAGATAATTATAAAATACAAGCATTCTCCCCTAATTTAGCATATGGAATTACTACATAAGAACAAAAGTCAGAACCTAAAGATTTGGTTTTCAGGATCTTTTGTTGAAAATTTTACTTAGAAATATTTTTGGCTATTTGATAGATGAAAGAGATACACTCAGAACGATCAGAGCAGATAGTACAGCAACTAGGTAGCCTTCAAGTTGTCATTTAAGAGACTCAGACAGCAAAAAATACAGTCAGCAAGGCAGCTGGGTGCACAATTTATTTCCAGTCTCTTTTCTAATATTAAAGACTATCTCTCTGTCATAGCAGCAACATTCATTACATTCAGAGGAGTGAAACAATGAAAATATCATCACACTGTAATTGGCCTGGGGGATGCTGGCGTTAGGGCATGACAATTCTTTCAGTCAAAGAAAGAACGTGGCTCATTCCTCCAGTGCTCTCCACCCAGAAACAGCTCTGCCGCCAAGAGCTCCCTCACCTTTGTTACAGTTACTCGTTTATCCAATCAGGCTTAGATATCCTTAAACACAGTAAGCAAACCCAAAATGATTAGTCAGCCATCCCTGCTGGATTCCACTATGGCTTGTAACAAAATGTGGGGTTTATGAGCAATTACAATTACATTATTTTGTGATGAAATGTTTATTGAGAGGCACCATAGGAACAAAACCAGCAGCATAATTCAATTTGTATTTTCACTCAAGATGCATTGTTGATCAGTTTTTTTCAAATCAAGACCTTCTACCCTTGTGTCTTGTAAAAGACAGAGGACATTTCTCTAACCTAATTAAGTTCATAACAAAGACCAGAAGGAATACTGTCTTCAGTTTTCAAAAGATGACATATGGTGTGTTCCACAGGACTGTCAGAACTAATCTCTGAAATCTTCACCTTAAATTGGCTGACTACTGTGCCAAGCAAAATTTGTTTTTGTATTAACTCTTAGGAATACAAACACTTCCTAAATTGCCAGTGAACAGTAAAATTAGTAACCTTTGCAATTCCATTTTGCTGTTCCTCTGAAAGCCTCAAGGCATTATACACGTGTTAGTCTTCAGAACATCCACTAAGAGAGATACTAAAGCCACTTTAAAGATATAAACATAGAGTAATAATTAGAGTAAATTAGATGGAAAGACAGTATTGCAATTCAATGACAAATTGTGGAGCTAATTTCCCAGGTCCTGGGTCATAACTGGAGACAGTCTTACCATTAAAGGAAGTAATTCTTAAATATTTGCAAGACCCACTACAAAATCAGCATCAGTCAGTCTGACAACTTCTGAAAACCACCTTTTTAACATTCACAGAAAGCCATCCACACAAGGCGCTCCAGGCTTGTTGGCTTTACGAAAACTATTCTGGCTTGAACCCAAAAAGATATTAATTCCCACACTTCCATTCATGTATGTCAAGAATTTGATGAAACTTGGGAGACCTCTGCCTCACTAGAGAATCAAATTGCTATCATTCTGAGCAAGGACCTTAAAGTGAAATGCTCAAAAATATTAAACAACTTGTTTCCCACGCTCACCATCCCGAAATCTATAAATGGATAAAACATCATTCGGTACCTCACAGATTCTATGAGGAGAGCTGAATAAATACTAACATAGTCAGTTATTACAGCTAACAATCATGTAGACAGTACAGGACTTGAGTAAAAGGAAAGTTTTTCCATTAAGTGCACAGTCACAAGGTAAAACTTCTCCTTCCATCATTACAGATGGTTTCTTCTAGTTTTTGATGGATGTTGTGTCTAGCATTACTCTGTACAGCATGTGAGGCTATATAAAATGATCAGAAACAGGAGTGAACACTAGGAAAATCAGTTTTAACAACACATCCAGACTTCTAATTCTCCGAAATCAGACAATGTAGGCATTCTTTGGCTTAGCAGAGAAAAGGAAAGATTTTTTCATCTCTAGAAATCATTTCCCTGTGATCATTTCTTCACAACAGCTTCCCTCAAGTCCGCCTAGAGAAGTTGCCTTCCCCCTTCCTAGACTTTTTCCCCACAATGTTATATTGCAACATACTACTGTTGCAGGGTGAGGTATTTTTCTCGTAGAACATTTAACTAGAAGAAAGGAAAAAGCTTTTTAGAAACAAGGAATACCAGTTGTCCCCAAGCTATTTTTATCTCCTCAGCTGTAAGTTAGCAACTGCTACACATTTTCATTGCTACACCTCGCTCCTCACAGCTTCCTCTTAGCTGTATTTCCATAAACAGCTACGACCCATCCTTGTTTTTGATCTGTGTGTTCATCATGCCTGACTGTAGGGCTAGAAGTCAAGGCCCATCTGAATATGGGTTTTTTCTTTACCTGACTACTGTTTCTTATGTCTAACAAGAATTTGTCTCTGCATTCTCCCCAAGTTGTCAATGTATCATATCATTCAATTATGATACATAAAGATCATTCAGAAGATAATCTCTGATTCAGTAAAAGTATAGGCAAAAAGTATAGGTATTCATTTATCAAAGAAAAAAATCTTCAGCTAGTGTTGTTCAGGCAACATCATCACGCAGTCTTTGGGAGACATCGCTTGGATTCTCTGTGAACAAAGAGCATTCAGAACCAGAGACACTCTGTCACACACCAAAAATTAATTTTGCAAGCTCCTCTAGGCAGAGAGGAAGAAACAATGAAAACGTTCAAGTAGCTTTTACATCACAAACATATAACACACAAGTGAAGGAGCAGAAACAACACCAGTACAAACACTCCATCTAGTTGCTTATCACCTCCACTGGAACTGCTAAAGCAAAAGCTTTGTGTCAGCTTCGTATTGATCACAAATGGAAATCAGTTAACTATTTTCCCCTCACAAAGATTCTTGCCATGAAACTGCAAGCATCCTTGTAACACAAAAGTTACTTACCAATAACAGAAAACAAGCTTCAGCTTTAACAGTCCTGAAAATCAGGTCACCCAACACCATTGTGCAGCAGTCTATATTAAAATCTTGCTGCATTCAAAGGAATTAGAAATGTCTATCTACTGCTCAAAATTATATCTGTTGATTTTATGGGGGGCTTTTTGCTGCTGTACAGTCAAAAAAGCTTAAGTGTCCTAAATTTTTGTAAAATTTAGTTCAATTATGTTTGCAGTGATGTTTGCAGTAGGCTAGTATAAGCTGTGTATCTGTTGACTTTCTTCGAGCTCTGCAGAGGGATTCTTGAAAGAAATACAAACCTTGATGAAATTCATATCATCATAATACATAAAGTGTTACACTAGAGAATACTGTAAGGCTGTAAGATCAGACAGGTACAGTTGGCTATAATTTGTAACATTGAACTGACAAGTGTGTATATATTGAAAACCAGTTATATGCATAAAATGTTTGTATCTTGCACAATATTAATTTACATGAAAAATAATATGGAATTGAAATAACTCTTCTCCTGCAATGATAATGGTTTCCAGTTAGACCTTGCATACAGTAAAAGCTTATGCCACTGCCAAAGCACATATAAGCATTTTTATGCTAAGTCAACACTACAAAACTGTATCAGCAAATTATTTGGGAGTCAACAGGCCCTAGATTTTCAAACACTTTTGAATCCAAGCTTGTTTTACACCAGCTACATTGGGAAAAGTGTTTTGTTCTTAAACCAAAATCTTGACCTTTCTAGGGCAATAAAACTCTCTGCTGTGCGCTGCCATTTGCAAATATAGGCAGAATCAGTCTTTTCGGTAGCAGGTTCACAGAAAGGTACTCCAGTTAATTTTCAAGTGAAGTGTAAAGCAGTGAAACACCAAGGGTGGGGGAAATGGTTACTGCTGGCCTTCAGTAAGATATCTACTGGGTGAAGCTACATAGCTGGCCAGGGTCTAGGTGTCCCAAGAGGTTTTCAGGACAGCCTCCAAAAAGTACAGGTACTATTTCAACAGCACATGTAGGCCTTACTTTAGGCAAACTTTCCTACTGGCTTCAGTGGTTCAACTGGTTTTACAGTGCAAGTCTTTTGGAACCCTCTGGTAGACTCAGACTCCCAAAATGTATTCAGCTCTGTGTCTTTGAGAGAGGAAGCAGCTCTCTAAAACATCAGTACAAACATGTAACTGCTGGAAATAGAGACACTACAGCAAAAGGGGACATTATTATCCCTCCCTCAATCACATTTCCACACTTTAGTGTTTTAACAAAAGGTTCATCTTCGTGGATATCAAATATTCAGAATTCTTCTTGATGACTTCAGACAAACAGGATCCCACACACACCACCAGCCTTCTTTTGACTTTTGATTCAGCAAAATTTTACCTAAATCCTATAATTTAAATAATCATAGCATCAACATGACCGTTTGCCACCACTATGTTGCTTACTCTTCTTGTATCCCTATCAGGTCCATTTAACTTACAAAATCTGAGATGAGGACTAATTATTGCTTTGTGTTTGCACTCCAACATGATTGAGCCCACTTACAAGCATTTAAGATAATAATTGCATGCTTGTATAAATTGCCACAGAAACAATTCAGGCGAAACTGCTTCTCCTCAGCGCATGTGAAAATCTCACTTTACTTTGCTGTTATTTGGAAAACAAGACATAACTTTGAGGACAATAAGAATTAGCAAATAAATATATGTATATATACATACATATATATATATCGAAGTCCCTGTATAAAAACTTGAGGATCTAGGATCAAATTTTCATGCCTAAGTCTGTTCTAAACTGAACCAACTCTCTCGTGAAGACAGAAAACAATTAAGAGAAGCCCACGAAGTAGTCATTCCTAAATTTCTGGTTGAAGATGAAATTGCATGCAATTTTTGCTATTTAATTTTCCACTATTTGGGGTTGAATTAGCTCAAGAACTAGGCTCAACAATTAGCTCAAGATCTAGGCGTCATTCAGGATAAACTAAAAAATACATCTGATCTGGCCTCAAGTATCACAGACACAGTAAAGTCCCTAATATTTTTCTAGAAGATCAGATTTTTTGCATATAAAGTAAAAATGTTAGTAGCTCCAGTTTCACCCAATATTATGTTAAAATATTATGTGTATGTGCAGCTACTAATGGGACACAAGCTTTCCAAAGAGTTTATCATAGAATCATTTCAGCGTTCATACATCATTGCTTCAAATTCATTTCTGGTACCATCACAACTAATTATTTGTTGTACTCTCCATCAGACTATGAGAAGTGGGGCTGACTTAGTTTTGGGTTTTTCTAAAGCAAAAAGCCCGAGAAGAAGTGGATATTTTGATGTATGTAAATGTAAAACTACACAAAATGATGATTAAAATTACACAGGTTATTAAATTAACCTTCCTCAACAGCCCATGAGGAAGGAAATCTGGGCTATCAAAATCAGCTGTAATTGTTTAATGTGTATGAAAACCAGCAATTCAGAACTGATCAAGTAACTCACAGTTAATGTGTAAGCATTAATTTGTAATACCCACATGAGATAAGCTGTATTGGTATATTTTAGAGACCCAGAATCTATCTTTTATAGAAATCGCTTAGGCATGCATTCTAAACTATAGCTTAGCACCTTAGAAATGCAAAACTTACAATTTGAACAATTTAATATGTTATTGTACTAAGCAGCTCAGTATTTTCAGAGAAGAGGAGAATGTTTGCTTAATTTCCTGAGAGGTTATAGATTAAAACACAGAAATTGCACAGGAAAGCATAACTGTGCCCCCTTGTGTGCATCAGTAATATCATCTTAATAAAGGTCTTGAATACCATATATGCTTTTTTACCAGCTTAGTTTTCAGTTTATGAAACTTTTCATAGAATTTAGTTAACTCTGGGAATAATTCCATAACGAATAGCACAAATGTGACAGATAAGAGGCAGCAAAGGGAGATGCACTGTGGGCCAGCCCTCCATCCCTACCTCTCATGAGCGCTGTTTGCCCGTGATACCCTCCAACACAGCTCACAGGCAGAGGAAATTAAAAAGTTGAATTCAAGCTGAAGGAAAGAACAAAGTATAACGCGCCTGCAGCACATGACTTATTCTGTATCACTACCCCCAGGCCAGCAATGCTGGGGAAAAACGCCACAGGCAGTGTTTAATGCCTTCTTTAATATGCTTAGTATAAGCCTTTTTTTTTTTAAATAGGCTATGCCGAGTGAGGAGAGTTTTTAATTAACAATAATGGAGTACAGTCTCCAGAACTCCAAAGAGCCTTCCCAAATAATAAGGAATAGTTGCAGCGGCAGCACCTAAGCTTTTCTAACACAGTGAAATAAGGTATCTCCAGTGTCATTGGAAAATGACACTGGTTGCAGTATTCCACTCTGCCCACAGGCTGATGAACTCTTCAGAAGGTTGCTAGTGATGATCTTCAAGCAAATTTGATCCCTGTTCAGAGTCACATGACTGAAAACTACTTAGATTCAGTCAAACCCAAAAGTTACTGAATCTCTCTGCTTTAAAGCAAGTTATTTTTGAGGCATCACATGGATGAACAGAATATATGTCTGTTCTGGGTACAGCACTGGAGTTCTCTTTGTAGACAAGCTATATTCCCTTCCTTTTGACAAATAATGCAAGAAAAGATTTCTAGATTAGACAATCAGGTTTAACTGCATAAAAATCATGTGTCCAGTACTAAGTAAAAGGAAAAAAACCAAACCCACCACAACAACAAATTTGCGGAAGGTTTCAGTGTATAAAGCAGGAAATAGTTTTCTTTGTTCCCTCCTTGTCCCCACCAGGGTATTTACACGCTTGGCACAGCACGATTTAAGATGGAATAGTATTCTTTCCATAAAATTTGCTGTTTCTACTCTTTCTCACTCCACCCCAGAAGTTCATTATTAAGCAAATGAAGAGTAGTTTTCCCTTGAACTAGGTGTTAAACACCCATCCTTACAATTCTTTTAAGTAACTCTGCAAGCACAAATGCTTCTCTTAGTCAGGAAAAGTCTGTTATGGGAAGTAATATTTTAAAACTGTTCAGTTTTCAGGTAGCATCTTTACTTGAATTGCCTTTAAAATTAAGAAATAAAATCTAACTCAGTCTATAAATGGATTCAGCCTGCTCAAGGATCTCCTGTTGACACAGTAATTGTCTTTTTTTCATGATCCAATGTGTGCCATCTATCCAATCTCAACTTTGCAATTTTTAACCATTAATGATGGTCTAGTTCTAATCATTCTTCAAAAAAAAAGATGAATGATGTATCTGCATGGATTTTGAAGTAGAAGGCTGAATCTTTATTAGCTGCAACGTGATCCTCCTCTCCCAAAAAATTTATATCTTATTGGGTCTAGGCTAAAGTTAAATCATCTCTTACATCACTCAAGGAACCACAGTCAGCACTTTTAAAGCAATTCTTTTGACTCGTCTTCTCCTTCATGAGATCATGGACTCGATGATCTCAGAGGCCTCTTCCAACCTTATGATTCTATGATTCTAAGTATATACTAGCTGTACCCTAAGACTCTGTTCATTATTTGCCACTGGAAGCTGGTTTTATCAGCTTTACCTTCCTTAAAGGAATTATAAACTGATAAACTGTGTCTCTGTAATATAAAACAAATGCAATTGTCTGTTCCCTTTAAAGCAAAACTGTCCCTTAAAAGCAAGCAGAGACACAGCCACCTGCTCTCTTTTCTCCCAAACAGAGAAATGCTTCAGGCCAAAAATACAGAGGTAAATCAGATATTTAGGGTCTAGAAAACATCTTCATGGTATGGGGAAGGACTGGTAACTCTAGCATCACATTCTCAGGAGTGCCTTCAACGAAGAAAGATTTGTCAGATTGACAGTGGCTGCAGGAGGAAGACGAGACCCTCCTTCTTCTTTGAAACGTAAGGAGAGTTAATGTCCCGTAAACAGTACAATCTAAGTGCAAACGTATAAGCTTACTTCAGCTAGGGACACGTTGTAGGTAATCCAACTATGATGAAATGTTATGATCAACAACTAAGCAATATTCCAGCATGCAAACTACTTTAATTCAAAAATATTTATCTTTATTCTGAGTAACCCCCACTAATGCACAAATGTTCAGCATTTACTTAATTTTCAGTGTTTACTATATTATAATATTCCCTTCCAATAACTGGGTTTGAGGTGCATAGATGATATATCTTTCCCTAGATAATATTTTGAGGATTATTCAACTTTAAGTTATTTTTTCTGCCTGTCAACTTGTAACAGAACTTCCTTTTGATACAAGAAGCGGTTGTTATTACAGACTGCGGATTATTTGGACTTAAGTACAGCTGGTTTTCTGTAGAATTGTTTTTCTAAGTAACTTCAGTTAAGTGATATCTAAGTGGCAGTATTTGTGAAAGTTACACAGACACAGACTGTTCTTCTGATGGTAGTTTTTTTTAAATAGTGCTGTACCCCGACATTATTTCTTCACTTATCTAAAGAACTCAAGGCCGGACAGAGAACTAGCCTCAAAGCTCCAATGAGCAGAGACTTGGCTTTTGTGACGTTCATAATAAAATTAAGATTAATCCTTGGAATGTAATAGAACATGCATGAGATTGCTAGGAGAATTTATACATCTGCATGTAAGTTGGAGATATATATATCATTGCGCACGATTGATGGAAATCATTCCCTCAAGCCACTCAGCACTGAAATAAAGGTTACCTGCTTTCTAAAACTCCAAAAGAAGTGTTACAGAGTTTAGTTGCTGGCATTTTCGGTATCACTTCAAAGGCTCCTTGCATGTCTAAAATCATTAGACCTTCAAATTGTTATATTGTATGTCCTAAAGTACTCTTATGCAATTGCAGATTTTATCACATCTCTTTCCTCTGCAGGTCATACCACGTGTAATGTTAAAACCATCCCCTAAAATGGCCTGTGCCTCTGTTAAAATCAATTTTCCACAGAGAAAAGCCTCAAATTGAGCTTAAAAAAATCCGAAAACCGACTTCTCTCTTTTGAATTAAAGACAAAATGTTTGAGCAAATACTTTTAACTAAGTTGTCTCCAGATTTTCTCAGCAGTCCTACTGGGCAGTTGGCTTTAGCTTCTGCAAACAGCCCTTGCTGGGCATTTCCCCAGCAGGCTGACATAAGCACAAAATGTTGGTGTCAAGAAGTAAGGTAAATCATTTCAATCACTGCGTTTAAGTGGTATAAACACTGAAATGATATTGCTAAAGGAAACCGAGGGGGAACACTGATACAGAGGAAGGTCAAAGCACACAAACTGACACATCAGAGAGAAGCAAAGACAATTTTTCTTAATGTGATGTTAATGTGGAATAGACACTCTTTGCAGCTCATAAGTAAAGTGGTGGGTGTAAAGGTTTCACTTATGCTTTCTGCTGCAGGATAAAATACAAAGTCAAAAACCTTTTGTAAGACAGCTTCATTAACATTAAAAAGATGTAGAAGTATGACATTCTTCTAGTACAGAGAGCAACTACAAAGGTAGTAACCCTCACCTCCTGAACATCACTTCATGTTACTTGATAGCAAAGCCCTGTGGAAAACACATTAAACAACATTAACATAGAGCTTTTCACTTCACAGAGAACAGAATCTCCTTATGGTGACTAGAGCAAGCAAGAAGAAAAATGATGTCTCAAAAGGTGACCTCTGAATAGTTTTATAGAGAAATTATAACATAAACCTATTCTCCCAAAATAGAACAACACAAGAATTGCAGCTATAAGCTAAAGGGGATTAGTTCAATTGTCCTATAGCAAGGAGAAAGTATTTTGTTTAAAATTAAGAAACTACAAATTAGGAAATATGATTACATCAAGCAGAATTCGTGTTTGTATGACCTTACCCTCTGACAACAGGGTATGAGTAATCTATAGAAATACTGGTCTTGTCGTATCAAGCAGTGCATAGCAGCATTAACACTGTAGACCTTCAAGACTCCCTAATGATAAATGGTTATATTGCAGTAGCACTAGTTAGCATGCAGAGTGCCAAAATCTCTTGAGTCAAAATATTCCCATAAATATGTATCCCCAATCACATTTTTGTAAAGCAAACACAATAGATTTTTTACAAAAAAATAGAGCAATTAAAGGCATTCTTCAATTTTATTCAGCAATCAGCCTGACTTATTTTTTTAGAAGCGGTAAGAGTACAAGTTCATACCAGTTCTGACTCAATAAAAAGCTGTTTTTCTAGTCTATTGAAATGTTAAATTTGTAGGCTTTGAGGATTTATGCATAAAGTCAAATTTCAAAAAAAAGAGAAAGTATTCTTTCATGCTTGTTTAAAAATATTTAAGAGTCCATAAACTACGCAGACTGGTAGTTTAATTATAAATTCAAATATTCACATTTTCCTGGAACCTTTAAATTAAAAATTTCAGGTATTCACGCTTGCTTTTCACCATCAAAAACTCTCAGCAGCACAGTTTTCCTTACATTTCATCTTTTCTAGAACAAAAGGACTTTGTTAAGGGATGTTGGGAGCAGCCACTCCCAGCATCTCCCCTTGTCTTTGGCTGGTGGAGACGACAACACTGCCCAGGTTCACAAACGTCTGCACATTTGTGATCGCCCAGGTACCAGCATGGCCCCTCTGTCTGTCCAACACCCCTGCCCAGGTCCTGGGCCCTCTTACCTGCCCCACAGGTCTCCCACTCACCAGCTGGTCATGCGTGAGGTTTGCTACTGCACACCCATCACCCCTGTTCCGGGGAAGATACACTCGGGCCCCTGTAGCCAGCACCAGGCCCACGGGCTCTGACCCACACTGTGAACCACCGAGCCACTCGCTCACCTCACTCACACCACTCCTGCCCCAGTGGCTGGGGCTGAGACCCCCACTCACTGCCTCTGGCTCCAGGAGATGGCTCCACAGGCCAGGGACAGCAACCATCCTGGGCTGACTGCAGCTGCTGGCCCCATATCCACTCACACACAATCAGAGTACACAGAAAGATCATTAAAAAAGCATGTAATCATAAGATCAGACAGACCGTGGTGATCAGGTGCAGGGTTCAGTCAGACAAGCATGTTGCTCAGCCCCGTGACCAACAGCTTTCATACCCTTTACTGTCTCTTTCGACTTTGTTCCTCCCCGACCTGCTTCCCCTGCACTTTCCCTCATCAGTATGTGCAGTACCATCGACCTCCCAAAACACCCTGGACCCTCCAGTTTGCAACCTTACGAGTTGCAAAGTCCCCATTTGCCTGCAGTTTTGTGATAGCCCATCAGATTTTAGTTTTGTTGTTGCCCTGTTATGTTTGCCTGTTACGTCTGTGTCTTGATATTTTGTTTATCGCTTCCCCCTTCTCCTTTTCATCACACTTGACAAGGTCCTCGACCAGATAACCTTGCAGAAGGAAATGTTCTGACATTCCCCACAACCTTTATCAATTAGTGTGACATACCTCTACGTACCCCCTCGTGCCTTTAGAAAGTTAACTGAAATCAAGTAAAAATGCACTTCACAAACTGCCAAGGGAGTCTACAACTGTCTCTTCTTGCTTCTAGTGTGCTCAGGCAAGGACTGTATTCATACTCATACAGAGAATTTATACTCTCTGCATTGACAAAGTGGCTCCATTTTATTTCAAAGACTCCTTCAGGGAGGAAAATTATACTCAACGTGTTTCAACTCAAAACACTGCAGTAAACCAAACATCTTAGAGGAAAAAAAAGAAAAGTCTAGATAGTCCACAAAACAAAGGGAAGCATTTAGTCAACAGTTCTACTGTCTGTGAGAAAGAGAAAAAAGAAATTACACGTATCTTTATTAATGACCTGGATGAAGGGATCGAGTGCACCCTTAGCAAGTTTGCAGATGACACCAAGCTGGGTGGCAGTGTTGATCTGCTTGAAGGAAGGGAGGCTCTGCAGAGGCATCTGGACAGGCTGGATCAATGGGCTGAGACCAACAGGATGCGGTTTAACAAGACCAAATGCCGAGTCTTGTACCTGGGACACAACAACCCCGTGCAGCGTTTCAGGCTTGACGAAGAGTGGCTGGAGAACTGCCTGGAGGAGAAGGACCTGGGGGTGTTGGTTGACAGCTGGCTGAACATGAGCCAGCAGTGGCCCAGGTGGCCAAGGCAGGGATTGTGCCCCTGCACTCAGCACTGCTGAGGCCACACCTCGAGTACTGAGTTCAGTTCTGGGCCTGTCAGTATAAGAAGGACATTGAGGGGCTGGAGCGCGTCCAGAGAAGGGCAATGAGGCTGGTGAAGGGGCTGGAGAACAAGTTGTACGAGGAATGGCTGGAGGACCTGGGGTTGTTTAGCCTGGAGAAGAGGAGGCTGAGGGGAGACCTCATCACTGTCTACAACTGCCTGAAAGGAGGCTGTGGGAGAGCAAGTGTTGGTCTCTTCTCTCAAGTGCCAGGTGACAGGACAAGGGGAAATGGCCATAAGTTGCATCAGGGGAGGTTCAGACAATATTAGGAAGAATTTCGTTACTGAAAGAGTGATCAGGTACTGGCACAGCTGCCCAGGGAGGTGGTTGAGTCACCATCCCTGGAGATGTTTAAAAAAAGGATAGATGAGTTTTTGAGGGACATGGTTTAGTGGATAATAGGAGCGGATGGACTCGACAATCTCAAAGGTCTTTTCCAACCGGAAGATTCTATGATTTTCCAACTTTGAGGAGGGGTTTGCAAGCTAATGCTGTATCTGTTTCACTCTCTTTTTAAACCATGAGAAACATGGAATTTTTTTGGTCAAATGTAGCATAATTTTGAAAGAAAGTTAATTGTTTCTTGTGTTTCAGTAGTTACAGCTACATGCCCAGCTAACTTCCCACCTTGCAAAGAAGGGCAAACAGCAGTTCCCAGAGTAGCACAAAGCAATAGCACTTAAAACTTTCATGATAGCAACTCTGCTACACAATTGAGAACAAATGGTAAGCACAGTGAGAGGATTTTTCCTAAATAGTTTTCATTTAGGAGTAGCAATAACACACTGGCCAAGGATGGCCAGGGAGCACAACAACACGGACAAGGTAAACACACTGAACAGAAGAACTGCATCATTAAAGCTGGAGAATGAGGGGGAAAAATGACATCTCTGGAATTCTCTACCCCACAGCTCCAGAAAGAGTTTCTAGATGTCTAATGTCTAATCTCCTAGAGATTCTGCTTTCAGGGGGAGGGAGAATTAAATTAGATATTGCCTTTTTTCTTTTCTCTAAGCTAAAGTTCAGAAACAACATCAGGAGGACAGAAGAGGTCATGCTTTGAATTAGAGAATCTAGGGTGGAGCTTTTGTCATAAGGTTGATCTTAAATAATCATGGAACCATCAGCCCACCTCAATCCTTCTAGGCTCTTACCATGGATCTGACAGAAACACACTTGCTCAGCACACACATAGGTATTTTAGCCTAGTAGAGCCACCTCCTTCCAAACGTGCCTAAAGTACCCCAGCTCTCTGTTTAACATTCATTTTGTGTTAGAATTTAAGTCCTCTACATGCAAAGAATTTGACGTAACACTGATGGAAAGATTAACTCTTCCCCCAACCCCTCCTAGGAACCCCCACACACATTCCCAATACATTGCTCCAAGTATCAGCATTCCATAGCAACTATACTTTACAAAATATTCTGCAGCTTCTAATTGAGTCAGGCAGGTTTTATGATGAAAGGCTCCCCCCCACCTTTTGCAAAACACATCTTATGAATTTTACCTGCTTACTGATAAATTTGACACTGTTGGAAAAATAAGGCAGCTGATTTAGGAAGCAAGGATTATTCACACTGGGGAGGTATACATCATTAACCATTTTTTGTTTCTTAATCTGTTCTTCATGTGCCATAGATAGAACAATTCTGCCACCTAGAGTAAAATCCAGGACCAATATAAAAATACGTAGTGAACACACAATATACCCTTGACTAATTTGAAATGGATATCTTCTGTGGCAAATAATTCAATGCTATTATGGGTTTATTCTTTTTTAAAAAATTATGCTCTAAAATATTTAATAGGTGGCTTGCTATCAAAATGAGCAGCCTTGCCAGAGAACGAGGTGAAATACATGATAAATACAGTTGAGAATTTACATTTTTATTGGCCTTTTCATTACACACATCTCCAAATATTTCCAAACCTTCACAAAATAGTTATCCATTTCTCCATAGAAATAGAATAAAATTCCCTTAACAAGGTTTTAAATTAGGGATTGGTCTATTTATGCAAATCAGGAAATCATAATCTAATTTAACAGCACAATGGTTCCAGTTCATATATATCACATTTCCAAATATTCTGTTTCTGAGTCCCAAAGCTACTGCCAGTTAATACGTAGAACTGTCTGTCAGCTGGTAGAGGAAAAAAGAGGTAATGGCAAGGCAAAGCAATTCATTAGAGGGAGTTGATGGTCTTTAATTTATGTAAATAATTACAATTTAACATCTTCTTAATGTGAGTTAATGTGTCTTTACCAGTTCACAAAGGTGAAGAACTGATGTCTCCTTGAATATGAATGAATGGTCTTAAAAATTCAGATACATTTAAAGCAATAAATTTTCCTATTCTGAGCTCTTCCGTGAGCAGTTATGTCAAAGTACCAAATAGCACATCATTTTTCCTGTGGTAACTGAAATACATTTGTCATTGTAATAGGTGAAGATTTACTTACAACTATACAGATTGAAAATATGACTTCCTTCCTTTAGGTTCTCTCAGACAGAGGAGAATGTCCTATGGAGGGTATGCAAGGTCAGTTCTCTAGCTCACCAAGCACTGGTTGAGAAGGCATGGACAAGCATTCCCTTCAGAGGCTGATTCTGGATGTAACCTCCAGATCACAAGGTGTATAAAATATTTTTTGCAAGAAGCCAGGAGGGTTTGCCAGATAAAGCATCTGCCTTTTTCACAGTTCTCTTCCTTAAACACCTGTTAATCCTGGAGACTAAATAGGGAGACAGCTGGACCTTGGCACAGCCCATTATAGCCATCTCCTGTGGTTGGTTTTGTGATAGGTAAAGCACCAAGAATTAGCTGTTGCTGGAATTAGAAATAGCCTGTGCTTATTGGCAATAATACATTGCACTGGATAGCACACTTCATCTGAGGATCTAAGTGTTTTGCAAACATTAATTAAGGTCTGCACTGCTGTTATGATTCACAGAATGCCATTATCACACCCAGGGGATGCAGGAAAGAAAGGCATCGAAGCAAAGGATAGGGAAGCGAGCCCTTGAAAGCAAAATTACTCTAGATCCATTTCAGATTACATCAATCTACATATATCCCAGGACAAGGAAAGTAAAGTCAAGGATTGCTCAGAACAGAGCATTTCATTTTTACCCAATTTACAAAACACAGATGATTTATAAAAGTACTTGTTTCTTCTGACCATTCTTTCTTTTTCTGTTACTTGAGGAATCATGTACCGTTAATATTTCTCAGTCTTTTTATTGTTTCTGTTTATTCTGATCTCTTCTCTTTCTAACACTGAGTACATTCACCTTTCAAACTAGTCCTGACCTGCTTCCAACCATTTGTCCTTTGACTATCACATTTCCTCCAAACTCCCTATTCCCCTCCCGTTCTTTCACTTCACATTCCCACCGAGAAAACAGAGAACATTTTCCTCTCTCAGCCTTCACCACATTTCTGAATACTGCACTAATCATCTCTGGCTCCCTGGGGAGAAAACTGCTTTTATTGCTAAGATCACGGAGTAAATAGGCATAGCAGAAACACACCGAAGGACAGAGTTTCAGTGACTGGTTCCTTTCATGCTGTGATGGGTTTTATAGTATCAGGCATGATACCCACAGGAAGCCAGCATGATTGAGCACCTCTCTGCAGTGCCTGGAAACTAAGACTGACAACATACAAGAACAGGCAATTAAGACTTAAGAGGTCCACATGTAGTTAATTGCAGGGCGACAACCTCACCTGGACCATGGAAATATGATGGAATAGCTCACACAAGGTGCAGGGCAGGATAGTGAGAAAAAACAGTCATCCTTGATACCAGAGCACTGCAGGGACGCATGGAACTCTGCCTGACAGCTTATGGATTAGAATCACTGGTCAAATGAAATTTGTTGATGTTGTAGTGAGTGTCTGCCTCCAGCCACCTGATCAGGAGAAAGTATTGCAATTTTTTGGCCATCTTCAGACAGCTGGAATAAACCTCACGTGCACAAGCACTGGTCTTCATGCAGGCTTTGACCACCCCTAGTATCTGCTGGAGAGACAAGAAAGCAGAGCAAAAGTCATATGAGGATGTTTCAGGAATGCCTTAACAATGACTTCCTAATAGCAGTGATCAAGCAGTCAACCAGGGGAGAGCTCTTCTGGGCTTTATACTTATAAAGAAAGAAAGAACAGGTCAGGGGTGTTGTGATTTAACCCTCAAGGGCAGCTCAGGCCCACACAGCCACCAACACACACACTCTCCACAGAGGGATGAGTGAGAGAATTCAAAGCACAGAAGTGAAAAAATTGTAGGTCAAGATAAATCATAGAATCATAGAATTATCTGGGTTGGAAGAGACCTCCAAGATCATCAAGACCAACCCTTAATCCAACACTATCATGATTACTAGATCATGGCACTAAGTGCCACATTCAGTCCTATTTTAAAAACCTCCAGGGATGGTGAATCCACCACCTCTCTGGGCAGGCCGTTCCAATGCCTGATTACTCGTTCTGTGAAGAACTTTTTTCTGATATCCAGCCTAAACCTTCCCTGGCAGAGTCTAAGCTTGTGCCCTCTTGTTCTGTTGCTGGTTGCCTGGGAGAAGAGTCCGATCCCCACCTGTCTACAACCTCCTTTCAGATAGTTGTAGAGAGCGATGAGGATCACCCCTGAGCCTCCTCTTCTCCAGGCTACACAACCCCAGCTCCCTCAGCCTCTCTTCATAGGACTTCTGCTCAAGTCCCTTCACCAGTTTTGTTGCTCTTCTCTGGACTCTCTCCAGCACCTCAATATCTTTCTTGAACTGAGGGGCCCAGAACTGAACACAATACTCAAGGTGTGGCCTCACCAACGCCGAGTACAGGGAAAGGATCACTTCCCTCGTCCTGATGGCCACACTATTCCTGATACAGGCCAGGATGCCATTGGCCTTCTTGGCCACCTGGGCACACTGCTGGCTCATGTCAATCAGCACCCCCAGGTCCCTTTCCACCTGACTACTCTCCAGCCACTCTGTCCCCAGCCTGTAGCGCTGCATGGGGTTGTTTTGGCCAAAGTGCAGGACCCAGCCCTTGGCCTTCATCCCATTGGACTCAGCCCATCTCTCCAGCCTATCAAGGTCCCTCTGCAGAGCCGTCCTGCCTTCCGGCAGGTCGACACTCCCTCCCAACTTGGTGTCATCCACAAATTTACTTATGATGGACTCAATCCCCTCATCTAAATCATCGATGAAGATGTTAAACAGAACTGGACCCAACACTGATCCCTGGGGGACACTACTGGTGGCCGGCTGCCAGCTGGACGCAGCCCCATTCACCAGCACTCTCTGGGCCCGGCCATCCAGCCAGTTCTTAACTCAGCTGAGAGTGCACCTGTCCAAGCAATGGGCTACCAGTTTATCCAGGAGTATGCCATGGGAGACAGTGTCAAAGGCTTTGTTCAAGTCCAGATAGACTACATCCACAGGCTTCCCTTCATCCACCAGGCGGGTTACCTGATCATAAAAGGAAATCAGGTTGGTCAGACAGGACCTGCCCCTCATAAAGCTGTGCTGGCTGGGTCTGATCCCATGTCCATCCTGAAAGTGCTGTGTGATTGCACTCAGGATGATCTGTTCCATAACCTTGTCAGGCACTGAGGTCAGGCTGACAGGCCTATAGTTGCCCAGGTCCTCCTTGCAGCCCTTTTTGTGGATTGGCGTGACATTTGCCAACTTTCAATCATCTGGAACCTCCCCAGAGAGCCAGGACTGTTGGTAGATGATGGAGAGTGGCTCGGCAAGCTCTTCCGCCTCCGCCAACTCCCTCATCACCCTAGGATGGAATCCATCAGGTCCCATTGATTTGAGTGGATCCAGGTGGCTCAGTAATTCATAGACTATTTCCTCCTGGAACACAGGGGAGCCATTTGATATCCTGTCTCTATCTGTGAGCTCTGGAGGCCAGTTATCCTGAGGGGAACCTCTCCTACTGGTGAAGACTGAGGCAAAGTAGGTGTTGAGTACCTCAGCCTTCTCCTGGTAACTACATTCCCCCCCAGGTCCAACAAAGAACGGAGGTTTTCCTTGCCCCTCCTTTTGTTATTAATATATTTCTAGAAGCGCTTTTTGTTATCCCTAACAGAAGTAGCCAAATTAATTTCAAATTGCGCTTTTGTTTCTCTCATTTTCCTTCTGCATGTTCTAACTATAGTCCTATACTCTTCCTGAGTAGTCAGCCCTGCCTTCCACAGTCGGTAGGCTCTCTTTTTATCTCTGATTTCCTTCAGTATCTCCCTATTCAACCAAGGTGATCGTCTTCCCCACCGGCTTGCCTTTTGGCTAATTGGTATAGCCTGTTCCTGTGCACTCAAGACTTTTTCCTTGAAGCACATCCATCCCTCCTGTACGCCCCTGTTTTTGAGGAGCATGTCCCAGGGTGTGCTCTGGACCAGTCTTCTGAACTGGTCAAAATCTGCCCTCCAGAAGTCGAGCATAGAGGTTTGATTGGTGGTCCTCCTCACATCCCTGAATATAGAAAACTGTATTATTTCATGGTCACTGTGCCCCAGTTGGCCTCCGACCACTATATCTCCCACCAGTCCCTCTCTGTTTGTAAACAGCAGGTCTAGTGGGGTCCCATTTCTGGTAGGTTCATTTACCTGCTGGAGCAGGAAATTATCCTCCATACACTCTAAGAATCTCCTAGACTGCCTCTTCTCTGCTGTGTTGAGCTCCCAGCAGATATCCGGCAGGTTGAAGTCACCCACAAGAACAAGGGCTGGTGATCTTGAGACATCTGCCAGCTGCTTGTAGAATAACTCATCCCCTTCATCATCCTGGTTGGGTGGTCTATAACAGACTCCTACCAGGATGTCAGTCTTGTTATCCATCCCCCTGATTCGGGTCCACAAGCACTCAACCCTATCGTTGGTGACCTCAAGTTTTACAGAGTCAAGAGACTCTCTAACATACAGAGTCATCCCTCCACCTCTCCTTCCCTGCCTGTCCTTTCTGAAGAGCTCATAGGCACTTATGACAGCACTCCAGTCATGCGAGTCGTCCCACCACATTTCTGTAATGGCAACCACGTCATAGCTTTCCTGCTGCATGATGGCTTCCAGCTTCTCCTGTTTATTGCCCAAACTGTGTGCATTAGTGTACATGCACTTCAGTTGGGCTGCTGATTTTACTTTTAATTCAGTCTTATCACCCCTGGATTGAACTTTGGAGAGCCTGATATCAATCCCCTCCCCCTTCAGACCTAGTTTAAAGCTCTCCTGATGAGCCTCGCTACCTTATGGGCAACAACCCTTTCGCCCTGCTTAGACAGATGAAGCCCATCTGATTTAAGAAGACCAGGTAGTACAGAGTTTGCCCCATGATCAAAAAAACCAAAATTTTGACGGTGGCACCAATCCTTTAGCCACCTATTGATAAGGTAGGCTTTCCCAATTCTCTCCTCATGCATCTCCCCATTCATTCCAGCCACTATAGGAACTGAAGCGAATACTACCTGTGCACCTGTCCCATGGACTGATCTACCCAGTGCCCTGAAATCCTTTTTGACTACCCTGGCACTTCTCCTATTGATGTCATCACTGCCAGCCTGGATTACCAACAGTGGATAGCAATCTGAGGTCTGAATTAGCTCAGGAAGTTGCCTAGCAATGTCCCTCACCCTGGCCCCAGGAAGACAACAAACCTCCCTTTGGGTTGGGGCCGGCCTACATATAGGGCCCTCAGTTCCCCTCAAAAGGGAGTCACCAACTATGACTACCCTTCTTTTCTTTCTTACAGCTCTTGTATTTATCTGTCTGGAAGATGGGGTGCAACAAGAAGAGGGCCCTCCAGACAGATCTCCCTCATAGCTGACCTCTACTAGACTATCTGAGTCTAGGACCTCATATTTGTTTTTTAAGGGCACCTGAGGATGTGATGGGGGTTCAGAGGGAGTTCTTTTTCCTCTCCGAACAGGGACCTGTTTCCATTCCCCTCCATCTTCTCTATTAGCTCTATCTGCCTGATGGCAGGAGGGGCAGGGGTTCACACTCTCCTGCTGACTTTCCTTAGAGATCAAAAGGGTTTGACTCCACCAGTCAATTTCCCTCTCACTATCTCTGATACTCCGCAGCCTTTCTACCTCTTCCTTGAGCTCCGCTACAATGTATAGCAAATCATTCACCTGCTCACATCTCACACAGGTTCCTCTCACACTGTCCTCTGAAGCTTCAAACAGTCTGTGCAGCCAGAGACCTGTATGACTGCATCCTTTTTGTAGGGTTCCGTTTGTGTCGACGCACCGCTAGTGCTAACAGCAGTGACAGCTGTCTTTCTTTTGTAAACCATTATCAGCTTTAGTCGAGATAAAAAAAATTTAAAAAAATCACCTGAGAGACTAACGAGGTGGCTGCTCCTTGCGTGTTCGAACTGCCGTGCAAACTGCCGTGCCGTGCCGCGCCCGTTTGCCCGCTCCTGTCTGTCGCCTTAACAAACCGCGGAGCCGCGTTCTTTCGCGGAGCCGCGCTCCGGTCGCTGGCGCTCCCAGGGAGACGTGTTAAATCTCCCGCGGCTGCCGCCGGGACCGCCCTCCTGCGGCGTCATCCACCCACGTGACCGCTGCTGCCTCCGGGGTTGCGGAGATTCGCGTACCCGCGGTTCTCTTTTGAGCTTTTACCCTCTCGGGAGATTCGCTGCCCACCTCGAACAAGCGCCGAGGTGCAGAACTTAACCGTTCCTGCCGCCGATCCTCGCCGAGTTAGCTTAATAAGGGGATGAGGAAAGAGATGGGGGAAAACCACAACAAAACAAAGAAAAAACATGCAAAAACTGTCACTTAGCACCAGCCAGCCAATGCCCAGCTAGTCCCTGAGCAACAGTAAACCCCCAGAAAATTCGTCCCCATTTCTATTGCTGAGAACAATGTCATGTGGTGTGGAATATTCCTTTGGTCAGTGGGGGTCAGTGTCCCAGCAGTGACCTCTCCCAGCCTCTTCTGTAGGGGGGCAGAGTGAGAAACAGAAAAGGCCTTAACACTGTTAGCACTGTTTTGCAACAGCAGAAATATTGGTGCATTGTCAGCGTCACTTTGGTCACAAATCCAAAACATAGCACCAGATTGCAATAAAGAAGACTAACTCCATCTCAGCCAGACCCAGTACAGAGGTTGTGAAGCCTGGGGGGCAGCTCTGGCTGCAGCAACCAGGAGATTGTGGAGTTCAGAATCCAGAGAGGAGGGAACAAGGAAAACAGCAGGATTGTGAACTCCAGGAAACCTGACCTTGGCCCATTCAGGGTCCTGCTTGGAGGAATCATGTGGAGGATGGTTCTGGAGAAAAGATCACCTCTTTCAAACTCAAGAATTGTCCATCCCAATGTGTAGAAAGTCAAGCAAAGGTGGCAGGACACCAGCACGGACAAACAGGGAGCTCTTGAGAAACCTCAGGAAACGTAACAAGAGATGGTAGCATGGACAAGTGACCCAGCAGGAATAGAGAGACACAGAGTCCAAGTGCACAGTGGTGGGATAGGGTGCTCCAAAGCCCATCTGAAGCCGAATCCAGTGGAGGACATGAAGGGCAACAAGCAAGGCTTCTACAGGCATATCAGCCACTTCAGGAAGATTAGGGGCAGTGTGGGCCTGCTGAATGGGACACACAGCATCTGGTGACAGTAAGCATGGACAAGGCTGAAGTACTGTTTTGGTCCTTACTTGCAAGATCTGCCTTTCAGGTATTTCAGATCCCTGAAATGCACGGAAAAATCTGGATCAACAAAACCTTGTCAGTAGAGAGGGAATGCGTTCACAGGGGAGCTGGCCAATGTCATTGTGAGACCACTATCAATTACCTTCAAAGAGTTGTGGTGATTGAGGAAGATCCCCGAGAACTGGAAGACAGCAAGTATCACCTTTTTCAGAAGAGCAAGAAGGAAGATCTGAGGAACTATAAGCCAACTGACCCCACCTCAAACCCTGGCAAGGTGACAAATAATTCTTGCCATTTCCAAGCACACCAAGGACAGAGAGGTGATGAGTCAGTGTGAACTTACAAAGCAGGAGTCATGCCTGGCCTTCCACAATAAAGTGGTGAGGTCAGTGGGTGAAGTGAGAGCAGTCAATATGGTTTATCTTGATTTTAGCAAAGCTTTTGACAGTCTCCTGTAACTTTCTTACAGACATACTGACAAAATGCAGACTAGATATGCAGGCAATAAAGTGGGCTGGCAACTGGCTGAACTGCCAGGCTCAGTCTGTGATCAGCAGCACAAAACCTAACTGAGGACCAGTCTCTAACGTTGTATCCCTGTGGCTGGTACTCGGGCCAGCACTGCTTAACTTCTTCATTAATGAACGGGAAGATGGAACAGAGCACACCAACAGCGAGTTTGCAGATGATAAATGAATGACCAGTGGTTGATACACCAGATGGATGTGCTGCCATTGCAGGGAACCTCAATAACCCGGAGAAATGAGCCAACAGGAACAACATGAAGTTCAGAAAAGGGAAATTTCAGGTCCTGCATTTGGGGAGAAATAACTCCATGTACCATTTTTGGGGGCAACTGGAAGGAAAGCAGCTCTGCAGAGAAGGGCCAGGGGATCCTGGTGGACAAGAAACTGAACATGAGTCAGCAATGCACCCTTGAAACAAAGGCCAACAGTCTTCCAGCATACACTAGAAAGAGCCTTGCCAGCAGGTAGAGGGAGATGGTGTTTCCACTGCTGATACCCATCTCAAGCGCTGCGACCAGTCCTGTGCTTCCCAGTACAAGAGAGCGATGGACAAACTGGAGTAGTTCCAGCACAAGGCTGTAAAGATAACTGCAGAACAGGAACATCTGAAGAGTGGCTCAGAGAGCTCAGATTGTTTAATTTGGAGAGAAGGGACAGGGGGACTTTACCAATGTGCAGCAGTACTTGACAAGAGCAAGACTAAGCCAGATTCTTCACAGTGGTAAATAGTGAAAGAACACAAAGTAATGGCCATAAATTCAAATAAGAATGACCATAAATTCAAATAGGAATTACCATTCAAAGAAAATACTGTTTTTACACTAAGGCTGATCACACACTGATCACCACACACTGGTGACTGAGTAAGGTGTAAATAAAAAAAAATAAAACAGACTGTTGCCCAATGTATTTCAAAATCAGCATATGGGAAGGGATCAGAGATTGTTACACATTATGGGGAAACACACACTAACTGCTATCCAACAACTGCAATCAATCAGCAGGTTAAGTCATCAGTCATCTTAACCAGAACAAGATCTCAGAATACTTTTGAAACCCTAGGTGGGCTTACTGAGCACGTTGGTTCCAGTGAACTCAAGCTTTGATACTCTTCTCTAGGAAAGGAAACACAAACTCCAGAAGCGGGGACTCTGCTTTAGCAGAGTACATATGTTAATCTTTTCAGCTAATAAGCAGCAAAGACAGTATAAGCTTGAACATTCTTCTCTCTTATTTCTGTGGACTCCATTAAATTATAGAGGCTTTTAGAATAACCAGCAACACAGATGTGAAATACATATAGAGCACTGGTAAAGGTCTTCATGATGGTTCTGTAACACTTGTACTTTACATTCTCAGTTCATTTGTGTCTTTTCCTTCTCCCTCATCACGTCATTTTATGAAATTCCCTATTCAAGATGAAGGAAAGTCCAACCTGATGGTTTTAGTATACTCTTTCCTGGCTTTTCATTTTACTGGCCACTCATTTCCCACTGCCCAAAAACGAAGAGGTTACAGTATCCTGAAAGACAGAGCAGAGTTTAACATAGCTTTGAAAATCACCACTTCTCTTCGCAAGAGAAAATGCTTAGCTCTCAAAAGAGTTTTATCCCTTAATCTAGTGAACTGTTAATAATATCTAGAATTCAGAATAGTACTTTTAATTAACAGAAGCTTAACATTCATTCAGTCTCTTTTAGGAAGCCAGTCACTACTGCCTTTATATTACAGAACAATTGAACTAATTAAAAGTCAGAAAGCAAATAAGTGACAATAAGACCTAGTTTTCAACTACCTCTCTGAAGCTTAACTAGACATATTATGCTATCTATCCATTAAAGCAAAGATCCAAAGGTACAACCCTTTGTCGATACTGGCCTTTGGAGGGCCAAAACTAACAGAAATCTTTCACTTCAAAGTGACAATAGAAAAAACCAGAATTTTTCACTTTAAAGATTCATTGGTCTAAGGTGTTAGAAGGAATTTATATGGATCCTTAGCCATATATTTATATGTATATGAATGTGTATATGAATGTATATATAAATATAAAAACATAGGTAGCTGACGTTGAGTTTGAAGCAGACAATAGCAACTTTTTTTTAAGGAAGTTTTTTCCTGTCTTATTACTGTGAAGATTGCCATAGTAAGTAGTAATTATTTAATTTAGACTGAACCTGGCTGAGCTGCTCTGGGTTGAGTCCTATCAGGTAAGGGCCTCAAAACGTACAAAGCACAATCAGTAGCAGTCTAGGCAGAGCGATCAAACACTAACTTGGAGTAGACTGGGAAAGCTCAGCTGGGGTTGCTTTATCTGGCTGCTGAAATGGAAAAGAACAAAGTTCTACTGGCTCATTGAAGGCAGCTTTGAAAGACTTGTAGTTTTGCAGAGTATTTCCAGAGCAGCCTTTACCACATGAGACGAACAGAGCTGTGTAAGAAAAAAAAAAGTTCACATAGCAAACTTCTTCACAGCTGTGAGCAAGATATTACTGTTATATTTTATCCTTGAAATACAGAAATAAAGATCACCACACTACCTCTTTTTCACTAAGTAAATGATTTGCAATAGTGCTGAGTATATGCAATAGTAAGTTATATTCTTACATTATAAAAACACTGAGTGCAGTCTCATACAGCCATTTTCTATGTATTTGTACAACCCAACTCTACTGTACTGTAAAGGGAGAGTGTAAATAAAACTTAAGTAGTTACGGTTTTGGTTTCACTTCCAGCATGACTTATCAAGACTTTTCTGGTTTCAGCTGACCACATCCTACTACCAGAGATGGGGGCAGAACTATAATAGAAACATTAGTAATACTCTTATTGGAAGGCACTTGATTTGGAAGAAACACTCCTGGTAACTTGCTTGAGCTATAAATCCAATTTGCAAGTTGATGGAGCACTAAACTCGTCCAAATTAATAGTACAGTCTTTTAAACCAACTTAAAAACCACAAGTGTGGCACCAGTAAGCTATAAAAATTCAAGGAGGCTTTCGAATATAGATTCACAATCCAACAATATTTTCCTGAAAATTAATACTGATGCAAGCTTTTAATTCCTTCATTTTCTATTCTTCTCTCCCTCAAATTCTTCATTGTTCCAACTAGAGTGTATTGATCAAAGCAGGTGGTCTTTGCTCCTAGAATTCCCTCTTTTTCTTGCATGCAAAAACATCCACTGGTAGGACACACAGATTTTCCTAAAGTCTTCAGCAGGCAAATTATGAATGTGATGTATCATGAATATGGCACTAAAGCAGTGATTCACCAGTGCTAGACCCTCAAAGAAAAAAAGAGGAAACAGACAGTGTTTGAGCAGAGTTGAGACTGCATTTAAAGTGAGGGAACTATTTGTTTAATTTTCAAGTCGTTCTGTTCAAATGAACGTTTGACTTCTCTCAAACAGGGAATACAGTGAGAAATAAAAGGCTTTTTCAAACAGCTAAGAAATTGAGCCGCCTGCCTGGTTTATATAATTCTTTGTAGAGAAGTCATCCTCTAACGTGCATACTAATTTTCCCTTGTGAAAAGGAGCAGCGATAAAACCCAACAAGTTTAATGTTAGCATATTTGCAACCTAACTGTCAAATTCAAACGTGTGAATTACAGTGCTTCTTCCTCCACTGATGTTCAGAATTTAACATATGCCAGTTTACACAGTGCTTGGAGATGAAGAGCATCTTTAAAGGGATGGAAAACACACACCCTCTTCTCCCTCCTGAACAAAAGATGAAAATTAATGTTTGGTTGTAATGCAACAAAATCAATCACAGCTCTTTGATAATAGGTTTGTCTGAGTTCCCCTGGAAAATAGGACACTTGAGAATTCTTAACTACAGTAGACACAAGAAAGGCTGAATTATTTCCATAGAAATCTCAGAACAGGAATACTGAGAGATGTGCCAGAAGCCAAAAAGAAAAGATCATCTAAACCAAAATACATCATCACATCAGCTTTTACCTACAGATGTGTATAGTACGTAAGCAGCATGGGGCATATAATCTTCCCAAGTTTGGCAAAGGGTATATCTAAGAGTCTAGAGAGAGGAAAGAATAAGTGTTATTGGGATCTCACACTTAATGTCAATAAGCTCTAGATAAAACAGCAGGACCACAAGCAGCAAAATTGTGTTCTCTGCTATACACTCAGTAGCAAGGCATGGGGAAGTGTATGGTCCTTAGCTGTGTTCAGAGAAAATGCCAGCAAGAGTTTCTGCTTTTGCACAGTTCCCCTTCAAAGGGCTCCTGTTGGACCTTTGGTTTTAAATTACAGGATCTCCAGATATTCCTCAAATTACTACCATTTGATGTTATTAATAAGAGCTCTTCAGACACGGGGGGGAGCCTGGTTTAGTTTTCTCTGCAGCTTGCTCTAATGCTGAAGAGTACAACACATCTCTCAATATGACTGAGTCAAAAAGAGCAAAGTCAGCTCTTACAAGAGAAATTAGCATCAGGACAGCCAATGATCACCTTGCACAACTGGTTGTGCTCAAAATGTCTTAATTTTTTACACAGCCAGTTCCACTCCTGATGTTCAAGTTGATTAGCAGCTCAACACCAAATTCAGTCTGGAGCTGTCAAGTCTCTTTCCCAAGCTCTAAACTACATTCTAGGGACCAAGTAGTTGACATTTCTAACACACAATTATTAAAACTGATCATATAATTGCTCTACAACACTTGTTTATAGACATTACTTCTTTCCCATCTTTATTGAAGTTAAATACTGATAAGTCTAATGTGGTGACTTGAAGTGCCTTTATGGTTCATAGCAGTTATATGAGCATATTACTCCTTTTGGTTTCTTAACTCTTGGCTGCTGTGTCACAAACAATTTCTTTTGTAGCCCTTTGCAAGACGAGCCGTGTCTTCCTTTATTCCCAGTACTTTGGGAATTAGTAATACCAATACTTTTCAAAAAAATAATCTGATTCAGGATTGCAGTAACAAGTGCTCCTTCAAGGCTTTTTCTTAGTTTCTCTTATCATTATTTAGATAGAAAAAGCCTCAATATTTTGGTGAATGAGAATTTTCCCCACTCCCTGCAAAGCCTCAATGAAACCAGTACACCTTTCCGTGGCTAATGCTGGCAATGGCAGGGTAGCTACAGCAGTTGTCTCAGACATGATCCCTAACAATGGCCAGCAGTTCTGGCCAGACCTGCCAGGAATCAATTATTCCAGGCTTGACAAAACAAAATTCCAATAAAAAACTTTGAACTTGCCAAAAAACTGAGGTTTGCCAGTAACACAAGGAGATACATTGATAACAGCAAAGCAGTAGAGGTAGCCCAGGCCTAATTTAAACAATGGAAGTTGCAGGGATACATGGACAGAAAAAGGGCATAAATTGCACTGCAGAAACTTTTCCTTGCGTTACACAAGACAAAAAAGTCAGATTTACTAGAAAAAACAACTTCATGTCGAGGTAGATGCTGGGAATGATGGGCTGAGCAACTTATCAAAAGAAATCAAGATCACTGATACGCAACTATATTGTTATATTACACTAGAAAACTTTTCTTAAAAGGATGTATTCTTTCCTATTTGAAGTTTCTCAACTGAGACTTTTGAGTTTGTGTTTTTGTTTTTACTTCTACATATTAAATCTGGAGGTTTTGTTGTTTACAAGTCTGAAGACATACATCGAAGCAGAATACACAGCTGAAGCACACCTGAACATTGCTGAATTCAGCAATGCCTACCTGTATGAATGCAAGGGCTTTTTAAGTATCATGAACCTCATTAGAAAAAGCCTACATTCAGAAGCCCTTTTGTTAGGTACCAGTGATACATTAACTTATCGCAGCTTTCAACAAAATTCAGTTTCTTTCTTAGGTCTCTGCTGCTTCTTCCACTTCAGACAGAAATTAATCAAATTCCCTGGCAACATAAACTACAGTTAATCCAGGATGCTTTATGCTCTAACTAGGCACCAGCATACTGAAAAAAATCAAGAAAAGATTATTAACACTACAGGGTTTGGTAGCTGGGGTTTTATTCTCTTGGAGAGATTTAGGCTACTCATCCATCTTGAAGCATTCCTGGCACCAGAGATAGAATGTTATTCTTCATGTTTTATTTATCTTTCTCAAACTATTTTCTCTAAAATTACTATAAAAAGATTAACACATTCTATAGGTTAAGCAGAAAGCAGAATGGATTTTTTTCTTCCCCAAAGCAAGATCTGCATTCACAACCCTCTTCAGGATTTTACCTTGACACCTTAAAAACAGGGTACATTTCATGAGAGCAGGATAAGGGCCGAGGAGAAGCTCTTCAGCAATTACATAGTCTGTGTTGGGAATTCTCTCATATATACCTCACATTTCCAATCATTCTTCCAGACTCTTGCATTTCAGAGTACAAACAAATAATGCTCCACTATTTCTCCCGTGCCCGTCCTCAGCCTCTTTCTCCACTCACACATGTATTCACCTGTCTTCGCCCACATGCCATAATCATGACTTAAAATTTCTGCAATATTTTCCTATTGCTAAGCCTCCTCTGTATGAAATCTATGAGAAAAAATGGAGAATGAGTAGCTTTATTAAGATGTAAGTAGCATACAAATTGAAATTCAGCATGAGGTTCAGAAATCACTTCCAGAGTTCTAACAGCCATGACCTGAGATATAAGACCTCTTAGAATACAGACAAACTCCGGCCAGCCTTCAGAAATTAACTCTATTTTTATTTTCGATTCTTAAGTTCACCATTTCACCTCCTATTCAAATACTGGAGGGAAATAAAGTGATAATCTTAAGTACAGAAGTAGAAACAGAATTGAAGCAGACAAGTACTGCAGCATCAGGCTGATTACTTTGAATACAGATAAATTCCTTGAAGAAAGAAATACTTTTTGCTCTCTATCCCATGGAACGGCTCAGCATCCAAAGGACATTACAAGAGAGTGGCTGTCCTTTTTCAACCCTATTCCACATTCTCCATCTCAGAGGGCAAGGATGCTACAGAATTTCACAAGCAATGCCATCACCCAGTGGAATTGGTAAAAACATCAGCTTAAAAGCCTAAATTTGGCAGAGCAAGGAAGTGGACTTTAATTCAATACTAATCAAAAGCAGTTCATCTAGAAAAAAAAAAACACAACACCTGACTTTAGTGACCAAAGACCAGCTTGCCAAAGTTGTTAATTAACCAAAGCTCAGTAATATACCATGGGATTAGAATGTTCTGTGTCCCACCTGCTTGGGTGCCAAGTCTTGCCATAAAATAAGACATTTCTTATGAGCTATGCTAGAACATCTCAAACAAAATTTGCAGGAGAAATTAATAGTAGGTCCCCGATAGAGAGGTATTTAGCTCTCTGAAGATACAGAATTGACTTAAGCTTTGCCAGCCTATATGTTCTTTTCCATTGATAAACAATCAACATTGTTTAATCAAGAACACTAAAGACAAACTGAAGTGAAATCAGCGACCACCTCACACACACCAAGTTATTGCTTCTGAAGATGGCTGTATTAAAGAGCTGAAAATTATTTATGCACAGATTCAATTACCAACATCCTATTTTTATTCAAGAAAAAGGAACTCATTTATTTTACACTATGTTTTCTAAACATGATTCACATTGATACCACTGCCTGCACCTCCACGTCTTGTAACCAGAAGCCCCACCTATGTGGCAGTGACAAGCCAAGCCACTTTTCAAAAAGCTCTTCTTGATGCATAGGCAGTGCTTCTTCTACAACTGCTTGTAGCTAGTTGCTACACATTAAAAACAATATTATAAACACCAGCGAGGACTTTTTTTTATTGTTGCAGAGCCACAGGTTCTCAAACTAATCCTCACACTCAAAAATCACAAGGCTATGCATTATTCCAACAGTCATCTGGAAAGGCTTTTCACCTTGTGCAGAAGAATGAACACAGGATCCCAGATCTTCAAAATATGAAGCTACTTAAGCTCAGAAAGGCTCTTTCAAGCAAAAGCAGTAAGACTCAGTATTTCCAAGCCTAACTGTAGCACCCTGGCCACTGTTCCCACCTTTCCTCTCCCTGTAATATTGCTGTCAAGCTTTAATAATAGGCATGAAGCAAAGAAATATTTGCCTGAATCCTAAGCAGAACAAAGAAATTTATCTCAAGTTAAAAAAAAAGGCAAAAATCAAAATCAAAGTTTATGTACTCTGGGAACAGTCCAAGATGAATTAACATTACATAACATTCTCACTAACACAGTTTCACTTTTCAAAATGGAAGTCAAATTTATTTAACATTAAGTGTAACAACACATCAGAAATCAATATCCACTTATAAAATAAAGCAAAGTAACATGAATAAACACAGAAAAATACTGTCCGAGACTCTCCAAGCAAGACATTTCTCGTAAGACTCACAGAAAAAAAAATGATTTTCATATGCAAACAGACTCAATTCCCAAAAAACTCAGTTTTCCAGTTGTAAAGCAATATATAGCTAATGGGAGGTAAACTAGAAAGGGGAATGAAATGCATCATGCTGTACAACACCAAAGAAATACTCCAACTGCATTTGTGTACAGCATTAACAACATGCAGTAGAGGAGGTTAAAAGCAAGTACAGTGTGTATATATTAGAGAGATAGAAAGTAGTCAGTCTGAGGGCTTTGTTTCTTATTTTAGCTCAACTAATGAAAACAAACAGAAGCAAAGAGCAAACACAGGAAGAGCAGAATCGGCATGGAGAACAAAATCTCTTCCCAGAACAATAAAGCATATTAAGATTTAAATTGTGCACATTTTTACTTGTCTTGGTCCTTTTTTTGCTATGTCACTGAAACATACCTAGATGCAATGATGGGCTTTACGCAAGTATCTACATTTTTTATAAAGCTGTAATTAAACAAAACAACGCAAATCACTCAAATTCTGCTAATCTTTTAAGTCAGGCATTAATATGCTGAACATTCACTACAACTCAGTGTTAATGAAATTAAAAATTAAAACAGTGCAAGACATCTCCCAGATAGCCTTGCTGATACGCAGGGTATTTTAATTATTTTTGGTGCTTGAAGGACAGTGATGTGAAAATACCCAATTCTTTTCAATAAGAACTATTCGAACAATTCTTTTAGATAAAGAGCTGGAATCTCTGTTGGTTCTAGTCAGTTCACAACCTGACAGATTTCTCTTGCCAGCTTTTTTCTTCCTTTTTTTTTTCCAAACAGCATTTTTTTTAACAAACCCCCAAGATCTCTTATAGATCTTCCAAGCTATTGAAAAGCAAGCAAGCGTAGTGCACATGCAAGGTATTGGAATTAGATTGCCAAATAGGATTAACTACAAAGTTCGAAGCAGTAAGTACATCTACATTCCCCTGGGGAGACTCGGTCATATGGGGAGATGGAGATTTGAAAGCTGAAAAAGAACACAGGTTACTTGATTCATTTCAGAAGTTCTCTGCTTTCTACCTGAAGACTTCCGGGAACGTATTCCACCACCTAACAAGCTACTAAGCTAGTATAAATATTCAAATTTTTAATTCATTTCCATAAGAATGGACTGATGTGTGATAATTGAAGACTTAACTTTTGTAGCCTGGACATGCCGATCGTCATTTTAAATTAATTCAACTGTGAAAATACTTGTGCAGCATCAAGTTAAGATACAAATAAAACAGGGAAAGGAGAAATTAAGAAGGATCACTTTAGCACTAATACACAAATTGCACCAGTCACTGCTGTACCTAGTTCAACTGAAGTACAGCAGTGTTTTTACAATACAAACCCATGATCTAGTCTTTAAAAAGTAAATATCTACCACTTATCTATTAGTACTTCTCAGCAGGAAAAAAATGCTGTATTATTAAACACAAATCAACTATCAGTAGCTGAATATTTTTTTTTTTAACGGTAGAGGGATCGTTAGTAACCAAGCTGAATTAAAGTAAAAGGAATGTAAATGAGAAAGTCCATTCATAGAATCATATAATTATCTGGGCTGGAAGAGACCTCCAAGATCATTAAGTCCAACCCTTAATCCAACACTATCATGACTAATAGATCATGGCACTAAGTGCCACATCCAGTCTTATTTTAAAAACCTCCAGGGATGGTGAATCCACCACCTCTCTGGGCAGGCCATTCCAATGCCTGATTACTTGCTCCGTGATGTCTTTTATCACGTATTAAAACCAAACTGACTCTAAGACACACAACTGAAATGATAATCATAATGCTCTGAGCCCTGGCAATCACAGAAGTTAGCACTGCAACTACCAAATTTAATGCTGGGTCAAAAATGAGATAGAACTATGAAGGAGAGATAGAACTACGAATGAGACAGAACTCTAGAGTACGTTTAAAGAAGAAAGTCTGGGTTTGCTTTTTTTTTTTCTTGGGCAAAGTTACTGATCTGAAAGTGCTGAGATTAAATGCTCATCTCCAGCACCATACGCTGTGAGCATTCCTTACTCTTCTGACTTAGGAGCAGATTAAAAACCTCCAAATTCTTTTTCATCCTCTGCAATGAGCAAGAGGAGTTTCTTTTTACTCTGCTCGAATGCATCTTTCTTAACATCTAAGCAGAGATCAACCTTCCCACCTTCATTTCAGTCAAGCATTAAATACATAGAACACGCGCACAATTTGGTAAACTTGAGATTGAAAGCTAGAGAGAAAAAAAGTAGAGAAAAAAAGCTAACACAAATGCATTTTTATTTCTGGGAGACTGAAGTGAGCTGATAAGTACTGCCATATTGCTTAAGTAATGTCAAATGCAAGAGCAACTGGGAATAACAGTTTAAATGTTAATATTGTTACAATTTATATGAATCAGTGCATTCTGTTTGTGCAAGAGAGGATTAAGTGGCATTTCAGATCAGCACCATCTCTACAAGGCTGAAAGGGAAAGTCATGTGCTGAAAATGTGTACAACACTGCTGAACTGCTACTCAGGCCTCAAAGAATGGTTACCCAAACATTTACACACCGTTAGGCAGTCAAACTCTACTGGCAAAAGCCTTTTTTTTGTTACAGCTTATACCAACATCACTGTTCTAGTCACCAGTAGAAAAGTTGACCATCAAACAGCCTTAAGTAGGCTTAACCATTATTCAATGAAGATGCAACCTCTGGGATTAAAATGCCTAAAATAATCCAGAGCAAGCAGTGTTCATGCTTCAAACATGAGACAGTAATGCATCACTTTAGTCAGTGCAACTGGAACAGATTAGAAAACAATGTTCATCGTACTTAACACATTGTCCAAGGAGATAAGCAAACAGTAAAGAGGTCCAAGAACCAGTAAATCTTTAAGTGTCAAAAATTTGTTTAAGTTCAGCATTGTTTATTTACATTATTCTCCCAAGCTTGTAAGTAAATGAAAAATAAATGCTTCTTTGCATATGTTATAAATTAAGTTAGTAATCCCTCTCCAGCAATGTATCTTGGAAATGGAATGAAACTATCCTGAACCTCTAAAAGCTGGTGGTATGAGAAAGGCTAAGCAGAGCTCATCTCTCTCCTGTGCACACTATCTTCCCACATATTGGGGAGCAAAGGGGCAAAATCTTGAAAGCTTCTATTTTTAATTACTTTTTATCTTTTTAGGCTTTCAATCAGTCATAAGTTAATGCCAGACTCAAGCTGGCACCCATAAATATCATAAGAAAACCAAAGTCAAGCATCCTTGGCTTCACAATCTTCAAGGCTTCCAAATGAGGAGCTGTATTCTTACTATATTACCTTCTTTCAGCAAATTCCCTATAAGAAAGTGGAGGATAATCTGCTACCTAGGTACCACTGAAATGGGGAATGAAAAGTTGAAACGTGCCTGAAACTGCCAAAAAGAGATTCCATCACTGACCAGGGAAAAAAAGAATCAACTGTTTTAATATCAAAGTCCACCATAAGCTGGTCAAAAGCTTTCCCATGGAAACCAGAAATGCCTTTCCTAAAATTCTCGCACTCTTGGGAACGGCGTCACATAGCTTTAGTAAAAGTTCTGGAAAAGTTTGGGTTTGTTCAGTATTGGAAGAACTGAAGTGGTTTTCTTCTGCTTTATACAAAAGAACACGCTTGACATTTTTACCTTTTACAGCTGAAAAACTTAAATGGTAACCTCTTTAGGGAGAAGCCTTTTAGGTTGCTTCCACAAAGGGGCTGCTGTCCTGACTAAGAATTCTAACAAAATATTTAAGAAAGCAAAGAGCCTCATATTCTGAAAAAGACTGGAGAATTTAAAGTAGAACATGGATATAGCTATAAAAGCTAAAAAAAAGAAAACAACACTAATCACAACCATTCTGAGTTTAGAGCTTAGGAAGTCCTCAGCCATTTAAGGATGATGACACTAGATGATTGTCTCAAGTGAATAAGGTCTAAGAAGTCTTAGTGTTTGGAATGCTGGCTGGATTCACTGACTCCCAGCCAGTTCAAGTCCCACTATTACGCAAACAGAAGACCTTTTAAAGCACAGTCTTACTTCTGAGATGTTGACATATGCCAGGTACTTTGGCATTAAGACTGGATTTGATGCTTGCCAGTGAGGATCTATTTGGATACACCTCAGCAAAAGGATGCTAACAGTTTGAAGATGAGCATTTCTACAGTAACCACAGTAGGAGTGCAAGTCATTTAGACTGTGGATAAATTTAGGAGGCAAAATGTGCAAGAAGTCTATTAAAATAATATAAAAATTCAACTCTATGAACTTAAAATTACAGTTTGTGCTCCAGCACAAACTACTTCTGAACATACTAACTTAAGCTTTTAGTTCCATAGTAATTAGGTAGAAACTATAAAGTTACAGGACAGTGGATTAAACTGAGTGTTGAGAGTAGTCTGTGCTCCAAGTTTGCCATCTTTCACTACAAAAGTCTCATCTGATTTGTTTGAACAATGCCATGACACATTTTTCTTTTTCAGAAGACAGTTAAATTGTGTATTTCAAAAAGATACTTAACACTTATACCCACAGACAAAGAACCGCCCAACGTCTCCTGTATTGCAATTTTTAGTTACACTTACTGCAGAAAACTGAATTTGTGTGTTTTGGCTTCTCAGTATTTGAGCTTGCCTGACTTTGATGTCAGGATTTAGAAGTGCTGTCCTCCTAGTCCTCAGTACCAGATTTTTTTTTTCCATGTGTAAATATTTACTCTCCAGTATCAAAATGCTGCTTCGTCATCTTTGGTAATGATAAGAGACAAAAGAGTTCCTCAAACCTCACACTGCAGGTCTACTATCCAGCCCCCCCAGATCTTACTTAAATTCAGTTACTGCTACAGCCTTACCAAGTGCAAACATATTTTTCTGGTAGTAGTTTTCTGCATGGTGTTTGGGAGGCAAAATAAGTTCCCTACTTATGTATTTTTCCCTTTGTACATGTTCAAGTACTTTATCAGGCTTTTAACTACAACTCTGAACGCTCAGTATTTTGGTGGTTCTCTGGCACCAGTCTTTTTGCATCGCTGCTTTTTTTCTGTCTGCCATGTGCAGAGTGTACAATTTTTGTTCAAACAGACCATTTTTACCTCGTGATGTCTTTTTTTGCAGTTATAGCTCTTCAATATGATGATTCACAGACTAACAGAAGAATATCATGTTCTCATTATTTTCTATCCCACCAATTTTTCTCTTCTCCAAGCTTCACCAAACAGTTGATTCTTCTTGTGCTTTTCTGTAGACGACAGTTACTCTTTGTTAGACAGTAAAACTCTGCATTCCTTCTTTTCTCCTAAGGAATTAATCAATGCACCAGGACTTAAGTTATTTGCACTTTCCAACTCTCCTCTCCTAACCACCTCACTAGCCACAGTAAATGGTTCTGTTAACATCACTACCATTTCTTGAGGATGGAATGAACGCATCGGTTTCGTACAGTGGTAAACACAAAACGACAGAAAACACATGTATCACTTGAATTCAATTCAGCTAACGGTTTTGAAGGCTCCTTACTAAAAAAAAATAGGCAATTAGTGAATTAATTCTTTTGTACAGTACAGCACGTACGTATTGGCAAGAGGTGAGCCCCTAATCACAGGTCCCCGGCAGTGGCACCTGTTTCTGAGGCAACTGGAATACCCCTCTGGAAGAGCTGAAACTATTTAGTCATTACTGGGTAAATCACTTGAGTTCACTTAAGCAAGAAGTATTTCTTTGGAATGTACTTCAAAAGAAATTCCTGCTCAGTATTAGTATTTTCAGACAAACTGAATAAAAGGCACTGTTCCTCAAGCAGTACATTTGCTGCCTTCAGCTGTTTCAAAAAAAATTAAAATATGTTCGTGACCAACTAGCTATTTTTGCCCTAAGACTGTTTCCTTGTTCCTTACAGTAATATCATCTCTCCCTATAAAAGCTTAACATAAAAACTGCTTTTTTCTGAAGCATGTGGAGTCTCACCTTTATACGTATCTTTACATCTAAAATTATGAGCTAGTATAACAGTATGCATTATAAAATTATACCATTTACTTCAGACATGGCTGAACAGCTAAATCTTCAAGCTATACAAAAATAAAGTGTATGAAATCTTACAAAAGGAGGACATTAAGACATTAATAGCTAATCCAGAAAATATAATAACTTACATACAGCAGTAAGCATAAGCAATGCAGCCTACAAGAGCTTTCAATTAACAGGACCTCTGAAACATGTCTGAAACAAGTATCAGCTAAAATTGGAACATTTCCAAGCACAATAATGTTTCCAATTTATTGTCTTTACCACAGTACAAACTTTCACAAACCAATGTCCATTGTCTGTCAGTCTGTAAACAAAAGCTGCTATTGCCCCTCCTCATTTTAAAAGGGTGCATATTTTCAGTCCTCAGTCAGGTTTCATATCCATCATTTGCATAAGGAATCAAGAGCCTTTTCTCTTTTAAATTACTTTTTTTTTTTTTGTCATACAGCCTGCAGTGAAGTAAAATCACAGTGAAAGTCCTGGGAAAAACATGATCTTTACAGCAGGACTTGAACCATTCTAATAATAAATGCATCTAACAAAGCTTCCCATAATAAAAGCATGGCATTTCCATTTCCAGAAATCAAGTCAATTAGAAATCCTATGTTCTACTTAAAAACCCCAAAAGATCTAAAAGTGAAAAGATTCATCTTCTCAGTCAAATATAAGTCTTTCAGTTTCACTTGCAGAGATACTTTTCCAGTCTGTAAAACAGTAGTGCAATTCAATTAGTTCTACTTCTTTTACTTTTCTTGAAGTCCAGCAGATAAATGTCCTAACTCTATGGAAAGATAAGAAGTTATTCTGGTAAACAAGAAACTTTTGCAAGCCCAGGAAGGCTTACTAGTCCATTAAAGCTCAGAAGTCCAAAGTGGTTCAAAAATGGTTTATGAATTAAAAAAAAAAAAGAAAAAAGAAAAATTAAAAAAACACTAAAAAAAGACAAACTAAATAAAAAAAGAAATAAATAGGCAGAAATAAGTGTAAACTGTCTGAACTTTTTAATGATTTCTCATTGACAGCTGGCACAACCTTTGATAGTACAGTCAGTTAAATATAGTTGACCTACAGAGCATTCCATTAGGGCATCCAGTCTGGAATGCTCAAATGGAATTACATTCCTAAAGATTTAAAAAACAGAGTTCTTATAGCATTACTATAGGTTTCTTCTGCCTGCCTCACTTACACTTCTTCTTAAAGAGGCTTTTTATTTTCGATGGCTTTTTGTTTTTTTCACTATTTTGGTACAGGTCCTGTGGGATGCTACTTATCCGAGGGACAGAAGCAGCTTCATGGCTGGGTTTACTATCACTGCTTGCTGAAGAACATGAGGTGTGCCGAGGCTTTGGGACTGGGAGCCCAGTTGAAAGCTGGTTCATGCTGCAGGACTTCTCCAGGATTCCATTATAAACTTTGCTTGCAGGACTAAAGATCATGCTCTTAGTTTCTGCCATGCCTACGCAGTCAGGAGAGCCTCTAGAAATATCTGCAGTTAGAGAAGAGGAGTCTCCCGTAGATGATTCCTCCAGTGAAAATTCTTCTGGGGAAACTTTCTGAGGAGAAAGTGTCTGGTATATCTCAAGACTTGCTGGAGGAGACTGCTTTCTTCCAATCGATGAATTTAAGGAGTCACATTCCGAACCTGTTTCCTGTACTTCCCTGAGTCAGAGCAAAGAGAAGAAAACATAATGAAACCATTACTTCCTTCATGCAGGTAAACAGGAAATTAATTTAGAATCAGTAACATTAGTCTAAAAGCACCACCCACACTTTTCCTTAGTAATTAAAAAAAAAAAATTAAACATTTGCACTTACAACTTGCATTACGTTATTTTAATATCTAAACTTAAAATAATTAATTTGTGTGATCTTGTTTTTGTGGACAGCAACATCTGCCCAGAATCAGTTATTTGTATCTCACTTCAAAGAACAAAAACTATCTTTCTGGCACGTGAAGTCAGAAAAGTTATGAAATGAAAGAATGAGATTTAAGCCTATCATATACAAAAAGTTCCTTCAGGACAAGTGTCCCTACCTTTCAACAAGCTCATTTGCTCCTTCCAAAAGGAATTTAACCTTTTCCTATGAGGCCATGTAACAAGAGTAGGTACACGCTCAACATGCTGTAAGAATTGTGTTACCATCCATCTTCTCTTCGCCCAGTAGCTGACATTGCTTTTGATCCTAGTTTCAGATGTAAAAGCCAGCAACATATTGTAATGGAGAATCAGGGTTAGTTCAGTGCACCCTGGATTGTAACATTACTTAACTGTATATGACATGCTAGCTATTTACATACAAAATACCAGACAAGAACTCTCTCTGTTCCACATGGACTATATAAATTTATATTATCCTACAATTACTTTAACTTTTGGCTTGGTTCGACCTCTAATTCTAAACTCTTATTCTGAAATAATCCTATCGGAGTTCTGAGTGCTGTTTGCTAATCTCCGTACCATTGTTTATCAGCAGAGAAGTAAATGGCTTCCTCCTCCTCTTCAGTTCGATAAAGAGCTGGGCAGCTCGACACAGAAAGGATGTCAGGGTCAGGGGAGTGCAAAGCATGCTGAGACTGTGGAGATGATGGCACAACACTGCGTCTGGATCGACACAAGCTACTGCTTCTTGCCAGTGTGCTGGGAGGTTTTACAATGGACCCTGAGGCAAAGAAAAAGCAAACCAAAACCCTCCAAGTGACATTGATGTTAACAATATCTACTCTGAAGACAGGTGTCTGCTTTAGCCACAGTGATTCTTAAACAGCTTTGACATTGCTCTACTGTTTAGAGGGGAAAAAAGACTGGCATCACCTTATACATTCTACAGTTAGATGAAGCAGCTAACCAAGATGCAACAGCAGCGGGTTTTTGCCTGCCAAATATTACTCTAACCATGTGCACAAAGCCCTGGCTCGCTATGCTCTCTGGAGAGCAAAGAGAAAGATTCTGACTGATCCTGAAAACTCCTGACCTTTTACTAACTGAAAACAGCAGTGCTGAAATGAGTATGATCCACAATATCCTGTATTTTACTTGTGTAGCTATGTGGAGCTTAAAAGAATACGTAAAAGTTTTATAATGTAGGTATATACCTAACTAAACAGGTAAATGAAATAAACTGCATTGGTTGAAAGTTATGTTAGACATGTAAGACCAATTTCATTTATATAACATAAGAGAATTATAGAATTCAACTTCATTTTAAGCTCAGGAATTTCCTATTTGATAACTCTTTCTTTTGCCAGGCTAACTGTGAATTTCCAGAAACAAAAATACTAATAATGTGCAGAGACAGCAACAAAAGACCTGACCAGGAAAGTATCTAAGAAGAAACGACAAATTAAAATGTTCCTAATCCAATTCCTCCTTCAGAAAATGATTAGGCAGTGATACTTCTCTGTAAATAAATATACAGACTTGTTTCCAGGCTCCCTCTTATGGGCATCAGGATTTCTCATACTCAAACTGTCCCACAGATTGCACAATTGCTTACGTGAGACAGACCATACCCTTAGTGATGTTCAAAGTGTTTACTGAACACAACACAACAAAAGAAATAAATTATTTTTGTAGATACGTATGTCTAGCCTCACAAAATGCATTTTATTTTTTGAGATGCCAGTTTAACATCAGGTATATTACAGTTTCCTTTCCTGAAATCTCAGAGAGGGTTGAGCTGTCCTGCTTTTAAATGCAGGGAATCACAGCTTTCAGAAAACAGCAAGTGGCTGCACCTTCACCACTGCTTAGACTTCGTTTCCTGCCAAGCTGAGTCCAAACATGACAGTTGTCATGTAATTCAAACTTTTGATTTGACTTCTGATGAACTCTGTAATGACCTGAAAAGCAGGTGTTGGCAGCTCTAAAATAAGCTTGTATCATTACAAAAACATTCCGAAAAAAAGCACATGTGAAGCGAGACAAGAGAACAAGAATCCCTACAGGAAATCTGTGCTACATGTCCAGGTAAGCCAGATGCCATCCTACTCACTGGTGTGAAAAACAAGATTGCACCATCAGTGAATTTTGAGACACATTACAAGCATTTGGGTTCCTTGTTCGTGCACACACACGGGATTGTGAAGGATTCAGCTACAATTTAACACCTAGAATTTTCTAGTACAAATGAAACTCACTAAAACAAGGAATCAGATGAACCCTAATACGCCAATGGAAAAGTAGACATTTCACTGCCACCTTTCTGCAATGACTTTGTTTCAGTCTCTTACATCTATTTCTTTATCCCTTTTGATCTTCAGCTCAGGGTTGATTAACAGATCTATTACTTCACACCATCTTAGCCTATCATGCCAGTTGCTGTCTGGCAGACTTCAAACCTTCTCAGTCTTAAGCAATCAAAGGATGCTGGGGCAAGGTAACAGCTCAGATTTCTTCAGTCTCTACACCTAAAGGGAACTCTATTGCTCATAACTGACCCGTTTACACACTGACTTTTGCCTGAAGGCACATGAGTGAGAGAACCTATTTTACTTCTGACTTTCCTTATGTGAATTTGTCATTTTGATCTAAAGGATGGAAATAATTCAGCAGTTACCAAACTAACCTACAATAATTTGACACCTGAGCTGGTTTCAACAACAGATCGTTTAGCTTATTTTCCCCCTCTTTCCCCACTCCCAAATGTTTCCAGGGCTTTTTTTATAAAGTAGAAATTTTAAATCTAGTAACTTAAGGACAAGCCACACACCCCTCATGTGATGAGGCTCTCGTGCCTTAAGAAAATTCAGAAAAACACATTTAAAGTTTTTGTAATGTTAATAAGCATCAGGTAACTTTCATCACTCAGTCAACATTCATTAACTAAATATTTTCAAATGAACTGAACTTTAACAAAACTGTTAAATTGTATTTGCAAAAGCACACAGTAAAGTTTCAACTAAGTATGATTTTACAAATTTTACAGGCCTTCTCTAACTGTAGTTCCTCTGAACCAACTGCACTTTCCTCTCTGGCTTCACTTCTATGCAAGACCTGAATGAGAAGAGTGACTGAAAACAAAAAAAACCCCACAAGGCTGTAGCCTTATCTAAGTGTTTTGTCATTTTACACTATTTAGACTATCTGGAAAGTTGTGATAATAAGTGGAAATCTTGATTTTTATATCAGCCACAGGTTTTTCCATACAGACTTTGAATTTTAGCTCCAGACCTCCATATTTTACTGTGCCATCCAAGAAATTTGTTGCTAGGGTTTAAATCAAAGCCTTCACAGTGAAGATGACTAGAGAGACAGTATTCTTTAAAAGTGATCAGAACTTGTATCAATTAGTGTTGCAAAGGCATTAATAAACTTTACAACGTGGCCTGTAGAAAAAAGGTTGGTACATTCAGAAGAAAAACATGTGCCCAAGGCACACTAAATGCAGCCAGCAAAGTGGCAACCATCATCTTTACGGTATTTTAAAACAGTTCTAAATTCTTCTGAGAATCCCAGCCCTGGAAGAAAAATGTACACATACGACAAAGTTTTCTTACCTACACATTGCTCAGCTTGATATTGCTTCTTTGAATAGCTACATGGGAGCTCATCTTTTTTATTTGCTCCTAGAGGCCAGTTAATCACAACTTGTATGAAACAAACATTTGTACTGACAAAATGACTCAAAATATGGGGGTGGTCTGAATATAGGTGTACATATATGTGTGTATATTGTCTGATCATAGTTTAAACAAACCTGGATTTCCCTTCCTCCTTCCAGCACTTGCCTCATGCTCAAACAAGCCTCTCTATCCAAACACAAACATTCTGCCTGAAAGCTTCCCTTGGACAACAGGATTTTGTTCCAGCCACTAAAGAATGTTTGAAGAGCTATGTAGCACGTGGCCTTTTTGACGGGTGTGATCTTTCTAGCAGCTCAAGGGACACTAGACTAACTCTGTCCCTTCCACCTGAAAGAATGAATGTGTTACAAGAAATTCAGCATTGCTCATTATATATTTCTGTATAAGTCACAATCCAAGCGTGACAAGCAGATTTTCAAAATCTTAGCTGGATTTGCCCCTGAGTCCCTCACTGAAACAGACAAAAAGCTTTTTCTTCACATTATCTTTATTGCAAATTCAGTTACCAGTTTATGCAAGTCCCAAAAAATGCATCTGAAATGCCAGACTGAATTTTGGTCCAATCCTGTTTGATTTCAGCACTCTTCTCCCACCTGACTTAAAAATCTCATGCCCTCACAACTTTTCCCCTTTCTTTTTACTGAGCTCATCACTTACCATGAAACTGCGAAACTATTGGAGGAGTATCTTCATCTAAATCATCAACTCCCCCTGCAATTGGGTAAGGAGGAATGGAAACTCGAGGCATTACTACCCAGCTGTGATCAGAGTAGAGAGAGGAGGTCAAGCTTGGTAGCCCAGAATTATGTGCTATTTGAAAACCACAAATCTTCTCAATCTGTTGCCATCGATAAAGACGCTCTCGCAAACATGTTGTCAGCTCAGAGAGTGCTTTCCTAAAGAAAAGCACACATTCAAGTTACATACACTGTTCTTAATGATAAAACAAAGCAACACAAGTGCAGACATTCTAGCACACCAGAAGATCCATTAGGCCCGTCCAAATATTCATACTTAAACTTCTCTTAAAGTGTTCTGCTTAAAAGCACAAAACCACTAAGACAGTAGTATATTTTAAGCTGTTTTACTTAAAGACACTGAATTCCACAACTCTCAAAAAATTCCACTGTTCCATGAACAAACACAAAAGAATATGCATCCTGGTAATACTCTTACTTTGCTTCAAGGATTTTATGGTCCACTTCATCCAAGGAGGAGCTGTGAGCAACATGTAATGTTCCAAATACAGTGCTTCGCTTCTTTTTTATCTTTTCTGCCTAAAACACAAGATAAAATTAAATGCATAGAACTAGAAATTATATACTTAACACAGATGACAAAACATTAGCAATGTGGACAGGTAGTAAACAACTCAGAGAAGAAAAAAATATCCAACCGCTTATCTGAATAATTTGTATTTACTATTTAATAAATCTTGTCACAGATCAGGAAATTCTTCAAGTAGCTGAAGAATAAGAGTTAGTACCTCATCTTTGGCAATTGCTAATTGCATTTCTGCGTGCTGTCTTTTGATATTGTAATATTGTACTTCAACTTCATGTGTTAACTGAAGCCACTTCTGCAAAGCTTCGGGAACAGACCAATTGCTTCTGAGCTCAAACTCCTTCTCAGCCTTTTTTAAAGCCATGCGAACCTAGCAATCAAAAAGAAGCATCACCAAGAGTATCATTAGAACTGACAGCAGAAGAAAGTGAAATATAAGCACCTTCATACCCCACAGCAACATACAAAGGCTTTACAGAGCTTTGGTGTGTGCCAGTTGCTGTCAGGAAGGCAGATCAGTCATTTCTGAAATACAGCATACGAATTTCCATATACTATATTATACTCAGAATTTTCTTCCTATGATATAGAGTCAGTCCATAACTTTAAGCTTAAATACATTTGTAAGACAGCATTTATATTTAGTACAACAAATCCAATCTATTGCTACTTGGAAGACTGAGATAAAGTTAACATGGCTGATCTGATAATAAGATAAAAAAAGCTTTTGTATCTGTTTTGTTCCATGAATCCAACAATATTAGGATAAGCTAATATTACAAAGCATATTTCTTTTATAGTTTCAGGATTATTTTACTAGGTAATGTCATTACTGACAGGGAATCATTAAGAGCTCTTGGAATTTTTCCATTCAAATCTAGCATTAAAGAAACACTGCTTTAAATCCTCCTAAGGATCTAATAAAATCAAGGCCAATTTAAAGTCAACACTAAACTTATAAACAATTTGCAGATACCTGTACTAACTCTTCCTCTGCATATTTGAGCCTGCTGAGCTCACATTCAGCTCCCTCCCTCAACTCCCTTAGGCGATGAGCTTCCCGTTTTGCATCATTGATCTCATCCATCATTTTGCGCTCCAGATTTTGCTTTTCCACAGCAACATTTCTGTTCTCCTCTTGTGCCTTCTCAAGCCTTCAAAATTGAACAAAAAGTATGAGAAAATACACAGCAAATTTGTTAAATTTGCAGTCCTCATGAGAAGAAAATGTGTCCAGTGACAGAACAAGAGGCAATGGGCACAAACCAAATGGGCACAAACAAGAGGTTCCATCGGGAAACACTTTCACCTTGAGGGTGAATCAGCACTGGCAGATGTTGCCCAGGGAGGTGGCAGAGTCCCCACTCTTGGATATATTCAGGAGCTGCCTGGACATGGTCCTGGGCAACCTGTTCTAGATGATCCTGCTTGAGCAGGTGGGGTTGGACCAGATGACCTCCAGAAGTCCCTTCCAAACTCAAGCATTCTGTGATAAAAAAGACTATGCAAGCTTCATGAAGCAGCAGCAATTACGTAACACAATGTGATGTCCACGTCAGACAAAATACACAAACTTTTAGGTGAACCTTCATTAAAGGTGTGTTAAGATCAAAATACAAGTCTTTATAGACAATTGAGTTTCAGGTGAACCAGAGAAGACTATCAACTCTCACACTGCTAAATAAACAATAGAAAGTAATCAGTCCAGGTCTGCTTCATTCTTAAGACCTTATAAACAGAAGAAATGCTCTTATTTCCATGTATGTAAGAATTCCAAAGTACACTGTAATTACATGAAAATAACAGTACATACTTGTAAATTTGTAGGTAAAAAAAGATTGAACCTCTATTCTCTACCTTCACCCCCAAGTTCATATTGCCTGCAAGAACACCCAGAAGCAATTTCTACCCAAAACCCATCACCACTGAAAGCACAATTCCATGCAAAGTGAAGACAAAGAGACTCCAAAGGCAGCTTAATGCAAATAAATTATGACTGTAAAGAATCTGTATTTGTATTTAATGTCAAAACAAAAAGACATCTAAACATCAACTTTTTTTTCATACCTTTCCTGCAAGTCAAGAAGACTTTGCTCTGCTGTTTGGAGACTTTCTAAGTCCTTCATCATTTTTGTGATATGTTCTCTTGAGGTTCTGTTTTGTGTATATGCAAACCAGCAGCCTCCAAAACCAATAACTATAGAAACTGTTAATATGAAATCCTTCATCCAGTTGTGAGGAGGACCTGTAAAGAGAATAATACAACCATTAACTAGTTCATTGATACCAACAACAGACTATGGGCTACATTTTTGTACTCACAGTCTAAAAGGTGACAGAACCGATCCTAAAGAGGATTCCAGCTAATTTATCTCAAATCATCTCCAACAACTACCTTTCCACTTTTCAAATGGATTCCAGAGTATTTTCCATACAACATAAGCAACTGTGCTCTAGGACAATCTACTTATGCTATACTAAAACACATATTAGATTAAGGAAAGTTTACTAGAAACTTTTACAACACATAGTCCATATCCCTATCTAAATGAATTGAGAGAGTTTACGCAACTACACTTTCAGGCCAGTAGGAACTTAAATTATCTTGGAGTAAGTTCTCCCCAGTCAGTACCCTCTGGAATACCATGCCATACAAAATTAAGTAGATTTTCAAAGGGTAAGTAAGTAATAGCAGCACTTTTCAAAAGCAAAATCTGGATAGCCAAAGTAGTATAGCTGAGATTCACATACGCTTCTTGGTTAGTGCAACTTTGTAAAATAAACTTTTAAATGACAATTTCTGCTAGCTTTAGAGGTATAATGCAAATAAATTGTTTCTTTTCTCTAACGATCTCCAGCTCAGATCTGTCAGGGTAACTCAGATCAATCAGGCCAGGTCAGATCTGGCCTGACTTTTACAAAATCATTCACTAGTCACTGAACTGATCTCCAAGCTCTGGAAGGAACTCCTAGTTCAGGAATACTCAACATGCACATTACCACAACAGATCTGTAAGAGTGTACAACCAAGCATGCAGACCACTGGTGATGTGGTAAGGAAATGTTTGCATGTGCTAAAATGGGTCAGATGTGGAATTCCTGCACTAAATTTAACTGCACTTAAATTTGAGTCTGCACAGAAGACACTGATATTGGATTTGAACCACCAACTCCTTTTTTATTTCTTGGGGAAGGTCAACCCATCTCATTCCAGCTTACATTATCTAAGCCAATTAGGAATTGAAAGTAACATTAGCTATAAGAGTAATTTAAACAGTCAAAAACCTTTAGAGGACAGTTCTTGCAACATAAAAGCCAACAACCATCTGCCAAGTGGGGTTATACTAAAATTTCTACATAATCTTACACACAGAAGTGAAACTCTGTCCTGATTCCAGCACCTTGATAGCTTTTTTGAATTCATTGTCCAGTGACCCAATGCATGCCAAGCAATCCATCAGTACACCCACAAAATAAGCAAGCTGTCCCAGCTACAGTATTCAGTGTCACTGAAAGTATTTGCTAGTGAATTCTTACAAATAAGAGATAAGAAAGAGTATTACGAACGTGTGAGAGGTCCAAATAAAACAACATCCAAGGCTTTAAGCTGAAGCTTCTGTCTATGGCTCCGGTCAATTATTTTCAAGTGAGAGATCATGAAAGCATGTTCATTTACTGCTATCCTGTTAATGATAAGACAAAAGGTTACCTATTCCACAAGCTATATTCAAAACATCAATAGCATTTCCCACAGCTATAGAGATTATAGTTATGCAGTTAGGGTGAGAGATACAATACAATGTCAGTTGTGCTATAAAAAAAGCATAGCAGCATGTGGCAAAGGAAGAACATCAAATCATTTCCCTATTTTTTTTTTCTGGAATAATTATGAAATGTATTGATTTGGCACAGTCAAAGGTTATGGCTTGTTTGCACACCTGTGACACCAACTCTCTGCAATATATATATAATTCTCCCATTTAGCAGTTATGATTAAGAAAACAAGTTCTGCAGTTTTTGATGTATACTCATACAATAGATTGGAAACTGTTCAAAAGAAAGTTTTCTACCATACAGAATTATGTGATCATCAATAAAAGCTTCAACAGCAAGAAACAAAATTAAGATGAAAGGAGTGGCAAGAAATATTTTGGCAGAAAAAAAGTGCAGCCAGCTCATCAAAACCGCAAGGATGCCTCTATTCTCTTGCATTTGACCATATCACGTTAAACTCGAGGTTCCTACATACAGAGTAAAGCAGCAGCCTGCAGGGAACTATATCAAACTAATCCACAAAGAAACGTTCACCTGGGAAGTGTTGTTCCATTGACATTGCTGTCTCTAAAATTCTTTTCATATTGGGGTAGTTCAACAAATTCTGACAGCCACTGAAGAGTATCCTCTTGAGTCCAGTTATGAACTGGAAGAAAAAGTCAGTTTAACTATCTTTAAATTCTGTAAAAAGGATTAGAAAGACATAGAAGACAAGCAGTAGAAAAGCAGGTTACAGTGAACAAGAGGGTATAACCAAACATAACTGCAGAAAAAAATTAATATTCACCAAGGTGTTTCTGGCATTTTGCCTTTTTCATTATATGCTTCTCAGAGGAAGCTCAGGCAAACTATAAACAAACAAGCATGGAACCAACAGAAACATTTCTTTATTAAAAATTCCACAGAATAATTCAGTGTTTTGCTTTAGTTTAAATCAGGACATCATCTTGTGATTTTTATCTACTTAAACTGATCTCAGCCTCAATCCTTTTGTCCTCACTACCCTTGCAGAACTAAAGGCATCAGCAGGTACTGTAGCCATTTAAGGCAATGTACCAAGATCTTTCCCAGGATGATGGCTTAAGAAGTTGTATTCACAAGAATCTTTATAGAGGGTCATGCCTACTAACAACAAAATGGGAGAAAAGAGGAAGAGAAGTTGAAATAAAAAACTTGAAAGCCATCAGAAATTTAAGAGGAAAACAATTAAATCTCTCTCAAATATGGCCAAAGCAGCTGTATTACATGCAATAATACTTCCACTAAGAAAAATCATTTAAATATGGACGATAATAATCAACAATTTTCCTGTATAACAGCAGTCTACATAACACCTTTCACAGCTACAGATGCTTTAAGAAAATAAAGAACTACTACCTGTAAATTTTACAACTTAAAAAAATCACATTTCTGACTCTTACAGGCCAGCTGCTACAGTTTACAGCTGCACACTGACAAAGCGGAAGAGAAACTGTTCTCTCAGTTTATGACGTCTGTAAAAGTTTGTCTGCACATGAAAGAAAAAGTAACAGCCTCCTTCTGGGCAGACATATCTTCACATGAACAAATATCTTCTTTCTTTCAACACTGCTCTCTCTAAAACTCCTCGCATGTGACAATGCTCAGCAGACATTTCTTTAGAAACCTTACCACAAGGACACATCCTCGGTAGTGAATTTTGACAGTGATCCTTTAAAAAGTGCTGCTGAACACTTGACAGGTAAGCTGCAGCCAACAGAAACTTTTGTGTTCAAATTCATATGTCTGTTCACACTGAAATTGAAATAGTCTTCCAGGTCTCTTGCCTACACTCAGCACAGCTCAAAAGTTAAGCTTTTCAGATTTTGATCATTCCAGACAACCAGAGATTGAACACTTTTCACAGACCCACTTACAACTTTAAAAAATAAGCTTGCAATACAAACCACTTGTATTTTATCTGTATGAATGGCTACATGACCTTCCCAACATACCGCCCCATTTCTTTGTCTGCTTCTGAGCCACAAGCTGTTTTCCAGGTATCAGTCTTGCAACATATTAACATATTACTCTCAACTTTTATGGAAAACATCTGGGCTCTTCTTGTAAACAGATCATTTTCACATTGCAAAGATTCTTAACTGTTTTGTGAATAATAAGTAATCAGATTTACAAGTCATTCTAAGCATCTTAAAAGGACCATCCAGAAAAATGTCACTTTTACAGCGTTCTGGAAACATGTTCAAAAACTTATCCAAAGAAAAAGCATTGTTTTGATGTGAAATAGGAAAAAAATCACCTAAAATAGCTACTACACACTACAGACTTTACCACTGACAGTATAGAACATGCCATTTCAGAAGCCACAAAATTCACTGAAATGATAAATTGAAGAGAGAGGGTAAAAAAAGAAAATATCAAGAAGTTTCACATCTACTGCCAAAAGTATGTTATACCCACTCTGTTAAAATTTAGTTAAATTTATACTTTTTTACAATTCAGTAGTAATTTTAAACATATTATCCTGTAAGAAATTAGGTATATATTGAAGTTGTTTACAGTAGAGTCAATCACATCTTTTCCATCACTTAGACTGGTACAATGTTTCCTTCACAGAATATCAAGGAAATTTCCCCAAACAAACCAGTTATATTTAGGAAAAAACACTTTGCTACTCATTATCTATCACTGTACCAGATACCTCCACTCATACAGAAACTGCGAAAAGAAGCAACTGAAGTCTATCCCAAACTAAAATTGGAACCTGTGCTTTCTGTATTATTCTAACACTTATCTGTTTATGTAAAAGTTAGTATCAGTTATTTTTGGTATATATATATTTGTATATACTATTATATATATACACATATATATTTGTGTATGTGTGTGTAATATATATTTGGTATACAAGACTCAGTGTTTATTATAACCTACTGAAATGATGACAAGAGACAAGTGATATATACCAGGTGTACTGATAATCAAGCAAGCCTGCTAAAATTTGTCTCCATCAGCATTGTCAATTAGAATGTGCCAGCTCCTATTAATTATCTGCAGCTGTAAGTTTTCCTTACTTTAGCACCCAAAAAGAACAGTGGAGTAGCAACTTCAAGTTAAATACATAAAGCATTAAAGAGTAATCATAATATCCTTCCCTCTCACATCTATTTTCACAAGTAGCTATCTTGAGAAAAAGGATGTCAACAACATGCCTTGGGCAGCCAGGTGTAGAAGCCACAGTGTTTACACCCCAGCACTCAGTCTCTAGACTTCCATCAGCTGTTCTTTTTGAGATCACAAGTTTAGAGGTTTTAATTTTTTTGGTTTTTAAACTGCTTTTAACAACACACCTGAAGGTAAAGACAGCAAAAGTATCTTCAAATAGGCCCTGTATGAAAGTTGTTCCTCGCTAATGGTTGATTAGAAGATCAGGCTATATATCACTTTTTCATGTTAAATTTAACACATAGCACAGTGCTTCTGGGCAGGGAAGTAAGAGGTAAAACATTACGGTATCAGCCATAGTATTCCTACAGGCCTTCTACTCCTTTCAAAAATCAAATTATCTTCTGTGAGAGTATTTCATGGCAAGGAGTGAATGGCAGCCATTTACTAGGCTTGAAGCTGAGAACAGGCTGAGCAGGCAATATAAAAAACAAGGTTTTCTGACAAGCACATAGGATTCAAAAGATAGTTTTATTTTAGCTGGACCTTCCACGGCAACATCAACATGAAATATACTGCCACCAGGAGGTTTTTAAATAGCATGAAAAAGCACGAGAGAAGAGTGACCCCAACTACCTTTTCAACAGTTTAACACTACAACTCTTGTTTCCTGTCACGTAGAAGGTCTAGCGTGCAGTACTGGACTGGTCCTGCCTGGAACAGCACACAGTGTTATAAAACTCATCCTTGGCCAAGCCCTGTTTGCATGCATTTCCAGTCTCCAGATATTTAAAACCTGAGACAGCAAACAACTGAAAAAAAAGTGCAAAGCAACCAGAATATCTTTGTGGTATGCAGTCCCAGTTGGTGCAAGATCACTGGTGTAACATCATCTCAGAATACAACAGGTGATCACACATACAAACACACAGCTATTTTTTAATCCTTTTCCCCTGATAAATAAGGTACCAGATTCTGAGTGACCTTCAACTTTCCACAGAGAAAAAGAAAGAGTTAAAGAAAGAAAAAATATACACATAAGGCAAGGGACAAGATTTTTTTGTATTATAGGGCAGTCTACAGAACATAGTTATATTAAAGGTCAAATATGCCGTAATGGTAAAGAAAAAACTACTTTTTAAAGCAGTCTTAAAAACCAGTTTTTGGTAGGACTCCGGTTAGTCTGAAAATAGTAAATTATTTATGAAACCATTACTTACAAACTATGGTTCTACTTTGCTACAAAATCAAGTCCCAAAGGACAATGCTACATCACCAAGCACGCAGCAACCCTCCCTATTCACCAAGACAGGTCAGAGAACTACCCAGCTGAAGGCCCCTCTGAGCTGATTTACAGACTCCCTTACTATTGAGACTAAATATCTACACATCTCTCGTCAGACAGCAAATCTGTATGATCTTAGCCCATCAGAGGAGCAAAAAAAGAAGGCAGACACCCTCGAGACACAGAACTCTCAAAGAGAATTGTACAAAAGACTGGTGTTCAGACATCAAAACAAGTGCTCATCTGTCACCTTTGCTGCACTCACAACTACCACCTCTTCAAGGTGCTTGTAGAAAAAGTACTGAAGATGCACCTTTGATTTTAATCCAACAATAAGGACTACACTTGATACTTTAGGACAGCTGAAAGGCTCTGTAAATGTATAAATACACTTAGTTAGAAAGAAAAGGAAATAGCAAAGCAAATACCATACAAGTAGTACATACTGGCATTTACATTTAGAAAGCAGGCACACACAATGATAGAAGTCAGAGGACTTTCAGTAAAAAGTATTTTCTATGCTTTAAACAGCTATGCTAGTTCCCAGCCATCCCTCTAAACAGAGTTCTATAGTATCAGTCTGAGATTAAAACATTTCAATGGTCACAAAAAGCATAAATAATATTAACTAAACTAAATTAAGTGGCAGTCTTGTTTTGTACTAAAGGATTCATTGCTAAGTTACCATACAGTTTCAATAATAGTCTAGATGCAGATTTAAGCTATGATTCATTACTTCACACAGATAAAACCTACGGCAGCCTTGAAATTCCTTTAATACGCACCAGTTCAGCCTATGTTTTAAGGATTCAGCACCAGGTGGGGATACAAAAAGCCTGCCCAGTGCCAGAAACATTGAGAAGAAATATTCTGAAGTTGGTTTGTTTTTTTTTTTTATTTTGTTAGGCAATTTTTAAAGCTTTGAATGGAGACAATCCTCAGAGTTCCATTCACTGTATAAGATCGTTCTCAAGCAATTACTTAAAAACAAGCTCTGTTTTTCTTAACCCTAAAGGGAGACACCAAACAGCAATGATGCACTTGCTATACCATAAACCATGCTTTCACTTTCTTCCCTCAAATCTTATCTGCCTCACATCACCAATGCCTTAAACAGAAAGCAACTTTAAGCTATTTGACAAATACTTAAGACAAACATCCACATAAAGTAAGCTTTATAGGAAGGAACGGGCAATTTTACTCAACATAAGCACTAGTGGGCACTGTCAGGAGCTTGTAATTCTCACACAGATACCTTAACAGACTGATACGTTTACTTTATCTTCCCCCCTCTTGTTTAATGCTGTCAAATTGCATTGAACTGGCACTATAAACTAGCAGCACATAACAAAAATAAATCAGAATTCCTAAAACATCTAGAAAAGTAGTATTTTCAATGTTTCCTAATATTAAGTGAAAGGAGTTTATGATCTGAGAGGCTCATGCTTTTTAAACAGACACCAGGCCACTGTTAGCACTGCTTGAAGTCCTATTCTAAGGGCCTCCCTGCTGAACAACTTGTTTACTCAGGAGGATGCACAGTAAAGCCATTACAAGTAAGCACAACAAGACATTCCTCTTGAAATGAGTTTTACTCATAATGATCACTACATTCAAGAAACCTGGAACAAAGACATACAAAATAGAGAAATTAGATGCTTCTGATATGACTATAGTCTACATTTTCGAAGAGTTACTCATAAGTTAGACAAACAATCCTAGGGAGGTAATTTTCTCTGATAATTTAGTTGCAATATTTTCATTTAACAATACCTTTAACAAATAAGCATTTACAAAATATTTGAAGAGATAAAGCTAAAAATCACGGACTACATATTATATTTGCTACACAGAAAACAATCAATGTTTTACCTCAGACTGCATTTAAATGACTTCCTACATTAGCAGAATGTACCAATGACGTTCCTAGTTTCATTCCTCTTCTGTTCCTACTTTTAGCTGAATTGGACGGGGATGTTAAGTGTTTTTCTAACAACTCCAACATTCCAGACCTCTGGAAATTTCTTTTTTAATCACTACATCCTGGAACAGATTTGGCAATGAACACTATATTGCTTGTTAAGTATAGTTTTTTGATTTGAGAATATTTGGCTCAACATAGTTATTCATTCAAACCAAAGTGGGGGAATGATGATGGTACTGGGTTGTCAGCCTATTTTACTGTATCCCAAATTTAAAAAGATTTTCCAAAATACTTCCAACTGAGAATTGTAGTTCTTTGTAGCCCAAAGAAAGTTTATATCAAAGTGGAGGCATATTAGATTTTCCACTTAGCATAATGTATAATAAATGTTTAAAAACAGCTTGACAGCAGCCTTTAGGTCTTACTAAATTAAAACCATGCTTTTCTGGAATCTAGCATTTGCAACAGTCACCATCATAAACTACAGCCTCATACTGATTAGTATGTAAGTTATCTTAGTTTACTTACAATACACCCAGCATGTTAAGAGGCAATTTACACTAGCTAGACTGAGTTTTTAGTCAGGTTTACATATGTTTTGGTACTGTTATTTATAGGCAAATTCATGAAGATGTTTTAAAAGAGGTCATCCATTTACTACTCTAAATGTCTTCATGGAACACACGTGGAATTATACCTACTTCAATAACTACCAGCATTTTTAGCTACTGTTCTTTACCTACCTTCAGATGTTTTCCAGCGTTTCCACAGGTCCTCAATGGTGATATGTTTGTCTTCTCTGTGCAGGTGACTATGTTTATTAGAGGCATCTTTGTATTGCATATCTTCCCTTAGAAACTGAAGAAAACGGAAATCATCATCTTAAATGGCAAAATATCAATATCTAAACAGAAATCTACAAGAAAATCAGGTATGAGAATCTTTACTATCTTTTCCTCATGCAAGCAGCACACAATTCATGTAAGTTGACTACACCAAACACTCAAACACTCTTACAGGACTTGATTTTCACAATGACTAAACCCTCGAGAAAGTGTAAAGTTGCAGTTGCTAGTATACTAAGTTTCACAACATTATTAGCATACCTTGGATTTATAGTGATTGTAAGAATGCACCACACAAGTCATATTGTGACCTTCCCTATTCTTAAGGCATTTAACCAACTTCACCTACTTGAACAGTATGCCAGTCCTTTACGGACAAGTAACACCTGAGTCCTGCTACACCAGGAACTGCTTGAGGGATGAGAGAAAGGTGTTGACTAAGTTTTACTAAGGTCTTCTGATTATACATCAGAAATTTGATTTCTATTTCAACAAATTAAAAAACAGAAGTCATCTAAGGGCCAAGTTTCTTCTTGCTAATCATTCCTCAGTGGTTACACTCCAAACACAGAATCATTACACAAAGCTGTTTCATTCTCAGTAATTAATACAAATTCTATTATCAAAATAGCACACTTTGCCTTTTAGTAAACATGATAAAAAGGAAGGTCCTGCAATCACATCATATACAGCAGTATTGTATCAATATTTCATAAGTCACTATGAACAGGATCTACAAATACATGCAAGGAAAAAGAAAGCATGAAACTGTAAACCCCATTTCATTTTTATTACATACAGGCCTAGAAAAGCCAGAATACGGGTTAGCAAAACACTTTCCATTAATAGTGGAAACCTTCCATAGCTATCATCCCTAAAAGCACAGCATGAGCTGTCTCTGTGGGTAGAGACCTTAGTGTTAGTACCAGAAAGCTAACAAGAGAACTAAGTAATCTTCCACAGCAGATATTGCTTGCTTTCTTCAGATCCTGAAAGATAAAGCTACTCAAACAAAATCAACTATAATCAGTCATGACAACTAACTGAAACAACAGCCTTTTATGTGGCTGATCATGTGTCACAAGCACTTCAAGTAGAGGTGACAAAGGTCAAGCTAGCAATGCAGTGCAGAAGACCCCACTTCTTAAAATTTAGTCCTGGTAATAATTAATCTCCATAGCTGCCTCACTTCTAACAAATCTCGAGATTATGTCATTCAAGAAATTGCATGAAGTTGCAAAGTAGTCACGTTAAACCATAATGTTAACTCTGAAAAAAAAAAAGCAACAGTGTATGATAGAAGAGATAGTCAACAAAAAGCTAACAGTTTCCCCATGTGAAAAATTTTACTCTTAGTAGGAATACAAAGTAAGGTAATCTAAAACTATGGGAAGGGATTAAAGTCTCTCCTCTAACTGCTAGACTCGGGATAAAATACTAGCTGCCTTTCCTAATCCAGTCATAGACCCATACATGTCTTTTGGTTCCAAATACAGGCTGGATGCAAACCCCCCTTTCATTCATCTACCACTTCAAAACCTTTTCAATTGTCAGACATTAGCTTTCTAAAGCCTCTTGATTCCATTTAAACCATACAAATTGCATGTGCATTTTTAACTCCTCTTCCCTATGTATATGAGAAAGGTATAAATAAAAATATATATACACACGTATATACATGAGATATATAAAAGAAATTTATGAAACATGCAAACAATTGAAAATAATAGCCTGTTAGGGCAAAGGCAATTACAGAACTTCTGAAACACCATGGAGCAGCAACTATAAACAGGTACAATACGCACAGAAAAGGAGTGAACGCTGTAAATATATGCAAATGTAAAAATATCTACTGCATAACCTCTGTTGTATATTCGACAGCCCAAGTGTGAACTCTGAGTACTTCTCAACTTGAGACAACTACCACAAAGCTGGTGATTTCCACTAACACGCAACGTGCAATCAAAGGCACATTAGGTCATTCGTTCCACTCCATGTTTATTGGAAAGTAGCCTGAAGAAAGGGAATCAAACAATAACAAAACGAACAATTAAAAAAAAAACCAAAATCTTATCTATTAATGTCTCTCTAAGCCTTTCCAGATTAAAATAACAGTCTCACAGCAGGGAAGAACTGATGTTTGCCCACTTTACCTTCTCCCTTAAGACTGGAAGTACCTCCTATCAACTACCCTCCCCAAAATGTCTTTTGGGACTTATGAAAATGTACTAAAAAAGTCAGTCAAAAATACATTCTAGGTCCGTCATGTACAGACTATCTCCTTTCATATAGGGTTAAGGTACATGGTTAGCACTCACTGTTCAGCCTTCTGGTGACTGTAGAGTCCAAATGCCACCAGACACGGACATTTGTTTTAAAAAACAAACTATAAAGTTTCTGAAGAGGAACAGAATGGAATAGATGCTGTATGTAAATGTTTCAGCACATTTTGTATCTCCTCAGCTAAAATTCATACCTCAGATGACTTGTGTTCATAATAAATTAACTTGCTTCCATGTTTACTGCTAGTTGTTAGCAAATGTTGTAAAATACCTTAGGACAAGAACGTTTTAACAGCTACAGATGTTGTCAAGGGATATCTGAATTGCTATTGACAATATGACGTACAGGGTTAGGAATAAAGAAGGGAAGAAAGATGCCAATTGAAAAACAGAAAAGCTTCAAGGTGTTACATCTCACCCCAAAGCAATATAAGGTATTATAAGAAAGCGTTTTGATTTAAAAAATGGGACAAATATAGGTTACCTTGGCACCCAGATAACTAATACAACAGTTTATGGAAAAGTTCCAGCATTTCATGTTGTTCTGCTAAGGAGCCCGCAGAGGGAGCAAGTTAACAGATGAATTCACGTTCTCAACACACTGCTGGAACACAATCAGCTACATAACAAGTTGAGGGGAGAAAATGAAACGCCCGGTTTCAAATTTTATCACAAATACAGAAAACAAATCCATGTTTGAAGCACAAGATTTACCAGGAGAAGAGGACAACAGTGGAAAAGATTTGGTTAATATTGAGAGAATGTTTAGAGTATTTGATTTTTTAAAAGGGACTGTCAACACACAAGCTTGGAAACAGTTTGCATTTAATAATCGGTTTACTCCTTAGAGGGAGAGATTAGGCATTTATGAAAATTTCATCAAGAAAAGAGCCTTTCTTCTGTTCAACCCTACCCATATTGCTCCTAGATCCTCTGAGAATATCAACACGAATTCCTCAGCCATGGTAAAGTTACAGCGTGCATAGCTAGAAAGAGTCCACCGCTTCTCAAAAATATACGCATTCACTAATGAAGAGACATACAAGATCAAACATCTTTTGTTTAAAATATCTTTGTTTCAATAATAGCCTAATATGGAAATTCTCCTTTAAAAAAAGAAATTGGGTCCTAAATTGAAGAATGCCATAAAACCAGAAACGCTCTGGTAAAAGAGAGGATTTTTCTGTTCCTTGTCATGGCAGCTAATCTCTCTACTGTTGCCCTGGTCATTAAGTTTATAAAAAAAAGGTTAGAAAAATAACTCCAAATAGGGAGGTTAAAAGAATAAGCTCTAATAAAACACATCTAAGGATTATCTTAGCCAACATAATTACTCAAGAGGGAGAAGTATTTTTAAGACTGCAAAGTTGAAACCAAGAAGGCAGCAGATCAGGTACCTAAAAACTGTGTGAAACAAAAAAATAATTTGTCAAAGTAGTTCAAAAACAAGTAGAGAGTAAAAGAAAACACCACACCTAGACTCAAAACTGGAGCTTTGATACCAAAAGTACCATAACAACTGTGCCTCTGCAAAAATTCACACCCCAAAGCCCAAGGCTCAACAGTGTACTAGGTGAAGAGGAAACCTTCCCCTCTTTGGAGGGGACAGGACTTGTGGAGCCCTAAAAGAAGAGTTACAAGGTCAAGGATGCCTCAACCTTCCTTTCTCTTCAGAAAGCTGTTGGTACTGTAACATTCACTGAAATTCCACCAACTAATAACCAAAAACTAACCTGAAGCAAAAACACACACACACAAAAAATTCCAGTCCTTCCAAAAGAGGAAAAAGGCACGCCAAAATCCAATACGTCTGACATCAAAAGAGCACTTCCAAACTAAAGCTACATGCAACAATACAAAATGTTAAAATATGTTAAATTATGGAAGTTGTAAGAGATGCTTGCTCCTTGAGGAGCATATTAGCAATTGCATTCTTTTGCAAATGCCAGTGAAAAAGTAAAATTAACCACATTTGCTAACTGCAGAAGGAAGTACTCATATGCTATGTTTATATTTTTGTTCTGGGTGAAGGCTCAAGTTTATGATTTTCAGTTTCACCAACTTAAAATAGACATTCTAACTGACAAGTTTACTTTATGAACAAATAGTAACATCTCATGGCTAAGTATTACTGTTTTCCTTGAGTATCTATTCCTTAAGCGGCGTTATTTCCTTCTGGTTTATTCCTTTAAAAGAAAACCTGCAAAACATAAAACTTCAGTTTTCCTACAACCCTGCCTTCAGATACAGCCGGTCACTGTTAGGTCGCTTTTAGTACATTCCCTCCTGTCAACAGCTACCAGACTCTTTGCAGCTATTGCAATGTCACACTCGTTAAGTTACGATGGCAAGGTGCTTTTAAAAGGCAACATACTATGATGCAGGTATAACAGCACTCATGACTGCCCACCCTATAGAAATGGCTTCTAAAGATGTTACACAGCAAAATAAGCAAAATGTACTTAAGCATAATAGAAACATTGCTATTATAGAAAAATGCAGGACACGGGATATACTTGGTAAAACTTTTGCAGCTAAGTAATCTACGAGTTCTATTGAAAAAAAAGATTATGCAGCTCAAAACAAAGTTGTAGCTCATCAACTGCTAAGTAAACTTTGCAATCTCTTCAAAGCCAAGTTAGAATTTCCAAGGGGGCATTTCATTGTAGCAGAAATGAATGCCTGCAGTGCTACACAAACAGGTGCAGACAGCTACATATCAGCTTAAGTACCTCCAAGGAGGCTAGCCATGAGGTAGGTCTGATCCAAATAACATTGGAACAGGCTTCTACGCAACCATACCCATGATAATAACACATGCTGCCTCTCTACAGGACTTCTTTGCACAGGCACAGTCACAGGCTTAACACAGTCACAATGCTTTCAGACAAGACCCATCTCCTACCCATCCTGCTCTGAAAAAAAATAGACTCTGTAGAGATGCTCAGAGTTGCTTACAAAACTTTAGAAGGCTAAAATACACCCTGCCTGGGAACAAATACATTAGCAGTTGAATAATAAATTAAAACACACACACAAAAAAAAAGACCTCTATTAAACAGATCTGCAACAAACTGATGGAACCAAAGTAACCCAATAGCTTTGAGGGAAAAGGTTTCCTACACTGGTTAGGAAGCTCAAAAGATCAATGTTCGTAATAGAATGTTCTTGCACAGTGAGATGTAAAACACACTCAGGGGGCATGCCAGGGTTATGCAAAACAGTTCTGTTTTCAGTTTCTGAAACACTGCAGCAGGTATTTCTCTACCACAGTTTTGTCTCACCAGCTGACACTGAAGTATAAATCATACAGAAAACCGAACATTACTTTAAGGAACTTTATTATATAAATAAGGATGAAACCAGAATACTAATGGTATTTTAAAGGACATTTAACATCTTGCTGAGTGTATATTTGCAGCCAACAAAACCAAGCAAGAGCTCAGTCTATAGCAGAACTTTTTCCAATTGTAATTGTAATACCTGGGGTAGGCTCCTGAAGTTTAATGAGGTTCCAAGATGCAGTAAATAAAGAGCAATCAAGCTTTTCAACTATGCCATCCGCTATTTTTCAACATCTGTTCCACACAGATGTACTTCCCTCTCATCCAATTCTTCTGCTAAATCTTCTCTACCTCCCAAGATGCAACAATCAAAAGGAAGAGAAATTCTGCACATAACTTTGCTTTTGTTCAAGAACACAGAAGGGCTGTTCACTTAGTCATCCCAAGTCTAATGTTTTAACTTTGAATGTGTTTTTTTACCTCACAGTTTATGTTCCTAATATCCAAATTATAAATAATTAAAAAGGGAGCGCCACACTATCTTGGCATCTTCAGCATTTCCTCTCACAGAATTTCTTGTGATTTTGCCTGAAGTTTTTAGTACCCACTACTGTCCAGAACAGATTACTGAAATGAATAGGTCTCTGGTCCAAACTAGTAAATCATGTTTCATTCATTCTTTTTATCTCTTAAGGAATTAAAGAACAAAGACATTCACAGACTACTTCCACCAACTCATCCTAACACAAGCTGCATATTCAGAAATGGTAACTTCAAAAGAAAATCTTGGGCTGTCAAATATTTTGCCCTTTTCAAACATACTATAGCCGAAGCGCTATATTACTATTGTTGTTCCTTATCAGATCATACTAGCTACTTTTTCTGCTTTAAATACTGTACAAGACAATCATCTCCCTGTTCTACTTCACTACAGCTAGATTTAACTTTTTAATTCTTGCTCCAGACAATATTTTAAGTCAGATATTTCCGCATATCACCCCCGAGGTTCCAATTTATTGGACCATACTACTAAAAGTCATTCTCTGATCATTTCATGCTTTCAATACTGCAGTCTCTCCCTCTCCACACAGTGGCTTTTTTTGGGGTGGTGGTAATGCGTGGGGTCTGTTAGGTTGAGGGTTTTTGTTAAGTAATTATGCCAGTGCACTCATGAAAAAAAATTGATATTTTTGAGTTTAGAGTGATCTATCAAAAAATCCCACACAAAGCTGTAAATTCATGTCGCTAGCTGTGTGCGACATCAAACACACAGTAAGATATTAATATTCCAAAAAGACCAACTTATTTTATTTCTACAGAGAGATTCCCTGAGTAAATGACAATGTAGGCTATACATACAGAGATTCTTTGGAAACAGGAAAAACCTACGTAAATAGTGAACATATGATAAGTCTGTCTTACTGCTTCTGCCTCTTCATCATTAAAACGAATCATGCACATGTTGCAACAGATGCTTCCTGAGGCAGATAGCCTCCCACAACACGACTAAAACCTCAGTTAGTAATACCTTCTCCCTTCCACTTAGCCTTTTATAGCCTACCTCTTTAAACCAGTTTAAACAATTGCAGTCTTTTGTAAAGAAATGAAGTAATAATAGTAAGAGCCAGATTTGACAGAGAAATTAACATTAGACTGCCCTAACGGCAAGTATAGTCTTTTTCCACATCTTCCTTTTATCTTTTCTCTGCTGTCCAATACTCTGGTTTTCACACTGTGATAGCCTACTTTACAGAAATTAGTAACTGCACAGTAAAGCATATTCTACTTTAAAGTACAACAAATTTATTATCCAACTTTTTCTTTAAGTTCTGCTTCTTGTTTTGAAGTACATAATTCTACATTGAAAATTCAGGGCAAGTGTCATGCAAATCTTAAATGCCAAAAAATATTTTAAACATACGAGTAGCTATGACAAAAGTTCCTTTTTTTTAAGTATTTTGTAGTAATTATAATTAGAAAAGCATATCCTAGCAAATTTAAAGTTCATGTCTTTTCTCTTTATAAATCTGTTACACCATCTAGTCTAACACAGGTAACAGACCAAAGCATAAGGAAAAACTACCTAACCAGTCCATGCTCAACCTAGAGCGCCTCTACCTTCCTTAGAATACTTAAGCAAATCCCTCATGTGTTTTTTCAATGACTAATAAATCCCATGCTAAAAATTTAGATCAAGTTTCTTCACATCAATTTCATCAAGGTCAAATACAAGCTTCCTTCCGGTCCAAGCAAGTTAGATCCAAAAAGCGTCCAGTACCAGACAATTTTTGAGGAAATATTTTCTTGTAAAAGTTCAAATTTTCTTATATACTAGAGAAATCCCTTCTCTACAGACTGGTATATGAGAACTCATTTTACAGAGGAAAAACAAAACTACAATTTTGAACAGGGCAGGAGGAATATTAGGGAAAACAACAGACAGTGTGCAGGCAATGTGTCTGGAATCCCTGTCGGGTGTTCTCTACTAGATTAGCAAATCAAAATAATTAAAATAAACAGCTCAACAACTTTAGTTCTTGTCACCTTCCCCTCTCAAAATAACTTATTTACAAGAACTTCCTTACTTGGTGTAAATACACACTTCTAATTTCTAACACAGTTTTAGTGCTGGTAAAACAGCAGAAGTTATTGTACATTGTCACATTTTATCTGTCAAGTAAAAAGCCGATGAATATCTAACCAATACACTCAATAGATTGCTCTTTCAGGAGCCTTGCAAGCAAAAAACATGCAGCACGAAACAGGAAATTCATTACCTCATTTTGTTAAGTAAAATCTCTGTATTTCCTGCAAGCTGTACTTCTAATTAACTTTTTTTTATAATTATCAGCCCACATTCCTAATCAAAACAAGCAGCATTACCCCTTGTGACAGAAAAAATAATCTCATTTTGAAATCCTGTATATTAGGACATATTTATTATAAATTGAGACCTACTGTAATCAGCTAACTATGTCACTATGCTGTTAAAATGTCAGATCTTTTAAGATTATTGTAAAGATCCAGTAAGAGTGCTACAAAAAGCAAACAGATTACTACTTGAACTTGCAATTAAATTGCATTTCTCGTTAATTTTGGGGTTTCTTTAAATGTCTTAGAAGAAAGCACTCTATGCAAATACATATTCACCACTGATTTGCATGGAAACTATATGCACAAAGAAGCTCATTTAGTGGGGGGGGTTTCATTAAACATTTCATCAATCATTAAAATTAATCTGGCAGAAAAAGAGGCTACATTTCAGTCATTTTACACACAGTGAATACTTTGAATATTTACTTTCACTCATCTTTCATTACCCCAGCTATAACAGTACCCTTCATGAACCATTCAAAATTCAGTCATTCTAACAAGTTGCAAGAGTAGCTTCTGTTGCTTGGACTTATCTCAATATTCCTCTGGAACAGGAAAGTCAGATATAAAGATGGTCCACTGGAAATGAGAACAGATCTTTTAAATGCTAATTACAAGTTCACAATGTATAAATATTTCAGTATTTCCTTTTAACTTTTACTTCTGCATATACAAATGCAGCCCAAGTGTATTTTCTTCTAACTTTCTTAATTTTAATGTATACAAATGCAGCCCAAGTCAGGAGAATCACACAATTCTCAGAAGCTCCTCAGAAAGCTCACAAGACATGACCCATGATTCAGTTTGTAGACTGGTTTGTGCCTATTCCAAACATAACAATAACCAAATTATGTGATAACAGAGCTAGACTATTTCCAGTGCCTTAACTACCTCACCATGACACTTCCTAAGGTACAGAGCAGGTTTTTTCCTCCAAAGTTAAAAAGTACATTATTCTATTGTGGATCACTCTCTCCATTGTACAATATTCTTTAAGAAAACTTGTATCAATCATGCATCAATCACTGTTGATAATGTTTGCACGTAGTCACACAGAAAAGTAAGTAGCATGACATTAAACTTGACAATAATAATTCACAACTTAACTCATTCAGGGAGAACAATCTTCCCTGAGAAAGGAAGAGAAGAGAGGGCTAGCTTCTTCTCCCATTCAAGTCCAGAGCGAATGAGCTTCAGAACAACATGGCAATACCCTCATTTTTAGGGGACAGGAGGTGAGCACACATCTTCACCTCCCTTCTAAAGCCTGTACCTGACACCTGCCAGAAAGCAGAAGCAAGAACAATAAAACTGTATCAATATTTCTGTTCCTATCCAGTAATTTTGAGAATACTGACAGCAAAGTTGATTCAGTGCAAGGGCAAGTCCTTTGCCAGGACTACCAGGAGCCTGCCTACAAAAATCACATGAGCAGAGTCAGAAAAATCTTCAGGCAGCTCTGAACAACCTTACTTAATCCACAGGACTTAATCTACCACTAGCCTACAGCAGGAGGTGCTTACAATTTGCCTGTAAAATGTAAGGAAGAACATATAAGAAAGCCTTCTACACTGTTGTCTGTAACAGGTATTGTTTTGTATCACCAAGTGCCTTGAACAGATCTCAGGTAAGCAGGAAAGCCCAACGATGCCTTAAGCAAGAAGACCACAGAGCAAAGCAACCATAATACCAGGCGGCAGACGACGTCAACTGTTAGTTACCTGACTATAAATCAAACCAACACCATTTGCCTACCTCAAACTAATCACAAAAATAACAGCTTTTACACATAGTCATATAAAACCTTCCTTTTAGGCTAAAACAATGGACAATAATATTCCACTTCAGATACTTCTAGAAATTAGCCTTCCACATTCGGCTGTGGGAAGGGCTGAATTAAGAAAAACAACTACTACTCAAGTGCTGGAACATAAAGAGCATCTACATAAATTGGGGGGGGGGGGGGGAGACCTCATGGATGCAGGAGTGAAGGCTTTTTACTCCTACCTCATCACTTTCATCTACTTCAATACCACCATCTTTGTCATCATCCATTTGCTTATGGATCATGCGGAGAGCTTCTAGGCTGTATCGGTCCTCCTCAGTAAAGCATGGTGGGTTGAGTGAACTGCAGGGATCTAAAGTGAGGGGGAAAAAAAAACCAAAACAGAAATATTAGCTACTGTGACACTACAATATAAAGCTCCCAAGCAAGAAAAAGGGCTTAAATTCCTGTATATATCCTTTTTTTTTATATCCAGGAAGGAAGCCCAAAGAATAGGATGGAATAGTTTGACTCCTGGATTTGTTTTTTTCCACCCTTGCAATTGCTAACTCAACTTCTTTTTCTTTCATCCACCCTTACATCACTGCAATAGCAGATAAAGTCACTGCATTTTCCAACCTCCTTTCTGAAAGCCTGGGATAAACAGAGAGCAGAGGAGGAAGGGAAAAAGAATTGTTATGTCCTATAATCATTGCTTCATAAACAGATAACAAAGGGATGGTAACCACACTGCAGATCACATTCAAAGTAGACGGTACTCCTGAATGTAAAATATTCAAGGACTGCAAGAGAAGAAAGCACACTGCAAAGAAAATTCAACTAATAACAATACATGGTATCTCAGTCCTGTATGCTCTGATCAAAAGCAGCAGTCACTATGGAACAGGATTCTGCTCAGAAATAGAAAGTTTTCATTTGCATTCATTACTGAAAGTTCATAATTTGTGCACATCTGATGGCTTTGCTTCCACCACATCAGATTGTAATATCTGTGTTCTTTCCCTTTGACAAGGCACACGCCAAATGCTCTAAAATTCTACAATGCATGATGATCAACTATCTTTAAAGACTTTTTTTTCAGACCTTGACATTAACTAATAGCTAGCTATTTAATTTAATTTTGTTGTACTAAATGCCAAAGAACAGAAAGTGGAGGATACAGAAAAAAAATTCTGAAAGTTCAGCTTTAATAATATACTGTATTCCCACTGTAATAGCCATTAAAAATTGCACTGACTAGTCCCATAAATCAGTACACTCCACTTGAATCACATCAATGCAAACACAAATTGAGGCAGCATGAGTAATTTTTGCTTTTTGTTGTCTGCCAAAGGATTAATCTCTCATGTTACTATAGAATTTATTAAAGGCTCATTTATAAGTGATGAAAAGGCACATATAGAAATGGATAGGATCAAGAGTTTGCACAGAAAAATAAATTTGTGTTAGTATTTCCATATCAATTGAGTCGGCATGAAAGTCATGGATGCTTATAAGACTCAGCTTGCATAAGGCTACAAAGCAGAAGTACAAAGGTATCAACCACGGCATACCTAGAATCTCAGAAGCACAATAACAGGACTGATCCCTACAGCTAGTCTTGAACCAATGCATTCTTACGTTATATACCAGTTTTATTACACAGAACTTAACAATTACCTGTTATCTGTGCCCATGTATCAATTAAAAAAAACCAAAAAAACCAAAAATTACAAAAAAGCCAAACACATCATTGACACTACTCCAGAAAAGACAGAAATGCTGGGTTTAGAACTACTTCATATAAATGAGAAAGACAAAACATTAAACCACGCTAAACACAGGTGGTTTTCAGCTTTGAAATACAACTATTTTCTCTTAAAAAGTAAAACGGAATAATTTTTACATTAAAAAAATCTACTTAATTTGTCCTCCTGTCTCTCACTAGAAAAGGTTTCATTTGCCTTCACATCTTTGCTTCATAATAAATAATCACTACCATTAGGTCATTTAAGGATTTAATCCTGTCATAGAGAGCATTTGGTGTAAAAAGGCTTCTCTTGCAATGTTAATGGATAATCTCAAAGTTCTACTAATAATTAAATTCCAATAGCCATGAACAAACAACATGACAACTTAAATGCAACCTTATATCAGAAGAACAATCCTTCTACTGCCAGATTAGATCTATACTACATTTTAATTTAAAAGAAAGTATAATTGTCAGAACAGATAAACAGGTCCCTCAACAACAGACAACTTCTTTAATTTGTAATTAGTTCTACTCTTACATAGACGAAAACGTCTGATAAATAGTGTTTGCAGTCTACAAGCACCCACTCAAATGTTTCTTTTGTTCAGCTAAAAGCCCAGCTTTTTAAATAAAAAAAGGTTTCCTCGGAGTACATTTTCTCAATACTGAGGTTGATCAGTTTCTTAATCAAAGTACTTATCTTAAATATGGCTTTTTTTGGTTACTTAAGCATGAAGGCACTTTAAAGAACTATGGCTCTTCTTGCTAGAAGTAAACAGGCTGTTTGTGCTTCAAATGTCTGTTGCATTGGCTCCAGGAACACTTGATCTCTCTCAAGAGACAATATTGTTCCAATTTCTACTTTTGGGACTGAGAAACATGGAGCAGGACGACATCTCAACTGTAATATAAATTAACCCACTCTAAACAGAATTCAGATTTACCTTCAATCTTATTTACTTATGGTAAAATTAAACATTCTCAGACTGACAACACCACTCATTATTCCCCTCCTCAGAGTGCAATCTCAAACCAAAAACAAATTACCAAGCCATAACCCAAATAATAAGCGAAAAGCGTTTCACAAGCATACCCTGCAATGCCCTACTAGATCAAAAAAAACCAGCCAATGGAAATTGAATCATCTGAAACTCTGCAGAAGATTCTAAAATGCAGCATTTTGCCTCACTTGCATAGCAGAAACAATTCAAATTAATACTAAATACCTTCAGAAACCTCTCAAACGGTTAATTAAGATAAAAGTCCAAAGGAAAAGTCTCAAGATACAGCAAGCACCATAAATACAGGCCTGAGGCCCCACAGCAAATTATAACTCTAATTGATAATTTCGTTTCACTTTGAATCCACCCCTATTGAAGGTGTTCTGCGATTCCAAACCTTCTAATGTACTTTAAGGACAAACCTAATTCCACATCTGCATCAATTTCTCTGTCCTAATCTGATGTCTTGCATCATCGGAGGAAAGAACATAGAGAAGTCAATCAGGGAATGAACCTCATAGATTAGAATTTGACCCTTCCTTTAACAAACACCACAGAAGGATTAGCAAAGCAAACAAAAGAGATACAGTTTAGATGAAGTCTACAAGAGGCATACAAGCACACCATATGTCACTCCAGTTAGGCATTTTTTTACAGCCCAGTTTTAAACACTGCTCAGAAGCAAGAAAGTTTCAGAACTTCTGGTTGTTATGAGGAGGAAATGCAATACTGCAAAAATAAATGTGAAATTTATGGCTCAACAAACTTAGCAGAGGCTTTTGAACCAAACCTTCCTCCTGCCTTGAATAGCTAATTAACTGTGCCTAGCTCTGAGGCGAGAGGAGAAAGTAGTGTTCACCAGTTGAAGGAGCTGCACAAAGCCAAGGATACAGACCACTCACACAGGAGACAGTTTGATAAAGAACCAAGTACAGAGTTATCCAACCCTGTATCCAGGAAACTTTGTGTTCACAGATAAGGGGAAATTAACACAAACTTTTTTTTTCCTTCCTTCTCTTCCCCCTCCCCTTCTTTTAATGAGGCTAAAATAAGGTGAGAAAAACTCCAGTACAAAAGTCTCCTAAACTTTAGAATCACATTTTTTTCAACATGTTACCTCTTAAGACAACAGGAGTTAAACTTATAAAATGGCATTGACACCACCATCCAGTAAGGGAAATTGATTATACTCATATCTTCAAGTGCTCATGTCAGAAAAGCCCTTGAAATTTATTTTAAGAATACACCATTAAAAATGGTTCCAAAGCAAACCGGTATATGCACCTCAGTGTCTCTCACGTATCCTGCATTTACTTTTCCCTAAATTGTTGTAGTGGAGCAGACTTCAGAATGAAAAGGACTGACACACCAACAAATAGTCAACAGTCCCACAGTTATCTCACACACCCTCTTTTGCATATAGACAGGAGAGTATAAAGCTATGACTCTGCCAAAGCCTGTGACAGAGGGACTCTGGCCAGGTGTTTGCTATTCCAGTCTGGCCTTGACGCCTCAAAGAGCCTTGTTAAGAGCATAGGGACACACAAAACCTTTATGAATTTCAGAGGTACCTAGAACCAGATACACACCTCCAAATTTAAAATTTAAATGCCTTTGAATTAGTTTGCTCAGAGCAAATTACACTTGGGAGTTATTTGGAGAGACTGGCAACTACACAATTTTTATTCTGTGAGGATGTTCAGCATTCATCAAGAAGGAAGAGCACGTTTTTACGCTAACATATGGCATTCCTACGGTGTTTCCGTGACTGCCTTTTTCTGATGAATTCAAGAGTGTACCATGTTCTACTAGTTTCATGATTCCTCATTCCCGAGAAGCCATCTGGGATAAAGGGAAAGCCTCAGAGAAAAGGCAAGCACTACATATCAGCTTCCTAAGTACCTACTCTCAGCTTAAAATAAATGTTTCAGCAAGCCACGACGAGAGAAGCAGGATTTCTTTACATTTTCCAGAGCCGAAGCATATGATCAAAATATCCCCACCAAATGCATCTTCATCTAACTAGGATTTCTATTTCCTTACATTTCTTCCATGCTTTACTTTTGCACAATATTTTAATACATTACATTTCTTCATCGATCAATACGGTTCTTTTTAAGGCAAAAAAAAGAACAAGATTGTAAGACAACAATGATTTTTAAAGACCTGAGTACAAATCTGAGTGTCACGTACAGTAGTGATTATTAAAATTACTGAAAAGCAAATGTTTTCAAAAATTTCACCAGATGTTCAAAATAGGTATTCACAGTAAAGGCAACAAACATGTTGCTTTTATCTTACATCCTCACATGAGGTTTCATTAAAATCCTCAAATGCTTGAAGAGACAGTCACGGAGTAAGCTTCCTTCAGTCTTTCAATTAAAAATCCCCAAAGCAAATCACTCCTACTCTTAATAATTAAACTCCTCCATATGGCAAGTAGGCTGAGCAGGATATAACAGTTAACTTGACAATGTCATTTGTGACATTTATTTAAACGATTAGAGTGAAAAATAAAGTTCATCACTGCAGCACATCTTTCCACTAGAAACACTTTAAAAAACAGACAAAATTTTGACAAAAAAGGGCAGAATACACTTATCTTCTAATCACAACACTGATGTTACTCAAATGAGCTTCTTGAAGAGGAAAATGCAATAATACTAATGACAGGAGAGACAGGGAAAGAGGTACAATGGGAAAGGATATTCAGGATGCCATTGTCTCCAAAAAATTTTAAAATATAATATTTCAGATTAAGTTTCTCCAATACTTCATATTAGAAATTGAGGTAATTTCTGAAACTATGTTTATAAACTCAGGCCATAACAGCAGATGAAACTCAGATTAAACTCCTGACTTGTTTCTGAATACATGCGTAATGCTTAGCAACTGGTAGCACTTCAGTTAAAAAACATCCAACAACTATTTGTAGTCCAGCTCTATGAAAGCTGCCATAACTCTTAAAATCCACTGAACATTCTTCAGTTAAAAAAAAGACATTTCAAACAACCTTAAAATAAATCATTACCACTTCAACATGCATACACAAATGATCTTTGACGAGAGACACAAACCCAGTTTTGTCAGAATTGAGAAGTGTCTGTTCATTCTGCTGTTTCAGCATCTTTTAATCATATATTTCGCCCCTACATGGAAACTTGCAACTTGATGAGGGAAGAAAGGCTTTGATTTTTCCTTAAATCACCATTAGCTCATCTCTGTTTTCTCCACACCCACAAAAAAGCTGTCTAAATCTGAACTTGAAATTTAAGGGGTTTATACAGAGGAAAAATAAACCAAACCAGTGAAATCACAATTTGTTATTTAAAGCAGAAATTCAGTCAAATAATGCTATTAGCAAAATCGAGCATTAAGACAGGTTTTGATTAAAACTTTTCTCACCTTTCCTAGATAAAAAGCTTCAAAACAAACTACAGCAGACACTTAACTTTCTGATCACCTGTTAATGCATTCAAAACATTATACAAGATCTTAGAAGACTATTTAAGAACTGGATAGCAAAAAAAATGTTTACTCAAAAGGAAAAAATAGGAAAGGAATTCTCTAGAGAATTAAATTTGATGTCAAATCTAACTTTGCTGTAATTTAACCGCATTAAAAGCGCCTGTCCCAAATCAGCAATGCTTGTCTAAAAGGGAAGTTACAAAAAGAGGTTTGAATATGTTAATCATGTCAAGGATTTTTCTGAGAAAACAAAATACCAGTTTAAACACTTCATTTAGACTGTTAGGAAATTAATTATTAAATTACAACACTACTCTGTCTGACTAAACACAAATCAAGACGATAGATTCATAGCTTTTCCATCTCCTTCCCACACCGTCCCTGAGCAATGACACAGTTTGAAAGGAAAAGGAAGTTGGACAATTATTGTATACAGTGGTCAAAGCGACTGATTTCTTTAGAAGAGAAACTCCTGCCAACCCTAACAAAGCAGGATGAGAGGAAACTGGGAGATGAATCTTACGCAAGCCATCAAAAAGTCTCCATTTCTTCCTCCTTCCAACCTTACTCGTACTTTAACAAAACTTACTACACAAACCTACAAAGATAGTGTTCAGTTAAAAAAGAAAAAACAACCAAACAGAAAAGATGACAGATGTTTGATACCTACTCTCAGCAACAGCAGAGTCTGACTCACTTTTATTTATTAGTACAAGACCAATAACGGAAATATTTAATGCAGTTCAAACAAGTTTTTATTCATGTATATTAATCTGTTAGTGAGGACTATTTAACACACCCTTAAATGTAAGATGTACTTTTTGCATGTTATAGTAATTATTAACATCTAAAATTAGAATAGCTCCAAGAAAAAAGATTTTCATAGGTTCAAAGATGGCCTAAATTTATAGCTTCACCTGGAATAAAAACTCGAAAAAAATGAACATGACAGTCGGTATTTTTGCTTTATATCCTCTGCATGTTTTAGAAGTTACAGCTATCAGAAACAGGACTGTGAATTTACTGTTTGTGTTCATTTGCCAAGCAAGCATTAATTAAGTTGATGAAATAAACTACAGAAGTGTATTCATAAATATTCAGTGACAATGCAGAACACGTTCAAGCACAAATAACAACATACAACTAAGCTTTTTATATATTTTAGGTTTGACTAGTTTTATGCTGTTCTAACAACTTTCCCCATTGTCTAACAGGAAGCTGGAAAAGACACACTATATTTCTGATCATATACTTTAATCTGTCAAGAATTTGTCAGCTCTTAGGGACAAACAGTAGCACAGCATTTAAGCCACTTTATTAATTTGGTCAGGAAATCAGAAAAGCAATTTACAGGTGACCTTTAAGCACCCAGCAATATGTCCATGTGATTTCTGAAGCAAACTTTCTATCAACAGTTATTTGGATAAAACCTCATCTTCTTGCTTAGAATCCCATCCTTGTTAACACATCTGCTGTGCATTAAATCTGGAATCCTCATGGTGAAAGTGCACTGTCAATATTCAGTGTACCAGTTTCTATTCAGACATTACTCAAGAGCTCAGCAGAACGAGAGCCAATAAATTCCTTTCTGGAAGACACCGATTCGCAAAATAAAACTATCATTATACCACAGCCGACAATTTAAAGGTTTACAAATATTTTTTGTGATTAAAAGGTAGTTCACAACTTCTTGGAATGAAAAAGGGGGAGGGGATCACCTGAAAAAGGATTTTAACACTTTACTTGTCTAAAGGTATAAGGATTTAGATCTTAAAATGTTTTAAAATATTTTTTTTAAAAATCTTATGCCTTTTACCAAACTTCTAAAAAATTATGTAAACTGAAACATGCCAAAATTATAATTCAGAGTGTATTAAAGTCATTATTGTCATATAAAATTTTATAGAACTTTAAAACTTATACTTTCAATCACACCCGTTTTTCCTGTTTTCACATGTGATTCATAATCATATCCTATATCCATGAATCAGGCATGTAAGCATGACATTGCTGACATTACTGAATTACTTTAGTCTTCTACACCATCTGATCTAGTATGTATATTATTAACTGTTCTAACCAAGGGATCAAATTTAATCCTCTGTGAGCACCATCTGTAGCATCATCATTTCCCTCAGAGTTCCTGTAACAACATGTTGTCAGGATGTATTTATACTTTAAGAGAGCATATCAGAATTATACAACTGAAACTAAAATTAAGAAGATGTGACATTGTACTTATAATAAAGAAAGCTTAGCATCAGGGCACTCTTAATACACAATCTGTTATAGATTACAGTATTAAATTTGCCAACCCATGCAATGTTTGTACTTTCAGAAATACAAACATATTCAGTGCATAGATTTGTTTTATTTAATCAATAACACCATAATAAAACACTTCCTTTTAGCACCATTTGACATTCAGTAATTTTAAGAATATATAAACATCAACTTCTTTAAATAGTCTTATTAGCTTATGTGAAGATTTAGTAGTGCAGATTGCTGGCTAGTTAAGGACTATCCCACTTCCAGAAGCTTACATGAACTGCCCTGCACTTAGCACTCAACTCCACACTGCACAACTGGCAGTTTTGCTCCTACTAATACGCTGCTAAATATTTTCCTCATGATGAATTTCACCAAGTGATAAACTGGGCTGACAAATCTGATGATGGTGACCCAGTTCACCTTGGCTTATTTAATGCAAATAAGATCTAAAGAGTCTGTTTTTTTTTTTAAAAAAAAAGAAAAAACATCTTCAGAATGTAAAAAAAAAAAGTCATACATCTTTGGAAACAGCATACCATCATTAACTTAACACAGATATTTAGATATTTACAATTACAATGTTAGAATAAACCATAGTTGCACATATCTTATCAACAACATTGCAATAAATGTATTTTTGGGGCCTATAAAAATAGAATACATACTAGAAAACTACACCATTCACTACTGTATTTGTTAAAGTGGTCATTAAAACATAAGACAGTTTTATTCAAATTGCATACACTGAACACACACTGTGTGCACAGTCATGCTCTAGAATCACGCAGAAGGGCAAAAGAGAAGAATCAGAATAACTCAAAAACTTACAATAAATCATATAACATAGAGCTCAAACTGATTCTGGGTTTTTTTTTTAAAAAAACAAGTAATTCATACTACAAGCACATGGCTCTTCCCATTAAAGTTGGATACAATCTGCACATAAGTTTAAGGCATTTTTCCCCATCGAAACAAATCTCAAGAGGGCACAAGCGGTAAGGTTCTTGAATATTCTACATTTGCTTGAAAAACACACATTGCAAAATAATACTTGTACAGCTTCCCCAGGAGCGTATTCAGGATGCAAGAGAGACAAGGCAATAATTTCACATGTTTTAAAGCAGAATAAGCCAAGGACTAATTCTAAAAGGATTCCTAACTGCTCACACCCCTGCCATTCGTTCCTGTCGCACCAGTATCTCCTTCCTTGTACCAACATAAGCACATTTGTGCAATCGTGCTGCAAGAAGTATCAGGAAACTGATTGTGTTTGAATTAGTTCTCTATATGCCTGCACAAACACTTGAGACAGCAACAGCTCAGGCGGAGGAGGAAGAAGCCCACAGAGAAGCAGGCAGAACTGAGCTTTACAGCCAGTGCTGCTGCTAAACCCTGGCCCTGACATGCCCTACGATAGAACTGAATCTGGTCAGTGACACAGGAGGTGAGCAATAAACTGGAAAATGGTATTAATGGAGTGCTATTTGAGCAGAAAACTCCAGCTCTACTTTTGCAGATCCTCATTTCTCTACCAGGAGGCACAAGGCCATGTCCTAGACTACTTGCTGTAATCAACAACTATCAAGTGGAAAAAATATATGCCTATTTACCTGCAACAAGTTGATGTCACAGCTGGACTTGAAAAACAACATTGAACTCTCTACTTCAAGCAATCTGCATTTTTTCAAGTAGATCTTGTGGCCTATAAAACCTAAAACAGTCTCCTATAGCAGGACTTGAAGCAGCAGTGAACAAATAAAACACTCCACAGGATGTGACAAAACAATTTCTAACAGTTCTGCCAGAAAGCTCAGAATTGGTGCGTTCTCCAAGGCTCTGCCCACAAGAGAAGTCACAAGCTTCAGAAGTAGCCTACTTTGGCTACAGCCAATCCACACCACCAACAGTGGGTCTTCTGAGACATCTCATCTCTACAAACTTACACCAGCAGGCTCAAGGCATCTGCTAAGCACATGCCTGTCTCAAATACTCCTATAATTTATGTAGCCAGGAAGATACTCGTGGGAAAGCTCTAAGGAAAGAACAAGAAAGCATAAAGACCTTTCAAAATGTAACACTGTGACAACTGAGGCTACAATCAACTGCAAACCAATATCGGTGTAAGATATCTTTAAAAATAACCAGTATCATTAAGAGATATAAAAACTACTCTTAAGTCCTCACTTAAGCCCCCATGTATGTACCTGACATACACTGGGAAAAATCAAAACAAATGAAGAGCAGTCAACTTTTACCAGACGATGATAACTGTTACTTACAAGAGTAATTACAGGTACTTAATGACATATATACATACAGTTTCTTAAAACATAAAATTTTAGTGTATATTTTAGAGCCTTATACAAGACCTTAAACACTAATATTCATTTGTATGTATCAAATGAAAAGACTAAAGCATGAAAAATAGTATCCTATATTTTTTTTAACTCTGTTGGACACATACTACAAATGAAAGTGAGAATTTCATGCACAAAACTACCCATGCTTATGTTATTTCCTCCCTGCAGCCAACAAAAGTAGGAAAGCAGGTACAGAGCCAAATTTCAACATTCATGAGTGTTTCCGCTACATTACCTTTTTTTAATACATCGAGTATCGACACATTCAGGCAGCCCATCATTTCTAATATCAAAAAGGAAGTAACTTCCAACAAAAGTTAAGAAAGCCACCTGCCAGTCATTAAGCATAAGTAAACCAAATCCGTGAAAGATTAATTTGCTTCAATATATTCACTTAGATCTCACTTTCAAAAATTCCAGGAAGTTAATTTCACATGACACCTTCTCTTTCCCACAGAAACAGAAACATCTTATAAATAGAATAGAAAAAAAAATATTCTTACTGAATTAGGATTGTTTTCAAAAATGTTGGGGTTTCTGTCTTGTTCTGTTAGTTGTCCTGTTGCTGGTTTCTGACCGCCATAGACAATAGAACACACCTGAAGTTCTTTATTCACATTTCAAATACATTTTGTAACACTACTCGACTACAATTTCACTTTGATTTAACCAAATACAAGGAACATAAACAGGTTAACACAGTTATAGCTTACTTTCCTTAGCAGTCCGCTGAAGTTCTCTTCACCCAAGTGAAGTTTTACTAGCAATGCCAAACCAAAACCAGGTGACATTTCCTCTAATATCATAAAATAAACAAGCATTTTTAAACATATTCAGGTAACACTACCAGAAAATTAAGGTTCCAAAGTAGGAGGATACATTAAAAAACATTCCAGTCTTATACAGAAATTTTCTCTGGAAACAACATGAATCAAAAGTCTTAGACGCATACTTGAGACAGATCAAAGACCAGCAATATTGGTATATGTGACAAAGATAGGGTTTATCACGTGAAGAAAACTGAACACAACTTTGAAAACCATAATTTTAATATGTTACTTTTCAAAATCACAAATTGAAAGCTTAGCACACTCACCATATTGTAACCTGACAGCTATCCTGTAGAATTCTTTTCTCACTTCCTTTACCTATGGTAATATCATAAATAGCCTACACCAGGCAGACTACATTACTGACCTACTACTCTACTGGCCCAGCAATTATTAAACAGTCCTCAATTTTATCTTCCTTTCTTTTCTTTAAATTTTGAGTATCTAAAATCTTAAGATTTATTTAAAGTAAGAATTGTCAAGGCATTAAAGAGAAAAGTCTTCCATCTAGGCATATCAGAAATTCAATTTGAAAATTTTCTTTTAAACAAGTCTACAAATTTACTTCTCTGTGAGCTACTAATTCCCTATCTTATGCAAGATAATACTCTAGAAAGAGTCTGAAGCTGTTAAATGTTTTAAGTGATAAACTCTCCATCTTTTTCTGACTGGAGTCATAAGAAATTATTCTATTTTCCGCTCACATACCTTCTTAAACTCAGTTGAATCAAAGAACCTTTCTACATGCTATTTCACCGGTGTTTTCTCTGAAGCCTACTGGTTATTATTCATATGTGATGGTTTAACACATGGATAACATCAAGGCAGAAAAATTATTTTAAAAATGTACATTTTTAATTAGACTAAAGCAAAACATTAAGTATCTTCTATATGGAAACAGATTATAGTTTTGCAACAAGCCAACTGCCAATCTACAATATTCCAATAACGTATTGAATCATAAAGGTTGGAAAAGACCTCTAAGATCATCACGTCCAACCATTAACCCAACACCACCGTGCTTACTAAACCATGTCCCAAACTGCCACGTCTACATGCTTTTTGAACACTTCCAGGGATGGACACTCCACCACTTTTTTTTTCCATTTTGGAGGCTCATTTTGACTCCATTAATACTACATATTCTTACAACTGAGCACAAGATTTGTAGGGCAAAAATGAACTTGTTTGATTTTATTAGAATTAAAAGAAAACAAAGTTTCGTTCCTACATAACTTCATCACTGATTTTTCAGAAAACTGGGCTTGTTTAGTCTTGCAAAGAGGAAGCTAAAGTGATCTACGAGTAGTCTGCAACTAGCTACTTCACAGCAGATGACAAATGCGTCTCAGTAGGGGTAGACCATGTAAAAAGAGACAGCAGTCAAACTGGGAAGGTCACGTTTGACACCAGGAAACCCTTTTTTGCTAGGAGAGCACTGCAGCACTATGACAGGCTACTCAGAGGTTGTGGTGTCTTCACCCTTAAAGGCTTTCAGAAGCTAGTCAGATCACCTGTTCATCATACATATGTTTCTAGGATGCTCCTGGGAAGCACGCTGTTGTGAAAAAGTTGCTGACTCAGCACATTTACATCCCAAAGTATTAAGTAAATATCTAATGATAACAAGCAGAAGAAAGAACAAGGCAAGCCTTAAGAAATCCTTGGAAAATACTGATCAAATCCCAGATGGGATCTTACAGCATTGACCATCCACGCACAGGTTTTACTGCCTTTCAATGTGCATATGTATTCATCATGCCAATAGTGAAGAACGTTTGTATTCATGCACACAAATGAACTTCTCCTTAGGAATGCAAATTCTGTATGGTTTTACCATTACATCAGTTTAAGCCAGTACATTGTTCACAATGCAGAGTTTCAGCAGAACTCAAGGAATGATCAAAGACAATAAAGAGAACAGCATGTCATGAATTGGTATGCCTGTAGAAACCCAGAGCTTGAAAAAAGGGTGATAATCACTCAGAAGGAAAAAAACTCATTACAACTAGAATAGGCACATTCATTCAAGAACGAGTTTTTTTAAAGCTACACTATGTTATATAACTTTGGTTTGCATCTTGGTTCCATAAGAAATACTTTTTATATTAGGAGATATTGTGGACACAGCACCTTATGAAGGCAGAAAAGCTAAAGTTCTACTTTACATGGCCATGTCTAGCCCCAAACACATGACAACTCATACTTTTAAGGGATAAATCTATTGTAAAACTCTACATCTTTGTGCCAGGAACCAGATGATCTTTAAGACCCCTTCCAACTCAAACCATTCTATGATTCTCAGACTGGATATTAGGAAGAATTTCTTCACTGAAAGGGTGGTCAGGCACTGGCCCAGCTGCCCAGGGAGGTGGTTGAGTCACCATCCCTGGAGGTGTTTAAAAAATGGGTAGATGAGTTTGAGGGACATGGTTTAGCGGAGATGGGTGCGGTTGGACTCGATCTCAATGGTCTTTTCCAATTGGAAGATTCTATGATTCTGATACTGTTAGTTTCCTAAAGCTCCAAAAAGAGTAAGTGTTATTTTAGTAAGAAGCCTCACTCTTCCTTTCAGCAATTTAAAAATCGAAACATTTGGGTTTCTCTGTGGATGAATACCTAAAAAAAAAAAGAAGTATTTAATGGCGTTATTGACACACAAGTTTAAAGATAAACACTAAGAAAGGTTCACAATTTCTCTATGTAGAAGAAGGGAAGATAAAACAGTTGTTTCAAAATGCTTGTGCTTTTTATAAGCAGAAAAAGTAATTTTCATGAAAGAGTGTTACATAAGTTACTGCACTACAACTGCAATCCTGATCAAAAGTAAGATTCAAGATGCTGTTAGCTAAGTTGCAGTCAGCAGCAGAAAGGGAAATAAGAGGGTGTGGAAATGGTAGAAAAGAAGGTAAGATAGTAAACCATCAGTTGTATTGATCTACTTAGAGCATGAATAAATGCACCTTTCAAAAACATTCAATATATTCACAAAAAAAAATTATATTGTAACATTGGATATTACCCATATGTTGATTGGAAAGCTGTAGAAATTATTGCATAAATGAAATGCACTAATACAGAGAAGCAATGAAAATCAGATAGATTGAAGTGAAATCAGGGAGATATGGAGAATTAATGCAACCAACACCCTGAAAACAGACCCAAATCTATTCCAATAAAATTCTGAGGTAGAACTTTCAGTTTAAGAATCACAGGAAAAATACTCAGCCCAGAGCTCATTTGGGAGTAACTACCCACTGCAGCACCTTACAGAAGGTGCAAACCCTCAAGTGAATTTAGGGCTTAAACAGAACACTAACAAGAATTCATTCCAACCTCTTCTGAACAGCACCACCTGTTCCATGGAACTGCACACTGAACATGAGCATTATTTATTGAAAGGTGGGCTTTACTGCAACTAACTAAAACCTTTTCTTTAACGCTTGCCAGGAACAGTTCACCTAGTAAGCAGAGCAAAGCCATTAACATTTTTAAGTAATAGTACTTCAGTCTTAAACAGCAAACTGACATGCAAAAAAATCAACATATCAAACATTAAATTTACTAAAATTACTCGTGTAAACAATTCGAAGTTTCATTGGGCTTTTTTTTAATTAATAATCTGCAAGTTTTGTGAGTACAGAAGGCAAAAAGTAATGCAAATTACTGGCAGTAAAATTTAATCTCTGCACTGTATAAAAGAGTCTTTGTTAGGTTTTTTTTTTTTAAGTGCTATTATTTCAACCCAAGTTTTAATAAACAAACTTTAACACTGGAGTTCTTTGAATTCCCTTGTTTGATATGAGATCACATGGCTATTGATTTACTGATTCCTTACAAAGGATTGGCTGTTGTAGTAAAACCTCATTAGCAGAATGGAATTATTTTAGCTTGGCAACTAAAATTAATATTACACCACTATTTTAAAGCTATAGGCAAGATTGTAGGATTAACTAAAACTGAGGTATAAATTAAGTATCTACTACTCAAGTACAGAATGCCAACAACTTACAGAAATTGCCAAACACACACAAAAAGCCCCCAAATTGGATAACAGGAAAGTTGAGAGCCAAGCACAACTTCCAAACAACAACAGAATTCTGCAAATACCTGCAGAGACATGTATTACTAAAAATGCAATCCTATGTTGCTACCAAAGCACTGCCTTGAGAAGAATCATTCCTTTCACCATCATTTAAGTGTGCCTTTCCATGAGAGGTAAACAAACAGAAGAAATTCCACAACTGCAGACCAATGAGGTCACAAATGAAATGCTCAGCTCCAGAACATGCATTTCCCATGTACTTGTACTCTAAAAGCAAGTATTCCATTTATTCTAGAAACATGTAACAAGCAATTCCTGCCCACGCTCTATAATATGCAATGTCATATATGCACTTTAAAAAAAAAAAAAAAAAACTCTTTCAATGAACTCAAGCAAACCCTTTTCTTACCTGAAAGGGCTGTCTACCTGCAGGCCAATTTGAAACAACTCCAAAAAAGAGACAGTGAAAGGGTGAGGGCTGTCATAAAAGCAGATCATCTTTTATATTCCTAAACACCCACTTGCATTTTTCAAATTAGATCAGCATTTGTCAGAATCATACACTTTATGTATGCACAAAACCCAACACATTCATGAGGGCATATAAGCATGTGCATAATTGCTAAATAAAAGACATCCAAAGGAACAAAAAGCAAGCAACGGGATAAAATTAATATGAAGACAAGCAGGATTTTAGCTGTAGTAGCTGTAGTTTTTCACAGGGACATCTCGACAACAAAGGCCTCTGAAGAGTTACCTTTTGTCACAATATTTTTATTTTTAAGCCCATAGGTAATACTAAACAATAAATGACATTAAGGTATGCCAAGTTCACACACCAATATCTCACAGGCCCATTGACCTACTTAAGAAGAACACCTGCAGCAGCCCAGTCAAAGCCACAAGGGAGGAAAAATTTGAGAATGGTTTTCAACCTTATCCAAATTAAAGCCAAATGGCAAATTAAAAGCAACAAACCTGGGCAATAGTTTCACTTAACACTTTCCTTCAAAAAAAAAACCGTCAAGAGTACAGAATTTGTGCAGCCACCACTAGCAGCTTGACCAACCTCCCAGTGTCACCCCAGCTCTGCCCACACACAGTACATTAGTTTGATTAATCAGTTTCCGCACTCTAGAGAATTACACACCCATATGAAGATGTGGCTGACAGAAGCCACACCTCGGAGAGGTTTCAAACAGAAACAAGGAAATTAGGCCAAAGGTTCAGCCATGTCTGTTGCATCGCGTCTTCCTGTCATCTCAGAGATTGCAAACTGACTCAAAACGCTCTCTTTTAATCAGCATCTTCCCTTCTCTGATCACAACTCTGCTGCCCAGCCACCCTAAGGTCCCTCACAAGACTGCAGGAGAGAGGAACAAGAGAGGCAGCACAAGCCCAGCACAGGCTGAGGCTGCAGCATGTGGCATTAACTAATCCAGCAGACAATAGAAAGCTGATTTCAGAAGTCAGTCTGGAGATGTTCTGTATGGGTGCAAATACTTGGCCTATGCATGCCTCCGGCAGGACTCACAAAGCAAACATAATCACTTTCAGCACATCAGTGAGCAGTCTGTGACTAGAGCACCTGGCCTGTGGTTTTGCATGCTCAATTCACTGCCAGGAAAAAAACATGATTTGAACAAGCAACAGAAATATTTAATACTCCAAACACTCAACTTGCTATCCAGCACAAAACCAAACTTACAAGATACTACACAGACTGCCAGATAGCTGCAGCTACTGACTATTATAATAGAAATCACAGTGACAGGAGAAACACACAATGCTTAATGTTTAAAAATTAGTGCAAAACCAACTCCATACTATAAGTTGTTACTTTCTGCTTTCAGTTCCTGCAATAAATTAAGTTGCTGCTTTTCCCAGTTGTGTTACTTCTCCCTCAACCTCATCACATGCACATAGCTATTCCCTACTCTACATATATTGTTGTTCTTCATTTTCCAGGTTTTCTCTCAACGTCTTCCATTTTTTATTTTCAGTTACAAGGTTTTCATTCCAGTTTCTCAATCTCCTTATCTGTGAAGGGGCATTATCAAACTATTGTCAGACAGTTTTGACATTCTAGTATCACATCCTTCTTCTTACTGCATGTTCATAAACTTTTTTAAACCATAAAAAAAATCATTCATGTCACATATAGTGACCTATCAGTTGTCTAACTTAATCACACAGACCACTACTTCCATCTTCCTTCTCAAAATCCAGTTCTTCACTTTCTCAGACTACTTTTTTTAATAAAAGCGATGGTAACAATATCTCTCTTTGCCCTTCTCTCCCCTCCTAACATTACTATTGGTTCATTCTGGTTAGTTTCTCATTTTATCAGCAACAGAGTGGCAGACACTGCCAGTCAAAGTAATTTCTTGCACACACACACTCCTTCAAATGATTTTAAGATCCAATTTCAAGGGTTTGGTTTGTTTTTTTCCAAATTCTGAAAATATTTATTCAAACAGGACATTGCAGAGAGGAGAACAAAGCTAGTTATCATTACAGGGACAAAGACAAGTTTCTAGGTGGACAAAGACAAGTTTCTAGGTGGACAAAGACAAGTTTCTAGGTGGACAAAGACAAGTTTCTAGGTGGACAAAGACAAGTTTCTAGGTGGACAAAGACAAGTTTCTAGGTGGACAAAGACAAGTTTCTAGGTGGACAAAGACAAGTTTCTAGGTGGACAAAGACAAGTTTCTAGGTGGACAAAGACAAGTTTCTAGGTGGACAAAGACAAGTTTCTAGGTGGACAAAGACAAGTTTCTAGGTGGACAAAGACAAGTTTCTAGGTGGACAAAGACAAGTTTCTAGGTGGACAAAGACAAGTTTCTAGGTGGACAAAGACAAGTTTCTAGGTGGACAAAGACAAGTGCCACTCATTGTAAAGAAAGATCATCTTAAACCACTATAAGAATGCCAACACCACTGATACAGGAACATCTTTATGCTATCAGAGACACCGCTGAACACAAGGAGAGAAATGCCGGAGTGATACTTAAACAGACAAACTACTACAGTAAGGCAGCTTTAAGTGTTGTACATGAACCAAAAAGCCCTGCCTTTTAAGCTCTTACAAGCGTGGACATTTGGACTGCCTGGTGCTGTGCAAACTCAAAGTATTCCCTCAGATCATGAAACTTGACCCATTACACACTTATTTTTCACCCCAAAATGGTAGTTGTGTTCTTGAATTTCAAACTAATATTACTGGTGAAAGATGCTGGGTCATTCTTGTTAAATACATTAAATACATGTTAAATACATAAAATAAATACATTAAACTCACACCACTTTTTTATCCCATCTAAAACTTCCCACCATTACACCAGATGACTGTATAACACACACAAAAAATAAAACAACACACCACACAAAAAAACCCCACTAAGTATTTCACTTGCCCCATTTGTTTTTGTTGTCCCGAAAAGTAATAACAGAATTTCAGTTTTGCCTGATCAGAAAGTGTTTATTTTTCGTTGGTTTGGGGTGGTTGTGGGTTTGTTTTGATTTTTTTTTTTAAAGACACTTTCCCTTCTGTTAGGGAACACAAGAGGGACAAGAAATGCCACAAAACTGAAGCAAACAATATTGCTATAATTACATACTGAATTGTAGCTACTGTAACTCACTAGACTCTAAGCAGTTAATCAAAGAAAGTTTGTGCATAAGCATTCACAACATGTAAATTTAAATAATATGTAAATAAAATGTTGCTTCTTAATAGGGGTTGCTCCAAGAAAGTGGTAGTGCTCGCTGATAGGTAAAATATTTTATTAGCAGAAATCAAGAAAATTTTGCCTTGTTTATTTCCATTTAGATCCACAGGAATGTTCGGTGACACAGAGCCAACACAGGTTCCTGATGGAATATTCTCCATTTGTTTATGGTTTAACATAAAATGTTTACCAAATAAAGAAAAACTACACTTTCCCTTAAGGTCCTCCTTTCAGTCACCCTACCACAGCGCCTTGCGTTTTCTCTTCCTTTATCAATACAATGAATCTTGTATTAAAATGTTCTAGGAGAAAATCAGCCACGTTCAGTTCTTTCTGGAAAATGACGACTTGGTTTCTTGAAGGTAATCCAGTATTCTAGCTGAAGTCAAATTCAACAGCCAATAAATCGTACAAAATTCTTTTCATAAGCTGTGGTACTCGATAGAAGGTACATGTAAAACCAAAAACAGCTTCTCAGAGATAGGATACAAATGCAGCAGAGAAATATCGAACACATCTGCAGCAAATCTTTTATACTTAAAGGCTTTCCCTGTTTATACCCAAAACAAAAACTGAGACTTTCCTTTTCCCCAGTCAATGCTGAATAGCTACCACTCAGTTGTAGAAATTACACCGAGTATAACAACCCTCTTCCTTACACACACTGGAATGTTTTAGCAGAGAGTTTCTTACCAGAAAGGGTGCTAATTGGCGTTAATTCCATTAAGTTATTTGCTTAATAAGCAGCTATTAAAAATTACTGAAAGATAATTACACCTTTCTTGCCCAAGTACTGTCTGCTGCACTGCTTACCTCCAAACAGAATGAACATAATTCCAACAGAAGAAATCAGAGATCTTCATGTGTGAAAGGCATACGATAAAAAATAAAAAAGAAAAATAAACCACACAGTGGGGTTTTTTTCCAATTGATAGTATAGCTAAAAAAAGAAACCCAAAACTGCCTTTACATGGTGTAGTACACAGTTACGATAATGAGATCTACACGTCATCACGACCAAGACACCAAATTTTTTCAAAATGAGATCTATGTGACCAACAAAGCCATGTTTATATTAGGCAAGATAAAAATTGAACCATCTGGAACAATTCCTCACAGTTAAGGAAAGCAACTAGTAAATTATTTCGGTTAGGAAGAGTTCTACTGAATCACTGTGCTGCTACTACGTGCTAGACTTCTTGCAATGGTTATTTCAAGGTATTAGATAAGCTGCTACTCTGATTTTGTAAAACTATTATGTTCTTCAACAAGGTTTTAACGAGTCACTTCTGGACCAATGAGGGGGGAGAAGCACACAACAATACACCTAAAATCATATTTCTGAACAGTAGCGTCAATTGTCTGAAAGAGTCACCTCTGGAAAAGAAAAATGCAATTCCAATGTTCCTAAAGGACCTCCGTGGATTTCACGTTACAACACCATGGATTACATATATAGCTTTTCTCTGAAAGAAGCAGACACCAATGTTTTACCAAAAGTTGATGCCACAAGAAACTGAATGCCATCAAAAAGTGAAATTCAGCAAAATGGTTCTGTGGTTCTGAAAACCAGACCACAGTGACAGATGCTCTGTAGAAATGTACGTTTGCTCTTATAAAAGCAGTAAAATTATTGCCTAGGATATTTTTCTGAATACAATATTCAGTGATCTGTAAAGATCTACAGTCACATCCAAAATTTGATTCCATCAATTCTTCTTAAAAAATTATGTAAAAGAATATGATGCATGCATACAAGCCCTCTTGTCTGTTATCCAAGTCTTTGGTACTCATAAGTAAGGCTAAATTACTTATAGAAAAGTGAAAAAAAGCCTCTAGGGTTTCCTGCGGCATGATTTCAGTAGTACTAACTTTTGGACAATTAGTTCTCATGCATATATTAACATAAATTCTGCTAAACCATGTTTTTTAAAAGAGTAAACTGATTATTAAATACTAAAGAATAAAAGGTGCCTTATCAGTGAATTAGCTAACGAATTCCAGTCACATAGGAGAAGTATGCAAGACAGTATTCCATGAGTGGAATACAGAATATACATTGTAACCTGCCAGGCACCCTCAGAGTGGAAAATTCACAATCATCACATTTCTCATACAAAAATGAACAACATAATTAAAGATGTGTCTTAATTTAGTACTTCTGGTTTGCTTTATACTGGTTTCTTAAACAGCTATGACAAAATATTGTTTACTTACAAGAACAAACAAACCAGAAGAATGAGAGACAAGGAATAATCCAAAGAAACATTTCCCAGCTTCTCCAACTTGTTTACTGCTGGGAACTGTGTATGCAAGCCTTTAAACCCTACATAATACAAATCCGTCACCACTGCTATCCTAAGGACTCGTATGTCTAAATGCCATTAATGCCAAGGTATTTCTTCTAGAAAGATGCAGCATTTTTACAATGCCTTGTGTAGCACACAGAATTTTGCTACCCTCCCTTCATATGGCTTTCCCCTGGCCCACGCTTCACTTCACTAGAAATTTCTATTTAATTTCTCTACCTGTGTTCAGTCAGCATCTATCTTCTGTTGAACACTGATGAGGCCATACTGGTAACCTCTCATTAGGTAACTCTAATTTGCCTCTGATTTTCCTATTTCTTCTCTTCTCTCTAGAGTCTGGTTTGGCAACAGTGACAGCTGGTTGCCACCAAACATTACTCCAAGCAGCGGCACAAAAAGAATGAAGGAGTTAATTTTGACATACCTTTTGCTGATAGCTGACTGCGCTACTTTTAATTACAGAATATTTCATATTCGTGGCACATTCAGTTATTTACTAGCATCACTATACACAAGTAAGGTTTCAGCTCAGAGGAGATATTAATGCTATAATACCACATATAAAGGCCTCACGCATATATTAGGTGTGTTAGACTGAACAGAAAAATCATTTCCAACATTAAATTTTGGGTCAACAACCAACTCTGAATGCAATGATACAAGCATTCATTAATTAGTCAGAAAACACTAACAGTCGAAATAAATTCAGACAGCAATTAAGGCCTCAGATTAGTTAAATAGCTCTCCATTGCATGTATTAAGAACAAACTCTAGATTTCTGAAGTACTCACACTCATATCATTTACCCCCTATCTGAACTGAACCACAATATAAACAACACAAAAGTAAAAGCTTCACAGAAATCTACTTTTTTTTTTCTTTTTGAACACGTTGCTTAGCAAGTTCCATTGGATGTTCAGCTGAGGAGGTAAAGAACAGGTACGACCAAAAGTCAAGATAATGTTGGATAGGAATCCAAAGCCAGAGTTCTGCCCAAGGAAAAAAAATACATTCATTGAAAAATTAAATTGCAGAATAAGTCATTCTATACTAGACAAGTCACTACTTCTAAATTATTATGCAGTTATTAAAAGATTTGCATACAAAGAGTTACCCTACAGATATCCAGAAATCTTAATTACATAAGACACATTTGGGTCTGCTTAGAAGTACAGTACAGAACTGAAGCATAAATGTTGATTTATTTCAACATGCATTAGTCAGATATAGCCAGAAAGAGTTCTCTGCAGATTCCAATGTTAGTCCAAAAAAGGAACAAAAACTCAGGAGAACCCTATCAGGTATTCAGAATGACCACTGAAAGAACCTCAAACACAGGACAACTGTAGCCTCCTTACAAGCTGCAGATCACGTGTCACGAAACATTCTCGAAGACTTTGGGTTTTCTCTATCTGTTTCAAAGACAAGTCTTTGTCATTAGATAAAAAAACACCCATAACTCTCAGCCTTCCTACTGCAAAATATGTAGAAATAATAACGAGAAGACACTAAGAGCAATTCCAATGCTACAGTAGCTTGCAAAGACAGAGTAGGCAGACCAGTGTTCTGCCTGTGACTAAACCAATCACAGTTGCATGATACTGAACAATTGTGGGCGAAAATATCACCATTTCTAATTTAGCACAACATTCTGCTATGAAGTACAAAGCGTTACTTGAAGTTCCCAGATGCAATTAATGCAGAGGTGGAATTGTTCTTTCCTTTTTCCATAGCTGTGCTTCACTCTTATCTACAGATCTAAAATATTTCTGTTAAGAGCTTCAGAATGACTTTAACGAAGGCCAGTCTATTCTTTACTTCTGGTACTCCTTATGAACACAGGCAGAAAGGTCTAAAACCAGCTCAGCACCTTAAATCCGCACACAAAAAAAAAAAATCTAACAAAGCGTGGAAATGCCTTCTAGAACTCACGTGGCTTTTTTCAGTTAAATGCTGCTGTATCCAGCATTTTACAAGATCCAGACAATTCCTGCATCAGAAGTTTAGCAACAGAGAATGGAAGTATTTAGCTTTTCGGTATTCCTTTTCAATTCTTAAATTGGAGCAAAAAAATAAGCGTTGAATCAAATGAGGTGAGAAGGCCTGTTAATGAGGTTGGGGTACACAATCAGAACATAGCAAACATGCAGATTTTTTGGAGTGGAAGAGGCAAGGCAAGACAAATGCAACAGCATGACTAAAGAGATAAGACATTTAAAAGAACCTTGCAAAACACATTGTGAAATATTATATCCTAAAAAAAAAAATTTCCTTACACGGCAACCCAACAATTCAAATGAAGCTGTAAAACGGTTCAAAAGCTGAAGTGAATTCAAGCACAGATTATCTTATGCAGTAAATAAGTCATCTACTAAGAAGTCTCAAACCTTCTGAAAGTAATAAATTATGGCAAACAAGGCTATAGAAGATGGGGAGAAGGAGTTAACACCACCTCCCCTCCACTGAGTAACATATTAATTATAGCTTCCTAGGTAGTATTACTGATTGGCTGAAACCTAATCCTGCAACATTTTAAAGCTAAATGACCTAGAAAACAAAACATAAGTGCACTTAAGAAGCACTGTGAACATAAACACCAAATTCATATCCAACCTAAGCAGTAATTACTCATTCTGCAGCATTCAAAAAACTTAAATACATTAAAGTAACATGGCAAAAATACCTTATTCAAAAACTGTTAAAGTTCATATCTAAACTTAAACGGGTTAGAGGCTTCTTAAACAGGAAGAGGTATTGCTCCTACAACAGCTTTCCTATAAAGCCAGGAGAGTAACACTTTTTCCCTGTAAGTCTTGTCTTCACACTCAACAGAAATCTGACACAGACAGAAGAGTTAAGGGTGCGATCCACACATCTGAACAGGACTTTCTACCTCATGGCAGAACAAGTTTACTGAGTTACAGAAGGAGCCCAGATTCCTAGCTCAGATGCCGACACCTCAAGAGATGTGAAACGAATCCCATCCTTAATGCTTCCGATCAAGTAACACCACGGGTAAGCACTTCAACATCTCTGGGCCCCACAAACTCAACAGTGTTAAACAACAAAAGAAAATAATGAATAGGTGAAGTAGGAAACTGTGCACAGCAATTGCTACCCAAGCATGCTTTTCATGCTTTTCCCACCAAATCCCGAACTTTGCATGGTCTGAAAAAATAGCTCCCAAATGATGCTGCATTCTCAAAGTCCAGTATAACAATAGCTTTGGCATGAACAACAGCCAGGCAGAAAAACCAAGGAGAAGGAAGAAAACTCCCTGAAGTAAATACTCACTGTGGGCACCAAGAGCTGCTGCTGGGGGTGGCTGCTTCCCTCCATTCTAGGCACTGTATCTCACAAGTAACCATCCCACATGCTTCAACCCCTTCTGGGAGCAGCACTGAGGCCAAAAGCAAAGCTTTCTGCCTGTCCCGACAAATACAAATCATTATTTTCTCCTTTCCTCTGAAAGCAACAACAACCAGACAAGAGCTAGACAATGCCTAAAAGTCATCCTTTGGATGATGACACCTTAACAAAAATAAAGTATAATTTCTGATAGTAAAAGTATTTAACTTTTATTCTTCTATCTAGGTATATCCGATTATCTTTAAATTCTTTCAGATTATGAAAGAAATAATTGAGGTTGTTTTCATTACAACTAAACTTCATATCCATTTCAATTAGTGAAGAGAAAATTACTAACATGCAAGCAGTAAAATCAATGGGTTATGCCTATTTGACGAACCAACTAACGAGAATTTGCACTTTGAAGTAATCTGTGCTTAAAAAAGTTTGAGATAGGCCAAAGAGGAAGCAAGCTTCAAAATATTTCCAACTGAGAAATCTGAGACAATCAGATGAGGCTATTTCATACAATAAATGAATGTGTCAGAGCCAAAGAGAAGATGCACAGGAAAAGTACAGTATTTACCGCACCCTAGCACTTACAACTGCAGTACTGTGAGAACATGGTTATTAGTGTTGGCGACTGCACTTGTCACCAGTATGAACATCATGACTGAGCCTCTACCGTGGCTCTAGCTTATGCTTACTGCTCTAATACTCAATACTAATATTGACAAAATATCCAGGAAGTATGCTCTCCACATTCAACAACCCTGGGGTAAAGTAAAATACGTAAGAGTGTTTTGCTTTCACACAATACAGAACATTCTATATTCAGTTTCTGGTCTTAAATTCACTACACAGCCAAACAAAAGGAGCTCTTTGAAATATCCAAGTAGTTGTTCAAATGGCAACCTCCATGGCAATCCCACAATATCTGTTGTTGTTTCCCACAGCAGTTTATAGTTGATGTTTCCAGTTCTCATCTGTTTATAGAAAGTGCCAGAGAACTTCATATTTAAATCTGTCTTTTCCAAAATTATGAATGTAAAACTCGCCAAGGAAAACATAATTTTAGCTCTGTCTTGATAGTGAAATACATGCTCCTTCCTGCTTCTAACAAGTCTTTCTACACTTCCAATAAAGGACAAGCTTAATTCTGGTCTGTTTACGATCACTGACAATACAGCATGGAGCTCAAAAAGCAAGCACTTGTCAAACTTCTTTTAATTTTCATGTGCAAAATGTCCTTGTTACTAATAGTGTTTCACTTCCACTTTCAGTTTCATGGTGTACATCAAAAAAAATTTGAAAAACACCAACTGAACAAGAGATATTCATGAAAAAATCCTGCAGTTTTCAGAGTAGAACCCATAAAAAGACCAAGGAGTTTCACCTAAATTGTTCACAATCATATGAGAAGACACAAAACAATTATTTTCTTTTCAACAAGCCTTAGAAACTCTTTGAAGAGAAATAAAAAATTTTAAAAGATACAGGAGGCCACAAAGTCTGAAAAGTTATTTCAAGTTCTTTTCCCTCAACATCCTGCAAATACGAGTGACCTGAGAGCTACAGAGTGAAAGCCCATTTTCCAAAGCAATTTGGGTTGACTGATGTTCAGTAACAGGTTGGATGATCTTCACACTACTACCTAAAACACTACAGCCGTCCAAAATCTCCATTCCACCCACAGTCAGATGTAAAGGCAAAAGGCTATAGACTGGTTCTTTCATCACAGATAGAAAGACACTAAATCTAGCCTTTAAGTAGGTTAACAACATTACAGTAATCTGAAAATTCCATATCTTCAGATGGCATGCTTAGTCCTCCGTCTAAAGTCTTATGAAACACTTTATAGACCTAAAAAATACAGTGTAAGAACAGAATTAAAGAAGTATTTATTAAAACATTTCTGCTAAAACTTAAACTATTCAAATGAATTATCAACCACTACTTTCATATTTAAGGAGTAAATACAATAATTTGTGTAACAAGACAATGGCTGTCTTGTTCTTTGGCTTCTGTAAGAATGTTAATCTGCTTCTGACAGCATTTTGGGCACAGAAAACTAAAAGTGGTAAAAATTCAAAAACAAAAAAGTCATTGTAATTTTACTAGCTTCTAGCAAGAAAGAAATTTCAACCTCAGGATACCATTTAGGAGACTACAAATCAACAAAAGAAACAGTTCAGTAAAATCAAATACAAAGTAGAGTCAGTGCCAGCAAGAATTTTATCAGTCCTTAAGTTGAAAACTCCCACTTAGTAACACCTCCCAGAAACTTACCATATAAATTATGAAGCAGGCTACTGCAACAATGTGGCATTGTCCTTTAGCCATTTTACCCTTATTCTTTCTACAGTAGCAGTCACTTTAAACATTTCCTCAAAACCAAAAGTGAAATGCTAATGGAAAATACCAAGTATCTGTCCAACTGTCTTGTCTCAAACACAACTGTACCTTGCAGTTACACAGAAGACTAGCAAAAACATAACAGTTGGCCACGCTGACTCAAAGGTGTCCATCTAGTTCAGCCTTGAGCAGCACCTCTTAGCAGCAGATAGTGCAGTACAAGGCGTGATGGCAAGAACAATTTTTCCCTAAAACAACATGGTTTTGATTTGCAAAAGAGTCTACCACAATGAGACTCCTAGTTGAATAGTACCTGTTCATGCAGGTGTACTCTATCCTTCCTCCAGGAAAATGGGAAGGCGGGAAGACAGACTTATTTCTAAACCTTCTTTTGATTTTCAATGAATGTCCCCAGGTTTCATAGCATGAAAATAACCACCAGTCCTCCCATAGCTGTCCCCTTTATAACACTTTGAAGAGGTCTACCACATCCTCGCTAAGACCGCATCATCCTCACTAAGACCTGAAACCCACCTGGCTGACACAGTGCTCTTTCATCCCTCCCACCACCTCCACTGTCTTCCTTGCTTCCAGCCCAGAGTTCATTCGACCTGAGCTCAGTCAATATCAGCTAATTATTCCAACAGAAATCAAATCCAGCAACTAAGCTCAGTACAAAGAGGTCAGGGTGAAGGTCTGAAGTACAGCTGCCAACACATATTGGTTTTACCTTCCGAAGAAGTATGGCCACAGGACAGGCCTTTTAAAACCAAGAAGTCCTGGTTTCTCTCCATACACAAAAACATATACATAAAAAGATCAGCGAGCTTTATTCAAAACTTTTCTAGTTTTACACACCCTTTCTTCATAATTTGTAGTATTCCTTCTGACCACCAACTAGGCTTTTTCAAATGAACAATCCACAATTACTCCAAAAAATCTCAAATATAACACCTAAACAGAGCTCCATTTATTCAGTTAATGCTAGCCCAAGTATAAACTTAACGGTATGAAAGTACTGAATAAAATAAGCTTCTTCCTTCTTTCTCTCCCTACCCCATGTTTTTGCACTTTGACACTACCATCTCATCCCTCTGCCACGTAGTGTCATCGCATTTGCAGGCAAAAGCAGTTTATATTGAGTCCCCCTTTATCATCCCACTACACAACAATCTTTCACTTACTTCTAAGCTAAACAAAACAGTATAAAGCTCCATTTGTAACCATGCAGTACCATGAAAATGGATGCTTTTTCTTCCCATTAAGATAACATTCTGCCCGGCATAGCTTATCGCTTTTTCATAAGGAAACAGCCATTTTTGTGGACCTCACCACAGTTAAGGCTGTGTACAGCGCTTCAATTTTGTTGAAATAAGCAAGTCTTACATCAAGAGAATTAAACCTTTAACTACTGTTCATAGGATACTATAAACAGGCATGAGACAACATAAAACAAGGGTGTGAGTGCTTTTGTGACAAAAAAAGAAACACATCACAGATGCAAGGTTTCTTAGAAAGGATGTTTACTTAATAAAGGAAACAAACCAGTTTTACTCAGATTCCTTTATAACAAAGTTTAAAAGTAGTCAATTGGATGCATTTAACACTCATATAGGTGGGCTGTTTAGTTCTTTTTTTCTTTCAAACATCTACAGCTGAATCAGAATGGGACACATCTTTTTTATCATGAAGTCAATAGTTATGTCAGGCAAGTGATTTTAGTTTTGAGACATGAACTCTCCTTTAAAATAAATCAAACAGTAAAAAACAGATTAACTCCCAAAACAGAGGTTTCATTCCACATGGATTTTTCTATAAGCTGTTACTATCACCTACAATAACTAATCTGTTTAAGTCATCCCACTAAAATCTTGGCTATACTGCTGATCTAAAAGTCTCCCTCTACAAACTTTATGGATTGCTTATGTATTTCCTTACATATTTTGAATCTCATTTTTCAATGACACAGCTGGTAACGTCTGTGTAAAACATTGCTTCTTGTGAGTTGACAAATCTCCCTTACCCACCTTTCTGAATCACTTACTGTACACTCAACCTGCATGAGCCTCTACTAAAATGGTTAATATTACCTTCCTCCAAAACTGTTCTTCTCACAGATGCCCTTGCACAGCTGTGCACTGACATGAAGCAAGAACCTGATCCTGCTGGAAAAAAAATACCAACTTCCAGCTCAATCGATTCCTCCAAGGTACCCATGTCAATGTTAAGAGAATAGGCAGGGAGGGAGAGAAAGCAACAATCACAGAGGAGGACCACCCCTTTCTGAAGCCTACACCAAGATCTGTTTAAATCAATAACAAAGCAACACCCTTCAAAGACTGCAGAGCTGTAGGTCTCACATCACTGCCTGCTACACAACCAAAATAAGACCAATTACTGGGAATGCAGTTTCATAAGACCAAAACCAAAATATTAATTTACTTAAAATGCAGTCTTAGAAGGAAATCCCAGAGAATACAAAATATACGTTCATACAAAGTCAGTGGAATCAATTTATTGTTCTTATCTTACTTTAAACTGACATATTACTGCACTGTTTCCAAAGTAACTACAATACCCATTACAGCTGACAGCAGTTTCAGTTGATATGTTGGAGTCCTCAGCAAAGGAGGGACATGGATCTGTTAGAGTGAGTTCAGAGGAGGGTCACAAAGACCACCAGAGGGCCAGAGCACCTCCCCTGTAAGGACAGGTGAGAGAGTTGGGGTTGTTCAGCCTGGAGAAGAGAAGGCTCTGGGGAGACCTGGTAGCAGCCTTCCAGTACTTAAAGGAGCTACAGGAAAGATGGGGAGGGACTCTTTATCAGGGAGTGTAGTGATAGGGTGAGGGGTGATTGTTTAAAACTGAAAGAGGGGAGACTTAGATCAGATATCAGGAAGATATTTTATACTATGAAGGTGGTGGGGCACCAGAATAGGTTGCCCAGAGAAATTGTGGACACCCCACCTCTGGAAGTGTTCAAGGTCAGGTTGGATGGAGCTTTGAACAGCCTGGTCTAGTGGGAGGTCTCCCTGCCCAAAGCAGGGGGAGGGGAAATGGATGGGCTTTAAGCTCCCTTCCAACCTAAACTGTTTTGTGATTCTATGACACATTTAAAGAGGAACCAGGTAGAAGAAAAGAGATTGACTTAGCCATGTTCCAAAAAAGTACTGGCAAAGTTAAGTTTTTCAATGAAAAATTTAAAATATACTCTGGGGAAGACAGAGATGCCTTGATGCATTCCACTCGCAATTATAAACTGCAAGTACGAAAGGACACATTTTTCCTTCCTGCCACATCATGATAGAAATATTGGACCTACATGACATTATGTAGTCTAATTGTTGTATTTTAGTAATACTTTTCACACAAGTATACAATGTCAGACCAAGAAGTTATCCTGCAACCTTCTATATATAGCAATCTAAGATTAATACTAGAGTAGAAGGAAGTCTCCTACTTCGAATAATTAACTGCCATATTTGTTTCAAAATCATCACAGACCACATGGCTTGAGAGGTTTTCATTTTTTGTTAACAGTGTAATACCTCTTGCTTCTTCTTCAAATAAAAATATGGGTAGCGTTTCAAACTGAGGAAAAGCTAATCAAGCTTGTCTATAACTAGAGAGCAACAACATAAGACTATGTGATCTAGGCACACCTAGACACACAAACAGAAAATTCACCTACTTTCTGCATCTAGTGAGTGTAGAAAAGAGGAATGTGTTTCAAGTAAAATCCTGTGCTTGGGACAAAAAAAAAAATCATCAGATTGACAAAAGTTCTGCTGATAATCTCCTAGCAAAGCTCACTGAACATATTTCAACATGTAAACACAGACTGTAGTATAAATCTAAAAAATACCCCCCCACACCACTTACCAAGCCCTTCACTCATTCATCCACTGCTACACATTCAGAAAAAAAAAGAAAAAAGAAACATTCAGGAGTTACTGATGACCAGAGTAGTTATTTCCTACTAAGAATAAAATAACATTTGTGTCAATATTTCTGTTCTAAATAACATATTTAACATGCAGAGAACTCCGAATTTAAATATTCGGTTCACACAGTCCTCTAATAAAACTGAGAAAAACCATTCCTTTACCTGTGTAACATTATTACATGTGTTCAATAATTGCATACAACTAACCCCTTCTTTTATTCTAAACCACAAAGTGAGAAAGCATTCACCCCACACCTTCACATACAGTAAGTTACTCATTTTAAAGAGAAACTACAGACCTAAGAAATCGAAAATGTCTTCACCAAATTTTTATTCAACAAAAGCTTACTTAAATTCATAATCTACCACAAGGTTTGTTTGCTGCTAAACACAACTTTAAATAGGGCAAGATAAACTACTGTTTATTGCTTATCTCAGTTTTAGAAGTTGAACAACATGACAATTTCTTACATACAAACAATAACCACAAATCAAGTACACAAGGCAAAAAAAAAATCAGGTATTAAATTTTAACTGGAGACAGCACCAGAGGGCTGGGCTTCCGATAGTATTTAAATGCCTCACCCTGGAGAAGAAAAGGTAGGAAACAAAGCATTGCCTAGAGGGAAAGGATCAAAGCTATCTCTGCATTCCTACAAATTCTGAGTTACTGCAGAAGTTAAAGCTTCACACAATCCAAGTAGCCGCAACAACCATTCCAATTTACACAAGTTTCCGTGATGCTGCTTGCGGTTTGAGATACAAGCTGCAACAGTCAGTAACAGGTTCCCTCCCACCTCTGCATCCAGGAATCCACTGGAGAAACAAGATTCAACTGCAGCAGTTTAACACTGTCTGCATAGAGAGGAAATTTTCTCCTGATGTACTTAATCTTTGCTAGAGACCACAAGAATGAGTTTTAAAAGGTCAGTGGTTCTTACCTGTTGATTCAAATTCTGTTGACTCAAATGAGTCAACAGTTCTGTTATAATGAGTGTTGTTAACTCAGTCCTAACTGTTCCTACAAGCACATTATATGCATTTGCCAAGCCAGATTTTAGTTAAACTCTGAACTGCTTTTCATTATACACATTTAAGGATTCCTCTAACAAGTCTCTGAAAATTGCTGGGGAAGGAAAAGGAGCAAGGTGCAAAAGAAAAAAAGAAACACACAGTAATAAACTCTGGCTAAGTTTGAAGTGCTCATAGAAATCAAGTAAATCAATGCAAATTTTATAGCACCCAGACCATCATCACATTCTGTTTAAGCCAATTCTAAATTTTAACAACATATTACCATTTTATTCACCCCTCCCCCTTTCAGATATGCAAAGATTGTTTCCATAGTAACAGGAGAGACTTAGTATCCAAAGGCAAAATAACACTAACTTATGTAATAACTTGAAACTCACCTTGGTTTGAAAAAATGTGTATGTGCTTATTTTGGAACAACATACGTAGTGGTTATTTACTCTTAACACATACTACATGTGGTCAAGAAAAACATCTCAATTTTCTGCATTTTGAAAACCTAGTTTTGCAGACAGGATGTAACGGACTAATCCAAATTAAGTCTTCTCATACATTAGGATTTCTGCGGTAAATTAGTCAACTCTTATGTAAGATAATACACCTTCAACTTCTGAGGAGTTTCTGACAATGCATTAAAAATTATCCCAACAAAAAAAAGAAAACTGTAGCAATTTTCCTAGCTTTCCCACAACATCACAGCTCTTTAAAATATATTCCTCTCCCCTAACGCTGATTGAAAACAAGGTATTAAACATAAAAAGAACATACAATTTACAGCACACAAGCTAAAAAACAATTAAAAGTAATTGCTTACTTCACACAAACTTTAAAAAAAGGAAAGTGCATTTTAGGTGTTTGTCATAATGATGGTATCATCATGGGAAATCTTATCAAGATCAGCTGCCTCTCTCATTTGGTCCAGTCCTCCTCTGACAAATACACGGCAGTGCAACCTAGTTATGATAGATCAGTATCACTGAGGTTAGAAGAAAATGAGTCATGCCCAAGCTGCGTAGGAGCAGCTAGCCAGAATCTGGTAGGAGGTCTCCAGAAAAGCAGAGCTGTCTTCAGAAAGCTTACAGCTGAAAGCACAACTCAAAAACCTGCTGATGGAGGGGTGATTGAGTTAAAGAATTTCAGGGAAGGACACGGAGAGGTTTTAAGAAAGGGTCTACTGGAGACCACTGTAAGACAAGAAAAAGAAAACACCAGCTAAATAGCCTGGCTAAATTCCAACAGTGAGACCTGGGCACCCTTCAGAAGAAGCGAAGTTGATGGTCAAGAAAAAACCTCACAGGATACCAGAAGGTGCAGAATTCCATTAGAAGGACTGAAGAGTTACAATGAGAATACTGGAAGGCTGCAAGGCAAAAAACTACTCAGCTACGGACAAAAGAACTTAAAAGTGCTTGAGATCTTATCTCTGAGTGGGATTCCAATACCTCTCAGCTACTTAAAGGCCAACATTTTTCCTGGTTGACTGTTTCTTAATCTTTGTTTCAAAAACCTCTACAAATCCAGCCAACTACAGCAATTGTTACAACAATTCACCGACTGCTGACTGAGCTATCAAAACCTGGAAACCTTGCCTCATAAGGTTTCTTTACTGGATTTCTCCTGTTGCTAGGTTTCACCTATTTATTATCACTAAGAATATAAAAATATAAGCTAAGAAATTAAAAACTTAACAAATAGATTTCAGGGACAGATGACTGCATTGAGATGCTGAGAGAAAGTAAATGTCAGCTTGAAGCTGACATCCTTTACTGGAGAAAGGATTCAAAATTTCTGTTCTCCCAACAGAATTGGTAAGACCAGATAACGAAGAGCATAACTAGAGACACACAAATAGAAGTAAAAAAAAAAAAAAAAGCCTGAAATACTCAGTTTTCATCACTAGAGATATCTACCAGCCTTAAAAAGCAGTTTGCTCCGAAAGTGACAGAAGTCTCATAGCTCACAACCTTTTAAGATCAGTGCATGCCAAAATAATCATGTAAAAACCAAAATGAGTACACTCTTTCTATTACTCCACCATACATGAAATCTCACACACAGCCACCAAATTCCAAAAGGATTATTCAAACCCAAAACGGTCACTATCGCAGTTTCACAGTCACCTTAGCAATGAAACTATATGCACAGTGAAGCTCATGCCATCACAGGAGGCAGGCCACCCTTCTTCTGTACTGCTGACCCCACCTGCACAGTCTCATCCTCCCTTCTCTCTGCACTGGTGCTACAGCTTGAAGCATAGTAGGAAAAAGTCTGATAAGAAGTCCATTGTTTTTTCTGTTGCCTGAACTTCTTTTCACATTCCTGCAAGCTAAGGCAACAGACAGGGCTCATCACAACACTGGGGGCAGAGGGTACAAAGAAGAAAGGGAGCAGGAACTCCCTCCCTCTTTGTGGGTTGAGTACTGGGATGAGCACACCTACTGGTATGAGCTCTCCTGTTCTAACTATATTGCCTGCACAGCCAGTTGAGGCCAACTCCAAAGAAGAAAGCCACCCTTCCATAGCCACCCACATTAGAATGGTTTAAACAAATTGCAGCTAAAAATACACATTTTTCTAGAAACCCTTGCTTCTCAAATGTCAAAGAAGTCAGATTAGTTTGAAGAGCTCAAAGTGTTAAGATGATAATAAGTTCCAGACTGGCAATTCAATTAAAAGAAAAAAAGATGTAAAATCCTTTATCAAAAAGGTTACTTTACGTTGTCCATTGTTCCTTCAGTAAACACAATGTAGTTAAAAATGGTCTAGTTCAATATTGTAAGACTTTAGTTGAGAGAAATTTATTAGCCAAATATATAGGTCTACATTCTCCATCTCATCTGCAAGGCAGACAAATTAATCCATGATAATGGATTAAATTTAGACTTTTATACAAAAAAAAATTTCGCAATTATCCAGGAATACAAAGCAAATTAACTAAAAATCAATGAATAACCTGAATTTGAAAACCCAGTGTTATCTTCAGGTCAGAACAGAAGATTTTTTTAAAACTTTCTACCAAATTAAGTAGAGAATGAGCAGAGCCAGAATGAACTGAAAACAACCTCATGATGTTCCATCCACTGAAAACACTTTTGTTGATCTGTTATTCTCATAACTGTTATTAAATGCATTATGTACAGCGTGAGATGTTGCATATAGGTGTCCTTTTATAAATTAACATTAAAAAGGCACATATACACAGGAAGACAGCAGTTATGATAACTTATATACACAATTAACTAAATCCTGAATGTCTCATGAAATGTGGCTAGAATAGATTCTTAGGCTCTTTACAAGCCCTAAAATTCATCGTACATCCCTTTTCTGTCGTGTCCTGATTAAATTTGCCATCTTCTTCTCTAACTCAATAAAACCTTCCAATAATGGGAACTTGCTCAACAATCTATGTAATTTGATTGCTATAGGTAAAAACTGTCCAGCTTACATTTAACCTAAAACTTGCTTAATACAATTTACTTGCTCTTAACCTGCATCTCAACCACAGAAAAAATGCTGAGTTTAAAAAAAAAAATCAATATGTTTCAGTGAATGTTTTCTTACACACACACGCCTTCCACACCCTTTTCTACCCCCCAAATGAAGCAATACTTTCACATTGCTTTTACAGAAATCAGGTTCTGAGCCTCTCAATACACATTACTACTTTGCTCGGTACTTCCTGGATTGTTCTATACTAAAGACTACACCCAGAAGTGCAATCAAAAAGAAAAAAAGCCTTCTAATTTAGATTGGATCAATGTGTTCCAGGATAGCACCCACTTTCACCATAAATGTTGCTTATTCAGACCAATTTGTGACTAGGACTCCTGGATTATATCTCCAGCTGTGCACCCCATACACCTCTATTTGAGCATCTGATAGGCTCTCCCTAGAGCAGCATTTTACACTTAGTAGTTTTTTATCTTCTGGATTGCACTTCTCAAACCCATCAAAATAACTGCAATAAAAGTTTATTCTGTTCTTCTCCAGATGAGTGTTGGCAATCCCTCCTAACTGGAGAACACATTTGCAAGTCGTATTATCTATGATTCTTTCCTTAAAAGATACAACTAAAACCACCCCTTGAACATGCCATCTGGTCTTCTCCCAACCTTCAGGAGCTCCTCCAGCTTTGCAAACAGTAACGTAAAACTATTTGTGTTAGTTACCAGACAGGCAAACAACTTACATGATCAACTGAAACACTGTATTTACCACTCGGATAAACATGGAACTGAGTTAAAAAACTCATAAAGGCTAAAAACTAACTCTAAGATGGCTCTTAACCATATGTATCTTCCAGACCAAACCGTCAAATAAAACAATAAATCCACTTATAACATGTTAGCTTTCTCAAATAAATGTATTTCTTCACCAGATTCACTGCTTGGAGGTGGCACCACAACAGCTGACAAGCTGTCAGCACTTTTACAGTCAATAAAACAGACATAAAACCCCCTTTTTTTCCATACAGACCGACGCATCAAAATTGACTAAGCATGAAATGCAGACGGCATCAGCACTATGCATAGCAAGAACCGTTTAATACCACCTACAACCAGATTAATTACAGTATGAAAAAAAAAAAAAAGCTGTTCCAACACAGCATTTTCACAACACCCTTGGGAGGTATGACTGCTGCTTCACAGACTGCGGATGTTCCAACTTCCTTAGTTTATATGGCAAGTCAACAGACTGGACAATTCAGGTTTCAGAAACGCTGTCTCCTCAAACAAGATTGCTTAGATCATGTAGTCCTGCATTTCCATCTCAGGAAGTTCCATTAATTACTGCTAAAATTCATGTTTTTAAAGTGTTAGGCTGAGAAGAAACCCATGCATACTTTATCCACTGCCATTCACTAATTTTAGCTCAGCATGTCAATACTATTTCAAACTGCATCATAAGTTTTCTTCTGATGAGAAATGAAAAATCCTTATTCAGAAGGGGCACTGGGTTTTCTTCTTCTCCTATCTTCTGCCCTCTCCTTCCAACAAGAGCTGTTTGAAATGCACGTTATGGGACAAGTCAAATTCCTAAATGCTTTTGAGTCCTTCCTAACATGTAAATCCAATTTTCCTAAATGAACAGTGAAGCTTTCCTAAATGAACATAAAGCTTCCCGCTGTTCATTACAAAACAGATTCAGAATGTGCACAGGCAATTCAGAGCCGTCAAAGCCTGCTGAAATTAGATTATTTTAAATGTTTCAGTGCAACTGCTGGTTTTAACTGCAGGCGTTAGCATTTGCCATAAGCACGGCAGTGCGAGAGAATTCCCTTTTTTAAAAAATTAAGAAAAATTTAAAAAAAGAAAGCTTTGCACACTTTTCACTTTTCTGGAGAACTGAAGCCCCCGCGAGGGCGCGGAATGCACATCCTTCTCTCCACAGCACCGGGCTCCCGGGCGGCGCCGCAGCGGCACAGCCGGCACCGCCACTTCGCCAGGGCTGGCTCCCCACAGCCTCCCGTTCCGGTCGAGAAGTGCTGGGGTGGGGGCGGACACGGCGGCCCCCGGGACACGCACCCACGCACGCGCCCACCCGCACCCCCCCCGGGCGCGGCGGGAGCAGCGCAGGAGCCGACGCGGAAGCAGCGGCTCCGGACCTCAACAATATCGCTATTCAACAGGATCCTGCACACATCCTGCGGCGGCTCCTGCCCGGGGAGGGGCGGTACCGCAGTGCCGCCGCCGGACCCCCGCAGCCCGCCCGCCGCTCAGCCGCACCGCGGCTCGGAGGCACTGGCACCAAGGCGCCCGTTCCCCTCCATCATCCCCCCGGGATGCTTCCCCCACCCCGCCCGGAGCCGCTACCTGTGGGCTCCGCCGCAGAGGCGGCGGCTGCGGCGCCGCCCCGCGCTCCCCGCCTGCAGCCGCCAACATCCGCAGCCTCCGGCTCGCACCCCGCGGCAGCGGCGGGCGGCGGCGGCAGGAGCAGCGCCAGCACGAGCAGCCAGGTCGGCACCAGGGCGGCGGTGGTGGCAGTGGCGGCCGCCCGCCCGCCGCGCGCTCGCAGCCCGCTCATCGGTGGTGCCGCCGCCGCTGCAGCAAAAGGTAGGTGGGATGGACGGACGGACGGATGGATGGAAGGAAGGAAGGAGCTGGAGCGTCAACGCTGCCCGCTCCGGCGGCGCGAACCCGCCTTAGCGCCGGCCCCGCGCCGCTTCCGGCCGCCGCCGCCGAGCCCGGGTGACACGTCACCGCGCGGTGACGTCACCGGGGCGGGGAGCGGGAGGGGGAGCCCGCGGAACGGCCAGGGGTAGCGGCGGCCGCGGGCTGCGCAGGGTATGTCGGCAGTGCCCGCTCCCTGCACGGTCGCTGTGCGGCGGGTCGGCTCCCCTGGCTCGGGAGCGGTGACCTGGCCTGGTTCGGTACCCGCAACACCGGGAAATAACTCCCCGAGAATGATTTCCATCAATCGTGCTTGACGAGACAAGAGCTGGGGACGGAATATGTGTCCCACTTACGTGTATAAGTTTTCCCAGTGAATCTTATGGATATTATATTATTTTCCAAGGACTAATTTTAATTCTATTATGAACTTCACAACAGCCAAATCTCTGCTAATTTGGAGCTTTGTAGCCAGCTCCGTCTGACCTTGCATTTTTAGATAAGAAAAGAGACATCCTTTGGACAGTATTGTCTGGGAAAGCCACTATTTAAAAAGAAAAACATGCTATCAAGAAACCACGCTGTCAGAGGAACAGCCTGCGTCTGTCTAACTTTCAAAACATGCAGGTAATTCGGTGGAACTTTAATGGAACTTTAACTTAGATGGAATTCCTATCTTAAATCAAAATATTTCACTTCTTGTAATACCACCTACTTCTTGTATCAGGTTCAGGAAAAACAAACCTGAAACCACAAGGCATGTTAGCTACGGGAGGGCAGGATCGAAACTCTGGAGTTGGTTGAATTTGTCCTTATCACGCCAACGCTGCACCGCATGCAGTCACCTGAGGAGAGCTTTTCTAAAGGGAAGGAATGTATGAAAGAAGTTACAGTTCAGCGTGTACCGCAGCCATGGCAAAACAAAACCTGCATGGTGTTTAAAACCTGATCCTATGCAACTGAAATGGGGAAAACTAATCCCTCACAGAGATTAAACCAGATTAAATCTTGATTCCATTGTGCTTGAGACCTTTGCAAAAATTAAAAAAAAAGAAAGAAAAAGAAAAAAAAAAAAACTTTTGCTTAAGATGTTTCCGCCCAGCCACTGCCCAGGACGAAAAGCTGTGATTTGCTTTGTCCTTTCCAAATCTGTGGAATTTTCAAACAGTTTGCTTTGAATCATTTAACAAACAATAACATGACTTTTAAAGACCAAAATGCAACCTAATATCTCAGGTATACAGTACAAGAGAAAATGATGCAGCATGGATAGTAAAAGCTATATAAGCGTTACATTCACCATTAACTATTACAGTCACATAAGAAATAATGGAAGTGCTATAAAATAGTCTTGAGAAAAGCCCTTGTCTGCTTTGTAAAGCCTAGAGGAGATAGGACCATAAACTGGAGTGGTGCAAGCTGCTTTTGTGGGTCAGCAGAATCCAGAAAACCAACTGTGAAATTGTTATAGCACTATTAAATGCAGCAACATAGCTAGTGTGCATACTCCATCCCAGCTGAAACCTATTTTTATGCAAAAAAACCTGCCACAAAAACTTAAAATAGTCACATCGCATGTAAAGACTTGGAAAACGCATCTAAACCTAATGAATTCAATTTGAATTGTGAAGTCTTTGCATAGCCTTATCATTTCTGTTAGCTCAATGCAACAGCCTGTAAAGACCAACAGTATCTGACCACATCTCAAGCAAAGAGAACAATGAAATGCCTGCATCTTGAGAAAGATTGTTCAGTGTTGTTTAACTTTAGGGAGGGGAGCTGGAGCAAGTAAATTCCCCAGATGAAAACAAAGAACCCAGCTGTTAATTTAATTAATTAAGTAGTTTTAAAATACAAAGAGAGAGGTATTCATAAAGGGTACATGAAAGTAGCAAGTTCCCTGGACAACTGTGAACTGTTTAAACTGAGAGGCACTGGAGTCAAAGAATATGGACTGCCTAAGTCCTATAGAGTCCTATAGAGAGGGGCTGCTAACAGAGAGCGCCTCAGTGAAAATGCTGTGGGCCTGAAGTAGAAAATGATCCTTGTTAAAAATCCTCCTGCAAAGTCAGTTCATTTTCACCACTTGCTTTCAACTAGAAGTTCCCAAACCAGGAGACATGGCATGGACTGTTTTCAAGCAATGCTTTAGTTCTGGATTTGGGGGAGGTCAAAGCACCTTAGCAGAAGTTCTCACAGTAAGAAGTGTATTAAATGGAAGCACCTCTGGATGCACTGCTGCTTCACATCACACGAAATCAGCTGCACAAGCTCAAACTCAAGGAAAGTACCAACTCTGGGCTGCAGCTTAACCATTAATCCACAGAAATCTAAATGACTTATGATTTTAATATGAGGACCCAAATACTGCAGAGTGCCCTGCAAGGCTTAACCACAGAATCACAGAATAGTTTATGACCTCTAGAGGTCACGTACACAGCTGTGAGGAACACCACTCATAACCACATGCCAGTTTTGTTCTGAACCGTTGGCCACTACTGTCTGAGAAGAGTGATTCAGACTTTGTCACCCATTTTGTCCGGTTATTGAGTCCATGCCTTCCCTACTGGGCTACAGAGATGCTATGAATACTGTGGCAAAAACTTTGCTAAAATCCATGTCTGCTTCTCTTATCCACCTCAACCACAAATCATATTGGTAGAACTGTGCTGGTTTCTCCAAGTCAACTCTTTCTCCTTCATCATCCTGGAAATGGCTTAAAGAAAGATGCGATTCCTGATCTTCTATGAGAGAGAAGCTGGGTAAGGATGACACACTTGTAGTTTCCTGCGCCTTGCTTTGATGACTGATGTGACATTTGTCTTTTTCGAGTAAGTCGAAATCCCATCTAATCAATACAGCCTTTCAAGGGTGATAGGAATCAGCAGTGACATTAGCCAGCTTCCACAGCACCTTTACAAGCACCTCGTGTCCAGCCCTAAGGACTGCTAAACATTTATTTTGCTAAATAAAATGGCCCTAATTCGACCTTCCTCTGCATTATCCACCTCTAGATTTTGCCACTAGGCATAGAGATCTGTGAGGCCTGAGGGCTGACTTTACTAGTAAAGAGCAAGGGAAAGAGAGTGTTAATTATCTCAGTCTTTTCCCCTATCTTCATGACTACTCATCTGTCCCATTCAGCAGCAGAGCCTGTGGTTCTTAGGGTTAGTATGCTTGTAATTTAAATTATTTAGATTGTTTGGATTGAATTGGTGTGAATGGAGAATAGATGATAATATCTGGATGCGGCCCCTGGATGAAGCACACAGCAGCAAAAGGACTTTCAGCATAGACTATGCTAAAGGCACCCAAATTAGCAGGTCATCGAGCACCCAGCACATCTGCTGTGGTTTCACAAGTCACCCAGATCTGGAGAAAAAGAGCAATGAAAAAATCCTGATGACTCACAGCAGTGGGACAGGATGGAGACTTTGATCACTATCAGCTGTTCAGGGCTACAAAGAGGCATATGCAAACTCTGTGTCTGTGCATGGTTGCCATCCTAACAAGAACCCAGGAAACCTGAAAAGGACTTCACAGCTGGTGTCATTTCACCCTCATGTAATGGTAGTGGATGCTAGATCTAACATATGGACGTGGGCATCGCAGCGCTGGGTGGACAGCCTTACTCTGGAACAGCTTCATCACCACTGCCGTGGTGCCCCATGGCTGTACAGACACATCCTGGTGCTCCTGAGCATGATAATACCCTGAGGATGTGAGTGCTAGTTGAAAGAATTTAATTTCAATCTGCTTTGTATAAACCCACCTTCCCCTCAGCAGGTCTGGCTCTACTATGTGCTACTTTGTTAATAATGAAAACCTCAGATTTATTTATTTAGAAAAAATGCAAATAAAAACTGACAGTAAATTGATGTAAATACAAATAAGCAGTGACCACCAGATTACTGGTAAAATCTACAAAAAGCATTTGATTTTGCAAATGCTGAGAGAAGAAAATCATTTTGAACAGGCTGGACAGTAAAATTTAAGTGTGTTCTCTTGATTAGGGAAGCTACTCGTATCTCCACCCAAATTATAAAAAAATGTACTTATTTCAACCTTCTAGTTCTCTGATTTCATGTGCTGAAAGAAATCTTAAAAGAAGGTGGAATTTTATAGGCTTTATGTTTTCTGGGATGAAAGGATCAGTTCAGGAACCCCTTCTCAGTTGTTTCCGAGTTACTGAAGGTTATGTTTTGAGGAGGCAAAGTCGTTCTCCAGAAAAAATTATAAGAAACATTTTAAGTGGTCTGTATTCCCAGCCCTTAATAGACTGAGAAACTATGGGCTACAGATGTTATCTCGGTACAATAATGAAGTTGGACCTGGAAGAATGGAAGTGAATTAATTATTTTCCTTATCTGGTAAGGATCTTATCAATGACCAACAGTCCAGGTGTCTCTCAGATGAACAAATGCTCAGTAATAGGCTAAAAAGGCTGCTAAAAGGACAAAACCTTTTTCAGCCAGTGGGAACAGTCATTAACTGCTAACTGGGGCTGTAGATCTGCAAGAGTCTTGATTATATCTCCTAATTTTAGATATTTTTTCAATCAGTATTGTCACTAGAATTGCAGAAGGGGTTTTTTTCCTATAACACTTCACTCCTTCAGTACAAATATAAAAAAAGTCTTGAAAAGCACAGAACGTTCAGCAAATTTTCATTGCAAGTGAATTTGCTTATGCTTTTTTTTCACTTTGTTGAGTTCTTTATGGGAACAAAGATGCCATTCCAGCTAGCAGAAGTTGACTAGGCAGACTATGGCTGGATTTTGTTTACTTCAAAAATAAGCAAAGACTCGGTCTGTTTAAACAAGATCTGGAGGCACATCCAGAGAGACTGATTCTGAAGGAATACAATGGCAGAGCGAATAAAATATTTCTGGTGGCACTTCGATTTATGGAAGCTGTCGTAGGAGCCAAACAGCTTGTGAGGACACAATCTTAATGGTGATGGAGGAGCACAAACCTTGCTATCTGACAACATTATTGGGCGCATCAGTTGGATTACAACATTGTGATGGGTTATTACATGTTTTGACAGCTAAAGGACATCCAAGAGTAACCCAAAAGCACTTTGAAAATGAATACATTCTAGATTAAGGTGATAAGAAGTATGTTGAAAACTGCCAAGGGGCGTACTAGGAGATCAGGATGTGACTGAGTGCCTCTTCTCATCTGATCTTCTTAGAATATATCTCACTATAAATTTTTGCCAAAATTGATTGCCAGAGTGTAAAAGGTCAGACATCTTATTAAATTTTGATAAGGCTTGGATTGTGTCAATTTTGCATCCCCAGTAAAGTCATGTTCAGTTCATTTGCAGTTCAAACTGTCTTTAAATGATCAGTGTAGCCATTCTTGATATTTAATGAATAGCAGTATTACACAACCAATCCACACACTAAAAATAATTTGCTTGGCATCTTTCTTTTTCAGTTTTCAAGCAATATAGTAATTCAATCCATTTCAACACAGAAGTGATGACTCACTGAAAATGCCTATCTCAGAATGAAGGTAAAACAGATAATTGCATTGCCATATGGGAAAAAAACCCCAGTATGTACATAGTCTTTCTTTCACCTTCTCTGAATCTCAGTAAATCTCTAAGTCCACCCTTACCTAGAGCAGAGACAGTCAATGCTTTGTGTCTGCTTATTCCTCCCTTCCTGCTAGATGGCAAACAAGGAAAAACATTACAATCAAGAGGTGATGGAAGTCACCACTGCACATGACTAGCGTTTATCTTACAACAAGCATACTGACCAACTATGTTGGAAAAAAATCACAATTCAAAAATATCATTTAGATATAATAATTTAGCACACTTGTGATCACAGCAAGTATTGAGAACTGCCTCCTGGGGCATACTTGGGTATGTTTTTAGTGGGAGAAAACAGTTACTGTTCGCCTAGAACAGGAACTGTTCAGGGTGGAGCCTGTCTGTTCAGGCTGGTAGAGATGTTCTGGGGGAACAGTTGTATTCTTCTCAGTGGCTATAAATTGTGGCATTAAAAATAATGTAAATCTAATAATCTAAGAATTTTTAGAATTTTTTTTCCTGTCTAAACAAGGGTCTAAAGCCCTGTTAATTCCTAATGTATAGAACTACTCTTCACCTGAATGATCATGGTCAGAAAAATGTTGTTGGATTAATTATTCATAGTGGAAATAATTTGCCTCTTTCAGTAAATATTTACAAAAAAAAAATAACATTTTTGACCTTATGAAGAAGAAAGGAAGAAGTGAGCAGAGCTTTTACTTCAAGTGTGGTTTTGGTAGTTGTAGCAGTTGACTGGAAAGTGGAACAAGCAATCACTCATTGAGAGGCCAGAGCTCGCTTGAGTGATGGGAGATTATAGTCTCATGATCTCTGACTAGCAGACAGTAATAAAAAGCCCAGTGAATGTGTATCATGTGTAAATACAATTAAATCGTCGGATGGTTTGTGGTAGATTGAAATGGCTGCTCTGAGGTCAGAGCAAGCAGACTGTTTCCTGGAATTTCTGCAGACAAGTTGCACATCCTGTAAACAGGAGCTCTCTAGATCCGTCACTCTGTGGCATGTGCTGCCAGGTACTGGCAGCAACACGGCGCCCAATAAGATCTTTCTGCAGATGTGGAGACAGCCAGTCTTAAATCACCCAGAAAGCTGAAGGAGATATAGAAACTGCTGCTGAGAAAATAAGATAAAACAGATTTTCTCTTTACCTCAAATTTTCTATGTTTTGGTTTGGGTTATAGGAAAAAAAAGCATTGTAGCCCATATCCTCAGTTACAAGGTCATTGGGAAGAGGTTGTCATCCTATTCTCAAACACAACCTTGAGCATTTGGCATTATGACTCACTGCTGTTTGTTGTATATCTCAGGAAAAAAAAAAGAAGAGGGTAAAATTGCTTACATCTTCAGAAATAGTAGATGCAGTTCAATTTTATTCCTGCTTGCTGTGTGAGTTGTGGTATTGGGAGGGTTATTTGCAATGCACTAAACTTCCCTGAGCACTGGAGCCAAATGAGCTTTCATGATCTTCCTTGGAGCTGGACTTTTTTTTATTCTTCTAGCTGCTTTCATGATCAAATTGGGAGAGTTTTGGTTGAGGATGGGATAAAACAGTTGTGCATTCAGTGAAGTTTGTCATCTTTCTTTGATATGACTGGTATAGGACTTATTTATCTGGTATTTAATGAGTTTTAGCAACTTTTTAAAAACTGTTCGTGGTAGTTAATCGGAAACTATGGGGAAGGACTTAACTAAAAGTTACACATCTAAATCAGCAACAGTCAACTTGTCATACCTTTAGAATCAACACAGAGTAAGAGGAGTTCCCAGAGGTTCATTTCATATTAGAATGAACATCTAAGATCAGACAGATTTTCCTTTAGAACAGTTCTTTCCCTCTACAGTCAATAAATGAAGCCTTGGAAAACTATTTAAGCCATTTAAATGATGGACTTCTAAAATAAGTGGAATTCAATCCTGTTATATGTGTCTTGCTACAAAATAAAAGAAGGGGAAAGAGAGAGGATGGGAGAGGAAGGGGGAGAGGGAGGATTGATTCAACTTCTAGAAGAAAGTGAGTAACTGATATTTTGTCTCTTGTCCACTAGGGACTGAGCAGCAGGAAGTTACCCTGATGCTTTTCCACATACCTGATGTCACGTCCTTGAGACACAGGAATCCAAATAACTTGCAGGCCTTAATGAAGTGATGATATGCCTGGAAAACAACCATAAAGATAAAAACTTACAGCATGGAAGAGCTGGAACACACATCCAGTAGCAATGGGCAAACCTCTCCTAGTGATTTGCTATCTGCTGTCATATTTATGCTTCAGTTAATTTAGAAAATATCTTCACAATTAATCTTGAAGGACTAAAGAGAGACTCGGATAAGTATTTTGCTCCAAATACATTTCCAGTGGGATTGTCTGTGCTAACACCAGGAGTGTTTCCCTTCATTGGGAACCAGGATTTGGGATCCTTCAAAACTGAAAGTTTCAATGTTGCTCCGAGACTGGTACCTGCTACACAATCTTAGTATTTCTGTAGCTTGAAAAAAAGGAAGACAAGCACAAGAAACTGTTGGCTACCAGAGCAAAAAATTAGTTTGCTGATGCCTGCTGAATTGTAAGGACTTGAGGGAGATGCAGCACCTGTCCAGAGTTACTGGAGAGAGATTGCAGCAGACCGTGAACCGAGGCAGTGGGTGTTGTTTCTTGAGGCAGGGTGGTTGCCTTGTCCTGGGAGATTCAAGCTGGAAAGAAGAGGGTGGTGTACTTTTTAAATTCTAACAACTCCCCCATTTAGATCTAACAGATGGCCTGTAAACTCACACTGAAATAAGGGGACTAGCGACAATGTAACATAAATATTACTAAGGAAATAAAAAGCTGAAATGCTTAGCATTAATCCTCACTAAAATCTTAATGCAGCACTGAGTTTTGAAGGGATGTCTCTGTCCCATAATAACCCTGCCTTTGAATGGCCTATGCCCACCAAAAGCAGAGCGTACAGCATTGACCTGTTTGCATTGGAACAACTTCCTGAGCAGTATCCAGGACCATCTCTCTGTTTAAATGTCTGGACTGAAGTCAGGAAAGAGAAATTTATCCTGCACTTGCCATTTAATAATCTCACCATGGTATTTTCAAAAAAGGGGCAAAATTGCAGTCTAGAGAAAACTGAAAAGCTGCCTTACATTTGCACTGAGAATATACTCGTTTTGGTTGGGTTGTGCCTAGTTTTATGAGATCCAGAGTAAATTCTACAAAAACAGAACAAAAAAGGCCAATTCAACTGCAGATATTCTTCATTAAACTGTTTGGAATTTGTGAACAAAAATAATCTCTATCTGTGAAGGGCAGTTTCCTCTGTAACACAGAGAAATAGGTGATCTTTATAAAAGTACAACAAACTCAACTGAGATTTTACCAAAAAAAAAAAAAATCCCAAATAGAATACTATAAGAATTACAGTTCCTCCTTTTGAACTAGGAAAATACAAATATGTATTTATATAAATTCCTTTATTCAATGGGAAAGAAAACCACATCTGAATAGGATGGATCTTATGTGTCAGAGAGAGCCTCACTTTTTATATTAAAAAACGTGCATAGTTTATTAAAAAAAAATCAAGATTTTGATCAACCTCTAGGGGAGAATTTCACCATTTTGCAGAGACCAGGAAAGATCTGACAAACTAGAAAAAACTGTAAAGCCTTTAACATCACAAATTACTGTTTTACATACCACATAAGATAATCTTTGTGGTTTTTCTTTGCCCAGATGTCACCATTCTCCATTTTTTCTGTGGAAATGATACTTTCAGTTGTCCTATCCTTATGCTCTAAACTACTGCATAAAGATCTGGTGTACGCAAAACAAGTTTATTTGTATGAACCACCACCTTGACCCCTTCCTCAGCCAAAGTCTGGTAGTAGGATGAGTTCTATGAGTATCATAGAATAATGGGAAGACATTCCATTACCTGCTTGACAATTTGTTCGTGCATCACTGGCTATGACTTCTTTCGAAGCCAAGGTGCTCAGTGCAGTCAGGCTCTTTCTGACTTTGACCAAACACACAGGCTGACGTCCAGCCAGAGGAAATTTGCACTCATTGTGGTGTCCATAACTTCACTGTTTCTCTCTCATTATCTCCTTCTAACTGGACACCTGGTAGGCAGGCAGCACAGCCCTTTCCACACAGTTCCTCCAGTGGTTGCATTCTGAACAGTGACACAGGATGGTCAAGAAAACACTCTGGGCATCAGTCCCTGCTGTTTCGTGAGGACTGCACTGACAGTAGTGTCTTTGATGGATTTGACTTCCTAAGACTTCAAACCTCTCTTTAGGTCTCTATTAACCTAGCTTGTTGCAAAGCCCAGGCATCTACTACTTCCATCTTTTAATTGTGAGTTTTCAGGTTTAAATACTGATTACCTGCCTAAATAAATAATAACTACTGTAAACCAACTCTTGACTATAATAGTTACCCTTTATCTGTATCACCTCCTAATACAAAATCTTCTATGTTTTTCCAGGGTTTCTTCATAACAGATTAGAAACATTATCTTTCTCAGGGAAAGATAGGAGTCCTAATCAGAAAGGTTTTTATTTTCTGTAAGCTGTAAACTGTAATTCATAGATATTCAAAGACAGGAAAACTAATTTACACAAAACTATGTAAGGATGTTGAATACTGCAAAAAGAGAACAGAAAATAAAGCTCTGGAACAGAAACATCTAGTGGTAAAAGTGTGAATTTCAAAATCTTTATGAACATATCAAAAAGACATTTTCTCTTTCATATGATTAACAAAACTCACTCAAGCTTTTAAGATAAAAAATAATGAAGCATTCAGAAACACCTTTTTACAGTTTAATTGACAAACATGTTTTAATTGCTGAATAAAGATGTGATCTGGAGTCAACAGAAGTCTACTTTGTTATATATAGAAATAGTAAATACACCCTTTCTGTATTGCAGAGATCATGGTCTACAGAGCTTGAGCACTTTTTTCCCCCCAAGCTTTCTTTCAAGAACCACTTTCCCCATAGTGCATTTTTGAGAGTGAGGCAGAGGTGGGAGACAGCCCTCTTGCCTGTATGTTAATGGGGAGGGTATTAATACTGATTCCACTACTTTCCTATGTCTCTCAGTTAACTGTAATGTCTTCAAAAAACTGGTTATGCTTAAAATACCTCAAAAGTATCACAAACTATTATCTAGAAACATCTTTGCCAGAAACTATGGAGAGAACTACTTCACCACTAATGTGAATGCCATAAGCAACCCAAACCTTCTTCACAAGCTGTAGCAATGCCAGTTTTCCACAGTCAGAATCTGATGTTAACATTAATGAGCAAAGATTGGGCTTCAAAGCAATGCTTATGTTTTTGTAACCCAGAAGCATTAAAAACAAGGAGAAAAGGGAAGATGTTGTGTCACCAGGCATGAACTCATTTAGATAATAAATAATTCTGCAAAGATAGAAAATAAAATATATTGCTTTTTACAACATATATTTGTGCTGATTTACTGTTTATAATTGGACTCATTAAGAACATAACAGTCTTAAATAGCGCTTTTCAGAAAAAATAATCACAGAATGTACTATTCACAGAACACACAACTGTTGAATAACATGACCTATCAGGTACCTACTAAAACGTATTATGTGCCTATAACAAAATATTTTCTCGTTGATTATCAAATTCCAATTTGTATCTCAGCAACATTATACAGACTTGCACAAATAGCGAGCTTTAACTCCTTTGTTAAATATTCCATTTATTTTGGTCATAATCCCAGAAGAAACAATTTGTTCAAACTGTTCAGCCAAACACAATGTCATTTGGCAAAGCACCTTGGTTCTCCATAAAGCCAATTCTCTAGAGATAATGGTTTGCATACACCAGTAGTCCAACATCTAGAACAACACATTGATTTTGAAATACTGGCAAACAGAGCTCCTGCTACATCCTTCTTCACAGCCCCTAAATTTCACCTTCAGCAAGCAGCAATGTTTGACAATCCATAAAATCAGGTGAACTTCCCGGGTCTTAAATGAAGGCTCAAAAAACATAATTTGCCAAAAAAGAGTATTACCACCCCACAATTATCTTAAGGCTGATCCCCAGTCAGTATTTAGCACAATTAGACGGCGTTTCAATCGTTGATGCGTTGCAGTCCTACAAATCCTGCTGAACCCAAGATGAACACCCTGTTCTAACTGTGTGTGTTCTGTCCCCGTTAATATCTGCACTGTTTGTCATCTGCAGAGACACAAGTACCCTGAGATGCTTCTCCAAATGTAACTGGTCTGTACAACCATCATTTGGTAGCCATATTATTAATTGCCTAATAAAAAAAAATAATAAGATGAGACAGTTTAACAGTTTTAAAGCAGAGCACAACTGTTCCACTGCTGGGTGAAAAATGATCTTCCCTGCATTAACAGTTCTGTTAAGGTATCGAAAAAGCTAAGCATGAACTGTGCAGGAAAAGAATTCTTTCAGTGGTTTCAATCAGCAGCACAACTTACTCTGGATTCTAGAGATTTCAGATCATTCTGTGGTTATTTACCACAATAAATGTTTTTTTGCAGGACTGCCCACAGACTTGCAGTCCCTCATAACAAGTGTGGCTTTGTGCTAAAAGCCTGAAGCCTCCAGAAGGGGTATTTTTCCCTCTTGTACTGGGTCATAGAATCATGGAATCACAGAATCATAGAATCAGCTGGTTGGAAAAGACCTTTGAGAGCGAGTCCAGCCACACCTGTACACTACTAATCTATGTCCCTAAGAAGCTCATCAATGCATCTTTTAAACACCTCCAGGGATGGTGACCCAACCACCTCCTTGGGCAGCTGTGTCAGATCCTAAAGCTGTAAAAAATAAACCCAAACCAAAGCAACCCTACCACAGTTGTCCTTCAGCATTTCTGGAATCCAGTATCGTTAATGTGGGTGTCTGAGGGGGAAGTTTTTCACAAGGATCATTCTGCTGGTGCTGCCCAGGAGGACAGGAAGGCTGGCTAATGTCGCCTCTGCAGGACATTCCCTGGGGGCCCTCAGCTTGGCCCTGGCCCTGTCACTGCTCATCAAGTGAGTTTCTGGGAGCTGGAGGAAGCTGGCTGTAGCTGGCCACACAAAACACAAAGCCCTGTTGATCTCAAATATGTGTTTCAGCTAATTGCCTTTCCTGTGTGGGCCCGGGGATGAAAGCAGCTGGTGCAGCAGCATCTGCCAGCAGCCTTCAGGAAAGGAGGGAAAAGGAAGAGCCCAGCAGCTCCCACCACCCCTGCTGCATCCTCCCCTCTCTCCCCCCCTTTCCTCACATGAAATATTGGACAAAATAATCTTACCGATTTGTTAAAACACATAGAAAGGCTCCTCCCTTCCTCACAGAGATCCAGCGCCACAGCTCTGCAGTTATTTCAGTATTTTGTAAATAATCTCTTACTTAGTGTTAATAAGAGGCTCTCTAAATTGCTTTCCCCTAACTGATCTTTATACAGCAATTCTGTTTAATGAAATCCCTTCGGTGGTGTTGGAAGAACTTTATAACAAGGCAGTAAGACAGACATATGCTTGGGCATTTTTTTTTTCTGCCGGTTTCTGGTAACAAATAAAAATGTGTCTTAAACCGATGGCTCTTTCCAACCTTTTAGATATCCCTTTAATGCAATATCTGTTCTACAGTCTCCATACTCTCTCCATTTCTAAAAATAAAATTTGTTACGATGACAAAAAAAATCCACTAAAAAGTAGAAACTCTTCTCGTTCTTCAATTGTTCCGTTGCCCAGCCATCAAGATTTAAGTTTTAATATATTTTTGGAAGCACTGAACAAAGATAACTGGGGTACAATTTTTTAGACAAGTCTATTTACTTTTGCATTTTTTAAACTGTCTTTGACATTACAAGAAACCTTTGAGAGACCATAGCCAGAATACTAAGGTAAGCAGCAAAAAAGTTGATCTTTATCTATAAATACGGAGACAATTGGTTCTTTACAGAAATGTCTGTTTATATTGATTTCAGATAGGAAGGACCAGACCAAGAAAAACAATTTGGCTAAATTGAGCCTCTGAAGGTTTAGCTGAGCCTATTTAAATCAACGTAATTATCAACTGAGGTATGATTCCACTATTAAAATCTGGCCTTTACTTAAAGCAGCAAAAATGAAAAAGCAATTTTAGGAATTTGGAACTCGAATGATAGACTATAGACATGAACAGGTTTGAATTGGTCTCTAAAGTTGGAGAATTAAAACTTCAATAATTAATACTACTTATGTATACAAGAGAAGTGTCCAGCTGCAAGATAGAAACCAGTCATTTATGTTTTTTAAAAAAATTCAAATGACTGTTATCTAACCAAGAGAGATTAAAAATACAAGTATCAGCCAGAATCTGAAACACAATGTTTTGTTGGAACTAAAATCAGAAACTGAGGGGAACAGGAAAACAATACCTCTTCAACAAAAACAAGGTTTTAAAATGGATCTTTATAAAAAAGATATAAAAATCTAACACTATAGTTGAAGTATAATGAGAAAATTTAGCTCATTTTTAATCTCATTTTTAAAGCAATTGTACTCATTGCTCCTGTATACGTGTCTGGATATGTGTGTGTGTGTGTGTGCGCGTGCACCTTCCCGTGTCTCAAAAAGGTCAACTTAAACATCTGACAAAAGGCAGCAGAGGTCTTGAAGGGATTTGCTCTACAGCTGGTCCATAGGATGCCTGGCTCAAGAGCTGCGTGCAGCCCATGAAGCCTTGGGCCAGCCCTGAATTAAAGGCCCAGCTCATGGAGCACACGTGGGGACCCACACCGGCTGCAGAGCACAAGGGCCTCTGTCCAGCCATCAGGAGAAACGAGGAAAAGGAGTTTTTGAGGAAAAGCACTCCGGTCAAGAAGGCAGGGGGGACATAAGGGAGATCTGAGGGTGTCAGGATAAAGTACAAGATGCCAAGTCAGAGGAAAACACAACACATTTCGTTAGTCACAGAACTGCTTGTTCGAACAAGAACCCAACAGCCTCTATCTCTGCCTACTTATCACATTTTCAGAACTATTGAAAATTAAATAAAAGAGAAAATACATCACTCAAAAATGCCAATGTGGAATGAGCTGGGGTAATGTTCAGATTCCACACAATGTACTTGCACACAGCAATGGGAATTAGAGGGTCAGCAATCTCCCCTGCTATTTAATAAATACTTTTAATTCCCTAAAAAGCCATGGTAACCTTGTAATGACCTTACTGAACCAAAATCCTTGTGAGTGCTTTGAAACGCTGTGATTTCCAAATTGCTGCCCAATCTTACTGATTTTAAAAACTGCAAAAAGCTGCATTTTTAGAGGCAGACGTGCATTATATATTATTCTGTACCTGAAATAATGTCTTGTGGTTAATACACAAACTGAGCACCCTGAAGTAGAAACAGGAATTTGGGAGAGAAAAGACTGCCCACTTCTTTTAGGAATTTACTCTGTAGTCTTTAGGAAATCACTTAATTTGTCTATGCCTCCATTGCCCATATATAAAACTTGCTGTAAAGAGGACACGTGACAGCTTTTGTAAGAACTGTCACAGAAAAGCCTCTAGTTAAACAGTTAAAATAATTTCTTGCAAATATTAAGAAAAAGATCAATTTTCTTTGTTATCCAGAATAAAATATCTGTAAATATTCAATACATCATATCTGTTAGTTTGGTTCTTTACATAAGAAGTGATCATACCGAGTCCACGACTTTATCTTCTTTAAAATTAGCCTTATAAATTTACTAGCAGTCTGTAAGTTCAGCAAGTTCCTTCACTTTATGCTGACAGAGATGGGAATCACAGACATAAAGCTCATAACCCCATCTGAGTCTCAGATCAATTTTCAGACAACTTTTGAGCAAACCACGGAGGATTCATATTTCACTGTCACATATCCAGTACATGCAATAAAGGATGACAACTACACATGTGGAACTGCAGCAAAGATAAAAGTCCCATGGCAAACATGGTGGCTGTATTACCCATTATGGTTTTTTACTTTGATCTTAAGATACGCTTAATCAAGTCAGATTATAGATACGAAGTTTGGTATTTAACAAGTGGAAAAAGCTGGAAGGCCACGCAAACCAGTACAACTACTAAGAGAGCATGAGCCAGCCTGACAGTGTAGTGACAATCTGTCACGCACCGACACGAGTTTGGATCCTGAACTGAAGCCTGAGCTGTTGAATCAGAGCGGCTGGAAAACTGGCAAAGGCATAGCACTGCTCTCCCAAAGAGGGCGTGGGGCGTGGCAAAAGGACTCTTGGCATCCGTCTCAGGGGAATGTTTTGGCTCATGCAAGGACTGGCTCCAACAAGTTCTGAAGGAAGCTGTGCTCAGGCCTTCTCTGCAGGGGAACATATTTTACAACAGGGGCCTTCGATGCGACTCTTGGTAGGAGTTTAGAGGATGCCTGAGACAGCACGATTCCATTTCTGAATAGAAAAAGAATAAATGCAAGTAGTTAATGTGAGAAGAAAATTTCTGTGAAGAGAATAAGTAAGATGGAGACAGCAGAACTGGTGTGCGATCCTATATTTTCCTCAGGAAATGAGAAAAGTCCTTGCAAGTTAAAGTATCTTTATTTTCTCCATTGACGGTATTTGAGCCGATATCCTCTACACTGTGACCTTGAAAAAATCATTTCATATTAAAGGAAGCTTTAACATCACAAAACTCATATCATGAATTACACTTTATTTAATTCAAAGTTACATGCATTTTACACACTGATTCATATTGTTTATCTGCACAAGTAGTCATTCTCAATGTACAAGTAAACCACTGCTGTTATAGTAAAATTCAGTAGCATGCACTGCACACATTCGTATGCAATGGTATTGTTTTCAGTTACAAAATTTAAGGTCTTGATTTCTAAATTAATATTATACATACAGTTTGAGTTTGGTTTTATGCAGACATTGCATAGTTCATGTTTCTCAAGAAAGACTGGAATTGTGATATCAGTATTTTTGAAGCAGATCAAGTGACAGTAGCAAACAGGAAGATTTGAAGAAGAGGCATAACTTTCAGGGTTGAAAGGTCAGCAAGTACAGCCTAGGATAAAGAAAAGAAGAGAGACTTGTTAAACTCGACATTTGAATCAAATTTTTTTAAAGCAAGTCAAGAAGTCAGAAAAAGATTCAAATGCTTATTAAAATATTAACAGTAATTAGATTCAGGTCTGGCTGGAAACAAATTATGCTGCATTATGTTACTGCCTTATTGTATTATTTTTCTTTCTAATATTTCAAAGAAAAAGTATGTTTACATATAAACCAAGTAATTTTATTTTAGCCTTTAGCCTTACTTCAAATATACATGGCATCATGGGTGAATAAGGGGTCTAACATTTCAACTTGCTTCTAAAAATAATTGGGAATTAAGAATCCTTATCCTGTGGCTTGGCTAGTACTTGTGAAGTAAGTCTAATGTAATGACTCAAATAGTCAATGTCTTCTCATGGAAGTATGTTAAAGAAAAGGAAGAATCATCAGAAGCTCTCAAAGTTTGAAAAATACATCACCAGTTTTTCAAGAAAAAATATATTTTAACAAATTACAAGAGATAAACAATAAGAATCTTGATCTTAATGACTTAGTTTTCTTCTTTTCCCATGACAGTACTCAGTGAAAGTTCAGATTCAGTACTAACAAAAGTACTCTCGTACAATCTTTGTAACATCAAAAAGCACAGAAACAACTACAGTAAAACATACTGAGAAAAAAGGTACAAACCTCTAGAGTACTTTAAAAACAATACATCCAACAAACACAGATCATATGTTAAAATAAAAATCTAATTGTACAAAATAATTTGATAACAGCACATTTTTGCAGCAAATACTTCCTTTTACTGCAGAAAAGCAGTATCATGTACTGCATGTTCACAGTTTCCTTAGTTTTTTATCTAAGGTAAGAATTCAGGCAGAAAGATTTGCACTATGTACCACGTGCCATGTGAAGCTTAAGTTACTCTTGTTGGCAAAGCATCAGGAACTATTTCAATCTCCTCTAACTGAAACTTATCCTTACTTCAGCTGCAGCCAGTGATGTCACCTCCATCAGGTTGACCGCTCGGAAAGCAAACACAGCAGCTGCCAGGACTGAAAGAAAATGCCCAGTGTTTAAGTTGCTCATCTGTTAATTAGTGCTTAGAACTAATCTTGATGTAAAATACCAATTCTCACTCCTTTAGGGTAATTATTTTGATTCTGAAGAATAATATACAATGGATGGCTGTGTTTGAGTTTCTTTGGCCAGGACAGGAAAAACACAGCATTCTTTCAGAAAGGTCTGAATGAAAACACTTGAGTTTAAGATGACTAGCTTGTAATTAAAAGGGAGAAGGGGATTTACAATTCATTAATGTTAATTTATTTAAATTGCAATACTTCAGTTTTAAATATAACATTTTTTTAAGAAGTTAATTTATTTTGTACTATTTTATATAATCCTAGCTCTCTACATAGCTGTCATACACAAAAACAGAAACAAAACCTTTTCTATTCACCTACCTCGTATTTAAAAACTGACCCAACTGAAGACACATCTTCTTTAGAACCCCCATCTTAAACTCTGCATAAATCCTAGGACATTAGTTCCTTTATAAAAAATAAGTACAAAATTTTCCAAGTCTCTTAAAAAAAGAGACTTTGAAAGAAGAAATCCAGCAAAATCAAGGCAACTCTCAGTTGCTTTAAGTACTTGCCATGAATCTTTTATTTTGTGAAAGGTGATGAACTCATTTATTGTTACCACTGAAGCTGGGAGAACATCCTACGTTTTGTTTAGAGGGGGCTTAGCATTTTTGGAGTGCTATCATAAAAAATGTTACTTTCTCTGTTTTGGTTAGAGATGCAGTATTTATGGAAGTCCAGTTTTCTAAAAGATATACTCTTTGACGTGTATGTAATCTGCTTTCAGCATTCAAAGAGCAACTATTTTCTTCTTGTCACAAAATGCATTGAGGCTGATATGTATTTGCCTTAAATCACCTGTTTTGTAAAAATAATTCTATTACCAGCAAGAATTTCCAGCGAGTTGTATCCCAGGATTCTGTCCCACAGAAGCAAGAGCTGATCTGTAGCTAAATAACCAGAAAACGCTCGTACCATCCATTTAAATGAAATTCGTAACCTGCAAACAAGTGATAATCAGCAGTTATTATACTTCTATTTCTCATAACGATCAGACAGATCCTCTATAAATTGAAAATATTTCATTATTCTTTTGCATTTCTCTCCCAGAAAGAACAGCCATTTTCTCTTACTGCATTAATAATCGATATTTTCCTTTGCTGCAGCCCTCAAAAAACTATTTATCATCATATTTGATAAAGTATTGATATCATTAAAATATTATAATCAAACAGTCACATCAGAGGGATCCTCAGCTATTATCACCCCCAATGTTTCATCCTTTCTGCTGTTATGCTGGATAACAATTATAACAGCAAGATTTTCAGGTTCTGTTGCACTTAGTGCCATGAGTACACTATAGAATGACAGCCTCTTGCTCTCTCTCCCCTTCCGGTAGCTTCTGCTGTAACAAACATATCTCTGTCGTCTGTCCTCTAGGAAATAAATCACTTAGTTCCATCAGATCTGGCACGAATATCTTTAACTTAACTGAATAATGCAGTGTTTTTCATAGAGCAATTCTCCTCTCTCTTTCATAGAGTGTACAGGAGAATTGTACAAAGCACACATACACAGCTTAGAAAAAGGATTCCAACTGACTTTCAAGGAGAAATGGCACATTGATGTCTGCACTTTTGAATAATTCCCCATATCTTTTATATTAAGATACTAGAGAATAGTGTTTTCAGAACAATGACTCTGCAACGTTTGTAGCAATTCAGAAAGAAGTACTTACGGCTGAGCCCCAATTTCTCGAAGGTGATAAAAGAGCTGCGGCAGATGGGTTTGTAGAAGAGTCTCAAACAGCAAACATAATGATACAATGCCCTAATGAAACAATATCATATCCTGAATACTAACACTCATCCTGTCAAATCTGAGAAAACAGCATCAGCATATAAGCGTAAAACACTACTAATGATCTGATATAGAGCTCTGGTAAGCAGGGCAAAGCAGTTCTGATGCCTTCAGTCAGTAAAGCCTTGCTCCTACAATTCTATGTATGTGTTAACAACATAATGTGTTGTGATAGACCATTTCAGCTCTAACGTACTGAAGGTATTTGTCTGCCAGGTTCTAAGTACTTAGTGGGTTATTGTAACATGACCTACTTGAAATATTTCCACTTTGATGAAACAGACCTCAGTTGCACTAAAAAGCAGAGGATGTGAGAAACAGTATCTCTCTGATAACTAAAACTAAACAGCAATCAGGATAACTAATAAAAAGTTACAAGTAAATACTTTTAAAATTTCTTTTAAAATGTACCATAAAAATGAATAGATTCCTGTCTAACTCATTTCCCTGATATTAATGACTGAAAGCCCAATGCACAGCCTTGAAATGGTATAGCAAGGAAAGGATTTTCTTTTAACCAGGAAATGTTTTCAAAAAATAATACAACTATTCAGCACTTTCTGAAGGAGAAAAAAATTATTATGTTTTATTCTTCAAAAATAGAAGATAAGCCAATGTCTAAAATTGTCTTACATTCAAGATAGCTGGTCCCACAAACATAAACAAATTATTCTAAGTGCACACTTAGAATTAATTAAAATGAACATGAGTATGCCTTTACTTGACTTTTGAACCGAGAAACCTATTACATAAAACACTTGACTCAAAAATCCACCACACCCTCATAAAATGAGAACTGTATTATTTTGAAGTACATGATATTCTATTGCAAAGACTAGCATTGACGTAGAAAACTGAAATATCCAAACTGGAGTAACCTAATAATTTTTCCAAGCTTGCCTGAAGTATTTTATTATATTTAAAAGGATATATTTCAATCACATAGAAAATCATGCTGTATATTATTGTTCCATAGCAATCAGAATATCAAGTGAGTGGGTTTTAATTCCTAGTGAACTTACAGAGGGGTGAGAAGAGATGGAATGGAGTCTGAAGAAAAAACGCACATACATCTCACGGAATATCTGATACAATTTGGAAGGTTCATGGTACAGAAAACAAAGTGGAGCAACTGAAAGGACAAAAGAATTATAATTGACTTAACACTGTAAACTTCTAAAATTGTTCAATGATTAAGTGCATGAAGTATGAGGAAAAAACCCAAGTAATTTATAGTAGCACAATTTACAAAAACAATACTAAAACAATTATTTAGAAAGAATTATGTTATAATAGAGACTATCATTTGATGTAAGAAGTTAAGAAAGGGATTACAATACATTCTAGGTAATAGTTCTACATATTTCAAGAATCTAAACTAATTAGTACCTGCTTACTAAAGTGCTGGCTTCTGAAGCACAAATAAACAAACATGCTGTAAGGATAGCTTCTCTGGGGTGCAGAGTAACAATATGTTGAACAGTGTAAGTTTTTGATTCAACTGTCTACAAGTTCCAGTGTGCCATTAGGGCAGTGGCCATCTCCCATTTGGTTCCCCATTTTTAAGGCTGGAAGAAATTTACTACTTGAAGATGTGTGTTGTGAAAATGAAAATATTAAAAATACAGCTTTTGGTTGTCACAATAACATCACATAAGTACAACAGATTGGTAAAGACCTGTTTGTTTCTTATAGTATCTGCAAATCATAGAATCATAGAATCCTCTGGTTGGAAAAGACCTTTGAGATCATTGAGTCCAACCACACCTATCATCCGCTAAACCATGTCCTTTAAAAATTCATCTGCTCATTTTTTAAACACCTCCAGGGATGGTGACTCAACCACCTCCCTGGGCAGCTGTGCCAGTGCCTGACCACCCTTTCAGTAAAGAAATTCTTCCTAATATGAAGTCTGGACACCTGGCAGTTTACCGTTTAGAAGTCATTTAGTATACTCTAGTCAAAATTAGAGCTGGCTACATTTGTAAAGCACCAGTTCTCAAACTTTTGTCTCATCAGTCCCTTTTTTTTCTTCTTGTCAAAGTCTAGTGCATAGATAAATCTGTTGTATGCACATGCTGCACATCATCAGTTCCCTCTGGTGGCTACTCCGTTCATCCAACACGTTTCACTGACAGTTGCTCTATATACATTTCTGTAAATATGCAGCATTTTATCTGTCCACTCATCACATCTATTGCTTCATTTTACAGGTGCATTCATTATGGATGACTGCTTACATTTCAACACACTCATAGTCTCTGTCTCTACATTCACCATCCCTTCCAGTTTTATTTACACAAAGCTAGGGATATGGATATAATCTGTCTGCATACATATGTATAAATATGCCCAGGGATATATGCACATTTTTATATACATGAGGGTATGCACGTGGGAATTCATTCTCATATATGTATATATCAGGGAAGGTGGCTTAATAGAAAATAGTGGGGCATGTGTATGAGAGGTAGGGTGCTAAGACAGGGCAAGATGTACACAGAAATGTGTATTTACGTAAGGGTAAGAAAAGTAGAGAGTGTTACTAGTGTGGAAATGGAGGTGGAAGACTTGGCAGCGTGCATATCTACACAAAGGCCTGGAGGATAACAGAACAGTGCCTGGCAGTTGGCACCCTACGAGCGTCTGTGTGTGAAAATGCAAAGTGTACAGGATTTACATAAAGCCTCAGATAGCTCCTTCCATAGCAGGGAGTACACAGGATGTGCTGCTTAGTCCACGTTCTGGAGTTACATAACTGTGTTTCTGCTCTCTTGCTTTTCAGCCTCACTCCTTCTTACAAAGAGCAAATTCTAAGCCCTTGGAAAGCAAGAGGACAGGAAGGAGGGAAGAAGCTCACACCCAGTTTGGGAGATGCTGTTCTCAAGGGCAGAGTCAAATCCAAAGATTCTGAAGAGCAGTTCACACAGAAAAAAGGTAAAGCCTCCTAGTGAGTTCCTAAGAAAGAGTCTGTAACTAAGCTGTTCTTGACTTCAAAGACTTAAGGCTCCCTACTCCAGTTCAAACTTGCATTTCATCGTTATATTGCCTGATTTTAATGATCATGTGATCATTAAGCTTTATTATCAGCAAAACATAGTATTTTAAGTATACTCTTCAAATCTGCTTGCCCTGTGATGCCACAAATACCTTTAATAAATCAAAGGAAAAAAACTGGAAAACTGTAACAAACAGCCTCACAGTGTCTCTGGCCTGGCTGCCTTCTTTACATCTGAGACCAGAGGAGATTTTTATGCTCTTTTCCTAGAAATTTTGTTGATATTTGAGGTTTCCTCTGTGCACTGAAGTAGCACCCATTCTATTTTTTAAAGCTCCTTTGGCACTTTTTCTAGGCAAATGGATACAGCCACAGGACTGTCACAGAATTTGTGTTTTTAAGAACTCTTTCCACAGGTAACTTGGTCTACCCAGAAGTGAAAAAGAACAGAGCACCCTGTCAACAAACTTTATTCCTCTATTCATATACATTATAGCTCAGCTATTCCCACACAGTGGTGAGATGAAATATATGTAAATAGAAACAGTCTCGAGTTTTAAAATGAAATACAAGAGCCTTCACACATGTTTAAAAGTTGCAGAAAAGTACATACAGCTTTAAACTGCAATATGATAAAAAACAATCCTGAGGTTTTAAGAGTTTGAGAGTCACACTTACCATACATAGAAAAGCCATGAAAAGGAATTACACCTACAAAACAAAAATACTTATTATTTTATATTACTTTTTTTCCTTCTACAAATGTATTTCCCTCGCCCCCAAGATTCTAAATTTTATTCTGGCTACCTCAGGAATTAAATATTTCCTTGTTTTGGCACCTGCAGTCTTAGATCTCAATCTTGTAAATATTAAGTAGAGGAATTGAATCATTTATTTCAGGACAACCAATTACGTGCCTAAACACATGCTACAGTCCCTAGAAAGCCAAGTAAAGTTCTGTTTCCCTGAAGTTACTACGTATAAGCTTTGCTGAAATCAGAACCTAATTTCAGATAAATGACAACCCAGAGATGTCATGCACTGAGAAGGAGGGAGCGGGAAAAAAGGAGGCCAAGACCTCTAGTAATTCATGTACTACTCAGATAAAACATTTATAGGACTTGGCAGGTGTATGATGACAGTTCTCCTTTCCAGCTGATCTTAGCTTCCATTTGTTTACAGGGCCAGCAAAAGGGAGCTGCTTTGGCAAAAGGTCATAAAGACAATGCTTCGTGGCTACAAAGCTTCAAAAGAATTGTGAGGCAAAAATGAAAGAAGATGGAACAAAAGTATGTGCTACAACTGAAACACTGCAACACAGAAGACACAAAAGACAAGTTCAGAGACAGAGATTTAAGACTGGTGACATTAAGGCCTTGAAAGCGAGAGCAAAGAGCTTGTTAAAATACAAATGCAGCAAAAAAACAGGGAAAGTATTCAACAGACAGCGACTGAAAGGGTCAAAATAAGAGCTGAAAAGAAGAATTTTTAAAACTGAAGTAACTACAGCAATGATGTTAACTTAAAATTATATAGATCGGTCATGTCTGAATTTTTGAAATTAACACAAAGTTTGAAAAGAAAGGACTTTAAGGTGTGGTTCGTTGAGTACTGAAAAGCTGGGGGTCAGACAGTTTCCACATATATCATTCAGCTCCTCTAAGAGTGGATACTAAACTGGAATAAAAGCTGCTGCACCAGAAGCTGTTTTCCTCCACCCTTCCACGCACAAACTCTGTACATGACTACTAACACCAGGCTGCACGTGGTTTTAGAGGAGCTTTAGTCCAGCTTTCTTCTTTAAATTAATGAATTTTGTAGAATAACAGTAAAACATAATTTGTAACAGAAAAAGAAGTTATCATGTGTTTGAGAAAAAAATCTTGTATCTTTCCAATCTACCACTAGAGGAGGCAATTGTACAATTCTTACCATTTGGAGGATAGAACACAGCGTATTCTTCCATTCCGACTTTTCCTGTGAATCATCAAACCATAATTAAAATGTGATTAAACTGTTAAAAGATGTGAAGTTTTAAATTAAAAAGGTAGAATATAAGTTACAATTACAAAAATCATAACTAATTAGGTTATTGACCATTTGATATTGCCTAAAACAAGCAAGCAATGCAACAGGACAGGTATAGTGTCAGATATAGAACTGAAATGCAGGACCAGTGAGGGAGGATGACAAACACAAAAAAGAGGAGGAAGATTTCAGCAATGCTATCTCACAGAGATTTTATTTGGGTGTGTCTTAGCAGCTCTAAACATGTTTGCTGCAGAACTTGAAGACAGTGAAGCTCTCCAAGGGGATAAGTCTGCCACGCTGCGGCAGACAGACCTAAGGACAGGAAAGGCATCTAAAATGATATAAGAATAGATAAAAAATATTCAGGGCTTCATGAGTCCTGCAACAAAGAGGAAGATGGGTGGAAGGTAGAGTTTTGATATAACAAAAAAAAAAGAAATTAAGTAATCTGTTGGATACCAAAGATTAATTAAGACAATCACTGATAGTATAGACTGACCATATAACTTTTTCTCTTCCCTGCAAAATGAACAAGTTACATTAATTAACTGTATTTTAAATATAGAAATTATTAATTTAAAAACACTACTAAAAATAAGCGATTTATTTAGAAAAATGGAAGTGTTTTTAAGTATAATTACAACTAATTAAAAATGTAATTATTTTAGTTTTAAAATGAGAAAATTGAACTAGAAAATGTAATTACTTATATGAAAGTTTATAGAATACTTAGAGATCCTTTAAGTCTCTATGTATTTTGTCTACCTTATACAGAAGAATTTAGCACAGGGAACTTTCGTCAGGTTCAATGGAATCTGCATTTAGATATTTTCCTGTAGCATGAATTGATTGAAAGAAATTCAAAATTACCCTGCAAAGCTCTTGCCTACTACCCCACTAAATAAAATCTATTATCCAATTACTGAAATCAGTTGTTTTATTAAACTAAACCATATTTATTTTTTACTTTTACTTTCCACAGATTGCTTGCTGTGCAGCACAGAGTTGTAATCTGGAAGGAGAGTATTTTTAGCATAAAGCATCTCTTGGAAAGTTAGCCAAAAATAGGACCTACAAGCCTTTTGGATTTACACTACACAGGTTCAGCAGAGATTTAGATTTCAGCAACTTCATTCCCCAGATTTATATTGGAATAAGTAGGATGCTTCCAATAGCTGTATTTCTGGGCTGCCATGGCTCTGTGCTTTAAGTGAGACCTGGGATCCCACTGCTGTTCTGCTCTCAGGTGAGCCTTTGCTTGTTTCAAGAAGTAGGTAAAAAAACCTCCCTAATTCAGTTAAGGGGAAAGAAAAGACCTACAAAGCAATAAAGAAAGAAGAAAATAATTACAAAACAAACTTTGCCTCTAGTGACGTAAGAAGCAGCAACAGGAAATCTTTAAGCAGAGACCCTTGTACTTGGTACGGGGATCACATTTGGCTAAATACACTGGCACAAGGAAGAAAGGAAGAAAATGAGAATGCAGAACGTAAAAGTACATAGAGAAACAAGTGATTGGGTGGCTAAAGGAAGATAAAATTAGGAACCACTGGGTAAAGCTAAGGCAGGTGAGAATCTAAGAAGCAAGGAAACAGAGTCCAGAGGTATGGCATTAGAAGCTGGCAGAGAAGGCAAGTGGACAGACAATATATTTAATATTGTTAAGAAAAATAAGACTCACACAAGAACTTAAGCCAAAGAACATCCAAATGTAAGGTAATGCTCTGGAAGATGCCACACTTTGAAAAAAATTACAATAAGTCTGCTTGGCAGACTCTACTGTTCCAGACCTTTGACCTTTGACAGAGACCACAGTTCTTCAGCAACATGTTCTGCTTCTGTCTACAAGTATCTGCAAAACTCAGTGCTGTGAGAAGATAACACGTTGCCACCACTTCCAGCTGCTAAATTTAGTTGCAGAGGACAACGTTGTGTATTTAAAGTTCTAGCTTTGATGAAGACAGATGTTGTCAAGATCTTACCATATTTTCATAGTTGTGTGTTTAATTTATCTTGGTAAAACACTGGAGAATTACACACAGAAAACCACAGCAGAAAAACAATGGCACAATCTGACCTTCATGTGATCAGCATTTAAACTGCCATAACAGAACCCTGCTGAAGTCAACTGGATGTGTGAAGTTTTTATTAACTTTGTTTCAAATGTCATCTACTGGGAGTGATGAACATAAAGCAAATTCACACACTATACCACTGCAGCAGTCAACAAAAACCTACACAACCTTTTCTTAACACAGTTCCTTTTACCTCGTATGTATGATCTGGGGGGGGTGGCACTACTGTAAGCGAAGTGCTCCAATACAGAAGTATCTCGGGAAAAACAGAGTAATACCTGTAGAAAAGACAGCATATAAAAATCTACTTTGTTGATCCAGTAACTCAGCTACACCAAATAGATTTAAAGCCCTGCCTTAACTGGCACCTACTGGGTGCTACTGAAGACAGCCAATATGGTTAAAAGCTCTTGACCAACCTAATTTACCTACCTGTTCAAATTTCCAGGTGTATTTTAAACTTGCTATAAATAACCTTCACATTCATTTGTTGTCAGTAAAATACCCCCCTTTTCCAACCCTCTTGTTTGCCTCTCAGCACGGGTTTATCCCCTCTCTGTCACATCATTAGTGCCTGTGCCTGCATCTAGGCGCTTTGATTAGTTTTCTGTCCAGTTCCTAGGACTTCCCCAGGTCCCAGTAAGTGAATAAGGAAATACATTTTTTGCGTGTATGTATTCCAGGAGAGTGATATTTGCCTTCATCCCCAGGAGCTCTACAGAATGCTTGCATGATATTCAGTTCTTTCAAAAAACACAGATTATAATGTTCAACTCATATCCATAAGCTCTGAAATGCATGTTGTATTTTGTAAAATATATTTGTATTTTTTATTGTTTGCAAAAATTAAATGTCTAGTATTCATAGCAATTGAGTATAAAAATAAATACTAAAAGCATTCCTAAAAAATGAATAATAAATAATCTCAGCCTATACACAGTTGTAAAAAATGTAATAATAAGTATTGTACTTAAAAATTTTCACGTTTTCATACAATGAAAGTCTGCACTACCGGGAATGTACACAAGAGGGCAGAAGTAAGAGACACTTCAACTCACGGTGACTTTTTTTTGCATACCTTAAACTCTGTTCTTGTAAGTTTTAAGAGTTTGTTTGTTCTAACTGTAGCCAAGGTGTACCAGGTGGAAATGTTTTAGATGGATAATAATTTATTGTGACTTAAAACAAATGGATTTTTTCTTCAACTAATTATTGCCAACGTTTTCCAGATATCAGCATTTGTCAAAAGGAAACACACAAAACTGAAACACTGACATCTGAACGTCATTGCTTTTTTAATTTTTTATGGAAAGCAGGTCATATTTTGAGACTTTTTCCTCTTTGAAACCTCAAAACTATTTCTCAGATATAAACACCTTTTAAAAAAATAAATAGTTTATCTCCAACAGTTTAAGCTAAATATTATTTTTGCACAATGCACAATAATTTTCATAGCTGTCAAAATATAGCTGACAATAATAATGCCCAGGCAAATGTAATTCTCTGTAGATGTTAACTGAGGTGAAAGAAAAAGAAACAAAAAAGGATATAAATTATGTTCTCTCATAGGGGAAAGAATGTACCCTTAATTTGAGGCCCTCTTTTTTAGGAATACAGTGTCCGGTACCAGTATCTGGAAGTCTTTACATCAAGACTATGCATCTTTTTAGAAGATAGACTCTAGCTCAAACATAAGTTATGACTATCCCTAAAAACTGCTGGGTGAGGCTCTTTGCATATATTCGTTATGCAGGGTGTAAGACTGAAGTATTCAAATTGAATCCCTGGCCTGAAATAAATTTTTAAATTTGTAAATTCATTATGTATTATTTTTCTCAGTCACAAAAATGCTAATGCTAAAGAAAACAACGGCACAATTCCTTTTTAAATACAGAAATGTTTGGCAAACTGCTGGATATTTATAATCAACACTGAAAAGGAATCACTGAATTGAAAGAACAGAGAAAAAGAGGAAAGAAACCAAAGCCAAAGCTTTTATCAGAAAGAAATTACTATATTAAAAGTAACTGTATTCTATTTTTCAATAGTCATAAAGAAGTAATAAAAATATGCAAACTTTGGGATAATGAAAGCAAATATATTAAAGCAGATAAACAAAACCTGTTTCTGATGTTCTTAAAACAAAAGATTGTATTGTATACTAGTTCTGCTGCTTCACGGATTACAAACCTGTGTCTGCGGGAACTGTCAGCTAATGACATTAATATGCCTTGGTAGTCTATATAATGAGTGAAGCAGAAGAATGACATTTTCACATTCTACGGTGAAGACATAATGCTACAATAATGAAGATCATCTCTGACCCTCAAATCAAGACAAACTTCTACATGTGAATACTTTAGTCAATAAATATCAATGTTTGAGTTCTTATTATGTAGTTATTTTTCAAATTTTAATTCAGAAACAAATCTTAATACTGTAGCAATTTTTAAGTAAAAAAGGCTACAATTTCATGAGGTTACAATTTTAAGCATTAATGTTAAAATGCTTACTATGCTAAAATATTGTATGTGAACATAATTGAATAGTATACTGAAATAGTAACTATACCTATATCTATACCAAGCAGCATTAAGGACAATTTCCTGCTTACTTAAATGACTGGCAGTTCTACATATCATCATCAAATACAAAATCATTTAGTTTAACATAGCTCTAAAACAAAAAATTAAGCAAATCTAACCTAACAGATGTGACTAACGAAATTGGAAGCACTGTGGAAACAGTACATTTGCTGCATGACATTTATGTTGACATTGCAATCAACTACACATTAGGAAATTCATAAATGTAATCTCCTTCTATTTAAGGCATTTGACAGGCAGCGATGAGGTTCCTTCTTTGTAAATTAGTGTTTCCCCTTGCTATAAGCAGCTTTGGAATGGGAGCAATCCTAAAAGTAACCATACATATCACTACCTTATTCAGAATCAACATCTTCAATTCTAAAATACGTTAATACAGTATCTTTAATGCTTATTGCAGTACATCACTGTAAAGCAGTATTATTTTTTTTTAAATGGAACTCTGAATATACTTCTCCAGTCTCGTTTTTTCTATTGCCACAGCTCTTATTAATTTAATTATTATAAAGCTGTAAAGGGAAAAAATATGGCTGACAACTTATTTTCTGGCTTACTGCATTGGGAAGACACTGTGCAGAGTCCTTCAGAGCAGGAGTTAAGCCTGTCCTGCTTAATCTGTTTAAATGTACAAGATTAACTTACAGTATTGTTATTCAGAAGGGAAAGTACATATAGCGCAGCAAACAGATGCTGTCCAGGGTCCCACTGTACTCTGCCTATACATGAAACACAAAGGCAGTCCTTACTCCAAAGATTATATAATCCCACAAGAGTACACTTTCTAGGTTTTCTAAGAAAAATAGTTACATACCTGATATAAATAATCCTCAAATACAAAATAGTAGTCATCGTTGCTTGCTGTCAGCTTTACATCCTGTAATCAAAAAATAAAGCAGTTTGAAGCTGAAAGACACATTCTCAGTCCTGTAGAAGCTAAACTTAAGACAGTGGTAGAAGATACTGTTTCATCATTGAATGATGAAAGAGCTGTAGTTAAGCTTATAATCCATATTTAAAAAAAAAAAAAAACCAATACATTAACCAGATGATTAAAATACTCAGAATTGAAACTTGAAGTGGAAGCACTTGGACCCAGTGCTTTCTTCCTTGCAAAATAAGTTATTCCTTCAAATGAAGTTACTGTTTCTTTATGACCTAATGGCTCAACTCAAACATCCTAGAAAAGAGCCAACACAAGCACAAGGAGAGAATTTACAATAATAAATTCACACTAATATAACATTTTATTTGTCACAAAAGATAATGGTGTGATGAGTATATAAATCACTTAATCACTGTTTAGTGCATCACTTACTTTGTAAATCAGGCTGTCCACTAAAAGGTCGTGCTGAATCACATTCGACTTAAGTTGTTCATAATACAAGATATCCTAAAATTAAAAATATTAGCACAATCAGTCTGAGACACAACTTTAACTTATATTTAAATTAACAAAGCCAAATTTTAACAAATAAAAACTCAAGAAAAATCATAAACGTGTATTCAGCTGAAAAATCCACTGCATAACTTATGCAGCATTCGATCACTGTTTATTCTATCTTAAGCTTTTGTTTCTTCTAATCCTTTCTTCTTAGAAAGAGCTTGCAAAGAAAACAAAAACATAAATATCACACTGTCATCATGTAATCCATAAATCCCTAAGTACGTCTCTGTCATTATGCCTATGACTGAACACCACAGTGTCAAATGGCTTCTTCCCACTTAACAAAACTATTTTGACTTCAATGGGTCTCTACAGGCAGCACACAAATGCTTGTATATTCCAAGCTTTAGGTAATATTTACTGCAGATTTCTTTTCTGGGGTAAGGATTTAAAGAACAAATAGGAAGTAACATGAAATTTTGAGAGGGAGAGAGTGGAAAAAAGTGAAGAGGTGACTAGGGAACATTGTAACTGTTCTTTGTATTAATCCAAAACTGAGAAGTGGTGAATACTATACACTTGTATTATTAGAACTCATACATTATTAGACTATTAAGTTGAAATGAGGACAAAAGCTGTATTTAATAAATATTGATAACTACAATCATGAAAGTATTTACATTTTTCTGTCTGAGAAATAAAAAGGGGAGGTGTAAATACTACACTATTTCTCTACCAAGGATCAAACATAAATATTTAATAAATGTAAATTAATTACAGTATAAATGCCACTACTCTTAATATTCAAGTCACAATTATACTCTATCAATACTGTAGTCCAAATGAATAATGTCTGAAAGGGGTTTTTTGCCATCTCAAACGACTGTATAAATTAGAATAAAACCCACAAAGAAATGTTCTTTTTTTCATGCTGAGAAGATTGCAGAAGTAACTGTTTCTGTTGTACATGGAAGTGCTCCTGCATAAGGAGTGGTGCTGCGAAACTCATGGCTACAAGGGTACCAGATAACACAACTACTAATCTACTGTAACTTGGGAAAGAGATTCTAACAATCTCATGGTTTCCTGTTATCATTTCCTAGTTTTTAGTTCTCTAGAATTCCCTTGAACCCTTGCTAAAGGCTGTTTGGAAGCAGAAGAAGGAAGCAGTATGAAGGAAGAGAGTAATTTTTTTTGCTACACACATAGAGAGCACACTTTAAATTTATATGCAGAAACAAATTTTCTTCTTAAAATACTTTCACCTCAGGTCACACGGAAGCTCCAAGCCACAAGTTAACATTATCAGTAGTCTAGATTTTGTAGCAAACTTTTCCTTCCTGAATTAGGAAGCTATTCAATTATTTTTTACATTTGCTTACAAGAGCTGATTTTCCTGATATTAAAATTACTGTAAAACCACAACTGAAAAGTAATCACTTAAATACATTGCCCGTTCATCTCAATAGTCAGAATAACTTGGTATTAAGTTGAATTGTTGCTGGTTTATTCATGCTTAGAATAGACTTAGTGATTTGGCATGCAAGGAATGACTTCACTGAATGTATAAGAACAGATTTGCAGACAATATTTTTTAAAATTCATAAATGATGCTCTACTGTACTGACATCATGAGATTAGAGTGCTGGTTTCAGTGCAGTTTTGTTTATAGAATCATACCAAACTATGATAGTTATGTTACTAGTTTCTAAAATATTTACTAGCTTCCTATGCATCAATTCAACTGCATTATTAATTAAAGTGTAAATAATCATGTTAATTTCAATTATACACAAATTCTGGTTTAGTATAGCCAGTGAACATTATCTTCCACAGAAGAAATACAGAATACTGCTGAAAGAAATTTAAATTAAATAGGTTAATTAGAACATATTTGACATTTGTTAATCCAGAATCACAGATGTATTTAAAACATTTTGTAAAATTTCTTTTTGTTTTAGCAAAGGAATCAATAAAGATGAAATGTAGAAACTTTCCATTTCCCACCCTTCAGGCTCTTGTATGGATTTTAAAAAACTTTCTACTTATTAAAATATGAGGTAAATATTACCTGAGTTAGAACAGAGATTTGAAACACTAACAGAATGTAGTTTATGAAATATATCTCTCCTTCCCAATTTTCCTCCTTAATTTGTTTCAATTGCTGTAAATATTCCAAGCAGTTACAAAGTGGTAAGGATAAGCAACCTGATGTTTAGGGCACTGTCTTAAAAGAGAGAACAACTGTGCTCAGATTCTTCAGAAATTCACAGAAATATAATTGAAGTTCTTTATAATCCAGCTTAATACTCTCTTCAGTATAATTTTAAATAAAAATGGAAACAGTTTATCATCTTTTCTTCATTCATAAGTAACAGTTTCTCCTTTGCTCTTACAAAAACCCAGTGGGCCAATTCTCATTTCTCAGAAAGTAAAACACTATTGGCTGTTGCTGTTATAATTTCAGCCTGAACTAAAATTCCAAACACAACGCAAAACTCTACCCTGAAAAAATGAACGGCAAATTTTACATTGCAAATATTAGCATGAGAAAATCATACTTAAATATTTTAACAGTTAAACAGTTTAATAAAAAGACGAGAAGGCCAAACTGTCCATCTGAACTAGAACTCATGAGAAAAAGTTTTGGAAACAAATCAGAAATTATTTAAAAGGGACTTGCAATGCAAAACCAATCATAAACATTGTAGGAATAATGGTTTTAACTCACTACTTATCATTAATTTTCTCTTGAATTGTGATTGTTTTGGTGCAAAATGAAAACACAGCTTGAGAAATACATCTTTTATTTTTACATGCAACTTGACCACGAAGCAGATCTTGCTATGCCTCTTAGTAAGACAAGAGGTTAGTGATTCATGCTGTATTAATAAATTCATACCTTATATCCGAATCATAAACATGATTAGTCACAGATCTGCCTTCAAGACACATGACCATTTTGCTCAGGAATCAGTTTTTCTCACACAGTGAGAAATGTTTTTAAGAGCCTCACTCAGGCTTCCCCCCCCAAAAAAAAAAATCAAGTCTTGTTTTACTATTTTATTGGTTTTATTTCTTCCTCCAGACGAGACAACTTTCTGCTATCAGGTTTCAGAAGTGTCAAAAAATGTGGTAGGTTTTTTCTTAGTCTAAAATGTTCTCATTATAAACCCACAACCTTACCATTTTCATCTGATTCATACTGTATCCACCTAAAAGCATAAGGAAAAGGGCGCTCTAAGTAGCTCATAGGCAAAAGAGAACAACATCTTTCAGCGTTTAACCAGAATCTGGTGATTCACCTTCTTTGAAATCAAGGTCTGGATTACTCAGTAGCCTCTGTGCAGGCACAATCCACCTGTGGCCTGTCACGAAATCCCTGGCACAAGAGCTGCACTCTCACTGTTCAACTGTAGGCAGCTCATGATTCATTTTTAGGTTACCTTCATCCTTTGATTGAACTGTTTATACCTGCCTCTCAAACCTAATTCAAGAAATGGTGGGTGAAGCACAGAGTAGGAATATGAGGAAAGACTAACACTGGGGAGCCTAGAAAGGAGACACTAAGATTTGTGGGAACTGGATGGCAACCAGCATTAATTAGGTAAGCTATAGAATTTGAAACAGAAGTACCACAAACAAGTCACATAAACAGATTACATAAACAGATAATGGACAAAACTATAGAGAAGCCCTCCTGGCAAATCCTGGAGGAGGATCCAAAACTGTCTCTTTTACCAGTCACCTGTGAAATCAACTTGTAAAGTTCATCCTTCTCCAGTCAAAGATGATGATTACTGCTACTGGCTTCTCTGCCATTTGAATGATGCAGTGATACCTTTGGCTACTAATCCTACTCTAAATAACTCTACTGATAAGGCATAAAGTTATATCATGCTCCATTATGAACTTACCTCCTCACCAATCATTAAGTTTTTAAACCTAGAAAATTACATTCAGTAAAAGTTGTAGTAAAGCAAAGCACTAATAATATCTGCATGCTGGAACTTTCAGAATTAAGACTGATTTTCAAACCATCAACCTAAAAAAATTAAGAGGAAAAAAGCCTGTAAGACAGTAAACAATTTGGGGTTTTAAGAAGCACCTGAATAGCAGGCAGTGCATAAACAGTAGGGTAACACATCAAACAGAAGGAATTAAAATATTAAGCAGATTCTTAGGAAGCATGCGCCATCCATTTTATGCAATCAGTGAGGCAGACATCCCATGGGAAGAACAGTCATTGTGTGATTCAAGATCACATGACAAAATACATATACACAGCAAACTGGAACTTTTTGCACAGTTAATATTAACTGTAACACTGTTTAGCTTTTACATCTGACTTTGCAACCTTAAAAATGTTCTTTTAACACAGTTTCTCTAAAATGTGCTATTATAAATGAAATCTAATAAACAATTCATGGCCAGGAAATGTGTTCACAAATTTCTAAGTAATCCTGCATATAGAGCTTACAGCTTATCATTTTTATGATTACAATGTTAGACTGCTAGTATTGCCATTTGCTTGGCTGTATATTAGCTTTATACAGAGGCTGAGCATTACTGAATAAAATTTTGCAAACAACAATATTGGATGCTAAGACACAGAACGCAGCCCATACCAAACCTTCAATAATGTTTTATATTAAAGAAAGGAAATTCACAATCCTTTGAGTAATAGTTTCATACAGCTCTAAATATAATAAAGCTGAACTGCAATTTGGAAATATCACAGCAAGAAATCTCTGCAAATACACAATTCAACTTCAGCAGAGAAACAGTACACAAGAGGTAAAGAAGCGTTAGATAAACCAATTAAGTCAATATGAAATACAGCAGATTATAAACCAGCTGCTTTGCTATACTTTACAAAAAATCGAGCAGTATATTGTGCATATGCAAGAAGTACATCTCAGGATGTTAACATTCTGGCAGCAGTTACAGCCTTGTGTGAAATGCTAGTAAATGTAATCCTTAAAATGAACTATGGACATTCAGCTTATAAGATAGCTACAGTAACCCATTAACTATGGGCAGTCTGCTAGGTTTCAGGCAGAAAGTATATCCTTTCAGTGCATTTGTATTATTAGTACTCCAAGTCCATAAAACAACTGTGACTTAGAGCCTAGGATAACAAAATACTACAATACACTATGCAAAAATAGTCTTGGAAAACAAGAGAAAACACTCCGATAGCTGTTGTTAGGAACTACAGTTTCAGTTTAGGATGACAGAAAAACATTCAAATGCACTTACATGACCAGCTTACATGATTTTCTCCAACCTAGTATATCTTGTCCAGAGCAAAAAAATTCTGTTCTTTGTGGAGAGGGAGGGTGGATTTTGTATCTTACTGTTTTCCAACCATTTATTTCAACAATCTCAAAGTAGTGACAGATTCACAGACTGCATCGCTTCATCCATCCTTACCACTTCTTCCTGATGTTATTGTTACCATTTTCCAGCCACTTACAATCATCTTTCTCAAGTTCTTTCAGCATCATCACAAAACATTGTCTCACCAATAATTCCCTGTGCACAGCTCAGTCTCAAGGCTCTGGACCCTGTAGAATCTCAGAATGCTGTATGTGTAGATGGTTTATTTTTCTTCATCTATAGTTTCTGAGAATCATTTGCCAACTGCGTAGAAAGTTATCTCAAGGTAAAAAATTATGTCAATGAGCACCTATTAGCTGCCCTGACATGTCTGCACACTTCCTTGCGATAAGCTGAAGCTGAATTACCATTTATTACACAGTAAAGGCACATACATGAATACCTGGGATCAAACAGCAAATGCATTGTTCTCTAGCTTACGTAACAGCAAATTGAGCTAAAATCCTCACAGCAGAGACTAACCTTTTCAGAACATCTAAAAATATTCACACTTCATGCACAGTATAAACATGTATTAAAACCAACTAAAAAGTAGAGTTAACTTTGAAAGGACCTAACGGTGTGGCTGACAAAAATATTAATACACAGATATAGCTTGCTCCTCTTTAAAAACAGTAACTCATAATTGTCCCTGTGAATTTCAGAAAACAGATTTTAATAAATCTATTTCTGTAACAATTCCTGCTTTACATGAACATAAAATAAAATATTGTATCATTTTTCCGATTAATACTTCACTTTTAGTCATCAAAACAGAATACATCTCTTTTATTCAATTATTTCATTTTGCACATTAAGATAAAAATGCTTAGAGCATGCAGCATTTAACAGAATATAAACAGATGCAATGTAACCAGGATCATTAATTTCACACCTCTAATACTCCTGCTCTCCTAAAGAGACAGACTTCTGTCCCAGTAATTTAAAACAACTTAAGTCTAGTCTTCAGCATCTTAAGATGTATAATATTTCATTATTATTTCAGCAGCTGTTTCTTCTAGAGAAAATTCAGTCTTTTACTTACTAGAAACAGAGGTCTATTTTATTTTTTCAAAAAGGAATAAACCAAGTAATTCTAATACTAGACCGAATACCTTCAACTCCTTGGGTAAGCTGTCAATGAACAAGATATACATTTGATTTTAAGGGCAAGATCTTATGACTGTACTCTGCAGTTACCAATCAATGCCCCACTATTATAAGAAAATGGCTGCATTGTCAAATGACATGAGATACTGTAACATGTTCATGTTTATGACCAGATTCACATGTATGCATGTTATTTTTTTTAATTGCAATAAAAGTCTTGAATCAAAATATTCACAATTCTAAAAAGACTTACATAGGGATTTAATTTCTTGTAGTATATTAGATATAATGATCACAGCACATCTTTAGATACTGCAAAAGATTACATTGTTAAGGACTTCAGTCAAATATAAGGTACTATGAAAAACTGCTGCTGTACAAGGGAGTAAGAAACTAATCCACTTCTTACTAGTTCCTCTATGTGGTTTTGATTATACATATGTAGAGTATATACACTAATATATAAAGCAATTTACAAGATAGGTACATGAATATGATGACAGGTTCAAATAGGCAGGAAAAAAGTTACAGCAGATCAAAGATCAGGGAGGTTCTGTCTTCTTTCCAGGACTTTCTTCTTGTCCCCTTCCAAAAAAGTCAGCACATACAGGAAAACCTCAGGAGGTGGCCAGATCAATTGAATAGGTTAGTTCCACAGTATTTTGCTCACTGCTAAAAACTTAGGAAAGAGCTAAAAGATTTCTCTACAGCATGGAGGTTTTCTACAGGTATACGTATATTTCCCATGAAATGTTTATCAGTTGCTGCGACAACTCAGCAGAGCACTTCTATTTTGGACAAAGAACACCAGAAAATGTGTGCTTGCACTTCTGTGTTTTCACCTACTCTTCATATTTTATTCCCACTTTGTTCCTTACCTCTGGCTGACTGGAAATATTGAGGATAAGGGCCCAGAGATCAGCTCGCAGTGCTGTTGGACATCCCTGACGAACGTACTGTTGAGCTGCAGCACTATCTTGCTTTGCTAAAACTATAAGAAACAAAGCAGGTAATGTAATGAATTCCTGTAGTTTAAGACTTTCAAAGTTTATCAAACTATCAAGAACTTAAACTTTTATATTTACAAACTGGTTTATCATGCTGTAAGCATTAGCTAATGGGAAAATATCTAAAAGGTCTCATTTCCACAATATTTTAAAGTAGTTCCCTGGGAAAAAAAGGCAATTGATACTAGTAAGTAAGGCTGTAGTACCTTCTGTCATAAAATAGCACTTTGTGTATATCTTCTTAGTATGTGTCTATGACTGTATCATAGAATGGTTTGGGTTGGACCTTAAAGGTCACCCAGTTCCAACCCCCCTGCCATGCACAGGGACACCTTCTACTAGATCAGGTTGCTCAAGGCCCCATCCAGCCTGACCCGGAACGCCTCAAGGGATGGGGTATTGACAGCTTCTCTGGGCAATCCAGCGCCTGCCCTGACATGACTTAGAAGGATGAGGTTTGGAATTACAAATCTATTTCATTGATTCCTCTCTCCCTCCCTCTCTTCTTAAACACTGAATAGACTAGTCTAACCTGCAGAGCTCCAACACAGATGGTGAGTGATCCTTTTTTACTAAAGGAAGAGGGCAAAAAGAAAAGGCACTCCTGCATTCCCACCAAATCTTTAGAAAAGACTGTGATTCACCTCAGGGTCCATGAGTGTTTATTGTTCCTTACTGAGACATAAAATATTGAAAAGTAGTTTTGCTATATACAAGATGGGTTTTACTAAACACAATAAAGAAAATTTCTCAGACTTGGCAATACATCTAAAATAAAAGCAAAATTCGATAACATCAGTGGAAACCAAAGTCATAACCAACACCCAACAGAACATGCAGTAGGATTACCACTGAATGAACTAAGATTTCAGCTTATGGTCATGACTTTTATATTACATTTTTACAAAATGTTGTGTTCTGCACATAGGAAAAGCTGAGACAATCTCTGTAATGGAGGCTGCTCTACGCATACAAGAGACGAGCAGCAAGAATTACATTGTGGAGTTCAACAACTGGCTCAGGAAGTCTGGATGGGGAATTTATTTGGAACACAAAAAGAACAGAGATGGACAGTACCCTAATGTGCTGCTCTTGGATCAGAAAACAGACAGTGAGGGGTAGAAGGAGGACTGCAAAAAGAGAAGTTAGGAAGGTCACAGTTCTATTATTGCAACAAACAACACAGTACTCACTCTATTTTTACTTTGGTGATGATAATGTTTAGCAGGAATCACAAGAGATAGCAAGGAGAAGATACTGATGGATTTCAAACTTTCCTTGTATGTTTATTATATAAGCAAACTCAAGCTAATAAATTATTTGTTTTATCTTTCCCTTTCTTTTCCAGATTATTTCTTAATCTACAAAAAACCCTGAAACTTCTTCAGAAAAAGCAGTATACAAAGACAAATGAGTGAATTTTCCATAGTGGCTAAGCATTGCAATACGTAGCAAGTTCTGCAATTGCAAATAACAATTAAAAGACCCTACTCTGAGCCACAGGCATAAACCCCATTATACTAATGAGAATCGTGTGTGCAGAGAAGGGAGTCCAGAGTCTTTTGATTTTAAGGTGAAATTTAGTAGTGGGATAAGTTATCACCAAAAATTTATGGCTCTATGCTTCCTATTTCATTTTTAATGAAATATCTGTGGTAGCTATTGGTAGACTGCAAATGCTTGTTTTTCCGTCTCCGTCTAAATTATAATGGCATTACTGACTGTCTCTGTCTAAATCACAATGGTATTACTGACTATGCTTTGGGTTAGTCTGTCTAAATTGTTAAAATTCTAAAAGGTATGCGGATTTGCAATAGAAATTTACTAAATGTATTCCTAACTACTCAGTTTATTACAGATGAAAACAGATCCATACCTTTCTGTCCAACACGCACATGTTCATTTTCAAAGAACTCTAGAAAACAAATAGAAAAGAGGAGCAAAAAAAATTTAAATATACTCCAGATAGTAATGTATTTTATATTTTTACTACACATCACTACATTCAGCTGATTTTTCTTGCTAATGTCACTAAAAATTAACCCACATCAGCAGAAATATTCTCTTTAAAAAAATAAGATAAAATAATACGAAATAATCTTTTCTGGCCTGAAGGCCATCAATACCAAAGTAGCACTGTACTGCATGAATCTAGACTTTCAATTAGCTAAGTTTCTATTTAAAAAGTCACTTGACAGTACAGAGTTTTCCATCATTACATGCAAAGAGCATTTTAAAACCTGTTTCTATAGGAATAAATGCATACATGGGAAAATAACAGAAATTATGCACTATTTTAACTACTGAACATTAACATATGGGTATTTTCTGTAAACTTTTCTGAAAGACAGTTATTTAAAAGATGTTGGTATATATGTTTATATACATGGCTTAACATTTATTGATTTTCTGGTTTTTTTGAGATAGATAAATTTGAAGTGTTCAAACACACTGAAATAAACATATTTTCAACTTAAGGGGATGATTTTAAATTTAAGTTTTCCAAATCTGACCCTTCATATTTGAATGTTTTCTATCATTAGCTATATTTTACTAAGAAAATGACTACAACTGTAGTTACAGAACAAATCCTTATGGTTTATAACTGCAAAGTATTCTACACTTTAGTGCTCTATTTAAATGACTGAAGCACAGAATGAGCTAACCAGGAGGCACTTGTGCTGAATCATCAATACCAAGCTGTCCTATATTTAAGCCCAGTTCACTGAAGTCTTCTTTCTGAAAAGAAACAAAACCATACACAGTAATTAACAATGTTGAATTCCCTAAATCCCTAGAGATTTCTTCTGGCAGGTTCAATGCAATTATTTTCTAAACCAAAAGTAGTTCTTTTAAATGCATACATTTGAATATGAGCTCAGATTTTTAAAGAGAAGAATCTCACATCAATTCTTACTCTACTTTTAATTAGAGGCCCCAGTTTTCATGACAACTATGAGCTACACCTGGATGTAATAAAGTAGTGAAGGAAAGATCTTGCCAAGGATATCTATTTTCCAGCTTTTTTCCAACCCAGGTGAAAGCTTTTCTACTAGCCTAAAATCATCATGAGCCTCATCACTCCCGAAAGCAGAAACACATCATGAAACTAATATTCTTCCTTATTGTTTAGAATTCCATTCATTATCAAGGCAAAATAATTCTTACAGAAATCTATCTTAAGAAAAAATATACTTACCAATTCTGGAATATCTTTAACTTTTAGAGGAACCTGAATAAGTCCCAGGTGATTTCTGAAACTAGGCTGTTCTCCATTTTCATAATTTGGGTTTCGAAGGTTCATCAGCACCTTAAAAAATGTTAGCTCCATCATTCCTTGCATGTATTCAGAAATTTACATTCAGAACTCTTCTTACCATCATCCATATTACAAACAGTATATTCAGTATAAAACCGTTTCCTGCAACTATCATATATATCAAATTCTACCCAACCATTTTTAAAATCAAAGAGGAGCCAAATTTTTAAGGAAGCAAACATATTCTACTTTGAAAAGTAAGTTCAACTTATGAAATAAAAAAGCAGAAATATTTTTTGATATATGGGATTACATGCTGGCTATATAGTAATGTCTTGACTTGGATTCTCATCAAAGCTATTTAAATGCCAAGAGTATATTTCTGATAGCTACAATAACCAGGAGGTTCTTCAGTATTACTTTTTTTCTGAAATAATTTTCATCCATATTCGTACACTGGCAAGCCTAGGTAGCTTTTAATCAAAGTGCTACGTAATTTGCTAATATAATAATTTATTACTAAATCACAATACACTGAAACATTTTCTTTCATTTAAAAAAAATAAATTACAGAATTAAAAACATAATTTTTTTTTCCTACTGTGTCACCATTAAGTTCAGTGTCATCAATAATATTTACTGTCCAATCTCCATGCCTATTCTAGGCATAGCTGGCAAAGTAAGTCCTATTTTATAAAGATGTTCCCTGCTTGAACCACACAAAATGATGAATAATACTGCTATTTCTGACTTTAAAGATTTAGCAATCACCATTTTTTTAATGGTTTGGTTTGATTAGAGGCAAAAGCCTCCAAATTCCACACAGTTCTCTTTCATGTTTGACTTGTCACAAAAAGTTGGCTCCAAACTGATTGTTCTCTGGGTAAAGAGATGTTTATCACAAGTACAATTCAAAACTGCAGTTAAAAAAGAGACAATAGCATTTTGTCAAACAAAAATGGAGTCATAAAAACATGACAAATTTCACTTGCTATAAAGGACAAATTGTTTGAAATACACTCAACAATTATTTTTCCCACTTCATATAAAAGACAGTAATGGATTCAACTCAATGGCTGAGCCACTATTTCATAAATGCTTACCTCAAGAAAATCTTTAGGTGCATAAACAGGCCGGAAGAGACTTAGATCTGAAATAAGATTTCAACAATGCTGTGTTAAAACCAAGATATGAAAAAAACATGCATTTTTCCCATAACTGTAACACAATTTCAATAAAATATTAAAGCAAAGACTAAAACAACATGATCACAAATATCATGGCTACAACCCCAGCACATTCTCCAAGATTATACTATTGTTAAGTGCCTTAGTTTTGTAAACTCAAAGTAAGGGAATAGGAAGGTTTTTATCTAGTTCATGTAAGTCTTTAGATTGAAACATTCTCAGACATGGGAGAGATATAATATTCAAAATGGGGGGGGGATTTGTTTTAACAAATAGATTGTTGAATTAAACATACTGCTGTGAAATTAAAAATCGGGACTAATCACAAACAAACCATGGAAAGTATTTGCCAGCACAGAGGTGGTACTGTGATACAAACTAGCACCTTTGCAAAACAATCTCTTTTAAGGAACTTGGATATGAACTAACAAGGCAGTTCATTGTCCTCTCCCAAAGGATAATATGACTAACTATTCTGTGTAAGTGCTATTTATATCTTTTATTAAACACCTGAGCTTAATTAGCCATAGTTCTGAACATTCTCCTTTTATTAGCCTGAGCTTACACTAACAAGAGCAGTGCACTAGCTACATAAATCTCTAAAGCTCTGAATGGGTATTATACCATAACCTCTCAGTGATGATTCAAGTTAGTACAATAACTTGAAACAAAATAGCAATGAAATAAATATTTATGCATAATGATACGTTACCAATGAGAAAACCATTGTAAACAGATTACCATGAAGCGATTACATTAATCTTTGACTGATAAATAATATGTATATGTTATTTTTCTATGTACAAAAATTTAATGCACGTGAATTTAGTTGACCTTACCTGGCTCATCAGTTCCCATTTCATTCCATTTATTAAGCAGTTCTTTCTGTTCACTCACAGGCCTCTGAAAAGCACACGAAAGTAACTCTTCTTTGAACAGAATGAGTAAAACCATGCCTATTTCAAACACATAAATTAATGTAACACTTTAAAAAGAGATTGCTCTAGCAACACAAATTTATTTTGCTTACAAATTATCCCTAGCTTGGCGGTGTATTTTACTGTAGAAAGTCCAAGTTATAGTTCAAGGCAAAAAGAAGCCCATTAAATAGTTTCATGTGTTTAGTAATGGATTTTAGACTAGTAGTCAGTTTCATATTACTGAAGATTTACTGCTCATTTCATAGAGCTTTTGGACTTTGTAATCAAATTCCTGTCCCTGGCACAGTCATGAAAAGCAAACACAGCTGCACCTCTTATCTCATATGATGAACCACAGAGATTCTGCTACTTATCATAGATATACAAGACAAAAAAAAGACCAAAACATTCTAACATGAGTCCCCAGTTCCATGATCTTTAAAATTAAAGCCTCTAAATTAAAAAATAAATAAAAAAATCAAAACCACAAAACAGAATGAATGACAAACAAAATTAGCAATGTAACAGTACCTCCCTCTCCCAAGTACCAGTTCAACTATAGCTTTCTCCAGCACACGAAGTATCTTTATACAGTGTACAGGCTATGCAGCTAGAAGTTACACAGCTGAGACTGCACACAAAAATGCTCTATAAAAAGCAATGAATGGAGCAATAAGCTTTCCAACATACTGCTCCCTCAGGAGGCTAAATACTGCAGCGGCAAAGAGGAAGCCTATAGACTTCACCTTGTCTCAAGTGGAGCTGATGCATACATTGCCACTATCCCTGAAAATTATTCTGCATGTTATATTAACATATAACCATGTATAAAATGAGCATTACAAGTGTGCAAAACAAGGCTTACATTTCCAAAAAAACTCAGTTTGGCAATAGAAAGTTAATAATACATTACCTTCTGGGCTAGTGGAATACTGAGTTCTGTGCACATGCTGTTTAGACTTTTCAGAATTCGCTTCTCCCAGCTTGCCTAAAACACACAACAAAATTACATTACATGGAATTTCTTTTTCCTCCAATTGCATTCATCATGTAATAACAAGCAGCTTTCAAAAATCATATATAAGAAAGGATAGGAAGAGTCACTGACTGACATCTGCAAAAACATTAAGGGAATATTTACATGCTTGTTTAAATGGAAACAATAAGGCAAAGAGATTTCATCATTTACACCAAAATAAAGAACCAGAAAAATGAGTTGTTCACATTTCAGATCTCCAAACAGCATGTATTTCACAATTACTGAATTTTGACATATGCCTAATGATCAAGCTTCCTTATATATCAACATTCAATAAATTTTTCAGATTATTATAAGCAGGGCAATCAACTGTGTACAGACAATGCCTTTTCCACCTTGTGACCTGAAAAGGATGCAAGTCTTTCTCCACAAAAGGTAGCTTAGATGTTCTCAGAAGTTAAAAAAGGCAGAAATTTAGTGGTCTGCAATGCTCAAAAAGTAGTTCTCTAAAAAAGCAGGAAACCAGAAGCAGACAATGCTGCAGTAGCAAGCTGTCAGCTTAAAGAGCAATCAGCTTCTTCTGATCGTTGCATTAGACTTCGAACTTACCACATGGTGCCTAATCCGTGGATAATTCCTCTGAAGTTAAAGCCAACTACTATTGACTTCCTCATCAACTGACTCAGGATTTCACTTACGTGATCACAGCAGCACTGATGGGTTTTATATTTAATTTAGTTTTCTGTGGATGATGAGTCAGGCCCCAATCAAATGAATGCAAAGACTCCTCTTAATGTCATTTAGCTCTATTTATTATTTGTAATTTGCTCTAGACACAAATTCTACAACAGTTAACTACTGTCTAACCACATATTCCTCAAATTTTAAGTTCTGTCCAAAACAGGCAGCGGTTTATTAAACAGGAAGCAAACGAAGGGAAGAGCAGATGTTCAAAAGTTCTGCTAAAGAATAAAAAAATATATCTTGTCTATAATTTTATCATTTTAGCTTCCATTTACAAGATCCTCTCATGACTCTTCCATTGAACAAAATAGCTATCTTTGACCAGAAATTTCTTCTCAAAACCAAGTTATCCCTTCACCTCCTCCTGTATAAACAAAACAGATCTGAGTATTGAATGTAAGGAATGTTATAAAAATTATTGTATGAAAAATTTTTATAAAATTCTGCATAATTTTTTATCTAACTATATTATCATATTTAAATGCCATCCAAATGCTGCAGTTACACAATACCATGCCACAAACCAGTCATTCTTTCATGGACAGGTGTGTAGAGCACTTACAGTATCCTATTTGCTGAGCAGAGTGCTTTTGTTGCTGGAAGAAATAAGAAGTGAGAAGAGCACAAAGACTACTAAGCCATATAGGACAAGAAAAAGGAAACAAGGAGAGAACAGAGATGTTAATAGCAAGCTTAAAAACAAAAGAGAAATCATCAAGATCAAAATTAAGAAAGGAAAAAAAAAAGCATAGATATGCTCCAAGATATAAAAGCTACAGAAGAAGCAGAGAGGAGAAAGATGGCAGCTTTGTAAGACTGAGAACCAGCTCATTTCAAGAAGCGGTGGAGGTCAATACTCTCAGTGTAACTGACAACGACCAGATCAGACATTAACCCACTTATTGTGGTGGGGATGCAACATTTTAGGAATAAACCACTGCTGGATACTCAAACTGTGCCATAATTCAGCCTTCAACACTCTGCCCAGTACAAGATGTCCAAATAAAAGCAACCAAGTCAAAACAAAAGTGAGGGTTACACAGCATGGCCAAGCAAGATTTCCCAAGACAGCACAGTTACCTGTAGCAAATAGAAACACAATGCAGTATCCTCAACTGAAATGAAAGCCAGAAGCAGAGTTCACAAAGATATTTCCTTGATGGGAAAAATAAATTTTCCAAGATGATTCCTACAATTTTATAAAGAAATTTAAGACTAAGAAAACACATTGCTGGGATTGCTACGCTTGCAATGATAACCTTCAGTACAATGCTTGAGACTGAGGAAGGCAGTACTGCAATTTGCAAACAATTTCAAACATGCCAATTACAAATCAGATTTATCTTACCCTGTAGCAACTTACAAACCTTCACTGCAGTTAAATCAACCTGGGTGGTCAACAAATAAACTAAACACAAATACGTTACAACTGCATAAAACAGATAAGAGTAGTTACATTTTTTCCCACAATAATGAATCCTAAAATTCTTTCTTCTAGAAGACCAACAGAAATGCTTCTTTTAGAGTGTACCTAATAAGACCCATTCTGTGGGTAGAATTCAAGGTATCTGGTCACAGATTTCAATGGGTACGTTTTCTCTAATCAAAACCTGTAAATTTCAAAAAAGAAATATAGAACCAATGTCGGCAATGCTCTCACTCTGATGCTCATGAACTTGTCATTTGGCTGTCAGAAATACATGTTACTGAAGCTTCTTCAATAAGAGGCATAACTTAATTTAGGACACAGGAAACTAAATCAATACATGATCTAGAAGAGATCTGATTATTCCCTACTCCAACTTCTGTAACAAGAAACAGAAATTCTTGTAGGAATAGTAAAAATGTTATCAAATATCTTTTGACATTAATACTTTTCAGAGAAAGTAGCATTTTTCTTTACCAACTATTCAAGCACTCAAGTCTATTTCCTCAAAGAGATTTAGAAACTAGGATAGGTGAATTGACTGTTGAAGGAAGACATTTTAAGCAAACCTTCAATAGTCACAACATTAGAATTTAATATGCAGTATTGTCATTTTAATCTTTGTTGGAGTCCAGTAGTATCTTTCAAAAACGAAAGTAAACAATTTAGCAGTTCTTTGTCCTTAAAGGATTATTTAACTCTTCTAGGAGAAATCAGGATACGGATGGGAACATGTCTATTATACTTCAGAAAGTTCCTAGTACTCACACTCCTATTAGTATCAACTGCAAAGTTACTCATATTTAAAATAAGACTGGAGATTGCTCTAACTCATAACCATAAACCTACAGGTTAGAATACTTTTTTGACTGTGTGTCTCTTTAGCATGTACAACATGGGGAATCTGGTCTTAGCTGGGAAAAAACCTAACAGAACATCAGTAGCAAATATAACAATGTACTTCAAGGTAATCTTCTAATCATCTGTTGCTTACGTATGTTTTTTCTTCAAAATGCAAGACCTGAAAACAAGCAAAGAGGAACAAAGTACTGGGAGGAAAGGATTTGCTTTAGAGAAGCTCCAATTCAGCAAGATCTTCACAGATTTGGCTGGAAGCATGGAAATAAAAACTCTAATGAAGCAAGGGACAAACAGGTTAAAATACAGTTTATTATGGTTTTCTACCTTCCCAGAAGTCTCAAGTGCAGCTCACCAGAGAAAAATTTATCTTTAAGTCCCTATTTCAGGTAACAAGCAATGGAACAGCTGCCCAGGGAGGTGGCAGAGTCACCAACCCTGGAGGTATTTAAAAGACGTCTAGATGTGATGCTTAGAGACATGGCTTAGTGGTGGACTTGGTGGTGTTAGGTTAAGGGCTGGACTCTACGATCTTAAAGGTCTTTTCCAACCTCAATGATTCTGTGATGCTGCTCAAGTAGAACACACTTAATTTCCCTTAAGATTTCCTGAAGTAATATATCAGAACTCTCATTTTTGTGAAGGCACTCCAGTACTCTGGCTTTAAGAACAGCCCTGCTTTCAGGAAGGTACACTGTGTCACAAAAGATCATCCACAGTTGTGTTTCTGACTGCACAAATTTTAGAAAAAAACTAATTTTTTTTCATTGGAGAAAAATGTAGGAGTAATGGAACAAAACTTTGAAAAAGATCAAGCAAAACTAAGTATTATTATTTACTTTTATTATTTACTCAAACAAGGTGGATTCTCCAGAGTAAGTAGAGTGTCTCAGATGCCACTGAAGACAGCTAGTTAACTTGTTAACTTAACATTGCCAAGTGTTTGTTTTGCTCTCAGAGTTCACTGGAAAAGCTTTTGCTAGATTTAGGGCAATTCTACTGCAAACAGCAATGAAGAAATATAATGGAAAACATAAAAATAAAAGCAAAAAGAATTAAATAGAAGCATAAGAAGCTGAGTCCAGAGAGATTCTATGATTCTATGATTCTGTGATTCCCTTGAGTCCTATCATTGGTCACCAGAGAGGAGAGATCACCACCTGCTCCTCCTCCTTCCCTTGTGAGGAAGCAGCAAAGTGATCGATGCTAAAAGACAAATAAAGGGAAAAAAATCTACCTACAAATAAAATAAAACCAGTCTTCTACCTTTAAAACACTAGATTTCCAATATCTAATGGAAGAAAATCAGTACATTTCCACTTTTTTTTCTTCTCAAAAGGTATTAGCAACCTGTATATCTGCATTTTAGCTACTTCCAAATATTTTAAACAAACAACATCACTGAAAGACTAACTTTGTAAGCTTTTAACATTATTAGTCTTTAATCAGAAAGAGTAACAAACCAATACCTAGCTGTGATTCAACTGATCTGATCGTGATTGTTTTCCTACAGACTTATTACCTGGTGATAAATGTGTGTGCCTCCTGAAAATCAAATGCTTGCTCACAGATACCTCAGCGGTTTTAGAAAATATGTTCACTCCCTAACTGTGTAGTTATTACCTATTTCACAATTATCACTATTTATCAATATTTCTCTATGAAAAGGATTCATATACCTTTATGGAAGAGCTGTACTTCAAGAAAGGATTTGAAAGAGTATCTACAGATTTTGAACTGGGACAGAGCTAATTTTCTTCACAGTATTTGGCACAGTGCTGTGTTTTGGATTTGTGACCAAAACGGTGTTGATAACACACTATTTTCAGCTATTGCTGAAAAGTGTGTACATTACCTCTAGGCCTTTTTTTCCATTTCTCATGTTTTTTTCACCAGTGAGTAGGCTGGGAGTGCACAACAAGCTGGGAGGGGACAGAGCTGGGACAGCTGACCCCAGGGAGCAAAGTGATATTTCAGACTATACAACATCATGTTCTGAATAAAAAAGCTAAGAGAAAGAAGGAGGAAGTGGGGGACGTTTGGAGGTAGAGTGTTTGTCTGCACAAATAATTGCTATGCATGATGAAGCCCTGCCTTCCCAGAGATGGCCCTGCTGATGGGAAGTGAATGAATGCCTATTTTTGCTTTCCTGGCATGTGCAGCTTTTACTTTACCTATTAAACTGTCTTTATCTGTCTTCATCCCAAGTTTTCTCATTTTTGCCCTTCTTATTCTCTCCCCAATTCCACTGGGAGGGAGGGAGAGAGCAGCTGAGCTGCCTGCCAGGGTTAACCCACTCCAGAGGGTATGGATGCCTAATACTTTTTGACACAGGACTATGAAATTTTAAGACTAGCAAAGACACAACTTTTCCTACTCTTTCCTAGAAACAGTCCTTTCTGCCTAAAAATGTTCAATACTGTAAGTGTTGTATACGTTTTATAAACTAATAACGAATTAAACTGGTTCAGACAAACATACACATAGAGAGACCTCCGTGATTTTCACATTAGTAAACTGATAAGAGTTATTCTTTTCAGGCAGTAAATTGTGGCATTATATTTCACACCACAGAAAAAAAAAATTATTTAATACAATTTCGTCCCCAAATGCTAAAGACTGAAACCCAGGACAGCAAGATAAGATTTACTGGAATAAGCAACAACATGATTGAAAAAGCAACAAAATTTACTGAATACATCATAAAAGAATACTGCAATATATTCCTAGGCACAGCTGAGTTAAATACAATTCCATCCCTACCTCAGATACTTTGGTTAACTCATATTCTTAAAGCTTTTTTTTTTACATTTCTATGTATATTTATTTCAAATGGCATATATTGTTGAAAAACAAAATCAACAAAGCAAAAACATTTTTTCCCAACACAAAAAATCCTCATTTAATCATTCATAGTCAGTTTCTCTTATTCTCCTTCAATATGCCTTAAGCTCCTTAGCTATATATTTATATTATCTATTATTATTTATATTTATATATCCTTCTTTCACATTTCTAAGTACTAAATGCATCTATTCTTTCTGAAGATCTCACTGTCTCTGCAGGTTGCTGTCTTGTGTTGCGGAACTGCCTACCCGTGTCTCTTCAACATAGTTTTTTGTAACCCTAAGTGAAATGACCTATAGCTACACTTTTGCTTCTTCCCAACAAAATCAAATTCTCCTCCTTGACATATTTCACATTGTCTCTAATTTACAATATTCACCTACCTGCCACTATATCCTACTTCTTCCACATCTGGACAATTACTCGAGCACTTTTTGTAGGTTGCATGTTTTTTACTTTTCGTATGTTTTGTATGTCTGTATGCAATTAAAAATTTGTGGTTTTCCTAAGGTATAAAACCTAGAAACTGTACAACAACATTATTCAGAGTAAATCTCAAGCAGTCTAATATGAATGGTAAAATTGATAACAACCAACCTGTGCTTTCCTCATATAAGCTAATGGTTCTTTCATATGCTCAGGTGGTGCTGCAGGATGACAGGGCGAAGGAAACCTTAAAGAAAGTATTGTATATTTTAAACGTTCAGATTTTTATTTTGCTTAATTAATCCTGTATTTGTAACCCTGCATTTGTAAATGTAAGCATAACTTCTTTCATAATAGCACTAGTAAAACCACTGTGGATGCTGATGAAAATTAAAGCATTATTTTTTCCACATTCTTTCCTATGGACACAAACAAAATAAAGATTAATAACATTTCAACACAAGTTCTTATTATGTTAAAAACAATACTACCTCTTAATTTCACATATTTGTAAAATAAATTAAAATAATTCTATGAACAAATTGGGCATTTCAAAAGAGTACCCTCTTCATATCATGTCATCTTTATGACTGCCTGGAACTGTTACTATCCAGGATATTATATTTTTTCAAGAGACAATCTATTTTTTGGAGGATTTCCTCTTAAAAATCAACAGTGAACATCATGAAATCATAGTATTCTTCATTAATTTCAATTTTCCGGGGCTAATTTCATTTTTTTGCAGCTTATGTCAGTGAACTCAAAGAAGGCATAAGCCTTAGTCCAAAACACAGGTAAATATTTTTCCCTTGAAAGATACAATGAAGATGAATCCTTACTAATGGATACATTTACAAGTATTCCTCTGAATCGAGTCCCTCATAATGCTAAGACAGATTGTTCAGAACTGGTAACTCCAATAAGCTCAACTAAATTAGTACAAATACATTTGCATACACATATTATATAGTTAGATTTATGAATCTAACTGTTTATGAATCTATCTGTTATGAAATTCACCTTTCCAGCTTGACAGAATGTAAAGACAACTTATGCTTCCCAGAATTCCAATCCAAAGTTTGCTGAAGAATAACAAAAAGGGAATTTAACAAATTTCAGTGTGTTTATAATCATGTCTCAAGCATGATGAGCACTGATCTGGTAGTAGAGATTCAATCTTTAAGATTCTTCTTAATTATTAACACAATAAGTACGTGCAATGCTATCATAAACATATGAAAATAATTAAAATTTGCAGCAACTACCTCAGCTACACAAGAATTATACTATGACTGTACCTTTGCAAGAATTATACTATGACTATTTGTAACTTTGGAAACAGCAAAGAAATACTAAACTAACAGAAAAATTTTGTGGTATTTGTTTCACTCATTCGCTAAAATGTACTTGAGCCCAATAGTTTCACTAGGATGAAAAAAAAATAATGGCACTTTAAAAACAGAAATGAAGCAGGTACCCTTGGTATTATAAATCTTGCAGACAACAGTAACACATCACACACTAATACATACAAATGAAGCAAAAGTAAACCATGTGAGGAGAACTTATTACACGAAAATACTAAAGAAACTCACACATTGAGTTCACTATAAACAGCATTCTGAAGCTTCTTTTCCCAACCTGTTGAAATAAAAAATATCCATAAGCCAACTTTAATACTATCGGAACATGAATCAGAGGTTGCTTTGCAGTCATTAGAGTTTTCTCTCTTGTCTCAATTCATGTCTACCTACCAGACAGGCAGGAAGAGATGAAGAAACCTTATCTAATTAAGATAGGAAAAAATGCAAGTTGCGACCTCTTTAAAGGTTGAATATCTTTTATCTCCATCTACTGATCAAATAATTACAATACAATTTTGGTTAAATGATTATATGCTACTTTTTCAAAGCCATCTTATTATTAAAACATCTACAAATATCACTTATCATCAAATCTTTACATTACAGTTACGCAGCCTACAACTTCCAATGGAAACTGGAAATTCAACGAAGGGTAAAACTTTCAAGGGTACCACCATGAATGCTAATTTCCATTTCCAGAAGTGACTGAACTCTTGTATCATTCAGAACTTTTAAAAAAATTACCAGTACCTTATAAAACGATCAAAACATTTCATTGCATAAAGTGTTTTTCAAAATGCTGCTGGAATACAAGAACTTTTTTCCTTTTTAATACTCTCCAGCTTGTTTAATAATCTGGAATCAGTGAATGTCTGCTTCTGGCTACTATCAGCAACAAGATACCAAGCTACGTAAACTACTATTTTCACTATGTCTGTCACGTGTTCTTACGTAGATCTATACTATTCACAAATGTATCAACGAAGTATTACAAACCTGATGTCTTCAGAAATTCCTTAATATCTTCTTTCAGTGATTCCAATTTAATTTCCGGTTTGTGTAGGCTAACCTAATATGAAAAAGAAATAATAAATAAGCATCAAGCATCCAAGTAAGTTGCATATTTTAAGTTACGAAATAAGAAACATGATTAAACACAAAGCAAACTGCTTCGTACTAATTTAACAAAGGTACGATAATGGCAGCCAAAAAGATCAGCTAACTTTTTCCTCACTTGATGTCTTTGCTTTTATCTCAGTGCTAAAACCTGAGGAAGGAGAGAGAAGGGGAGAAAGGGAGTATGCAGTGATATATATGCTTAATAATCTGAGCAAGTACCCCACATAGCTAGCATAAATGCTCAACACCACACATCAAAGGCCTGAGCACAAGATACACACGTAAATAATTGTATTCTACATGAAAAAATCAAACTGAAAATGTTCTATAACTTCTCACTTGACCTCCCACAGTTCAGCTCTTTCAGATAAGAAATGTAATCTTCAGACTTCAGATAAAAACTGTGGACCCAACATTGCCCACTGCAGCTGTGACTACTGCGTACATAGAGCCTCTTGTAATGAAATGCACTTGACACAGACAATTTGGCACCAACCAGCCTTATAACCATACCACGACACAACCACACAGATGGTGTGGCAGATCTTTCAGCAACAGCAGGAGCAGTTGCTATAACACCTCCTTCTTCTTCTATAGCTAGACCAAGAGGAAAAAACAAATAGACCACAAAGGTCCAAAAGGCCAAGAATTATAAACTCGGGAGTTTCTGTGAAACAACTCCTATTACATATTTTCCTAAACATGCAATGTGGCAAAAGCTGATCAATATCAGAAAGTAAAGCTAGAGGTTTAGAAAAGAATAGCAACTCTGGCTCCTAACTTGAAATCAACACTGGGAGATCTGTGCACAACTTACTTCATTGCCATGACAGCTCAAGGCATATGTTAGAAGCATATGGCCACATCATCTACCTAGAAATGTGAGATATCTCTTACCAAAAGCTACTCAGCAATATGCTGTAGGCATATCGTCGGCTGATTCTATTGCAGCAAGTTATGCTGCTATCAAAAATAAACTTTCACCAGCTTGTACAGTTTGCCAGCCCTAAAAACACTGTTGACAGCATGGCCTGCTTTAGGTCCGTCACACACAACTGAAAAACTACACAATCCTAACATTTACCTCACAGTTTATACACGGAAGATGGTATTTGCTGTGCTGAACAGCTTGAAGAAAAAGTAGAATTTTAAGGAAATCTTTCAATTTTCCCTAGTTGAAAGGAGAAATGGCCAATAATGCAAAGAATGATAGAATCAGATTACCATTACAGATAAGGAAGGCTTTTATATCTGGTTTATTAACTGCAATACCAAAGAGACTGTAAGCACACTTCTGAGAAAGAAAGGTGACCATAAGCACAAAACATAAGGTGCGGCAAGCTGCGTGACGCTCATGTCAAATGACAAATGTATTCTGTCCAGCACAACTCTAAACGCTGGCAAAGGATGGTAGCTAAGGGCAGGGAAACAAAGATTTTCATGGGAGTTCTTGGGCAGCTCACAAAACACCCTTTTAAGCAACAGCCTCAAGCAGTACTTTATGAAGGAATCCTTCTGAATCTAGATTGATGGGAAGTCCTACATCCACTTTGGACTGATGGATGTCAGGCTGAGATTTTTTTTTTCTGCTTCAAGGCAGTGGGGTTGTACCTCTCTTGTACGAATTTTAAATAAAGTAACATACACCAAATTGGGCAGATTGTGCCTCACTGTTCATCAGAAGCTTTTGTTCACACTTTTGTAAATGTTGGACTTTTTTGTCTGGGTTTAAACATGGACAATTTTAATTCCAAGGTTCACAGGGCACTTACCTTTGAAGCCTGGTACACATGCTAAAGAACCCTTACAAATACAACTCATTGACAGATGAAGAATCACAACAATAAAAAAAAGCTTTACAATCTAGTAAAAAGTAGGTTCATTGTCTTAACACTGTAAACAGTGCAAGAAGTGACAAAAGTACAATCCAAATAGCATTTTGGTTCTCTGCTGTTCAATCATCTAAAGTTTGTGAGCTCTTGGCTCATTAAGGAAGGTCTGACCCTCATATTGATGGGCATTTTTTTGTGGTTTCCCCATTAGAGGGGATAAAGGAGCTCAGTCCACACAGATGACTGCCCCATTTACTCTACCAGGCCAAAAGATGAAACAGAGGACTTTCTTGTAAACCGCTGTTCCCAAGAGAGCCTGGTCCCCAGCTGCAGTTAAAAAAAAATAATGACTCTTTTGTATGCAGACAGACAGCAGTCGAAAAGGAAGTGGGAGAGCACTTCGGGGAAAATTTTCTCCAAGGACTACATTACTGCATCAACCTCCACCAGTTCTCTTCACCTCTTCATGTCTACTTATTCAGTCAAGCTCTATCTCACTATTCCTAGCCCTGCTGCAGCAAATATTCCTATGCTAATCTTAAATTCATCAAAACTTTTATTTTCAGTCTCCTTCTTGTAGCCTTCTTCTCTTGACTGCAAAATCCCCCACTGCGACAAATTTTCCTACAAGAAACACGAAAATTCCCCTCCAAATTATGGGGGCACTTCTGTCCCCAGTTCTTGACATTTCAGGATGCAATTGCAAAACCCTCCTCCCATTTCCACTTTTCCTTTTGTTTACTTCAGGATTAAGATTGATACATTCCTATAGTGCTGAGAGCTACAGAGCTACAGTTACTGTTAAGGACTCACTGCATACCAGAATGCTGATCAGTTTTCAGATCAGAAATTAGATACATAAAAGGTGAGAATGTGGTCCTGCTAATGGCTGCAGCCAGTTCTAACACAGAAGAACATGCCCTAGCTCTGTATAATATAACCAAAGAAGAAAATACTTATTTCCGTGGGTGAAAGGAAATCCCATCAGAATTGCTTTGTTGCAACTTAACAGAATGGTACAACAGTGGAATTCATATGGGTGTTCATGGGAACTAAATTGAGAAGTCAAGGAGACTTAGCAGAGCTGATGTTCCAAAATTACTAGAGCAGGTGTCTCCCATACTTTTATTTTCCCTTTGGACTAATTGACCTAACTTATTTCCGTGTTGTACTATGCTGTAAAATACATTTCGGCATTTATATTTTAGGTTGGGTTTGTTTGTTTTAAACAATGTATTGCCTAAGTCTCCTTTGCATTTTCATCCCTTATGACTTTTTGGTAGAATTAAAAATACGTTGAAAAAATTCTATTTTTATAAAAAGCATTACTATGATTTACACAGATAAAAATGCCCGGCTAAGGTTTATTGGGGGAAAAAACCACCTTGATGAGACTTGGACTGATGAATTTAATTAATTTCCTGCATGATCAAAATGCCACATGCTCACACACACACACAGGTAGAACTACAGACTCTCCAATTTCAATAAACATATCTTGATGAAAGGGTATCTTCCTCTTTAACCAAAAAAAAAACCCCAAACAAAGAAACAAAAAAAACCCCTGGTGCTACAAGGAGGCCATCACAAACAGGGTAAAGGAGAATGAGGAATATAGGGGAACAATATATGAAGGCAAAGAGTGTCAGTCAGACCAGGGAAGAAGTCATGCCATTCAGAGGCTCAGTCAGGCCAACACAGAGTCCTGAAAGGAGACAGGGATGAGCGCAGCATATTTCAACAAGCAATAATAAATTATTTTTTAAAAAAGTTATTGTATACTGGTTTCTTTTTCTGTGTAACAGCTATTGTGCATATTCTTGCGGATAGGGCACTGGGGCTCAGGCGTTGGGTATCCACTTTCATCTACAGTCTTGATCATCTTCTGGCAAATCAAGAAGCAACTGACTATTAGACAGTCTTTCATAAAACAAGCTATCACTACCGCATTTCTTGTCACCCTCTTGACCTTCAGCTGTACAGTAGATAGTTTTGAGACTTTCTAAATTTTGCCAAACCTTCTGAAAAGTGGCTAAGGCAGAACTATCAATCCTTTGTGCACATTTTCTTTGCCTTTGATTTTGGCAAGGTATCCTGCTGGGCAGTCACCATCCTAAGTGATACTGTAAACACACTAAACTTTCTGTGCTCGGATACCAGGATGGAAGAAAGTCCAGAAATTCAATATTGATCTGTCTGAAAGCAAGCAAAAGGATAGCACAGGATTAGGTAAAAAAAGTTGGTGGGTGAACTAATTTGATTTGTAGAGCATCTGAACACAGAGACAAATCTTTTTGCAAATCAGCATCTTTTGAATTTTTTGGATTGCTTTGAAAATCCAACAATTTGGAAATGACATTCAGTCATCATGACTGGAGCAGCACTGACCACGCAAGAGGAGAGATGAACCACCAAGGCGCAGCATACTAAGTACAGGAAAACAGTTCACGGGCCAGCAACGAACTACAAGGAGGAGACTTGACAGAACAAAGTGTTCCAGCAGAACTTCTGTGTTAAACTATTTCTTTTCTCAGCAAGAATAAACACTGCAGAGAAGTGATCCAACTACACTGAAATACGGAACTGCATCAGGTGAACATGTATTTTTATCCTGTTGCAAACAGTTCTGCAAATAACCTTACACTAAGTATTTTTACAAGCTATCCGTCATAATTTCTCTTCAAAGCCTTTTTGGTTTAGATAAGTACGTGAACTATCAGAGCACTTATTACTGCTCATTATGATTTTGCACAAGTGCACAATGTTTTATTGCTATTATTTCCCAAATTACAACAAAGCACACTGTCCTCAAATATAGTAAAATTTTAGCAGGAGTAAATTCAATGAAAGCTAATAAATATTCACCATTTCTCACACACTCCATTGTGCCATAATGAGATCTTATCAGGATCAAGCCGACTTGTTATAAAACATTTCAATTACAACCACAAGAACATCCACATAAACTCTCTCTAAACACTTGAAATCCTGCAAATTTAAGGGAGTGATTTTGGTCTACATGTTTCTGTAACAGAAAGAGGAATCATTCTGAGCATAACTAAGCAAATTTCAGTAACTATAGAACCCGATTACATTGACCATTTATCAACCCTTCTACAATTCTACAGTAATTACAGCAAAGGAAAAAGTAAAAATAACCTGAGAGTTGCACCAGAGAGCTTCAGTTTGCCTCATACAGGAATAAGCAGCTTCAAGTGTTATGTTCTCCCACAAGATACACAGAATACATTTTTAATAATATAATTTTGATGTTTTAATAAATCTTCTTGGGTTTATTTGAATTTAAAATTATTGCCACAAATAAAATACACACTTGCAAGGTAACGCCTGTAATCTACATTACTAAAAAGAACCTACAAATCAAGCCTGCATTGCTCCTTAACTCTATAATCCATTCAACGTATTCACAACTGCATTCAATTTAAAAGGCACTGCACTGCAAATGTGACTGCTGAACCATTTAAACCAAAGTACAAGCTTCATCAGGAGAGCATAGTAAGCTCTTTGTTAAATGCAATGCACGAAAAGGAATCATTAATTATCTATGATGACTCATGAGCCTACATTATTTGCAGTTTCATTTAATAAATGCTACATTTCACAGAAACATTCTCCTTCTAATTTGATCCTTTACTTACGCAGGGACCAGTATCAATTTCCTTTTTTAACTCTTGGAGAAAAATATCATTAAAATAATTTCCTCAGATTTCTTGCAAACCATTCCACATAAATCAAAGATGTCTACCTGTATGCCCTGGAGAAGCACAGAGTCAGACAACACCCCAGGTACAATATTCCCAGCATTCCCAAAGCAAGCTCCTTTCCTTCTTTACCCCATTTGAAGTCTTCTGAAGACCCTGAATTCTCACTTCGATTAATATTTCCTTTAAACCTTTCTGGTACTACTAGTCCCAGGTCTGTTCAAAGAGTGATGGCAGAGTCCTCTTCTCTGGACCATCATTCCGACCATGACATACCCCAGCCTATCTCCCCTCCACACTATGTCCGTACCTTCAGGTATCTCCTAAAATGTTTTCACTCTCCCAAACTTAACAGTCAGTTGTTAGATTGGGGTGGGATGAGATGTCAGGCCTGACTTTTACAATCAAGTTACCACTTTCAGCTTACTTTGACAGCCAGTATCCTGTTTTTCTACAAGTTCTGCTTAAAGTTCTCCCACTACAGACACAGCTATAAGAAACAAATCTGAGAATATCCACACAGGAAATGCCTGGAGGGATTGTTAGTATTTTGAGTCTGTTTTTTCAATTTAAAACAATTTATCTTCCACTTTATTTTCACCTCCTGTTTCAGAAAAGTTATTATAAACTACTTAAGTTTTGGGTTGGTTGGTTGTTGGTGGTGTTTTTTTTTTAATTTTACTTGTTATTTGCCTCTAGCTACCTGATGTCCCAGGCAACTCAGAGTCAGACTGATTTCTATTAGAGGTTTGGAGAGGACAAAAATTAAGATTGATTAATCATAATTAAGATAGCTGGGCTTATTTCAAACATGATGAAAATGAAAAATTCTGAACTGTCTGCAAATGCAAATGTGCTAAAAAGGCATAAACTTTTTCATGACTCTGGACTGTTTCATTTTTATCGTCAGTTCACTGACAAAGATTTTCCCTAAAACAAAATTTTAGCAAGATTTCACAAAAACATTATTTTCAAACTGCATTTTTTGATTGAAGATGTTAGTGTCTCAGTTTTTCCAGCCACCTCCATTACCTTAAAAGCTTTCACATTTCATAAAACGAAGAGAAAAAAATAAACCAATCTGGTTACAAACTCACACAGAGAAAGCTGCGCCCAAGAAACTGATATCAGGTCTCCTCCAATACCCCAGCAGCAATTCCACCTGTTGAAAAGCTGCTGTTTAATATTTTGTCTCTTTGTAACTGCTACTCTTTCCTTTCAAAGACACTACAAAATATGCTCAGAAGAAATGCCAAAGCAAATTACAGGCACATTTATACTCTTCCCTGCATTAATCATAGAATCATAGAACGATCTGGGTTGGAAGGGACCAGTTCCAACCCTTCTGCCATGCACAGGGACACCTCCGACTGGATCAGGTTGCTCAAAGCCCCATCCAACCAACCTGGCCTTAAACACCTCCACGGATGGGGCATCCATGACTTCCCTGGGAAACCTGCGCCAGTGCCTCGTCACTCTCACAGTAGAAAATTTCTTCCTAGTATCTAATCTAAATCTACCCTCCTTCAGCTTGAAACTGTTATTCTTTGTTAACTGCAGGCACTTTATCAGCACACCAAAACTCTATCTAATTAACATTTATGTTCCAAATCATCACTAACAAGCGTATGACTCTACCTCTACAACAGTCCTCGGGCAAAAATGTCATTATCCTGGCATCCCCAGAGCTAAAGCTGTGACAGCAAATCATGTGGTGCCCATGACAAACATTTCAGAGACTGCATATCAGAGTCCTTGACCCCCAGCTCAGGCTCTCAGTGACAGCCAAGCGTAGCACTGCCATGATCCATTCATAACCACAGAACTACTCTATCAGTTCTCACAAATAATGTCAGGATATTGTGTTGTCCCCATTAACTCATGAAAGAAACTGTTCATTTTGATCTCTCCTTCCTAGGCATTAAAAGAAGAGATGAATTTACAAAACAGTACACGACCTCTTAAGTATTTGAGGCAATACTATAACAGACCTTATGATCCATCTTGACTCTCATGTTTCCAGACAGTAAATACTTCTAAGAAACAAGTATCAGCAATCTCATTTTCTACACTGACAGATAAAGAGCAATCTTTTTAAAGGTAAAGTACAACTCTAGTATAAATATATAAAGCAATAAGTAAGTTTTATTATGATGCACTGCCTCAAAAGATTTCTCAATATACTGTATATCTCCCCCAAAATAGCTTAAAATTGTCTAAAAAGGGACCACCTCTAAATCAATGTTGCAATCAGTGCAGATGAAACATTGTTCAGAAACTGTTAACAAGCAGACAAAACCCCCACCTACTGATAAACTGGAGTTGAGGAGTGATGCGTACAAATAGCAAAGATTACATATTTGATAATGCAATTTCAGAAATGCTCCATTGTAATGGGAGGGAAATGAAGCAATAATTTAATACAGAGAGTGGCAAAATTCAGAAAGCTTCAGAATTCTGCACATCTGTTAAGGGATGGACAAAAATAAGGAATTCACTGATAGGGTCTTTGCAACTGTGTAGTACAGCAGTAATATGTGCAGTAATATGCCTATACAAGCATTAGAAATAAAAGAAGTCTGTAATGTACATGAAAGAACACAAATGCATGCAAGGTCAATTAAAAAAAAATCAAGATCAAGGAGAACATACACATTTCTGGCAAAAATTGTGTAGCTTAAATTAATAGAGACAAAGGTACAAGTTCCAAAAGGCAACTCTTTACATTGAGAAATCCTCTAGCTGATGTATCTAAAAGTTTTCCAGTATTGCAGATCACTGCACTGAACTACAGCCGATTTCATCTTCTATTACAAACTCGTCAAACGCCTACTCTAAGAATCAACCTGATACTTCTTGCTCTGTTTCTTTTCTTCCCCCTTAGCATTTCTTATGACTAGAATAGTCTTCTGACCTATATATACACTTTTTTCCTTCCCCAAGAAATTTGTAAAACAGTGTTCTGCGAAGCTATCATGACAGATTCGGCTGTGGTAATTACACTGTGTTTTATTTATATTACAGGTTACCTTTATGATTTGATTATGCAGAGCTTCTGCTTGTATTGAGTAAATTGATAAGCTATAGAGTCAAGGAGGGATTTAGGCATTTAGCTGCCCTTTCAGACATCAAACACCACCGTGGAAAGGTACTGCTAAGGGCCTCAGGGTGTCCATCTGTACAAAATTGCTGTATATCAGCAGCACTGAAATACCCTGCCAAGTCCTGAGGACCCTGAGCTCCCTCATGTTTTACAACAAACACATGAAGTAACAAATGACTGTGAAATCAGGCCTGACGGGAGATGGAGACAAAAGAATGAATGTAGAGGTGAGTACATACAGGTTTTATTGTAATTAGTAAAGGAGTTGTTAAAAGAGAGTCTTGTTCTGAAATCCCATCTCTTCCTTTATCGAAGACAAGGTCTTGCATTTGACTCTCGTAACCTCATGTCAGGCCATCTATCTGGGATGCTGAATTCCCCAACACTTACCAGAGCCCAACACTTGTATTGTTCTATAATTCCAGCCCCCTTCAAATCATGCACATTTGCTTACTCACATATTTAGAGAACAGTCAAAGCAAATATATATATATTTAAAATACCATTTAGAAAGCAAACCAGCAGATGTTTCAAAAGAAGGAAAAAGGCGAGGGGGGGAAGGACCCACAGTGATGTCAGTTGCAGAGAGCTTTAGGGACATTCCAAGGAAATAATCATGTTTCATTTAAAAACCCAACAAAACTAAGGCAAGTAATGGACATTCTATCCGCCCCCCAAAATAATAATCTGTTTAAGCACTACTTGCAAAAAAAAAAAAAAGTAAACACAAAGATTTCATAAAACCCAACCCAAAATATTTCAGTAACACACAGGAATCGTTATAGCACCACTACAATGTTATCATGGTCATGAAAATTGACAGTATCTTAACCTGAAACAGCCTAAATGAAGTTCAGCTGAAATATGAAAATCTGGTTTCAAGTGCAGATAAATTACTAAATATAAAAAAACAACTGTTTTCCCAGATTAAAAGAAATGTACTTTATTGTGCGTTTTTCATCTATTTTCATTTCCTTTAATCAAATCCTGATTTTCTCAGGGGCACTCTGGAGGAGGAAGGGAGAAGGGGGGAACATGTAAAGCTTTCCAAATTACAGATTAAAAGACAAAGCGATTCATTTTTAGGAACTACTTGAAGCATTGAGATTTTAAGAGGATATTCTTCATATTCCCTGCGAAATCACTCATTCCCAAGGGGAGGAATGAAACCAACCAGACTGCTCTTCAGCCCCGTCGAGGAGGGAAGGAAGAGAGAGCGAGAGGTGAGACAAGGGAGGGAGGGTCGGAGGGGAGATGAGGGAGGAGAGAGAGGGACGGGAGGGAAGCGAGAGAGAGGGACGGAAGCAAGAGAGAGAGGGACGGAAGCAAAAGAGACAGGGACGGGAGGGGGGAAGAGAGACAGGGAAGGGAGGGGGGAAGAGAGACAGGGAAGGGAGGGGGGAAGAGAGACAGGGAAGGGAGGGGGGATGAGAGACAGGGAAGGGAGGGGGGTGAGAGACAGGGAAGGGAGGGAAGGAGGAGAGAAAGAGAGGGAAGGAAGGGAAGAGAGGGGAAGGAGGGTGGAGAGGGGAAGGAGGAGAGGGAAGAGAGGGGAAGGAGGGAAGAGAGGGGAAGGAGGAGAGGGAAGAGAGGGGAAGGAGGGAAGAGAGGGGAAGGAGGGAAGAGAGGGGAAGGAGGGAAGAGAGGGGAAGGAGGGAAGAGAGGGGAAGGAGGGAAGAGAGGGGAAGGAGAGTGGACAGGAAAGGAAGGGAGGGCGGAGAGAAGAAAAAGAGAGAGACAGACAGACAGACAGAGAGAGAGAGGGAGAGGGAGGGAGAGGGAGAGGGAGAGGGAGAGGGAGAGGGAGAGGGAGGGGGGAGAGGGAGAGCCTGCGGACCCCTTGCCCCGGCAGAGGCCTCCCGAGCCGGGCCGGGGGCGGCGGCCGGGAACAAAGCACCGGGGAGAGGAAAAGGAGGTGGGCCGGCGGGCACAGCGCCAGGTCGGGGCTCACCCGGGCCTGTCGCTCCAGCTGGGAGTGGAGGCTGGAGCCCTTCAGGCGCTGCACGATCCGCGCTATGGTGAGGGAGAGCCCGCTGTCCGGATCCAGCATCGCGGCGCCGCTAGCCGGGCCACTTTCGCCGCCGCACCCGCCCTGTCCCCGCGTTACCAGGCAGCGGCGGCGCGGGGCGGTGCAGCGGCTGCGTCCGGGCGGGACGCGGCGCCCGACAGAGAGGTTCCGCTTCGAGCGCTGCACGATGCGGGGCGGTCCCGCGCCCAGCTCAGTCCGGGAGCCCCCCCCGCGCTGTCTCCGGTGTCGCTTCTCCCTGGGCAGCTGACAGGCTGCGCGCAGTTCGGGCTGCGTGGGGATTGCCGAAAGCTCTGGTGAAAACTGCACCCGCTGCACTGTTTCATAGAATCATGGAATCACAGAATGGTTTGAGTTGGAAGGGGCCTTAAAGCCCATCCAGTTCCAGCCCCTGCCATGGGCAGGGACACCTCCTACCAGACCAGGTTGTTCAAGGTCCCATCCAGCCTGGCCTTGAACATTTCCAGACAGGGACATCCACAGCTTCCCTTGGAACCTGTGCCAGTGCCTCACCACCCTCATCGTGAAGAATTTCTTCCTAATATTCAATCTAAATCTTCCCCTTTACCATTTAAAGCCATTTCCCCTTGTACTATCACTCCATGCCTTTGTAAGAAGTCCCTCTCCAGCTTTTTTGTAGCCCCCTTTTAAGTACTGGAAGGATGCTTTTAGTCTACTCAGAGTCTTCTCCAGGTTGAACAATCCCAGCTCTTTCAGCCTGTCCTCAGTTTCCTAAATAAACATTTACAAAGTATCGTTGCGATAGAATGGAAGTGGGAATTAAGCACAAGAAACATTTATGTGGGTCTTGGCCTGAGTGCCAGCAGCTGGTGCGGGAGCCATCCATGAGCCCATCCTGCTCACTGTGCCCTGCAATTCCATGGAGCTGGCGGAGAACAGTGGCCTCATCCCCAGCCCTGCATGGCAGCCTCAGCCCCACGCGTGTGTCCAGCCACTCTCGTGTGTCCAGCCACTCCTGGCAGTGCAGGTTTGGGATAGCAGCCGGTGAAGGCACTGGTAGCTGCTGCTGCTTACCAGCTGCCAGGCCCAGTGGGCTACAACCAGCTATGGGCATACAAGGTCTGTCCCCATAATAGTATCTTACATAGTCATTACTTAAGGCTTAATTAACCTGTCTGGTTTTGTCTTGAAGGGGACTGAGCTCTCTCTTACAGTCAGCTATTACTGAGCTGCTGCAATCAGTAGCTCCAGGACAACATCTTCTGGAATTTCTTCTCAACTGGAGCTGACAGTGAAAGGGCTTCAAACCCATTTCAGTACAGTCAGGAAGATTAGCTTAAAACCATCTGTAGCTGCTGTTTAAGTGGCTTTGTGCTAGTATGAGGTAGTGGGATTCATATAATTAAAGTTTGAGAGGCAGTTTAAAAAGCTCCTTTTTATGGCCTGAGGTATCATAACCAGATGGTGTGAGCAGCACATTCAGCCCCAAGGCTCATTTCTTTATGCTTCTTCAGGAGTACTAGTTGACCTGTACTCAGCTGAAATTTTATTGTGCTCTTGAATATTTTACCCCTGTTTGCTCAGCATGGTGAGGTATTAATTCAAGCGTGGTACCAGGAGTGGACACAGCTCTCGTTTGAGCAGAGCAGCTGGGTGGCACTATGTACACCTCACTGGGTGATGTAAATGTAAGGAACTTGAATCCATTTAGTCTTTCTGGGGAAATTTGTTCCTATGTGCATCAGTAATAGGACCGTGTGATCAAATTCTCACTTAACAAACTAATTTACTAAGTGTGAATACTAATATTGAAAATCCAGGAATAATTAATGGATAAGCTAAAGGAGTTCAAGAAGGTAACATGGTAAAAGGGATCATTGACCTCCAAAGCCAACGCCAGATTGGATGAGGCTTTGAGCAACCTGATGTAGTGGAAGGTGTACCTGTCCAGGGCAGGGGACTTGGAACCAGATAATATTTAAAGTCCCTTCTGACCCAAACCATTCTATGATTCTAGGATTAATATCCACCCATTTTCAGCTCTGAGGATGGCCATAAGTCTGTATAACTTTTTATTTGCCATCAGTAGCACAGGTGTGAGGAAAGTGAGATAAATATCATCAGTTACCTTGCTAGAAAAAGCAACTAGATCCACTACGTATAAAAATGCACCTGAAGTCATCTGTCTGCAACCTCTTTTGACTAACCTGTGAGCATTTCTAGATAAAATGAAGTTGAAAGAAGAATAGTAATAGAAGATAAAAGATAGAAGTTCCTTGACCAGCTGTAGAAGACCTGAAAAGATTTCTTATGCTAAATCCAAAAACTGAGAAGAGCTCATTTCCCAATTCATGGAGAGCACAGGGAGATCAAATGTCCAGTTGTCTACCAGTGCCTTGAATATCTATTGTGATTTATATCAAGTTCTCTGTCAGTTCTGTGCTTACATGCATATATGAAGTTAGGCACAACATTGAGTAGATTTTTTTTGTCTCTTTGTATTGGGACTTAATGAAATATTTGCCTACATTGCCAAATGAACAAGCATACGGAGTGTAATACCTTTGTGTGTGAGTTCTGTGAATTCTGTGAAGAGTTCACATGGAGGCAGTACCTCTCCTCATGTTTTATTTTTTTAAATGAGGATCATTTGCTTGTGTGGGAAGTTTACCTGCTAAGACAAGCACGTGCAGAAATCAGGGCATGCCACTAGGCTCTGCAGCTCAGTGCCTCCAAGTCCAGTGTTTCACATTGCAGCTGGAAGCATGAGAGGAAGCTCTCCCTCCTTGTCTGGCATAGCCCTCAGCAGCATTTTCCAGTTTTTGGAAAAGCCTGTGGACTGCCACCATGTCAGCAATCATTGTGTTTGGTGAGCATGTCACTTATCAGGACCGCTTGAAATATGGGGACTCAGAGGCTGGTTATATTCATACTGGTTGTTTTTCCTGCTGGGATCTGCAGCCAGATGACAGGTCATGGAGTGGGAGATAAGACGTGGTATCTTTCTGGTTAGAAGTGTGAGTTCCCTACTCCTGGGGAATGGGAAAATAATACATCAGGTGTTTCATGTGTACGGCGTAAGGAAGGCAAAAGCTATCCTTGTCTTCTATAGGTCAACAAAACAGGAGAAAAAGCTGATGTAGCTGCAGATGAGTGGTTTCCTGCAGTTGACTGCCTCGGGCTCCAAATCTGCCTTTGTTATCCTCAGGACATGCATATCTGTCACTCTTCATTCCCTGTTTTTCCAGGCTGTTTCCAGTCTGGTTTCCTTTCTCCTATGCACTGGGTTTATCTCCGGGCAGTTTCGTCTCCAGTATGGGTAGGAAAACTTCTTGTAAATACTACTCAAAGCTAAAGAAAAAAGACAATATAAAGAGATAATCTTTACCGCATGTCCACCAAGGGCTGTTAACTGCTTCTTGTTTATCCTTACCGTATCCAGTTAAGGAATCTCATGCTTTAGTCTGTGCATGACTTTTGTTTCCATACAAGGAGTTTTCTGCATAGCAGCTTGAGAAATACAGGGTCATTGTTAAAAAATATCACTTAAATAACAGATACTGGCAGAAATCCCAACCAGCTCTTTAGCTTGTCCCCCTGCTATCACAACTGGTTTAACTTGGTTCATGCAATAAGTGTTTGACAGTTACTGCTGTTTCATCATGATTTACTTTTAAATTGCAAATACGCAGCTGCAGTACAGTCAGCGTAGAGTGGTTTTATGATGTCCAGTACCACATACCAAAGGTAGCTTGCTGGTTTGATCAGAAGGTCTGGTGTGGGTATCATTGCTTTTCTGTTGGGGTTTTTTTTGGTTGTCTTTTCCTCTCTTCATCTCTGCCCTACACCCCTGAACACTAACTCCTCACAGTGTTACACCGCCTTTTACAGCTGCAGTGCTCTACAACTTTCTTTACCCTTTTTTTGTGTTGGGTTACTGCAGTTAGCTGTAACTTATTCTGGTATCCTAGGTGTCTTTTATTTATCTACCACTACAGGTCTGGAAAGCATCTAGAATTTGGCAAGGGAAAGTAAAAATTACATAGCCAGTATCTGAAATATTTCACCCATATTCCCTCCCTCTTTCCCCTGGTGGGTTTTAGATTGAAAACAGGAGGGGATGTGAAGCAAGAGACACATCATACTGTCATTTTTAAGGCCACATGAGACAAAATACATTTTAATGCTTCCAAATGATTCTAAAGACCAGTTTATTTCCAGGAGTGTAAAAGCAGGCGGGGAAAAAGAAAACCATTTGAAGGAAGCATTGAGTGCCTGGAAGCTTGTTCTTTTCCCCCACAATTATATTACTTGACCTAATAACCAGAACTATCTGCAGGTGCCATGAAAGGAGGCGATTGCCTTGTGTAACAGAGTAATGGATGAGGGAGATCAACAAAACCCCAGGAGTGGCAACAAAATCCCAGCAGTGCTAATCCCGAAACCCCAGCAGTCAACGAAAACCTGGCACTTTTCAAGCTGCTCCCAAGACACTCTTCCCCTAAGCAATTCCCAACACTCATGCTGCCCTAATCCTACCTTCATCTTTCATTCTCTCGCTGCTAGAAATGGCAGGACATGAAGTCTCCTCTTAGGGCTGCTTTCTCTGCTGGCGGAACAGAGGTAGGAAGGAACTGGATGGGGACTCTGTCCCTTTACTTGTGCCGAAGGTGGGTGTATTCATGCAGTCAGCACTGGCAGGGTGAGGAAATTTGCTTTACTTCAGGCAGGAGAGCACAGCATTTTTATTTCTTCTAAAGTAAACTGGAATTTTTGTTTGTTTGTTTGTTATTTTTTTCATCTGAAAAGCTACTCGTGTCCAGACTTTCATTTCCTCTGTCTCCACTCAGAATCATTTTAAGTCATGAGGATCTCTAATCCATAAGGCAGATCCTTCATCTCAAGCTGTTAGCAGAACTTCACCTGTGAACTAAAGCATCAGGTTCAAACAGCTACTGTCTGGATTTCTCATGCAAGCAGGTTCTTTCAGAAAAGAAAAGCCAGTCCTTTGCTCAGTGTGCTCATTCTTTGTATTAGACTAAAGTATATTAAACTTTGATCTCCATTATGGGCCAATCCTGCAAGCTTGCATTTATAACATCCGTTCGTTTCCTTGTGCAATCAGAACAACAATATATTGTTTGTAGCTGATAACTGAGAGGTGTAGCTAAAACTAGAAATGCAAGAAAAGGAAATTTCTGTCAGGGTCTCACCCTCATCAATTTTAAGCTTTGGTTAAATTACTTCCCACAAAGTGATAGTGTGTATTTTGACAAGTTTCAATACTTTCTTTAAAATATTCAGCTCCTGTGGAGTAATGAGATTTTTTTCCCAAATACCACTGATGCAATCTGAAAAAGGTAGGAAGCTTAGATGATGTTTCTTCATTTATCAGGGCAAAACCCATCTCTTATTGCAGACTATTGTTCATGAGAAGTAATATATTTTATCTAATATGTGGCTGAACTCAAGAGCTAGACTTGACTACCAATGTATCAGTCTAGTTTTAGAAGTTTCACATTGCTTCAGTTCTTGATTTTAGGTAATACCCTATCAGGCCTTGCCTTTAGAGAGCTATGAGCTTCCCTGGAGAGGGTCGTATATCTCAAGTCATACTATTACCGATACTTTTTAATAGGATTGCTGAGCAGCAAGTAGGAGTTATCAGGCATGTAAAAAAAAATAACATGCACAAAGTCCCTAATTTTTTCTGGTGTTATTAGTTTTGGTCCATTTTTCATATGATTGGTTGTTAATCAAGTGACATGGGCTTAAGCCCATTTAAATTCTATATCTTTTGGTCCATAAAATCCCATGTGTACATTTACCATGACTATTAAGATATAATTATGCAAATGTAGGCTTTCTTTTTTGAAGAAAAGCACATGCTGAATCACAAATACAGTTTATGTACTCAGCAGTATATGCCCTACATACATGACTGTATTTTATACCTTAGTTTTAAATTGTACATCCACCTGTCAGCAAGTCTGTTGGGAAATCTGCACAACTATTGTACATATCCAAACCCTTTAGAAGACATAATTCAACATTCGTGAGCAAACGTTTCTCCAGGACACATGTAACAGCTTACTTTAACCACTTATGGTTCTTATGAATTTTGACCAATTGGTTGTAAGCAAGAATTGCACAAAAATGCTCTTGGAGGAGATTCTTAGTTAAAATCTGCAGGTCATAGATATTTAGTATGTAGGTATCCTAGGGTGAGATTCTGAGTTGTCTTTTCAAGCCTGTTGGTTTCAGTGAGGCTATATGAATCAAATACAAGCACAACTTGAATTTTGGCTGTGGCAGGAGAGTATTCCCTTTCAAAAAAATCTGAAAAAATGTGTGCGGTGGGGTTCTATACCTACAATTAAAAATATATGAGACTCTGGTATTCTATTTGTTTGTTATGCAGCATCAAGTATTACTCCAATGAAATAGCTTCTTAATACCATATCCTACTTAAAATAGAATCATGGAATCATTTAGGTTCTAAGATCATCGAGTCCAACCATAAACCTAATGCTGCCAAGTCTACCACTGAACGATGTCTCTACTTATTGCAGTAGGAGAATTTGTCTTTTGTGGAAAATGTAATACATGTTTTAAAGCAGTCTGTTATAATTTTATTCACTGCCTGGAAGACATATAACTTATTACAGAATCATGTCAGTGTGTGTTACAAGTCTTCAACAACCACTAGATCACCTTGAATACACTACTTAGTGTCTAAATCATAGCCTCCCTCTTCTTAATCATTAAGAAGTAGAACTATAAACTTCAAAGCAGAACAAGGATCTCTTTTTGGGTATCAATTTTAGGTGCATTTTATTTCTCAGATTAAGACTTGATGACAAAATAGATTTATCCTTTTTCTATTTTTTTTATTATGAAGGATTAGTAGGTTGATTGGTTTCCTTGCTTGTTACATTTTCAAACAGAAGAATCAAAAGTGAAGAATAAACCAAGAGGATCTAGAAACTCTTATAGGGTTTTTGTAGTTCTTTCCTGGTGGTTAAAATAACCAGATACCCTATCTATTAAAAGAAGAATTCTAGTTTGGGTCGCAGGGATCCTTTACCTTGACTTCTGCTTCCTTAATTTGATGTCTGCTCTGATAAAAAGATGGCTAGAAGTGCTAGTAAGATGGAAGTGCTGAATGAATGATAATGGCAAGCAGGACCTTTGTAAGTTTCTTATAGTTTTGTCTCCACTGATTGTGCTTTTATTTCCATGTACGAACAAATTCTTTATACCACTGAAGGACAGCACCAGGCACTGAATAAGGATCTTCACCAACTAATGGACCTCAGGCGGTGGCAGGGGTCTAAATAATTATGTATTGAAATACTTGCACTCATCCTGTATTAGTTCAAGAGAGATTAAGTCAAAATGTAAACCTGAGCCCTAATTTCTAAACACAGTTTCTCTGTTTATATACAGAAATAGATTATTGCAGCAAATTATCTGAAAAGATTGAGTACTAATGCTGCCTTTTCCAAGAATTGTAGTGCATATATGAAATGCAACTAAATGAACGGTTTTCACTGTGGAAATAAGTTCATAATAAGAAAATGAACAAGAATTCAAAGCAACCACCTGAAAAGAGTAAAACAATGAAATACAAGAGCAAGTATATGTAAAACACAGCTCTGAAGATTGGATACAGAGCTGTTGAATAGCAAGCTACTCTGCTCTCTCTAACCCCCAAAATAAAAATGCGTATACAAATCTCCTTAAAGGAAAAATGGCACTGAAATATTGTACCCAGCTTTAGGGAGCACAAGCAAATCCAGATGACTTGGTTTCTGTGCACTGAAAGAAAAAAAAGTATACAAATGTAGTCAGGTTTTCTGTTTTGTGTCACTGTTTAGAGCTCAGCAAAGAAATCTTTCCAATGCACAACAAATTTCCTAAATCAGAAAAGGGACAGAGATACTACGTAAAAAAACCCCACATATTATTTTATTATTTAACGGGATACAGGATTGAATCTTAATATCTGTATTGCAACATGTTCCCAGAAAGACCAGGAAGGAAAATTAGAAAACATTCACCAAGGTCATAGGGCTAAAGGACTGAAGAAAGGTTGGAATTATTTGTATTCAGTGCGAAAAAGAAATGAAGAGACGAGATATGAAGTTGATAAAACTATTCAGCAGAACTGTAGAGATTTTTCTCTAGCTGAGGCCATCAGTCATTAATGTAAGTAAGCAGTCATCTGGCAATGCAACTGGAAGAATATGTAGTGTCAAAAGAATAATTGTGATACAGTAGACAGCCAAGGTGTGGACTATTTTAAAGCGAGATGTTCCCTGGTCCGTTTCAAGGAGTCCTCGAAGATTGCCAATTGCTTGCCACAGTCCATTCTCCTCATGGATTGCCTCCCTGCCTTCTCTTGTGACTTCGCAAATGATCGCTTTTGTTCTTCATGGGAAGGACCCCTGCAGTCAGCATCCCTACTCGCTGTTTACTAAAGGACTCATTTTCCAGAGCAGATGGGATAAAAGGTGCTTCCAGCTTAAATAAATATGTGAATACACACCACTAGCCACAGAGAGCAGAGCAAGGTAAATGTCTGCTGGATAGAGTGTATAGCATCAACCTAAAATGTAGCATTAAAATACCTCATTGGAATTGTTCAACTGCAGAAGGACCCACTCTCGCTTACGAGACTTTACATTTGGGTAAAATTAGATTAATAGCAAAGGCAGCATAATAAATATTTCAATCAAAAAGATGACACATAAACTTGTCCCTCCACATATGGACTAGTAAGTAAAGCAGGAGATGACACTGACTTTTGGAAGGAAGCTACTTTCAAACTACAATTAATTTTTTTTCCCAAAACATAACTGTTAAGAATATGAATGGGGCAAAGACTTAGACACTAGAGCAGATTTGGTAAGAAACTTGGAGGGGAAAACTTATGTATGCATATTGATACTATAATAATATATTCACTTAGAAAATCAGTTTGTTTTGACATCATTATGCAGTGGTTTAGGATACCAACCCCCCCAGATATCCATAGCCATGCGATGGTTTTAACTTTGAAATTAAACTGTGACATGGGTTGATATGTGTTCTTGAAAAATTTAAAGTATGTTTTAAAAAATATCCTTATGCAGTAAGGCACCACTAGCTTTCATAACTTTACCCAAGAGGCACAAGTCTTTGAGGTCTAACCATTTATTCGTGCTTAGAACTGGAGATAATGCCCCTTGTTGAGGGTACTGGATACAGCTCAGTCACGGGGTCTAAGGGATGAACTCTTGGGACTTAAAGTGCTATTTGCAAATTCACAGTTTTCGTTAGATTGGCTTAAAGGAGGAGAAAATGCACACAGATGGGAAGGGCAACAGCTAAAGAAGCACTCAAGAGGATGCTTCGAAGAAGGCACAGAGGAAAAAAGTCATTATCATGTCACTAACTAAACCAGCCACCATGTAAAGGACAGGATGACAGGAAAATCATAAGTGAGGAAAAATCCTGTTTAGTTTCTCATTCTCCTGTACTGTTCAGGGAAATAAAATTTACTGCTTTCTTGGTAAGCAAGCTGGATTTCCTAAAAGAAATATCAATTTGTATTGCAAGTTTTTTCACAAACAACATTAAATCTGGAAGACTTTGGGTATTTGGTAACATGTCAGACTGGAAGAAGAAATGCTTCCTATCATTTTAGATTGGATAATATCATATATGACCTTCCATCTACTCATTCTTAGCACATAAAATCAAAATTTATTTGGTAATTTATATCATCATCTGCTTTTTTAGAATTTATTTGAGTATTTCCCAGAGAATCCAATTTTAATTTTCCAGCCTTCTCTAGATAAGATCTTGTGAACAAGATATCCCAGTATGAAATGACTTAGTTTAACAGCTAATGAAATAAAGCCTACTCTACCTTTTATTTTGCCATTTGACTTATAATAACAACTTTTATGAGCAATCATTAAGAATTAAGTGAAGACTTTGGGGAGAACTGTCTTTACAAAGTATAAAATCACAGTGGACACTTCTGGCTTGCCAACTGAAATGTAAATGGAATTTAAAGAGATAAGATCACTGTAATATTATGGTTTGAGCACGACAATACTTCTGATACTGCTGGGTTTAAAACCACAGTGAGTGAGAGTAGAACCCAGGAGAATTTCACTAGCATTTCACTTAAAATATTTTTAAACCCTTTTAATTACTCCAGCAACTTCAATGAGCAAAGCTTGTAAAAATAAAATATTAATTGTTATTGATATTTTATCATGCTCTGATCAGAAATACCTTTCATACTTAAATTTATCAATTTTCCTCACATTGCGGGATTGCAGACTGAATGCATTAGAATAAAAGGAGAACCCTGGGAAGAAATAAGGTATCTGAGAAGTGACACAGTTGACTGAATTTGTGTGATGCACAGCTAAGAAGTCTGTACAAAGCACACTTAAAACTGATGCAGTTGATTGCAGAAAGGGCCAAACCAGTATGTATGAAATTGCAAATGTAAGATAATGGCTTCAGGCAAACAAAAAAAAATATTAAAACAAATCATCCACACTAGTTGAAAATTTACAAATGTTTGTTAAAACAAAATCAACAGTGTAACTTTTCTGTATATAAGGATTACAACCCAAAGGTCCAGCTTCTGTTTTTCTGATTTATAAGCCCCTGAATATTTGGGGATACCATAGCATCATAATTAAGTCTGACTCTATCAAAAAGTGAGTGCAGAGGATTCAGAGCAGAATTTGTCCTTGGACTTTTGTTTTTCCCTTCTTTTGAGGGTTGAGTCTTCTCCTTGGCAGCTTTAAAACAGTTTTGTAATGTAAGCAAAGACTAAACAATGAAAATGAATTTAAAACTTACATGCTTTCAGTCACATTAACTCCCTGCACAATGTAATATTGTATAAACATGGGTAAATAGTCCAAACTAACTCCAGCAATTGTACCTCAGAGTGTGTTTTTGTAAGAATTATATAGCCAAAAGCATGGCAAGTAAGGCCAATAATGCTATTGTTTAACAGCCCATCTGTGCTGAAACTCGGTGAATTACTATTTTCAGTGTTTCATTGTTTGAATAATGTTTTGGAATTGCTCAGTATGGAAATACTATCAAATACTCCCAGAACAACTTAGCACAACAGTTGAAATAAATCAGAATATTTGCTATCAATCACTCTCAATCTCTGTTTCTCAAAAACTTATAACTGGCAGTTCTCTACCTCCAGTTATTGGACAGCATTATACCTATGAAAGAGGTCCAAAATGCAAAGATAATTTGGCTAATTTAAAAATAAATATAAACATTCCAGAAATGAAGACCTAGAACAGAGCGTCATTTGGGGTAAATTGATTTTGGTCCTGAAGGCCTCCCCGTACCTCATCTTGATTCATTCAGTAATTAGTCCAAAGTTTCAGCTAGCAGAGTTCCAGTTAACAAAAAAAAACTGGCCTGGAGTTTATCACTGTAAAAGAGCAAGAGTCAAACAATAAAATACTTAATTGTGTACAATGAAAGTGTAGCCATAAGCCTAATTTAAAATCTTGCATTCACCTAGGAGCCCCAGAACTTGAAGGGGACAGCCCATCACCTCTGAGAACTGAGGCTGAGAACCCTTCCACGCAGAATCGTGCTGATGGAAAAAAAAGGAAAATTCTAGACATTGCACAACCTTTTGCTTTTCTTTTTATTAGATCAAAATCCTACTTGGATTAATTACTTTTGAGGAAAGAGTATTGTTTCTTTGTGGGGACTGCTGATAGCGGTTTATAGATTATAGCAGCTGTCTATATTGTAACTAGCAGTAAGGTTAGAAAGGTCTTCTAAAGGAGAGAAGTTTTGCAATATCTCCTAAAATCTTTAGATTCTTCTGAATCCTTGGCCAGCTGGTTCATAATCAGATACCCTGCTGCAAATACTTTATTTTCTGTTCTTTTTTTTCTTATTCTCTACCCTCACTTCAGGGTCTGAATTGTCTTAAATAATTAAAATTCATAGTCAAAATTCAGTTGTTGATAAGAGGTGTATCCAGATAGTTATTTTGAAAAAAGTGAAGTTCTTTGCCCCTCTTTAGCTAGTGAGTAATAAATAATTCATCAAAGTATAATCAAATTGTGTGCTGAATTTCTTGTGCAGACTTCTGCAAATACTTTATTTTGTGTTCTTTTTCTCGTATTATCTACCCTCACTTCATGGTCTGAATTGTCTTAAATAACTAAAATTCATAGTCAAAAATCAGAAGACTACTGTTCATAGAGTTTACGATTCCTATAAAAACTGAAGTTTTCAAGAACTGCTGTTGATTAGATGAATTCTTCTTATGTATGTGCGATTTTCAGTATTTTTCTAATAGAGAAAATGCTTCTCTTGCTACCCAAAGCTTAGGTTTCCTTAAAACAAGGATTGTATGATTCTTAGGAATTCAGATGCCAATGAATAGATTTTATACATAAAATATATAAAATGTAAATAAATAAATATAGCATATATTATTATATTACATATTATATAAAATTAATATATTATACATTTATATATTTTATTTTCTATAAAATAAATAAACATATAAATAAATATATATAAAATATACTTTATTCCCTTAAAGGTATTTATCATCTGGAGAACAAGTCCTATGAGGGGCAGCTGAGGGGACTGGGGTTGCTTAGCTTGGAGAAGAGGAAGCTGAGGGGAGACCTCATCACTGTCTATGGCTGCCTGAAAGGAGGTTGTGGCAGAGCGAGTTTTGATCTCTTCTCTCAAGTGCCACGTGATAGGACAAGGGGAAATGGCCATAAGTTGTGCCAGGGGAGGTTCAGACTGGATATTAGGAAGAATTTCTTTACTGAAAGGTTGGTCAGGCACTGGAACAGCTGCCCAGGGATGTGGTTGAGTCACCATCCCTGGAGGTGTTTAAAAAAAAAGGATAGATGAGTTTTTGAGGGACATGGTTTAGCAGATGATGGATGCAGTTGGACTCGAAGATCTCAGAGGTCTTTTCCAACCAAAAGATTCTATGATTCTATGATCTGTTACAGAAACTGATACTCCTCCAAAAATGTAGATGTCAGATCAGGTGTCATGAAACACCAAGTAATTTCTCTCCATACATAAACTTTTGAATCTTAAATGAAAGTCCTGGCTTCAGACCAGATGGTACCAATTCACCCAATATTACATCAGCTGACTTCCTCTATTTCCTCCCTACTAACTGCACAGCCAGTCCCTTGATGAGTTACTTCGTGTTATGAAACTAACATCTCTTTATTTAATTCTGCAGAAATGGGGAAATCTATTTGACCTTAACATCATTAATATACTGTGGTTCCTTCTGAGAGCAGAGCTGTCTGACAAATAGAGCACTGGACCAAGTCTGAAGAGACTGTCTTCCTTTTCCTGAGTCTACCACCAGCTTGTTTGAAATATTTGGCCTCTGCCAAATATTTCACTTTCCTGTGCTGCTTTTCTTAATTTTTTGTACTCTGTAAAAACACAGTGACTGCAGTTAACCAAGTCCTTTCATATACTTCTGTGAGATCTACTAATGAAAATCTCTGGTGGTAAAGTAGCAGTTACTATTTCTTATGTGCTTAATTGGAATCTTGAAAAGACTGCAGTTCTTGGTCGTCACAAGTAGAGGGTTATTTAGCAGTCTGTTCTGGTTTTGAGTCTCTTAAGTAGTTGAGTGGTGTCAAGAACAGGTATACAATTTTCTTGCTGACATTATAACCTGTGGGGGCTGTTTCTGGTGGCCGTGCCTGATTTTTTTATCTGTTTGTTAAAAACTGTGTCATGACTACTTCAGAAAGCAGTCTCTATCAACAGGTACTTTAGAACACTTGATGGATTTTGACTTTGACTGATGCTGGTTTGCTGTGCAAAAATATGCTCAAAGGATCCCATCAATGGTAGCAACCCTGATGGTGTTAAGATAATAAAGAAGTGAGCTCTTATGCCGTGTGTTGGTGCCGGGAAGTTGACATTTGGTTCTGGCATCCACAACATAAGGGTGTGCAGTGCTATTTCCATGCACCTGTAGCTTGAATCCTGAGCAGTTTTTTCTAGCAATCTAATATATACACAGTGTGAAGAAAAAAATCAGGGCTGTACATCTCGGAGTATAGCTTACAAAAGAAACAATCACATTTTAAAAATATCTATGTTCCTCTTCCATGGGGTTCCATTAAATTCTCATAAGCACTGTGTCTCAGTTATGATAAGCCACAAAAAGTGAAAGGGTTGGCTTCAGGTGTCCAGCAAGCATTGTTATAATGTCTGCCCTGACTTTTAACAGTTAGTTAGAAGGTTATGTGAATGGAGGGAGGTGATGCAGCTGAGCTTAGTGACAGGCCGACACTGGCTGAGAAGTGCCAACGTGAGCTGTAACACACAAGATAAACAATGCAGGAGGAATGAGTGGATAATGATTCACTCCACACCTCCTTAATAGTATCTTATTGGCTGTTACAGGGTGTCAGAGGGAATTTTATATGATCTTATATTACACTGGACAGACCATTTACACATATTTCTTTGAAGCAGTTTTCTCTAAACATTTTTACAACACTTGCATAGCAATCTCTGGAATAAAAATGAATCTCTGGCTGTTATTTCACCCAGAAAACCCACAGAAACTTTAACATGCTTATGAAATTGGACCTGAAGGTTTACAGAGATTATATACTTTATTCAATCCTGTTCATCTGTGAGCCTTGAACATTTCACTGAAGTCACAGCCATCACCTAGGAGGCCTCATACCCTTTCTTCTGAGGAAGAGGATGTGACAGGCTGACTGGATGTCCATGAAGGCATCAAGACCAGCTGTAATGTGTCTCGTGTAGGTCAGGTGGATTACACATCCAAGGAGTTCAAATACTGTGAATTTGCACTAGAAAAGAAAGAAAAGTAGTCACTTCCAAAATAATTTAAAGGATAACTGGAGATGTGTCCAGATGAAGTATCATCTATCAAGATCTGTAGAGTCCTCCAAGCGTTTATTAAGCTCCGTGGCACAGCACTGTCACACATGATTCCTGGAGATGCACTGCAGGGGCAGCAAGAGAAACTTGTTTGCCTTTGATCCCCCCCTGCAGTTGGCAAACACTATTTCAGAACCCATTTACAGTACAACAAAGTGCTCTAAACTAAATTTCATCCTTATGTTATTGAGTTCAGATGAGTATTATATAAACTGATCTTAATTTGTTACTGTGTGACACTGATACTACTCAATAGCTCAAATCACCTTGAAAAAGCCCAAAATAAATGTGTTCCTGAGAATTTTATGTGTTTTCCAACAGTGTGACCTAATTCAGATCTCTTTATATCTGTGTAACTCCACCAAATCAGTGTCCTTATGCCAGCACAACTCTGACAAGTGAGAACAGAAGTAGACCATGTTTTTCCATATATATTTCTTGTAATTAACGTATTTTATTTCATTTGCCATGACAAAAAGAACTGGCAACACACCCAAAATTATTGGTAGGTTTGACACAATATAAATATCAGCTTTTCCAAATTCATCATCTTACAATTGAAGTTTCTGCATAAATTGAAGTAAAGATCTTTGTCAAATTAATGAAAAAAACCCCAGAACAGATGCTTATTCTTCAGGAAAAAGAATGAGGCAACTGTAAATTGATGTGGTTTGGTTTTGGACAAGAAAAGCATTATACACATAGTATGAAATAACAGAGCACAACAACTGTTTTGGCTGCAAAGCCTGTGTGTTTGGTATTTGACATTACATTAGGGAAAAAAGCAGTAAGAATAAAATTAAAAAATAAAAGGCAGATCCTTTCTTTCGCTGTAATGGATTAGCAGGACTCATCTTCTTTCAATACAGGGAAAACATATTTTTGTATACTTTTCTTTATCTACACAGTTTCACTATGGTACATCAATTGTTTCTTAATTAAGAAAGCCACTTTTATTAATAAATTAGTGTTGTTAATGAAGCAGTCAATTCAAAGGAAGTTCTTGCCTAAAACTTCCAACATCCTAAATACTACATGGTTAAGTTCAAGTGGGACAGACATTCAAGTTTTTGTTTCTCCTAAATAATAAAATTACATCTGTGATTAGCAAGAATTAAAAACAGCTTCCTTTTCTTCTCTCTCTCAAAGCTTGCAAGGAGACAGTGAGATGATACTGATCTGCATGGAGAGTGATCTATCATGTAATTAGCTAAATGAGTGGAGAGAGAAATGATGTTAAAAAGGGAACTCAGAACTGTCCAAACATTAAGATTATTGGCTGTACATTTGAGTAAATCTGTGCAAAAAAATGCCTAGGGAAGTAAAACTCTTTGATCTTAATATGTTTCATGCAGAAATCCACTCCGAAAGGGGAGTCAAGAGTTCATAGCAAATTCTTACTCATTTAGTTTGGCAGTTCAACCAGCAGACACTGAACCCAGCTCAGTCCAGGAGCAGATGGTATTAATCCAAAACTTCTAAAGGAAATAGTGAAATTATTAAAATGATGTGTAATCTCTTGCTTAGAACTACATTGTTGCCAGAGTTAAAAAAATTGTGCAAATGTGGTACCAATGTTTAAGAAGGGCTCTAGGGGATCTGAACCCTTTGTAAATACAAGCCAACCTGTAAGCTTGGTGGAGACAGTGATAACAGATAAAAATCTCTGGATACATGGTCTGCACAAATTTTGTAGAGGGAAGCCTCACTTGTAGATTTAGAGATCTGAGCACGTGAACAAGATGATCCAGTTTGTTTTAAACTGCAACTACACAGTTGTTGATATTTGCACAAGATAGCATTCACTCACTCCTTCTACACTTGGTTTTGGTTGGAATTGGTACTCTCTGGAGTCAATCGTGGCTCAGTAGTTATCCCTCAGACCTTCATGTCTACGCTCTGCCTCCCATCAGCTGAGCTCTCCATCCTTTTGCTGTCCTCACAGAATGCAGCTGTGTAGAGATGCTCCACAAAGCAGGCTGCATCTAAGGCAGTTCGGTCTGTTGTGCCTGTCTGGTGACAACGTGAAGCCTCTGGCCATGGCCACTGGCCTCTTGCATGTGCCTAGGAAGCATGCCTTGACACTCTAGTGGACTTATCCCTTGGGATGGGGCTCGATGAAGGGCTCCTGCTGTCCTGACTCAGTTGAGATCGATGCGAGAAGCGTGCGCTGGCTTTGTTGTCCTGACATGCAGCCCTGACCAGCTTCTCACCTTCCTGAGAGCAAGTTTTCTGTAACATCCCACCACTCTCTGATGTTTCATCCTTTTTCATGTGTCATCGTCATGGCAGGGCTCGTAATGCACAGCCTGACCCTGCCACTGTCACCACTGCTTGCACTGGGCAGAGGTTAATGTCAAGGAATGAAGCCATCTGCTCATATGTAGTTCAGGGCAATAAGCCTGACAAATGTCATTTGGACTTCCACACCCAGAAAAAGTGTTGTCCAATGCAAACATGGCTCTGCGCTATCTTTGTGAAAGTGGAATGGAAAGGTCTGATTTCCTTCTCTCTCCATGTAAAAAAAAGCAAAAAACTCTCTCTCCTTAGGCTGGAAGTCAGAGGTAATTGCTTGGAAACCAAGTTGCTGACATCCCCAAGCATCACGTGGACAGGGGGCAAATAAGCCACGAGTAACTGGTGATACCTTGGTGGCCACAGTTCTAAAGATCCCAGCAGCTCAGTAGAATACATGCTGAGTTTTTCAATGACTTCCATGTTCATGTCAGGCTTCCTATTTTGTCTTTTTAAAGTTAAAACTTTATGGCCACAACCCACATCACTGAGCTGCTGTGTCACTTCTTGCTTTTTTCCTTCATTGCTTCGCTAGGATGAGTTTCCTGAGGCTTGGGATGATTCAACATGTTGAAATCAATGTTCACAGATAGTCCTGGAAGAGTTATCTGGGCTGAGGGAACAACATTGGCATGGATTTGCTTGCCAGAAAGAGCAATGAGAATCATGGAAGCAGGAGATCTGGAGAAATTTGTCATGGACAAATCATGTCCAGACCATTGGTCTGGAGTGAAACAGGTAACAGCATGATTAAAAGTTTGGAAATAAAAAGTAGGAATGAAAGGCAGTTACGAATGGAGCCCCACAGAATGCTTTTCTACAGCTGTTCATCACTTTCATAAATACTCCAGAAAATGGGAAGGGGGTGAGGTAGAGTTTTCTGTTGATGCTATGTCATTCAAGGAGAGGAGAAGCAAAAACTGAAGAACTGTGGGAAAACTCTTTCTTGAAAAGTGGGAGAATAAAAATCACCACAAAGTTGAAAACAATTATAATTTTTCATGAACGGTGTAGGTCTCTAAACAAGGCATTACTATGCAGGAAAGAGACTGCTGAACTTATGGTAGGTTCTGCCATGAAAACATCAGTTCCATTCTCAGTAGACATAAAAAGGTAAACAAAATTGCAGGAATTATTAGGAAAGGAGTAGGGGGAAAAAATCCACAAAAAGTCAATATGCCATTTTAAAATTCTTGACTCATCTTTATGTGTTACCATCATTGAAAAACTGCAGAATAACTTAAAAAGATTTTAGCCTTGGGCCGTGATACTTGTGGAAGGTATGAAACTGCTTGTTTACAAGGAATGAATAACCAGCCTAACGTTCTTCAGATATGACAAGATTATGATAGGTACAGAGAAGTTGACTTCAGAAGGATCTTTCAGTCTGTCACAATACAGGATACAGTTCAATAGCCCCAGTGTAATCTCTTTGATTGCAATGATCCCCCTAATTTTGTGTTCCCTCCTGATCGCTAACTGTGTCTCTCACAGTGTCTCTGTACCTTCCTCCATACCATCATTTGTTTTGTTTCTTCTATTTAACCAGATTCTGGAGACTTCATAGAAGACACGATGCAATCCAGTAGCAAGACTGGAAGCCCAGCAGATGGTGACAAGCGCACAGTCTCAGCCTGTATCTGACAACATAAATAAGAATCAATTAATCTTCCTCTTTACTACAATGTTGCTTCCTTGAGGTACATAAATAACCAAGCTATAATTCATCAAAGCATCAGCTGTTGACTCCTCACCCCAAAAATATCGTGGTAGAACCAGTATAAAACCTGTAGATTTAAAGTGAATTAAGAGAGGATCCAACCCGAAACAGCAGCACATCTATGGTAGAAAGTAATAGAAGAAATACTGCTCATGCCAGCCATCCAACACAACTGAAATTGATTTCTCTAACGCAGATCTAATAGAAGGTGCCAGGAATCCAGAAATATCTCTTCCACATTAAGAATAAGCCTAGAACAACAATTAGACATCTTGCTTACAAAAAGACTCTTAACTCCATTACAGGCTACTTAATTCAGTAAAGGAATTGCTAAACACAGTTACCCAGACAGTGTTCTGGAGCAGGTCAGACAATTACAATTATAAATAATTATAATAGCTTCTTTTGATATGAAAAGGTCTCTTAAAGCTGAAAATCGTTCAGATTGAATGACTCTTTATGACACAAGAAAAATGTTCAAAAATATAAAGACTTCATGGATACGGAAAGCAGGATCAGTATCTCAAGTATAAAGGACACTGCATAAAGGCTACATAACTTGTTCTGAATTACATTGTTGTTGATTTTGCTTGCATAGAACATCATTTTAAGAGCAAAGAGATGTTGTTAACCAGACATTTTGGCAGCTTAGAGTAATTTGCATCTTCCTGTTGCTTATAAAGAAGAGCAAAAAAGCCACCTAAGTTCAACAAAAGCATCCATTACTTTTCATGCACATGGTCACTATTAAATCAGCACCTGGCTTGGCTGCCATTTTGGCTGTTTGGGATGTTACAATTATGATTTTCAGAGAAAACATTCAGAAAATACTGGAATAATTAAAAATAAATACAAAACTAAAAAAAATAAGAAAATCTATGTATTAAATGGGTCAAATTTGTCAGATAATGGAGAGATTGCTTAGTAACACCCATCAATTTAAGCATAGAAAATACATTAAAAAAAAAAAGGTTGAATTAGGCAGATAAGAGAAAATAGGGGGTTTGGAGACACTGGTACTTAATGTTCAAGCTTAATGCTCAATCAATGCAAAAATAGAGATATATCTTAACTTTCACTTCTTCAATATGATTTTTTTCCCCATTTTGAGATTCAAAAGTGGAAAAATAAACCAGAGCCTATAATTCTTGATTAATTTCCCACCAGTACATTACACCTTTGAAACTGGAATTGACTTGGCAGGGCTGAATGTTTCTTTCAGCTGAAACAGTTATACTTTGTATACCAGTGCCAGCTTGAGCTGTTTTATCTCAGATTTTTCAAAACTACAAGCAACTGTAAAAAAAAATAAAAATAGAATTGTAATTAATCTGCTAAAGAGAAGATAATTTATAAATTAGAACTCTAGATGTAACTTTTCACTCTGCTCTCTTATGTACCCATTACTGTTAATGGCATTATAAGGCAAGGCTGGCAAGACCGGAGAAGAAATCCAGGCCGTTTAGTTTGTGTATATCAACTATGAGGGGTCCAAAAAGAATGGGAACCTGTTATTGCTCTGCCTGCTTACCCAGAAGATATTTGAAATGGGAATTCTGTTTTTAATTGAGTTATATCAGTGATTCATTTATAATACTAATTTATATTTTTGGCCATAAACAAGCTGTATACTGGAAGCTGAAAGCCCATGACTTCATGGAAACACAGAGAGGATTATGTTTATGTATTCAAAAAGCAGAACTCAGAAAACTTTATTTTAAACAATCAAGACTGTTGCATTTTACACTAATGTGTAACCAATGTGCCACAGCTTATCATGTTTGTATTCAAATAATGTACTGAGAAAATGTGTAGGCTTCTGCTTAGATTAACCAACAATTCCAAAATCATACTTTCATAAGGTTTGATCCGAGAATACTGAAATTAGTGAGTCTTTCTATTGACCTGCTGGGGTTTGGATTAGGCACATCATGTTTTTGTATGATGTTATCACTTCACCAAATGAGATACAGGTAACAGCTCTTGTTTTTCTGAGCATACCCCATCTTCAGACTGCTCTGAAAAATGTGAAGATAAATATAGTTTTCATGTAAAGCATGCTGAATCTTCACTATGTTTTTCCCTTTTGTGCCCTTTTATTCAGTTACTCTTACCTCTTTAAATGTTGTTCATTGAGTTATAGATTTATCTCATCACTTGCCGGTCGTGATTTATTGGCTGTGGCAAAACAGACTCCCTCTGAGAAATATTGCAGGGATGTGAGCAGAAGGAATCTTGCAAGGGGTTAATGCTGTAATCTTTTTCTAGCCTGTTTATAATCCCAACAGCAGGCCGTAGCAGGAGAGGGTGGATCTGAAAAAGTAGCAGAGGGGATGTGTGTGTGAGTGTGTTCCTACACGCATGCTTTGCTTTTCTGAACTGTCTTGGGTGCCCCTGGAATAAATCTTGTTCAGCCTGAGCAGGACTCTGTGTGCTGGGTGTTCCTGACGGGAGAGTTAGAAGAGCTTTCTTGCACAAGTGCCCCTCAAATTTCTGCTGAAGATTTCATTCAGAAATGTGTTTGTTTACTGAAGGGACGGGCAGATAGTTAAAAAGCCACCCTCTTCTTCATGAAACCTATCCTGTGGATTCTGAAGGATGGAATTAGTTGATGCGAGCTTCCTCGGGAATGGTACCAATATTACTGCTTTCCTGTGCAACATCATATTGGAAAATGACACTTTTCTCTGTGTGGATGATCCACCTTACCCTTCTAAAGGTATGTATAAAAAAATATAAATTTTTTCAGGCAGTTTTAGTTCTGGCTGGAAGTAGAGATATTATGGAAATAAACAGCTACACAATGATTTTTCTGTGAAGGAGTGCAAAATCAACTGCTTGTTTGGTAAGTTGAGATGAGAAAAAGACAGGAAATAATTTAGCATATGCTGGTTCTCCAAGTTAAAAAATCAACTACAATAAAATTTGTATGTAATTAAAAAGTAAACCAATAGCATTATTGGGCACAAAATGTAAACAGCTCTGCTGAGGACTCAGAGAAACATTATTTTACTCTTTGAGCTATTCAATAACAGTGGAGTTATCTGATCTAATACTGAATATGAAAGTGATTGAATATGAAATTATAGCACTCTGAGGCTGAAAAAAATCATTAATGTATTAAAATATTTTTGATTGCTGTATCATTTCTTACTTCTGCCTAAAGGCAGAACTCCCACGATGAGTGAGGGGTGCACACTAAATAGTGTTAGCAGAATGTGCTTTTATGAAATTGTGTTTGGGTCTCCAAATTGACATTTTATTCCATGTATTGTATTTTAATGTTATGAAATTCAGGTAGATCAGGATAAGTTTAAGAATTTCATAACTTTCAGAATTGATTTTATATTGGTGTAAAGACATAAACCTTAGTAAAACCGAATACAGCAAGGATTTTGAAAGTCTTTACCTTTTGGTTAAAAGATGAAACGTACTGGTCTATGATCTTATATTGCATAACTGATTTTTTCCTTGTGACAATTTCCAGATTTGCATCAGATAATTCGGATTCTGCTGTATTGTTTGATATTTCTGCTCAGTGTTTTGGGGAATATTCTGGTAATTACAGTGCTGATAAGAAACAAGCGGATGCGAACGGTCACCAACACGTTTCTGCTGTCACTGGCAGTCAGTGACCTGATGCTCTGCCTTTTCTGCATGCCCTTCACCCTCATTCCCAACCTTCTGAAGGATTTTATTTTTGGCAGTGCTGTTTGCAAAACTGCCACTTATTTCATGGGTAAGTCTTGGAAGTTTATACTTTGAAGATCAACTAATGAGATCAGTGAGAAGGTCATTAAAGACCAGTAAAAAGCTCCTTGTTTCAGTCTACCATCGGTTACCAAAATCACAAAGAAAGAACTTCATAGTGGTTCTAGTTTCCTTACTACGGTTCAGCAAAAGTAAAGAGGCATCACTTAATTTTAATGACACACAGAGATGTTTTGGTGGATCAGGTTAAGTTGCACAATCGAGACTTAATGAGGAACCTGGCACTTGCTTACCTGTTGCTGACAGAGTTGGTGGCAGTGTTCACATCCCCCATCAGAAATAACGAGGTTGTACAACCTTCACAAAGGGCAGATTTTGCCCACAGATTTTTGGTAGCAGTGATGCATGGAAAGAAAATAGGCCTAAGGAGATACCTTTTGTGGAGCTGGAAGCACTTTTTGAGAACAGAGCAGATGTAGTCTGAGCTCACCAGGGGACTGCAAAACACAGATATGGGTTTTAGAGGTTGCCTTTAAGCAGCACCACTTTTATACGCTGTGCTGTACCCTCTTTGGATGTGGAGCCAGGAGTTTCAAAATGCCTGGATTGTGCATGTCTGCGTCGGTGATTTTGTCTGGCTTCCAATACTTCTTGCATGTTTGCTTATTTCTTATAAAAAAAAAAGGGGGGTGGGGAACCCACTGTGTAAAGTTTTTGCTACCTTAGGAGACCCTTGGTTAATTACAGAAACCTTAGGTCACCCTTCAACTCGTGCCCTTGAGAACTTTGATGTCATGTGAAAATACACACCTAAAGTGTGCGAATGGGAAACCAACATCTTTTTGTAGATAAAACCAATAAAACTAAAGGCCACGTTTAAACAATTATAACAAATTGCTGCCATAAATACCATAAAAAATTACTGAAGCATTGTCATCTTTATCTTAATTCACAAAATGTAAATTACTTTGTAAAAAAATTCCAGTGAAATATTGTTGAACGTGAAGTTTTTCATTATGAAGGTGTTTTATTTTAAGAGTCACACCATGGATATTTCCCATTAGCAGTTCTGATTAACAGAGGCTTCAACAGACATCCAATGTATCACCTGTGCTCCTAATCTACGGGAAACCTCATTTAAAACCACAGTTCATTTGTGTAAAGCATACTGTAAAGATATTGGCATTTTATATTTTGACCTACATTAGAACATTCACAAAGATCATTTAATGAAAACTCATTCAATGAAAGAAAAATTTGTGATAAAGCCAAGATGAAAAAGTTGTAATCTTGCAGTGATAAACTGGGGCAGTAACAGCAATGATAACAATATAGACATTACATTTTATAATGTATGAATAGCAAAATTTAAGGCCACTAGAAGGACAAAGATTCTGCCTCATGACTTTATTTCTCCTGCTTTGTAACTTTATCAGCATCTAATTAAAAAAAGTTAAAAACATTTAATTCTCTTGAATGAGAAAATCAGATCACCAGTCAAGCAGGACACTTAAAAGAATTAAAACAATAGAAGAGGGACTATGAACTTCTGTGTTAAAAGACTAATTAATAGCATAAACCCACTGATTTCAAATGGTTGGTTGAATTTCAGTGCAATTACTCATGTGTAGACCACAGCAGCAAAGAGAAGAATTAGAAGTAAAAAAGTGTTTTCTTTCCCTGTTATCAGAATTTTTGTGGTTTGAGAGAATGAAGCTTCTCTCTTGGGTTTCTGGAGCTAGAGAAGTGCACACCAGGAACATTAGTCTGGAGACTCAGCCCCGTTGCCCACATGCTCAAAGTTAATCAGTATTATATTTATAAATATTCTAAATTATAAATAGTTTGCTATGTTTTTATTTTTCTATATGCATACAGAAAGTTGGCAAAACTGTCTGAAAATAGCATGAACCTTTAAAAAAAAAGAATAACCTTTTTCTTTATTTTATATGCATAGGTGTCTCTGTAAGTGTATCTACGTTTAACCTGGTTGCCATATCTCTGGAGAGATACAGCGCCATTTGCAAACCTCTGCAGTCCAGGGTCTGGCAGACAAAATCTCATGCCTTGAAAGTGATTGCTGCTACCTGGTGTGTTTCCTTTACTATCATGTCACCATACCCAATTTACAGCAAACTGGTACCTTTTACCAAGTATAACAACACCACTGCCAATATGTGTCGGCTCCTTTGGCCAAGTGATGTCATTCAGCAGTCTTGGTAAGACATAACTGACTGTTAAAAAATGCACAATTACTTGGATTTCATGGTAGCATTAAGCCTATTCACAATTATGTATTAACCTTCAGCACCATTTACGCTTCTAGTATGCTTATATAAGAAGTAAAAAAAATGATATTTTTAAGCTGCTTGCATTTTGATACTTGTATGACTTTTCCCTAGTCATGGGAATGATCCCCAACAGGGCAATGATTCTCACACTGTGGTCTTTGGCTTTGCTAAGCCCCTACGGTCACTCTAAAGAAAGCATCTGTCACTCTTCAAGTAAGAGTACTGTTCTCACTCATTTATACATAAATTCAATATTTTCAGAGAAAACCTTTATCAATTTTTGAGAAACGCAGACACATACAAGTACCCCTCTGTGTGCTGCCTTGCCTTTTAATTCGTCTGAACATCCTCTGAAGCAGAGAAGCAGAATATGAGAACCTGGAGAGGTTGCAAATGCCCTTTGGGGGCACTTACAGAACTGAAATATATGGCCACTTGTAGAGAACTCGGGCAGAGAGATGAGGGGAGAAACAACACTCCAAGTCCTACATGGCCAGGCAGAGTAAGTAAATAGGAGCACTATCAAGCAGCTATGTTATTTAGACATCGTGTCCTTGCATGACGACTGGATACTTTAACTGACACTGAGAAGAAGCAAGAATTTTTTTGGCTACTGAAGGTCAATTGGAACTGGGAACAAGATTAAAGTCTGCACCACTTCAGTGTGGTGTCTCCGCAAATATAGTGAATTTGTATTAATCCTTTCAGTAGTCTCAGGTATTTGCCAGTATGAGTATAGATGAGAAATGAGGTTGCAGGGTGAAATTCTCTTCTCCATGGCTTAATTGCAGATTCCCAGGTGCTTTGGTGGGCTTGCACCCAGGGAGCAGAATAGAAGAAGGCTTGTGAGTGTATTTAAACAGAAAGATTTCCCCAGTTTTTAATCACATTAGGGAAGCTGCCTAGGAGAGTAACTGCTGTGAAATCAGGTAAAAAGCTGCTTCCCTTAGTGAAGGGGTTGCCAGCTCTGGGATCCCTTCCTGGGGAATCTGCATGGCCCCAGGGATAAACGGATGACACCAAGCTGGGTGGCAGTGTTGATCTGCTTGAAGGAAGGGAAGGCTCTGCAGAGGGATCTGGACAGGCTGGATCCATGAGCTGAGACCAGTGGGATGAGGTTCAACAAGACCAAGGGCTGAGTCCTGTACCTGGGACACAACAACCCCAGGCAGTGTTACGGGCTTGGGGAAGAGTGGCTGGAGAGCTGCCTGGAGGAGAAGGACCTGGGGGTGTTGGTTGACAGCGGCCGAACATGAGCCAGCAGTGGCCCAGGTGGCCAAGAGGGCCAATGGCATCTTGGCCTGTGTCAGGAACAGCGTGGCCAGTAGGACTAAGGCAGGGATTGTGCCCCTGCACTCAGCACTGGTGAGGCCACACCTTGAGCACTGGGGTCAGTTCTGGGCCCCTCACTACAAGAAGGACATTGAGGGGCTGGAGTGCGTCCAGAGAAGGGAACGAGACTGGGGAAGGAGCTGGAGAACAAGGCCTACGAGGAGCGGCTGAGGGAACTGGGGTGTTTAGTTTGGAGAAGAGGAGGCTGAGTGGAGACCTCATCACTGTCTACAACTGCCTGAAAGGAGGCTGTGGCAGAGTGAGTGTTGATCTCTTTTCTTCAAGTGACAGGATGAGAGGTAACAGCCACAAGTTGTGGCAGAGGAGGTTCAGACTAAACATCAGGAAAAATTTCTTCACTGCAAGGGTGGTCAGGCACTGGCACAGCTGCCCAAGTGGAGTCTCCATCCCTGGAGGTGTTTAAAAGATGGGTAGATGAGTTTCTTAGAGACATGGTTTAGTAAGGGGACAGGTACAGTTGGACTCAATGATCTCAGGGGTCATTTCCAGCCAGATGATACTATGATTCTACCAAGCCCAGGTCATGGCTGCTCCATCCCTGCCCATGTGTGCCACGACACTTGGCAAGTCAGATCTCACTGAAGTAGTTGCTGCCAGTACCAGGGGCTCCTTTCAGAATCAGCATCTGTCCATTTGGCTTCTGCAAGGCCATTTTTACATCATTCAAAGCTACAGAGCATCCAGCACTCATCTGGTTACAGCACACAGCCCCACTTTATAGGCAGAGACCTTCTGCCCCCTCTAACCACTACGGGACTGCCCATCTCCTCTGGCCCTGTGGAGGTTGGGTGACGGATGGTTTGCAGCCACATTGGCCTTGTTCTTGCTGTACTGTTCTGGGGGAAGAAGCAAGAGAAGAGGTGAGAAGCTTCTAATTTCTGGAGCTGTCAAAATGATGCTTTGTATTAGCATGAAAAAGCATCAGCAAAATCTTGAAACCCTCCCTGCCATCCACCAAATTCTTATATGGAGAAAAAGGAGTTACTCTGGTTTTGTGTTGTTCCTCAGCCACAGTTTTTCTTTTGATCCTTTAGGTACACTTTTCTGCTACTCATACTCTTTCTTATACCTGGGATTATAATGATGGTTGCATATGGCCTCATCTCTTTGGAACTCTACAGAGGAATAAAATTTGATGCCAGCCAGAGAAAACCTCCACGAGGTAACAACACATTTAGTTTTGTTTCGGTGTTTTTTAAGTTAGAGTTTTCTCTTTGCAAAAATAATCTTTATGGTCAGTTGTGGCTGTGAACCTGCCAGATGCATTTGTTGATTGAAGTGATTCCATTATTCACTAGCAAATAACTTCTCACCTATGATGTTTGCAAAGTCACTGGCCAAGATATGTTAAATTTATAATTTGCTTATTCTAGAAACACCAAGATTTTTTTTTCTGTCCGTGGGTGAGGAACATTTCTGTAAATAAATACCAAAATAAAAGTTGCCAAGTTAAGATAGAGGCATATAATTTTGAAAATGATCTTTAGTAAATACTTGAGCAAACAGCATTCTTACATTTTTTGCATCAGTTTTTATAGAGTTGAATCATGAGAATATTAGGAGTCAGCAGCCGCAGAGAAGCTCATACACAAGTGACTTAGAATCAGGACAGTGCTTTCTTTGTAGCATTTGTTCAGCCAGGAGTTATGTTATTTATTTAGACAGACTCCATACTTCATTTTGTATTTGGAATCACCATTCAGAGATATTTTACTAACTATTTAAGTACTAATTTATATGTACAGAAAGAAAAACAAGTACCTGCAGTGCCAAATACGAGGATGGAGATGGATGCTACCTCAACAAAACCAAAAGAAAAAGGAAAATGCCATTGCAACAGCTCTCTGCTGCTGGCCATAGCAAAATAGAAAGGGTGAGAAGCAGCAGCTCTTCTGCCAACTTAATGGCCAAGAAACTCGTCATCCGCATGTTGATGGTGATAGTGATTTTGTTTTTCCTCTGCTGGACTCCCATCTTCAGTGTCAACGCGTGGCGAGCATTTGACACCACTTCAGCAGACCAGCATCTCTCAGGAGCTCCCATCTCCTTTATCCACTTGCTGTCCTACACTTCTGCTTGCGTGAACCCTATCATTTATTGCTTTATGAACAAGCGTTTCCGCATGGGTTTCCTAGCAACTTTCACCTGCTGTGCTAAGCAAAAGCCCCCTGCAATACGAGGAGAGGTGGGAGATGAAGAGGAGGGGAAGACCACAGGGGCTTCGCTCTCCAAGTGTTCTTCCATGCACATGAACGCATCTGCACCCCCATGAGCTACATCAGAAGAGGCTACCAGAGGCCTACAGAAATTCAAGTATTTGTCATCCGGTCTTGGAAAGTGACTGTGGCATCAGCTGAACATGATTTAGTTCTGAGGTAATGAAACTCTTCAGCTGGCAGTGAGAATATTATGGGAAATGGATGCTATCGCTGTCTGAGCTTTCTATCTCTTTCCCTTCAAAAGTACGAAGGAAAAAGAGGACTCTCTGAAGACAAGTGACTTTGTAAAAAGCCTTAGAAGATGCTCCATTTATCATAAATTATTCCATAAAAATTCGTGTCCTTTACATCCACAGTTTTGCTCAGTTTTTGGCTGCAGTTCTGAACGTGTCTTAAAATTTCCAAGATGCTAATAGATTCTCCTCAAACTTGAATAAGTGTATTGCAGTCTTCACTTCAGTATCCAAGCCTCGCAATCAAAGTATTTCAGTTACCTTTGTAATATTTTTTCACACTATTTTAGCTGAGCTAATACATGTTGAGATCATTTTGGTGTCATGGTCAATTAAAAGAAGAATTTTGGGGTGGGGATAATGAGCTGTCCATGTGAAAGTAATGCTTTTAAGTAAAGTAATTTCTTCTTTTTTAATAAAATGAAATTAAATACTTGTGACTTTGTGGATGGAATACATTATTCACTTAGGCAATCACCTCAATTAACAAAATTTCATGTATTTTTGGTTTAAACAAACCCCACAGAGCAAGTACAAAGAAGTGGCTTTCTTCTGTGCAGCTGCAAGCATCCATGTGTGGAGGTGGCTGGGTCTCAGATGAGCCCCAAAGGCTTGTGTGAAAATTGTCCCATTGGGAAATGCAGGGACAAACGCTTGGGATAAAGGTGAAGAGGTGAATTCACAAAAGCCACAGGACTGAAAACACAGGATGATGGCCAGAGTAGCAGTACATTTCACAGACACAGTGACAGTCACTCCTATGGTGGTACTGCCTACGTGAAAACAGCAGCCATAAGACGCAGAAAGGCAGAAACAGCAGACACAAAAAGCAAAGGCTGAAAGACTTTGTCTGAACGCATAGTTTTTCCAAACTTCGGAATACCTGTTTTCTCCAACTATACATATTTGTAAAAATTCTTTGAATGATGTAACTGTTATTGGTGGTTCACTAAGCAAGTAATCCAGACTCTTTCCGGTGCAGCTCATGGGTTGGGGTGGGTGTTCAGGGTGTACCCTTTGCTCTGTGACACTCAGCAGAAGACATATAATTTATTTTCTTTTGTAAAAATATCCTCTTGGAGATGCTTCTATCTTCTAGTTGAGTCGATATCATTTAAAAAACTTGTTATGAGACAGAGATTAAATTTGAGCACAGTGTGGAATGCAGATATGGATATTAAATATAACCTTTCTCAAGGTTTTTAATCAGAAAATCTGATCTCTTTACAGAATGGGTTTAAATTGGAAATATAGTTTGAGTTCCAAGCATCCAGATCCATGTTCTGCACTCAGTTATCGCCTGAAATGGTTTATCCATACACCTTAGCACACAACTTGGGCTATTTTTTTTTTTGCATCCAGCTTGTCCTCAGACAGGAAATTAAAAAAAAATTCAAAGCACTGTTTGTGCACAATCCATAGAAACACAGTTTTGCCTGCCATGTTAATAAAGTAGCACTGCTCCTGGAACACTGCTAAGACTACTGACATCGATCTGACCTTTTGCAATACCCACCAAATTAAAATATGGGATTTAATTCACAAAAATGAAATGAAAATTTTTCTTGGTTTAAGGATACAGGATGAGACCCTCTACAAATCCGTTCTCTGTGCTGAAACAGAAGGAGCAAACTTAGTTTCTTTGGATTCACGTTTGAAAGTCTGGCTTTAGTATAGGCCATAGTCTTAAAATTTTTGCTGTTGCCTTTTAATAGTATCCTGGATTTGAATATTGGTGAATAAGGTGAATAAGTGCTGTGTAGTGAGACAGCCTATTTCACAGTTCTGTACGCACTTTAAAAGGCGAATTCCTAGATGTAGATCCTCTGGTAACTTTAGAGCCCGCATATTCCTGTATGTGCCATTCACCTGCTCCCGCTGATTTAGCCCGAGGACGGTGGTTTCAGATGAAAGGCAAAAGCTGTTTTCAACAATGCCTTAATCAGATCACAGCCCTTCATCATCCCCCTCTCCCCCATGGCTTCCAGTGCCTCGGGCTGAAAGGAGCAGAGTCTCTGATTGATTCCCCACTTGTAACCATCAGGAACACAATTTGAAGGTGATGAAGTGAGGGAGGCAGGAGAAGACCCTGATGGAGCCGTGGTCAGGCGACAATCAGAGAAGGGTTAGAAATGTGCCAGAAAGGACACCTTTCCGATTGTCCAAGGCTTCTGTGCAGGCATCATTCTTCCCCTCCATTGCCCCCTATGAACCTTTTGGGTTTCTTAAAATCAGCGCATTCACTCTTTCACCAAGCTCTGAAAGTCACAAGCCTTAATCTAGATTCCATCAACAAGCAGGAATTAAGTTTTAAAAATTTAATAATCAATCCATTCATTTTGTCCTCCTCTGCCCCAGTCTCATAGCAGAGGAAATTTCAGCCTTTCTGCAATCTGCATGCATTTTAATGCTGTTTTCCCTGATCTGTGCATTGCAGAAATCATTCCTGCCTCTGAATGTGCCCCTTTTTTTGCTAAAGAGTCGTGGAATCCCGCCAGCAACTTTAATTCAGATACTGCCATTAGTGGAAATGTACCTTCAACAATAAATATGAGTCAAATAAACTGATAAAAATAAGATAAATTATGAAGTTTCCTTATTTTAACATTATTAGTTTATAGGGATTGGGGGGAGAAATCCTATCCCAAAAGTCTGCTTTTACAGTGGGCAGTACCTAAGGACAAGTTCTTTCCCAGACAGAGCAGGCAAATGGCAAAACAATAAGCTTCAGGTGTGTAACACCCATAAATCTCTGTAGTCTTTCTCTTCACCTTTCTCCCCTGACTCCCAGGGGGTTTTCTTCTCTTTCTCTTATCTCTTTCAGCTGCACATCACCACGTTTTTCATTCCTTCCCTTTCCCAGTCTCTAGGTTACTTTCCCCCCACCAACAGTTGCTATAATAGATTTGTTCCCTCTTTGACAGGTTTATTTTCCTTCCCAGATTTATTTTCCCAGAAAACATTCTCATCTTGATTTCCCCCTATCGTCTCAGATTGACAGACTCCTGGAACACATTATTCCAAGCAATATCTCCTGCCCAGAGTGCAGTTTTTCAGTTGCCTCTTACAACCTTACATCTGAGTTCTCATATCGTCCCTCTTGAACACCAGCCCCTGGCACCCTCAGATGTCAGTAGGTACTGCTCCATAACACAAAACTGTAGCAATAAATAACACTCAAGTCCTCCTTTGCCACTTCTGTCATTATTAGTTGCAATCTGTATTATTCGGGCATACTTCAAGACAGATGCTGAAAGTACTACCAATTACAGCAGTTGTTGGGGGGTCAAATTGAGGAAATACCTCACTGTTGCCAGGTAAACCAGAGGTGCTCCGAATGAAAAGCAGCTTGTGAATGCGGAACTGCAGCCACCAAAGGTTTACACCCCACTTACATGAGTTGTGGCCTCTCGTCCCATGAGGTCAAGCCCTTCTTGGCAAGGCAGTGAGGCTTGGGGTCCCGCCTGCTCCTCCATCACCTTCTGCTCCTCCCAGGGACAGTGCAACCCCTGTTCACACACCATGGCTCATCAGGACACTTTCCTATCTTGGTACATATTATTTCTGGATCAGATGATGCTCGAATAATAAAATACCATACAGAAATATTGCAGCCAAAGCACAGCAAATAAACTCATACTTAGGCTGGGGAAGGGTCTGGAGGGGAACTCGTGTGAGGAGCAGCTGAAGTCCTTTGGTCTGTTCAGCTGGAGGAGACTGAGAGGGGATCTCATAGCTGTTTGCTGCCTTCTCCCAAGGGAGGGAGGGGAAACAGGGGCTGAGCTCTGCTCTCTGGTGACCTGTGACAGGACCCGAGGGAATGGCAGGAAGACGTGCCAGGGCAGGGTTAGATTGGATCTCAGGAAGAGGTTCTTCCCCTAGCGGGTGGTGAAGCACTGGAACAGCTCCCCAGGGAAGCAGTCCCGGCACCCACTCTGCCAGCATTCCAGAAGCATTTGGGCACTGCCCTCAGTCACATGGGGTGAGCGTTGGGGGTGTCCTGTGCAGAGACAGGAGTTGGACTCCATGATCCTTTTGGGTCCTTTCCAACTCAGGCAATTCTATGATTCCATGATGCTCGCACAGTTTCTGACAGCATTTAGGAGGATTTCACTTGCCCAGCCCACACACACAACCGTAGCAGGGCAGAGGGCTGCTCTGAAGATGGATGCCTTTCCTGGGAACTCACAGATGGAGGCCGCCAGGAAAATCTGGATGAACAACTGTGTGGCGCAGGGTAAAACACTGCCAGTGCTTCTGAAACAGAAGTGATCCACAGTCAGATATACTCATGCTGCGCAGAGACCAGAACGTGGCAGGCATTTACTGACTGCAGCCAAACCATCTTCTAAACTTATGATTGCAAGGGTGAATGCTGCTTTTAAAATGTTTTGGGCTTTTTTTCCTCATGAAGCATTAATTTTGGAAGTATTCATTTAGGTGCTGAGAGGATTTTAGTTAGTACCCATCTCATTTTCTCAGATACCCATTTTCCATAGCTGATGTTTTTTATACAAATCAAGATACACAGAGCACATTCAGATTCAAGGACTGTATTTACTTCCTCTTCTATTCCTCAGGACTTTGGTAAACATACCTCTTTCTTTTCCTCAGTCCAAACTGAATGGATGTTGAGCTAAACTTAGGGTTCCTAGAGGGAAAAGATGTCTCTTTGGAAGAGAAAAGTGAGAAAAATACAACTTAATGACTTGGAGTAAGAATTATATGAAAGCAGAGGCTGTAAGCTTTTTATCACAGCATCAGAGGGAGGGTGGTAGAGAGTACAAATACATACCTGGGACATTTGCGTGTGGTTTTCCTGTTGTTTTGTTATTTTTTTCTTTTTACAAAGTGTCTTAACCTTCCATTTAAAACATGACACAGACCAACCAAACCATGCTTGACTCAGGTGTGCATGTAGGTCAGCAGTTTGCTCACCCTCTGACCATAGGTTTCCTATCAGTTTTTCCATATGCATCATTCATTCCTGTTAAACAACTCCAGCTTTTTATGCACAATCCATCCCTAGCTCTTTTCTCATCAATTACCTCCACATCAGAGTAATGTGTACCATAAAGATGCGTTAATTTCTAAGTGGTTTATAAAAAGACCCATTTCTAGCATTACTTTAACTCCTGCAACACTCGCTAGGCTGCCTCAGGTACCTACCAAAGAAAAAAAAAATGCAAAGGAAATGTTTGTGAATTGTAAAGCTGCTGCTAATTTGACTAATGGCAAATCATCCCTGCTAGGAGTTATTTGCCTGCAACTCTACAGATAATTATGGCATGAAGAGCTTTCCTTGGCTTCCGCTCCCAGTTGTGTTAAAAAGCACTAATTTTGAGCTAGTGAGATGTCAGTTGTCCACTGTACTGTGAGGTGAGATCAAAACACCTTCATTAGCACCAGCAGGTAGCAAACATCAAGTAGGAATCACCACATATGGGGTAAACGCTATTTAACTGTTTTCCTGTTACCTTGGCAGTTATGAAAAATTTTTAAAACACCTCCTGATAGAAAGAAGAAATGAAGCTTGCATACTGAGCTTGATTTAAAACAGTGAGCAAATCACTGCACAGCTCCTGTGAAGGTCATACAAATACCAGTGTTACAAAACAGGCACGAAGAACAGTCACACAAACAGAACCTGAATCCACAGGAAAGATGATGGGATGCTCTGATCTCAGCTTGACATCACAGACAAGTGGGGTTTTTTTTGTTAAATTAAATGAACAATGGCTCAGGGCCTTGTTCTGAGAATAGTTAGCAAGCCTCATTCATGACCAAGTGAAGAAGGACAAGACAGAGGTGAAACCATGGCAACAACTGCAATAAACTGATTACAATACCTAAGAGAAACCTAGGCAGCCAGGTGGGAATGCTGCATTGACTCTTACAAACCTGCCATGGGTCTTCGAACAACTGAGATCTTCAGAATTTCATCTAAACTGAAGATAGATGTGGAGTAACCAGAACTGCTTCCTTGCTCTGAAACTGGCTCAAAACTCAGATCACATCTGTTCGGTGGCATCTGGCAGTGCTTCTGTGACTGGCTTGCTATTATAGTAAAGGAATACGAGGATACTAACATCATCCAAGACACTTTCTCTTTGGAGTTACCTTTTCTGGTGGTTTCCCAAAAGATGGTCCTGCCACAGCCCACATGCAAGTAGGAAAAATAACACTAGGGTTACAGCACTGAAACAGAGAGGGCACAGCTGCTGCTTCTGCTGAAAAGCCAACCTCATGTCCCTTCCAGCTTCCCTGGGTGCTGTGACTAATTTAACACACCTCTGGTCATCTGATGGGGAAGGACAGAGGTCAGCACAGGATGAGGAAGCTGCCGGGTACTGAAGACAAAGAGCTCTTCATTTGCAGTCCAAATGTGGTCAGTGTTCAACCGAGTTAAAAGAAAATCAGTAGTGACTAAGGCATATTTTTAGCTATAAGCCATGTTCTCAGAGTGCCTCACTTCTCTGGGATTCAAGATCCAGGAAAAGATCCAGAAAACATATCTCAGTGCCCTTGCATTTATTAAATAGGAAAGCTGTAGTGTCAACTGGCTGAAGCAAACCAATACAGTGCAGAAGAGACTGTCAGGCACAGCTGTGTGTTCCCCAGTGTTTTTCAAGCATTTGATTCCTTCTGTATTTATTTCCTTCCCTTTTTTTCAAGGAGTGAAAAGTAAAAGCTGGTGGAAATTCAAAGAATGTTTATCGAAAGGCAGTGTTTTCAAGAAGACATCAAAAGTTTATTAACATCTATTCTGACTCCTCCGCTGCAATAATTTGTCAAATATTTATTAAAACCAGGATAGATTTTGTTACACACTGAAGCCAAGACAGGCAAGGCTCCAATCACCAAGGCTGTACAGAGAGGGAGAAGAAACCGAGGAGGGACAGCAAGCTGTGGGTGTACAGCTTTGTCCTTTATTTCTTTTTTGAGATTTATATGAGATTAAAGAGACTGGTAGACGAATGAATATTTAGAAACACAGTGATGGATGACAAAGCTGAATCTGATGCACCTGCAGCTGGAAATGCTGTTTCGTAGAGACCAGACACAGGGCTGGGGGAAGAATTTAAGGAAAGGTGGGCAAGAAACATTTCAGCCTTGCAGAGTGGGGGAAAAGTAATAAGGAGGAAAGGACAATGTGATCTGATCTGCAGAGAGTGAAAATCATAGCAAACACCTTTTGCATTTGGATTGTCAAGACCCTCTTGAGCACAAATGAAAAGGCAGCTGTGCTCTGTGTGGGAAGGAGGCACATGGGGACAGACAAAAGGCCCCTTAGCAGCAGGATGGAAGGAAAAAAAATCAGACTTCATTTTGGGTACAAACCCACTCATTTTCAGCAAAGTTGACAGGGGAGATTTGAAAAGAAAACAACTGTTCTGGAATGAATTTCTTTTCTACTGGCTTTGCATATGGTTCTGCTGCTGCTGAGATTCTGAGAGGAGGACTGACAAGGCAACTGGAGTGGGGTCTCTGCAGCATTTCCCAAGCAGGGAAGCCAGAATCAGAAGTGCTCTATGGGCCAGAGGGAACCTGCTGCGTACAGAGCACTGGTAGCAGGCAGAGTGGGGCATCTCTCATGTAAGGAGTTTAAGCTCTACTGCCACAATATTGTTATGTTCTAGTCTAGCTGATGGTTTAAGAGAATATTAACCCTATGTTCCTCTGTCCCCAAAGCTCCAGAACACTGTGCATCCCCGTCTCGTCCACCAGCCAACACAGACCTCATCTCTGCTACCACTGACACAGCAGGAAGCAGCCAGGAACCCTACGCTCCATCAGACAGAGCCAGAAGTGACATTGATTTCAGAAACCATAAAACCCAGTTGCAGTCAGGTAAGTAGAAAAACAACAGATCAAGGGATTATTTAAAAAAGAAACAAAAGAAACATACAGCCAGCCCCCTCATCTACACCCAAACGGTGTTGAACAGTTCCCAGTAATTGTAACAGTCTACTCTTCACTAACATTCTTTAAACGAACTTAAAGAGAGCAGGACTCTTGCAAGGGGAAAATAGGTATTGTCTCTCCTGCTCCATCTCCAGCTCACTTTTGCTAAAGCTTTTTCCACTGCAGGACTCGTATCCTCACCCTGATGACTGACAGCAGTCTGTTATGCATCTCAGTGCTACCAGTTGGCTTTACCAGACAATAACTTTCAAATCTAAGTGTCTGCTTAGACTAGAGTGCCTTGCACGTTCAATTATTCTAACTCTATCAAGAGCAACGTTTCTAAATTAATACCAACTTTCCAAAATGCAATTTTACAACCGATTCACGTTCCATCTGCACTCCCTCCAAATTGTTTGAATAACATTTTCTAACCTCCTACTTACATAAAACAAACTGAAGAACTTTGATATTATTTCCATACACCTATGGGCCCAAATGTAGCCATCTGTGCAACTTCAGGCTCTGCTGCTGAGCCAAAAATTATTATTTACTTACATTTGTCCTTGGTCCTCTCTGGAGGAACATATTTGTGCAACTGCTTTTGAGTACTTTCCTGTGTCTGTGAGACTCACTCCACCTGTGTGATCAGTTATTGCAGATAGCGGTCAAAAGGGCTTTTGAAGAAGGGACACTTAGAAACACCTGTTTTTTTTAGTTACACAATCAAGTAACTTTATATCCACTTTTCTTAACACCCTGCAAAATTTCATATCTGGCTTGAGTTTGCTTTACTCTGTTTCATAGACTTAATACCACAGAATTGTTTAGGTTGGCAAAGTCCTTTAAAATCAGTAAGTCCAAATGTAAACCTGACAGTGCTGAGTCCACCAGTAAACTGTGCCCCTAAGGACCACATCTACACATCTTTAAAGAGCTCCAGGGATGGTGACTCAACCACTTCTTTGTGCAGCTGTTCCAGTGCCCGACAACACTCTCAATGAAATAACATTTCCCAATATCCAGTCTAAACTTCCCCTGGTACAATTTGAGGCCATTTCCTCTCATCCTGTCAACTTGTTACTTGGGAGAAGAGACCAACACCCAGCCTCTTTTCAGGCAGTTGTAGACAGTGATGAGATCTCCACTCAGCCTTTCCTTCTCCAGACTAAACAACCCCAGGTCCCTCAGCCGCTCCTCATAGGACTTGTTCTCCAGCCCCTTCACCAGCCTCGTTGCCCTTCTCAATGTCCTTCTTGTACTGAGGGGCCCAGAACTGACCCCAGCACTCAAGGTGTGGCCTCACCAGTGCTGAGTACAGGGGCACAATCCCTGCCCTGCTCCTGCTGCCCACGCTGTGTCTGACACAGGCCAAGATGCCATTGGCCCTCTTGGCCACCTGGGCCACTTCTGGCTCATGTTCAACCGCTGTCAACCAACATCCCCAGGTCCTTCTCCTCCAGGCAGCTCTCCAGCCACTCTTCCCCAAGCCTGTAAAGCTGCCTGGGGTTGTTGTGCCCCAAGTACAGGACTCGGCATTTGGTCTTGTTGAACCTCATCCTGTTGGTCTCAGCCCATGGATCCAGCCTGTCCAGATCCCTCTGCAGAGCCTCTCTTCCTTCAAGTAGAACAACACTGCCACCCAGCTTGGTGTCATCTGCAAATTTGTTAAGAATGCACTTGATCCCTTCATCCAGGCTGTTAATAAAGATATTGAACAGGACTGGAACCAGCACTGAGCCCTGGGGAGCACCACTCGTGACCGGTTTCCAACTGGATTTAACTCCATTTACCACCACCCTTTGGGCCTGGCCATCCAGGCAGTTTTTCACCCAGCAGAGGCTGTGCCTGTCCTGGCCAATGGCAGCCAGTTTCTCAATCAGAATACTGTGAGAAATGGCATCAAAGGCTCTACAGAAGTCCAGGTACAGCACATCCACAGCCTTTCCCTCGTCTGTTAACTGGGTAACCTTGTCATAGAAGCAGATCAGGTTGGTCTGGCAGCACCTGCCTTCCATAAACCCATGTTGACTGGGTCTGATCACCTGGCTGTCCTGCATGTGCTGTGTGATAGCGTTCGTTATGATCTGCTCCATGACCTTCCCCCGGTACTGAGGCGTGTAGTTCCCCGATTCCTCCTTCCGACCCTTCTTGTAGATGGGAGTCACATTTGCCAGTCTCCAGTCAAGCAGCACTTCCCCAGTTAGCCAGGACTGTTGATAGAGGAGGGGTTTTATTAATGTCTATAAACTATTCTTAATTGGAAAACCAGGGAAAATAGACTGTAAACCCATAGAGAAATGATTACAGTACTTCAGTGGGATGCAGAACTACTCAAGTCCCAACTTTCGATGCAAAGCAAGTATTTTGACCAGATGACAACTTTTTTCACCCTTTTCCACTTTTTTTTTTTAAACTTACTCCATGTAAGTAAAAGACATTAGGTAAACTCAAGATGACTTCAACTTGCAAGGCACACACGCCTCAGTTTTCCTACTGTCTTGGTAAGTATCTTGTATATGATTTGATTTTTCCTATTTTACATTGTTAGGTTTTAGAATAAAATGGTTCCTAAGTTCTGGCCATCAAGGCAACACCTTAATTGGCATCTGCAAGAGGGGTTTCATGTGTGATCATCCCTACTTCCAAGCCAACATCACTGTTGGCCAGTGGAAAAAAACTGCTACGAACTGCATGTCCTCTTGGCCTATATGACAAGAAACACTCAGACTTTAACGAGTGCATCCATTACATGGTTCGTAACTCCCATGAGTCCTGAAATTTCCACCAGTCTGGCTTAAAAAGTAGTGCTCACTTTTGCTGTCACCTCTCCTTCCATCTTATTTAACAATTTGGTGGTACTTACCTTTAACTTAAGGTCTAAACTCATTGTTTCCACCTCTACCTGAGACCTGGACAGATGTCTTTTGTATCAGGATATTATTGTATTGAGCCTGTAAATTTCCTGCATCAGAACAATGAAAACAGTTCAATTTGCTTTGAACATGCCTTAATGCTTTTGCAGAGAACATTTCACAGGCTGACTAGCATTTAAACATAGTTTTTAAAAGAAAGGAAACTTTTCACAGGCATATAAATAACTGAATAAATTGAAAAACACGATAAACATCAATATTGTTAGTGTTCACTCTAATACGACCAACTACAAAGAATATACTGGTTAAAATAGGATGAAAGTACAGATGGGAGAAAAGTTAAGATTGTAATATAATGTGAAACTGGTTAACAAACTTGTCTCAGATCCCAGCAGATGAATGACACAACTCTACTTATACTTCCTAACTGTATTCCTGAAGGTGGACAGAGGAACAAGCTGCAGAGATCCACGTTACCATTTTTAAAAGCTACGGCTGCGTGACATATTTCAATTTTCTCCTTGCTGTGAAGATAATCCCATGCAGGTAGTAAGCCTTGTTTACTGTTTCACCATCCTAACATCAAGCGAGAGATGATTTTTTCCTAACAACACATTTGTATTGGTCGCTGATATCTGTTTTCTGTAAGTTTACCTGTAAGATGACAGTAAAAAAGTTGGGCAAAGTAGAATTTTAACAAAATTTATCATTTCAAACTCTGAATTTTGAATCAGTCCAAGATATAGACACTCCTATCATAAGTTTTAGGATGAAACACACTTGAGTCATGACAGCTCAGGCAAAGAACAAAGCATCTGAAGGTAGAAATACAAAACAACAAAAATCACATCACGGTTTTCTGTGAATGAACAGCATGAAATTGCTAACTTGGAAAATGAACCACTTGTATAAAGTCCAGATGTGCTTGAAACCTTAAACACTCTGCGATTGCATTTATTCTCCCAAAAGAAGAGAAAGGATTTTCCTTGTCGACATTACTTAATTAAATAAAGAATTTGTATGATGTCCATCATCTCCAAGGCAAAACCAAAAATTGACTTTTAAGTCCAAAACTTTCTGAATGTGTGAAACTGGGAAGATGACAAAGATCAATCTCACAACTGAGAACATCACATCAAGAGAAGTCCAGAACCCAGACCACTCCTTAAACCCAAGCATGCTGAAAAAAGCAGCATGAAGCAGCAAAAGGACTGTCAAAACAAATACACACGCCCACACAAAGCTTAATCCACATCAAGCCCTCCAGAAATAATTTAATTTGCTTGGAACTAATAACTAATCAGTAGTCTGCACTGCCATAAGATATTTTCGTTTGGAAAAAAAAATAAATGAAATTCCCACTTCATCAACAACTTTGTGTTAGTTGCCTACTTTGTCAATACAAGACTTAACCTTTTTCTTTTAATGGTTTTGTGTGACATTCTGCTTTGTATTACTCCAGGTTGCCAGACTATGCCACCTTAGCAACTACATTTAATCACAGCGCTTGAAATGACTTATGCAAGTCAGCCTGCAACACCTACAAAACCTGAGCAGGATAAAGGAACAACACAACTGCTTACTTTCTTCCCTTAAAATAGATTCTGTATTAGAAACTGCATTGACATCAATAGGCAAATTTACAGTTGCCTTGTCTGTATCTTGAGGTGCTTGTTTTTTAAACTTCCTTACAAACAAAAAATTCCACAGAATTATGTTAAATAGTATAAGAAATTTAAAATTCTTGCTTTCAACGTGAAACAAAGTATCACTTTTCATTAAAATCAATTTACAAGTGCATTAAGAAATTCAGGTATACCAATCATTTTCTATCCCGATAATTTTTTCATGTTAAAATTCAATAATGTTGCTGAATTTCTCACTTTTTTTGAGGGAAATCACCAATTAAATTTTTTATGGAGGTAATTTCAAACACCATGAATCCTCTATCTGCCTTTTCCAATTTTCCACAAAGTAAAATTCTTGGCAATGAGAGAAGCAAAATAGAATTTGAAGCACACCTAATTGAGAACAAGCAAGAAAAATTACACTAACAGGAAAAAGACATGATTTAAGACATTATAGTAATACACTACTGGGGACAACAGGGACCAATGGAAACTAACAAGATACAAACCAGCCATTTGAGTCTTTGGGGTTTTTTTGTGCGTGTATATCTACATGTGCTGCATGAGATGTTTTCACAGGTGAAGAAACACCTGACTAAATTCTGCAACCACGTGAACATACAGAAGTATCAACAGAAGTTGTCTTGAATAGAGAACAGAACAAGTTCGGAGTCACTGCTGTCACGATTGCCATGTGCAACAAACACACCAATGTGGATCTTGGGATCACATCCCATTTCACAGCACAGACACCTTGGCTAGATTAGCTCTAAACAGATTACATATAATCCTATCAGAATTTTCAAAATGAAGAAGCAGCACTAGAACAACCCAGCATGCTCAGAAAAGTCACCGGACTCAAATCACAATTAAACTTACCGGGATTCTTAAGAAATAATTGTATGTTTGTGGCCAGTTAGCTTTTAAAACAGACAATTTCAAGACAGAAAACACAGTATGCATAAATCTGTGCCTCTCTTTTATACAACCATTGAAGTTATTCTTCAAGTAGAACTATGATGTTCTTAAAAAGATTCTGATGGTATGGTCTGCAAGGTTGCAGTTTCTGTAACAAAACCCTTCCTTCTGTTAAAGGATGGCCAATGGATAGCAATTTACCATAAATGTCTTAATGTATTGATAAAGCAATGAACAAACGGATGCAGTTGCTATTACCTATTTGTATGCCAAAGACCTGAAAGTCAAGTCACTCATGAGAAGCTAAAGTAGAAAATAAGTGATGGAGGTAGGATGCAGAAGTAGGTTGAATGGCACAAGATCCCATCTTGCCTATGAAATCTGTGGGGTTTGTGGAGGTGGAAGCAGAAAAAATTCCCAGTGGAAAACATCAGCAAATGGAACAAAGGTATTTTAGTTTTAATGAACACAGATGGAGGGGGCAACATGACAGCAAATACCATTAAAAAATGGATAATAAGCAAATAATTTCTAAATTCAGAAAAAGATCTGCAGGCACTTTTATATGGTTCCAAATTAAGTGCCATCTTCAGATAAGACCTGGAAATCATTAAGACAAGGTCTGTATACATGCCCCATGTACCTCCAAACAGCTTAAAAACCAACCCACTGACATTCTTCTCCTCCATCCCACAGCACAACAGTAGAAACAGCACAGAGAGATGAGAGCATATAATTGCAAAACTTATAGTTTACCTTACTCAATGCAAATTCCTGTCCCTTAAACTATGCAGCAAACCTTACACATTCTGAGTAAAACTGCAAACTAATGAAGGACCTGGAAAAGTACACGTGAAAAGTTAGGGTACTGAGACAAGAACATGAAGGCAACAGCGCACGGAAAAGATGACAGCAAACTTCTATCTTTTCCATATTTGAAGATGATGCAGAACCTGAAAGATGTGAAATTCAGAAGACTTTATCAGATCTCTTTCAGACTGCAGTTAGCTTATGTCTGCTTCTACAGAGAATCAAGACTTGAACTGATTCTCTTTACCACACCTAGTCAATGCTGATATTCAACACAAAAGTATTTTAAAGTAAATAACATGGGCTGTAACTCCTCAAGCTTTTGGCCTCAAACTAAGCATGTGCTACTGGATATCAGAAATAAATACCCTTTATGAACACCCTAATTGAGCACACAGGCTTTTTCTACCCTTTTCAGAAGCATGCAACTCTAACCTAAACAGAACACTGAAAGGTAAACTAATTGGCCCAGCTTTGTAATTCTGAATGTTCTGAAGTGGCATATATTCTATGTAAACCTCCAAAGGAATCCTTTCCTCGAGCCATATCATTTCACACCATTCTCACTGTAATCTTCTACTTTGGATTTTAAGATTTATCATTGATACTATCTATATAGCTAATTGCCAGGGTTTAGATGAAGAGATTTTTTTTTATGTCTGCAATTCTTCATCTAAGACCAGCACGATCCCACGCAGTTTCTTCCAATTATAACACTGAAGTCTAGCAAATAACCATTCTCTTTGCCAAAATCTCAGATGTAATTTCTATTCTGTTGCAGAGGAACCAATTTATTGTTCCAGAAATGGACTGCAGGAGTCTTTAAAATAATTTTCAACCACAATCTCTCTGTACTGTTCCCGTTTCAAACAGCAGAAGCTCTACTAGCATTGAGTTTCTGGCTGGTTTATGGGTCAATATAAATGGCAATCAGCTCTGCTGATGCTCCAATAAAAATCTGTAATGCTTCCTTACAGTCTAACAACCCATTTTTTCCAATCAAATCTGTCATTCTCTCACCACACCTTCTTAACAGCCACTTCTCGTCCCTTCGCAGTCTTTATTGATGAAATGACACTTCACGTGTTAGCACAATACAAAACTCATACTGGTACGCTTGTACTATTTCAGATCCTCTCTGCTGTGTCCAGTTCTCATCTCAAACTTCTGTGTCACCTGTGCTTGTGACTGAAAAGAGCATACAATTTCTACTTGTTCCTTATGGGCCTACTTGAGCATTCTGTCAAAGCAAGAAGATAGCTTGATAAATTTCTAGTCCTAATTATTAATCATCTCAAAGAAATATCAGATAGTTTGCCACTACAAAAAGGATGAAAATAAGTCAGGAATACTAGTTGCAATAACAAAGTTGCTAAAGTTAAACAATTAAACACAGTTAACATTTTCTTATTTAATAAATAATATAAAAAAGTGAACCGGTTCTTTTTTTTTTACATTGTTTGAAAAAAAAACAGTTTCTTATCTAACTGCAGCAATATTACAAGCAAAAATGAAGCTGATTTAGATTTTTGGGTGGACATTCCATATCCCGTTTAAGTGGGGTCCAGTGTGCATAGCCTCACAGCTACTGATGACTTTTCCACTCCTGGAGTTGATCTTCTTTTGTGTTGTTCTGGTTCCATAGACGTCCTCTCTGTTCATTTGCACACAAACCAATATCATATTCCTTGGTCAATATGAAATAAATCCACAAAAACGTGGCAGGTTTCAAGACCTGACCAAAACATAACTACTTTTATGATAACATATGTATGTTCAATTATGTTTGTCACATCAACAGTAACATGGCATTTTATATTTAGTCTCGTAGAAAATAATTAAACGAAGTATTATATCCACACGGAGTACACTTGACAAAAAAACACTTTCATGTGGTTTACATTTCACTTTTATTTAATCCTCAAAACTGTCCATATTGCAGGGTTTTTCTTGATGAAATATGGAACTGAGCAATTAATTCTACAAAATTATGGTAAAAATTTGCTCATTTTTCTACCTTATTGCTAAGAAATTTTACAGGTGCACAGTTTGTAAAAATAACCCTTTTAAGACTGAATGTATAAACGTGCTACAGGATTTTTAAAAAATGACATTAGCACAGCACCTCCAGATGGGGCAAATGCAGAGCTGAACACAGGCAGAGCACTAACAAAGTCAGAACTGCTCATTTCTTTTACAGCTTCTAAGGGAAATAAGTTGTTCAGTCCTAAAAGGGTTAAGTAGAAACCCCAATATACTTTTTCTAACAAAGCTGCCACTCAATCCCACAGTACAGTGCTTGAAAACAAAGTCAAAAGTCTGGCACAGGAAAGTATACACATTTGTTCAGTACTCATAAACACAGCTGCTTTTGAAAGAAAGTAAATAATATGGTTAATGATTGAAGAGCATCTTAGTTCCAAGATGAATACTTCTATGAAGTCATTTAGCCTACAAGTGGGTAGCTTACTTTCAATAGTAAATTTGTTTTACTTGGCATTAGTATTTCGTACATGGGGAATTCACTGAATTATGCCTTGAGTTCCTGTCTTTTCAGGTAACCATTCTGATCTTGTAAGTCTGTGCAATAAAAAAAAAAGTACACAATATCATTATTAACACAGTTGTGGGATACCCTCAGGGCAAATAATTAGGAAAAATATCAGCAGCAGATTATTAAAGACTATGCTAGTGTTGAATTCTGAAATGCAGTTCCAAACAAGAAAACAGGCAAAGGTACAGCTAAATTTTAGCACTGAATCTGCTTTTTCTTCTACAGTTGGAACTATGACAACATTCTGAACACAGACTCGATTTCTATGTATATAGAATTAACAACAGACTTAACAGCTAGACTTGAACCGTTATAATAGTTTCATACTGAAACATTCTAAAAGTAGCTTTATCAAAATCTTGAGATATTGTTAATATCAGGATAATTGATTAACAGCTCACAAGGCCAATAAATGTAACAATATTACCCCACAAGAAAAGTTCAGGAAGATAATATATCTGAAAAACTGGACATCTTAACAACAGTAAGGACCTGGAAGACCATTTCTGTACTACAGAATAACCACTGGCAACAATGGAGCCACAAGCCCAAGGGAAAAATGGGGTTTAAAACAGTCTTGTAAGCAGAAATAGTCTCTTTTTTCCACGCACTTGGCTGTAGTGTGTAGAACAGCAGAAATTAGCCTAAGTCATTAGGTTCTTTACCAGTCAAGGAATATTATATCTATTGGGCAAAATTATTGCAAGTAAAGAAACTGAATACAAAAAGTATTGCATTTATATGTAAAAATTTTAAAATAATGAATATAAAAGCAGGTGTCAAGTTCTGAAAAGCTATTTAAAATAGTCTTTGAAGGTGAAAAGTCTTGTTATTGTTTGCCTATTGTGTGTATATCATGATTTGTTCTTGAATACTTTTCTAAATCTGATGCATATCTTGCTCATTTTAATTCTTGGTCTAATTAGTGATGAAGATCTGTGGCTCTTGAATAGCCGTACTGTAAGATACTTACATGCTTCTAACAAAAACACTGTGAAATGATTCCTGCCACAACACAATTAAACCAAAATTTTATAGCACATACAAAGGTAAACAGATTTGCAAGTAAATGCCAGTAAACAGTTTAAAACAGAGATAAGGCCACGATGAATTCTGCCCTTGGTCACTGAAACGGAGATGAGGTGAGGCAGTATTCACTAGTGCTAAGAACCAGCATTACGACCATGTCGTGGGAGTAAGTTTTGTAATACAGAATAGCAAACATGAAGGCCTGTGCTAGAATACAAGCACATTTTAGGACAGTGGCACTGATTTACACTATTAGCTAAGTATGTTTTATAACTGATTTCTTCCTTTAACCACATTGTTTTCACACACACAACGGAGCCCTAAAGCAAACAAGTAGAATGGAACATCACAGTGGACAAATACGGTGCACAGACAATGCTTTAAAACGGTGGTGGGTGTTGAAACTGGAATAAGTGGTCAGAAATAAAAACCCTATCAAAATGGTCAATGGATAAGCTTGTAAGCAATGCACTGTAGGGAAGCCACAGGTTCACATTTACACAGCAGTTGTGGCTCTTGCTTCAGGGTATAGAAAAGGCTGAACATGCCATAAAATTTGTATTTTGGCTTTTAAAAGAGGAAGATCACACAATCAGAACTTGTGCTATGAGCCTATGCCTAGTTCTGTGACTACAGATGAACTACTGGGGCATACTTTCAAATACAAACAAAGCAGGCGGGTCTACAAGGAGGGACAAAACATGGCAAAGTAAAAATTAAAAACAAATGCAACAACCAACAAAGTCAAAGTGCAAATGAGCCTTGAATTTATGATGGAGAGAAGACCTGAAAGTTGCACAAGCTGTTGGCAGGGAAAGAGACATCCACAGGAAATAAGGATGGGAGGAGCTGACATCTTCATAGTGCTTTTACGATTTTCTATTTGCCCATTTCTAAGCAATAAAATTTACTTCTAGTTATTATGGTATGATCACTTCACAATGAAAGCACGTTCTCAATACATGTGTTACACCGAAGCCTGGCCTACTTACTGAACAGTATGAAGAAAAACATGCTTGTTGTGCTTCTCAGTGATGATGGGCATCACCTACCAATATCATTTGTAGCACATACTTCTTATGGTATTTTAGTTACATGCCAACAAGACAGAAGACATGCTGCCAAATGAACTTATTGGGAACATTCCACTTTTGAAATAAAACATTTAACTTACACTTAATACAAATTATATACAAGATTAGAAAAACCTGAACAGATCCTGAAACATTTTCAGATGCAGTATGACTGAGCAAGGAAGAGGGGGAATAACCCAGTAACAACCCTTCAAGAACACCAACATATGCCTGTGACACGAACAATCATTAATATGACTGCTTGAGATGCCACTTAAAAAAACTCATGTAATGTTAGAAACTCATGAATTATCACTATAAATACATATTTAAAAAAGGAAAACAGAAATAACTATTAACAATGACTGAAACCAGAGCACTAAAGTTAACATACATTGCATGTATTGCAGGCAAGGCAGAGGCATTTTTTAAAGCTTTTGCACAGACTTCATATAATCTTAAAAAAAATATGCTGGCCTTTACAAGGTTCTACTTGCTGAAATAAAAACAATTTCAGTTCATAAAAAGTCAAAAGACTTCAGTTTAAAAAAAGGAACAGTTCCAGCCACAGACCAAAAATATATATATTTTTTTTAAAACTGGAAGAGTATGGTAATTAGATTATACAAGCATGGTCAGGCTTGGAACCTGAATATACTTCAGAGCAAAAGCTCAGAGGAAAAAAAAATATAAACTATTTGGTAACAAAAGTGTACTATATGTCGTGATACAAAAAAGGTATGGTGAAAATGTACCTTTTATACTAAAGCTTATACAAGTTCCTTGGTCCATAAAAACTATGTTGTGTTCATGTTTTCTAGTTTGCTCAACATGTATCCCAGCCACATTTTTTGTTTCTTGCCCATTAAAAAAAACAGCTGAAAAATAGATTTTCAATAAAGTTCTTGCGTTTCAGATGTTGGGTTTTTTTTTTATTGTGGCTTCTATATTTAAGATCAGCACTTGCAGGTAACAAGGTTCAAATAATACCACCTAAAATGGAAAGGTGTTTTTCCATGAAACCACAAAAACTGTTCCATTTTCTTGAACGCAGCACTTGAAAGTCAGTTAAAGTCCCGACAAATAATGGTAGTTAGGAAACCACAGTTGCTGTAGATGATGTGACATTGGTTGGATTTGTGCTGACGTTTGTGTAACTTCCCTCGCTGTTTGTGTTTGTTTCACTGGAAGCCATGAGGCTTGAGTTGGCTCTGAGGATCGCTCCAGCAGCACTGCAGTGTGGTCGTGGCCCTGGTTCCGGTGTGTATGTAAAGGTAAGGCTGGTGGAGTAAATGATGCCATCGTTACGGACCAAAGTTACTGGAACTTGGACTGGCTGACGGACCCACCTCCAACCCTCTCGAAACGCAGAAATGTCTGGAACAACGCATAGCATGCTCTCTGCACATCTGAAAAACAGGAGAGTCAACTGAGTATCATACAAGTTAAGCTTAAATGATAGGATGGGATAGGACAGGATAGACTATTTCAATTGGAAGGGACCTACAATAGCCATCTAGTCCAAATGCCTGACCAGTTCAGGGCTGACCAAAAGTTGATGTATACTAAGAGTACTGTCCAAATGCCTCTTAAAACACTGACAGGCTTGGGGCATTGACCATGCCTCCAGGTAGCCTATTCCAGAGTCTGACTTCTCACTTGGTAAAGAAATGCTTCATAATGTCAAGTCTGAACTTCTCCAGTCGTCACTTTGAACCGCTCCTATGCATTCTGGCACAGGATACCAGGAAAAAGAGCTCAGCACCTCCCTTTCCACTTCCTTTCTTAAAGAAGCTGTAGAGAGCAATGTGGTCGCCCTCAGCCTCCTTTTCTCTAAACTAGTCAAGCACCAAGCTCTCCTCATAGGACACTCCTTCCAGCCCTTTCAGCAGCTTTATTGGCCTCTTCTGGACACAAATTTGAGTACCTTAGCATCCTTCTTCAATTGTGGGGACCAGAACTCCGCACAGTGTTCCAAGGTGAGGCTGCACCAACATTAAATACAGTGGGATAATCACCTCTTTTGAGTAGCTGGAGGCAGTGTGCTGTTTTGGCTGACAGGGCACATTGGTGACTCATACTGAGCCCGCTGTCAACCAGCAACCCCAAATCTTTATCTGCGGGGCACAAAGCACACACTGGAATAAAACATAATCACCATAAAGAGTAGTAGGAAATTCTGTACCTGTACATGGTTTCAGCTTCCACATCCCCAAACCAGACACGTAAATTTGGAGTGAAGTTCTGTCCCGTAAGTTCCAACATTGCTACGTCCCCACCACCATTCAACTGGAAAGTGTGAATCCACAAAAAACGTGTATTAATAAAAACAAACACCGCCTCTCAGAAAATAAAGAGAAAAGAATTCTTCACACGCATCCAAGAACCATCAACAGTGCTGTTTCTATTAGCTGGACAAAACTGAAAGAAACACACCTACACAACTGTAACACATGTAAAAGATACTGCCAAATAATTTGATAACCTGAAGGAACTTCTAAGTTTTGATTGTGCCCACATGCGATAAAAATCAACAAAGCTTTGAGAACAAGGAATCATACAGAGAACATCTTAGAAGAGCATCAAGTTTTTCCACAATAGAATGCTGACTTTCTTAATGAGGTTGCAGTTGGACTCTGATCTATAATTGACTGTTTTAAGGGTCAAAATCAATTTTTAAATAATCAAACAGAAGTCCTACGTATATCAATGCCATAGTACTTTAAGAAATAAAATTCATAATGTTTTGGACAACATCAAAATTATTCCTGTGATGGATAAGCTCATGTATTCCAAAATGCAGGTGAGAAAAATTATTTCAACATAAAATAATTTTATTTATAAAGCTAGTAAGAATGTTTTCCTACAGTATTCCACAAAGGTTAAAGATTAACATCGTGAAGGTTAAATCAGTATGACAAAGACAATCTGATATAAAAGAGTTCATTATAAAAGAAAACTTAAAACTTACTTGAAGACTTTCTACAACAGGCACAGGTGTCACTGGAGCATGGACTGGTCCCATCCCCTCATAAAATGTATATTCTGCTTTATCTGTGCTTATGATTGTCCAAGAAGCTCCATCATTAATCATTTCTTTATTTGGTTCTTTTGGGCATGGAGTGGCCTTGGAAAGAAAAAAGAGTTCTAAATCTGTCCCCCAGACTTGCTTGCCAGTCACAGAGCTAAACACCAACTCAAGTCAACAACAACTTCTATTATTTCAAAAATGTTTCCATATGTTTTTCCTCTAACAAAATGACCTAGAGAAACAGTCACATACATTTCAAGAAAACTAGTAGAAAAATAAAACTTGTGAGAACACTAACTCTCACCTACAACACTACCGTTCCTCCAACCTTTTGTTTACTATTGGATTTTATTTTAGATCACTTTTCAAAGTTTTGATGTTATTCAATAGTCATTAATCAATGAACTACAGCAACTAGAAGTAGCTAATTTAAAATAGTTCTTGTATTAATGTGAAGTGACTAAAACAGCTACACACTAAAGTAGAATATTTTTACATGATTTACATTTAGACAAGATTTTTCTTTTCTTTTTAGAGTTGATGGAATGATAGAAAACACAGGCGCAGGGAAAAAAGGGACTAAAAAATTCCGATTTTAATCCCTAAATTCTTTTTCTTTCCTATTAAGCTTTAAGGATATCTAGCTATGTAACCATAACCTTCACTCTTCAAAACTGTCAGATAAACTTGCTCAAGGTCCAACTGATATTTTTATTAGAAACATACAGAGTTTCTAAATTAGTAGTCCAGCTTCAAAAAAGGAACTCTTGAATGCTATTTGGATGCATGGCATTTTTCCTACTGGTTGACTACAGTTCCTTTAACACAAATGGACCTACGTACTTCAACTCATGACAAACAAAACCAGGGATTTCAAAAATGAAAGAGTCTGTACAAGATCCTTAATTGGCTTCTTCAGATCTGCTAAACGCCTGGCACAAAGTTGAAGGCAAATGCCACAGAACTTGTTCTGAAAATCTTACTATGTCAAGAATCATTTCAGGAACACATTATTCTTTCTGTCACATAAATCCTTGAAAGACTATGATTCTTCTTCCAGAGAAGCATTCCTCCTTGTCACTTCCAAATACAGCAGTTTACCTTCAGGCATTTTTTCTCTCCCTCTCCTCTCCTTTTACAACTAAGCTTTCTCAACAGGTGGCAGCAGAAGATTGAAGTTCCTTAACACCATGCTTTGTAACTCACATACTGACTGGCTTCACATGGAGACAGGCATTCATACATATTATGGGAACATTTGGGAAAACTTCACAACTACACTTTTCATCTACTGAAACAGTTTTAAACAACTTACTTGAAACTGGATTATTCTCTCCTGGGAAAGGCACAAATACATTCTCTCAGTGTCTTTAAGGTAAAAAGCACATTTATGGAGCTGCGATACTGGATCATCTGCATCCAATAACGCTGTTTGTTTATCTACTTTTCGAATTATCTGTGAATATAAATTGCACATATACATTTAGGACTTCCTACTTCAAATCATTGCAGATTACATATGTACTGTTAAGTAAAGGAAGTGAAAGACAAAGATTTTTTTCTAATATCCATGCCTCCTGTTTTAATACCAACATTAGATTAATAATTCCCGATGCTTTTGAAACAAGAACACAAAATTGAAGTGACACTCAGTACTAGAGCCTCCTGTATGCATATGTATTTTATCTTTTTTGCTGTAAGAGTGGGGGAATAATTGTCCATTTGCTGGTATAAGAGAGCAGCAGGTGAAGTATTAATAGACTTTTACAGAAGCTTCCACCATTGACAGCATCAACAACATTCTGTGGCAGACTGGTTGGTGAACGAAAACAGTTGAAAATAAGGATTTATTTTAAAGATAGAGACTTAAGTACAGCCTTGCAAACACAACAACCATAGTGCATCTTAACCAGAGTTGGTCATTTCTTCGGGGAAATGGTCCTCAGAGATGAGGGAGCAGAACAGAGCTGGCAGATATTCAAGGATGCTTTCCATAGAGCACAAGAGCGCTCAGTCCCCAGATGTCAGAAATCAACCAGGGAAGGGAAGAAACTCATGTGGCTGAGTCGAGACCTGCAGGTTAAACTGAAGAGCAAGAGGGAACTGCACCTGCAGTGCAAGCAGGGACAAGGAACCTGAGAAGAGTATAAGGATGCTGTCCAGTTCTGCAGGGATGAGATCAGGAAGATCAAGGGACAGCTGGAGCTGAACTTGGCAAGGGAAGCAAGAATAACAAGAAGGGCCGGAAAAGGAAGGTTAAAGATGGTGATGAATGAAAATGGTTACCTCGTATCAACAGCTGAGGTACTCAACTTTTTTGCCTCAGTCTTCACTGACATTCTCCTCATCCCTCATGGGTCAATGGACAACAAGATGGGACTAGGGGGATAAAGCCCCTCCCTCCCATTGTAGGGGAAGATCAGGTTCGTGACCACCTGAGAGACCTGATGAGATGCATCCCAGAGTCCTGAGGGAATTGGCTGATGTTGTTGTCAAGCTACTCCCCATAATATTTGAAAGGTCATGGCCATCAGGGGAAGTCCCTGGTTACTGGAAGAAGGATAACATTGTGCCCCTTTTCAAAAAGGCTACAAAGGAGGACCCTGGAAACTACCACCCTCACCTCTGTGCCTGGGAAGATCATGGAACAAATCCTCCTAGAAGCCATGCTAAAGCACATGGAGGACAGGGAGGTGATTCAAGACAGCCAGCATGGCTTCTCCAAGGGCAAGTCTTGCCTGACCAACCCAGTGGCTTTCTATGATGGGGTGACCACATCAATGGACACACGAAAGACAATGGATGTCATCTATGTGGACTTCCATAAACCCTTTGACGCAGTCCCCCACAACACCCTTCTCTCTAAATTGGGGGGATATGGATTTGATGGGTGGAGTGTTGGGTGGATAAGGAATTGGTTGCATGATCACACTCAGAGTCAACAGCTCGATATCCAGTTGGAGACCCGTGACAACTGGTGTCCCTCAGGGGTCTGTACTGGGACCAGCGCTGTTTAATATTTTTATTGATGATATTGAACAGCAGGATCGAGTGCACCCTCAGCAAGTTTGCAGATGACACCAAACTGAATTGGGCAGTGGTCACACCAGAAGCACAGAACGTCATCCAGAGGGACCTGGACAAGCCTATGGGAACCTGAGGTTCAACGAGGCCAAGTGCAAGGTCCTAACCTGGGTCAGGGCAATCCCTGGTATCAATACAGGATGAGGGGTGACGTGATTGAGAGTAGTCCTGGGGAGAAGGTTTGGGGTGGTGACTGATGAGAAGCTCCACATGAGCCAGCAATGTGTGCTCACAGCCCAGAAGGCCAACCGTGTCCTGGGCTGCATCAAAAGAAGCGTGGCCAGCAGGGAGAGGGAGGGGATTGTGCCTCTCTGCTCTACTCTCATCAGACCCCACCTGGAGTGCTGTGTCCAGTTTGGAAGTCCCCAGCACAGGAAGGATATGGACCTGTTGGAATGAGTCCAGAGGAGGCCACAAAGATGATTCAAGGGCAAGAGCACCTCTGCTATGAGGACAGGCTAAGGGAGTTGGGGTTGTTCAGCCTGGAGAAGAGAAGGCTCCAGGGAGACCTTACAGTGGCCTTCCAGTACCTGGAGGGACTGCAGGAAAGATGGGGAGGGACTTTTTACTAGGGCAAGTAGGGACAGAACAAGGGGGAATGGTTTTAGATTGGAAGGGGAAAGATTTAGATTAGACATTAGGAAGAAATTCTCCACAATGAGGGTGGTGAGGCACTGGCACAGGTTGCCCTCTCTGTGGGAGTGTTCAACACCAGGTTGGATGGGGCCCTGAGCAGCCTGGTCTGGTGGGAGGTGTCCCTGCCCATGGCAGGGGGGTTGGAAGTGGATGATCCTTAAGGTCCCTTCCACCCCAAACCATTCTGTGATTCTATGACTAAATACCATTTAAAGCAAATTGCAAAGAATCTTCCTTACATCAGATAGTTCAGTGAGAAAAATATCTGCTAACTTAATTCAGAGCTGTTAGAGTAATTTTTAAATTATTTTAAAAATAAAATCCCTTACAGACAGTGGAAATCTGTAGCTTGGAATTTTAACTCAACTTCTAGAAAAAACTGAATACTTCATTTTATGCAACATCAGTAGAAGCAGCAGCCAAAAGTGACTATTTCTAAGTCAACAATCAGAAAGCCAACCATGTTCTCTGGTATTTCAAATGATAATAAATTACATTACTAGCAATATAAGTCTCAAGGTTAATTTGTTTCTTTGCACTAACCTATAACATGTCTGCAAGTTACCTTTTAATCACATCACCTTCAATCAATTTGGTAAGGCAGCATGGCAAATGTTCCAAAGAGCAAACATAACAGGAACCTTTAGCCTAATTGTTTTTAATCTATTTCTACCTACAAATAAGGTTTCTGCATTAATAAATCATGGTGTCTCCTTTTAGCAATAAGAAAATAATAACATTAAACCACAAATAAAGTGAGATCCTCTTATTGAATTTCATGTCCACTGAACCAAATCAGTAGTAACCAGCTCTGGATTTTTCTATCAAATAATGTGATTTAAAGAAAAAAGAAAAGAGAATATCTATTTAAATGATCATTTTATACTATTTACTCTGAGCAGGCTACCTTCTTTTTTAGCTAAGTTGGGTATTGGGAGAGAATTTCTCATTTACTGTCCTAGTAAAATAAGTCTGGGAAGGATAACAAAAATCTGCCTGCAGGGAATGCTGGTTTTACGTTGGCTCATTCTAAAAATTGTTTCTAGTTAAAAGTGGAATTAGCAAAGCCTTGTATGAAGTTCATAATGGGCTGATAAACCACAACTTCACAGAAGTTCGCATATGAAACACTTTGTTATGAGTCACAAAATCCCTCTTAGGTTGGCATTAAGTGTATAAAACAGGAAAAGTAAATTTATAATTATACTTAAATTTATTTAGAAAATCCATTACTGTTCACGAGGTTCTCAAACCTTAATTGATTAAAATCTATTTTGTATGTGCGACCAAGTCAAGGGCTGAAATTATCTCCTTCTAAAAAATATTTGTTCCGAAAGCATTTCCGATGTTCCAGATTTAGAACTGTATTAATAAATGTCCAAAACGCTTTTGCAAGCTGATATTGGTATAATATCTATTCTTAGACGTACACAGAATTACTCAAATCAGCAGCGCATTTTTAAAGCTGTGATGAACTTAAATGGAATAGTCCTACCGGCTGCAAAGACTTTACTCATCTGTTCAATATTAATATTTAAAGTAATTCACTACACTGGGACCTACATCACTGTTTCTAAAAAAGACATTTTCTTAAGGATAGCTTGTAGATTAACCTACTTTGGTGGGTTTAAATTCTGAAAAATCCCCTATGCTGCTTTTACAGTCTGTTCTTTGCTTACAGAATTAATCTGTACATATAAAAATACGCTTTTATTGAAATGAATGTCATTTTCCATATAAAATAAGTACTATTGAGAGGGAACAAAGATAAAAACTGTATACTATGCAAACACAAGTATGCAATTACACTAAGTAGCCATCTACAAATTAACTACAGCATTGGAGAAATTAAACTGTACCAGTCTTGGGAGTGCCATGCCAGTAACTGAGCATACAAGTTTGACAGTCTGTCCATAATGAATGTAGCCATCTCTCACTGTGAATTCTTCTCCTTCTGATTCATCATCATCCACTGTATGAAACAGGAATTTTCACATTATTTGTTTTAATCACTGTTTTCCTCAACAGGAGGAATATTCAACATCACACTATTACATCAAACATACACTCAGTAACAAAACAAATCTGCACAGCGGCAATTAACATGGACAAAAAAATGCAGAACTTTTTTTCTGTGGGGACAGAGTGAGGGAGGTGAAAAAAAATATATTGCTTTATTTTTACTTACAGAGGTGAATGTAAAACGCTCCCCACTGTTGCGAACTGGCATGGAAATTACCACCTTCTACGTGCAAATATCTGGTGCTAACTGTTTGGGATCGAAGCCTATTAAATAGTGCCACTTTTGTCCCTGACGCAATACATACTGCAAAGAACACATACAGACTTGAGATTATAAAATGACTTCATTATTACACAGAGAAGTAACAAAAAGTCACAAATACAGTAAAATAAATAATGAATACTGAAATCAATAAATAATTCTCAACTACTGGTTGATTTAGAAAATATTTATATTTGCAGCAGACCAAAAATAATCACAAAATTACAAGTAGGGTAACATACACAGTGGCTGGTCTCCAAAGGCATGCTAGTCCACAGAATTTTGCCACTCAAACTGGCCAGTGTTTGCCAGCTGAAAACTCCTTCTGTTCATAGTTCTCGAACAATTGATTCTTTGAGCAGAAGCTTTAGCTTACCATTGTGAAGTACTTAGACAACCTTCAGTGATCATCTGAAGTTTTATTTGAAGTATAAAGAAAAATTATTCTCACAAATCACAATCAATTGAAAGACAGACATAACTGTAAAATTGTAACCATGCAACTTGAAATTTTCTGAGATCTGAACTTACTTATCATTCAAGCGAAAGAAATGTTAAGTTTGCTCCCCTACAAAAAAAATCAGCAACTAGCATTTTATCATCAAAATGGGCATGATGTTGGTTCATACTTGGTTGATATTTACTATCGAAGAATGCTTGGTTCGTATTCACTGTCCATCAAAACTATCTGTCTGCATACAAAGTTTACAGTGCATACTCTGAGCCCACGGGCGTGAACTGCACAGCAACAGATTGCCTTTAGTCAGTGGAAAGCTAGCGGCCCCGAGATCCACATTCCATAGGTGAATGGGTTCCAGCCCAACACAGATGGAAGAGCCTTTTAAAGCACTAGTGAAGAGAGAGAGAAAAAACAAACAAACAAAAAGGGTATCTCTTGAGGTGCTCTGGTATGCAGACAAAAACTTTGGAGGAAAAGCAAAAATGGTCCCAATTATGTATTAGCACCAGAGATATCTTTAGCTGAAAAACATGCTAAGTAAATAAATCTGGGTGAAATATCACCATACAGATTTCTTAACCAATTACGTAAAAGGAACCATGCAAAAGATATTAAAAATAAAAACAACATGAAAATGGCATGAGACAGTAAGAAGGTGCTTGTGAAGTGATGAAGTGCAGTTTGGATAACATGATGCTGATCATTTATCACAATCTGAAAGCTATCTCTGATAACTGATCAAAACATCCTAAGCACAAGATCATGGCAGCTGAAGAGATCCAACAGCTTAGGAAGCTGAGGGAGAGCATTCTTAATGCATTTGTCTATACAGATTGACCTCTCAGAATAAAGGCTTTTGGAGGACCTTTTATAATTACTAAACAATTAACTCTGCCTGCATAGAACTCAGAGTAACCTATCTATATTGCAATACTTTAAAACACACTGATGTGTTCATTTCTGGAATACATTAGAACAAACAGAATTTGTAAATTTCATTTTATTTACTCTCTAGTCAGACCTTGGGATACATAAGAAAAAATTAGTAGGAAGCAAAATGAATGGCTACATAAAGAAAAGAACTGTAAAATACTTACAGTCTGCATTTTTCAGTGACTGTTTCTTTTTAGAAGGTTTGGAGATCACTTTGATCCGTTTACTGAGGAACACACCGATGTCATCACTATTGCCATAGAACATTTTTACAGACAACATGAAGTGCTTTCTCTTGTCTGAGTCTGATATGTATAATGTTTTGGCAGTGCAATAATTCTGTAGGTGAAAATATAGTGTTGTTCCTTCTTTCAAGTCAACGCAGTTCAAGAAACTGTATGTATTTAATTATGAACAAAATCAGAAAACTGATGCAATAGTTTCTAAACCAAACTGGAAACTGCTTTTTCCATCTCCTCCATACAGATCTTTCATGACTACTCTTTAGCTTTGTTAAGTTCAGCACCCAAGGTCAGTACTCTTAAGTGTCTTCCTAAAAACCCTTACCAGGACTGGGAAACAGACAATTAGAGACCATAGCCATCTTTGAGTGGTTAAGAATATTACTAAAACCCACATTTGAGTAGAGCTATACAGGCAGTACACTGGAAAGGCACAAGAGGTGGTCTGTGCAGAAAACGTGCTGAGCCAAACTTTTATTAAAAGGATGGGGGATGATTGGCTTTCAAAACACTCAAAAGTCACTTTTGGCTAAGTGTTTATGCTAGTTGACAAGAGCAGTTTAAAAAAAAAAACCTCAAAAGTAACTTCTATTATTTTTTCTATTCGGCAATATGTGAAGCATTTCTAAGTAGACTGTGCTGGAAGTACCAGGTAGCTATAAAATACAGCTTAATAAATCAATCAGCTAAAACAAGGACTCGTACTGCTAGTTCTATTCCAACTGTTTTAAGTTATCATAAATATCTTTGAAAAACTCCTGTAGCAATTTATACCACTGTAAAAACCCCAATCTACTAAATTTATTAAGATGCTATTTTAATTGTATTTTTATGCAAAGGAACTTAAAGACCACTTCTAACAGCAGATGTTTTACAGATATTTCGCCGATGAGAATATCCATACACGCAAGACAGGCAGAGGGACATGGAGTTTGGGTCATAAACCTTATCTGAGTTAACCATCGACCACTACCGAATAATCAAGCAGTTTACTGAGTCTGAATCAACAACCTACAAATGAAAGATTAGTACTCTGGCATGATCCTGTGAATAAAATTCACCTATTCAATTATCCCACCTATTTCTGAGAGATTTTTTTTGAACCGCTAAGGTAATATTTGCTAATGTAACAGAAGTTATCAAAAATAAGCAAAGGTATTCCTTGAAATATGCACCATGTAGCTATAACATTCTCTGCAGAAATCCAAATGGCTTATACACTTCTACCTTTCCTTCCAAGTTCAGCTGCTGCATTTCTTGGTCACTGTTTCCTATTCCAATGAAGGCGCAAGGTTGTGATTCTTGCTCCGTGCAACCATCCCGTTCCATTTGCTCTTTTTTTTTCTTCCATCCACTGCCCATAAGATACACACATGGAGGAGGACAAAAAAACCTGAAAATGAAAAATACATTATGAGGTTACACATAGCTTCAAAGAAAATTCTTGAGATAAACTGTTGTATACCCAAAGCTTTCTCAGTCCATTCAGACTTTGGATTCAAGATCATACGTGCATGCCCTCATTTGCCTTGAAGATTTTCTAAAATGCCAATAAAAAGTCAGCATTAGATGTACTGTCACTGAGTATCTTTCCAGTTCAACACATGATAGTTAACAGCCTGCATTTCTATACATGAAAACTACTTCTGCCCTTACAAAGAAAAACTCAAAGTAAAAAGACCTTAAAAGTAATGACAGTGTTTTGCTTTTGTAGGTGGTTAGCATTATGCAGTGATGACTGCACAGAGAATAGTCCCACAAACTAATTTAATGGACAACTCCCCAACAGCTCGTGTTTTCATCATTACCAAAGAGGGAGTCTATTCTGTCCAAGCATAAACCTCTTCCTAGTTTTTAAAATGGAATGGATGATTTTACTTCTTTGTCAGTAATTGTAAAGAATATGATCCAGTCTTTACCAGCACTGACTGAAATCAGCCTAGATGCTACTTACAGCAGCATGTTCAAAATTAAGTGCAGCAATAATACAATGTATTGGTTAAATGCAAATCCTAATCAGTTATGTCAAGGGTGCCAAACTCCCGGTTCCCGCTGTTCTCCTGCTCCCGCAGCGTAATGCACGTCACACACTGGACACGTGCCCAGTGCTGGCAGGAGTGGAGGGGCAAGGAGCTCAGTGCTGCTGCCGGGAGGAAGCAAGGTGCCAGGCTGGATAAAACAAGGTGGAGGGATGGATTCAGCCCACAGTATGCCAGTTTGACATCCTTGACTTACAGTTTTAGTTTAGCCAACAGTTGCAGTGTTTTTTTCACCACTCAGTTAAGATCAAAGTTAAAAAGGCAGAATGAATACATGCAGTTTAACAGCTAACATTTTTTCATGTGCCTGTAACATCAGTTTCAACTGTCTGTATTTTATCCTTTGGAGCAATCAGGCGTCCTATGAAGGCTCTGGTATTTTTTTCTTCCAATTGAAAATGCAGCACACAAACAAGGCAACAGGTAGAAACTTGCCAACTTGCAAAGCAGAAACTAAACTAAACTTGAGAAACGAAATAATAAACTACCTAAGAAAAATGAAATTTTAACACTTTTGCAGTAGCAGCACAAGAGAATACTTCCACTACCCCAACCATGAATCTTAAAGCTGAAATTTATAGTTATCTGACATCAGAATGGGTTATTTTAACCTTATTACTGCAAAAAGTTCTGAAATTAGAAAACCACCATGAATAGAAAGAGTAAGCAGTAATAAATGTTATCAAAGAGCACACACTCTGTATCACCTTCTTGCTTGCTTTTATGCCTTTTGTTTCTCATCTGCAACTTGACCTCTGTTTCACCCTCTTTCATGAAGATGCTGAATAATGCAGTATGGGTGTACCCAAGAACACCATAAGTTTCTGTTACACACCAATTAAGCCCTCCTCTTCCTACCGCAAAAACCAAATGCACTTCTTACTTTTAACTTGCGTTTATTTAAAATATTAAATCATAACCTAATTTTCCTGAAATACTTCTATAAAGGAAAATTGATATTATGAGGACTGATATTTGTGAGTGAGACAGTGCAATGACAATGGTCAATTTCATAAATTTATATTGAAGTACAAGGTGTATACCTACATACTTACTTATACCAAACAAATTTATATGCCCTGTATCGCCCCACATCTAGCTGTAAACACCATAATTGGCGTTAACAATCTGTTGTGGGGCTCATCTACTGGTTGCTGCAAGTTTTGGCATGTTTTAGGAAACAGAAAACCAAAACAAAGCAAGAACATTTACACTGAGAAAATTGCTACTGTAGACAACTGTGATCACTGTTTTAAAGATACATAGGTATACTCAGATATAGATTTGTGGGTGGGAACAAAGCAACAGGATAAGTCACATTTCTGTTAGACTGGCAAGGGGTCAAACAAGGACAATGATCAGAGGACCACTGTCATGTTTCCTTTATGAAAGATACTTTTCAAGTGAGAGTTATGAACTGACTCCAAGGCTAGGAAACACAATTTGGGGGGGGAAATAAGTCTCAAGTAAAAGATGCATTTATTAAAGAGTTGACCTTTTGAAAGCAAACACAGTCTGCCAGAAAAAACACACCACGTACCTAGTCAGCTTATGAACTCTCAAATTCGGATGATAGTACAAGATCCTTTAAGTGTTAATGAATGCCTCTCACATTTTCTCTCAACAATTACAAGCTATTTCAAATAAAGAAATCACATACAGACTAAAAATTAATATCAACCTCTACTAGTGGAGCAACACTTTGCAAAAAAGAAGCCAAGCTCAGTAGGTATAACACCATAATGCACTTTTACGTTTCTTCCTAACGCACTCTTTTGTATTCATCTCACTGGTTAGAACCCAAGATAAAAAAAATCCCAAACTTTTTCCTATCATTTTTCAATTCAGCTTTATTCGAAACCAAGTACTTTGGAGAACTATGGCCACTAGATGGCAATAACGACCTAAAAACCCAAGTTTAACCCACTTATGAAGGGAAAACAAGACACAAAAATTAAAGCGCTCTTCTTAAATTAGAACACAGAGCAAAACCTTGGAAAACTGTCACCTATTGAACAAAGAAACAAACTTTCGCAGCTTAGGCAATTTTAAGTTTGGTTAAAACTGCCAAACTAGAGGAAAGATTCTGGACATTCATAATTTGAAGGGTTTTTTTCATGTGTCAGCTTTTCAAGTCACTTTTCAGATATAGACAAGCACGCTCTGGGGGCTTTTTGCTTCATATTTACAATTACAGGAACTCATGTATAAAAGAGATTAACTATAAATTTTCTATCCAATACAGTGTAAGCCATGAATATCCTTGTATTTCTGATTTTCACAGAGGATTAAAGAAAGTGTCTTTGATATGTATAAAATAAATGCTGGAAACGGATTCTCTCATTAATAAAGTATTTCCAATGTAAACACAAATGCAAATGTTTGCGAGAGGCTGGCTCTCAGATAACTATAAAGAGGAAACCAAAGAAAGAAAATCACCTCTCCAGAGTAAGTAAAGTAAATTAGGTAATTTCCAGTATTAGCAATGGGAAATAAGGCAGGACAATGCCTGGTGGAACAAATGAAAATACTCTTCCGTCGACCTTTCATTTACAGGGCCTTCCTCTCTTCTCTTCTTTAACCACAAAGATAAACTAAGACTGAGTAGGAGGTAAAAATTCTTCTGAAGTACTAATCTGACCTACAGCAAAAAGAAAATTATGTTGGAGGTAAAGGCAGCTCTGTCTAGTTCTTGAGAGCTTGTTCAGATTTTCAGTACAAGAAGTAAAAGGTGGAAAATCAAGTATTTCAAATTTCCTTATTGGATTCATAACATATTCTCTTAGTATCTCTTCTCTATGCCCTGAGCAGATCAGCAATTCCTTGCTGAATGAGTAGTAAAACAACACATTCTGCAAGATAGACCCCCAACAACTTGATCTAAAAAATACATGAGATGCGTTAGGGATCAACTCTGCAAGCTCTTTCAACACTGTAAATTTAAAAACCAGGAACGTCTTTCCTGGACAAAACCTATTCCACACTAGAGCTGCATGACGAAATGCAGATTCAGTGCTTCCTCCTTGCTGATATAAAGCACAGTGACTTGAACCAGGGCAACATCTCGGGATACCAAGTCTCTGCAAATACTTCATTTAACACAACTCTACAACATTTTGTGGTTGACTTGTACTTTCTCAGAAGAGGCTCTCTGTGATGTTTCTCATGCGCATCTTCCAAGAATTTATAACCAGTGTAATTAAAATGATGGGCAGCTTTAAATGAAGCAAGCATTGGGATTGGTATTAGCCAGTAAAGGTCAGAGAATCAACCTCCAAAAATTAAAGGGCACGTCCATAGCACCTTCTTACACTATAATTTCACGGGCCACTCAACTGAGAAAAGACCATAGTATTACCAACCTCGTGTTAGACTCCAGGCTCAGTAACTCAGTACAGCAAATAGAAGCAAGCTGTTACTCATCTGTGTTCCGACAGATCTGTTCCGTCAGACCAACTGGAAATCAAACATTTTTCTATGGCAAGAAAAGCAAGCTGAGTGTCTAAGGATGCTCCCCCTTTATCCCAAATAACTTGAAGGGAAGAACAAGCTAATTTATAGTGGCTTCTGAGTCTTTGCTGTAACAACAGGAACTGGAGTAGGTTGAATCTTTGGCACCACCTGGAATATTGTTTTAAATCAGACAATCACTGAAGCAGAGAACAATACTCCTTTAGTCAATTAAGGTCAACCAACAGAGAGAAAATCCGGTACTTCCAAGCAGAGAAGCTACCCTAACTGAACCTGCCAGGAAGCCGTCAGCAGAAAGTAAAATAAAATCAGTTCACATCATTGCTACCTAGCTCTGATGCACTCAATGCTCTTTTCAAACTACAGGCTTCTGTTCACTAAGGTTTGCTTTTTAAAACCTTCCAAGTCATGCCTGTGTTCATCTTAAAGAAGTCTTTGCCTTCAAGAGGATTTAGAGGTGTCTACCATAGCTGGTATTCTTTATGATCAGGGTGACATTAGCAGGAAAGATTTCCCTTTGTACCTGTTGGCCAATTCCAAGTCTATCACGGCAGGAGGTGTGTTTGTCAATCACCCACATATTCCTGAGCATAAAACTACTCAGTAGGCTCCCTTCCTTCTTAGGAGCTGAAAGAACTAACATCATCCACAAAGAATACAATACAACACCACACAAATGAAAAATCAGTAGGTGCTAGAATGCTACGGATGAAGTAGTGGAGTCATGGAGTAAGCCCTGGAAAAAGTTATGCTCTCAATAATAAGAGCATTAACCAGAAGGCAGGGACACTCAATTCAGTGAAGGGAGGTATTTAAGCAGAAATTACAGAAGCTCCTTCACCAGCCCCTGTAGAACAAGATGCAGGTAGTCCATTCTCAGGCTAATCAGTAGTGATAATGTTTACAAACAGAACAGCATGTAATGCACAAACACTAATCTGGCTCACAGTTCTTTGATGAACTATATCTTGGAATCCAAAACATTTCAGTCATTTAACCTGTTGCACTGTTCAGCCTCTGAACAGATAAGTCTCAGAGAATGGTAAATACAGAAAAAATACAAGCAGCACAAGCGAAACACCCACACTCATCAGGAACTAAACATCACTTGAGTTTCTGTCAGCAGAATGCCTTTGAAAGATGACAGCCATCCAACAGGAAACATTAGGCTAGAAGTCTTAAATTCAACCAAAATCCATCCCTGAGCTTCTTAGCTCCTGACTTCTATGTTAAACTAAATAACACAAACTTTGGGAAGAGCAAGGCTAATAAGAAGAGTCCACTCCAAAAAATGAAGCCTCCTTTCCTTACTGCTATTTAACGACAAGTACCAAGACCACTCTCAAATTAACCCAGAAGGTCTCCATTAACATGGGAAGAACCTGGAATTGGGTTTTCCGAGAGGCCTATTTAAACCAGATCACACTGACCAAGATCTACAGAGATCTACACCATCTACAGTGATCTTTCAGCAGACTATTACACCAGAGGCTAAGCCTCATCAAAACACTGAAAGGTAATTATTGTGCTGACCTTTTAATTACGCCACACAAAGTTTCTTAATGATAAATATTTTCCATGACCTCACAACAAACAAGGTTTCAAGATTGGAACAAAAGGTGGAAGTTCACTTAGGGTTATTTTAGGTTCTATATTCATTCGAGAGACATGTCAAATTTAAGAAGTAACTCCTTTCACAACTTGAATTCTTAGTTACAAAGAGAGTGCAATTAACCTTATTCTTTATGGATCAAAAGTTCACCAGATTATAACCATGACAAAATGAAGCCCTGTGGAAAACATGAACTTTCTCCACAAAAACAGGTATGAAATAGGTTTCTGTCTATAAAGCAGATGTATGCAAACAGTTCACTTCAGAAATGGTATCTAATATAAAAATTGTGAAAACTTGATTGACTAATTGTATAAACCAAGGATATAACAGCTTTTATTTTTGTTTACCCCAGTAACAACAGGACACCATTACTGACACTAACAGTCTTGGAATGAGCAGAACAGTACCAGAGACAGTCTAAATGATGGGTTAAAACATAAGAAAACCCAAAATACTTAAACTGAAAAATGAAATCTTAGTATGTATTCCAGACTTTCATTTTGTATGTATATGTATACCAGAATGGCCATCAGTTCACCATCATACCATTTTGTAATAAACACTCAACTATTTTCAATCCTAGTTATCTTTTGCAAAGCTCTGAAACTCTCTACATTCATTTGATATGCTTCCATTTTTAAAGAGGTGAATCCGAAATACCTTTTATGAACAAACACAGTTGCGCTGAGATAGGCAACTGAAACGCACCTCACAAAAGCTGAAGTGGTAAAAGAATGCCTAATTCTAGTTAGAAATAATTTCAAGCACTGAGAAACCAGTGACTAATTTACCAAACATTATGAGCACTTGGGTAATGTGTGTGTCACGGTGACTTTAACAGCATCAGGTGAAGTAAAAAGGTACATTCAAGGCAACAGGAATTTATGGCAAAGCTATGAAATGCACATAGGAGCTTTCAGAAACTGTTAGCAAACACCAGTTTGAAGCTTTGCATCATAATTTCAAAACATGTTAAGTTTTCCAAACAGTAATGGAACTTTTAATAATCAAAGCTACATACTTCATTTTTTTATTTTCTCCCATATTTTAATGCAATTTTTTCTCCAAAACAAGGAAAGACAGGACAGCTTCACAGTATTTTCCTGCCCCCCACGAGAAAAACTGACTGAAGTTACAGATACAGTTTAGAAAGTCACTTTCTTATCTGCTGGCAGACATTTCATTTTTTGGGAGTAACGTGCTTACCTCATCTGCAGTAAGTTTTAACTATGCAACTCCTGAATGACTACACAATCTGAGAAGATAACAATCAAAGGTCCCTAAATTATCATGGCTGTTGAATTTGCTGCAAAGGGCTATGGTTATCATTTACTGCTAGGAAGGGCTCGCACTGCAACCCTTTCACATTTATGTGAGCAACTCAGGGCTGTGTAGTTACATAGCAGATATACAGCAGACTCGTCCATTGCCATGGCCTTCCTCCTTCTTTCATCTTTTCATTTGACTCTCATCAAGAATTTCGGGAAGATCTGAAAAGCATTTTGAGCACACAATTCCATGGAACTGCAAAATCTGGACACTGCCCAAAAGAAAGTACTTGAGACACTGCCTAACAGAAAAAGAGACAAATAGTAAAAGTATTCTGGCATAAAATACTGAAGACCAATTGAAAATATAGCCCGTGTCTCTCTGATTCACAGACATCAGGAAGTGTGATTTAGACTGGTAGCAATGGAGCTGAGAACTTTGCAGGCTTAATTCTAACAGACTCCTGTTTTCTAACACTCTCACAGATAAACATATTAAAGCCTCAAATCTCAGAAAACTGAGAAAGACAAAACAATGTAACAGGACTTACACAACAGTGGTGAAAGAAAGGTTAAAACTTCAAAACCATTAATATGCTGAATAAGTGGTCAATTGTAGTGAACACGTATTAATACAAAGTATCTGAATACTAATCAAATAAGGTGCTATTTATTTTGATGAAATTTAAGCCAGAAAAGTATCATTTATACTTGAAGAAAATTTTATTTCATCATAAGAGGACTAGAAATCTGCATATGAAGGATGACCCTATTTGCTTCTACCGCTCATGGAATAAAAACACCATATAGGGAAGACTGTAAGAAATTCACCTTTGCTTAAAAAAGCAATTATCCTCACGTCTACCTGTAGATTCTGTCCCTTATTAAATTACCTATTATTGTAAAATGTGTTTTATATTGTCAATATGGTTATGATTGGCCTGTCATTCCTTCTAAAGTTATGAGAGAACTGATTCAGAAAAGTATCTTACTGAGGGTAACAATTTCCCTTTCATATAAAGTTGCTATCACGGAAACGTGGTGGAACGACTGTCATAACTGGAGTGCTGCCATGGAAGGCTACAGGCTCTTCAGGAGAGACAGGCGTGAGAGGAGGGGTGGAGGGGTAACCCTCTACACTAGGGAAACCCTGGATGCTGTTGAAGTCGAGATCGGTGATGACCAGGTCGAGTGCCTATGGGTAAGGGTCAGAGGGGCAGTCAGGTCTGACCTCCTGGTTGGAGTATGTTACAGACCGCCTGACCAGGAGGAGGATTTGGATCTTCTATTGTTTAAGCAGCTGGAGGCTGCCTCTAGATCGGCTGCCCTTGTTCTTTTAGGAGACTTTAACCTTCCGGATATCTGCTGGGAACTTAACACTGCTGAGAGGAGGCAGTCCAGGAGGTTCTTAGAGTGTATTGAGGACTGCTTTCTGTCACAGCTGGTGACTGAGCCCACCAGGGGTGAGGCTCTTCTTGACCTGCTGTTTACAAACAAAGAAGGGCTGGTGGGTGATGTCGGAGGCTGTCTGGGGTGTAGTGATCATGAGATAATTGAGTTCTCTCTAAACAATGTAAAAAGAAAAGCCAGGAACAGAACATCGATGCTGGACTTTCGGCAGGCAGATTTTGGATTATTTAAGGAACTGCTCAAGAAAGTACCCTGGGAAATAGCTCTTAGTGGCAAGGGGGTCCAGAAAGGCTGGATACACTTCAAGAATGAAATCTTGAAGGCGCAGGAGCGGGCTGTCCCCATGTGTTGTAAGAAGAGTCGTAGGGAGCTTCTGAAGGAACTAAGTAAGAAAAAGACGATGTATCGTCGTTGGAAAGAAGGGGACATAAGCCACGTCATGTTCAAAGATGTTGTTAAGTCGTGTAGCAGGAAAATCAGGGAAGTAAAAGCCCATCTGGAGCTCAAATTGGCCACTTCTGTTAAGGATAATAAGAAGAGTTTTTATAAATATATCAATGGTAGAAAGAAGGGCGGCAGCGACCTCCACTCCTTGTTGGATGTGGAGGGAAATATAGTAACCAAAGATGCAGAGAAGGCTGAGGTACTTAATGCCTTCTTTGCCTCAGTTTTCAACAGCAAGGATGTCAGCTCGCTTGACAGTTGGCCCTCTGAAGTGGTTGATGGGAGCAGGGTGAAATATGGCCCTCCTACAATCCATGAGGAGGAAGTTAGAGACCTGCTGAGGCACTTGGACCCTCATAAGTCTATGGGGCCGGATGGGATCCATCCTAGGGTGTTGAGAGAGCTGGCAGATGAGCTTGCTAAGCCGCTCTCCATCATCTTTCAACAGTCCTGGCTCACTGGAGAGGTCCCGGAAGACTGGAAGTTGGCCAATGTGATGTCCATCCACAAGAAGGGCCGTAAGGATGATCCAGGTAATTACAGACCTGTCAGCCTGACCTCGGTCTCAGGTAAAATCATGGAGCAGATAATCCTGGGTGAAATCATGCGGCACCTGCAGAACGGCCAAGAGATCAGGCCCAGCCAGCATGGGTTCAGGAGGGGTAGGTCCTGCCTGACCAACCTGATCTCCTTTTATGACCATGTGACTCGCCTGGTGGATGAGAGGAAGACTGTGGATGTAGTATACCTGGACTTCAGCAAGGCCTTTGACACTGTCCCCCACAGTAGACTCCTAGGGAAGATGGCAGCCCGTGGCTTAGACGGGAGCACTCTGTGCTGGGTTAGGAATTGGTTGGATGGTCGAGCCCAGAGAGTGGTGGTGAATGGTGTTTCATCCAGTTGGCAACCAGTCACCAGTGGTGTCCCCCAGGGATCGGTGTTGGGTCCGGTCCTGTTTAATATCTTTATTGATGATCTGGATGAGGGGATTGAGTCCATCATCAGCAAGTTTGCAGATGATACCAAGCTGGGAGGAAGGGTTGATCTGTTACAGCGTAGGATGGCCCTACAGAGGAACCTGGACAGACTGGAGACATGGGCTGATTCTAATGGGATGATGTTTAATAAGTCCAAATGTCGGGTACTTCGTTTTGGACACAACAATCCCATGCAGAGCTACAGACTGGGGACAGAGTGGCTGGAGAGTAGTCAGGCAGAAAAGGACCTGGGAGTGCTGGTTGACAGGAAGCTCAACATGAGCCAGCACTGTGCCCAGGTGGCCAAGAAGGCCAATGGCACTCTGGCCTGCATCAGGAATAGTGTGGCGAGTAGGACCAGAGAAGTTATCGTCCCCCTGTACACGGCACTGGTCAGGCCTCATCTTGAATACTGTGTACAGTTCTGGGTCCCCCAGTTTGGGAAAGATGTTAGGGTACTGGAATGTGTGCAGAGGAGGGCAACGAAGATGGTGAAGGGGCTGGAGCACAAGCCCTATGAGGAGCGACTGAGGGAGTTGGGGCTGTTTAGTCTAAAGAGGAGGCGGCTCAGGGGAGACCTCATTGCTCTCTACAACTACCTAAAAGGAGGTTGTAGTGGGGCAGGGGTTGGTCTCTTCTCTCAGGTGACCAGTGACAGAACTAGAGGGCATGGACTCAAGGTTCGTCAGGGAAAGTTTAGACTTGATGTTAGGAAAAAGTTCTTCACTGAAAGGGTGATCGGCCATTGGAATGCGCTGTCCAGGGAGGTGGTGGAGTCACCGACCCTGGAGGTGTTTAAGGGGAGACTGGATGAGGCACTGAGTGCCATGGTTTAGATGATGGTTGGTGTTAGTGTTGGTGTTAGTGTTGGGTTATAGGTTGGACTTGATGATCTCAGAGGTCCTTTCCAACCTTGTGATACTGTGATACTGCGATACTGTGTGTGAAATTACTCGGGAAAAAACTCCTCTACAAATTACTACCATTAATCACCTTGTTTACTCCAGAATTAAAATGGAAGGTTTAACGTTCGACCAATTTTAGATCAATGAGGCAAAAACATCACCTGCAGACAGAGAACCACAGAAACAGCCATGATTACACTGAATGCCACAGCTTTGCAGCATCTGTCACGTGATTAAATTATTTACAAGAGCGTATCTTATTACTTTTAGTATAATCTGAGGAACTTTGCCTGTACTACAAACGAGACTACACACTACAGCTTCCCTAGGTGGCAGCTGTAGAGGGAAGCTAGGAAAGAACAGACTTACCTTTTTTCATTTCCATATGATTTCTGCGCGACTTTTGCATGGAGTATTAGCACTGTTTGATCACCTCGCTCCTTTAGGTAATTTCGCATTGCTTCCCTAAAAATTAAGAGACAAAATAAGCTTTCAAAGTTCTTTTAGCTTTGTCTATAATGATAATAATCCAAAGACAGCTTTAGGACAACCCCTTTCCCTCCATCTGAAATTTGAAAAAGGCAACTGTTAATAGAGTCAAGATGAGTTTGGTTTGATTTTTAGGACAATTACACACACACAAAAAAAGAACCAACTATCTTGCATAAAGGTTCTGTGGTCATTTACAATTACTACTACATTTACCAGAAAAAAAGATGCTCGTGATGTAAAATTGTACCAATACCAATCACTGCACCGTGTTCAAAGCCTGATTTTATAAAGTAGCACACCGCAAAAACTTCATTAGAACACACTTTATTAATTCAATACTGTCTCCTAAAACAATTTAAACTATTAACTAAAGCAATGCAAGGTTTACATAGTTTTCTTTTGGTTGTGAAGATACTAAGAAAAAGTTACATTCTTCAGCTTATTTTTTCATCTGACTTTATAGAGAAAACCTCTATTTGCTGCATACAATCAGTTAAAAAATATTAGATTTTCTATCGTTCATCATCACTGTAATGAGAGACGTCATATAAAAGCTATAATTACCTCAAACACACCAACAGCAATTCTTTGAGAGAAGTAAGAGAACAATACACCCTATCATTCTTCTATATAATAATCTCACTGTTCATCAAGCAGCAAGCCAAATTCAACACCCAAGGGTTTGGCTGTGTCAGAGTGCTGACAGGAAGACTTTTAAGTCCCCGGAGGAGTTTGCAGGTTAAATGCCCACCCAGAAAAAAAACAAATTATGAATTTAACAGGAAGTTACACGAAGAGGGTTGTGTCTGTAGACTGCACTCAGCATTCGAATTCTCTTTGGACTTTGGACAGATCTAGAAAACAAAAACAAATGCCTTGGCTTCTCAAGAAAATATTTCTAGTGAAAAAAAGATGGAAAACAAAAGGCAATATTTTGTTGAAAAGCCCTTTTCCAAAAGAAATGTCTACATACAGTTTGGTAAGAAAAGCACGTAGTTGGGGCCAGGGGGTGCTGGACAACCAAAATCCAGCTTTGCTAATGTTTTATGAATTCTTGCATTTGTCATGCCTGCATAAGACAGTGATCAGTGGACTAGAGTTTCTGTGTAAATAGCCGGATATAAAAAACAGACAGAAGACTTGAATTAGTATTTTAAATCTGAACTAACTTGATCTAATTACATTTGACATCGGTAAAACTGATATTTATCCGTAAAAGAACAGATGGAAGAACCGTCTGAAAGCACACAGACATACTTTACTTACAACCATTGTTTAAGAATGTATTTTAAACCACAAAACATAATTCAGTGTGAAATCATTACACATTTCACTATGATATATTAGCCGCATTTCAGTGGTTTAAAAACTGATCTGCCAATTTGAAACATTCTGTTAAGCATACTGTCATACTAAACGAAGAACATCTGTCATATTAACAACTTTTGAGTTGACTACCATTAAAAGAATATCTAAAACCAGCAACCCACCCACAAAAATGCTAGGTGCTATCTAACATTTGTTTAGCATTGTAGGAGGAAGAAATTCCACCTTTCCTACTGATGTGTTGCTATGGTGTACTTGTACAATCCAAGCTCCTAGAAGAACCAACAGTGTACCTCTCCAGCCCTTCCCACTGATAAAGAAAATACAAAGTGATTGCAACTCTACACAACATTTTTCATTATTAAATATTAAAACTCTCTATGAAGGAAGTACTACTATGGTTTACATCGAAAAACAACTTGCACAGTATGAACTAAGTAGTGTTGTTCTGCTGGAGCTTGCATGACCATGAACAGATTATTAGTTAAATAGGCCCGCCTTTACACAAAAAAAGCGGAGTAATTTTCCGATAATTGAACTAAGTTTCTTTAAGTGTTTATAGATACATTTTTTAGCATTACATAAACAAATCATACACAAAAATCTGCGTGACTGCTTTTCTGTTTCAGCATTTTTCTCTCCAGTGGAAGAGTTAGGTTGCTTGTTTCCAGCCTCTATCAGTATTTGTTTAAAAGCTACTGCTTTGAAGAGTGGCCAGAAGTTCCCAGATGCCTACCTGTACTCACAGAAAAGAGTACCTGGCCCATCTAGTAGCCAAAATCCTGCACATGAAATTTAGAGCCACTGTGCTTAATAGACAACTTTGGTAAAAGACTTTACACTGAATACTCATATTTATGTTCTTTTTAAATCAGAGAAGATAGTCTATGTTTGTGGTTCTTATCACACCACGGAAGAAAAATTTAATCAGTGACTTCAGTGTAATACTAACAGGTGTTACTGCTCCAGATGGAAAACAGTTCATGACTTAGTATCTTTAAATATCCCTGAAAATAGGCAGGCCAACAGGAAAAAGTAACTTTTGGTTAATTACTTATAAGTCAGTATAGATCAATTTCACATTGAAATTAAGCTTGGCACCTAGCCTGAAGTTTATTCAGAAATTTCATGAGACAGATATCCATCCCTACCACAAAACGTAAATGCTCCTCCCACTGTGCTTTACATGAGACATCATGATTTCACTGAAAACAGAAGTAGGCCAGAGTGACCATGAGTTTCCATGTCTTTATATAGTACCATTACCACACAAAGCTGTAAAAAACCCTGCATATCTTTTGTACTTCAAGCATACAGTGGATTTTACATTCAGTAGCTACTGAAGATCATAGAATCACAGAATCATAAGGTTGGAAGAGACCTCTGAGATCAAGTCCAACCATGCCTGTCTCCCTACTAAACCATATCCCTAAGAAACTCATCTACCCGTCTTTTAAACACCTCCAGGGATGGAGACTCCACCACCTCCCTGGGCAACCTGTTCCAATCCCTGACCACTCTCAGTGAAGAAATTCTTCCTGATGTCCAGTCTAAACCTGCCCTGGCGCAACATGCAGCCATTCCCTCTTGTCCTGTCACTCATCACTTGTGAGAAGAGAGCAGCACGCAGCACCCACCCCGTCACAACCTCCTTTCAGGTAGTTGAAACAGTGATGAGGTCTCCCCTCAGCCTCCTCTAAGCTAAACAACCCCCATTCCCTCAGTCTCTCCTCGTAGGGCTTATTCTCCAGCCCCTTCACCAGCCTCGTTGCGCTCCAGCCCCTCAATGTCTTTTTTGGAGTGAGGGGCCGAAAACTGAACCCAGTACTCGAGGTACCAGTGCTGAGTGCAGGGGCACAATCACTTCCCTAATGACTAAATCAAGTTTGTGAGGCAATGCAACATTTAATAATGGACAAAAATTGCATGTTTTGTGAGGAGGAGGCCGGGAGTGCTGGTTGACAGGAAGCTCAACATGAGCCAGCAGTGTGCCCAGGTGGCCAAGAAGGCCAATGGCATTCTGGCCTGCATCAGGAATAGTGTGGTGAGCAGAACCAGAGAAGTTATCGTCCCCCTGTACTCGGCACTAGTCAGACTTCATCTGGAATACTGTGTACAGTTCTGGGCCCCCCAGTTTGGGAAAGATGTCAGGATACTGGAATGTGTTCAGAGGAGGGCAACGAAGATGGTAAAGGGGCTGGAGCATAAGCCCTATGAGGAGCGACTGAGGGAGTTGGGGCTGTTTAGTCTAAAGAAGAGGAGGCTCAGGGGAGACCTCATTGCTCTCTACAGCTACCTGAAAGGAGGTTGTAGTCGGTCAGGGGTTGGTCTCTTCTCTCAGGTGACCAGTGACAGAACTAGAGGGCATGGACTCAAGCTACGTCAGGGAAAGTTTAGGCTTGATGTGAGGAAGAAGTTCTTTACTGAAAGGGTGATTGGCCATTGGAATGCGTTGCCCAGGGAGGTGGTGGAGTCGTCGACCCTGGAGGTGTTTAAGGGGAGATTGGATGTGGCACTGAGTGCCATGGTTTAGATGATGGTTGGTGTTAGTGTTGGGTTATAGGTTGGACTTGATGATCTCAGAGGTCCTTTCCAACCTTGTCATACTGTGATACTGTGATACTGTGAGTAACTCAGGCACAGTACTGCAGTCACTCTAAATGCTTTTTAGAATGGATTTACTTGATGGTACTATTTGATGTCATCTGACCATGTAGGGTTCAACAAAAATTGGTTAAGATAGCTCCTTGACAGCACTGTGTTCATTTTGCTCTTACCTGCTGCATGACAGCAGTAACGTAACAGCTGAATTGTGGCAGTAAAAACTGCCATTTCGACCTCACAGTCACTTTTACCCCAAAATAAATTTGGGTCATTCCTGGTGATTTAAAACTAAGTGTATCCAAATCCTACTAAATTTATGTACACTAATTGACATAGGACATGAATACCATTTCTAAAAAGGCACCTACTTGAGTACCCTACTAAAAAGCCATCTACTGTTCAGTTTTACTTCTGGCTGCTGATTGCAGACAGTAATTGAAAAGCTTTGATATTCAGAATTTTAGGTTTACCAAGTCACTATTTTTAACTTAGAAATCCTTCTGAGAATGAAAAAGCTAAACTTTAGAAAAATTTTAAAACCAGAATTTCTTTAATGCTTACCTGGTGAGCCGTTTCGGTTGAGGTCGCTCTCCAAATTTCCTGAAAAAAATTAGATGGTAATTTAAAACAAACATGTAGTCATAATTTTACAGTGAAATACTATCCAAATTTTGCAAATTTCTGAAAATGTATTGGCATTTGGTGTCTTTTCTTTGTAATTTCCTAAGTAGATTACTATTAAAATATCAACGACCCCACTGCAACAGCTTTTTCCACAAGAGCAGAGGGTTTTTTTTATTTGGAACATTAAATATTCTTTGCTGAAATCATATTTACTTTCTCTCTAAGAAAAAGTTCAGATTTTGAAAAGTTCTGATATCACAAGTATGTAAATAATGAGGAGATCTTTGCCATAGCGTTGACCAGAAATGCCAACAAGAGCAGTTATCAACTTGTCTGAGTTGACAGTTTGTCTGGCTTGACAAACGCAGTGAATGCTCCCCAACAGGACAAATTCTCAGAAATCTCTTCTTTTTTCTTGACAGCTTCTTATAAAATAGAAGACAACGTATTTCATACGTGCCAGTACAGGAATATAAGAAAAACCTCTCCTGTGGAATGTAGCCAAGCATGATTAAGAAATATCCTGCTACACACTTAATGTTTTACTTAACGATAGAGCACGCTCCTTACACTAGCTAAGACTTTCCACTGGCCAGAAACATTTTCATTAAGAACAACATCCTCAGATTAACCAAAATGGTCAGGTAAAAGACCTGGAAAAAGGAAGGCTGTGTCCAGCAATGTACATCTACAGCGTACATCTGCTCAAGCTGGTAAAGAAGTACAACCACAAGCTACTATAAAACGAGGACGGTGGGGGCAGGGGAGAAAAAGCACTTACCAGCTCTGAGACAAACATCTAGCAGGCTTAGATTAACACCATTCTGTCTAAAAATAAACTGAGGCAGAAGAGACTGTGCTACTTCTGCCAGTGTTCATGAATTACCACGCTCTCCTAAGTGGGCACATCTTTCCCTTTAGGCTTACTGGGTAGTAAAAAGCCCTCCTCTAATACTGCCCTATAACAGTGTTGGAGGCTCCTTAGGACAAGAACTTGATGATTAAATGTGACAAGAAATTCCCATTCTTGTGTAGTGGATTTGTTCTGAACACCAGAGCAACTGGTGGTGGAATGATTTGATACGCTGATTTCATTTGAGTAATTCTAGAAATGTACAAAATAAAAATACATAGCTAATGCAATTTATATAATTGAACAGAGTAGCACAGTGACAAGAAATTCAGCAAGTTTTGAAGTTATTTTTCAAGATACGAGAAATTTGTCTTCTGAAGAACTGTAAGTCCACTACAGATAGAGAAACTGAATAAACAAGATGAAGCCAAATTATTTTTTTTTCAGTTTAAACAATGAAATTTGAATTTATTTTTCCAACAAGGTACAAGTTCCTTTCATGTTTCACTTTGCTGTTCACTTTTTTGGCTTTATTTTAGTTTTAAAAGAAATAATGAAATTAAAATTCTTGCTGCAATTTTTTTAAATATATTTTAAATTTTGAAGTTTATCAGATGTGCTTAATCTATTTTTTCTGTGGTATGTATCATTGCATTATCAAATTTGTAATGCAGAACAGTGACTAGAAAACCCAAAGAGCTTTGCAGTTTGGCAGCAGGAAAGCCTTTCTGCTTCTATCACTTATCTTTTAAGGACCTGCCCAGCTTCATCTCCCAAGCACGCCCCGTGCCTCTGATTTTCCCTGGATAACAGTGTGAGTAGGTGTGCATATCCCACCCCTCCAGTACTATCTATGTAGTTACTGCTCTCCCCTGAAGACCTAGGATCATTTTATCTGGCAGAGGATTCACCTTTCTGTGACTCACTGACTAGACAACAGATTATATTTAAGCAATACTCTACAGACAAACAACATGCCTATAGATTAGCTGCCTGACTGAGCAGAACCAGTCTTTGTTTCAATCCCTCTGCACATTTTAATTCACCATGAAAAAAATTAAGAGGTGCCTATTTTGAAGCAAGGGAGGCATTACGCACACCACTTGTTTGTGCCGTGGCAAACAGATCCAAATCAAGATGAAGATATCAGAACATCAGAAACTGCATTATCACAAAAACTCTCCCAGACAAAATATTACACTCCCCTAAGGCAACATCTACCCTTGCAGAATTCCTGAGCTCAGCAGACATATCCCCCTTGCATGTACACTTATTGCTGCCTACAAAGAGCTTTGTTAGCAAGGCATCTACACAAAACAGTTGTAATTACTTGACAAAATAAACCTCATCATCTTCTTTAGTCAAATCCTGAAAATACAGCACAGGAAAAATTATGCAAATCCTCATTTTTCATAGGCCAGAGCTACAGCACTGAGTCAGTCTGGAGATGTACAGGGTCTCCTTGAAGGCCCACTGACAGAATCAGAAATTGAACTCTGATGATCTGATCCTCAGTACAATACCTTTTATAAGCCACATGACAACTTTCCCTGGCCCTCTCCATCTAAAATAAAGTCAATGATGCCACTGCAATCATTTTATGAATACCCACAAATGCTACTCTGCGAAGGCTTGTGTTGCTAAAGAGATGACACAAACTAAATCTTTCATTATTCTTTTATTATTCCTTCAATATAAATTAAAGGAAAAGGTGGCATAGGAAGAAATTACATATTTGCATTTACTGCAGGTCTGATTTTTTATTGCCTTTAAATTCAGCTACTTTTTCCTCAGTAATTTCACTGATGGATGACTGGTGGTTTTGTACCCTAGCCTTGGTGTCAATGAACAGCACTTCCTTGGGCCACCTCAAAATAATTTCAAAGATCCCACAAAGATCTTCAGAATTCAAAACTCTAATATCTGACCCATACATCACTCAGATTAGCAAACATTTTCACAGGGATAAGTATAATTTAGGAAACATCAATGTGACTTGTACATGGAATGCTATAAATCAAATTATTTAAATAAGTAACCATAAATAAGTTTGATTAATATTGCATTCTTACACATCCAGTAAAAAACCTCCCTAGCTAAACAGCAACAGCCAAAGAAGGCAGAGGTCAAGAATGATTAAGGATGGAATAGGAAACACAACCATTATCATGTCACACCATTATTCTGCCACACAATTCTGAACGCTGCTTGGAATTCACTGGAAAAATAGTGGAAAAAAGTTACCTGAGTAATAAAAGGTACTCCCAGATTAAATATGGATGATAAATGGTTTTCATATGCCATTGGTTAAAACTCTTTAGCCTTTATTGAGAGCGAGAGCATGAGACAAAAGTCAATAGACGCCAAGACCTAGGAGACTAATAAACGATATGCAAAATGTGAAAAGATTATAATTATTCTTCATCTCTCTCAAACACAGAATTAGGAAATGTATCTACCATATGAACATTTAATTTTAGTTATAAAAAATTTTTCCGTGTTCTAAAAACCAGTTATAACTAAGTTGTGAAACATACTGCTAGGGGATATTGTGGAGGCTGAATGCACACATGAGGTCAAAAGACTAAACCTAGTTTTTAAAACCTTGTTGCCAGGATAACCTAAACCCTAGTCTACCAGCAGCAAAGACATTACCAGGATGAAAAAAAGAAAAGTCTACATTTATCCGGTCCCTCAAATTCTTTCCTTAATCACCCATTACTGATGACTAGCAGACACTGGCCAGTCTGTATACTCCTCTGAACCTGATGTATTCCATAACAACAACTATGTCCAGGATGCATTGCAAAACTCAAGATGCACAAACAAAATTTGGAAAAAAAGGGATCATGTGTACTTCATTTAATGGTTCATCTGATTTACTCTTTCCATATGTTTGCAACTTGATGTAGACACCCGTATTGATAATGCAACCTGAAGTACAAAACTACCAGTAACTACCATGTAGAACAAAAAATGAAGAGGCTTTTTAATTTTTCTGATGTTAAGACAGACGATTTGAAAGTGCAAGAAATACCTTATGTATGGTTTTGTACTAAATGATACACATTGTACAAACTCTGATCGCTGTTACTTCAAATTTTCATATTTGATTGGCTTGTTGAAAATTAAGCCAGCTCAGACATTTCAAGGTTACTTTGCAGAAACGACAGACTGCAACATTTCTTCTTCCACAGGTCTTCCCTGAATTTCACTTTTGGAATTCCTTTCCCTATTCAGCGTTTCTATTCCCCCTCTTTGTTTACATCTTGAAAACATGCAAATTGTTGAATAGTAAAAATATACAGGAGAGGAGGCTAAGTATGTATTATAGGTCTGTTCCTACAGTGGCTACTAAACAAGCTAAGGATACATAATTTGAAATCCTAATTATAAGTTATGTATCTTTATACCTGAATATTCATCAAGTTCCCTGCCTGTTCTTTTTATTTTACTATTTAAGACTAAGCGCTGTTTCAGGAATACTGTACTGAAATTCTGAACATACAGTCAAGTTGCCATTTCAACTCACCCCACTAATTCAGTGCCAACTGTATTTTATTAGCATTTCCCTAACACACTGCACTGCAAACAGGAGTGCAAGCACTACTCACATCACTTGCTGTTGCAGAAAATTATACTTAATCTAACAATCCTTTTCCCAGTCCTGTATTTTCTCCAACCACTAGTTTGTATTCTATTATTAATGGTTTTTATTTGTTGTCTGATACTTTGCATGAATTAATTTCATTTGGTAACAATTTCACTTGATTTTGAACTGTAGGAACAACTTCTCCTACAAATGTCCCGAATCACTTTTCTTTTCAAGTCCACCCTTTTCATTCAGCAAGCCCCAGTTCGCTATTCAAACTTCTTTTCCCCATTGAAGAACAGAAAGTGAATGTACTCTTTTCCTTTTTCTCTTTACTGCCCCGATGTAACTATGGAAAAGAACAAGTGCACTAACATTAACCTTGTAAGTACACTAACTAGTTTTGCTTAAAATTTGATTATCTTGGTTTAGGCAAAAACATGATACAACATAGAGGCTAAGTTTCAAATGTTTTCAGAAATGATCAGAAAGCCAAATTCCTAGCTCAGATACAGTATGTACTATATTATAGTTTTCTGCAGCAGCAGAAGTATGAATTTCCACTATTTCCAGCACCTACTAAAAAGCACAAAGACAATTAAAATCTATCAGTTAATATATGCTTGTACTAAAAGTATCCAACTTTTTTTCTGTTATACAGTCATACTTTCTAATGATAAAGTTAACTGTTTTGGCTTATTTTTTTAAATGGGTCTATGTGTCAAGTCAACTTCGGAACAAAAACCCAAATAAATTAAAATTAACCAAGACAGCTTTGTCATTTGCAAGAACAAGGGTTTTTTTCATATATATACATTATATATAATATAGAGTATATGATTTATATAGAGTATATGATTTATATAGAGTATATGATTTATATAGAGTATATGATTTATATAGAGTATATGATTTATATAGAGTATATGATTTATATAGAGTATATGATTTATATAGAGTATATGATTTATATAGAGTATATGATTTATATAGAGTATATGATTTATATAGAGTATAATAAACACACTGTCCCATCCTCAACATTGACTGAAAAGCTGTGGTCACTGAACTGCTCTAGTGTTCTCTTGCCTGGAATATGACCTTCAAGTTTTTTTTAGTATTGGCCTTCAGCCAAGAACATCCTTTTTACAGTTCCTGAGAAAGTCCATTCACCTTTATTTACCAAGCACAGCAGCCTTAAAATACTTCCGTAACATTCAAATAGAGGCAAATTTCAGCAATTTGCCTTAAGAATTCTATCTTCACTTGGCCTATGGACTGACACAATTTTTTGGCATACAGTAGAAATAGCACAGATCTTTCTGTAAATAATGCTCTTGAGGGAAGCAAAAGGCAGAAGGGAGCTGTCAAATTTGAATACATCTGAGCAGAAAACATGAGGGGAGCAGTAGAAAGAGTGAAGGCTGAAAAGACATGAGTTGTATACCAAGACCCACTATGTAAGAAGAATGGGTCCAAGAAGAACATTATGGGAGATAAGGTACAGAAAAGCCTGTGGCAAGGCAAAACATTCAGTTTTAACTCCAGGATATACAAAGACCAGTAAAAATATACTATAATTACTGTTCTCTGTCAATGTTTTTTTTGTGACAGAAGCTTTCCTGATGTCTTAAAAATGTCAACATTGAAAATAAAAGCAAAATACTTTCTTCATCCTGAATAACCCAAACCCATGTTATAACAGATATCCATGTGTTGAGACCTCTTTATTTTCTTATTTTCCTTTCACAAGTAAAAAGGGATCATCAGGAGTGTTGGGGGCTAAGGTCAGTAGGCTGCTAAGCACCACACAGCCACATATTCCCCCCCACTGCCATGGGGCTGAGTGAAGAGCAAGGGAGGAGTCAAAACAAGAAAACTTGTAGATCAAGATAAAGATCGTTTAACAAACAAAGGAGAAGTAGAACGAAAAAGGCAAACCAAGCCAATCACTCACTGTCACCCATGGGCAGACTGACATACAGAGAGTTCCAAAGCAAAAGCTAACTAACCTCTCTATATTCCCCTCATCTCCATTTTACTGCTAAGCATGACATTATACAGCATGGTATATCTCTTTCATTTCTTTGGGTCATGTGTCTGGTTGTGTCCCTTCTCAAGGCCCTGTGCACCCCCCATCCTATTCTCTGTGGGTGAATGGCCATGGAACAGAGTGAGAAACCAAGGCCTTGACGCTGTGCAAATACTGTTCAGCAAAAGCTAAAACCTTAGTGTATTATCAACACTGTTTTGGTCACAAAGAACAAGCAACATACCAGCTGCTATCAAGAAAATTAACTCTCTCCCAGCCAGACTCAGTACAATGACAAAATTTGAAAAACCACCGTCTGTTCATTGGAAGTTTCACTCTGAAACGCCTGACTGCCAAATCATCTGCAACTGGACCTACACAGTTGCTGGTGCTTTTGACTGATCTAGCAAAGGCCTAATATTTTTCCTCAACAGCAAAATCAATTCTTTATTAGTCCAGTTATATGATGGCACATATCATAGCAGTTGCTGTAGAACATGTTAGAGGAACTCCTCGATAAGCTACAAGAGATGACTGCAGTATCTCAGTATGGATTTTGGGAACAATCGCCAGACAAGCGCTCAGAAGGAAGCTTTCCTGGAAGGAAGTTATCCCATAACCGTTTTGTGCAATCGTTCCAGCTCCTCCTTCTGAAGCAGAAATCTCACAACACTGTCAGAAATAAGATATGGCAATTACTAATCCCTGGCAGTATCAGACCCAGAGACTGACCAAGTCTCACTTGTCTTAAACAAAGCTACAAAATAGACTGACTACAGAAAGTTCTTACTTCCTCAGAAGAGGTCTGAGGGAATCAATGCCTGAAACAGGAAGAGTCTAATGAGAAGAATTTCATATTTTTATACAATCTCCAGAGAAGTTTCAGAATACACTACGTAATCCAGAAAGAAAGAACATAAATTCCAACTTCTGCTCTCCAACGATATGAAGTGAGAATGAAGTTTGGTGAAAGGCTGAAGTAAAATTCTGACATACTAATTTATACCAATTTGGTATATTCCAAAAGCTGGTATTCCAAAATCTACTAAGTGTCACAGGATTGGGGAGGAATAAATACTGCCATTTCAAGTACTATAGGTACACTGTAGTTAGGAGTGTAGCAAATGAAACCCCTGTGCTTTGCTTAATCCCAATTTTAATAAGTCAGCTGTCAGATGCAACCTCTCCTAGACATCTTACTTAGATATGAAAGAATGTGGAGAGTTTGGGGTTGGGCAGTGAGATAAAGGCTTTTAAAGAAAGGAACTGAAATAATAAAAGTAACTTACAGGTACTTTTTTTACCATTCTCCTTCAACTTTAAAACAACTGCTGCATATCTGGAGAGGTAAGGAAGCCTTTCGAACATATGTTCAGCCTTTAGCAAAAGAAAAACTTTCATCACAGCAGGGCCTACTGCTTCTACCATAAGAAACAAAATTACTTCTCAAAAAATTCATTTCAAGTTGCTATGTGAACTCTTATTACAAGCCTGTTAAATGTGGTGTACTACAAGCTCACCACTATGTCAGCTCACTAGGTTTACATGGCCTATCAGGGTTATCTAAGATCCAGCAAAATTAAATACTACGTTTTCTAGTTTTACATTTAAACTTGAAGGATTAACATAAAAGTATTCCTTTTCAGCCTTTAACAGAGACATCAGCTGAAAAAAGCTGAAAAAGATGGACTCAAGAAGCATGCTGGGACTCTGTTTTCTCTCCTTTAATCCTCTTTATCCTCTGCCCATTTCCAGCTTCAATTTGCTTACCACAGACAAAATTAGTGAGTAACTGAAGAAACACTGAGGAAAATTCATACCCATGGACTTTAAACATACTTAAAATTACTAAAGCCAACATATATTCAACAGCACTTATGTATAGGACACTGAATAGTTCAAGAGCTATCCCTTAATCTTCCATTTGTTAAAAACATTTCATACAGGTTAAGCAGTATACCGCAATCTACATGGTAAGACTCAGCTACTCCACATCAGTCATGTTCTGGTTTTTGCAGATTTCTACATTTAGAACAACATGTTATATCAACAGTAAAAGCAAAACAGCAGATGCACATTCTAAAATGCAGGAATTTTCTCTTAATGTAAGCATATTTTCCTATGCACAGCTTTCTGTGAAGACAAGATGCAAATAATGAAAATACTTCTGTGCGTTCACCTACACAACCACTCTCTTACAAACATTTTAGAATACAATTCCCCAATGGGAAAGATAATCTAACACTACAAAACATTATTTGGTGGTTTCACAGACAAAGAAAATTTCTGTATCTTAAAAAAATGGTCATTTATGATCCTGCATGAGCTGCCATATAAAAATGACCATGCTATGATTGGTCTATAATATTAAATGTAGCTGTTGATTCACATCACTTTTAATATTTGTTTGTTGTTGAAGATAAGATGCATTTGATTTCTATAAGTGAACCTCACCCCACACTGATATCCACTATTTTGCAATTAAGCTGAATATAGAGTGCTTGGACTTGCCAATGATAAAAATGCACAGCTCAAAAAAGTGAGGTTTTACAGGTTTAACATGATTTAAAAAAAAATAAACAAGAAAACAACCCAACTTCTAAAAAATTACTGCAAAAGACTTGTAAATGGTTATATGAATTCTGTTAAGATGGAAGTAAACACAAGCAATTCATATTACTTATTCTCAAATAGAACACCGTATTTACCTTTTCCATAGATAAGGATATTGAATAAATGAACCACACAAAAGGCTAAAACAAAGACCTCCAGAAGGACAAAAATGGGTTCAATATCCACAGGTCTGATCATTAAGTGAAACAGACAGTTATACCAGTAACATCAGCGCTAACAAACACCACACGGGGAACACAAACTAAAAGGGAAGAACTAAAATAAGGAAACCTAGATTATCAAAGAAAGGACAGCTAAAGTAATTGTCTCAGCCACTCTATACTCCACAGCCTACAATGCCACACAACTTTAATTCTTCATAAAGTTCTGAGATTTACTTTTCTTAGGCTACCCCATCTCCATGTCCTGCCCATATTTTTATTTTGCCCTCCACTGACTTTTATTGCTCTAAGTTAATGCCATACAGTCTCATATGACCCAGCCTACACTATGAATGTCCTTAACTACTGTGCCTTTATCTGTGTAGCATCTTGGATAAAGTTTTTAAATCCTTAGACTCATACCCTAAATATTTTATGGTCTTTATTAGTTCCTTTCACTTAGCAGACCACAGAAGTTGTTGCTGTGCTACTTCCTCAATAAAAACACTGCTGCGGCCATTACTGAGTTCTATGAAAGGTGGAAAAGACACTGAAGATTATGTAGATCCATTACTTCGCAGTAATACACGTATATATTAGAAATTTTTTTTTTTAGTATGAACATACTTAGACTTATCTAATACAACAGATAGATGACACATTTCAGAAGCTCTTAATCCTTCTACACACCTGAGGTAAAGAAACTGCTGAAGAAATGACACCTGTCTCCCCTGTTACTCCCTCCAGGTGCAACTGTGGTCATAAGCACCATCCTCTAGATCTGATGGAGTCAGCAAAATGACAGTTTTCCAGATCACCCAGCTGCAGGCTGTTTCATCAGTCAGGATGAACACATGCACTACAGAGACACATGCAGTCATCAACTTACTCTCACTTTCACCTGCGGGCAGCACTTAGGCCCTGATTCTCATTAGGGTGTCTACTGTAATAAATACTGCTATAAAGACTTTCTCCTGAAGATTAGGAGTTGAATTAAAAACTAACCCATTTTAAGAAAGAAATATAGTTTTCATATCCACACATAATGTACAAAGAACTGGCCTCAACCAATCTGTTTTGTAATTGTACTGACCCAATATACCTTCTTTCTTAGCCAACCTACAAAAGAAGATAAAATTAAAAGCTCACCAATCAAGAATGTCTAAGTAACATGAACAATGCTAGCATTTCTCCTGCTCCTGAAGTCCTTTTCTCCCCCATAAAGAGAAAACAATGGGTGGTCCAACTTCACTGTGTTTCTTTGGAAGCAGGGGGCACAGCAGCCCCTGAAATCACAAAACCAGTAAGTTTTTGATCCATACACAAAACATTTCCTCTCTTCAAGAAAGAAAAAAAAAAGACCCACCTGCTCCAGGGTGAATGCCACCAACCACACACTATCACATCTTTGTACTGCATGATCCTGTACTGCTCCGGTCTATACTTACAGAATTTAAGTCCTCCAGCATGGGGAACATGTTATGTGTCTGAAACAAGTCCTCTACTGTACAGCACTATATACACTTTTGGCACTATATCAAATAATACTGACATAAATACAATAGAAAAGGCCCTGCTTCATTTAGTCACGCCCTCTCACTGGAAGTCACTGGCTCAATGAGAAACTCCCTCTCCCTTCTCTGACCCTCTTTCATCCTCCCACATTGTTTTCATTATTGTCCCCTCTCTTTTCCAACCCCCATAAAAAGAAAACCACAGAACCATAACTGCAATCTAAATACAGCTTGCACCTTATCAGTAAATAAGCTCTTTCAAACAACTTACAGAAGTAAACAAATTCACTTCTTCATCCTATTCTGCCTACATTTGCAAAGAAACTTCATCCAGTAAATCACTATACTTGTATGTGATTCTAAAAATCAAAGATCTAGTCCAAAAAAGATATAATTTTAATCAAAACAGAACTTACATAACTCTGCCACACTATGTAAGGCAAGAAAGTCAGTAATGACTGCTTATTTAAGAATAAGAAAGCGCGTAAACATACATCTGAAGATGTGTTTTTCTTGCTTCTGCTTTTTGCTGTAGGTACATGCTGCAAGAAGCTACAGTAGCCCAAAGAACTGAAGCATACCTAAGAACATAGATATTATCAATTTAAAGCATGCCGTTAAAACGGGAGAATGGTGTAGAATGTGAGAAACATTATCAAAAGTTACTTCCATTTATTAAGGTCATTTTATGTTCACATGCTATTATTTCTTTTTGATTTGACTCCCTAATAACGTTGGCTCGAATGTTCAGTGGAAACTACAGATTTGTACACACTTACCTTAGCAAATGAAAGGCTGATAAGCCTGAAAAATCAGCATGCCAAGAGAATCTCAGTCCCTAAAACACAATATAACTTGGCTCAGCTATTGTAACTGCAGAGGGAATGTGCAATATAAGGGTCATTAGTTTTATCTTCATCCACCTAAACAAAAAGAATGACTGTCACGAAAAACAACTGCACAGTTCACAAAATTGGATACTAAAATAATGGTAAACTGCTAATACATAACAGCCTGAAACATGCTTCCGTATGTAATGTCCCATGTTTACAGCTTTCAATGACAACTACGTCGCTCAGTGTATAGTTCTTAGGATTATTCTTATTCACCAAGCACAGTAAATTTCCTGTGAATCTTGCCTTGCACGTCACCTATAAGTAGACATTTCGCAAGTGAACTTGAGTTTTAGTTCCTAAGAAAGTTTTTCTATGTCTCCAACTAAACCATAATTTAAGTACCAGCAAGCCATTAAAAAAAAATCAACCAGCTATGTTTGCTTTTAAGAAATTAAATTTCTAAATACAGTAAGAACAGAGCTATTGAGCAATAAAGCAGTGGTTTTTTACAGTTACCATCTGCCCATAATTTCAAATCAGATTTAGCCTGAAGAAAGATTTTTAGATGCATGAGGAATCAACTCTAATAAAAGTACTGACTGATCCCTCCATTGTCTGATTATTTGATAAAAGTCAGAAATCAGACACAAGATAAGACTTTTTAGACCACTTTTCTGCCAATACAGGAACCTTCCACTATACTACAGTACCTGAGGATTTGCTCAACCTTGCTTTCAATGACTGAATGTCTGCAGTGTTCAGAGAACATCTTCTCTTCTTTAAATATACCTTCCATTCTTAACTGGAAGATAAACATTCACCTTCTGTGCAGAAGGCAACTTAAGAAAAAGTGAATAAAAGAGAAGAAAAACTTAAGGATCATGGTTTTCTTTGAATTGCCACTGCTCACTGTAATGCCAAAAATACATAATAGAAGCAGAAATTGTGAATGATTTTGCAAGGAAGTGGTTAAGAACCATACTGAACTTTCAAAGAATCAAGACTCAAAAAAGCTAGCCTAACCTCACTAACCATAAAGGCCAATATGTATTTCTTTTGAACACCTCTTACTGAGATAACAGGTTCTTGACAGGGATAGTCATTGGTCAGCTCAATATTTCTAACCACTGCTCTACTAAAGCCGTAGGTTAATCAGTCTTCCACATGCTTTTCCTTACTCCATACCTACATAAACAAAGAAGCTTCATTACTACAGTGACTGCTTCTTATCAGCAGAAAAATAAAGAGAACATACTAATCTGTCTCTAAGGGGCTTACTGTCCTGCTCCAAACTCTTCAACCAGCCTCTCCTTCACCACCTATAGAGCTCAGACCTTCAGAGGGAGCCAACTCAGCCCAATCTACCACATCACTAATATACTGGGAAGCAGGAGACAGAGGGAAAACTGCAGTTTTGGTTGCAGAAAGCTGTTCGGTCACCTCTGCAAATTCAAGTTCAACAGAAGCCAAGAAGGACTGCACAGGAGAAGCAGCTCAGCTTGCTTTCTCTTACATTCTAGAAAGCACACTCTCACAGAGAAGAATTACATGTAAGAAAATAAAACACAAGAATTCTGTAACCTAGAAAGTTATAAAATAGAATAGTGTATATACTTTTCATTACTTGAGTCAGTTGTTTTCTTTTAAGGAAAATGACTTGCAAAAAACGTCTTAGGCATAATTAAGAGATCTTACCAGCAGACTAACATCCTTAGTCAAAGTTTAGCTTAGTATAGCCATAAGACTGTCACCTCAAATGCAGTCAGAGATTAATGCCAAATGACAGCTAAGTATACTAACATCTCTAAGGTTTAAGCAGACTAACTCTGACAAGTCTTGCTCTGACAGTTTAAGTCGCCACAGTCTCAAATGCCTTTCCCACCTCTCTACTAGGTCAGGGTAAGCAAACATGTCTGTGTCTCAGCCACTCCCACTCAGACTGTGGCTTCACAACCAGCTGAGCTGAATGTCCCTACCAAGTACAAGTCTTGCCAGCCAGCTTCCCTCTGGTTACACTGACCTACCCTTACACTCCACTCCACCACTTGTCAGACCTTTCCATGGGCTGATTCAAATCAGTAACCCAGAACAAAAACTACTTTTTTGGGGGATGAAAGGAAGGGAAGCAAATTTCATAGATACAGTCAGGAGCCCAGTGAAGGCCAGCACCACCACAGTGCAATCAACAGGAATACCCAGAAGAGAATGTGACCTCCCACTTCTGTACCAGCATGTTGTTCGAAGTCTGGTGCATCACAGCTTCATTTTAGACCCACTTAGTGTTTTAGATAATGTAATAAACCTCTCCTACCCAAATCCATACATTCCCTTTACTGGTCAGTCTTAGGAACTGTAAGCTCTGACAGCAACAGTATATACAGTGCTTAGACTACTGAGGCAAAGGTTTCAAGAGCCATTTTTAAAAATCTTTATTATATTTTTATATTTCTAAACAACAACTTTAGGAAACAGGGACAATTTCTCTGTCACCTTCTTCCTCCAGGAACTCAAGTCAGTTGAATGAGCTTTTTATATTTTAATCTTTTTTCTTGAAACATAGTATTATTACAGCCAGTACTCACTCCTTTTATTCCCTTTCTCCCTCCAGCTTCCACACTGCTGTAATCCTTCAAAATGTAAAAACGAAGCAGCTACTTACATTCATTAAAAGGAAACTGTTGGAGTTATATAAGCTTACTTCCATGCCTATGTCTCATCCAGTGATGCTAGACTTGCAAAACAATTTACAAATGGCATCAGTATGTAATAAGCAGAGGACAGGTTATCAGCTCACAGGCAGTTTCCATACAAACAGTAATTTCCAAATTAGCAAATAAAATTAATCTCTTCAGTAGCTGAAAATGATGACACAAAACCTGTGAATACAGATACTTTGACAAAGCCATTTTTGGCATCAACTTGTTAAACAAAATTACAAGTTTTCCTAGATTTCAGATGTTTTCTTATTGCATCATTCAGGAATTATGTGGTTACACTCACATTAACTAGGCGCAGTTGCAGGAGCTGTCAGTATCCTAGAATTAATCAATCTCAAGTATATTGGTTTGTAATTAAGCTTATGAATACATTATCCCATGAATACAGAAACAGCAGCAATAAGCACAAATCCCAGAAAAGGGAGAATTAGAAGTCTCTTTTTCAACTTTCTAAGGACAGCTCAATCATCTGTAGGCCACTCCTCAATCGTCAATATTTTTCACTGTGGTTGTGCTAACAGTCTCTAACTGGGGAGCATTTTATATAAGCAAATTATTCTTAAATCTTTAAAGTCACATAAATAGACAGCAAACTAAGGTGATACCCCCTCTGCAGTGTGCAAACCTGTGTTTCAATAAAAGCATAATGGTTAGAGATTTAAAAGGTTTGGATTTTTTGTTGTTGCTGTTGAATTGATTCATAGGTAAATTATTTACATGTCTAAGAGTAATTTATACTTCAATTACAGCCCCTGCAATAATTAAGAGCATTACCAGATAGGAGACACATATTCAGATGTGCATTTGACAAATGCTTGACTGTTGAAAGAGAAAAATAGGGTAAGCATAATAAGTATATTTCTGTTTAAATTATATAAGCTAAAAAGTTCCTTTCAATTGCTGATGGTTTTAATTGCAAAACTCATATTTAGAAACAAATTGCTAGAGAAATATAATCTCCACAATGGTTATTATCAAACATAATACTTTTGATAACTGTTGTGATAAATGGATCAATAATCCCTGAACAAGATAATTAAATGGACACTCCAGAAATATACTTTTACTCCTCCTTATCACAGTACATTTACAATAATCATATAAAAAGATTAGATTGTGTCTAGTATGTCAGTAGCTTAATATTCTATCACCCTTTCTTCTAGTATTATAATATTACAGTTCTCTTTTGCCTTTACACATGCTCCTATTGCACTCAAATAGCTTTTCTGGGGGCATTCTTCATTAGAAAAAAAACGCAGAGCACAAATGCAAAGCATTTATTATTGTCCTTTTTTTTAATAGAAATTGTGTGAATCATACTTAATTCAAGTAGGCTTGCTTTTCAGGTTTGTCAAGTTTAAACTCCACACAGATGCAAATTACTGGTAAAACTTCTCCCTGCATCTTAATGAGGAATACTATAAACCACAAGCCAACTTGAAAACAACGTTTCAGACAAATTTTACTTGACCTAGGTATTCTAAGTATTTAAGGAACTAGTATTTTAAAAGAAAGTTTTACTCAACAGCATTTAACTTCTGCATGGTCTTGAACCTTTGACTGCTACAATACCAGTTTCCCAGAATAAAGCCTGTGCTGGCACAAACTTTTGTGTAAGGATTTTACTGCATGATAAGCGTGCCTAAGCAGTGCTGCAAAGGCTCCCGACTGCTGAGCTCTGAACCCAACCTCTTTTCAAAACATTGTCTCATCCTTTCAAGTACATACAGGCCAGAAGGCAAAGTAAATCATCAAAACTGTTCTGAAGTACTAAACAACCAAATTTATGAAGACATTTCAGTTAGCAACTACGGCGGTGTCGCTCGTATCTTGACTGATTTAAGAATGATTGCCAACATAGGACTGCTGAACAAGTAGTACATGGAATGCACTAATCAACAGAGACACTTCCATTCCACAATTCCTGCCCACTGCTGCTTCAAACAGGGCTCTCCAACACATGTCTGACAAATACGATCATTAAGGTTCAGAAATTAGATGCAGTGAACTCCTGAGTTAAAACACGCAGTCACCTGTGGAGCCAAGATAAAACGTACAAAAAGTCTCACCCTAAAGAAAATCGAGAGATGACCTAGAACAGAAGTTATGGCTTAGAATTCGGCATTCTAGAGAGCTGGTATCTTCCAAGGCATTAATGCATTCTGGAAAATACAGAGACCCTAACATGTCCACAGAGCAGGCCTAGTATTCCTTCATTACTTTAGTTTCCCAGTTACAGCTTATGCTGTAACACTGACTAGCCATCCTTGCAATAACTTTGGAACCCATAAATCAGTTCTAAATAAGTTTAAAAACAAGGAAAGAGTTTCTAAAGTCAATTAAGTTGCTATGAGTTTTATGAAAAGTGGAGGCTGGATAGACATTTACAAAACACTGATGTCATTGAAAAAGACAAGCAGAACTAGGAAATTACATACTATTTCACAGCTGGTCACATCATCAATGCCATTTGGATAGACAGTTAGGATATGCCTCAGCTATACTACAACTACACTTTGCCCATTAGGAATGAAGGAGCTCATAGTACTGTTCTGCACACTTTCCTCACCATACAGGGCACAAATGTATAGGAAACACAAAGTCTTTAGTCCTGTTCTTCATAGAATAACCTGGAGACCAAAAAACCTCATTACTTGACAAAAGCATATGAAAAATACAGTCTAAGCAAATGAAGAAAATTCAGAATGCCGATTTTTAAGTGCTTAAATTATCTTATACGGTTATGGGAAACTTTAAGTACTATCAAAACAGCATTCATGCATATAGAATATAATACCAGCATTTCATCTTACAATTCCTTTGAGTTTGCTGTCACCCAGGCATGAGAAATAAAGAAACCAACTGTTTGCTTGACAGTCGGATTGTAAGCAGAAGGTCTCCAGAACTTCTAATGACAATAAGAAATTATTAATGCAACTTAACTAAGTTACATACAATTTTAGGGACCCTGCTTTAAGCAGATTCTTAAACAAAAAAATTCACAAGTTGCATACTAAGTTTATTTACAAGTATAAAGGTCTTGGAACAGATATCAAATTATATTACGCTTACTAGCCTGAAGAAAGTCTAATAAAACATTCTGGCAATTTAAAGCTCAACACCAGAAAAGTATTTCACTGTGTAACTTTTTTTAATTTCCCCAGTGGTACACAGGTTGTTGTAATAATTCTGTGTGCCAAGTTACCTACCATATAGGCTATGATGGTGTCTAGCTATTTAAATAGATGGCATTGCTACGGGGACAGAGGAAGAACTACTGGACTGTTTCCATGACAAAAAGGGTAGTGAGAGAAGTGAAATGCAAGCAGCAGGTTTGGGAGCCTGAGGTATTCTTCACTTCTGTTTTATATTTTTTCCATATACATGAAGACCAATTTCCCTACAGCTAAACACAAGCACACATGTAAAACAGAAAAGCTGTAAAGCCTTCAATGCTTCCACATATCAACAAAAAAAAATCTAAACAATCAGACAGAAACTTCAACACTGAGGTGAAATCTAATTTTCCCACTTCCAAAATATCTTCAGACAACGAAGTCTTTGCATGAGTAGAGTATCAAGAGACAAAAGAAGATTAGGATGCCTCCACACATACATACACACATCACTACCTACCCTCGTATTTAGGAAGTGCATTTTCTTCCCCAGCCCCAAACTACTGTCCACCCATCTCCCTCCTCTCTTTTTCACTACTACAAAGCAAGTGAGGCAGTGATGAAGGGCAGAGTTAAGACAGCCCATCCAGAGGTGCAGAGCCTTCTGCTCCCACTGCTAGTGGATGGAGGGTTTAATCTTATTGATACCAAGGCTCCAGCACCCATTTGTCCACCTCGAACAGCAGGATTAACAGACAGCTGAAAAGAGTATGAACCAGAGAAGCCTACATGGTACTTCCCCTGAACATTCTCCTGTCTATGACTATTTTCAGTTCAGGGGATTTCTGAGCCCAATGTTGATGTCAGGAATAAACAGGTTTTATTAATAACTAGACCTCACATGGTCCAAGCATACTGCAGATAGTAAAAGACACATATTATATGCTTTGGAGACCAGTGGGGCAGAGCAGAGACTAAGGGAGAGATCTTCTGAAGAACAGGGCTATATCAGATGTGCAAGGGAATCCCAAGGCAACTTTGCATCATCAGTATGATCAGCCTCAAATGGTCACCACACCCCAGAATTAACACATCAGCAAGGCCAGTTTCATACAGGAGTGACACTTGAAAAGCCTGCAAATCCCATGGCTCAGAAGCCACAGTCACTCACTGCTGACCCAAGCGCTGCAACAGAATGCTGCTGCTCTCTGAAGGTATGCACAGAAAGCCAGCTGTCAAGTGTCAGTAAGACAAATGATTATTAATAAAATTAACTACAAACAATAAGTATAATAAATCTCTACTAGTCACTAGTTGTGTACTTGCTTTTCAGAAAGCTAATTCGAACAAGAAAACAGAGCTTCCACATTTGAGGTTCCCAGGCAGTTTTGCTTTAGTCCCATGCAGCCCTGCTACCAGATGTTTCTAACTTTTGAGAATAAAGTAAAATTCCTTTTTTTTTTCTTTTTTTTTGGGGAGGTGGCAGCTGGGAGGGGGCAAAAGCTTCAGATTCAGTTGAGATTTTGGGGGAGGGGGTGGATTTTAGTTTGTTTTCTTTTGTTTGGTTTAACATTTTTTCCCAAGGAAAGGATTTTCCAATTTTTCCCAGAGACTGGCAACTACGAAGCACAATGTCCTTTAGGAAATATATCTTCATTACTTATATAATGCCATGACAGGCACCTAACAACTGTTCAACTATGCTACTTTTAATAGTTACAGGATCTGGTCAGACATGTCAGCACACCTTGGAACAAACGTAAAGTACACTCACCAGTGCATCACTCTTCACAATACACAAGTTGTATAGAGAGGTCTGAAGAGCTTCATTTTGTAATGAAAATCAAGAGAGTCCATCCTTTCAGGTATACCAGAGCCCCTGTTAAAAGGGCTCCCCAAACCTGCATCCTATCCAAAAGATAACGTTTGCAAGCAGTAGGAGCTATAGGTGAATACAGGCTACTTACAGGAACTATACTGTGCCAAGAGCTAGGGCACTTCAAATTCAGAGTCCTCAAAACCATGTTTCTAACAGCTACAATTAACTGCAGAAAACAGACAGAATAACAAATTAAGACGACTAAGACAGAAAGGTAAAAGCAAGTGGACAACGCAATAAATGGCCTGAGGCAGAAGAAAACGTGGTGGATTCCATTACAAATTATTTGGCAAAGGAGGAGCTGATAAGCGCCTCAACTCTTAGAGAGCACAGAATGAAGCTACTTTTGGCTTCCAAGACAGAAATTAAGTAAGCAGATGAAAAAAGGAAGAGGTCACAGACAGAAGGAGCAATGAAGATCTGGGACAAAGCTTAAGTGTTTGCTTCCTGTTTCTCCAACTACAGTCCAGTGTTGCAAGACCCAATGTTTTAAGGTTCCTTTTACCAAAGTAGAAAGGCTGCACACATAGAGCCTTGCTGGCAGGAACTGTTATTCAATTCTGATATTCAAAGGACATGCCTCTTTAAATTTTGTTGCAAAATGAAGAGGAGAGGAGTGCTTTAGCCAAAGGGCCACATGAGCTGCTTAATCACTGAGTGTCAACTGAAGCTCACTGTTGAAAGAAAAAGGTGCATCAGTGTTACACATCCACTTCAGGAATATCTTGATCTTAACCCTTCAAACATTTTGTGATGCAACAACAGCAGACAAGTGTATCACAAAAACTACAAACTACTAAGGATTCCTTCTTTGATAAGAAAAATAAATGCAGGCAAAAACTGTTTCAATCAAACTGGTAGTTTTTAACCTATACTAAAACATCTCAGTATGAATACTATTTTTCTAAGGTTAGGAAAAGGTAAAAAGAAAACCAACTCTAATGTTTGTTACTCAATCACTGAACAAGGCAAAAAGAAAAGTTACACTTTTATGCAGAAAGTGGCACATGATCTTTTAACCCACCTTCTATTAGGAGAAACTTTGTGTATGGTAAATATTAATTCAAGTTGCATAACAAAGATGTATAACAAAACCTGAAGTTTATCTGTATACACACTCAGATACACACCTCTCCCTTTTTAGGCAATGCTTATTTAGAGAATATAGCTTTCAAAATCTGGTCTCAGCTTCTCTTTGTTTGCTTTCATCACTTCAAAAACAATCCTTTCTCCCGGTTCTGTTGCTTTAGAAATGAACCATGTTAGTAAGAACAAAGTGTCCTATTTCTTCACAGCTTTTAGTATACTCCCTACAAAGCCACTAGCAACAGACTGGTCTCTGAATTCATTCAAAGTTCTATTTTATCCATCCCTCTTGGAGCAGCAAAAGGGTAACAAAATAATAGCTTCCATACAATCCTAAGATGATGAAGAGGACTGAAACACGTCAAAAGAGAGAAGGGTAATGAAAGGAAATAACAAAACTCCTCCAAAATAAAGCAATCTTCCACTATGCCTTTTTCCTATGCCTCCCAGAATGTTTCCTGCCTTCACAATATTAACACTTAGGGTCTTTCCTTGTCTTTCTCCGTATAAATTGCATTTCTTTCATCTCTCTGTATCAATGTTCTATCTTCTGTTATACAAAATATTCGGGGTTCTTGAATTCTTTAGACTCTATTTTCTCTCCAGTCCTCAACAGTTCTTCAGCTGGGACACAACCACCATTATCAGTGGTCGACATCCCCATCCTCAAAGACACCGGTATGGCCAAGCTCTAAGTTCCAAAAAGCAAGGAACAGGGTTTGGACTTGACTTAAAACATACAGGTTTTAGATTTCCATGTTGACTGCGTAGCGACAGTGACTTCCCCATTCTGTAGATAATGGTGGTGATGCCCCAAGCACACCACAAGCCTTACAGGGCTAATAAGAGCAAAAATTGGGGGGGAGAGGGGGGCAGGCAAGGGAAAGGAACGTTATATATTCAGAGTAAGGACAAACACTGTTGGGAAGTACTCTGGAAACACTGCTTTAGACAAAAGTAAGTGAAGACAGATTGCCCAGGAACAAGAAGAATACAGCTTATACAAAAAATTCTCGGGGAAAAAAAGGAGAGATAAAGTATTCTGGTGTACTACTCCATTAAAAACAAATAAAACCAAACCTAAGAGATTTAGATGCAAAACTAATTGAGGGCCGGCCACAAAATTCAGGAGACAAGAAGACTGAAAGCAACTAAGTGAAATAAAAAACCCCTACATTATTTCAACATGCTCTATATATATAACAAAAGGAAGCAGAATTGACTGGCTCTAAATTAGAATCAGAGGAAAGGAATGTCAAGCAGTGTCTATACACATTTTTAACTAATGTCAAAACAAAATGGAGAAAATATTAGTTGGGAAAGCAATTTGGACACCAGTAGAATAGCATTTTCCATCTTAAAAGAAAAATTAAGCAACATCATTACTGAAGGAAATTGCCTAAAACCAGCAGATTAACTAGGAAAACACCAAATACAACAGAGTATCAAAACTGGCACCAATAAAATTTATGCTAAGTATTTTAAACAACAATATCCACAATTTGAATTCTATGCACCAGAAGCACAGAGAAAAAACTTCCAGTAAGTGAAGAAGTCTCTTATCTCTACAGATTTAATATTCATCACTGCCTAATAACTTTTGGCAAACATACATCTGTTGTTTTGAGGGTTTTTTTTTAAAGAACTGTTCTAACCAAAAAAACCAAACTTTCAAAGTTGAACTGATGCAATATGACTTTCATGACCATGTAAACTGACAAGTCTAACCAGTCTACTGCTAAGTTTAAGTGCCATACAGCAACAAGGTGAAATAGCTAATAAGAGTCCATTCAGTCTTTCTAATTGCTTGCTAGGTATTGAACAATTTAAAAAAACCCAAGATTATGCCCAGAAAAACTACCTGGATGAAACACTGGAAACCCACTGTATATGCCCAGAGTGTTTTTTCTTAAGTATTTTATTTCCATATAGAAATCCAGCCTGTATTCAGGCATCTCTCACACAAGTACTGACTTCAAACTACCTTGACAGGTACCTTTCACCATGTCTTCTGAGCACATCTTTTATTTACTGCAGTCTCAAAAGTTACATTTAGGTGCAGCAGCCAGTCAAAAAGAAGAACAACTGTCCTTACAGCTCAAGCAATCCAATAAAAAGAGTTGTCCTATATTTTACAGTAGCTTTAACACTTGCAAATGACTATAAGAGCCAGGTACACTTTTCCTGTGCTACCATTTATCAGTTCAACAAGCTAATTGTGAGTAAAACTTCTGAAGATCTTTTTCAAGCACTGTTTCATAATGATTCCTTTGTTTTGCCTGTTAACTATTGTGAAATACAGGTATTTTGCCCATCGCAAATAAAAACGCAAAATGTTCTAATGTTTTTTGTGTATTTATCACGTTTGTTTTAAAACAGTTCCTAGTATTTTCAGAGTGCTGTTATCTAAACATAAACACTGCAAACATAAATCTTATTTATTGTATTATCAAAACTGAACATGAACCTGGTCAACATCGTATTATTAATTAAAATACATATTAGAATATAGTTCATAACTTAACTGTCCTGTTTCTGATTACCTTTATACAAAAAAAAATACTTCAGATCTAGAGAACTCCCTATTTTCTATCTCTACTTAATATATTCTTCTATCACTTTTGTAGACAAACTAAGAGGCACATTCACCTTTATAAGCAGCAGCGAAACAATATTGTAAGCCACCCTTGCAAATGTACTACTTATACAAAGATCTCTCAAACTTTTATATCATGTTAAGATTTAAATTTCGTGCAATCTTCATTGACTGAAACTTTGTGAGAATGCATCAACCAGTACAAGCCTCTTCTAAAGGGGAAGCTCAGTCCCAAACACTTACTTTGATTAACTGCTATGCATAGCTTATTCACGAGAGATTTGTAATGTGCACGAAGACAAAAAAAAAAAACAAATATCAACCATACAATACCAAAGAAAACTGGAATGAAAATTTAGAGAAAAAAACCAACACACCAAACCAAAAACAACACCCCAGGACTCAGTGCTGGCAAAGAAACGCTGAATAGCAGAAGAAAAGAAATTTGGCCAGAAAAATACTTGGACAGAAAAGACATGTCCAAAATAGCTTTGCTATATCCCCCTCACTTCTGGAAGATATTACATTATTAAGGATTTTACTAGTCATCACTGCATACCTACTACAAACTAAGAGACCGTGAAAAGAAACACACACATGCAGAATAACACCAGTCTTTCAATAGATTTTTCCGAATTCTTACAATCACTACTGAAGCCAGAGCGGGTCGTTTGATTTGCACAGTGGCAAAATATTTTGAATTTTAGAAATAAATAACTATACAGAATAATTTATTCAGTACCACAAAGACATGGCTACAGCACACTGCAGCACCACTTTTTTTCTTCATGCTACATTTCTCCACTAGTCATTCCCCGAGTATTGCTTTTGCGTCTCAATTATGTAAAAGCAGTATCTTTCTAGTGTCTATTCTAACATCCTTCATTACTGCCAAAACCCACTAACTATTAACACAGTCACTCTTAACCTTCCTTACCTTTCTGTTACACAATTTAAAAACCTAAGAAAGTCTGATATCTTCTGACCATATTTCACAGTCAAAGCAGGGAGAGAAGACATTGATGACACTTGTCAAAACCCAGCAAACTGAACAGTGAACAGCCCATAACCACACAGAGCAATCAGAAGACAGTAACTCTATTTCCACTTCTATATGGACTCTTATGTTTGACCTTGGCAAGTCAATAGTTCTTTGTGCTTGTTTTTTCATGTGCAGGACATGAAGGGCTTTTACGCAGATGACTGGAACAACAACAAAATAACTGAGTAAGTTTAATTATTATTTAGTCTACTATGCCAGGCCTTAGAACTCTTCCCAATGGCAAAAATCCAGAGTGAGTGCAAGTACCTCTGATTCTCCAGCCCTTCATTTTGAAGTTTGTTTTATGTAAGAGCACTGGTGAAGACAGTAACCCATTATCAGAGACCCCCCCTAACACTGTATCAAGAACAGATAAAAGCTTAATTTCAGAAATTGTTCTGCTGAGCAAACAAGTTTAACCTCATTTTCTATACTGGCAGTTCCTAATCCACTGCTTGCAAAAGAAACACTGCCTGCAAGATGTTCTGCCACTGCTCCCTGACAAAATTAAAAGACAGAGTTAAAATAAGAGCTGCCAGGAAAGTAGACAATTGCCTAGAGAGTATTTTTTTTGGGAAAATTATAGATGTTTGTTCTGCTACTCAAATAACTATACATAATAAGATTAACAATCAAAAGACTGACTAGGATCCACTGCAATATATATCCTTGAATCCCACCTACCAGAGGCAGAAAAATTAAATGAAGTCACAGGTGTAATAATCTCATACAGAGCAGTAAAAAATGATCACTTGCCAATACAGCTTGTATTACAACAAGTGTTCTGGATCTGGAATATACTGATTAAAAGACACATTATACAAGTTAGTCATTCAATCACAATGAAAATGAGATAGTTTTTGCTCCTGAATAAGAACCAAATGAGGAAAAGTTATACCTTTACCACCTTAATGTCTTTACGTTTTCCAAGTGAAACCACGAAAACAACTTCATTTAAATAATTACAAAGACATATACTCAAATTCAACAAGAATGTTTTCAAGACTTATCTACATAAAGACATGTTCCAAAAAGAGCCTCACAAACTTATTGAAAAAACATGGTGTTGATTGAAATGTTCTGATTGCTTTAGAGAAAATCAATTGTGCCCCAGTAGCATGTCATTCACTGAATAATTCAATTAATCAAAATAGTAAAACATTATAATGATTTTATCTTACTGTAAAATCTTATAGATCGGTCAAACTTTTCAAAAATTTTAAACAAAATTAAGTGGAACACAAAAACAGGGTTTATCCTTGTAAAGTTACAGCCTATATTGTAAGAATGTAAAAGTGCAACCTTCATCAAGAGATTTGTCACACTGTACATTGAAACCCCTATCTTCTTTCCTTTCTTGGTAAAAAGGTTTACCACTGCAAATACATATTCTATGCATTTACAAGCAAAAGATCATGAAGATACATGGTCATATATCGATTTCTCAGAAATGAAATTTTAAATAGTACATATAGGCTCTGAAAAGTGGCCTCTGATGTCGCAAAGAAACAGGCAATGAAAGAGTTTCTTAAGTTATCAAGGGTACTTAACATTTTTAAAATACACACACATATGCGTGAATTATGAGTAAAGAGCACTACAACATAAGTAGAACCCCAGGAAATGAGATAATGTCAAATTCTAAGTTTAGTTCTTGCTTTTCCAAGACTTGGTAGAATATAACAACATGGAAATGGCTACTTTCTATTAATAATTCTCTCTTCGAAGAAATTTATGAGTTGTTACGTTTTCTGAGTTTTTACACTGGAGAGAGATGACCATAATTCCATATCATTTCCTTGCCTATATAATCTTATTTATTAATTATTGCAAGTATGTTTAAGACAAGTATGAAAAGTGTACGATATTGGAACAACATAAGCATTTCCACATAAAAATAACAACATTCAGTAAGATCACAAATATAATTTTTACACTTATAATTATCAACTTGCCTGGAAATACTATAGACTTAGAAGTCATACACTTTTTTGAACAGAATTAAGATTTCATCTGACAATACAGCTATTTACGTTTTCTTTTTTCCCTTCTTTACCTAAATAGACAGGAAAAAATAAGCTCTTTAAAAGCAAGCAGACACTACAATTGCTCAATATTTTAAAATGCTGTGATAACATCAATTTTTAAAAAAATCACTTAAAAATACATCTGTCCTTTGAAATGCTCTTGGAAGGCACTGATTCAGCACATTACAGTGCCATACAGGTCAGTTAATAATGTGCTTGCAATTACCTTCCAAAAAATTTAAGGTAGCAAGTATCACACACATAGAAAAGATGTCCCAAAATTTTAAAATTCTGCTGATGTCTTTTGCTCTCCACATGTGAGGCTAATATTTTGCATAAACTACATTCTTCATTCCCAACAGAGATTCAAATGTATTCCATAGGAGAAAATACTTGTCTGTATTTTATGAATCTAAATTTACAATTTTTCTCTTCCATTTTATCAAAAAACAAATATAGTATAGGACAGGTATGTGTCACCAAAAATTAGTTACTAACTATAAAACATTTTTTTCAAAATCTTTGCCCCTAAAGTCACCACAGGTCTTTTATGAAGTCTTTGTAAGCAGTCATAGGCTACCTTAGCTTCTTTTCACCTTCTTTTTAAATATAGAAATTGCCTGAGGTTCAAATAATCAAAAGCAGCCTTAGAATGAATTACTACCGCAAAGCAGATACCAGCAAGTCAGAGGAAAGAAACTCTCTCTCATTCACAAAGCCCTGATCAGTTATGCAATTCACAGTACAGAACAGTGTACTTGAAAGAGTTATCTCTGCAAAGAGATACCGACAAAGGATATACCTTTTTAACTGGCAGTAAAAAGCGCACCCACATTATGCCCTATAAAACCGCCTAGAGATTATTTCTGGAGAAAATAAATTATAAAGAGATTATTTTCAAAGTTTCTTTGTGCTCTATACCAACCAGAATAAGTCAGAAATTACTAAGAGCTACTTAAGACAGTGAATAAACAATGAAACCAAATAAAATCCAAGTCAAGAGTTTGCCTTCATAAAATTACCTCTACCAAAACTACAAATGGTTAAAAGAATATTTGCAAGCACCTCAGAAGACTCTTTCAAGAACACAGTGCTCACAAAGATTTCCCAATAGCTAGACTTAAGACATTGACATGCACCTTGATAATGATTCAAATGTTAGTCACACAAAAACGTCTACTCATTTAATTGTAAACGAGTTTCTCCCAACGTTTAACACTCATCAAGTACCCACACACAAAACAATAGCCATAGTTATGCTGTAACTCAAATCTTAATAAGCACTATGTTTAAACCTCCAGTGACAGGAGAAACTATAGCCTGAAGATCCCATCCTTGAATTCTACTCCTATGGTCTACGTAATCCTGTTACCTCTCCTTGAGCTTCACTGACACCATACTTAGTAACATCTCTAGCAGCCTAACTCTATGAAGCGCAGAATCAATATGGAATTATTATCTTCTAAACCTGTCATCACTCATGATTACCAGCAATGCTTCTTTTCCGGAAATATTCTCCCTGGTTTCCTTGCCACTATTGCTCTCATGATTCATCCCTTATCATTCTAATTGTTCTTTCAGGGCATCCTCCTGAAGAAGCCTCCTCATTCACCAGTACTATTTAATGAATCATTTAATAGGTTCTGTCTTGCACCCTTTTTCTTTCACTTCAACCACGGCCACGATTCAAATTCAACTGTGAACACCCCCACCCCCCCCACCCCCCCCCCGTCATTAATCAGACTTTCTACTTCCTATCTGTTTGTGTTTATCCAAGCTAACACCTCAGCTTGCGTCTCTCTCTCTCTCTCCACAGATGCCTATCAGCTTGGTCTCCGCAGAAACAAAACATAGGTCTTACTCCTCCAATACTTGTTTTAGTCTCCTTTCCACGACTGCAAGTATTAATTTTCAGCGGTCTTAATTAAGCATCCACTCTCAAACCAAGGTTTTTTATGGGTCCTAGAAATAACCTGGTTTGAGATTCTGGCAATGCCCACCATATTGCTAACACACGCATTTTGTAGCTTAAATTTTATCCTGTGACCTGGTAGCTCACATCTGAACTACCAAAGCATCCTTCCACATCTTTCAAAATCCAGAGTTGACTCTGTTCTATTTATTCTGAACATTTCTCTCTAGATGGCTTTTTCTAGCCTAAGGTCAGGTCACACAAGTGATCCACCCCACCACCTCCTGAGAAGCATCTGCTTCACTCTGCTTCAAGACCCTTACTGGCCAACATCCTCATCCTAAAATTACTAATTGGCATGTAGATTAGGTTAAAGTTTCAACAAACTTATATTTTAATATCTGAACTTCTCCTATGTTGCCCTCATGATTGGGACAGCTCCACAAAGCAGTACTACCTTTTTTTCAAAAGCCTCCTACAAGATTTTCCATGGTTCTCATTAAAAAACAAACAAACAGAACAACCAGATGGCTGGCACACCTAGACCACTATGCTAAAATTCATCGCACTGATGACAAACTGTGTGTCATCACAGATCTGAAAAGTCCTTCCCTTACCCTTAAATCGTTAAGTATTCTGGGTCAGGAAACACCTCTTAACCACAGAACTTTGGGGTGACTAATTCAGACACATAGCTTAGTCTGATACTTAGGAAGGTGTTACTAAAACAATTTTCTGCTTTACAGTGCATACGGAAAACATCACAACAGTAAAAAGCCCACTCAGTTATTTTTGTCTTCTTCAAGGTTTCTCAATCTCTTTAAAAAATCACCCAAATACTACCTTATATACTGCTATTACAGAGGTTTTCACTGCTAATCAAGTACTCAAATCTATATCTAGCATTTATCATTTTTATCTACTCTTCCAAAATTTTTTTCACTTGTTTGCTGGTATAGGAACCTTTGCAAGGGTTTCTGGCAATGGTTTCTTGCATTATTTTCTGGTACTTTAAAGATCAGGTTGTCCCAGGCTACAGAGAAGACACCATTCCATATTTTGCCATTTTAAAATTACACAAAATTAAGTTCTCAGGAACAGAAATTCTCTCTGTCATATAGTAGTGTTAGGCCTAGCACAGAAATTTTCAAAGTAATTGAAGCCCACAGGTATTTCTGTAGTATCATTAGTTATTTAAAACAAAGAGTTTTGCATTCAAAATGTGTTTCTCTAATTAAACATGATTGCTTTCATCATGTTTCCCTAAATCATTCACAAGCAAAACCAAAAACAATCCACAACCCCCCAAAACGCTATCCTATTATCCCAGCCATAAATTAGCTGCTTCATTTTAAATACTTAATTCACATTTAGTTACTGGTAACATTTTTCTGTGTATTTTCTAATTACATCCACTTCTGCTATTGTGCAAATTAGGTTCAATCATATTGTACATACAAGCAGTTTTGATCAAAACATTCCTTGTGGTGCAAGTAGGATTGTGCCACATGCAGAAAACAAGATACTAATAATGTATCCTAACTCTCTCTCACCAGATTACTACAGTAAATCACTACGACTCCGTTCCAACATGGCATAAACCTATGTACATAATCTAGGCTTAGCCATACAGTTTTCCCAGGAAAAAAGCTGTGATTTTTACATTCAGTTTCCACAGACTGCAGAAAAGCCATATGCTTTACCTCGAAGTTTGAGAGCCCGTAAGAACTGCAAGCTGCCCATGAAAATACAATGCAGCGTTTGGGTACTACATTCTTCAGCAACAGCTTTTTAATTTCAAGCAATTTTTTCCTGTGCAAGTCGTTTTTGCAGAACAGTCTAGAAATAAAACTGCCCTTACTATTTTGAAAAAACAATTTAATTACTGCAGTATCGCTAATTCTTAATCTTAATACACACACACAACTCTATTGGAGCTGTACCCCAAAAACAGGCCATATAATAAAAACACCCAGGTTCCTTAATGTAATATAACAGTAACCAAAGTTAACAGACCTCATTCTACCAATGCTAAAAATATCTAACAATAAAAAAACCCCAGGACTACTGTTTCAGAGACTTATTCAACTTTCAGGTTTTGAATAATAAATTCAGGATTAAAATCCTGAACTACACACATTTTTTCACTCTACTTGTAACTGTTTTTCCCACAGCTCAAATTATTTGGTAATTTTTTGAAAAATAATCTACAGTTATTACTTGGCAACATTTTAACAGATGTCCAAGAAAGATTAAAACAAGATCACAAACATTAGAACACTTCTGACAAACCTGTATTAATCAATGAACAGAAGGTAACAGAGCCCAAATATTCAGATGAGTAAACTAACAGAAACGTGGAAAAACTTAATCAGTAACTAGAGCACAGACTAATGGTTATAGAAAACTTCACTAGAGCACAGACTAATGGTTATAGAAAACTTCAAAAGCATTTGTTCCCTTCTTTCAACTCTAACCTCTAAAACAGTACACTCCAGGAACCATAACAAACAAGACCAGCTTTCCTTAAGAACACTTAATTGGGAAAACGTGTATGAGCCACAAGATGCCTTTATCAGAAGGGAAATAAAGCAAAAGCTTCAACTTAGTTTTCGACAAATAAGAGTGAGGAATTGGAAACGCTACTGCAGCCAAACAAAACAACAAAATACCATAATGCTACCTTCTCCATAAGAACAAAAGCATCAACCACCAACTCCACCCCACCCCCAAGCAGGCTGTTGCTCTCTAACCACAGAGCCAATGCTGTAGACAATGTAATCCCACAGGGAGGACAGAAGGTCACAGACACACTGTGAAATCATAAAATACGGTTCACATTTTAAAAAGGCACAGCCGTACTTTCACCAGTCAGGATTTCATCTGGAAAAAAAACAGGTGGAGAACAGAAAATGCTTGTTCTTTTCCTGACTGTCCTCTTCCCTCAACACCTAAAGGGAGGCCACATGTGCTCAAGCATACTCCAAAATTGAGAACACGGCACTTACAACGAACAAAATTCAAGACGTGATGAGGATGACAATATGCACTGTAACACTGCAGGTGAGACTGTGTACTGAGCACCAGCAGTGGATCTGTTGTTGTTCATCGGCTGTAGGTGGCTAAGAGAGTGTCACTTGTGACAGTGACACAGGCTGCAGCTGCCTGGCCGTGATTAAGCGTTACCCAGAATGGCTGAAAGCGATGGCAACTATCATTCACTATGACCCAGCGCGGCTTAGTGGGGCGGGGAGGCTGCTACCCTGCGCTGCAACGCAACACGAGCAGCTCAGGGAACTCGACAAAGCCCTAGGCAGGGTGTGCAGAACGGACACCTCGGTGCCGCAGCTGAGGGACCGGGTGTCCTGATATCGGAGGGGGTGCAGCCGTGACCGAGCCGGGCCGGGCACCTCCAGGGGGCTGAGTCGGAGCACGAACACCGCGCTCAACTTCTCCCAACCACGGGGGCAAAAGCTTTTATCCGAGAGCTCCCGCTCTGCGGCCGAGGGATCCCCTCCCGGGGCGGCAGAGAGCGGGGAGCGGCCCATGCGAGCCCCGGCTCCCCGTTCCGCCGCGCTCTGGAAGGCTCCCGGAGAGGGGCTCTCCCCGCGGCAGCCGGGACGAGCGCCGACCCCGCGCGGAGCCCCGACTGGCGCGCCCGTGCCCACAGGTGGGGACCGAGGGAAGAGCCCGGCGCAGCCAAGAGCTCCGCGCCGGGGCCGCGGGGAGCGCTGCGTCCGGGGTCTCCTCCGCGCGCCCGCCCGGGGGTCCCCAGCGCCGGGCTCTGCGCCTCGGTGCCGCCGCGGGGCAGCCCTCACCTCGCCGGGGCGGCGGCCAGGGGCGGCGGCGGGCGGCAGCGGCAAGGCCGCGGCCCCGGCAGCCCGAGGAGCGGGCGGCTCCCGGCGCGGCGCGGCGATCGCCCCGCACTTACCCTGTCACAACAGGCGCCATCTTCCACAAACTCTCGCCAAAACTCCTACTCTCGCGAGAGCGCCCCCCACCGCGCGCCTGCGCCGGCCCGCGAGACGCCCGCGGGGCGGGCGGGATGGGGCGGCGCGCTCCGCCCACCCGGCGCCTGGGCTCCGCCCCTCAGACGCGACCGCCGAGGCGTGGGAACCGCGCGGCTCTCGCGAGAGCGCGGCACGGGGCGCGGAGGGGCGGGGCAGACGAGGGATTCCCTTTGCTCGCCCGCGCGTCTCACCCTGGCGCTTCCGGCGAACCGCTCGGGGCGAAGCGGGAGGGGCCGGTGGGTGCCGGCGCGGGGAGCGCGGGTGGCGCTGCCCGTCGTGTGCTACTTGCGGGCCTGGCACGTGCGGGGCCTGGCGGGACCCGCACTGGTCCGGGGGACCTCGAGTGGGGCCCTGCGTCGTGTCCTTCTCGGCACGAGGCGTCCGGGTACTGCTGAGGGCTGTGAGGTGGGGTTTGGAGCGGGCTTTGGAGCGCGCAGGGAAGGCAGGGAAATCTTTCACCTGTATGACGTGAGAACACTCTTGGGAGTTCAAGCTGGAGCTTGTGTGAAAGGTTTTGTGTCGATAAATGATGAGCCTGTTCTATCTGGGTTGCTGGAATGGTAGAATCGCTTGGTTGGAAAAGACATTTGAGATCACTGAGTCCGATTGTACCTGTCCACGACTTAACCATATCCTTGAGCGCTTCATCTACCCATGTTTTAAAAATCTCCAGGAATAGTGACTCGACCACCTCCCTGGGCAGCTGTGCCAGTACCTGACAACTCTTTCAGTGAAGAAATTTTTCATGGTGTATAATCTGAACCTCTCCTGGTGCAATTTGAAGCCATTTCGTCTTGTCCTATCGCCTATAACTTGGGAGAAGAGACCGACACCCACCTCAATACAAACTCCTTCCAGGAAGTTGTAGACAATCACACAAGCCCCAAGGGTAACTGTTGGGCAGCTTGGATTTCCTACCAGAGCTGTGGAGAAAGTCGAAGCCCACCAGCTGGAGGTGACCTGTACCATTGCTTTTGATAGCTCTGCCAGGCAGTATGGTGCCAACACTTGTTGAGTTTGAAAATTAATTCATACAGAGCTTGGTTATCAAAAGGAAATGGAAAAGAAGTTCTTCTCCACATAATGAATAAAAACGGACGGTAGGAGGCTGGGACCTAGGGGCACACCTGTTAAATCTATTTGATTTCTTACATAGAAAGGTTACATCAGTTTTTTTGAAAAGTCAGTTTTGAATAAAAAGCCTGTTTTCCTAATTTTGTTGTCAACTGCAACTAAAATGCGTAAGGTAGAGTCATTTCGCAGACAAAAATTATTGATTCTGCTAAGACTTCAACCACCAAAGGAAACCTTGCAGTGACCTCTCAGACTGCTGAACAGAGGTATCTGCAAAATGAAATTACATGGATGGGCTCCAGTGTTTTGATATAGCAAAAAAATAAGACTTCAGTTTTGGTGTCATTTAACAACATTTCCATTTCAAGGTGAGGGTCTGACCGTCCTTTAGAAGACCATGTTTGAAAATTAATCCTTTTACATCAAGGATTCTGTCTTGTTCATTCAACTTCCTCTATGTCTTTAGTATAACCTATCAGTCCAACTTCAAGCACAAATGCAACATTGATATAAATATCCACTGAGAATTCAAAACCCATCCTGTCTCCCAAATTAGGGAAAAAGATAATACTTCAGTAATCCTGTGAATTTGTTTTGGGGTTTCTTTTGCACACATGCTCTCTGCTGCTAATACTAATTCAATGAATAATGTCTCACATGAGTAAAATCATGTTTTCAGAGATTGCTTGGCAACAAAGTTTGCTGTAATTCTACTTGCTGTACAAATGGCTATTGTTTGCTGTCATTAAGGGACTTTCCCCATCCTGATTTCCCCCTTCTCATTAGGTATGAGAGGACCTTGATTGGCTCCCTCATAGGCACAGTTCTCAGCAAAAGCACAATGCATACTGGAAATCCTCTCTATTGTTTTCAAAGTGCAACTCATAACAATTTATAATCCCTTTGGAAATCTCTTCCTAAAAACATTTTCTCTTTTTTTTTTCCTTTTTTCTCTCAAGGCTAAAGAATGATCTCAGCTCGTGCTATCTCCATTCCATTAAAAATGATTTCTGGATATTTGCCATGCACTGTCTCTGGATGGTCATTTCTGGGGCCCCTCTTTTAGTGTGTTTTGAATCAAACTGGAAAATCTAAAAATACAGAAGACAATCATCTGCAGGGTCTAGACTCTTAATAGTTTACAAAGAGGACATTTTGATTAATAACCAGATTAATTGGATACTGGACCAGGTATATTATTTTGAAGAATTAATAATTACGGCAACTATTGTAGTCCTTTCCGTCACTGGCAGAGGAACATTATAAAACAAATAACCATTGATTTTTTTTTTCTAGTATAAACAATCCGTAGTTCAAAAGGCCAGGAATACTATTCAATTAAAAAACAATAGTTTGAAATTCTGTGAGTAGCTGGTGGAAGGAAAGATAATAAAACCACGAGGGTTTTTTAATAGTGTTCATGCATTGAATTTTCTTCTTGCTGCTGAAAGTTTTTATTCACATAGTAGAGTGCGAGCAGTTCCTGTTGACTTTATTGGAAACTGGAGGTATGTAGTACCTCGGGGAACCAGGCCCCACTTTCTGGTCTGTAATGAATGTAAGTGCTTCCAGAGCTGAGGTAGAAAACCAAATTTAAATACAAGGTTTGCACCATTTAAAATTTGTATTTGCTATGCAAATCAGTAGTTTGACTTTTTGATTTAAGCCCTACTAAGGCTGGTGGAAGGGTTCTCAGTCAGGCCTGGCGCTTCAGAGATTCCTTGAAAAAGCACAGCTTGGGGGGGTCCTTTGAAGGACGTGATTTCAATGAGTGTTGGGCTTTACTCTTCTTCCAAGCAGACGCTGTGCCCGGTGTCTCCAGCTGGATGCTCAGAATCATTTGCTGCCTTTGAAAATGGTTGGCTGTTAAAGAAGGAAATCCAGTTTACTCTCACTAGTAAATCCTCCTACTTTTTTGGATTCACCAACATGTGCAGGTGTGGACAGACCCAGGTCCTTGCATCTGTCCTGAGTGGATGCGAGGAGCTTCATTTGAGAATTTTTATGGTTCCTCTGTCCTCTGAGGATTTTACTTCAGGTGGAATGAGGAGAAAACACAGGGAGCCTAGCAAGAGGCCAGAGAGTCATCAGGGAACAGGCCCACTATGTGGATGGGGAGGAAGTCTTTTGGCCTAGGGTTTTGTCTCACCAATAGTACTGAAGGAGATGCTGGCCAGCAGAGCATGAGTAGCTCAGCTCTGGAGCAGAAAGGCAGATGGGAGCAGGGAGTGCTGAATGCAAGGGGTGATAACTGGGCTGAGTATTTCAACAGCTTGTTTGACAAGTATGGACCCAACTGTCTCCAGCTGAGCCTTGGTTCTGGGCTTTCCCTAAGCTCATTCCTTTGGGCACAGCTCTAGCTATCATGCTGTCTGGCTTCTTGTTTGGCAACTGCCTCCCAACTCACTGGCTTGGAGAAAGATGACAAGATGAAAGACCTGCACCTGTTTGTGGAGGAGCATCCCACGTCTCTTGTGTGCTTAGCACAAGTGTGTAAGAAAGAGACACGCAAGGGGGTAAGAGTCCCCTTCCGTGCTGAGTGTCGTTTTATAAAAAATAACTCGTGGTGTGTCAAATCCTAGCAGCTCATAAATCCAATGACCTTAAAAAGCATGGTAGGTAACAGAACCACACAATTATCTGAATCTTCAGTATAAGCAGCAGGTTTATCTCAAGACGTTGGAGTGTGTATCTGGTGGTGTTAATCATACATTCTAGTAGTATTCTAGTAGTATTCTGTGATATAACCCTGCTGGAATTTATAAGCACAGGATGTACAATGTGGTTTAACCACATGTCTAGGAGAGAAAATAAACAGGCAGTTGCCCACAGAATGTATCTTACATCTGAACTTCGAGGTATATGCCAACAAAAGTTATCACTTCAGCTGCTGGCTGGACAACTCGGTGTCAGAAGTGCCTCTGCTGTTTGGACTGGAAGCTATTGTTCAACATAGCTCAGAGGATTTGCACTGTTGCCTTGAGGATGATAGCGATAAAGGATAGGCTACTTAGCAATCTGCAACAGGAGTGTTGTTAAATTAGTTTTTGCTTGTTTGTCATAATCTCAGGAGGATGGCACTGCAAAGAAGAATCTGGATCTGCATCTCTGTGCCAGTTAGGTGTAAGTATGCCTTAGTGTGGTGGTTCCCAAAAGCTACAGTCAGGCTTGAGCCTCACTGTGGTGTGCTTTGCAAAAAAGTACACTCCCTTCAGAGAGCGTTTTTATAACATAAAGGCAAGATGCAAGAAATGAGTATAACAAACAATAGGAAGGAAGAGGGGGAGGAAAGATGAGGTTAACAGTAATAACATCATGTGGTTATGTAGGTTAACAGTGTGAACAGCTTGATGACTGACTTCTGTAACCTTTTATTTTTAAATACTTTACTTGAACACAGTTAAGACAATGTCACATTGTATTAAAGTATGCTTCTTACCCTACCCCAGAAAAGTATTTTAAATTATTTTCCATTTGGTGAAGTTTTCTTTCTGTGTGTAAACTATCCTACATCTCTCTTCTTGTTAGTTTTACTGAGTTTTTCGAAGACGCAGCTATCCGTCTCTGAATGTCTCTTACACAACACTCCACTCATGCACATGGTGACTGCCCACCGGTTGCATGTGGCATCAGCTTATTCTCTTAGCCCTGCTCTCCACACAGAGCCCTCTTCTGCAGCAGTGCTCTCTGCAGCAGAGGCTCGTGCCATCAGCCTCCCCATCCTTAAAGGGCCCCTGCAGGTACCACTAGACTTCAGCAAACCCGTGAATCAGCTGGAGGGTAAAATGTCCTGGAGGCTGGCAGAGCCTGCCCACTGTGCACCAGGAATCTCTGGCCCCTGCATCCCAGCATTCACAACCATAAACACCGGTGGAATGGAGGTTCTCCAGGCTCCACCTTGGTGCTGCTGGGAGCGTAGCTCCCACAGTTCCCTGACCTTGTGCCACGTTTAGTGTGTGTACCCACCAAACCAGTTCCGAGATGAAACTGCAGTATGCAGTATTACAGAGTCATTACTGAAAAGGAGTACAGTAGGATAAACTGTGTAAGAATCTTCACGCTTCCAAAACATGCTAGAGAAGACAGAGCTCCTTTTCAGTCTGACTGCTCTCTGTAGGGCTCATTTTGAGCAGAGTACACCAAAGAAAATGAGCTGCATCCCACTGAAATCAAGAGCACAGGAAAGACTGAACTAGTCATTTAGACTGTGAATTATCACAAATAATTAACAAAGCAAAAGGAAAATTTAAAGATTGTGATATGGCTCCAGATGCTTTATCAATTTTATTCATATATATAAATACAAATTGAATTTGCAATGCTACAGTTCTGAACCAATGTGAAAGCAGATGTCTTTTTGTGCAGAAAGCTCTTTAACTAGAGGCACTGTCACACCTGTTGTTTTCAAGATGTATATTAGTTTACCATCTACATTGCTGGAGACATGCTCAGACCCAAGGCTGTAATTTGGTGACTGAGTTAGAGCTGTTTTTTTCTGCTCTCCATTTATGAGGCTCTTTGAGAGAATGCATGCTGACATGCTTCACCTTTACCTGCGAGTAAAACGTGTTTTTTGAAAAGCCCCCAAAGAATGAAAACTCATTTCATTCAATAAAACATGAAAGAAACCCACACTTCTGATTATATACATTTTTCTGCTGGATGTAGTGCTTAAGGGAATTTCAGACTAACTATAACAATGCACAAAAAAAGATCTCTGCAGCCTACTCTTAAAAGAAAACCACAAACTGCACGTAACCCCTTGATAAAACTACCACTAAAAACTTATTTGACATTATAAACCAGTTCATTTTACTAGGTACTATGAAAGTCAAAGTCCAATCATAACCACACACTATGTCAAATGGGAGGAAACATAGACAGAAATCCTTAACCCGTAATTCTACATACCAATGCGTGTACACAAGAATTTTCCTAGTTATGGCTAAAAAGAGGAGTTAGGAAATTAATTGGCAGTCAAGCCTCGTACTGGTCTTGTATGAAGAAGTTGAACTAATTTTATGTGTTTAGTGGCTTACAGAGACTGTCCATGGTCTCAGGCTATGAAGATAATACTTGGTTTGAGGTTGTTTCTTTATTTAAAGCATTGAGGAAGTTATACGCACTCCTGAAATGTAATTTTTTTAAAAGTAGCCTAAAGACCTGGTCAAAGAACATGTAATCCTAAAAAATAATTATCTTGTAATACTGCCATGTTGACATCCATTTGGATTATTTCTTTTGTCAAGATCAGTTGCACAAATTCTAGTTGTTTTGGACTTTGTTTAACTTTCACACCACTCCCATTTTGAACCTTTGCTGTTCTGTAGGCCATTTTCCATAATCCTCATCCTGAAAAAAAGAGGAACTATTTCTGGCAGTAATTAACGAAAATAAATTCCACACAAATTGCCTGAGAATATTTCATTGCACAGATCCAGGGTGGCTGACAATTGTGAATAAAATAACCTTTTGAATTTTTTCCTTTTAGGGCATTTCACATGATCTTTTAATGCTAAAATTCATTAGTGCTTGGATATCGTATTGATGAGCTCTGTATAAATGAATGAATGAACAGATAAGTCATAACTAAAGTAATGAGCTTATAGCTGTTATGGAGGTAACTGAAGATGTGTCATGGGTGCTAACTAATTAAAGAATTTGTATGTAATTTCATTTGTTGTCAGTCTCGGTTCAGAATTCACTTTCTCTGCTTCAGTCTTAAGCGGTGTTTCATTTTTAATGTTCCAGACAGCTATTTCTTTTTCTAGAAATCCAGATACCCAGCCATTCTTATTACTCATGGCTTCTTATCAGTTTGTTTTCCTGCTCGTTACCTCGCGAAGAGCTAAGCACATGCATAGTTTTACTCATGCGATTAGACTCATTAAAACTAATGGGATTAGTCAAGAAAGTAAAGCTTCTTCTGTTTAGGTGTTTGTTGTTTGAGGTAGTGCTACTAGAAACAAGATCAGGGAAGTCTGGAAGCAATTCAGACTGAACAATAATTTTCATTAAAAGTCATATAATGAGAAATTGAAATGTTTTTCCCTTGACTCAAACCTGATGGGTGATGGACACAAACTGGTTTGACACTGGAGGCAAACAGGGATTTTCTAACATTGTTTTTATCTCAGAAAACAGTGGCTGGTCAAAACTGGAGCTGATCTCAGCGAGCTTCACCAGGCTATTTCTCAAGTCTAGGATGAAATTTCTAAATGAAAGATAATGAGATGGCCCAGCAGCAGAGACTGACTGTAACCTGATAGCAATGTTGTGATGCTGCAACCTGGGAGGATTCAGGTCCTCCCAGGAATATTTCATTAACATGGGACGTTTGAGAGAAGCAAACCCAGGAGAGGTTTCACCTGCACAAAAAGAGGGATTATTGGTCCGAATTAACCAACATAAAGATGTTTGCTTTCTCAGGGGAATGGCCTGAGACACTGATGTGGGCTTAGAAGCTGAGGGAGCGTCTTGTGTGCAAAATATTCAAGAGGTATTTATGTAGATGTAGAGCAGGGAAGAAGTCAGAAGAGGTTTTGGGGAAAAAGAAATGCATTTCCTTGCCATTCTACTGCCCTACCTTTGTTCCTCATGTCAAGTGCTGCAAGTCTGCCTTTCTTTGGCCTGCCAGTTGAAAGCCTCGCAGAAGCATTAGAGCAGCCAGAAATACAATGTTTGGAGCGCAGCTGGTTTTCAGTACCCCCTCCTCCCGCTTTGATAGCTATCTCAGCTGGGGCTGGGAGAGGAGGAATCAGGGAGTAGTTACCCCATCCATTTGAAGGAAGTTCCCTGCTAGACCATCAGGACAATTTTATGGTGATTTGTAACACAGGCCAAACATACAGGGAATAATTATTAACTCCAACATGCTATTATTTCTCATCTTTTGACCTCTGATGATATGTCCCATATACAATGAATTATAAAAAATCTGGGCTCTCACTTACAAAAGCAAATACCAACTGCTCCACTATAATTCTGAAGCAATAAATCTCCTGTGGCCTTGAAAAAAACACCACTCATGGACTTTCACCGATTTTATACCTTCCTTTCAAAACAAGCACTTCTTTTGATCCATAGTAAAAAATACAAATGGCAACGAAAATTTATTAGAGCTACAGTAGAGACTATTTGTAGTCTAAAAGTTTAAATTCTTAGTTAAAACTGGCTCTTGTACCCTATATTTTTCTGGGTAGAGGTTAAAAATGAGCTACCAAATCTAATATTGGGGGTGGTGGATATTTTTAACTATTACTCACTTTTTTTCTAGGAAGGCGACTAATCTATGCCTTTATGCACACAATTTTATTAATGCTGGAAAGAGCCATGTGGTGTTCATACAGTGTTTAATTTCAATGAAGTCTCAGCACCCAAGGTTTTCTGATTAATGGCAGAAGAGGAGGACTAGAGTGACAGTTAGGGTTTCGCCAGTTTGTACTGTATATACAGCTGTTGCCGCGCAGGGGAGGGAAACGCAGGGTCTGGCTGTCTGTTCCGAACAAAAAGAAATGGCACATGCTATTACTTCCAGATCATTGCAGTCCCTGCACCACCATCTGCTGGGGGTCAGAGCAGTTGTCCGGGTCGGCGTCAGTCATGCACAAACTCAATGCCTTCCACCGAGCTGCGCCCAGCAGTACATACTTACAAGAACAATAAAGCGAACCTGCTCCCTGGACACAGGCACCACAATGCTCCATCACATTGGGAACAAAGGCACACAACGAAAGTTGATATGCATTACAAAGGAGGTTCACGGGGATCACAGCTTTGTGATTTCGGGCAGTAACACAAATTGAAGGGAAGAAAAACTGTCACCAATAAGGCCAGACCTAGTGATCATGTATTTGTAATTGATGTAGCATCGCTAAAAGGGTGCCTGGGTCTCTGTGTTTCCCCTTTTCCTATTTACAAAATCCTCTGTAGAAGATGGTTGAATGGGAAAAGCTTTGATGATAAATGTTAAACACCTGGATATATTTTTCTAGAACAGCAGTAAGATAAACTCTGCCACTCGCTGCAGCTTGTCTGTGCACATCTCTTTTTATGGGGCTTATGCCATGCGTTGGGGTGAGGTGCAGAGCCCTGACGGATGTAAGCTGAGCAGTTCCTGGAAACAGGACGAGCACAACTGTGTCACTGTGATGTTGAAACCAAGTGAGCAGTTTTAGCATCTCTTCGGCTCAAACAACAACTAGGCAGTAAGTAATTAATTTCTGCTGAAACTGGCTGCTCCAACAACATCAGTGTGACACATCAGGCATTATTGCTGGGTATTACAAACCTTTCACTTAGTGCTGTCCTGCACTCTTGGCTGAACGTATGTACACAGATGTGACACCTTTGGTGCCTAGAGCTGGAGCAGGGGTCTCCTTGCAGGACGTTAAGGCACAGAGGTAAAGCACATCTTTTCTTTTTGATCTGGACTAGCTCGCTGAAGGGCTGTCTGGTGTTTTAGGGCTGCATTAGAATGGAAGCAGGGGAACAACGGAGCTCAGTGCAGAGACATCTGCCTTGCTCAGGACAAACTCAGCAGTCAGTATTCAACTGAGTTTATTAGTTTGATCTCAGCATCAGCACTTAAAACAGGGAGCAGTGCCAGCATGGGGTGAGAGGAATGGGCAGCAGCCCTGGAAAGCTATGAAGAGGGCAGGTGGAGCTGTACCTGCAACATTTTTAAAGGAAGGCTCATTGCCAAATAACTAGAAACCAGGCTGTTCTAGCAAAAACATGCAGAGAACTGCTATACTCCCTGCCTCACATAGCTGCAGTGTCTGTCACACCACTACCACAGACTTAATCTCTGACAGTTCTTCTGATAATTAGTGGGTTTGGCACAAGCAAAGCCAACCTTGTTAGGTCCTATCTTCAGTTGCTTTTAACTGAGCTCCACTCTGGGCATTTTTACATAAAGCCTCCCCAGTCCATGTAAAGTTTGACAGCCTTCTTGGATGCTTTTCCTGAAACATAATACAGATAAGGAGAACTCCAGGTAGCTGCACCCACATGCCTTCCAGACTCCACCTCCCTGGCCTTGCTGGCACCAGGACACCCCAGCTGCTGGAGCTGCTGAGCTGGTTCGGGAGCTTGCAGTGGCATGTGGAGCAGCCTTTGCATGTTCCCTTGGAAGGCATCACCAGGCTCAGTTACGTATTTGTACTTAGAGGGCAAGTACTTGCTCTGAGCCGTTCATCAGGGAGCTGAACTGCACAGGTTTGTACTGCATTTAGGCAGCCTGTCAGTGTCAAATCAGAGTTTAAAAGGACATTGTTTTTAATAATCTAGTGCTGTGGAACTGAGTTTGAAGCAAAAAGTTGCAGAAGAGTAGACAATGTATAGTTTAGATACATATTAAAAATGTATGTGAAATATAAATAACTTGATGTCTCTAATAAGGCAGGGGGTAGAAAGCTGGGAGAGTGGCTCTATCAAGACACTAGTAAAAAAATGCTAGGATAAAGAGACTTTAACCTGTAGGTAATCGATGTAAATCTGCCCCAAATGTGTAGGGACTGAAAGTCATTCCCATCAGTAGTCCAAGAGAGGTGATGTGTGGTTGTGTGTGTCTATCCACAGTAGAGGGGAGTATTGTGGAAATCATTCCTTTTGGCGCCTGCTTGCACCTGTGTTGGCAGCTTTATCCTAACAGTCAGTGACTAGATTAGCACAGGGAATATACCAGGTGGTATCCTTCTGGACACAGTTCAGACATATTCTTCAAATAATGCTGTGGGAATTTAGGGCTAGTTTCATGTGTTCTGCAAATAACTAAGGATTTCAGTGTTCAGGAGATACTTTACAAGTCCTGTGTTTACTAACAAGTGCAAATTACAAGGATACAGTCTATCTAATATAATAAAACAGAAATAAAGCTTTTATTAAATGAGAAATTGAAAAACCACGTTGGTGATCTCATTCTGTGACACATTCCTGCTAAACCATGTTCTTTTATCACAGTATCACAGTATCATAAGGTTGGAAAGCACCTCCGAGATCATCGAGTCCCACCTATAATCCAACACTAACACCAACACTAACACCATCATCTAAACCATGGCACTCAGTGCCTCATCCAGTCTCCCCTTAAACACCTCCAGGGTCAGCGACTCCACCACCTCCCTGGGCAGCGCACTCCAGTTGCCAATCACCCTTTCAGTGAAGAACTTTTTCCTAACATCAAGTCTAAACTTTCCCTGATGAAGCTTGAGTCCATGCCCTCTAGTTCTGTCACTGGTCACTTGAGAGAAGAGACCAACCCCTGCCCCACTACAACCTCCTTTTAGGTAGTTGTAGAGAGCAATGAGGTCTCCCCTGAGCCGCCTCCTCTTCAGACTAAACAGCCCCAACTCCCTCAGTCGCTCCTCGTAGGGCTTGTGCTCCAGCCCCTTCACCATCTTTGTTGCCCTCCTCTGGACACACTCCAGCATCCTGACATCTTTCCCAAACTGGGGGGCCCAGAACTGTACACAGTATTCAAGATGAGGCCTGACCAGTGCCGAGTACAGGGGGACGATAACTTCTCTGGTCCTGCTCGCCACACTATTCCTGATGCAGGCCAGAGTGCCATTGGCCTTCTTGGCCACCTGGGCACAGTGCTGGCTCATGTTGAGCTTCCTGTCAACCAGCACTCCCAGGTCCCTTTCTGCCTGACTACTCTCCAGCCACTCTGTCCCCAGTCTGTAGCTCTGCATGGGATTGTTGTGTCCAAAACGAAGTACCCGACATTTGGACTTATTAAACATCATCCCATTAGAATCAGCCCATGTCTCCAGTCTGTCCAGGTCCCTCTGTAGGGCCATCCTACGCTGTAACAGATCAACCCTTCCTCCCAGCTTGGTATCATCTGCAAACTTGCTGATGATGGACTCAATCCCCTCATCCAGATCATCAATAAAGATATTAAACAGGACCAGACCCAACACCAATCCCTGGGGGACACCACTAGTGACCGGCCGCCAACTGGATGAAACACTATTCACCACCACTCTCTGGGCTCGGCCATCCAGCCAATTCCTAACCCAGCACAGAGTGCTCCCGTCTAAGCCACAGGCTGCCATCTTCTCTAGGAGTCTACTGTGGGAGACAGTGTCAAAGGCCTTGCTGAAGTTCAGGTATACCACATCCACAGCCTTCCTCTCATCCACCAGGCGAGTCACATGGTCATAAAAGGAGATCAGGTTGGTCAGGCAGGACATACCCCTCCTAAACCCATGCTGGCTGGGCCTGATCTCTTGGCCATTCTGCAGGTGCCGCATGATTGCACCCAGGATTATTTATGGAATACTCTCTCCTCCTCAACCATATCGTGGCACACTTAAAATAAATGGTGCCCTGGATAAACTGTATTTTTAACTTCTATTTTGTAAATCTGTTATTGTGTGAGCAAAAGAGTTCAGTTTATTTTTCTTAATTGCCTAGATGAAATGAATTTATATAGTGCCTGGCCCAGCAAGTAGCCAGGTAGTCATACAGCTTAGGAATCTGATGCTGAAACTACATAGCACCCAAGAGCTGCACTGGAAACTTTTTGTTCAGATATTTAAGTGAGAGATGAGCTGTTGGGGAAATCTAGGCCAGAATAACATTTTTATTTTTTGTATTGCCTCTTTACTTTATCAACATCACCCTTTCTCTCCGAGGCTGTAGTGATGTTTTTATGAAGACCAGTTCTGCAAGTTACCAGATCTCTGGGCAATACAAATTCAGTCCAGATCAGGCACAATGAAACACACATTGAATCAGCCAGAGCACATTAGACAGACACATAATGGCTGTTTATACCAGCTTTATTCTTTGTGTTACCTCAGTAACAACTATGATGATATTTGATGAAATCAGAGTTGCACAGAAGCAAGGTTTTGTCTTTTTCAACACATTTAATCTATTACCATAAGCTGTACCGGTTGAGTACATTACATCAAGAAGCAGTGACATTTTTGATCTGGGATTAACTACTGTATCTTTGGATTTCCTGCCTGGTAGAGCTTTGGCCTGTTTTTTTTACCCACAAACCACTTATATGCTGTTTCTGAACATACCTGCCTTGACCTCATTTACAAATCTACTAACCTATCTTCTTCCAAATATTTCCTATGAATTGCTTCTGCAGAAATGTCTACCAGAAGTTTCTAATGCCTAATAGCCAGATAAATGGCCATTAGGAAATAATGGATTCATAAAATACAATTATGTAGCTTTATGAAAGCAGTATTTTAGTGATTTGCAGCTGGCCTAGGGCACATATCCTTATTGTGGACTTCTATTACTTTTGTCCTCCATCCCTTCTCACTGCTTGCTGTACCCACTTACAGTGTTGTATTTTAGTTCCCTGAATTTGCCTGTTAAAGACTTATTCAGCCTTTGCAGTGGTGTTTCCTAAGCATATAATACAGAAGGTTCCCCAGACACATGGGAGATGCTTAAAACTTCAGGAGGGAGAAAAATATATTCAAAGCTTTTAATATTTAAATATATTTCTTCCCATTGTTTATGGTATTACTTTTTGGTAGTTATAGAAATCTTCTGAAAGGATTATTGAAAGGATTGGCTTGCTTTAATCAACTTAGTAAACTTTTGTTTTGTCCTTTATGTTGATTACAAAAGCAGCTGACATTACTCCATTTTACTTGCACCTTTCAAGCCATTGGAGTGTGTTAATGGGTGAGTAGCACCTCACTGAGCAACAGAACTCTGCTTGCTCAGCTTAAATACTGCTGCAAAAGTAACACAAGGAAAAAATGGTTTCTTTAAGGTCCCACAGAAACTCAGGCTAAGCTGGAGCAGTAGACTTGAAAGATATGTGGCAGAAGAAGAGAAGGAAAAAGAGTTAGGGAGGCAAAGGGAACCTGAATAAATAGAGATGGTTGAGCAGACAGCATCAAATTGCTCCCCATCTCTGTTCTGGCACTTGTGGGTCTATTGAAAACAGGCCAGAAGGACATGCTGAATTTGTTGCTCCCGTGTGCCAGCCTTTTCTGCAGCAGCGGGAGAAACCAATCAGTGCTGCTTCAAAAGCAGCTGGAAACTGAGAAAACCCTGGTCCGCTGCTGCCTGGCAAGCAGCAGTACAGGGTCTTCTCAGTTTCCAGCCACTACAGAGGCTCCATTGACAAAATGTGCGCAGCATTTGAAGGAGCACAATGTGACAATGAAAAGAACCTGAGGGAGACAAAACAAGGAAGGGGGAGAAGAGAGGGAGGGAGGAAAATTAAATGGGAATGTGGGAGCAAGCCGAAGGCAGGAGGACAAAAATCAAAAGAAAAATACCCTAATTACTGCAAAAGAGGTGATAAAAATAAATCATCGTTGTCATATTTGCCACCTCTACACAAAGTATATAGCTGCAATAGCAAGACTGAAGAACATAAAGTAAGACTTTACTAAAGGTTGCTCTCATTGCTTCTCTGAGATACAGACATGCTTACTTTAGCCCCCTATTTTCACAAATAACTTTATGAAATACAGAGTGACTGGAAGGCACCAGGTCCCATGCCAGGAACCATGTGGTGCTGTGAACAGGACATTCTTGTCCTCCATTTCAGAGAGACACAGAAAGAGTTAAAGTGCCCTGGAAGCCAGAAAAATGCTATGTCTTATTCTTACTCAGAACCATCAGGAGAGAAAACAAATGCTACCCCAAAAAAAAGACATGGAGCTGGCTCATTTTCTCCTTTCCCTTGTAGTTCATTGCATTGGCTAAGAGAACACGTAGCTGAGTGGAAACGAGGATATCACCGATAGCTCAGACCTAAACAGCATGGCTGAGTCTTATTTCTTTTACCACCATCTGCCTGGCCATGTGGTGGGATATATAAAAGGGGCTTCCAGGAGCTCAGAAGATGTGTCTGTGGTAGCATCGTTGTAATCTCCCAGCTGTCTCTGCTTGCTGTGTTTCTTCATGGTGAAGGGTGGTCTGGAGGTGCAAGAACTGAATTCTGTTTCAAAGCAACTAAATTGGAAGGCGCTCCCCAAATGTCCTCACATAGCTCGTAGCTTTTCAGTCCATGGGTCCAGTCTGAGCTACTTCAAAGTAAAATCTGCCGAAACATATACAGGGTGTACGCACGGTCTTCAGCACCAACAGTTTCACTCGAGATAGCTGCTCTTATTGGGAACAACTTGGCAATGTCAACACACAAAAGAGAATATTTTTGGGAGAGAGCACTAATGTCTACAGATTTTCTGGGAATTCTTGATACTTTTTGAAAGTCAGAGAAGTGTGCCGTGAAAATTGAGGTAGAAGAATTGTTAGTTTTTAGAGGCATATCAGCCAGGAACCAAGAAGAAGGTGAATTCTGTATTGCCCAAGATGGAAGTAGATAAGCGCACTTTGCCTGCATCTGTCTTTGAGCACCCTGCTGTCATCATTTTAAATGAGTCTTTCTTTTTGACCAGAGGAAGTCAATATTTAAACTATTCTCAGTTTTCCATTTGCTCTGTTAAGCTGGCAGTTATTTTCAGTCTTGAGAAACTACTCCTGTAAAGTAATTACTGCTTACGCCAAATACTAAGCTTTTTTTCTAAAGCATGACCCATGGCATCTACACAGTTCCCCACATTTTTAGATCACTGATCAATTTGTCTTTCTCTGTAGGAATGGTAGGCAGTGTAGAATGGAACTGTTTTTCATCTGATATTTTCACTAGTGAGTTACTGTGTTTTATAACTTTGAAAGAACCTACAGATGCTTTAGCAATTGTAAAGTGTGATCACCATCACAACTCTTTCATCAGAAATCCTCCACTGTATAGTAGTTTAAGAATGAGATGGGGTTTACTTTATTATTTCATCTGTTCAGTTCACATATAGTAAACCAAAATTAATGCTTTATTTTCAGATTTGTCGTTTCAGGATTTTTCCATCTGAGATACAAGTTAGTTTAAAGCAAAGGTATCTTGCTTCATCTGTAAAATCTTAGTTGTGCTTTTTATGTCATAGGAGAAGGTGATGACAAGGGCTGTAGAGGAACTACCAAGATGATAAACAAACGTGTAGAGATAACTCTCAAAATATTATGCAAAACCTAGTTTTGTGCCTTTGTGAAGACACTGCATACATTTCAGTTGCATGCAAGACTAGCAATTTTGCACAGGAATGCTCCTATAGTATACTTTTCTAGTCAGCCACCTCTGGTAAGTTCTCTGTGTTCAATGATCCAAAGACTGAAACCAGATACACTGAATCATGATGTAAGCAGAGAAATCCTTACATATGTACTTTACATGCAAGTCAGAAGAACAGATTTTATTTTATCAAGTGATAACAATTGTGGACCTCACATAAACAATATGAAAAACTGGTTTCCAAGCTGTAAGGTGAAATAACTGTGATGTAAATTGAAGAAGTTTTACTCCAGTTCTCCAGAAAACAGAAAGTGATGGGTTTGCCAAATCAGGAAAAGAGAATTAACTGTCTGTGATCGTCCTGCTCTGTGTGGGATTTCGTGAGAATGCAAAAAGGGTGAAGGAATGAAAAAGTCTGGAATCGTGTAGACTTCATTTAAAGCAACGTGCTTGAAAATTCATTCACTTAAATGTTGGATAATACAATACATTAATAAGTCCCTTCTGTCTTCTCAGTTGGAAGAACCTCCACAATACTGATCACTTCCCCTAGCTGACAAACTTCAGGCAGTGTGTGGGAAAAAGGACACAGATATAGTAGCTCTGAGTAATGATACCTGGGGTCTTTAAGCAGCTGATATTTAAAACTGCACCCCATTAAAAGTTTGGTTTTCCTGCTATGATCACTGTTCTCTTTCATTTCTCAGCTCGTATCATAGACTTCTCTTTTCACCTATGTTGTGAGCAGTGAGTACACCACATAAATATGTTTCAACATCTAAACAAAAGAATATTTTCTTTCCAACTTATTTATTTTGATACTTAGTTTTGAAAAGTGAGTTGATACATTCAAAAGCTCCATGAAAAGCAACCTCTGTCTTCTGCTTCTACATTTCTCAAGGACAAAATTAAGCAAAAGCAGCAGTCAAAACCTGGAAAGAATCAAATCTGAAGTCTGACAAAAGTAGTTAGCTTTCATTTGTCCTTACTTCCCTCTACCAGAGGTGATTCTGAGTAACATTATGAATGTAGATATGATATAGTACATCGATGTATTGATTGTGAGATCAGAAGTCAGAACTCCCAAATGCTAATTCTGACTTTGTCAATGACATTCCACATTTGTCAGAATTACTATTCTGTTTCCCACCCAAGCAAAGGCACATTAATGCTTTGAAGAGAAGAAGAAAGAGTACAACACTTACCAATTTACCTTTCTGGTTTCTAGTTTACTTATTTGAATGAACCATTACTTTGCTCTTAAAATGCTGCTCGTTTTCTACTGCTGGCTAACTTCTTGCACTGAATGTTTTCATTTTGATTAGTCACATTCATTTGTGTAATTTCAGTTCCTTGGACGGATTGCCAGAACACAGGGAAGTTTCTAGTGCAGCTGCTGGTACAAGTAGAAAATCCAGTTTCAATTAATTCCTGTGTATATGATTTTTGCATTTGCTCTCAACAAATGATCAGGCACATTTTAAGTGAATACATGTTTCCAATAGAAAGGAATGTAAAATGAATACTGAAAAAGCATTTGACTGCTAAAATAGAGAATTCCTACACTAGAGTACTCTATTTTCTTTGCTCTAATAATCTGGAATTTCTTCCACTGGGTCTGATCCATAAAGAATCATAGAAAGTTTTGGGTTGGAAAGGACCTTAAAATCATCCAACCTCCTTGCTATGGGCAGGAACACCTTCCACTAGATCAAGCTGCTCAAAGCCTCATCCAGCCTGGCCTTGAACACCTCCAAGGATGAGGCATCCATGACTTCTCTGAACAACATGTTCCAGTGCCTCACCAACCTCACAGAAAAACATTTCTACTGAAGATCTCATCTAAATCTCCCCTCTTTCAGCTTAAAACCTTTCCCCCCTCAGCCTATCCCTGTGCTTCCTGGTAAAGGACCCCTCCCCATCTTTCCTGCAGCCCCCTTTAAGTACTGGAAGGCTGCTCTAAGGTCTCCTGGAGCCTTCTCCTCTCTAGTCTAAACAAGCCCAGCTCTCTCAGCCTGTGATTGTATGGGAATGGCTCCACCCCTCTGACCATCTTTGTGGTCCTCTTCTGGACTTGCTCTAACAGATCTGTGTCCTTCCTCTAACAGGTCTGTGTCCTTCCTGTGCTGAGGGCTCCATAACTGGACACAGTACTCCAGGTGAGATTTCATGGGAGCAGCATAGAGGGGGAGAATCACCTCCCTTGACCTGGTCACACTTGATCTGATGCAGCCCAGGACACGGTTGGCTTTCTGTGCTGCAAGTGCACATGGCTGGCTCATGTTCAGCTTTTCATCCACCAGTATCCCCAAATCCTTCTCTTCAGTGCTGCTCTCAATCCATTCCGAAGGGATTTGGTCACTTAAAATAGCAGTTATGTCCTAAAGTTCAGATTGCGTGCTATTAGAATTTTAGTTCAGCTTCTGTTTAAGATTAACAGAGAGCACCCCTGTTTCCACCATGAATTATACCCACAATTTGTCTTCTGGGTTGCTTTGCTATCTGCCACAGAGAACGGGGACACCTAAAATGATGACCACTGCAGGAGTTTCAGGCAAATATGCTTCACTGCCCTGGAGGTGCCTGAGCTCACCGAGAGCCTCCTCATTTTGACCTGGAGGCTCCTTTAGCACTTGCAGTTGTGCATTTGCACATATTCAGAGCTGTGTCTGTCAATTTGCAGCTTACTGCCATAGGGATCTGACCAAGACATCTGCTGGGGTGCAACAATATCGGGGCTCTTGCAAGGGCTGAGTTTGGTTTGAGCAACAGAAACAAGAAAGATTTCTCTTTGTAAAAGGCAGAAACTGCCTTAGGAATTGCTGCCATCCACTTTTGTGCAATATCAAGGGTGGTCCAGATTCCTGTCAATAATATTTTGAGGATAGTGTCCCAAAGTGTGGTTTTCCTACCCTAGATGAGAGGCTAAGTTTTTCCAGAGAGCTGTGAGATGCTGCTTCCCAAGGACCTCCAAACTCCTGGCACATCACATGCTAATTAAAACCTGCTTATAGAATGACTTTTGCATTCATGCCTTGAAATGTCATTCTATTTTAGGAAACTTTTAGAGAGATCCATGCTCAGCTCCTTTCTGAGTCTGAGAGGACTCACGTCTACATTTTCCACCTCCTGGGCATCCTCTGCCTCAGCACACCTTATCTTCCTTTTCAGTTCTGGTCCTAGAACAAAACAAGTGTATTTGTTTCCTGATCAGATTATATTTTTGTAGTTTTTCACATCACTTTTGTAAACCCAAAAGTTTTCTCATAGTCAGGTACTACAGATAACCTCAGATTTAGTTTTTAATATGGGCTGGAGGTGGTACACCAGGGGTGTTCGGAGATAAGATCTCAGTTCTGTATGATAAAACACCAGGAGCGTTTTGTAAAACCATCATCCAAATTTTGAACGTCTCCTACATGTTTCTGATTTTCTTTTCTGAATTTAACACAAAAACGTGAAGTGTCTTCCTTTCCACCCTAGGTTTATGACAAGTTTAGGGTTGCAGGAGTTGTAAGAATTGCATCTTTCAAATAGAGGGGTTTTTAAAATTGAATCAGGCCTTTCAAATTTAAACTTAGCCAGCCTTTTAAAATTTTATCTCTAAGGAAAGCTTGCACAACTCCTAAGCAATTGTTAATGGGTCACCTGAGAAGTCATGGAGATCAATACTTCTTATCCTCAACCATTATATCCCTATTACAAGTGAGTACACAGAGACAGACGGTGCAGGCTTTTACTTTAGCACAGTCCATACAGATTAATTAGAAAACAGGCCCAGTGCAGATGATGCCAAAAGAAGAAGTCCAAACGAAGAAAGAAAAAACAAGCCCCAAAAAAGAATGACATAATTTCCCTGTATCTTCCCTAAGGACAAGGGATTGGAAGGTATGAGTCAGTCTGAAGAAATGAAATAAAACCAGCCCAGCTTTTAGTGACTTTTCCTTGTTCTTACCTTATGGAGCAAAGCAAGCCATTAAGAATGAGCAGCAGAAGTCTGACTGCTTGCTAGGTTTTAAAATAGGAATGGAAGGGTGCGCGTGGATAGCTTGGCTTAACAATTTGCAACAAAGTTGTAGTGACCAGGAAAAGTGGACTTGAATATGGGACAACATGGCCTTGTGGACACAACATCTACTGCTGCTACCAGTCAGCTACAAAGTAGGTGTGCTTTGCACCTAGTGGGTGAAATATTTTCAAAGCTCCTTAGAGGGAAAGACACGTGTTGTGTGTCCTTTTAGGTGCTCAGCCATCTTCTTTATATGCCTGCTTTCCAGACTACAGTACAGAGGTGCTGGGAGAATGAAGTGGTGGATGACTTAGACACTGCTTTCTTGGTAAAGAAACGGTGTATTTTGTCCCTGACTTATGACTTGTGTATCACTTTGCCAGGTACTTGCCTTGCTCTCTGCCCAATGTTAAATATTCTGGAAAATTATGTTTAATAATGCAACTGATTTTTCTGCTTGATAATTCACTGAGTGAGAATTATTTGGATACTAATGAACTTCCTACTGTTTCAAAATGGTATTGTTCACTTCTGTTTAAATAACGCTTCAGATAATGAAGGACTGGCTGTTTGAGCGAGGGGTTCATTAGACAGCATCATTTGCAATCCCTTTAATATCAAGGATATTCACCAGGTCAATGGTTCTGAGGAAGTAGTTATGAACAGACTATAGAATGTTTGCTGTAGGCTCAGGAAAAAAAAAGGAGTGAGTTTGTCTATGGCTAGCAGCCACCGCCTTCACATGGAAATCTGCATTTTGGAGTTAAAATCTAAGTGTCCTTCTCCAGCTTTATGCATTATCATAGGGAAGAGGTAGTCATGAGGCCAATTTTAACATCCACAGTACCTTCAGCAAAAAAAAAATAAATTCATATTTCTCCATTAAATGTCACCGTTATTTAAAATTATTTAAAATTTTTAAAGTATATAGGAAAATGTTTATTTTTATATGAAAAGACTAAACTTCTGTTTTATCCCTTATACGTTCCCAAGTGTATCTTGTTCTGCTGTTGTTGTGCTGTGATATATATTCCACTGCTGGCTCATGCTACAGTGTCTGGGAGTCCTCGTGGCACAGGAGCTAAGAAATAGACATTTCAGTGTTGCTTTGGACAAGGTAGAGATTCACACAGAACCACAGAATGGTCAGGGTTGGAAGGGACCTCTGGACATCATCTTGTCCATTCTCCCTGCTAAGGCAAGTTCACCACCAGCAGGTTGCACAGGAACATGTCCAGGCAGTTGTTGAATATCTCCAGAGAAGAAGATTCCACAACCTCTCTGGGCAGCCTGTTCCAGTGCTCTGCCATCCTCACAGTGAAGAAGTTTTTCTTTATATTCAGATTAAATTCCTGTGCTCCAGTTTGTGCCTGTTGCCCTGTACCCTGTCACTGAGCATCACTGAAAAGAGTCTGGCTCCATCCTCTTGACACCCAGCCTTCAGATATTTATAAGCATTTGTAAGATACCCTTCTCATTCTTCTCCAGGTTAAACAGACACAGGTCTCTTAGCCGCTTCTCATAAGAGAGGTGCTCCAGTCTTCTAGCCATCTTTGTGGCCCTCCACTGAACTCTCTCCAGTAGTTCCTTGTTTCTCTTGAACTGGAGAGTCCAGAACTGGACACAATATTCCGGATGCAGCCTCGCTAGGTCGGAGTGGAGCGGGAAGATAACCTCTCTTGACCTGCATGCTAAAATCTTTTTGATGGACCCCAGGATACCCTTGGCCTTCTTGGCTACAAGGGCGCATTGCTGGCTCAGTGTTAATTTGTTGTCCACCAGGACTCCCAGGTCCTTGTCTGCAGAGCTGCTGTCCACTTTCAGTGACAGAATGAAAAATTCAAGAAATTACTCTGATAATCGGAATTCTGCGAGACAGACATTGGTGAGGAAAACAAAAGAGGCAGTACCAGGTATTTTTGTTCACACTCTCTGATGTCAGTGAAGTCTTCCAGTGATCAGACCCAGTAAGTTCCAGGACTACCGCTGAGCCTTCCAGGTCAGAGCTTACAGGGTAGAAGGCTTAACTACCCAACTCAAGTTTCACTGTCCCCCAGTTCCTGAGATTTCATTTCAGAAGGAAAGGATTTGGGGGGGTTCTCCTTTTGCCCATATTTTTAGAATTTTTTAATCCTTTCTGGTTTTCACCTCCAATTTCCATGGTCTCTTCTGTCTTTTTATATCATAAAAAAACTAGCTCCAAATACCTAGTCTGGCAAGCACGAAGACATTTAAAGGACTTCAATCAAATTAAGAGTGTGTGTAGAACTGATGAAGGGTTTAAGATGAGAAGGTGGGAAAGGCCTACCTGGCAGTACACATATCATTTATTTTAATAGTTTAGAGCCAAAACTTAATGAGATTCATTTGATTATAACACAGTCTTCATTTCCCATTTAAAAATAAGCTCTTTTAAAGAAATACTGATGCCCAGGTGTGCAGCCTGAAACAACACCTGTGAGCAATGCTCATCTGCATCACTGAGGTCAGTAGTGCTCAGTAGCTTCAGGGGTCCCTGACAACTTTATCAAATGACTCCATGTGCCAGGAGGTGAAAAATGTGAAGACTCTATTAAACCCTCCAAAACCTTGGCTTTTGCAGCAGCGACCTCTTTGACTTTGTCAGCCTGTGAGGAGCAAATGGGAATGAACCATGGGATGGGCGTGAGAAGTCAGGCCCACGCAATCTTCATGTCACGCCGTGCCTTGGGCAGAGGCTTGCAATCATCTGACCCTGTCCTCAGCATCCGTTTCCCCGAATGACAAACAGTTCCATCACCATCATGCTGTTTTACTGTTCTGTGAATGCCAATTTGCCCTGTGACGGAACGAGTCCTACCTCTGATGGAGTAGATTTCGCCATCCCATATCCTGTGTGTGCTTTATGCTGCAGATCCTACGTAAGCCTAAGAAAAACCTTCTGATGTGTACTACTGATTGTTTACATATGCTATCAGAGGGAAAAAAACCAGGAAAGAAAAGCTGGCAGCTCACGCTGCCAAGAGACCTGGCACTGGCTAGAATCACATTTAGATAATTTCCAGTCAATAGGCTTTGTTTTCGTTTTAAAAAAACCCTTCCTAGAAAGTTGCTGCACTGTTGTTTTTATTCTGTTACAATCAGTCCAGAGGAATATTTGCATTGACTCCTGTCCTTAGGACCAACGTTGGCAATGCTAGGATATGCTTCCAGTCAGAAAGTGGAAGGTGTGTTGAGATGCTGTGCTGTATACGAGTTCAAAATATGCCATGCTGCCTGGAGCTGTGATCAACAGTTCTCTGTGATAAAGGCCTTTTAATGATAATGAAACCAGAGACTTGTGATGCAAATAGAAGCTGATGTCGAAAGAACTGTGTGGTGCAGTTTAGGACCTAGGCATGTTTCTCATCTTCAGGTCAAACACTGCAATGGGGCTAAAAAAGGATGAGTACTGGAGGACTGGGAATCCAGCTGCCTGCATCTGGGGATTGCCTGCACCAGAGAGAATGGTACCTTGGTCAGCCAAACCAGCCCTCATGGCTCTTCTGAAATCAAGACTTTCGAGGGAGTAGATACCAAAGCAAATGTAATTAGAGTCTAGCTCAAATTTTTTCAATTGCGTTTAAGTCTGTGATGTATCAACTGATCTGTGCCCATTCACATGTTCAGGCAAGACTGGAAACTTTATTAGGGTGTAATAGATGTTGCAAACTCACAGCAGCTTCTCAAGTGCTACAATCCCAGCTAGTCTAGGCCCAAGCTTTGGGAGTCCTTGGCTATCAATACAAAACTCTTCTTATAATGTAATGCATCTGGGGACTCAAGACTGCAGCTTCTCAAAGTGCTGACTCATTTTCTAATAACAGCCATAATATTAACTCAGCTTGGAAACATAAAATGTAAGCAAAAATAAAATATAAAAAATTAATATCAGCATAAGTATTAGATATTCATACTGGCATCATCCAGAGAGGAAAATAAAAAGGAAGTTCAAGTGCAAGCAATCACAGTGCTAAAGAGTCCTAGCACAAATTCTGTGTGAGAAGATGCAGTGTGATTAAATCAGCATTTCTTTTGCCATCTTAGTCATCAGGAGTACAAGGATGGCAGTTGCCTTGCTGCAGTGGAAGCATGGCAGTTATAAATGTCCAGTTACTTCATGTCCAGAGAAAGATTCCGGATGCAAAGCCAAAAACACAAGGATTCTCTTCTGTCATAATAAGGATGCAGAAGAGTGACAAAAGCTATCTACTTTTGACATCTAAATGAAATACAGTCAGGAGATTAAAGTTAGGATCCTGCTTTTACTGTGTCATCCCTGGATAGGTGAAAACCAAGGAGCACCTGTTAGACGGAAGTTGCCTACAGCTTACAGCTTGTTCTACTTCTCTCTGCCCTTCATGGTCCTTACAGAGATGGTCATGTCAGATCCTCCAATACACCAACAGAAGACATAAAAAGTAGTCAATGATACAGGAAAAACAAATTAACGTTTGTAGGCTGAGATGTCAAACAGATGATGAAAACCATAGCTGACAAGGAAACAAAGGAATTATGTTATTCAGTTAGAACGTGCTGAGAAACTACCAGATTCTGCTATGTTTTCCTTGTGAGAGGGAAAAAGATGTTTCCTCCTAAAAACTGACAGTGGTAGGACATTGGCATGCTGATATTCCAGACCAACAGAAGTGGAAAAGAAAACAACCTTGAAATAAATGAACTTTGGTGTCCAAATCTTTGTCCAAAATACCTAATCCTAATCTGAGCTACTTCAGATGGCAACAATGATTGGTGCCAGACTCCCAAACATAACCCTGTCCATGAAGTTTTTACACGTTTAGGAGTAGGGTTGGATGAGCTAATTCTGGCTGAGGACATCCTGGTTCCCTGTAGTAGGCTGACCAGGAATATTTTTGAGTTTAGATCTTCTGCAAGAACTGTCTGACTTCTTTCCAAAGGAAGAGAGTGAAAGAGGACCAATACTGTTAATCATTTTACAGAAAAGCCATCATCCACCTTCATTTCACATTCATGACTCCTTCAAATGTTAGAGAGGCTCTGGCTCATGGTAGTGGCAGCATGAACTCCTTTCCATTAGTTTCTTTAATTCACTGTTTTCTTTACAGATCTGAAAAGAGATGAATCAAAAATAATTGCTTGCTTAAAAAGTAATGCTGAGTTGTTCATTAAACCTTGTTGGGACACTGGGTGCAGGCACTTGAATGATCTGGAAAATATGAAAAGAATTTGGCTGAGGAACAAAACCAGAGCTGATACATGGTAATGGCAAAAACAGAAGTAGAAGCTATATAATACAGGCAAATTCCTATTGAATGCCTCTTTGTCTTGCTTTAGAGAAATAGAGAAGCTCTCAAGATGTACAGATAACTGGCCAGTGTTCCTCAGCAGAGCTCCAGGAGAGAAAGAAATGCTTCATGGGTTAGTTCCTGGCTATATGGAATATTGCTGGAATGAAAGCAGTCAGCTGGAGTTCATCCTGATAGTCCCACAAACCATTTTATCACAAAAATGTACAGTAATCAGTAAGAAGCAGCCACAGTATTTTCCCACCATTTTCTGCTTTATAGGCATATGGAGAAGAGGAAGAAAGATTACAGATGGGGTTCATGCTGCATGTGAATAATGAGCTTGGTCAAGGTTTACAAAAATTTATCTTGTGGAAAAAATGGAACTGTGATTACATGTGAACTTCAGCTCTTCCTCTTTCCTGCTAATTATTTGTTCTGTTTGTTAGGGCAACATTTCTTGCATATTTGTTCATATACCATACCAAAGGAATAAAGATGAGTCAATAGACTGTTAGATGTTACATTCTGTGACCTCTTTGCATCTGCCTCCACTGCTACACTACCAGCTGGAAGAGATTCTGCAAGCATCAGTCCTGATTCACAGGCTGATCTCTAGCTCAGTGAAGATAAAATTTCTCCTCTTTACAGAAGTATGAAATCAGAGGCTTCAGAGTGTTATACCTTCAGAGAAACTGATATTGATTGCTTTCAGAGATAAGAGCACTGGTTTAGCCTTCAACCAAGATCCACAAGAGTTCAGTTTTAGCATGTGTTTTCTATTTATGCCAGTCTGGGTCTTAAATAGAATCATTGTATTTCAGTGTAATGTTTCATAATGTTTTTGATAAACGGCTTTCATTGGCTCAGTTTAAGGATACAACTGCATCATCTTAAAAATCCAGATGTGTTGTGTGCCAGCTTACTTTGCAGTTTAGATTCAGGTGTACAATTGCTCTTCAGGCCAGTTCCCGGACCTGCTTTAATTGGGTACTTGGAATACTAATATAAAAAAAAATAATTATAATGATGGTAAAGTCAAAATGACCCATTGAAATTTCTGGTTCGGGCAAGTTCTTACACTGTCGTCCTTCTATTGAATCAATTCCAGGTGATGTAGAGAGAGCTGTTAATGTGCCATGACCCAGCTATTAGAAAGAAAATCCCAGTCTTGGCCTCAGTGAGATTTTTAAGATGAGTACAAAGAGTTTTTAATCCTATTTCATAGGGTTAAAACCCACAGGATTGATGGCATGACAGCAAACGCCTCTTCTGGTGTTTTGGAGACACATTTACTGATTCTCTGAAATTATAGTACAGTCTTTTTCAGTCTGAGGTATTTGTGTTTTCCTCTTACACACTGCATCCCTGTGGCTAGGATGGAAGCACTACAAATCTGTCAAACCAAAAGTGTTCTCTCCTGGTCCTGATGGGCTGCAGTGGCATTGATGCAAGGTTTCTGTCTAGGAGCCCATGCTCCCAGAGCCCACAGTTTCAGGGGCCATTGGGATCCTACTTGAGCCAAGAGCAAGGAAGCCTTGGAAGCTCTGGCTTTAACTTTATTTTGACCTCCATCTCTGTAGCAGCCAGCTTGCAACTCCAGCTCAAGCCAAAATCTGCCTGCCTGCCAGGCATCCTGCCACAGAGGAGGCTGCAGATGTTTTGTGCTAATTCAGACTGACCTGGGCTGAGGGTCCCAGGGTTTCCAGGCTCCCAGTCCAGCTGGCTCTCTAGGCTCTCCAAGCCCACCTGGAGTCTTGAAGCTGTGGCAGATGCTGACATGATTCCTGTTGATTTCACTACTGCTTACCCTGAGTAGCAGCCACTTTCTCAAAACGGCTGCTGTGATCCTTGGAGAGCAACCTTGCTTTTGGAAATTATTTGTTGTTATTTCCAGAATTATGTTTTTAACTTAATTTTCCAGGCATTTTTTTAATTTCTTCCTAAACTGCACATAAAAAAAATTCAAAATGTCAAAATTCCATCCCCTCAGATATCCTGGGGTTTGACCACCTCCAGTGTAAATGCTGGTATTAAATTCCAGGAAAGATTTAATAGATTCGAAGGGAGAGACTTTCAAAATGTAACAGATTGCACAGGTTTACCCTAGCAGAGGGAAAAGCAGAATTCTGCTGGCAAGGTCCAGCTTCTTTATGTTTAAAATTTGGGAAAGTTCACCCATGAAGGGACTGTAGCCAGGTCCTTTGAGTTTTCCTAGTCTTCATGCTGAACAAGAACTGGAAATTCAAAATGTAATTTTTGCTCCTTCTTCAATTCTGGTAAGGTCTTTGCCCAGTTGTAGAACTCTCACTAACTTTTATGAAGGCAGCAGCTGTAATTTTTTATGCCCTTCTTTGTGGATTGTTTTGTAAAATGTCTGCTTTTAAGGCTGACAAACAAGCTTAATCCCTCATGAAAAAGAAAGGTTAATGTGAGTGCATAAGAAAAAGTCCATAGCTTCCTAATTCTTAAACTTCCTGTGCTCCTGTGGCTGAACAATATCAAATTATGTTGAAAAGGAAAGCACATTCCCAGTGCCACCTGTTTGTGTCTGATCTTGGGATTACACTGTCATTTAAGGATACACCTAAATGCTGTTTTAGAAGGCTCCAAAGCTGACATTTGCCTGGACATCCGTTATCATAGAACCATAGAATTACCTGAGTTGGAAGGGACCCACAAGGATCATCAAGTCCAAATCCTGTCCCTGCACAGGACACTCCCAACACACACCCCGTGTGACTGAGGGTAGTGCCCAAATGCTTCTGGAATGCTGGCAGAGTGAGTGTCGGGACTGCTTCCCTGGGGAACTGTTCCAGTGCTCCACCACCCGCTGGGGGAAGAACCTCTTCCTGAGATCCAATCTAACCCTCCCCTGGCACATCTTCCTGCCATTCCCTCGGGTCCTGTCACAGGTCACCAGAGAGCAGAGCTCAGCCCCTTTCCCCTCCCTCCCTTGGGAGAAGGCAGCAAACAGCTCTGAGATCCCCTCTCATTCTCCTCTTCTCCAGCTGAACAGACCAAGGGACTTCAGCCGCTCCTCACACGCCTTCCCCTGCAGAGCCTTCCCCAGCCTTGTGGCCTCCTCTGGACACTCTGCAGTACTTTGATGTCTTTTTTATGCTGTGCTGCCCCAAACTGTCCCCAGTGCTTGAAGTGTGAGGCCTTAGTTTCAGTACTGGCTTTATTTACCTTGCAGTTAACAATATATGTTTTCAGATGATTCTGGGGTTCTATGGTTTCCAAAGCAGGGGGCCCCTGTAGCCTTTGTCCTGGGTCAGATGAGCAGGAAAAAGAGAGCAAAGCATCACTGCTTTGTCACTACCATATCTTCTGAAAAAAAAGTTAAAAATAGCTTCCTGCTTTAGCAGGAAACTTCCTGTTATTTATATAATTCTCTCTGTCACCTAGCACAAGTTTTAAAGTGAAATTTAATGTGCCCAGTATTATACCTTCATGAAACTGATCTAATTCTCATTTCTGCTGCTTCATCCTCATGGGCAGTACTAGGAGTGGCATGAACAGAAAAGCAAAATGAGGAAGATTTTGGTTGACTATTTTTTTGCTAGAAATTCTCCTTTTTATATTAGAAAGAATTTTGTGAGGAGGGAAAAGAATCTCTCAGGTAATGCACCCTCGACAGGCTATATGTGCTTTTAGCTCCCTATTTTGCCTCCAGCCGAGCCTTCAGGAGGCCTTGAACCTTGCAGATATTTAAAGCTTTGTGGCTGTAAACAAGACACAGTAGAATATTATTTCTTTTGTGTGTTAAGGTAGAAAAGAGCAGTGTGGTACGACAAAATATTATTTGGCAATGAGAGTCAATGGAGCTAAATATCGGGAGACTGTAATTTTTTCTGCCTCTTTAATATTTTGATTTTCTTGGTGAGTGTGGATTCATTACATATTACACCTCCCATCCCTGCATCATCAGGAGAAAAAAGGCTGTTACGGAGTATTTGGAGTAGTGGGACAGAAAATATAGTGTGGGTTCTGTTACTGCAAAGCAATTCCATTGCCACAGACTGCATCTGAAATTATGAAGATACAAGCATGGAAATGGGAAATCTGGCATGAAAGGCAAAGTACTGTTTATTGGTGTGGATCCAAGGAGTGCAAAACCCCAAGAAACAGAAACTGCAGGTGTCCATGCTGTGGCTTTTCTTTAGGGAATGAAGTTATGAACCAAAACCAAGGTATTTTTCTTGCTCTGCACTACCACCACAACAGGTTTGCTCATCAGGAGCAGCTCTGTACAGGTTGCTATTTTTTCAAGTGATAAACAAGAAGAAGAGTACCAAAAATGTCTCCCTCCCAAGCATGTGTTTCCTGCAAAATTCTCTGGGTTCTCTCTTCCCTCTCCCTTGGCAGCAACAGATGGAACAAATCTTTCCAACTTACAAAGGTGCAGTAGGCTTTTCTGCAGACCATTTTCATTGCCTCTCCCCAACTGTTTTGGCTTTTGAGGTAAGACTGGTTTAATTTTTCGGATCTGCTAGGATTTGGCCTGCATGTTTTGTTTGCCTTTCCCTGTGTTATTGCAGACTTGTGCCCTTCTTACTTACTTATTGACTGGCAGCCAGATAATGACACTCAAGAACTGATTTTTTTTGGCGATTACTTAAATTTTTTTTCCATGGCAGAAAAACGAATGGCAGTGAAATTGAGTTTAAAAGTTTAGCATTCACAAGCATTGGTTTTATTGAGAATAACTTTCAATTTTTCTCACTTTGAAATGCAAACAACCATAACTGTTAGAACAACAATGGTGTTATAACAAGTCCCAGATTTGTTCATTGTTGTCCAGCCTGCTTTTAATTGTCTGAGTTTTATAAAAGTAAATTCAAAAGTTTTGAATTAGTAACATTTAAAAATCTGAGCAAGCCTGGAACTAATAAGTCTTGTACTGAATGTTAGTGCTAGAAAGTAAGGCCATTTCCAAATATATTTATTTGTAGTCATTGCAACCTTAAGTTTTGGCCTGAGTTGACTTCGTAGAGAACTGAGGGACAGTATGTACGATTTTAAGAGAGAAGCCAAGCCCAGAGCTCAAGAGGATAGACAATGCTGGTTGTCATCAGGGAAACAGAGATGCTTGATAATGTAAGAGCAGTGAAGAAATTTGGACCATATTTCTGTAAAACAACACATAAAGAAAGGTACCAAACAGATGGGGTAGATGCAGTTTGGAGAATTGTGTGTGAAGGAAAGCATGGTTAATTGGGATTGCAGAAGAGATGGAAAAAAACCCCAATTTGTGCAGCTACCTGCCATTAACTAACCTAAAGTCAAGTGAAAGTTTTTCTCTGGCAAGACAGACAGAATGGAAGATTACTAAAAGTATTAAAATGAAGCAGCTGAGTTTTCCTACTACAGATACAGATACAAGGCATAAAGTGAAAGAATATCAGAGAGAGTTTGAACCTAGTAATCATTAGATCAATAAAAAAGAATTTGTTTAGGACAACTGGGAACTTAAGAATGTAAAAGTAAGCACAAAAGGGATGTTTTGGCCAGGAACGTCTGGACAGGGAAAATATTTTTTTTTTCTAATGTCAGCAGAAAACTTTGTCTAAATGTCAGCAGCAAGAAGAAAATCTGAAATCATCAGCAAAAAGAAACATTTATCATTCCCGAACTTCCATGTCACCTATGGCAACTTCTGGGAACAAAATTTTCTGCAGGGAATATTATGAATATTTACAGGCAATAAATTTCAAATATTTTTAAACATCTCTCTGAAAACAAAATATGTCATTGGATCTCCAGTCCAGAATGGCCTGGTGCATCTGAGAGGAGAAAAAAAAGAACAGTACACATACTTCTAAGCAAGATACAGGAAGATTTTAAAAAAAGCAAAGGCTGAGCAGTGTAGGGATTTCTGGTTTTGCTGTACACAGTTGATCCTAAAATGCTGAACACATGAACCAAATGGAGCCTTATAAATCATTGTTCATCACAGTGAAGCAGTTCGTAGGAGCACTTTAGAAGTACCTCTGAGTGAAATAAGAAGAGGCAGAGAAAAATTCATAATAGGTTCTTAGAGATTATTTTGGCAAGTGTAGCCCTGCTCTGGTGTGTGCCGAGTCCACCACTACCCAGATTCCACAGGTCCAACTGGCTCATAGCACCTTACGGTCACAAGGTCTGAGAACTGAAAGCAGTGTCTCCCCATCACTTCCAAGCGTGTGAAGCTTTCAGACAAGGCCACCCCAGTGCAAACCAGTCAGTGTGCAAGGCAGCACGGGCAACCGCAGCAGAAGACCGGATTGCCACCTCCCAGCCAGGCTGCCTGTCAGAGCCCTCGTCTGCTGTGAAACGCCCCTTCTGAGCACTTCAGTGCACGAGCTCATCCTCCTGTCTGGCCCTTCCCCACTGAATACTTGGGGGTGGCGAATCCAAGGTACTGCTGGGAGATTTTTCGTGGTACTACAGCCTCCTCCTAGCTTTGTGGGATGGGTTGAGGCTGAGGTTGATAGAAAGTGCCTACGTTGTTGGACCAAGGGAGGGCTGGCTCTGCTGGTGTGTTTAGAGAAAGGGGTCTTTATCTCTGCTTGCCATAAAACCAGAACAAGTTACACCTAATAAAGAAAAGATGACAGATCTGCAGGTCAAGACTTGGGGTAAGGAGGTATTTCTCTGCCTACCAGCCTCCAAGTGGGAAGCCCTTTTTGAAGCTACACTTAAAAGTTAATTTGATTAAGTTTAATAACCCAACACCTAGGGACGGCAGGGTTTCTTTGAGAAATGTTTTGGAGTTTGGGGAGTTTTTTGCAAAATGTGACACTAACTGCATGAAATGTATGTCTTACCACAGGTTCTATGCCAGAGCTATGAAACCCTAAAGTTAAAGCGCGGCATAGCTTAAGACCACAACAATGCACAATTTGTGGAGGAACTTGACCTATCCTCTATGAGTGTAAACATCACAGCTTCGTATTTATTCTGCTTAGAAAAAGACTGAAAGGAGTCTCACAATACCTAGAAAGACAATGCCCTTTTTCTGGTTTGTTATACCAAATTCCCACACTGTAACACGCCAGGTTATTCATCTTATAGCCTGATTAGCTATAAGGTGGACAAGACTATATAATCTATCATATTTTTTAGGGAGAAAACTTCATAAAGCCAATTGAAACTAATACAATTTGTGTTTATTTACACAGTTCCTGTTTACAAAAAATACACCCATGATTTTTAAGAAGACAGTAAGAAAATGGCACAGTTTTCAGTTGTATCCAGGATTACCATAAAACACCGTAAAGGGCAATTTAAGCCACTGCTGTAGATTGTGTCACAAGATAGAAACTTTTAAGTCCCATTCATGTGAAGACACATTGATGACTGTCTTGGGCCACTGAGGTGAGCAGTGAAAGTGAGGAGAAGGCAGCACTATCGCCACTCAGTGCAATGAAACCCAGAATTTTTAGGTTTCTTTAGGAGCAAGTTAACACTGCAAACTGTAATCAGTTCCAACCACTACACTATCCACTTTCAAGGTAGGAAAGAAACCTCCTAATTCTAAGGAAAAAGCAAAGCAGAAGCCTCAGAGTACCATATAACCCTGTTGTCTACACTATAGTTCCAGGAATTTAAAGGCTATGAAAATAAACACAATTTTACCATTCAATATCTAAGCCAGAGTCTTCATCATGACCAAAATAATACCCTGCCAAAGCTAGATAGCAATGCACACAAATATTTTAAGAACACCTTGATAGTACTATTTAGAACACAGATTATTACTCAAAACTTGCAAAAGTGCAGCTCCCACTTCTTGAGTTTGCTGAAAATTAGTTAAAAACTTGGCTTTTTGCCATATGGTGTCCCTGTGTTCATGTGACCTGAAGCTCCTGTATGGTGTCTCACACAATGAAACCCAGATTTTGGAAAACAGTCGTTGACTGGAATTGTGCCAATCTCTTGTTAAGAGAGATAAACCTGTGCATTGCCTCTTCTGGGTTTGTGTAGTTCCAGACTCATTACTGTCATGGAAAATTCAGGGATATTTGACTGGTTCTGTTAAAGAACCATGTTAAGGAAAAGGTTAAATAAATCTCATGCCTGTGCAGTGATTCAGTGGATTTACAATCATAAAACCTGAGCTCATGGAATTTTGAACCCGACACAATTGTTATTTTGCTGTATTGGAAGAGCAGATATTTTGTCAACACACAGAGGAGATCCTGCAAATCTCATTTAATCATACTGCACAATTCTCATTTCTTAGTCTCAAATTCAATTTCAGTGATGCAGAAAAATATGAAATGTCATTTTTTGATACAAGATTTGTGAAGTACCTTTTTGTGGACACATATCACATGCACATCCATGTGTGCAGGCACCCGCGTTCTCTTTGCTGTCATTTCACAACTAGGTTCTATATAAAACTGAGGAGGTTCTTTGGATGGTTTCTGATGGCTCAGAGTACCCACTGAGGCTGACAGCAAGCCAGAGTTTCTGGAAACTTAAATCCTTTCATTTTAACGGTTTTGAAAATCCTTGGCTTTTAGCTTTGAACTTTAACCAAGAAAAGTTATATCTTATAAACAATGGCATCTGTTGATTGGATGAAGGACTAGATCAATATTGATTTTGGCAACTTGTTTTGGCTGGGTTTGCCTGAAGAAATATTCTGGTTGTGGTGTTAAAAAGTTATGTCAGTTCCTCAACATGTGCCTCTTTTTCTTGGAGCGTTGCCTGAAAATTAAGTTTCCAAAGTTACTTCCAGAAGTTAACCTAGAGGCTGGCCTCCTCAGCAAAGGAAGCTACACAAAAATACTGGAATATAGTCTATTATTGTGAGCTAACAACAGCGTTCTGAGCTATCACCATGTATGAAATAAAACCATTCAAGAAGAAAGATTAAAGACACATAAAACAATGGTTTTTTTTTTAATAGAAGTGCTAAAGTGGAGAGCCCAATTCTCATTTCCATTGAGTCTGATTTACTGTTCTTGCAAATTAAAAGGAGATGTAAAGTAAATAAGTACAATGATTTTAGGCACTATGGGAATTACCTTGTTGACACACAGCCATGTGGAACCATATGATGTCCATGAATCAGTTCCTGACTCAAAGTAGTGCTATGAAGGACCAAAAATGTATCTTTTCGAGAAAACATGCCATTTTCATTTCAGACTTTCCACTGAGACAGAATCTGCTGCAAGCTGATAAATTGCAACAATTAACATCACAATTAAAAGTTTCATCTCGTTTTGATTTGATTTTTTCTCATTTCAGCTTCCAACTGTTTGAGCCTTTGATGCAACTGCTACTGAGAAGAGACACTTTGAACGGGGCCATCTATCTACCTGCACATCTCTCTACCTACTGATCTCCCATTTGCTGTATATGCTGTTGGTTCACATATCTTTCTCCTCTTGTGGTGCCCAGCCCTCTGATCTATTTCCAGAAAGCAATCATATCACATCCCAGCCTTACTTTTGCTATGATAAACAAGACAAGCCCCTTCATGCCTTCTCTGCAAGAGCAATTTTCCCCATCTCATCCAGGTGCCTGTTCTACCAGAGCACGTCTGAATTCTCAAACATGAGTGAACAGAGTTTCTAGATAACATCTTACCAATAGTCTTGGCAAATGGCATTAATATTTTCCCATTTAAAAAAAGAACTTCCCTCATCTGATTCATCCTGAGATTACTTGTGACTTTTTGCATTCAGGTCACTTTGTTCCTTTGATTGCATCCTGTGGCTCACTGGCCCTGTCGGGTTAGGTTGTTTTGTTTTGCCCTGATGAAGAATGCCACATTACAACAGAAATTCATGTTCTTTGACCCAGAGGATGGAATTAATCTCCTCTGTCTTTAGGCATTTTCAGAAAGTGATTTAGTTTGTCCTGAGAGAGGAGCCCAAGATAGGTGAGATAAATTGAGCAGCAAAAGTCTCCCATTTCTATATGTTGAACAGAGATGCCTTAAAGACTGCTGCAGTGGAAAGTATTTCAGCAACAAATTATTTGAATATAGTATTGTATTCTCCCTCCCCTAGAAAAGAACAAAACCACTTACTGAACATTTCAAGATTTTCTGCATTATTTCTAATTTTCCTCTAATAATGGCTACATACATTGTTTGTGGTCCTCTCTGGTCCCTACTTTTAGTCCTTGATTTTGTATATGGATATATAAAAATCATAACTAATGTATTTATGAGGTCTGGGAATCGTCCCTTACCCCCTCCCACTCAGAATCAAGGATATTTTCTTAATTTTTAGCATCTAAATTAATTATTTCTTGTGGCAATACAAAGGAGACAAAACAGTCCCTGCTACTAAGGATGTACAAAGTAATAGATACATTTTGGAGGTATATATAGAACACTCTTCAAATTAACTGTCCTTTATTAAGTGTCTTTACTTTCACTTTAGCACCAAGTTTATCTTTAGGAAAAAATGTTCTTTTTCAATATTTTTAACTGTCAAAGTATTACTAATGAAAAATGAGTTATGAATCACATTACAAAAATCAAATTTATGTTAATGATGTTAATCCATAATAATTTAAGGATCTTGCACTGACAGTAAAAAATGCACTTATAATACTCTGTGAAGTGACATATTCATTCCACAGATTTTAGCTTTTCCCCATGAAGATACAATAATTCTGTGTGACTATTTTATTAATAAGCTAGGATTGCATCAAACTAAAACTAAGGAATTTGTGCAGTCTGTGTGCAGCTGCCTTTATAATTTTCATTCAGCAACTCTTCTCTTAAAGAATTCAAAGTGTTTTGCATACAATTACACCAGCTGCACATCAGGATTATTTTGTTCCATAAAGGTATGGAGGTAGGACTGAGGCATCAAATGGTGTGATGGTGTATGCCAGGTTAGGCAAGAGGTGGATTTTTGGTGCAATTTAATTATGGGTTGGAATTGGACCAGTTAAATGTTACTTTTCTAAAAAAAAAAGGGAAAAAATGTAATGGCAATAAATAATCTGCAATTGGTTTTGCTTACTTTCCCTTTCCTATGGAGAAGTAATTTGGGAAGCCTGCTTTACCCCACATTAGGATAGCAAGAGCAAAGTGATACATCAGTAGACGTGTGGCTGTAGAGTTTCTTTCGAGATTTTGTGATTGCTTTTTCTATTCTCTCATTATCCCAGAAAACCTTTTCAGTATACAGTCAGTTAAATAGAATTTTTTCATCACCAAATCTAATCCTTTCAAGAAAAGAAGAGAAAATGTACTGAAAGTAAGTGGCCCTGTTTCTTTATTCTATAAGAAAAAAATCAGTCAGTTTTATAAGCCCAGCAGTTCCTGCAGTCAGTGGGAGTTTGCTGCCTGAGTTTTGATCAATGCTGCTTTTGATGGCAGGGTCTGTTATCAGTTTGAAGTGGTATGTGATAGAAAATTCTTTAGCATTTTACTTTAAGTTTGGCCACAGATATGAAATTCTCAAACCCACTTTTACCTGAAATGCTGATTCTGAATTATCATGAGAGCAGAAATAATTTCCTTGTTGTTCCAGAATTTGTAAGACATCTCTGGGAAAAAGCTGTATCGTTGGATTTCTGTGTCTCTGCCTCTGACCCTACTTCACCAAGTGCAATGATCAGAGCAGCCAAAAATAAATAAATAAACAAACAAATTAGTAAATAAATAAATAAATACATAAATTTCTCCAAGGGCCAAAATGAGATTTGTTTCCTTTTTGCCCCTCTTTGCTCAATCCTAATATGGGTTAAAAAGACTGCTTTACTAGGCCTGGTATGTGATGCTAAAACCTATCCAGACTTCTTGAGAATCCTTCAGCAATTCAGAAGTGATGTGTCAGATTTATAGCCATTATCTTGGCCTCTTCCCTAATGCACAGTGCATTTGATGCCTGTCCTTGCTGCTGAGGCTGAACCAGGGCCACGGCCACAGGTTTTTTTCCTGTGGCTTGCACTGGGTTCAGTAGAAGGAACAGATCTCTCCACGACCATCTTAGTTGGATGACCAAAAGACCAAAATGTAGCTCTTGGGAAGGATGTTCTTTTCTGTTGAGCTTTTAGGGGAGGCCTCAGATCACATCTACTAGGTCTTGTATCTTTTTTTATTGGATTGGAAAGCGCTTTATCATCAAATTATTTCTTCCTCAACAAGCATGACTGGCTGACTCTCCCCTAACTTTATCACTCACCTATCAACTACCTTTGAGTCTTTGTATGCCCTCCAGTTCTTTAATCTTTGCTGTGGATCCTCTTTGAGTTCTCTCAAATTTTTTGAGATCATTCTTGAATGGAAAAACAGGAACTGCACTGTTCTAAAAGCTGTTGAAGCAATGCCAAGTGCAGAAAACTCTCGGTCAACTCAATTTCTTATCTTCTCAGGTTGGTGCTTTACATACTGAGTTCCACCACTTAGCTCTACCCTCCTGCTAAGAGGCAGAGAATAATCAATGACATTATCAGTCACCTCCGAGATCCTCAATTTAATTATATTAAATATATTAAATATTTAATATAGAAATATATTAAATATTAAATATATTTAAATACAATTTAAATATATCCAGGGAGCCATTCAAGACTCTCTTTAGAGTCCCAAAATTGTAGCCAAATTTTCAGAGAGAAAATAGCTAGAAATACAGGTTAAAAACAGTTTCTTCACCTTCTAATATGTGAGCTCTCAAAACTAGGCAAGAAGGGCAGGCAAGATGTAACTAATTTCAATAAAAATGACATATTTCTACTTCTTTATGGTATCAGACATACATAATTTAATTAACAATTCTTACATCAGGTGTTTTTTTCTGAAAAATGTATTGCTAAAAGAGCTAATACGAAGCGGTACAGAGAGAGTAACAAGGTGGAAAGGTTTGAACAATGTGATAACCACTTGCAAGACTTTCATTGGGTCTGGTTTACAGTATCAGTATGTTATGTTTTTGCAGCACTTTGACCTTCTGAAGCACAGGACTGAGAGTCTGCATCCCTCTGACTTCTGGGCTGGGCTCTTATTTTTAGCTTGAAGTAGAAAAAGTAAGTTATTTGGCTCTTTCTTCTGAAATTCACTAACTCTACATACAAGAGTAGGCTTCCTGGTTCATATGCAGAGCAGGTCATATTCCTCTTTCGCTATGACTGTCAGATCTGTGATACACCCTCCACAAACCCAGTGCAGAGAAATTCAGACAGCTTTTGGAGAAGTCATTTACTTTTGCTAAGCATAAAAGTGCAGGGACCTGCTTTGAAAGATTGAAATTTTGCTTTAAAAGTGAGCTTAGTAAGAAAAGGAAAATGACTCAGTAACATGTGGAACATATATTATGTGTGAGACATCTTGCCCACGCAAGGGGAGAGGGGATACAGAGAGAGTTTTGCCTGCACTTTTAACAGCCTCAGAAAGCTTCTTTCTCCTTACCTTGCAGGACAGTGTATTTCTTTGTTCATTTATTAAAGCAGTCATTGTGTGTATCAAAGCTTCTAACTGACATCCTTCCATCTAGTGTGACTACTTTGAGAAGCATTGCCAGGGTCATCTACCAACAGAGACATATTAAGTTGTCAAGGGAGAATCATCTAAGTTTCAGGATAGATTTTAACCTAGGGTGCCTCCCATCTCACATCCTGCTGCGGTAGCAGCAGAAAAAGGATGTGGCTGGAAAGCTTCTGACCCAGCCAGCTTTCCACTGCCTGTGAAGCCTTCTGTAACTCACAGAGCCCCTGCATCAGCTCTGTGATAACTCCGTCTCTCCCGTTTTTCACAACCTGTCTGGAATGCTGCACTCTCCAAACATGGATGTGACTAGTAGGAGGAAAACAGAATAAAAGCAAGACTGTGGATAAAATTATGAAATCACACAGCCAGTTGGCATTGATTGTGTTCAAAATTCACAAAGTTGTCAGAAACAGAGATCAGAGGTCCTAGAAAGGTCTGGTGCCCCTTACAAGAAACACACTCGTGCTTTTCTAACTTTTCCCCTTTACATGTGTGCAAGGCAGGAGGAGGCTATTACTGCTTTCATTTACACCCAAAGTACTGAGTCCTGTGGTTATAACTAAATAGTTGAGTGCAGGGACACATTAATTTACCCAACTTAATCACGTGGCAGCAAAGCAGGCACTGGGGAAAAACAGCAATTCTTGCTTGGCTACTCAGCCCTGCTGGGAAGTTCCCTGTGCCTTGCTAATGAAATTATCCTGCTTCCAGAAACCAGGATTGCCCATTCAGGGACCACCTTTTAGTATCTGAAATTTGGATTTAGGAATTATCTTGGTATCTCCAAACTGGTCAGGCTGGTCATCTCTGCATGGAAAGGTAACCAAAGGAACTGACTGGATCATCCTAAAAGTTTTGAAGACTTTCGGAGGAGGTTGGGGCAGAGCAAGCATCTGTACCCATATCTGTTTCCCAAACTAACCCACAAACCAATGAAACGCGTGCTGCTCTGTCAATGGCTGCAGATACTTTCACTCACATCAAAAAGCTTTGACTTGGGCTCCTGGGTATCAATAGTTCCACTGAAATTACGCTGCTATTTTCATAAGCTATTTATTTCCTGTGAATACCTTGGAAAAATTCTTAGAAGAGACTTAAATGAAGACAGTATTGTAACTTGGCAAGTTCACTTCAAAAGTCATTAGTGCTCGTTTTCTGTTTTCCTTTGCAGAGCTCTGGTGCCTGTCATCAAATGTCAAGGGGAGCGATGGGGGCTGTTTTGTTTTATTCTGATTCTACTGAGGAAAATCCTATTGGCTTCAGTGTTTGGCCCTAAAAAATTATTGAATTTCCCCTAGGAAGCTGCAACTTGAAAATATTCTGTGCTGATGCATTTTTAAGTCTGCCCAGATGTCAAATGTTTACATGAATTAACTTCACTTTTTGAATACTCAAGACAGAATGTTTTCCTAATCAAAGAAGATACATTCTGTGTTAGTCTTTTCTATCTGTTGTGATTCGATACATATGATCAATCTATATTCCTTATGTCATGGATTGCAGAGATCATTCAACCATGGGGATGTAACATAGTGCCATGCTGTGTTTGTACAGAAACACTGCACAAGGGAGATTCCAAAGGGATTTTAGCAACCTCTGTCAAACAGAGGAATTTCGAATAACATTACTTGGCCATAGGCAAAAGAATTTCCTTTTGGCAGTTTTTCTTTCCAAAGAAAACACAAAAAGTGGAAGTTAGATAGTACTGTTATTAGAGCTTTGTTGCAATGAAAGAAAAAGTGGTGTTCACAACAGGTCAGATACAGCAGCAGCTGAGAGACAGCACCTCTGCTGGACCTTCATTTGCTCAGACTCTTCCCTGGATTCCGATCTTCCCAGAGCTGATCCCTCTCTTGGACCATGCCTGTACATCCCACTTCCTTTTCTTAGAATCCTCCATATCACTGGCAGTTTTGGAGGGCAGAGAGCAAGCAGTGAGGTCAGTGTTGAGATTTTTCTATTATTAGTGTTAGTTACCAAGGAGATGCTTAGAAATATTAAGGTTTGCTCTGTGTGACGTTCTAATGGAACTAAAAAGATGAAGACTGAACAACTCTCTCAAAAAAATGGAAGTGAAAAAAGCCACCCATACTTCCCCTTGGCTGCAACCTGAATGGTGCAGGAAGCATCAGAACATAGCAGGTCTGTTCCATGTACTCACTAGAGCCAGGGGAAAATATTAATATTTTCATAGAAAACATTTCAAAATAACTTCCCTTCTGCAGCACTTTTTGATTCAAAGCTTTTCTGGTTTGTGTTCTATTCTCTTGCTCTCCTCCCATCTCACTTTTACTGATGAAAGAAAAGAGCACAGAAAGATGTGGTCTAGCTAATTAGATGCATACATAGGTACCTTGCAGTGGCAAGGCAGTATATATGCCTTGAGGCAATCAGGCCTATTGAACTGATGTTTGGTTTTAAAGATTTCCTCCCATATGCCCAGGATGCATCAAATTGGGCCTCAGTCCCAGTGAGTGGCTGTGCTGAAGGCACTGGGCAGTCTTGCATGGGGTATCTAAAGAGACAGGGTGACACTGCTTACTGTCAATCCAAGAAAATGAGCATTACTGCTTCAGAACACAGAACAGAAATGTCTCTAAAGAGCCCATTCCTTCTTTTGACTGCCATTCATCACCTGACTTGTAACTTGGTCTTGTTTCCATTTACTTCTCTTTAAAGCAGCATCAGAGGCCCTTGAACAGTTCTCAATTTTCATTAACAGTTCTCATGTCAAGTTTATGTTCCGAATTAACTATGCCCAGAAATGCTTTAGGCTTTAGCAACCTGGATTGCTCTTTTCCTTTAATTATTTCATGCCATATTTCTGATTGCATAAGGTAACAAAACCATAAAGCACTCCTTTTCACCTGTTAGACTGAGATCTTACTTTAAGTTACCAGCCCCGGGTGCAAGGCTTTCTGTTCTTTAGTTTTTAGAGTCTCTTTTAGGGTTCAGCATTTAGGGTTCAGCAAATCCAAATTCAAGCCACGCAAGATTTTTCTTCTTCTTCTTCTTCTTCTTCTTCTTCTTAATACTACCAAATAGATGTCCCAGGCAGTTGCATAAAATGGCCAGGCAGTCTGTAACAAGTAGACACTGGTTCCTTGTTCAGAATTTCACCGATGCTCCCCACACCTCCTCAGCACCAGCAGCCTGGGCTGTGCCTGCCACAAGGTGCAGCACCTCCTCACCCTGCTCCACCTGCCCAGACCAAGCTGCTGCACAGATTGCACGTTGCAATCATGAGACCCACCTCATGGCACTGCAGCCGTACTAATTGGGTTTTTTATTAGTGGTACACATGGCAGAGGGAGAAAGCAGGTTTTTGAAGTGCTATTTAACATGAGTAACTGAACTGGGGAACGATGCAGAGAAGCAGAGCTGGAAGGGAAGCCAAGATATCTCAGAGAACACAGGCATGACTCAGAGTCACAGGACCCTGAATTCTCAAAGTTTTAGTTTGTAAAACTAAGTATGAAAGGTCTCCTTATTTTGTCTTTCTTTAGCTCATGTTTTATGGTAGCTTCTCCATCAGCTCCATGGAACACCAGATGAACTACAAAATGTGCACCTCGCAAAATACTGTCTTTCTGCCTCTCAGAATGAAATATCGTTTGAAACAGAGTAGTCCTTTTTCACCATGAAGAGGTAATATGCACTAGAGGGTAGCTAGTTCCATTTCAGAGTTGATTGTGTTAGTGAGGCAAACAGTGTAATAAAACCCAGCATCAAACTTTGAAGAACTCGAGACAACATTGAAAGAAATCATTTCTTAACAGAACACTTTCTTGTTATGTTTGGACTATCATTTGAATGGCTAATAACAATTTGGCTGTAAGCCCACTTCCCTCCTTCGCCTTTCCCCCTTATCCTAGTGCTGCAATGTACAGAAGTAAAAAGAGGAAATTTGATGATGACATTTTTCTAATTGTAGAACAATTTTTGCTTAGTGTTCTCTGCAGTGTTCTTTGCATAATATTCTCATTTCTTGCTCCCTTTGTACATGAAGTGGGAAACATGCAAGCTTTTATCCAGAGAGTAAGGCCAATGTGAAGACTGAGGACCCAACTGCAGGGCTCTCAGCCAGGCTCCCAGGCAGTCCCTGTGCCCAGGCTGAAGCCTGCGCCATCGCACAATCACTTCTGTGAATAGTGGTTATGCCTAGGGCATAGCCAGCAACTTATAAATGACTCTGTTCAGACTACTCTCTGAATACATCCTTCAGTTACTTCTGTTTATTTTGAGTCTTTAAGGAGACAGACACATAGCACATTGACACTTCCACAGTGATTTCCACCAGGTGGTCTCAAGATACTTTGCAAGGTGTATTTGTGAGAGGAATACACTGTTAGAAACTGTCAGTCCACTCTCCCAGAAGCTATAAGACTGCTGGTGAAAAAGAATTCTGTGGCCCTTTCTGAAAGTAGACCATACCAGATGTTTTAGAGGACAATGAAAAAAATCCTTTAAAATAATAATTATTTATTTTTAATAGTGACCAAGTCACTGGACCAAAACAGCTAATCCAAAATTAAAAAAATATGTTGCATCGCATGGACACATCAATGTTCAGATAACGAGAGTCCCTCTATGCCTGTTATACAGAAGAGTTTATAAAACTAGAAAAGATTATAGATAAAAATAAATATAGATAAAAAGAAGTTCAGAGAAAAATGCTTGCTGAATGAAGTGCTGGGTGAGATTACATCTGAGAAGTGAGAGGAATGGCTTAAAACTGATGAGCAGGAAATTTGCCTTACTTGGCAAACAGCAAAAGCATAATCCTGACTTGCTTATTGCCCTTATGTCCATAATTTGGTGCCAAGAGGAGTAAAAGAAGTGAGATTTACCTTCATGGCACAGAATGTCCACTCTCTGCTGGGATTTGAGGGTTCTTTATGGTACTCTTGGACCTTAATTCTCCTAATGCTGAGAGAGGACGTTGGCAAACAAGAGTCAATGGGAAGGATCCAAAAGATAATTCCGTTTCTACTAGGTTCTGTTAACTTCTGAATGATATCCAGCATATGAGGCTCAGGTTCCTGTTCCCAGCCTCTCCCTCCCATCTCCTTTTCCTTCTCCAGTTCAGTTAATCTTTCTCTATTCTTGCCATCTGTGTATTAAGTCTGTCTTAAACTGTTTCTTTTGCAACACTGCAGCAAGCAAGATAACAGAGACCACTGCCTTTAACAGCCCAACACTAGTGTAAATTTGCCAGGTCTCAGAGTGCCTGATAAGGCTTTCAGCTCCTTTCTTTTTTCTTTCTCTAGCAGCAAGCTTGGGAGAAATAGAATGATTAAAGAATCCTTCTATTCTCCTCCTCTTAAGTTTTTTCCTCTTGTGTTGTCATCGAGAAACTAGGAGTCAGTTTTCAGTAAGAATAACAAAAATTATGCTTTTTCTCTTCTACCAAATGGACAGTTAAGACCATAAAAGATTCAGAACAAGGGACTGAAGAAATCTTCACAAGAACTTGCTGCAGCTAAATGGAAAGGGAAAAAGAAGGCTGGTTAACTTCCTTTCTTTCTTTGTCCAAGTGATTGTGAACGGTGACTGTTTGTCAGGTTGTCATAAAAAGAAGATCAAATTAACACCCGTGAATCTCCATGCCCAATGGTTAAATTTACCTCAGAGCAAATGTGCCTCCTCTGCTTCTGCCTTCTTTATTAACTGCCTGTTCGTGCCACTGCTGTAACCAATGCACATGGCACAATGCAAACTTCAGCCTTAATATGGAATTTAGAAAGCCAGTTAAATGCTCTGGCATCTTTACAGGAAAATTTCCCACCTTCAGCTTGTCCATGATGAAGGGGACAGAACTTCTCAGCCCACTAAGTTCTTCTCCTTAATCATTTTATGGCAATGGAAATTTGGCATTTATACCTGTTTCAAATATGTTCCCTTGAGTCTGTTTCTTTTTAGAGAATGCTACTTTTCACTTCCTTTTTCACTGAGTTCAGCTAATGACAAAGCAGAGCAAGGAAAGTTGACTGGAAAATTGGAATTCTGTTTCATTAAACTGCATCTAGTTCAAAAATTTGTTTCTGCATGCATGTGAATGCAATCCATGACCTTTTCACTGAAAACAAAGCATGACTCTGATACAAAGTCCCCTGAGAAGGCTAACAGTGGCTGCACTCCCCAGGAAAAGGTGAGAGCCCTCTGGAGAGTCTTTCCTAACTGGACTGGGTTTGGAAAGTTGGTTTTCCACACCTAGGAGAAAGCCAAAGCAATTTTCTTAGTTTGATCTCTCCTTCTCTATATATATCATCTGGAGAAGATATTTTGCCAAATTTTGGTGAAATGACATTTGAGTGTTTGAATGCTGCAACAAAATGACATTTTCTAACAAAAAAGGATTTGTCAGAAGGCTCCTAATGTTTTATACTCGAGTGCCAAAATAACATGCTCTGTACAATTCATTATTGGATAATCTTTTTTGAAAAGAAGCAGCTTCTAATTTTTTCTCTCACCAGTTGCACTGAAAACAGCACTCCAGCCTCAAGACTTCAGAAACAAGTCTTTTATCCCACAGCTTTGATGACAACACAACTGTAGAAAAATAAATTGACAGCATGACATTATTGCAAGCAGTTGGCTTGTAAGAGAAGCTTGAGCCAGAGACAATAAAATGAGTTATGATTGTAGCTGAACTGGCAAAGTAGCCCATTCACCTCTGAGAGCAGAAAAATCTACCCTTGAGTGTAGTCCTACATACTTTAAGCAGCATAAAATGGAACTGTTATTCAAAAACTGGATCTCATTTTGTTAGTTTATACTTCTCTTTACCACCTTCATCTCTTGTCTAAATGGTCCATTCAAAACAACAGCTAAAGCTGAGCTGAGCTTCTCCCTTGGTCTTGTTCACCATGAAGCCTTCCAAGCTTCTGCAAGAGGAGAAAAGAATGGAGCAGAACTGGGAATGAAGGAGCAGCTGAAGATGGTCAAAACAAGAATTTTTATTCCAAAAAAAATGCCACTTTATGCAGAATAAGGGCATTTGCTTCTACCTTGTAGTTTCTCCAGATAAGGTCACCAGAAGCTGCAAATTTCCTTAAAAATCTGGGCTATGGGAAGAACAATTTTTTACATCAATTCATAGAATCATAGAATCATTGAATCTTCTGGTTGGAAAAGACCTTTGAGATCCTCGAGTCCAACTGCACCCATCCTCCGCTAAACCATGTCCCTGAAAAACTCATCTACCCGTTTTTTAAACCCTTCCAGGGATGGTGACTCAACCACCTCCCTGGGCAGCTGTGCCAGTGCCTGACAGCCCTTTTGGTAAAGAAATTCTTCTGATATCCAGTCTGAACCTCCCCTGGCACAACTTATGGCCATTTCCTCTTCTCCTATCACCTGTCACTTGGGAGAAGAGACCAACACTCGCTCTGCCACAGCCTCCTTTCAGGCAGTTGTAAACAGTGATGAGGTCTCCCCTCAGCCTCCTCTTCTCCAAACTAAACAACCCCAGTTCCCTCAGCCACTCCTTGTCAGTTTTGTTCTCCAGCCCCTTCACCAGCCTTATTGCCCTTCTCTGGACACACTCCAGCCCCTCAATGTCCTTCTTGTAGTGAGAGGCCCAAAACTGAACCCAGTACTCGAGGTGTGGCCTCACCAGTGCTGAGTACAGGAGTACAATCACCTCCCTTGTCCTGCTGACCACACTGTTTTAGATACAGGCCAAGATTCCATTGGCCCTCTTGGCCACCTGGGCCACTGCTGGCTCACCTTCAGCCACTGTCACCCAACACTCCAAGGTTCTTCTCCTTCAGGTAGCTCTCCAGCCACTCTTCCCCAAGCCCCAATTGTCCCTCTGTGTTTTCAGTACAACAGAAAGGAAGCGTATTTGGACCCTCCTTAGAAAAAAACTCTTCCTGAACTGTAGCAGATGGTCATGAACTCTTTAATAGGTGCGTGGCATTCCCCAGGCCCAGGCTGTATTGTATCAAAGGTAACCTGTCTGGCACTCACAACAGCAGTGTGTGATGTACAGCACAACACTGGATTTCATTCTTCCATCAGAATTTGGAAGGTTTGCTTACCTATTATTTTTTCCAGCTATCGGGAGTGGGAATTACATGCTTAAATTCCTCAGCTGAAAAAAACACTGACTATTCTATTGACTAAACAGTATTGTTCCTAAAAAAAACCAAACAAACAAAAAAAACCCCCAACAACCCTCACCTAAGACACAACTGTTAAGGAATTTCCAATAGTTTGAAATACTCATATTCATACCACGCATATACACTTTTTTGATCTAAATACATTTTGCATTCATTAGGAAAGCTGCTGTTCTATTTAACTCAATTGGGGCTTCTTTGGTGTATCCTAGAACAGAACTGGAGCCAAGATATGTATCTTACTCAGTTCATTAGACTCTCCAGTGCCGTAGATTAAATAAGCAAGTATGTCACTAAATCTGTTCAGCATTAAAATGATACAAAATGTATTTTTCTTCTTCCAACTAAATAGTTTTCTTCAAATCTGAACCAGATGGAAACACAGTGAGTTATCTGAGATGAGCTCATCTGGACTTCTGAGTGGAATGCCCGACATTTGGTCACACATCTTGAGATGTGAGTTAGGGTCCGAGAAGGGAAATTTTCATCATCTTTTGTTTCCTCTTGTGGATAGGCTCATTTGTTTCAGTGGACATCAAGTAATAGAGATGACATGCACACACAGAGCAAGACCACACAGCATAAGTTTCTGTATAAAATCTCTCAGATATATTTTGCATTCCCAAAGACCCCCAAAAGTCAATCAAGAACAATAATTGGAAACTCAGCATCAACATTAGTTAAGAAATCCAGCACAGCTCTTTTTTGCTATGTCTTCCATTAAACTTGCTTTTGCTTTCTTTGTCTGGGAGATTAATATTTCTGGAGGGATTCTGACTTTTAAGTCTTTTATGGAACCAAGCATTCCATTGTTTGACTAATTAAAAAAAACCCCAAAACAGGCATCTAAATTATTCCTTTTCACCGTTATAGAAAAAATATGAGGGGAGTTTACAAATGTGAAGTGGCAGATATTAAATCTGCTTCTTTATAGGATTAAACTAAACAGATACAACAAGAACTTTCTCCCGCACAGCAGTGTTACCAGGAGCTACGTATGTGTCAGCTGCAGAGTCATCTTCTGTTTTCAGGTACACTAAATGCTGTAGTTAAACTGCTCTTATGTTAAAGAAGTACCTGTCCTTTATTAGTCCAATTGGGCTCTTCTTGATTCACTAAATTCAGGAGAGCTTTGCCATTGACTTCACCAACGCTGGAATTTTACCTTTAGTCAAAAGCTTGAAAATGAAACGCATGGAGCTCCCAAACCTCCATCTAAGTGAACAAGACCTAGAAGTACTTAATATCTTCTCTATGTTATGTGCATCCAATTTTTAGACAGTCTGGTAACAGCTGTTTCAGGACATGGCTTAGCAGAAGAGGGCTACATTTGGACTCGATGGTCTCAAAGGTCTTTTCCAACCAGAAGATTCTATGATTCTATGGTTCTAATTTACCAGGCTTTCTGATAAGATAAATTAGCATAGGTGGAACTTCTCTCTGTGAGAATTAAGATGCTTCTAATATTTAGACTGGACAGGTTTGGTTCTTTACACTGCATTGAACTGGAGCCAGCACACTTTAATGTGCAGCTCTCCTGACTCCCATGAGCAGTGTGAAGATTCCATGGCAATGAGGAACAGAAAATCTGTCTATGTGAGAGATTTAGCACCCATCTGCCTGAAAGATTCTCCAAACTCTGCTACAGGTTTTTGTTAGTTGTTTGTGGGAGTTTTTTTGGGGGGGGGCATGTGTGGTTGTTGTTTTTTAGCACTTCCTACCATGGTGCTAAAATAAAGGACTCACTCAGGACATCACAGAAATTCAAACAAAAAAATTTCTAATCAGAATGTTCTGAGTTTATTCTTCCTATGACTCTGCTGCAGTTCAATATGTTTTTTGTGTTTACTCTTTTCCTCTTTTGGAAGGAAGAAAGTAAAAATAGCTGTGTTTAAACAAACTTCAGGCCCATAAGACAGCTTTCTACCCTGAAGAATTCAGAGTTTTTGTGGTTTATTTTTTTAATCAAAATCAGAGACATGAGATATAATTCGTATTGGTTAAATTCCAATTCATTCCTCTTGCCTAATGTTTTCTCCTGGCTGTCCCCGCATCTTCAGCTGTGTGTAACCAAGAGGAATCACCAAGCATGAGGACATTGGTGGAATTTAAATTGACTAAGTCTGGGCCTTGGTGCCTTCATTTTGTGCCTTTTTTTATGTTCTTTAAATACTTTATGAAGTATTAAGAGTTTGTGGACCAAGATCCAGATTATTACTTGAATGGCAAAAGATGAAACAGAATATTCTGAAACATAAATAAATTTGCACATGGACTCAAAGCTGAATTTATCCAGCAGAAATTTCTCTGTACGACTTAATGGACAGCAGAAAAATGAAAAACAGTGGGAGTTAAAAAAGAAGAAGGAAAAAAAGTATACTTACTGGAGCTGTGGACATTCTCAGGATAATTAGTTACATATGCTTTGTTTGTGCCCTAGGGTAAAATAAGTTCTGGGATGAGGTAATAAATAAATTAAATGTGGTTTTGGAAATCGTTATGCCTAACTACCCACAATGTCCACTGCTAGAAGAATTTGGATGCAGCTGACTTTGGAAATTTGAAAGGACCACAGAAACAATTTTTGTAAGAGCAACAATACTGCAAAGAAGACACCACAAAAACTGAAGTCAGCACAATCTTGAACGCTGCTGTTTGAGGCACCGAGCTAATCTAATTGATACACTTTTGAAAGATTTGTTTTAATAAAATAGGTAAATTGGAAATTAGGTGTGTAATAATGTTTCCTCACATAAAGTAATCAATTATTATAGCACCAACTGAAATACTAGCTGCATCTTTTTCCACATGGATGATTTCTTTAAATATTGAATTGCCTTCCACTATCGCCATCCTTTTTTTTTCTTTTTCACATTTTAAGAGTAGAAACATAAATACAGCTTAGCTTCACTTATCGTGTCATATGTTCCTTCACTGTTATTCAGTCTGCTTGGAGTTCCTCTAAAGAAAACTTTTTTAACTGTTATGGGTCAGTTCCAGGTTAAATTGTGCCCCTATGATGTAACATAGAACCTGCTTGATCCAGCCCCTCTGAGAAGACAGATTTTAGGTTCTGTACTAATGGCTAGGCTTGTACTTAGGGCTAATTTCCATTTCCAGTGGAAAAGACAGATTTCAAGGATTTAACAGCATGGTGAGGCTTTCTTTGCTCTTGTAGGGGCAAGGAGCTATCAGGACATTTACCGATGCCCCCGAGGTTTGCATAATTTCCTTCTCACAACATGACTGATTCACCTCACAACTTGTTCATCACATTTTCCAGAGGATTTCATAGACACCTCACTATTTTAATCACATTCTTGGGTTGGACAGCAAAATATTAATGTTTGGTCTCTAGGATCTAACACATTTCTACATGTCTTTGCTGTAAAGTCAGCTACGCAGGGGTTTGACTCCATTTTAGCTCTTCTCACTCCACCGTTAGATGCAGGACAGTTCTGGGCTGGCAGCTTCATAAGAAGAGCTTCCAAAGTAAGAAGGACTCTCTCAGTGGGAAAGAGGAATCAGCAAGTCTGGAATTTGGTGTATTTTCCCAGTGCCTCCTTAGCATTTTATTAAACAAATACATCAACCAAGGTCAGGCCAGCTTATCACTCCTGCCCCTTTGTGCCAGTTTAAGCCTCAGCCCTGTCAGAGGTAACAGAAAATTCAAGCTACTCCAACATCTAACTCATGGCAGTCAAGGACTAGACTTTGGTCTCTTCTTAGTCAGGAGTTCCCTAGTCTTTGGATTATTTCATCAGTAAATTTTAAGAACTTGGCAAAGAGATAACAACAAAAATTTACTTCCAGTTCTGTCTTGCTATTCTCCCACTTCTTCCATTTAGAATAAAGGTGTAGATGTTTTTAATTTCTCTTTTAACTTTGAACAAAATAAAGGGATGCAAACATTTCACATCTTTAAACCATTCTCAAGTTCTAAGAAATAAAGGGAGAACACAGAAATCCCCTATTAAAAAAATAAAATTCTGGAATGTTATAAAGTTCTTTTACACATCCTGAAAAATTCAAAACAACTACAAGACTGTAAAAAAAAATTAACAATTTTTCTTAAAGGAATTATTCCCAGAAGGGTATTGGAATCTTCAAGCTAGCCCTGTCAAGGACATAAGTCTTCAGATTTCCACTGCCTTATCTCCAACATTTGATTGTTCCTTATTTCCCCGTTTTGCTCAGTCTCTCTAAGATACAACCATGCATCTTGTTTTTAGTAATCCACATCTCAGATTATGTGCAGTCACCAGTTGTTCATCACAAGAAGCCACAGGACAGTATCAGTTCTAATGTTTCTGCTATCTGACGTATGTTTACTTTTAAAAATTAAAACTAAGGAAGGGCTAAATTTACCAAGTTTTCCATACCTAAAAATAATGCAATTTCATCATTGGCCAGCAATGGATCCAGTCTTTTTATCTATCTTATGTCTTAGGTGACTATCAGTAGAACTTTTCAGGTGGACAATGGTCAGGTCTTTAGTCCCCTCCCAGAAATAGTCACTTGCATTAGAGAAAACACTCTGAACACCTACCCTGTGAAGCCCAGCAGAAATTTAATCTCATTTCAGCATCTGCATATACTTACATAAGGTCACTAACAGAATCCAGCTGAAGTATCACTCCACAGTCAGGTCCTCACTCATCTGGGAAAGCTGGAACCCCTCTTCTCTTTAAGTAAACAGAGATGTCTAAGAAATGAAGTGAGTACCCAAGCAACATAAGAAACTAGGTATTTACTGAAATCTTGAAGGCAAGAAGTTACTCTACAGACCAAAGATATCATGGAAATGCTCAGAACAAATTCAGGGCCATCAAAATAACCAAAGAAGGCATTATTATTGTTGTACAAGACTAGCAGAGCTAGACTGATCAGAGACACAAGACCTATGTTTCAAATAAGGAGTTAATTTTTGCTTGGCTTGGCTTATCTCATCTGAAAACTGTTTCAGCTCTGGTAGGGTTTGACTTCAGATTAACTTTAACCTCAGCTTCTCGCTTCTTCTTGTCATGAAATCAAATACTGCAATTTTACTTTGCATTATTTACGAAGGTTAGTCAGACCTCATGAACACACACCTCAAGAGGAGAAGGAGAAGATGGGATTTGTGGCTAGCTGATAAGAACATATTTCTAATGCTAATTATCAACAATTGATAGAAACGCTCTCACAGATTAGCAATCCACTGTTGAATCATTTCTTACCAACATGTTTTTCTAGAACCTCCAAGAATACAGGTTACAGCTGAGAAATTTTGCTCACTTTATTGAAGTTATTATTATACCAAAGCTCGCAATGCAAATCTGATAGTTTGCAAGTTCTACTTTCATTTCCCTTACTCCTCTGTAGCAAACACTTAATTAGTCAGCTGTCTAGCAGAGGTTAGAAGGAAAGGAGACTCCCCCAGCACTGCTTCTGAGCAAAAACATAGCATGAAAAAGTTGCTCCAGTACTAAAATTCTTTCCCCAGCCTTGCTTACCTGTGCCGGCCATGCGTGCAGTCATGCTGTTAACCCTTGAAGCACTGACTATTATTTGCTTGTTTCATATTTGTTCCATGTACCTCCTGACTACTTCTCTTGCACTGACCCTTTGCTGACAGCCTCGCTTTTCAAACATCCCAAGTCTCTAATTGTTTTTCCTTTTTGCACTGGTCCCCTGTTCCTATATATTCAAGAACCCACAGTGAGAATTCCGCAAGCAGGAATCAAAGAGTAAGAAATTGTCGACTTAACAACACTCAGATTGGATACCTCACTGCTGAGTTCCTCAGCTTTTTTTTCCCAGATGTGAAATTACTTGGGGTGACTAATGGATTTTAAAAAATTCTGTATGAATATTCATTTTTGGGCATGAAATCTAAATACAGGATGCTTGTGCAAGCACCTTAACCCTAATTTATGTGGGCTGTTGTCTTACTGTAGAGAATACCAGGTGAGTGTTTATTATCACAGCCAGAAATTCTGAAGAAAAAGTTGCGTTCATTTCCTATTACGAAGGTTCCCTTCAGAAGATCTTCTGATGCTTTTGTCCAGAATCAGGCTTACAGCATACCTAAACCCCCATCCCTCTAAATACCTTCAGAATGACCTTTACCTGAAAGCACTATTAAGAAAACGAATGATATTCAAAGGAAAACAGGGACTGCACCTACCTAGGAAGTCTACAGATCAGTGGGTGTGCACGGAAGTAATCTGGGAAATACTGCTGTTTGCCTGTCCTGTTCTGCAGTATTCCCAGAGTGCCTGAAGTTGATCACTGTTCCTAGTGGATTTTCCTCCAAAAGTAAAGGGTCTTAGCCAGTCCCTAACATATCTGAACACCCTCTGCCCACAACCTCCCAACAAAGTTTGTGAGGAAAAGAAAAACTGGGGAGAAAACAAAAAATTATGAAGGGCAACAAATGAAATAAAGGGAGAAACTTCACGGTCATAGGTTAGAAATGAAAATAAAGCATTTGGAGATGGACAGAGACTACAAACAGAGGGACCTTCCAAGGGTCCCCGAAACCAACCAAGGAGCTGGTGGATGCTGTGCAGCAGTGCCCTGTCCAGAGACGTGGCAGATGAGAGAATGAAAACAGGCTCGAGTTCCTGAGACCCCATCAGGCATCCCATCCAGAGGCTGTGACAGAGCAGCTAAAGCAGAGCAGAGGAAACTAATGGGAAGGTGTCCTACAACCTGGTGGATCTTGGGTTGAGGCATATAAAAAGGCAAGGGGAAAACTGAAATCAGAAGAGATTAAGATGTTTTGGGGGATCCTTAAGAGGGACTAGCAGGTGTTGAACTTAATATGCTTGTACATCATGGTCTTCCAGTTGCCACAGAGAGGAGGTGCCAAGGGACCCGCACAAGTTGCAAAGTAGCCCATGTCCTTAGTACATGAGCACTTCTACCTAATATGAAATGTACAGGCTAAATCTAAAAAAGTTGTATGAGCACCTATATTTTCTCAATTGAATTTAGCAACACGTTCTGTCCAAAGACATTGAAAATCATATTTTAATAGCAGTCACCACCCATGTTCTATCAGCCCATTTCTGAAACATATTGAAGTTTGTTACAGAAATATGAGGTACTGTGAGTAAGGTAATACACACTCTGCACATAAATGGGCAGTCCTAGAACACACAGTAACCATAGTCTGTGACCAGAGTTAGTTTAGAATTAAGCAGTTTTCGACAGGATTGCATTCACAACAGTAGGAAGGAAATAGTCTTAATCTCATAAGTAGAACAGGCATCATTCATTCCCTTCTTGCCATAATGGTATGTCAACACTTCCAGATCTTGCTCCAAAATCCTGTGTTCTGAGCAGCAGAATTTGCAGTAACATGACTGGTAGAACTTAAGTAAATTAGGATTCATAACTGATGGATATAGGGCTATACATTCCATCATTCTTAATATACTAAAATCATCTTGATTTTTAACAATATCGAATGTCAGGCTTTAGCACAACTCCTACTTTTTGGGGGTTTTTTTTGGCAAGCAGAGAGATGGTGCTGTAGTTGCACTACCAGAGTGGCATTCAAGAGATGGAGAGTTAGTCATGTTTCCTGTGTGACTTCGTATAAATTGCTTCATCTCTGTTTCTCAACTCCTTATCCATGAAACAGAATTAGTGCCTTGTGCCATGGGAGTGTGTATTAAAACACATGTATTAATGAGCAGATACAGACACAAATGATATAAAATTAGAAATATGTCAGTATTAATTGAAACTAACAGTGAAAGCTCTCTGTATTCATACCTGTAATTTCTTCCTAACTCAAACACAAACTACTCTTTCTGCAGACCTATGCCAACACCTCACTACTAAATTTTCTACTTAATTCCTTAAAAAAATACAGTGTTTATCTAGGTAATATTCTATTAGAATAATTTTTTTATTATTTCTTTCAACATGTTATGGTTAAAATACACAAAAAAAAATAAAAGTAGGAGATTATCAAACCCTATTTACATGAGAAATGAAATATCATACAATACCAAAATCCCACAAAAATTTGTCTCTTTCAAAAAAAATTTTCCATGTGAAATTCAGATAGGTTAGAACAGAAATTGTAGGTAATAAAATAGCTAGAAAAAATGCAAATAGATTATAGCAATGCCTACTTTAGGACCTTTGATTAAAAAATGCTCTGGTTATGTCTTCGATATATTGGAGCAACTGCTTTCATAGACATTAAGGAAATGGAGAGGCAAAGAGTGAGGGATGATGTAAGATTGCACAATTGCTCCACGTGGAGTGAATCTGCTCTAGCACTGTGGAACTGTTTGAGGAAGCTGGGAAAAGGAGAAGGGTGTGGCTAGTGAAACCATGTCTCTCAGAGCCATAACCACATGTTTAAAATAGCATTGAAAAAAATACACTGTGGGCCATCTTTGTTGGTTTTTAGTGCAGTAAGCTTTCTACATTACTCCTTTAAAACAAATGTACATACAGAAGGAAAAATAGGAGCCATCGGCAGCATAAAGCATGTCCTTAATTTCCACACTCCTCTCAATTCTAGGCAAGAAGGAGTTTCTAAAGCCAAGACCCAGTGTAGTCATTGTCTAACTGAAATATCCTCTCTAGTGATGCACAGTGATAGAAAATACTTATTATTGATTCAATAAAAAATGAAATCACAGAAAAGGCAGTAAAAGACTCATTTTCATGCATAATAAAAAGAAATGTGTATGTATCATGAGTATAGAAGTGTCATAGTCAGGAGGAACATAGCAGTCTGGTAAAATGAGTTTCCACTTCATCTTTATTGAAGAAAAATATTTCATTTAGGCAGGGTAAGAGATTTTTCAGTGCTAAAGAAATAACAAAGAAAGCCATGCAACTAAGAGCAGTAATGTTGCTAGGGGTCTCTGTCTAACCAGTAACTTAAAGGAAGGGAGAGCAGACACGGAACTATCACAATCACAGCTACTGTTTGAATTTGACAAAATGCTTCAGGGAATAGTAAAATGACAAAAGAAAACCCAGAGAGATCCTCGAAGTGATTAGCCTCAAAACAGATCAAAGCCCTTATGTCACTTCATGCTAGCCCCTATTTCAAAATGGTTCAGAAACGCTTTCCAGAGGGCAGCAGTCCCACACGTAACAGGCCAAGTCAGTTCTGAGGAGCCACACAAGAAACTTCTTTCTACTTGCATAACTGCTACCTTTTTCTTGTTTTGATTTAAACTGAGGATGATACCAAGGCAAGAACCCTGACTTGACACTGGGATCTGAGGTGTTCACTGTATGGAGTCACAGTATCACAGTATCACAGTATCATAAGGTTGGAAAGGACCTCCGAGATCATCGAGTCCAACCTATAACCCAACACTAACACTAATACTAACACCATCATCTAAACCATGGCAATCAGTGCCTCATCTAATCTCCCCTTAAACACCTCCAGGGTCAGTGCATCTCTTTGATCAGTTACTAAGATAAATTAAGTGCTGAATAAAACAGTACAAGACAGCGTTGGACACCCAAAAAATATTTTCCTGCTGTGTCTCAATGCTGTAGGTCTTTCTGTATTGGATATGGTATTTACACCCTTAAAATTGCTAGGAGAGGACCTGTCTGAAACCTCTTGCTGAGATCTCTAAGACTATCAATGATTTAAATTCTCAACTGAATTCATCAGCCTTATTGCAGATATTTTAGATATCTCATCTGAATGCTGGCTTAGGGCAATATGAACAGGCCATTTCATTTAAAAACTGCTCTTTTGTCAAGGTCTGTAAAGCAAAATTTACAGAATAACAGAATCAGTCACAGAATGGTTGAGGTTGGAAGGGACCTCTGCTCAAGCATGGCCACCTAGAGCCAGTTGCCCATGCAGCTTTTGAATATCTCCAAGGATGGAGACTCCACACCCTCTCTGGGCAACCTGTGCTTGGTGGTTGACATTGATGAGATCCAAGCTAAACATTCCCAGCTCTCTTAGCTTTTCCTCGTAAGAGAGATGCTCCAGTCCCTTCCTTAAATTCATGGTCCTTTACTGGACTCTTTCCAGTAGAGATTTTACAATAAACCTCCTGATAATTGGCCAAGCTGAGGAAGGAAGGTATTTATTTCTGGTTTTCCAAGAAAGAAGCATTGATCAACACCAGCCTTATCCAAGAAATTGTCATAACTTTGTTCTTACAATGTATGGGGCTCTCTGAATCTCCTGGCTTCCAGCTTGCACACTCTCGGATCTTTTATAGGGGGAAAATGAGCTAATTTCAGAGCTGAATGGAATTAATTGTGATCAAATAAGCTTTTCTGAACTTTCCAATAATTTGGCAAACTTAACTTGGCTAATTGACCTTGCCTTAATCTGAGGAACTGGCAACTCGTGCAGCAGCGGGGAAAGGCCCCAGTCCTGCTGTCCCGTGCAGGGGTGGCTCATGCTGTGTGCCTGCTGTGCTGTGCTGGGCACCTGCACGGAGAGGCACCTTCCCATCCTGCTCTTCCCACCTGTGGCAAAAACACCTGCATCTCTGTGACTTGCTGCCCAGGGTTTGCAGGCACCATAAGGGTGCAGCCATTTGAGATCTGCCCTGTTGTCATATATCCGCTCCCTTTCACCCTCAGGAAAAAGGTAGAAGGTTAGTGCCAACCTCTTCCTCTGACTGTCCTGGGTCACATCTCTACAACACCATGAGGAATAGTCCAGTACGCTCAGGGTAGGTGGGAGTTGAGCGAGGGGGCAGGACCCGGTCTGGGCCGTTACTACTTTTGATCCCCAGAGCAGTTCTGCTGCATTTATAAATTGTTGGGTGAAAGCTATTAAGCACAAGTTTCAACTGAAGACTGTAATCTCCTTCCCATGAGGTTTATAATGACAAGTTAAAAATGTGTATAGGTATGGATAAATGTGTATGGATCCTGCATCAGTGCGGGGCAGTTTCAGGTCCAGTTCTTTTCCACCTATAATACGTAGCCAAGAACTTCCTTTCTCTGCTGCAAATCAGTTCTTAGGTTGAAATTTCCCAGCCACAGCTTCCCTGTTGCACAGCCATGCATAGGCCAGTTGAAGCTGAATAAAATAATTTCCAGCACTAGTGCTCCTAGTTACTTCTGACTTGTCTCACATGGGTGGCACAGCAGGATGGCATCGTGCCCTCAGGCTCATGGAGCAACCCTAGCCCACCAACACCACCTCAGTGACTGGTCATGTTGCTTCAGCCTACATTGTCCTTCTTCTACAGAGAATCACCTTAAAGAGATCATTTCACAATTTGAAGGGCAGGAGGGAAATATTTTCTTACTACTTTGTAATCTTTTCATGTCACCTTGTAAGTTTTTATGCTTATTGGTGTGTTACTACAGAAAACTTAGCTCTTGCCAGGGAGCTCACAACCACTTCTAGCCTGGTAATCAGATAAGAATATTGCAGGAGGAAGAGCCTGTCAGATGCTCCAGACTACTTCAAAGATTGATTGCAATTTTTTTTTTGTTTGGATTGAGCTGACTTTAGATTAAAGAGAAGTGCTGTTAATAAACAGTAAATGAGTTTATGCTGAATGTTGCTGCCATTTACTTCATTTAACTGTGCTCACAGTGGGTATTAAAGATCTTATGGGAATCATTACATTCTCTCACTGCGAAAGGATTTCTTCTTGTTTATCTTATATACTCTCACTGTCAGTTCAGGCATTCAGCTCTTAAAAGTCCCGTCACTTTCTTGGCCCGACACTGCCAATTCTCAACCACAGTTGCCACCCTATTACCCAAAATGTGCACAAAGGCTGCCATTCAGATCCCCAGACTGCTGCCTTTTTATTAATAAACTGTATGATTATAGTACTACTACAATACTATTGCAGTAGTCCCAGAGTGCACCATGATAGCAACAGTTCTGATATGCAAATAGAAATAAATCTAATATTGCAGCCTAAAGTGGTTACAGCATTTCCCTATGATCCTCTGGTTAGGACCCAAATCCTGTGGCAATGCTGTCTTGGGCCTGTCTTCAAACATTCGTGTACTTCAGTTTCACCATTTGTGAAACAGAGGTAATGACACCTTTGTAGACCTTCTTTATAATGTTTATGAAAAGCTTTGAAATAGTGGGTTTAAAAGATGCTAGCAAAACCCAAAGTAGAGTTAGGAACTTTGTTTGTTTAATAGTGTCTTACTAGAATCTATGTGATCAGCAGGTCCAACTCTAAATGGCCTGGTGACAGGGGAAGAAAAGACCCAGACTGTAAGCGTGGTAAAAGATTAAAAACAAAAGATGTCTAAAACAGCCATGCCACCTGGCATTTACTGGCCTTTTGTTTACTGTCCCAGAGATCTGCTAGATTCGTGCCCAGGGTAACTGGACTCAGGAAAACCCGCGACCATGCTGCCCATAATCCAACTTTGGCAGCTGTGAACCAGCTGTGGTCTGCAAGCCAGGTAATCATGCTGAGATACCTTGTGTTAGCATGGGTTAGGGTTTTCAGGTCAGAATTTGGCCATATTCAGTTAGCTCAAAGCACTCTTGGATTGTCTACACCAGCACAAATACATCTGGCCATGTTCAGCATATTCCCCATCTCCAGACAGGGATGGTTATTGTTAAACCTCTTGCTGTAATAATTTTGCATCTCACAAATACCACATCCCTTTTTATCTCTGTTCACAAAGTTACTTCCCCACAGTCCTTGTTCTTCAGGAAAGGGAATCACAGGTCGCTGCATCAGAAGGGATTCTCAACAGAGCAGACAAAAATGCATTTTGCCTCCCTGTGGATGAGAGGTCAGACTCTTTCTGTCATTGAAGGGGAGGGCAAAAGGCAGAGGTAAGACAAAGACCGAGGGGACAGCCCTCATTACTCATCCTGCCGTTGAAAGAGGCCCTAAGCGGAGCAACTCCTGCCCTCCTGCTCATCCCTGCTGGACCATGATGACAAGCCAAGGAGCAGGACCTCCAGCAGGCCGAGCAAGCTGCAGGGCCTTTTTGCTGCCACCAGACATCTGCCACCCTTGACAATGCTCTGCTTCGCCTCTGCCGGCAGCTGGCCCTGCCTGAGGCCTACCTCTACCAAGAGCACCTTCTGCCTCCAGTGTCCCCCCAGCTCCCATCAGAGTGGGCCCTGGAGCCACGGCGTGGCTGTGGGAGGGCAGGAACTGCTGTTGTCCTTGTGGGCCAACCCTTTGTCTGTGACAGGACGTAATGCCAACTCCATCTGAGAAGAGCTTTAGAAAATCTGTGCAAGCAATTAGGGGTTGAACCGCCTTCCAAGGCAACTTCCTCTCTAACCCTTAATAGTATTTAGAGGTTGGCCACAAAGCAAGTAGCTTTACATTCTCAGACTTGCAGACACCATTATGATGGACGCCCCAACAGGAGCCAATTCAAAACAGATACACGGCGCTCTGTTTGGTAATGTGGATGCACTGGTTCGTGTGAGGTCCTAGAGCTGCAACTCCATAATGGATTGACGTGGCTTTACCTTTAATCTTTAAGAGATTAAAAAAGGATTTTTTTTAAATCTAAAGCCAAAATTAACTTGATGTTGACAAGACTTCAGATTGCCCTGAAACCAAAACCAGACAATCAATGAGCATTTAAAAAAAAGAAACTTGTTATGAAAAGTTATTTATTTTTAGGGGGTTTAAAAATATTATTATTGACATGTCATGCAGCAGTATAGCAATGCTGTTTCACAGGACATGCAAACAGCTCTACGAGCTGATTCTCATATTTTATTTTATATATGGACAGCTGCATCTTAGTCAAGGCAAAAGCTCATATTTTATAGATTGGGAGGTCTTCTGTTTGTACTGTGACACATTTTTACAGAATATTTCAACAGAATTTCCATTCCACAGGAAATTTTAGACTGTTTTCATCCGGAAAGAGAGCAATTTGCAAAATGACAATATTTTCCATGACATGGAAATCCCGGCTTTTAACTCATTCCTGTCCCAAAGCAAGGAACTGTGTGGGTGACTCCTTCCATCTCAGTCCCTGCTCTGATGCTGATCCTGTCACTTCCTTCATTACTTACTGTTGCTTTTCAGCTCAGGATTCATGTCTCCAAGGTTAGGAGGTATGACTCTGGGTACAGGGCTAGGAAGAAGACTTCCTGAAATGAGATGTCTCTCTTCAGAACAGAATCATAGTTTAAAACCAAAGTCGCAGCCCAGATTAAATATATGTTGTGTATGACCAAGCCCTGAATTTTTCAGGTCGTAAGAGTGATTATGACCTGGTCTTGAAGGGAGCTGGGTCCTGAGTTGTGCAACTATTTTGCAGATCCTTTTATTTGCATGAAGAGCTTCATCTGTAATCATACATTCACCATATGCAAAGTCCTGTTTGCAATTCACATAAATTATTAATTCACAGCTTAAGCTGCACATTTCCCGTGTTACTCACACTTCTTAGAGGCTTCTCATTATTGCAGCATATGGAAGTTCTCATTGCCTGTGGTCCTGTGCAGTGATTGTGGGAATCAAAAGGTATGTTAAAAGACATAAGTTAGGACCAAACTCAACATACAAATTTCCCGAGCACAAACCTCAAGCAAGCGGTAGAGTTACTGTAAATTTATATTACTGCAAGCTTTTTCACTGTTCAAAAACAACTTGTCCAATACCAACTGGACATCAGGAGTTTGAGGACTGTTTGTAGGGATTAATGACTGGCTGGAAGGAGCTGATGGCTTAAAAGCAGTTGAGGGCCATTAATCATGGACAGTCATTAATTCTCAGGCAACACCCAGTGTCAGAGTTGTTACTCTTATGAATTGTTGTTTAAAATCTTGTGTATGGATGTTTTTAGGGTTAGGTAGTTATGTCAGTATGTATGGGGCATTTCTAGAAAATTAGCACTTTGCCTGTTAGGCAGATTGCTTATCTCAGCTCTCCCCAGGGCTCTCATTTGCTAACATAATTTATTCTGCACGGTGGATTGTGGTTTATGTTCTTACACACTCCCAGTACAGGACATTTAAATCACATCTATTGATTTCTCAAAAGCTTCCCCGTCTTTTTGTGTGTTATCCCCCATACTTTTTAAGACCGCATATTGCAGAAGACAAATTCTATGTTGATACATCTTTGTAAAGAACAAAGTAAAGAATTTTAGGTAAATCACAATGAAAAGAAAAACCTCCTAGGATGTTGCAGGTTATGTGAGTATCCCCGAAAAGGACAAAGGAAGGTAGAGCCAACTGTTGACAACAGCCATACCTGCAGAGGGTTATTAAGTCAACTGCAAACTTGCAGACACATGCCTGATGAACATGCTGTAAACTTCTCCGAGATGAGATGGGACGAGTGAAAACGTACAAGTTCAAAGAACTACGGGGAGCTCACGAAAATGATGCTGGCATATGAATTAGTTTTCCTATCACGCCTCCAAATAAAAACTTGCCAATGATAACCTATAACTATTTTTAAGGGCTGTATGAAATGAATATGTAGTTTCAATTCCATTCGCAGTAAAGGCCTCTTTGGATCACATAAGCCATCATCAGAGAAGATGTTAATATCACTTCCTTGTTAGGGATGCCAGGACCTAATGGTCTATGGAAAGTGAAGCTTCCTTTTCCTTTTAGAGGTGTTTTCTCCAGGTTGAGCTGGAAAGATATTGATAGTGAAACACAAAACATATTTCTGTCCTAAGTATGTCTCCCCGGTGTCTCAGCGTGCCTAGTAAACACCTTTAACAAGTGCAATATCCATTTTTAATGGTCATTTTAAGGAAAGAAAAATCTATTGTTTTTTTTGAAAATGACTACTAAAGCCAGCACGCAGACATATAAAAGAGAGAGCACATGTGCAGCTGCAGATGTAATCCAGGCAGCCAAGACTAGTGTGAGCATATTCTTCTAGACCTCAAAGCCTGCCAGAGGACATCCATCCCCTTCTCCCTTACAAAACCCCCTTTGCCATCTTGTGGATCTGTTTATTTTCCCTGCAGATCCCTAGGTTCTGATGTGTTTTCCTGAAATAAGAAAACAAACGCCACATTATTGGTGGCAGGACTTCGAAGTCCAATTGAGATCAAGGTTCTGTATGAATATACCACTCTCCAATACGGCCTTATAAGTAATCTTGCTTCACATTGTCCTGCCTATGAGGGCAGAGTATTTTAGGAACATTAAATTGCTCTGCAGGGAGAACTTTTATCTTATGTATACGGAAAACAGAAGAGTCAGGGAAAGAAGTTAGGAAAGAGTTTAATCCTCTGATAAAGATGGGTACTTAAGTCACCTGTATAAAACAGAGACAACCACACAAATTTGACAGTTTGGTATTTCCATGACAGGGAAAATGCCTCATCTGCAGAAGCAGCAGTGTATTTTATACACATCTGTTGGACTGCATAACAGTTCAGATTCTTGATCTTGCAATGAACTCTTCCTAAGCAGGTCCCTGTGCGTAGGTGCTTGTTTTTTGATAATGTAGCCTCTAAGTCTCTCTTCAGAACAGTTTTAAGGTTTCCATGAACTTTGCTCAAAAATGTGCCAAAAGACTTCCAAGTAACAAACATGCTTTTGCAATTTAGTGAAACTTTCCCCTTGTGTTCTACAGGAGCAACCTCCCCATTACTCACCAGAGAGACACATGAGCCAAGGAGGAAGGAAAGGGAATCAGCTAGTAAAAACAGGCAATTCCCTTCTTCGGTGCCTACACTTCGTCATTAAGTACAAAATAGAAGTAAAATCCAAACTTTTTTTTTCTACATGGGTCATTGCCTCAGTGAGGATTGAATAGATGAGGACTATTTGTATCTTGGTTTTGATCAGAACTCCTTGTAACCAGCTGCTTTTTCAAAATGGTATTGCTGCCCTTCATATTCCAGCAGGGGTTATTGTGCATTAGAGGTACTCTGCATCCTTCCAAAGGAATGCAGTCTCCCAAGTATATCTTTTTACATTTCTTTAAGTAAATAATGAACTATATTACCCAACAAGCAAGGAGGTTGGGGTATTGTTGCCAGATACTAATTTTACTTGGAAAAAATTGAGTCAAGGCCAAGGCACAAAGTTCAAATCTAAATCAAATTCACTTCCCTCTAAAGTTAGTGTGTTGCAGACTGATGTTTCCAAATGAGTCTTCTTAAAATTGGACTTTTACAAACTTGCAGTGTTGAGCTTGCTTGTGTTCTAGGCTTGGTTCAATGGTGAATTGTAAAATTAGCCTGTGCATGTTATGTCACATGGAAAGACAAGACAGGAGATCATAATGTCCCTTCTAGCCTTAAGAATATGCCAACTGAGTACCTATCGAACTTTCAAAGGAAAATATCAGTTGATACATGATGAAATGGTAACTCTTGTTCATTTCACACCACAATGTCAAGTCCCAAGAGTGATATTCAAACCTTCCTTCCTGCAAGACTGTACTGCACTTAGCAACGCAGTGTGTAGTATGAGTTGTACACTTGTAACTCACGAAACCCCCTGCAATTTTTCAGGAGTAGTCAATGGCAGGTAGTAACATTTAGCTACAGAAGAAGGTGGAGAAGAACTCGCAGTTGTGGGTCAGGTTATTATAAATCAGCTGAGCCCCAGGAAATACCTGGCTGCACACTTTTAATTTGACCAAACACAGGGTAGTAAGGCTTCATTTAGGCATCTTTCCCTGCAGGCAAAGCTATGTCAAATTGCCTTACATTTTCCATGGGATAAAAGCATTCACACTGGATTTACCATGCCTCGGCTGACAGATGGTAACTTATTAAATATCAGTATGCTGATGAAGATTCTGAGACCATAAGATTTCTGAGGCTTTGAAAAGAAATAATTTCTAAAGCATGCTGCACAACTTCCACCTACACTGCTAGCTATACATTTGCAAGTGTTTTGTGGGTATAAGGTGCCATATTTGCAAAACCAAGCAGACGTGGCACTTCATCCCCTTTCTCTCCATCCTCCTGCTCTCACGAATAATCATCCTATTGAAGCAAGCAGGCTGTTTGGCACAGTTGTAAGTGTGGTTACATAACAAAGCCAAAAAAAGCATCTCCCACAAATCCAAACCACAGATTAAGTCCAGTTTTAGAAGATAATATGTACAGTAGTGACAATGAAAATTATGCCAGAAGAAGGAAGAACTCACTGAATCCATTCCTCACAAAAATTATGTTTAAAGGCTCATATGTAAATATTCCAAAATACAATAAAAATCGAGTTTAATAGTCAGGATGGCATTTTCCATTCATATCTTTTTCCCACACCTACAAGCCCACGCTGGTGGTAAGCAAACTAGTTTGTACTGGGCATTCTTTTGCTAATGTAAGAGCTGCCTCTGGAAGCATTGCTAATGGCATTCTGTGTTTATATTCACAAAAAGATGACGGAAGAAGGAAAAGGAAGAAAGGATGTAGGCTTCAGAACTAGTGTGTCTTGAACTTCTTCTGGAAGAGTTGACTCCTTTCTGAGGCACACATATTTTAGGGGCAGCTACACGTTCCTCTGCTTGTGGGTATTGAGTAACAAGAGTTTGGAGATTTTTGGTAGGTGAAACATTTTTTTTCTCAGTTTATTTGGGAAATGCTTCTTATTACTACCATTTCCAGCAGTTTGAAATGAGCCATAAAAGAACTGGTTGATTGTGAGATAAGCCACCTACACAGGGCTCTCGAAGTATGTATCCTCCATTGGAACTTGACAATCAGCTATAGGTTCTTCACTGTTTATATTTGTTTTGTAACTTTGCATTTTCATTAACGAGGACAAGAATTAAAAGGAAAAGCTATGTGCTTTGCTAATGGGAACTAGAACAAGAACAACATGGTTTTGGCTAAACTTGAGCAGAGCAGTGGTTGAGAATACCATCAGTGAAAAGAACAAGGACCTTCAGACACTGTAAATTGTGATACTCACAGGCTTAACAAAGTGTCACACGTGTCTTGAGGTTCTGGCTCTAGTATGTCTATTTTTTTAGTTCAAATGGTTGATGTAGGAAAAAATGCATAGCTACCATTTTATTAAATACTTGATAGAACTGGAATTGATTAGGAATGATGAGAAACAGAATTGAGCTTCAGACACTCCAGGAATAGTCACAGCTCTCATTTAAAAACAAAAAAAATCAAACAACAAATCAAAGAAAGCAACCCAATTCCCCAACACTAAAGCTAAGTTGAAGCATATGAAGCACAAGAACTAATCCCTTATTATTACACTAAAAGTTGTCTTAGATATGATGGTAGGTTGAGTGTTGAGTAAGGAGTAGTCAGCCTTGCCCAGGACACAATTTCTGATGTTTCTGGAATCTACATAACTCTTTGTCTGTGAGAACAATTCACAGAACAAACAAATAGAAAATAGAGGGTGGCTGCATAGCCATTTTAGAGCAGTGACTTCCATGGGACAGGAGACTAAAAGGAAAGTTATACCTATAAGGTTTTCACTGAAAATGGTCAAACAGAGAAAGCACACTGGCTGAACAAGGTACAAGCCCTACAGATTCTATGCACAGGATTGAACACTTAGGAATGGCTGATGGAGTGAAACCAACACACTGTTTTTCTGGTTTGATCAGGACATTATCAAGCCTAAGTTCCTCCTTTCACCACTGCCTTCTCAGTGCTTTGGAGCTTTCTCACAAAACAGGTCTGCTTCTGAAAAAAACCTCCTCTCTGGAAAGTTCACTCACCTTAGAAGAACAGAAATGCTCATTCGCTAATGCCTTAAACAGCAGCCATCATGGTTCAGAGGTGGCTTGAGATCAATGAATCAGACCGACAGAAATCACTCTTTAAAAAGCATAGCACAACTACAGACTAGTTAGTTCACTATGTAAAGCAGCTCATCAAGCCAGGCAGTTTAATTAAGATGTTAGACTGAAGCCCTGGAATCTGTGAAGAATCATCAAGGTACAGGACTGCTAAGATTAAGTAAACCCACACAAGAAAAAATGCTCCATATTTCAACTCATATCATTATCTGTTTCATCATTTCTGGATGATCCCATCCCGTATCCATATGGCAAAGCTCAAGAAAAGTGGTAAAAAATTAGAGCCATAAACTATGAAACAGTTCTGTGGCTTTCTGTATTGGTAATAATGCAGAAGAAGTTTGCCTACCAAAGACAGAAATAGCCAGTGCCTCAGCTGGAGAGATTCACCTATCAAGCTCCTTGAAAAATAAGTAGTTTCTCCACTCCTCAGGAAGGAAACACTGTCCCCTGGAGACCTCTGCAATTGCCATCTAATTTCTGGAGAAAACTAATAAAAATGCAGTAACCAGAAAGTGCCAACAGCAGCTTTCTGGAAGCCTTGCAGTTAGGGCTCATATCAGGACACAGAATAGAAATTGCCTTTAATGTCATTCAGGCCACCACTAACCTAGAAAAAAGCCTGATACCCCCACATAGAGCCATGGGCAGGGGTGCAATAAGCCACAAAATGCTGGATACAGAAAGAGATGACCTTGCACCGTGGGACTGGTGATGTCTTGATTCTATCTTCTGTCCAGGGCTTCACCTGCAGAGTCACATGTTACCCTCTTTCTTTAAGAGCTACACAAGACAGCTGGTGGATACTCCAAGGTGGCAGAGGCATGGCTGATAACACTGCAAGGACACTTCATCTCAATAGATTATCACCAAAAAGACAGAACACATACAGGAATTCAGGTCTTTAGATAAAGCATAGCTGGCTGCCTCAGGCTGAACTTGGGCACGACTGAGTCAGTGTTGGTCAGAAAATACTTTGAACCGCCTCAAAATACTCCCCAAACCTTCAAAGCTGAGCTGTCACAGTCACACAGTGAAGCAGGGCATCGCCTGAAGGCCTGCTAGGTGGGGATGGCCAGAGGGCATCTCTTCCCTCATTTGCTCAGCTGGAAAACTTCCTTGCTCTTTAGTGAAGCTCAACTCATGCCTTGGTCAGATCCAGACTTAGGCAGCTCTGTTTCCTGCAGCTAAACAACTTTTAAGCATTAACAGACTTCCTCTCTCCTCTTCCTCATGGATTCAGACCACTGTGACAACATGCCCTTCTGGAAACTTTGGAAGCTGGTTTGAAAACTTGCTCCTAATTTCTAAAGCAGTCGACAGGCTAAAGCCTAGAAACTAGAATGAATTCTGATCAACAGGCCGCTGCAGGTCCTTTCTCCTCTGGGACAACACAATCACCACGGAGCAAAGCCTTCCACCATGGCCCTTTCCTCAAGTAAACCTCAACAAGTTTCCTGCCCTGCGAAAAACTCTACCCTAAGCACTGTTTAAAAAAATTAGTATAGGCAATGTACCTGAAACAGCATGAAATCTACAAAGCATTTATTTAATTTTTAGAGATAGCATTTGCATATCACAGTGATAGACAGTGATACTGATCCCATAAATAGGTAAGTTTGATATTAAGGAGAAATAAAATCATGAACATAAGTAGTCAGATAAAAGAGTAATGGTAACTAGAATAGAAGTTGAACGAAAAGGAAGGGGTATTTTTTACTCTTGTGAAAAGAAGGTAAGAACAGAAAGGCAGAAGCACAAGCTTATGAAGATGAATTTCTTTGCTGAGTGCCCTAAATGCTGTTTAGTTTTGAGGTGCATATAATGAAATTTAATGTTTCCTGGTTTTGGATAATACACTATCACTTTTAACATGAGCACTTCTAAGAATAATAGCACGAGAGTAACAAGCTCTGTTCCTGGATCAGAGTGAATGGGACATTTTTGTGCCATTGTGGTGATACAGAACAGCTGAAATGGACCTTGAATGTGTCTGCATGATGTAGCAACCTGGAATCTAAACTGGTTTCTCCCCTTTCCCTTCTATTTTCTTTTACATAGCCCCCCAGCAATTCCAAAGAGGTACTCCTTTTGCATACTGGGTACTAATTACCATTTGTGTGCTCCTCCAAACTAAGTACTGACATCATTGTGTGGAAAGTCTTTAACAAAATGTGGAGGAGGGAGGAATAATTTCTGAGTGACATTCCAAGCCCCTCCTTCTCCCTGGCTCCAACGAGTAATTACTCATCTGGAAAATGAAACAACACTGCTATTTTAGTGTGGCTTAGGACTTTGGGCCCGGTTTCATGTTTCAGATTAACGCTTTCTGTGCCTTTTGGAAATTTAGAACAGCAAACCCCCCACCTTTCAGAGGTGCATCCTGTAGATGCAAGGCGTTCTGGAGACAGGTATGACTTGCTGCCCCTTTCTTATTTTGCTCTGCCCCATTGAGACACACAGCTATTTTCCCTCCCACTTGAATGAACTTCTAACCTGCATCTACAAAGGCACATCTGTTCTTCCTGACCCCCTATCCTTGGTCTTTGGTTGCTCTGTGATGAACACTTCATCTATTTTGTTGCAACATACTAATATAGCAAAACAGACTAAATCAAACTGTTTAAAAAATGAAGTACCAACAGAAGCCACTTCAAAAATCTAGTCTTATGGTATCTTATGATCCTACCTAAGTCTAGTACTCATAGGACACGGCTGCCTAGGATCACAGAGCTTTTAAAAAAAGGAGCCAAAATGGTTTCTTCAGCATATTTAGTATTTCAATATGCAAGGTGCAAATGCTTCACTCCCTTATACTTATATTCCGGTGTGGTGGTCACTCCAAGAACACAGACACACCACGGCAACAGTGAGATGCCACGCGAGGGGAATTTGATGTAACCTATCAGTCGAAGCAAGGTACCACTTCACAGAAAGAAGATGATCTGAGGCCAAAGTCTGGAAACTGAGAACAATTTCCAGATTGTGAGAATAAAGTAAAGAATAAAAGCTTCTAAAAGCAACATAATCAAGGAATTATCAACAGCTAAGGAAAAAACGATTAGAACACTGACTTGTCTTTCCAATATAATAACAAATCAGAATGAAATAAACTATGAACTCTGTGAATATCTGTATCTTCATGTCATGCCTTTAAAGGATTACAAGAAAGAAATTTCTATCCTTTTAATAACATTCTATAACCTATCTGTTCCTTTATTTGTATATTCCAGAAATTAATGTTTAACATAGGAATTGCCAGATCCACATAGATATAATGTCTGTTTAGACCAGAACACTTCCATTTAAGTGTCCAGCAGTAAAGATTTTGGCAAAGAGCACAAGAAGACCAAAAAAGCCAGAAAAAAAGCCAGACATGCTATACTTTTCCACTCCAGCTCTCCACACATTCTCTTCTTCACCACTTAATAAAAGATGAAGGTCCTTTTCAAAAGTCCACATGCTCTTCAATGTACCAACAATAACAATCCATACTGCTATAAATTCTTTCAGCAAAAGTGAGACAGGTTATTAATAAAGCATGAGAAGAATGAATTCCCAAAGCTATGGGTAGGACATTCACCTATAAATCCCACATACACAGTTGCCAGCAGTAACAGTTCATAGCAACCAGACTGTGCAGCATCAGATCCCACCGTCTGCCCTCTGCTGAGAATATTATTGACCAGGTGATTGTCTCTGTTTGTGAAGTCTGGGAATGTTTTCAATAGTACAAAAGCAGACACACAGCACAGACACAACTCAGGTCTACCATATGTATAAAGCAAAACTTTGATTCTGTAGAGTTCAGAGCTCTTAAAAATTCTGGCAACATGCATTTCACTTCAGCTTTACTAAGGTAAGCATATATTTTATAGGGAAAGTACAAAAGTGAAATCTCACAACTTCAAATAACTCCTTCATACTTCAAGAATTCTAATAATTCAGAATAATCCATTGATCTCTAACAGGCTGCCAAAATATGACAACAGGGACTCCTACAAAGACTTGCATATTGTCATTCTTCCTCCTGGTGATAAGATACCCACAGGTAGGAATTGCCATCCTTAGCTTCTTAACAATGAACAGAAATCAGTGTCCAAAAACCAAATTATCACTCTTTTCCTTATGAAAAGCCATGACAACTTGCTCACTGCAATAACAGGACTAGTTTGCCATGCAAGAACATAAACACCTCCCCATACTTTTTGATGTCTTGCATCAACTCTTCAAATCCCCCAAACAACTCACCCCTATCTGATAGCAGTTGTAAGAGAAAGTGAAAAGATGTCCTTCCTCAGGTAAGCTTTAATTTTCCCTCCTGCAGGTTCCACAAGTGTCTCCCTGTTCTTTGAATGATGTAGGACACCATTGCCACCAAAGCGGTGCCATCACTTCTTCTGTCAACACTGAACTTGAAGTTTAGCATTTTTTTAAGTGAAAAGAACTCCAGAAATTTTATTATACTGTGTCTACCTCCAGAAAATGGTGGGACTTTGTACTTTATTGTATTTCCTGAAGTCTTCCAGGACCTACCATAAATTGCTGCTTCAGGAAGCTATTCCAAGAGCTATGAACTAGGTTTCCAGAGAATAATGCAATATAGTGGCAAAGTGACTGGTGCAGGGACATAAAATACAGGGACAACTGAGTGAAGATGGATTTTGTTCATTGTTGTTCCTTGGACTAATAGTATGAGTTCACATCTCTAGCCAAAGCCACTACAGTTATTTAGTTTCTTTTTCAACACAAAAAAGTTCATTTAGGGAGAGAATATATATATATCTTCTATCAAGCATGGAAATTTACTCCAGAAAAAAAATTACTTCCTTTCTTGAAGCCATTAGAGATTTCATGAGATTTTCCAATCCCATGCCCCAGCCTAGCAAGCTAATGCACAAATCCTTAGAACAAATAAAAAAAGAGGCATCAACTTACATAATTATTTAATAAAACAAATAAAAGTTGAGAATACTAAAGACAATTTCATAATAATTTAGTCAGCTGACTATAGCTTTTGACTCAACACCTTTTATTTAATATTTTCTCAGTTTTCCACATCGTGCCAGCAAAATGAGTTTTATTCAAGATCATCAAAATTGGAGATAATTTCTGTAGCAGCATGTGAAAAAGAAGGAAATAAATCCTTCAGTTTCTGAATGATGGGGCAACACTTTAAACACTTCCTGCTTGGGCCTCTATGCCCAAATTGTTTCTCTGGCATTTTGGCTGACATAGATGAAAGAAACAGTCTGAGGAATCCAAGCCTATAACCAAATATTACAGCCAGTAGAAGGTCTGGATCCCAAAAACTAGGCTTCATCCAAAACACATTTAGGGATTGGGGAAAAAGAAATCAATTCTTTTTCATACAGAGTTTTAAAACAAGATACAACAAAATATTTCAAATTTAATTTTGTTTGGGTTTTTTTGCTCACCTTAGCCTGCTATGGAATGGAACAAGGTTAGCAGAGTTATGGAGATGTTCTTTCCTTTATTATTTTCATGTTTATTGTTTCATTTACTCAACAAACTTCCCTCCAATTGGTAACTTAGGGAGAAACAAAGCATCATGACTGTGGTGCCCTTAAGAGTCACGAAGATATGGAACAGGGAATAAGCTGTTTGTACGTGGAGCTAGTTGGACATTATAAAATTTTGTGATACTCTTTCTCAAAAGGAGGAAAAAAATAGGAATTAAGAATATAAAAACAGCAGTTTGCCCTTTATTTTTAAATAAAAATTCATTTCATGTCAAGCCACATGGTGGAATTGCAACAGCATTCTAATATTTAGTTTTCACTAGCTTTTTATTTTTTCACCTGCTGTATTCACTCTCTCGACCAGAGCTTATCTGCATGGGCTTTTGGACAGAGTGGCTGAATATGTTTGAGGATGAGGACAGACTTTACCTTTTAAAGGTAAAGTGGTAGACGCTAGAACAGTGCTATCTACCAGAGCAAGGCTCATTTGCCCATGCAACTGACATATTTCCAATGTGTTGGGGTAATTCCCTGATTAATTTCTTAACAATTGCTTCTTCTCCTTTTCCTCCCATATTTGTGCCACTTTCTTTTGTCATCTGTATGTCCCTCCTCTTTTTGCTACCTTTTCTTTGTCTTCACTCTCTCTCTGGTCTCAGATGGGTATTCCTCACTCTTCATCAGGGCACATCCTTCAATACAAGGAACTTTATTGGTTCCAGCATTAGTTATTTGTGCTTAAAACACTTAGAGGGAAAAGAATATTTAACAGAGTTTCTCCTTCTGTGCTGATTGTGACATGCAAAATATTCCTCCCAAGAAACATAGCTCAAGGTCTCAGTTCTACCACTTTTCATATCCATCTCAATTCCTTGCTGCAGGAATTCTACCCCAAAAAAATTATTAATCCCTTGCTTGTGTCTTCTTATTTCTTTCCAAAAAAGGAAATAACCTATTTCAAGAGACCAAAGACTCCTCATTGCCTAGGAGTCATGACAAATTCAGCCCTGGGGAGGAGCAGTGGCTCCACGTCAGCCAAAGTATACACTGAAATGCTGTTCTGGTGCTTCTGGTTTCCAAAGAAGTGTCATGTGGCAAAGATGTCACTTGGTACTTGATAGTTTAATCAAACCCTCAGGGGTAGCAGACATTAATTATCTTGTAGTCCAAAAACATTATTCCCTTCCTAAAGTGACATCATTTCAGTATGACAAATGCATCTCCTCTCACTTTTCTGCCTGGAAAGCTAACATCAAATAATTCACCAATTTTTTCTTTAATACCATTGTTGCTTGGGAAAACACTGCACAAACAAAGAACATTGCCATGAGCAGGGATGCAAAAGCCAGGCCTCTGAAATAGATTGAAGCCTCTCCCACTGTGCCATATTTTCCTTAGTGGTTGCTAAGCAGTGGGTTATGCTCAGTTCTCACTTATCTGTTGGAAACTAACTTTGACATTGCAATCCTTTTACCCGCTTACAGATGTTTATGTCTCTGTGAGGTGATGTTTCAGATGCCGAGTGCTTGACATTCTCCTTGAGTTTCCATTTAAAAGTGCTCTGCTGAGGCGTAATAAACATTTTGATTACAGTCAGAACTAAGGTTTTGTGTTCACCTTTAACAAATGGTTTTGTTTACTGCCTGGCCAGATGATAATTTTGTCTGGCTACACCCAAGAGACATCAGCATTTCTAAAGCATCTCTAGCTATCCAGGAAAAAAGCCAGACTCTTGCAGTCACCTTCTTCTTGCAGAAGCATTGAAATCTGGTATTTGATTTAAGTTTTGGGGTTTATGACTTGGAGAAGGCACTCACAGACAGCTTTGGCATGAAGCATGCTGGGGTCAGCAGGGCTCCCACACAGGGTAGTGCTGGAAAACTAAAACAGCCCTCAGGGCTCTTCATAGAATCATAGAATTACCTGAGTTGGAAGGGACCCACAAGGATCATCAAGTCCAAATCCTGTCCCTATCCAGGACACTCCCAACACTCACCCCATGTAACTGAGGGCAGTGCCCAAATGCTTCTGGAATGCTGGCAGACTGGGTGCTGGGACTGCTTCCCTGGGGAACTCTTCCAGTGCTCCACCACCCGCTGGGGGAAGAACCTCTTCCTGACATCCAATCTAACCCTGCCCTGGCACATCTTCCTGCCATTCCCTCGGATCCTGTCACAGGTCACCAGAGAGCAGAGCTCAGCCCCTGTTTCCCCTCCCTCCCTTGGGAGAAGGCAGCAAACAGCTCTGAGATCCCCTCTCAGTCTCCTCTTCTCCAGCTGAACAGACCAAAGGACTTCAGCCGCTCCTCACACGCCTTCCCCTGCAGAGCCTTCCCCAGTCTTGTGGCCTCCTCTGGACACTCTGCAGTACTTTGATGTCTTTTTTATGCTGTGGTGCCCCAAAATGCCCCCAGGGCTCAAGATGGGGTCGCCCCAGTGCAGAGCAGAGTGGGACAATCCTCTCCCTCTCCCAGGTGGCAATGCCGTGCTTGGTGCCCCCCAGGACACGGTTGCCCTCTTGGCTGCCAGGGCTCACTGTTGGCTCATAGTCAACTTGCCATCGACCAGAACCCCTTGATCCCTCTCCACAGGGCTGCTCTCCAGCCTCTCACACCCCAGTCTGTCCATGTGTCCAGGGTTGCTGTGTCCCAGGTGTAGAACCCAACTCCTTGCCCTTGTTAAATTTCATGCTGTGGGTGACTGTCCAGCTCTCCGATCTACTGTGCCCAGGGCCCAGGAACCAATTTCAGTCCCTCCCATGCTGTCAGCCCCTATCCCACCAGTGCCAGAGCAGGGCTGGTCTCCAGCTCCCCACAGCCCTGCCCAGTCACGGGCCCTGTGCTGTGGCAGCTGCTCCCCAGGGCGGTGGCCGATGCCCCCGTGCCCCCCAGGTGCCTGTTCCTGGCTGGGGTGGGAGGACAGACCCTGTCTGCCAGGCCCAGCAGCAATAAGCAATACCACAAGCAGCAGCACCCAAAAGAGAGGCTCTGGCCAGCAGCCCGTCAGGCAACAAAAACATCCTGGCACCATTTTAGCTGAGGAAAACAGAAAGAGCTCTTGAAGCTGCTGTAAAGTGGTGACAGCTTTCATTTATTCCTGTGAATGTCCGTGCATGCAGCAATTGCTATGCAAGTGATACATTTCATTGCAGACAGCTCAGTTTTTGCTTCTAGCTGGAAATCTGTTGGATGGTGAGGGTGATTTCAGAGTGGCTGGTGAACTATGGTTTGTGGGAACAGTGGTTTTGGTGCATCATGCCTGGGTCAGCAGCCCTGCACAAGATTGGCAGGTGTTACCCCAACAGAGACCCTGCAGTAAAGAGTCAAACTGAGAATTACACCTCCTGGGATGACCGGGCCCTTCAGATATAGTGAGATTGTGAGAGAACACCTGAGTCCCAAGAGCAAGGCAAAGCTGCCACACACACTCCTCTGGAAAGCTGGGTTCTCAGCAAGCGCACAGGTGTTTAAAGCAGGTGCAAGAGAGAGCTTAGATGGTATTTACAGATGGCTGTGTGTAGAGCAGGCAGGCAAGATAGGCACAGCACCCACTCCCAAGGAGTACTGCAGCTCCTGGCAGGGATGCACAGAGTCCGCACGGTTCCTCAGCGGGATGCCTGGGAAGAAGAAATGAAGCGTGAGACAGAGGAAGCAGGAGACACAACAGTGTCTCTTAGTCATAAAGCTAGCAAGCGGGGAATGAAAGCAGGGTAGAAATGACAGATTTTTGTCCTGATCCACAAACACAAGGATTTTCCCCCTTTCACATGGAAGTGAGAGCTTGGCCGTGTGTGGCCAGATATGGGCACAGAGTTTCATAACCCTCAGATTCACCCCCTCGTACCAGTATGTTTTGTACCACAGACCTGAGTTGCTCTCCAGCATGCTGGCTTTTCTCCACACAGCTGGCAGATAATGTAATAGCATGGGTACCACCTACTTTCACACTGTATTTTGTCCCCTGCCCCACCTTTGAGAGTGATGCTACAGAGTCATGGAGAGAAGAAAGGGCAAATACCACAAATCAGAGCCTTCTCCAGCAATTTTGCTTGCATGTCAGTTCAAAATGGTCAGGAGAGGTTTTCCTCTCCTGCATGGTGCCATTTTCTCTTATCCATATCTGAAAGTTTGTCTCAAGTTACAATCCTATCATCTCACAACCTGCAGTTTTACCTCACTTGTGCCTTATTGTTCAATATTGTAAACACAATCTGTTTCACTTGACCTGCATCCATGACTTCATTTAGCTCTACTGGACTTACAACTCAAGCCCGTGCCATCTGTGGCATGAACAGGATACTTCCACGTGCTACACTAATAGTCCTCTGTCTAGGAAGGCACTACCCTGACTCACACAGGGTTTACCTACAAGGTACCTTGCAGACAGATGTTTCAGTACTCAGGGCCAACTGGAAGCTGTGTAGCCGTGTTAGAGAAGTGTTAAGCCACAGCTGCAGGTTTATGAGTTGGGCTCTGCACCCTGCTAACAACAGTCACAGCTCAAAGCACAAGCAGAAGGAGCTCGTATCTGCTGGTGGCTAAAGATACAAGTATAAGGAAGTGCATAATAATAAGAAAAGCCACACACAAAAATTTGCTGGAATGAAGACATCTGACATGTTTGATTTTGTTGAAGAGTATAAAGTTGAAAGACAGCAACTTTAACTTTGCAAAATCCAGCAATGAGGAAATAAACATGTATCACCGTAACAAGGTCATTAATCATAGCTGGATCAAAGGTCCTGTTTAAAATGAACAGGATAAGGTAATAAAGACTATCTGTGGGAAGTGAAACATTACGAAGAAGCAATCATCAAATGCATTATAAAATAATTGATTTGGGATGACAGCTTGATCTGTATTAGTGGGGAAAAAGTAGGGTTTGACAGTAGCACCTGTAGGTTGAAAAAACCTGCTCTTTTATGGGATTGAGTTAAATTATGTGCAACAAGCCTCAAATATGGAAAATAATCCAGTGTCAGAGGACACCAGGGCAAAGTATCTTCTGAGCCCTAAAAGACTTCCTGGCAACTACTGCAGTCAGGCCCCAGAGCATCACCTTTTCCCACCCCTCTTACCCCTTATGCTTCCCAGCATTTGGTGCTGTCGTTACCGATTAGGATATGCTTCATGTTGAGGGGACCTAAGTTGCTCCTTCATGTCTGGAAGCTACCTACTGCCCCCCCTCAGCTAAGATGGAATACTTTACAACAGATGGAAAGTGTGCATGTATCATCACTTATACCCCTCCAGAGATGTTTCAAGGTGAGCTATTTTACGTTACCCTGAAGTCAAACACGATCATGCATTTAGATACAGACTTACCTCATACCATCTTAGGGAATGAGCAGGATAACAGAAGCCTAAAGTTGCACCATCTTACCTGTGCTTGGCACTGCTATTAAGATTTAACTAGTCCTAAACTTTTCAGGTTCCTCATCATCCGGAAGAGGAAGCACACTCTACCTTCCTTCCACATCCTGAATCTGCCTCATAGCTTCAAGACTGATGCTTTTAAATCTTAAAGTCCTTTTCTCCTAGTTTTCTTCCGCAGGGTCTCCTTCCCCTTGCAGGTTTACCTGCCTGCACATCAGGAAGTGGTGGTAAGCCCACAAGTCTCAATACTTGAATTGGCCAGGCAACGGCAAGTATCTGCCTACACACAAGTACTCATCTGCAGGAAGGAAGGGGTAAAACCACCTTAGACTGAGACCACCACCTACCCAGCTGTGGTATAAGTGTGGTATAAGTAAAAAAAGGCAAAAGGTACATATAACATGCCAAAAAAAGTCTCTGTCTTACCATGGTTCATGGCACCCTAAAGGAGCCCATACATTGTAAAAATCAGTTTAACATAGGAAGTCTTTTATATGACAAGGGAGCTATAACATAGCATACAGTCTTCACATTTTTCTATATACTTGAAGCATCTGGAATGGTTCCTCATTTTCAGTGTATAATATTTAATTTTATGTTTACTATTCAACAAATACCAAATTAATTCAGTGTCTTGCATCAACAACATGCTTTGATCATCGAATTAGGAATCTAATACTAATCCATAGAACACAAGCTCTGACAGGTCCAGTCTCCTTGCTCAGTCCCCAGTGAAGTCAACAGTCTCATTTAGTCTTGGCTTAGACTTGAAGCACGGCACATAGCAAAAGGTGCCTGCAGAGAAAGGGCAGGAGAACTGCAGTCTGCACACTGGGCTATGCTGTGAGGGTAGCTGAGGACTTTGCCAAGCACAACGTTGAAATGCCCTGAAGGTGTTATAAAGTGATACCATGTTAAGCAAGGTCACTAAATGGGTTTCATCACATTTAACAGGCTCAGTTCTCCACAGCTACAGGAAGGGAAATAAAGCATTGCAGCCATGAAACAGATCTCTAGGTATTTGCCCATCTTCCTTCTTCTTCTAGTTTTTAACACTTGGAAATGTATATTATTTCTTTCTTCCTTATTTTGAAGGTCTACATCCCTCTCCAGTTTGGTCATTTGTCATAAGTGTATTCTGGGTTCCTATCCTCTTAAAAGAAAAACAACAAATCACATATCTTAAGGATTGTTCAGTCCCTCCTGGGGTCAAGCAGCCTCGCAAAGCAAGCTATTGCACAGGGAGAATTACGTGATGTGCAGACTCCATCTGCCCCTGAAGTATGTGTGCAGTACTGGGCCAGCAGCATGCTAAGCTGAGGCTCCGTTCCATGAAGACACTTGCCACGTTTATTGTTCTTGATTAGAAAAACATTCCAAATTTTACAATTGACATTTAAGAGTGAATAAAGTTCCAGTTTGGTTTTATCAGGGCAAACTTGAAAATAGATTGCCTATTAGCCTTTGTTACTATATTTCTTTTATGAGTGTGAGAGAGAAGAGCATTAATGAAGGCCATAAATCAGCTGCATACTTCTGGTGAGTGCAGGAAATCCTTTACCCTTTGTGTTTCATGGAAATAAGAATAAATGCGGATTTATTCGTATTCTCTACATTTTCCGAAACATCACCCAAGGAGGCATTTCCAGAAGTGAAATGATCAGAAGAAGAAAACAAACAAAACAAACAAAAAAAATCCCCCCCAAACACAGTGGTGCCTAAAGCACCAATTACAAACCATTGCCTCCCACTCATATAAGACAGAAGAAGAGCCCAAAACTCCCTGTTTGGTTGGTTGGGTTTTTTTTGGAGAGGGAGGAACATGAATTAAGAAAAACAAGAAACACAACCTGAAGAATCTACACCGTGGTACTGAAACTTGAGACAATGCTCTTAACACCGATAGCGTGCAAGCATGTCCATTGGAAAATAATCTCCCCTTAGTGACTAACTCCCAGCAGAAAACTTGGCTACTTCCCAAAACGTAAATATCCCTTCATGTATGCAGGAAATCATTTTCAGCAAACCCAGAGCTGGTCTAGCAGGATGTGAGATTCTGAGCACTGCCCCATCCATATATTCTCATTGGAATGGGTTAAAAGGCACTCACAGCTCCAAGCTGAAGATGACACCAGGGAGAGTATAAGCATGCAGCACAATGGTAAAGTAATTAATAAGTGCAGTTGCTAACAGTTGCACAACGGAGGAGTGTTTTAACATTCCTGTGCTCTTTAACAATAATGTGGAGAGACGCCGTGAAAGGGGGGGGGGGGGGGGAAGCCTGGCAAGGAACGGACATTCCTTCAGTTCCTCTCAAAAGTTTGAAAAACCTCTGGATAGGAAAATACTATTGAGCAGCCAATTCTTTCCACATTTGGCTAAGCCCAATGCCCAAAATACACAGAACACTACTTCACTTTGAAAGGATTGCAATACTCCTATCTGAGTCATCTGAAAGCAAATAAAATGAGACCTAAACAAATAAACCTAATTGCGCATGGAAACAAATCCAGCTCTCCAGCTTGGCCATGGCTTTGTTTTTGTTAGTTTAAAGCCTGCATATGCAGTTTTAGTGGCATCAGGAGTTATACAAATATTGACAACAAATTGCCAAATGCTGTTTTTTTCCCCTCAGTGCACAGTGTGAAGAAGCTGGGGGAATGCTTCTAGGAATCTTCCCCAGTGCACTGAAACAAATCCCAGCTTGTTGGGATCCGCTCCAGCCTCTTCTCTGAAGGGTAGACACTAATGAGATCGAGCTTGTTGACTGTTATTGTCAAAGACCTTTATTTTTTCACTTGTGGACTCTGCTGAACACAAACCCAGGCTTTCGAAACGTAGCTCAAATGTTTGCACCACAGCCAGGGCCTTGTCACATGCTCTGTCCTCCACCCTGTGATTGGTTGCTAGTTTGTGTCATCCTTAACCTGTTTCTGGTGGTTCGTCCAGGAGAGAAAAAATAATGATGACAAGGGAGAAAACCAAGCTGCTCTCTGACTTCCTTTCTTTAAAATGTTATTGCCACTTGCTGTTTGTGGAGAACATGCAGTCGCCTCGAGACAGAAATCACTCAGGAAATCCTGCTGTCATCTGTCAAAGGCAGATTTCTATCAAGTTGGTCTGAATCCATAGCAGCTCCCAAGGAGAAATAGGAATATGTCAAATCTTGATCCGTCACAAGCCAAAGTTAGCAAAAATATATTTACATTTGACTTTTAAATGAAGCCCAGACTTTCTCCTCACACGGAGCCAATGAAACAACACATTTTCTTCTTTTTCTTTGCCTTGCATTCACAAGACACCTACAGCTTTTATTATTCTAGCTGGCTGGATAACAAGGTTTCCATTTTGCAAGAAAAAGGGAAGAATTTTAAAACTGAACTAAGACCCTGAGAGTTTTCACACAAAGAAACCACAGAAATCAGATTCATACACCCTCTTAGAATCATAGAATCACAGAATCATAGAATCGTAAGATTGGAAGAGACCTCTGAGATCATCAAGTCCAACCGTGCCTGTTTCCCTACTAAACCATATGCCTAAGAAACTCATCTACCCATCTTTTAAACACCTCCAGGGATGGAGACTCCACCACCTCCCTCGACAACCTGTTCCAATCCCTGACCACTCTCTCAAGTGAAGAAATTCTTCCTGATGGCCAGTCTAAACCTGCCCTGACGCAACTTGCGGCCGTTTCCCCTCGTCCTATCCCCTGTCACTTGCGAGAAGAGAGCAGCACCCACCCCGTCACAACCTCCTTTCAGGTAGCTGTAAACAGTGATGAGGTCTCCCCTCAGCCTCCTCTTCTCCAGGCTAAACACCCCCAATTCCCTCTGTCTCTCCTCGTAGGGCTTGTTCTTCAGCCTCTCCCTTCCCCAGCCTCGTTCCCTTCTCTGGATGCGCTCCAGCCCCTCAATGTCCTTCTTGTAGTGAAGGGCCCAGAACTGACCCCAGTACTCGAGGTGTGGCCTCACCAGTGCTGAGTGCAGGGGCGCAATCCCTGCCCTGCTCCTGCTGCCCACGCTGTGTATGACACAGGCCAAGATGCCATTGGCCCTCTTGGCCACCTGGGCCACTGCTGGCTCATTTTCAGCCACTGTCAACCAACACCCCCAGGTCCTTCTCCTCCAGGCAGCTCTTCAGCCACTCTTTCCCAAGCCTGTAACGGTGCCTGGGGTTGTTGTGACCTAAATGGAGGACTCAGCACTTGGCCTTGTTGAACCTCATCCCATTGGTCTCAGCCCAACAATTCTTCAAAAGCCCAACAATTAAGACACTCACCTATACTATTGGAGAGATGAATTCATATTCCTATTTTTTCTAATTAATTCTGAGAACTTAAAACTTGGCCTTGCACGTGTCAAAGATCACCCAGCTACCAGGCTGTCGGACACTCTGTAATGAACTTCTCTCTTTCTCTCCTTTTTATCAGAAATTGCAAGCGACACATAAAAAACTCCCCTAAGAGTTTCACCACAAATAGTGAATTTCCATGAAAAGTTTTAGGTTTTAGTTTTAACTTCTCCAGCGAAAATGTTCTTGACTAATTGTACACATCTTACCTTTCACTATAACAACATCCACTCTTGAGTTATTATAGCAGTATATAGTCAGTATATTCAGTAAGACATGAATGCAGAAGCATCTACACAGGCTTTCTATATTGCATTTCTAATGGTGCAAGTGCCCCCTAAGCATTTGCAAAGTGAAGAGTGAATCATTAAATCAGTGGAAGGAAGGCATAGTGGAAAAGCATGAGAACTTGTGGATTTGTGAGAAAGTGGAGGGAAAAAAATCCTCTCTATTTCACTGGCTCTGCACCTTCATAAAAAAATTCAACACAATGCTTGGGACTGTTCGTGCTGTAAGCAAACACTGAAATATGACAAGGCATCAAGGCAGGTTGCGTTACATGATATTCAGGCAGCTGCTGTGATGGCAGTTTCAATCCACCAACTGGTGCAACGAAACAAATCTGAAATGTAAAAGCTAGATTTCCAACAAAATATTTCATTAATATTACATGCATGTAAGTCAGGGAACTCAGACTACTAATCCCCACAGCTACCCTAAGTCAGCCCTGGAGGACAAAACAATGATGCAGCTGCACAGACAGGGTCTCGGAAGGTATTCTAGGTTTCAGTTTGCTGACTGGAGCATGCACAACTTCTCTGACAACGTTTTGTCAGCACATTTTCTTTGAAATTTCTTGAAGGGGGAAAACACCCATTGCTTTTCCGTGGAATGCAAGTATGAAATGACTGCACACCAACATATGCAGATGCCCAGACATAGCCAAATTTGTACTAACACCTACTAGTGGAAAGTCCCACCCTGTGCAGTAGACCTCAGCAACATGCTTTAGATCAGAGGAGGAGAAGAGCACTAAATCTTCTTCCATCCTTGATTGCAAATCAAGCACCAATGACCTTCCATAGTGTATGCCACCCGTGAAACCTGGCCTGCACCACATGCAGTCCCATCTCTCTCTGAAGCCCCAGCAGCCAATCTCTCAGCACAGAGGGTGGTAATACCACAAGCCCTTCCAAGATGTACAGGCTCATTGTGCACAGCACCAGCACTGCTTGTCCCATCTCAGCTGAAACACCCTGCAGGACCCACACCGTGGGGGAAGGAGAATCACCTGTCACCAAAAGTCACCACCACCAGGAGAATAACATACTTCTAGTGAAATAAGAGAGCAAGCAGAAAGGTAAGTTTTCTTTGACTTAGCAAAACACCTTCTCTTCATGGAGAGACCCATCCAAGTCACTTGTAAGTTTCCAGAGATTAAAGCGACAGGGAATAAGGAAAAGTTGAAAGAAAAGCAGCATCTGAAGCTGTCTGTAAAACGGGGCAAGATACGTCTGGATCTGGATAACAGATTACTGGATGTAAAGGGCACCTCACCAGCCTACTCTCTCCCCACCTCTTCTGTCTCTCTTTTTGTCACACATTCACCCACTCTTCCTTGGTCTGGGTGCCTTCTTGAGCACTCAGGAAAGTCAATTAAAACCAAATAAAAACTATAAATACCAGAGATAGGAAGGAGACTGCCCTCTCAATGCTGACAGCTGCTACTGCCAACGTGAACTGTGCAGGGGTAATGACTGTTTTTCCTCCTGACCTTCCCTCCCACCGGTTCTCTCACCCATCAGCTCCCAAGATGTGAAGATGTCAGCCTGCCACCACAGCACACAAACTCCTCCTGAGCATGACAAGGCAGGCTTGTTTTCTGCCCTGGCTGCTGTTGTGGATGCTCATGTTGGTGTCTTCTCCCATTTGTGTGGTACTGGATGCTGTGCAGCGTACAAACTGTTCCATAAGGCATGCAGAGGAAAACACCCTACACAGACAGCTCTGCTAGGAACACCTTACCAAGCCACATTTAGCAGTCGTTACTGTATAGAGCCCCTGGTCTGATTTCAACTTGGCACATCTGAATTATTATTATAAGGATAAATAAGAAAAATCATACTTCTCAGTTCTTGAAAAAGCAGGAAGAGTGGCTACTAGCAAGTCTGTGCTTTTATTGCGGGCTTTTACCTGTCACCCTTCTGCTTGGTATTTCCCACATGTTTAACTGTTTCTTACAATCTCCATGGTTCTGTTTAAATAGCTTTTACTCCTTTCTCTTAATTTTCTAGGCCACCTGCTCTTTCGATATCTGATTTTCTCATGCTAATTATTTGACTGGTATTTCTGAGACACTTTGTCAAGTTATTTACCTTGATGAAGTGACTTAAGCTCTCTTTCCACCCCATCCACCCCCTGTCTGTCTGGTTTCCCCCCTCTAGTCTGGCTGAAGTGACAAACTCTCTCCCCTAGCCAAATATTTGTTTTTACAAGGTATTTTTATACCATCATCTCTTCCCTGCATCTCCCCCGCCTACCCACCACAAACATATGCTGTGGTGGGAAGATATTCTGGTTTCACATCATTTTCAATGCTAAGGTGACAAATTTCCCCTCCTTCAAGTAATTTTTTTTCAAGATCTGGTTTGTAAAATGGAAATGCCAAAGGGCTAGTTTCTCTTTGCCTTCTTTACCCTGGGCAAGGAGATGTCCTTCTTTGCCTACAAGAAACCAGTGGAAGAGAAAGCAAAACCCACTTGATTTATGTTATTTGAAACCTATTTATGCTATAAAAAGATTCAAAAACATACAGAAAGAATGTTGTCTAAGTTGATAGATTCCTTTTATTCATCCCAAGGAAGACGGGAATGATGAAGATTTCCAAGAAAGTAGGCAAATGTAACCACCCTACTGACTTCATTAGCCCACACAGTCTGTTTTTCCCTATACTAAAATGCACATGCAGTCATATTCACACAGTAAAAACAACCTCAAGTGCTCTAAACATCAGGCTTGGAACCATAAAAAACATGACTGTGGCCTTCATCATACCCAGTTAGGGGTGCATGTACTCAGCAGTGATTCTGGTGTGGTGGAGTAATGCCTCAGCCAGCTTTAAATTAGGCAGAAACAATCTAGTTAAAACAGCACAGAGCCCAGATTGGGCTCAGCCACTCTAAATATTTACCCTACTCTGAGCTAGAGGTTGCAGGGGCATGCATCTACCACAACTGCAGAATTTCCAGTACCTACATTCAGCACTGCAAAGCTACGTCTGATGTGCTAAACATCCTGGTCATTCTAGCAGCATCCACACATGGAATGGGCCAAATTAAGACTGTTTATAAAAAAAATAAGTTTACATGGCAGGATGGCTGAAAAATGCTTTTCATACAGAGACTGTATCTAGTCAGTACACACCATTAGACTTTTTGAAGCAGGATAAAATCTTATCTCTGTCCCAGGACAGAACTGATTATTGTTCCAGGATGTCAGCTGCATTTTAATTCCCATTTCATACAGAACTTCTAGTGCAACACATGACAACCAAAAAAAGTATGCACCAATAATGCACGTTTGTTAATTTAATCTTATGATACTGTCTCATACAAGAAAGGCAAAGAAAGATAAATTTGAAAAACAAAACAGGGTGGGTCAATTCACTGCCAGCAGCAGAGGAACAAAATGGGAAAGTACTAACAGTGAAATTTATTTATACTATGCAGCAACAGGCTCCAGAGAACAAATTATTAGCAGAAGGAGCCAGGCACAGCACTTGCAAGGCTTCCCTCAAATCAAACAGATACGGCTGTCACTGTGGGCAGCCAGAGAGCAGAGAGAACGAAAGAGAGGAAAAACTCCTCTGCACAGACTGAAAATATTTTGTAGTTAAGGGACTCAGAGCAGAACATGGGTAGGGCCTTTTGTTCCACTTTGGTTGTAGCAAGGTCATTTGGGGGAAATGTCTGAAAACCACCGGCAATGAGCTGAGCAAAGGAGGAGAGGGGAACAATGCAAGTTTCTCAGTAAAAAAGTACACACATTGGAAGGACATGAGCTGTTTTTCCATTCCAAGAAGTTCTGAAGATTGTCCTCTTTTACACGTTGTGGAAAAGTAAGTAGAGGACCTCCAGACCTTTGCAGAGGAGCCATCCGCCACAATTATCTGCGGACACATTGGACAGGAACAGCCATCGCCCAATCATCCTGCAGCTATTGGTCTCCAGGGCTTTGCTAGAAACTGTTCAGGGCAGTGCAGTTCTGCTGGCTAAACCCTGGCACCAACCCAGAACCAGGTGATATTTATTTGGCAGTACATTCTTTACGGGAAAAATAATCTGAAACTCCTGCATTAACACCCTGCTGTTGGCTAAAGATACAGCTTTCTTCTTCATGTCACTGAAGACTAACAAGTAACTTCTGGATCTCAAAATAAGCATCCAAAGAGGTATCTGTTGGTTCACGAGGAAAATATGCATGCACATGAAGAGACTGCTTCTCTCACTTCTGGGCCACTGAACATTTCTCTGTATTAGATAGCAGCTGAACATTCACTCAGGAGGTAGACCTGGCACAACCCAGCCCGAACCTATTTTTACTAGTGATAATCTGCTCAGTATTTAATTTTCTTCATTTTCTTCCCCTTAGAAGAAGCAGTAGAAAAGAGAGATGTATTTTTGTGACTCATATTTTGTCTTCAGTCCAGGTCTTAAATTTTTTCCTCCTAAAAATAAGACAAATATGTCTTTACACTAAAGTGACTGCAGCTCACGTATACTTACCTGAGCTAGCCCTGCAGTGGCCCACTGAGGTCCTGTTACCAGTGTAACAGGTAGCTGTGACAGCAGGAGCTCAGCACCAGCTGCACAAACCATCTATGCAGATACAGAAACACTCAGTCAAGTACCCATAGCAGTACCAAACTCGGTGTAGGCCATATAGCAGAAGTATCCAAAATAGGCAGTAAAAAGCTGTCTCTAATATGTGTGCAAACACTGGCATTAACCTAACTTTGTTAATGCTTTCAAAATGTTCAGAGATTTGGGGTGAAAGATGCTGCATCAGCAGAAAAGCATTCCCACAGCAGTAAACACACTTGGCTGGATGATTGCCTTTTCTTTAGTTCTGATTTGCTTCAAGTAAATACAGTCATTTATTGCATGTTTCACCTTCTCATGGAACATCTGCTGTCTGAGAGGAGCCAAATAGCAGACAGACTCTCAACCCTCCTGAGATACCTCTGGCTAACAGTATGCATAGCCTTCCTCAGAGGCCAGCATGTCACTGAACAGTTGGCTTACTATAAACCACTGCATGCTGTAGGTGTTTCCAGCTGCCTCACGCTGCATTTGTGTCACAACCCACGTTCCTGAGGAGCCTGTGCAGTCTAAACCATGCTTTATACCCACCCTGGGAGCAGTACGTTCCTTATAAAGCAGTACTTTCCATCCACAAAGCAGAAAATTAAGAGAAAAATCACTGGCACTTGAGGGAAGGTCAGGAATGGAGAGTGTAAGTAGGGGGTTGAGTTCTGGTAACACTGCTCAGCTTATTAGGAGGACATCTCCTCAGGAACAGGGAAGGATATGAAGAAAGTACATAGAGGAAGACCACGAGGACAGGGGTGAAGTCAGAGGATGTTGGATGGTCATGACACACACAATGAACAAAATGAAAACGCTGGCTGAAAATGCACTGAGGAATTTAAATTTCATTCAAAACACAGTGAGCCAATGAAAACATTCAAAGGCAAAGGTAGATATGACAGAGCCAAAGAAATTTTTGCTGTAGGACTCAGTAGACTGAATGGAAAGTAAAGAAAGCAGAACTGTGACAGCCTGTAGGAATCTGACTGCAAGAAGCCCAGTCTGAGTCAGGCTGCTCACCACGGAGGAGGCAGTGTTAGAGATGAGGTCTGAAGGCATCAAAAGGCTGCAAAAGAGGAAGAAGCTGGAGAAACCTTTGAGTGACATGAGGAAAAGGCAACATGAATTGCTTCTCCCAAATATGGAAGAGGTTAATGTAATGCCCAGATCCTGTACAATATCCTTTAGGAGAAGGTGAGCCAGACTCTTACCAGTTTAGATGTCTGTAGAGTCTGGTTCATTTCACTGTCTGCAAAGGAGATGCTCTCAGTTTACACCAGCTTAAACCTTGTCCCCTTCTCTACTCGGTGTTACCCATCTCAGTTTTAACCATGTAATGGCTTCAAGCAAGAGCACAAAGTCATGTTAATCCAGCCAAGAATTCCTCGGTGCTCACTCTCACCCTGAGAAAAGTTTTGGATATCACAAATGGATAATGACAGATGGTGGCACATAGACCCCTGTGCTAAACTAGTCAAGTCCAGCAGCTGAGGCTTTCCCTGCATATCTGAGAAGGTAGCCTTATATCTGTTCACCCTGTTTCAGGCTTTGAAAGTTTGAGGAGAGAGTTATGTGGTTTTGGGTTGTGGGGTTTTTTTGTTTGGCTTTTTAAAAAATCTCTAGCCAAGCTGTTTTGTTTTGTATTAACATATTGTACTTGTCTGGTGTATCCACTTTAATATAGACACAGGTTTCTTCACCCCTCCACCAAACTATCTCAGAAAGCTTGCCCCACTCTAAAATAAAACAGGATAGATATATCATTAACTTTTATTCGAGGCTGAACAGTGGGAGCTACTTCCCTAAGGGCAAGATACACCCAACTAGCCAAACAATGATATCTCGTCTATGGGTCAGGCAGAAGTTCCCCACCATCTGTGGGCTCTGCAGAGGCTCCTACCTCACACAAGGCCAACTTCACTGGAGTTTTTGTTTCAAGGTATAGCACCACATTGCCTACAGGAACACAACCAGCTCCAGGACTCACACTACTAAGCTGGACTCCACGAAACAGGGACAATGCAGAGCATGCTTAGGGACCTAACGTGCAGAACTGTGAGCATGGCTAAAGGCAAACTGAGGATTCTACATTCCTGTATGTTAAAAAAAAAAAAGCTTTTACTCCTTATACCAGGCAGCATTCATGGACTGACTTATTTTGGGAGTTGGCCTCTCTTTGGATAAGTACATCACATGAAGTGCAAAGAGGAAGCCAGAAGCATGGACAGAAAGCAACTGTGGCCAGCAAGTGACTCTACAAGCCTGGTGCACCAATAAATGTAAGAAAGTGACAATAGCTTTGTGAGAAGAGAATTAGAGAAGATGGCCCAAAGGCAGGTAGGGTGATCTTGTCACTGGTGCACTCTACAGGCACATAGAAGTCTACCAGGGACAAAAATTTGGATCCTTTGCATCCCCACGAGTGTTATAAACACCTGACTATTGGCCAGTTTTGGGGAGGGAACTCATTCCCATATCTTCACACAACAAAACCTTCAAAAGATTTGTCTCCATCCCTATGTAAAGAAAGGAACATCATTTTGTATCTCAGAATTTCAAGGAAGAGAACAATTGTTTACGACATATGTTTGTAAAGAAAATAATCCAGTTGCGTCAAAGTACGTAATTTACCCTTCCAGTACAAAGGTAAAAAGCCTTCAAACGAGACTGTTGAACTAAGAGCCAGCGAGGGCTACACTTTAACCTCTCCTGCAGAAACCGCTTGACCGTAACTGTAAGGAAGCTCACTTCCCCCATCTACTGGTCCATGGGAAGACTGGAGTTACTCCACAATTAAAAGGCAGATTCAGTCGAATTCTCAAGTTCTCATTTCCAACTTTAAACACATGTCTAAGCGCCATTGAAAGAAGCATTTCAGGAAGTACATAAATGTTTTGACAAACTGAAGCCCAAGGCTGATTGTTTATCATGGCAGAAATACAGTAATGACTACTTTCACTCTGAAAATGTATTACTTTCAAAGAAAATACTAAGACAGCCTGTTCAGTAACACCAGCTTGTTAACAATGAAAAATTAAATAAATATGCCTTCTTTGTTCTGAAGTCATCTGAGGTCATTTAATACCACAAAATGGCAGCCTGCAGAACCCCTGTCGCAAAGCAGCCATACACATTGTGGCTCGGTAGGGTCATCACAAGGTTACCATGGCTTCTTAGAGATTTTTGGGTTTTTTTAGAAGAATTTATTGACTAAATAACAAGTCCAATTCCCTGAAGGCCCGATGACCTTATATTTTCCATCACTGCACACAGTGCATCCATCCCTCTGAAGTGGGTCTGTTCCTTCAGAGGACAGGCCGGAGCCTAGAGTGAAAATGCGAAGCTTGGGTTAACTTGAAGAAGCCTGTGACCCTACCACCTCAGGTAGGAAGACTTGTCGGATGTCTTGCTTTGAGCACTGACTTTGAGGGCAGCACCTGCGTTCATGCTGTAACATCCCTCTGCTCTGTGATTCCCAGGCTGGTTGGCGGCTCGATCAGATGTGCCTAGAGAGAAGCTGCAGCCAACAGAAAGGCCACCAAAAAGCCTGGCAGGAAGCTGCCCACCAGGTAACCCAAAATATCCGCAAACTGGTTCACCATGAGATCTTACACTCAGCCATGCTCTCCACATGTCCCGAGCAAGCCTGTGACAGTTCGCTTCAGCAGATACTCAGTACGCAAGTAACTACACTTCCTGCAGAACACTCCAGTCTCCTGCCCAAAGGACTGCTGAGTCTTGAAAAGTCTATGCAAAGATGGGACTAAACTACCACCACGTCTATCTAGGCCCAGGCATGAATGTTAACAGAGGAATTACTGTCATAACTAGAACAGGGAATGATGAAGTATCATTCTCAGCAAGCAGAGCCCAAAATTGTCTTCAGGAAGGACAGAGGGCAAGCACAAGCATCGACGTCTATCTTAAGGACTTATGACTCTAGTTACCTGCAAACTCTGAGAATAAACTGGCCCAGAGCAGAGAAGAAACTGTGAAGGAGGAGGCACAACAGAATCCCCACTGAGGCTCACACATCTCAGGTGATAAACCTGAGAAGCAATTATGACTACTTTTAAATATATCATTCCTATAGCAGGTAAGAAAAGAAGTCGGGGGCAGTACATCTAAACCTCGTGGTATACCAAGTTATATGTTGTACCTGAGAGTTGACTCACAAAGCACATGCACAACTGTGAATATCATCACAGAAAGTTTGCTTAGTCTCCTCCCAGAAGTATACTTTGGGCTGAGTCATTTGTCTTAAGTGTATGGTCAAATGTTTCTGAAATTGATTGAGTCTGAGACTCTATAATGGAAAGAACAAGGGATGATAACGTCTTGGAGCAAATGCTTGCATAGCCTTAAAACTGCAGTGTCAGCTGGGATCCAGCATTTGCAGCTGGCATCCCTAGAGAGGTCACAAAAAAGTGCAAACAGCTGACAGCTAAGGTGTCACCCAGGATGGTGCAGCGGGAGATGTGAACTATAGGCAGTGGCCAGAACTGCCTGCAATGTAAGGTGGTTTCCTCAAGGCCAGGTGCTTAGGGAGTCCTGTAGCTAAGCACACCTGGCTTTCCTCAGTGATTCCTCAGCTGCCCAGCAGCACAACTAGAAAAGTATTTAAATTCTTCAGCCTATAAAATACTGAGTAATGGAAGAGGGGCCAGAATTTACACCTGAGAAAACAGGTGCCAGCTGTGCCTGGGCTTGTGAATTCATGCACAACTCTCCATGCATGAAGACCCACCCAGAGAAAACCATTCTTTTTCCATTGCCATCAATGTACGTGAGACAATTCTCTTTATCCCATAACTCCCCAGTCTCTGTCCCATGATCCATGTTCAGAAACAATCTTCAGGTGCTATTTGCATGTCACTCAACAAATAGAGGACTCTTTTTGTTTGTAAAACAACGTGAATCAAACATCCTTGTTTCTATAATTAATAGTTCTATAATTAATTCTGTTAATTATATACAATACCTTTGAGGTGGGAAATCTAGCACTATTTTTCTCTGAAATAATTTCTTTTCTTGGTTACATAACAGAATTGAATATAATTTTTCTTCCCTTTCGCTTTTTTCCTGGGAACAAAGTCTGCATTCTTCGCTCAGGCTGCTGGTTGTTGGGGTTTATATTTTATAATAATGCATAAGAAGGATATAAAGACAGGGTTCCCTAAAGACTGAATCATGTATTTCATATCAAAAGGCAATTTGCTTTCACCAGAAAATAAGCAGCACAGAAAATACTAAACCAGAAGCTTCATTTTACATTCAGACACTTAGGAGTGTGCAATTATGCAGTTGATGAGTCTCTTTTTGGGGGTACTAATGAGGTGCAGGGGTAACTAAATATTTAGGCACAGGTATTCTAAAATTCAAAACCAAAGGAATAGGCAAAGCAACTAGTACATCACTTCTTGCTACCACCACAAGCATTAAGAATTCATAAACACGCCACTGACTCACCAGGAAATAAACATCAGGAGCTGGAAATCACTGCTCTGCCTCCGCTCAGCTTTGACACTGTCACTTTCCACCTCCTTGCAGAAGTCTGGCAGCACCTTTCCAATTACCACCTGCGTCAGGCCACGCTGTAATGTCCCACAGGATCAGCCAGCTCACTCTGACATAAAACTAGGCTCAGGTGCTGGAATCAGCCCAGGGGCTGAGTCCCAGCTGGCAAATCTAAAATGACTTCCAGCCCAAGGGAAATGAGAGAGGAGTGTTTGGAAAGAGTTTGCGTGGAGGGCTTCCAAATGGTAGTAGCCCTCCTTTAGAGAAACAGGAATATTGCCTAGGGTGAAGATCAACAGACAGTTTGCATGGTTTGAAGTGTGCTGGATGGATGGTTCTCTTCTTGTCCTGGACAAGGCTGAGCAGTCCCCATTCTTTTGACGGTAAGTAAAAGGAGTTTGCACAAATGTGACTGTGACTCTTGCTTTGCTAGGTGGAGAGAGGTGTGATAATCACTTGTGACCCACTGCATGGCTCCCGTCCAGCTGCCAAAGTCGTCCTGCCAGTGGGGCTTCAAAAGGCAGCACAGCTGGCCAACTCACTCATAAACAGCTCCTCACCTCTCCTGGCAGTGCAAACACCTCTTCAAAAGCCTGTTCCCTCCATACTCTCACTAGGCAGTAACTGCTGTTTACCACTGATTCATCTGTGGAGGGAAAAGCAAATACAGCTCTCTAGCTTTTCTTTGCACTATGGATATGTAATAAGTGTGTTCATTGGACAGGTCGCTACTCCAAGACTGGGACTTCACCATGACCCTCCACTTCCCTAAAAATACTGCAGGCTTAACAGAGCCTCCTGGCAAGACAGATAAATCTGGTCAACAGCATGTGTTCCTGCCCAAGGAATGCCTTAGGTCCTTTCCTACGCATCATTCCTCTTCAAAAACTCTCTGTCACTTCCTACAACAGCACATATGTGAAGCAACATTCTACTAAATACAGTAATTTCCCAGATGCCCAAATTTAAGTGGATGTGGCCCTTCCTTCATTACTTTATATAAATAATTGCTGTGATGTTTTCTAAGATGGTAAATCCATCAGACTTACGAGGAAGACCATCACAAGAACAGCTGGCATTCAACTCAGAAATACTGATATGAAGCTGACCATAAAGTACACACACTTAGAATATGCAGATAGTTTTAAGAGCTCTCCTCTGCCAGGTTTCTGAGAGAAAAGTTTAATGGTATCAGGACAGCCAACACATTAACTAACACAAGAGAACAGAGTCTACAACTTCCCTTCCAAGTAATATCAGTGAAGGAGAAATAAATATTACCATACCATTTGTATGCAACATTTCACAAGCTGTTTCATACACAGAGAAGGTTATTCACCCAGAAGACAGTTTGGAAAATATCAGGAGATATTTTCAGGCAGTTGGGATCTGAAAATCCCTCTCAGGATCTATTTCAGGACAGACAGACCAGGACTCAGGAAGGTCCCTATACCATAAGTCGGAATTACAACACTGCCCTTGATTTATCTCAAAACCTGAAGAGGGGACAAAATTGCTGAATCCTGTAAGAATTAAGTGGTAAGGAGCCTCATACCTCTTCTAAGTATTTGCCCCAAGAGCCAGGTTCTTAAGCAAGGTAATCCCAAATGCTTCTTCAGAATGAAACTCTGCTTCTGATTAAACACTTCTGTACTACCAGCAGAATATCCAACATGGCCACTTCTAGTATTGCAGCTGCCTGCAAATGTAGACAGAAAAAATAATCCAGAAGATTAGAAATATTCCATAGATTTAGGGCTAGAATTAGAACCTGGCCTTGAAGACTCATAATAGTCTCAATAGCATGCAAACTTATTTTATATTGGAAGGAAATAACAGGAAGAAAGTATCTTTCACTCTTCTGAGACTTAGAGACGATCAGAACTTTAGCTAGAACATGCCATCATAGGAAGATTCCTGAAAAAGGGTGGGGTGAGGTGACTGACTGTAAACAGGGCATGAAATTAGATAAAGTGAGTCACCTTTAGAATTTTTAGGACCCAACAGATCATATAGATCATACTCAAGGTAGCTCCCAAAAAATGTGACAGTTGAAAAATTACACAACTTGTCATCAGTATCATTCCATTAAACCATTGACACAATTGAAATATTATTATTTTACCTTTATCTGTATCTCTTCTGTGATTCCAAAGGACTGATGCAAAGGAAAACTTCTTATCTTCATGAAAGCAGTCATTATTCAGATGTCATGCATGCCTTGTCAGGAGCCTTTCTAAGTGATCCAGTGACCTGTAGAAATCAGAACCAGAAGTAAATTCTTCTGCATTCCCCTGAATAATTTGGCTAATGAACAGACATGTAACAAATCACTTCATCACATTTTGTCAATAGGCTTGCTAACTGTCCTTACTCCCCTGCAAGTTTGTTGAATGATGGTTTTTCTGAATAAATGAAACCAGCGTTGTGTCTTGCACTGTTTTCAGTAATTTTTTATTAGCTGGGCCTGGTTCTTATGAGCCAATAATCAATGACACAGAGACAGGATGAATATAAACATCTGAGCTTTTGAAAGGAACAAACAGCAGCAAAAATTTCTCCTTTCTGCTTGGGCTGGAGAGACAGGTTACTCCCACAATGTTTAGGTAGTCCTAACAGACTGTCTTTGATTTTTACATGCATTACAATGCATCCAGACAGAAAGAATACAAGGACTTCTGGGTCTCTTGGAAAACATCTACCTAGCCGTTATTCTTTCCAGAAGAGCACACAAGAATCATGGCAAACTCTGAAATAATGAAAAGTCACAGTATTACTCTTGCTATTTAATCATGTAATCATCTGGTTAACATGACAAAAATTCAGGTGATACATTCCACCTGGACTTCAGCAAAGCATTTGGAACAGTGTCACATGAGAAGAAAGTAGTAGCTGCAGGAATTGTAAGCCAAGTGTGGAAGTAGCTAAAGCAGAAACGACAAATGGGAAGTCATTGGCCTGGAGGGAATTTACTGGTGGCGTTCCTCAAAGAACTGTTGTGGGACAAATTTAATAATTGTTTGGTACATAAATAGCAGTATGCTAATTAAACAACTTGGGCGGGAATGTCAGTGCAAAAGAATGGCTGGAAATGTAGCTATGGGAAGAAATTTAACAGTGTTAAGTGCAACGGGGAATAATAACAAGAGTTTTTACTATGAACCAGAAGCTTGTCAGCTGAAAACAGCTATGAGGAATTCCGACACATGCTAGTAGGACTGACAGACTTCATGTATGGGAATGCCTCCCTTAGATCCTCACATCTCCTTATAGGTTCCTTCAGCTTGTGGTGCTGCTGGCTTCATCGCTCTGATCCAGAGGCAGAAAGAGGTAGGCAGGGAGCAGGCAGCAAAATCATATAACCCATATTAAAAACACACAGAAAATTCAGGGAGAATACCCCCACCAGCTCTTAATGTGGGACGTGGGATTTTGGACTGAACTATAAGGAATTTACTGTTATGTGGGACATCCAGCAAACCTGTGTTAGCTGTACACAGAATGAGGGGAATGGAGCTCATTTCAGAGGAAGCTATAAGCAGACAGCAGAGATTCTTGCTACTACGGTTACCTGTTTTCCAGGCTTCTGAGGACTCCTAATAGTGCTGTTCAACCAATAACGGCATGTTAGAGTTCTTGTATAAACCCTTCCCTTATCTGCAGGTGGGAAGAGATTGGGATCTAGAGCTGGCCTGCTACAATTACTGGCACCCCAGGAGTAACAGATAATAGAGCAAGTAGCAAATGCTTCTGGTTAACATCCACAGTGGTTTCTCTTCATTCAGGGTGGAAGAATAAATATGTTCTTAAACTGTGCCTGAGCCACCCAGTTCTGGAAGTGAATGGGTGGCTGCAAAGAACTCCTCCTACAGGAATCTCTCTGAAGCAATGGAAGCACCTTCCTCCCCTCCCCTGACTGGTATTGCTGATATTCACTGGATAATCACAGGAACAAGCTGACAGCAAAGCAGCCACGTTTCCCTGGAGCTGAGGCCCCAAAGATACTTCTCAGCATGAGGTCCTTCCAGCCCAAGTTACAATTTCGGACCTCTCAAAGTAGGCTAGAGTGAGGGATGGTTCTACCATTTCTCCTTAGATGCTCTCTCCTCACAATAACCTCCTTGTCTTGACTAGGAACTTTTTATAGAAATGTTTACCTCTGATCTGCTGGGGAGGAAAAAGAGAAAAAAAAAAAAGAGGTATTCCAATTCACTCTGTGAGCAGCAGAGCCTATGAAGACTGTGTTCCAATGGATTTATATCCTACATCCCCTATGTTCCTGCCCATTCAGTTGATCCTGTCTCCTCTTCATATCCACCATCCCTACCTCCAAAGTGTTCCTTCAGGGCTAAAGGAGGAACACTTTTCCCTGCAGTACCTCCAGTTCTTCCTTACCTCCTTTAAGTGCCTCTCAGCTTCCTCTCCTCAGTACTTGCAGCTCTCTTAAAAGACTTCTAGCTACCTTTTTGGCATGCAAAGGGGAAAAGGGAGGACCTGTTGTTACAGAAGACAAGGGAAGTACCTAGTCAAAATATTGAAAATTGCTGCATCTCAGAAAATTCCTGAGGCACCTGGGCCAGTAACAACAGCTGACCAATTTTCTGCTTTTTTGTGCAGCTGTAGCAACATACATGTTGTGCTGCATTTCAACTTATATGTAGAAGTTCACATTCAAATTTGGAGATCTTCTAAAAAAACCATATTTTGAAAAGCAGGTGAGTTTTCTGTTTGACTCCCAAAATATAATATTTCCATTACCCAGAGCATAATATTTCAGCAGTATAAAGTCCTGGGAAATTTCAGAAGTTGTTTCCTCTTGGAAATTACTCTTCAGAACATTTTAAGATCTTGGAACCAAACAAGATTCCCATACAAATCCAGACCTATTTTCTTAACCATAAAGAATACTTCTCAGATAAGAAACCAAAATGTTTTCTATAGTATCAAAAACCCCTCATCCCTGTATTTAACTTCATGCCTAAGGAAGGGGAGTACTCTTTTACAGATGGAACTGAAGCTCAAAGGCTAAATTACTTACCTGCTGCCAAATAAAAGCGTGGTGGAACGGGGAAATTACCTCAATGGTCCCAATTTCCAATACAGTGTCTTAAACACTGCACCATGTCTCTTGCAAGGCCCACACAGTCTGCACTAACACAAATACACCCCAGACCATAGGCTAATGTGTGAAAATGAAAGCCTTAATATGCTTTGACCTGCACTACATTTTTTTCCTCTCTCTTCTGTTATACACTGCCCACACTGAAATAGTGTATATTCTGCAGTGCTTTCTCAGAAGCTGGAAAATAATATCCTCCCACTAGCAAACACACTATTTGGGCTGTATGGCACCACAGAAAAAGCGAATACAGCTTTTCATTTACTGCTGTGTCTGCATGTTAACATGAAGAAGGTCAGTAGGAATGTACACAGTACTGAGAAAATGAGTAGTTAATTATTGCTAGACTGCAAGAAGGGAAAAAACAGGATTTATTTTGGTTTAGAAAACTGCAAATCACAAGAACTGACTCGTATTCTAGACTGGGGTTTGTGGGAGGGCATATGTACAATTAAATTTCCAACAGTCAGTTGAGGCAATTCAATGTGCTTTGAGTATTACAGAAAAAAATCCCTCTCAGTGGGAACAATCTCAAAAAATAAAGTAAAATATTCAGCAAGAAAAATCCTATTTTTTTCTTGCTCGTGTGTATAATCTGGTAACTACCCAATGTCTTTTGCCATGCTCACTCACTTTAAAGTGTCTGTGACCGAGGGTTTCATTGCATCATCAACAGTCAAAAGCTGATCTGCGTTTAGACCAAAATGTCAGATTTGCACTTCATGGCATAAGTTTTAATTTCAAAACTTATCAGCATACAACAGCAGGCCTAAAATTAGTGCAACCAGATTTTTCTGTTGGGATGTCAAAGCCCTGTTTAAAACTTTTCTCCAGTCCTCCAAAGGCTGAAGTTATATTTGCTGTTCATATTCCAGCTAGAATAAATAAGCAAAATACATTCACATTGTAGAATAGATAACTGTTTAAAAAACATTTTAAGAAGGCATTTTTATCAAATATTTTATCGGAACACATGGACCAAAACTAGTAAATCAGTTCCCCCGCAAAAATTTCCTCCCAAATACTAGCAGTTTATAAGAAGTTATACATAAGTCTAAACACATCTAAAATGTTTGTGTGATTGTGTCAAGAAATAACAGTAGTTGAAGGCTACAAAAGTAGCAAAACCTCTTACTTCCAGAGCAAGACAAGGGAAGAGTCATGGGGAGCACAATTTGCTGTTCTCAATGTCACCTGTTACTGAGGTAGCAAAGAGGAGGCTTATGTCCAGCGTCCATGAGCACAACAAAGCACTGTCACAAAGCCCAGAAAGTCGGCCGCAGGATTAGGACTTCCCATGTGAGCCTCAGACAAGTCTCCAGGCAACTGGCAAATGCCAGAGCAAACACAGCAAATTTCAGTGTAAATTCTGGAGAATTATTGCAGTACATTCCTTGTTGACTTACCAGTTCCATCCTGGCAGAATACCAGGTTTAAAGAAGATATTCACTAACCTCACACTTCAAAGACACAGCCAGCCCATTTCACTAGGTGGAACAGCAAGTGAGAAGTGATGATCATTAAAATCAATCTATGTAGTTTTCAGAGTTTAGATTCACTTCAGTAGTATCCAACACATATGCACTGCCGCAAATTCTGTACAGGCAATTACAAAACTTAGCAAGCTTTTTTTGCACAGCAACAAACTAGAGATCATGACCAAAAGACCCGTGCAGTTCTATGAGTACTAAATAACTGCGTTCATGAACTCAAATGATTTGCAACATTTAAGTAATATAAAGGCACCTGCCAGCATGGGCCACTGCTCTGAAACTAACATTTTGTAGGTAAGATTCAGACTCACCAATTTGCTCAACTTCACAAAGTAAACAAGTAGCAGAGATTGTATTATCTCCTAAGTAGTTTAATATCCTGTTATATCATTTATCCTTAAAGAATCATTTAATAATTGTTTCACACTAACATAATGTATGGGTTTTAAGCACTTGTGTCACCAACTGACAGAATCAACACTATTGAACAATTCCCAGTTTCACTTAAAACTGTTTTGCGCCTATAGATGGAATATCTGCATTTAAGCAATATTGCATTTTCACTGGAAAGGTACTTCAGATGAAACAACTTGGCTGAAACAGTCTCATGCATCAGTATAATGAAAACAAAAAATAAGTCTCCCTCATTTCCACAATCTCATTGAAGAAAGCTTTAGGTGATAAAATCCTCTTGGTTCTTCAGTATAGTGGATTCTTCTTTTTTGTAGTAAACTCAAAGGAATCAAATACAGTCACATTTTCCTAGCAAGCAAACGGAAAAAAATTGTAATGCTTACAGTGATAATAGGAGACAATTAAAAAAATTAAACTCAGAAGAGAAAACGGGCCTGAAGGGGAAGGGAATGACAATGACAGATAGAAAAAGAATAGCAATTAACAGAATGGCGGCTCAGAAAAGAATACTGTAAATAAGACTTTCACCTGTCATTTTAATAAAACTGTGCCCAAAAAAATAACAAACAACATCTGATAACTTTCTAAATTGCACTGACTGTGCGTACATTCTTCATAACATACATAATCATGCAATGGTCTTTTAAGCACTATAATGAAGTGTTAAAAATTAATCAAGAGAGTACATTGAAGTTAAATATACACACTACACCTGTACTCAAGAACAATATTGGTTAGGTCATAGACTGTAACTACAGCTAATATTGACTGTTTCTTTATTTTGGAATTTGAAAACACAGTTTATTCAGAACCTATTATTAAGACAGATACCAAATTTGGGTAAAGATTTTCAGTGGGGCAATCCTTAACTCACCTGTTCTAATTTTCATTAAGTTCACTATGAAAAAGCGCTTTGTAAAAAAACATTCTTTAAAGTCTCTGCTTTTCTACTTAGTGTTAACCTTCTGGAAGGAGGGTGTAGAGGTTGCCCCATGCTGGCCATGGACAGTTCCAGCTGACTCCACAAAGGACCCACTGCAAGATACAGCTCAGCCCAGCAGGCAGGTGGGTGGCACCTTTGTTAAAACACCAGACAAGCAAAAGAATTATGGGAAAAATGTGAGGAACACCAAAGTCAGAAAAGAACGGGGAGGATGTGCTCCAGGCATCAGAGCAGATATTGCCCTGCAGCCTATGGAGAGGACCACGTTGGAGCAACGCCCACAACACGGCCTGGGGAAGAGCCCACACTGGAGCAGCTGGGTATTTCCTAAAGGAATTGCAGCCCATGAAGACCCCACACAGGAGCAGGGAAAGTCTGACAAAGAAGGAGCAGAAGAACTGTTACAGACTGACCCCCATTTATCGCTCAGGGGATGGGGGGATATGTGAGGGAAGGAAAGAGAAGACTGAGGTGTAAAATTGATCCTGGAAAACAGGAGGCAGTGAGAAGGTAATATTTCACTTTTTGGTTTTGTTTCTCACAACCCAAATCTATTTTAATTCCACATTACATTAATTTTCCCCACGTTGAGTCTGTTTTGCCTGGTAAGCAATCTGCCTGTGTTTATTCAGACCCACAAGCTTTGTTCACTTATTTTCTTCCCCTGCCCTGTTGAGGAGTGCGTGTGAGAAGGTGGCTGGGTGGGCACCTGGCCAAGGTTAACCAGCCACAACTACATGCAAAGAAAATGAAAAAAATACACATTGGTTTAAAAGCAAGAAATTTTAATGTAAAAAATTTACAATCACCGTGTTATTTCCTGCACTGATCTCTCTCAGTAAATACTAACATGTTATCATAATAAAACCAAGAGAAGTAACTCTCAAACTAGGGAGAAAACAGTAGCAGTCAGCATGTTTTATTCTAATTATAATTTACTCCACGAGTGTTTATAGATTATCCACAAAACTCCTCTTCCCTTGTCTCAAGGAAATAAATATTTCACTTCTAAAATCAGGAATCATTCAGGTCTCTGTCAATCTGTGCACTATGCCCCAGCATCCTCAGTCCAGACTAGCATGATTTCATCTCTCTGGATTCCAACCAATAGCGTTTGTTGCTCTTCACGTGCCCACACAGCATATTCAGAATTCTTCTCCAGCGACACCCAAAGACACACTTCAGTGAAAGAAGAAAATGCCGAAGATGTCCATCGTCAGTTCTGCTTTGCAATACACCCAGCCGCCAACATTACTTTCTTCCAAATGGATCAGACCATACTTTTAACCCTACAAATCAGAGAAAACCAGCAGTTCTTAACTAGGCTGTTAGGGGAAAAAAAAAAAAAAAACTGGTCTGCTACTCCAGCCTTGTGTAGGAAGCAATGGAAGAACCTGACAATTTCTGCAAGGACCTCAAAGCTCTGCTTAAGCTTGCAAAAATATTTTGAAAGACAACCTTATCTTGATCTTAAATTTCAGACCCATTCAGATAAGCCATTCTAGTATTGTTGGGACCAACAACAGAACTGCACCTTGCACTTGAATTTGTCTAGATATCACTTTCAGATAGTGGATCTTGTAACTTAGCAGCAGCAGCTAAATTTAGATGAAAAAGTTGTACTGAGGAGAACCTAGTCATGAAGCACCTGCATCTTAGATAAATGAGCCACTCCAGTCCTCTTTAACGTTTAATTAAAGGCAGGTTTACCAGACTCCTATTTCACAATACACCTCCTACTCCTCTTCAGCATTTCACCACTTTCCTGGAAAGTAAGTCCTGCACTGACGATTTAACTGATAAGTGTAATAAGGACAAGGCACTAATCCTATTTGGTTTTCCCTGCTGCTGATGCTAGGCTTTTCCAAAAATAGGAATACATTACATTTTAATATACTCAAATACGAACAGCTTCATAAAGACAAGCACTCTTGTGTCTTTCAACAAGAAGTGTCAACCTTGCATAACAAATGGCCAGTTCCATTACCTATGAAACAATGAACTACCAAGGACAGTCTGCCATACTTGAATTTTATTCGTCTCATGTTTTTCTATGACTTTTACTGGCAAAAGCAGGGTTTAAAAAGCTATTAGCACTGCAGTACAGATTTTCCTTTATGTGTACTGGATTTCTGCCTTACACCTCTACCCATGAGACTGGAAGGCACTGACGAAGCACTCATGAATTGTGTCACATCTGAGTTGTAAAGTGGTATTCCACAAAAACAGGGTGAAATACCGTATTTTTTACAGGTAGAGCCCAATCTACCCATGGTTATTGTTATTAGCTGGTTCAGAAGTCAGTTTCTGGTGTGGACACTGGTATCTGTTTAACAAAGCATGAAGATAACAGAATCTCTGCAATTTATTTGGCCTGTGAAGTCCATTAGTTTTATTAAATCCATTATTTATTCCATTATTTTCAAGTCAAGAATTAGCCTGAAAAAAAAATTTCATGGTAAGTATATTCTGTATGTATTCTTTGAATGTATCCTTCACTGTTGTTATTGAAATCCATATAAATATTCAGGTCATACTTCAAACAATCAATGCAAACACATGAATCAAGTATACCTGCAGGCTGAATATCCTCTTGAACAATACCAGCTCGGTTTATTGACTGTTCTTTCTCTGGAAAACAGAACAGAAAGGGCACTACTAAAAAAAAATAATATACCAGACATCTTGATTGTACCCAATAAAATAATATTGAAAATTTTATTCATTCTGGATGCTACGTAGTAGAATTCCATCTACAAGTATCCAAATACCCATCTACACAAAGTTAATGTAGTACTCAGAAACTAACAGGTGGTCTGTTTTGAGAGATTACAAACAATAAGACAATAAAGTAATGGCTGCTGTTTAATAAAAGATGACAAAATACCTGCCACAATCCCATCACTTAATGAATGACTAGCACTTTCAGGAGATGTCATTCTTATATCCAACATAATTCAAAAAATACATTCTTTCCAGAATCAGTTATCCCTACTTTCAGGCCCTGAAAGATTTGCTTCTCATCACAAGTAGATTTCATGACAACACCTACAAAATTAGTGCTTGTAAACTTTGTGAAATTAAGTAGCAGAGGGGTATTTTCCATGTAATGGGCCTGTCTCAGGCTTTTCATTTTTTTTAACAGTTCAACCACCTCCAAGGAGAGAAAGGGACAAAACTGTATGATTTCCCCTTATTCAATGCCACCTCTTTTTTTTTTTTCTCTTCCAGTTAAGTGCTTTACCACTGTGGTACTTCAAAGAAGGAAGTCCAAGCTCAGCGGGATTACCCTTTTGACCGTATCACTGCACTTTTTAAGCCTTTAAAGAAGTGTAGGGCACGCATTCTCAGAGGAAACTCAGAACTAAGCCCACCTTAAAACTGCAACTTATCAGCATCCTCTCCCACTGAGAACGCCTAGGCACTACAGGTCTCCAGGTACCAGCTAATGCTACTGGAGCCTAGCAGGCATATCGCAGTAATTGATTCTGCTTGCATGGGAGCAGGCACCAAAGGCAGTTTCAGGTTCTCCAGTTCTGTTAATTGAGCATGGTAACTGCCATTCCACCCTCTTTAGCAGACAAATTCTCAGGGAACTGTCTAATTTCAAAGGAAAAGTACAAAATCTAGACAGAGAAAACAGAATAAATCAGGGCAAGGAATCAGACTTATTCTGTGACATGGAAGAGAAAAACGCTTAATCTTAGGTGGAGGTCAAGATCAGAAGAGAGGCAGAGATCAAAATGAGAATCAGTCTGAGGGGTCTGGGAACACATATGGGGTGAACAGAAAGAGCTGTTAACTGGTCGGGCAAAGAAACCAGTGTAGAAAAGCAGCAGATGACAAATACGGAGATAGGACACAGGGAAACTGAGGTGGGGCCTGGAAACAACTGGAAAAGAGCTAAGCCAAAAAAAACCAACAATAAGGAAGAGCCAGTCTTGATGAGAGGACAACCACCTCACAGAAAGAGGAAGGAGCCAAGTCTCACAGTTCAGCAATATCACAAAATCTACTGTGAAAATGTCCCAATCCAAACAGGTGTCAACCCGCTGTTCTAGTTAATCCAAGTGAAGATGTCTGTGCTCAAGGTTTCAACACAGCCACTAAACCCTGCTTTTCATATGAGAAAAGAGTCTTATTTAAAGCTACCAAGAGGGAAATATTAGAAACATCAAAGCCACAAGCTGAAGTATTACACATCTATAAAATTATAGCACTTCTGTACGAAATTAAGTCAAACCCCTGTATCCATGATTTAAAGTACATTTTAACAACTTGATTGCACATATTTTTTTCCGAGTATGTTCTATTTTATTTGTTAAACTGCTAAAAATTCCTCTGAAGACGTGTAAGAATTAAGCAGAAAAGTCTTCTTCCGGAACATATTGTGCCTCATCTGTGTAGAATTTGGGAAAAACACGAAAAACAAGACCGAAGAAAGAAAATGCAGCAGTTCATGTTTAGATAGCTGAATGTCACTCCAGAGAACCCAAATCCATTCTTGACTTTTGCAGGATTACTATGTGATGCTAATCTAAATGTTTGACACTTCAGACCCTGCATCCCAAAATGCAGAGTATTCACCACAGCTCAAGTCAATGGGGGGTGTCAGCTTCTTCAGAAATTTTTTTGTCATGCAGATTACTAGACTGCACTTCGAAAAATCAAATTCTTCGTATCCCAAAGGTTAAAGTAATTGAGTACCACAAGCAAGAAATTCCATGTTCTCATCCAAAGTATCATGACAGTGTTCACTTGTGCTTTTCTCATACCGCAGTGATGAGCATCCAAAAAAAAGCTCATAGAAAATCAATAAAGATGGGATTCAAGGAGAGTTTGATCAGCATGCAGTAAGTGAAGTTTAGAACCAGGTATTAAACAGCAAGTTTAAGAACTTGCCAATTGTGCATCGCCCATCTTTTGTCCTAAACAGAGATTTAAAAAAATCCCTAATCTGCTGGGGAAAATTTGCTCATGTAATTCACAAGTTCATAAGAGGATGTTGTCCACTAGTTCTGTTCCTTCCTCAGTGTTGAGTCACAGTCCTAATAATACATTTTTGGAAAGTGCACCGTAAGCAAAAATGAGTTATGAGTAAGGTTTTTAAATGAGAACACAGAATAGAAAACCTAACTTTGTGTGCAGTTTCAAACTTCACAAACATATCTTCCTTAAATAAAAACTTGCTTGCAAGTTACTTCAGCTTTGATGCAAGGCTAAAGTCCCTCCAAGAAGATCAGTAAGTTTGTTAACATTTTCCTTTTTCCTTCTTAGAAATCTCTTCAGTTACCTCAGCAGATTAACCACAGGCATCTTCAGGTTAATGCCAACAGCTTGCCTAGCTTTATAAAAGTTAAAGCAAAGCGATGAAACTGCATACACCAAAACTTTTCCCCACTTCTTTTGGCACCACTTAATAGACGTCCAGGAGCAATGGGTGTTCTTCCTACCAATCCTGCATCAGGGACCACCTGCCTGGAGCCACTGAACTTTCACACCCAAAGCTTCAAGTGCCTCTGAGTGCTCAAGAGCTCTCTCATTCTAATTCAGTCAGACACTTTGGTGGGTCTTCTGTGTTTCTGGCAGGAACATGGGGTTTTCTTTAGCAGCCAGTTCCAGAGAAAACTCTGCAGACTCAGACCAGCTCTAACAAATCATTGCAATCAGTAAAGAATCTGTTACCATATTTTATGCTTAATTTCTCAATTGTAGCTAGAAAACATCTCAAACAAATTATACTGTCATAAAATGGTTTGGGTTGGAAGGATCCTTTAAAGGTCATCTAGTCCAGCTCCCCCTGCAGTAAGCAGGAACACCTTCCTCTAGACCAAGCTGCTCAGAGCTCGAGCCTGGCCCTGAATGTTTCCAGGGATGGGGTATCTACCACCTCTCAGGGTAACCTGTTCGAGTGTTTCACCATGCCCATTGCAAAAAATTTCTTCCCTATATACTCTCTATCTAGTCCAACTTTACCTTCTTTTAGTTTAAAACCATTATCCCTTGTCCTAAAAGTCCTAAAAAGTGTGTCTCCACCTTTCTTATAAGCCCCCTTTAAGCATTAAAAGGCTACAACAAGGTCTCCCTAACGCCTTCTCTTCTCCATGCTGAACAACCCCAACTCGCTCAGCCTCTTATGAGATGTGTTCCAGCCCTCCGATTGCAACCTCTTTAACTGCATCTAAATCCCCTTAATCACTTCAGAGAACAGCTAAAGGGTGTTCAGAATCACTTGCCAGCCAACAACTTGAAACAAGAGCACTATGAATACTATTATTAATTTTCAGAGCAGCTCTTAGCCAAACAGAAAGCCTCTCAGGAATTACCTGCCTTCCAGTGATACAAGAAGTGGTTGTTACTGCGGTGTGTGGATTATTCTGACTTAAGTAGACTTGTTTTTCTCTAGAATTGGTTTTCTAAATAACTTCAGTTAAGCAATATGTAAGTGGCAGTATTTTTGAAAGTTAGAAAGACAGACTGTTCTTCCGACTATTTTTTAAATAGCGCTATTCCTAGACAATACTAATTTTCTTGTCTAAAAATGCAAGGTCTAACAGAGAACTAGATTCAAAATTCTAACAGAGATTTGGCTGTTGTAAAGATCATAATAAAATTAACATTAGTCCTTGGAAACTAACAGAATATGCACGAGATTGCTGGGCGAATTTATACATCTGCGTGTCAGTAGGACACACATTCTGGCCCCAGCTCTTGTAGCCTTATGCACGGCTGATGGAAATCATTCCCTCACGCGCCAAGCCATGAAATAAAGGATGGTGCTTTCTAAAACTCTAAAACGAGTCTTGGAGAGTTTATCTGCCAGCATTTCCGGTACCACCAACACACCCAACCCGTGCCGCCCCGCCCCGGGGTACAAATCCGCGCACGGTACCAGAACACGGTACGAGGCCCCGCTCCCGCCCCGCCGCGACTCACTGTACTCCTCCGGCAGCAGCAGCGGCCTGAAGTAGATGGGGTAAAAGGCCACCCCCAGCACGGCCACGAAACCCCCAAAGATCCCAAGCGTGCGGGTCAACCCCGCCATCGCTACCGGCCACCCCAAACCAGAAGCCACTCGGCAGCGCTTCCGGGAGGCGCCGGAAGCTGAGCGGCACCTGCGGGCTCCGCCCCCCGCGGCCCGCGCAGACCCCGCCTCCCGCAGGCCCCGCCTCCCGCAGGCCCCGCCCACTGCCCCGATAGGCAGCTCCCCCGCGCAGCGCGGGGGCCCAGCGCGGAGCCGGCGCCCCCAGGGCAGGCAGGGCCCGTGCGGCCGCGCCGGTCTGTGTTCTGGCTGCGGGCGGGGCAGCCGCGGCGGAGCTTCCCGAGCCGGCTCCCGGGCTCCGCTACCGGAGGATCTTGGCGGTGCCTCGCAGCACGGCCGGGGGGCGGGGCTCGGCCCCGGTTGCCGCCCGGTCGCGCCCTCCGCACCTGTCCGTCGCGGCCCCGCCTCCAGGAAGCGGATCCACCGCATCTCCCGTCCCGGGCAGCGCCTCGGCTGCAGTATGGGGGCCTGTGCGCCGCTTCTCCTCCTCCTCCTCCTCATGGTGAGTGCCTGCCCCAGCCCCGCACCGACCCCGGCTCCTGCTTCGGTCCCGCTCCCACCCCGTACGTGCCCCTCACTCGCAGCGCACCTCGGCCCTGCATTGGACTCCCCGCACTCGCCCTGCAGGTGCTCCGCACCGCCCGCCCCGCGTCCTGGCCCCGCACTGGGCCCACGCACCAGCCCTGCGCCGCACATGCACGTTCCCTCCGCATGTGCTTCCGCACCCGCCCTGCCCGCTGCGGCCCCCGCGCCCTTCACCTGTCCCGGCCCTGCACCCGCTCCATACCTGCTCCGCAGCCGCCCCAGCCCTGCCCCGCACACGCACCTGGCCTCCACGCCTGCCCCCGCACCGGCCCTGCACGTGCCCTGCCCCAGTCGCGCGCCCAACTCTGCACCCGCCCCGGCCTTGCCCCGCACCTGCCCCGGCCCCGCTCCGCCGCTGCCCCCGCGCCCCGGCCGCGCCACGGCCCCGCACCCGCCCCAGTCTAGCCCCGGGGCTGCGCTGTCTTCCCGAACGCGGGGCTGTCGGGGCTCTGCATTAACGCGTTAACAAGGTTTTCGGCGGTGCAGTGCTGGCGGGCGCCCTGCCGGGCGCGTCTCCTGCGGACACATCGTATAATGTAGCGTGAAGTGGCGGGCATTCGCAGGTGACGGGCTGCGGGTCTCCTCAGGTTGTGCAAACAGGTGCAGTTCCATAAGGCTTGTGTGGGATTCCTGCAGGGAGGGCCCTGCTGAAGGCTCAGTCCCACAAGCAAAACAACGGTTTCTCGTTCTTTCTGCAATATTGCGCTACTGAAAATTGTCACTTCCCTGTGGGTTGTTGCAGTTGCTTCCCACAGTGATTTTTATCCAAACCTTTGGTGGGGTGACTTGGGCCAACTCCTGCAGATTCTGCAGGCCTTAAGAAAAAGAACAAGGAAAGTACTTTGACAAGCTTTTGTGTCTAAGTTGCCCCTACACCACAGAACCTCTTTGTCTGACCTGTTGAACGCTGCCTGGTTTATGGTAACATTTTGAATCCAGCATAGTTGGCCTCTTTACTGTGCTGGGAAACTTTTATATTTAAATCTCATAATCACACTCCTTGTGTAATCCTTTCATCCTTCCTCTCTGTAGTCCGAGATTAGGTACAATTAACTGTCTTGTCTGAGATAATGGGGAGGGGAGAGCTGCAGTTCCTCACCAAATTGAAGCATTTAGCTAATACACACGCTATGCAGTGCACTGGAGAGCGCTGTGTAGAGGCAACCAGCTGGTAACAGAGGCTCAGCTGTGAGCTGAAAGAGTTCACTGGCAGCAGCCTCTGCCGCAGCTGCATCGGTGTGGGCTTGCTCTGTCTATGCGTGGTCTTTGCTCCTTAACTGGAGGAGCCTCCTGAAGGGTTTGTTAGATGTGGTGTAGCTGCAGACCCAAACTTTAGCAGGATGGGGTCCAAGGGAAAGGCGGTAAGACCATCACAGCTTAAGCTAACCTGCATCAGCAGTCATGGCATATCATGCTTAAGTGCCTCAGGAACATCAGGGAGTTTGTTTTACAAGGAGCTAGCTTTGGGTTGCAGAGCTTACCAGCTCTGGATCTCCACCACAAAGTCTTTGCTGTCCACTGGAAGTCAGGTGGCCACACTCATACACTGCTGCATCGTTGTTAACTAACTGCCAGATGCAAGCTGTGTTCACTGAAGATCAGCCCCCATATCTCTGCATTGGATAAACCCCTGAGAAAATTGAGATCTGGCTGTGTGTATTTTGAGAGAAAATGTGTGTATGTGGTAAGCACATAGTGATACCACAGCACTTCATGTCTGCATGGTAGACTTCTTCATTTTGTGAAAACTTTAATTACCATCTTCCTCATGATGCAGCCCTCATGTTGCAAGGATTAAGTTGTTACAAGTGCTCTTTATTGTAAGATAAAATAATATTTAAGAAATATGAGTGATAACTGTCGAGTAGAAGAGGTTTAGAATAGTTTGGGGTTGCTGCTGTATGTTTTTAGTGCTTTTAGAGGTTTCTGTAACCAAAGAAGAGTTATGTAGGAAATGTAAAATAATAGTATCTTTGTCAAGTCAAGCTCTTAAAGATATTCAAGTTAGTATTAAAATTAAGATTCTCTCACTGACTTTCACATCAGTATTTGTGCACATAGGTTGTTATGTGTTGTGATGGTAACTCTTTCAATGGACACCAGCCTCTGATTGCTCCTCCTTTTTTAGCCCCTTTGGTACCCATCATTTTTACAGTATCCATTTTATGGAATGGGAAACGAGGCAGAGTGGAAGGCTGTCACTCTGAAGAGATTACCTGTTGTGGAAAGCCCAGATACTGACATTGTGGAGTGGTTTACGTTTTTATAGCATTTTATTTGTTCAAAGTGTATATCTGAGTGCTTACACACATGTTTATGAGTGTTCAGCATCACTACACGTCTGGCTTCCAGTGTCTCTTTACACAAGAAGAGAAAGAGTACTCAGTTGTTCTTGTGGAAAGTGGTTTAAGTGACAAGTTCAGAAAGACCTAGAAGCAATTAAGACATCTTGTTATCTAGAGATACCCAGCTGCTAGCAATTATATCCATTTTTCTCATCTGAAAGATCCCTTATTCAGTTATGTCTTCCAGCTTAAAGTTAAGGTCTTGTGATAAATAGTCTGCTCTATGCACAGTTGTGTTCCACTTGCAACCCTCGAGCTCTTTTGTGCTTTTAAGGAGGCAGGGACCCAGGGGGAAAACAGCATTTGATCACATAAGTTAAATCCAAAAATCCTCATCTGTAGGAAAAGAGAAGGTAAATTTAGTTCTGAATTTTCCTAATATTTACATCTTCACAGGTTTTGCTGGCTTGATGGGTTTTTTCAGTGTAGCTCTCAAGGAGTGCCAATGTATTCTTAAGAAATAAAAAGCAAAGTAGTTTATCATTTGGGATTTTTACTGATCCCCATATTGGATCATGGACAAGGTCTTGTCCTGCAGATGCACAGCATATAATTCTGATAACTAGAAAGGTACTAACAGCTTGGCTGAAGCTTTAAAATATTTTGAGAATCACAGTGAAAAAGCTATCATTTCAAGGTAGATATCCCAGATAAATTTCAGTTCAAATTGTTTAAACTTAATGAAGTTGAAAATCTCCCAAGGCAGATCTTCTCATTTTAAGCAATCTTAACCATCAACTTCCCTGGTAATCCTTAGTGACAATTCTGATTATTTTAGATCATGGGACCTGGCAGAAGTGCTGTGTTGGTGTCTGGCCCTCTGAGCTGAGTATTCCTCAGTATTCTTGGCCGTGCATCAAGCCGGACACTGACTGCAGAGCAGAAAGAAAAGAACCTGTTTGAAGCCTTAAAGATGAGAACATCAGCATGGGGGATAATCCTGGTGTGTGCCCAAGCACTCACTCTCGAGAGCAAGAGCTAAGCAAGTGCTGCCTGCTGGTCTTGCTGCTCAGATCTGTAAATCTGTCTTCAGGACAGGAATGTAATAAACTCCTGAACATCCTGTGAACATCCTGGAAACAATTACGAGCTGCCTTAGTTGTTATTCTGCTTTTCTGGTACCTGCATGAAAGGTAAAAAAATTATTAAAAAGATATAGAACCATCAGACTGTGCCAGTACAAGTGCACAACAATACAATGACTAAATGCTGGTACATTTTAGTATATGCTTTTTTAGGTCTGATCCTAGGAACGTGTGTAAACAGCATGACGTGCAGGTTGATATCTTAGACTGGATTCCTCTTGCGGAAGGGCTGAAGGGTACACCCTGCAAATACAGTTTTGTTTGTACAAGTGTGTGTTGAGAACTTGACGTAGGGGAGTTGTTACCGTCAAAACCTTGATGGTAGCTCTCCAGTAATCCACATCTGCTTGCTGTGTGAAAGGATCCTGGTATTTTGGAATTTGAGTGTGGTATATAAACCTGTTATTGCTGGGAGTACATTTGCAATCACATGAACTTAGATTCTCTGTTTAACATGTTTTGTTTGGGGTTTTTTTTTTCAGAATTTGGTGCCATCCTTTGGAAAGGAGACGTTACGGACAACGTCAGTTAATACACAGTTTGAACAAAACATGGGTTATGTAGACTTTATTCATTTAAACATTTTAGAAAAGAAAGTTCTTAACAATTCTGAGGTTTCAGTTCAGTATTTATGTTCTAAGCCTTGTATCATCAACTTGGAAGCAGTAGCTTCCTCTGAGTTCAGGACTGGTGTACCCGTGTATAGAAGGAGATGGAAGGATGAGAACAACCTTTATGTTAGCAGAACCCGACAAGTACATTTGAAATTTCCAAGCATCATGGTTTACAGAGATGATTATATCATCAGAAACTCAATAATAGTGCACAGTGTGATATTACATGCATGGATTAGTCACAAATCAGCTAACAGCTACGATACAGAGCAGAATGAAGACTATGAGGATGCAGTTGCCAAGAATTACACTTTTTTAGAAACTGTTCCACCTTTTGAGCGCCCGTATAAGGACCACAAAGTTTGTCTTCAGTGGGGTGCTGACTATTTGTGGATGCTCCAGGCAAACAAGATACCTCAATGTCCTCATGAAAGTGGTAGGTGTAACGTCACTTTTTTTTTCCCCAAGGAAACTAATGGGATCGAACTAACATCTTTGGTAAGCTGTCAGAAGGTGCATAACTGTAGTAAACAGTAAAGGTTATATAGAGTGATTTGCTTGGCCAACATTGTTGACTATGTAAGCTTCATCACTGTGGGGTTAGAGCTGCAAGTATCTGAAGTCATCATGTCCTTCAGAGCTGGCTTGTTTTATCACAGCCAGCCTGGAGACTTGTAGCGGCATTGCCTTCTATTCTTAAGTATATTCAAAACTCACTGATGTCAGTGGATGTCATTCCTTTGTCTTCAGTGTGAGTTGTTCAGTCCCTTAATGCATTGTATCAGGGCCAGTCCTGAAGTTCTTGCATGCTTAAGAATACTACACAGGCAGTCTATTTCTGCTTAATATGATGGCTACACACTCAGAAATAAGTTTTTATATCCTTAAAGTGCAGTAAACTTTATAGTACTTTTTTTTTCCCCAAAGACATGATGGACAAGCACTTTTGTTTAAAAAATTAATAGTTTTAAATAAAAAAAGTGCCTTGCCCAACTTTATAAATTATTGAAACTCACAACTCTGCTTTCTATATTTTCTGAGAGTTCTCCTGATTCTTTTTTTTCTTCAGCTTTTTGTCTGCTGACAGTTGGGTTTGCCCTCAATATATATTCAAAGCAGAACCTAAAAGCAAGAGTTACTTGCTTCTACAGGTTTCTTTCCTAGAAAAGCCCATGATGGTATTTGTGTCATTTATTTTCACTGCATTGGCATGTAAATGCACCAAAGCCAAACAGGGAAGCAGTGGTCTTGCTGCATTCAGGGGCTTCCTAAAATACTTGCTGGAGAACATGAGATCTCTGACAACAGTGTGAAATGTCTTATGCATTTTTATATTATATGGGAAAATGAAATAGCAGGAAATAGCTTCATTCAAATTTATTTTTTAAAATAAGCTGTTAAATTGCTTGGGTTGTTTGTTTTTTTTTGTTGGTTTTTTTTTTTCTAGGAAAGCTGTTGATACGTAATGGCCCTGAAGGTCTAATTTGCCCTCATTTTTAGTCTGTTGTGTGGTTCAAATGTTTGACTGAACAAGTGTGAGCTAACTAATGGGTTATCAATGCTCGTTTTCTGGCAGATTAAGAAAGATTCTATTTTGCAGATGATGTCCAGATTCTCAACTTCATATATGCTTCCAGTGGAGAGAAAACAGGAATCATAAAGAAATTTGAACAGTTTGAAAACCGAGAGCTTGAGACAGTCAGACAACATCAGATTGATTATCCCATGTAAGTATAGGTAAATAGCTGAAGTGGGCTGTAATTGATCATTGAAGGCTATAGAATGTACTTAAACTCTTAGGCTATACCACAAATTAAAGGAATACTGCCTACTAGTTTGAGAACAAGGCTTAAAATGGAACTAGTTTGCTATTCCTCTTGTTTTCTCATTTCAGTTTTGGAGGGGATTAAGCTAAACCTCAGAAAGATACTTAAGAGGTACTAACAGTAGGTGTAACTGAGCTGGTTAGGTACAGTTAGGAGGATTAGTTAGCTTATACATGCTGACATGATCAGACTGCTCTATCATGACTAGTTAGCCTGAGGTTTTCTGCATTAGAAAGGAATCTTCATTTCAGATATCATTTGCTGACCAAGTGCAGAACAGGGTTAATTGCAAGGGCAGCTTTTTTTCCCTATAAATTCACACTCTAGTTCATTTTGCAGCTGACAAACCTGTAGTGATATCCCCTGCTTAGATAAGTCTTCCAGCTTGAGCTTCTATTCTTTCATCATCCCTGTGCAAATTCTCCTAGGAGTAAAACCCTTTAGCCCCTGCACAACATTCAGTTAGAGAAGTCACTCAGGGAAGATCATCTTTGTCTGCTCTTTTCTCGTTTCCCAAAACTGTCACAACTCTTCGGTCTTATTTTGCAACTTTAGAGGAAAAAGTATATAGAGAGATACGTATTTATATATCTCCCTTCCACCAGATGCTGTTACCCCAGCAACACTATTACAGAAATAGGAAATGATTGCAGGAACTGGAACTTGCCTGCTGGTTTCTGTTTGGCCTGTGACCACAACAAGAGTGCCAAAGAAGACTTACCAGATAGCACCAGTTGCATACAAATTACTAGCCCTCAAACTATAGCTTTGAAGTCTTAAATACAGAGCAATTTTTAGTTCCTGGCCTGTTCAGGTTGGGTGACAGCCTGGGTTACACAGCTGTGTTTTGTCCTTTGCTAACCAGCATGGTTTCTTTCCGCTTCTGGCATGAGGCGCTGGACTGTGTTTGAGAATATTGAATTTTGTATGAATTTGTGCAGCTATCTACCTGCTGCACACTGTGCCACCCTCTCTTGCCTTCAGGTCGTGTCTCCAGTCTTAACATAAAGCTTTGCCTGTGTGTTGTGGTTGTGTGGCAGCCTTGGATAGCTCTGTTAAGAAGAGGAATAGAGCTTTCCTTCATCTCTCCTTATGTAAGCAGGAATTCCCCACTGCACCAAAAGGCCAATAGGAGCAGGTGGATCTGGTCAAAGTTACTTGTTTGGCTCCAGTCAGGGATTTGTAAAGAAAGAGGGCTGGAGATAGACGACTGTCATTTGGGGCTGTGGACAGCCTGCAGCAGAGACAGACTGTGACTGTAAGGGGCTCCTCATGCTGTATGGCATTCTGCAGCAATGGGGGATGTGAAATGAGTCAGCATTGTCCCAAACTGGCCTGAGAAATTTGTCCAGATCAGTTGTGTACTTAGGTTGTCAATCAACGATTAAATGGAGACTGCAGCATTTAAGTTTGCTTTATTGCCAGAGATGAAAGATGTGAAAGGAGCAATATATAAGCATAAGCAGTGTTTCTTGAAGCACAGTGTTTGCCTGTAGGTTATAACAGTCAATTTACAAGTGATAATGATTTACAAACCCTTTTACCTCACCAATGTACTAACTGTGGAAAAAATGGTGTTATTAGTTATTAAGATGTAGACTCTACTGGTGAAATCTTCACCACTCTTGCAGATTTTTTTAAGCTTTAGAGCAAGTGTGGGGTTTCCAGATCTACATTGGTTTGGTTTAGGAAAAGATAGACGGTACTGTATGTTTAACGACTTCTTGAGGGCGAAACGAGACAATTCTACAGTATTATAAACAAATATTTCCATTTTTTCTTAATTGTAAAAATACAAAACTCAAATAATGTCGTCTTCTAAAAGTCACTAGGAAAATAAAACTTATTCATGAGAGATTATAATAATGGTAGTGCTTTGCTGGGTTATGCGTTGTAGGTAGAGTTTTCAGACGCATTCAGCATTGGCTTAACTGCTATGGAAATATTATGGAAGTGAGTGGTCATGTTCCTGTTAACACCAACAAAGCATATTTAGTCTGGCACACTCCTTCAAATTAGATACTGTGGTATAAAATTTTCTTCTGGTGCCTCAGCCAGCTTTGTACGTAAATTTTCTTAGTAGATAACATTGTCAGGTCTCCAGGTTTTTGTTTTGCGCTGCTCCATAGATTGCACAGACTCCACCTTTATTTGTTCTGTCACAGATCTGTCACAGCTATTCATACATATCTGTACTACCCAGAGGATGGATTCATTTTTAACTGCTTCTCCCAAGCACGTTTTTACGGCTGGCATTTAGTATAGAAGACAGCTTAATTTTTGCTGGCTTCCCCAATCAAGACTACAAGACCATGCATTTGGGAATTTTCTGCTGTAGCCTGCATGCAGGAGGTTGGCTCCAAGCTGTCTCAGTTGCATTTTCAGTTCCCTGTTGATGTGGGATCTGGCAGTAGCTCTGACCCGGCATTCTGGAATTGATTCAGATAGCACTCCCTTACTCCCCTCTCATGTTGGTACCACAAAAGTGCACAGTTAAAAGGAGATCACAGATCTAAGAGTCTTAAGTAACGTTGCTCTTAAGGTTTTCACTGTAGAGGATGTGTTCTGTTCTGAAGATAACATGTGAGACAGATTTGATAATTGAAATGAGATGCATGCTTTGCAGATTATATAGGGAGATTTCTCATCAGGAGTGGAATTTCTGTTTATTTTTGCTGTGCAGGTTCACCGTTTCAATCTGGCTATATTTACTCCATCACTGTGAAAAGGATCTGTGTGGTATCCTCTATTTTATTGATCGGAAAGAAATGTATAGTACTCCTGCTCTATTTCTAAATGAGGAAGGTAAGGGATGTTATCAACGGCATTCAGAAGGGGTCTAATGTAGTCTTTATAGATCTGTGCCTAGGAATAATATTTATAAATATTTTATCAGACCTATTTTGTGAAACTGATCCCTTTCAAAATGCTGCTTTTTGACTGTGTCTGAATAGGACATTAATAGGGTACATTAATACAGTAAAACTGAGAAATAGTTGCAAGCCATCTAATGTTGACTAACATCAGAAAATATCTGCTTTGTCAGGAGAATAGACTGAATCTTACAGGTCGGGAACATTACACTTGGATTGAAGAGTCTTAATGAACCAGCTTCATTATTATTATTGAAGTGTTTTTTAAATATTTTTCTCAATTCTTATATACATACTACATGAAAATTTTTAAAAATTTGGAATAACCTCAGGAAAAGTCCAAATGATTCAAGGTCTTGTCCATATTCCGGTGTTCAAGAAGCACAGTCTATTTCCTTAATAAAAAAAAAATGAAGAGATAGCACTGTCTTAGTCTCACACCACTTGCAGTAGAGGAGCATTCCTCCCACAGGAAATGTTTAAGGTGTAGGCTCTACTGGGGAAGACTTCACTGCTCTTGTTTTTTGTTTTTTGTTTTTTTTTTAAGCAGGAGAGCAGATGTTAGGCTTTTCAGCACTTCAGCCTCTGATAGAGAATGAAATTCAGCAGCTTGGGGCTGCCCATCAGGCTCACAGAGGAAAAAGTGTGCGGAGATTTAAGAGTGCACACCTGGCTTTCTCATAAGACATTACTTTTTTTCCCCCCTTTGCAAGTTTCACAACTAATCATTTCCTCTCTTATTTTTGCTTTCTATTTTCTCTGCCTTGGACCCCATTTAGATAATTAACATGCCCGTTCTAAACTGGATGCTTTTCTTTGAAGATCAAACAAAAATGGCAGCTCAGCTGGAAGTTGCCAGCTTGTTCTGAGATTTGTTTGAAGAGGTTTTAGGGCCAATTTTATTCTCAATGTTAGACTAGATTATCATAATAGCCTGTTTTGGTCTTAAGAGCTCAGTCCATGAGTCTAGCTTCTGCAGGTCCAAATAGTGGAGGATAAAGTGATTTTGTACTTGTTCATTGCACTTTCCTGTGCTAGCAATCAGGTGTTGAGTAGATACTACTGCCTGCTGTTCCCCACTGCTGGTTGCTGCAAGAGTTATCTGCTTCATGGTGCTTGAGATCAACTGTGGCACTCTCCCTGATTGCCTTTAGTGTGTTTATTCCTCAGCTGGGTTTGACTCTGTGGTTTCGTATGAGAGCCTGGGCATTAGCACCTGAAATGTGTGACTGAAACATGGAGCATGTTTCCACAGGATTTTGTGAGAGCCAGTGTATGGCTTGGTGAGTCCCCAGATCTTTGTTGGTTATGAAAAGGATGAAGAAGACAGAATCACTGTGAATAACATATTAGGAAGCCTATTCTTAAAGTTGATATTTCTGTGGTGCTTATTTTCTTTTCATCCTTTGTTGCTCTGTCAGGTTATGTGCATATTCAGATGCACCTCATCAGAGGAGGTGACCTTGCAGTGAAAACTAGCTTCAACCTTCCTCTGAAACAGTGGTTTCGACTGGATCTCTCTTTTAAGGGTGGACAGGTATGCATGCTTCTGAATTACAGGATCAAGACTGAGATTTGTCTAATTTGATGATGCCTCTGACAAATGCCTTAACAGCTGAGGCTGAGAGAAATTATATAATTTGTACATGTTCACATGAAAAATCTAAAACTAGAAATCGACTGGGGATAGTCAGAACATCCAACTTCAGGAAGTCAACTTAGATTCTTAAGGTAAGAGTCTAGAATTACTGTGTATTCAGTGCATATCCTGGTGCACAGCTGCTCTCCAGAGACTTTATTGACTGTACAGGCAAGCAGGACTGCTGACTTAGATACCTTATCTAGATGCTTTGTGTGGTGTACATAGGCCCTAGGGACTTGGCATGCAGAGAGTCAGGTGTTTCTGCCATTCTGATATGAAAATAGAAGTGCCTGGGCTTCTGTACAGTAGCATGCCTCTCGCCTAGATGTGTTAGCTGAGAGGAGGCATGTGTCCTTTCCAAGTTTTGCATATTTGACAAGCAGCACAGTATTGACTTCCATTAAGAGATAAAAATAAATTGCGGTGTATCGCTCTGTCGTCGATGAAATACATAATTTGCATTTTAACAAATTGCAATTGCTTTTTTCACAAGAACTGTCCAAAATCAGCTGTGAAAACAAATCAGTCACCTTGCCCAAGTTCTTCTCTGTACCTCCAGCTGTTAAGATATGTATGAAAATAATCAAAAACCTTACTCTTCTTTTTCTTAACGTCTTTCTGCTTGGAAATAGTTGAATAGATTACATTCTGAATTGTAAAAATAATTGCTCGTTAATTGCAAGAACAACTAAGCAAATTTAAAGTATGAGTTAAATGACTGATAAGGCTGAAACAGTGCTGTAGTGACAGAGCAATGTACAGGCTAAACTACTGCTGTTCCTTTGCACCCCACCTTTATTTGAATAAGTAAGTGGTGAGCAGACTGATTACCCTGCAAGAAAATCAGGTGTGTTTACTTCTAATATAATATGCTTTTAAATATATAGCTTAAAGGAAAAGTGGGAAAAAAAGTGTATTATACAATCAAAACTGTCTTCTTCTGCTTGTTTAAATTGTAGTCGTTATTTAAGTTCATGAGAATGTGAAGAGCCCATGGATTGGAAGCTCAGCTTCAGGTGCAAATGTGAAAGTTACTGTCAGTATTGATACAGAGTATATTAATCTTGACTGGTTGCAAATGTGAGGCTTGCTTGTGTGATTAGATTAAGAAAAAATATTTTTCCATCAGAGAGCATAGTAAATTTATTCAGGCATGAGAGAAAATATGTTGTCAATGAATTTCTTCTTCTGGACAAAATAAGGGAGTCATGAAGAGTTTAATGAGAACTATAGTGCAAAGAGAGGAAGTAGGATTAAGCTTGAAAGACATTTCAGTACTTAGAGCCATTCTCTGGAACAGATAATTTTGTAGTTCAGTCCCATCTCATTGACATGTCTTCCTGTCATAATGTTTTAAATGCTATGATTCTTAGAATATTGGTTAGTTAGATTTAGTCCGGTGCAATTTATCAAGTAGGGAAAGTCTGGAAATTGGGGCATCAAGAAATTAAGAGTCAAAGAACTCCTAAGAACATGTAAAGATGTAGATGAACCCATAAAAATACCTAGACATTTGAGAAAATTTTGCAGGGTTGTTTTGTGAAGCAACTTAGTCCCTAGTTATGAAAACCTCATCTTGTCTTCCTTTTCAGGCATCTGAATGCCTTTAACCATTTTGGCACTGAAAGTCTACATCTCCTGTAGGAGATGGACTAGAAGTAGGAATGAAGAGAGATTTTTTTAAATTGTGGCCTGCTACATTAGCTTTGTGGCCGTTCTTCACCAGTAAGCTACAGTTTCTTAAGATCAATATTCTCTTCATTTAGCACTCTGCTATGTGAAAGCAAAACTGCCTTTTGCACTTATGAAGAACAAAAGCTTCAGCAAAGTACAAATGTCTCGTAACTGAGCATAGGAGTGAAATAGATGAAGTAGGCAATATCTGTGCTATTTTTGCTACTTTTCACCTCTGGACAGACCAGTGCCAATGTGTCGCATGAAATTCTTCTGACATAATTTAGATACATGACATCATCCTGTTTAGTGCAGAGAAGATGTGTAGATGTGTAGATATAAAGATATGTAGCTGTGCTTTTCTGAATTAAGAGTTGAAGTAGCCTAATAAATGTACCTTGTAATATTTAATCTATTATAATTAATATTTTGTGGGTTTTTTTAGATAGAAGTAAGCAGTGTTGGGAAGAATTTGAAAAGAGATCATCATCAGTCTTTTACGTAAGCAGCATTTTTCCTTTTGCCGGGTAACACGTGTGTTATGTGTTTGGATATGGAAAAAGGGGGAACAGGGCACAAGTTTGTAACTGAGATTCCAAATTATTTTCAAAATATCTGTGGTCTCTTTCCACTCTGCACTCTCAAGACCAGCCTGCATACCTGTGTTTACATTGAGCGTGACCTACGTCGTGAGACAGTTGTGTTAATGTGCTGCACAGTCTAGTACTAGAGTCTGATAACACTCATTAAACACTGGTTGGAAGGTCAGTGGCATTAGGATCAGTCTTCAAATGAAGTCTTGGCCTTACTGAGGTCAGGGAAAGTTTTGCTGTTGCTGGGGCTAGGATGTCACCAGAGAAATCCTTACCTGCTTTGCGTAGGCAGAGAGCAAGAGTCTACCAAAAATGTTCTTGCCTAATCCATTATTCCAAGCAATTGGTTCATGTACCCCTTTTTTAAAATGGATCTTTAATTGTCCTCTTTCTCTCTAATTTAAGATGGACTCTTTGTTGTGCAGATATTTTTAAAAAAAACTATATAACTATATAACAATACTGAAACTATATAACAATAAGTTGCATAGCAGACTTCAGTGTTGTTCTTTATCTGCTGTGGTTTACAGAGCAGAAACTGTGAATTTATAGGTGGTAACTCTAGGAAACAGATAACTTAGATTTTCACATGCCAGTTTTAAAAAAGTGCAGGGGAGAGGTGGAACTGAAATCTCTGAAGCTATGTAAAGACGCATAAAATTCCAGAAGATACCTACAGGTCAGAAAAACAAACACGCTGCTGGTTTAATATATTTGTAGGCAAGGGATTTGTTAAATTTACTCCAGAGTTTATCACACTGAATTGCAGAGTAGATTCTGAGAGTGAGCAGGTGAGAAAAGGAAAAGATACTGCCACTGAGTTTAAGGCTATTAAGTTACTGAAATTCTGAGATATACATTTCTTTTTTTCTTTCATAGCACCTCTTAGTAGCCAACTTAATTCTCGTTCATGTTCTTAAGTTTTAGGGAAGATTTCTATTACGATGACACTGCTGGATACTTTGTCCTTGGAGGCAGTGGATATGTGAATGGTATTGAAGGATTCTTTGGACCTGTGAAATACTATCGTCTCAATGTGTTGGAAACAGAACAGGTAAATAAAAGCAATATTGGGAAATGTTTGAATATTAGCAGACAGCTGTAATAGCTGAATTTTATTTTTTCTTAACTGAAGCTCTTACCAAGTGGTAAACTTGCTATGAAGCACAATGGTCCTTGGGAATACGTAACCAAAATGTTATCACTTTGTATTGAAATCGAGGAACGTTAGTTACCACATAATATGCTAAAAGATAAGACTTTTAGATGTGAGCATGTAAAGCAATGTTCCTGAACATATTTAAGTAAAGGTGTGTTTTCAATATTGCTTTGTTTCCCAGAATTTTTGATGATACAGTATTGAACACATTTGATTAATTTATGGTTTTGTTTATCTTGGTGGTAAAAGTCATATAGGCTGGGTCAATTTTGGAAGTTCATACATGGTTTGTTGGATTATACTGACTGCTTAAAGTCATGGTCTATTGTGGCCAGCATCGGGTTGTCTAGCATAATACTATGATTTATTAGATAAGCTGATCGTAGTGAACAGTCTGTTTCCTTTTCTTATTTGCCTACAACACTTCTTTCTAGCCAAGCATAGACAACAACAAATACTGTAGATGCCATTTATCCATCATTTGTCTTTTTACAGATTTCTAACCCTCTTCATGACAAAGAAACAGTGGAACAAATAGAGCTCTACTACAAGAGATGCATGGACATTCAAGAAATAGTTTATGAGTACAGATATATCATAAGGCAAGGTGAAAAAGCACAAAGAAATTGTAAGTGTAGCTATCTGAGACATGAACTTTAAATTGCCATCTTTGGAGGCCCGTTCTCTTTCCTTTGGCCAGAACGTGCTTAATGATCATCAAAATCAGACTTAAATTCAGTCATAACAAGAAAAAAGGCAATTTGAAGAGTTTAGCCTTGTTACTCATAGTTAAAACCACAGGTTTTTTTGTCTCTACAAAGACTTTCGTGCCATGGAATATAAACATAAATCATATTCTTGATACTTCTTCTCTAATAAGACAGGTGCATAAAGAGACAAAAAAGCACTTTCAAGCTTATATGCAAGCTCTTCAGTTGCCTTTTTTCCATTTCATCTCCAAGTGACTCTGAAGGCATGTGCATTTTAAGCCCTTTCCCAAAAATAGGTGGGGTTTGCCAGAATTTCTCTGCCACAGTGGCATGATGTGTTGTAATTGGCAGGCTTATGCCAAAGCAACCACTTCAGTGAAAGAAGAGTAACATAGCTGAAATCTAGCTTATGTTTCCAGTTAGAATTCAAATGCATGCACTGTGACCAGGCTATGAAAGAGAGCAGAAGAAATCTTGTGTATCTGGAACTGACCTGTGCTAGCTGTATGAGGATTTTAGCACTGTTTGTGTTAAGGATGTGCTTATCTTGTCCATGAATTTTTTAGTTTACCCTAGGAGGTTTTTTCTACCAGCAACTTCTTCTAAAGACCAGGCAAGTCAGCTTTCATGTCTTAATATGTTGATTTTGCTAGGTTACTATGAAAACTATTATTTGGAGCTGATTCACAGATATGGAGAAAAATCCAAATGTGATGCCTTCAGGTGGGAAAAAGAACTCAGGAAAAAGTACCACACTTTGTTCAAACTGCTGCAAGAGATGGATTTCAGTGGTCCAGATGGTAATCACATTTTATTTTATTGTTCTTGAGTAACTCCACAGTATATACTGTGTAAGTTAGTATGGTTTGATTTCAATTCATGTTTTATACATTTTTTTCATATCAGCTGACTTAGTAAAGGCATGTCACGTGGCCTATATGTTGTTGCAAAAAGGGGTTTATTATGTAGAAGGAAATAGAGATATTCTTGCAGTTTTAGTGGTTTGTTAGTTTGAGATGGTCTTTTGGATTTTTAATCACCTTATCTATTCAATAGTACCTTGTTTCTCTGTTTTGGTTGTCTGCATTGAGAATAGCATTCAGCATGAGAAAGAACAGAATCTCTTTCCGTCCCACTGAGTTAAGCAGAGAAAATCAGTTACTGATTTTAACTCTTGGAATAACTGTGTCCTGTGTTTTATTCTTATAGAAAATGGAAGTGATGCAGTTATAGAAGTTGGCCGGAGGATATTTGAGAAGGTTGCAAAGGATATATCCAGTGCCAATGGCCTCAGCAATATGGGCTCCTCTGTCCCCCTCTTGATGGATTCCAGTTGCTGTGGATACCATAAGTCTTCCTATTTCCTTGCAGTTGTATTTGAAACAGGACTTGGTGTGCCTGTGGTTAGTAAAAAGGTAGTATATTTAATATGTTTGATTATGTCTGTGAAGTTAATTACCTTTTAAGGCCTGGATGAATTTATGATCAATACTGAAAGATGTGAAATGGCCCCCAGATCCAGGCTGCATTAAAGGGGTTCCTCAGTACAGCTGGTCCTAAATAGCTGGTTGGATCGAAGTCTTTATGAAGTCCTGATGGCAGGAATCTTTATCCTACTCATCCAGCACAAGGAAATAAATGCTTTGGTAAGACCTGAAAATGGTGATAAAGGGAACAGCATGGGCCACACTTTTCTCAGTCACTGAGAAGGCAGGATGAGAGAATAACCCCTGAGTCACACAGTTGTAAGTAGCCATAAAAAAAAGTCTTGCATCAGGTGAATCTCCTGAAGCATAAAGGTTGCATAATACAGTCAGGAAAGAAGCCCTGTGTACAGTGGGAAAAAAAGTGGCTCTGATTATGTTGTGGTCAAATGATGAAAGGTAACCAGAGTAGAACAGTTTTCTTTTGGAAAAAAAACTCAACAGTGATTCAGCTGAGCAACTGTGTGACATGTGAACTCCTGACCTTTTAGGCAGGTTACAAGTAACTGAAATGTTTCCATGAGATTCCATTGCCAGGTCAAGTGAAGGGAAGGTGTTATATATATATAACTGGAAGAGAGCTATACTGAATCTACCAACAGATATTTAGTTGTGATATAATAGTGTAATATGAAATGCTCGTAAGAAAGAGCAAATCTGCTTAATGTGGTTACAGGATACTGGATGAGAAGAACCCCTGAGAAACTAATCTGAGAATGAGCTCAGTCCAGTTTCTCAAACAAAACGAACCTTAAATGGGAATCTTTTTAATATCCTAATTATGGAGTATACCTAGTGCTAATTATGGAGGCTAACTGATTTATTTATTGGATCTGCTTCAGATAGTGTAGGAAATAATTCAATATGGGACACCACTGTTTGTTTTCTTTTACTGTTCAGATGAAAAATAACTAGTGCTGAAAATGGGTTTTGGCAAATGTGTGATACTTCGACTATTTTTAGCACCAATTAAGGTGCAGCTCACAGGAGTTTTTTTCTGAAACCTTGTCTGCCACAAATCCCATCCTTCTAGTCCTGTCAGATACCTTAGGGTAAGATTTGCAAGTGCTGTTTTTAGCTTCCATATGATTCCACTGACAGTTGACATCAGTGAGAGCAGTTAAATCACTGCTGGACGTAAACAGTATCAAAGCATAATTAACAGTATAATAAAATGGCATTAAAAATTGTTGCAGAATTAGTGGTGGTAGAATAAGTGCAATACTTGAAAGGTATTGAGAGTCTAGTTTTGCTTTCAATCTTTTTTTATAAATTTCGAACACTTTTCAACTACTTTGGGACTGTGTTTGATTCTGTAACTGTTTACATGGTATAGGTAGTGTATCAGCTGCCAGTATGAACATTGTTTTCCCTATAAATCTCGACCAAAGTACTAAACTTGTGAGATGTGCAGTGAATGCACTCGTGTTTATGTCGCTTGATTGTTTTCCAGGGACTCCTGTACAGTTTGGTTGGAGCTCAGGGGAATGAGAGACTTGCTGTGATGAATCTTGGCTATAAACATTACCAAGGCATTAATAACTATCCTCTTGATTTGGAGCTATCGTATGCCTATTACAGTAATATTGCAATGAAGACTTCATTGGATCAGCACACTATAAAAGGGGAACAGGTAAAACACTTATAAGTGCATCTGAATTTGTTTTCTGTGCATTAATTATAATAAAGTATTATAATTATAATATATTATTATAATTATGTGTCCAGAACACTTTTGTCTTGGTTCACAAATATGAGTTTATCTGATTGATGTCCTTGCCCATGGCAGGGGTGTTGGACTAAATGATCTTTAGAGGTACATTTCAATCCAAACCATTCTATGATTCTATGATTGTTACAGGATCCCCCAAATTATATGTAGGTATCGTTACTCCATTTTTTAGCAAGGGGGAAACCAAATCAAAGTTAGGCTCAGACCCTCAGAATTGTCCAGAACCTATCTTTCAGTGAAGTCTAAGTCTTATTCTTGCCCATATTCCTCACTCAGATTTTTAGTTTATAATTGGTTGTGTTTATTAGGCGACTGATCTGCTGTTCGAATAGCCAAACATCATGACGTTCATGCAAAAGATGAATTGTCCTCTCTATGCTTATACCTTTTCTATAATCAAATGTAAAGATTTGGCTGGTAAATAACTATTTGATGAGATAAAGTTGCAGTAAAATTATTTTATAATGAGCTGCTAAACAGGAAGTAACACAGCTTTATTGGTAAAGAATACGCAGGGCAGGCTGGTACTGGGATCCCAGGTTATCAGAAAGAATGATTATACAAAGAATAGAGGTTTTGATTGCTGAAGAACTAAAACCCAGCAGAAGGCCACCTAGATAGGAGTGCTGTATGGCAGGTTTTCATCAAGGTTTCTGCCAGCCTCTTTTATCTTTTAAAAGAGATTTCAGTAGAAACTAAAGGGTCTTGAAAGCACTTCTTTGCCATTAACTGTATTTAAAACTACAAAGGTGGGATTTTTTTTTTTCCAGTTTGTGTCTTGGCATATCTTTCCAGTGTAGAGTAGACTTCCAGTTCTGTAATGAAGCAGTAAATGCTTTTAGCACTGCATATAAGGGTGTTTGCTAATGCAGTGGCCAGCAGAGGGCTGGTGAGAATTTTACAACCTAGACTTTTTAGGAATAAACAGGGAACAGGCAACATTTTCATTTTGGTGGCAGATGTATGAATTGTGTAAAAAATTTCTTGTTGTTCACCTGCTCTTCAGGCATTTGTTGAAACTATAAGGCTGATGGATGATGAACTGCTAAAAGCTCAAACAAAAGAAAATGGTGATGTCTTTATGTGGCTAAAACATGAAGCAACAAGAGGAAATGCAGCTGCACAGGTATAAAATAGTACATTTCCCTTTTCTTGGTTTTATATGCACATCATGTATGTACATCTAACGAAAGTTGTGAAAGAGTGAAGCGGACAGTAGTTTTCTCATTCCACCCAGAATTGCTTCTTTTTCTGTGAGCTTGAGCTATTTCCCATGTTTCTGTCTGATAATATCCAGTCATCGTGGAAAAACCCATAACAGTGATGCAAGGCAAAAGGGAAGAGTTGTCAAGACTCATCAGCCTTCTTCTCTGGTCATTTTCCCTGGGTTTGTGTTTGACGCGGTGCAGTTGTAAGGTGTTGTAATACATGCATCAGATCTGCCTTTACATGCCTTTACATGCATCAGATCTGCCTTTATCACTTACCTCTGTACTTAAATGAAGCCAGATTTTCATGGTGCTGACAGTGGTAAAATATAACCATTTCATCACTGAAAAGCGCTCTGAATATTCCTGATAACCAGTGATCTTCAAACTGTTGAGGACACATAACTAATTTCTTCACATATTTAAAATCCCTTTAAACTTGCACAAGTCTGCTTCTGCAATTCCAGTTTCAATACTAGCATTTATGATATCAGTCTTATTTTGTTTTCTTTTAGCAACGATTGGCTCAGATGCTGTTTTGGGGCCAACAAGGAGTGGCAAAAAATCCTGAAGCTGCAATAGAATGGTATGCAAAGGGTGCAACAGAGACAGAAGACCCAGTGTTAATATATGATTATGCCATTGTCTTATTTAAGGTAAGTCGTGTTTCATATTTTCACTTGAAAACAATCATTTCTATGATATGTGTTTGTAAGTTATCTGCAGTGACACACCATGAAAATGTATACAAGTAAATTTATTACTCTGAAAATGAATCAATAGTTGAGAAGCTAATGTTGATTTTTACCAGATATGCACAAAAATTTAAAAAAGAGTAAGTTTAAAAGCAGTTCAGTCATTTTGTTCCTAGGCAGGTTCAGCATCCAAATACTCCCTCAATTGTGGATCCTAATTTTTTCTAACAGCTTGTCACCTCAAAAATCTAACCAGCTGGTAAGCATAGGCCTTAGTGTAGAGATTTAGGTGAAAGTTCAGTCCTTTCTTAGAATGCCCTGGGAATTTTTTTTTAAGGAGGAATTAGTACTCTCTATGTGCAATTAGTTTTTCCCAGAGGCTAAACTTGGGCATAATCGCACCTGAGTCAAATTAAGTTGTATCCGGTAAGTGGTGTCACTCATAAGACATTCAACAGAACTAAAGGTTTGAGATATTAGTGAAGAACTGTTAGGTCTTTATCTCATTCCTTCGACAGTGGAGGGCTGTTCCCTACAAAATGCTTTCTTAGGTTTTGCTTGTATTAATTTTTAGCACCCATAGTCTGACCCGTGTCTGGAATTAGTCTATGTGGACATCGTCAAGATAACATCTGTGTATTTCTTCTGGAGACACTCTGACATCCTTTTATAAGAAAGCTGAGAGCTCTTACTCATTGCCAAATTGTGAGCAGTCTATATGCCTTTGCATGATATTCATTCTGCCTTTATTGCTGAAAATAGATCTCTAATGTTATTTACCATAAAAATCACTTGGATCGACTGGTGAAATATTTTTTTCCTAGACTGAAGCATTGAGATTTTTTACAGCTGTGAATGAAGGATGAGCACAAAGCTGATTTTTTTGTTGGAGCTGTTTAAAGTTGAAAAACATCTGGTAAATAATAGTATCAATGTTAACATGCATTTTGAATGTATATATGTGAATTTTCATCAGCCTGTATTCTCTATTTATAAGCAAAGACTGTTTCATGTATCCATTTTCTAGGGCCAAGGTGTGAAAAAGAATACAAAACTTGCTTTGGAATTGATGAAGAAAGCAGCAGCCAAGGTAAAATGTAATAAATGTTTTATCATAGAAGTCCTATACCTGGTGCTAATATTAATGACATAATAATAAATTGCTTATCATAATTTGCATAAATAGTAGATTCTCCCAGTGTCTTCACCATGAATGGTAAAAGTGTTGTTTTCCCAAACTGAGAGACTGAACTACTTAAAATCAGCCAAAACTTCTGCGGAAGAAAAAGAATACTCTCTACTTATATCTTCCAGAATTTGATGGTAGTTAAGTGACTTACAGAGTGAATAGTTAGTCTGGAATATGCTTTTGCCTCGTATTCTGAAGCATTTCTTCTAGACCATACTAGGTGTATTTTTTCACAGGAGTGCCTACCAGGTTTGAGCTTTTGACGAGATGATCTCTCCAGAATCAGGTAGAGATAATTTATTGGTATAGAGTAATTGGAACTGCTGGCATCCTTACAACCACCATATGACCCACCAGTTTAGGGAAGGAGACAGTGACTCATTGCAGCCAAAATAAAAACTGTCCCAGGAAGACTTTTGTCCTCTTTTTGAGGCAAAAATGCAACTTATCATAGTATGTAGCACTGTCTGAAGCAGATCTGTGTAGTGTTGGTCAAATACGTTTTGAAAAAAGCATTGCAAAGTTCCATGTTCATTGCTTCCTGTTTATTCTTAGGGAGATGTTCAGATGTTCTAGTTTAAAAGTGGTTTTTTTTGGATTGCTAGCTTTGTCATCCAGGTTCTGGGAGTTCAGTCATTCCCCCAGTTTCTCTTCTTGCCTTCAGCATACCCTCAGTTCCACTGCAGATGCACAAAAGTAGGTGTCCCATTTTGGCTTCACAGATGAGATGGGTGAAAGACATTTGAAATTTGTTCTTTTCACCAGTACAAATCTGAATGCAGACACGGCTGAGACTGTGGAATGAGATGCCACTGGAGTCTTACTCCTTGTTCTCAATATGAGGCCACAAGGAAGAACAGCATGAAAAAGCCAGCAAACCTCTTTATCCCTTAGTCCCAGAGCGCATGCCAGGAGTCCAGACAGGCTCGGGGCAGCAGTTTGAACTGCAAAGTGAACCAAAGCAGAATCAAATGTGTGACCTGAGCCTGCACTTTTCCTTCCCTCAGGGCTTGCCCCAGGCAGTGAATGGATTGGGATGGTATTACCACAATTTCAAAAGAGACTACAGAAAAGCAGCCGAGCACTGGTTAATTGCTGAAGAATTGGGAAATCCAGATGCATCCTACAATCTTGGTGTCCTTTATTTAGATGGGATTTACCCTGGAGTACGTGGTAGAAATCAAGTAAGTAAATATTTAATAGTACTATTTCTTACACTAGGGCCTGGTTTAGAAGCTTTTGCTTCACTCTTGAGACTGTTGTGTTCACTCTGAGTCAGATTTTGATACCTTTTGCCACAAAGAAGGGTATTACTGGGGAGTTCAGTCAAATTGCTTAGAGAGATGTGTTACTTAAATATCTTAGTGTGTTCATGTTCCTTCAATTTAGAAATGAAGCAGGTGCAGATTTAGCTCCAGGGACTGCCTCTGGTTTCCTTCTTCCAATTACACCAGCCAGGATGGCGTGTGCTCTCACACCATGTGATCCTTTCAATTTCTCTCAGTTTTAGATTGGGAAGGATATGGGGAAAGTATGCTTTCCAAAGTAGGTGAAAAGAGCAAAACCTTGTCCCTGAACTCATGAACAGTTGTGCTGTATTCACATAGCTTCTCAGAACTGCAGTAAAACACCTTCAAATCTGACTTGCATATGTAGCTGTTTAGTACAGTCTATCAGGACTATATTGTTTTGATTTGTCTTTCCGTGGCATAGTCCGATTATTTAATTTTGCACAAGGAAAAGTTATTTTCCTGTGATAAGAAAAGGCCTCTTTGGTTATATTTCTTTTAATTAACTTTGCAAAAAATGCTCTGTGGTAGTTCACGACAGACAGCACAAATATGGTGAGGTGGGCTGTAATAAATGGAAGCAGACCTTGTGTTTGGAACTGCAAAACGTTTCTAGTATGTCCTTTGAGTTCTGAAATCTGGATATATTCCAGACAGCGAGCGTTTGTGCTGCCAACAGCAGCAGTGCTCACCAGGACATGCATTTGACAAACACATTTTCATTTTCCTGAGGAACAAAAATACACATGTCAGAGTTGACTGATGATGAGTTACCCCTAAAGGTACCCAGGTTTCTTAATTCACCAAATTCACCATCTTACAGCTGTGATAGATATTTTGAAGTCCATACTGACTCACAGAAAGCATACATCGATGGTTAAAAATTTCCTGAAGTGAATTATTTCAGGCTATATGCTGCTTTCATTTACATTACAGGTTACTGTTTCTGGGTGTAAAAATGGAGTTGCACAGCTCTCCTGCTTCTGCAGCTCTGGCCCTGCCTACTCAGCCTGTGTTATTTTTTATAAGCCAGTTTCAGAGGCTTGAGCACTGTCGTTGTGCACTGTTGAATATTCTGAGTGTTGCCTCTGCTCCCCAGCTTCGCTAAGCATTGCCAGTGCAGTCCTGTTCTGTGTCTCCCCCAGGGATTGGTTATTAATCTCCCTACTGGTGAACAGCTCGCTTTACCCTTGTCAGTGCATGGGTGTTGTTTACACGTTTAGACACTTCTGTTTGACATTCAATGTGTTATCAGAATTTAGGTTTTTAAAAAAATCTTTTTCTAGCCTAAACTGTCAAGAAGTTAGAAGAAAGTAATTCAGTTCACCTTAATACATTAAAAGAGTTAAACTGGCTTGCTATCATTAGACAATTGCCTCTTTTAATTCATTTGATTAGATGAGTCCTGGGAAACAGAAGTCAATAAACATTAATAATACAGAGTTGCCAATTGTTTCTTGTTTCTTCACAGACAGTTGCTGCACACTATTTCTATAAAGCTGCCCAAGGAGGACATATAGAAGGGACTTTACGATGTTCTCTGTACTACATCACGGGAAATATGGAAGACTTCCCTAGGGATCCAGAAAAAGCTGTAATGTAAGGAATTAAATTAGTTTGTTAAAGCAGAATGTATTTCTAGTGGGATTATTTTGATCATCGGTGATTTTTAAGTCCATAGCCTAAATACCTTGTATTTCATTGTACCTTACTCCTCAACGGAAGAGTCTTCTGCAGTGAAGTTCAATCCATGTGAATACTTGCAATGTTTAAATGACCACTAGATTTTTGAGAGATGCTGAGTATTTTTAGTACTTTTTTTTCTGGAACAACTCAGATTGTGTTGAACAACTCTGAGAGGTTGTATCTAACAAAGCCATGCTTATTTGATTTTCGATATCAAGCTCCTGGTATTTTGCATCAAGAAAGAGGCAGATAATTTGTTATAGCGCTTATTAAGGTATGTTTGGGGTTTTTTTTTAAAGATAAACATAGGATGTCTCCATGCTTATAGAGATGAATGGACAAAATGTTCTTGTTCAGTCAACAGTTACAAGCCTGATCCAGCAGTCGCTGTGAAATTCCGTGGTTTGCCTTATAGAAGAAGTCAGAAGGTGATCCCATATCCTTTTGTGTCCCTTGAGTCAGTGTGAGTAGGGATAACATTACTGGAGCACAGCTGCTCATTTTTTATTGTTTGTTCTTTTCTACAGCTGGGCAAAACACATTGCAGAAAAGAATGGCTACTTAGGTCATGTCATTAGAAAAGCTCTCAATGCTTATCTGGAACTTTCATGGTATGTTTGTTGTGTTCTCTTCAAGTTCATTTTCTATTTTTCACTTACTTCATAGCCTGATTTAAAAAACCCACAAATGGCAGCACTGCTGAAATCAGTAGCAAAACACCTATTGACATAAAGGGAGGGAGGAGTTGACCTGAAGCATCATTCAATGGTTCTGACAGAATCAAGTGAAAAAGAGGGAGTTTGTAGAGTGAAATGGTGGTGTATCTGCTCCCTGTGACTTACATCCCGTAGTACTGTGGAGTGTAGTGTGCACTGGATTAGTCAGAGGAGCAAACACCTTTCACTTTTAATGTTCTCCCTGTTACAAAAACCATACTTTGCTTTCTTCTGTGTAATTCCATGTCACGAGAACTCAGTCTGCTGGGTTAAATTTTGCTCTTTTTTGTATGTGGTTAATATTATCTTTTCTGTAAAGTATAATAGGAGGTCACTGTATCCGACCAAGAGGTTTCAAAAGAGCCTGCAGGTTTTTGCAGCAATCTCTAGGCATGAGCACCAGATTCTGTACGTGCAGGCATCAGACTGCCATATGTGTTTAAGGCAATGGCTTGCTTAGTCCTACACCTCCCCCTGCCATTAGTTGATTAGTGCTTCAGGCCTAGGAGACCTACAGGAAACTGTCAGTGGACTGTTCTGGAGTAACCCATTCCCAGGAGAAGGTTCTTCTTACTCAGTCCATCACAGACGTTTCTCCTGAGACTTGACATTACTTTTCAACACTGAAAAATTCTCAGTTAATATTTTATTAGTTTCTTTGTGTGTAAGTGATGTGCCTGGAGGCCATAGAGGGACTTAGACTGTTTTTTTTCATTCACACATTCAAATGTAATGAAACAATTCCTGTTCCAAAGAACCCATAGTCAAAAAAGACAAGACAAGCCACTCATAGCTATAAAAGGGTCAAGCACACCAAAGATGTATTCAGGTGAATGTTTGACACACAGGTACACACAGGTGAGTTAATTAAGGATTTTTTAAAATGGAAGCAGTAACAGTCTTTTAAGCTTGTTTTATCTGAAATATTTAAATAGATATTTTAGCTTAATACCAGTTCAACTTTATCATCAGTCTTGTACTTGGAGTAAATGCAGATGAGCCCATCTGGCTTCAGTGCAGGGGAGAAACTGCAGCAAATCTCGAGATCCAACACGCTTGTTACACCAACCATTGCCAGGAGGTGTAGCTGTTGCATGGATTTGCCAGCCTTTTAAACCTTCAACCAGAATTTTACTGTTGGGTGATTTTAACGATTTATTTGGTGTTTTTTGAAAAACAAAATTGAAATGCATGTTATTTTTGTTAGCTTTTTCACTGATGTATTTTGTCTAACATTAGGGATGAAGCTCTGCTGCATTACGTTTTAGCAGCTGAAACTGGGATTGAAGTGTCACAGTCAAATTTAGCACACATCTGTGAAGAAAGACCAGTAAGTAAACGTATTCACAACTCGTTAGCCTAAAAGGTACGCTTGTTAATAATAACATCCTAATCTCTTATCTGTGATATGAATGGATGGGTTATTTTCTTTCCAGGACCTAGCAAGGAAATACCTAGCAACTGATTGTGTTTGGAGATACTACAATTTCTCTGTTTCTCAAGTCAATGCACCCTCATTTGGTATGTATGAAGAATCCTTTCTGAATTGTAATTTTACCTTTTTTTAAAAGTTCAAAACCTGTTTTTTGCAACTTCTATGCAAGTGAGCAAGTTAAGGGAAGAGTAATCTCTGCTTGTCATAAATTTCCTTTTTAGTGATAGGAATTTTGGGAGGAAAAGGTATTTTGTGTTGCATTTCAGTACGGCTTTTCTAAGCATTTTCTTTATATGGAATAAAATTGATAAAATTTGAATAAAATAAAATAAAATAGCCAAGCTCTGAGAAGCAGCTATATATATAGGAGCCTCAGCAACTGACTCGAGATTTAAGAAAAAAAAATAGCAGTAGGCTTTAGGGGCTCATGCTGTTTAGTTCATCAATGAAAAAATCCAAAAGCAAATATACTTCCATATAGTAATTGAGTCATGAGAAATTAATGAAGGCCTAAGGATTCCTTGTCTAATTTATTATTAGTTTTTCTGTTAGGGTACAGGGTTTATCAGCATTGGCACAAATTGCCTTGGAGAACTAAAGGACTCTCTGTATAGGAAAAAAAAAGGTTGAGAAGGTTTATTTACACCTAAGTTACATTCCTCCAGCCTTACATTTTACTACGTCTGTAACTTTAGTCACTAAGTCATTTTGGTGCCTGTGAAAGAGTTTTTCAGCATTTGAAAAAATGGATCTGATTGTCTCACAGGAAGATTTAAGTGCTTTGTAATAAGCACATGGAAAAGTGGAGTGTAAAAAATAATTCAAACTATTAATTTAAATGCACAACTGTGGAAACTGAATATCACATTGATAGCCTGAAGCCACAGGAGCTGACAAACCCTGTTAGCTTTTGTGAGGAGTTTGTAGGTGCTTTAGCAAAGTGCAGTTTAGAACCTTTAGAACCTTTGGCAGATCCACTAGAACAATCTTACATTAGAGAAACTTCCGAAGATCAGACTCGTGGGATGAGACTGCGATCCTAGTCAAGTAAAGGAGAGAAGACTTGCTGACTTTAACAAGGGAAGGATTGTATTACTTTGTCTCTTCCTCACATGAGTAGCAGAGGGGATTTTTATCTCAGACCCCTCTGCAGTAGTGAAGATTCAAATCCCCAGTGTGAGGCCTGGGACAGAGATTCCAAGGCCTACATTATCAGTGCAGTACAATGTGAACTCAAGGCCACTGCCTGTTGCAGGACTGCTCTCTGGGCCAGGGCTGAAATGATGCATTTGGTATGGTTGAGGAGAACTCTCTTCTTGATGATTGACTACAGCTTTCATGACCTTCCACTCCGCATCTGTGCCAGCCTGTCCACATAGTCTTTCTGCCTTCGCTGGTGGGTCAGTGACTGACTTGCTCAGTGACTGACTTGCTTCCAGGAAGAGCTCTGCTACAATCCACTGTGAAAACAGGTGGAATTTCTAGGTAGCTGCCATAGACACACAAGGCAAAGTGTAGAAGTGTTTCAAACCATTTGGGGAAACCTTAGGTCACATAAATGCAGATGTTGTCATGGGAGTTCTTAAACTCTTTAGCATAGATTAGTGCAACGTCGTGCTTACTCCTGTTGGGGTCAATGCCCGGTCTGTTGTCACATTTTATTACTGTGCAGTATCACAAAGATGTCTGGAAAATATTTGCTGGATCAGGAAAATCCTATATTTACCGTTGTCCTGGTTTGGCTTGGATTTGAAACTAATCAAATTACAGTCAGCAATGTTCTGTAACTTTTGAGGAAGGTTCAGCCACCACAGTGACAGGTACAAAACACTTAGAGTGTCTTTAAGTCACATCGAGTTAGTAGGGCTAACCTGAACAATAAGGCTACAAGTTGTCCAAAGACAGATTCAACAAGAGAAGAAGGAATGCAGTATAAAGTCTGAGGGTTTTTTAAAGTAGAAATATCATTCACTAAGTTACTTAAAGAGAAACGGTGAGAAATTTCATTCAGGGTAAATATTTTCAGGCTGATGTAAAGGAACCACTGAGAAAACCAGAGACAAAGAATACCTTTGTGGGTTTTTTTTAAATATGCTGCTTTAAGTAGAATTACTATTATTAACTTCTCCATCACATTAATAGTTGGTTAATTCTATTTCTACAAATACTCTGAGTGGTTTGCTACTGGTTCCTTCCACAGCTTATTTGAAGATGGGTGATTTCTACTACTATGGTTACCAGAACCAGTCTAAAGACCTCGAGCTCTCAGTGCGCATGTACGCACAAGCTGCTTTGGAGGGAGATTCACAGGTAGGTGAAGTACAACTGGTACTTGTAATGTGTTGATAAAACATCAGACTTTAGAACAGTCTGAGGATTCACCTCAGGTTATTTTCTTTGGCTGCATCTGCACTGAAGAAGCTTGCTAGAATAAGTTATAATTCCTTCGAAATACCTTGTCAGTCAGTAGGTTGCTGGTAAGAGAAGGTAAACCTAGCATAGATGGGCAGTCCTAGGATTAGGCCCTTTGAAAGCTACAGGTGAGTGACCCAATTCAGTGTCACTGTACCTTGGCACCAGTGATTCTGTTGAGACCGTATTAGTTTTGCTACTGCAAGGGGAAAAATTAATAGACTGCTGAGTTGTATTCCAGTCTTATCCTCTACTATTTTAGGATACAAATAAGAAGTCTGGCCCATTTCTCTTTGTATATTGAGTGGTTCCTAGGGTGTATTTTATTCATTTTGCCAACAAAAACTTAATTTTAAAATGCTTTCTAATTAAAAGATCCATCATATCACATTACCAAAGACATGCAGTGTTTCAGGACTGAGTTTCTTGTGCTCAGACCATCTTGAAGTGTCTTGTGTGCAATATTCTGTTCTCCCTGTCCCTAGGACAATGTCCCCAGACAATATCTTGTATGTGAATTTGTTGTGGCGTAGCTGGGTTCTGTTTTGATGATGTTGGGGAAAAAACACTACTGCTAAACTAGCAAAGGAAATAAGAGATTCATGAAAGTTACTTCAAGCCAGACTGATGGGGAATCCTGTAACACATCTCGTGTGTTCATCTTCATGGTTCTGAATAGACACTGAGATGCATAAAACTTTTCAAAGTAGTTGAAGCAGTAAAATTAAGGCATTAAATTGACTGAAGGGAGGAATTTCTGCTTTTAATTTCATTATTCAGATTGCTGTTGTTCTGCGGAGCTAGGTGGAAGGGGATTAAACAGTAACAGAACAGGAATCCATTTCTGCTTTCAGTCTGTATTTCTGTAGTAGATAAGAGATTACAGTTTGATATCGTGGCTGTGTTTAAAGAGCAACTCAAAATGAGAAAGGTCAGATCTTTTTCCAGATGATTTCTAAGAAAATGGTGTCAGAACAAATGAGCAGTAATTCTTTGGTGTTTTCAGTATTTACCTGAGTGTATGGTTAGGAGAGAAAGCTCTCATAATTACTTAGTGAAGATCATGTTATGCTAGATTAGATTGATTAATAGAATGCAGTTATAATTATTTAGGTACTTGGAGCTTATAGTACATCTTAAATATGGACAGGAAGGCAACAACTGACAACAAGATGGAGACCAGGGTGGTAAAGCCCTTCCCACTGTAGGGGAAGATCAGGTTCATGACCACCCGAGGACCTGGTGAGATGCAGCCTAGAGTCCTGAAGGAATTGACTGATGTGTTTGCCAAGCTACTCCCCATAATATTTGGAAATACGTGACTGTCAGGGGAAGTCCCTGGTGACTGGAAGAAGGGCAGCATTGTACCCCTTCTTAAAAAGGGTTGAAAGAAGGACCTTAGGAACTACCAACCTGCCAGCCTTCCCTCTGTGCCTGGGAAGATCATGGAACAGATCCTCCTAGAAGCCATGCTGTAGCACATGGAGTACAGGGAGGTGATTTGAGACAGCCAGCATGGCTTCTCCAAGGGCAAGTCCTGCCTGACCAACCCAGTAGCTTTCTATGATGGGTTGATGACATCAGTGGACAAGGGAGAGGCAGTGGATGTGATCTATGTGTACTTCTGTAAAGCCTTTGACACAGTACCCCACAACACCCTTCTCTCTAAATTGAGAGGATATGGATTTGATGGATGGACTGTTTGGTGGATAAGGAATTGCCTGGATGGTTGCGCCCAGAAGGTAGTTGTCAACAACTCGATATCCAGTTGGGAGACCTGGGACAAGTGGTGTCTCTCAGGGGTCTGTACTGGGACCAGTGCTGTTTAATATTTTTATTGATGATATTGAACAGCAGGATCGAGTGCACCCTCATCAGGTTTGCAGATGACACCAAACTGAGTGGGGCAGTGGTCACACCAGAAGCACAGGACGTTATCAAGAGGGACCTGGACAAGCTGGAGAAGTGGGCCTGTGGGAACATCAGTGAGGTTCAACGAGGCCAAGTGCAAGGTCCTACACCTGCATCAGGACAACCCCTGCTGTCAATACAGGATAGGGGACGATGTGATTGAGAGCGGCCTTGGGGAGAAGGATTTGGGGTGGTAACTGATGAGAAGCTCCACATGAGCCAGCAATGTGTGCTCACAATCCAGAAGGCCAACCATGTCCTGGTCTGCATCAAAAGAAGCGTGGCCAGCAGGGAGAGGGAGGGGATTGTACCCCTCTGCTCCACTCTCATCAGACCCCACCTGGAGTGCTGTGTCCAGTTTGGAAGTCAAGAGCATAGGAAGGGCATAGGAGCTGTTGTAATGGGTCCAGAGGAGGCCACAAAGATGATCAGAACGCTGGGACACCTCTGCTCCTCCCTGGCAGTGTTCAGGGCCAGGCTGGATGGGGCCCTGAGCAGCCTGATCTGGTGGGAGGTGTCCCTGCCCATGGCAGGGAGTTTGGAACTGGATGGGCTTTAAGGTCCCTTCCAACCCAAACCTTTCTGTGATTCTATGAAACACACATATGACAATTTAATGGTTAAAAAATGTTTTTTTATTGTTAGGGTTTCTTTAATTTGGCCCTTGTCATAGAAGAGGGCAACTCTATACCTTCCTACATTCTGGATCACTTGGAAATTGATCAGACACTGCATTCTAGTAATACATCACTTCTTCAGGAACTTTATTACAGGTGAGTATTTTTCTGTTTAATCAGCATCTTCTGTTTTTCCACACAAGTAGCATTTACTCTGGAGCACAGCAACTCCTACAATTATTAACTTGGTTCACTTGTGTGATTTAAGGCAAGTTAAAATCAACATGCTTGAAATGTTTAAATTGCCTAAGTGTATTTTATTTTATGCCTATTAAAGAGACCTGCTTATATGTGGTTACCTGAAATAGCAGGGATTGGATTTAATAATCCAGGAGGTCTTTTCCAATTCAGTATATTTAAGTACCTAAGTTAGGCACTGACAATTTGTATGTCGTCCAAAACAATCTTTTAATGATAAATATAGCATGATTTAATACAAAAGTTAAAAATATGTAAACTGGATGATGGCAGACTGTACTGTTTAGTCTGCAAAGGTGTTCCAGCCTGGCACAGATGTTGTGGCACAGAATATTAAATATGTGAGGTGGTTACACATCTGCTGCCTGAACTGCCTGTGCCAGCAGTGTTCATGCACAAACCACCTGTTATAGTTCTGGTACAGAACTTGAATTTCCTTAACCAGGGTAAAACAACAGATACTGGAAAAAGCACAGTGGGAGTAGACAGCTTACACAGTTTTAGGTGGATTTGTGGAACTGCTTTTCCAATATTTAAGGAAGGAGGAGTTGATGGTTAATGCAGGAGGCTGTGAACCAGGCATGAGTGTTTCATTTTCTGTTTTGCTACCGAGTGTTGCATGACCCAAAAAAGTGGAGCTGATAGCAACATCAAAACTGCATCGGTCAATTCACCAATGCTCTGCTAAAATTGGTTTTCATTGCAGCAAGCCTGAAATTGTACCCTAAATTATCTCCACTCTGTATGAAATTACCAGTCAAATAAATAGGGCTCTGGACCAGTTGGTCCATCTGGGATTATAAACTTGAGCCTGAATTTAGGCTGCACTTGCTCAGATCCCATGTTATCTGCAGTGAGAATAACTTCTCAGGTGACAGCTCTGCAGAGACTTCCCATCATCATCCACTTTTGTCCAGAAGTGCGTGTACTTTATGTAAATATGTATATAAATTATATATCATTTTTATATGTAATTTTTAATCTATATATACACACCCCACTTCCAGTCATCGCTCCCTCCTCAGCTTGGTAGAAAAGGGTCAACTGTCGCTGAAAATAGGTGCCTGTGATTTAGCTGTTTAGGTGAAGTCCTAACTGATGGAACTGAGAAAGCTGAGCTCACCCCACAGCAGATACCTCGTTTCTGCTCAGCTAAAGCACTCTTCAAGCACCATGTAGTGCTCTGTGGTCTCTAACAGGAGTTTAGGCACCGGTGTCCTGCATAGGCAACTAAATTTTGTACACCAGGTCTTGAATCAAGTCCTACTGCTTTTGACTCAGATTAGCTAATAGTATCTTGGTACGACTTCATACTGTGGCTGCTTGGCAGGGGTAGCCTGGGTGCTTGGATGCATTGTTGCCTAATAAGACAATTAAAAAATACACTCCTAGGATAAGGTATTCTGTGCTTAATGAGTTAATGTGGTATTTCATGAAGTTTTACTTCACCATCTGTGAGATGTTGATGATGATATCTGCTTGTTTTTCTGGCCTGCTTGAAGTTTGCTGCAAACCCACTTGAGATACCCAAATGACAGGTGCCACAAAACTGTAGATGAGGACTAATTAATTCTTTTAATTTTCATGTTGTAGGTGCTGGAATAATAGTAATCAAGAGTCAATTAGTCCATGTTCAATAGCATTGCTTTATTTTTACGTGAGAATTTTATGGAACAATATTTTACAATCTACTCTGGTATGTATTGCTCCTTTGTTGCATGCATGGTCCATTTGGAACATTACCTTGCCCTTGCACTGCTCTAATATATGTTTTTAAATTTACTGCCACAGATCTACTTCGTGGGAAGCTTTCTTTTATCGGTTCTGGTTGCATTTGCAGTGCAGTATTTTCAGTCTTTATCTGGTAAGTGTTTGTCATAGTAAAACTGAAGAAGGAGGAGTGATCTTTTTATTTCAGTAAAAACTTCAAAAATAAAAGCAGAAATTCTGGATTTGGTAGAGCTACATCTGAACAGCTACTTCTTTGACACAGAAGTCATTTTTTGGTCGTTGAGAAGGGGTGGATGAAGTGAGGCATCAGTTTAAACCTATTGTTTTTGGATAATTTCCCTTGATAGAGGAGATTGTTAATAAGAATATTAACTGCAGGAGATTATGACTGGAAAGAAGAGATTATTTCTCTTCTCTCAACATGCAGTGTTGTTAAGAGTAGTTATATGACTTTGATTTCATATATTGCATCCAGTATGTGGTGAAACTGTGTTCCCTCTTGCATTTGACTGAATCCATTCAGATATAAGGTGGGAGAAGAAGTGAGGTTCAGAGAGCTGCTACATGGGAGTAACTTAGGAGGAGACAGTTCAGCCTCTTCAGACCAGTAATAGAATTAATAAATACATTCAGTCCACATTTGCAGGCAACTCCTGTACTAAGCTAAAAAAGTTTGCTGTGTTTTCTCTCTTCCGGTGGGATGGAGAATATTAAGGGACAGAAAAACAAATGCCAAGCTTCAACCCCTTAAACTCCCATAATTTTCTCAACATGTCGAAAGAGATACTAGAGGCAAAACTACATTGCTCAGGAAAGTGAGGAAAAACCCTACCATCACATGCAAAAATAATGAGTCATCATTTAAAAACCATTGCCAGCTTCAGCCGAGTATTTAACTTCAAATCATAAGACAGGATCTTGATTGGGAAGTTGAGATTAGTATTACCAGTTATGAAAAGAATTTTTCCCACTAAATACCTTTTCTTATGTTGTGGTTTAACCCCAGTAGACACCTTAAGCCTGTGTCCAGAAAATACTATTTTCTGACGTATTTATGTAATAAAATACAGAAAAAACTACTTTTCATATTGACAACCTACACCTATAAGGGCAGTATTTAAAAAACAACAAAAAAGCATTAAATGTAAAAAGGTTATTTGAAATTTGTAATTCCTAGATGGCATCTAAGACAGGTACCTGTGAATAATAGGCTGATTATGGAAATAATTTTAAAACTCTGCTTTCTTTTCTTACTACATATAATTTATGTAACCTGGGAATGGTACCACATATGTACAAAGTATAGCTACAGATATTAATTTTTCAGTATTTCCTGACCTTTGAGTATTATCTTTATATTGTGATTTTATATCTGCTTAATACTTAAGTATTGATGAATAGACCCCCTGGCTGCAGTGGGGTCTTTTTTAATCATTTCTTTTGATGTTTTCCCAAAGGCCATAATTCTCCTGGACCACGATCAGAACCATTGTCAGAAGAACATTCTTCCTCAGGGAATAGCAATGAGGATGCTACCAGATTGGTAGAGCAAGAAGAATCTACTCTTTCAAATGATTTAGCACAGCAGGAGTCAAACCCTCAGAATCCTCTTGTTACGAGCTGAAGTGTAATTATCTTAAGGTTGATATCCCATTGGGAAGATGGGATATGAACAGCTACGAATCTAAGAACTGGCAATGAACCCTATTACTGGCATTAATAGTGCAATCCAGCAGCCAAAATTGTAGGGAAATTCACTGATCTGATTTCTCCACTATCAAGGAAAACCCTCCCTGTAATTTATTTATCACTTCAAACATAAAATGCAGATTTTCTTACTATACCCATTGCAGAATCATACTGTATTTCATTGAAGGACTGGAAAATGACGTGCAAAGTCTTTCTGTAATCAAAGTATGAACAAATTTCCCACCAGTTTTTATGAAGTTTTACTCACTTATCTTATTAAATTACCTTTACTGCATTTGAGCTTATTTTACTGGTGAAGTTAGAGCTTTCCAATTTGGCAGCAGGGAAATTACATAAAAATTAAACCAAACCACCACCACTTTCCAGGTTCCTTGGCACACCCACCAGGGCTTCAGTTCACGCAGTAATAACAATTACTGGTTTGGCATTTTATATTCCATCCTAACTATTCTGATGCAAAAAGGAGTTTAGTTTGAAAGAACAACACCGGGAAGATTTGCAATGTGGTTGTAACATAGTGATTCTGCTGGCTAAGCCTTGAAATGTCAAAGTTTAGCAAGTGTCAGCAGTTCACTGGTCGATACAACAAGATGTTTCCTACCTTGCCAAGAGCCACTGATTATATAAAGTAGCTTCCCTCATGAATAAATAAAAGAATATTTAAGTTGAACAGGTGCCACACAGTGAATGAACGGTTTCTTTTTTGATTCTTCCATAGATAATATTGGCGAGGATTTATTTCGTGTTCTTCAGTAACTCTTAAAGACACCTGTTTAAATGACAGTTTATTTGATAAACTTTAGGTGGGATATGTGGATAACAAGTATGGAGTGCAAATGCCTTCTGTGTGATTTAAAACTGTCTAGTAAGTGGCTCTAGGAAAGATCAGACATTTAAAGCAGTTGTGCATGCACCTCTGCAAAATGATGTCGGTCACAGCCTATAAAGTGCACCAATCTATGCATTACTGAGGGTTAAAGCCACTCTCCTTGCACTACATTATTTACTCTTGTAAATAAAAATATTTTTCTAATTCAGCCTGTACGTGAAGGATTTTTTTTAAAGCACCTATCAGATGAAATAGTATCTTGCTATTGCAACTTCCCAAGAACATTATTTAGATGTCTGTTTTCTTATCAAATGGGATGATCTTCCCTGCTTTCTTTGAGAAATACAGCATTCTCCTCCAGAAGTATTGCAGAAGGTCAGGTGCAGCCTTTGAAGACAAGTAGACAATTGTTGCAACATAGGCATGATGTTAGGTATCAAATGGCATCTACGCTTTGATGGTCACGTAGAATTATTTGGATGTGTATATGGTAAATCTTGCTTGTAGTGTATTACATATGGAGCAAAACTGAAACCCTTAGGGAAATATTAATACCACAGCATGACTGCAACTCGTGTGTTGAGATCATAGAATGGTTTGGGTTGGAAGGCACCTTGAAAATCATCCCATTTCAACCTCTCTGCTGTGGGCAGGGACACTTCTTCACCATAAACCAGTAATACTTAAGGCTGAAATAATAATAGTTACATCATTATCCTTCACTTATTATAAGATTTATGGGGCTATTATTTGACAATCTAGGGATTCACACAATTCCTGGAGAGAAAGAGAGGATGGGTAGTTAAACAAAGCAGCTACATTGCTCTGCTGCATCCACAGGAGGGGGGAAAGAAGAAAAGGAAAAAGAATAGAAGAGTTTCTGTGTCAAGAATTATTTTCTGTAAACTGAAACAAGACCACTGAAGTTTATAGTTTCTGCAGCCAATGCTGCATGGTCAGGATGGGAATGAGGGAATAATAAATCGCGAGTACAGAGCTAAAATGCTGCTTCCTTGTATGCGTTTCATAAAAACCGAGCCATCCGAACCATGCAGGTAGTGCTTAAGGTGGTGTAAGTGATGGCCATTTTTCTCTTTCTCTCTTGGTTCAACCCCGAATCATCTTTAATAAATACACGAGAGACAAAGAATTTCAGAGTGCTTATTTACAAAATAGGTATCCAGTTATCTAAAATTAATGCAGTTTACACCAGGTAAGTTAATAGATGTGCATTACAGCAAGTAACAATGGAGAGAAGTTATTATGTGCAGTATATAAAAGTGCTATAAAAAAAGTGAGAATTAGCTACCAACTACAGCCTCAGGAAGGGAGACAGGTGAAGGTAAGCTGGAAAAAAAGTCTACCTTGAGTAGTTGAGTGGTCAACAATTTCAAGGTTATGTGGTAGGAGATTCAAAGCTGTTGTTCAGAATTTGCAACTATGCTGAAGTTGTTCACCTTTGAATTACGTAGCAAGGGGGCAGCAAGCCAGACCCAAAGGTGGGTGTCCTCATGGGGGTGACTTTGTGACCACTGCATGGTGCTGCTTCCCAGTCCATGCAGTGGTGAACGTTTCATCCCAGTATAAAGGCATGGGTATATGCTTGAAGTCAATATATTAGTACACATTGAAAAGTCATACCTTGCAGTGACACGGGGGGGTAATGCGAGGGAATTTGCTCTGGCACACTGTTGGGACTTCTGTATTCCCATTTGAGCTACTGGGAAAACATACATGGGCTTTATAAACGTGTGGGAAACGGGGATTTTCTGTGAAGATATTTGTTTTATAGCAGGTTCTTGTCTGTGTAAGCTGTCCCCATTGACTAATGGACTATGACATCTAACACTGGCTGACTGTTGACCCTTACCCTGGATGAAACGCAGCACAAAGGTACAAAACAGGTTGAATAAGCTTTGGCTGAAGAATTCCACCCACATACCGTCTCCTCCCTCTTGCAAATGCATAAACTGCATTAAAAGACTGGGATGTAAAAAGAAGTGAAAGAAAAAGCTGGAATATTTGAAGAACAAGCCCAAGTGAAGCTAAGGAATGACAAAGGGAGTCTGAGCATGGGGCAGTTTCCTATGCTGTCAGAATTCTAAGATCCAGGTGATGGGAGAAATTCTTGAATGTTCAAAAGAACATCATAAATGAAAAAGCAGCAGCTACTGGGATATAGATGTGCTGGTAATGCATCAGAGCTTGGATGTTTATGAAAAGACCTAATTCCTATGCCAAAAGGCCAAATTATATTTACAGTAAAAAAGTAACAGTAAGTAAATATATGCCTTAATACAAGGTATCTTGTTAAATACAGCTGCATACAGGTAAGTGAGCATTAAAACCAGAAAAGATTGGGAGTAATGAGTAACCAAAGTGGAAAGGAAAAAAATCCTTTGCAATATTGCCTATATTTACTGTGAGCATTAGTTATGTCTGGAGAAAAAAACAACACAAAATGAAAAACAACCCAAAAACCACTACCCAAACAAACCAACCCCCCAGCCACTTGCTGTAAATTAGATATTCTGAAGCACTGAGGTTCTAAACATGAATTGCACCAGTGCTGTGTGGCCATTGGCTGGAGAGACAGGTCGTTTGGCAAGTGCTATCAGATGCCCATCTACCTTTGGGCATCTTAATAATCCCTTAGAAGAAAACTGACTGCAACAGATCCATTTATAACTCTGTTCAGTGATCTTTCCTCTCTGCTAATGTACCCATTGGCCTTGCTTCCCTCCCTGGTTCGCATTTTCTGATTCCTGTTCTTCATTTGTCCACATTGACCTCTCCTTAATCACTCATCAACCTGCTAAATAGCTCCCAGTACTCAGCAGTGCTGTTTGCTCTTATCAGTTCTGCCAGGTGAACAAGTCCATTAGCACAGCCCAGCATTGTTTTATGACAGTTCAACAAGTAGGAACCAAGATACCCGCATGGTGTTTTCTATCTGTTCGTTACAGCATGGCCTGAGTCATGGGTTTACACAGCAAGTATCCTTAATTGTGTCAATTATAAATTAATCTCCCTGGCTAGATTTCTGTTAATAAACTAATGAAGGCCACGCTCCGCTATCTGGTTGTGATTAGTTAAACTCTTCCTGGAAATCTGGCTGCCTTTTGTACTGCTTTTGGGGAACAGCCCTAGTCAGTAAAACCCTCTGAATGGTGACCAGCTCTTTTTTGGGGGAGGCTTCTACTCAAAATAGGCTCAAGTTAGACCAGGAAGCGCATCACCGAATAACTGAGATGATCACAAGCCAGTGCCCAAGCGTATCCTTCAGGCCTCGTTTAGATTAATTGTGCAGGTGAACTGAGGCTGCTGGCCTCTGTTATAGGCTGTGAGATTCCATTCCACCCCCAAGCAACTACTGTAAGGTGAATCCCTTTGATTTCACCAGCCTGTTTATCAATTTGTGCCTTCCAGCAATCCAAGTATATTCAGAACTGCTTTGAAGGCTTTCTTGGGAGCACCGTGCTCAGCAGAAGTCTGCAGGTCACAGGACAGCCTTTCCAAAACACACCAGTACTGACTGACTGGAATGATAAATTCAAGTCTTCACTCATGCTTTACCTTATTTCAGGAAGACCAAAATGTAGTTTTGCCCCTTTGGTCTGCAGAGTTGGTGAGGAGCAATAACCCCCTCCCTCCCTCCCTCCATCCATGTCTGCTGTTTTACCCATCTGCCAAGGTTTAGAGGTTCACATCTGCTCATCCCTGTTGCATTGCCCTACCAAGCCAGCTCCACCTGCATGTGGACAGCTCTTCTGATTTCATTTTTGAGTCAACTGCAGCATGCTAGTCCCAGAAAACAAGTTAACCACTTTAATTCAGTTGGTTACAACACCAGCAGGGAACCCAGGTACGCCTACTCTAATGAAAGTAGCTAGAGTTGTCTACATTGAACAGATATGAGAAATCATGGAGAATCAGAAATCTATCTTCTGGATATTTTTAAACATTTATTTCTTAGCTGTGTCTAGTTCCAAGTAATAAGTTACATATTAAAATCAGCAGCAGCCTTCAGAAGCACCAATAGGCCAAGATTTAGGAGTTAATTTACTGACCTGGAAAGCAGCAAATAAAATAGACGTGAATCCAAAAATTCCATAGCCTAGAGTAATTCTGGCCAAGTTCTTCAGACACCCAATTTGGACTAACAGTATTAAAAGTGGTCTCCTACACTCATTAAAAGCATGTAGATATCCTTAGAGAAGCTGAAATTCAAAACAGAAGCGACAGCCATGCAGAGATAACCATGGCAAGCGCAGATGTGACCTCAGAGGCTCCTGGGCCAGGGTCCAGAGGTAGTCTGGCAGCAGTGCTGCTGCACAGCCTGTTTCTCAGGCTCTCCTGGGGTTAACTCTTCTGTCTCGTGTGGCACTGCATAATCGTGCTCCTGTGCTCTTCCAACATTAAAAGTAGATAATGAGGTTCACTTTCATAATTGGCATATCCAGTGAGAGCACACGAGAGATCTCTGGTGCTCGGGTGCTGTCAGCACCACATGGGTTTGCACAGAGGAAGAGCATATAACAGAGTCAGTTACACTGATGCTGATAACAGTGATAGGAAACACCTTGTTCAGCATCTTGAGTAATGAAATACCTGTGCATGTTTCCAAGAAAGCTTTATTACCCCATGTGCTAATTCAGTTAACAAGAAGGGAAAAAAAAAATCAGGCTATCCTCCAAACACCTCCCTCGTGCCTGTTTGTACCTTGTGTCTCAATACCATTATGCCAGGAATATTTAGAATCTCTTGTGATGCATTAAGTGCTCGTTAAGGATATATTCATATATGCATAAAATACAATCCCTCTTTCATTTGGAATCATTTTTGTGGTCATAAGTCTGCCTGTAACAACCATAACAGGTAAATTCCCCAGGCACCCACCAACCTCCTCACCATTTGCAGATGAAGGCAGAAATTTAGTTATCTAAACTTTGTGTACCTGCCTCATACGATTCAAAACTATTTGAAGAGCTGAAGATGGGAGGCTGGATTTGATAAAGGCCCCTTCTGCAAGTATGTGAAGATACATATAATTGGTTCTTTCCCTGAAGTCTGTAAAAAGATTTTCTTTGAAACATTTAAAAATTGTGCTAAAGTGTACACTTGCTATCAAAGAAAAGTTCAGCTTATAAGATGCAGCTTTTGAAGACTCAGTATCAATGCAACTTAACTGAAGAATAATTAATCTAAAATGATCTTAGATATTTGTCTCACCCTTGATCTCCTCTGCATGTGTTGTAGTTGTGGTTTAGCCCCAGCTGGCAACGCAGCACCACCCAGGCACTCGCTCATTATCTACAGTGGAGCAGGGGAGAGAATCAGAAAGGTAGAAGTGAGAAAATTTGTGAGTTGAAATAAATACAGGTGTTCAGTCTTCTCCAGGAAAGCAGGGATCCATCATGCATAACAGTTACTTGGGAAGGCAAATGCCATAACTCTGGATGTCTCGCTTTCCTCCTCCTTGCCCCATCTGTAGTTCCCTAGACCTGCTCCAAGTGGAGCCTTATCTGTAAGCTGCAGTCTCTTCAGGAGGGCACCTGTGTGGTGGGTTGACCACGGCAGGATGCCAGGTGCCCAACAAAGCCTTCTATCACTCTCTCCTCTCAACTAGACAGGGGAAAGCAAATGTAATGAAATGCTCATGGGACAAGGTAGGACAGAGAGACCACTCACCTCTTACTGGCCAAACAGACTCAACTTGGGGAAAGTAGATTAATTTATTACCAAACAGAGCAGGATAATAAGAAACAAAAACTAAATCTCAAAACACATTTCTACATCCCTCCCTTCTTCCTGGGCCTAACTTTATTTCTAATTTTCTCTACCTCCTCCCCACAGCAGCTCAGAGGTGCAGGGAATGGGGGTTACAGTCAGCTCATCACACGTTGTTTCTGCCTCTCCTTCCTCTTCTGGGGGAGTACTCCTCACACTCCTCCCCTGCTCCATGGTAGTGTGCCTCCAATGGGAGGGCAGTCCTCCACAAGTCATTCCCACTGGCTGCAGTTTTTCATAGAATCGCTTGGTTGGAAAAGACCTTTGAGATCAAGTCCAACCGTACCCGTCCACTACCAAACCCTGTTCCTGAGCACCTCATCTAGCAGTCTTTTAATTATCTCCAGGGATGGCAACTCAACCACCTCCGTGGGCCTGATAACCCTTTCAAGTGAAGAATTTTTTCCTAATGTGTAATCTGAACCTTCCCTGGTTCAGAACTTGAGCCCATTTCCTCTTGTCCTATCCCCTGTCACTTGGGAGAAGCGACCAACACCCACCTCACCACAGCCTCCTTTCAGGCAGCCGTAGACAGCGGTGAGGTCTCCCCTCAGCCTCCTCTTCTCCAAGCTAAACAACCCCAGTTCCCTCAGCCGTTCCTCATAGGACTTGGTTTCCAGCCCCTTCCCCAGCCTCGGATGCGCTCTGGATGCGCTCCAGCCCCTCAAGGTCCTTCTTGTAGCGAGGGGCCCAGAACTGACCCCAGCACTCGAGGTGTGGCCTCACCAGTGCTGAGTGCAGGGGCACAATCCCTGCCCTGGTCCTGCTCCCCACGCTGTGTCTGACACAGGCCAAGATGCCATTGGCCCTCTTGGCCACCGGGGCCACTGCTGGCTCATGTTCAGCCAGTTGTCAACCAACACCTCCAGGTCCTTCTCCTCCAGGCAGATTTCCAGCCACTCTTCCCCAAGCCTGTAACACTGCACGGGGTTGTTGTGCCACTAGTGCAGGACTCAGCACTTGGCCTTGTTGAACCTCATCCCATTGGTCTCAGTCCATGGATCCAGTCTATCCAGATCCCTCTGCAGAGCCTCCCTTCCTTCAAACAGATCAACACTGCCACCCAGCTTGGTGTCATATCCAAACTTGCTAAGGGTGCAGTAGACCCCTTCATCCAGATCATTGATAAAGGTATTGAACAGAACAGGACCCAACACAAACTGCCCCAGCACAGGTCCCTTCCACAGGGCACAGTCCATCAGGAGCAGAGCTCCAGCAAGGGTCCCAGAGAGGGTCACAAGTCCTGCCAGCAAATCTGCTCCACTGTGGGCTTCTCTCTCCATGAGTCCACAGGTCCTGCCAGGAGCCTGCTCCAGCATGGACTTCCCACAGGGTCACAGCCTCCTTCAGGCATCCACCTGCTCTGGTATGGGGTGCTCCCTAGGCTGCAGGCAGACAGCTGCTCCAACATTAACCTCCACAGGCTGCAGGGGACAGCCTGCCTCACCATGGTCTGCATCCCAGGCTGCTCGTGCAGCACCTCCTCCCTCTCCTTTTTCACTGATCTTCATGTTTGCAGAGTTGTTCATCTTGCATATTCTCCCTCTTCTCTCCCAGCTACAGCTGCACAAGTTGTTTATTTTTCCTCCTTCTTAAATATATTATCACAGAGGTACTACTACCATCACTGACTGGCTCCCCTAGGTCAGCGATGGGTTCTTCTTGGAGGTGACTGGCATTGCCTCTATCAATCAGACACATGGCAAGCTTCTAGCAGCTTCTCACAGAAGTGTTGCCCCTCACTACCAAAACCTTGCCATTCAAACCCAATACAACCTGCTGCAGGACTGACTCACCCACAGCCAGCCTCTTTGAGGTGCACCTGTTCCAGCATGGCCTTCTCCATGGTCCACGATGCCTTCAGAGATATTACTGCTACAGCATGGCCTTACCTACAGCTGCAGTCCTTTCAAAAGTAAACCTGCTCCAACAAATCCTTACTCAAGACTACAGTCCCTCCAGCAGTGTGCCTGCTTTGTTGTGGGCTTATCCATGACCACATGCTTTAAGGTGCTCCAACACGACCTCACGCACAGCCACCAAAGCTTCAAGGTGTACCTGCTGCAGTATGGACTTACCCACAGCTACAGATGCTTTGAGGTTTGCCGTGCACAGGGTGGACTTATCCTTGAGCCACAATCCCCTCAGAGGTACACCTGCTGTACACAGACACAAGCATGGCCACAGATGCTTCAAGATTTACCTGCTGTGGCATGGGTTTATCCACAGGTGCTTCAGGATGTCCTACTGGACTGTGATCTGGGGCTTGCACCCTGTAATTTTCCCATAGTGTTGGCCTTGCCATAGTTTCCATTTCACCAGCTCCAACATATACATCAAAAACCCAAGGCTAGTCCACATCAACACAGATTTATTGGCACAAGTGATGTAAATTCATGAGGTGCATAATCTACAAATCATTTTATCACCATTAAGATTAAGTACATTGAGTCATTCTCACAGTGACCTCCTTCAAGGCTTCTGCTCACTAGAAACAAATATAACAGCATGTCCTCGGGTTCTGTGTCTCACCAATAAAATAGCAATGGATTAGATTGTTCCCTTAGACATTTGACTTCCAAGTGAAATATTGTACACATTCAGCAGGATAGTTTCTGATAGAACTGGGTTAGTGTTGCTGAAAGACTGAACTTTACACCACCATGCAAATAAAACAGTGTTCCTGAGCAGTTTCCCTCATGGTAGAAAGAAGTGTCACATGATTGTCCTTGTGTTTTATGACAGAAAACTTAATTAGTCTGCTAGGCCTGACTACAAACACCAGATTTTACAGTAATGGTTTTGCTATCCAAAGACCACAGGAGAAAGGCACGCAGGTCTTGGTAAGTGTGAGCGTTCAGGAGGTAAAGGGCAGACTTCGGAGCTGAATGCCCAGATTAATTGAAAATAAATATTTCTAACAGTTTCTTCGACACAAAGATAACACTCAAGTAGTCAATTTTAAGAACTCAGAACAGTTACACTCTCAGTCCAAGACTTTTCCTGCCTTGCAAGCCAGAATTTGGATACCTAGTTTTTGTTGATATCTTCAATTATAAGCCCCTTTATCCATTTGAAACACCTGTCTTTATTTTTGCCTAATTTGCTCCAATACTCTAAGACCCAGAGAAACAGCAATAAGGAACTCAAAACTCAGAGATGTTTGGGGTACATCTTTCTGACTAACTTTGATTACAGCTTCTGGTAACAGCAAATGCCAAAAATACTGTCTGTGTGAAGGAGCCTCAGTGCCTAAAGTGTCCAAGAATCTGCTGCTCTACTGCTGCCTTTTATTATATGTATATTTATTATATACATGATTTAAATAATATATAATAAATATTACATAGAATAGACATATAGTATAAAATAAATACATAAAGGTAGCTTTTTAATTGTCAAAACCAGCTTTGTGACTGGAGAACCTACCCAGGATGAAGCAGCACTTAACAGTCTCTGAGTCCAAGGAGATGAATGTCTACATCTCTCACTCCACAGAAAACTTCCTCTGCCCTTACAAATTATCAATACATCAGAGCAACATGAAAATCTTGTCAACTTCACCTCTATTTGTGCTATAGAAGATATGTATTGGAGCTTGGCTTTGTAACATCTCTAGTCCATAAGCACTCTCAGGAGTTATTTTACAGTGCAGTGTTATTCTAACCCACAGGCTTCTGGGCACTGCTGATATTCGTGAGTGTTTTCTGGATTGTTATCTAGTTCTGTGGAAACTGCTACAGGGCTAGGACTCATACAGATGGTTTAGTGCAGAGCCATCAGCCTGCTGAAGGTGCTAAGGGGAGAGCAAGACTGCTCAGCCTGGCAAACAATTCATACCTGGGCCCAGTTTTGGTGGTTTCTTTGGGGGTTTTGGTTTTGTTGTTTTGGTTGGGGTTTGGGGAGGGTTATTTGGGTTTTTTTAATTAGTTTTGGGGGTTTTATTTGAGGGTGGCAGTATTTGGGGTTTCTTTCTTTCTTTACTCGTGGTACCTGATCCGGTACACACACACACACAGTGCTTCTTCCAGAAGCCAAGCAGGAAAAAAGCAGCCATCACCCACCTGTTATACCAGTATCTCCTACACTGAGCAATCTAAATTCATATCTCTTTTTTGCTTAGGGCTTTTGAGCTAGCCCTAGGCTGGAGTCACTCAGGCTAGCTCACAGTAAGGTTAAGTCCCTGAAGCAGTATTGTCACCTCACGTTATCATGGAAGTGACAATCCACACGCACAGTATTGCCAAGCAGTGGACAGACTACACCACTCCAGTTCCATTACCACCTACCTGCCACCACATTGCATTGCACTAACCCTCACCTCATTATTCTCTCCAACAGATGACTTCCCATGCCATGCAGTGCCTAAGTTTCCATTCTTTACACAGAAGTATTCAAATGCCTGAAGCCAAGCAATGCAATGCCAAAAACTGGGATGCTTCAGATTTCCTTCCAGCAGAAATGCTGCCACTCAAAGTAAAGCAAAACAGGTGCAATTTTTGTCGTTATTAAATGTTGCATTGCCTCACAAACTTGATTTAATCATTAGGGAAGTGATTGTGCCCCTGCACTCACTGGTGAGGCCATGTCTCGAGTACTGTGTTCAGTTCTGGGCCCCTCACTCCAAGAGGGACCTTGAGGGGCTGGAGCATGTCCAGAGAAGGGAACGAGGCTGGGGAAGGGGCTGGAGAACAAATCCTATGAGGAACTGCTGAGGGAACTGGGGTTGTTTAGCTTGGAGAAGAGGAGGTTGAGGGGAGACCTCATCACTGTCTACAACTGCCTGAAAGGAGGCTGTGGCAGAGTGAGTGTTCATCTCTGCTCCCAAGTGACATGTGATAGGTAGAGAGAAAATTGCCTAAAGTTGCACCAGGGGAGGTTCAGACTGGATATTATGAAAAATGTCTTCACTGAAATGTAACAACTGCCCAGGGAGGTGGTTGAGTCTCCTGGTGGTGTTTGAAAGGCAGGTAGATGAGTTTCTCAGGGACATGGTTTAGTAAGGGGACAGGAATGGTTGGACTCTGTGATCTCAGAGGTCTTTTCCAACCAGATGATTCTATGATTCTGTACTGCTCTGTTTGCCACCTCTGTTCTCTTTCTGTAACCCACTGCATGCCATTTTAGTGAAAACATTTTCAGGTAATCAATAACACGTCATGATCTTCCAGCACGTCGAGACTTTTGCTGCAGTGGTATTTTCTGCATATTTATCTGGATGTGTAATTCATTTAGAACAGTAGTGTCAGTAAGTGACTATCTGTTTCTCAAATGATTTTATCAGAACCTGGACTAATCTCCTGTCAAAGTGTTTCCTTCCATTTACTCATACAACTGTCATCCAGCAGATTTTCTTGTCTGTTTGTGGGCTGGCCTCCCAGCTATCAGCCTTGCACAACCCCAACCCAATCCATCCAGAGCTCCACCCAAGCTGAGTGTCTAAACTGGGTTTTAAAGACTGCTTTGCGACCTCAGATAGGGCAAATATCTATTTCAGTCCACTGGAGAAACCAACGCTCCTTCTTAACCTCTTACAGCTGAGAAAGCCGCATCCTTTTTAAATATTTTATCACATGATACAACTGCAAGCTGATTCAACTTCCATTGCTTTTTATGGACTTACATAGCCCTTGGTGACACTGGTTTGGTTTAGATCCCCTCTTCCGAGACAGCATGAGATTGGTCTGCTGGGCCAGCTGACGGTCCTGAACAAAGACAACAGGCAGCTAGGGAACAGACACTGCCCTGCAGCAGAATGATTTTGGGTGGAATTCCCTCCTGGTTTTGTGCATTCAGGTCCCTCCTTTCCATGTTTCCCTGTTCTATGGTGCAAGTGCTTGTTGTAGGGTCAATGCTGATGCAACAAATGCCACAAAAACACAAGGCCAGACAGAATTCCCACTTCAAAGGTTTTTCTGCATGGGCCAACTGGATGGACAGGAGTTGTATTCCCAACCTCTGCAGTGCCTCTTGTTTCACGAGAAAGCCTTCTCTCTCAGGGTCTGCCCTGATGAGTTACATCCTCCAGGTGCAGGTGTTCCTACCCTCAGGGATGGGCGGGCACGGTCCTCCCAGGCAGCCAGACCTTCCTCAAAGTTGTTTATTTAAAAGATAAGCCACCATACCTAAACAACAGCCTTGGATAATCTCTTTTACTTAGTAATAACCACAGTTTCAGCTAGAAGTTCAGTCTCAGTGAGCACATCAAACACCAAGTCTTATCCTTGCTGTAGAAGGAAGCCCGAATAGATTCCATCTCCTGTTTTTTTTCTTCCCTCTCTCCTGGGTCTCTGTCATATCCAGCTTCTCCTGTTTAGGTCCAAACAGGTGAGTAAATTCATACAGAAAATTATTAGTAGTAATAGCGGTAGTAATCAAGCAAAATCCCCACAAGCACACCTTTCCAAAGCCTCTCTTACTGAATGCAGAAGGCTGAGCACATAAGGAAATCTGTGCATTCAAATCCTAGGTTGGCTTTATCATCCAAATGATTCCCCAGATACAAGTCAGAAGCTTCTGCTGCTGAAGAACCCCTGGCTAGGTCTCTCAACAAAGCTTCTGCCCGGTCTTTAACGTCAGGTACTTCCAACATGAGCAACCACACTCAAGTTTCCCTTCCTTTGCTCCAGCAGCTCTAGGTGCAATGACTTCCCCCCTTTCCTCACGCTCCCTTCCCCTGGCTTTCTCCGTTTCATAAGAAAGCACATCAATGAGCTATTCTTGTCATGGCTTGTCTCTTGCTTTCCACTATCCTTTATCTTGGGGGAAAAACAAAATGGAAAAAGAGAGGAAAAAAAGAAAACTTGCTCAAACCCAAATTTCAGGTACCCTGCCCAAGCCCCAGGTCTAACTCAGCTCCAGAGCTGTCTCCTCCTGTCCCAGCAACGCTCCTGCCGGTTGCCTCCTTGGGGGGTGCTGATGACAAGCTTTTTTCTCTCCTTGCCCGAGCCTCTCCTCATCACCACGTCCTGCCTCCCCCATCTCCCAGGCGCCTGTTTGTGGATCCATTCTTCTGGAGAAGAGGTTTCTCTGTCCATCCCCAACTGGAACTCTCAGCACTTCAGTTCCTGGAGCATTCTTTTAGATAAGTTAGTCACGTTGTATAGCAATGGTAACCAGTGATAGCCACGTTTTATGCCTCTTTTTGCCCACAACAAGAAGTGCAACCTTCCTTCAGTAAGATAAGCATTCTGCTCTGTATTTAGAACCACATCAAGCACGGAAATCCAATCCATCTCTTCTAAAGTATTAAAGCAATAACGACCCATAAATACATGCAGATGTCTATTGTCCTGCTTGTTTTCCCTCTCCTAGGGACAGAATAAAGTCTTAACTAATGTTTATCCATCAAGCCCACCACAGAATGACCAGATAGATATAGAAATTTTGTTTGTACAGAAAACCTTCACAGAAATCAGCACATGACCAGAAAAAGGGGAGAAATTAATAACACTCCAACAATAAAAATCAAGGAATGCATCCTCAATTAGTACATCTTTCAGAACATCAGTGGTGTGCCCAAGAAAAAGTATCTTCCCCTTCACCTAAATCTCCTCTACTTCAAGAAAGCACTCACTCTAAGTAGAAACCTCCTTCCCTTCTGCTATAGCACAATGGATTCAGACCAACTAACTGATACTAAATGATAAAAAATACAAACACTGCCTCACTAAAAACCTCAACAAGCTTAGACTATGTGTCCCCAAGACCATCCTTGCTTACCATGAGCTAACCTTCAGACATTTAAACACACAGCACTTTCTGGCTTGTACCCTCAAATCAGAAGCTGACTGTCCATAACAAAGTTTTTCTTCTTCAGTCACTTTTCAGCTGTTTTCTATCACTCCATTTTGCTTTAAAGCATCACCAGCTGGGCCCCACGAGCCCTGATATAGCTATTTGAGATACTTTTTCTCTCTAGGGCAGTCATTTCTTATCCCTTCTAAGCTGCTTGAAGCTTTTGGGGTGGGGGGAGAAAATACCTAGCCAATATTGAATGGTGTTAATTTGTAACCCAATTGATATTACGCAGACTTTTGAGCGTTCATTTGTTATTTTCCATTTCTACTTCATTTGTTTGTTTGCATACAGAGAAATATACATTGATATTTAAAAAAATAATTACAGCTGAAGACAAAGGAATTCCTATCACGCAACACCCACATAACAGCATAGGAACCCTTGGAAAGCTATTCCTTACAGTGACCAAGGTCAATGCCTGTTCCTGAGGTGAGCAAGGCACCTGGCCCAGGTGAAACAATTTTAAATTCTTCTGGGATTTTCACCCAGAAATACTGCCAGGACATTTTAACAACTGGTGTTTAAATGGTCCTTTCTACTAATCAGATAGGAAATTCATTCTCAGCACTGTGACACTTTCCACTAATCATAGTATTCTTTGTTGAAGATGTGGTAGAAGGAATTCTACTCTCTAGTCTCCTTTTTCATCGTTTAAAAGGCTGCTGAACCTTTCAAACCCAAAATTTGGCGTGAAAGTGCTAAGTGTTCAGTCTAGTGAGGAACAAGGCATTTCACAAAACAGATTTATCTGACATTTGGGCTTAAATCAGCTCCTGATCAAACAGGGGAGAGCACCCACTGAGCTCTGTGTATTGCCCCATGCCTGAGTCAGCCCCACACCTGGAGTCCTGGTGGTCAAACCCTGGGAACCCAGCTGTCCTCATGGCCATTCTGCTGGTGAAGTGAGTGTGGGAACAACCCCAGGAGGACATACCTGGCCATTGTGTTCTGCCGTGTCTCTCGATTCTTCGCTACCTTATGACTGCTCTAACACACTACAGGGGTTATGCTCTGTCTTTGTGGGTGCTTTGGCCAAGTCATCCTTCCAACTCTTACCAGCTCAAGGTTTTGCCAGAAAACCTTCTATGATGGTGTCCCTGTAGTTAGATTCTTTTTCATTGATTGAACCTCTTATTAATTACTTTCATTGAAAAATTAACCTGTGGTATGTCCTGAAACAGATTATTAATTAAGAGTGGCAATGGTTGAGTAAACATAGCTCAAACATTCCTCTTAGTACAGTGACAAATATTCCCCTGCAAGGCATGGCTGCGTGAGAAGCTGATGCTACGTGAGAAAGACCCAAAGCTTTATGCTAAACTGTGGTATGCTGTAATTCAGCCCTGTCACTTGTTACACATGGCTGAGATATCTTAACAGCTTTAAAGTAGCCTCTCAGGGCTCTCTTACTCACATCCAAGAGGAGCAGCTGAATGTGGCTTGGGAACAAGTTAGTTTCAGTACAGAGGAGGAGTGTTTGTGCTGCTCTCAGGCAATATCCATATTCATCACAAGACAACTGGTTGCAACAATAGAAGACCATAACAAGTAGAATCTCCAAATTCAGCAGGAACCAGACCTCTCATTCTCTGGAGAGGCTAATGATGACCTTTAAAGACCCACACAACTAAGCTGTCCAACTATTTTTCAGTTACTGGTTTCAACAGTGTTGTTGCCTTAGCTATATATGTCTCTGCTTTGTAGTTACTGGTGCCTGGTTATTTTTTCATACAGGTCATTCTTCCAGCTGCAAATGTATGTCTTAAATGGACCAGCATGCAGCGCCTGTTCCCTTCACATCAGCACCCCTCCATGTGTGTGTATACCTGAGGAGAAATGCCCTGACTGCCGTCCTGCAAAGGGAGAGGCATCTCCTCCATCCCTCCCCAAGCTGTGCACAAGATGAAGCCCTTTGATGGGCTGCTCCTGAACACTGGGTTGCTTCCTCTACTCAGCAACCTCAGTGAATGCTTTGAGTCCACTTTATTGAGGCCTTTGTTGAGATTGTGAATGCGTGGCTAGTGGTCTTCCACCTGACTGGGAGTTATGGGCAGGAGGTTCTTCATCACATCCGTGACCATGAGGCATCAAGAGAAGGACTACCAGCTCTCTGAGTCTGGGCTTAGGATGCCTCGCTGTGCTCAGCAGGTATTTTGTTTCACTCCAAAGGAAATAAAAAGGATTCCTTTCCCTTCATTTCAAGCTGATCCTGAAATTGCCGCTGATGAATCAGAAGTGATCTTGGCCTGCTGTGATGTACGTGCAGTCATTTAACTACCAGGTCCAATCTGCCACTTAGCCCCAGTATCAATTTCACCTCATCCAACCCCCAGAAATCCTGCCTTATTTTGGAGCTCTGTTCCTCCAGCCCTAGTCCTGCTCTGTCTGTGATTCCTCATCCCCTGGCATCCCAGGCTTACAATATTGGGGAGGAAGGGGACAAAAGGAAATATCATTCCCTTATTTTCCCCAAGCTGGGTGAACATTAGCTTGGTGGTTCCTTGGTTCAGCAGCATGGGCATGTTTGAGGTGAGAAGCGTTGTCCCTTGCACATAGGACTGAGTATAGAAATGGGACCCCACTTGAGCTACAATGACATGCTTGGGGTTTTTCCACTCTTTTCCTCTTCCTCTTTTGGTGAGGGAGGTGTCTGCACTGAGAGCGGTGAGGACACGACCACTTTGATCCCTGAAGTCTCTTTCAATTGCCCAGTGCTGGCAGGAATGGTGGGGCAAGGATCTCAGTTCTGCTGCCAGGTCGAAACAAGGTGCTAGGTGGGATAAAACAAGGTGGAGGGATGGATTCGACCTGCGGGCTTTGTGTTTGCCACCTATGATCTAGCGGGTAGGAGTAGCCCTATGCTTCCTGCTCTGCTAAGAATTGTTTGAGACTGTGTTCTAGTACAGTCTTTGAGGAACACAGAGAAATTACATTGATAGGTACCTTTAAATATATCTTTTCAGACAATTTAACAGCTGGAAGCAACAAGCAAGAGTCAATACCGTATGTTTCTATTGTACAGTAACACCAGAGCTGGCCTTTGGCTGGCAACTGTCTGAGATCCAGTGCCGGAGGCCCTTGCATTAGCCAGTTAAAACAGGACTTAATGCTACCACAGTTCACACGTTCACCAATTTTCCTGATGTCCATCATGGTTGTGTGTTGCCTAACCAAGAGCAGCACTTAATCCAGAAATTGTATGCCTGCCCTATAATTTAGGCTTTTTGTATTGTGTAAAAATCCCCATTCTATCAACAGTGGTGTTGGTTGCAAAATATCTTCTCCTGTAATTACCCTGATTGTTTATGCCATGGTAATGTGTCCTTAGATGTTGAGCAGAGTGAAAAGATTGATACGCCCTAAAAGTGTAAATGACAATTAGGGAATTTCATCACGTGCTGAGTAAGATGGAATGTTTGTCACATTTTAGTTCTGTTCTATGTCCTGCTGGGGCACTTGGCTCTCAGTTTTTACTGTAAATCTTCTTAGGGACAGGTCAATGAAAATCAATACATCTGCTATCCAATATGCAAAATAAGCACTCATCTCTCTCATATGAATCACAGGTTCCCTTTGTAGCAGAACTGTAAAAAAAAGGACCAAGATCTACAGAGTATTCACTGTAAAAATATCACGGGTGGGTTCACAAACAGAGTGTCATGCATTTGGCATGCGGCAACACCAGGACCGGTTATTAGCTAGAGAAAAAAACATCTGACTGCAGACAAAGCACTGGCATGGAAGCACAGCCTGTTGAAATTATGCAAATGAAGCACAGCCTGGCATTCTCTGTTATCTGTACAGGTTATATCTTTTCTTAAGCAGCTTTGAAATAGCGGATTTTTGCTCAGTACTACTCACTGTTTATGTTTAACTGAGGGTATCAGATCCTATGTTATTTTGTGTTGGATATGCTACTGCCTATGGTACCACACCACTGTACCCCCAAATAATTTGCTGTAAATCAGAGAACAGCCTTTCTCAGCAGCGTGGCCAGAGGCTGCCTTGGGGACCTGACTGTGTGCCTGTCACTGCACAGTAAGTTGAAGAAAGAGATGATGAAGCATTTAGCCTGCATTTCTGACTAATGAGAACCCTTCATAGTAGTAGGCCCAGTGCAATTAAATGTAGTGTTATCAAGAATTTGAAACTGGGGGAAGTGAGCATGAAACTTCAGCTGAGGGTAAAAAAAGCACAGGAGCACCAGAAGGACCTGTGGACAACAAGGTTAAGTCACCAGCAGAGAGGAAGAGGACTGAGACCTGTTGTAGGAGCAACTAGGCAATAGCTGAAGTGCTATCGTGAACATTTTTTGAAAAGTTTCCAATTAGTGCAGCACTTCATGATTAGCTGATGTTAAACACCTGTAGGCATCACTGAACTTCACCCTGTGTATCTCTGCATTTGAAAACTGTGGGAATGATGGCACAAGCTGTGCACATTTCCTGGGTGCACATTTGTTCCTGACAGACAGTGAGTCATGAAGGGTGATGGCACACACAATTACAGTGTTTCTGCATGAGTGTAAGGAGCTGTAAGTTTTAAATAATGGGCCTAAGGTGCTTACTGCCTACGTTTTTAAAAGAAGACAGTTTACACTGCAGTGCACAAATATTTGCATTCTAAGAAACACTTCTCTTTCTTACCTTCATTTCAATAAAATACGGCATAGTTGGGAATGACAGTTACTTTGGGGGCTGGTTCCTCACCTACTGTTGAGTTCATAGTTAGGAATTCTAATGACCTTTTAATATAATCTTTAAGGCATTTAAGGAGTACTTTTTATTTCTCTCTGTCTGCTTAGTTTTAAGCTCCATAAGTCACAGGTGATTAAAAAAAGGAGGAAGATGGTTATTCTTGCCCAATTATAAGCCAGACATCACTCGTGTCATGGGTTATAAGAAACATTTTGAAAACATTCTTTTGGCTGCCTTTCACATGGAAGGGAGAATCTGAACCTAGCGTAGAGATACATATAATTTGCTATAACTCATCACACATCCTGTGATTACAATAGCCCTGGTTTTGCCCTCCTGTGCTCACGTTCACTTAGGGAAGTGTGCAAAACACTACCAGAAAATATCTTGACTCACATGATTGCACTGGGCAAATGTTTTTATTTCTCTTCATATGGATATTACTCACATGAAAATGGTGGACACACAGGTGGTTTTCTTTAGCACTTGATACTAACCTCATTTCTCGTACACAGCATCAGATCAGATTAGAACTGGTCTGCATATTTATTTTACTGCAAGCTGGCACAGATATTCTGAGATCTTAACTTTTTAAAATTTCTCTTTATTTGTACATTCAATGCACGAGGACATACAAGACGAATATTCATGACAAAGTATAAAGTCATGTACTCTCCTCAAAACAGTCAAAAGATACGGTGCTTAAGAGTTTAAAAAACTATTTTAGAAACCTTGTATTTCCAAAATTCCTCATTACAGAAAATTCAAATCTTTTAGAAAAGTAAAGTTCGATATCCTTGTGCGTTAAGCCATATTATGAAAGTATGTAGGTGTTTTTCCTATTTAAGAAATCTGCATTGCTAACAATCTTTATGCAACCTATTGATGGAGTCAACAGCCTCCATAATACGCAGTATACACAGTTACAAACAATTTGAAAAGTTATATTACAAAATATACAGTAGTTCCTTTTTACATTTTTATAGATAAACATTGTGTAGTTTTCAAATATGTAATATATAACACAATCATAAACCTTTTTCTGTATAACTTACGAAAAATTCTGTACACTCAAATAATTATAAATACAGTGATAATATCTTTTGGTAAGAGCGGATGGGGGGAAATATACCAGGACATGTTGTGCTGTCAAGTGTCAAACAGAAATCTTTGTAGAATCTGCCTAAAACAATGGCACAATATGGCCTGGAGCAAGGAGAGAGGAGAGTAAGAACTGAATATGTCACAGGGAAAATGTTAAAATGAGGAACCATGAAGTACTTATGTGTCTGGCTATTATTTATTACCCTGATTATTTTTTAGGAACTGCTTTCCTACAATTATTATCACTGCGCTTAATGGTTTTACCTCAGGATGCAAAATAAGGTGTTTAAGAAATGAGAGAATGTAGATGAAAATATTTCCTGTTTCAGTGGTTGGTCAGTGGAAACTTGAGATAACTTGGAAAGAATTCTGGATATTTTCCTCATATTTTTCCCAAAGAAACAGAGCATGAGAAATGCACGTTGGGATTTAAAGAAACAGGTTCAGAAAGCATCCAGAATTGTGAGAGTAAAACAAAGAATTGTTGAAGATACCAAAACTCCACTTTAAAAATGAGATGCTGACAAAAATCTGTTTCAAATGCAGGAAGGATAAGGAAAATAATTTTTGGCATAACTCTGCTCTCTGCTACTAAATTCCAAAAGAGCAGAACTATACCAAAACTAAAGGGTTTGGAAACTCACTCTGATTCTAAGCATTTTGCCACTGGCTCACAACTACAGAAACAGTTGGAATCGCAGTATGAATGTAATTTGCAAACAAATTTTCAGCAACATAGTTTGCCAGTATAAACTTCAGTTTAAAAAAGTAAATGAAACCGTTTTCATTTCTAAAATGTACGCATTTACCTGATAGCCAAATTCAACCTACTGAATTCCAGAGCTCTGCAGAAAGCAACTTTTTAGAAGTCAATGTGTTCTAGCAGCACTGAGTGGCTGTGTTAAACTAAGAGTCTTGTCAGCATTTGCATTACAAATTTAATCTACAACTCAGCCACATAAACTGGCTTTAAATGACACTTGGGCTACGCTCAGCCACCTGATTTCTTTTCAACATCAGTTGTTGGACTTCAGGTATTATCCCATACTTGCAGATATCCAAGCTACTGAAGGTCAGCAGAATTGCTCCCAGGGTCTTTGAAATGCTCTTTTTGTGGCATTGAAATTATGCCTTTTGTCAGCCCAGAGGAGCCTCGCAAGCATATTCTGAAACATCAATAACGGTAAGATTTGAGCACAAACAGCTTCTCACCAACTGCTGCACTACCTAAGGACACACGGTAGTGACCACACTACCTGTGAATTTTATTTGAGATTGGGGTTGCTCTATATGATGACCAGTAAAATTCACATTGTTGGCAGGGAGGGCGGTTCAGAGCACAAAGTGACAGTGCAGAGTGAACACTGCTTTCTCTCCAGTAAAAGTTACCCTGTGTCCCACGCTAGCCCACAGGCTGTTCTCCAGGTTCCCTCTTTTGTAATTCTAAAGCCAGTCTCCACAGGTCTTTTTGTGGCTCAAACAAACAGAACCACAGTTGTGCAAGTGGAGGTGTCAGCTCAGGCATGGGTTACTGTCTCCTCCCCTACCGTTGTCACTTGTCCTCCCTCCTCCACCTTTCCTCTGATTGTGGGATTACATGGTGAACACGACTGGGGAGGGCCATCTAAAGAGAGGAACAGCCACACAACCATTCCTGAGTCTATCAAGCTCGTTGGTAGTTACTCAATGTCTCCAAACCCAGTGCTTAACCTTCAGCAGGCAGAGGGATCAGCAATTACTTTTATGGTGTTTAACTTGAGATAATAATAGTTTATAACTCCCATCCCTGGTGTTAAAGGAGACAGAGAGGGCTCAAAATGGGCTTATGCGTATATTATACTAGAGCTGGACTCTGAGAGCTTCTGAAACTTGTCCCAGCATTTTATTTTCCTTCACACATATATAACAGATTTTGTCCGTAGAGGGAAAAAATACTTTTTCTGTTTTGACCACTGCAAAAAAAACAATGAAAACATTAGGATTCTCTTTTTTTTTTTTCCCATTTTCAGAGCTTTTTGAGGGTCATAAAGTGACTTCTGTTGATCAAACCAGTAAGCCAGGAAAGCTGTTCTACAAGTGCATCGGTGCATTGTTCATTTGCTTTTTCATTAGGTTTGAATTGATCATCACTGTTTTCATCCCTCTCCTCATGGGACTACATCAGGATTTCTTTCTTTTTGCTACTAATAGCATTGGATGAAGGTACTGCATAGCAGATCCTCTGTAAGCAAATCTGTCTTTAGATTTTCAAATGATCGTAGATTTTCTAGGGACTCTGTCAAGCCCGTTTGACTCCATTCCTTGATGAATGATGCATCACTGGCTGCAGAAAGCTAACAAAATGTTAACTCTGTCCTCAGTGCATTGTCCAAGGTGGTTTTCAAGACCCTGACTGTCCTATGCTCTATCTCTGCTCTCATAGGTTGATCTGCTACTATAAGGCCGTGTTGTTTGTGCCGGTTTTGTCAACACAAGCTGCAGCTGGTGCCCTTCTTCCACCCCTGTCTTCATCAGCCATTGCAATGGTGTTTTCATAAACCTCCATGGTTTTCAGCTGCTTGTCATTGGCACCCTCCTGCTCTGCATTGACTTTGCAGCACTTGCAGAAGCCACAGCAGTGTTTCCCACAAAAGGCGAGTGAAGCCATAATTATGTTGTCCCAGGGCTCTAGGGATCTCAGCCAGACGGGGAGGAAATCCCAGTTTTGGAGTTTCTCAGGCAGCGAATGCGGTCGCCTTGACTGCATAATATTAATTACAATCACAGCAATAAAAAGAGCAGACAGGGGAAGACAAACACCCAAAAGGACTGCCCAACCTGCCAGCGACAGACCAAACACAAACAAAGGCAAAAGGAAGAAGCAGACGAGAAGATAAAATATAGCAAACCATCTGTACTTGGCTGTTACGTTTCCCAAGGTCTTGGACATGCGGATTGGCAGCCGAGTGCACGGCAGCGGGTAAAACAGAATAATCCCAGAGACATTGAAGAAAAAGTGACACAAGGCAATCTGAAAGCAAAAGCATATGAAAAATTCATTAAGTAAAATGCCAGTAGACGCTTCTGCCCACATGATAATACCTTCCATTGGTACTATGGCTCTAGAGTTTCCCTTCCTTTACTTCCCATTGGTTTTTTGTATCTTTCAGGTTATTTCACTGCAAGGCCTTCTCTATCACATGGCAAGGACTCAGTAATACCTCAAACATTGTAAAGATCACTGTCTAAGAACAGGGGACAGTGTTTGGACACAAAGCAAACCTAGAAGGGACAACACACCTCCCTGCAGACGGAGGAGTCTTCAAATGCAGCTTCCAACTGCAAAAATGGAGTCTGTTAGAACTAAAGCAGACAAACAAAATAGCTATCAGGATCCAGTCCTGGTCTTAGTAAGGCATGGGAACTACGTGAGAACTGTTTATTAGTAGGTTCTCCATCATTTTTCTATCAAAAGATAGACAATGTAAATTACATATTGCATACAGGCTGTTGAGAAATTGCTAATGGCACAAACCTAGATTTTCCAAAAATTAGCTAAAAGTTCATAGGGCACTGTGGGGATTCCTGGAATGTGGTTTTGGATCTTTTATAACAACTTGTTTCACATCCTTCAAATTTGGTGTTTTTTTAAAAAAACATGTGAAAAGACACCTACTTGTTAAAGCTTTCAGAAGTCTCTTAGACAGAATAAGCATATATGGAACAAACCAGTACATTTCCTGCTTGCCTTGTCTTATTTTCATTCTATAGCTATTATTAGGCTAAAGTAAACATGAAAGTACAGTGTTTTATTTCTAAAGTACCTTATAAAACCAGCAAGCTATCATAAAATCTGAGCTTGGTCAAGATACTATCTTCTCATGATTATATCTGTTCTATCATCTTCCCTAAGAACAGCAAATTGATTCTGTAATTGTCTTAATTTATTGTGGCTAATAAAAAACATTTGTCCTGTTCACAAATGAAATTTCATTATCTTTTCACTCTTTGATATAGAGGGTTCATTCAAAAGTTAACTTCTGCCAGGAATGTTCTTTGCAGGGTGGTAAACGGGGGTGTAAAGCCAGGCTGCCTGCTTTTCAAGTAGTCTGAAAGAGTTCAATAAAAGCCAGCCAGATTTTGCTCAAGTAGTTGAAAAGAATGAGCTGTCATTAATAGCAGGCATGACATTCATGGCATATTTGCATCAGAGCCAACTCTGTCAGGTTTTTCCTTCAGAAAAGTTGTAACTTCTAAATGAAGCCAAGGAATCATTGGTTTATACTGACCTGTAATGAATATTTTAATGTACTTCCTGGACTTGCTAAAGCTGCAAGTATAGCTGTAGTGGTTGTGCCAATGTTAGCTCCTAAGGTAAGGGGATAAGAGCGCTCAATGCTTATAACACCAATGCCTAGGAGAAAAGAAACAGGATTGAGTGGTTTCTGAGTGATGGAGAAAATAAAACAGGGGGGTAAATAATACAGTATTGACAACTCACCAACAAGGGGGGTAATAGCAGATGTGAAAACAGAGCTACTTTGGACAACGAAGGTCATACCAGCCCCTGCAAGCATAGCCAGGTATCCAGCTAGCCAAGTAAAAGGAAATGGGAAATCTAAAAAAAAAAGAGGGAGAACATAGCCTTTAGAATAACAGAACGCTCTATGTATCAGTAACACAGCAGTAAAAAGTCTATTAAGCATTTAAATTGTAGATATACTGTTCGCATATCATCTTTCACAAGAGCATTTTGGGGCAGAGTTAAGTTCTACTACTCTAAATTACCCTGTTCATTGTACTCCCCCTCCAGCCTTCCACCACTGGGTACACTTTAAGGTGGATACTAGACTAGACAGACATTTGTCCTGACCCAGGGTGGCATTTGTATCACAATATAATTAGGTACCAGAAATGTTTCCACACATGTTCACAAAACACCTTCTGTGTATCTTGAGTGTTTGGTTTTGGCAAACAGGCAACCATTTCATGGACTGGATCTTCAGAAAACTCTGAAGACCATCCTGAGAGAAACAGGTTGTTCCTTCTAACTAGTTTCAAGCAGATAGAAAATTATAAAAATTCCCTTGTTAGTTCTTGTAAAGAAAACTAATCACACTGATTAGAGAAACCAGGCACAATGGTCCCCTTAGTCTGCAGATTTATGAGTGAGCCAAGAAGTCAGGACTTAAATCAGTCAGGATGACACAGAGGAAGACAGAGTAGACCACAAATGAGCAGTAACCGGCAGTTGTTTACTTTCTACCCCTAGTTTTTGATTTGGGCAGTTTTCTTTGCCCAGGAAAACTGATGACACCATGGGCACCATTGTGTTTCCTTCCCCATTTCTATGACCCTTCTCTTCGAGGACTACTAGACACATGCCAAGAATGTTTTTCCCTGCTGCAGGCTGTAACCTTTCCATACAAGGGACGATGAAGAAAAAACAGTCAAGTGAAAAAGAAACAAGAAACAAAAACGTTTGCACAGAGTGGATCCAGGCTGAAAAAACACCTGGAGAATGCAAGGAAAGACAGAAATTACCTCTCCTCAGAGTGGAACAGGGCAAGCGAAGAGAACTAGATCACTAATCACTACAAAGGCTTTTTTCAATTTACTTTAGAAGAAACATGCAGGCCCTGTGCCAGAGAGAGCAATCACAATCTCAGCACTTCAGTGCTATCTTTTGAGGATGGGAACATTACATTTCTAACAGCTAATGATTATACATCAAGAAACAGAGCCTGGACTTTGGTCTGTGTTGCTGTTAACCTGCTGCAGTTCAAAAGCAATCTCTTTGTTAACAGATTTTTAAAAGATAGAAAATAACATGCTGAGGAGAAAACACGTCAGGGTGGGAATAATTTTGGTTTAATACTGTTTTCTTTAAACTTTTGTATAATATCTGTCAGAACAGGAGATATCAATAAATGTGCTCAGCGCTCCTGTCATTCCTGAAAAACATCTTCAGGAAAAGCAGGTAATTACCTGTATTGATTGTCTTCTTGATAACACTTGCCACTTGTCCTTTAAGCACAGAGTTTAATAGCTTAACGATCATCACCAAACAGGAGCACAGAACAAGCAGGGACAAAGCCAGAAGGATGAGACCAATGGCAAGATCAGGCAGGTCTGCGTCTGCAAAGAGATGTCGGCCTGAAAAAGAAAAGGAAATAGTGTTGGCTTCACTACTATTTTGCTTCTGATCCCACATCCACCTTTGGTTGTCTTACATGCCCCTGAGAAAATAGGACCAAAGTACACACAGCTTGAGGGAGTGATGCAAAGAGTTTAAAAGCCATCTCTCTTGTTCCACGAAAGCCGTGTCTGAGGTGGAGTAAGAGGGGCTCTTGTATGGACGCACTTACAAAACACACAATGGGCTCCCCTGTGGGGCAGGCAGGAGCTGAGTGACCACATGTAAGGAAGGGCAGCACAATGGTGTGAGGAAATTTTGGTGTGCTCCAAGCCAGATGGCGGATTTACTCTTCCCAGAGGTGGCTGCATGCCTGAGAAGGGCTCTTGAAAGCCCCGAAGGGCATGCATAGGGATGGAGATATCCAAGCAACAATTACAGCAAAGTAACTGTAGCTCTGAGTCATGTGAACTGTGAGAGTGATATGATACTGAAGACCTCAATCACTGATAGCAGGGAGCATGGAAAGAGATCCATCTGCAGCCAGATACCATGATAATGCTGGTAACTCCAGCTGCATAGCTATAACAGAGCACCTGCAGCAGTACCTCGCATCCATATACAGGCAAGTGCCTCTTGACATCCCTCTGAAATGATGTAACACCATTAGAAAGCTGTATACATTTGTAAAGATATTACTGGAGGAGAAGTAGTTCTACTGCTTACATTTACTGATATTTTCTGTTTCGGTTACATTCTTTAAGGTCCAGGTCGAATTTCCTTCAGTCCAGCAAAGGTCAGGAGATGTGCAGTTTTCTGAAGGTGGAATTGTGACATTCTGCAGTGTCTAAAGATTTCCAAAGCAGATACTTCAGTCATCTACAGCCCTTCAATAAGAGTCCACACAAAGTTCTAGGTTTTAGGGCAACCAAATACTCATCAGCTAAAGACAGATTGGTTGTCTTGAGTGTTAAACTGGCACCATATTAATGACAAAGCAAAATTTCTTGCATTCTTAAGACAAATGGTTATGCTGTTATTCAAATCAATCAATGCAACATTTAAAAGTTAAAATAACCCTTGAACCTTCTTTGTTGCAACAACAATAGCACCAAGTTATTGGTAGCTAACAACCTTAACGACTGGTGTCAGGGTTTATGGAAAGAGATTCACTCTGGGTGCAGCTGGGGGAGAGTGGAATTTCTTTTCCAGCTAGTGCCACAGCTTTCTTGGGTCAAAGAAAGACCTTTTTGCTGTAATTTTAACTGCAGTTAATGGTCTGGTGAGTAGTGCACAGGGCTGTGATTCAGAATACTACAATAGTAGTGCAAACAGGTGCTGGATGAGCACAAACTGCTCACATTGCCCTTCTGTACCTCACTATTCCTACCTGTAGATGTAGAGTTGCTTTACTACTTTCTTAAGCTCAAATACTATCTAAGTTCTAATTACTACCACTATGGTGAGCCTTAGTATTACTGAGCTGAATCTGAATTTCTATGTATACTGCAATAAAGTCTTATAAGACCTCTTAGCCGGATTGTATTGTTTTCTGATGTGAGGTCCATAAATCCTTACACAGATTAAGGTACAGTTTGCTGGCTGAATGGTACCTCCTCACACAGCAGTTAACAGCCAAATGGACTCTGGACTACATTGCTGAACGAGAGGTACCTTTAAGACATGTTTGAGTGATACTTCTTGGCAGAAAAAGGGAAAAAGAAATAATATTTTCTCTTGGGCACTGCCTGCAGACACTCACATCCACATCCTCCCTCCAGCTGCAGATGAGCAAAGCTGGAGGTGAATTCAATGCCCCCTCATCTTCAGGGAGCACCTGGTCTCCAGTTTGCCTCAACACATCAACCTTTACAAACACAATACAATATGGTTTCTCACTTTTCTGATCTTTTTCAGACATCTGAGCTTGAAAGCAGCTGCATTAAATGAAAATGTTTATTCTTATGTTTTGCTTTAAACATATGGGGTCTGCATATATTTATCCCTGCCATAAATCTGTTTAATCATTGTTGCCAGAAATTAGTTTAACCCACTAGGAATGTAAATCATTTAAGGGATCTTCCTCTTCCCATGCCAAATTCAAGTGAAACTTAGTAAAGATTTCATGTGCTTTTGTAATTTGCCTGTATGCTTGGGCAGTAGTCACACAGCCAAAACGTATACAAACAGAAAAAAAATGGGTATATGGAAATGTAATCCTCAGCCTACAATTTCCATGCAGTTGCTTCTCTTCAAAGAGTAGGGAGACTGTAGGAGTCAGAGGTGTCACTTGAGCGTTTGGCTGTGCCTGCCCAGGCAGAGGGTGAAGGTGTAGACAAGTGCTGGCTGAGGACATGAAAGCAGCACAGCTGCCCGTGCATTGTGTCTCTCCTGAGATGAAATACCCAGCTCCCCAGCAGCGTAACCTGAGCAGAGTTTCACGTTAGCACAGCCCTGCTCCTGGCACTATCTCCCTAGCTAGCATTTCACTGGCCATCCAGACTGTCATTCAATAGGAGCCAGGCTCCTCTAAAAACCCAAGCACTTAATTTAAACCTCCACTATGTGTTCTTAAGCATACTGACAAGTAGAATAGTCTAATTAGAGACCTAAGGGATACTTAATGCTCTAATTGCTAGTTGGCTGAACAACACAAACCAAACACTCAGTTCCACAGTCTACCCAAATACTCATCAGTGTTGATTTGGGCAACAGATTTCTTCCATCTGCAGTGTTGCTTGGGTGAAAAACCACAGGTATAACCCCAGAGGCTCTCTCCGAGAGCAGTTTTCCAGGAAAGCTGCAAATAACCAGCTGCCACCAGATCACACTAACACATGGAAGACTAAAGCTGGTTAGATCAATAGATAAATGGCAGGCAAAAAGATATTTTCTTTGACCTTTTAAGAGACTGATCATTTTTGGTTGCCTTAAACCATTTGTTTTGCTGCCTTAAAGCATCTTGAGACTGCGGTGGAGGTTGCATCCTTCAACATCTTCTCTCACTCATAAGCAACCCAGCTGTGTTGCTGCCCAGAGAGGTCATGCACCAAAAACTATAAATAATACTCTGCAAGAGGGGCATTTGCAGCCCACCCACCATCCTGGGAGAAGAGGATCAGAGTCCAGGTGGTATCCTTGCACTTTTCTCTTTGTCATTCTCTTTCCTCCTTCTTTTCTCTGTCTTTCTTTTCCCTTAACACAGATTTAGCAAGCCAAATCCAATATTATTCCTATGAATGCCTGTACAAATAAATTATTTTTAGATTAATTGTTTGGTGTCATTTTTCCTTCATTTAGCCCACTGGGTACTGAATCCATAAATTTTATGGGGAGATCCAGGATCTTATCCCGGAAACCACTGGATTGTCCAGATTGGGTCACAAGAGGTCTATACCATTTTTTTCCACTTTCAAGGCAGCCGGTAGGAGTACCAGAGTTTAAAGACATTTCCATGTGAAAGGTGTGGCTCTAAACCACCAGTTCTGATAAGCAAAGGCCTGCATAATAACAAAAGCAACCAGGTCAAGCCCACCACTGGTATGACATCCTTGCTTTAAGTGGAGAAATACTACATTAAATCGTTTTCATTCCTTTTCACTGAAAAAAAAATACTCATTTAAACATTTAATTTCACAATCCCGTGATAGGGGTTGTCAGCTACTGGTCAGTAACACATTTCCTGAGGAGCATGACAATGAATTTATTGTAATACTCACCACATTGGTTTCAGTTACACACCAAATCTTTACCAGGCTTTTGTTTTTTGCTGATTCATCATTTGTAGCAATTGCATTTATTACTGATTTATCAAGCTTAAAAAAAAAAAAAGAAAAATCATTATTCCAATTTGTACCGAGCACTTCTGTTGAGCTCTACTCAAATATCTCCCTTTAGAAGCTCAACTACATAAAGCCTACATAACTATCTTTAACACTTGAGCTGCTGCCCAACAGATAGATAGGAGGGGTTTTACTACCAAAAGAAGGTACAACTCTACATGCAAAAAAACTATGTCTCATTCTTCCAAGCCATCCACCACCTCATCTCACCCTTTCTGTTTAAACAGCCGCACTAACTGCCCAAATACATTTACTGTCATTTTAGGAGCTGTGTGCATCTCCTCTGTCCTCCAGTTGTGCCTCTAAATACTTGCAAGTTTCCCATGACTTCAGTGTAATCTCTTCATGTCAGATGCAGATCTTCTGGATGTGCTAGGTTGCCTCACCTAATACTACCTACCAATGTCTAGGCAACAGGCTGCATCCTATCCATCCCATGTGGCTGTGTTTGTGCTCACATGCCTTCCCTGTCCTCCTAGCAAGTAAGGTGAAATGTGGAGGAAATATGAAGCTGAGGCTATATGAAATGTGAATAAAAGGTGGGTAGATGGGTTTCTTAGCGACATGGTTTTGTAAAGGGACAGGTACGGTTGGACTCTGATTCTAATGAGCATTAGCCCAAAGACAGAGAGAAATGTGTGGGAGCCCCTCCATATTTAGAGCCCTTTGAGTAGCTGTGAGTGAACCGAGTAAGCAGTTTCCCAGAAGAGAGAAAGAGCTTACCTCAATGATGAGCTTTGTAAAGGGGTCTGTGATAACTTTTAGTAGCTCAGGGGCATCCTCACCACTTTCAAGTTGAAAGGACTCAACTATAACATTAGTGAGATGATAAAGATAGCCAGAAATAACTTCAATGGGCAACAGTGCAAACACAGCAAGCCAGTTAAAGAAGTCATGAATTGTTGCCCCAGCAAAGGCCCTGCAAGAAGAAATTAAAAAACAGATTAAATGCTTCTGATTAAACAACACATATACAGTGACAATTAAATATTAAATTAGAGAGGTGGGGATAAAGCCCATTTCAAGATGAGAATAATTCCATTTCTGGGATCACAGGAGATGGCAGCTTTGCTGCAGAGCACTAAGTTGTCTCCACACCATCAACTGAGTGAAAGAGGCAGCCAAGTGAGTGAAAGAAGACAAATTAGAAAATCAAAAAGTGATTCTTAACCAGAGGCTGCCAAAGGTACTCATCTCAAGACAGAAGTGGCTGTACAGCCTATATGTGTTTTGTTTCTCACCAATTGTGGTATGTTTATAATCCTCAGGCAGGCATTGCTTCTGAGACCTCCTGTCCCTGATTCATGGAGCTCGTTGCAGCCTTCTCACATGTTTTTGCAAACCACTGGCATACAGTTCCCTTCCAGCTTCTCCTCCAAAGCTTAAGGAACCACAGCTCTTCCCTCAGAGACACTGTTTCCCATCTTCCTAACAGCCACTGGTGGTCCTCTTAATTGTCTGCAATCTGCCTGTATTTCTTTTATAATATAGCTACTTAAATTAAGCATTGTGAAGGAAGAAAACCTGGAGGAAAAACTCCTTGAAATGCTAATTCTGTAATTTAGGTTCCCACTGACAAACTGCTCGAAATCAGGAGGAACTTCAACAAAATTGGCAGTGCTACCATTACCAATTTACAGACTGAAATGATTGTTAATGTATTAATGAATGTTAAAAATCAACTTCTTTCTCGTTATTATTTAAATTCTTTTCCTGATCAGATTCTAACAGGTTACTTTCGTGCAGGAATTTAAGTGAAGGAGAATAGCACAATCACAGATTCAGGACAGTAAATCTTGGAGAAATATGCTTGGGCTATGTGTATTTCATACATCTGGTGTGTCACGAATAACAAAGTACCAAAGTCTCATACCCCTCCCAGGTTTACTGCCCATCTCCAGTAAACTATGAGCTCCTTCAGTGATAATGTCAAGTGTCAGTCTAAAAGATACCACTGTATATATCTGACAGCCAGAACTCTTAATTTCTCTACAGTTATCATCTCTTTCTTGCTGTAGACTTTAAAAATCTTCAAAAATTAAGTCTCTTTTAAGGAGAATAGCCCAAAATATTAGGTTCTTGTGCGGCTCTCTCATAATTAAGAGGTAATGAAAGGTGAGCCATATATTGTGAGCCATATATATAGTGGATTATTTCAAAACTACTACTTAAAGGAACCCATATATCTATGGGTTTATATATCTAGATATATGAAGTCATGTATCTAGACAATATTTTACTTTGGCAATGCCCTGCTTGTGACTTTCCTAACTAGACATTTAACCTTTGGCAATAGAAAGGTTAAACATCTGTAGCAGTGATAGGGAATACAGAAGAAAACCTACAAAGAAGGAAGAAAAGCAGCTTTTCAGATCTAGTGTTTAAGCACAATACCTTCTAAATTCATTCCTGTCCCCAGCTTGCATGAGTGCCACAATTGTGTTTGTAACTGAGGTGCCAATATTTGCCCCCATTATGATAGGAATAGCTGATCGAACAGTCAGCACTAGAAAGCAGAAAAGGAAGCACCGAATGAAAAAAAATCAGATCATCAGCAAGCTCTTTGCTCCAATAAACATTTATATCTGCTAAAGTCACTTGGGACCCTGACTTCCCTTGATGTCACCGGGATTAGCCACTCCAATTCAGATATGTTTGCTTTAGTCAAGCCCCCTGGAAAAGTGGTGCTCCCATGGTCTCATGATCCCCACTGAAACTGCAGCCCATGGTTATACCTTTTCACCATATGTTAAAGGGCAGAGTAAGTTGTCTCTTTTTTCCCAGGCATTATCTTACTTACTGCAGAATTTTGAAACCATGCCACAGAAATAAATGAAGTTCGGTAACAGTCTAACACGCCAAAAGTATGTAGATACTTCCAAAACTAATGCATTCAATGCCAAGGCTTCCAATGATTTTTCATTGCAATTATGGACTTATTACTAATATTATTATTATTAATAATAATAATTTTATTTTATACCGGGCCGACAGCAGTGAAAATCTTTACCTGCAGTCTCTACTCTTACACTCAATGCTTCTACAATTTCAACACATGTGTTAACATTTGCACCCCAGGCGAAGATTTATGAATGATCTCTAGGAAGACACTTACATGTGGAGGACACCATGCTGACCACAATGGATGAAGAAGTGCTGGAGCTCTGGACCATGACAGTTACCAGAACTCCAATCACCAATCCCGCAACAGGATTGGACAGCACTGAATCATCTTGAAATATGTCCCCTGCTGCTTTACCTATAAAAAACATATTCTCAGATTGAGGGAAGTGGAAGGTAAAGTCCATAGGAATTTTCAGGGCTTTTAATTAAAAAACATTCAGCCCTTTAATTGACACATATATAGCCATGCTTGCCAGTCAAGAAATTTATAGAGTGGTGTAGCCCGAGGATCCAAATTCAGGTCCTGAACTCTCAGCTTCTCAGTTATTAGAGAATACTTTATATTCTCTCATTCCAGTGACTGAACCAGCTCTACTGAATGCTGCAGAGAACCATATAAAACAACAGCCATCAAAGGAAAGACCACAAGACAAGAAAACACACATATTTAAATGTTATTACTGCCTTGATATCTTTGATTACAGCATCAAGGGAAACTACATTAAGGATCCTGAGTAATTCTGTTCCTGTAACTCCCTTTGTTGCCAAAAATCAAGAATATTCCACAGAAGCTCACATATTTCTCTGATAACCAGTTCTGAATCCATCATCAGAATTCAACACTTGAAGATCAGTATATGTAAAAAATACATTTCAGTAGCTTTCATCTTTGAAGGATTTGGGAGACATTTCAGGGCTGGATGCTTTGATCAGTGTCATTTTCGTATTTCGTCTTGTTGAAATGTCTTTCGCATGAGACAGATTTATGCATAGATGTACTCATGTAACTGTCACTAAAGTAACAGGAACCTACTAAGAAATTGATGCCAATAATCCCTACATCAACAGCTCTTTGGAGTTTGAGAAACAAAGGCCTTTTCAAACAAAGAAAGGCATTGAGGTGCCGGAGCGTGTCCAGAGAAGGGCAACAAAACTGGTGAAGGGTTTAGAGTACAAGCCTTATGAGGAACTCCTGAGGGGGCTGGGGTTGTTTAGTCTGGAGAAAAGGAGATGGAGGGGAGACCTTATTGCTCTCCACAAGGAGTAATGCCCAAAAGGAGTAATGAGGTGAGTATTTGTCTCTTCTCCCTTGCAGCTAGTCACAGGACAAGGAGAAATGGCCTCAGGATGTGCCATGGGAGATTTAGGTTGGATATTAGGAGGAATTTCTTTACAAAAAGCATTGTCAAGCATTGGAACAGCTGTCTAGGGAGGTGGTCGAGTCACCATCCCTGGAGGTGTTTAAAAGATGAATAGAAGTCATACTTGGGGATATGGTCAGACTTAGCAGGGCTGGACTGATGGTGAGACTCGATAATTCTAAAGGTCTGTTCCAACTGAAACTGTTATACGATCCTACAATTTCATGATTCTATGATTCAAAATGAAGGTCTGCCTTCAGTCAGAGCTCCTTCCTTCTAAATTTATATATCAACACATAAATCTATGCAGAATGTTCTTGAAGATACCTATAATTTAGTCACTCTGATGAAATTTAAATATATTCTTGATATTTTAGATATTTCCATACCTCCTACCAGTTGAAAAGCAGAGCTCAGTACATCCAGAGAGCACACGAACAAGTAGAGTAATCCAAGTAGCATAATAAACTTCCCTATCCCGTAGAGTACACGAATTATTTTTCCTTTTCTATCCAGTTCTGCAAAACAAATACGTTATGCATAAAAGACTTGCTCAATGTATCCAATATTCTCTCTGGAACAGTCTAGCTTACATGGATATACTACAGAGTCAAAGACAGTGTTGTGACCCCAGTGTGTGATTAAACCCAAAAGAATGTTCTTCTTACCAAATTTTAACTGCAAAAGCAGATAGCTCGTTTACCTCGTTTTAATATCTAAAAGGTTTTAATATATGAAAAAAAACTTTCCAAATTCTGAGCCTGACCCTAGATTTTACAGTCATCCTGATGAGTAAATAAAGACCACTAGGAGCTCAGATATAAAATCATATTAGTTTTGGACTGGTTTCCATATATCTCCTTTTGTTTTAAGGTAGAGTAAGCCACATGATTTCCAGATTCTTTTTAAATGTCTTAGTATCCCCATTGACTGTTGGGGAAGGTGAGACAGAAAGTTAAACCTACATCTGAAAACTACTCAAATCTCAAATTCAATTCTGCAGCAAATATAATTTCAGAAAAATAACCAGGGCAAAGAGAGCACAAGTGCTGGAAAAAAAATAAATGCAAGTATTGGCTACCTGACCACTTGACCCCAGTGTCTTGTAGTTCTGGCAGAGCCCATGGGTCTTCTTCTTCTGGCCTTGTCTCATCTATCAAGGCTACTGTGGAAAATGCAGGCTGAATTTCCCCTTTATTTCCAAGTGAAGCCACGTTGCCTGCTGAAATAGAACATTTGGAAAAAAAAAAGCCAAAAAATAATTTTAATTACTTTCCATCTTCTCCAAGGAGCCCAAAAACGTATATATCTCTCTAACTCACAGGCAAGCACACATTACCTTTGTGATTTTCTCCTTCTTTCCCAGTCATGTTCTGGTTTTGTTTGGAGGAATCCCCAATATAGTTATTGGTTTCAGGCTTTTCCACCTCAGGCCAGGGAGCCATGATCTGTGACCAACAAAGTAGTGCTGTTTAAAATGTGCATGTGGTCAAAATATTCAACTTACAACAGGGTATATGAGAAATATGATTAAGTTCAAGGGCAAAATAGGTGGAAAGAAGGAGGTATGGAAGCAATTAGTCCTTGAACACAGCTTGTTATTAATCTCTATGAATATGAATCAATCCTATATTTGCAAAATTGTTTTCTCAATTGTTTTTAAATTACAGTTATTTTTTTGTGCAATTTACACATTTACAAAATTGTTTCCATCTCATGCTTGTATTTTTGTTCACTTTTAACTGTCCTGAAAGCAAAAATTCCTCTGCCTCCCAAACCTTAAGTATTTCTTTTCTTTAATTAATTTTATTTCTTTTCAGAAAAAAAGTCAGAGGACTGTTTTACTTTCTTCCATCTTGAGGGTTTGACTCCCTTTGCCAAACTGGTAAATCAATATAGAGACTTTAGCAAAGAAACTAAAGCATTGTCTAGTTTGTATCACGTGTGCTAAATACAATCTTCTTGTCTTATTCCCATGGAAACATGGATGGAAATATGAACCTGGACAAGGTAGAGGGAGACACCATTTTCAAGCTCCAGAATCAAGGTTGTTGAACAAGGAGAAGAGTGTAACTACACAGCAGGGGCCTTTTGCTGGTCTATATTTACCTGTAACACGGCTGATGCTGGAAGTGAAGCTAAGTCAGTGGCAGCAAGGTGAGTCTCACCCATCTCACACGAGCTTTCTACCTGAGACCCTTCCTTCCTGACTCCTTTTGAGCACATTTGACAAATGTTGTAACAATGACAAATAATAACTTAAAAAATAAAATATCACATGGCCAAATCCTGCTGGCACAGACATGAGCACAGGTGACAGACCTAACCCAGACAGAAGAGGAGGAGGCAGCTGTTCCTTGAACCAAAACCTGGAGGAGTCCTACTTACTTACTTCATAGAATCAGAGAATCGCTTGGTTGGAAAAGACCTTTGAGATCGTCAAGTCCAACCGCACCTGTCCACTACTTAATCCTACCCCTGAGCACTTCATCTACCCATCTTTTAAACACCTCCAGGGATGCGGAGTCAACCACTGCCCTGGGCAGCTGTGCCAGAGCCTGAAAACCCTTTTGGTAAAGACAACTTTCCCTGATGTCTAATCTGAAACTCCCTTAGTGCAACTTGAGGCCATTTCATCTCGTTCTATCGCCTGTCACTTGGGAGGAGAAACAGGCACCCACCTCACCACAACCTCCTTTTAGGTAGTTGTAGACAGCGATGAGGTCTTTCCTCAGCCTCCTCTTCTCCAGGCTAAACAGCCTCAGGTTCCTTATGAGGTCACCTCTTGCTCTCCAGCCCCTTCCTCAGCCTCGTTGCCCTTCTCTGGATGAGCTCCAGCCCCTCAGTGTCCTTCTTGTAGTGAGGGGCCCAAACTGAACCCAGTACTGGAGGTGTGGCCTCACCAGTGCTGAGTGCAGGAGCACAATCCCTGCCCTTTGCTGAGAACCAAGGGACCTTTGTGAGTTTTGTCACAGCCTCCCATCCCACCGCAGATAGATATTAGGAAATATTACAACACTGAAAGGGCTGTCAAGAACTGGAACAGCTGTCCAGGGAAGTGGTTGGAGGTGTTTAAAAGACAGGTAGATGTGGTGCTTAGGGGCACGTTTTGGTGGTGAACTTGGCAGGGCTGGACTCAATGATACTAAAGGTCTTCTCTAACCTAAACAATTCTATGATTCTGTGACCATGGTGGGACAAGGAAATTTATGATAACTCTTCTACCTTCCCAGGTCTGCAAGGCTGTTGATTAGCTCAGCCAGTGTGTCCAAAAACTCAGTGAAAACGATGGGAGAATTGAACATGACCCAGAAGAGCCTCGCCTTCAGGTCTGTCTCTTGCACCCTCTCTGCCACACAAATCGGTCAGTGCTGTGAGCAAAGCTGTCCCACGGCTGCCGCCTCTGGTGACCGGGCAGCTGAAAGATCAGTGAGTGAACCTGCTGCAGAGCTCCTCATAAACAGGGCACTAGCACCCAGCCTCCAAAAGGCAGTGCCAGAGTTGGTATCATGCTCCCGTAAACAAGGTTCACCTGCACTTAGGAGGCACTCTAAGCGCATGTAATTAATCATTCATTTAATTATAATCCTTTATGTAGATGATGGTGAAAATATTTTGTCCCTGCCCACATCAATAAGCCACACATCTGTCTCCTTTAGCTGGGAATGAGGTGTCGCAGACAAAATCACTCATGTCTTTCTGTAACAGAGGAGGGTATTGTTTTCTGGCACTCCACAACAGGATCTTCCCTTCCACATTAGCAGGAAAAATTATTCTACAATCCTATTAGCAAAAACTATGCTTTTACACATTCTTTATCTGTGGTGTAAGATTGAGAGCAGCTCCCAAGATACATAAATAAAGATCTCAGAACAGATGAACTAAAATCACTCTTGCTTGTTACAACAAGGTTTTCCATTTGCTTAAAGCAAATTCTCATTCTTTAAACCATGCCAGAACAACATCCGAACCCCACCCATGCCAGAACACCTCCATCTTGTTAAACAAGTTTCACTTCAGCATTAAAGAGCTCTAAAAAAACCGTACTCAGCACAAGCGCTTCTTAAGTGAATTACAATTGCAACTTCTGATGTGGAGTTGCGTTGACGACGTATTCCCGCCATGGAGAGACACAGAATGTGCTGGACACCAACAGCCCTAGAGATTCCATCAGTATTTTTACAGCTCTTCTCTTATGCTCAGTAAAGAAAAAAGGATTGAACTTGCATGATTACTTGATGGAAACTGAGCTGATGCATCCTCTGGAGGAAATGGAGCATGGACACTTCAGCAGAAAAACAGCCTCTGTGTCTCCTAAATAAATTCTCCCTATTTGAGGATTCAGCAGGGCATTTATTTTTTGTAATAGGCATCTCTCATGTTCCTAAAGCGCTCAGGATTCCACAGGTAGGTCATGTATTCTTATTGTTTATGCTTTAAGTGATTAAATACCCTAGAATGTGAGTTGACCATCTCTGTTGAGGAATTTTTTTTATAGGTATGTATATAAAATTATTCATGTGAGTCCTAGTCAGCCTCTGATTTGGGAAGGTAGAGTTTAGCACCAGAGGCCCTCACCATATTTATTTTGTGCATTTGGGTTTGCAGAGGCCTTAGTAGAACAGCCCATTCTATCTGATTTGTATCAAGGACTGATGAAAGCAGAACCATCAAGATGCTGGAAGCGCTACCAAAGCTGTCAGCTTTCTCTAGATACAGGCTCTTGTTAAGAGGAACAGCTGAGAAGATAGTTTACAGCCACCTGATACTCTGTGTGCTAGAGCCCTGGCCACAGCTACTTTAATTAGTTGCTGTGCTACAAGGATAATGTGTGTTCTACAGTTTTCTGTTCAAAGAGTTCTTCCTCGGCCAAAATATAGACATTAATATCTTGAGAAAATACTCAGAAGGAAATCTGGGTGCTGTGGAGGAGCAGTGCAGTGAGATGACAAAGCTAACTGCATCATTCCCTGCCAGCATGTATTAGCTGTGCCTTTGGAAAGGCTGATGTCAGGCATGGTAGGAAGCATCAGCAACATTTGATACAAGATATAAGTGACAATGAAAATCCTAATAGTGGTTTACTTTTGAACACCAAAGACATAACTACTCTGTAAAGGAACATCTTCAAGAACAGGCAGAGGATGGGCTGGTGATGACACATGCCACAACAATAGCCACATTCAGCTGGATGCAGCAGTCCAGGTCCAAAGGAAGGAGAGCCAGAATTGCTGGATCAAGTGCCTGGGGCGATGAGCTCTGCCCATCCCCATGCCAGTTGTGGTGTCTCAGCACCTTGAGTCTCAGCATTGTGCATCCGGTTCCTCTCTCAGCTGTCAGGACACCAGCCAGGACACCTGCACCCAGGGTGTAGTCGTACAACTCACACCTGGATAGGAACTGGTACTTTGGATATCCACCTGTTTAGAGCTATGCTGAAACGGGAGCTTGTTTCCTCCTGAAAGTGGCAGGTCTAAATATGCTATGCATATTGCAAAGGTCTGAAAACTAATGCCTGCCCAAACTGTAATCCACTCCGTTTTGGTGAACCTGCAGCAAATCCTCTCACACCATCACATGTGCACCTTCCGTTGTAAGTATAGTCTTTCCTCACCTTCGGAAAATGCTAACTACGTGTGACATCCTTTCTCACTCCGAAAGAAACTGAAACCTCCCACTCCTAAGAGGGGGTCTGATGGAAATTAACGGCGTTCAAATTCTGAATTAAAATGTGTGAGTGAGAAAGCTGAAGCCAAAGTGGGCTCCCGTGGGTTTTTTTTACTCTTGCTGCAGTATTTCAAAGAGTTAAAGTCTCTGGGGCATTATTTGAGCAACACTAGGTGTCAGGCAGTTGCCCTGTATTGCATTCCTCAGTGACTCATTGGGCTGTCACAGCATTGCTTCGGTTGCAGGGTTAAGACTCTCAGTGTCTTTAGATTTAAATCAGAAACAGTTGTATTCTATTTATTTTGCTGGTCTTAACACAGAGAATATGAACTACCACTTGCACATGCCTGGATGGTATTGTTTGTACCTGTCCACCCGTGACAGCTCACTGAAATGCCACTTTGTGCCTGAAATAAGAACTGCAAAGGAGTAAGCCTTAATTTAGTCTGTCCTCTGGGGGAACGGACCCAGTCAAACGAAGATGAAATAAAAGTACTGGGGAAAATCGAGGTATTTTCAAAACCAATGATAGTAACTGCAACGACCACCAATGCGACCCTGCATGTGCCTACAGGTTGCTCAGGAAGCTCCAAATCAAATTTCGGGTTCAACCAGTCTTTCCACCCCTCTCATTCTCTCTCAGCTTTTCTACAAATACACATCACTCTTCTGTTATTCACCACTGTGCTATGGATTTTATGTTAAAAAGGAATTTATCAGCTAATCTAATATCTGATTGTATGACTTAGTAAACATATTTACCACATATATTTCATAGGAGTAAATACCAAGCTACATAGCAATCCTTCTTATACACAATTTAAAGAAATATTGGGGATTTTCCCCCTTTAAACATATTTCCAACACAGAAGCACATTATGTAGAGACAGGAAAAGAAACTTCCACAGACAGCACAAATTCATTCAGTAGCTTTACATCAGTTGATAATTTTGCCTCAGAACCTGTTTCACGGCAGCCACAAAGCCCCAGGTGCAACAGAAGAGGTGATGACTTAAATAAACAACAGCAATGATTCAGCCTTGCTAGGAGCAAGTCTTGTGTTTGCCCTGGCACCAGCCACTTCCTTGGGGCTTTTTCTCTAAGTTATCAGGCTCAGCCAAGATGAGAATTTTCAAGCTAATGCAGTAGTAAAGGAAAAATAAATACGTGAAAGCTAAAAAAAAATTAGCATTGTGCTCAGTGTTTATTCCTGTGGGTCTCTGAGACTTAGTGCTCACAAGCTTGAATCCAACACACAGCAAAACTTAAAAACATATAAAACAAACTAGTAAATAGAGGTAATTTCTGAGCAAATGCAGAGAGGAAATGAATCCCAAACACTAGTTTTTTGCATTCACAGCCAAGTAAAGCACCAGACAGAGCCACTGAGGAGCCAGAGCCAGGAAACATCAGTGAACTACTCGAAATGCCTACTAGGTATTTAAATAAAACAATTACTTTTTTAGAATTAAGCAACAACTAATAAAATTCCCACCAACAAGGAAACACAATAGATCTACCCCATCTCAAAGACAAAAGATACAGTGAAGAAACGAGAGAGGAAAAAGTAATGGCATTAAAAAGACTTACTGATCTAATGGAAGAGCTGCTAATAAAAGTTACTGAGAAACCAGGTGATTTCTGGCTACTGCCACATTAGTTGAGCTAACTACATTAGACTAATGTATTCCTTTTACCTCTGTGTAACAAACCAAATTAGCATAAGAAAATGTTTCCATCGGGAATAGCCTGACACAACCACACTGCAGCCCCCAGGCTTTACACATTATCTATGCTAACACGCAAACTGACAGTGTTTCCTTCCAATGTTTCATTAATCGCATTCCAGACACTTTCCAGTATCCAATACCACTTAAAATCTCACTTCTCTTCAATCCAAATAGTAGTTAAAAAAAATATTTTCTTATGCTATAGTCAGTTATTTCTGGGGTTTTTTTCTGACATTTGCTAATACAATGCTTTTTTCCTTTATCATTTTCCATTAAAAAAAATTTGCAGACAAAAAGTAGCCCAGTTTGGTTTTCAAACTACAATTTTTTGTCATTTCCCTAAAGCATAAATGCAGTTGAAGGAACACAAGGTGAAAATGCTAACAAGTGGATGACAGTTCACATGTCTGCTCCAGTTCCCCGCGTTAGCTCTCTGTTGTTATCCCTTGAGTTGCAAAAGCAGAGCTTTAGATTTATAACCTCAGCAAGTTCAAAAAAGAAGAAAAGACAACTTGGTCTTAGCTGTTCTTACTTACCACTTCTTTCTTCCCAGACAACAGATCAACCAGAGCTTCCCAGAGCGAACAGATCAACTGGGCAGCCACTGAAACCTGCAATATATATAGACAGGTGTTGAGCAAAGTTTGCTTTCATCACTGCGCACTAACATTCCTATTTTACAGTCCAGAGGCACTGCCTACCTCCAACTTAATGATCACAATCAACCTTTTTTTAGCAGGAGTGGGCAGCAGCCACAACTGATAAAAATATGGGCTACTTCACGCTTATCACATTCTAAAAAATGTCCCATCAGCATTTAAGAACGAGTTACTACCACGTTCATGTGAATGCTGGGGAACGGTTTGTTCCAGCCTGAAAAATTGCCATCCGTCTGATCATTTAACAATCTCTTTTCCAATAATAATTCTCCAAAAATACTTTTCAATGTCAAAAATCTGCCAAAAGTTTGTGAAGATGTAGTGTTGTTGTTTGCCTGTTCAGGTACCTATTAATCTGCCTAAGAACAGAAGTGAAGGAGAATCAGATAAAAAGCGGTGTAAGTAGGAAATACATAAGAACTTCTTTGAGAACAGAGGATGGAGTTTCATTCTTATCAGTGCTCAATGTTTACAATTAAGGCAAGCTCATTAGAATTTTGGCTGTGGCTCTCCTTCTAAATGAGACTTAAAGATGCAAGGACACCTTTGATAATTACATTCAGAATGCCAGCGAGGAAGAAGATTATATTATACATAGACAAGATATTAAAAAAATGCAATGTGATATTACACATTAGACAAAGCAGTCACCAGCACTACTGTCTGTTTTACTGATGAGCTTAATGTGGAGCTGGGGGGTGAGGGCTGCATTAGGTACTATAGCTTTACAGACTTTGAATTTTTACTCTTTCAACAGGCAATTTATACTGAGAAAATAAACTGTAAACCTGCAGGCTAATCAGCAGATCTGCTTTGTCTGCGTGTATGTGGTCATATCTCCCAGCAGCTTAGTGACTTAGTAACTTAGAAAAATAAAACTCTTGCTTTTTGCACCTTTCAGTCCCACGGAGACGCTCAGCCTTTGGAGCTGTGAGTCAGAACTTACTCTTCACCTGCATTGGCATCAGAAGTGTTTAATAAGTGATGATTGTAAAAGCCTCATACGCAGCACCAAGCACCTCCCCTGGCTACAGTAGCTCTGCTCGTTTGTACCCCACTACCCCCACCACCCTGGGCACGGCTGAAGTTGGAGCCCAAGGATGAAAGCACCAGCCCTGCCTTGCCCTTCCCAGCTGCAGTTGACACAGAGATGGCCATGGAAAGGAAACCAACTTTTCCTCTGTGTCAAGCAGAGAACAGTCCAAAGCAGAAAGAAGTGATGGGGAAAATTGACCCAAGTCAATGGTAGTTCATAGGCTCAGTTTTCTTAACAGAAGTATTGACATTGCATCAAAAAATAGTAGTTTTTCATTGATGCTCCACATGTAGGAGGAACAGATGGAGTTTTTAACTGGAAGCCTTGTGTTTCTCTGAGCAGTGGCTTACACTTTTCTGAATCACTGCTTGTGAAACTCTGCTCTGACGGTGAGAAGGTACAAGATGGGCACATTCCAGGTACCCAGTCAGGGCTTAGCCAGCGCGTGGTGACGTCTTCCGCTGCGTTTTTATCCCAACACAGCTCATTTCATTTGCTAAGCACAATACTATGAGCTGACCATGTTAGTCTTCTGGGAAGGCAACAATCCTAGATCAGACTCACCATATTCCAAAAAAAAACCTTTAAGAAAAAACAAACCAGTCACTCATACAAAGGCAGGCAATCTACAGGCTGTCTTTGGAAGTCCAGGGTGGACCTTCTGCAGAAGGAGACTCCATAAGGAGCTAGCCACAAGGGATGAAGGTGGCTGTTATTTGTCCCAGAAGGCTTTCCTTCATTCAGGATCAAAGGAGAGGAGCCTGAAATTCTTCCTGGGTCACCAGGACAGTCAGAGTGATAGTCCAGAGTGGTTTTCATGCATCCAGCACAGATTCTATGATTCGAAAGATGCTGCTCCTAAGAAAGAACCCTATGTTCTTTCTTCCCCCTTTAGGGTTTACTTTGAAGCAACTGATCTAGTTTCAAAGACAATTCTTGGATATGGAATATTTAATAAAACAAAGCAAGCAAGAAAATTTCCAAGGTCATGATTTCCTGTCCCAAATGTTCTGGACTACTCAGCAGTTACTTGGGATGGTACCTGTGATAGTCTAGCGTTTAGTAGGATGTGCAACCACAGAAAATGTCTCAAACACAGAAAAAATTCCTGGCATGTGCAAATTCAATGAGAGGTGAACTCTGTTCAGTCACTGTTCTATGTTGCAAGAAGTTATAACACGGGCAAGAAACGTATCTCCATAACAGAGATGTGCCCTACAGATGTCCCAAGCAAATAAATTACTTGTGCAAGGTTCTAAACCATTCATCTTTAAGACCCAGGCCCTAGTACAGTAAATCAGGCGAACATAAATGAGAACTAAAATAATAATAATCAAAGAGAAGTAAAAGAAATGGCCACCCATCACTAGTATCTACGTGATGAGGTTTGCTTTTTTAGGACACCCAGCTTCAAAAGACAGAATGCACTGGTGAAACTCTCAGCTAGTATCAGGAGAGAAATCTCTTACATTTTAATTTAATTTTCAATGTCCTACAAATCTAAAGAATGCACAGCTAACCACTTACTGTGCACCTACACCTACACCTATACAGCTCTTTACTGAAGACAATGGGTATTGTTTCCATCATTTGGAAAAAAACCTTCTCTGTTTTAACTTGGTCAGAAACCTCAAAGAGGTCTAGTTGTCTAAATTTGAGAAATGCATTAGTGTCAATTAGCCTCTCCTCTTCCGTATACATAAAACACAAAGCCTTGATCATTAAAGAGAGAGACCAGTGCTAATTTCAATATGAATGACAGCCAGAACTGTTGTTTGGTTAAGGACTTACCCCTGCCCAGCTGAAGAACACCTTCCTTCTTTTCACAATTACCTGAAAAAATTTCCCTGTCTTTCTCTATTGTCTGAAAGTATTTCACATGTAAACATCTTAGCAATGAAGCTTATGAATGAAAACATCCGGTCATATGTGTTCTGTGAATATTGAATTCTATATTGATATACAGCTGGGTATTTACTAGAGATCAATATTTATAGCAGAGTCTGACCCTGATGTTATATAGGGTGCTTTGATTTTCGAACAGAATGTAAATGCTACAACTTTGCTGTTGATTAATTAATTTATTTTCTATTAAGAAGTGTAAATTGGTCTTTGAAGCTACTATGCCTACTAAGAAATTGTCAACTTTTAGTTACCTTGTGCTCTTCTGAGCAGAAGGTAGAGTATGGTTGCAATGCATCCTCAGAGCAATTTTTTTTCCCAATATTTTTGCTATAGGTGCAAATAGTAAACAAGAACTCCTAAGACTACATAAGAAAACACCTTCTTTAATGTATAAAGGACCTGGAGTGAATTACAAGGTTCTGTATTACAATACTGTTCTTTTCATCCCATATAAATGATATGCAAAAAAATTAATGGAGTTATGGTAGTTAACATACTTTTAGAGCTGAGTAATGAATAAAGTCATAAAGAGACAGAATTCAACAGAACTAATGCCAGGAATAGGAGGAGAAAATAAAATATGAAGTGAAGGAGTCAAAAAGAGAAAAACTACAGGTTGGGCTTTCAGATATAAAAAGGAAAAGAAATATTTCAATACAGGAAAGACAGTTTTATAAAGGAATAATATGGCCGAAAACTTTAAATGTGTATGAAAGAAAAACAGGCTCTCTTTTAGTCTTATAATAATTGAGCAATCCCTTCACTAGAGAACCAGGTTATTTTCATTAAAACCACGCCTCGAATATTTTTGTCCTTGGGATGCGTCCTTGGGTTACAAGTTAGTGGGTTTATTTTGTTCATATCCTCTATTAAAGCTATGTGTTATATTAAAGTCAAATATCACAATTGTTTTTATTCTTCATACAGTATCTTATTTTAACTTATCTTAATTTTAGCTATTTAGTCAATGGTTTTCTACTAACACATAGCAGTCCCCATTCTCAAGTTACCAAATGGTAAGGGACTGCTCACACAGAGCCTGCACTTCATGAGAGACACCAAGCGCTCCTCATCACCTCCCAGGGGAGTCACAACAACAGGCAATACAACACAGACTAAAACATGGAACACAAGAAAAAGTGGCACCAACAGTAGCCTGGATTTTATTTCCTCCAGAATGCTAAAAATGTGAATCACATCACCTGCTTTGACAACTAAGACCCGGATAAATTTTCTTGTCATTGCTACTTTAAGATTTTATTTCTTGTCCTGAATGTTTAACTAAAAGTTTCAAGAAATGTCCATTAAAACAGAGAAACCTAAAACAAAGATATACTGATATTTTAGGATAAGAAAATTTTACTCATGAAAGAAACCCAATATAATTCCCCTCTTGCTAACCTTTCCTAACTCTTTTTAGAGCCTCTCCCCTCCCCTCATCCCATCCCATCCCACAGCCCCTCTCCTCCCTGTTCCTGTTCATTTTCTCAACCAATCTTATATTCCACATCCTCCTGTTGCCTCCCACTTTTGACACATATTCATGAGTGCAAATAACCTCCTCTCAGCAAACAAGAAAGGGAGAACAGAAGTGAAGGGAAATGTGAGAGGTCTTAAATAAATAATAATATTTATGCTCTTATGTAAACCTTGATTTACAGATCTCGGAGCGCTTTGGGAAAGTAGGCATTGTCAACTCCTTTATTATTCACAGACAGTTCAAAGGCTTTTTTTTTTAAGAAATCTATTGTTTTCTTCCTACACAATATGTTAACCCTTGGCTGACGCTGCACATTGTGTTGCCACTGGCAGGATGAGCAAGTATAATTACTGGCAGCCAGATGAGCTCGTTTACACTGAAGAGAAGACTCACCTCACTGTTCCAACCTTCTTCTGCATCAGTGTTGTCCAGCCTGTTGGCCCCCATGCACCGCCTGCAGAGCAGCTCTTCAGACACAACAGCCATGTACACAACACCTTGAATGTACAACACCTATTTCCCTTCTACTTAAATGACTTCTATCAAAATTAGGGATTTGAGAATGACTTAAAATGAGGACTTTTGCCAAAATAAATACTCTCCCACAAACACACTGCTCTTTCAAAGGGTATCCAGACAATAATTCTGTACAGGGCTGTTCACTTCAAACAAAGAACAAAACATCTCAAGTTCTCATTTGAAGATCACAAGTTATGTCATCCATGACACAGTTTGTTACTTGTTGCAAAATGCTTGGCAGTATCTCCTTTCTGTGTCTTCATCCCTGAAACAGCTTTTGGGCAACTGTAGGTGAGTTACCTAAAGGTAATCTGTTGTTATAAGATGAAAGAATAAATCTTTTTTCATTGAATTTACTTTGCATACAACTAGCTGTCAAACACACTAATTCTGTATATATCTTTAAGATAAATCTGAAAAATTATTAAAAATATTAAACAATTTTGTATTTAAGAAATCTCAAATACTATAAATTTCCTTAAAACAGAGCTCCTAAGTGGTTACCCTTTATTATCATCTAATATTTCTGCCAGAATAATCAGTAAAGGATCTCAGGTCAAGTCAGGTCTGGGATGGCCCTCTCAGGAATGAGCACTACAGTAATTTTCTTACTGCATTAGGCAAACTAGTTTTGCTGCATAGTTGTGAGATCTTGCAATTAGAAGACTTTTCTGTTCCACACAGCAGAAAAATCCTCCCCTTCTGCCGCATCAACTTCCCCCAGTGACTCCTGTGCCTCATAAACTGTCTTGATCCAGTCCTACCGTCATCTGTAAAAACTGTGGATGGTTTTGGAGGACTTTATTCTTGGAAAGATGACACCGTAAGTGTTGCAGGAACCATCTCCAGTCTCCTTACAGTTTAAATTGGATGTTGGTCGTCAGCCTTCACAACACATTCCATATGGACAAATGTTGGTTTTTTTCTTTAACATAATTCTGTTCATGTGACTACAGACTTCAGGTGCTTGTCTTTAAGATGTATGTAATGAGTGACTTCACTAGAATAAGAAGACAAACACCATCAGTTAACGGCATAGCTTCTTGGAAACTATTGAAAATGAACATCTACTGCAATGCATAATTACAGTTCCTATTGACTTAGAAAAACTTACACATACATATGCAAGACATCAGACCAAGACACACAGGCATAGGCAGTAGCTGCTGTTTAATTGTTTACAGTTCATCCTTTTACACAGATATTTTTGTCTTTGTAAGGGGTAATTGAGGGAATAATGAGACCAATATTTGCTTTTCCAAAGGAAGACTGTAATAGGCACAATGTAAATCTAAAGAGGAATCCAAGACAGAAAGAATTTCCTCGCAGCCCTCAGCTGTAGCCAATATACAAGATATTCCCTGCTTGTTACCATTCAAAAACAGGAACTGACACAAGGGTTTTTACTGAATACAGTTGTGTGTTTTTACAAGAGAATAACAGCCTTTCCTGTCGGGGTGCACAAGGCAGAACTCCAAGGTATTGAATAAATCTCTGAACCTTTGGGCTCAACGCCTGCAGAGAGAGGCTTCAAGCAGCGAGGCAGGGAAAAGTGAACGAGGGATTGAAAAATCGAATCACAGCAAAACGTTCCCTCTGCTGTTCAGAAGCTGAATTCATGGAACAGGAATTTGAACATTTCTTGGAAATACAGAGGGCTGCTTCAAGGATACCTAGCTCCATCCTTAGTTTTTTTCCCTAAAGCAAACAGATCTGAACTTTAGCTCATCATTCGAGTCCAAAGACATGATACTATTGCAGAAATCATCTTGTTGCTGGAAAAGGTGGATGTTGTCAACTGTTTAAATGATTATGAACGATTCCTCTGCACAGGAAAATATAATTCTACCTCTATAAAAAGGATTGATTGGTAAATCTCTGAATGTCTCGTTTGGTTGCTCTCTAAAGCCTCTTCAAAATTAAGCCTAAGTATTATGCTTATTGATGAGCATTGATTGCCTGACATAATATGACCTAACCAAACTGATGCTTTTGAGTCTTGCTAAATATCTCTGTCACTCTGTGGGAACAGAGTATCAATATTCAGTTAATGCACTTTTATTAAAATTGTTGCTGTATCAATAAAAATTACAATATCACAAACCTAAGACTTCCATTACTTTAAAATTAAGTGTTTGTTTGCTTAAGCAGCAAGCATAAACTAGTGCAGCAAGAGGATAAGAATTGATTCTTAATTGTACTGGAAGCACTTTATTTAAAAAAAAAACCTTGAAGGCAACAAGTGTCATTTTTGCATACATTAAGATTTAAAGAGGTGTCTCTGTTACAGCTGGTGTGTAACTCAAGACTTACAGAGTTGTAAAACTGTAACTTTATGCTAATTTTAATAAATTATGTACAGCTCTTTTACAAATACGTTATGGACTGTCCTTGATCCCTACCCCATGATTGGATTGGTCTGCTCTTTATTTCTCAGCTTGGCCTCTACAGGCCTCATAAACTGTTACTGGTTACAGAAAATGAGATTTGGCCCATCAGCCTTCTCCCCTGTTAGTCACAGCAAGGCTTTTCCTGTGCCATATACCACAGCAGACCTTTGTTATGTTATTATATGAGCTTGAAAAAATCGATAGATCTGCTTTATTTGAAAAACATAACTGAATAAAATAAAAGAGGATTAAATATAGAGCTTGGAATATTCAGAGATATTCAAATCAGATATTTCAGAATATTTACTGTATATGGCTTTTCTAAAGACTGAAGCCCTTGACTGGATTTAAGCGTTTCAAGCCAGCGGTTATTCTGCTCTCTAAAGTCACTGCTTCTCGGCCTGTTAGTGCCCCCACTTTCTGATTGGTGTAGTATTTACTATATGGACAGATTCAGCTACTGGTTTTGCACTTTGGAGATCAAAGGAAACCATGAATGGTATTCATGCAAAGGCAGTATGATCTGTTCAGGAGGCATACAGGACAGTTTCGAGCACCTCTTCTGTATTCTGTAAACAAAATACATAAGGCTAATTATGTCTGATAGTGGTATAACAATAACATCTGGTGTTTGTATAGCCCATTTCACATTAAAAGGGATTAATCTGTTGCAGCATGTTCAAAATGTAAGATTAACACAGATACAAAGGGTTAAGAGCAATTCCTGGTGAAGGACAAGTCAATGTTACCTGGGACAGATACCATAACACACGTGAAATACCAACATGTCTCTACTTTGCAAGCTTTATTCTAAACTTTAAAGTCTTCAGGTGCTCCTCAGTTCAAAATTCTTTGTTGAAGGAGAGGATAGGGAGAAGCCCACTTTGAACAACTGTTTCTGAGAACTTTATCTACTTGACAGTGTTTTCTTAAAAGAAGTGGTTTAGTAGCAGTTTTATTTGTGCCAATAAGCACGGAATATTTGGGTGGACAATATGAGAAAGCTGAAAAATGTTCTGCTGAGGTGTTCAAGCCATGCCACCTCGCAGCCAAGCAGCAGCATCCTGTCAGCTCTGCCCAGAGAGCCTTGGTCACCCAGTCAGGCTGCCTGCAGCACTGCAGCTTGAGCTGCTGGAGGGAATGTTTAGTCTTACAGAAGTCATAAGGAAACAGCAGAAACCTTCCTGCTCTTGTCAGGACACTGCTTTGAGTTGGACACCCCAGACCACCACCAGTGCTGACCATGTCGCAGGGCAGCCTGACTGCAGCAGCCCACACTCTGATGCTGGCAGAGGAGGTGAATTATTTGCAGGTGGGAGCAGTCACAGGGCTGGTACCACTTCAGCTGCAGCGGCTGCTCCAGGGGATGCAGGAGCAACCCAGCACCTCCGGGCTGCTCATCCAATGCAGCCATCCCAGTGTAACAAGCCAGCGCCGGCAAAGGTGGGCAATTCCCTGGGAACAAACTGGGAGTTGAGAGCCAGGTGACAAGGAAGGGCTGGCAGGGCTGGGGAATGGCACAGCTGTTTCACCAAGCCCTGTAAGCTGTGCATCTGACAGCCTGATCAAAGCTTGCAAGGGCAGGCATGGATGGAGGGAGGGAAGAGGGATGAGGTGCCCTCTACACAGTCGCTCTTGTTAATGTGTGAGCTGGTCCTTGCTCTTGGCCACCAGCAAATCCAGCTGCACTGTAATATGCTGCCATGCAGAAGCGTTCACCAGCTCGGACACACAGGGTGAGACGTGTAGATCTCATCCTCCCCATAGACTTCTGGATGTTAAGGGCCATTTCTGCTGCAGTGTTAACTCTGGCAGGTGGAACAAGCCTCACTAAAGGAATTTTAGCCTTGGCTTGAGATATAAGAAGTTAAAATGTGGCATTAGAACTACAGTGGAATTTCTAGTGTTGGAAGAGGACTGCTCCAGGACTACAGAAGGGAGCCAGAACTGCCTGGATAAGCTACACTTCCTGGACTTACTTCTCCAGTTAATGCAAACAAGAGTTGAGTGCAAATATTCTTGCCATATACCCATTTTTTATTTTATATATATATATATGTTTAGACTGACTCCTGGTCTTGCAGTCCCCCAGGGGTTTTGACACGATACTCTGAAACTTGTAAATACTGACTGATTTATATACCTTTGTCAGACAGCTCTTCACCAACAATACACTTCTCACACTAACACTCCTCCCCGAGATTTAGATATTACTTCCTTTCTGAGAACAGATCCAGTTTCACAGGAACACAGATAAGGAATTCAGCAGGCCTAGAAAATAAATGTTTGTTTAAAAAAATTTGTGGGTTAGCACAACTTACCTGCACTTAACTTTCTGTTTTATCAGCCTCCACGTGTTAGTAATTCTTGCCTTAAAAATTGTTCTGAGACCTTGCACAGTCCAACATACCTGTGTCAGCTTCATCACCGTTTTCTCCCTTCTTTCTTGGCTAACGTCTGACACTCACTATTTCCAGCCCTCTTGTCTTGCTTTTGGACTGGCAGACATTGAAGTGACCTGACCCACAATTCCTTTTGCCTATTATTTCAGAATTTCAGCTCACAAGTAACCAGCCTCCCCAGTGCACTGCAACTCTTATTGCCATTTCAGACAGGGTCCACATATTCCCACACCTCTGACCCCCATAGCTACCCTGTGTTTTCCCCCAGGAAGAGTATTTTTCTTTTTTTCCCTCCAAGATGCACTGCTGACTTGGTGCTCAACAGGAGACTCAGATATCCACACAGCCAAACTTCTTTCAGCTGTAAAGAAAGGAAGAATTGATTTGGGCAACATTTAACAAATCCCCTTACACAAAGCCCATTACAGAGCAGATCCTCTCTATGCCAGGTGTATAAGCAAAAACAAATTATCTTCCATTTAAATACAAAACACCCCTCTTGTTTCTACAGTCAGAGTTGTGCAGAGGATTTTTCTCTTTTACACTTGTGAGCCTTTTGAAGCTCTAGGATTTTGAATGCAATGTTTCAGAATTCTCTTTATTTCAGTAGATCTTGGAGTTGAGAACTGACTTATACATCGTGTCATAAACTCAGCTGCAGTGACATCAAATAATAACCTACAAGAGCACATTGCAGTTAGGATGGCACGTGCAGCATGGAAATTCACTGGAAACCCTTATTCACCAAATGCAGTTGTGTCAAAAATGCATGGGAAACAGAGTGGGGACGCTTTCAAGTCATGACAGTAAATACTTTCCTACATGACAGAAGAGAAATTTTATTCAGTGGGTCATGCAGAGCAGCTGGCATAGCCTTCATCTGGTGCCAAGTAACACAGCTCGTGCCTCTGAAAGGTGTCATCTGCTGAGTTCAGGACTACTGGCCACAGCCAAAACACCAGCAAACAGAGTCAGCTCAGGGTGGCTGCTAAACTTGCAGTGCTAGGGCTCCTGTGCCCATCCTGATATTAAAAGACCAGGACAGAGGAAGCCTCTGAGGAGCAGGAAATAGCTCCATAGCCCTTGAGTACACAACTAGAAGCTGCAAAAAGTCATAGAAAAGTCCTCACCCCTTTCCTAGGAACCTGGTCAGGCTGGCTGGTGCAATGTGAGCCTTGTTCAATACAGAAACCAATGAGTAGGACAACCAGCACAACAGATCTCAGGGACCCTGGAGAAAGGAGGCCACTCTCCACCTTTAAGCCCTTGCAATTAGCTTTGGTTTTCTTACATTTGATTCAAAATAATTTGTATTATTTATTACTTATAGAAAAGTACTTATAGAAAAGTAGAAAGCCAGCACAGTAAACACAGACTAGTATTCAACCATAGTGTACATAAGGGTAATCAGGAACTTGGAAATGGAAATTAGATCTGTCAAGTCACTCATTGTAGCTTGGCGGAACAACGTAATACTCTAGTGTCTCACTGGCCATATATTCAGAATTTTATCATTTCAGCACCTCAAAGAAATGGGAGATGACTCAAGCTGCCATTCTGAAGCATTGCCTAAAACCCCAAGGAGTCAGGAAAGATTAGAGCTGGAGGCATTTGGGACCTTTGGCTTCTATGAAATACTGGTTTGTCAAAACTCCTTGTGATTCATACATTTTTTAACCCTGAAATGGATGATGGAAAGGTTTCTTGGACTGGGAACTGGACTGTTGTTAAATAAGAGGAAAGGTTTGTAGGATGTGAGCCCAGAAAGTCTAGTTCATGAGTAACTTCAAGTAGGGCTTGACTGTATCCTTTTGCAACCAGAGATATGCAAACACCTGTGGACAGGACCATTTGAATAGCAATTGTTCATTTTCGCTTGAAAAGATCATAAATCGGTAACATAAGCATCTCAGGAGCAGAGCCAGCTTTGGAGCAGAGGCAGCCATCTGGCAGGGGTCTGAAGATACACCCCTGAAAGGGACAACTCTCTAAGGCCAATTCTCTGCAGTGGACAACTCTTCACGGGACAACTCTCTGCAGGACAGCTAACATGGAAGGTTAGGGTTATGGTTAGGTTTTGGGGCTCCCCATGGAGCGTTGTCCCTGCAGAGATTTGGCCATGGAGATTTGTCCCTGCAGAGACCTGGCTGTGGGGAGCTGTACCATGAAGGGTTGTCTTAGACCCACAGACCTCACTTAGCTGAAGCAGTTGCTCTTCACACAATGAGAAGAGACTGAAAATTTCAGTTTCAGTTGTATGTTTAACACAAATTACTGATTGTTTGATAAGACTATAAAGGAAACATAGTAAGATTACAAATGTGTATCTTACATTCACCTAGTGGTCAGGAAACAGAGAAAACAACGACCTTTTTTATTGTTGCCCATGTCAGATGTGTATCACTCTTGAATGCTAAAAAGAATTCAAGGCCCGCGTGTGAAAGTAATTACTGCATCGTAATAATAACAGGTCACAGCAAAGCTCAGGAAATTTTAAAAAATCATTTAGAGACAAACAAAACATGAAAGTCATCATAAACGAAAGTCTAAAACTTAGAAGTTCAAAGATAGGAAGGAAGAGAGAAAAAAGATAATGGACATAGACAATAATTACAGTATCAGGTGAAGAACGTCGTTAAATAAATAGATACAGCAGAATTGTAATATAACATGCCTTAAATAACAAAACAAACCAAAGAGATGCACAAAACTGAGTTTCCAGTTTTGATCACTTCTTTAAACATGTCTCTTCTAATGACTCATACGAGTAATTTGAGGACAACTTTAAAGAGATGCTCCCATGAAAATATCTCACTCTTGCTGTTACTTGCCATATACTCCAAATATGTAGGCAAACCATAACTCCACCTTTCTTTGAGCTTCATTAACTCACATTAAAATTCCCTTTTCTCAGTGCTACTGTTTTTACATTCATTTAATTCAGGTGTTTAAATATGCTTAGACCAAACAGTGACTGTTTATGAGATTACCAAGGAATTGCCAAGAAGAGGTAAAAAGCACTTTTGCATGTGATGAATATCATCAAAGAATTCAGACATTTATAGAGTTTGATGACACTACTACAAGCTGGCATTTCTAGTGATACAGACTAACAAAGTACATAACCTTTCTAGTGCTGATATTAACTTCCTCTGTTTAGGAAAACACAAATTCTATGTCATTCCCTTATTCCCACTGGAGCAGAAGATCTTTCTAAATCCCGTATTCACCGAAATGCTAGGCAACGGGACAAAGTAATAACAGCTCTTGAAAACTTGAGAAAAGTTGAGCTGAAAAGACAAAGAGGGTAAACTTCCAGCCAGTCCTTTCAATACTGGAAATTGCTCTTTAGCAGCTTTCACTTCATAGAACAGAAATAAAGAACATTGTTGGGTTTACATGGAAACACATGTTGAATGCTTTAAAACTAGGATTTTTAATTGTAAGACATAGCTACTCATCTGTAATTGCTTTACTTTCAGCTTGCAATCCTTATTTGAAGAGGACTTAACCACAGAGGTAGTAAGTTACATTCTTTTACTCCTTTTGAGCTGCTTCCTTGTTCCCACACTTTCCCTCATCCTTTACAAATGCAAAGACCTTCTGGCCACCGGACCAACAGAAACACTGAGATTCCTTTCCAGTCACAGGAAAAACGTGGATATACCCAAGAGCTGTTTCGTTCCCTTGCATAAGGAACAGCTCTCTTCAGAGACTGTTTTATGAATGATAGCATAATAGTTACTGTCTTGTCATTATCTAAAAAAAAGTCCTGACATCTGTATTACACTTACGTCCATACAAGGATTCTCCTTTTCAACTTATGGATAAGAAATATTTAAAAGCACTAAGCAATACACGAAGGTGCAAGGAGCAGCCCATCTGCCTCAGCCTTGCACACTCTACCTTTGGGTACTGGTATTAGGCCAGTTCTTCACACAGTTACACGCACTGAATGTGCTTGGGCCAAAGGAATTACTGATTTCTTACCGTGTAGGGTTTGTGCTGACAATATATACCTTCCTTGCAGAAAATCTTGGGGATGATTTGGAAGATGAAGCAAATAAAAGACACAGTAAGAAGATCTGTCATCCAGAAAGAAGAGAGAAACAATTGGGAATTGCTGAAGAGAACACAGCTGAATGCCTGTGTTAAAATGATTATTGTACAAGTGATGTAAAAAACCTGAGAGCTGGTAATGAGGAGAGGCACTGAGATAGTTACACTTAGCCTTGCAAGCTTACTCTTGCTGCTTTCCAGCCAATCATAACCAAAGGCAAGAGATCTGCTCCTCCAGAAAATGTTCAGAAGATAGAACCATACCCCAGAGCCCCTGTAAAGCCAGCTTTTTTCTCTGCTTGTTGAAGAGGCAGCCAGAAAACATTTACTCATTTGAATTCTTCCCCTAACTTCATTTTCCAAACTCAGTACACTGTGACCTCTTCTGGCTGATGGATTATGTCAGGGGAATTAACCTCTGTATCTTGCACTCTTAGAAGGCAGTGATAAGCATATTTCCTGTTCACTGAACTAGGCTGAAGGACCTGAAGACCTTAGGCACAGCAGCCTAGAGTCTTCTCCTTGGGAAGTTGGGCCTTCCTGAGAGAAGGCAGTGGGGTAAGGCCAGAACACAGAAGAAGCAAAGCACTAGGAATATTAAGGCATGATGCCCCAAAGAAGGAGAAGAGAATGGGGGGGAATCCCCACCAAGTTTCCAATTGTGATGTAGACCGGACTGCAGCCCGAGCTTGTTGTTTAGCAATGACCTTTACAGAGGTCTGAGATATATTTACACACCCAATCAAGTCAGTATTTAGGTTTGGTGACCTACTGCCAGACCAGCTCCAGAACTGAAATAGTGTAACAGCATCACCTAAGTAGAGCTGCAGAGAGGACATTGTAATTAGTCTGGAGATGGTGCCATCCTACAGTGGCAGCAACAGCACCCTTGAGGTGCTCTTGCACTGTAGCCACATTAGTGCATTGTACCACACTCACCTGTCTTGGAGAGTTCTAATCCCTAACAGCCAGTCAGGATGATTTACAATGGTTTGCAGACATCAGCAGTTACCACCAGGGTGTTGACTTCAGAATTATGTAGTTCAGGAAAGAAATGCCATGGGATATTTAAACATACTAAATACACAGGAACTCTAATTTATATCCAACTCATAAGAATGAAGAAAGTAACAGTGCCCCAAACCTGGTGGTATGCAAAGCATGACGAAGGAAGGGTTCCCTGTTGCTCAGCTGTTGATTGTACACGCTACAGAAACCTCAGCTTGGCCTCTGGTGACAAACAGCATGCAGGGTATGAGGAGATCACCAGCCAATGTTCTATGATTGCAGACCAAAAAGGAAAAAAGGAAAGGATAAATTAGGTGTTTCCTATTGATGAAGAGATGTCATTCTCAGAAGAATGGCTAACACCGTAAAATATACAGTGCAGCAGTGATTAAGCTCTTCTTTCTCTTTTAAGTAATCAGAGGATTACATCTCTGTACAGTTACGATCCAACACCAAACAAACCTAAGCAACATTGCTTGACTTCAAACAAGTGAGCGCAAGACGGGGTTTAAAATAAAGGCACTCTAAAGTATCTCTGTCTGTCTAGCTCCATTGTTTTCACCTTTCTGCAATAATGGAAATTTTTAGGTTAAAAAACAAAGCATAACAGACTAATGACAGAACAGGTTCCTGTTCAATACAAACAGAAGTCCAGCTTCACCATTCCCATCAACTCAAGTTTCTAGACTAGATTTTCTGTAGTGTAATTCTGGTGTTTCTAAAAGAACCTGAAAGAGGTTGCATCAGTTTTGTGCTCTGAGGAGCTGTGTCTATTGCTCTGGATCCATGTGTAAGGTGCAAACTTATTTTAACTACAGTTAAAATTCAACATGTATTCTAAAGTAGTTTCAATTATTCCACAAGTAACATTAAGACTTTAAATAGATGCTTTTACCAGCTTTGTACACCTTTGTTGCCTTGCCCCATCCATAGGCCTATAAAAACATATAGTCATGTGATATATGACAGTCAACCCCAAATGTGCATCTTTAGCCTATTTATTCACATTCAAAATCTAGTTATTGATCCCTGATAGACTTGTGCTACACTCCTAACTATGCTGAATTTACACTATATCCAATGTCAGAAACAAACCCCATACCTCTTTCCATTGACATCCATGGGAAGGGGTGTTGACAGCTTCTGGATGAGCAAGTGCTGGTCAGTGTTTGATGGAAACTTCAGAGAATTCAATACAAACAAAAGACTCATTTGCATCCACAAAAGCGGGAAGGAAACAAGCAAGCATTACATACCTGCAGTTCTCTGTATAAATAGTAATTAATGTCAGACCCTCATTTTTTTAATCAAAGTTTATTCAGTGAAAGCTTCATCCAGCTCAGACTTTGCAAATGGAATCCCCGAATTCCACAGAACTGGTCCTGTATCTAAAGAAAATAGGACTGTAAGAACAATTGCTTCTCAAGATCACAGTGAAAGTGCCAAGGAGTGCACCCTGTTGAACAGCAGTGTGTGTCTCAGGCTCCTTGCTTGCTTACTCTGGTCTCCATGAACTCCCAAAACAGAGCACAGATACCTCTGAGGGAGCAGAATTTGGAGGGACCGAGTGGTGCTGCCACACCAGTGTCTGAACTACCAGGCTGTAGGTGACAGACTGCAGCATTTCCCTAATTCAACTACCTTGACTCTGGAGCCAAGCACACAGCTCTGTGCAAAGGCTTGGCTTGGATTATTTCAAATCTTTCTTTTGCCATCTTCCAGTGGCTGGTGCTGAGTGTCCTCTATGAATTAGATGTCCACAGACATCTAATAAGATTGAGTTTGACATTACCAAGGTTTCATGCTACTGTGGCAAACACTCCTCTTCTGGCCAAAACAGTCAAGTTACAGGCACACATGAAGAACAACAACATCCCACATTTCAGAGGACTTCTTCAGTATCTCTTATTCTCCTCACTGTTCGTAGGGTTGATCACCAACACGTCTCTGAGTATAATTAAAAACATACAATACAACAGTATATTAATAATGATATGCATATAGCATAATAAAAGTGGTTCATTTTTTTTAAATAATAAAAATAGAAGCTAGCTTTGTAGGAGGAGAGGCCTGGATGGAACTGCAGGCTGTGTGTACAGCTCTCCACACCTCTGTTTTGTGGGCAGCAGGACTCCTGAGTTACCACTTGCAGCAGTGCAGTTTCCAGACAACACAGAGGATGCTCATAATTAGCTGATGAGAGGTTTAACCTTTCAAACACTGGTGGTGTTAAGTAGTAAAACCTAGGCACAAAACCCCTGCAGAAACATCCTTCTTCTTTTCTCTGGCCCTATAGCCTTGCTATTCACTTGTTAAGCTTTTCACCAAACACAGACAATAAATATTCTCCAGCATTTATGACATTCATGTTTGGAGGGTTTTGCTAAAACTCCTTGTTTTGCTCTTGCATTTTGTCCTCTGTGCTGACAGCCTTGTAGCCAGCAAAGCAGACACAACTGAAATACAAATGCAAATAAACAAGTAGAAAAGTGATGTTAATGGATTCCCCCATTTCTCAGAGTGGAAGAATGTGAAAAAGGTCTGCCAGAATATATATTTTTACCATCAGTTCTACTTTTCTTCTATTTTGCAGTATCTGAATGACCAAATGCCTCCAGCTGGGGTGGCAATGAACTGCAGTTGAAGACAACCAAGCTGAGAAGCCTCTGAAAACGTCAAATTCTGTGGGCTAAGCCTCTCTTGAACATTTATCATTGCTTCATTCCTGCAAAGAATCACCGAAGACAATTTTATTTCCCAATTAAAAAAAAAAAGGTTTTGTTTGAAGAGCTTGTTGGCCTTTCAGATAAAGTCAGCTTAGCTGCAAAGCTGTCTATCAAAGTTCCATTTGATTACAAATTAAAAATAATCCAAATAGAAAGACAGAACAAACACCAACCAAACCTGAAGATTTACATACTCAGGTTTCCACATTCTTTTTTTTTTTTTGGCTTTGTAGTCATGATTATTCATTACTGCTTTTAGTCCCAAGAATGTCCCTCTCTGAATATTAACAAAACAGGCAGAGTTGCATTCCTGTCGAAAGGAAAGTCAAATAGAGAATAGAGCACCCCAGTCTATGGAAAGAATAAGTCCAAGTAAATGAATCACACTCTCTGTGAAGTCTGCAGGTACTGTGCCATGACCAGACAATGCAGGCACAAGCTGGCACACAAGGGAACCCAACTCTCTCTGTTCCTGGGCCAGTGGTCAAAAGGCAGTGCAGGCTCACCACCCACTGTCTTCTCAAGAAAGAGCTGAAGCTTCTACCTTTGCAACCAAACAGAAAATATCCAGAGAGATGGCTCTGGATAAAACAGCCTTTGCAAAGAATTTACTTAGGGAATGACAAGAAATGAACACCAAGTTTGAAAGCTGCATAACCCCCAGGTATCTGCAGTGCCGAGCAATTTAGTGCTGCGTGGTTGGGATGCCTAGGGAATAGGCCTTAGATCGGAAAACTGGGAAAGCTGGGAGAGCACAAACCAGTGAGTGCTGCTTTGCATAACACACGCTGCAGGTAAGAGGGGCAAGTGAAGGGCTGCGTGGTCGTGTAGGTACATCTCTCACTACCATAGGCTTACTTAAACGACCCAGCCTGTAGAAAACCTTTCTCTACATAAATATCAGAATCTAATGGATGGGGGTTTCACATTTACAGAGCTGAACCTGCTCCAGAAAGACAAGAGGAAGGGCTCCCCTAAAAATTCAGAAAAGGAGAACAAGCAAATCAATGTAGGTGATTTGTCCCTGGTAGAGAAAGCAGCAGTGGCAGTAGTTTATCAACAGGTTGGAGACTGCTCTCTGCTCTGCTTTCTCCTCCGAGTCTGAGATTGCAGCTGCCATACTTTGTTGCTAAATTGTGATGATAATTTTAATTGTTTCAGTACCCGAGAATGTGCTCTATATCCTTGAAATACATTTGAGAAAGGGTAGAGTTCTATAAAAGCAACAACTGAGGAAAAATTTTGTATAGATAGTAGAGGGGATAATTATTTATTCTCTCCACTGATTTGTGTAACTGCAGTTTCTGAATTTGACCAAATGACTTTGCATCAAACTGATAATTTTAGATTAAATTGAATTATCTACCTTACAGAAAAAATTTAGTCCTTGTTTAAAAACACCAGATGATGAAAAAAGTAATACGTCCCTGAATTAACTGTTTCCAGGGTAAATGACCCTCACAGTTAAAAACATGAACTGTATTTTAAGCCTCTCTCTGTGTCCACTCTTAAGAGCTTAAATATTTTTCTTGATGCAAAGAAATTACATACCTGGTCCTATTCAAGTTCTAGTTCGAGCATAATTCAAATTGTGTCTGCTGAGCTGCCAAACCAAAAAAAAATTGCATAGGAGTTTAAAAAAAAGAATTTTAAGGGCAGAGCAAGTAATTTTTCCAAGATAATTTTTTACTTCAGGCCCAAATGCTATAGTCAAATAATTTTTCATTTTCTGTATTCATCCTAGCATGTTTGTAATTAGAAGATAAACTTAAATGGGTTTAAAACTGCAAATAGACATTCCCAGATAAGAAATACAAATTACGCTCTAATGTGGAAGAAAAGCCATTACAAAAATTAAAGAATAATTTATATCTCTGTTTTGTTCCAGGGTTTCTCCTCCATTATTTACCTTACATATTCCTACTAGCAGACCTTTCCCACATCAAGTAAAATTTTAATTGATCTTGATTGTGTATTTACATTGAAAACTGCAACAGCAGTGGCTGAAAATTGGTACGTGTACTATGTACACTTTTCCCATAGCTGTTAAAATTTCAATTCACCTCCATCACATATTTACATTTGAAACTGCACCACCTGTGACCAACTGGCACCCGCTATGCTGCCTGTTGGTCAACAGACTGCTTTCCCAACAAGACAACAGCAAAATAACACAAAGTACATTCACATTCAGCTCTGCTCACCATCCCTCAGTTATAGAGTCACCAGAGATTCACCAAAAGACTGCATTATTCCTACCAGAGACAGCAAATCAATGTTGTGGTTGTGGAGATAATGCAGTCTCTCTGTCTAAAAATAGATGTCTGTAAATCCATGTTTGGCAACCAAGCAGCTATTTTTATTACTGTATTTGGTTTTTTTATTCTTTATTCTTCGTTCTTTACGGAACATATTTACAGAAAGAAAAACTGAGTTTAGTGCCAGGTTATGCGTGGATGCCCCAGAAGAGAGAAAGGTGTGAAAGGTCCCTCCCGTGCCCTCATGCAGGAGGGTGGTGTGGCTGCAGCCCTGCACATGCTGGCACAGCCCAAGGCAGGCACCTGGGCTCACCTGCACAGCACGTGCCAAGGACCATCCACCACCAGGCACTGCAGTGGGAGAGACCTAAAAATCCCCAGCACACACCCTGGAGCAGCCACCCACTTCTAACTCCTGTGACGGGCAAGCAGGCACAGGGTTTATTATAAGGAGGGTCCCATGCTGCCAGCCCACACCAGCCCAGGTTTGCGAAGGCCTGGCTTCTCCAGAAGCAGAGTTTCTCAAACTTGTTGCTTACTTACTAAACAAAAGGTATTGGGTCACACCCTATCTCACGTTAGGTGACATTCAGATATAATGCAATATTTAATCTCATGAAACCTGTCTTGCCAAAGTTTGCGATGACCTCAGCCCAGGTGCTGCATCCTCATCTTCCTCTGACACAGACACCTGCACTCTTGCACTTAGTATGTTCCCTTCCTTTTGTTTCTTTGACAGACTTTTGCTCTTTCTTTTCATTCTCTTACAGTTCTGACAAGAGGTACTTTCCTTTCTGAGTCTGCTGCCACTTTCTATTATTGTCCTATAGATCTTCGACCTTGGTTTCTTTCTCTTCACCTTCAAAAATTTTTCGTAGAATTGCAAATACAAACAAGTTGTAGCTACCATTTCCACACCACCAAAGTGCTAAGGGTAGAGAGGGTCTTATAATTTTTTTAAAAAAATAAGAAGTTAGACTCACTAGCAAAATAAAAATAGCCTCTTGAGTTAGAGAGCTTCTCCAAAGTTTTCATGCCTGGATTTGTAACTTCCCTAAAATTTCATATACAGTACAAAAAAATTAATCAAGCCAGAGCTACTACAGAGCTGAAATAATTCATGTTCAGTTTTACAAAATGCATTGCAATTTAGGGGGCAAATAAAGACCTGATAGCACATTATTTGAGAAATGGTATATTACGTAACAAAGACTTACAAATAAACCAGAAGCTTCGCAAATTTTACACGTGCAGGCTTACAGTCAGTGTTTTGACTTCTGAGTACTTGCTGCAGGCTTTTTGTGTTTTCAGTTAACTCATGGAGAATTGCACCCACAGAGATAACTGCAGCACATCACGCTTTGAGTGTGACAAGCATGGGAATAAAAAACTGATGGCTGTGAGACAAATCATGGCCCTACTGAAAGAGGTGCCAAAATCTCTACTGTCAACTCCAGCAAGCTTTTTTTCATCAGGTTTAAAAACATTTTAGGCTGTTTTTAAAGGCAAAAGGAAGCCTGGTCTCCTACGCCTGCGGTGGCCTCAGTGACACTGCCCACCACTGGGGCAGGGAGTGCCACTTCACCTGGACAAAGGTGTGGGGAAACAACAGATTGGAAGAGGAAACAAATTAAAGTCTGGCAAGAAATTATTATCTAACAGTGAGGAGTTGCAGTCATAGCTGATCATCAGGGTTGGCTAGATAAGGAGATTAAGGTTTAGAAAATAATGGATTGTCAAGGATGAGCAAGAAGGGAGACAGATCTGAGGAGAAGTACTGGTAAGGCTGGTAAAGAGAGTGAGACAGAGCCAGGAAACAGGGAAGCTTCAAATGGAGGAGACCAGGGCAAGAAATTATGCTTGAGAGGGAGAAGATGAGGAAAAAGGGCAGTTAGGTGCAATATGAACCTGCTAAGCAAGCAAAATGGAAAAAATATATTGGGGCACTGATGGGAGTCAGGACAAACACACCCCAGAAAGGAGCATGGTGGTTAGGGAGGGGGAGAGGTTTGGAGGTTGGAAGCTCAAAGAGCTTGGGAAGTGACTTCCGCAGAGAGCTCAGGGGCCATCTGAGCATGGCTGAAGGAGAATGCTGGTAGAAGACACCTGAAGAGAGGCCAGGAGATACAAAGGGACAGAGATAGGCCAGGCTCAGACTGGAGTGGCAGAGAGATGTAACCAGTCAGGGGAAAGGGTAGAGATGAAGGAGCAATTGAGTCTGCACCATCAAGTGCACATTTTTCCTCAACCCCTGGGATGCAACCCAGTGCTCCAGAGCCTTTCCAGACTTTCTCTGCATCCAAGCTGCAGTGCTGGTTTGTACTTTAAACAGTAGCACACGTGCTATGAATGGGAGTGCCTGCAGGAATTAGGAGTTCATAACGTGTTAATAACTACCACTTAGCCCAGAAGCAGTTAAGGATCTGCTACAAGAAACTTGAGGGGGTTTGTACATTATTTTCTGATCTTTGAGTTTTAGTGGTGATTTTTAACCCAAGTATAATAGTGGTGGTTTTTAACCCAAGTATAATGCTGCTTATTATAACAATGCTTATTATAGAAAGCGAGAACACAGAACTTGAAAAACTGTCAACAAGGACCATCAATACTAGCTAATGATTCATCTAGCCTGGTTAAGGAAGCTGCTTAATTCATTAAGTGATTTTGGAGTTGGCTTGTCATGAGAGAGAATGCCAGACAGTTGGCTTCTACATGGGACATTTTTTCCTCATTATTTTAATCTTACTGAAAAGTATTACTAATCAAATCTGTGTATTAATTTTGTTAGTGTGGTAATGAATTAAATACAGTTATCAGAGCAGGAAAGCACACGTAAATCACTGTTTATCAATAAAGATGAAGTTGAGCTCAGAAAAGATCACCTGAAACATGACAATTAGACATTAGCTTGATTAATTTGTTGATTGTCTTTCTACTCTGGCCACCAGCAGCTATAAAAATCTAGCTACAGGGTAGGGACACACAGCCAGCTCAGGGGGAAAAGGCCAGGGCTGCACCTTAGTGACAACCTGTTCTCACATCAGTTTACATCAGCAATGAAGACTGCCCCCTTTGAATATATCAACTGACTGTAGACCTGTAGTTCAATAACTCTCATGCTTGAGAGATTGGTTATTACACAAAACTGTTTCACTTGCAGAAGAAACCATTTCACTTGCATTTAGGGAAAAAAAAATAGCCTTTCTTAAGACCACGCAATGACAATTTGAGAACCCAGTTTTGCTGCTATTCTTGGGATATAGAACAGGCAGGCAAATAAGAACGGTGTTGACAAAGTGATTTATTTTTCTGGACACAAATCAAGTTCTTTTTGCTATGTGTATGCTTACAAATACATGTGCAAACATTATTTGTGAAAGACAGCTTGACGGTTGCACGGTTATCTTTCAGGAAGGACAAAACTGAGCAGGAACCTACAGCAATCACAAACCAGTATTTTCTCACTAACCAGCACTGATGTAACAGCAGGTTATGAGGATCATGCACTATGCTCAAAGGTAGCATCATTATTTCAGGATGTCATGCAAAATTGCAAGCTTATTTCTTACCTTGTCTTCATACACTTTCCCATCCTTACGCTGCTTACCCCAATATTTAAAGTACTTTTCCTTGTTTTCCTCAGGTGGCAGTTTGTGTTTCCCCCAGAACAATGAGGAGTCACTCTCCTGTCTGTCCCTTCCAGGAGAGGCACTAATTTTTGGTCTACCCCAGTGCCATTCTTTGTGCTATGACCTAAAAATCCCTTCAGGTCTTGCATTCCCAAAACTCACCCGACCACAGCCCTCTCTCAAAGGTGTCTAAATACATCTCTTTCTCTTTTTTTCCACATTTGCAGCCTCCAAAGTTTGTTGATATCACCCTGAGTCCTTTTTGCCTGCAGTGCCAGACGATGATAAAAAAATACTTCTTTAGGGAGATTTCAGGTGAGGCGAGGAGACTGAAAACTAAAGTTTCACAAGTTCAGAAGACAACCCAGCTGATAGGTAGCTGGATATCTCCCAAGATACTTTTGCCACCTCTGCCTATGAGTCCCCAGCTGTATTCCATTAGCTAGAGCCAGGAACACAAGTTCTACAGCACCAACGTGTCAGTCAGGTGTGGACCAAGCTCTGAAATTTTTTAAGGCAAGCTAGAGGAGGAAGGAAGGTTGGGTCTCATCTTCCCCTCCCTCCATCAATATTACAATTAGTATTACAACATCGTATTTTCATTTAGTACTTTATTCTCATTATAGGTGGCCTAAATATTGATAAAGCTTTTTCATAATTCATTATTTCAGCTTTCAGAAACCCCTGTGTTTGGGATTAACATCTTAAGGTAAACATGTTGCTAGTTTTGCTTCATGAGCAAGAAGAAACTTCCCAGCTGACAACTTATCTCTACTTTATGACTGTTAACTAATGCCTATGCTTTATCTTCACACTGAATTATCTGAAGACTGAACCCTGACCTTATGTAGAAGCTATTATTGGACTTAGCTTCTATTCTGGGGTCTGATCTTCTCATTTAATGGCAAAAAACCCTCGGACATCCTAGGTACATGTCTCACCCTACACCATTTGTTCATCTCTCAGCAGCTGCAGGTTCAAAACATCAGTAAAATTACCTATGAATTTTTCAATGTTTTATCTATCTTCTTCTAGTGACAAAGTTTCTCAAGCCTGCATTGTTTATTTATTAGATCATGGCAATATTGTGAAAGCTTTCATAATAAGCCATTAAAAAACTATTTTCCTTCAAGGGAAACACCTGGGTTAGAATGTATTTCCAGTAGCAGATTCCTTGTAAAAGCAAATAAAACAAATAGAATTTAGTAGTATGAATTCCTAATTCAGTTTCCTTTCTACAACATCTCTCACTCCAGTGAAGTTCCTTCAGACTGAGACCTCAAAGTATGGGATAACACACAGTGGCTTCCTCTCCAGAAGAGCCAGAAAACAGAAAAATAATTATTTTCATTTGTTCACTCTACTCCTATTTGCAGCAACGTCTTTTTTAGGAACAAAGCTATTCTACCTTGTAGGTAGGACCCAGCTCTCATGCCTCTTACCCACTTGAAGCCCCTACTCTTTCTCTGGTACCAGAGCTGTTGAAATCAAATTGGGTGCAAGGAGAAGACTGTGGAGTATCAGCGCAGACACAGCAATCCAAACGAAGATTTGTGCTTGCGCTGTCTATTTGACAAGTACCAAAAAGTTGCTAAAACATGCTAAGAAAGTTTGGCCACTTCTGGATACTGTTACAGGCTCTAGGAAACCAAAGATATGACTTGGTATTTTGAGCCCACTTTATAATTAATAGCAACTTCTTTTGAGGATGCACTTGCGCCCAAATGTAGGTGGATGGCAATTCAAAATCAGAACTAAAGAACATTGTTAGCTTTAATCATGAATTCAACACTGAATCAACAGTGCTTAGCAACTCTGAAAAATCATCCCTGGAATAAATAACTCAAAGCTTGTAGTGCTTGGGGCTTCCGTATTTGAAAGGACACTGATTATTTTTATCAGTTACAGAAGGGTTTGAGTGTATACACTTGTTGGAACACAGTCAACTACACAAAACAGGCAGGAGGGACGCAAGAGCTGTGCTGATCAGTGTGCTGGAGATTTTGGGTTTACCCCTATAAAATTAATTGATTTTTATCTACTTCCCCAACACAGCTTAATCACTTTCGTGCACGTGCTCACTCGCCGACATTTTACACAGCAGCATTTGCCTTCTTCACATCTGCACTTCAGGAGTGTTGCAGCGCTTAAGAACTTAGATATTAAGAGTTACATATTTTAAGAAAGGATCAGAAATTAAGCATACAAACTCAAAAAACATTATGCACCTTACTGTCTGCAGGCCCCTCTGGAGAGCAGTCGTCTTCCACCTCTTGCTCTGGGACCACTTAAAATAGATGAATCAACTCATAACTTGACACATCTAATTATCACATTCTGCTAAAATTCAAGGATGCTGTCAGATAAAGAAGAGGGTGTAGCCTCCATGTGAACGTGCTTTCCCAGTCTCAAATCAAAGGCCTTCCTTTAATTAGAGTAATCTATTTAATTTAGGTCCAAATGAAGCTTCACAGGCAAGGGCAAATCCAAATGAGGCATCATAAATAAGCAATACAAATCACTTGTTCATCCTATAATTATTACATGTTTTCAAAACAAGCCTTGCAAAGAGGCTGAAGTCCCTCATTGCTTTGGTCCAAATTACCCTTCAGTACAGGTTATCCGCTAATCCTGGCAGAATGAGTTCAGCATTTGTTTTCCAATCTTTCTTTTTTGAGGTAAAGAGAAGGATCAGCTGAAGGATGATTTATTCTTCCAGCTACAGCTGCAACATAAGGCAAACGAAATGCAGAGAAAGAACGACCTGCAGCATAGTGGCATTTTTGCAAAGGAAAACTGTCTTGTCTTTCTTTCTTTGCACCCAGCCAGTGCTTATTTCCAAGGTAGCCACTGCTCACACAGACTATGGAAACATAGCAATTGCTCTGGAAAAAAAGACCTTATGCCATGGCTTAAAAGGCAAAGCCCTGTGCAAGAAAAGAAAGGAGAAGAATGTTCTATGTTCTCACCTCTGGATCGCCACAACCCACCAGCTCTAGTTTTTCTGTGCTAGCACATAGTTCACCATTTTCTTGAGTTTCTTTCAGGCATATTCTGAAAAGCATCTTGAGACAGTATCCAAACAACTGAATCAGACACAAATCTAGGGAACATAAGGCTAATGAAATATTCACAGTAATTCTGTCGTTTCATCAGAAGCCATACAGAGGCAAAAACACTCTCCCCTCATCATCTGACAAGTTCAGACAAACTCCACTTTCAGTTACAGCAACTATTTGAGTCAAGGAGTACATGAGAATGACCTCAGAAGATGGCCACTAAATTTTTTCAAGAGGCAGGCCAAACAAGTTTTTAGAGATAAGTAATGTTTTGGGGTTTTTCAATCAATCATTAGCTGTAACAAACTTTCAGAGGCTGAAGCAGCACTTTTCTTCCTTAAAGCAACTCTGCCTTTTCCCGGCTACGTCTGTTAATTTGATAAAATGTATTAGTTTCTCCCTGTAAATATTGCCTTTCAGAACACCACAGATGTATCAAAACTACCACTACAACAATTGATTGTGATAGGTTTGATACTAATGAGTCATTTGAGGACAAACTGTGAAGGAGGATTAAAGCCAGTAACACAGCCGCAGCATTTCAGACTGCACGAGGGAAGACAGTACAGATTTAAATAGGCCAAATGAAGTTATTAGTAAGCAAAGTACATTATCTTAAAGCACTTTTAGGATGAACTCTACATGGTCAAAGCATGGGACAAGATTATGGACAATACTTTCCATTCAATTACTATAAACCAAATCCACTCAATCTGTGTTCTCATTTTCTGCTGTTCTTAAAACTGAAAACAATTTGACTAGGTGGAATATTTCTAGAAGAAATTACTACAAAGAGATCTCTTTGAACTTACAGCACTAAGCATACAGACTGAAGGCAGACTGGACAAGTGTAGCCTAAACAAGAAGGTGGAAATAAGAAAAAGCAATTCTATGCAGTCAAAATACATAAGTAATAAAAGTAATGGGTAGAGTTGGCTTCTTAAATCTCATATTCACTCTAGTTTTGTGCTCCCCAGCTCCTCGTCTCCCCAGTAGAACAGTGAATGCAGAGAACGGTTCTGAAATTGAACTTCACAGCATAATTAGTCCTTTTTCCTCCTCTTTTTTCATACTACAGGGTGGATCTCATGGTTTCTTCTTAAACATCCACATCAGAGAAAAAAATGCTTCTGTCTCCCTCCTCTGGGCTCTCTCCTTTTTAACCACCCCAGCTCTATCCCTAGCTGGGTGTAACAGTTGAAGGACCAGCCAAGAAGGCATGGCAATACTCCTTTAGTATCACATCACAAATAGTCAGCAATAGGAAAGTACAGGTTTAATCAGAAATCTTAGCACACAAATATGGCTTTCAGCTGAAATAGAAATCGCATAAAAGGAAAAGGACAGATTCAGAAGCCTTTCATGGTTTCTGCCCCCTGGTACAAAGGTAAAGATTGGCTCTGAGAAAGCAATGAATGTGCCGCACACTTGGACCTTTAAAATAATTGTAGTGCTTTATGGACTAAAACATGAAAATTATCCAGCAGTCAGGAAGTAGTACCACCAAACTTCCAAGGGTCTCTTCCCATAGAAACCCTCTTCTTCCCTTCTAGTATTTTTTTGGCCATTTATCTGTGATGTCTGGATGTTAGGTGACTGCTGCTCCCATGGGGCTATCAAATATCTAGAAATCCTTGATAAATGGCCACTCTGCACATTCAGCCCAACCCCCTAATGTGTGCACGGGTCACTGCAGCGAGCAGGATGAAGGATGGCAAGTTTTTATCCAGAGTCAGGAAAAATAAAAATCACTTTCACCAAAACTTACCCCAATCTGCTGTGAGCATGTATCAGGCCCACATATATTTCAGATGTGCTCATCGCAGGAGGAGCACATGCCCAAATGCTTTGGTCCCATTCTCAGGAAAACATCCCTGACTGAAGCCCAGATTTTCAGATGTACTTGCCTAGTGTGCAGAAACTCTGAGACTCACGAAACATCCAGTCAATCCTGGTGAACCCAGGAATAACTGGAACCAATGTAGATTTACATCACTCAAGGAAACTCAAGCATTTTTTTCTTCACATACTCTCCAGGTGCTCATTACAACTACATCAAAAAGAAGGTCCAGATTGTCCTTTAACCAAAAACAATTTTACTTGATAAAAAGATGTGAAGACATGACTATCTAAAGGAGTTGGTTTAAGCTAAGGTAGGGTGTGGATTTATGGCACACTAGGCATTTCAAAAAACTGCCCTTGAGCATGCCTGCCTTTATCACACAATGCCAGTGAGTTGACTCTACTATCACCACACAGTAGCTATTGCACACGTGCTACCAGATAAAAATTGTGTTGTGCTCACCAGAAATAGCTTATTTTTATAAATCCTAACACTTCCATCACTATACCATATCTTGTTTGTGGATTCTTATGCACTGGTCCAGATTTTTAAAGAAATTTGGGCATTTAACTTGGTTGTTAGGCATTTAATGTAATGGCACAAAGCAAGCCCATGTTAAGCCACTGCATTTACTACAACAAGGAGAACTGTCTAGATTTTATTCTTTAATTAAGACATGCAGCACAAGACTTTTTAATGCACAGCCCCACCTGCCTACATGAACCTTCTGTGTTACCTAGTGCCAAGCTAATAACAGCTTTATTAGCATACAGAAACAGTACTGGGCAAGTATTGGGAGACACCACAATGTTGTGCTCTACTTTAATGCACAAAATGGGTAACAAGCTTCAGTTAGATTTTAAAAAAGAAGCATTACACATTTGGCATTGCATTAGTAGTGGCATTTACCTACCACACTTTGAAAATAAACCTTTCATTATGTCCAGACATGACCATGATTTACACATACAATCCTTCAAAAAAAAATAGTGTTAATTTAAAGACAAATCCTGTCTTACATTCAGATCTGATTTACAGTTGATTCCCTTCAAATAAAAACGTATGACGCAGATTTTCATTTGCTTTCTGCCAGAAACTTCTATTTTTAGATGCAGGGCAACTTTACACTCCTTTAATCTGCCTACCACTCCTATACAGAGAATGGTGCACCTTAGTTAGGGCTGACACATCCCATTAGATAAATAAATTCTGCAGAATTGCTGACCAAATCATATCAACACTGATAAGAACAGCAATGTGTCTGGACCCCTTACTTGATGGAAGTCTGCCAAAGAAAATCACTGAACTCTTTTTTCTTTTCTTTCCTTTTTTTTTTTTGAAAAAAAAACCCAACACAACACCTCTCTATAATATGTGGAAATAAAGCAGAAAAAGCAGCTGCTCTCTAGGTATCCTCCATACTGCAACCAAATTGCTCTGACACAAAATGTCCTGCATCTGCCAAGTTCGGACCGCTCTAGAACTTTTCCCTGGCTCCTGTTTCCCAGTTACAAGGTCTCATGTCATCAGCTTTGCCCAATATTGTCTCCACCTATGTCTCTCTCATTTCCTCCCACACTCACCTCCCACTCTCCACGCTCTGCCCAAATTAGTGATGACTGAGCCTTTCGGATTCTTTATCCACTCCTATCTATGGACCCTCTTATATGCCACCCATGTGAGTAAAACCAACCAACTGGTAGATACTCAGCCAGTATCTACCAAATATTTTCTCTTCATCAAGAGCACCCACAAAACTCTTGTTCTGAAAAACACCCTACTGTTAATCATTATGGGATATGTAGGAAACATGAAATGACAGGTACCATACCTTGTGTCTGACCCTTTGTCTGGCATAGGTTTGGTAACATAGAGACAATACAGACAAAAATTTTGTTAGCTAAAGGAAAGTACTGGAATCGTTTTCTTGGTTTGCTTTTCTTCTTCCCCAAGTGACAAAGCTGGGTTTAGTTTTTCAATAAAAGCGAAGATTTGGCACACATTTGATACACATCCACGGGTATTTTCCCTTTCCTATCTCTATAACCAAGTCAAATGGAATATTCTTCATTAGAAAAACTGGCTTTATGTCTATATTGTCTTTGTGATGGCCTGTGTTTTACATTTTATGAAACAATGACAACTTCATAAATGTGTATTTGAATACGTCATGTGAGAGGAACATGCATTTACTGCTCTTCCTGAAGCTAAGTACCTTACTATCCAAGTGGTGGAAACACAAACAAAAAGGACTTGGTTTAGTAATTTCGTTCTCCAGAAGGCCTCTGCAACACAAGTAATATCAGAGTGCAGTGAACATCATGCAACTCAAATATTGTGTTTCAGGGATCTGTAACATTCTTTGCTGCAAGCTTCTTGGAACAATTCAACTACTTCTGGTAAGAAGTTTTTCTTCTATTAGGTAAATGATTTTGAGTTATTCGAAACTATGGATATTTGTCCAAATGTTTACACTACTGAGTAAATGTTAGGTAAATTCCATCCAAACAATGAAGCAACTTCCAGCAATGAGTAACAGAAATAGCACCTCCCTTGCATATTTACTTCAGTAAATGTCTAAAAGCAATCCCATAATCAGATACTGCAATGAGAAATGAAAGATACTGGAGGATCACAACATTTGGAACAGAAACTCTTTCACCATAACAAAGATAATGTCTATGTAGGAAGAGAGACCTTGTACTCACTTTCATTTCACATGGATGTTCTCACTTATCTATTCTTCTCAATGCTTCCAAATTATTTCCTGCTTTGACAAAACAAAACTATTTTTAAAGAATTTCTCAACTGTGGAAAAATGTTTTAAAATAACACTTGGAAAGCCCGCTAGAACGAAAAGGACTCCCACACACATACTTAGTCTAACTGGAACTATCAAATATTTCCCACTCTATTTAAAATATTCCCATAAACTGAGAAAACAAGATCCTGGAAATAATTGTACTTAAAATAACACACAATTCTGACTGAACAGGAAGTTCTTTGAAAATAAAAATGCAGCCTCCTTCACGTTAATGAACAGCTCCTTCAAAATCATCTGTTATGGAACTGCAAGGTTTGAAATCAACAATTAAATTGAAAGTTTTATCAAGGAAACAGTTCTATAAGCATGTCCTTACTACTACATGAGTTAAAATTGAAGAACACGAGTATGGAACATGCAGAAAAAAAGTCAGAACTGAGTTTTACCCGAAAGCATAAGTTTAACTGAGGACTGAATTAGACAATAAAAATCCTGTTTACTTATTTTTCCCATGTGAAATTTTCTCCATCTTCTACAGAACTAGTGAACAAAGTTGAAACAGGAGTGTCAGCTACGCAGCTTACACAGCCGCCTGCAACACTCAGTATTTTTCAAAGTCAGTGCCTGAAATTTTTGCTGGCTACTTATGATTAATACATTCCCTCACACCTCAAAATAGACCTCCAGCTATCATGGAACTACAGCACCCTGTGTCAGCCCCACATTTTTAGAGGGCTTTTACATATGTAGTTGGAGCATGGAGATTTTAAGTGAATGAAAGGCCCTCCTTCTCTGAAACAAATAAGCAAAAAATCACAGGCCACGATCTAAAGCATTAAAAATAATCATGTGTGGTATTTAGAAACATTACTGTAAGCAACTATGAAGTTTGCATTAGGACTAAATAAGGTCATGATATACGCAGTGGAAATCAGACCAGAAAACACCAACTCAGTGCTCTGACTGCAGAAACCAGTACAGGACTTCCACCACTGCTGTTTCCCTATGGGCAAATTCCATGCCCTTAGAGAAAGTAAATCCCCACCTCGTATTAAGAGCTGGCTTGAGAAGACTTTCACTGTAGAAGATTGCTATTATCAAAGCAGCAGCTGGAAGAACAAAGGCAAGGAAGGTAATGCATGGCACGATCCATGTCCTGCCACAGTTGTTTCTCATCCTGCAAACCAGATGATCCTGACCTCAACATGTTGCAGAGTGATGGTGTTTTCAGATGCTGCTGAAGCACTGACACGCTAATAACTCAAACTGTATTTGGCAAAGGGATTGAATTTGAAACAAAACTCTCTTCGGAGAGGGACCTTCAGGAAACAATCTCAACTGACATCACTTCCCAACGCTGACACCTTGGTGACATAATACCATCATACAGTTCTATTTTACTGCCAAGTCTGGTATTGTCCTATCAATCTAAAATGAGCAAAGAGGTTGCCTTCCCTGCATGCTATTACTCTTCAAGCACAGGCAGCAGAAAAGTTCTTGTGAGTAAAGACAACTGGATCAGCTTATGCCGGATAGAAAATGGTATGAGCCACGCTGACTTTGCAAATGATCAGCTAAGGAACAGTCACAAAATCCATCCCAGAGGTGATGGTAACAACTAAGAGGGAAATAATGAAGAGCTTAGAAAGATACTATAGTTACCAAGGCAAGCATGGTGAGGACTCAAGGAAAAATGCTCTCCCCTTAAAACACCAGTGGTGTTCTGTGCAGCACCGTGAAGTCTCTTGTTCATCTCCTGCCTCAGTTTGGTCATACTTAATTTCTGATGTAGTCACAGCAGTTTGCTATCAAATGTCCCCAAACTCCTTTTAGTGACTGATAGAGCTTTGAACATATTCACCTCTTTTATATTAGGCTTGAAAATGAAGTCAAGAATTATGAAATTAGATAAGACAACACACATGCTATAAATCCATGGACCTAGACCACTAATGACATTACAATGGCCAGAAAAAGTGGTTTGAGTTTTAAAAATCCAAAACACACACCAAAAAAAAATCCCTCAACAAAAAACACACCCACAGAACAGCTCCATAAAGTTAAGTTGCTCTCCTTCTGTACTTCAAGCATCCTAATAGTTTCAAAACGACATGACATCCAAAGGTAAGAAACAAATATTGCCTCAATTGATAATACTAAAATCAGGGCATGAGCCTGGACCTTGCAGAACAACCATCAAGTGCGGATTTTGCAAAAGTCAAGCCGATGCAGCCTGAATCTGTTTGCTCTCTTTGAAGCCCTGTGGAAGAGTGGCGAGCGTAGTTTCCAGGTTTAAACCTTTCTCCAATCTCAGCTCAACATCTTGTTTTAAAATACCATCACTTGAATATAAACTTTGGCTGCCTCCCCAAAGCACAAAGCGTGCAAAAAGAGAAGGGTGTCTTCAGTCTCAAGTCATGGAAGGATCTCAGCCTGAGAGAAAATTAGGAACAGCGAAGACAGATTCCTGTTAAAAGCATTTGCAGGTGTGATCAAGTGGACTACTTCACTCACTAAGAGTGACCTGCAGCTCTGCAGATGATCAAAATAATATACTTGGGTACAGCCTGAGGATACAAGAGCTCCCTTGTGAGTTCAGGCAATCACCAGCACAACTTTAGAGCTGCAGGGCAGAGGACACCAGTCTAGCCATGCCTACAGTGAAGTCTCACCCATGAACCAGAGCTTAGGACCATAATACTTAACAGTGACCAAGAGATGAACAGGAGAAATACCAACTGAAGGATACAAGCTGTTCATTTAAAATCACCAGTAAAAGTTTCCCAGGTACAAACCCTGTCTTCTTATTTGAGAGCACAGCACACCTGGCATAGTAGAACTCCCTGCAGTTGAAATCCTCCTCAAAATTTGTAAGAAAGAAAGTCATATGGTTGTAAAGTAACTGAAGAATGAAAGCCCAGTCATACAGTCACTTCTGATTCCAGATTAGTGGCTGCTTTTATTAGAAGGCAAGGGTCAATCCTAAGAATTATCTACTGAGCTAAGAATTACCTAGGGAGCTTCCACTTAGGCAGAAGTGAAATGTGTAGTTGGGAAACCAAAATTCTTCGTCAATTTTTACTTGTAGGGTATCATTTTAGGAACATCAGTGTCTTTTTTAATTTACGTGAAGTACTCAGTTCTGACGATTTATATCTTTTTTACTCTAGTCTGGACATTGATACCGAGTGAGGAACTCTTTATCTATTTATTGTAAGTCACGATTTCATTGACACTGCACGATCACCGATCTCTATCGTAAGTTCTGGGGAGAAACAAGACTAAGAACTAGGTGTGACTTAACTGTTTCCATAAACATAGTAATATTCAACAAAAGTAATCTGCTTTTAATTGTGCACAGGAGACTCTGTTGACTTTTCACAGGGATAATTAAGGTGGAATTTGCTTTTAAGATACAACAGAGAAACCAACATACCCCTAAACTCTGGGCTGGTATTTTAATTCTTAAAAAATTATTTCATCAATAATATATCATTGAAACTCTTGGCATACAGCTCTTGCTCTCCCATTCCCCTTCATGCTCTCTTTGGACTGGGGTTGATGCTTTCAATCTTTAAAAAACACTTGGCTACATCCATCCCTCCTCTTTGACATTTTTTTCTTCTGCAACCAGCACTGCAGCAGTAACAGAGAAAACCATGAAGCCAGGCACTACAGGAAGAGAAACTGATATCATTTTAAAACAAAACTGATTTCTTTCACTCACACCCTCATATCCACATAGACACAAGCACATGGATGTGTGTCTTCAAGCAGTCTGCAAAATTCAGATGCCAAGACTCCTGAATCCAGGAGCTCTGTCCTAGGACTGCTTGTGACAACACAGACTAAAAGGCACACCAGATATTGAGTTCTTATGACTTTGGGCTCTTCTTAGGCTGGTAACTGTGTGCTGGTTTTGGATAAGCATTTTTGTACCCTTGAAGAATTGTCAATAATCAATCTGTCCATCTCGTTCGGCCTCCTGATTCCCTGCACATAGACACATGCTAGGATTTTGATGACCTGCTAATCTAACTGAATTCAACACATGCCATTCTTAAAGCCCTTCTGTTGCTGCGATTCCTTCTGGTGCCTCTTCTTCCAGATATTCTCATTTACACCAGCCTTAATGCATTTATTATAATTCTCCAAAATTTCAGTGATCACTAACCATGGCAGAGAACTACAGAAACTGTAACCATCTGCAGAACAAAGCAGAGAAATTGTTTTGGTGCAGAGCAGAACTGCAGAGTACTTCAAGTGGAGAAGTGAACTATGGCCTATTTGGCCATAAGTTATAAACAAGTTGTCTTCCAATATTAGTTTCTATATCAGTCTTCTAATAAGATGACATGCATTCCGTGTTATCTTTGTCAAGGGAATACTACACACAGAAAAATGTTCTAGAAAATAAACTACGAGAAGACTTACTCTAGTACCACAAAAAACAATCCAGAACTCTCACCTGCTTTACTCAGTAGTTCATCTTTCTGCCTTAATAATACCTTTTAATAAAATAACTAGATATTAGGGCAAATAGTATCACTTTTTCCATGCAACTGATCAAAATAACTTCATCTCAAAACTAATACACACTATCTGGGAAGCACAGCGCCCACTGATGCATTCCATCCTCCTTCTGCATTTCAATATTCTGAACATTAGCGCAGTAGCTGGAGCATTAAGCCTAGTATGGATTAGCTGCAAGTGAGGGGACAAACAAATACCACACACTTCTCAAAGACAACACAAAAAGCACTGCTCATTTGCTAGCGGGATTCCATTATACAGGGAATACAGTCAATTCCATATATGGAAGATAAAGTTTTTGATCTTCACATTATCGCAACATTTGAAAGCCCTGGTCTTTGTGCTATACCCTCAGGAAACCATAGGTTACCTCAACAGTGTAGAATAAATACACAATCAGATGAACAAATTCCTTAACCTTTCCCCCCTTGGGTCTTACCTGTTGTGGCTGTTTAAGAGACAATTTTCAGTTCGCCTCAGGGGAAGTCTTCATCTTCATTACAGAGTTTATACATGAATTCTCTTGAGAGTTATAAGAAGCAATATCAATCTCTGAAGACTTTTAATAACTAATTTAAGAAAAAAAAAAAGTACCTCTAAATCTGTAAAAGCATCACTAGGGTGATAAAAAGTTTTCACCAATCCTATTTTCTGGTCATGTTGGAAGAACACACAGAAACCTCACCTTGTCAGGGGACTAGCACGTACCTCAACCTCCAGACATGTATTTTTCAGTCAAGCAAACTAATTGGTTTGTTTAGGTTCAATTAAGAGTCAATGACATACTAAGAGAACTCCAACACCAGATCCAACATGCAACAGCTCTACTGACATGGCACCGAACTCCTTTTGTATGACAGTTAAGGGCAGGGATTTGAAAAGTCTTTTATTTCCTGTACTAAGTGGTTCTTTTCTTTCTCTCTTAGTAACAACAGGCTCGCTTTATGATGTGGAGTTCCTAGTGAGAACTCTAAGAGCTAAACCTGATAGGATTCTTTACTTTATCCTCTAGGTCAAGTGAGAGAACTGCATAAAACCACCCAAGGTCTTCCAATTCACAGGGGCTAGCACGATTACATAACCTGCACAGAGTTGCCAGCAGAGCTGTAAAACTTCCATCTAGAAGTAGCAGCCATATAATACCCCCTGAGGGAAGAAAGCTAGAACATCCCCACTACCTTTATATCCCATTATAGCTTCCTTCAACCCTGCACTTTGCTGCAACCCATGCCCTCCAAACATTTTCCATTATTTAGCCTACAGGTATAATTAAATGCATTTTATTCACCTACAAGTGGTCCTTCTGCTCTTCTACTACCAGAGGTGGTGCATTTTTTTCTTAGAATTCCTCCACAGTGGCATTCCATAGAGATCCCCATGTCATTTTGCATCTCCCTCCTTGAAATTCACCCTGTGACAACTCTCCTTCACTCTCCTCATTCTTATACATTTGCCTTACTACTTAATATGAAATAATCCATGGTGAGATCTTCACTCCCCTCTTCAAAACATCCTTCTTAAGACTGATACCATTGCTCCACAGCACCATCTAAGTCAGCTCTTTCCCTAAACCAGCTTGTGAAGTAAGAAATTAGTCACACCTCCAAAAGCAACAGCTACCTTAAGGCAGCAAGAGAGATCTTCTCCAACACTGCTGCAGTAGCATCAAGACACTCAATCCAACTCTGGCTACAAATATTAACACAGGCCATAGAAAATTACTACTTAGTTAGATGGCTTTCACATACTGTCAAGGTTTACATATAGACTTAAATCTTTATTAAGTAGATTTTTCAAAGCCAAGCAGCATTAAGACCAACTGTAGTTATTGTTACAAAAATACATATCACTTCTCTCTGCAAAAAGAAACAGTTAACTAAAGTAAGTTGTTGTTCATTATTTCTCTCCACCTATCTTCTCTCTTTTTGAGAAGCTGAAGTGGTCATTCCAGAAGGCAACAAAATCCACGTAAGTGGGAGGCAATGGTATCACCGCATGCCCAGGTGGTGAAGAAAAACAGCACCAACTGGTGAGAAACTGAAGTATAAACTCAGTGGCAAGTCTTCAAGATGAAGCAGAAAAGGCACAGACAAAATGTCTGGGAAAAGGGATTACACGAGGTGAACAGCAGAAAATAAAAGAAAAGCCACCCAAGATGTTTAAAAAATTAGAAATGCCACACACAAAACAGGTAGATATTTAAGAGGCAGCAATAAATGATTCTTAGAGACCCAAAGATTAGTATTACAAGAAGTGTATTATGTGCATGCTTGCTGAGAATGCGTTCTTTTGATTACAAAACTATCAAGAAAGGATGAGAACTCATAGCAGAAAAAGGCTGAATGAGTCTTCAGTTAGCAAAAAAAAAAAAGTAATAAAAAGAAGATATCAAAGTGGCAAGTGAGATCATTGTGTCCAGACACCACCAAAAACCTGAAAAATCAAGTATTTCCTACCACTCTTTTGAAAGCAGACACATAAGCACACCATTGATACATTTATTATTACAGAAACTGGGTAACGAAATAAAAGTTTGGCAGAAGGAATCAGCAATGCATTCAGAAGCACTGACCTAAACTGGTGCATTGATATCATGTCAATGTGAAATGCAGAAAGTGCACGTTTACTTATCCAAGCCAGAAACCAAATTCCCATATACTCAAGTATATCCAAGATTGGACTAGATAGAGGCACAGAATAACCGCAGGGATATTTCCAAAGGACAGACCCCTGGGGCACAGGACACACCTGCTATTAACACAGATTTAAAAGCAATAATGGGCAGGACAGATCAGTTTTCCATATGCTCATGGACTAAAACTATGCAGTAGAAAGCACCACAAAACAATTTCTCCCAAGCACTCCAGTGTGAGAATTCTTAAAGTTAGATCAGAAGCAGAAGATTTCTGGAAGAACACAAGGCCAGGCTTAAGCTGAGTGGATTCTGTTGCAGCAGCAATTTCTCAGCAAGAGTAACTGCTCTACACAGAAAATCCACAGCACTGTTCAATGGGCATTTCTACACCTCCAACCCTACAGCTTCATCGTGCCGGCAACCATTTGAATATGTAGACAAGACTGTTGAACAGCAAGCAGCTTCCAAGGAGGTTGGTAAAGAAGATAATAAATAAGTCTCAAAACTGAACAGCTTTGTTACAATGGTCTCCCTCAAACAGTCCAAACGCTTCAAAAGTTACTTCAAAATGGCATATTTCAAAACACGAGAAAGAGGATAAGTCTAGTATTTGATTTTTGCAATGCCAAACAGCAATTTCAGATTTATTTATTTCAAGTACAAAAAGAAACACATGCATAAGGCTTGGTCCTCTTCACAAGTACAAGGTACACTCACTGCTCTGAAGGAAAATCATGCATTTAGCAGCATTGTTCATTCAAAGAGCTGAGTTTTAAGTCAGTTAGGACTCTGACAGCTCGTAGGGAAGAAAAAAAAAATTTCAGATTTCTAAACACTGCTTCTAAGCTTCTACTGCTTAGCACTACACCATCTCTACAGCTACGAATTAGCAAGGAACACATTTATGCTGAAGCCTATGCACAGCACACAATGTCCCATCAGAATAAAAAAATATAGTCTTTTATAACTTCTCATTATAAAAATACCACATGGAGAGGACAGACTTTCAGGAACAATCTCACAGAAACTAGGCAGGTTGAGACATGCAAACATTTGACAAAAACATACACACATAAATGTTGCACCGAGGACTAAAGAATTGCACAGACTGAAATACTGTGTTACTGAAGACAGATGTTATCAGAAGAGTTAAGTATGTATGTAAGTAATAGTTGTTAAACTTTGTTGTCTAGCTAATCTTATGCTGATCTGCAAGCTTATCATTGACCATATACACTTCTAAATTTCAGCTCCAGAGGAAGCTTCTGTGCCCATTACTAGAACACAAAGTCTGAAAAGAAAAGAATTTGGTCCTGAGTTTTGTTATTTTCACATACAAGTTCATTTTATCTTAATAAAACTATTCAGGACCAAACAAGCTAACTACAAAAATGTCATCCTGGTACTTCTATTCCTCCTCACCTATAAAAAGTTATAAATGAAAAACTCTCAAGGAAACTTAGCTCATGCCAAACCATGTGCCAGACAAAAAAGGGTCAAATCAACCCATTCTGAAACACAGTCAATCTTAGCTGAGAAGCAATACAGAATTCTGACACATAACATCCTACTACAGCTGCTTGAGTAGGTACAGAATACATCATCTCAGCAGCCTGAAACTAGATTACAGCCTTGACCCTTTACACCAATATAAAAGCCTATGTCAAGGATCCAGACTCAATTCACGTTCTTCTGTTTCATCAGGTAGTTCTTCAGCAGAGGCACCACACACGTTGTCCTCTGCAGACTGATTCAGCTCATCAGGTTCCTCAGCTGCAATCTGAGTTGTTTCTTCTTCCTCTTCTTCCTCAACTTCCCCATCATCCTCTACATCCATTTCAAACACCCTCACATGACGGAGATTTGAACTCAGCTATGGAGACATTAAGAAGTTTCCGTTAATAAAGAAATAAAACTACCAAAACCATTTGAAGTGTCAGCCAATAGCTTTGGAAATTAACAGCTTTTTTCATTGCTCTGCAGGCTGAAAAGCCAAGGAAGTAGATCTATTAACATCTGTTAAAGTTTGTTCATTCTTTGTTATGAGAACTAGGACTGTATCCTGACACACTTACAACAGATTATGAGATTATCTATTTGTTAGAAAAAAAAGTTTTAATAAATCTCACTAAACTAGTAGAAACAGGTTATCACTTTCTCCAGTCACAGCATGTTTTCTTCTATAGTTTACAGGCTTGTTCACTCTACTTACCACACAGGAAACTTTTCTAATGCCATTTACAGCAACATACTGAGCTTTCATATTCTCCAGCACTCGCCACTGATTCTCCAAGAAGACAGTGTGTGTGGGTATCTCACCACTCTGCTCATCCAGTCTGCATGTAGTCAAAAAGATAAGCACAATACTAGCACATGAGAAACACTTCCAGTACTAAGAAACACCTCAGTCAGACTAGGTTTTTATGTCTAAGTTTCATCATATGCAATAAGAAGATAAGCACTGGAAACCATCATAACTCTGTTACAGATACTCTAAAGCAGGGAATCCAACTGTGGAGACACAGCACGTTTCAACTGAGGTAAAGGATTACAGCAAGTGAGAAAGGAGTTGTAAAGTCTGATTTTCCCACAAGTAACAGCTACAGCAGGAGGATGAGGATGGCCTTCCTTCAAACACCTCTGTAAGAGCAGGAGTGTCTGAACAAAGTCCTGGAGGTGACGCCTCCACTGACACAGAAGTTTTGCCTCCATGACCTTTCAAAGATGTATCACTCCAGCTCACCCCAACTCATAGGGACTGTATGAACAATTCCTCACCTATTACAGCAGCCAGGATTAGTTTGAACTTGTTTTTAATATTTTCTGTCGATTTACAGCTTGCACTAGATTAGTTTTTTGTATGTGTGTGTGTTTGCTTCCCCTAGATGCTCTCCTCTTCCTATGCCAACACACAGAGGCACCAATTCAAGGCTAAGCTGACAATAGTTCTATGTGTGACTAGCAGGGGAAAGATGAATATTTGTGTATTCTTATTAGAAGGCAGAGGTGTATGATCAAATATGCTGAAAAATCCTACATCCAACTATTCTGACCAGCAAAGTTAGCATCCTCTAAAGGAAGATACCTGATTTGACAGAATATTTTGAATTAGTCCTCCCATTTCATGAGAGCCATGTACACAGGTAGTATTCAGTCTCAAAAAAGTAAAACCAGCCCCCCCCCAAAAATCCTCAAACCAAACCGTTTAGGAAGCTTCCATCTCCCCATTCTGCTCTCCCTGACACAAAGACAGTTTCTGTCTTTAAAATATTTACATAGACATAAAGCATGCGTACCTGTACACAATTAGAATATTGATTAATCTGCTTTTCAGTTCTGCTGTTTAAGACTTTCTCAAAGTTTTTCAGTACCTTTTAGTAGAGTCCCAGATGAAGTCCCTGTCTTGGTCTTCATTTGTGTATACTGAAGATAAAGGCAGCTGAGCCAAGACTCTCTCCTTCCCTTCTTGTTCCACACTCTCCTTCAGAACTACAGTTACAGTTTCATCATCATAGAAATGTGCATCTAAACAACTGTAGCACCTACAGGAAAAAATTCAGAAAGCATCAAGGATAAAATTTTAGTTCTGTGTTCATTTTTAAGTTGTATTCATGTGCAAAAACTATTCAGTAATTAACAGTGAGCTTTACTGCAAATGATAAAATAGGTCAGTCATGCAGCTAAGACATAAAAAGCCATAATCATAGCAGACTCCTGTACTATGCAAGAAAAAAATATTCTGAAGGAATATTCTGAAGGAAAAACCCTACTTACTAGCAATCTTACTTTCTTCTCATTTCAGGTGAAATGAAAGAAACAGTAAATACAAACATCAAAGAAAATTTAGAAACACAACTGAAGGTTCTGAGGGCAACCATATCTGGCCTTCCTACACGAAAAGGATGAGCTTAGTCTGCATGCCTCCTGAGTTGCCTTCATTCAGGCATATCGATTTCACTCCATCTTACCAAAAAGAGCACATATATAAGCAAAAGCTGTTTCCAGTTATCTTTGTTTCCTGCAAATGTGCTAAAGCTCTAGTTTTTAACCAGAAAACTAAAATTTACTTGACCTCAAAATGAAGTGCATAAAAAGACTACCAAGACTGCAGCTTCATGCACCTGTGTCACTTCTTACAGTCTGATTCACTCAGGGACTACAAGCTGGTCCAGCATCTGAAGTAGTAACTTGCAGGATAAAAGCCAAACTATAAAGCCCGAGAAGTCAATGTAAAATAAGCACTAGAAAACATTGGGTTCAATTTAGTAATATGAAATTCTGGAAGAAAATTCAAATACACTGACCTTGACTCTGAGCTCTCATTTATACTATTGTTCAGGAAGTTTCCAAACTCTACTGCAAGAATTCCATTACTGACAGACCTAGAAGAACAGTGTTCATTGTCTCAGTGAGTAATTTCTTTTTCATTCATAGAAAATCCAAAATCTCTAAGGCAAATGTGCTAAGAGATGGTGTAAAACCTGTCCAAGCTTAGCACAACACACAGCTATACGCCAAAATGATGTAACTGGTGGAAAGGAACCTGATTTCTTCTGCCCCTCAGCAAAACATTACTAATGGGGTCAAATGGGAAATGGCGCCTGGGTTGCAAGATACAGTTCCTCTTTGCTGAATTCAATTGTCCTAGTTCCTTGTTACTCAAATCTACAGAAAATTAAACTCATTTACATACAAACGAGGGAGGAAACAGGATAATTTTGTCATCAACATCTCTCAACTGTAAACACAAAAGACAGTTTCACCATGTCTTTTCTTCAGCAGTAAAATTGTCTTAAAAATTCCCACCCAATTAAATGACACAGATTATTAAAAAAAAAAAAAAGTCTGTATTTTACAGAGGAGTTTTCTAAACCCAGGTCATTTCAGTGATCCCATTGACAGAACACACCTTAAACAGTTGTACCAGCACAAGTAGGCAGTATCTTGGACACAAACTCCTGAAGGTACCCAAACTACACCCCAAAGAGATGTAGTCTATTTGTTGTAACTATAAGTGCACCTCCCATTTTTCCTTAGAACATTAAATTACAGGCTCAAAGGGGTTAATCAAGGAACTTTTACAGTAAGACAAAGCAACACTGAAAACATGATTCCCTGTGATCTTTCACAAGTTTGCACAAATAGTTCTGTGCGAAGCATAACTAAGGGAGACTGATTTATTCTCCTAAGCCTAAAACTATCTTGGGTTCTTTTGATCAGATTTTCTGAGTCTAATATAACACAAACTCATGCTGCATTTTCCTACCACACTTCCTAAAGTCTTCCTCATCTTCTCTAGTATCCAAGAAAGATCAGATTCGTGCTGCTCACTCCTTTTACAAAAATTGTAATTGTCTCTGTATACACGTGCCAAAGCTCACAAACCACTTATTCCCTTATTTTTCTTACCTGGAAGTATCAGTATTTCTCCTTAAAATGTATATTTTAGAAATAGAATTTTCTAATATGGTGAAGAGAACATAATGTATATTTGATGTTTTGTCATTCCACCTGTAATGTGAGAGAAGGAAATGAAAACTTGAGTCAAATTTTAATAACTGGTAAATGACATAGAACAAGGAATAGCAGCATACTTACAGAAACGGTAGTTTAAATAATTGAGGGGTGGAATCTTCACTGAAAAGGAAACAAACAAACCAGCTTAGAAAATGCTACTGTAATTTCATGCAACTGAACTTTAGAAATAAAGTAAGGAAATACCTTTCATAAGTTTTGTAGAGAGACATGCAGACTGCCTGATGCACTGACTTTCCAATTACATCCTAATATAACAAAAATAGGTCAAAAAAAGTAGAAGTTATTCATAATTATATGTGGTTTTAAGCCAAAAACACCCAATCAACTGAAAAAAAAGTACAGCTGAAAGAAAAATCCACCGATATTTATGCTGGAATAAACATCCCTAATGCAAACACTATTGTCACTTGACACACTTGTTTCATTTTTCTTCATCATATATAGACTAACATATTGCCAACTAACACAGTTATCTAGTACATAGCACATACACCAGGCTAATTAACATTAAAAATAGACTCCAATAACATGGGACCAGAAGGCACAAAACAAAACATCTCCCATTCCACTCTCCCGAGCCAAAGGCTTGAGACATCCCAGCACTGGTGAAGCTGAGCTATGTGCTACCACCTAAGCTGGACACACTCGAAGGCAAAGATTGAAACTTCAGGCTTTACCATGCATGACTACGACCCTCAGCTGACTGCTCTCCCTTACAGAAAGTTATGATTTACATAAATTAAACTTACCGCTGGCTTTTGTAAGCACTGATCAATGACCCCTTCCATTTGCCTTTTGACAAAATGCAGTGACTTCTCAGGATAGTAGGGAAACAGAAGTGGACTTTCTGTAAACAGACAAAGCTCATTTTAAGAATGCTTGTAGACATACTACACTTAAAGTAAAAATTGGAATCAATCTAATGGAGGGTAATATGGTTGCAGGGCTACAGCATATGCTTTACGAGAAGAAGTTGACAGGGCTAGGTTGTTTCAGCCTAGAGAAATGAGGGCTAACAAGGAGGAACTATTCGTCTGCCTGAAGGAGAAGTTACAGAGGACATCATTTTCAAAGCTGCACACAGAGAGAGCAGAAGATATAAGAGCCAGACTCCAGCAAGGGAAATTCTAATCAGATATGAGTCAAGTTTTCACAAGGATGGGTTAGACACTGGAGCAGGGTGCCTAGAGAGGCTGCAGGTCCTCTGTCCTTACAGGCAAAGAAGACTCAACTGCACAAAGCCTTGAGCAATCCTGTCCACCCTCAAGATTAGCCTTGCTTTGGTTGGATTAGGTGACCCCCTAAATTATTCCCTAACTCCCTAATTATTCTACCTCAAATAATTAACTGGACTGCAATACGAAACAAGATAAATGAATGAGAAATGGAGGCCTGCCTGCACCTTCAATTTTTCTTCACAGTCCACGCAAAATTTCAGAATTGTATTTACCCAAGAGCTAGAAACACAGTTGTCATAAAATACCTTGTTTAAGCAAAACCATTTCCATACTTCTTATAGTAGATATGATCTGGCTTCAATAGGACTAATCATTCTTATGTGAAAAACTACTTTGTAAGAAGACATTTAGCTTTGAGGATAAATCTCATTACTTATTTTAAGTACCTAACTTGTTTCTTTTCCAAAGTTTGATAAAAATTACATCACCTAACAAAGTAATACAAAAGAAAGACAGAAACTGTCAATCACAGAAGAATTACCTGTCGTATAAATCTTACGTTTCTGAATGTGAGACAGACATCTCAGTACTCACCAAATAAATACCAAGAAAAACACTTAAACATCTCTACAGTCACGAATCTTGGGTAGTAACAGAAATGCCCAGTCAAGTAGCCGACACATTTAACGTACTAAACAGATTTTCAAAGTATGTCTAAAAACACATTTTCTAAATACTACTTTTCTAAACAAAAATGCTACCACTTCCTCCCCTTTTTAGTGAATTAAATAGGCAGTAAAAGGAAGGTATAGCAAATTCTATTACAAGACAGCTTAAAGATTTATAATCTATGGTTTCTAAATCTAAACACGAATAATTTTCACCACCAACTTCTTACAGTCTCTTACTTCTTTTTCACCACTAATTAACAAACTAGTCTCAGACTCCAGTCAAAGAGAACAAGTTAGGACATTTCCCCCAGGTATGACCTACGCATAATTATTACTTCCTTGAATTGGAATTAAGATATCCTAAAATAGACACTTCCTGGAATTCCTTCCAGGACGTTTCTGAGGCCAGTACATAAAAGGTAGGAAACTTCTAATTTTCAGAAAATGGTTATTGACCGAGTAAGTAGCTACATAAAAACTGTGTAAAATAACAAGGGCCACTTATTTTAGTCTACTCAGATGGAGACCCATGACTAACACTACAGAAATAATTTGTAAGCATGAAAAAACAGATTAACTCTTCCACATTTGTTAGTGAATCACATATACATAGAATATGTTTACTAAAGCACGTTACCTTTAAGATGAGTACTATTTTTAAGAAAGTTGAACCACTGATTTCCCTCTGTATTAGGTGGTGATACAAGGTCATCATCTTCATCTTTCAAGTACTAGAAAAGAAAGCGACTTTTGTCAGATTGCATTTTAACAATAAGGGACATTAGGATTCACCTCCAATGTTGCCCCTCACGAGCCTGTTAAATATTTCTTCTTAATTGAACATGCCCTAGTCTTAAAACAAATATTCCACCCCTTCTAGAAACAAAAGAAAAACCAGCTATCGTCTAAGATCATACAGTGATATTTCCATAAGAAACAGATTTTTAAATCAAGCTTCAGCAAAAGTGTTTTGAAATCTGTGATTAATGGCATAAAACAACAAACACTTCAGTTTTACATTACTATTGCTGCATGCAAAGTTGTTTCACCCTTTTCATAAAACACAGCATGTGTAAGCTAAATCTATAAGATAATGGGTTTAAACACTCCTTTTCTTAACAACAGTGAAAAATAATTAAAATAGTCTAACATTACTGGAATGTGCAACAAAGAGTAAAAGGGACAGAGCAGAAAAATAGGCACAGCTTTAAAAGCTTCTCCATTTAAGGATTTTCTCATTTTTCCTTTTTCTGTTTATTCCCCAGTTCTTTACCTGTCCAACTCTCTCCACATTGAAGTATTTCCCTTTACGATTGTAAAGTTCTGGTGCCTGAAAAATAATGCAAACAAACTCATTATTTAAACCCAAAGTTAATGAGTAGTAGTGTACAAAAAGATGATTGAATTATTTTGTTGTAATATTTTTCAGATTCACTTCTTGGTAGCAAAAATACAGTCAGATGCCATACTCAGCAAACCAATATAACCTACCTCATTGAAGTGTTCAGTAAGAAAATCAGCCACAAACGTGATATCTTTTTGAGTCATCTAAAAGGAGAAAAAACAGTGGGAAAAGCAAAGAATAAGAAATACATTTCAATGAGCACAGAATACGTATTCTGTAGGCTGAATGAAGAGGCACAGCTCCCTCAGCCTGTCCTCGTATGGCAAGTCTTTCAGCCTACAACCTGCTTGGGAGCCCCCTGCCCAACTCACTCCAGTTTATTCATATCTTGTACATATGAGGGCCCCAAGTATTCTAGATCCACCAACATCAGCCCCAGGTCCACCTCAGCAGAGCTGCTCCCCAGCCAGCTGGGGCCCTGCTGTGCAATTGTAAGGGGTCACTGCTCCCCAGGACAGAGCCTTGTACTCATTCTTGTTGAACTTAGGAGGTCCCTGTGTATTTCCCTGCAGAAAGCACCTCTGTTCACCCACTGTGGCGGTGTCTGCAAATCTGATGCAGGTGTATTCCATCTCTACCAGGGCACTGGCAAAGATGTTAAAACCCCATTCTGGTTAACTTAGTACTTAGTGCACAAAACGAACATTCACATACAGTGTACTAAAAAGAGTACTATTAACAAAGAAAACAGCAAAAGTAATACATGTAAGACAGCACATTAGTGTGAATCAGCCGGCATCAACTTTCTTAAAAAAATACACAGGCACCATCCTTTAAGTTTTGGAACAAAAATAAATATTTAATCCTGCCCTCTAATTCAAGCATAACACAGAATATACGCTATTTATTAGAAGATGTTGCTACTACCTTGTTCAGCTCTGGAAGTACATGATCTTCTGACATCCTCAACATGGCTGAGGGAAAAATTACATTCTTACTGTATTAATAGTAACACATTTTCCTAGTATTCTTAATTTTCCATGGGTATGTAATAAGACACATGATAAAATAGGAAGAAATTATTTGTCAGACACAAAAGAGTCTGGAATGAAGAACTATGAATTCAGATTGAAATCAAGACGTACTTGCTCCACTACCTTACTATACAAATCTTGGAGAATCTTATATTCAATCTTCTCCAACTGCACTGTACCTTGTACAAGACTGAGATACAGTTATTATAAAAAGGGTTCACAAGAATTTATTCATGTACATACTAAGTGTAGTAAAATGGATGTATTTAAAAAATGCATTAATAGTCACGCACAAAATACAGTGTTTTAAGAGAACTGCACAGAAGTAATTTTAAATCAGTGTGGCTGAGAAACAGTTCCATTTGCTTTCAACACAAGCAAACACAGTGAACACATAAATAATGGAAGTTCTAATGTTATGACAGAGAACTCATAGTTCTGCTTTCTGCAATTTTTAAAATTAAAATGATTGCATTCCTGCTAGTAAGGGCTAACACTGCATTTCTGGTGCTTTAAAGTATCTGGTAAGACTGCTTAGTTTTTTGTAAGGTACTTCTAAAAAGACTGATCAGAACTACAAACCTATTCATAATCAATTTATAAAAACAAGCAGGCTAAAACACAGCGTTCTGCCTTTCCTTTTAACATTCTACCTGATCTACCCAGCTACAATTGGCAGTGGCTGTGAAATACATCCAGACATTCAGAGACTGTTCACCTCTGTGCATAACCCTGTGGCTAGTGACATAGTAACAGAGTTAGACTACATTTAGTTTACACCAAATTTGGAATACGGTCCTTTAATTTCTCCAAGACAAGACCAGCAAATTGCTCATGAAGCACATATCCTGTAATGTTACTCTAAACTGTTAAGTATATACAATACTCACTGTAAGCACACAAAAATTAATTCAGAACTATGAAATTTATGATTTACGTGTTTAACATTATAATTATTCTTGCCTCATAAACTCTAACCTTTTAGATGTCCAGAAATTTTCTATGATAGAACTAAACAGATAGTTATAACTAAGCCTGGTTTAATCACTTCCTGACATTTCAATGCTTACAATACAAACCAGATACTGGATGCTTACTATGACATAAAGCTTACCGACATACAGCCATCGAAAAAATGCTTTGAAGTTTTTCATACTACTGTCGATAACTCTGAGCAAGAAACAAGAAAAGAAATTACTAGATCTAAATGTTACAAGGTGCTCCAGGCTTCAGTCCCATCTTTACTACAGAAAGGTATGCAAGCACTAGGAATTTTATAAAAAAAGCCCAGTGCAACCTTCCAAGTTCCTGGGGTACGAGTCTATGAGATGCAATGAGGCAATACAGCTCACAACCAACAGAGGAGCCTTGCTCTCCCAACTTCCTCCACTCCCAGCCACATGCTTCCCCTTAGACACACGACCAAATAGGCACGTTTTTTAAACTCCCCAGACTTTATACTTACTGAAGCAGCTCATTTGCTTTCAGGATGAAAGACCCAACAGCAGTAATAGCCTCTGCGAAAAGAACAAACTGTTATGATAGATTTCACTTTCAAAAGCTCATAGTGGGTAAGTAGCACACACTACTGTACCTTCAATTCCAGATGCATCTAATCCCAGAGACTCATATTTTTGTTTCCATAAAGCCATTCCTTTCAATTCACTCAAGTGGTACAACAGTGCCTCAGAGCCACTATGAATGCAGAGTATAATCTTTTAGTCACTGTTTGGAAATTCACTGCTTCACTGAATGCTACATTTTTATCATTTAATGTGCAAAGTGGACAGCTTTATAGGTGGTCTGGCATATAAGAGTTAAAGTATCACTTCACAGAAAAGGAAATACTGTTCTCATAATTTTAACCACCACACAAAGTCGGTCTGAGTACTTTGCATATATCCTATGAACACACCAGGCAGTGATATACAAGTGCGCCATGGAGATTATTCAAAGTATTTCAACAGTTCTTCATTACCCAAAAGCAAAATAGTACATTTTGCCATGTCTCCACACAAAGAACCACCAATAGAGTATACTGTCTTTTAGAAAAGCATATAATGTGCAATTTTATCTACAATTCATTGGACATTCTGCAACTTACCTCTGCAAATGACTTACAACCAACTTTTGTATACTGGAATACGAAGACTCTATGGACTGACCAAGTTTTTTTAAACCCTGTTAAAAGAGAAATACCAACATAAAATAATGCTCTGTTAACTTAACACTGATTAAGAGACACTGAAATAAATTATTTTAATATTTTAAACAATATTAACATACCTTTACTGTCAGTTGATTCATTAGTAATGCCTGAAGTTCCAGACTAAAGAAGGTGGGGGAGAACCAAATATGTATTAATTTTGTATTTCAATATCAAATGCCAATGCAAACTCTGATAAAACAACAGTAACTACCTTGCTTTGCCCCATAACAACAGCTGCATAAACTCATCCTGAACAGAAGTGGTTGTATTCTTTTCCTGCCAGTCAAAATGATTGAAATAAATTGGTGAAGAGATTAAATTCAAGCTATCAAATAATCTCACAAAAACTTCAATTGAAGTATATTGGAAAACCCACCCATATCCTTGAATGCTGAAATTAAACTATTGATCACGAGAACTTTTCTAGTATTTTAAGTTATTTTCAATTGCATTACCCAGTAAAAATTCTAAGCAGTTTGCCACCACCAAGAATCTATTCTAAAAACATACAGGAATTATTTGATTCAGTTAACTTCTAACCACAATCAATGATTACAAAATTTAAGCAAACTGAAGAGCATCTTAACTATGGCTGTTCTACATGCTGTACTGAACAAGGCTCTAAGTGCTGATGGGCTGTTACTCAACATTTACACTATTCAGAGTAGTAGTATCAAGAGCACAACCTTAAATAGAAAACAACTGGTCAACAGCTGTGCAAGTTGAAAACTATCACTTTTGAATAACTTTGAATAAATAAAGTAGTATCACAATACAGTCATACTTGATTGTACTCAGATATCTTCAGTGTCAGAGCACTTCACACACAACAGCTTCCAGGTCACCTCTGAACTTAAGAGATTTGTTATCTGGAGGCATTACGTTTAAACAACATTAAGATAGGCAGTGTGTTCACATCAACAATAGAACTAACAAAAAAATGTTTTTGCAAAAGAATGGTTTATATTACAGTACCTGTACAAACTTTGTCAGCCGTGAGTCCATCTGCATCAATATTTCTTCCCATGCTTCACACATGCACGTCAGTGACAACTTTATATACTGTAAGACAGATACAGACATTAGTGTCATTCCCTTTTCCCTCCTTCAAAACACATGCAAGAACTGGCTGTTACAATACTAAGGGAAGATATACTGTAGATATTATATAAACATGATCAAATTCCAAGTCAGAATTGTACATTTACTAAAAACCACCTCGGGCTTCCCACTACTTGCTGTGATATTAAAAAGATGGGGTAACACAACTGTACCTGTAACAGAGTTGAAATGTGAGTAAACTTCCTGGCCATTCGAGTTACCTCAGGCAAGTAACTTGATAACAGACTGGTGTCCAGCTATAACCATGAAACAAGCAATAGTTAACAGAAAATCTGTCTTTTTAAGAAATTCTAGATTACAGAAATGAAAAGACAGATGGGGAGGACTCACAGAAAAACTATAAGGTCTCATTTCCTTAAAGTTGATTTTAAGAGGGGAAATACACTTAATTCAAAGGGGCAATAAATGTTTTTAATGCATCTTTAAAAACTCCTGATAAAGTTCTTCATTTTGGAGTTCTACCCGTTTTAAGGATGACTACTCTGGACAGACTCGACAATCAACAGCACTGTTTCTATGCTGTTGTGTGCAGAAAGAAGAAAATCTGGACAACTCAAACTGAATAAATGAATGTTGTATTTAAGTAATATTTTAAAATAATGCCTCAGATCATCATGATCAGTCTCAACAATAAAATTGCAAGTTAACATGATAAATCCAAACGTGATATTGGGGTGAATTTCAGAAAGGCAGGAAATAGTACTTTGTGTTTCTTCTGCAAATAAAACAAGAGCAATAAAGCTATCAGAAAGTCATTTAAAAAACAATTTTACTTTTAAAGATTATAAAAGTACTTCACTTGCCTGAAAATACGTTATCACTGCTTCGCTGTCTGAAGAGTCTCGTATCTCTGTAATAACTGACAGCGATTTCAAATCACTAGACAAACATAGTCCATGACAAGAACCTGCCACCTAAAGGATTCCAGTTTAGAAGTTAATGAAATATAGCATTTCTTCTAAGATGTACTCATTGCTCATTTACATCTAAAGAATTTTCAGCTGCAACTCAGGAACAAAAGCGCTCTTTTTAACATGGATTAGTGTTGAACTGTTTTTCATTTCAAGCAAAATGTTAAAATCAGCAGAGTTAGAATGTCTTTCCAACAAGAACCACACAACTCAATTGAGAGGAACAACTATTCCTTTCTTTAAACTTCAACAGACCAGCTTCATTTATAAGTATATATATGTGTTTTTCATTCCATTCAGCTGTAGTTTGGTGTACTATGAAGAAGAAAGATGGAAAGGAACAGAACATACCCCAGTTACTGTAGCAATCTTGAACATGCCATAAGCATAAATCTCAATAAATCCTGAGTTGCCACCAACAACAAGAGCATTAAGCCTAAAAATTAGAAGAAAACATGTTAATGAGCATAATAAAACAAATTCTAATGCATACAAATAGAATTCTTAATACTTAAATTCCATCCCTTCACTAAAGACCCTCTAAAAACATCAATGAACAAAATCAAACACCATACTATTGTCTACAATCCAAGAAATTTAAAAACAAAAAAATGTGCTTGAGTTTCATTGATAAGACCTGCCTCTAACACTTACAGAAAGAGCACCAATTACTACATTATCTGAGAAAACAGGGAAAAAAATAACAAGATTAGGCACTGAACTCCTTCGTCACTTTATACCTTTTAGAAGAAAAAAGTAAAGTTTATAACAACAGCCCACCTCCCAATACAGACTGCAAAGCATTCTTACAAATCTGTATTTGGTATTCCCCCAAAAGTTTATCCTAGCTACAAGTTCGTTGCAGTCACTCAGTGGCAGCCCTCAGCAAAGCCTCTAAGGCAATAAATACTGGAAATGGATTGAGCAGCAAAGAACAGACACAAGTGAAAGAATCAGAAACAGAAACGCAGTTCGAAGCACAGGGTCTGAGACAGACAGGTCTGTGTTTTGCTCTCTTATTAAAACCAACTTGCTACAATGACTCAGGAAAAAGCTTCTGTGTGACCTCTCCCTTTTTGCCTATGTTTAAAACATCAAACTTTGGGCAGGGAGGTTGTCTATTGCTGTCATACGCCCATACATCTTCAGCTATCCACACTTGCTCACATTACAGTGAGCAGTAACGCTCTCCAACCAAAAAAATGAGAATGTTTTACATGTCTCCTTACAAACACACAAAAACTCAGCTGCAACTTCTGCCTGTCAGACACCTAAATATTCGTTAAAGGAGAATGTTTCCATTAAAACCAAGATGGAACTTAAAAAAAGTATCTGAAAAACTTTTTGATTGATTAACTGAATGGACAAAGGAGCACAGAATCCAGAAAGCTTCTATTCCACAGACAGCCATCATATCTCTCTTCCTAACAAAGAAGCACTCCTGTAAGAAGGGATATCATGGCCTAAAAAGGAATAACTGGTGATAGAGACCCAGATTTTGAACTAAGGAGGATGATTCTCAGTGGTGAGACTATAAAGAAAAGTGAAATAAAGCAAATGGAAAAACAAAGCACAGCAGTTAAGCACCCTCCTCAAAGATGCACAAGTCCTCCACAAAGCCTTTTTCAGTCTGAACAACACATCCTCCAGCTGCTCCTCATGCGTTTCCTAATAAGAGATCTCTACTTTAAAGTAACACCAATTGCAGCTGATTTCAGAGCTAATTTTCAGTTTAGCTCTGTCACACTCATGCAAACCCACAGAAATTCCCTGTCTATAACAAGCATAAACAAACTTCTCCAACACCAACTTAAGTAACAGAATACAACAGCCTTCAAACGCTTCCAAAAAATCTTCTTCTAAGGAAAAGAAGATATGGCAGCACCAGTAGTAATAACATAATATGTTAACTGATAACTGTCATATTAACAGTACTAACAGCCTTATAATCCCTCTAAATTGAGGAAAAAAGGTGTAAACTGATGGTGACTTTAAAATATATTCTTGAACTTTGTCTTTGTACACAAAATAAACCCATTCCATATAATTTCTCCAGGACCCTTAGAATCAGATTATGACTAAAGTAAACCCACTTATCCATTATTTTATAGCTTTTTTAAAAAAGAAAACAACCAAAAAAACCCAGCTCATAAAAATACAACAACCCATATAGGGAATTTACCTTACATCACCCAGAAGCTTCATAATCTCATCTGACTTTTCTTCACTGTAAATGCAAAACATATGATTGGGGTTCATGTAGCCCATCTCAACACCAGAAAGTGAAATAACATGAAAAAAGAAAGAGTTATGACAGTGTCTTACCTGAAAATTTTTGCAGTGGTACTGTAACTGAAAACAAAATAATTATTCTCATTAACAATGAGCAGACTTCTAATCCAAAGGTGTAGAGCATTCATGATGAATAACCAGAACAAGCTTACTAGTACAATGCTTACTTTTTTGGTAGCGCGGGTAATTTAGGCAAAAGGAGATTCGATTCATCCTCAGCATTGTAAAAGGATGTGAGAACACTGAAAAAGAAATAAGACTGTATTTACCACCCAAGCTGTAAAAACTGGCGGGGAGGGAGTTTCTTTCCAACTTCAAAGTTACAGCATATACTCAATGCACTATGTATATTATGAAGATACAGAGTCTAACTCCTTATGAGGCCTTCAATAATCTATCAAATGGTCAAATTAATAAAAGAATTTTGACAATCTTTTCTTTATTTCCACCAAATGAAATCAAAGTTGGTCGCTGCTGGCTCAGTAGTTTGCCACCAAATCCCTCATCACCTGTAACACAGTTACTGACTGAGGCTTTCTGTTTAAAACCAGTATAACCCTGCACTACCACCTACCTACACCTGAAAAATGCTTCACTCTAAATACACATTACTATAAGAATACAAAAGTGCTATACTTAATATCATACATTTAGCATGCCACAAGGAGATAAGCCTATCCCCATCAGGAGAAGAATGCTGAAGTGATTTAAAATGCAGTTGTTTTCTTGCTATTTTAAGGCTGGTGGGTTGTTCTTTCTTGGGGGGTGGAGGAGGGGGAAATCCCCAAGTCTGCCTTACACCACCTCCTGTTCTCTTTAATTATTGTCTTGCACTGCAGTAAGCTGCATATCAGGTTTTTGCAAGACCACTGAAACAGGGACCATGACGTCCTCCAGCTCACAAGCACTGCTAAGAATTCTCTAAGGCCACAAGAGTTCATGGTCACTAGGGGTAATCCGACTTCCAGGTACACCCACAACAAAACTGCCAGTAGGGTTGGATGTTAGACCAAACGCACATCTTGAAAGATGTGAGCACCAAACTGAAGTTCTTGAAAACACAAGTGAACAAAGATTCAAATGTAACACTTATTGTGAATAACAAAATAATAACATTATTATAATTAGATCAATAACTTAATTGGTATGAAGCAAACTGGATCAGAGGACAGGCTAACACTACATTAAGCAGCTGTTAAGAGTGGATGGTCAAGATCATGCTGGATTTTTTGTGTGTAACCTAAAGTACCACAAGACTAAGATATCAGCACTACAAATATGCACATGAAAAATGTCTATTCTAACAAAAACGGTAATTTTAGCCAAGTGGTAAAAAAAAAACCCAGCTACGTAATATTATGTTATTTTACATGACTGTTTGTAACATATTAAATATAAATTATTAGAGTAAGGTGGCCCTACATAGCCCATCATTTATTTTTATAGTTTTTCAGCCTCACCTGCTTTCCTCAGTTACTTCCATCCAATGCATGTAAGTAATAGATGAATCCACAGAGAAGGAGTGCAAGCTTTCAGGTTTTTCTACATCACACAGAATAATCCGCTTGGTATCAGTAAGGCCAAAAGCCAAAACTAGAGAAAGATGAGTAAAAATGTTTAAGTAACCAATTCAGTGCTTTATACTGAACTAGAAAATAATCTGTTTTCAAAGCCAACTACTGGACAGAATCCTCTCTTTGTCTATTTATAGTCCTTCCAAAATCTCATTTGAAACTTACTCATTAAAATGAAGATTAATACTCCTACCTTACATTACATGATAAATTTAAGCCAAAGGCGTGATGCCGTTATTATTTATCTACATGTTAAACCGAACACACTTCTAACATGTCTAATAGCAGTTTTGATAAAGCAGAGGTTTCCATTTTTGCAAATTTGAGGCCAAAATTATATATAATGACTGACCACCAGGAAGGTTTGGATTTTATTAAAATAAAATTTGATTTAAAGACTTGTTGAGCAACTTCTGCATCACATTTGTCTTTATTAATCCATAAAAGCATATTGCAAGCTAAGGTTTCTATGCTTACTTTCTTGTAATCACAGGAAAGCAGCTTAAAAAGAAGTTTCCTCTGACTCCACTATAAAACTAGATAGGTATTTTTTTTTCCCACATGTCAAGGAAGAAGATTGTTTCCATTGTATGGCCTCTAACTAGTCCAAAAAACAACTAACTTCCCACTTAGGTTTATTAAGCTACTAATTTCAATATTATTTCTGTTGATAAGAAAAAGCGCTTTTTTTCCTTCTCTAGTGTACTATTAGAGCAATTCTAGTTCTTAAGGTAAGCCTATGCTAAATAAGCTAAGCTCTTCAGTTAACATAAAATGTTGTTATTCACGTAAAAACATTCTCTTAGTTGGGAACCAGAAAATTTGCTATACCTTGAAAAGCGGTATTTTGGATATAAATCCACCTGGTAAACATTTATTGTCATTGCTTTCAGCAGTGTAAATCTATTAACTTATATAAACCCAAATAATAATTAAGCCACCATTCTCTTCAAACACAGGTTACTTGAAAATTGCCTTCACAGATAAGAGGTATCATCACCACAACTTTCACTGATTTCCAATGGGATTTTTACTGCACCATATCATCTCATATACTTCACATTACTTTTGCCATCTGGTCTCCAAGCAAGAGCAGTCACTTCTTTTCCTGTGTTTTCATTTGGAGGCAAACTCCAAACTCGTTGAAAGTTTGCAAGCCGATGAAGCAAAACCTACAAAGAAAACACATTGAAGACAAAAATAAACAACATTGGCCCATCAATATGTTAGCTAATCAATTCAAGAAGCCCTTTTTTATCATTATTTGATAACTCCTGCATCTTAAATATGAACTGCTCCTCTAGCGGACTATTCAGTCCTTTGTCATTTTAGAGGACAAGATACTATCAGCAACACAGAGAAATAAGCCGTGCTTTGTATGAGCATAGAAGTCTGCAACCCACAGAGGGTGGTTATCCACACCTCTCCAGCAACAACAGCCAAAAACCACAATGGCCTCTCTATGTATGACCACATAGAGCAGCTCCAGGAAAAAAGTTCCTAAAAATTGACTGAATTTATATAGGAAATTTCACGTGCTTTAAAATTCCATAGATGCAGGCACAGAGAGTATCATCAGGAATTTTTTTTGGAAACTAGGAAGGAAAAAGGGAAAGGGCAATAAGCATTGAGCAGATTGATGAAAAATTCTCTATTCCTAAACACTTGGCTAAGCTTACAGGGATGATTGTGTCCAGTTCTGGAATCCTCAACATAAGAAGGATATGGAACCGTTGGAAGGGGTCCAGAGGAGGAACACAAGGATGATCAGAGGGCTGGAGCACCTCTGCTATGAGGACAGGCTGAGAGAGTTGCGCTTGTTCAGCCTGGAGAAGGCTCCTGGGGGACCATACAGCGGCCTTCCAGTAGCTGAAGGGGCTACAGGAAAGCTGGGGAGGGGCTTTTTACAAGAGCAAGTGGTGACAGGATGAGAGAGAAAGGCTTTAAATTGGAAGGGGGGAGATTTAGATTGGACATTAGGAAGAAATTCTTCACGATGGGGAGGCCCTGGCACAGGTTACCCAGGGAAGCTGCGGCCGCCTCCTCCCTGGAGGTGTTCAAAGCCAGGTTGGATGGGGCCGTGAGCAGCCTGGTCTGGTGGGAGGTGTCCCTACCCGCGGCCGAGTGAGTTGGAACTGGATGGGCTTTAAGGTCCCTTCCAACCCAAACCGCTCTACGATTCCACGCAGCCACTGACAGCAGCAGAGGCTCCCGGGGGCTGCCCAGAGCGGCACCGTCTCCCACCTCCCCCTTCCCAGCACCCCCTCACCTCCCCCGCGCGGTTGGCCAGGGCGATCAGGTCCCTCTTGGGGGACCAGGCCATGAAGAGCACCTCCTGGGGTAGCTGCTTCTCCCCGACCGGCCGGAAGGCGGGCATTGCTGCGGGACACTGCAACCGAGCTCCCACCGCCCGCCAAGCCCTCCCCCTCCCTTCGCCCGCCCTGCCCCGCGCGGGAAGCGCTGCTTCCGGAAGCCGCTTCCGGGGCGGGGCGGGCGCAGAGGGGGGGGCGGAGCGTGCAGCAACCCCTTATCTGTCCTTGAGCACTTCCAGGAATGGGACACCCACAGCTTCCCTGGGTGCCAGTGTCTCACCACCCCCACAATAAAAGATTTCTTTATACTATGTCATCTAAATCTCCCGTCTTTCAGCTTAAAAGCGTTCCCCCTCCTCCTCCTATCACTGCATTCCCTGATAAAAGAGTTCCTCCCCAGCTTTACAGCTTTACTCTAAGGTCTCCCCAGAGCCTTCTCTTTCCTAGGCTGAATAAGCCCAACTCCCTCAGCTTGTTCTCACAAGGAAAATGCTCCAGCCTTGTCAGCATCTTTGTGGCACTCTGAACTCACTGTAACAGATCCATGTCCTTCCTGTACTGAGGACTCCAGAACTAAAAACAGTACTCCATGTGTGGTCTCACCAGAGCAGACAGAATCATCCCCCTTGACCTACTGGTCACGCTTCTTTTGATTCAGCCCAGGATACTGTTGGCTTTCTGGGCTGCAAGCACACATTGCCAGATACTGGTGAGCTTCTCATCCACCAACACCTTCAAGTTCTTCTCTTCAGGGCTGCTCTCAATCCATTTTCCACCCAGCCTGTATTTGTTCTTGGGATTGCCGAACCCAGATGAAGGACCTTGCACTTGGCCTTGTTGAACTTCATAAGGTTAATATAATCCACCTCTGTCAGCAGTGCCACAACAGTTTAAAAAATCATCAATGTTACTCTCTCCTGGAAGTAGTTTAAAAATAAATTTAAACATACTTACATGGTCCCCTTTTTTCCACTTACTAAGCTTCTGATGTACTTAAGTATTTTTTTGTTCTTGGTCTTTATCCATTTGGAGAAAAAAATTCAATAAAAGCCAAAACCATACAGTGAGAGAACTGGAATTAACAGAGCCCACATTCCTAGGAATCTGTGCCTTCCCACCATCTAAGCTCCTTCTCTTCCTTGCCCCAAGTTCCCCAATACCTATCACAAAGCACGGTATCCACCAGTATCTCACCATTCAGCAGACTCCTCCCTTACCTTCAGACTCTTGCTAAATGAGACAAACAGCTAATCCTAAACACAAAAACCTGTTACATTCTACAAACGCATCATAACTGTGTGGTTTACTAAACATTTTTTGTGTGAGTAAGGACATATAACAAAAGAATTGGCACTTTTAATTCAATCAGAGGTTTTATTTCGGATGTCAATATTTACATTTTTAGAAAATGGAACGAAAGGCTGCCCACAAAAGAAAGTATTAACAACAAAGAATCAGCAAGCAAAGTCATATCTTTTTTTTCTTATGCTTTACTTTCTTCCTGGAGAATACAGCATGCTTCATAGCTGATCTTTTACAGATCCCCATCTTTAGCCTCCTTAGAGTTTTCCGCTTTTGCTTTTTGTCATTTCTGTAAAGCAAAAGAGGAACATACAGATTAGAATAAAATGGAGAATGTACCTCTACATTTGCTGGTATTTTAAATAATGTGTCCAGGTAAGCGTAGGAACTCAGAAGTACTGTCACAAAAATGTCACACAATGTAATGACATTTAATTTTCCTAAAACTTTTTGTCCCCTTTATTCCATTAATTATTTTTCGTGTGTGTACTTATTTAGCATTTATATTTAAATGCATGTAGAAACCTTAAGAAATGCCACTCACGCAGTACAAAAAAGCACAGGCTCTCATGCTCAAAAATTAATGCATTAATATATAATAGAAAGGCTTAGAAGAAAGCACATAAAGTTAACCAACATTGTAAAGACTCCTGTAAATAATACAGGACTTAAATAAAATTAAAAGTGGCCAGCTTTCTGTCTCTGAGAAAGGATGCATTTCATAACAGAAAACACTGAATAATTTTAACAAACAAATATACGATGTTTTTATTAGAAAAAGAAACCTAAGTTCTCTTGTGCAATAAATCAGCAAAAGAAATAACTGGTGGCGTGAAAGGACTAAATCATTCCAGTACAATGGACAGAATATTATATTACTTGACAGAAGAAACAGGTGAGATTTCATTGATTTCTTTTAGTATCCTTATTACGTTTTTAAGCAAAGAACATTAAAGGAGGGAATTTTTAAAAGAGCTACTTAACCAAAATATTGCTACCTTATAGCCCTTATACTCCATAATCAACACTCAGATTGATGTCCCAGCAGGACATTAAGCAATACACCACTACCTTCCAGCAGGCATCTGGTGAATCTCTTGATGCTCACCCAAGAGGTTAACCATCTGCATCTCACTATGCAACAGAGGTGCATCTTTTGCAGGGGAAGATTTGCATTTCCACTACTACAGCCATTCAAGCCAAGAATCACAATCCAACCCACACACTCTGGAGAGGAAGTTACGTAAGCATGGGTGAACTACCCTGGACTGGAAAGACTGAGTCAACTCCTGGATCATCTCTTAGCAAGTCCCCTGTCCTCTTTTCAGTCAGTTCTATCTGAAGACCACCACACACATTTTTTTTGTATTTTGATACATAAAAGTACGTGCTTGTGTACATTACAGAAGCACAACCACGGCACAATAAAAGTATACAATGTGGCCCTCATTAACACAGATCTGACATGGCGGAGATTTAGATGGTACTACAGAAAGCACCTGAAACACCAGAAGAAAAAAAGAAAAAGATGCCACAACAAAGCAGAAGGCAGGAAGCAATAAAAGCAGCACAGTAACTCTTTTCTGTGCCCCTTCATGAGGAATTGGAAGGGGATAAAAATGTTTCATTACTGTAATTTTGAATCTTGACAGACATATTCCATGCACCATTCACCACATTTAGAATCCATATATATCAGTTTTGAAAGAAAAGCCACATTTAAGGAACTGGAAGCCACAGTAAGTGACCTGGCTGGTTTTAATCAGGTCCTCTTCCAGTTTATACTCCCCAGCAATACAGCAAGTGGACAATACTGAAAGCTGACGACAGGATATGGTTTAGTAGGGAGACAGGCACAGCTGGACTTGATGATCTCAGAAGTCTCTTCCAACTTTATTGATTCTATGGTCTTCCCGGAGCCTTCTTTTCTCCAGGCTGAGCAAGCCCAACTCTCTCAGCCTTTCTTCACCAGGGAGGTGTTCTATCCCTCTGATCATTTTCATGGCCCTCATCTGGACCCACCCAACAGGTCCACGCATTCCCATGAAAAAAGATCCAACCTCTGAATGCCCTCTTTTACTGCATTAATGCAATCACACTTACTGGCAAGCTGTTCTGGTGCGAGAGAGACTGGGACAGGTACTGCGTTTGTGACCTGTCTTGCCACAGACAAAACAGCCAGCATCAGCCTTCTCACAAGTGTGGTTCTGAAGAGCACAGCAGTTGCAATTGTTACAGTGAAACCAAGCTACAAAATAAGCAACATGTTTTATGATCTTGAAAAGGCTTAGAATGATCATTCTATTCAGCTTTAAATATAGGCTACATTACCAAGTTTTTAATTTTGTTTTAGTTTTACCGAGATGGGTGTAGTCAGTTTCTGGTCCCTTATCACATTTCATAAGGCAGTAAGGTACTTCTTCATTAGATAAACTGTGTAACTATTTCAATATAACTGAATTATTTTGCTATCAGAACTATTATCCGGTATGTGATCTTAGCTTAAAAAACAGTCTAGATGTTAAAATGCACTTAAAATCTGCAGTTTCTGTCTTGGTAACAAAAATGATTGCTTCAGCTATTTAAAGACAACTATAAATACAACTGCATTTCTGTGTGAAACATAGCGTGATCATGACCTCACATCCTAGTAATTGCCTATTTGATATAAAATTCTACTGAAAAAATTTACAAAATCAGGAAACTCTTAGATGACAAATCAAAATATTTACATTTTCCCATAACAAAACCAAATGGGATTTAGTACACCTTGACAGGAATTTATCAAATTTCCACACAGTGCAAATATACTTAAGTTATCAAATGGCAAGTTGCGTGAAATCGAGATTTTTCCTTTATTCTCTGTGTTCTAAAGGACTACATTTTATTTCTTTTACAGAATATTTTCTTATCTGGTTTGTCACCTCAATTTCTTTGGACTACAGCATAATCAGTACGTGTAATGTTATTTAAATAAGTATTTTTCTGTACTTACAGGGTTTTACACATTTTTTGCAAAGAACACAATGTTTCCATCGTCTACCATCCTGCAAAAGATGAATAAATACATTGTTTCTTTGTTTAAAAAAACCCACAGATTCTATCTTAAAACTTCGGATGTATGGTCCCCATTATTCACAGAAACAGGTCCTCTGTAGCAAGGACTGTAACTTTAAAACCACAGTGCAGACAATTTTGGGACAACTGCTGCAAAATGGCTGCATTTCGAAGCTGGCAAGTTCTACAGCTTCCAAAATATAAGAAGAAATGTGTCATTCCACTGATGAGTATGGTATGGCAAGTAGCAAACTCTTCCTGTCCTCCTTCCATCACAAGGTATAGCAGAAACAGAAAGTAATTTCCAGTAAATCGTGAGTTATGAATTATGTCCTGTGTAATTAATAAGGGGTTTCTCAAGAAAATCAATATCAGAATAGGGTTTTTTAACAGTGCAAAAATTACATGTTATTATTTGCTAAAACTTCTCACCAGAAAGAAATCAAAATACTTACTTTTGACGTACATGAATTGCACATCTCACAGTGCTGGTTACCAGAACTCACGTACCGCTGACATCGAGCACAAAACCTGGAAAGCAAATTATAAATGCATTGGTACCTTATTTGCTGTAGATGAAATAGAAGCTAATTTTAAACAAGATCAATAATAAATATAAATACTGCAAAATCACTTTGCTAAATTAAAGATGATGGTTTTGATGCATAAAATCACCGCTTGGGCCCAGAGCCTCATAATAATTTAGACACAGTACATCCAAATAGTAAAATTCAGGTTCTTGAATTCAAATTAGCAACAGTATCAGCAGTAAATCAAACCAAATCCATTCCTTTGTCCTTGATGCTTCTCTTAGTGTTCATTTTATTAACCACTGTATCAACCAAGCTGACTGTCAGGGATAGATGCAGAGGTACACAATATTTCCTATGGACTAGCTAAGGAATCTCATCATTCCATGCTGGATAACTTAAACTTCTTTTTAGGTGCCCAGCTCTCCTGCACACTGTTTACAGAACACACAGCCTTAGAATGAGACAGAGAAATGTGCTCTTGAGCCTGGCATCCAAAAGTTAGGCATGACAGTACCGAACAGTACCATCCCAAAGTCCTTTAGAGCCTTTATGCCCTGGTTAACAACAGGCAAACCCTTTCAGTCATGAGTGTTAACACATCTTACCTATAGCCCTCTTCTACAGGAAGTACAATCATACTTGGGGTGATGTTTGTGAAGATACGGACTGGGGACTGTCTACGACCTGTCTTGCCATGTTTATAAAGTGCATGATTATCATAGTCTACCTAGAAGAATAAAACAACAGAAAAAGTCTTAAACTGAATGCTAAGCATAGGCAGAATTATTTCACAGTTATCTTTATATGTACCTTATGAAATTTTCCTTTTTACATAAATGACTGTAACCTCAAATTAGGTAACAAATTCTACAGCGAGTATTTTGTCTAATTTATTTTTAAATTTGTGTAACTGTAACATCAGGAAATACACAGGAAGCTACGCTCTCAGCATTACAATAATCCTATTTTACTTGTCCCTTTTTACTCTTTTGCATGGGCTATCTGAGCTAACACCACATTTCTTTGTTCTACAAAAGTGAAAGCCATTAAAAAAATAGAACTATATGGTTTGGTCTATCTGAGTACCAGAGCTGATGTGCATCTTAACCTGTCTCAGAATAATTACAAAGTTGCAAATCTAATCTAATCTCCTTTTTCTAGCCCTGCTTTCAGAGACCTGTCTAAAAAATTCTCATCTCTGAACACCAGCAGCAATGCAGAGTTCAGCTTGGGACAAGTTTCCAATTTCCTGCCACAGATTTCCATTCTACAAAATATGAGTATGTCGTCTCGAACACTCGGAGTAGTTATATGAGAAAGAAAATGTTAACATCTTGCATATCCATGATTGGGCTCTCAAAAGTCACTGATGCACGCCACCTTAAACAAATTCCAATATGGATACAACATTGGAGAAGCTGATGTCAGATTATTGCTGACAAATTAATTTATTACATAATTCTGAAAATTTCCATTGCTGTAACTCTACTCTGGTCCCAGCAGTTTTGGAGATTAAACACCTTAATTATTAATTTTTTTTTTGACCAGGGCTGGGCATGACTCACCAGGCCACTGACATTTCAACATCTGGGGAAAATGAAACACTCTTCTCCAAGTTACCTCTCACCTCTGCAATGTGCAGCTGTCAAAATCAGTGCAAATTTTGTCACACTGAAAAACTGGCAGAAGAAATGAGTTAATGGACAGGTGAGTTAAAGGTACATAATAAACTGCAGGAGTGTGACAAAGTTACCAAAGATATGACTAATAAAAGTACAGAATCTGGGGTTCTCATGATGAGTACCACAGGGTTTCCAGTGTCTCCAATGCTGTCAAAATTAAAGTTCAAGAAGGCAGCCCATCTACTGACAATTGCAACAATTGCATCTGCTTTCATTCACATTACTGTTCACATTGCACATGACTGAAATTGAGCAGATTCGCTGGGTCCAGTTATACCTGGTAATCCATCATACTGAAGCTTGGGAAAAATTCCAGAATACGAGACTCAAAGAAGTATGGAAATATCCAGAATATGGGCATCTCTTGGTTGTTGTGACCTAGCAACAAAAAGACATTAAAGAAAAACAAGACACATGAAGAATGAAAAATGCACAGTAAATACAGAGGATCTGGACAGGCTGGATCGATGGGTCGAGGCAAACTGCATGTGATTCAACAGGGCCAAGTACCAGGTTCTGCACAACAACCCCACGCAGCATTACAGGCTTGGGGAAGGGTGGCTGGAAAGCTGCCCAGTGGAAAAGGACCTCAGGGTGCTGGCTGACAGCCCGCTGAACGTGAGACAGCAGTGTGCCCAGGTGGCCAAGAAGGCCAACAGCATCCTGGCCTGTATCTCAGTGTGACCAGCAGGAGTAGTGATCATGCCCCTGTGTTTGGTGCTGGTGAGGCCGCACCTCGAGTACTGGGTTCAGTTTTGGGCCCCTCACCACAAGAAAGACATTGAGGTGCTGGAGCACGTCCAGAGAAGGGTGATGAAGCTGGGGAAGAGTTTGGAGCTCAAGTCTTATAAGGAGTGGCTGAGGGAACTGGGATTGTTTAGCCTGGAGGACACAGAAGGGAGACCTCATCACTGTCTACAACTGCCTGAAAGGTTGTATCAAGGTGAGTGTTGGTCTCTTCTCCCAAGTGACAGGTGACAGGACAAGAGGAAACGGCCTCAAGTTGCATCAGGGGAGGTTTAGATTGGATATTATGAAAAATTTATTTACTGAAAGAGTGGTGAAGCACTGGAATAGCTGCCCAGGGAAGTGGTGGAGTCTCCACCCTGGGTGTTCAAAAAGCATGGAGATGTGGCATTTCAGGATATGGTTTAGAAGGCATAGTGCTGTTGAGCTGACTGTTGGACCTGATGATCACAGAGGTCTTTTCCAACGTTAATGATTCTATGATTCTATATAATACAGAAACATGTATATGTATGTCATGTTGGGCATAAGAACTAGTTCCTTCTGGTGACAGAAAGTTTTGGTATATTTTATATATGCAGAGCTGTAAACTCCACTTAATTAACAACTCTTGTCCCCTGCCAACACTGGTAAGAAATCACGCTGGATTGATAGGTTATTCTTCTCTACCTTTAAAGTCCATTTTAATTGCAAAGTAAATATTTAAATTATTTGTAAATATTTTGAAGAGAGACTTGGAGAACTGAGTATTATTAAACTAATAGTATCAGGAGAATAGCTCTTACAGCTCAACTCACTTTTCTGGTTGTAATACATACCTTCTTTTTCTGTCTCTTTCCGCATTGCCATCAGTTTTTTAAAACTAGATGCCAGTGCTTCCACTAAACCTCCAAACGGGGGATCAGTTACCATAATGACTCTTTCATCACTGTCTTGACACAAGAATTTCCTACAAGTTTCACGTGCAGCCTGTAAGAAAGAGGTCAATTTCCAGTTACCCAGATTCAAGAACTGTAAAAATATTATATTTGGCAAGAAAATGATTATTTTATAAGTTTCAACTTTGAACATGGAAGTTATTTCTTCCTCTGGAGGTGAATTTCCTCTTCTGTAGCATTTAAAGAAAAGCCCACAACTACATCTGAAGGACTGAGAACAAATGCCCTGTTCAGTTAAGAGATAAAGTATCAAGGGCAGATGCAGTTCAAGCTTCCTAAGACAGCCTTCTTCCTAAGAGTAATAGATTTAACTTGGAAAAAAAATGTTTATTCATAGTAAGAATGCAAAGTCCAGGCTCAGAAATCATTTTATTCATGCTCTTGCAGAGACATCTTGCAATGTCTCTCTCTCATCTATTACTCAGATTTTACTGCATTTCAAAACCAGATTTTTAATACTAATTACATTCAAAAGTGCTGCAATTCATTCCTTGCATACAGTGCAATACAGTGCTATTACAGGGGTCACCTTTTCATACCTTGAAAAGAAAACTACAGTGTTTTTAATTTTGTCTTAATTGAAAAATACAAAACTTGAATACAATAATGAAAAAAATTTAAAGGTAAGGCTTTCAGACCAACCTCCCATTTCATTCTAGACCATTCTCTCTTATTTTCAAGAACTCATTTAAAATCAGGCTTTAGAGTGGAAAAAAACCCTGGAAATTACCTAGTGTGAAAGGTATCACAACAAACATGTTTATGTGAATCAGTGGTGGTTTCCTAATAATGGCAAGGGAAGAGCAAAGAGTGAGTGAGTATACGACTAGGATAAATGTTTGAAATTAACGTCTGGAATTGAATTACATTGTGATTCCCTGTGGAAAATTAAAATAAATGCCTCACTGTGGCTGCAGGTTTCCTAATGAACTCAAAATAAAGCACTTATTGTGGCATTTAAAAATAAACAAGCAATTCAGCATTTTTTTAACCATGACAGTAATGTAATCTTATTTTATGACAACAAGGTTAACCTTTTGTCCTGGAATAAAGTAGGAAAACCTCCTCTTCCCTCCCATCTCAAGTACAAGTGAACAAGGACCACGCCATCCATTTGGCTTGTAAAGACTGGGAATAAAACAATCTTCTTGTAGCAACACAAGAACAAGGCTAATGAATACTCATGTAAGGCAACAATTCACACCAAATTGTCATGTCAATAAAAGTAGCAGTTACGCTGTGTAAGTAACATTAGTTAGCATAAATTTAATAGGCAACTTCATCTTTGAATCAAGAGGGAGAAAAGTACTGAAGATGCACTGTTACACCTTGATTTCTAGAACTGTGGCCCGTTTTATCTCATGATAGTTGTTTTCTACTAGACTGCCATCACTTTCTTACAAAATACTGCATCAACATGAACTTCTTTACAAAGCACTCAAGAAATACTTGCCCTTACCTCTCCACCAAAAAAATGATGATTAAACATGTTGTAGTGGCAGAATTCATCTTCTGTGAAAAACTGTGAATACCTGTAAAATAAGTCTTAATTAGTAGAAAAATATAAACAACTTCTTGCCTGCCCAAAGGGGCATTTACAGTAAAAACAAGGCCTTAAGAAAAACAACATCTTCGGTTTCTGATTACTGACAACACATACCAATACCAAGAATTATTAAGTATAACTCAAAGCCAGGCTGGATGGGGCCTTGAGCAGCCTGATCCAGTGGGAGGTGTTCCTGTCCATGGCAGGGGGGTTGGAACTGAATGATCTTTAAGGTCCCTTCCAACACAAACCATTCCACGATTCTATGTTTCTAATTACTTTTCTCATAAACTGGATGTCAGTTGTGTGTGTGTGCAGAAACAGAGATCAGAGACAGGAAAGTGAAAACAACACCAATTTGTCTTTTAAAGCACTAAAAACACCGATCTTTGTACATACTCTGAAAACAGATAAATGTTTCTTAAAACCTACCTGAAATCAATATCTAACAGAAGGCTTCTAACTCTGAAATCTTCTTCTTGTGATGCTTTTGACTGGATCATTTCATGAAGCCTGAAGAATAATTGGAGCAAAGAAATATAATACATATCATTGGCTTCAGAAATTATCTTGCAAGACAAGAATGCCTGGTACTTTACTAAACCTAAAACCAAACAGAGAAAATGGAGTAATCCAAATTTGGATGATTCCATCTGACTAATATTCAAAGTTAGAAAAACATGTTAGTCTTAAAAGAGGAAAAGTTAGTGGAGCCTACTGGATCACCACAAACAAAAAAAGACTCCAAACATAAGCAAAGGAACTCATTATCACTTCTGTAACAAAGCAAGACATTTAGGCATTTAGAGTGTGTGTGGGTTACTTGCAGCAGCAGCTACAGTCTTCTCCTGCATCTTATGAGCTCAAATTACCCTCGCTAGATGCTTGGGTAATCCCAACCAATGAAAGCATAGCGAACCTGGTGTTTTGGGAGAATCCTTGATTACTTACATATTAGTAAGATGCACAGTTTTGAAACAGAAATATTATTTGAAAGTGTAACAATTCTCAATGACGTACCTGGGTGTTCCAACAGAGAGCACTCGTCTGAATCTTAAATCAATAATAAGATCCAGTAGAAAACGGCAACTTCTGTCTGCAAATAAATACTGTGCATTTGTTTTTTTATTCTCCAGTGGATACAGAAGTTGACTGGGACTTCTTAACTGGGCAGTGGAGATATCACACAGAAATTGGTGATTTGAGTGTTTTTCCCATTCAGCTGGCAACAGCAATTGCTGGCACTCCTGGCAAAACCTCCTCTTAAATAATGGCAAGAGAACAAAGTCCTTATACCTTTAAATACAAAAGACAACAAGGAAAAAACTTTGAAAAAGCCGCTCTAGAAGATGTGAAGGGGAGCTATGAAGGGGCGGTTCATATTTTGTAGGAGTTCAATTTAAAAAGGCAATGTCATTAAAGCAGCTCTTGCAAAACTCCACTATCTACCTGTGAATGAAGTAATATTTCTGAAACAGTATTCAAATGACACTTCGAAAAAGCTTCATCTGAAACAAGCATATAATACTCTAGCCAAAATAAACTGAAAATCCCCATAAATAATTGGGTTACAGCATGAACACTCCATACAGATTACCAGCAAGCAGTCTCTATGTTTACACACAAAACTCAGACACTGTTTGTTACTGTATTACCTTCGCTTCTTTTCACAATGTCAAGCCTGTTACTTTTGAACACTAAAGTCAGGAACAATTTTTTGAACTGAAACTGCTAACCTGTTATTAGCATATTATAAGCACAAACGTAAGAAGAATTATAAACACCAAAAAAAAAGGATTAGATATTTCATGCTATTTTCCCATTGCTGTCAACCGGTTCTTATTTCTCCAGATCCCTGTGGCATGTTTTCATATTTTAAAGAACCCTGAAATATGATCTCTACCAGAGTACCTAAATTTGCATTACTTGATTTTACTGAAGAAAACATGCATAACAATACCTTTCCACATTCTCTCTGTGTGTAAAAGAAGGCTGATGATTTCTATTATATTCTTCACGTGCTGCAAGCCTGGTTTCTGACACCTGTAAAATTTATGTATACTAAAAGTTAAAAAATGAACAGGTATTGGTCTGTTTTGTATATTAAATCCCAATATTAAACAAAAAGGGTGCATCAAAAGTCCCATGCTTTAGTTACTCCACATAGAAAAATTATCACGTTCTTTGGATTGTTGTTTCAGAAGAACAAGCATGACTGCCACACAGGCACGCTGCATAACAACACGAGCCCCTCGTGAATTTAAGCTGTGCAAAAATAACTATAAGCATTTTGTTCTTCTCCCACATGTAATACTCAGGTCAAAACAAATGACGAAGGCCGAAAGAGGTATGCAGCTAAAGTAGGCCAGCAGCTGCATTCCCTCTGAAGGACTATGATCTGATCTGTATAACTTATGATGGTAGAAATGCTGCCCGATTTTTTTGTGTGTGATTATTTTGAAAACAACAGCTCTTCTCCGAGTCCTCTACTTGCACAAAACTTATGGAATTGATTTGTTTACAAGGGGAGACAGTAAAATTCAATATACAAATGATGCTGTGATACAAGTGACATTCAAAATGAAATTTCACTAGGAATACCATTTAAATCTACACAACCAAGTAATTAACCAACTCGTTTTCTCTTTATACAGCTTCTCAGCAGTAACCACCACAGCAATGAAATGCTTATGAACCCGACTAAATTCCAGCCCGTCAAAGTGCAGAGGACAAGCGCCACAGGACACTATACTTACTTAGGAAACAGAAAAAGCAACACAAAAATGTAGTGGACAAAAACTGCAGTCAGCTCTCCTTGAGTACAGATCAATCCCAATTTTGTTACCCTACAATTACCTGACCAACGTTCTTTAAATGAAAAGATGCTGCAGATATTCTGAGCATCACACTGATCCCCCACCGTATATTTATGGTATGGGATGAACAAAATATATCATATTGCTCCATGATACACAAAATATAATATATTTTGTATAACCCATTGTTTGCCTTTAACCACCAGATTTTGTCTGTATTAATCATGGAAGATGAGGGCATCCTGGGATCAGAACTACCCTGTTTTGTTCAATATTGCTTAGTATTGGCAAACTTCATAACTTGAATACTTAAGCATTTTGGCAATACAGTAACACATGCCAGTTTTGCTCAAAATGTAAACAGCCTTGCTTGAAACTTATTCTTCTGTCAGAAATAAGCACTCTGCTAAATAAAATCTAGTAGACAAAGTTTATGAAACAGTAACTGTCACAGACTTCCAGAACAAGAGATGCTCTTATTTTTTTCCAATTTCCTATTAAATAGAGGCACCCCCCCCCAATATTTGCCATAGTCTTAAGCAGTGCTCTCTTACCTTCTCATCTTCCCACTGAAAAAAATTACAATTTTTTCTGTCTCTACAAGCTGAACAAGCATAAAATCTTCTTCCCTCCTCTTTGCCTTGGCTGGTCTTTACAAACAGAAGCGCAGGACCTGAAGGACAAATATGGTGACACAATGACACGTGGGGACACCAACAGACTTGTTTTAATGCCTCCCCTGCCAGGCTTTTGGAGTTTTAGAAAGCAACACCTTTTATTTCAGCACTGGGTGCGTGAGAGAATGATTTCCATCAATAATGCCTAACGATACAAGAGCCTGAAACAGAATATGTTTTCCGCTTACATGCATATGTAAAAATTTTCCCAGAAATATTACGTATGTTCTGTTATTTTCCAAGGACTAATTTTAATTTTATTATGAACTTCACAACAGCCAAATCTCTGCTACTTGGAGCTTTGGAACCAGCTCCATCTGGCCTTGCATTTTAGATAGGGAAAGGCTGCAGAGGGAGCCACACCTGCTCAGCACAAACCATACTTACACGAAACCTTATCATTTTTCTTTGAACAGTGTCTGGGAAAACAGTACTTGAGAAAAAAATATGCTATCAGGAAAACACGCTATCAGAGGGGCACTCTGCGTAACTTTCAAAAACACAGCCACCCAGAAGAAACTTAACTGAAGTCAGAGAAATAATTCCACAGAAAACCAATTCTACTTAAGCTCAGATCTAAATATCCCACTTTTTGCAACAGCGACTACTTCTTGTCACTCACTCACACACACACAACCCCCCCCGGGAACGGCGGCCGCCTCAGCCGCGCCCGCCACAGCCCCCGCCCCATCGCCCTCTCGGCTCACCGTGCGGGCAGCTGGGAGCGCCGGGCGCCGCGCCCAGCAGGGCCACCCCGTCCGCTGCCGCCCGCTCCGGACCGCACCGGCCCTCCCTGCTGCCAGCCGCCATAGCACCCCTCCCTTCCGGCAGCCCCCGCCATGGCACCACCTCCCTCCGCGCCGCCGCCGCCACCGCCCCCTCGCGGAAGCCACGCCCTCACGGCAACACCTCCTCCCGGAAGCCACGCCCCCACGGCAAGGGGCAGGAGCGGGGCTGGCGGGAGGGGACATGCTGGGAGCCGGGGCGCCTTGCTGCAGAGCAAGGACGAGCCTGGACGCTGCAGCGTGCATTTTAAACTCCGACATTTATTGTCTGCGGTGCTGTCTGGTACATAAACACCGCGTCCCATTTTTTAATAAACGGTTTAGGTAAAAACAATCATAGAAAGTTTATAAAGGTGGGCATTTCAACCTTATCCTGAATTGCAACGTACAGCGAGTTTTACATGTAAGGCTTAAATGTTTCAGTTAACCATGAGAAGTGCTGACATGCTACGTTGACGTTTACATCCACTCAGAATTATATAAAATACAAGCATTTTATTATTTTTGATTTCAACAGTATTGCTTAGAATTACAAAATACAGCAATGTCTGAAATACTGAAGTTCACATAAAAGCAGCAATTTTTCTCCCATTCCTGGTCTTAACTGTCTAGAAAATTACTAAAACAAAATATTACATAAGCCACAGGAATCTAGGAATGTGACTGTCAAGTCTTAAACCATGTAACTCAAACATAAATGCAAATGGCAAATGATGAACATGACGTTGTTAAGGGCACAATAAGTGTCTGTGCTTTATATATAACAGTATTTTTCCCCCCAATCAAAAAATAACAGTGTGTTTAAATAGAAATTGAGAAGGCAGACTGGCTTTGTGACAAACACATTAGTGCTTCTGTCGTTAACTTTGGTGACTTCTGATGAACACGTTTATATGCATATGGCAAACAAACCTGTAACAACATGGTGCAATTCTTCCACTGTGATGGATCTATGATGAAATATCACAGTCGTCCATACATGTGCTCAAAGACACAAACTGTAAAAGCTACAGGTGAAATATCGACCTCCACAACGTATACACAGTCTATTTTGTCACAGTAGGAATTGTGTGTAGCCACTCAGGTTGAATTCTGCTGTAATTCAACCATTTAAATATTTTTGGTCCCCATGTGCAAAAAAACCTATTAGGAGTATGTTTTTCCTTCCCCCTTTCTTTCACTTGTTTGTCAAGGACAGATTGATTTTTTTTTAATTATTTCTTTTTTTAGTGCCTGACTTTTCAAATAACTTGCCTATGAAAATCTACAAACAGCTTAAAATATAAGGAAGAAATTCCAAGGAAAAGCATTTTCACAATCAAAGAAAACATTCTGGACTTTTGGTTTTTCAAGACCATATAAAAAGAAATTGATAGTGTACAGGTTCACATTTATATTACAGAAAAAAAATTATTCTTGTATTCAAAAGTAGTTTCTCAGCATATGCAAACTGTGTATCTTCCCTTATTCAGAACACACTAATTTAGCCTATAAAAATACAATATGGGCAAGTTTTTCTTATTCCCTGACATAAGAATTCACAACTTTGAGACAAAAATTGTAAACTTTTATTACATTCAAAATCCATTGAAGTCTTTAGAATTTAAGTTCTGAGGTGTCTGCAGTCAGAGCTCTTGGTACACAGAAGTATCTTATTGAAGAGCCTTTACACAGAAGTAGCCTTCTGAAGTTAAGAGAAACTTATCCTTCCCATGTATTTTTGTTGCTACCAGAAGGAAAAGAAAGGCTTCCTGCTATGAAAGGTCTGTGTGAACGCATTACTCAGCTGGACAATTCGACCCTGACTTCCAGTGCTACTTCGCTCGACAATCACACGTGGCATCTGAACAAGCTGAATAGGACTTTTTTCATCCTTCAATGCCTGAGTAAGGTTTAATATCTAAAACAGTAAAAAGCAGGTAAGGTGAGGGCATACAAATAAAAACATGGCTTATAAATATAGATGCAATTCTTAATTCTGCAGAGGACTGCACTGTCAAATTATGTTTTAAAGATACTTGATTGCAAGTAGAAATATTTTATTTATTTGGTAATGTTACGAAACCCTACCATTATCTGGGTACCCTTCTTGAATATTCTTGAATATTGTTGAATATTTCATTGCAATCCTCTTCAAATTTTTGGAAAATATTACAGACAAAAATTTAAGAACATTTTAAATTTGGCACATCTTTAGGGAAAAAAAACCCAAAAACCTACAAGAAAGCAATCAACACGTATTTAACACAAGATCTACCAGTTCAGCTTCAAGTTCTTTTCATATCACAAGATACAAAGTCACACACCAAACTCACTGCCATGATCTAAATTCAACCCTCAGCTCCCAGGAGTCTGTTATCCTCCTTCCAAAACTTCAGTGCTTGTTAACTGCCCTGATAATTTACTCCATGTCCAATGTTATCCTGCTGAAAACTGAGGCAAGTATGCAATTTCGTTCTGGTGACACGCTTGTGTTATTCTTAATATCAAGCCTTTTTTTTACTCCTGCACAATGTCCCTTTCTTCCTTGTGCAACTTGCTGATTCCCTGCTCATTCCGCACCTTCATGGCTGAAGAACCCTGACAGATGAAAGTCTTTCACATGGTTTACTGCAGTTTTGCTCTTCCAGGAACTGCACCTGACATTTTCATTTTCTAAGCTCTAAGGCAATTCTTCGTAGGTCTGTGTTACCTGGTTGCTTAGTCTCCATATTCTTCCGAGAACAGTTTATCCAGGGTTCAGAACTCTTTCCCAATATCTTTTTCCCCCACAGCACAAAATTATGCTTTTAACCACTTTTGTTACCTTAAATTTAAAGATGTCATCTCTTACGTGCAGGATATATTTCTCTTCAGCCTCCTTATTTTATGAACTAGAAACTGCATTTTCTATTTCTTGCAGTTGTCATTTTTAAGGATATGTTTACATATGTTTTGGCTATCCTGCAAATTCATCTTAAGTGAATTAATCTATTACCATCTGACCTCAATAACTGGATATCCAGCTCTTCTGTAATGCCCTTGTAACGTACTTCGGTTTTACACCAAAAGCAAGTCTAAAATCAGTGCTAGAAGTCATCATTTGATTATATATTTCAAATCACATCCAAGAAGAATTCATTATGTGTATTTTGTTCCCTAAACCCATGCCCAAAAACCTGACATCTCCCACAGCGAAACACATTCTTGTATAGCTAGAGAGATTTAAAAAAAGGGGAAAAACTCTGCTAAAATCCACCTCAGGGAAAGGATGCAAAGAAAGGATCCAAACACTGCCTTTCTGGTGAAAATCAACTGAGACAATTTTAGCCAGATCTCTCAATTATGTCGATCAAGTTTTTTTCCTTAAGATTTTTCGTTAAATAACAGATTCCCTGTAGCTAATTGCATCATCACAAAAAAAAAGGCTAATTAACACGGCTTAAGACAGATGAATACTTCAGAAGTGACCTTCCAATGATCACTCAAACTTCTTGGAAATGTTATTTCAGAAATAACTCCTTCAATTCAATTTAATAAATAAGGCTTGCTGGCTTTTAGCCACCATCCATAACTAATGTTAACTAGGATTATGTTTGACTAAGCAGAGCTGCAGTCTTGTACAAGGTACTAGACATAAGAAACTCTACAGAGTAAGGTTGGATTAAGCCACCCCAGGAATTGTGGCTGTCTGGCTTTAAGCCATCCATGTTGAATTTATGAACACAGAAGTCAGTTTGGATAAATTCAAGGCAGATGGGACTATTCATTTACCTTTTCCAATTCCCTTACATTTTCACAAATCACTGTTCTATGCCTACAGTGAACTAAATAATTTGGTTTTAGCCAAACCTTGTTTTACAGGATATCACACCAGTCTTAAATTTTAAAACAGAAGAAATCCTCCTCCTCTCTTGTTTCAGTATTAACACACACCCCCAACACTTAATTATCATCAAATTTCTAATCTGAAAATGGCTGGATTGGTTCCAAGTATGGTTCCAACATATGCTAAGATGAAGAAAATTTTATTACCTAATATTGCTTTCTTGTGAAAGTTATTTCAATGATCAAGTTAACGCTCCAAACCAAAATCACGTTTATTGTAATAACATAAAATTACCCACCAAATTTTCCATCCAAGTTTATGATGCTTCTCCAGTGCTTCATTTTTAAAATACTTTCTAATAATACATACATATTAAACCCACCTCACCCCCCACAAAAACAACAAACCCCAATGATATTATTTAAGAAAATATTCTTCTATTAAAAAAATAATCAGTATACATTTTCTGCCATCTCATCTATATGCAAGTAAGAACCAACTCCAGAAAGAAATTTAGTCTTCTCAGATGAAAACACCTGCAAGTGTCTTTCAATTCAATAGGAGTCAGTTTTTGTTGCTATACCAAAAAAAACCCAGAAGTGATGTCAAATTGAATACATAAATAAAAATGTAAAAAAGCAGTCTTACCTGCCCCCTCATAACGGACATTTGGTTTTCAAAAGTAGCCTTATCAAATCCTTTATCAGTCTTCATTAAAGAAAACAAACAGTTATTATAAGAAACGACCCACATTTTTAGCTATATTTGTCAACTTCATAACACCTACAGTCTATTTACCAACGTTATAAGAGTTTTTGGAAACTTCAAATAGTAGTAGTATGACCCACAAAAAAGGTCTATTTATTGCAGCAACTTTACATACGTGAAAATGAAGGATGTTCCACATCATGAAAGTAAAATATATCAGCAGATACCATATTATGTGGTAGTATTAAGCCTACCTACCAATGCCCTGATGCTACACCACTCTGTCTTTCACCTTTGTTCTGGCAAAAAAAATACTTCCTTCTTGAAATATGTTAAATACTTGGACTTCCTCTGAGTTTAACAGACAACCCAGAGTCACTCTGAACATAACAGAGTCAAAGATGCAAATATTGCAAATGTGCCTCAGGATCTAGTTTTCATGTTACAGCTGCATTTTTGTTAAAATTTTCATTTTTTTCCATGCTGATCATCTGGATTATTTCACTTGAACATATGATACAACTGTTTATGGAATGTTTCAGAGAAGGAGACACTTCTTCACACGTCAATATTGTCGCACAGTTTTCGCATCTTTAAGTTTGACTTACTTTAAAAATGGTCAAGATTTCAGTATCAACTTCACACAATATATGTATGGAAAATTAAGTATATGAAAGGTATGCAGGTACTTTGAGTTACATTAAATACACGACTTGCTCAGGTTGCTACAGTTTATCGTAAGTGTACACATACCACACAGGTATAGTAAATGGAGTTTTTACACAGATTTGTGCTAAAAATGTAAACTAGCTTCAACTGATTACGTGAAACAGATACATAAAAGATAATTATGCTTTCAGATGAGCTGAGTATTATCAATTAGCCACATTAGTGACACAGTTTCCTCTTAGTTATAAAATCCTTTCTGCCGCACCAGAGTAAAAGCTAAAATAGCACAGTATCATGCCATACAGAAGTTAAATTCATAAAAAGAAAAACCATCTAACTGTTCCATTACAAGTATTAGATATTTCAGTAATCAATTCAAAGAAAGACTAGAATCACCTTAAATAGTTCATAAAGATCTTCACAAAGATCCTGTACAAAGTTCATATCAGAAATGCGAGGAAGAACTAAGTCTCTGGTCTCCTGAGAGAAAGGAACTTTTGCTTGAGGCAACCAAGCCCAGTGAAAGGGATCTAATGCAGAAAAACAGTACATTTACTGATTAACAACAGGCAAAAATGAAATTCTGAAGTACATACCACCGATACAGTACTGTGCTACCTACCGACAGTCCTCAGTAACACACCATTTTCTACATTTTTACCCCATATACCTCCCATGGCTACAGTTACAAAAACAGCTTTACAGCTACACAGCCTTTTTCCAAACAGTGAGAATATATTTTAAGTAATAAATATTTAGTTGAAGCAATAACTAAAAAAGGCCTGCTCCTAGTTTAGTACTGCAGTTTCCTCCTTTGCTGGATGAAAGAGGAATGGCAGTAACAAAGGATGAGGACAAGGCTGAGGTACTTAATGCCTTCTTTTCCTCGATCTTCAACAGTAAGGTAAGATGTTCTCTGGGCTCCAAGCCTCCTGAGCCAGAAGACAGTGAAGGTGAACCCCCAATGTTCCAAGAAGACTTGGTTACAGACCTGCTCTGCCAATTAAACATCCACAAGTCTATGGGGCCGGATGGGTTACACCCAAGGATATTAAGGCAGCTGGCAGAGGTCCTTGCCAAACCCCTTTCCCTCCTCTATCAACAGTCCTGACTGACTGGGGAAGTGCTGCTCAGCTGGAGACTGGCAAATGTAACTCTCATCTTCAAAAAGGGTCAGAAGGAGGATCCGGGGAATTACAGACCTGTCAGCTTGACCTCGGTACCAGGTCAATACCGAATGCTATTACACAGCACACACAGAAGAACCAGGTGATCAGACCCAGTCAACATGGGTTTATGGAAGGCAGGTCCTGCCCAGACCAACCTGATCTGCTTCTATGACAAAGTTACCCAGTTAATGGACAAGGGAAAGGCTGTGGACGTGCTGTACCTGGACTTTTGTAAAGCTTTTGACACCATTTCTCACAATATTCTGATTGAGAAACTGGCTGCCATTGGCCTGGACAGGCACAGCCTCTGCTGCGTGAAAAACTGCCTGGATGGCCAGGCCCAAAGAGTGGTGGTAAATGGAGTTAAATCTAGTTGGAAACCGGTCACAAGTGGTGTTCTCCAGGGCTTAGTGCTGGGTCCAGTCCTGTTCAGTGTCTTTATCGATGATCTGCATGAGAGGGTCGACTGCACCCTTAACAAGTTTGCAGATGGCACCAAGCTGGGTGACAGTGTTGATCTGCTTGAAGAAAGGGAGGCTCTGCAGAGGGATCTGGACAGGCTGGATCCAGGGGCTGAGACCAACGGGATGAGGTTCAACAAGATCAAATGCCGATTCCTGCACTTGGGGCACAACAACCCCAGGCAGCGTTACAGGCTTGGGGAAGAGTGGCTGGAAAGCTGCCTGGAGGAGAAGGACCTGGGGGTGTTGGCTGACAACTGGCTGAACATGAGCCAGCAGTGGCCCCGGTGGCCTAGAGAGCCAATGGCATCTTGGCCTGTGTCAGACACAGTGTGGGCAGGAGGACCAGGGCATGGATTGTGCCCCTGCACTCAGCACTGTGGCAAGACCACACCTCGAGTGCTGGGGTCAGTTCTGGGCCCTTCACTACAAGGACATTGAGGGGCTGGAGCACATCCAGAGAATGGCAACAAGGCTGGGGGAGGGGCTGGAGAACAAGTCCTACAAGGAATGGCTGAGGGACCTGGGGGTGTTTAGCTTAGAGAAGAGAAGACTGAGGGGAGACCCCACTGCTGTCTACAGCTGCCTGAAAGGAGTCTGTGGCAGAGGGAGTTTTGGTCTCTTCTCTCAAGTGACAGGTGACAGGACAAGAGGAAATGGCCATGAGTTGCACCAGGGGAGGTTCAGACTGGATATTAGGAACAATTTCTTTACCGAAAGGGCTGTCAGGCACTGGCACAGCTGCCCAGGGAGGTGGTTGAGTCACCATCCCTGGAGGGGTTTAAAAAACGGGTAGATGAGTTTTTGAGGGACATGGTTTAGCGGATGATGGGTGCGGTTGGACTCAATGATCTAAAGGGTCTTTTCCAACCAGAAGATTCTATGACGATTCCTTCGGAGTAAAATAATGGCCACAATCAAATAGATTTTTTTCAGATTTTAGACTCATACAGAAGAATAAACAAAAAAGTAGCTAATATTTTTAATAAAATTTAATTTATTAAAATGCCGCCTTCTAAGTGTGCTGAAAAAAATTCTTAACTTTTCATATAATTACTATTCAAGAGCTTTTTCAAGTGATACTGTAAGAATAAATAATATCACCGATGTTAAACAAGACACCAAATGGTCTCAGTTGCAGGAACTGAGGAACACCACTAGTAGCAGGCCACCCACTGAGCTTTCTAACACTGCTCACCAACCTTTAAGTGACAGTCCAGCCAGTCTACCACCCACCTCACAGTCTGTTTGTCCAGTTCATGTCTCATGTTTGACTACAAGAATATTATGTGAGACCACACAGAAGGAAAAAAAAATCAAGGAAAAATCAGTATTCACTGCCCTGTCCTCATCCACTGAACCAGTCATCCTTGACATTAAAAGCCATCTAGTCAGTCAAGCAGAGTTTGTCCTTGGTAAATCTGTCCTGGCTTCCCCATCACCTGCTTGTTCTTCAGGTGCGTGAACATGGCTTCCAGGAGGATTCATTTCACAGTCACCATGGGGACTGAGGTTATGCTGGCTACCCCATCATTCCTTTTACCCTGCATCTTGCCCTTCTTGATGATGGATGTGATACCTTTTTCTAGTCATCAGCAACCTCCCATATAACCACGGTCTTTCAAGAGTGATGAGAAAACAGCCTCACAGCAACATCAGCCAGCTCCCACCACGTTTCCAATACATCACATCAACTCCTACAAACATTTGTAGGTTCATTTTGCTTAAGTATTCCCTTTCTTCTGCTTTGGATAATGATTCACTCCCAGAGGCTCTGCTTATGATCTCCAAGAGCCTGAGAGCAAATTTTACAAGTAAAAACTAAGGCAAATTCATCATTTAAATAACTTGTTCTTTCTTACACCTTTTGTCTTTAGGTCCTTGTTGCACTTTTCTTCAGTCTCATTCTCAATTCTTAAGTTCACTTAAGCCTTTCTTGTTGCTTTTCATGTCCTCTGCTAGCCTTACTGCAGCTGAGCATTGACTTTCAGACTCCCTTCCGGTTCATTTGGACAAAGTCTCTATTTTTCCAGGGAAGTCTCTACATTCATGCTTTGGTGTTTTTTTTTTGACGTACTTAATTTTTTTGTTCCACTTCAGTCAGGAGTTGCCAGTTCATGCATGCTGTATCAGCTTCCTGCCTTTTGGACAGGCTGTTGTCTGGCTTTGAGGAGATTGTCTTTCATGTCCAACCAGTTCTAGTCATAAAGAAAACATGCTCCAGCCCTCAAGAGCCTGCGCTTTTAAACCACAGTATGCTACAAGCTTACCTTACAGAACTGTCACACACTTGTCTAACTGCAAAAGAATTCTAAAGGATCATCCCAGTTTATTATTTTTGATGCTGAAGTAAAAGATGGTATAAATAAGCAACAGTTGCCATGTCCAGAACAGCTGCAGAAATGACTGTAGCCAAGAGATATGTAGGGCAGTAACTACTGAGTATCAAGATGTACGGAGATTATACAGAGCTCTGGGTGGGGTAATTAAGTAGCCTTTTGGCAGCAAAGCTAGCCCACATGACTGCCATAATTACCTGATTGGCTACTAGTCCACAGAAATAATAAACCCTGTTGGGCATTTCCCTCTGAGCTATAAGCAGAGATGAGGTCGGAAGGAATCGAGCTTTAACAGAAATACCAGTTTCAGTCTACTTGAAAATACTGATGAAAGATTAACTTCTTACAGAGTAAGCTAAAGCTGAGAGCAAGTAAAAACAACATGTAACTTGTCTGCTTGTTCACCAACAACAACACTCTTTCTTTTGAAATATAAATTTAGCCATTAGAGACAACTTCCATATCCTTTCACTCAAGTATTTTTCCACCATGGTTTTCAAGAAAACACGAGAAACATGTTGCTTTTTTTTTCCAATCCCCCCATCAGTTTACATCAGTAGTACAATTATGAATATCCATGTATTAATGCTGTTTAAAGGTATAAAAGTAAAAAAATATGAGCAAGGACTAAATCATATATGCCTTTGCAAAAATCATATATGCCTTTGCATTTGTTTCTATCTTTCTGAATAAAAATATGTTATTTAAAAATTCAATATACAATTAAAGTGATGATTTCTTAGTTTGTTACTATAACCCCACAAATTAACAAAAAAAAATACTATTTGGAAGTTACTCTCCCAGAAGGAAGACAGTTGAAGAAGGCGATACTTACATGCCCTCCACTCATCAGGATGCTTAAAAGGAAACGCTAAACCATTGTCAATTGCAGCAATTTTAATAGCAGGTTCTTTAGGTGTAGTCCATTGGGTGTCCTATGGAAGGAATACTTTAAAAATTAGCGATACCTATGTATTTCACTATTTTTGTTAGCAAATTAAAAATACTAAATAAAATACTTAGTTTCACTGCTTAAAGTTAACTTAAACAATACAAAGGAGTATCCAAATAAAACTTCAGCACAAATAATTCTTAATCTGCCATCATTAAAAAGCCCTTCCCCCTTCTACCATTGTTCTATCCAGACGAGTCTAATCCAAATAACTTTTCCATTCATTTTGCCTAGAATAATTTGCATTATGGTATTTCTAGAGACCATGTGCCAAGGTTAAAATCATGGACTTAATCCCTTGCAATACCAAGTTATAACACTGAACAATTTAAGGAACATAAGTTTCAGAGTACAATTTTCTTACCTTATTTGACAGATCAAGTCCACCATCTTGTTTTTCATACCTGACTAACCAGTTATCATTTCCTCTGTCTTTAAACAGGAAAATGCATGTCACAACACATCATTTATAAAGAAATAATCATCTCAAATGTTACACAATGACTAATATTGTACATTGAGAATTACCACAGGAGTCAGGCAAAATGGTTCGACAAGTTTTCCATCACAATGTGTTTTACCTGTACTGAAATGTTTGAGGCAACTGATTTACTGGAAAGGTCAACAATTAACCAAGCATTCTTATGTATGTATTAATACTTTGATTTCCCCAACTGGCTGAATATACAGCAAAATATCAAGAAAGCTAAGAGAATCTCGTCATCCACTTTATGGAGAAAGATTAGCTGTAAAGCACACTTCTCCTGGGGAAAATACAGTCAACAGCAGCTGCCACAATGACTTAATTTTTAAGCTTGTTTGAATGCTGAAGGGGAAAGGGAGAGACCCCCAAAATTATACATAGTTTGATGTTTGCACACTTCAAAGATGGAGAGGGGACAAAACTGAAGAACCTTTCAGAAGCTGAAAATGTCTGCACCATTGAGAAAAAACTGAGACGCTGAAAGCTTTGAAAAGGTCTTTCAGATAGAGGATGATTGCAGGGATTTGTAGATTCTTCTGTCGTTTTAAAGTGCTCCCTTAAGTTCACATAAGCATCCATCAGAAGATTTTTATGTTCTATGATAATTAGGTATATTACATAAAGGAAAAAAAATCATCCATTTAATGAAGTTTTGCATTTTTAGTATCTTCCTTACAATTTTAAGAACATCATAGGACACAGTAATCATTTGAAAAACCCTAGGATCTATTTGATAAAGCTGACAGCAGCTAGGAATTAAGATCTTATGAAACTTTCTTCTTTTAGTTTGCTTCTAAGAAGTCACAGGTTAGCGTGACATTGTGAGCTGGATTCCTTTTTAATAAGCAAATTTAAGAAAAGGAAAATTAACTACAGCTTGTATGTCTGAAGAAGAGCAAAGTTGCCCACCTCTGACAAAGCAGCAAAGAAAGTATTTTATATTTAAAACTGCCTTTGGATTCTGAAGGAAATAAATCACCGACATAGCCACAGAAGAATCCTAGCTTCTGAGTGAAAGACATAAGAACGCAGGAGAACTGAAAGATATACATCACTGTTCTACTTCAGTGCCAAATCACAATGAATATCAACTATTTTGCATTTGATGCGAAACTATGCCTTATCGGCTCCAGCTTAGCATGAAAGGAATGGTAGTCATGGCTTTCCTTATGGTTCCTGAAACCCCACCATCCATTATCCTAATCAGGGGACACAGGCAGTAGCTTACTGACAGAATTAAAGCATAATGAAAGTATTTATTCTTGAATTCTTACACTGCTTGAAAATATCAAGTAACAGCCAGAAAGGGTTGTTTAGATTTTGTCATTCTGCAATATGTAACATTACAACCCGAAGTATATACTCTAAAGTTTAAAATGCAACACTCTGGCCTTCAATTGTCAGAAAAGTATCCAAAACACATTAAAAGCCTTCAGCAGCATCTTTCTGCTAGCATTGCTTACCATTTCTGCTTAACAAAAGTAGAGAGATACTGAGAGATGCTAACAAATACCTGTATTTCTGATGACATAATCCAAGGTAACCAATCTTTCAAATTGTGACTGAAATTCTTTCCTTGTGTTCTCAGGTAAAGGATCAGTTTCAAACTTCCTGAGCCAGTAGTCAGCTTCCTTATATCCTTCAACAAAGAGCTGGAAGGAGCCAACCTGAAACATTAAGAAACTGCATTTGGAAAACACACTTGGGTAAGTCACACAGCTAATCTTAACATTAAGATAAAAACTGATTATATACTTTCAAAGCTCAGAACACAGGGAGTATGACACTAAAAAAAAAAAATTACTAAGTTGTTTCTTTTTCATTCCTAAATTCTAAAGAAAAGAAAATTATAAGGGCTTTTTCTGGCATTTTTTTTTAAATTGTTTAAGCACTCACTGAGATTACCGTGAATAAAATGATAAGACGTAGTCAGACAGCTCAACATAGATGAACAGTCAGTATTATGAGCAATATTTAAACAGAGAAAGAAATAACATCTGTTCTTTCTTCATTGGAAACACCTGGTTCAATAGTTCATAAAACCCTCAGTAAAAATTACAGGAGAAATAGCTTTCTGAAAATCTTGTACGTTTCACTGATGACAAGAGCATTAACTTTTTTAAGACACACTTTTGGCAAGAAAATGCCCGAAATACATTTCCCAAAAAAGTTCAAGGAAGAAAACTTCAGATGGCATTGGCTCCATGCATGACCAACAGGAAAGGTGCTAAAGATTAAAATTCAAAGGAGGACTTCTATTCCAGCGATGCAGACAGACACATATGCAGAGACATGGATAAACAGATGGCATGTGAGATAACCATGCTGATACAAGCTGGCATAATGGATGCCACATGGGTCAAAATTGCTGGGAGCTGACACAAGTGGATCACCCAAGCGGTACCTAATCTGTGTTTTAAAAGTTTCGAAGAACACTATGGAGATATTTTGGGGATACCATAAGGCTTATTAGGCAAGAAAGATGTGAAGTTTTAGCCAGTGGAGTACTGCACACAAGACAAAAAGGTAGGATGAGCACTACAGTAGGAAACCTAAAAGAATAAAACAAATAACAGAAGGAAGGAAAGAATTATGAAAAAAGTAGGTAATTTGCAGGAGATAAACAATCAGACAACATAAACACATGACAGTGAAGGGGAATGTACTACATAGTCAAGAAAAAGGAAAAAAAAAAGAACCCCGGGATGTACATCATTTGAACACGTTGCCTCTGCAGTGCAGCTTTCTGCTGGAGACTGATACAAAAAGTGGCAAGACTATTAAAATAGTTCAAATGCAGGAATGATGTAACAAAGTGGATAGATTTTTCTTACAAACTGTCATATTTATCAACCATCAGTCATTCAGAGATAGTTTCCAACAAACAACAAGGTTTTCTTCTACTGTTGAAGTTACACACAAATATTTTCGGTTTCAATTCCAAGTCTTGTATAAGAATCAGGAGATGCAAAAATTGCTTATTTTTCAGCTTACCTTAGGAGGTAGTCCTATTCGATTAAATTTTTTAGCAACATTTGGCACTTTCTCTAAAGCATATTTTTTTCCTCTTGACTTTGCACGATCTATTGCACTGTAATTAAAGGTCTCACTGACAAGCCAGACAACCTTAAAATATGAAAGTTAAAAACACAGCTCAGAATTTATTATTCCAATTAGAGTTTTACAGTAATTTTATGCTTAGTTGTCAAAAAAGCAGAAAGGAAGCATCAAGCATTTCCAACAGACAAATTTCTCACAAAAAGGTGAAGAATACATAGCTCAAAAACGTGGCAAATGTCTTAAGTGGGAATGTGTATAGGCTGCTTTTTGCAATTCTGATTCACCAAAACATAAGGCACAAAATTTCAGAGAGTGCTAGAAACTGAAGCGGTTCCCAAGAGATTCATTTCAGATCACAAACTTATCCTTTAAAACAAAAATCACAGTCACTATTTCTACACCAAACCATTGTGCCTTTGGACTTGGAATAGTTTACAAATTACTTAGGGATAATGCTTGATACAAAAGCATCTCTCTACAACTACAATCCAGAGACTAACAAATCTGTCACTATTTTTCGCAGTCATTAATTTAACTTTTACCTTAGTTTTAGGTACAACTCCTAGTCCCAGCTTCTCATCCACAAGATAGGCACCAGCTTCAGAGAGGTATCCCTGATTTGGAACAAGGCAGCCTCTGCCAAAGCAGCAAGGACAACAAACTTTGTGAAAATATTTGGTCCATTTGGGATTTAGATGTCCATAAGGCTCTTCAGATTTTGGTTTGAACACTCCAATAATTTTCTAGGATAAATAATATAAAATTAAAGCATGAATGCTTTGGGTTACAAAAGATTAAAATTATTTTGACAATTAGTTATTTGCAAATATTGGTTAAATACTATACCTTGCATTTTACAATTGCTCTTTTTAGATGATGAAATAATAAAAATTGTATTCCAAATTATCATCAAGTGCTTGGCTAGAAGTAGTACAAATTGAAAATAGGCTCTTCATAAGAGAAAACAAAAAACAGCTAACACTAGTTTTTCAAAATTAAAGAGGACTGCATACTGCATTTTAGAATATATATTTTTTATATTCTGAGTGGTTTTTCAAAAGGAGGTTTCAAAAGCGGTTCTAAAGAATCATTTTCAGCCCACTAAAATTCATTGACAAAATATTTCAGACACATAATGGCTTCAGGAAAGTGACAAACATACAGAATGCTATTAACCAAATGTAACTTTTTTTCTCTTTTATATCCATTATATTTATTACTAGAATGGATCAAAATGTTCTGCATTTTAGAATTCTGAAGAGTGGCGTCGCTTACCACTGCTGTAGATTTCTCAACTCAAAGCTGAAAACGGCTCACACAATCAGCCACCACTTATATTGGAGACATGTAGTAAAGCTTAAAAGTACTTAGACTACTGTGTCCAATTTTGGACACTTCAAGAAATCTGTTAAACTGGAAAAAGTTGGAAAAAACAATGAGAATAAGCACAAAAAATATGAGTAATGAAAGGCTGCATGAACAGGAATCATTCAGCCTAAGAGAAAATGGGGAACAATGAGCTATGTAATAGGTTGCTATAGAGTAAAAAAGTAACAACACATTTACTGTTAAACAGCAAAGAAACAATAGGCTTAAATCTTAGCAGACAAGTTGCAAAAAACTCCCTTTTGAACCTTAAGAGTGGCTCAAGACTGGAGCAAACTGCCAGGCTGTGGAGTCCCCAGAACTGAATGCCACTAACAGGTGACTTAGACTTTCATCAGGCATCACGTTAAGACACTCCTGCTCCACAACATAGGTATTAAAGAGATGAACTTATTTCATCCAGTTTGTGAACAAATTACACAAGACACCAGGCATTAGTAGCATCACCTGTCTTGTCCATCTGGTTTGATTTATTCTCATCCACTATCACAAGAAATGTTACAAGATATCACTATTTACATTCATTCTATAAAATGAAGTTTCCTATCAACAGGGGCACGAAACAAATTGACAAAAATTGTCCTGTTTTCCATGTGCTGTCATCTGTGACTCTAAGGCTACATTCAAAATCATAAGCAAGTTCTATGCAGCTGCACAAACATAACTCAATGTATTCCTACAAAAAAAGTTTATGCTTACAAAAAATATTCTATGCAGTATGAAAGGCCTGTGTGTTCTCCAAATACTTTACTTTTTTTTTTAATGACAACACATGCTAATTCATTAAATATCTATTTTCTGAATTACTCTTTGGATAATACTGCCTACAAATAGACCATTTTAAAAAGGAGTGTAGATCATTCCATAACTTGCCTGGACCATACTGTGTTATACTATCAAATCTAGATATAGATTTTTCAAGTTAGAACCTTGCTAAATTTTGCAGAGCCACTGCTGTTGAGAATCAGAGAGGAAAAAAAAGCTAAAAAAAGCTCAATATGTAGGCAACCTACCAAGGCCAGTCTTAATTTTGCAAGTAAAAATTAATTTCTAGACTGACTCCGTTGACATTACCAACTGACAGCTAAGCTGTAAAAAGCACATTGCAGAACAGTTTGTAACAGACACAGTGTCTTTTACTTTATTGGTTACACAGCGAAGAAATGCAGGAATACTCAATGCTTCAGCAACAGTGCAATTTAGGTACTGAACTGCTTCATATCAGTATTTAAATAATTAAAAAAAATTCAATAATTGCAAAAAGTTGAAAATTTTAAATAGGCAACTTTAGTTCTTTCTTTCTGATAGATCCAAATTGGTGAATAAGATGACCTAATGGAAACAGGTCATTTTACCTGTAACTTGCCATTAGTGTGGGTAAACACCTCAGAGGCTGACCAGTAAGAAGGTTAGGACATCTTTAATAAGCTCTTTCCCAGAGCAAGGAAGAGGAGATGACCCAAGAATAGGAGAAAGCAAGTCACAAAACTGGTCTGAAGCAGAATGCTCCAATAGCTGTCAAAGAGGATGTGAAATCCATTCTACAAATGGGAGTTGCACTGTAGACAAAACGAAGTTTTGTAAGACCTTTAATATGGATAACAAATTCAGATAGGCTGTAAATTTAGTGCGAAGAATAAAAGCAGAATTGAAAGTCAGCCAGGAACTCAGTATTATTATTCACTCAGTCTCATATGGCAAATACTTCCATATTTTGCAATGAAATTTTTCTGGCCCACATAAAAAAAAATATTGATTTACTCTTTGTTTCTCCTTCATTCAAATCCACGAATTGCCTGATGAGGGAGGACAAGTCCCTACTAGGAACTTAACTAGAAACAAAAACAACACTTTACTGCAAAACAGAAGTAAAAAGAGAAAAAAAATCAACAGGTGCCCCATCCAAAATGCTATGGTTACAAAAATGATGTGTAAGTACTCTCTCATTAGCCCCAGGGCACAGTGAGTCTATAGGGTATTTGCTAGTTACCAAAAAAATGCAAAATCAGTCTGGGGAGGCTTCAGACAAAACAGATTTGCACATACAGAAAACCATAACAACTATAATTTATTTTCTAGTAATTTCTCCACTAACTTCTTAAGAATAAAAGTTTTCAATTGCACAGCATTAAGAAAAACACCAAATAATAAATTAACCAGTTTTAAAGCACTTTCAGCAGAATGCTGTAGAATACTCTTTAGACACATCATGCACTGAATTTTTGAAAAAGTATTGATTTAATCCAGTATTTGGTTACTTATTTTTTTCCTAATGCAAATTAAATAAGATTAGTCCTCATCTAAAACACCTCTTTAAAAAAACAGTCTAAAAAGTTTGACTATGTATATAACAAGCATACAACATGAAAACCTACAAAGAACTAAATTACTGAAATAGGGAAGTGACCTGAAGTTTAAAAAGTCTGCTGAAACTTTGAACAGGTCTTTGTATTAACAGCACTGTAGTCCACAGCAAGAATTCCACAAGGTGATTAGAGAAAAAATTGTATGTTCTGAAAGCCTAAGCACTTAAAGTGTTAATACTTCCATATCCAAAAAACTGGGATCTTATCATAGAATCACAGAATCACTCAAGCTGGAAGGGACCCAAAAGGATCATCAGTCCAACTCCTGTCCCTACACAGGACACTCCCAACATTCACACCATGTGACTGAGGGCATCGTCCAAATGCTTCTGGAATGCTGGCAGACTGGGTGCCGGGACTGCTTTCCTGGGGAAGTAAACTTTAATCTTTATATTCATTAATCTTCAGGATTAATGAAGACCTAAATCCACCTAAGACCATAAAACTGCTGACCGAGCTTAAAATAAAATCAGACATGACAAAGTAACAAATGTGTGAGGGTGGAGAGTCATCTTTTTTGGAACAGGTCCCTAAGAAGACAAATTCTGATATAAAGAAAGCAATGTGAAGGTACACCAGAAACATTGTTTCTCTTACTAAATAATGCTGCCCAAACATTACTTTTCAAGCAAGATATTCACATAACTGTTACTTTTCTGTCTGAAAGTAACCTTTGATCTTTGATGATCACCATTCAAGGTACCTTTTACCACTAACAGAGGGGAAACCGAATCTTCAAGTTAAGATTCAGCAGATAAGTAAAAAGGTAGGTTTGTTAATATCTCTCTTCTTGCCTATCTACCAATCATATAGGAGGCATGACCTAAATAACTATCTTAAAATAAAAAAAGAGAAAACTATAAGAGGTTTGGCTAAAGAAACCTAAGCAAAATCCAAATCAGAAGCTCAGTTGTGTCAAAAATCAACTATAACATACAAAGAACAAAATGTTAGATTCTGCACGTAGGAATTCCTGAATTGTTTGCAGATATTTAAAGAGGCCCTTTTTTGTTCTCCGTATTTCTTTGGTGCAGATTATTCAAAACATGCTAAAACTGTAACAGAGAAATAATAGTTATATTGGCTTAGCTTATGCTGCAAGACATAATTAGAAATCTGAGTTGATTTTTCCAACATAGATTTTGGCATACCATAAATTATTAAACAACTTATCTAAATGAATTTCCATTGTAATAGAATTTTAAGAATTCCATTTTAAACTCACTGCTGACTTTGCAGTAACATGCTCACCCCTTTTGGATCCTTGGCAAAGTAACTCCCACTGGATCCTTGAGAGATTCTTTCTGGAAAAACTCCACACTCTATAGCTTGTTCTGCTCTCAAAATGATTTCTGCAAATTCTGGATCATCTAAAAATATATTCATATCAGCAGTGTGTCCTGTATGCCCTGAAAAATAAGAAAAGTGCAATTTGTACTACAAATTAACAATATTAGCAAACACACTGAAGAGCTAACAGCCTTCCCTGCTAATGCCCATTCAGCTGCAGGCTGAAAAATCTGGTTCATTAAAGCAGTGCAATTTTTCTCACTGGTTTATCCACGTCTAGTCAACATTTTTGCTTGAAGTAGACCAAATCTAAAACTAAAATGACACTGCAAAGTTTTTGCACTCTTCAAGGATTTTTTTTTATTTACATGAGGCAGCCTATAAGAAAAAAAAACCTTCAAAATCATATCTGTAGAAAAAAAAAGCTAAAGATTTTACATGCCATTTTTAATGTGTTTACTATCTGCTAAGACACAATGATGTTACTCACAAAACAATGCATTACATGTAGTGGTACCGATATCCCAGTGAAGTATTGCGTTTCACCACCATTCCAACATTAAAACCCTGCCAACTACTTGTAAAATTTCTTTGCAAAAGATCTGCTGTGTGCAGGCACTTACAAAAACTCTATGCAAATATTGAGAAAGATAACTAGAAAAGATGTTCACAGGATTTAATACTTCTTTAAATGTTTTCAAATTATTTCTCTGCAAGTTTTGAAACTCTACATTTTTGTACCCTACAAGGCTAGGATTACTCCACATTCTTACTGAGTGCATTTTAATGGGTCTGTGCATTAGAGCTCATTTCTGCATTCAGGAACAGCTACATTATTCTAAATTAAACATTCAGAGATAAAGTTGCCTTGTTGCTATTTCAGCACTTGAAGAAATATAACATGAAATAGAACACAAACGTTCTTCTGGAAAAACAACTGATACAGAATCCACTCAGCGAAAATACTTGTAAACAGTCTATGGATACCAAATAAATAAATAATAGAAATTACTCCAAGTTTCAGAACACATTTTTGTAGCACAGGACATTCCTTAAAGTTTTCTAGAACATTACCACTTGCTTGCATGAACCACTCACAAACAATAACACGGCAGGAAGAGTAGCCTTAAAACTAATAACAGTTCATTCTTAAAGATCAACAACTACAACTCATGGGATCAGCATCTGTTAAGACTACTTGACCAATATTTCTGCAATAAACTACAGTGTCATTTTAAGACCTTCATTTGGACTATGAGGGAAAATAAGTTGCATTTCATGAGTCAGCCCCCAAAAGAGAGGGAAAGGGTTCTAAGATTTCCTTGTCACACAGTACTTAAGATAGTCAGGGAAATAAACAAAAAAAACACACAATAACACTTAACTTTTACACCACTTTGAATGAATGGTTCTTATTCCATATACAAGCCCCTACTATCTCTACATCAGAACATCACATCACACAGCTAAGCTGAAACTACTATTTTTCAGTGAAAGTAAAATCAGGGTTGTGCACTATACTGCTACCAAACAAAATGCAACATCCATATCAAGTGGTTCTGCACATTTTAATCTTCCAGATGAAGAGAACCTCCAGATGAACTTTCTGTCACAGGGACTGAAGTTGTCTACGCTGAAGACAACTCTCTCTGAGTTCAATTTTTAATCTCTGTGCATTCACTCCAGAATCTAAAACCATAAGAAGTCTGTCTTGAGGAATTTCATCAACCATGTCTTTTCTAACATAAAAGATATCTACAGGAAAGAATAAATTCAATTAAAAATTAAATTAAAAATAAACCACATTATGCTGTATGCTCAAGGAAGAAAAGAAAAATAATTTTTGAAACTTATGATTTGTTCATTATTGCTACTATGCTGCTAGAAAACCTTCTGTTACCACAGTGACGTAGCCATACAAAAACATATAGGTTGAAAACAAAGAAGTTTTCTTTCAGTTTATCAATAGTCTCCATATGAAAATAAGCCATTTTAATTGAAGCTAGTAATTAATCAATGTGGTAAAGTCTTCTGAGTTGGTTTCTTCTTCAAAATTATTTTATTCAAGTTTCCTAATGTGAAAGCATGTTAAGATCACAACTTACTCCCAGTACAATCTCTACACTTACAATTATAACCAATCAAGGTTTTTTCCTGCAACCACTCTTGGAAACAACTCTTCTCATTAAACTCCCTCTCAGGAGACCAGTGCTCACACACACAGTTTAACTACTGAGCTCAATAACTTTTCAAATTAATTTGGACAAGGCCTAAGGCTGCAAAGCTGCTGTACTTCAATGACAAGGACAAGCCAAAGAAAATACAAATGTTATCATCTACATATACCTCAACCTGTTCTTCCATCAAGTTAACATGACATAAGCTGAACTAACACACTTTCCAAGAGTAACACGTACAAAGTCCTTTGATACTAAATAACTCATTAAAATACTATTTTACCACTAACATATTAAACATAGTCCCTTCAGTCGGTTCTATCTTTTTCTATAATCTCATATTTTGACCATAATTCCATTATAACAACACTCTCCATGTTGAAATAACATGCATGAATAGCATTCATCACACATTTGTTCCACCTGACACATGGAACAATCCTACCTTCAAGCTTTAGACATGGAGAAAAAGTAAAGACAAAGAAACAAGGGCAAGAGATTGGATGCTTCAATCAACCACAGTTCTGAGATTTTCTTACATACTTTTGGGCTAGATCTCAAGAAGTACTCTGCATTCACCAACTTAATTGCCCCACAAGTGCAAGACCCATGGCTCCAGTCTCCACTCTGAAGCATTCACTACCCTGTTCTGCTAGAACTTCTCTATAACACATCTTAAGTCTTGTGGGAATAATACAGGAGAATTCTTAACATTTTAATGGCTGACTTGCATTACAAGTCTGGTCTACATTTGGGACCACTGGTTAAAAGACAAGTTTTATCTTTTTCTTATGGTTAAACAGCACACTAGCAAAAGTTCTCTGTGGCTACTAAAATAATGTTACTAGCATAATTTATTTTGTTTAAAGTGAAGAAGTGTTTATGTGGCTTTTTTTAATATGCTGGTTTTGCAAAAGGAAAATTTTTAAGTCTCTGGCAAGAAATTTGATGGTATAACTACAACAGCAAACACTACTAAGTGATAGAAGTCCACAGATTTCACCAGCAGTCCCTTCCTAGATGTACCTCTATTTAGAAAGTTGCACAGAATCAGAAAGCTTAAAAGTCTAAAAGAAGAAGTAAGCAATAAATATTGCATAGTTTATTATCTTGCCTGTATATTTAAGGTTAGATAATGGCCATACTTATGCTTCTTTTCAAATTCATAACTAAGTTCTTGCATTTATGAATTGTTTGCATCATACTTCTTTCTTTAAGTGTGCATTTGAAAACATGGAAAGCAGATAAATTTTCACGAAAACGAAAACTATGACAGAAGACTACACATCTAAAACTCTTAACACATGATGGTACAAAGAAGTGAACACATGACAGGAGCAAAAAACAGAAACAGAGTACAATTTTTCTACAGGATGAAAAGATGGGGGTCACAAGCAAGTTAATTCCCGGAATAGGCAAGACAAATAGAAAGCTTGACAGTTTGCCAAGTGCTCAGAAAGCAGCAATCAGTCCAGCCACAGAACACAGTCTGTAAAACATGCAAAGCTGCAAGTTTAAAAAAATACGACAGAAAGAAACAAAGCAAAGCCTTACAAAACCGGAGACAGAGAACAAAGAGAACTAATAGCGGAGACACTCATGAAGATATAAACGAGTTCGTGCAGCCCTGCGCATAAAGAAAAAGCATTCGGGTTTCAAGCCATTCCCAGCTCTTTTCCTGCAAAGGCTGTCACTCAGCGGGCCCTCAAGCCGAGGAAGGGCAATGCACCTTGCTGACACCGTGCCTTCCGATAAAATCACAGAATCACAGAACGGTTGGCCTGGAAGGGACCTTAAAGCCCATCCAGTTCCAACCCTGTCCAAAGGGCAGGGACATTTTCCAACAGACCGGGCTGCTCAAGGCTCCATCCAACCCGGCCTTGAACACTGCCAGAGAGGGGCATCCACAGCTTCCCTGGGCAACCTGTGCCAGAGTCTCACCACCCTCATCCTGAAGAATTTCTTCCTCATGTCTAACCCAGATCTCCCCCTCCCAGTTTAAAGCCACAAAAGCCATAAACGCTGGCAATGAGCTCCCTAGGAGACAGAGACACCTCAGGACTACCCCGGCAGGGCACAGCGGGCGCGCTTCACCCCAGTGCCAGTGCCAGGGCCGGAGCCGCCCCCCACCCCTCGCGGTACCTGCGGCGCCGCGAGGCTCCCTGCGCCAGGCCCGCCGCCCGCTGCCCGCCGCCCGCAGGAGGGGCTCTTCCTCTCCGTCTCCCTCGGGCGCCGAGTCCGAGTCCTGCTCCTCGAGCTCCGGCTCCCCGCGCAGCCGCACGGCCCCGCCGGGGGCTCCTCTCGACGCCGCCTGAGGCGCGGGCTCGGCGAAGAGCAGCAGCCGCTCCCCGGGCTGCCCGGCGCGCGGCTCCGCCATGGGCGGGGGGAAGGGGGGCAAGAGGAAGCGCGCTGCCAGGCGGGTTCAGGCGCTGCCGGGCGGGCTCAGGCACCGCCGCCGCAGCCCATGGCGGGCGCTTCCCCGCCACCGCCGGCCCCGCGGCCCCTGCGCGTGCGCGCGGCCCCGCCTCCCGCCGGCGTTAAAGGGGCCTCGGTCCCGCCGCTGGTCCTAGGAGGGGCGGGGAGGGCTCCAGAGTCCTCTCCAGGGCAGCCGTGGGGCTGGTACAGCGATCTGCGGGGAACTTATGCCCCGCAAGAAATTGTACTGGCACAAGAAGTGGTTACTATTACAAAAAGTGGAATATTTCGATTTATGCTGAAGCAGAGTTAAGTTTCATCTAAGTAACCGTGGTTTTTAAAGTTAGACAGAATGCCCCTCGAATAGCATGTTTTCTTGATATTTTTTTCAAATAGTGTTTTTACAGACACTGTTAAAAGGGAAATTATAACGTCTTTGTTAAGCGTGACGTGTGCTGAGCAGATGTGCCACCTTCTATAATCACCTGTTTGGAGTCTTTCCCTATCTAAAATGCAAGGTCAGACAGAGAGCTGGCTCCAAAGGCCCAATTAGCAGAGATCTGGCTGTTGTGAAGTTCATAATAACTTGGAAAGTAATAGAACATGCATAAGATTTCTGGGAAAATTTATACATATGCATGGAGGAATCACAGACTTTGTACCATGGGTTTCCTGCTTGTCTCCCAGCCACCACCTCCCAGTAGCCAGCTGCTCTCTCTCCTCATACTTGAAAAGACATCGTTCTGCACCTTCACCGTCATTTCCAAAAGGAAACCTTAAAACAATGTGGGTGAAAACAACATGAATGTATTGTCATTATTTCCATGTTCCCACAACCATCCTTGTGTAATTAACTGGCAGAAAGGGAACACAACCGTAACGCCAACACACTGCATTAGACCCTGCCATGGAAGTCCCACACCTCCCTACAGAAGAGTCACAGAACAGTTGAGATTGGGAGGGATCTCTGGAGATTTTCTAAGTTCAAGCCCACTGTGCAAGCAGGGTAAAGTACAGCAGGGAGTTTCCCCATGGCAGTTCTCAAAGGCTTCAGTGAAATATGGGGAAAAGATAAAGTACTTGTATAGAACTGGGATTCTGAATTATATTGGGAGCAAATCAGCTCTCAGCTAAAGTAGTAACTGCACATAATTTTTATTCATTTTTCTCATAATTATTTATGACATAAGGATGCATTCTGTACACTACCTGGATCACAGAAAGAAAGTTACTTTGCTTGGTTACTGACAAAATAAAACTTTACTGAAATGTTTGACTTGTGTTTGTTTTGTCTCAGGTTATCTGTCAGGCAGTGGACTTTGGAACTAAACTGAGAGTCATTTACTATTAATGTGTGTGACACTGAATAAAATCTGTTCACACTTGCATTTATTTCCATTCCTTTCTACTAAAACTGCACATATTCAGTCACCAGTGACTCCAGAGGAACAACCATGTTGGGCCTAGCAAACAAGTATATGAAGGTTACAGCAACCAGATGCGATTTTCTGTACATAAAATTATGCTGGTGTTAATTCCTGTGTGAAGCAAACAAAAAGATTGGACTAGGATGGAAGAAGTCTGACATTTTGCCCAGCACCCCCTTAAGGAAGATGGCGATCTCCCTTGAGGTACATCAGTTAGGAGAGAGCTATGGCTGTTTCAATAAATATTCTGTTAAACAATTTGTCCACAGTTTTCTAAAACGTTTCAAAGTTCTTTCTTTTGAATAAGATAAATAAGAAGTAACTAATTAGTTATTTCTTCTGGCTTAGGGATTCTTCTACACATGCTAGCATATGTCTAAACACAATTAACTTAGTTTTCATCTGCTGCAATGAGAAACTTGCTCACCGGTCTTGATCTAACAAAGTCTTTTCATTGCCTCAATCTTCAGTGCAGAGTTCAAACAGTATGACAGCTCATAATTAAACAAAATACACATCACCATCACAGTTATTAGCAAACTTACTGATTTTAATTGTGAGTAGCTAATACGCCCAATTAGCCACCAGCTAACAATTAAATCATGCAAATAAGTTGGATGGTTTTCCTCATGCTAACGATTTTGCCTCTATCTTTCTAATCCACAGTGTACATTCTGTCATCTGTTTAGAATACATAGCTGAGCACTATGTCCAGACATTGGCGTGGGAAAAACAGGCGAAAAAAAGGAATACACGCCAAATTGTGCCCTTTTATCTTTCGGTGAGCGCCCTCTTGTGACTCTTTAAGATAAATAACAAGATAAATTGCTGCTCGGTATTCCCGAGCTCACAGCAGCACGAGACATGGTAACAATCCAGATGTAGGATAATCACGGGAACGAAAAAGCGGGACAATTTTAACTTACAAAGCTCTTTCATGTTCAAAAGGACTAAGAAACCGTGTTAATTATACTCTGAGCCAACAATCCAAACAGGTGTGCAAGATTCATGGGAAACAGAAGGCTCCAGGGAGACCTCATAGCAGACCTTCCAGTACCTGAAGGGGGCTACAAGAAAGCTGGGGAGAGACTTTTTACAAGGGCCTGTATTGATAGGACGCTGGGGAATGGCTTTAAACTGGAAGGGGGGAGATTTAGATTAGACATTAGGAAGAAATTCTTCACAATAAGGGTAGTGTGGCACTGGCACAGGTTGCCCAGGGAAGCTCTGGATGCCCTTCCCTGGAGGTGTTCAAAGCCAGGTTGGATGGGGCTTTGAGCAGCCTGGTCTGATGGGAGGTGTACCTGTCCATGGCAGGGGTTGGAACTGGATGGGCTTTAAGGTCCCTTCCAACCCAAACCATTGTATGATTCTATGATTATATGTCAGAACACATGAAAGATCCCAATCAGGCTAATTAAACCTACAGAAACAAGACTGTAACTACGTACTTTTCACGTTAATTAGCTGCCTGAGCCTAAAAGTGTAAAACTGAAGAATCAGATAGGACTTCATAAACAAATTCAGTTGACCAGGTGTGGGCTGGTTAAGACTAAGCATTGGAACAAACACACTGTGTATTTAACTCTCCTCTTCAATTTTTCTGCATGTTCGCTGCTGGATATTTTAGGAAGGCCAGTGACAACCTGTCAGCCCCCATGGCTGCAAAGGACAGCAGGGAGACAAGCACTCCAGGGCTCTGAGGAGTCCCTGTACTTCAGGTCAGCTTGCACCTCCTGGGGCTTCACTGACAGTTCCCAACGGAGGGGCAATGACTGTCCTAGATTTCCTACTAACATAACCCTCCTCACATTATTTGGAAAAAGAAGAAAGGAGGCCACAAAAATGATCAAGGGCCTGGAACACCTCCCCTATGAAGAGAGGCTGAGAGAGTTGGAATTGTGCATCTTGGAGAAAGGAGGGCTGTTAGAAGACCTTATTGCAGCCTTTCAGTACTTAAAGGGGGGGTTATAAGAAAGATGGGGAAAAACTTTTTAGCAGGGCCTGTAGCAACAGGACAAGGAGTAATGGTTTTAAACTAAAACAAGAGAGTTTTAGATTAGATATTAGGAGGAACATTTTACATTGATGATGGTAAAACACTTGAACAGGTTGCTCAGAGTACTGGTAGATGCCCCATCTCTGGAAACGTTCAAGGTGAGGCTCTGAGCAACCTGATCCAGTTGAAGATGTCCCTGCTCACTGCAAAGGGATTGGACTAGATGACCTTCATGGTCCATTCCAATCCAAAGCATTCTATGATGTTATGAAATCCTGCTTCAGGAGAGCTGGCAAGTCCTCTGCAGTGAGACTGGCCCCTGGTCTCCTACACCAGAGATGTACTGCAGACACATGTAGTGGAAGTTGTTGCATTACATCAGAAAAAGAGGACTTTGTCACAAGTACCATCCTCGCTTTCCATTTTTTTCCCTAAACTAGGAGTTCATTGTGGCTCCAAACCGCCAGATCTGGAAAGGACTTGCCATGGGAAGGAGGAATGGACAGAACAAGTTGGGGTGCCCTGGATATTTTCACACATAGCTTCACCTGTAGCCCTACCCAACAACAGGTCTTTCTTGAGAAAGGTATTAGTGGTGTATTAACACCATGAATGTAATAAAAACTTAATAGAAACAACAATTCACATGCCTTTCTCTTTCTTATGAATGCCTAAGACACCAAAGGAACTGCAGGCTGTTCCCTGAACAGCACAATGGGTGGAGCATCATCTCCTCACGCTGTGTATCTCCAAGTGCAAGCTGCCCCTGCTCAGGGAGCACGGAAGGTCATCTGGGTTGGAAGGGCAGCACGGAGACACCGGGGAGGCTCTGACCCCGACTGGAACCTCGACCGCAGCTACGCGGGTGCTCTAACACTGAGCTTTGGGGGCGAGGGAAAGCGCACCCGGGAGCGGGCTCCGCTCCTGCCCGAATCCCGGTGTCTGGTGGGCTTTGCAGGCAGCAAGCGGCGCCGGGCCGGGCGGAGCCGCCCCCGCGGGTCCTGCCCTGCAACAGCCCCGGGGGGCGGGGCCGCGGCGGCGCATGCGCGGCGGCGCTGCCCGTCTCTCCGCGGCGGGAACGGAGCGGTTCGGGGACGGTTGAGCGGTTCGGGCGCGGAGGAGAGGGTCGCGGCGCGAGCGGGGAGCCGCGCCGCCGCCGCTATGAACCCGGAGAACGTGGGCTGCAGCGAGCGGCTGGTGACGGCCGCTTACGTCCGCCAGGGGGCGCAGGGCCGCCGCGCGCACGAGCTGCGCGTGCGGGCGCTGCTGGAGCAGGTAACGAACGGCCGCCCCGCCCACAGTTCCGCGGCGGAGGTTGGGGCGGGGGGGGGGGGGGGGGGCGAGCAGCGCGGAGGCGGCCCCGTGCGTTCCCCGCCCATGAGTGCCCGGGCCCCACCGCCTTCGCGGCGCCCCAGCCGCTCTTGCTGCGCAGGGGAGCTCGGAGTGGGGGAGACCCCCCAGGGAGCCCCGGAATGAACAGGAAGAAGCAGTGGGAATAACAAACAATCGGCCGGGGTTCTGCGTTTGCTGGGAGAGACCCGGTAAAAGAGGCTTCTCAGAGAAATTGAAGAATTTAAAAAACCCCAAAGCATTGAGATACTGACACATTGGTTACGAGAGGTAAAAATGATGTTTGTGCCAAACCGATGTGTTCCTTCGTCTCCAAAGTGCAGAAATCACATTCAACCTGGGGAAGAGAAGGCTCCGGGGAGACTTAGAGCGGCCTTCCAGTGCCTGAAGGGGCTGCAGGACAGCTGGGGAGGGGCTTTTTAGAAGGGCAGGTAATAACAGGACAAGCGGGAATGGCTTTAAATTGGAAGGGGAAAGATTTAGATTAGACATTAGGAGGAAGTTCTTCACGATGAGGGTGGGGAGGCCCTGGCACAGGTTGCCCAGGGAAGCTGTGGATGCCCCTTCCTGGAGGTGTTCAAGGCCAGGTTGGATGGGGCTTTGAGCAGCTTGGTCTGGTGGGAGGTGCCGCTGCCCATGGCAGGGAATGGAACTGAGTGGGCTTTAAGGTCCCTTCCAACTCGAACTGTTCTATGGTTCCATGATTATTGATGAGTTCTCAAATGCTTCAGCTCTTGAGCATCCTCGTTCACATCAGCCACCATTCAAACTCGCCTTACATACCACGCTGTAGAAACACTGTAGTTTTACTGAATGCATTTTACTGTTACTGGGACGTGTGTGAAAATCTGCCTCTGAGCTGTTGAGGTGCTGCAGTGGTGGTGGGTGCCTTTCCTCTGAGGATCTTTTCCACAGTTCGTAAGGGTGTGGGCAGTTCTTGATGCAGTAAAGAGCACAAGAAGGACCGTGGCTCTCGTTGCACGTTTTGACACCTTATGTTCTGCAAGTGGTTTTGTAATAACTGGAAAGGAGAATGTGTAGATAAGAAGATGTGTTACAAGTGAAACTATATTTTCCTTCTGCTTGTATTTAATTTTTTTTGTTTCTATGATACCCAATTATCTACCTTTCATCTGTTTTTCTCTGTTAATTTCTCTCAGTAGTATATACTTATTTAGAGAATACATCAATTAATCTATAGTCTAGGGAGTAGCTGACGTGTATATGGTGCATTGGATTTGTGTATGCCTTAAGGAACACTTGGAAGTGAAAAATATCCTGACTATTTTAATATCAGAATATACAAATGTAATTGCACTTAATATATGGAAAAAATATTATTTAACTTTTCTCTGAATGCAGGTTCATAATATTTGATAATGTAAAACAGCATAATGAACTGCTGTTCAGTGTGGGAAAGAAGGGCAACATTGATCAAAAAAGTTGCATGAAGTTTTGTTCATTTTTTATTTCTAAGAGTGCTAGTTACCTTTATGTTATTGTTATTAAGGGAAAATGTCCTGAAGATGGATGGGATGAAAGCACCGTTGAACTATTTCTTCATGAACTTGCTATAATGGATAGCAATAACTTTCTGGGCAACTGTGGTGTGGGTGAGAGGGAAGGAAGAGTGGCATCAGGACTCGTTGCCCGAAGGCATTACAGGTAAAAATTATTGGCAATTTGAATTATTCAGATTTATTTTTAGTGCTTTCAAATGACATATTTTATTGTGTCTTGATATCTGAGACCTTGATAGCATTTGAGAAAAACAATATGATGTAATGTTGAACTGATACAACTTTATACTTTGAATTTTCATTAATGACTCATTGGAAAGTCTTGAATGAAACACACATCTTTTGTCAGGGTTATGTCTTGTATGCTAAACTGGTAAAAGCTTAGGATGTTGAGTTGACTGTTTGCAAGGGAAGCAGAGATACATTACTTGTACAGTTTTTAATCTGCACGTAATTAAAAACTACTGCATATCGTAGTCAAAGTATCAAGCATTCCTCATGAACAGCTATTTGTATTTTGTTATAATCATTAATATCTTTATAATGTGATTAGTTGATAAGCACATGAAAAGCCAGTCCATCTGTAATAGACTTTATATGAAGTAAGGAGACTATAAAGGAGACCTATAAAGACAAGGAGAGCCTTTAATACCTTATAGCCCTTCTGACACTTGAGGGGTGTGTTGGATACTGTAATTCTAGAGGCTCTGTGTTAATTTCTTTATGAATGTACTTTTTTTTATAGACTTTGGTGCTGAGTACCTTGCTGTGATGTTTTATCTAACAGGAATGAAACAAAGTGACATTTCCAGGAATGTTTCTGCTTGAAAGATTAACACAAAAGCATATTAGAGACCAGAAGTTTAGTAAGCTTTACCATATGGAAGTTGAATTACTTTGTCTTAATGGCTTTCATAAGCCCACTTTCATAATCAGTACCATGAAAAATTAATGAAGAAAGCTAGTAATACATCAGTTTGGCTTTTTTTTTTGTTTTCTGTACTGCTCTCTGGTCTAGAATGTGTGTGGTGAAGGAGGAAGAGGGTCACACTAGGGAGAATATCCAAGGAAGTATTGCTTTCTGACAGTGCTGGAGAAAGCATGCCCACTTCTGGCCAGAGAGAGACTGGCCTGGCATTTGGCTACTGTTGATCTGATGCAGCTCTAGCACCTGGCGTCTCAGTTTTGCCTATGAGTGTCAGCAATAGCAAGGAGAGGCATAGAGACATCCTCCACTCCATTTATTTCTGCAATAAGTTTTACAGGTAGCTTTGGGAGTGATGGAGGTAGCAGGAGATGTCAAGCTGTCTTCCCTTTCAGCGTAATAAATTCTAAGAGCCAGTCTTAGGGAGGATTGCTTCTTAGGAAGGAGTGCAGATCTGCAGAAGAGAAAAGGTAGTAGTATGAGAAAGCTATTAAGAACATAGCATCAGGAATGAGAGGAGAAAATATTTTTGATTGAATGAGCATTCAAGGATGTGCAAGTTTCAACTAATTATCAAGTTTCAACTAATTATTAAGTTATTGTTGATTTCAACCTATAGCTTGAAATGGGTTAAAAATTAAGCTGTAAAACTATACTCCAAGAAGTTCTGAATTCCATACACTCGTCAGACTGCATTTTACTCTACTGCCAAGACAAAAACAGAATTAAAGCTGTAAATAAATTTGTATTGTTACTTGATTACTTGAGCAGCTGCTGCATTTCAGCCATGGGTAAAGTAGTTGTGTGATCTTATATTTTATAACTGATTTCAGGATCGTCCACTCCTAAAAGGTGCTAAATATTTCCAACAAAGTTTATAAATATAATTTATAAACAGAATGCAGAGAGAGATGGTATTGTATGGTACATAATATTGAATAGTAGAATGAGTTATATGAAGTGAAGATGTAGAAAAAGATGGAGAAAGTGATACATTAACCTAACAGTCTTTCAGGACATTTTGTCACAGCATTATTTCTTTGCCCCTGGAGATGAAGTATTTGCCAGGGGAGTATGTGTATAATACCACTGTACCTATGGAATGCTACACTACGGGCAACTGATTTTTGTTTTTCTTGGAGTTGTGTGTTGATTGGGGCGTGAAAAAAATTTATGTATGTTTTCAACCTTTTTTGTTTAGGTTGATCCATGGAATTGGAAGGTCAGGTGATATTGCTGCTGTCCAGCCTAAAGCTGCAGGATCTAGCCTTTTGAACAAACTTACTAATTCAGTAGTTCTGGATGTTATAAAACTGGCTGGTAAGTGTAAATCTGAAAATATCTTTCATTTGTGGGGTCTTGTCATGGGTTCTTCATGTGAATTTTTGACTTGCCTTTTATGTGCAGGTGTCCAGACAGTGACCAATTGCTTTGTGGTTCCTATGGCAACTGGCATGAGTCTAACTCTGTGTTTTTTAACGTTGCGTCACAAGAGACCAAAGGCAAAATACATTATTTGGCCACGTATAGACCAGAAGTCTTGCTTTAAATCAATGATAACTGCAGGTAAGAAGGAGCGGGCTGATTATATGGAGTGTTCTTCTAACTTCACCTAGCAGAGTGATCAATTCTTGTGTTGCAGTAAGATCCAGAAGGGACCTAATGCATAGTAGTTCTAAGTGTTTTATTTGTACACTCCTGATTTCTAACATGCAATCACACATATGATTTGTCTTCTTCGTGCCTTGTAAAATGTAAGCGTATGCTGAGGTACAGAGGTGTATAAAGTAGTCAGTAGAGAACACAGTAGTCAAGAAGTTGCAGTTCAACCTCGCAGTTAGGTTTGCTGTCCTGAGAATTGTGTAAAGCCAAGGCTCATGGTTCAATCTCTCTTAGATTTTTGCAAAAAGAATGTGTGGCCTAGGAATTGCAATCAGATGGTGACAAAGTGACTGGCATATCCTTTTCTTTTAGAACACGGGAAGTGTTATCTGCCCTGTTTGTTTTTGATTTTGTGGTGTCACTCAGCTCCCTCAGCAAGTGAGTTTGGTGTGTTTCTTAGCCCAAACCTTGATTTCTCTCAAATGGAATTCCTTGTTTACCAGGCTATAAGTAAGCTAAGGGTAGAAGCCTGTCCCTGCATTGAAGCTGTCCCCTCCTGCAGACCGATGAATGGGACAAAGGAAAGGGCAAGTAAGAGACCATAGTTTTCCAGCTCAGTGCAAGTACCTGCAGGTGGCGGCATAGGTTCTGGTCCTAGTTCCTAGGACACGTTTATTTTTTGCGTGAAAGACGCACTCATTAGATAAAAGTGACTAAATAGTTGGAAGCAGGGACTGGATTCAGTCCAGGTAAGATGCAGACTGTTTAAAAGGAATCAGAGCAGAATAAATAGAACATGTATATAAGAAAAGTGGGAGTGTCAGAATATTCTGCTCTAAGTAGAACACCAAGCTAAGAAAGTTACATTTATAATGGAGAACGTTGTAATTGATCTGTTATTTTTTTGAATAGCTAATATAACTATCACAAAATTAATTCAAAGAATTAGCGGCTAAAAATAAGAGAGAAGCAGATATCGATACACAACAACTATCTATTAAATGCAATCTCTGTCTTCTAGATCACTAGTTGAAAACCAGGTGAGGGCTAGCAACGTCAATAAATCATTCTAGTCCAAGTTATTTTCTTGAGTCTGAGCATTGCATGTCAGTGTTAAGGTGTGGTGTTGAGCCATAAAAGAAAAATTCACATAGCTGCTGTGTTACACTGCTTTGGAAATTGTTCTTTCCCTTTTCCTCAGCCTCTCTGGACAGCAGTTCCAGTGCTGTGCTATCCTCTGAATGAAAAACATGTTTTCTTACTGTTTATACTGAACCTCTCAAGCTAAAATTTGAGGTGTTGCCTCTTATTCTGTCCTACCCAGAAACAGAATGGAATAGAATAGAACAGAACAGAACAGTTGGAAGGGATCTACAGCGATCATCTAGACCGACTGCCTAACGGCTTCAGGGCTGACGAAGTGTTAAACATATTAAGGGCATTGTCCAAATGCCTTTTAAACACTGACAGGCTTGGGGCATCGACAATACCTCTAGGAAGCCTGTTCCAGTGTTTCACTGCCCTCTCAGTGAAGAGGGACTTCCTTGTGTTCAAGCTAAACCTCCCCTGGCACAGCTTTGAGCCATTCCAATGCATCCTGTCACTGTATACCATGGAGAACAGCTCAGCACCTCTCTCTCCACTTCCCCTCCTCAGGATGCTGTAGAGAGCAATGAGGTCACCCCTCAGCCTCCTTTTCTTCAAACAAGAAAAGCCCGAAGTCCTCAACTGCTCCTCCAGCCCTTTTACCAGCTTTGTTGCCCTCCTCTGAACACATTCAGGGACCTTCAGATCCTTCTTACATTGTGGACCCCAAAGAGTTTGTCTCTCTTGTCTTTGTAATTGCCTTTCAGATGGCTGGAGGCTGCTATTAGATATTCTCTTTAGCCTCTTCAGCCTTGAAAAGTCTAGCTCTTACAGCCTAAGCTGTGCGTGCTATACCACAACCATCTTGGTAGCCCTCTGATGGACCCTCTGTTTTTATGAGAGCGCTGATGAGCAGCCCATTCCAAAACTGGAAACATTTCAGTATTTAACTTCATTTTTTTAAATATTTCTCATATGTGTCCTTGAGAAACAACCTGTGAGGTTCAACTGTTATACATCTTAAATTTCCAGTTTAAGTTTGTACTTAAAAATATAAAATAAAGTACTTGGGAAATAGCTTGGATTTTATGATATGACAAAGTTCACTTTCATAATGAGGTCAATGAGACATTTTTATCTTTTTAGGAATAATTTGGAAGTTTATAGAGAGAATAAGGCAGAGTTTTATGATAAAAGTCAATTTATAATGATCGTTATTTACTGCTGCATCTAATAGCTGGTTAAATATGCTTATGCTTTACGAAAAGCCACTCAAACATTTTCTTTTTAATTGGGAGAGAAGAGGTTAATCTGTTTTTAAAACAATCTTCAAACCTGTTGCTTTTACATACAAAGAATCTAAGGTAAGCTTTTGTCCTGAGTCCAGTATTTAACAAGAATATTATTGTAGTTTTTAGTTATATGAACATTGTACAATAATGTACTTTATGTATCGGTGTTCTTAATCCAAGTCTGAAAGAATCTGTTAAAACAAGAGCAAGAAGATACTTCAGATTTATGCTGGAACTGAAAACCCACCATCAGTCAGAGATTTGATGATACACATTCAGATCTTGCTTTTTTGGTCAGGTTTTGAGCCTGTGGTGATAGAAAATGTCTTAGAAGGTGATGAGTTGCGGACAGACATTGAAGCAGTGGAGGCTAAAATCAAGGCTCTTGGTGCTGAAAATATTCTTTGTGTGCATTCTACAACGTCTTGCTTTGCTCCAAGGGTGCCTGATAGGTAAGTAGTTGTAGTCTTTGTAAGAAGTGTAAAAAACAAAGCAACACCCCCAAAAAACTCCAAATAAAACCTCTATGTTTTGAATGCCCATCTTCCTAAAATTGTTTAATTATGGCAAACAATTAGTAAAGATACATTAGTCCCCTTGCTTAAGGAAAATGGCAGATTGAAACAATGTTCCACTTTCAGAAAAATGTATTAAAAAACTGGGAATAATGCAGTTTTTCTTTATGTCACATAATTGAGGTAAATGATGATCTCTTTTGGTGAAATAAATTTCGTTTTGGCAGTGGTTTTCTTAGCTTTTCATGGAAGTAGTAGAAGTAGACTTTCATAGAAATATAGTCCAGGAAATGTAGTTCCATAGTTAATGACCCATTTTAATGTTACTGTTGCCTTTTCTACTCTTCTCCTCTAGCCAATGATGAATTTTCCTAAGCTGTTAATACAGTTAAAAAAAGCTACAGCTAAATTTTAAATCTTTGAGTTACTCTTTCCTGTACTGATCTTTATGTGGCTGATTAAGATATACTGATAATAAGGAAACTCCTGGGACCATCTGGGGCAGATGTGTATGATTTGCCCTACTGTAACTTATCTTAGTTTGAACATTTACTGCATGATGGCATGATGCTACTTCTTACAATTTCCAGTTGTTAAATCATCATTAAAATAAGCTTAAAATACTTGGCATTCTTTCCTAATATTATGTGTCCGTATACATAACTTCCACAGTTGCTACAAAGATGTCATTCAAGCAGTAGCTGAAGCTGATGTGAACATTACGGTTATGGATAGGAAATGGAGTATCTGAGATATTATTTCAATGTATGAAATATTTGAAGAATTTCTCAATTTGAAAATGTCATGTTGGAGTAGAGGTGACTGAAGTACTTGGTATGTTGAGTCATTTGTCTGAAAACAGCACAAAATCTGCTTGCTTGCTTCTCTTACACAAATAAGTATTAAGAAGCAAATTCTTTAGGAGTTACAATTGAACAGGTATAATTTATGGGCTTGTATGTAGTACACAAAAGTGTGAGGTATTAGCCAGACACCTTTTTTAACGTGGTTTTAAATGTAGTATCTCAGTTCCACTTTAATTGCTTTTAATTTATCACAGAATTGAAGACTGATGTTTACCATGGGTTCCTCTGCAGTGTGTACTTTTTGTGAATTACTTTGTTATCTGGAAAATTTAGTTCAAAATTTGCAACATTATTGGCTCTGAAACATGGCAAGTAAAAACATGTTATGCTCTGTTTTCCTACATTTAAAACCCCTAGTATTTATCATAGGTTAACCCAGTTGCTAGAGGGAAGTTAAAACCATATAATTCTCTCAGAATACTATGAACATTGCTTGAAGTTGACTTGCAGATTTATTGGCTAACTTAAATCACAGCTATCAAAATTGAATGGTCTATTCTATAGCTTGGGTAAATGAATCTTTCCCTTATCTGCCTCCTCTTTTTGACATGCGATTGTTTTGTCCTCTGCAACTAAGAGATGAATTATTAGGTAGTGGCACTGTGTTATGATATACCGCAGATACAGGAGGATTTGAACGCGCTTTCTATTCAAAGGATACTGCCAACTTTCGAAGGCCATAACATTCATCTTCCTACAGGAAGGAAAATCCCATACAGCATTTCTGGATGGGATTACTTTAAATGTCTGTTTGAAAATATCTTTCATTTGTAAGGCTGTATTTAGTTGTGCTGGCAGTGTTTTAAAATGTAAAGTAGCTTAGGATTGTTAAAAGGTCAGGGTAAGAGTTTTATGCCTGTGTATCTATGTTTAACTTTAAAGGAATAATTCACTAGTGTATAAACACCCTTCCTCAGAGAAACATCAGTTCTTAGTCTTTTACCTACTGTTGCTGGGAGTTCTTTAAAACTACTATATTTAAAAGAGAACTAAAAGAAATGTCTTTTTCAGTTAGTTTGTGTACTTAGGTGAACTCTGCATATTGTTACTTTCATTAATATTAGAAGAAAGAGCAAAGCTTTCTTTTTACAAACTTTCACAAGAATACTTTGAAAAATATTTCTGTCAGTCCTATGTATGACTTGTAAGAGCTGGAGTAGTAGCAAAACTTACTTTAAGGCTAGCAGCACTTTTAATGGTTCATTTTAAGCCCTGGAAGCAGACAACTACTGAATATAATTGTTTGCTTCCCTTGCATAATCACATTCTTTTCAAACTGTAGCACTCTCATCCTGTATTGTAATATGGATTTAATTGTCCAGTAGAATATTTTTAGGGAAAATAAATAGACTATTCTGGTTTCAGTACTTGTAGAAGGTAGCTTATTGCTCCTTTAAGTGAGGTGAGGAAGAGGTGACACACATACATAGCAGTACATCCTCTGGGTTTGCGGTTCAGTGAAATTCTCTACCTACATGTGAATAGAAGCTTGTAAGAGGGGAACTGTCTTCACATGAGTCTCTGTGGAAGGTGAGGAATGAGTCCGACTAAGATCAGCAGATCTGAAGGCAAAAACCTTGCCCTGTGTACTGTTATGCTTCCTGAAGTATTCTGTTAATGTTACAAAGTTCAGGATTCAGGATGTTGATAAATGTGCAAAATTATTGGACATGCAGCTCCTGCCGAATATCTTGGTTGTAGAATATCAATACGTTATACTTCTGGTGTTTCCTAATCATTACATTGTCATGATTTCGTTTGCCTAAGGATTGAGGTTCAAGAGATTTAATCTGAAGTTTGCAGCTGAATTTTGCGTTACAAAACGACACTCGGCAATGCAATAGAAATAGAATGCAAAGGAATGTCACCTCTTGGAAAATGTTTTCATACTCTGTCACATTTTATGTGAATGTCAGTAAATTACAGTGAGAGGCTGTACAGAAGGAGATAGAATAAAAATGCATTGGAGGTTTGAAGTTTCCTGTTTTTTTAAATAATATTACCTTTATAATCACTTTAAATTATTGTATATTACCTTATTTTTTCAAATAGACTTATTTCTAAAATATAGTTAAAAGTTTGGGGAAAACAACAGGATTTTTGAAAAAATAGAGCATGACTTGAGTGCTTAAAAAGAGTACTGTGTATATGTATGCTTAAAATGCTGAAGGCCCTTGCCCAAAATGAACTGTGCACCCATATAAATCCTAGCTTGACTGAGAAATCAATCCAGGCTGAGCTCACTGTGATTGCAGAGATTTCTAGAGGCAATTGAAGAGTTGTCTTTATTCCTGAGTAAACAGTTGAACAAAGTTTTAATTTGTTGATCTCCACATTCAGGCATTTTAGGGCTCTCCATTCCTTTGAAGAATATCTTCTCTGTTAATCAGTTTATCTGAAATATGCAAGTGAGATTTCAGCCAAAGGGCTGAAATGTTAGTTCTTTGACATAAATAGAAGCATCTGAAAACTTCCTTTAATATGATGCTTTTGATTCCCAAGAAACATCTTGAAACTTCCATTAGGCCATTTTCAGGTTGAATATTGGAAGAGAAGGAAAGAAAGTGTGAATAGCTAGAGCTCTGTGAGATATCATTAAAGTAGTATAAAAAAATGCTTATACCTGAAGCAGAATGATTTGGGATATATTTAGTGGTGTCCAGACAAAACTTTCGGTGAACCATGAAAAATTTCAGCCCAGGTCAATAATTTGTAGTATTACTAAAAACTAACAGAATTTTTTTCATGACCTTCATAGCTTAAGGTGTATTAATCAAAAAAGCTTCTTTTGTCGTTCTGAACTCCTTGGAGACCTTTCAGTATTTTAATGTTCTGATTTGTAACATGAGTTACAGTTAGCAATGCTTTTCTAACTCATAATTCTATGCTCATAGACTGGAGGAACTGGCTGTGATTTGTGCTAATTATGACATTCCTCATATTGTCAACAATGCGTATGGAGTTCAGTCTTCAAAATGTATGCATCTTATCCAGCAGGTAGGAGTTCTGTATTTCCAGAAATCATTTTTTTAACAAGTATAAGTAAATCTCTGATTGTAGACAAATTTTGCCAAGTGTTTCACAGCTTTGAGATTAATCCTGTGCTTGTCTAATATTTGAAATATTTTCTGAGAAAGTGGAGTAGAGGAAAATGGAACCTAAAAATAATGTTATTTCTGTTATGTGCTTTTAATGTAATAACCCCAAATTTATTTCTGTTTTCTTTATGTTGAAGTGTCTTTCATAATGGAAAAATGTCCTTAAGCTTTCTTAAAATATTTCCTAAAGTTGTTGGCTAAAAAATAAAATAATGGATCATACTTGAACAGGGATTGAGCCTTCAGTAGAATGAGAGTTACAGATTTTCAATTGAAGGTACAAGATTCTACAGCAACACTTGATGGATGTTGTCACTTTTTAAATATTTTTGACACAAAGAACAGCTGAGGAAACTTGTTTAAGTTCAATGTTATGTTTGAAAAATTTTTATTTCTGTTGCTGTTTAGTTTGAAGAGGAGGTTGCTTAATATCTAAGATCAGCCATGAAACTCAGAATTCTTGCAGTATTCCTCATTGCAATGTATGTGCACTGTTTCTTCTGAATTTCTCTTTTCACTTTGTTGCCCATATTAAAAGAACAGAGGGATATTTTTCAACAGGATCCAAGGGGTCCTTAACTATTATGAATTTAAAATATGCTGGTCATTTTTTTCTAATTAAGAAGTTAGTATTTTATTAACTGGGCACAGAGCAGCTTGATATATAATTATGACAGGAACGTCATGTTGGCTTTTCTGAATCTTCAGAGACTGAAAGAACTTGAAGGGATATGTGAAATAGAAAATGACATCTGCTTTATTTGTAGTGTACTTGGTGTACATTTATTGCATTTAACTTGTACAAGTTTAGTGAAATTTTATCATGAAGGAGGCTATGGAATTGCCGAGTTTTACTGCATGAAATGTATCTAATGATAATCTTTTCACACTCTAAAGCTACAAATAGAACTGTTGCTGTGTTGGTTTCAGCGTGTTTTCTTGGCTTCTTGCTAGGTTGTTCCCAGATTTTTTTTGGTTCTTTGGTTATGCAAATGTGTACATTTGAGCTCTGATTTGGTTTACATTTATTTGCAAAAATTTATTTTCTGCTGTAGAAAATATACTGACTATGAAGAGCTACTTATTAACAAATACTGAGGAATATGTAAATGCTGGGCACTGTGTGAACAGAACTTGCAAGAGTATCACAGGAAAAAGCTTTTGAGACCATTTAATTTGTCGTGCTTTTCCTATTGTGGTTTCCTGTAAATTAAATCAGATGATAGCTGCTGGCATTCATCTCCCCATCAAAAAGCAGACAAACTCAGGAGTGCTTCTTCCTCTCTCCCACAGACTAAGCTCTTAAAACATAGAAATAATAAACGTGGTTTAGTTGGATCTGCTTTTTTCACTCTTTTTGCCATAGACATTTACTTTGTTCCTATTTCTTGGGTTTAGTTTGCAGCACCTTCATATATAATTGAATGTACTTTAATATGTGTGTTCTTTAATATGCTTTTCAGGTTCTGTTATGCTGCATACTTTTTAATTGTACAATTCATGGTAGCATAGTACTCAAGATGTACTTCAGAATCTACATTTTTTCCTTTAAGAATATCTGAGTGGCTGCTTACAAGGATGGTTTGTTTTCTGGGAAGTGGGGAAATCTGCTCTAGAAAGTTACCTAGATCTTGATTTTGCAAGCAGTCTCATAAGAAAGAGTGCTGTTACAACCCACTTGTTTTGATGCAAATTTATACATATAGCAAGAACAATCTTCTTTGCTAATGAAGCACTAACCTGTAGCCATTTAGGTTGAGAATTTGTGAGATGTTTTGGGTTATACAGTTTTAACTGTGTAACTCCCATTAAATTCTGAGGGTTTTCTTTTTTGTTGAAAACCTTTGTTGTTGAAAATAAGCTATACTTAGACTTGCAGGAACTAAAATCAATATTTTAAATCACAGCAAAATAGGAATTTGTAAGGTACTATGTAAGCAGACAATGTTAATAATACTGAGCAATGCTAAGAAAAGGTAAAGCTATAATTTTTATTTTTTCATCACCAGTAGAATATTTGACAGAGTTTCAGGAATTATATTTATTTCGGTTACGTTGCTGTGTCATTATGATGCTATCATGTGTTTTCTTTTTTTTAATGTATGCTGTGGAATTTTTTTTTTTTGTTCCCTTTTGGTAAAGGGTGCTCGAGTAGGCAGAATAGATGCTTTTGTTCAGAGCTTGGACAAAAATTTTATGGTTCCAGTAGGTGGTGCTGTCATTGCTGGCTTCAATGAGTCCTTCATTCAGGAGATCAGCAAAATGTATCCAGGTAAGTAGTTCACACACTGATTTCATCTGTGTGAAATAACTATAGAAAACTCGATTATCAGCCTTTTTTTCACATAAAATTTATTTTTGTCAATTTAGTCCTTTTTTTTTCCAGGAAGAGCATCTGCATCTCCTTCTTTAGATGTCCTCATTACGCTTCTGTCTCTAGGTGCCAGTGGCTACAAACAGTTACTGAAAGAGAGAAAGGTAAGAGTTTTGGCAAGCATCACTTTCTTGAAGTCAGCTGTTAAGAAAGTCTTGTGGCAAAACTGATTTTTGTAGTAAATGCAGTTTCTGTTTAGAAAGCCATTGAATTTCTTCTGAGCTCGGAGTTCTGAATTTTGAAAGGCAATATGATAAAATTGCTTCTTGACCCAGTGGTGCTTATGAGTAAGTGTGATTTCTATTTTGTTTTTCCAAACCGGAAAGCTGAACTGAGGTCCTATACTGTCTTGTACAGTATTCATATTTATTCTAAAGTGTGATTAATACAGGAGAATTGTGCTCCCGAAAGTTTAATCTGAGAAGTGCTGTACTGTGTTACCATGATCACACTGCTTCTGGGACTAAAGCATGGGATCAGTCTCTTGGAGGCAACCCAGGGGGCTCTGCTTTTCTTCATTGGGTCCTGTTGTGCCTTTGTGTTGTAACATTTAATTAAATGTTTGTGTACCACATTCTCTGGAGAATCACAGCTTCTGGCTAGGTTATGAATACTGTTCACAGCCACAAAAAGAGAAAAAATACTGTCACAGGGTTTTAATCTAGATACAGAGCTAGGTTTTTTCTCTGCTTCTTCCAGACTGTGTGTTTTATGTTGGTTATAACTGCATTGCACAAACATTCAAGTGGTCTAAGGTTGGAGCCTGTATATCTTGAGTTGTCCTTAATTCTCGACATAACACCTGACTGTAGAGTATTTTAGGTAAGGATTGAATACTGTTAACAGTTTTAAATCATGCATAATCTGTACTGTTATTTTATTTAAAAACTACATTCTGGTTGTTTCCTGCTGACAGCTTGCTGATGCCTCTGATTACCTGGCAGGGCAATAGTGCTGGGTGCTGTGACTTGTTTCTAGCTGCTTGTAGAGGCCTCCAGAAATTCTGTATTGGAATGGAGATCCCAGAGGCATAGTGAGGCTGTAGAAAACCAAATGGGCTTAGTGACCTTACAAGAAATAAGAACAGATATGTGCAACTAAAGTGAAAATGTGGTTTGGGAGACACTGAGAGCAGCTACCACTTTTGCTGCTGTTGCAGTACAGATCCCAAAATTTTATTCTGGACTGTTGTATGTATTGCCATGTATGGTTTGTGTCTTCGTTAAAAGCAAATTGTACTTTTTTTCCCCCTTCACTCTTGTCTCCAAAAAGCTCTCAAGTGAATTTATCATGTCTTCTGCAAAGCTGATTTTGATGTTGAATTTACACTGGTAGCAGATACATAATGGGAGGTATAAATATTCTCCAAGTCATAAATAATAATTCTCTCATAAATAAAATATCTTAATGAATACTTTTATATTTTGAGTCATGTCATTTTCTTGGAAGTAGAATTCTAAAGCGAACAAAGCATTATATTTTTACAACTTCAGGTCTTTTTTGTTTCAAATGTGAGTATACTCCATAAACACAGCCTTATATATGGCATAAATATGTTTCTTTTATTGGATTTGCTGTAGAAATAGAAACCTTTTTTTTCTGAAATCTGTTTGTTCCTGAATTGTAAAAATGTAATAGTGATAGTTTATTGTCTGTACTCTGTGAAGGCAGAGGCAGAGCTATTAGGCTTCCTGCAGCAGCTGTTTATAGCTTGACATTGAGTACTCCTTTCTATATTGGTGCAGCTACACCTACTCACACAAAAAGTGAGCTATAAAAAACTTGAAGGGTTTTTTTTCCCTTTCTCTTTTTACTTTATCCTTATTCACATGGGTGTTGCTTCAGGTTATTTGAGCTCAAGTCAGAGAGACCAGAATATTACAGAGAAGAAATTAATCTCACACAACCAAGGAAAGAAATAGCCTGCCCCTTTTTTCTTTTACACAGATGAACTGTTTAATGTAGGAAGGTAAGAGATTATGTGAGGGAGAGGAGCATGGACGTGGAGTGGGATTTTTTGACAAGCCAGGAGTCATGGAGTAATATTTTCCCCCTTGTTCTAAATTTCCAGTATTCCTTTTTATATGTTTATGTAGTGCTTAAAACAGTGGTTTTCTAGTCTCATTAGGGGATTCTAGATCTTTTTGTAATGCAGATAATGGCAGCTGATCCATGGTCAAATTTGTTAATATCTTTGTTTTTAAAGAACTCATAATATTATGTAAAGATTATGTTTTTGTAGCAACTCCTTTTGCTTCTTCAGTACAGGTTATGTTGTGTCCCATATTCTGCATTGGTGGCTCTTAAATCTCTCTATTTTCAAGTTTGTATTTTTGTGTCTGATCCAGGCCAGGTGTAGCAAATGTAGTGGTTGCTGTGTAATACCATAAACAGCAGACCTCAGTTGTCACCTTGTAACTGACAGACAGCAAGGACCCTACCTTCAGGGTTTACATTTAGGACCCTATCTATCAGGTTTAATACCTGTGAACTGTTTTCCAATGTGATCCATTTAATCCATTTAACTAATTATTTTACTGGTATTATTGAAGAGGAGATGGTGTTATTTTGTTTTCAGCAGTTATCGATTTCCTCATCAGACTTGCCTTAACAGTATAACCATCAAGATAATTCTGATTTTCTTAGATGTATTTCTGAGTTACTTGTGATGTGATGGAGCTTTTTATATCTGTATCCATCTGTCTGTATACTTTCTAAGAGTGATTAGCTGGAGTAATTTTATGTCCTTATGGAGTATGTATCTAAAATATTAAAATCACATTGAGTAGGAGGAAATTATGTGGTTTTTACAATTCAGTAAAATACTGGGTTTACATTTCATGGTTTATCATTGATGTAATTATTCTGATATGAATAAATTATTTGTACAGTTCAGTGTCAGTTCATATTGCTGCTCTGCTTATGATTGAATTTAAGAATAAGAAAAGCCATTTAATGCTGGATATTAAAAATGAAAAAAAATCAAGTAGTCTTCCAACAAAACAAAACTTGTTGCTCCTTTTTTTTTTTTCCCAGTCACTCTAAAACGCTGTTGTTTGCCAAATGTGTGGGGAATATTGCAGCATTTTCCTTCTGTGAAATACGTGGAACCATATATGAATTGTAGACTGGCTGGAGGGAAGATAGTTTAACTGGATGTAAGCATTATCTTAAATGGTGTTGTGTAGTTAAACAAGTGCCAAGGAGGAATGGAAGCTTCCAAGAAGTCTACGTACTCAGAGTGTGTGTTGGAGAGCTGTGGGCACAAGGAACCTGATCTCAAGGTCTCGTGCCTACTGAAGGGAGAACGTGTTGATGGGTGTTGTTCAGAAAGACCTTTTAAAAAAATATGAGTTTGGTGGTTGTCAGCATTAGGGTTACCATATCAGGTTGGCAAGACTTACTCTTCTGCATCATGTTCTTCAGCACCAAAACCAGCTAGATGGCTGTTTTCTGAGGACAACTCAATCTTCTCAGATGAGACAGAGACATGGAGGAGACCAGTGTTACAGATTCTGGGTGGTGAGAACCAGCTAGGATAGTTTCAACCACATGCAAAGTTTTCTGGCCTTCGAATCACAGAATTAGTAAGGCTGGAAAAGACCTCTTAAGATCATCAAGTCCAACCACCAGGCAGACACCACCATGCCTGCTAAACCATGTCTGAAAGTGCCACATCTCCACACTTTTTGATCACCTCCAGGGATGGTGGCTCCACCACTTCCCTGGGCAGCTGTTCCAATGCTTCACCACTCTTTCAGTAAATAAATTTTTCATAATATCCAATCTAAACCTCCTCTGATGCAACTTGAGGCCATTTCCTCTCGTCTTATCACTTGTTAGTTGGGAGAAGAGACCAGCACCCATCTTGCTACAACCTCCTTTGAGGCAGTTGTAGAGAGCAATAAGATCTCCCCCTCAGCCTTCTCTTCTCCAGGCTAGACAGTCCCAGTTCCCTCAGCTGCTTCTTAGAAGACTTGTTCTCCAACCCCTTTCACCAGCCTCATTGCCCTCCTCTGGACATGCTCCAGTGTGTACTTCATCAATTATGCCTCTGTCACCTGATGTGGGACTAATGGCATATTTAGTACCTCCATCTGCTTATTTTCCTTACTTGTTTCTCTATAGTTATTTTAGTTTGGAAGAACAGTGCCTATCATGATGGAGCAACAAATGAAGAGTCACTCATATTAGTTCAGGTTCTATTAAAAAAATAGTTTTATAATGTAAATAACAGTATGACTCAAATATTTTTAACAATAGTTTAAAAAATTCTTGAAAATACTTTTGTGGACGTGCGTGGAAGTAGGCCATTCTGTTAAAATAATTGAGTCACGTGACACATTTGACACAGACACCATTGTTGACTTGTTTGTTGTATTTTTTAAGTATTTTACTGGTTTAGGTCCTAGAAAGACCAGAAGAGGTACAAGACATTTTCACATAGTTTAGCGTTCATTTCACTTGCCTGGTGAGGTTTGGGATAGGTTGAGTTTCTAAGGGGAAAGAGTAAATTAAATAATGAAACTTAACTGGCATTTAGTGCTTGTTCTGTTCAATGCGACTTTAGTTACCTTCATTGGAGAAAACCTGAGTGCCTGCTGGAGAAAATCAATTAGGTGAGAGCTCATTTGGTTAAATTTTCTATATAACGAAAATATTTTATAGTAGAGGTTGGTTATAGATTTGACCTCACAAAAATATTGCTTTTATTCCTTTTTTTTTTTTTTTCGGAAATGCCATTAATTTATTTTGGAACAAACTGCTTAACTTCTGAAACTGTAAAATATCTAGAGGGCTTCTAATGGAAAGATGTAAAATAGTGTTTCTTCATAAAAAGTTGTTCTGAATTTCTGTTCAGGTAGTTTCAGTCAAACTGATAAAATATATACTTGGACTTTTTTTCGCCATCTTTCCATTCTTCCTCGTTTTAACAAATTTCTATGTATATAAAGACTCATCTAGTAACTTAGGTGTTTAATCTTAATTTAATTTAATGCATTTGTACAGTGGGTAAGTGATTATAGCAACTTGCAGTCCTTTCAGTAATACATACTGTACAAGATGTAATAGAGAATTCCCTAGCTGCAACACACATAAATTAATTACTTGGGAATTTCCTCCAGCTTCAGTACGGCTTTTTCTCAATATTAATTTCACCAATAATATCTCCATAATCGACAAAATTTAGCTATACTTCTGTAGTACTTTACTTCAGCTGTAGATGTAAATAGCCAGCAGAGGGAGCACAAATTAATTTATTATTTGGATTCCAAAAAATTACCAAGAAAATGGCTAAGACATTCGTGGTGCTCATTGTGGAAAGCACATAATAAATGAGTAATGTGTTTGTATTCAGCAAGGGACCAGGAGAAAGGCAAAAGTGTCTGAACATTGGAAACGTAAATCTTTTTCAACTTCTGCAATTGCACTGTAGATAAACTCTGAGGAATTGAAACCATAAAATCATTTGACTTACAAATGCCTCTGAAAAATAAGAATAAATTTTCACAAATTTCAAGTTCTGATAATTCTGCCTCCCAAATTTTTTGTTGTTGTTCCAGGAATTACAGAAGCTTTATGCTCTTGTTGATAGTTGAACCAATAACCTAATTCATTTAGTCAGTAACATGGTACTTTTTCATCTCTAATTGAATTCATTCTAGAGTACTAGGAAGAACAGATCAGGAGCTATGTTCATTTGGTCACTCATGAAGTGAGATTGGTTTCACCACAGTGGCTCAAGAAAAGCAGCTGTAACATTCTAACTTAGCTACCACAAAGCTCATCTGGTTTCATAAGGGGAGGTTCTGCTCAAAAACATAATTTTGATCACGAGCTATAATTTATATCTGTCAGAGTACACAGGTCAGAACAGGATACTGGTCTACAAACAGAAGAGACAGCTCTATTTAAAGAATGAAAAATCACTTGTCAGGTCCTGAAATTGATGAGGATGCTTAAACAGACAGTCACATTGAAGCAGATGAGCAGCACAGTCTTTATGATCAGAAAGAGGAGAAACTTGGTGTTTAGTATCTTTTAAAAAGACTACCCTGTATCTGTATCTTTTTGCTAGTTTTTATGAGAGACTAAGCGTTTAAAAGGATGGAAAAGAAGCCAAAGGATGCAGTAAGAAGAATGGTGTTTATTTTTGCTCTGTCCATAAGTGTTTTGAGCTGGTATGTGACGAGGAAGATATTAAACTGAGGAAGAGCATGAGCAATTATCATAAATTACCACTGGGGAAGAGGGAGGAAATAAAATACAGATAAGTAAGAGAAGTAGCCTTTTGTGTGCAGCGTGACTTGTATCTGAGCCAAATCATTTATGAATCTCAGTTTTATGACATTTTCACAGTAAAGGTGCAATCTAATTAAGTGATAGAAGAAATTCAGATCCCTGCATTTTTTTTAGAAGGCTTGAACAGGTGGGGTTGGTCCCAGGAAGAGGACTGGCTGCACAATAGAGCTGAGTATTCAGCAGAGTGTATGTAGTGTGAAATAAAATGCCTTCAAATGTGTACCCATAGGCAACTCCTAAAAGGCTGTATTGCCCTTCTCATGCAGAAAAAGAAGTCTGTGCATTAGTGGTAATCGTGATGATTGTGTGATATATGGTGACAAAATGCACCACTTTTAGTCTGGAATGTATTAATAGAAAACAAAGTCAGGAGCAGTTTGCCGTAAGAGGGCCATCTGTGATGCAGCTCAGGGGGTAGGGTGGGGGGAGCTCTGGCAGGTGCTGGGTGGGGTAACACCTGCTGGGCAGAGGGAATATCTTCAATTTACTTCCCTAGATTTCAGTGCTGCAGAGAGAATGTCTTGACATCCCAGATAGAGAGCTTCGTACCAGCTTGAGGGGGAAGAATAGAGTTCAGGCAACAGAGCTGTTCCTTTTTATAATGATTTCAGGGAGTTATCTGGTCTTCTCACTTGATGCACATGAAAAGAGGATCAACTGGGCACCTGTAGGCTATAATGGAGGCTTAACAGTTTTGTGAAATAGGTAACTATTTTCTCTGTTTGATAGTTAATAACAAAAATATTACATCTTTTTCTCTAGGAGATGTTTTTCTATCTTTCAAGTGAGCTGAAGAAGCTGGCAGAAAACCACAATGAGAGACTGTTAGACACAGCACATAATCCCATTTCCTTAGGTAATTGTTGTTTCTACCTTTAAAAAAAATCTAATATACTGTGCATTCATAATGCATTTATAATGCATTTTCACATACACTTCCTATATATTAGACATTGTTCACTGCACTCCATTAAATTGTTCTTAGGCTGAGAAGAAACCACTGAACTCAACAAGGTAACCTACTATAAAAGTAAAGTAGTGACTTGTGCCCTTTATTTTTTTACAAATTGCTCGTGTCCAACATACTCATTTATTGTAGGTGGGGCAGGCAGAAGGTGTTAGCGTGTAGTAATACTTTAAGTAGTTTTAAAATTAATTAGGGTATAATTGTTTTACCCATCATGTTACAGTGCTGTAAAAGAGATTATAGAATTCCTACTCGAGTAATTTGTTCTAACCAAAAGTTCTGCTGAATACCAAAGTAATATTGCCTACTTTTGCAGAATCTCTGCCTCACATGTACAGTCTGACCAAAGAAGTAATCTATAACAGCTTGTGGGAAAATTAAAAATTATGAAATGTAGTATTCTTGTTTCTTTGTATCTGAACACAAATATTTGGATAGATTTTTATTGTTGGGAAACAGCTTGTCCTCCCTGATGGTTCTTTGGAGAAAAATAAGCTTTGTAGTAGTTTTAACCTGACCTTTTGTTACTTTAGCCATGTCGCTGAAGAATCTAGATGAAAATAATGATGCTGCTGTTACCCAGCTTGGATCTATGCTTTTCACAAGACAAGTTTCTGGAGCAAGGTGAGAATGCTATGAATTTTAAAATTTTGGAGGCTTGTATTAGCATATGTTTTATGAAATCCTGCAATACTTGTTTTGTACCAATTGTCTCACAAGTACATCTTACATTCTGGCAATAATGAGTTGGAGAGTAATACACCCTTCTTTGTCACTGTTAACTACTAATACTGGCTGCCTGCCTGAGTTAGCTATGAGGCTGTCTTTGTTAGCTTTGGTAGGCTAAATAGATAAAATATGCCCGTTTGATTTAGTGTCATTATTCCACAGTACCCCTTGGTTTCATTTAGTTTACGGCTGTTGTCTGATCTTACATTTAAGTTGCAAGCTACTTGGAGAAGATCTTTGTTTTGTTTATTGCAGCACAAATATGTTTGTGCTGGATGTCAGGGGAATAAGCTTTTAATGCCCTGCACAGCTTTTTGTTGTATGAAAAAAATCCTGCTTTCTGAAACTAATTGAAAAAAAAAAAAATTAAAAAATTGTAAAAAATCTACAACCTAAGCCAGTCTGAGTTGAATTTATTCTTAGACTCAGTGGCACATGGAAATGCAAGCTAAATAATTTTTTATGATTTTGGTTTAAAACTTTTGGGAGAAGAGAATGATTTAAAATTTGTTTTGGCAGGATTCCTTAATCTGAATATTACTGCTGCCATGCTAACTTCTGCCATAGGCTTAATATCACTTTTTTTTGTTGCAGAGCTGAATATTTCCACATCAGAAGGTGTGCTTCATTAGCTTGCACTTCCTGCACAGATGAATGACAGTAAATCTATATGTATTGTGGGCTTTAATTTGCCAGTCCTAACCTTGACTTGTCCTGCAATTTCAGCCATATTTGGCTGAAATGATTCAAGAGGTGCAGTTTTGGAAAAGTTAAAACTCTCCAAGTCTTTGCGTGATACAAAGTTTTCAGGTTTTTCCCCTTTTTTTAAGTAAGTCAGTAATCCTTTTGCAGTATATACACTGTTTGACCCAGCATTTCAACAGATTATAAGTGTTAGGCTTGTGCTGAGTGTCAGTGGTAGGAATAGCAAGCCCCTACTTGACCAGCATACAGATTTTATGTAACCTGTGGTCTGTGCTCCTGGACAGTGGAAGGATTTGTTAATCCTAGTAGTGTTTTCTGAATGCAGTTTATTTTATGAACTGCAGGGAATGTCTCTATAGAGGTAGTAAATTATCAATTGATTGTTGTTAACTGCTTGTGTAGGCTTTAACTGTAGCCACCGGGCGAGTTGTTTCTTTAACAGGTAAGGATGTCGATTAGGGTCTTGATTTATTAGGGCATGGGTATATCCTGAAAATGCTGAGAAATAGGATATAATAGGTAAAGGCTCTTAGTATGAGGAAGAGATAAAAGTGGTGGAAAAGAAGAATCCACTGCAAGGAGGGAATGATTATGAGGTTAATGTCATAGGATGGGGTAATGGGAGATGCAGTAGAGAGGAATGGATGGGTGGGAGCTGGGATCCTGAGCCCTCTGGATCACTTGAACCCAGACGTTTTGGACTGCAGTGCAGTGTGCCAAGGAGATGTCTACACTGAGGCTGCTGTCAATTAGGTGATCCCAGAGACATCAGGATCACTGAGCTGACCCAGGTCAGAGACAGTGCAGCAGGTCAGATTTAGGGCTTGTTATGGAATAGGAAAGTTTGCTGCAGCTGTCTTCCCCTCACTCTCCCCAGCACTGGGGAATTCATAAATACCAGTAGTAAAGATATTAATGATTTAGCTGAAGAGGGGAAGGACATACGCCTGTGCCCACGTGCCTGTTGACAGTGACTTATTTAGAGTTAGCATTGTATAGGAACTTGTGTAAACGTGTTCATCATAGGCTGTCACATAAAATATCTAAAGCATCTTTAACTGAATCACAATTCTGTTTGTTTGTTTCAGAGTTGTTCCCTGTGGGTCTGTTCAAACAGTGAATAACTACACTTTTAAAGGCTTTATGTCACATGCAAATGACTATCCCTGTGCCTACCTCAATGCTGCCTCAGCAATTGGAATTAAAAAGCAAGATGTAGATGTATTCCTAAAAAGACTCGACAAGTGTTTGAAGAGTTTTAGAAAAGAAGCGAAGAAAGAAAAAAGTGTAAATGAAACAAGTAATTCCAATACAGGCACAGAACAACTTGAAGACTAGAAGATAGAGATTTAGTAACACAGGAAGATACCTTTTTGTTTGAAGTATGTCACGTTTGTATTGGGGTAGCATTGTGAGTCTGCAGTGCAGAAAATTTATTCCTAATTTGAAAACAATAACAAAAAAAATCAGATGAAATACAGCTTTCAAGAAAGTAGGTGATACTCTCCAAGACAGAGGGCCAGACACAAGTGCTTTGCAGCCTATAAATGCACTTAATATCTGCCAAAGTAAAGCTTTACATTCATAAAGACCTTGAGCTGGCCTTTTGGTCTGTGGGGGAGTATTTGGACCAGTGTTCAGCAAATCACAGAATGCTTATTCACATGCTTTAGATTAACAAGGTTTTCTGTGGCAGTGATTAAATTCCTTCCTATAGACTATCCAGCAAGAAATGTTTTACTGCTCAAGATTTCTCATTTCCCATCAGTATATTTGCCACTTCTAATTTTTTGTATTTGTGTAAGCATTGGGATAGCCCTTACTAAATACAATGTTAAAACTGCATGAGGAAATGATAGAGTTGGAATAGCAGGGGTCTTCTGGTGTTCTCTCCTCTCATGAGCTGTTTAGAACAAAGCAACCCTCTGTGGCAAAGGAAAACCCAGAATACCTCCCATCCTGTCAGTACTTAGCTCTTGGAAAGATTTGCATAGTTCAGCAACCCAAAGAAATTTTAATAGTGAAAGCAAGAGATGTGGAGTGGAGAGGTGCAGTTGTCTTTTTTTGTCTTTTTTTTTTTTTTTTTAGTTTGTCCATTTCATCTTTTCTGTGAGAGGGTGATCAGGTGATGAAAAGGAGGAATGCCTTGTGAGATTAATGCAGCGGTTTCAAGATCCAGTGAGACCTGAGGGTATTTTGACATTTTTAGTCCATTGTTGTTAAAATTTATAGACTTCCATTTTTGAAGTGTCTCTTGCCATTGGCACTGTTGCTTCTGTGACTGTGTGCAGTTGCTGATTTGAATTCATTAAGCAAACAATACATTCAGAGTCTGTTCCTGAAAGAAAGGTTCCATGTCACTGGAGTGGCAGTACTGTACGTTGCAAAACTTTGTTATTTTAAATGCAATTACTACACTGCATGCAGCATTTATGTCCTTTACTGTACAAAGTGAGCTTAATGTAAGTAATTTTCTTTGCTTGTAATGTGGTAATACTTGGGACACCACAATTAATGGGTTCTAAATGTCAGGAAATATTCTAGTTACTTTGTTTTGTGGGATCTGAGACATGTATCCTTCAGAGTCCTCTGTAAATTACTTCATCAAAATAGTGATGCTTTTAAAAGGATCCAGCGTGTTCAGATGGGTTGGTGCAGGAGGTGAGGTTAGCATGTGGAAGTGAATAGTGTGGTAATCATCATGAAGGTGCTCTCATCTAGTGAGTTCCATTGTATCTTCGGCTTCTATTGAACTCCTGCTTCTGCATTGTTATTACTCCAGTTACAGGTTAGATTGATTAAAGTTTGTGATGATATGGCTCCCTGAACTACAGTCACTGTTGTTATTTGCTGTACAAACACATCCTAGGAGAAATGTAATACAATTTGAGCATTGAGCTATAAGGAGATGTAAATTTATTTTCTTTCTCTCTCTCTTTTTTCCCCCTTTTTTTTATTGAGAGCATGCTGTACCTCAGGCTTTCCAGTCAGTAAAGCTCTTCCACAGGCTTGGGAGCCAAAAGTCTGCAGCCAAGAGTACTGAGTGTATTGGAGCAGCCAGTGAAAACTGCAAGGCCTTAGTGATACCTTTCTTCCTGGTTTTCGATACTGCTGCGCTGTGCCTGGATCAGTATAAATTATTCATTTAGATCACTTGTCACAGGATGCAAACATTAGAACTGTTACAAGAGTTTAGGAAGGTGCATAGTGGCAGCTAAAATAAGCCTTTGATGAATAATATCCTGAAACTGAATAAAGCATACAGCAGTTGCCTTCTCTGAGAGGAAGAAACCTCTGCTTTTTATGTTCTCCTAATAAATTGTCTGCTGCAATTGTCACTTCTACTATAGATTGAACTGCTTTCTCAGGTAGTGCTTTTCCTGTATTCAAGATGTTTTCCATTTTAAATCAAAGCTGAAATTTTCAACAAATCTCTTTAAACAGGTACCTAGGGATAATATGTCAATAAAGTTCTTTACAAATCTTAGTGATGTCACCTGAAGTCAGGAAATTTATAATATTTTGAGAAATGTGCCTAACCATAATGTATAAACTCTTGAAGTATTTGACTTGTACTACTTTGTTAAGCTGTTCTACCGGTCTACAGTTTCATTTGCTTGTTTTGTCCCCCTAAATATCTTCAGTTTTAATATTAATTTTTTAGAAACAGAAACATTATATGTCACTATGAATAAAATGCAACTTTAAGTAATCCAAATGGCAATATACTTTCAAGTAAGTGGAGAAGACTTGCTTATTTGTGGCATATTTGAAACAGGAGATTCAGTAAATGATAAAAATTATTTTCCAAGGAAAAGTATAAACCACTTATTCTCTGTTCTCTAGTAGCTATAATAAAGAAGTGAAATAATATTGAAACATGCACCGATGAGCAGAGTTTTCATTTCGTTTGTATAACAGATCTTGGGAGATTTCATGACTATGTCAGGCCTCACCCCCTAGCAAGTAATAGTGTGAAAGATGGTAATAACATGAGTACAGGTTTGTCAAACTATGCAGAGTAAAACTAATATATTGACAATTGCCTTCTATGAAGATCTTCCTAAGATTGTCAAGTGAAGTAAGAAGCTTCTTAACTTAATTAACTGTGCAGCTTAGGCACATGGCACTGATGGCTTCCACATGCTTCAAAAATCTGCAAGGACCAGCTGGCTGTCTCCAGCATCCACATCACTAGTGACACAGCTGGGAAGGCTGCCTGGGCTTCAGAACATAGGTGGGGATGACACAGGAAGAATGCTTCATAGAATCATAGAATCTTCTGGTTGGAAAAGACCTTTGAGATCATCGAGTCCAACTGCACCCATCATCCACTAAACCATGTCCCTCAAAAACTCGTCTATCCTTTTTTTTAAACACCTCCAGGGATGGTGACTCAACCACTTCCCTGGGCAGCTGTGCCAGTGCCTGACAGCCCTTTCAGTAAAGAAATTCTTCCTGATATCCAGTCTGAACCTCCCCTGGTGCAACTCATGGCCATTTCCCCTTGTCCTGTCACCTGTCACTTGGGAGAAGAGACCAACACTCGCTCTCCCACAGCCTCCTTTCAGGCAGTTGTAAACAGTGATGAGGTCTCCCCTCAGCCTCCTCTTCTCCACACTAAACAACCCCAGGTCCCTCAGCCATTCCTCGTAGGACTTGTTCTGCAGCCCTTCCCCAGCCTCGTTCCCTTCTCTGGATGTGCTCCAGCCCCTCAATGTCCTTCTTGTAGTGAGGGGCTCAGAACTGACCCCAGTACTCGAGGTGTGGCCTCACCAGTGCTGAGTGCAGGGGCACAATCCCTGCCCTGCTCCTGCTGCCCACGCTGTGTCTGACACAGGTCAAGATGCCATTGGCCCTCTTGGCCACCTGGGCCACTGCTGGCTCATGTTCAGCTGCTGTCAACCAACACCCCCAGGTCCTTTCCAGCCACTCTTCCCCAAGCCTGTATTGCTGCCTGGGGTTGTTGAGTCCTCGGCATTTGGTGTTGTCGAACCTCATCCCATTGGTCTCAGTCCATGGATCCAGCCTGTCCAGATCTCTTTGAATCACTAAGAATCACTAAGAACAGATGCCCATTTAGTAAGGCTATCTCATGGCTACTAGTTATATAGCTACCTGTACCCATCATCCTCTAGGTCTCAACATGTGGTCACCAGCCATGAAATAGGAATGGGCAAGCACTTCAAATACTCCAGAAGAGCTGAGGATTCAGATAGAGAAGTTCAGGAGGTTACTTTTGACTGCTGCTCTGCCAAAAGTGACTGCATTGTAGCAGAGGTGTCGAAGTCTGCTTGGCAGCTGTGACAATGCACTATTCAGTGAATACTGAAAGTGGGGCGTGTTTAAGGTACGAGAAGCAGTGGCTGTAGAGCTAGCACGCTTCCCACTCTGTTTCTGCAGAACATCTATTCTATGAATGCTTGCTTCCTGACCTTTGGCAACAGGGCAGGGGTGCGTGGGTAGGCAGGGACCCCTCGAATTGCTATGGTCTGAATCGCTGAAGTGACTTTCCTCCCTCACGGTGCCCATAACTGTTCTGTGAGATGCTTTTCTTTCCCTCTGATATTACATCTTATGCTGTCTGCATCTATATAGGTGAAAGAAACGAAGGAGCAGATGGATGTGCCTTATAAAAATAGCACTGGGATAATATAGTGCAAGCAAACTGACACTGAATGACCCATCTCACAGGCCCACTCTTAGTTTACTTCTTTTGTAGTATCTGAGTTAATGAGCAAGAATAAGGGCTGTTTGAGAAATAATACGGCCTATTCACACTTTGTTCGTAACGATTGCCTAAGATACAAAGCAAATAAAATCTACCAGATGCAGCAAATTCTCTTGAGCCTAAGAAAGCAAAATTGTAATGTTGCAAATGTAAATGCTGGCATTGCAGCTTAATACACATATAAACCGAGCAATCTATATTGTGCGATCATCATTTTTTAAGAAAGGCTGGAGCCCAGAGACCAGCAAATGTTCTCATCTGCAGTGTATCAGCAGTTCTCAGTCTTCAGCTGCTGTCTAGATAATAATTCTAATTGAAGAATCATTACATGAATCCGTATGTGAATGATAGATGGGCTGTAGCCTTTTGTTCATGATGCTTTAAAAATCGAGTTGCTATTTTCACTTTTATGAGAGGTGATTAGATTGCCTTCCCCCCCCCCCCCCCCCGTTTTTTCAAATGCAACATTTTAATCAACCTGGTTTGACAGTATTTGGAATCTGAAGGAAAAACAATTTCTGAACTGACATTTTTTTTAAACAATAGCTACTTTAAAGGCTTGAATTGGTTACAAAGTGACTCTCCACTGAGAGAACCTTTGTTCAAATGTTTTTAATTCTGGAACTAGTGCTTGAAAAATTGTGCTTTATGTGCTCTGTAATAATTGTTTTCATGTATTATACTTTTTTCCCTCAAAGATAACAGCATACACTTTAGTGCAGTTTAATAATTCTTTTTAAAAATCAGAGTTAAAAAGGCATTTGCTCTGTCACTCATTAAGCATCTGTCATATCAAAGAACTAGTAATATATTTGTCATGATGGATAAGCTTCAGTGTTCTGGGCCAAGTTCAGTGTAACTGGACCAAGTTTTCAATAGTCCTTTGGGGATCCTAAAGTCAAGTTCATGATATAATTAAGATTGGTTTGATAAATATATCTGCTGCTGAACAGGGGTCTTTCATCATACCACATTTCAACTAAATTCTTTAAGCTGATTTGGTTCAGAAGCTGAATTTCTTTTTTAACATGGGTGGTGAAATTTAATTTGCTTTTAGATCCTGGATTCAAATCCAGGCTGAGTCAGCTATAGCAAAATTATAACTGCTTTATTTTAACCTAATGTGAATAGAAAGAATGAAGTGGTTTCAGCTGGGTACTACCTTTCTTGTTGTTCTCGAAAAGCCGCAGACATTAGGCTATGATCATAAACTTAGAGTTGGTTGGGAGCAGGGGGAAGTGGTCTTGCACAAATAACATGAGAGCAACAGTGATGTGTGCGTTATTAATCTTTCTTTAGGCATCCCAGGTAGGAACACAGCCTTTCATTGGAAATTTAAGACAAACGTATTGTTTCTACTCATCTTTTCTCTCCAAAAGCTGTTTCTCAAGTGCGTTTCTTGTGATCAAAGGGTACCAGAGGAGCACATGGTCTAAATACAGGGAAAAGGAACAAGGTCTCCAACATTTTTGAAGGTTTCCAAATTGGTTATATGTGTTTGGCTTTTGCTATGCATAAAGCTCATATTGCTATGTAAACTCTTTTAAAAAGTATTTTAAAAAGTACTTGCCTAAACAGTTTCATGCTGGAAACTGAAGTCAGTGCAGTGACACCTCTGTAGGAGCTGGGCAGGGTGTGTGGCTCCAGCACTACAGCTGATCCATCCCTCTCTAATGAAGCAGCAAGGTCTGGCTGCGGGAGGAGAGTTTGGTGCCAAGCAGGGGAAAGCTTTGGTTTGATACTGGACTACCAAGCAGATCTGACAATAGAACTGGTTTGCTGACACCAGTACTGTTGAGCAGATAGTTAATCCCATAACTAGTTGTGCTGGAGCCGGAGGAACTGGTGATGGAAAGAGTGTTTAGTTTGGTCTGTAGTGTGTCAAATGGAGAATGTAGCTATTGAGGGAAGAAGAATCTATCAGGTGTTAACTAAAGAGAAAAAACCCGAAACATGAGTTGTATAAACTCATGATTAAATACAAATTGTCTACTAATCTCTTGTTTTTCTTCTGGTTCTCACTATAGTGAAGCTATAGTGCAATTCTGGATTTCTGATTTTATGCAGCATCTATTTCAGTAGTGGTAGAGGAATTGCAAATTGATACATGGAGGGGCCTGGATGCAGTTAAAGATACTTTTTCAAATGGAAGATGAGGAAAGTGTCTAGGAAGTTTATAAAAATAGAAACAGCCTCCAATGCTTGCTGTGCAGCTGAGGAGGCAGTGAGGCTCCAGCAAGATCTCAGTGTGCGTAATAAAGTCAAGCTGCTGCACAGGGCAGGCATCAGAGAATGCTGTCAAAATACAGCTCTCCTTCCATCACAACAGTAGCCTGCCCACTAATATAATTAATTACTAGTACTCTGTTCTCCCCTAACCCCACTGAGTAATTTTGAGTGGAGTTTTTTATCAGACTCTACTAGTACATCAGAAAAAGGATGGGGAAGGGGGAAGGCTGCTGGCCACTGGTGCAGAACTTCCTATGCAAGAGGTTGACTGGAGCACACCGAGGCAGCAGGTGCAAGTGCACATGCTGCTGGCTTTTTTTTGTTGAAGGGTTTATAATCAGTAAATGGATTTGAATGTAAAAATGTTTTTTAATAATGATGTAACGGATGCGATTAAAACTCAAGCTCATATTCCGTGCAGATGGCACAAACTGTCACGCTCTGCTTTTCACTTTGGTTTTGTTTCTAAAAATTTCCTCCAAATGTTAAATCTGTGTCAGGGCAGCACTTCAGGTGTCAGAAACGCAGTGCACCACGTCGATGTTCTGGAAGTGGGTGGTGAGGCCCCACACAGTTCCTCTCCCTTTTCTGAAGGTGTGCGTGGGAATTCCAGTCTCATTGGCTCCGAGGTCTTTGGAAGTGAGATATTTCTCTATGACTCTGTCTTCAGAAAGAATGTGCTTTTGCTGACGGAGGTCTTCCTAGGCTGCATGTACTCTTCACAGTGCCTTGTGGAGTCTTCATGCAGCGACTTCTGGATCAGTGTGCTCTTTTACAGGGAGATAATTTTTGCTCTCTTCACACCAAGATGATCACGACAAGCACTTCCTTATTGCTCATACACCCTTATCAGTGTTAAAAGTTGTGGCAAGTGAAACCACTGCTGCCTTCAGTAGGGCTGTAAGGCACAGGTGGATTTCCTGTGGATTTCGTAATGGAGTGGGGCAAGGCTAAGGGTGTTCCGGCTCCACTATTAGCAGCGAGGGTCTGCTTTGTGCTCCACATAATGAAATGCCATTGCGCTGGGTGGGGGCTGTGGTGGCCCCTCTGTGTGTGTAAGATAGGCAGGAGCAAACTCTGCAGCTGGCCTTGAGTTGCTTGGTCTGCTGGCCCAGAAGGGAGTAGTGTTTTTTCTAGATGCAGTGGCTCAGCAGCCAGCTCAGGAGGAAGAGGCAATAATAATGTATTTTTGTCATGAAAGCAAGTAGCTGTGACTCACAAGGCTCCTGGGGCACCATTTAGTGGAGTTAAAAGATTCTGTTTTCATTAAGTGGCTATATAACTGCATTTCTGAGCCTCCCTGTTCACTTCGTTCTTGCGTAAACCCCTCTCCCTGCATTTACCAGTCCTAATTTTTTCCTGCCTTGCACTTTCTCTAAGTTTTTACATCTGTGCATGTGGTGGTAAAAATCAGCTCTTTCGATGTGACAGCATTTAGCATATATGCTGCATGTACTTGGCACAAGCCTGGAAGGCCATAGCAGGGGCAAGGCAGTGGGGAATCAAGCCAGTTGTTTACATATTCCTCCAAAGAACTGGTAGGTCAAACATCCTTCTTGTCCACAATACTCTGCCATTAACAGCTGTTAGGGAGTGTTAGCGCATCATATTTTTTTCCCCTCGAGGCTGAGCACATTATCTCTACAACACTCCAGCACCTTGCTGGGAACACGCCACAATTCTGTTTTCAGAGTGTTTTGTTAATGCTAGTGACCTTGGTGGTGTGACCACAACACCTGCTTTACCTGATAAGATCATTAATTTTTTTTTTCTCTGCAGACTTTGTGTTGAGCGTAAGCAAATCTTCATTTGTACCTGGAAAACATTGCCCAAACAACAGCTTACTGGAGCACTGACCTGTATCTCCCAGTGTTTTTGAAGGCGTTAAATAGGCAATTAGAAGAAATCACTTCAATAAAAGCAGAATGAACAGCAGCCTCTTGTTAGCTGCAATGGAGCAAGACGCTACTGGAATCAATTGTGCAGCTTTTCAGCTGTCACTCTGGTGCAGCAGCAGCTGCCTGTCAAGGGAGGTGACAGCAGAGAGCTGATCTATACTCTTCTCTGAGCTACAGAGATAAGCTGCACATGCACAATGAATGTGTTCCCAAAATAAACACATCGGGAAGAACAGGATATTTTTTTTAACGATAAATCTTCTCACTCTGCTAACGGTTCCTCCTTTCTCCTTTGTTAGTTTACCAGGTTGCTGTCACCTCTGCCTTTTTACTGTGTGTTCTCCTTCTGCCTCTCACTTTATGGGTTTGTTTTTCTGCATGCTGCTGCTTTATATTTCTGCAGTTGCACCCAACTGCTGCATCCCACCTTCTGCTGCATCCCACCCACTGCTGCATCCCACCCACTGCTGCTTCCCATCTTCTGCTGCATCCCACCCTCTGCTGCATCCCACCTTCAGTGGAGGTGGGACCCATCCGTGGAGGAGGCCAAGCAAGTCCTCCTGGGCCAGGGTGACCAGGGCTGGCAGTGCCACAGCTGCAGCTGGTGTTGGTAAAGTGCTGATCAGGGTCGTTAGGAAAGGTTTAAATGGATCTGAAATCAGGTATGGAGTAGAAGAGCTGTAATTCCAGAGCTTTCTGAAAGGGTTGGACCTAATTCAAACCTTATCCCAGTCCTTTGTGTGGGCAGGACTCTAGGGGGGTTGCATTTGCTTTGGCACCTTTATTAATCCAGCATGAATTTATTAAACGATAAGATGGCTGCAACTTCCTCCTCCACACTATTTGCTCTGGTTTTGTTGTTCCACCACAGCAGTGCCGATATTTATTTGCATTTACAGAGCAGTCCTGAAGCTCTTCTGTCCCTTCCTCACTCCTGTGTTGGATGTAGAGGAGCAGGTTTCCTTGGCAGAAATCCTGTGTTATGGGTCTTGCTATGTGGTCACACACACAGGTGTGTCCTGGTCCTATGTCCTGCGTAACAGGGCTCTTCAGGCTACTCTGTCCCCAGTTGTGCTGAGGTTGAGGTTGCTCCTGTTTTTCTGCCTTGCTCTACAGTAACAGGCATTTGTATTTAGCAGTCTGTGAGCCTTGGGTGACCTCATTTCCTCAGTAAAATATTGCAACGTAAGCACTGTGTCAAGAAAGTGCAGGGGATGACAGTGGCTCTGAAGATTGATTGTGTCACTGGTCCAGACTAAGAGCACGTACGTCCTGAGGGACTTGCTTCAAGGCCTTCCAAAGAGACCAGTAGAAACCAGCAGCTGGCATAAAAAGGGGAAAAGCTATCTCAGAGAAACCTTTACATGTACAAAATAACTAAATCTTTCCACTTAAAAGATCAATTTAATTATTTATCTCACAATCTTGGTTGTACAACACTTGAATGTATTTTTCTATTTAGTTTTGCCTGAGGTTTACAAAGCCTGAAATGAAGAGCGTGGATTCCTCCATCATTCTGTGAGATGGAGCTGAGTAAGTTTCCTTCCTATTTTGTTGGTAAGAAAGTAAAGTCAGAAGGATTGCCTCAGAGTGCCAATTGCCTTTTGTGTTCCTGTGCTGGTTGACGCTGGTTATGCCCTGTGGTTCCCTCTCGGAGAGCTCAAAGTAACAGGTCAGAGTCTGATGCCTGAGACAGATAGCTCAGGACACGTGGTGTCCTTGTCCTTGTGTCTCTCTCTTTAAGGTGTAGATTGCTTCAACTCCTCCATTTTCAAATTTTTTTCTACTTAAACAAGGATAAATACATTTCTTTGCCAGAATAAGGGTTGCTATGGGATTCACAAGACCGAGTACAACATTATGGCATAAATGTGGGTAAAATCAGCAGCTCCCATTTTCCAGGCTAGTGGCTTTGATTAGCTGACTCCTTTGATAATTTCAAAGGGCCTAAGATAAAAGGAGCTTAGAAAATACAAAGACATCTGATTTACTTCCAGAGGTACAGCAGAGGAGCAGGGAAGCGACACTGAGCCATCGCTGTTTCTGTAGCACTGAGTTCACTCAACGTGCACGGCCAGAAAATGCCAGTTTTCAGGCCTGTCAACAGATATTTTTCTTAAGTACTTGAAGTACCTCAGCAATGATAGTTACATAGCATCTTGCACACTGCCAATCCTGCCTTTGAAGTCTATGGCTTTAGGAAAGTTTAATACAGCTTGCTTAAAGTTAAGCCAATAACTTATCCACATGCAGTGGAAGCCTGTTCATTTTATAAAACTTTTGTTCTTTTTTTTAATAGTTGTTACTTGTAGCTTTCCAGAAAAGTGTGTGAAAACTAAGATTTTGACAGCAAAAATTTCAGCACTATCATGTAGTTGGAAACATTAATTTCCTTTTCATTAATTTTCTTTTCATTAATTTTCTTCTTCTGGTTCTATCTAAGAGAAGATAATTTTCTTTGACTTTTAACAGACAGAATGGAGAACAGCAGCAGCATACGCTGCATCTATACACATTGATTTGGTGTTTTCCAATGAACTTACAATTTCTGTCCAAACTTAGGGCATTGCAGAGCTGTGGTTTCAATTTTACTATAAAGTCTCAACAATAAAATAAATAGAAGGCATACAGAGATACCTCAAATTGAAGGATAAAAATAACAAACCCAGTCATTTCTGAGATACATTTTAAAGAATCCTAATAGTGCAAATTAAACTATTCTTTTAGTAATAAAATAGGTGACATAAATCCTGATCACCTAAGCCATACTTAATCCATACACAAATTTTTCCTTATGATTTCACATTTTTCATGAAGGCTGTCAGGACACAAATACCTTTCCAAGATTTTTGTGAAATCCTGATATTTGTAATATTTAATGGAAAGAACAAATGCATTCAGAAACATCAAACATTAAAGAATTAAGAAGTGTGCACATGCAGTAGACAGAGGCATAAGGTGTGGCCTCTGCGTTTCAGTCCAACTTACGTTTGTGCGAGGGCTGGAACACCAGGAGGTTATTGACCGCTTCCACACGGCTGGGCCAAGCACTGGTCCCACTCTTGCCTGTGCCCTTTATTTATCCAATTGTTAAATGCAACAAAGACAACCAAGGCATGAGATGAAACAATGCTCTTTGGGAATGCCTTCGAACAAATCCAATTCTACATTAATAGAGGTTGCAGGAGCAGAGCCTGATCCCACTGGATGTGGAGAACCAGCAAACGAACTTCAGGAAAAGCTGAGGCTCTCGCTGGTACTTGTCATCAGCCTGGGCAATGACCACAGCTCCTGATGGACCTTAATCAAGTCTCTCCACATAGGCTTTTCCCACTGATTTTTAAGCTGTCTGAACTGCAGACCAGTCTGATTCCTCAGAGTGGAAGTTTCTAGCTAGCAATAAAAGGAATAAGAAAACCAACAAACCCAAATGAAAATAAGGAAAATGAAAAATAGAAGATGGGCACAGGGCATAGACAAATTCATGCATTTAAATTGTAGAGCAGCAACTGTATTGCTGTATTTCTCCATGTCCAAAATCTCCATTATAGGAGCCCCTTCCCTGTTGGTAACCATTCCATAACCATTCCTACAACAATGACAATGGTAACTAAAAGCTTCCAAGAAAGCCCAAAAAGTTCTACCTTATTTCTAAACTCCTGAGGTGTGATGGATGGCACCTTACTGGAAATCTCCTTTCATGAAAAGCACAAGACTGCCAATATTTGTAAGCTTTCCTCACACACGTCAGCAAATGTCATAGGTAAACATGCAGAGCAAAATACATTTTGATTGATTAGACAGGCTTTGCAGAGAAGGCATCAGGTTCTTTATTACAGATATTTATCTTCTCATTTCTGCTCCACTGCTTATTAGTGCAAACGGTGGGGTTTGCATGTGTTTTTAAATATTAATAAGTGTGAGAGATGTGGGAAAGTCTTTTCAGTGGATTTTCTTTTATTTTAATTGAAATGGGGTCAGATATAATGCTGGCCTTATCATATCTAGTGAAGCTCAAACATGTATTTTGCAAGTACTTACGGCAACATGGAGAATCAGCCTAAACTATGTCACAAGAAGTACCACTAACAATCCCATCTTTATAAATATTTTAAGTGTCTGTTAGAAAAACAAACATCACAGTAGCACTGGCTTTTCTATTTTATCTCCCTAAGTGTACTTGGGAACGTGCCAGCGTCTTCCCATGTAGAACGGTCACTGATACACAGTGATAACTATTGCCAAATCCAGCACAAGGTTCTTCTCAGTTGCTCCTGAAGCAAGTTCTCCTGTCTGCCTCATCTTCCTCAAAGCCTGTGCTTGGTAAATATGCAGTTCCCAACAGATTAATCTCATCTTTTCATATTCCTTCTTTCCAGCTATGATCTTTATTTGCTCTTGCATGCTGGTTTTTGGGCTTTCCCTATGCTCCAATTGCTTGCAGTCAGCTGTCAAGCAGGAACTTCTGGGAATGTGATTCCCACACCCAGAGCTTTGGCTGCACTCCTGAAGAGCTTACCTTTGTCTTTGTTCACAGTTCCTTGATCTTGACTGTATTTTTCCATTCTTTCTGAAAACGGGTCTTAACTTTGCCCAAAAACAAATAAATCATTTTCACTCCAACTCATCTTTAATATAACTTTTTTAAAATTCTGCCTTTGAAAGCAAAAGGGAAAATATAAAGAAAGGAAAAGGTCTTAAATATATAAATCAGTCAGTCAAATGGTATAGAATAACTCCAGTGAGCTCAGCCTTTTATCTTGAGCAAGGATATTCTTTAAGCTCATTCATTCAGAATTCAAACTGATAGGTGTTTTCTGTGTTCAGTGACTGGTTCAGAGCAATATCCTGTTACTCCAACTAACAGATGTTGTAGTGCTAATTCTCCAGATCCAAGTCATGGTGTCAGACTTGCATTGATGGAGATAACCAGGGAGAATGTCAGCATTGCAGATTATGCTGTCCTGAGCCCTGTGCAGGAGCTGAGAAGTGCCAGTGACTGCTCGGCCAGAGAGGGCCAAGCACCCACACCACAGAGAAGCTGTGATACTCAGGGTATGTATTTGCATTTTAACTGCTTTGCTAAGCCTCTTTTTTTTTCCAATGTTGTTTATTAAAAGCAATAGACTCAACACTGAGACTGTGCTAACTGGGGTGCTGCTGGGTTGTGTCTACAAGCCTGGTCTGGAGTAGGGCATAACCTATAAGAGGAGGAAAGCTGCCATCCCCAACACCTCCAAGATACAGTATGGCCAGTCCACATCCCTCAGCTCCCTCTTCATTCCTGCTAGAGAGTACGTCTAGACCAGGACACTTCTGGTAAGAAACTGCCTCCTTAGAGGCTTATTTCCTAGTAGTCAGAAAAAAAGACATGGGTTTGGACATACTGTACTCCCTGACCCCTTTGAATGGTATCCACAGACGTTTATAAAGAAGCTGCTAAAATGTAGCAATTCTATAGAAATATAGAAATTCTGAGCCCTATGATATGTCTGAAGGGCCAGAGGACCTGGATTCAGAGGTGTGGGTAGCACCAGGGAACTCTCTGGATGGACCTCACCTAGGCCACCTTAAACCACTTGCTCAAAGAGCAGTGGCATCCTTTGAGCACTGCCCCCTCCTTCCTGAGTCATGAGGCCACTGGTCACCAACATATTTGTTCTTTCTGTTCCATTTAATGAATGTTGAGGGGATTTCTTCCCCCTTCTTGGCACACCTGGAAGGATGAAGTACATCCCTCCTCTTCCTGCAGAGGAGACTCTAAGCCTCAGGCTAAGACTCTTCCCTTGAGGCTTAGAGAATCACCTGGGGCAAAACTGAGGATAGATTTGTCGTTTCCTTGATGAATAGTGATTGGAAAGCTGTACAGGGAAGGTGGTGCATGTAATAGTATCTGAAAAGTAGTGGTTGGACTGCATTTTGTGAAGGCCTTGATCCTGTGGTAGATTAAGGGGCTCTAAGAAAACACAGTGGCTCAAAGCTTTCGTGGGGACAGAGGCAAAGATATGTCCTGTTTCTGCGTTTCCTTCAATTTAAATATGCCTGATATGGAGCCCTAAGTCTTGGGTGGGTTTGGGCATGAACAGCTTTTGAACTTAGGACCCACCAGAGTGAGGCAACAACCAAGCCACCTCATTACTGAAAACCATGTTCTGTAGGTGATGCTCAAACTCGCAAGCTATGCGGCCTGCTTGACTTTAGATGTAATTGTTCTTCTCTGAAAGGTCAAGTGGTGCCTCAGTCATTTAATCTAGCACCTCTGCATCAAGTTTTCCATTTTTTTCCCTCCAACCTACCCTGAGTCAGCTGTTGTTACTGATCCACCCTCCTGCCTGTGGGAGGGAAGTGCCTTGTGCCTTCCCTCATGTGGCCTTCAAGGTCTGCCTAACATTTTGCTGAGGTTTCAGTGTTCTGCACCTAGACCTTGTACAGAGAGCTATAAGATTACTTGCCTAAGTTAACTGAAAAGTACCACTTCCAAACTGCATCTTCTAACACATGTACATTGCTCTAGATAAGATCTTGCTGATCCTGTAAAAGGCTTCACGATGAAAGGAATTATTTTGTTGCATCAGTGTGATTTATGAGTATTGAAATGTCGACAGGGATCCTAGCGAGGGAAATAGAAACCTGATACGAGGAAAAGAGGTGCTGTTTGGGTACACAAATAGGAAACATTGACATCCTTTTTACAGCTCTGGAGGAACCAGATCATATGATCCAAAACATAATGGAGTGTCTGGATTAATTCTAAAGACCTCAGTAAATCAGTAAGTGTCTTGAAGGGTCAAACAGATGTCCTGAGCTTGAATAGTCATCTTTGTCTCGAATAGGTTTTACACTGATTTGGCTGTGTTATAGAAGTTAGTGAAGCAACCACCTTTCACTTAGCATCAGCACCAGACATAGAATAAGACATAAGTAAATTCACTGAAGAAACTGAGTTATCTGCAAAGAGGAACTTTTCTGATTCTTGACTATAGATGCAAGGGAAGAGAAAAACACAGAACTGAGCAGAAAATCAGACCTACCTTAAACAACCGTGACCCTGAGAAAAAGCCTAGAGGGGCTGGACTGGAAATAGGCTGTCTGGAAGTGCCTTGGTGAAAGTACAGAAACTGCCTTTGTTTTCTTAATCCCTCCAATGCCCGAAGGAACAGGGCTCAGAAATTTTGTAAGAAACAGCATTGTATCAATTTCTCCTTGGCAGAGTAACTTGCAAGGCCTCCACATTTTTGGCCAGAAAGAGTCTTGGATTTGCTGTTTTTGCAGCTGCTTTAGGATCAGGTTTTTAAACACTTTATAACTGCCTCCTTTCCCCTCCCCCCAGTTTATTCCATTTTATCAGTCTTTTCTAGAGCTGGTACATATTGTCACTCCTCTACCAGGTAGGAACAGATTTGAAGCTTTGCAGGTTGCTTTCCCATTGAGCAAGAAACCTGTGCTTGACTATAGATGCAGGAATATTTTTTCCAATTTCTTTTCTTCACCTGCACACACTGTGTGTGTAGACAGAGTAAAACAGAGTAAAACAAACACCTTGTCAAACTACCTGCAACCAACAGCACCACGTGGCTCCTGCCACATGGCCTCCACTGGTGGCCAAGGCTACCTTTTGCTGTTCATAAATGACTGGCACGTACTGACCTCTGCATGTTCAGTCACTTATTTAACCATGACAGAGACTGAAGAAAACAAGGATTAGAATAGAGATGTGCAAAAGATTACTTAGTACCATTAAATTTCATGTCTTTTCTACTAAAAAATATCACAATTTCTGTCTAACATATTTTTGACTCAGTTGTAGGCTATGGCAGAAAAAAACCCACATTTTTTTATGTCTTTCAGTTGTAGGCTATGGCAGCAAAACCTCACATTTTTTTATGTCTTTCTGCTGTTTCCTAGTTCAGATGTTTTCTTTTATTCACTGTTTTATTTCCTTTCTTTGTATTAGAAGGTTTCTACATTTTGTCTTGTTTTCCCTGTTTCTCAATGTTCCTAATAAAACCCCCAGCAATAAATGAGCAATGAAAGATAAAGTCACACTTCATTTAGGACTTTCTTATAAATTTTTCATGCGTTCTTAAACCCTCCCCCCCAAAATTCACAAATAGGATGTTGCAATTTAAGTTTATGGATCATAGCAGAAGTTACAACCTCCCAACCTTTCCTCACATCGTTAGCCAAATGGGAATAATACTTGGAATTGGCTGCAAGGTGCTTGTTTTGTAAGCTTCTTGCAAAGAAAATGTTATATATTCTATTATTTTACTGTGGAATGACTAAACAACTATATTTTTGCCCCAGTCTATAAGTATTATTGCACAGGCTTAAGGCTACTCATAAGACTATCTGGGCCACACACACACAGAGGACATGTAACAAAACCGGAGTCTTAAAATGTCACCGTTAGACTTAATAAACAACCACCTGCAGTTTAAAAATAGTTCACGTAAAGACAGAGGGCTGGCTGCCCTGTCAGCTGGATGATGGAGGCAGCAGCATGGGTGCTGTGCTCAGTGGCTCAGGGAGGGGATGCGTGGGCAAGCACAAACATCAGCACCAGACATGGGCAGATGATGGGGCTTGCCCTGACCCACCTCTCCCTCTGCCAGTGTGGATGGTTTGACACGAGTGGGATGCAAATATTTAGTTTTTTAAAATGCTGTCACTGTCCTCTCCTCACTTCCAATGAGCAAGGCTGATGCATTTTGGCCACATTTCTAGGATTGCCTTTAGCCGGGGCAGGTCTGGCGCCTGCTGCGGGGCAGGGAGCTTGCCCCCAGGGGCTAGGTGGGCTTCACACCTGAACACAGCAAGGCTTTGCCATCATACATAGCCATGGCTGACACACACAAACACGAAGGAAGATCCAGTCAGCTGCTTTTCTGATCAGCAAGCCTCCACCTTGCACTTAACGGACTCCAGGTAATCAATCTAAAGATCCCAAGGAGTTAAATGCAGATATAATTCTTTCTCTTAGAGCAGGCTGGGGATCTGTGGGCAGGGTTCAGCCACGATGCTAAAATCCCATTCAAGCAGAAATGTCACGTTATTTACTTACTAAAACAATGCTTTTATTACAAATACATGTTAGGAGTGAAAATATGACAGCATCTATTTTAGGTTGTCATTGATCTTTAATTTGCTGTGACCTGAAGGTTTTCTATGTAGTCAGTGCTTTTTGGCCAAAATATGTGACTGCAGGGAAATGAGTAAATGAGTGCCAGAGTTGTTCTTTTTTTTCCCATGAAAAGACTGAAATTGCTTTGTGTAAATGTGTGGAAAATGCTGATATTTTGTTTCTATAAATACTTCGCCTCCTGTGTGCTGTATTTCATTTGTGCTGTTTCCTAGGAGTATTTGGCTTCTTATCACTTTTATGCAGGGTGCTGAATACAAATGAGCTACCGTTTACCCAGCAACCAAGCTGTGGAGCATTTATGACTGTTGTGCATTTCCTGAGCAAGAGTAACTACTGAATGAAGCAGATTACCCTGTAGCCTTGCAAAGCACCAAGTATTATAAAACATGCATTAAGTGGATAAATACACAGAGGAAAAGGCACAGACGCTCTCTGTTTCTATATATAACGACATGTATGTATATAAATATATCTGGGTGATTTAAAAAAAAAAACAACCCTGAAATAATCCATATTTTTAAATGAGAAGTTAAATATAGGAAAGGCAAAAAAACCCAAACCAAAGTTGTGGGTTTTATTGTCAGTGACACCACCTACAACCAGGCACCTTGTTTATGGAGTCTATAAACAAGGCTCCATGACCATACTCGTGCATTCACGGGGTGATTCAGCTTGGAAGAAACTTCAGGAGATCACTAGTCCAACCTCTGCTCAGAGCAGGGCCAGCTCTGAGGTCAGACCAGGCTGCTAAGCGCTTGATGCAGTTGTTCCTTGGAACTGCCAAGGATGGAGGCTGCGCAGCCTCTCAAAGCAGCCATCGCACGGGCTGATTGTCCTCCTGGGGAAAACCTTTTTCCATGTATCCAGTCTGCAACTCTCTCATTTCATCATTCTCCTACCTTGCATCTCTGTGAATGAAGAGCCTGGCCCTGCCTCCTTGATCACCTTGCTATAGATGCTGGGGAGCTGCTGTTAGGTGCCCCCAAAAGACGTCTCTTGACTGGACAAGTCCAGCTCCCTCAGCATCTCTTCACAGCGAAGTGCTCCAGCCCCTGGCCAGCCTGGGGGCCCTCTGCTGAACTCACCCATTTAAACATCCTCTTTCTTCTGTTTGAGGGGTGCAGAACTGGACATGGGACTGCATATGTGGCCTCGCTACTGCCGAGTAAAGGGGTTCAGAGGCTCTCTTGGATCTCCTGGCTGCGCTGCTGTTAGTACAGCCCTGGTTGCTCCTGGCCACCATTGCTGCCAGGGCACAGATCTGGCTCAAGTCCAGCTCTGCCCCAGTTGTATCTTTGCAGGGGATGACTCCTTTCCATGTGCAGGATGTGGCATTTATCCTTGTTGAATTTCAGGAAATGCCTGCTGGACCATTCCTCCAGCTTGCCCAGGTCCCTTCGGATGGCAGAGCTGCTCTCCAGCATACTGAGCAGTCCCCTCGGTTTGGTGTCATTGGTGAACTCGATGAGAGTGCACTCACAGTATCATTAGTAAAGATGTTAAACTGGACACATCCCAGGGACCAAAGTTAGGCTGACTGGCTTGTGTTCCCCAGGTTGTGCTTTTGGTCCTTTACAAAAACAGGTACAAGATTTGCCTTCCTCTAATTTCTGGGGACCTCCCTTGCTCTCCAAGACCTTTCAAAGGTGACGCTGGCCTTACAAGGGCAGCAGCCAGTGCTGTGAGCAGCCTTGGATGCAACTCATCAGGTTCCACAAACACCTCTGGAATGAGTTCTCTCAAGGTCCCTGGCCTGATCCTCACCTACTGCTGGTCTTATTCAACCCTGCCTCTCAGCGCTGAGGCCGGGCGTGATGGTGGCAGCGGGGAAATGCGAGGGCTGGTTTGCATGGAATTTGTTGGAGCAAAGGGAGGAGTAGGCAGATTGAGGTAACTCCTGGATCATTTGGACAGTGGGGCAAACTGAGGGGGCAGGCTCCCTTTGCTGGCGAGGAAACAGGTCAGGAGAGACAAGAGGAGGAATCCAAACTTTGTGAAGAACATTTTGGGTGAAAAACCTGGACAGCTTTTAAAAAACTTTTTGAACAAACCTGAATATATCACTCAAGTCAGTTTTAGCTTTTCTCACTCAAAGCCCAAGTGAGGACTTTGCATTGCCTTCAGAGGGGAACAGCAGTGCAAGCACTGAGCTTCTCCACACTCCCCATGCATGTGCCACTTGGTTAACAGCTGAAATACAGCCACGGACATACCCGCTCTTGTTATATGGGACTGTTGTACTGTCTCAAGTCAATTTAAATGAGTCTTGCTCAACTGTTTGACATAGGTGATACAGATGGACTTGGCAACTTTATCCTTTGCTTAAATTAAACTTTAGTCTGTGACAAAGCTTGCTAAATTAGTCTAAGTGACATTCTGATTACCACTAAGCTAGTGGTCTCCATAATATTATAGAATCATAGAATCATCTGGTTGGAAAAGACCTTTGAGATCATCAGGTCCAACCGTACCTGTCCACTACTAAACCATGTCCCTAAGAAACTCATCAAACCGTCTTTTAAACACCTCTAGGGATGGGGACTCAGCCACTTCCCTGGGCAGCTGTGCCAGTGCCTGACCACCCTTGCAGTGAAGAAATTCTTCCTAATATCCAGTCTGAACCTGCCCTGGTGCAACTTATGGCCATTTCCTCTTGTCCTATCACCTGTCACTTGAGAGAAGAGACCAACACCCCCCTCATCACAACCTCCTTTCAGGCAGCCATAGACAGTGATGAGGTCTCCCCTCAGCCTCCTTTTCTCCAAGCTAAACAACCACAGTTTCCTCAGCTGCTCCTCGTAGGACTTGTTCTCCAGCCCCTTCCCCAGCCTCATTGCCCTTCTTTGGACGTGTTCCAGCCCCTCAATGTCCCTCTTATACTGAGGGGCCCAGAACTCAACGTGTGGCCTCACCCATGCTGAGCGCAGGGGCACGATCCCTGCCCTGGTTCTGGTACAGGTGGAGATGCCATTGGCCTTGTTTCCACCTACTTCATACTTATAGTTTTAAACCTGCCTTCTTCACTGTCTATCCTACATTGGGATAAGTTTTTTCAATGCATTGGATTAGGTTGTATTTGTAGTAAAATAAAAATATATTTTATAAACATAAAACATGTTTTAGCATAATGTAACATCACTAAACACAGAACATGTCTAGTGAAAATGCTGCTTACACCCTGTAGGACAGTGGTCATCACACATGATTTTCATTGAACTGGGATAAAAGAAAATAAAGGGAGGGATTCTTGAATGGAAATCAGTATAAATAGTAACAGAGGAGCCTCCTTCAATCTTGAGACTATCCACATGGGCAAAATAAATGAGAGGCCATCCAGCAGTGAGCAACCCACCTGCTGGTAGTTGCTTTATGAAGAAAGAGCTGGCAAGGGGGCAGAAACATCTACCAGCTTTTCAGTGTAAAAATACTGTAATTGAAACAGAATAGGACAGACAAGGTAGAGAAAGCAGCAGGCCAAGCTTGACAAGGCCCCTTACCCTTCCATCAGCACTGCTCCTTCATGCTTCCAGTAGTGTTTAGCATGCCCAGGCTGCACAACAGACAGAAAGAACATAGAAATTAGGAGGAAGACAAGACAAATCTAGCAAAGATGGCACCAAACGCTAAGCTGCCACTATACTCAATCTGCTCCACATCTCTGGGTCATCTTGGACAGTGCTTCTTTGCTGAGAAAATGGAGTTTGACTTTCCTGAAATTCAGAAAATACCATAGCACTTGATAGCATAAATAAAGCTGTGTCAGGTTAAGTCTGACTGGTGTTTACAACCTGGTATTTGCAACTCAGTTTTCCCAACTTCCAAGTTGAGCAATGTCTGTTGTGTGACAGGCATTATCTTTAGCTTCATCTCAAATGTGCAAAAGCCAATTTGGGGTCATTTTCAGGGAAACTGGGACTGCAGAGAATTGGTCCTCTTCTAAAAGGGAGTGACTGTTTCTTCTGTGAGGGTGTTGTACCCAGCAATCCTGGTTTGAATGGCAAGGCTTGAAGTAGTTGAGTGCACATGAAATCAATGAGCAGAATTGGGGTGAAATGGTCAGGGAAATGCAGTTGATGAAATGCCATTAAAAATTATTAGCTGCTTGTACAATTTGTTGGTAAACAGGATTATGCTGAGCAAGATCTAGCCTTCTTCATCTTAATAGACTCCTGACATGACTCCCACAAAGACTGCCTTCCTTCTCCAGCAACCTCCCTGTCTCTGCCACTGGATTTTTTGGTGGGTTATCTGAAAACACGGGTTATCTAAGGATTTATTTTCAAATGTCTGTGCCTTTGAGGGACTGCAGGTTATCTGAGCTTCTGTCACACATGGAAAAAAATACAGTAATTCTGATTCATTGATTTCAAAGGACATAATCTACCTAGGAGTGGGCCACTTCTTCTGTAGCCAATATTACTGATGTTCTGTCCTTAAGAATATAAAGGATAAATTTTAATTTCATTTACAAATCTAATTTATAAATATTTTTCATTAATTTAAGGTGGAAAGAGGAAAAATTAAACTTTCTTTTCAATTTTTTAGGGGGCTGGATAGTCAAATAGTACATCAAATTTCATACAGTGAAGCAGTGAAACACAGTCATCCTGCAAATATGAAAACCTCATTTTCTCAAAGAATTTCCATCCTCTCTATGGGTTTTTTTTCTTTTGCCTGGTGTCCTAAAGAAATGAGGCTTCTGGGCTGTCTGTTTGCACTTGGGTCTGTTTTCATTAACCCTTTGACCACTTTGAGCTCATTTGGTTTGAATCAGTTTGGAGAGCAGGAGGGAGGATGCAGAGATGCTGAGTTCCCACTGACAGTGGTGGGAAGAAGAGTTGCTACCAGCCCCAAAGTGAGGGGCGGGCAAGGAGCGCTCAGCTGCCTCCCCCACTTTGCTCACCCTTTACAGCACCCAGTGCTCAGCAGCAGCTGGGTTTGGCACACCCAGGGCACCTCAAGATGCTTCCAATTCCTTGCTCATCTGGCAGGCACAGCGATGGGGCACGGAGCTGTTGGAAAGGAGGGCAACTACTGCACAAGGTGGCTGAAACTGGGGTAGGGGGAAAGGGCAGATCCTGGGTGGGTGAGGATGCTGCAGTGAGGGGAGGCAGGGAGGGATGTGGATCGGTGTTGGGTCCGGTCCTGTTTAATATCTTTATTGATGATCTGGATGAGGGGATTGAGTCCATCATCAGCAAGTTTGCAGATGATACCAAGCTGGGAAGAAGGGTTGATCTGTTAGAGGGTAGGATGGCCCTACAGAGGGACCTGGACAGATTGGAGAGATGGGATGATGTCTAATAAATCCAAATGTCGGGTACTTCATTTTGGACACAACAATCCCATGCAGAGCTACAGACTGGGAACAGAGTGGCTGGAGAGTAGTCAGGCAGAAAGGGACCTGGGAGTGCTGGTTGACAGGAAGCTCAACATGAGCCAGCAGTGTGCCCAGGTGGCCAAGAAGGCCAATGACATTCTGGCCTGCATCAGGAATAGTGTAGTGAGCAGGACCAGAGAAGTTATTGTCCCCCTGTACTCGGCACTAGTCAGGCCTCATCTGGAACATTGTGTACAGTTCTGGGCCCCCCAGTTTGGGAAAGATGTTAGGATACTGGAATGTGTTCAGAGGAGGGCAACGAAGATGGTGAAGGGACTGGAGCACAAGCCCTATGAGGAGCGACTGAGGGAGTTGGGGCTGTTTAGTCTGAAGAAGAGGAGGCTCAGGGGAGACCTTATTGCTCTCTACAACTACCTAAAAGGAGGTTGTAATGGGGCAGGGGTTGGTCTCTTCTCTCAGGTGACCAGTGACAGAACTAGAGGGCATGGACTCAAGGTACGTCAGGGGAGGTTTAGGCTTGATGTGAGGAAGAAGTTCTGCACTGAAAGGGTGATTGGCAACTGGAATGCGCTGCCCAGGGAGGTGGTGGAGTCGCCGACCCTGGAGGTGTTTAAGGGGAGATTGGATGAGGCACTGCGTGCCATGGTTTAGATGATGGTTGGTGTTAGTGTTGGTGTTGTGTTGGGTTATAGGTTGGACTTGATGATCTCAGAGGTCCTTTCCAACCTTGTGATACTGTGATACTGTGATACACAGCCTTAGGAGATGATGCTCCACCCATTGTGCTGTTCAAGGAAGAGCCTGCAGTTCCTTTGGTGTCTTAGGCATTCATAAGAAAGAGAAAGGCATGGAATTGTTATTTCTATTAAGTTTTTATTCCATGCATGGTGTTAATACACCACTAATACCTTTCTCAAGAAAGACTTGTTGCAGGGTAGGACCGCAGGTGAGGCTATGGGTGAAAACCTTGAGAACACCCCAACTTGTTCTGTCCATTCCTCCTTCCCATGGCAAGTCCTTTCCAGATCTGGGGGTTTGGAACCACAATGACTACTTGTTTAGGGAAAATATGGAAAGCAAGGATGGTACTTGTGACAAAGTCCTCTTTTTCTGATGTAATGTAACAACTTCCACTACATGTGTCTGCAGTACATCTCTGGTGTAGGAGACCAGGGGCCAGTCTCACTGCAGAGGACTTGCCAGCTCTCCTGAAGCAGGATTTCATAGCATCATAGAATGATTTGGATTGGAATGGACCATGAAGGTCATCTAGTCCAATCCCTCTGCAGTGAGCAGGGACATCTTCAACTGGATCAGGTTGCTCAGAGCCTCATCCAACCTCACCTTGAACATTTCCAGAGACGGAGCATCTACCAGTTCTCTGGGCAACCTGTTCCAGTGTTTCACCATCCTCAGTGTGAAAAATTTCAACCTAATATCTAGTCTAAACCTCAATATACACACATACCTGTAGAAGCTCTTCTTGTTCTTTGCACCCCTCACCATGTTCAGCCCCCGCCATGCCTTGCCCTTCCTGACCCCATCCCTACCCAACTGGACAGTGTCCCTATACTCTTCTCAGGACACCTGACCCTGCTTCAACAGCCTGTGCATTTCCTTCTTGCCATTTAATTAAAGCCACAAGTCATGACTCAGCTACGCTGGTCTCTTGTCTTTCTTGCCAGACTTCTTGCACCTGTGGATGGAGAGCTCTTGCACTCTATGGGAAGCATCCTTAAAGATCCACTAGCTCTGCTCTGCTCCCTTGTGCCTGAGGGCAGTTTCCCAGGGAGTCCTAGTGAAGAGCCTGAAATTCAGGGTCCTTACCGAACTCTTCACTTGATCCATATCCCTCATGACTGCAAGCTCCACCAGTCTGTGATCACTACATCACAGGCAGCCTCCAACCTTGATGTCCCTGATTAGCTCGCTTGCACTGGTGATCACCAGGTCAAGAATTGCCTTTCCCGTGGTAGGGGTGTCTTACCTGGCTTAAAAAGTTGTCTTCAATGCATTCCAGGAGTCTCCTGGATTGCCTACAGCTGGCTATGCTACTCTTCCAGCAGATGTCCAGGTGATTCAAGTCCCCCTGCAGGACGAGAGCCTGCAAGTGTGATTCCTCCTGTAGCTGGAGAAAGAAGGTTTCATCAATCACCTCCTCTGATCAGGCAGCTGTAGTAGACTCCAACTACTAGGTTCCCTTTGTTGCCTTGGTCCCTGACTTTTAGCCATAGGCTTTCAATCCACTCATGGTTATTTTTCAGTGACAGCTCTTCACATTCTACCCATTTCTTGATGTAGAGGGCAACTACTCTGCGCCTCTTTCCTCACCTGTCCCTTCTGAGCAGCCTGTAGTCATTAATAGACAAACCCCAGTCATAGGATTCAGCCCACCAAGTTTCAGTAGTGGCAACCAGGTCACAGGATTTGACAAGCTGTACTTTTGTTCGATTTCTGAGAATTTTTTTTTTAACAGTTTCCATAAAAGCCTATCTTGTAGTGCTGTGTTTCAGCAAAGAAAGCTGCTTTTGTGCTTCTTTGAAGGAAAACTGCGGTTACGTACCAGGTATACTATCTGAAGCAGAAATCTTCAGAAGTCAAAAGCAAAGGACATTTAGTCCTGACCAAGCAGACTAAACATTTGGTATGAAAGCTGGAGAATGTTCAAGATAATAATAATGTACCCTGCATGTTGCAGTACATCTCCTCTAGCAGTTGGAGTCCAAAAAGGTCACATTAGCCATGAGTGAAGAAAGAAAGGAAAACACTCAGCAAGATGAATATTGCTCAGAGCATTAATTTTCCCATACCTTCTTTCACAGCAGGGTCACAAGCAATTAACAGTCCTCATAGTGGGAACATTTCTACTGACATACTTTCCTCTCACCCACAATTATTTTCAAATCCCTTACTTTGGGCAGGTGTTCAGTTGTGATCCAAGAAAGCTCATTTTTATTTGCAAATTAACCTAGAAATTAAATTTTCTCAGACAAAAGGTAGAAATGTTCTTCCCTTCTACACATCTCATTTTGTATTGGGTGAGCTGATCAGCAGCTTTCTGTCCAGCACTGTCTATTTCTTTCAAGCTACCTGAAAAATACATTAGATTACATGCCATTTACATTAATGTTAAAATCAATAAAGCAGTTTTATGAAAAAAGGTTTGAAAAGAAACAAGGAGATCATGTGAGAAATATCTCACACACATGTGCTCCTAAATGCTCATCTGATTCCATTTCTTTTTGCAATTCAAAACAAATATCTGAGATTTTGGAAAAGAGAAAGAGTTGTTGTGTTAGCAAGAATGTTGGTGTTATAATACACTGAAGTCACAAGATGTCTGACTGTACTTACCTGAGAATCAAAATATTTTCCATTTAGCGTCCCCTTGGAGGATCAGGTGCCCCACTGTACGTGTCTGCACCGGGGTCCAAGCTGTGTCCCAGGGGATCTGCGTGTTCCCTGGCACTCTTGGTTTTATTTAAAGACATGGCATGTCCTTGCACCTCCACATAGTCTGTTCAGATTTTTATATCATGCCTATTCACATGTTGCCTGAGTGCTTCTTTGATTGTGTCATCCAGCTGAAATGCCATTTTGTCTACACAATCACTCATATGCAGTCGACTGCATTTCATGCCACGACTTAAACACTTGCACCTGCAAATCCGCATTAAAGAAGTCACCTGAGCTTATGAACCGGAATTGGAGGGAAAGCAACAGAATGTACATTTCAGTGCTATTTCTCATATTTTGGCAATCTCTTTGAATGCTTTTTTTCCTTCTCAAAGAAGAGAGAGCATTTCCTTTTTATGCAGAGCTACTGTATGGACACAATAGGCATCGCTTTTTAAAACAAGCAGTTTTTGAAAGTTCTTTTAGAAACTATATATGTGTGTGTGCATATTTATATTTCTAACCCACACCTGTTTTCTGTCATTTGAATGTTCTGAAGCAATCACTCATTTTTAGTTTTAGCAAGACAGGGCCGTCTGCTGCACGCTGCTGGTGCACCAGGATCTTTCCTCAGCCTCCAACAAAGCTCTTGCTCTCTGTGCTTGCTCCCTCCTGCACGGTACTCTGGCCCTTCTGCACCTGCTTCCCCTTCCATCTCATCCTCTTCTGGCTCAAGAGGAAGGCTCCTTGAGGAGAGTGTGGTCCGTGCCTGACAGCCCCTCACTAAGTGGAGCAGGGCTGCTGCAGGTGAAGCTGCACAAAACACCCCAGGTGGGGAGAGCGAGAGAAAATCCTCCTTCCTCTTCCCCGGGGAGGGGGAGATGATTGCCAAATAAATTGCAGTTTAATCAGAAAACACTCTGTCTGCAAAATTAATAGTGGGCAGTGATAGTAGGCAAATAGGCTTCCCTTCTGAAAAGTGTCCTGAGATTTTTAGAGGTCTGCATGAAACAGCACGAGTAAAAGTTGCAGAGCTAGGATCATGAAGGCTTCGGAGTGAAATAGGTGCGTATCCCTTAGAGAAGATGCTTTACACACCAATATGGCATTTGCAGACTTTTAAAACCGAAACTTTGTAGCAATACCAAACCCTCGGACTGCATTTCTTGTCAGTGTGCCACTTGGAAAGGGTGGACGCACCAAAGGCTTCCTGAAGCGGCATCCCTGGACAGCCACAGCAGCTGTGCTTCATGGAGATGTGTCCTGTCTGGTTCATGGAAGTATCACAACTTTGCTGCTGTCTTGAGAAATTATTGTTGTGGGGGGTTTTTATTTTATAGAATCATAGAATATCTCAAGTTGAAAGGGATCCATAAGGATCATGAAGTCCAGTTCCCTGTTTCTCATAGACCTACCTAAAACTAAACCATATGACGAAGAGCATTGTTCAGATGCTCTTTGAATTCTGATAGGTTTGATGTCGTGACCACTTCCCTGGGGAGCCCATTCCAGTGACCGACCACCCTCTGAGCCTTTTCCTAACGTCCAGTCTGTATGTACCCTGACACAGCTTCATTCCATTTAGTCACGTCCTGTTGCTGGTCATCAGAGAGAGGAGCTCAGCACCTCCCTCTCTGATGCCCCCCTCGAGGAAGTTGTAGACTGCGATGAGGACACCCTTCAACCTTCTCTTCTACAAGCTAAAAATGCCAAGTGACCTCAGCCACTCCTCCGAAGTCTTGTCCTTGATACTTTTCATCATCTTGGTCATCCTTCTCTGGAAACTCTCCAGTAGCTTTACACCCTTTTTATATTGTGGCACCCAAAATGGCACTCAGTATTCAAGGTGGGGCCACACTAATGCGGTGTAGAGTGAGACAAGTACCCCCTCAGTCAGCTGGCAATGCTGTGCTTGATGCACCCCAGGACAGAGTTGCCTGGTTTGGCTGCCAGGGCACACTGTTGCCTCATATTGAACTTGCCATTGACCCAAACCCCCAGATCTCTTTCTGCAGGGCTGCTCTCCAGTCTCCTTGTCCATCCATTTATATGTATGACCAGAATTGCCCCATCCCAGGTGGAGAATCCGGCACTTATCTCATTAAATTTCATACAGGTGGTGATTCCCCAGCTCTCTAGCCTGTCCAGATGTCTCTGTAAGGCCTCCAGACCCTTGGGGGAACCCACAGCTCCTCTTAGTTTAGTACCATTGGCAAACTTACTTAATGTACATTTGATTCCTGTGTCCAGACCAATTACAAAGTATTAAAGAGCAATGGTCCTAAAATCGAGCCCCGAGGAGCCCCAGCAATGACTGGCTGCCAGCCTAATATAACTCCATATACCAGAAGTCTTTGAGAACAACCTGTCAGCCAATTGCTCACCCAACGTATCATGGACTTGTCCAGCTGCGTGCTGGGCATTTTATCCAGAGACAGTATCAAAAGCTTTTGATTTCTGGTAGTGTTCTTATATTTATTTTGAAGAATGAAAGGAAAATCCATTAGGGCTCATGGTTTGCAACCATTTCTATCTGCTTGCCAATAAAATAAACATCCTGAGATTATTGTGGTTGTTGAATTAAGTTGCAGCTGTAGAGTGTAATAGCTCCTGCAAAGAGGTGTATTACATGAATCATTAAAATCACTGAAAAGATAAAACCAAGCAAAGCAAACTGGGAATAACACTGACCTCAAATAATTTCTCTGTCTTGTTTCTACCTAATCAGATGATAAAGGAATTAACCCGCTAACTCGAGTGTTGCTCATGCTTTCTGAATTGTTGCCTCCCAGAGGGATTACGCATGGGTGGAGATGATGAGACCTGGGTCTGCTCAGCATGAAGAAAAGGGGTCTCACTGCTGTCTTCAGCTAACAGGAGGCTATGCTGGAGCTGTGCAGTAAATGGTGAGAAGCAGCTGCAGCAGACAGAGGCTGCAGCTGCAGAAACTGTCACAAAAATGTCACAACTGGCCCAAGCCAACTGAGGAGAGAGGCTGGCATGCAAAGGATGGATTTACAATAATAATGCTTTTATTCACATGTATAAGGTGTCCTATTCAAACTGGGGCACCTCGATGGGTAGATGAATTGCTCAGGGATATGATTTAGTAGTGGCCAGGTACAGTTGGATTTGGTGATCTCAAATGTCTTTTCCAACCAAGCAATTCTATGACTGTGGCTTTACACATGGTTCTTGTATCTTTCAGGCATTCAGACACAGCATGATTTGATCAATCACTACTTAACACATACACTACTGTTTTGCAAAGCAACTATAATTCTATGGTGCATCATCTACCTGTTTTAACCTCGATCTAAACATCCCTGGAGTTGATCTTCCTATGCTAACTATGATGCCAAATGATGGGAGGGTTTCAAGGAGGTGTTAAAGGGACAAGGATCGTGGTGTAATCTTGGTAGCCCATGAGGTATCTTTTTTTTCCTCAGAGCTGGATGCTGTCATCCTCTTCTGTGCAATGAGCTGTGGTCCTTTAGTAAGGACCTAAGCAAGGCTGTGCAGAATAAAATGTAAACTATACATCTTAAGAAATTCATGCAATTTCACACTATAAAGACTAATAGGGAATGTGATTTTCCAAACAAAATTCAGGCTAGCTAGGAAGAAAATAACTCATGCTAGTATTAGTGTAGTATCAACTCAGAAAACAAAATTATAGTATAGAATCATAGAATTGCTTGGTTGGAAAAGACTGAGATCACAGATTCCAACCATACCCATCCACTACTAAACCATATCCCTCAGCACTTCATCTACCTGTCTCTTAAACACCTCCAGGGATGGTGACTCAACCACCTCCATGGACAGCTGTTCCAGTGCCTGACAGCCTTTTTGGTTAAGAAATTTTTCCTGATATCTAATCTGAACCTCCCCTGCTGCAACTCAAGGCCATTTCTTCTCATTCTATCAACTGTCACTTGGGAGACCAAATCTCACCAGACCAGGTTGCTCAAGGCCCCATCCAACCTGGCCTTGAACACTTCCAGGGAGGGGGCATCAACAGGGGAAAACCTGTGCTGGTGCCTCACCCCATCGTGAAGAATTTCTTCCTAACGTCTAATCAACCTCTTCCCCCTTCCCATTTAAAGCCATTCCCCCTCATCCTATCAATACTTGCTCTTGTAAAACGTCCCTCCTCAGCTTTCTGGTAAGATCACTAATTAAAGGGGTTTGAGGCCCATGATATCATGGATGCCCCATCCCGGGAGGCGTTCAAGGCCTGGGTGGACAAGGTTTTGAGCAGTCTGATCCAGTGGGAGGTGTTCCTGCCCATGGCTGGGGAGGCGGAACTGGATAGGCTTTAAGGTCCCTTCCAACCCAATGATGTCTCTCATCCTTTCTCTGCTGATATCTCATCCACAGCCTCTGTAGCCAAGAGGAGTCTTGCCATTAATTCCCAAAGGCTTTCAGACATCAGATGGTGTGCCAGCTCCTCACCACCCTCACCGTGAAGTATTCCTTCCTAATGCCTAATCTACCTCTTTCCCTTTCCAATGTAAAGCTATCCCCCTTGTTCTATCATACTTGCCCTTGTAAAAAGTCCATCCCCAGCTTTCCTGTAGGACACTACAAGAAGGAATTTCTTCAGGCACTGGGAGGCCGCTATGAGGTCTCCCCAGAGCCTTCTCTTCTCCAGGCCGAACAACCCCAACTCTCTCAGCCCGTCCTCATAGCAGAGATGCTCCAGCCCTCGCATCATCTCCACAGCCTCCTCTGGACCCGCTCCAACAGTTCACATCCCTCTCACGCCGCGGATTCCAGAACCGGACACAGCACTCCCCTTCGGGGTCCCAGGAGATGGGAGCAGAGGGGGTGCCACACCGCGCCCGCCCCTCCCGGCCCCGCAGCGCGCGGGGCGGCGCCCGCTGATGTCAGGGCGCGGGCGGCGGAGGTGGCGGGGGATGGAGGCGGCGGGGATGGCGGCGGCGCTGCGACTGCTGGCGCTCTGCTCCGCCGCGGCGCTGCTGCCGCCGCCCCCGGCCGGCGCTGCCCGGCGCCCCCCTCGCTGCGCAGCCCCCTGCAGCTGCTGGCGGGGCTCGGCGCTGTGCGTGGGGGCGGCGGGGGCGCCGCGCACCCTGCCCGCCGGCCTCGGCTCGCTGTGAGTGCGGGAGGGCGGGGGGCGCGGGGCGAGCGCCGGCCCGGCCCGGCTGACGGGTGGCTCCTCTCTTCGCAGGAGCCTGGTGAACGGGACCTTCTCGGAAGTCAAGGACAGGATGTTTTCCCACCTGCCCTCTCTGCAGCTGCTGTGAGTATGGCACTGGGAAAGCCTCCCGAGCGGAGCTGCGGGTGCCCTTGGAGCGAGCGAGGGAACGGGGCAATGAAGAACCATGGAATGGGTTGGGTTGGAAGGGACTTCAAAGCCCATCCGTGGCTCGTGCAGTCCTGCTGATGGAGCTGCTCTTTCCCAGCAGAGGGATTCATTTCCCGCTCACAAACCGCTTCATGAAACGTGTATTTGGTTGCTGAAGTAGGACAAAATGTTTTCTGATGCCCTAAGTTTAAAAAAAAAAAATTCAGCTTTAATAAGTTTAGAGTAAAGTTTTCCCGCCCTGCTTTAACTCCTGCTCACTTGATGCCCTGGAGTTTTGCCTTGGCTTTGGGACATCAGGGGGTTGAGTGAAGGCTGCTGGGACATGGCATTGAGGAAGGGCTCTGTGCCTGAAGCGGTGGTGTCTGCAGTGTGACTCCGTGCTTCAGTGTCTCTCTTGGAGGGTGACCCCTCAAATGCCTTCTGGACATGGTGGTCCTCTGTCCCACTCTGGCTCCTGGCACTCTGCAGCCCTCCTTCCTTCCTGATCTTGCGCAGAGCACTTGGTTATGTCCATGGTGCAGAGAGGTGTGGGCCAGCAGCTCCAGTAGCTTATCCAGGCTTGCTTTTATTTCTTGATACTTCTTGTATCATAACTGCCGTGGGAGGCAGGAGCGAGATAGGTCCATAGATTCAGGATGTGCCTCAACCCCCTTGGAGAGCCTGGATGGTTGATTCTCTAGTAGCCTGCAGAGAAGCAGAGCCACTGTGTGAGCCCTGGCTAGCTCGATGCTGCCTGGCTGTAACACCCGATACCAAGCAGGCCCACCACACCTGCCCCGATAAGGACTGGCTGACCCTCCCAAGCAAAGACATGCTGCAAAAAATACTGGCAAAAACATGCAAGGCATGCCAGAAGCCCAGGCTAAGCGCTTGCCACTGTGTCAGATGTTAAAATTGGTCTTAGCAAGAGGTGGTCCCTAAAGGCATCTGGTAGTGTGATGGCCATCCTCCTCTCCTTGGGTATCTCACCTCGTTTGACTCAAAGGCCTGTCTCACTGTCTGAGGAGAACAGCACCCCATGGATAATTCTGGAGAGAGGCAGGCAAAACAAGGGGTGGGGGCTTTCACCTTCTTTAGTGTGGCAGCAGCCCCAAACCCAAGTTTTTGTGGAACTTGAGGGTCAGCACAGAGCTCTGAGCTGAGGGCACGGGAACTTTGGTTACCTGTGAATGGCAGCAAACAGCAGACCTGTGCCAGCTGGGAAGCAAAGAGATGAATCCAAGAGTGGGATGAGAGAAACCGTATGCAAATTTACCGATGAAGGGAATCTGGCTTGGTTTGGGTGGTGGTATTGGGAAGGGTGAGGAAGAGCAGATGAAGATTATCCCTTTTCTTCAGCTGTAGCAAATTTCCAGGAGGAGATGTTGGAGTGTGTGGGGTGGTGGGTGGAGGTCAATTGTTGAGAAAGTCAGAAGTTGCTCATGTCAGTTTATTCAGTAGATTGGACATCGGAGCGAGAGGGATTTGTCACCACCATCACCAAATTGTGTTGGTTAGTGTAATTTGTGACTTTTCCCTGCAAACATGTGAGAAAAGAATGACTAAATTAGACGAAGGAGATACACGCATAATTGAGCACTTGGGCACTTCAGGACTGTATCTTCTGTGGCAGTAGCCATGGTAAAATAATAAGGCAAGGATTTATTTTTGATAGCAGTCTGCATATTTGCCAGATTTCTTTGTGATAATTTAAGGAGCATTTTGTCTGGTATTAGCATAATAACTGAGGATCACAGGGAAAGTTTGCATTTTATGTTCATTAATCTTCTAGCTTAATTTTAGTAAAATGCCTAAAACCATACAAAAAGAGCATTAATGTTACTCTAATAAACCAATTAGTGCAGACACATTCACTTGTAGCAGAAAATTCTGAGATTTTCCAAAAATTATTTCTTTTTAATAGTGTTCAATTTTTGGGCTGAATTAGAAGTTTTGCTATTTTCTGACAAGGAGATCGCTTTCTACATCTTTGAACGTCAACACTGGAGATCGTTGTGCCTTGATACAGCGAAGAAGGAATTTGGCTGGCAAAGCCTTTCTGTAGCATCTTTCTCCCTGACTACCTTGTCCCAGCTCAGGTGACAACTGCTCCAGCACAGCTCTAACAAGTTTTGTCCCTGAAGTTCTCACAGGAGGACAAAGCAGTGCTTGGAGCAGGCAGCAGCTGCTGCCCTTCCTTGCTGCCTGCAGACACAAGGCTTGGCTTTGGTAGGATTCTCTGTCTCTGGTAGTTTGGGCAGGTCTGAGTTTCCAGCTGACGAACTGGCTGTGTGAACCTTGTGCTGTCCTCCCGTGCCGCGGTCTTGCAGCTCAGGCTTGGAGTATCCGCCTGGGAGCACAGAACGAGTCAGCGCTGATCCACTGCGCAAACGAGAGCTTGTGCTTGTGCTAAAGGGCTCCCCCCTTTCTGGGAGCTTATGAGTGGTGCTGAGACGATCTCCTGAAAATTTTCAGTGTGGCTGGAGGAGTGGTGGGTAACTGGGGTCCACTGTCAGCAGACCTACCCCCTGAGGACAGCTTGTCCTACTTTGGGGACCAGAGAGCTGAGGGCCAGGTTGCGTTTAACAAAGGTGAATGGCACAGTGGACATTTTTGCTGGACATTAACTACCTTCACATTATGCCTTTGATTTTTTTTTTTTTTAGTAGACCATTTCACAGAGTTTTATGTGTGCCCCTCTGGTGGGGCAATATGGGCTTGAGTCAGTAATATTAGTTTGGTCATGGGCAATAAACACAACAGGCATAATCCAGTGTGTCAGATTTTAATGTGCTTTCCTAATGCCTGCTCTCCGTTTTCAGCTTGCTGAACTCCAACTCCTTCACTATTATACGAGATGATGCCTTTGCTGGTCTCTTCCATCTAGAATATCTGTAAGTTTGATATTTTATGTCTTCCCCTGTCCTTTATAAATCAGGATGTTTTGATAAGTTGTCAGGACTCCTGCTGTGGAGTCTGCGTCTTTACTGTGATTCCCAGGAGCAGGGAAGATGAAGGATTTATGTTCCACTCCTGAGCAAATGTCCTTTATGATGGCTCACCATTTTTCAGAGGTTGCAGTGGATTTTTAAAATATGCTGTAATGTGAGGTGGCTCCATGCAATCACAGTATGCTGAAAAAGCATTGCTGAGCAAGAACTTGACCTGGCGTTCCACAACAGTGCTGTCACTGTCAAGGGGGTTTGGACCTGAGGAAGGAGATGGGGAAGCCTCTCCTGGTCTGCTGGCAGCCTGAAGAGGAGGTGTAGAGTATCCATGTACTGCCCAGAACAACAACTGATTACTAGACTGCCAAACTTTCCTCTCCAGCTTCATCTTTGTTCTGATATCCTATTTAATGCTCATAGTATATATGTTTATAGTATAAATAATTATAAATATATGGAAATATAAATATATATTTTTATAATATAAAAGATTGTAATTATTTATGTTGTTTAATTTTCTTTAACTTCCTTTTCTTTACTTAGTTCAGTTCTTTGTTGATTTTTACATTACCTTCATTTCCCAATCTTTTTTTCTTTAGGTCACATTTGTCTTTTAAAAAAAGTATTAGCCCTGGTACCAGGTTGTCCTCATTTCATGCTCCAAAGGACTGCCATTTCTCTATGTTACTGGACATGAGCTGGTATGTTGGGGACTCTGAATGTGATCTGCAAAAAAATTCCTTTTTCCACCCACCTTCCTGTGCTGGAAGGTGGCTGTGGAACACATTTCTATCTTTTTCTAAGACATAAACCCAACCCTTGCTAAAGTCTTGCAGGCACATAGGTATTAAGGCAGGGTGTATTCGGGACTGATAGTCTGATACCTGCAGAGCAGCCAATAATGGAATTTGCAGACTAAGAAATAGAGGATAATGGTAAATGTCATATTCTGAAATCCACGATTCCGCTACATCTGGATTTTTCAATGATAGCAAGTTATCTAATCATTCTTTTTTCTACAGGAAGAAGTTATTTACAGTATGTTTGTAAAAAGTAAGAAAAACATTTATACATTGTTTCATTAATGACTTGCTTGCAAGTGCTGATGAGATTAACATGGATCGTGTCGCAGCAGCACGCGCAGTTGCAGTGGTTGCATTCACATCTGCAGCCAGACCCCTGTCTGAAAGAAAAACATCCTGCCCCTCCTCAGCTGGTCAGAGGGGAGATCTCTGTCTGTAGTTACCAGCTGCAAACCAGGGAGCAGAGTGAAGACTGGTAAAGCTTTACAGTTTCAATTTCCTTTAGCAGCAGCTGAACAAATGGTCTTGGTTAATGGCTGCGGGTGCCCTCCATGCCAAGTCCACAGAGCTTTTCCTCTTTGCAGCAAATCATACCTCTGCCATTTGGGAACTGGGCCTTTCTTTTTGGATACGTAGCCAGTAACACCATAACAGCTTTGGTTACCTGTGATCAGACCCGATGGAGAATAACAAAAGCTCACTGACAAACAAGGATGCCAAATTTCTTTGTGTGCAAAGCAAAGTCCCTGCATGAAAAGCAGCTGAGAAGCACCCACAGCAGACACATACGTCCATACACACATCTCTCTCTCCCCCTCTCTCCTCTCCATCTGTGTCCTGCTGTGAATACAGCACTGATAGTGGCATTCAATGCACCCTTAAACTAACTGGCTCCATGGAGACGTAAGACAGGTCTGATAAAGCCGGGAATGTTCCCAGGGTAGCATCCCTTCGAGGCCAGGTTTGGTGACTCAAGAATCCAGCAGATTACTGAGTGCCAGCTCGGATGTCTATCACCTTGCTGGAGTGTGTCAGTGAAGCTGTGTTTATTCATGGAGCGGTGAGCTGGCGGTGTGCGGGGCTGCCAGCTGCCAATGAGGGTGTCAGGAGGCAGTTTGTCTCTCTGTTCTGCAGATTGAATTTGTGTCCCCAGGCAGCCTTGTAACAGAGTAGCACTGACCGTCTTCTGACACCTTCCACATAGACACAACAGTTTCTCATCTGCACCCTTTGCTTGCAGTCAGGGTCGTGGTCACTTCATGAAGGATTTTGGCTATGCAGAACCAAGAGCACATGACATCTTCTGCATCCTCATCTTGACTCTCTTGAAGAGACCTTGGGTCATAGCAGTTTTCCTCTATTTCCCTGGAAGACAAACAGGGATGCATAGGAGGAAGGGAGACACTTTTATCTCAAAAACCTTTTGTAAAGTCAGCATGCAGTTGTCTTCACCCAGGTACAGCTGTACCATGCAATATCTTGACGGCCACCTGGCTTTGCAGGGCTGATGGTGTATTTAGGGATATGTCCTCAAGCACTCAGGGGTCACGATGCTCAAGTATCAGCACTTTCTTTAAATGCTGATGTGCAGTCAGGAGGAACGGCCTCCTGGAATCGATATGTGCCTGTCATTTCCCTGGGGCACGGGGCCATGGCTTGTGTGCAGCTGGGCACCCTGCAGAGGTGACATCCCGGCTGGAGAGAGCTGAACTCCAGCAGCAAGAAGGGAAACAAGGCAGTGTTCTTGCCTTTTATGCAGACTTCACATGTCCACCAGTGTGTAGCTGCAGTTGACATCACAGTGGTGACAGCAGAGAGCCTGTGGGCTTTGTGGATGCGGCGGTGGCACTGGGCATGCAGCCATGGGAGTTCCCTATCAGAGCATCCTTCTGCAGCCTGGGCAGCCCTGGTGTGGGGCTGTGCTGCCCCGTGGCTTTAAAATGCAGGAGATTTGGGAGAGGAAGATAGGGCTTTAACTTCTACAATCCATCTCAGGGGCCTTTCCTATGTAGGTCTCTTGCCTCACAAAAACACAAGCCAGGAGGCTTAACTAACAGAGCAGTAGTATTTTTTGCTTTGTTTTGTTCTACTTCTGCGGGGTATTTGTGCTACCCAGTACCTGCATTTTCCTTGCAGCAGCTCCAGCAAGAATTCCCCACCTTTAAGCCTGAAGGGGCAACCCAGGAACCTGCTGAGTTTGGAGATCAGAGGTTAAGGCACTGGTGATGCTAATATTACTGCTAATCGAAGTCTTTTACTTTTTTTTTTCCTAGATTCATTGAAGGAAACAAAATTGAAACCATTTCAAGGAATGCATTTCGTGGCCTTCGAGACCTGACTCACCTGTAAGTTATTTAACACTTGGTAATTTGTACTCAAACAAAACTTGTCTGGGAGACTGCTGGTTCTGCTGCCACATAGAAAGCCTCCCTTCTGTCCTTGCATCAGCTTCCTCTCGTTGTCTACAATGTGTCTTCTACAAATGAAAAAATAGTTTTTAAGCAGTTCCAGCTGGGGCAGCACTGCAGAAAGTTTGGCTGCCTGCAGACACTTGCAAGTTGTGCTGGGCTGGGCCTGTGTCCTGTGGGTGCTGCCTCTGGTGCCACCATCACACTGCCTACTTGTGATTAACATTCCTGTGAAACAAAAAAAGCTTTATGTATTTTACATCAGCTTCTTCAAGCAATCACCATTCTTGAATGAGAATAATTAATATGTACCTGTTCCTAGTAGTTATTAACATGCCAGTGGCTGGACAGTATCAGATAATCAACACTTAGTAAGTGAGCTCAGACTTAGTAAGAGTCAGCCAGACAGGAGACAGCACTGATACCAAGCTCTAACTTTCTTTTCTAGTTCTTTGGCCAATAACCATCTCAAAGCTCTGCCGAAGGATGTCTTCAGTGATCTAGGTTCTTTAATTGAACTGTAAGTAATGAGTCCTGTTGACTGCCTGCTTCTGTCACTCAGTTACTCTGAGTTTTAAGTTCTGGTGTGTGGTGCTGTATCTGATACATGCACAGAAAAGAAATGTGCGTTCCATTGTTCTAGCTTTTCTCATTTTAAAAATTGTTTATTTGGTAGACTTCTCTAAGATAACTACTATTTCTTGAATCATTGTTGCTTCTCTTGTCGCTGTACATAACTTGCATTATTGTTTCATATAAATTGTTTTTTAGGGAAAGGGAAACAGACAATATTAAAATTAGACTTTCTCTGATCATTTTTCCCGTTATTGTTGTATGTATTCCCTGAGATTATTCTAGTAAAAGGCATTAACTAATTAAAGAAAAGCCTTTTTTTCTTGTTTTCTTTGTGCAGTTGTAGCACATTGCTGACTTACTCTCAGTGTTTTCTTGTATAACTGAGCTGCTAGTCAACTTCCCTTATTTTTAGCCTTCTAAACATGAGTGACTTTACACATGAATCACAGTGCTCTATTAGTACAATTATATGTGAGCATATTTCCGAGATTGAAACAGTTTTGCCAGGGATAACACTCAGTAAAGGAGAGTCCATAGTAAGAGAGTCCAAATAAACCTTAAGTAACTTCTCTGTTCTCAGCTCAAAACCAATTCAAGGCTGCTCAGGTATTTTTAAATTCAGCATGTCAAGGTGATAACAGTTCTGTAGTATTCATATTGTTATCAACTTTTTCAAATATGTTTATTTCTGTGTGTTTTTTAGAGATTTAAGGGGAAATAAATTTGAGTGTGACTGCAAAGCCAAGTGGTTGTTTTTGTGGTTAAAGATGACAAATTCCACTGTTTCTGATGTCCTGTGTATTGGTCCAGCAGAATATCAGGATAAGAAGTTAAATGATGTGACAAGTTTTGATTATGAATGCACCACTACAGGTATTCAGAATGTATATTTCTAAGCACACTACAAATGGTTAAATATCAGAAGTTTAGACTATACCCTTTCGCTTCTGTGTGCATGACCTGGGGGAGGAAGGGGTTACATACAGGGCACTTCCAAGTACTGGAACAGCATAAAATGGGAAAATTACGTTCTGAAGCCACAGTAAGTACTGATTTTTTTATTATTTGGATTAAGTCATAATGAGAGAAGAGCTCTGATATTCATAGTCCAAAAAACTTGATTATGACTCACTTTGTGACTTAATTTTCATCACAGAATGCTTTCTGCTATCTGGAATAAGGCCATATAGTTATGGCAGATGAGCTTCCCAAAATCTTTGTATTCCACAAAGCAATGAAAAGAAGTTCAAATAATGTGGCTATATCTGTTATCTTTATTCAATAGGCCGCAATTTAATAGCATCAAATGTGGTGGCAATAGCACCAGCAGATATTTATGGAACTCTATTAAGTTGGAGAGAAATGTCCAATAATATTCTGACTACTGTCTTGTTTAGGATCTTGATTTTTATTTTAGGTAATGTAAAGCATGCTGAAGGAAGTGAAGAGAAACTTGCATGCGGTTATGCTTATATTTTATGACCAAAGAGCTGCAGTTACCTACCTTTAAATGTAGTCACATCATATAACTCAGAATATCATCTGCTGAGTATTGGTTTTCATCTTTTGTATATATGATGTCAGCACTCTGCCTTTTTTTCTAGGCAGTTATATCAGAGGCGTTTGATTTCTCATCTGTCATCAAATCAGCCATCGTCATTAAGAGACAATAGAAATGTTGATTACTAGTGATGTAAAATAAAGTTTCAGGACAAGGTATGAAAGGTAATCCAAAGGCAATATGTAAAGGTAAAGAGAATGGTCTCAGAATTCAAAAATATGCCAGACGAGCAGCAGAGGTAAAGGACCATGATCTGCTACATGAAAGGATGTCAAAACAGGAGGGAAATGTGAGTTAGAACAGCACCAAAGTTTTGTTCTGTGTCTGCATATCCACCGAGAGGCAAAAGTGCAAAGTAAAAGTGGGATTCACTTCACTTCACTCTGGTTTAATCAGTTGCGCAGCACTAACTGTGCAAGAACAAGCCTTATCTACCTCATCCTCAGACCGATACTGACCTACCCCATCTCTGTCATTTCATTGTACTTAGAAACCTAACTAAAAAGTTGCTACAGGCAAAATTCACCCTTAATGTTAGTTCCTTTGTCTGCTGTGAGTGAAATGACGCCAAGCATAAACCTGATTTCACATGCTATAAAGTGTGCTGGGGAGCTAAGGCGTTACGCGGTGCAAGGATTGTCTAGCTTAATACTTGTTCAAATGCCATCAGAGAGTGCTCTCACAGCACGGCATAGAGCTGTAATATGCTCTTCAGGATGTTTTCAAACCAGTTATTCGCTGGCTGCTGTGAGGGAAGGCTGTGTGCCTAACCCCTCTGGCCTGGGGGCAGGCAGCAGCAGGCTTCCCAGAGCTCCCGTGTGCAGTGAAGGTGAAGGGAGCAGAAGATGTGGAGCTCTGGCATCCTCATGGTGTGTCTGAGAGGGACACACCATAGGCACAAATGACCCTTAAGAGATGAAACAGAGAGGAGTAGAAATGCAGATCTTCAGGAATGTGTCACCCCTGAGACAGCACCATGTCCCCTGCACTGAACCTTGCTTGAGCTGGAACCCTCTGGTGCCTTTGGCAGTCTGTGGTGTCAGGCCACAGCTGCTTTTTCCTTCTCTGCCGTTGCCTCTCCTAGATCCAAAGGGAGTGTAAATATGCCCATATTCATTCCCTGAGGATTGATTAGTCACAGGCTCAGGCTTATACCATATTTTCAAGTAAAGCAATGCACCCTATAGCTGTATTCTCCTTTCCCACTCAGTGGCAGGCAGTGCTCTTCAAAATTCTTTTGTTCACATTAGTCTTTAGTACCATATTTCCCTCCTTTGCCAGGTATGACCAGACTCTCCATCATTTTTGGTCTCTGGTACTCTATGATGAGCATGACTGGATGTAGGATGTGGTGACAAAGCAGTGACTTTGTAAAATGTACATCTCAGTGGCTCCATCAGTTCGTTGTGTCCTCTGAACTGATACAATGATAATGGGAGAAGAGATGTACAGAGGTGCTGGCATATTAAAAGAAAAAAAGCCAAAGAACAAAATGCTTCTATCGCTTATTCACAGAGAAGGTGATTCACAGTGTCAGTGATCTGCACTTTCAACTCTTTTTGTGATAACATCTCTCTTTTCCATTTCTCATTCCTTTCAGCATGGAAGCAGGTTACGCAGTTTCACTTCGTTTCTCATCTTTCTCCCACAAGAGTGTGTGAGGGGTCTGTGCTGTGGCTGTAAGGATAGCAAGGGAATACATACTTACTTTCAGGAGACTGGAAAACAGGCCTCACACTCCCATAGCCACTGGAAACAGGCTGTATTTGCCTGGGATCTGTTTTGGTCAGACCTGCCAGCAGGGATCATCTTGCCAGGCTTTGGAAGTTTGGTTTCCTCTTTCTGTACCTAGCTGGGGACTGCCTTCTGCAGGTGTTCCTCTCTTTCCCTGCTGGCTGGAAGGAAGGTAGTTGGCAAATTAAGAGTTACCTACTCCGTACCCACTCCTGTGGTGAAGACCAGCTGTGTCACCATGGTGGGAGACAAGAAGGAATGGCTAACGCTCCCTGACAGTACCTTCAGGTGCCAGGTAGCCTTAACTGGAGTAGAAGCCTTCACCCCAGGGAAGAAGGGCCACGAGGAGAGGAGGACCAAGTCGCAGGATGCAGTTTAGGAGCTGCTGCCCAAAGAGATCATTGCTTCCCTTTTTCTTTAGTGTCCTCCAGCACTCCCCACATGCTCTCCCTCTGCATCTGTGCTCCTGTGTGCTGGGATCAGCCAGAGCAGAGGCTGTCAGGAAGCAAATGAGCCCGACAGCAAAAGCGTTGGGTCCCTCGTCTGTGACAGTTTGTACTGGTTCAACAGACAAAGCAGAGCAAAGGTGGAGTGAGCAGCTGGAGGACGTGGGGACCTCAGCCCTCAGATGGCAGAAAGCAGTGTTAAAACCACGTCTTGAGACAGAGTAAATCTGTGCCTTGAGGCAAGGGGCAACGCTGGCTGCGCCCTCTTCCCTCTCCTGTGCAGACTGGTCCAGCTTCAAAGAGAAAAATGTTGGAAACTCTCTCCTCCAACCCTGTGTTTACTGTATGAGCTCTTTCTAGTGTTAAAGCAAGGCACGTGGGCCTGCCTGTGAAACTAAATCGAGCTCCCAAGACCTAAATTTTTGGCAAGCCTGATGTGGTAGCATCTCCTTACTGTGTAACCTTGTTCCACATTAGAGTCTGGTGTTTCCAGCTGGTGCTAAACCCAATGGTTATTGCTTTTTACTTATTATGACTGATTTTGTTACCCGTTTTTACTCATCCAGTAACATAAAGAGCCCAATGACAGGGACAAGTAAAAATAGCTATGTTAACACTGAATCATTTCTGAATGAGCAGTGGGGTTTAACACACAGACTGGTTTGTTTAAATTCACAGATTCCCTCAGAGTGTTTCACAACTGTTCAGATTTCAAGAGATGTCTTTTTCAGTGTCAATTTTTTGGTTTTTTTCTTTCTGATGTTTTAAAGATACTTTGATTTTCTGTGAATATATCCTTTATTGTTCCATCCTTAGCTACCTTTCATGATTTATTACTTTACTTTCTGCATATTTTTGTGTCAGTTTTCTCCACTCCTTTTATTTTCCCAATGAGAATGAAGATAACTTTCTTGGTTTTTTACCAGCATTTATGAATCAAACCCGAAACTCTATTTATAGTGGTCCCTCAAAGAATGAAGACTGTTATTTCTTTCACAGCTGTAGAATCTGCTCTGTTTGTTTAATGGTAGCCATCTATCTTTATTCTCCAAAAGTGTAACTCCTCAAGGGCAAGGCTTTCAAGCATGCAGAGACAGAGAGTTCTTCATTCAAAAACAATTATTTCATAATGCACCAAAATGAGGGACTCGAATGAGAACTTAATTACCATTTCACCAAAATCCCTGGATGCTCAGGCCCTTCAAGTGTAGGAGTGCATGGTGAAAGCATGTAACAAATGGAGCTTGAAACAGAGCAGTGTGTGGTTCTGCAGAGAAACTCCGCTGTAGCAGAAGATGCATTTCCTTTTCTATGTATCTATATCCATACATCACTTCAGCACGGGCCTTCTGCTACATTCTAGACCCAGGTGCTGGTTTTTGTTTGTCAGCTCTGCTATACTGGTGTCTTTTTCTGATAATAATGGCCTTGCCCAGCTGTCAGGCCAAAAATGGAATTCAGACCCAAGTCTCCTTGCTTTGCCCCAGATTTGCTCTGTGTTGCCTGCTGACGTAGCCCAGGGTGAATTTGAGACTTAAATCTACAAAGACACTTGGATTTTAAGAATAAATCTTGAATTTTGGAGTTACACTCTTTACAGGTTGCTCTAACTCTTCAGTCTTAGTATCTAGAATAAGTTTTCCACTGAGTAGTAATTTGCAGGTTGGTTGTATTTTATGCCTAAACTACTTTACAATGTCCCATAAAATGTTACGTTAACTGAGTTTTTGATTACACCATTTTGTCTATGGTGTAGCTGAACTGGGGTTATCCCCAGGCAAACTTCAGATTATCATCTCACTTTCTGCCTGGTTTAGCATAACACAAATTGCTAGTGATTAAACTTGCATGACTTCAGAAGTTATTGGACTTCAGCTGGAAGTTGCTGTCTCTCAGCTTGAGAGCTATTCTAGCAAGGCCATTTCACTTGACAGGAAAGCAACTTCCAGCTGTGGGGAAAAAGACTTCTCTCTATATATCCTGATTTCATTGATACCAGCCAGCCTAGCTGGAAAATCTGATTTCTGCAGCTATTAACATATTTGATCTCCTCGGCAACTGTGTTTCCAGAGGACAGTTTATGAAACTTGAACCAGGAGCTTTACCCTGTTGCTGTATGCCTAATGCAAGCACTGACACTTCCATTTTATACAAAAATCCAACATATTTTACTCATTTTCAGTGTAAATCATTATAATCAGTGATCACTTACCCTGTGTTTCCAGTACGGGTGTATCCTAACTAACTGTTGTCAATGTATGTTTCTAGATTTTGTTGTTCACCAGATCTTGCCCTACCAGTCAGTTTCAGTGGATACCTTCAACTCAAAGAATGATGTGTTCGTAGCCATTGCACAGCCCAGCATGGAGAACTGCATGGTGCTGGAGTGGGATCACATTGAAATGAATTTCAGGAGTTATGACAATATCACAGGTATATGAACACTGAGATTCCAGTCATTGATGAACAGTTGGTGTTTCACAAGGATGCAATTCGTAGATGGGACCAGTTGATGGTTTTTGATCTGGAATCTCTGTTGAATTTGGCAGATTAAAGTGTGTAATGTTTGGATGTGACTAACTTCATGGAGTGGTGCATCTTGTTAATATAAACACATTTAACCTCACCGTAGCACACAAACTAGGCTTTTTTTTGGTCTGAACTTGTAAATTGTTCTGAAGACACTAACGCTGTGAATGTCACGCTGTGGCCCAGCTTAGACACTCACTGCCTGAATCCTACTGCAAGTTAAAGTATAGGTTAAAGGAGCCCTCACTATTGCCAAAGTGCCTGCAAAATAGAATATAAAAAATGCTCTACTGCATGTAGAAGGAGATAGGTCTGAAGGATGCATCCAGGGTGGCTGGCCAGGAAGTTGTGTTTTACAGCTGAAGGTGACAGAGAAATATTTGAACTTTGTTACCTGAAGAGATGTCCTGTAAAGCTTTCACGTTTACTTTCCCTTTACAGACATGCTAAATTAGCATCCTGGCCAGATTACTCATCAGACACAAAGCCCATGTGGATGCCAGGTGATTTCCTAATGCTAACAACCATTATGTCCCTGACTGACACTCGTGCTGCTTGCAGAGCTCAGTCACACCATGACAGCAGGGACAGAGTCTTTAGAGCTGTTATACGCTGCCTGATTTCCCTGCTACCTCAGGCTACCTGTTCTGGAGCCTCAGGAGCTAAATTTATCCATTGAGCATCCTTCCATCCTGATCCTTGTTATGTGTGACACATTATTTTTTTAAATTGTGTTTGGGGAAACAAAGAGTATGCTCTGTCCTAATCTGGTGTTTTCTACAAAGGCAGCAAGCATGTAGCTCCTCGGGTCTGCTCTGAAATGAAAGTTTACAAGGTGCTACTCCTCCGTCAGGAAATGTTGGAAATGAAACGTTTTGTTTTCTTAGATTTCGTTGTGTTTTGGTAGCTTAGGGAGAATATGTACTTGTGAATGTAAACTGAGGAGTCGATGGCCCAGAGAGAGTGAGCAGAGCTCTAGAAAATCTCTGAAAATGAAGCTGAGCGTTTGGGTTGTTTCCAAAGAGAGCTGTCTTCCAGATGTCTTTCACCTTCCTATGAATGACACTATTAGGAGTCACTTCTGCTGGGGACTCGTGTCCTAGCTCTACACCCAGTGTACGTGCCCAGACTCATTTGTCAAACAAGTGTCCTGTGTTCCTGGAAGACCTGAGTTTGAGCTTTGGATTCCAAAACGGAAGCGAACGAGAGACTTTTGCCGGGGCACATAAAGAGCCTCTTGCAGAGCCTAAACAGTGTTTTGTAGAGCTCAGGAGCCAGCTGTGTGCTCTATGGGGAGTTCCATTGCTAACTGAATTACTAATCTGAATTTAGCCCTTTACAACGTGGCCTTACAGAGCTGAGCTAGTTGTCAAGATTGCCTTTACAGTCAACATTCAGAGAACAGGCACTGCTCTCCTCTGCAAAAAGAGGCATCTACAGGCCAGCTGAAATCTTTTCTAGAGTGCTTTTTGACCAGAAAGAGTCTGGATGATCAGCTCGAGCATTCATGTCTACGCTGCAGATACCTTACAGTACTTGAGATTAATTCCCATCCTTCCTACCCTGGAATCATCCCAGGCTGGTTGTGAAACAGCTATGGGTAGGGGACCAGCAGAGGTGCCCGGGGGGTTCTCCTGTAGGAGACCAAGAATGTACAGGGGAACCTGTGCCGTTACAGTTCTGCTTCAACTGTGCTTTTCAGAGAGGATTCCTCTCTTCTTCCAACAAAACCTTTGGTAAATAGTCTGGTTGTTACTTTTTTGATGTGGTTCTTGTATAGTGATATGATGTTCTCAAAACAGACCATGACCCAATCTGAGCTAATCTGGCAACTGCAATATTTCTAGTTTAATGTAATTTCAAGAATACTTAACAGAAACAACAAAGTTAGGTTTAGTTTTTTTTATCTTGCTGTCAGGTGATATATCCACAAATTGCATCAATAATTCTGTTTACAGTAGCAAAAAGGTGACTCTGGCCCTCTTGGAGAAAGTAATATTGACAGCATTTCATTCTTCTATTTAAGCTGGAAAGAAAGACATTCCAAGAATAAGAGATTCAGGTTCCTTCTGAGCCCTAACAACTCTCTTATTTTTGAATAGTAAAATTTGTGTTAAATAATTGTTCTGGAAATTAGGGGCATGTGTTTGAACAATCAAAGAAATAAAAAGTATTCTGGATAAAAAGGAATGAGCATTTTCACATGCCTCATACTTGCGCACTTGGAGGAGTGTGACATTTCCAACGTTTGAAGTCATCTTTCCAGTTATTGGGGAGAGAAAAAAGCATGAAAAAAAGCTCGGGTGCTTTGCACCTTTAAAGGGCGCTCAGAACTGTGCTAATATATGTGCTTTTTTATTTTCTTTGGGCAATAGGTCAGTCCATAGTGGGATGTAAAGCCATTCTTGTTGGTGACCAAGTCTTTGTGGTGGTGGCACAGCTCTTTGGTGGCTCACACATCTACAAGTATGACGAAAGCTGGACAAAGTTTGTCAAATTCCAGGATATCGAAGTATCTCGCATTTCCAAACCAAATGATATAGAGCTTTTTGAGATAGACAGTGAAATGTTTTTTGTGATAGCAGATAGCTCCAAAGCAGGTTTGTCAACAGTGTACAAGTGGAATAACAAAGGATTTTACTCATACCAGTCCCTTCATGAGTGGTTCAGGGACACCGATGCTGAGTTTCTCGATATAGATGGGAAATCCCACTTAATCCTCTCTAGTCGCTCACAGGTTCCCATTATACTCCAGTGGAACAAAGCTTCCAAAAAGTTTGTCCCACACAGTGAAATCCCCAACATGGAAGATGTCTTGGCTGTGAAGAGTTTCCAGATGCAGGATGACCTGTACATCACGCTCACGAGATTCATTGGTGACTCCAGAGTTATGAAATGGAACGGCAAACATTTTGCAGAGATCCAGGCTCTTCCATCCCGAGGAGCCATGACGCTGCAGCCTTTCTCCTTTAGGAACAATTACTACTTAGCCTTGGGGAGTGACTATACCTTCTCCCAGATTTACCAGTGGGATGGTGAAAAGAAGCTTTTCGTGTTATTTAAAGAAATCTATGTGCAAGCGCCACGGTCTTTCACAGCTGTGTCAACGGATCGAAGAGATTTTTTCTTTGCCTCCAGTTTTAAAGGAAACACTCAAATATTTGAACACATCACCATTGACTTGAGTTCGTGAAAATGTGCTGGAGTGAAATTTATGTGGAATGACATTTATACACAAGGAAAACAAAGAGAGACTTTTCCAAAAACAGGGTGCACCTATGGAGTATGATGACATTTTCTGAACTTTTCAAACTTGCATATTAATCAGGGATTGTATTTACTTGGTTACTGCATGACATGTCTGGTTTATCCTTTTTCGAAGACACGTTGCAATCTGCAGTCATTCAGGGGAGAGTGCAGTGCATTAGGATTAATCTTGGCATCTAAGAGAATGATCTAAATTTTACCCAGACAACCACCCTGAATTGAACATCTCATAAAGAAAGCAAAGAGTGAGCCATACAAAGCACAGAAATGATCATGAACTCTTAAACTAACATGTTAGTAATGATTTCAAGATTAGAGCCAGGTCTTGGTGGTTGCTGATGATTTGTAGAAGTGAACAATAATGTTCCAGAATACATTTTATCTTGATTTCTTGAGGTCTGTCTTCAAAATCTGTCTTTGGGGTTTTATAGTAAGACTGAGGCATTATTTTAATTTATTGTAGATTAAGGGGAAAGTCAAAATCGATTGCCATTTTTCTTCTGTTAATCAGTATTTCAGTAACAAATTGTGCATAACAAATAGCCCAGCCCACAGGAACTGGGTAGCCAGGAAAAGAAGGGGATGTCAATTCTAAATCGTGAGATCTTAAAAAGTTAACATAGGCATATAATAACAGAGGTCTGCTTGGTGCCATGAATGAATTGATTACAAATTCTGTCTACTTTCTGTTTTAATAGGTATTCCAGAAATCCACCCCATTTTGCCCTAATTCATGGTCTTTCTGATGATCACAGTAGATTTTGGGGTGCTTCAACAAGTAAATCTGTAGTGATCTCTTATTTTAGAAGGCACAGCTTAAGTTTAGCCTGAAACACACATCTACATTTGTTTTCTCTGTGCTGTAGCTTGTCTGTACACAATGAGATGATTTATTCTCCAGTATTCTACCCCAGCACAGCTCACAAGCAATAAATTCAGGGTTTGGTCATCACAAGCTGTATTTGGGGAATCTTCTCTCTGGCTGAGGCCTAAATATGATTTCTGTATCACCGAGTCTTTTGAAACCAAGGCAGCTGGAGCTGTCTCAGGCTAGAGATGACCCTGGGTCCGAGAAGAATGGTTCCCTCTTGTTAGTTCCAGGCTTTTGCTAGGTTGACAAGCCATTGAAAGTTAAACATGAGGATGTGAACAGACCATGCTGCATTGGTGGTTTGGGTGGCTATGAACTAAGGCGTTCAGTCATCCTAAACACGGCAGCCCTGGCACGCAGAGCCTCTGTCAGGGTAACAGATAGGGACTGTTTTCCCGGAGATGCTCTCCATCATCCTTACCCAACAAAGTTGTGTATCAGGGTTTACACAATATGTATCTTTAAGTTTTCATACCACTTTGGTTGTTTTATCATGTCTTGCTGCTGCACTGCAGCCTTGGTTGTTCAGGAAGCTTTGCATAAAGCAGGTGGAGCAAAGGAAAATATCCTTTAATCCTTCATGCCTGGGGCTATCTCACCATCTGGGTTCCTAGTGAGATTCATGGTTTTGCCCTGGACATGTGAAACAGCATCTCTTGTCACAAACAGAGATGCTCTCACTGCTTTCCAGCATCCAAGATGTGAACAGCGCTGCAGAAGAGGATTATGCACAAGGACTCCTTTCAGGAGTCATAACCTACCAATGACCTGGAATATCACAGCCTTCCCCAACTTTTGCCTTGCTGCTATGAAATAAAATTCTTAGTCAGAGGTATAACTAATTTTATGGTAGTGTTAAATGACATGTTGATTTTCTTTCCTGTAGAGGTGCTCATCCTGATTTTATTTTTAATTACATTGGCAGCTTAGCTCATCCAGCCATCTGAAGTGTTGCACTCTGCCCTCCAGATCCCAGCGTGGTGTCAGTCCCGTTGGTTCAATCAGAGCAGTAGATGCAAACCAACCCTGTGCAGCAGGTTTAGCAATAACTTTCCTAGGATTAAGGTAACAAATCTGACAAAGCGAAGAGATGTTTCATATGTCTGCCAGTGAATGCAATTTCGTACCATGTTCCCACTTTTTAAAGTGGGTATGTCTGGCAAGCAATATTTCTTTAAACTGTGTAGTGGGAAGGTATTTTTTTATTGCTTTTCTGTCCAGGGTGCGTGTTTTAATAGGCTCAGATATTCTGCCAAGGAGCAGCATTTCTCAGTGCACCAGCACTTTCTTTTAGAGCTCACTGTGAGTACCATTCACTCAGCAAGGGGCATAAGTCAGAGCTAAACGCTAGTTTAGAGAAATTGGATCTTGGTATTTTTTTACTTGAAGGGAAGGAGGAGGATAGAGGAAAAGGGCTTGTGTATCCAACACCAGGAGATTGCACTGTTTTGAGAGCCGAGGGGCTTTTGAGACTTCACTATCAAGTTGAATTAAATTAAAATGGTCTCTGCAGAGACAGGCTTAATAAAGAGGATAAAGTGATCCACAGGAGTCTGGTTCATTCACACAGGACGAGAAGAAAGTGAGGGGAATGAATCCTGCGGTCAGGCTGCCGCTTCTGCTGAGATGCTGTGTTTGTTGGCCAGAAAGCTCTGCTCAGCACCCCCCCGGCTTCTGGAGAATCCTGGAGTCAGAGACTCAAAGAGGCTGGCTCACCTGTTCTGCTGCGTTAGTGCACAGGAGGTCAAAGCAGCTGAGGGGGAGAGCAAAAAAAAGCACCAGTTGGTAAAGGAGAGGGGTTATGGCACATTTCTCAGGATAAAACAGGCAGTTCCTGCTCCCAAGGAAAAGCTGCAGGATGGAGCCATAACAGCAGAAATCACTAAGCATTGAAAAAACTTTCTGCTTTTCCAAATGCAACAACAGTTTTGTCTCCATGGCCTATATTCTGTAATAGTTCTGCAACTGTTGGACCAGCAGGGCAATGAGAAAGGATAACAGAACATGCCACCTGGTAATTTTTAATGTGTTCTGAAATGCATACAGCTATGTAAAGAACAGTAGTTTATATAAGCATAGATTTAATCCTGCGTGCAGGCTACAGTGGGAGCATTTTAAGGCTGTATATATATATATATTGAGCTTTTTTTAGGAAAGAGGAGCTGCTGCAATCTATGCCACTGACACGTGTATGTACTCTATCAATGTACAAATAAAATGTAGTCACTGAGACTAGCAGTGGTGTGGTGTCTCTGTTAGTGTGTCCACACTGTGACAAACCACACTGGCAGAGAGATGGGCAAGGTGGGCAAACGTGTTCTTGTCCATTTATGATGGGGTTTGGCTTTTGAAAGCTTGGAGGAAGCCGTGCTCATCCTCATTAAACTCAGTTTCAATGCTGAGCAAGCTCGGACCACCACGCTTGATGGTCCATGGCTTGCTCCTTCCTTCTTTCCTTACACCCCATCTAGTGTTGGCAAGTATGCAATGCAGCTATGACTGCGATTTTCGGTTTAAATTAAACCTGGTTGTTTCCTTCTTCCGTAAAACCAAGAGATCTTGATTTTCAAAATAACTCTCAAAAGATACTTAAGTGGGTTTCTTATGTGCAGGAATGAAGGAACAAAGTCCTAAAATTAATCCTTAGACTTTCAGATCTTCACTATGGGGTCTCTTAAGATTTGTTAAATTTTACTGAATGATTTGCATTTACTCTGAAATTGAAAAAATAAATATAAATCTATCAACAGCAAATACATTTTATTTAAACCAATCCTTGAGTATTATCCACGGATTCTGCCAGTCACTAACACAGGGAATAATTCTTTTTGTTTCCTCTTCTTTCTTCAGAAAAAAGCAATTCTCTGTAACTAATTATAGGCTTGTGCAATCTAAGACACGCCTGACATACCATAATGGATGCAATTGCTCTGGGATCATTGCTTTCCTTTTGGGTTTTCCACATTTTTATGTGTCAGCAGCCCTTGTGGTGTGGTTCATTGCGACTCCATCACAGCTCAAATATCAGCCTCAAATCAACACCATTTCCCCACCTGCCCTCCCCTGGTTTCTTTGCCCTTCCTAGGTGAACAATTTTTTTCCACCTTCTTCAAATCTTCCTTGGAAAGTTTCTATTCAGAGATTCATAGAATGGTTTGAGTTGAAAGGAACCTTAAAGATCATCCAGTTCCAACCTCCCTGCCATGGCATGGGATGTCCATGACTTCTTCAGTGCCTCAAAACCCTCACAGTAAAAAAATTCTTCCTAATATCTAATCTAAATCTTCCCTCTTTCAGCTTAAACCCGTTCCCCCTCATCACTGCACTCGATTCCTCCTTGAAAGATACTGCAGGATACCAAAAGAAAAGCAGGATCAGTGTGGGGATGGTCACTCCTCTGCAAATTTCAAGGGGAAGACAGAGCGGGCCGCTTTTTTGAAGTTCAGGCTGAAGGCAGATGAGTAAGAAACAGCTGTAAGGGTCCCAGTCACCCCCTCTAAATCCCACTCTCTCTCATCCTACAGACTGGAGCTGCAACCACCACTCACTCTCGGCAGTGATGCTCACAGCCAGGAATTACAGAGACTTCTTTTTTTTTCACACCCTAACCCAGAAATAGTGGAGCTGAGCTGCTAAAATTGGTTTGATGGTTGGGGTTTTTTTCCCTCCTAGTGTCTGGAAACCTGCCCCTTAATCCCTCTTGCATTCCCTGTACAATCCAAACTCCTTTTTTGAGAAACTGCAGGCTAGATGATCTATCTAGATGGTCACGAGTGGTGTTCCCCAGGGCTCAGTGCTGGGTCCAGTCCTGTTCAATATCTTTATCAATGATCTGTGTGAGTGGATCGAGTGCACCCTTAGCAAGTTTGCAGATGGCACCAAGCTGGGTGGCAGTGTTGATCTGCTTGAAGGAAGGGAGGCTCTGCAGAGGAATCTGGACAGGCTGGATCCATGGGCTGAGACCAACGGGATGAGGTTCAACAAGACCAAATGCAGAGTCCTGCACTTGGGGCACAACAACCCCAGGCAGCGTTACAGGCTTGGGGAAGAGTGGCTGGAAAGCTGCCTGGAGGAGAAGGACCTGGGGGTGTTGGCTGACAGTGGCTGAACATGAGCCAGCAGTGGCCCAGGTGGCCAAGAGGGCCAATGGCATCTTGGCCTGTGTCAGACACAGCGTGGGCAGCAGGAGCAGGGCAGGGAGTGTGCCCCTGCACGCAGCACTGGTGAGGCCACACCTCGAATACTGGGGTCAGTTCTGGGCCCCTCATTACAAGAAGGATCTTGAGGGTCTGGAACGTGTCCAGAGAAGGGAACGAGGCTGGGAAAGGGGCTGGAGAACAAGTCCTACGAGGAGCGGCTGAGGGACCTGGGATTGTTTAGTTTGGAGAAGAGGAGGCTGAGGTCTGCAACTGCCTGAAAGAAGGCTGTGGGAGAGCGAGTGTTGGTCTCTTCTCCCAAGTGACAGGTGATAGGACAAGGGGAAATGGCCATAAGTTGCACCAGGGCAGGTTCAGACTGGATTATCAGGAAGAATTTCTTTACCAAAAGGGCTGTCAGGCACTGGCACAGCTGCCCAGGGAGGTGGTTGAGTCACCATCGCTGGAGGGGTTTAAAAAACGGGTAGATGAGGTTTTGAGGGACATGGTTTAGTGGATGATGGGTGCGGTTGGTCTTGATGATCTCAAAGGTCTTTTCCAACTGGAAGATTCTATGATTCTATGATCTAATGGGCTTCAAAACTGATCTCCAAAATCTGACAAAACCAGCTGGCCACATGGTGTTAGAGCACCACAAAATAAAAGACTGACACTGTTAAAGCATTGCAAATGATAGCTACATAAACTTAATCCACTCCCCAGTACTACTTTCTCCATAGACCATTGCTGTTCTTGCCACAGAGCTGCCTGATGATTTGCAGAGGTGTTTTGCAAAATCTGGAATGTGAGGGAAGTTACTAGGAGATGACATCATGTCATGAAGCCTTTGAAAAATTTTATTATTTGTCGATCTGAGAAAATGGTTTGGAGCCATCTATATCCATGGTGGAGAGCTGCATACATTGCAAGCTGGATGTGATTCCATATAAAATCACACACAGAAAAATCAGGCAGTCTGATCCCAAGATCATGGCCTTGGGTGAAGAAAATATTGAGAGGAAGCACTTGGACTTGCACAGTGTCACCCTGGTAGGATTCACAGAGGGTGTTGATGCACTTTGACTAGGATGCAAGGGAGATTTACTTTTTACAATCTCTGAGATGGGCTGAGAGGGGTGATAATGTTCTTGGGAAGACCGGATGAGCAGTTTCTATGGGCATCTCCTTATTCCAGTTTTGTCGTGCCAGTGAAGTACCCCAGATGGAGTTTGGTGGGAAGCAAGGAAAGCGGGTGGCAGAAGTTTAATGTGACTAACACTGAAATAGAGATTAGAAATCTAGAGGTGATGAGGCTGTAGAAAATTGTTTAGTTACCTTGAGGGAAACAAATCACATTTTCTAAGCACAGAGATAAATCAATGTGAGATCAGGGAGTCAGAAGAACAAAAACTGTTTCTAAGTAAAGGAAAGGAATAGGAGTGACAGCATATGAAGTGTGAGTTTACTTAATTGCTGTGTAGAGAAAGTATCTAAGTGCCTTTCCAAGGTCACTCAGAGAATGCAATCCACATCATTTTCCTTTCCAGAGTCACCCTAGTTTATGCTTAATTAAACTATGCAAGCTCTGCACACTCTAGAAAATGCCCTTTTTATTACATTGTAGGCAATTTGCATTTCTGAAGGGCATTTGGGAACCATGACATCACCACAATGAAGGGCTTCTGGTAGCTTTGCTTCCATTTTTATTCATTTGCAATTGTTGACTTTTATTCCAAAGTTCATTTCTATTTCCTGTTTGGACATTAGCACTGGATTGTACAAGAATGCTCATTTTCCAGCTTCAGTGGCTGTTTCAGTTCTTCTGACTCAGCAGCCCCTTGGGGCTGACTCATCCTCCAGCTGCAGGTGTGCCCTGACAATTAATTCACCATTTTAGTTCTGTGAATGGGAGGCCACTGGGTCAACAAAGTGCTCACCACTCATGATTGGTGGAGTCCGTGTGGATGGAGCCTGGGCTGGGACACAGCAAGAGGGAGCAGCACTGCTCTTTGCATGTTGAGTGCTCACTGTCTTTCATTTCTTTCTCATCTGGTCTTATCAATTTATTAGATGGTTTTGCCAGAGTTTCACAGAAAGCAAAGTACTAATGAGGCCAGGATGGTGCAGATTTACTCGGGATGTTTCTGAGAGCAAGCTGGAAATAGAAAGAGGAAATACAAGTTAAATCAGCAACTCTGGTTAATGCGCCTGCCTCCTATTTGTTTGTAAACTCTGTAGCCATGGGGTCTCCTTGGATCCCCAGCCTCTCTTAGCTCCTGCTGACGGCATTTTCTGATTCTGCTTCGTACCATTAGTGTCTGGGGAGAAAACTGCAGGCCTTTCATTTTGGAGGAAGGCTCATTGCAATTATCTGTGCCTCTGTCACCTCAGCATCTGATTACGGTGCTGGGGTTGCACCTTGAAATGGTTACAATTAAGATTTAATGAAGTGAGTAACTACAGAGTCCTGCAGTTACTCCCCACCAACTTATTGCATCTGCCTCTATCACAGAAATAGCTACCACCTGATTGTTACGATTTTCAAAAAGTGAAACCTCACATTGGAGTTTCTCCTATAAAATCGCACTTGATTGAGACTCTGAGAGCTTGGGCAGCTCTCTTTCCCCTTTCACAGCACAGCCTGGATGAGCTTGGAGCATGTGGCTGGCTGAAAATGGGTGCAGGTAATAAAAGAACCCTCAAATGTTCACTGCCTTTTGGGCTGGAAAATGATAGATAAATCCTGGGTGACAGCTGTGTGGAGAGGTCTGTGCTCATGTCTATGTTGAATCCCAGTCTTGCTCCATGCAGCAGTGCAGGTACTGTGGGAGCTCCATGGGCAGCACAGGGCAGGAGCACCCTTCCCTCCAAGGGGTGCTGGTGCACTATTGTCGGCATTGCTGGACTCACTTCTCCAGGCTCTTTTGGCAGTAGAGAGCTGTGAAGAGAAATGATGGGAAATCCCTAAGGTTTGTAGGGATAACTGGGCAGGTGAGGTTTGATGGAGGCAGCTCGCAGTGCCTGCTGCCAGTGCCCACCTGGTTTACCCTGATGTAACTGACCTAAGGCGAGAGGATGAAATGAAATATGAAAATAACTGGCACTGTAATGCCTTCTTGCTGCCTTCTGCTTGAAATGGGGTGTACATGTGTGCAAACACACTTCCCAGTCCCACGCTGCCCCACTAGTAACAAGAAGTGATTGGTCCCTTTGCTTTTCTCAGCTATGGATGAAGACAGATTTGGGGGTAGAATGGAAGGTAGTAGAGAGTTTATCTACCTTCAGTTTTCTTTCTTTCTCCTTTGCCCTCAATTTATTTGCCTCTGTCTTCCTAATCACTGAGAGATTATTATGTCTGAATCATCAGACTTGAAGACCTGCAAGGCATTTTCCCTTAAATGACAGCTGATACATTTATCTTTATTGTTGTAGGGAGACTACTATCAACAACTGCAGGTCAGATGGGGATATTTGCCTCTTGCTATTTTTTATGGACTATCAGTGAGGGCCAAGTGGTGCAAATCCTGTGGTGGGCAGAGGAGGACAAAAGGGTTCTTGTAGTTTGGCATCAAGCAGCTCCAGGACCATTTTTCTCAGTAAAGGGAGAGGTTTCCCCATGGAAGGTGCAGAGGGAAATGCTAAATTACCTATCCGTGAAAATAATGAACTAAACCTCCTCTTTTAAAAACACTTTGAATTCAGTGTTCTGCTTCACTCTGGAATAGTTTGGCAAATGTGACCAGGAGTTTGAATATGGTACTGGTGGCCTCTGCATTGCTTGGTATAGGAATTGCAAGAAGTATTTCTGAAATGCCTGGAGATTTAGGATAAGCAGAGATTTAGTAGCAAGGGGCAGGAGGGGGATGCAGATGGGGTAGGTTACTTGCTGATGTGCTAAGAGCAGGAGGGGATGAGAATTACCCTTTGAGTTTGGGAGCTCGTGAGGATGCCGAGTGCTCTAGGCTGCCAGGTGAAGCTGTACCATCTTTGTCACCTGATGGTAGACACATCCCATCCTGTTCAGTAGGGATAGGAGGGAAGAATCTGCTTGTGGGCTGTAAAGAGAGTTGTGCAGGTCAAGAAGAGCTCTCTGCAGTGCCACGTGTTGCACATTTGCTGCAGTCATCAGAAGGAGCACGATTCCTTAGGGAACGTTGCAGGAATATTCACTTTTCAGCTGTTATTCAATTCATTATTGGTGGTGTGTTTAGTATTTGCTTTCCTAAGGCAATGAGGGAACTGAATATTAATTGTGTTTTCTAGGTTTGTTTCTATTCTGCCCATGTTGGTCAGGCCTGTGCTAGAAAGGATCAGCAGAGCCAAGGCATTCAGGTCTCCGAAAAACTGTTAGATCATGTCCTGAGCCAAAGCAGAAAAAGTCACAGAATCACAGAATGGTTGAGGTGGAAAGGAACCTCCAGAAGTCACCTGGTCCAACACTCACTGCCCAAGCAGGGTCACCTAGAGCCAGTTGTTCATGAACATGTCCAGGTGGTTTTTCAGTATCTCCAAGGAGGCTCCACAGACTCTCTGGGCAACTTGTGCCAGTGCTTGGTCACCCTCATAGTGAAAGTTTTTCCTTTTTGTCATTTATTTTCCTTATGTTCAAGTCCTCCCTATGGAGGGGAGCAAAAAATACGCTGCTTATAGCCACTTAGACAGAAAATCCAGCCATTCTAAGAACTCTCTGTTCCTCTTATCCTTGTGAAAATGTGTACAGATGGAATCACTGACATGTCATTTGCAGCACCAAAGTGTTCCTAAGTATAGACTTAGCTTAGTGACCTTGTAGTGAATGTCAGCAGTCAGTTAACTCACCACTTAGCACTGACACTGAAGCTATTTAGGAAGTAATGAGTTGGCACAGCACACTAACTTCTGGAATAACTGGGAGCTTGCTAATGTCTGATGCATGCCCCACACAGTGGTATAATTTAGGGAAGAGATTGAGTCACTCCTACTGCTCTCAACTGTAGCCCAAGGCACTAAATTTGCCTTCACTAAAAAACATCTCAGGCTCATCCATGGGTTTCTTCCCTGTTCTACTTCACCTTCAGTTGGCTACACTGAGAACTGGATCACGGTCTTACCTTTAAACCCAAGATCAGCCATCTGTAATTATCCATTATTACTGTGATATTGAGGTAAACACTGTAAAAATTATCTAGAGTAATACAAATAACGACAAAATAGTCTTGTGCAATTCCTTTGACCTGAAGTAGGTCATGAATTGCTCCCAGGGTGTTCCCATGAGTGGACTAAGCAGAATGCTTATTGGGCTATCTCTTATTTGGAAGACTTTCTGTGATAGGAAAGCTCAACCCTCTCCTATCCAGAGGGAAGACAGGGCCTGGTATCCCAGCCCTGGAGCTCCCCAGAGCCTACACCTGGAAATAAGAACAGATGAGCAACCCTCTTTGTTTCTTGGAAATGATGTGTGGCTGTTGGGTGCAGGCATCATCCAGGGGTGTGCAGGTCTTTAGGAAAAAAACAGTGTTAGAAGCAGTAGATTTGAATTCCTCTGAGCAACAGAAAATAGGGATGGGATCTCCTAGAGGAGCTGCCTCTCCTGCCTGGAGAATGTGCAGCAACTGTCCCTACAGCTCATTTTGTACAAAGCAAGTTTCAGTCAGAAGCACCAGATTCACATGAACAATTCAGCAAGAAAAACTGAAAGTTTGCTCCAGTTCATAAGGATGGTGTCTGGGCCTTTGCTTCCCTAATTTGGTGAAAACTGATAATTGTTGTCAGAAAGAAACCAAGGCACAGAACAGAGTCACAAACTGGTTTGTGTGGGAGAACAGAAAGGCTGCCTGGATGCTCACATCAGCTTTCAGCACTCCCTTCTTTTTGTGGCATGGGTAGGTACTTTTTATACTTTGAGAAGGTACTTGAATGTGCCACCTTGGTGTGCTGGCTGTGAACCTCCAGTCATGGGCTCTGCCTCCTCCTGCAGAATCCTGTATGTGTATTTTATGCTCTCAGATTAACACCAGTCTTCTGACTGGTTCCTCTATGAAGATACAATATACTCTTGTGAGGAACACACAGCTTCAGTGTGAGGCACTGTCTGAGCAAGACAGACTAATTCTTTCACTGAGTTTGGTCTCCAGTGTCAACAAATCTAATCTGAATTTGCTCAGTTTAAATACATTTTCAGAAAATTCTGCTTTTTGGATACATCTTATTAAACAAATGTATGAAAATCAAAGAGAAAAATGATCAGGAAAGGTTTATCTTCTTTTTTTTTACTGTTTCTTCTCTCTGAAATATTTCACATGCAGCTGTTGATGGTTTGTCAAGCACACGAAGCACAGCTCAGTTTCTGCAGATGCCAGGAAATAGAATATCTAAGGAAATTGCAATGAGCAGAAGCAAATGAAAGATCTTTTTCAATAACGTGCAAGGTTGCAGAGAACAAGGATATTCATGAACCTTCTAAAACTGAATGCAAAGCAATGAGGATGTATTTACTTTAACAAGAGAGCTTTCTTTTGTCTCTCTGTATTTAACTCCAAATTATTTGCATTACCTCCCATGGCAACAAATTCAATCTTTTGAAAATGTATTTGCCTTTTGCTAGTAATATCTATTACAATAAAACATATGACATTTATTATCAAGAGCTGTATAGGAGATGGAAATTCAAGAAAGGTAAAAAGGAGCTATTATACCATGTGTTCAGCACACCAAGCTACTTAACCTCTTGTCTCTAGTCTTCCACTCTTCAGGTCAGTAGACATTTGAAGTGCTGCCAAGATAACATATTCCTTTTGCATGGACGAGAGATTGCTCAGTAGTGACCTCTCTGCCCTGTTAAAGGCTGGACTGAAAAAAGGACTGGGTGTCTCTAGGGATTTCTGCCTCATCCTGCTTGGCTGCAGGCTGAGAAGGACCCTGCAGATAGTGATTACCAGCAGGTCGCTAGATGCCTTTCAAGGAACAGCACGAAAGAGTGACTTCAGCTGGTGCAAGTTGTGTTTGATTTATTCTCAGCAGAGGTACAGGTAGGTAAGAGAACCACCAAGACCTCCACGTTTGATCTGTGTGATTGCAGCGTTGCTGGGGACCGGGAGGAATTGGAAAGCGGGGACATTTGCCCATCCAGCAGGAGTGGGGGGCTAAGGAAATAAATGTACTGCACCAGCACAGCACTTCTGGGCCGGTAGCAACTCTGGGCATTGTTGCTCTGTGGGCTGCTGGAGGTGTGCCACTGGGTCTCAGTGGCTGCAAATTTGGTGTCCTTGCCAGAAGGCAAAATATTATTTCAAAGATCTTTCCCTGTGTAGTCCACCTGTCCTCAATTCCTTTAATAACACCAGAGATTTATGGAGTTGTGAACATCTCAGAGAGAAAGAAGGAGACCTGTTCTGGGCAGAACCAGGAAGACCATATATTGAACTAAGCACTGTCAGCTCCTCTCCTTGATGCAATCTATGGCCAGAGATGGGATGGAGAAATGACACAGACCCATTCTGTTGCTTGTTAGGTGATTCCAAGTATCCCGAACCATTACCATCTGATAGCATAGCAATGCATTCAAACATTCTGAAGACAGTAGTGGAATACCCAATGGATTCACTGAAAACCTCTGTGGAGTTCAGGCACCCAATATTTCCATCTAATCCTATTGTGGTTGAGGATAATGGAAATGTGAGACAACATTTTCAGGTAGCTTCCATTCTCACACTGTTGTTATGTCCCAAGAGGGTTTTTTTTACTGTGAACCCTGCATAATCTATGCCCCTCAGAAATGCAAGAAAAATATACTTAAGAAACTCACAAAACTTATTTAGCAAACACTGGAGAATTTCCCATATGATTTTCCTGACCATCGATCTAGCTTATGCTTCCAAAGAGCACCCATTTATCTTCTCCTGGCTGTTAAAGCTCCTTTTCTCTCTTGTTCCCTCTTCTACTGCTCTTTCACCCTACAGCTGGTGTTGGTAGCAGCTAAGCTGAAAGAAAGAAAAATAGATAGAAGAGAAAAAGATTAAAGACTTCCACCAGGAATCTCTGGTTGATGGAAAATTGAGGTATCTCTGTGGTAAGAGGGTAAGAAGGTGTTTCAAAGGTTTCCTGTCTTTGTCTTTATTGTCTACCATGGGTATTCCTTGCAGGTCAGAGAAGCAGAATGAAAGTCTTAGCCTGAAATAAGTCCTGGGACTAAATCCCTCAAACCATTGAGGGGTGGTAATTCAGATGGGGCTGACTTCACCCAGTCTCTGCCAGCCACACGTGCAGTTCTGTTCCCAGCACCACTCTGAGCCATATTAGTATTTTTCAGCAAAGTCAACCCAACATGCACTTTTGACCCCTCTCTGTTAATTTGATTAATAGGCTGGATTGAGCATCATCATCTCAGAGCAATCTCGCATCACTGGGAGGGTGCAAGGGCCAAGTGCCAAACCACCCCGTGTGGAGCACTGGGGCTGAAGAGGTGCCTTATGGAATTGTCTGGACAGGCAATCCCGAAGGAAGCAGGGACATTAGTCACAAGGAGAGCAGGGCTTTGCCAGCAACAGCTGATGGTGTACAGCACCTGCTTTTGGTTTGCAATCAGTTCAGGCTGCACTTCAGATCTTTAGGTGTCTTTTTTGTTTCTTTGGATTTGTGGGGTTTGTTTTTTAGCCTATCCAGAGAATTATGCACATTGCTCCAGTTGCTGTGTATTCACCAGACCAAAAAAGTGTTCTCTTTCAAATCCCCAGTGGCCTGCTAAAGCCCCAAAACAAGCAGCAAGGATTAATTCCTCCCCAGATAAGATTTTCCTAAATCCTAACAGATAATTTGTTTGAAGTTTAATTTTAGTCTCTTATTACACACACAGGCCTTATCTTCATTCAGAGTTGTTAGCGAAATTAAACAAGGCTCTTCAAACAGGAAAGGGAAGCATAGCAAGAGCCCAAGCAAATAAGTGAAGTGCAGGGCTAATGGCACTACTCATAGGCTTATGCCATGCTGGCAAGCCCGAGCCCTCAAGGCACCCCCAATTTGTCATGTTCTCCCATGTTTGACCCATGCAGTAGGGGTACCCCCTGCTGTCTGGGAGGGTAATCCCATGATGTTCCAGCCACCTCTGCTGTGATCCATTTTAATGTACCTGTACCCTGCTCCTCCTTACAGTCAACAGGATTCCTTATTTCATAGTTTCCCCAACTCCTGTGGGTCTGCCTACATAGGAGCAGCTCTGGTTGTGTTTCCTCAGACACCAGAAGTTACAGCAGCAGTGCACAGTGGGACAAAGAAGAGAAGAAATACGAGGCCACATGGTGTCTTGCACCTTGTGTAATCCTTTAAAATATGCACTGTACCAGTAATATCACTGGTTGAAGTCTATGCCAATTGCTTTGCATGGTGAATCCGTGCCTCCACTGGTGGGCTGAATTCTTTCCCTCTAGCCAGCATGACCCAGGAGCCTGGGGAGGAGGTCATCTCCTCATTGCACAACTCTGCACTGGTTGGGCCGCACCTTGAGTGCTGTGTCCAGTTCTGGGCCCCTCAGTTTAAGGGAGATGTTGAGATGCTGGAGTGTGTCCAGAGGAGAGCAACGAAGACGGTGAAGGGGCTGGAGAACAAGCCCTGTGAAGAGCAACTGAGGGAGCTGGGGTTGTTTAACCTGGAGAAGAGGAGGCTCAGGGGAGACCTCATTGCTCTCTATAGCTACCTAGAAGGAGGTTGTAGGCAGGCAGGGGTTGGTCTCTTCTCTCAGGCGATCAGTGACAGAACAAGAGGACATGGTCTCAGGCTTCATCAGGGGAGGTTTAGGCTTAATATTAGGAAAAAATTTTCACTGAAAGGGTGATTGGCCATTGGAATGGGCTGCCCAGAGAGGTGGTGGAGTCATAGTCCCTGGAGGTGTTTAAAAGCAGATTGGATGAGGCACTTAGTGCCATGGTTTAAATGACGAGTGGGTGTTGGTGTTGGGTCATAGGTTGGACTCGATCTCAAAGGTCTTTTCCAACATTGTGATATTGTGATACTCTGTGAATGGGATTTGGGCCCTCAGTCTCGAGAAGCAGAAAAGTGCCTGAATGTGTTAGCATAGCACTGTGCTCCTGGCCCGGGTGATGTTTAAGGGAATATTACCATTTTTATGCTATTTGACCTCAGACAACAGTGTCTGGAGCAGAGCTCTCCTGACCACGCTAGTATTTGATGCATAGTCTTGTCTTTATAAAATGCAAGATTCTGTCCAGACAGTGCTTCTAAAGTCTCCCTTGCCAACTGCAGCTTGTACAAAAATCCCAAATCTAGAAAAAAAATAAAGGGATCAAGATTATCAGTGATTTAAACCAAGCTGTGGAAAGAGCAACACTGCTGCTCTTCTTTAGCTCTGCTAGGACCCCATGGGCTCCCTCTAGCGAGCACAGGACAAATCCTTCTACACTGAAGCTGTGAAGTTTACCAGGAGAGCATCAACTTTGGCATAGGAATCTGTCCTTGACAAGGATTAGGACATGAATTAGGCCTTCAGACCAGGACAGTGAAGATCTAGGTTGCATTTGCTGCACTGCCCCATCCATCTTTACAATCAAGTCATTTAGGGCTGGACTAAAGGGAATGTCAGGGAGATGACAAGGTGTGCCTTGGCCATCCAGCAAACAGGGTGGGGGGCTGCCCCCAACCCCTTGCACAGCTCACAGGTAGAGGCAGGTACCTCAGAAGAGGTTAGAAATTGCAGAGGCCACCTAAAACCACTCCATGGTGGTTTCACCTCTCAGGTTTTAAACATTTGACCCTGGCCTCACTGCAATATGCAGATCCCTATTATCAGGAGGTACAGGTTCACAGCTCCAGCTTCTCCTGGAGCTGGATGGGTGATGGGCAAATTTCTGTAAGAAGAGCTTGATGAGTGCCATCACCAGCCCAGAGCATCTTCTTGGATGCTTGCTCACAGCCTGCAATGAGTGCAGGATCTCGTAGGACAGCTTTCAGCTCCGTGAAAGGGAGGATGTGTGTGCATCTGGGGACCTCCTGAAAGGAAAATGACTCTCTGCAGAGCTGCACCCTGCCTCAACCCATGAGAAATGTGTGTGATAGATTGCTCATTAGCTTTTTGGGTTTTGATTTTTTATGTGAAGCAGAGGTCATCCTTATTGTTAGTAGCTTCTCATTCAGTACAGTTTTTAAATTAAAGTGGTTGTGATCTACTGTATTCTGACACACGGTGCATCAAGCCTGGAGGAAAGCTGTCCTCGAGGTTTTCAGCCAGACAATAATAAGACAGATATGGAGTTTTCAGTTCAAACTGAAAGGTGGTTCTAACCAAGCACAAGCATAACTGCAGATGCCCAGTGAACTTTACCTGCATAAGTTATGGTGTCAGCTAGAGTAGAGGGGATTGCAGTCACAGGCAGAACACAGGTGTCCCAGCCCATGGTCCAACATGAGTGTATTTTGGCATTAGTTTCACCCTACCTTAATTTTTGATAATCTTACTCCCTAATAATCCAGATATATTACTAAGGTAGGCACCTAATATATTATTTACTTACAGGTACAAAAGTAATTACAATTCATACAATTCTTAATTTTTAAATCAAAAATTGTAAGTTAAACTACATTTAAACCAAATTAAATAAAAAGTAAGCAAGCCAGTCTAGGTTAAGGAAGTACAGTAACCTCCTTTCCCCACAGTCTTCCTATATATTGACTAATATGAATATATATGTAACTATTAACTAGCTACTTCAGTAGTTACAGGTTTGCCATGTATGTTTTAAGTACAAACATGAAAAATCTACTATGGTTCAACATAGAAGTAAAGTCTTGTTAACCCTTGTAAAGGCAGCCTTGAGGCACGGGAAATCCCATATCTGAACACCAATGTGATGCATCAATAAAAAAAACATTCAATTCAGCCATTACTTTCTGATAATGATAATAGAGAACTGACTGTATAGTTTAATTTAGGTCAGCCTGAAAAAAAGAAATAGCCAGAAAATATCTTCATTCTCCCTGCTTTTGTAATACAAGTAGGTCTGAGTGGAGTTAGATGGAAAATAGAATAGTTTTTCTTCTAAAATTTAAGTATTGTACAGCAAAAGGACAAGAGGCAACAGACACAAGTTGCTGTAATGGACATTCTGGTTAAATAGAAGAAAAGATATTCAGCTCAGTGAATGTGGTCAAACACTGCACCATGTTGCCCAGGGAGGGTTTGGGTTTTTCATCTTTGGACATACTCAGAACTTGACTTCACAAAGCCTCAGTGACCTGACCTAACTTTGACATTTGCCCTGCTTTGAGCAAGGTGTTGGACCAAACGACTTCCAGAGGTCCCTTTAGCCTCAATTATTCTTATGACAGATACCAAAGTCCTTTTGACACATTCATTGACAAGTTGGGTTTTTTTTTATATCACCAAGAGGGAGTAATATGTTTTATTTCACATACTCATCTGCTGGAAGTAGGCAAGATGAGTTCTAAAGGCAGGACAAAAAACACCACATAGGCTTGAAATATCTACATGCAATTTCACAACTTCAGAGAGCAGTCTCCTGCTCTGTCTCAAAGATGGATTTTGAGGTCTACAAGTCTGGCTGTTCCTTAGAGGTTTGACCAGATCTTTGTAAATTGGCTCACACAGTGAATGGTATCGGTACAGATGAAATTGGAAGTAATTTGTCCTGAATGTTATTTTCAGGCTTTCTGTTTGCACTAATCTAGAGCAGTTTTTTCCCAGAAAGAATATACTACCTCTGAATAGAGTAGGTAGTATTGTGTTCCTCTGAGAGGTCACTAAAATAAGGCCATTTCTTAAGAAGTTATTAACAGCAGGACAAATTTCAAGTTATTATATTTTCTGCAAATTCATTATGAGATTCCTTTCTTATCCTTTACAAAACTACCCATGTTGACACCAAAATTATTTTAAAATTGTACATATTCAAGCTTCTGTGAAAATATTACAGCAAAAATACCAGGGCATCAATGTTCCTCCTTAGCTTGCCCAGCCATGCTGACCTATTTGCTCTAAAAAGTAACCACATGTTGTACCTTCACCTTACCTCAATTCCCAACCTTAACCTTCAATAATCATATTCCCTAATAATCCAGATGTATTACTAAGGTAGGCACCTAATATGTTATTTACCTATAGGTATAAAAGTAATTACAGTTAATACAATTCTTAATTTTTAAATGAAAGATTATAAGTCAAACTATCTTATAAACTGAATTAAATAAAAGGTAAGCAAACCAGTCTAGATTAAGGATGAAGAGGAAGAAAACAGTTTTCAACAGCAGTCTAAGTAAGATTGTAAATAGCATAACATAAGCTGCACAACAACTAAAGTGGAGCTCTCTTGTCGAACAAAGCCCTCTAAAAACAGATAAGCAAGGGAAGGTACCTGGCTAGGGCAGGCAGGGGCTGAATCTGAATTCCTCTGCTGTGGAACTATGCATCCCCTCTGAAATGCAAAGCATGCCTTTCAAAGACTGAAAGCCATTCTGATTCAGACTAAACATTGTAACTCACTTTCATTACGTAGGTAAATTAGATCTCCAAATCCAAGGTTCAACTGACCAAGAAAACACCTTCCTTCTTTTCATCAGCTCCCTTTCATATCACCTCTGAACAGCTAAAAAGTGTGAGCTAGTGGGAACTCAGTGTTCAGAGACAGAGGCTAAAAAAACCTCCAGTGTTGTGACTCTGATGAGCGTATGACAAGGCAGCAGGTAAATTCCAGATATTTGGATTGCCAATGGTGTTGATATCACAAGTTATTTCTCTTCATTGAAATCACTTTTTGTATCATTGGAATTTTGATTTTTTTTCTTTTACTTCTGCATAGCTATAATTTGATATTTATTCCGTATTTGGTGATTCACACATTTTCAGAATTGAATTATGGGAAGTGTTTCCTCTCATAGTTCAGCTCTACATGTTGTTTAGGGTTGTGGCTAAGCAGGAGTTAGTCGTTGTGGGGAATGACGGTAGCCCTTATGGTGGTAACATTGAACAGTTAACTATGTTTTCCTGACAATACACTTCAGAAATTGTCTATGCCAATACAGCTCTGGGATCAATCAAACCTTCACATTCTCTCCAAATAAACTGTATTTGCAGACCTTTCAGCTCTATGCAGTGACAGGCATAATCCAAAAGAAAAAACATGCTCCAAACATCTCAGACATTTTTGGAGATAAGTTCAAAACTCCCACACTAAGATGGTGTCACCTTTAACAACTTTATTTATGGAAGTAAAATTCCCTCTGTTTGAGACTACGGTCCTGAAATCTATAATGGGATCTGATTTGCGTGGTTTGATTTCATCTGGGGTTTTAAGACTGTTGGTTCTTATTTTTTCATGTGCTATTAATCTGTGTTCTCTGACAGAATAAGCACAAGATTCATTTACATGAATAACCCCTGGGGGTTGAAATGCCCCAATACTGTAACAGAATACCTCATTTCTATTTATTTTTTTTGGCAGTGTTTTTTTTCTCCACTGGTTACTATCTGCTTTCATCCTAACATTATACCAGTGTAAGACTTGGCAGCTGATTTAAATCCTTTCCTTAACAAAAAAGAATAATGGGAGCTGTAGTGGCAGGCATGAACCCAACAGGCAATGCAACAGGGAGGCTGAGTCCCATGTCACCTCTTGCTGGCACAATACAGGTGGTCCAGGTCACAGAAGAAGGTGCACAGCCCTGTTGGCAAAAAAAATGGCTGTGAGGAAACTTCTCTGGTGCAGCCTGCATAGGACAGCTCTTTGCCTTTTAAGTAGATAAGCCCATGGGGTAAACACCATCCCGTGGACTGCTCAAATTTGTGAAGTTTTTTCCTCCTTTTACTATAAATCACTTTTTTTTCCCAGTATCAATGGTAATATGCTTAGTCACTGTAAATCTCAGTAGAAGGTTGGTATATGTGGAATGGACCGATCACCACAGAATGTTTGGCAGAACATTTGGGCTGCTCATCTGCAGCCCAAAAACCATGTGTCAGCCCTCTGAAAAGTGACAAAATCCTGCCATTTTTCACTTGCATGTAGGATCACACAGTACTGCTGATTTTCTGCAGAGTTTGTACTCTCCCATGCCAGGATCCCTCTGCTTGGGCTAGGAACTGAGCAACTTGGTCTCCACTCTCCTGAGAATCCGCCTCTCCTCAGCTTTCCTGCACCACTTTCTCCTGTTGCCTGGGGAGATGATTCGTGCCTGCACCCAGACTTGCTTGCTGGCAGGTAATGGCCAAGTGCTTTGACTCTGCTGTGAGAACACACTTTCAGCCCAGTTTGGTGTTGTCCACATTGCTACCCCACCCTTTGAAAGTTGTGGAGGTGCCAGTTCTTCTGCTTGTCAGCCTCTGCTGGGCTGCCTTGTAGACCTGAAAGGACGACAGTGACAATCCACCATCACTAGCCCTCTCCCTCTGTTCTGTGCCTGTCCTTCATCCCTTGTGCTGCCTGGTGAGGAGGGGTCCCCCACTGAGCCGTTCTGCAGCTGCACATCATCACCACTAACTGACCTGTTCTGTGCGCTCAGATTTTGTCATGCTTTGCATCATATGCCTGGACACACCTCTTGTCATTGTGAACAGAGGGTGGCTCAGCTCCCAGAACATAACACACCACCAGTACACGCATCCTTTTGGATGAAGGTGAGCAAGTTTGAGCTGGTTTCCCGTCAAACTCTCAAACACTCAGTGAAAGCCCCTTCCCCAAGCTTCCCCTTTCAGTAAAGAAAAAACTATAGAAAAAATGAATCACACTAAAATATATGTGTATTTCTATATATACACAGCTGCACACAGCAAGAATATCATGCAGAACTCCCAAGAAAGGGAAGAGGGGAAGGGAAAATGGGGAAAAAAGGGGCAAAAAGGAACAAAACCAAAACAGGTATGTACAATTGAAAAACCCGGTAACTAAAAAATAAAGAACTAGCAAAATTTCACCACTTCCCTTGAGAAAAGCAGGACAGCCAAAACTGACCCAGCACTCTCCCCCCACGTGTGGGCAGACAACAGCAGCCACCACAGGCCTCAGCTCCGGACAAGACCAACAGAAGGGACCTCCTGCTCCCAAACCTTCCCGGAAGAGAGCCAACTCTCTTATCTGTGCCTTATTTATATGTTGTATTACATTAAAGGAAGATATGAAATACTTCCTTAGATTTCTGACCTCCGTTGTTAAGGAAGGCCTAAAAAATCCAAAAGCCAACCCACTACAGAAGGCAAGAACCATCCTCTGATTTTTCCCAAATAATAGCCTCCTTTTTTTTTTTCTTTCCCCTCCTAGTTTTTTCTTTTGGCTGTTGGCCCAAGTGTGCTTCTCGATCTGCTGCTGGTAATTCCTCTCATGGACTGACTTTATTTTTGGCTCATGCCGCTGGAAGCTCAGGTACGATGTGCTGTAGTGCCTTCTCTGTGATGCTGTGCAATGGCTTCTGAGCAGACTGCAAAAGCACCTCATGCCCAAAAGTAACTGCCAGAGTTACAGCAGAGCGAGCAGCCCTCGCTCTGACCCTGTTTGAGAATCAGTTGGGAGCCATGGATGGGCCAATGACAGAACTAGGGATTCAGGAGAGGAAAGCCTCTCTGATGTGGACTCTCCTCCTTCAGTCAGGCTGTGGGTGGAGGACATGGAAAGCTACTCAAAGACAGCTTTACACAATAAAGTCAGAGAGAAAAAGAGGCCATCTAGAGTCATAGAGCAGAAAGAGATCAAAACTAAAATGCAAAGAGGAGGAAAGAGAACCGAAGCAACAAAAACAGGGCAATTTTGAGTAGAATTATTGTAAAGAGAGGGGGGGAAAGGGAATCTGAAATAAAGGGCAGGTAGATGCACACTCTTAGGTTCTAATTGTCCTTTCAGTAAAACTTTTATGCTTTTATTTAGAGTTAAGAGAAAGAAAAGGGACTTGACATATGAGCTACTATTTTAGGTCAGAGTGACTATCTTAGATCTTGCAGTCCTAGGGATAATATTTTCTGTATTGCTTTTGGGCTATCTCTACAGCACTCAATTCCGATGTAACCATGGCACAGCATGCAAAAACTTCTATAACTCCCATCTCAAAAGGAAGGATTGAAACCTTGGTCTTTCTAATGTCAATGGAAAAACTCTATTTCACTTCAGTATGAATTCAGGATTTCATCTCAAACCTGAAGTTTCTTCAATACTGAGATCTCTGTGAACTTTAGGTCACCACCAAAGCCAAGTCTTGGGAGTTGAGATGGGTTTTTTTTCCCTAGAAACTAAAGTAAGTTGGCAGGAGTTTCTCCCATTCCTCGTAACTGGAGAGGCTGTCCCAGGATTAGCATAAAATAAGATGAAATTCTTCTTACTTTGAAGAAGAATTTATCTGTGTGGTGTAGCAGGGGCAGGTTTCACAAATGTGATTAGTAAACAAGCATTTGCACACAGAACTCTCAATGAGGCCATTATCTCCTCTAATCCAAGAATTCTCTTCTTTTTCCTGGCTTGGGGTGTGCAGCGCTTTACAGGCAAACATAAAGGCAAAACAGCCACATGCTCTGAATAACTTACATTCAAATTAGATTGACAACATAATGAAAGCTGAATAATGTTATATTTGGAAGTCGCTGATAGAAATCATCCCCAGCTCATATCTTGAGAGGATAGTAGGATGAGTGGTTATCTGTGTCTGCTGCTTTGCTTCTTCTTTCACAGTCATTTTCTTTTTTCATCTTGTTGGGCACTCTTCAAAAATAGCCTCTTTAAGATATGAAATTTATCTTTATTCATCTAAAAAATATCCTCCTAACTTTCTGGATGGACTCTTATAATACTCTGATTATGTTTTAGAGTTGGTGTACTCAAATCCACACTGATTTCCAGGACGGATCTTAAATCACACATTATATACCCTTATCCTCCAATACTCTGCTTTGGATTTACAGTTCCAGTTAAAGTTACATCTGTGAAGAAAGATGACATCTTGCTGCTCCCTATCCTTTTAAAATACCAAATCGATTTAAGGGCTTAACTTATTGTTATAGTTTATCCTGAACCTTCTGAATCAGTTCATTGAATTTTAGCTGTAGCTATATAAAATTCTATACAGTTTGGCCATACTGAGAATGGCAATGCCATGATCCATCAATGCCACTAACTGCCAGCAATAAAGAAATCCCTCCTTTATCCTCTATTAATTTCAGTGAATTTCTAGAACTACTATTGCACACCAGGAGTATATTTTACTAGGTTTTAATTTTTTTTCTTCTTCTTTTAAGGAGCACATCAATGATATTTACCTGAAATGCACTTCACCTTTGAGTAGCTTCAGTGGCTATCGAAAAGAGACACTGGGAAGACCCAGCAAAATACAGACTTGTAAGAGTGACTGTAGTAGTGAGCAAGATAATGGAAACATTTATAAGGAAGAAGATTACAATTCAGTTAGAGATGTGATTTAGTAAAGGGAAAGCTGCATGGTTCTGTTAAAAGAAGATCATGTATGACAAATATATTAGGGTCATTTCAATGCATTGCTGAATTGATAAAGATGAAATTGTTGACATAATTCATCCAGATTTCAGGAAAGTATTTGTTACAGACTGTACAGGAGATCAATTTACAAGGTCAGAAGGCTGAGCATAGGGGACAACTCTTGAAATGGAATACAAATTGGTTTAGGCACGAGAAACAGATGGTGTCAGTAAAATGAAACAATTCAGGGTGCGATGAGGTACAGATACGCCTCAACGCAAATACTGAACACCACATGATTCGGGTCCCAAATCATTTGTTGCGCTAGGAATGTGGACATGGGCAGGTATTCATAGCCTTGGAATAAAAAGATTTGCAAACCTCTCTGGGGTGATTGATTGAAAACAACCATGAAAATGCAAATCATCATGGAGAAACCCATGCATTAAATGCACTTCTAAAGTCCTCAATGGACAGCAGAAAAATGCCTAAAATTCACAGGTGATTAACCACTTCTACCTGCTTTTTAACACCATCTGTGCACCTTGTTAAATACCAAATTGAAACAGATACATTTTCCTGTGTGTCAGATTCTGCCCAACTGCTAAAGCTGAGAAAAATGACATTGTGCTGTTAGTGAAACCCATGAACAGGGCAGAATCAGAGGGCTGGAGAGCACAGAGTGCAATCTCCACCAGCAAAATGTCCAAGGAAGTGCCTTAACCAGGCTTTGACTTCTTACTGTGTGGATTTTTTCCTCTTTATTTTAAGAATAGACTGAAAAACAGCCGAGAACTGAACACAACAGTGACTGAGCACAGCAGGCTCATAGGAGGCTCCTAAAAACTAACAATATGTTCCACCAAAGTCTCATTCTTTGTGTACACAAATTGGCTGCCATCCTACTCAAACAGGGAAGCAACAAAGGGCCACTTTACTCAGTGTATTCTGTTAAACAATAGTGTTATTGCTTCTTTTAAAGCAGAAAGGCCAGACATACTAAAGTCTGGATGGGAATTAGGCTCCTCATAACATTTGTGAAGTTTCACCATGGGTTTCTCCATATCATCTAGCCCTTAAGTTGCTTAAATAGTGTGATCCTCTTGGACCCTGCCTCCAGTGGTGAAAGCACCAGTTAATTTTATTTATTCCAACCTTTAAATGTACTTATTTCTGTAAAGCAAAGATGATTCTACTTAACAAGAATCTTGATATAAAACTTTTAATTCCATGACAAAGCAAACCCTTCATAGAAGAAATATTTCTGGAAAAAACACGTAGAGTTTATCATATCAGCTGGGATAAATCAGTCTTTGACTCCTTATCTCTGGATACAGCCAACCACACCAAATTGCTAGTACAACACACTCCCAAAACTACCCCTTGGGCTCTTTTTGGCAGCTTTCAGGGATCTTGCAAAAGAAGGAAGATGCAAAATAGATAGCTAAAGAAAGTACCATAGATACACATGGCATATACAAATTAATTGAAATCCATTTTCATTCATTTCAATATTCTCAGCTTAAAATTGTGATTCAGAAGCTGGTTTATAATTTTTATTTGTCCCTACAAGTTGCCTCTGGAGGACAAGGCAAGGGCCAGGGACAGTATTCACTTCAGCCTATGATTTCTGCCCACTGCTGAATATAAGTCAGAGCCCTCAGCCCTTATCCTATCTAGTTTTATGGGATTCTGTTTGGTACTGACTGTTTGGTCAGAACTGACTGTTTGGTCACAGCTTCCACCACTTGTCAAAGTGAATAAATAAACATAGCATCCATATATAACCTCTCACTAGGACCAGGAGATTATATTTTAAATTGATTCAGTGACTAACAAGCATGAAGAAAAAATCCTTTGTGGTGAAATGAAAGAGTTTATTTTAAAAAAAACTCTTAGGAAGCAAGAATAAAAAGAAAAAGGTACGAAATTCAAAAGTAAAAGAGGCAGCAATAAATAAATTAAAGGTATAGCTCTGTTTTCATTGGAATAATAATTTAAGAGGATCATAATCTCATCAGTTAAATACATGAGCCAAGTGAAATTCTGGAATAACCTTATGACTTTTACATAATACCTACATCTTGTCTAGGGTAGTATAAGTTGATGTGTATACTCAAGAATTGCTCCTGAGCACCCTAGGTATAAGGTATAAGGTCAAGTACTAGGTATAAAGGTCAAGTTATATCTGCATAATTTGAACATGAGACAGGCACACCTCAGCTCAGTGTCTCTATGTGGTGCCATTGCAGTTGGAGTTTGATGAGAAAGTTCCTCACAAACCCAGAAGAACTCCACACCAAAGTTGATATATTTTCTTTTTTTTTCAAATGAAAAATTACTTTTCTGTGATATTCTCAACAAGTTCTCTTTCAATTTAATTTTTGTGCTCTATGTCAGTGGGCATTTTTATTCTCTCTAAATTGGCTAGAAAGCACAGCATCAGGCTTTATGTTCCCCACCTTGTTCTTTGCTTATATTCTGCCAAGTATTGACCACATATGTAAAATGATGGTCTTTGTGCTGAAGAGTCTGGTGTGGTCACAGCAATAAATGTCTCCGCAATGGTCAGACAGCTTTAGGGGATTTGATATACCTCACCAGTTGAAAAATGAACTTGCAAGTCTGAAAAGCCACTCGTATGTCATATCTGATGACAGTACTAGGTCACTCCTGAATTTCATAGTAGCAGAAAGTAGTCTGAATTCCCCACCTACATTTCTTAGTAAAATAATCTATTTCTTATATTTTTATAGTGCACTCAGAGGAACAGAAAATGCAGTACACGTTTCCTTACTACCCATCAGTTGTGCCTGTCTGAGTTACTTGACAAAATATTTTCTCTGATCTTACACTGCATTTTTAGTTACATCAATAGCACAAAATTTTAAGGGAAATAATAATAATGTAGAAGGAGGGCAGTGAGAGACTTTCCAGTCTCTCTTGAGAGACTGTCTTGACAGGAGGAGTTTGATGCCTCTGTGAAAACAGAATTCATTTGCACTAACTCTATATTCAATTCCAATGACAAGGCCTTAAAACAGACTCTGAGATTTTGTACTTTTTTTCTTTACTGCTATCTTCTCATTTCTACTGACTCATTCTTAGAGGGAGGAGAAAAAGAGCCATGAGTTCTCCTAGTATTCATAATTCCTACACAGCCATCTACCATCAACAAGCAGAGACAACAGTGCCAAACTTCTCCAACACCTTGGTCAAACCAATTAATTTTACAGATGCTTTTAAAGAACTTAGAGCTTTCTTGTCCGAGTTGGATTTGAACTGCCTCCAGCATCTTCCAGAGCTTCATTCACAGCCTGGTGTTCCTGAGCGACTCCACTGAAGTCCATGATTGGTGTCAGGCTAAGTATGTCCGCAGAATAGTGTCTGAACTGAACAGTTCTGTGTAAAGGGTGTTTACCAGCAATACCTAAGGGTTGGTGACTTGCTCGAACAACTGTGCCCACAGTGCCTACCCAGTTTTTGATCATGTCAGCTGTGGCAAGCATCCAACCAGCTGTTTTCCAATGAAACTGCTGTCTGAGGCTGAAGATTTCTCAAGACAGAAGTGTGCCTCAGATTTGGATGCTGCAACATCACAGACCTTTGGAGAAATCAGCCTTTAAAACAGAATTATTCAAAGCACTGGAGTAGGAAGTTATATAGAATATATTACTTGTAGAAAATCTATACAACAGAAAAGTCTTGACTTTGGATTTTCAATTGCTCAGAAAATCTCAAAGTTAGGATAGTTTCTTGCTTATGTCTTCATTCAGCTTGTTTACAAACTTGCAGTCTCTCTGCTGCCCCACCACCTTATAGCTTTCCCTTCAATTCTTTCCATAAGGATCTCACCCACTATCTGCACTCCTGCCTGCTGCTTTGCATCGTTTATCCCTTCCCTTTTTTGATGAGACACCACTACTTATCTCCTTCCTAGAGCTGGTTTGTGCAGATGACACTATGTTTTCATCTCTTCTCCTAAATTCTCTTTTTTCCACTCTCTCTAGAGAAGAGAGCTACTCTCTGAACTCCAGTATCCAGTTGCACCAGCTAAAAGTCACACAGTATCTTAAAAAAACAAAATAAAGACTGTCTCCAAGTTTAATGTTATGTGCAGCATCTAATACACAAATAACACAAAACATTGAAGGTCCAAAACTGTTGAAGAGGAAAAAAGAAACACCATCGCTTTAAAGATCTTTGTTGTTTGCCTAAGATGTGTCCTTCACGGACTTGACTGGGCACAAAAGGATTCAACATAAATGAATAACGGCTAAACTGCTTCTGATCTGCAGATCATATTGTCCTGCTGACAGATCATGCATGTGAAGTAGAAGAGCTGATGCAGGATAGTGAAACCAGCAATGAACCTGAGAAAATTGAGAAGGCGCAGCTGGAATATAAATGGACAGCCTTTAAAAAGGAAAGGCAAAAGCAAAGGAAAGAAGACAGGGGAACAAATATATGTTAAAAGTAATAATACTGCCCACAAACACAGGATACTTTCTCCAAAATGTGTGCATGAGTGTTTGAGTGTGTATTTATCTACCATCAGATTGGCAAGAACCTGAAACAGAATACTCGGTATAAATTACTGAAAGTACTGAATTGGATGTTTCATCTGTGATAGGTTATATCCTCCTTCATAGATATTTAAGCCCTAATTAAACAGAACCATGAAACATCTGTGAAAAGTCAGACTGAATCATATTTCAGGGGACAAGCACTACATGTTTTCATTACACTTCAATTATGTAGTCTGCCCAGATCTTAAAGATTCATTCTGGTTTTTTAATCATATACTTCTTTAGAGTTGGACACGGATGTAATGATCATGTTAGTGCAGTAGACAAATGTTAACAAAAATAAGCAGCAAAATCTGAAGTGATCCATTTATTGGTTTACCTATGGGTTAAAAAAAGGGTTGTTTTCTTTCTTAATGTCTGACAAAGATGCTGATTTCTGATTTAGAACTGATGACTAAATCTCCCACAAGCGAAAATGGTTGGTTAAATCTCCTACATAGGTTTACCTGAGTAGTGACAGCCACAGTAGGTCAGATCTGATTCTGAATTTGTGATTTACCCAGGCAAAAAAAAAGTGGGTTTTTTAGAAAGTCTGCAGTCTTAGTGAAATGTAGAAAAAGCTTAGAGAAGTGGAGGATAATCTGGTGAAAAGACAGATGGACTCAAGATACAGAGGGAAAGATTGATCACAAAGCAGAACTGCAGAAAAGGGAGATGAAACACTGTAAGCAGCTAAGTTTATCTAGTGAATGTATAGAGGAAGAAAGCAAAGAAGATAATGCTTTTAGAGACAAAGACAACGGGATGGTAGCTGAAGTAGAAGGTTGAGAGACTTTTTTTTTTCCTCAGACATTCAGTGACAATATTGCGTTCTTCTGATGGTGCAAAAGCAGTTGCTGCAGCAAGTAGAAGAATAATCAAGATACCTCATTAGTTTTGCAGCTAAAAAAGAAGATTGGTACTCTTGAAATCTGCAATTTTGCTTCCTGGCAAAAGTCCTTTCTTGAGTAAGGCAATTACTTCTCTCTTCGGTTTCCTATTTATAAACTAGGGGTGATAGTACTTCTTTTCTATCATCTTCTTCTTGACTTGTTTGTCTGAGTTAAGGCAGGAGCCATATTTCAATACATGTCTGCCTTGAGGCGAGCAGAGTAACCTGCCGCTAACTGAGACCATTACATAGAAGTGTCACAGTAACCACTGGTAAGTAAGACAGAGAGGTTCAGGAAAGCTGAAGAACCTGCCAAAAGGCTTGATATCAGGCACTAAAAGTGATTATTTAAAAATACATATTTGGGTTCTTTTATTTCCTTTCTGATTCTATCAAGCGTACTCAAGGCACATTTCAGCTTATTTTTTATTTATTTCCTTGAATCTTTCTTTTACTTCAAAAGACAGTGGTTATTCTCATCCAAGAGCTTGGGAGCTCTGCAAAACACCAGCTCTCATCAGACTTTTGATAAAATCAAAAGAGCTGGAAACACTGAGAGTTCCTTTTGTTTTAATAACCTCCCTTTAACGAATATTTACTTCTCATTTGAATAATTATCATCAATAAAAATTAAAACCTTATGTTTGTGGAGACTGCAAGCAGCTTTGGGATTAAAATGAGTGACATCCCTCAAAAATGCAGGCTGTTAGAGGGTTATGTTTCTTACAAGCAGAGCTCTATCTGCAGGAGCGTTCTGAGTACTACGAGACCAAGAAAATGAAGGAGAGAAATTCTGCAAATAAGAAGCAGAACTAGGAAAAAGATGCTGTTTGGTTCATGTACAATAGCAGTTGTATCACTTTATTAACAATACTATGAAAATGATGGAGTTTCTAGCATCATTAACGATTCTTTTAATTGGTGGTTGTAAATTATAGTTGTTGTTAATTTAATTTTCATTATTTGCTATTTGTCTGTGCAAACAAGATGCTGTTTTCAGCAATGGTTTACTGAGAAGCCTGTGTGGACATGCAGGATTGTGATATATCACACACATGACAACATAAACCACAGAAAAATATGAACAAAGAGGAAAGACAAATGTACCCTCTAGAGCACTAAAGTTACAGAATGCCTAGAGATGAGGGACAGCTAATTTAGGAGAAAATGGGCTATAACTTGGAGATAATGTCTATGTTTGATTTACAATTTGCAGGTGAAATGTATGAGCTCTGTATTTATCAAACAGAAGTTCCGTGCTAAAGCTAGCTGCTCTGTTGGACTTCTTTTTATATGGAGATAAGCCACAGGCATTTATTAAACTTAATAACCTTACACTCAAAGAGAGCTCCTGCTAAGTTTACGTGTGGCCTATGTTTCTTCCGACATAAGCCATTAATTAAGCCCCTGGAACAGTGGCAAGGCCAAGGCATCATCTGCTCGAAGGGATGCAAAGTTGTCAAAAGAGGATCTCTCAGGCATTTTAGAGAACAGAAGGACACTGTGCCTAGATGCTAAACCACAAACAAATCTTAACAGTGGTTAATTGTGGTAAGGAAAGAGGCACACATATTTTATTGTGTTGTCTTGCACTGTTTGTTGTGTTATTTAAAACAAAGAGTAATTGTGGGTTTAACTGCTTGTATACTCCATGCAATTACACTGAGACTATCTGGAAAACCTCAGGTCTCGGAGCACTCACTGTCTTAGGGGTATAATAACAAAGATTGCATGGGACCTGGTCTGTTTCATACAAATAGTATGTATGGTGGATGAAAAGTTGGCCATGCACTGGAAATGTGCACTCACAGCCCAGAAGGCCAATTGTATCCCGGGCTGCGTCAAAAGAATTGTGGCCAGCAGGTCGAGGGAGGTGATTCTCATCCTCTGCTCTGTGCTGGTGAGACCTCACCTGGAGTACTGTTTTCAGTTCTGGGTTTTCCAACATAAGATAGACACGGACCTGTTGGGACAAGTCCAAAGGAGGGCCATGGGGGGCTGGAACACCTCTCTCCATCTATGAAGAAAGGCTGAGAGAGTTGGGGCTGTACAGAAGAGAAGGTTGCAGAGAGACTTTATTATTGCAGCCTTTCAAAATATAAAGGGGGCTTGCAGGAAAGACGAAGAGAGACCTTTTACCAAGGCTTGTAGTGAGAGGACAAGCAGCAACAGTTTTAAACTGGAAGAAGGTTGATTTAGATTGGACTTAAGGAAGAAACTTTTTACAATTAGGGTAATGAGACATTGAAACAAGTTGCCTAGCGAAGTTATGGACACCCCATCCCTGGAACTTTTCAAGGCCAAGTTGGATGGAACTTTGAGCAACCTGGTCCAGTGGGAGGTGTCCCTGCCCATGGGGACTGCACTGGATGAATGACATTTAAAAGTCTCTTCCAGCCCAGACCATGCTGGGATTCTATATTAAGGCATCTGCTGCAGTGGTATCCTGATGCCTGTTCCCACATCCCACAAGTCCAAGTGCAAGGTCCTACAAATGAGTTGGGCCAATCCATGTTTTCAATACAGGATGGGGGATGACGTGATTGAGAGTAGCCCTGCGGAGAAGGACTTGGGGGTACTGATTGATGAGAAGCTGATGTGTGCTCACAGCCCAGAAAACCAACCATATCCTGGGCTGCATCAAAAGAAGCGTGGCCAGCAGGGAGAGGGAGGTGATTCTCTCCCTCTACTCCACTCTCGTGAGACCCCACGTGGAGTGCTGTGTCCAGTTCTGGAATCCCCAACATAGGAAGGATATAGGAGCCATTGGAAAGGGTCGTGAAGATGATCAGAGGACTGGAGCACTATGAGGACAGGCTGAGAGAGTTGGGCTTGTTCAGCCTGGAGAAAAGAAGGCTCTGGGGAGACCTCATAGCAGCCTTCCAGTACCTGAAGAGAGCCTAAGGAGAGCCGGGCAGGGACTTTCTACAAGTGCAAGCAGAGACAGGACAAGGGGGACTGGCTTTAAATTGGAAAGCGGAAGATTTAGATTAGACTTTAGGAAGAAATTCTTAACAATGAGAGAGGTGAGGCCCTGGCACGGGTTGCCCGGGGAAGCTGTGGCTGCCCCATCCCTGGAGGTGTCCAAAGCCAGGTTGGTTGAGCCTTGAGCAGCCTGGTCTGGTGGGAGTGTCCCTGCCCATGGCAGGGATTGGAACTGAATGGGCTTCAAGGTCCCTTCCAACCCAAACCACTCTGGGTAGCCCCGGCCGCCTCCCCCCGGCCCCAGGTGGTGCCCGCGCTGCCCCCACTCTCCGCCGGGCGCTCGGGGCGCCGGGGCCGGGTCTGCAGCGCCGGGCGGGCCGTGCCCGAGCGCCGCGAGGCGGCAGGAGCGCCGACAGGCCCCGCCTCTCCCCGCAGGCTCCTGGCGGGCGCAGCCGCTGCCGCCGCGGCCGCCGGGGCCATGAGCGGCCGCCGCAGCGAGAGCGACTGGCAGGGGCTGCTGAGCGAGGTGAGGCGGCGGCGCCGCGCCCGGCCGAAAGGGCGCCGCCGGCCCAGGGGCGCGGCCGGGGAAGCTCGGCCGGGGCAGGGGCGCAGCCGGCGAGGGCACCCGACCCCGCGGGGCTCAGCCCGGCCGGGCGAGGCGCTGCAGCCGGAGGGCGGCAGCGGGAGGGGCGGGGGTCTGGGCGCCTCCCATGCGCCTGTTTAATATTTAAGTTAATATTTAATGTAATATTTGCTTGTTCAACAGAGTGGCCTTTTCGTAGAATCATACAATGGTTTGAGTTGGAAGGGACCTTAAAGCCCACTCAGTTGCATCCCCTGCCATGGGCAGCGACACCTCTCACCAGACCAGGCTGCTCGGGCCCCATCCAACCTGGCCTTGGACACCTCCGGGGAGGGGCATCCACAGCTTCCCTGGGAAGCCTGTGCCAGGGCCTCACCGCCCTCATCGTGAAGATTTTCTTCCTGATTTCTAATCTAAATCTTTCCCCTTCCAATTTAAAGCCATTCCCCCTTGCCCTTGTAAAAAGTCCCTCCACAGCTTTCTTGTAGGATCACAAATTAAAGGGTTTGGAGACCCATGGCATCGTGGGTGCCCCATTCCTGGAGGTGTTCAAGGCCAGATTGGATGAGGCTTTGATCAGCTTGGTCTGGTGGGAGGTGTGGCAGCAGGATTGGAACTGTACAGTCTTCAAGGTCCCTTCCAAGCCAAACCATTCCATGATTTTATGAAAAATCAAGTCTACTTAATAGACAAAACCATGAAGTTTGAAGTAGGTTGGCATGCTGGTTTTTTTCACTGCATTTTTAATCGCATTAGTTTTGCATGACTATAAAAATAGTGGGTTTACAGCTAGCAAACAAAACTCCAGTGCAAATGGCATGGGCCTAGATCAACCTGACTGAGTCTATTGTCCTAGAGTACAATGCATACAGGTGAATTCCTCTAGCTTTACCTTCGCTATAACATGTGAGCATGGCTTAAGGCCCTGACCTGCCAGAAAGATCCATGAGTTCAAGAGTCCTGAACCTGTCACTTCTGGTGATTTCAGTGGGAGTTTGTGTGGGCCCAGACCTGTGCTAGTACTGTGTCCAGAATTGGAGTTACCTGTGTACACAGTGTTTGCAAACACACAAAATGATACAGAATAAAGTGAAGAGTATACTTTTAGTAGTATCCTGGTGGTGCAGTGTTGTATCTGGCATCTCATTTCCCAGATAGAGTTCTGTTTGGAGGCAGGGGTGGTGTCACATAGCAGGAAAGGTAAGAGACAGAGACAATTCATGGGGCATGTTCAAAGGAGATGTCCCTGTTCTTGGCTTTAGAAAGTTATTTAGAATTACTTCAGAGCCTTTCTACTTTTAATCTAAGATCTCAATCCTGAAATTGAATGCTTATTTCTTGTTTAGGGACCTCTTGATTGTACCGAAGTTGCAAATGCTTGCAAATGCTTAAGCATGTATATAATTCCTTTTTTCGGGAACAATTAGAGGCCTAGTGATTTATATTCCATTTTCCCTTCCTTTCTCTCTGTTCCCACAGGAGGCTTACAGCCTGTTTTTCTTTGTGAAGTCTGTAGCACATGCGATCAGAGTATAGGCTTTCCTCTTTTGCCTTCCTCTTCCTTGCTGTTGCGATTAACTCTCTGTGATTTACCCGTTAACTCCAGCATCCTAATGGGTCTGTGAGAAAGTGGCTTGAACTTCTGAAGTAACTTGTAAGAAGTTTTTCCAGTTTACTGTATCCCTCAGTGGCAGAGAGCTTCTCCAGGCCTCTTAACTTCCATGCTAGGTAATTTAAGTTTTGTTCCCTACCCATTTTGTAAACATTTTGAAGTGTTTTCAAAATCTAAGGTAACACAGGCAGGTTAAAGACGTGGTAGCTCCAAATGAGTACTCTGACATTGCTGATGCTGGACAGTTAAAACATAGAATAATGTTCAAAATCTTGTTAAAAAAACCCAGAGGCTGGTAGGTTCAGATCTGTTAGCACATTCTTTTTAATTTCCACAAGCTCAGTCCTCTAAATTTGAAACATAGGAGCAATTGAAATACTCATCAAAGCAACTGTATTTTAAAGTCTGGTATTGCAGGTGTTAAGAAAAGTGGTAGGAGGTATTTTGGGTCTTTTTATATACATACACAAACACTTGTACACACAGCTGTATATTTTTGTAGTTTGGCTTTTCATTCTTCTTTAGATAAAAAGAATGCTTGGAGTCTCTTTGGTGTGTTCTAGTCTTTTTCTGTATTTACTCTTTTTTTTCCTTTTGAATTTTGTTCCATTTCAATGTCTTTTGCCCTGTACCATTTCATATATCTTTCTCTGCTTTTATTATGCTCCTCACTAACTTCTTGCTTGTTCTTTTGCCTCCATGTTTATGTATTTTTCCACTTATTCTAGAGCCATGTGCATTTCAGGCCTAGTGTGCAGCTGGTACTCTGAGCAATCTTTGCACCACTTGTACCTTGAATGTTCTTTACACTAACTCCGAATAGGATGACGTAAGAAAGAAAACTGGGGCAAAGCCAACTTAGCAAATACTGAAGGAACAGAAAGAGTCGTTATTTCTATTGATAATCTCATAAGCTGAATGCAAGAAAAACAACCTTCAGGAGTGATATTCCACATACCTCACTGAATAACCTGTGTTCAGGATATTTAAAAGCCTATGTAAAGCTGTTGGATGAAGACGTGTTCAGTAACTGTTTTTTTGATGCAAATGAAACTGAGCCATAGCAAGCAAGAACTCTCTTTCTGGCTGAACTGAGATGGTGACCTCAGCCCTCCAGAAACAAGCAATCTTCGTAAATCTAAAAATACTGTCCCAAGAGTAGGGCTCATTCCTTAGAGCATGCCTTTGAATATCTCATTTTAAAACAAAAGAAAAAATGTTTGGTGCAAATACCTCTGTCACCAAGAAGAGAATGAAAAAGTAAAACGTAAATTTATTAGCTGGTTTGCAGAGTGCACTGCTAGAAGGCAGTCACAGGAAGGTGGTTATACTGTACTCCTTGCTGAAGAGAGTAAAATTCCTGAAAGTAATTCTGGTCACCAAAATCGTGGTTGCAGAGTTTTGTTTGTTTGCTTTGAAGTGTTTTTAAATGTCCATGCTTACTTCTCAGCCTGACAGCCACATTTATGGATATGCTAAGCTGTTGTTTTACATGAACTCATGTGAATCAGCTCTTTAGTGGCTCAGTTTTCCTGTCTTTATAAGGGGGATGAAACATAACTAAATCCCATGAATGTGAATGAAAAAACATGATATGTGAACTTTGTTCGAGGGTAGTTGGGGACTTCTTTTTGAATGGTTGTAGAGGTTTGCAGATCTGTAAGTTCTGCTGTGGAGAAGGATGTGATTTCAGTTTTTGCCCAAATTCCAGGTAATCTAACTTGAATTATTTGATCTAAGGATGATGACAGAGTCAGTGATAGAGAAAGGAGTAGGTGGTAGCATGATCTTGGGGTTGGGCAATGGGTTGAACAATACTGTGAGATGATATGTGGTAGGGAAAAAGCACTTTTACATCATCTGCAAGGCCACCTCTGTCCTTGCTTTAGAGAGCTGACTTCTGTGATTTCGGTCTCCTTTCTACCGAAGTCAGTGAGTATGCTTCCATTTACTTCATTGAGAGCTGGCGCTAGTCCTAATTTAATACTACTTGGAGAACTAGTGCTTTTGGCAATGTTTTCCACTGGAAGCAAGAAGGGTTTCCTAGGAAACCTGTACAACTAGAGTGGTTGCCCTCTGTTCTTTCTGCTTGCATCTCCCTCAGATTTGCCAGCTTCTAGAATTAAATCCAATGTCAAAATGCTTCTCTTTTCCTTGTCACCTCCCACACATTAGAGCATTTACTGTATGCTGTTTACAACTACTTATATGTGACCGTGCCTCCTAAAATTAGTTTGAAGAAATTGAGTCTCCATTTCATTTGTCATTCTCAAGATGCTCTTTCTTGATTATTAACTGGGTACAGTCTTCAGCACCACAGAGGGGAGTGATGTGCTTGTGGTCTTGAGCTCCCCTGACTAGTAATTGCCAACGTAAAACTTGGAGAAAAAATTTGGAGAATTCTTTATCAAATGCACAACTATTGAGCAGTAGTTCTAGTTGAAATAGCTTGAAATAGCTAAAAGCTCCAGATATGAATTCTGGATAAGAGTGAGAAGCCTAACCTGTTCGTAAATGGCAGAGCATACCTTTCCCATTGGTTGCACTACTTTTTTTATGTGGACAAGAGAGAAGCGGAAGGCAAATTAGTGAGAATTTCACGTTTATGATACTTCTCTAACTTTCTGTCGCATTGCCTTTTCAAACCGAATACAGCAAACCTATATGAGGGAACCTGACCAGCTTTAGAGCCACTAATTTCAGAGCTTTTTTTAAATGCAGGCAGCTGCCAGGGAAGAACAAAGTGCAGCGGATGCTCTGAGGTCCCTAGGTGATTGTATTGGCATCATAATGGCTTTGTCATTTGGAAAAGGAAGTGAAAATGCTAAAAGCTGGCACTGTTCTCCAAAGTCCTTGGGAGTTGTGGGAGAGGTGCTGCAGAGACCTGCATGCTGGGCTTTCAGGCAACAAACCCAGTGTTTGCTTCTCGTGTTTCCATGTTCCAGGTTGGACTACGATACCCACAGGGATGCTGAGGAACAAATGTGGAAAAATTAATAATATAATCAAATAAACAGCAACAAAACATTTAACAGCAGAGCCAAATCACAGAATAGTGTTATTTTGACTAATGAAATCAAATGATGGCAATTTCTAAATGACCAGTGAAGATGACATGGTGTAATATTGTCATCAAGACAAGATGTGGTGTTATGGGGAGTTGCTTATATCACATACCATCAGTGAATGATATTGGCCTGCTTTTTGTTTCTGCAGTCAGGAGACAGCTAGTGGAGCAAGCGATGGGGAGCAGGAAAAGCAGAGTTGATGTTGTGGGATAAAACCAAGGACACTGTGTTGTTTCAAGCTTTATCAGAGATGAGGACATGAGATGAGATGGCAGGCAAATGGCCAGTAATTGTGCATTTCTCTGGGTTTCAGTGCGTGACTCTTTCAGATAAATTGAGCAGTTTAATCTGAAATCAGGGCAAGCAGCATTACTGAAACGCAGTCAACAAACACCCCGAGTAGTGATGGCTGCAGTGCATTTCAGGACTCTTCGGTTTGCTGTTTTCTCAACAAAATTGCTCCGAGAGTACAGTGAGGAGAAATTTGATAGAACTTTAGGAAGTTCAGGAGCAGCTGGATCTCTTGTCCAAAAGATGGTGAGCAGAGTTCATGTTTTTGATGCTCGATAGGTTTCCAGGCCCACTTATGATGTGGTGGCCCATTAGTGTTTGGGAGGATACGAGTTGCTGGAGTGTTGAGAGAACACAGAGTATGATCCACAGTGATTCCAAAACACAGTTTGGAGATACTGTCTCTGCTTTTGCCCTCAGAAAATTAGGTATTTTCCTTCTTGGCACTAATTGCCATTAAATACCCAAGTGTAGGCCAGTAATTTGTACAGATTTAGAAGAAATTATTTTGTGATAGGAATTTGGTGTGTGTTGGTTTAAAAAAAGAAAGTTCTAAAACCTTGACAGTGTCCCAGCTTCATCAGATTATTAGACCATGTCTACGGCGTTGTTAATGAGATCTATCCAGGTTTGTCACTAAAAATAGCAATGGACAAATAGTAAGTGTTCGATGTAGAGGGTCACCTTGGAGCAGTTACATTCTCTTGTAATGTCAGTCTCTTTTTACACAGTTTCACTAAAGTAGTTATCTGGCTGTAAAGGAGTTCAGGCAGTAATGTAGGATGTCATATATATTCCTTTAATTATTATGATCTTCCTTGTAGCAATTATAATTTGCTTTATTGCAGATAACAGCGAATTGGTAGATAAAAGTCACTAGATAGATATGAAAAGTTGTACACTAAAAGTTGTAGCTTTTAGTTTGAAACTATGGCTGCTGATTCTTGGTTAACTTTGTTTTTCAGACTCAAAGATTATTTTTGAGCATCAATTAAAAGAAACAAAAGACAGTAAGAATATTTTGTAGTAGCTGTAGTGCGTAACAGAATTAATTTGTTTGTCTCACTGATAGACAGTATGTGAGACATAGGCTTGTGTCCAAATGCAGAGGAAGAAATCTCCATATGAATGCCAGAAGCATTTATTGAATGCTTTTCCTTAGACTATATGCGAAAATTTTCCTTATTGCTTCCATTGCTCCAAAAAGACTGCTGTTTTCCTTGTGGCAGCACACCGATTTTGCTGGACTGATTTATCCATGTATGTGAAGTTGTAGTTGGGACTCAGTTGTTTCCCTGAGTGGAATCCATTTCTGGTGTGCATTTTTTTAGTCAGTTTACGGCCATTATTGTATTCTTTTTTTTTTTTTTTGTAGCATTCAGAAGCATATATAATATAATAATAACCTGTTTGAAGTCTATCTTTGTATAATTTGTTTTTTCTTCAAAAATGCTAATGGGAATTGGAAACATAGCTCTGTCAAACAATCAGATTCCCCAGAAATGCTGTGGCTTTATTGTTTCTTGTACCCATGGAAACAAATTGCTATACATTATTACTATTATTATCCCATTTACTTGGGAAAGTCAATATATGCAAAAACCAAAAATGGCTTGAAGTCTTCTAGGTCGTCATTTTTATAGTAAAATAGAAACAGTACATTGATGAGAGATGTCAAGCCCCTTCCTTCTGCATGGCACATGATCAGTATAGAATGCATCAAGTTAAAATATAATTTAAACAAGGAGATCATTATTCCTTTTCATTTAGTCCCTGAAAACAACTGTCCCCACAATCAGTTTGTGGTTCATAATCCTCAACCTAATAGAAAATGGAGAATTCTCTTGCCCCTGCCAATGCCACTGTGAAAGGTGAAGCCTTCTTTTATGCTTTTAGTGTGTCCTTTGTGCAGAGCTGTGACTCACTGCAGAAGCAAGATTTGTTTAGCACTAGGTGCTGCTTGATAATATTATTTTTTTTATAGTCTTATCCACATTCTCCAGTTAGCTTCTGACTCTTTCTTACACTGTTTCATATACCAGCAGTTGCGGCAAGGCCTGCTAGTGGTGTGGGTGTCCTAAAGCAAGCTCTCTAGCTTTGTTCCCCTCTCGCTGTGTACATTGGGTAGGCTGTTCTGTTCCACATAGGCTTTGCCTGGATGGGCCTGCTCCGTTCTTCCTGGTGGTGGTTAAAGGAACAGAACAGGCTATGTTGTTCAGGGGTTTGTGCTGTTGAGTTTTTTTTAAACTGATTGTGAGGTTTGGTTTTACTTGTTTTTATTTGTAATTGCTGTATCAGATTGTTAATATTTTAAAAACAATTCAGTGAAGGCGTCTTGTAGAATTAACTAAGACATGAGATGAAACTGGAAAAAAAGAATAGAAATTGTCAGAGACAAGTATTTCACTGTAAGGGAAGGAATTATTTTATCAAGTTTGAAGCAGTTTACCATGTCAGTGTAATCACTTGCTGACAATATTAAAGTTTAGCTTCTCATACCTTTCACTGCTTTATCAGGGGACTTGACATTTGTGTAAGGTATCAGTAAGGACATAAGTACATAGGCACAGTTTCCTTTGTTGATGCCAAGGCATCATAATCCAGAAAATTTATGGCAGGATTTCAACTTCAGTATTGCCAGAAATAAAATTAATCCAAGGTGGAAGTGTCCTTTTAGAAAGTTAAAATCCTTCTTGGAATTGCTTTTCTCATTCCCTTCCCACTTTTTTGCAAGTAAGCATTTACCATTTTTGGAAAACGTTGGCTTTAATAATATACCAAATTCACTTTTCCCTTTCTCATTGACTTGAAATTGAGGTTAACAAAGTCAATTCCAAGCAAGTAGTACATACGAGTAATGATTTTTGTCCCAAAGAACAGCACTGACTTGAACAGTATGGAAGTGCTGATGCTCTTACTTTGTGCAAGAGCCCATAATGACAAAGTATTCTTGTCAGAGTATATAATGAAACTATAAATTGTTTTCATGACTGCTGTGATATTTGGTCTCTTGCAGAGCACATTCAGAAAGTATTTAGTGCCAGGTCTTATGTGAGTAACATCAGAAATAGAAATATGTGCTAAAGCATGAGCAGTGTCAAGTGACGGGTAAGAAGAATCTGCTGATTGAACATCACATTAAGTGAAAAAAGTTGCCTGAAGTTTCTGATAGGTAACATTCAGCCACTGCAGGAAAGGATGACGTACACGTTACTCTCTCTTCCTCCCAGTGGAGAAGGGCAATGAAGCAGTTCAGAGTAGTGCAGAACAGATAAGATTTGCAAGTTCTCTTTTGCTTTGTGCATGCGCCCTCTGCATAAGAGGCGGTGGCTGGAGGAGAAGGCTCACCTCTGCCGTCCCTCTCCGTTCAGGTGTTTGCAATATTCCTGCATTATTTCCTATTCTTTTGACTCCACAAGTACGTGCATATATTTGAATTATTTGCTTTTTCTTGTGCCGATAGGGCATCACACTGTAGTTGTTTCAGACTCAGGGTTAATTTTAATTACCACTCATGCTACCCCTTCTACTGTAACATGGTCCTGTTTCACTGTCCAGGTGGAAGGCTGAGCCCAGAGAACATTGCTGGTAGTGGGGAGGAGGAGGAGGAAAGAGGGAATGGGGTGGGAAATGCTGGTTGCTAACTGAGAGCCTCTACACAAGTAGAAAAGGGAGTTTGCAAAGGCTTCTTCCTTCTAGCAGCCTCCCCAGGGCTGTGGATCAAATTGTGGAGTTCCTCATACTATTGCAATAAGGAAAAAGAGGAGAAACTTGAATTGCTAAGTTTTTTCTAACTCATGGTGGTCAGGTGAACATATGGCCTTACAAATGGTTGTCAGGCTTCTGGTATAACAGATTTCTTTGCCTGTGATTTGTTATTAATAAGCTAAGATGACTTGTGGCAGACTTCGATCTCATGCAGAGTCCTCCTCCATCTTTTCGGAGGAAAATATGAACCTGTTGAATCCAGTACTGGCTGGAATAGAACTGGCTTGTTACAATTATGGTTTTTTTTTCCTCTTCTGCAGTATCTGGTGTGCAAAAGGAAGCTTGAAAGTAAAAAGGAGGCATTGCTAATCCTTTCCAAAGAGCTGGATACCTGTCAACAAGAAAGAGACCAGTATAAACTTATGGCAAACCAGCTGCGGGAACGACACCAGTCTCTGAAAAAGAAGTATCGGGAGCTGCTTGTAGGTTGTTCTTTATTAATACTGTATAATTGGGGACAAGGATGAACCTCAAAAGGAAAGAAGTCCATAATGACTGCTGTAAAAATGTTTAGGTGCTTGTTTACAGTAGTCCTGCAGTAGTATAGCCCTGATGATATTATTCCCCATTTGTTCCGCATTGATAAGGTAGTGCCTGTTATATAAAACACAGAAGGACAGCGCGTGCTCTGAGGAAATTAGTTTCAGTCATAATTCCATTTTAAAAACTGACTGCAGTATTATTATTCCATAGCAACTTAATGTACCGTTATGAAAAATAATGCAATATAAATTTGTAATGACCTGCTATTCTAGAAATGCAAACAAATATTCAGCCTTAGACAGTTTTTTGAGCTGAAATTAATATTTCTGGTATTAATCAAGAGGCAGTATTTTAGAAACAATTTTGATAACATTTTAGTTAAAATATGTGTTTTAAAATTTGATCCACAAAGTTGATACAGTTGCTGGCTTCAGAAATAAGTTGCCAATAAAATACATCTATTTATTTGTAGGATGGGGATCCATCCCTTCCGCCTGAAAAGAGGAAACAGGTAGGATTTATTTTTCAGTTGACATTATTTATTTCCTACAAAAGTACATGCAAGAATGTGAAAATATTAGCTAAGAAATCTGGTAAAAACAAGCATTTCTGTCTTTTGAAAAGCTCAGTCTTTAAACTATGGCTTCTTGTGCTTTTGTCTGAGCAAGTTTCGCTCTGAAGTATGTGAACTATCATTAATTAGAATATATGGCTATTGCTTTTATGTTCACCTGAGACTGAAATTGGTCAGTGAATGGAGACTTGATGTTTTGCTCCTTGTTGCTTATCCTTCTTGTATTGAGTCCTAAAATGGGTTCATGTCAGGACTTTTCATACTAAAAAGCAGTCTGGGAATGCATTGTCTGCATTCAGTAGTTGTTAATTTATTGTTCTGAGTGCTGTTTCCCATTAGGTACTCTCCCCAGTCACTTGGGCTCTATGAGTTATAAATGGTAAGAACAATAGTAATTGCATTTTATGGTTCCCCTGAAAAACTTTTTACCTGCTCAGGTTTCTTTTGTTCCCGGAGATCCACATAGTTTGTCCCTGTTGTGGAGTGTTGGCTGTCACATCTTAAAATTATCCTAATTTTTAGAGAAAAATGGCACCCAAAACCACAATGAGTGAGCAGGGAGAGGAGGAGAACCCAAAAGTACAAAATTTTTTACTGTAATTGCTAATCCTTAAAGTCTTTTAACCATGTTTAAAACATGATTATTGCATTCTCTTAATGAATCTAAGTTTTACTCCTTATCCTTTCCTTGGGAGTTTGCATGTAGTTCTTGCTCTTTTCTTACCAGTTTAGAGTCTTAAGGTTTTGGTTGTTTTAAACTAGCCTTTCAGAAGCAATATAATTACTCCTTTGGCCACTTAAACAAATAGCTGCCAAGTCATCAGTAGAATCATTTAACTTTCTTGTTATTTAGTGTAATTTATTTGAAATTCTGTTATTTCAACAGAGTTCTAATAAAAATTTATGACCAGATATAGATTTGTGCATTCTGACTGCTAAAATTGGAGCTGAAGGATATACAATTAAAAGGGAAAAAACCCAATGCAGTATATGGGTCGTTACAGAGATAAATGGGAAGGGAGATTTACCATCCCATGGATGTTGTTCTAATTCCTCTTCCATATTTCAATAGAAATAAGTCTGATGTTTGTTTATAAAATACTTGCAAAATTGAGTCTACATGCAGAAGCTGCAATTGTATTATGTTTTGGCAAATTTTGCCATGGTGAGTGCCTGGAAAGCCTTTTAATAATCTAGCTAGGAGTCTTATTTTTTTCTGAGGAAGTTATGTGTTCATGCTAGGTAACAGTGAAAGAAAGAAAATCTTATTCTCAAATGAAGTCATTTATAGGTCTTCCCCAGGGACAATATATACTTTAGGTGGTAGAGGAATAGGCTGTTACTGCACTCCTTGACTTTTCATTTTCCTCAGAATTGTGTCTGTAGCATACCAGGTGGATAACCTGGAATACAACCTTTTAGAAGAAGAACATGGTTTTGCTTTGAGAAATGCTTCAGAGAATAATAAAATAAAGATATGAATATTTTTCCATTACTACTGTACGTGCATTCCTTAGCATTTTCTCATCTAAGAAAGAGGCAAGTTCTTTGTGCCTTTTTGCACTTTTTCCATCCCCTTTTTTCCTATGAGCCTGGTTGCCTGCTGAGAGAAGTTTGTGACCTCAGTCACTTTATAAAAACAGAGATTCTGATCCTATAATGAATTTTGTATGTCACAAAAGTGCAAGCTCTTCTCATGCTCAGAAATGAGATGAAAACATGATATACTGAACAATTTGCTGTTACATTTCTTTACTGCAACTGAGAAGTTGTTGAAATTGCGATCTAGAACTTTAAATGTAAGAGGTGGGTTGAAATTGCTACTTTGTTCTCCTACATGTCTTCATTTTTCACCTTTATTCTGGATTACGGTTCGTGACTTCTTAAAATACCTTGTTTTCCACACTGTGCCTCCTCTTCCTGTTTCGCAGCAAAGAATTTTCGTGTTCTTTTATGGAAATACCATGTAAACAGCCAGTTTCTATCAGCAAGCAGTTAACTCAGAGTGTGTTTTTGTAAAATTGGTGTTATTTAAACGTATCTTAATATGCAGAACTCTGCAGTGTTTTCCCTCTCGAAGCTCTCTGTGCAGTGGTATGCATCTCTGACATAATCCAAAGATTACTCCATGTGTATCTCCTTCTGCCAACCAGCAAAGGCAGAAAATGAGAAACTGCTACTGAAATCTCTTTTCCTGCAGTAGGTGTTTTACCATTAGTGCTCTTATCACAGCCTGTGAGCTGTCAGTGCTTTCCTGGCCTCCCTTACCAAATACTCACAACTAAATGATGCTGTTCAAGGTAGTTTTATAATGTCTTGCAGTGTCAGGTGTAGGATAATTTTGGGGTAATTAAAGGAGCGGTGAAACCTTTCAGGAGGATAGGAATAGTGAAGCGTTCATTTTGATGTTAAATTTCATCAGAGATGAAAGGCAGGTGAAACATGTTGCTCTGTCTACAGAGCCTCTGTTGTGCATTCCATATAAATAGAAATTACAGTATCAGAGTATCACAAGGTTGGAAAGGACCTCTGAGATCATCAGGTCCAACCTATAACCCAACACAACACCAACCCATCATCTAAACCATGGCACTCAGTGCCTCATCCAGTCTCCCCTTAAACACCTCCAGGGTCGGCGACTCCACCACCTCCCTGGCCAGCGCATTCCAGTGGCCAATCACCCTTTCAGTGAAGAACTTTTTCCTAAGATCAAGCCTAAACCTCCCCTGACGTACCTTGAGTCCATGCCCTCTAGTTCTGTCACTGGTCACCTGAGAGAAGAGACCAACCCCTGCCTGACTACAACCTCCTTTTAGGTAGTTGTAGAGAGCAATTAGGTCTCCCCTGAGCCTCCTCTTCTTCAGACTAAACAGCCCCAGCTCCCTCAGTCGCTCCTCGTAGGGCTTGTGCTCCAGCCCCTTCACCATCTTCGTTTCCCTCCTCTGGACACACTCCAGCATCCTGACATCTTTCCCAAACTGAGGGGCCCAGAACTACACACAGTATTCAAGGTGAGGCCTGACCAGTGCCGAGTACAGGGGGACGATAACTTCTCTGGTCCTGCTCGCCACACTATTCCTGATGCAGGCCAGAATGCCATTGGCCTTCTTGGCCACCTGGGCACACTGCTGGCTCATGTTGAACTTCCTGTCAACCAGCACTCCCAGGTCCCTTTCTGCCTGACTACTCTCTAGCCACTCTGTCCCCAGTCTATGGCTCTGCATGGGATTGTTTTGTCCAAAATGAAGTACCCGACATTTGGACTTATTAAACATCATCCCATTAGAATTGGCCCATCTCTTCAGTCTGTCCAGGTCCCTCTGTCGGGCCATCCTACCCTCTAACAGATCAACCCTTCCTCCCAGCTTGGTATCGTCCGTAAACTTGCTGATGATGGACCCAATCCCCTCATCCAGATCATCAATAAAGATATTAAACAGGACGGGACCCAACACCGATCCCTGGGGGACACCACTAGTGACCGGCCGCCAACTGGATGAGACACCATTCACCACCACTCTCTGGGCTTGGCCATCCAACCAATTCCTAACCCAGCACAGAGTGCTCCCGTCTAAGCCACGGGCTGCCAGCTTCTCTAGGAGTCTACTGTGGGAGACAGTGTCAAAGGCCTTGCTGAAGTCCAGGTATACCACATCCACAGCCTTCCTCTCATCCACCAGGCGAGTCACATGGTCATAAAAGGAGATCAGGTTGGTCAGGCAGGACCTGCCCCTCCTAAACCCATGCTGGCTGGGCCTGATCTCTTGACCGTCCTGCAGGTGCCGTATGATTGCACCCAGTATTATCTGCTCCATAATTTTACCTGGGACCGAGGTCAGGCTGACAGGTCTGTAATTACCTGGATCATCCTTACGGCCCTTCTTGTGGATGGGCGTCACATTGGCCAACTTCTAGTCTTCCGGGACCTCTCCGGTGAGCCAGGACTGTTGAAAGATGATGGAGAGCGACTTAGCAAGCTCATCCGCCAGCTCTCTCATCACCCTAGGATGGATCCCATCCGGCCCCATAGACTTATGAGGGTCCAAGTGCCTCAGCAGGTCTCTAACTTCCTCCTCATGGATTGCAGGAGGGCCGTATTGCACCTCGCCCCCATCAATCACTTTGGAGGACCAACTGTCGAGTGAACAGACTTCCTTACTGTTGAAAACTGAGGCAAAGAAGGCATTAAGTACCTCAGCCTTCTCTGCATCTTTGGTTACTATATTTCCCTCCACATCCAATAAGGAGTGGAGGTCGCTGCCGCCCTTCTTTCTACCATTGATATATTTATAAAAGCTCTTCTTATTGTCCTTAACAGAAGTGGCCAATTTGAGCTCCAGCTGGGCTTTTACTTCCCTGATTTTTTTTCTACACGACTTAACAACATCTTTGAACATGACCTGTCGTACGGCCCCTTCTTTCCAATGGTGATACATCCTCTTTTTCTTACTTAGCTCCTTCAGAAGCTCCTTACTCATCCAGACTGGCCGTTCTGCAGCGGTATTTGTTTATATACATTTGCTGTGATATAGAACATTTTTATTACATTGGCAAACAAATACTGGAAATCTGTTGGACAGTGTTGCTATGCTGAAAACCTTAACAAAAAAACACAGATGGGATTTTTAGCTTGGTTTATAATGACTATTATTTTCATCTACATTGCTTAAATTTTCAGTATAACTTCAGCTTCGGAGAAGCTTTGTCGTTGAGATACCAGATCAGTGAATCCTGTGACCTTCTGTATGAAATGAAAGTTCTTTTAATACAAATGAGATCCTTTGAATAAACAAAGGTGAAGTAAAATGCATTGTTAGGAAAATGACTGCTGGGCCACAGTCCTAAGTATACTTTGCTTAATTTGATCTCAGTGAGACCACTCAGTTGGAGATGGTGGGGCTGTGTGTCAAGAATAAAGCTGCAATGTGTGTGGTCACTGGTGAGGGCTTATATTTGTATTTTAAATGTATGAGGAATCAAATTAAATGGAGCTACACATCACAAGAGTACAGAATGGTTGAGGTGGGAAGGTGGCTCTTGAGATCAACTAGTCCAATTCCCCAGCTCAGGCAGGGCCACCTAGAGCAGGTTTCCCAGGACCATGTCCAGTCAGGTTTTGAATATCTGCAAGGTTGGAGACTCCACAATCCTCTCTGGGCAGCCTGTGTCAACGTTTGACCCAAAAAAGGGGGAGGGGGTTGTGTTCAGATGCCTGCAGGTATTGGGGTGGCTAAATGCCCTCATGAGGACCAGGGCCTGCAAACATGAAGCTTCTTCTAATTGTTTGAAGAAGGTCTTATCTACTACTTCTTCCTGATACTGAGCTCTATAGCAGACACCCAATAAAACAGCACATGCCCAGTAATCTTTACCCAAAAGCTCGCAGCTGACTCCTGACCTATCCCAAGGCAGAGCTCCATACATTCCAGCTACTCACTTGCATGAAGGGCAACACCCTCCTTGCCTTCCTGCTGTCCTTCCCAAAGAGCCTGTACCTCTCCATCACTGCATTCCTGAAGTTTATGGTCCTTAACTCTGTTATGGTTACCCATAGGTGTCCCAAGGTGATTTATTCAGACCAACACTGACTGCTTCAACAGTCATTGACATTACAACAGTATGCTACCCTCCCGCTGAGACTTCAGTCAGACAGCTTGGCTTCTGCTAATGAAGAAGTTCATAAGTGTGGCATTTTGGGGCAAGCAGAACATCAGAAGGACTGGAGGTTTCAGAGAGGAGTATGTTGTGATGTAGCAGAAATGGACCCATTTTGATCCCTTCCACTTCCAGCTTCTAGCTGTCACAGTTCACTTTCAAAACAAATTTCAGGGATTACCTTATGACCGTTTTTGACATCATCAGAAACAAAATGACTGCTATGGCTAGTGTGACTATTTCGTGTTAATGAATGAATTTAAGAAATTTTGCTAGTCTTGTACTAAGACGCAAAAGCTGTATTTGGAGTCCCGTGAGATGAAATCCTCAGATAATGGACTACAGGTAAGCAGTCATTTTGTATTTATCTCTGTGAAGATTAATGTGATATTGTCCTTTCTTTATAGGTTTTGAAGATTAAAAACATTAAGCATGTGCCAAGCAAAGACCTCTGTGCTCTGCTGTGGTTTGTAGGAGTGTGCGCTTGACTCCCATAGTGTGAGGTAGACGAAAACCATTGAGGTCGTTTGCCTTTGCAGCACATCATAGAGCGATATTCCCATGGATTTCAAAATGTGCCTGCTCTGAGAACTTAGCCAGTGGGAAGATTTTGGTTTCTGCACACTGAAATGTGCTGTTCTGTTAATAGGAGCAGGTGTCAGTGTTACAAAACCTAGAACATCTTACCCACATTAGGAGTCACGCTTTGCAAAGTGACACTGTTGTTTCTTCAACAGGTAGGTTCTGCAGTGAACATGAGGCTAGGAGAAACTAAATGCTGATTTTGATAGATGTGATGGTCCCTGTTTAAAATTTGGAGCACTGTTCAGACTTGATGCGTACCACAACCTCTCCTCTGGTTGCTGTGACTTACCTTGGTGGAATTGAAAGACATTTGTCTTCACCCCTGCACCTGAATACGCTCAATAAATATTCTGTTAATTAGTCACAACACTTAAAATGTTTAAGGGATTTTGATTCTTTTTGTGCATTATCTCAAAGATTAAGTTGCCCTTAAGATCTCAAAGCTAAAATATTTCTTATGAAAAAAGGCCTCATATGAAACAGTCTCTTCTATCCTAGTGTTGTGGTTTAAGTTAAAGTAGAATCAGTTTTCTAACTTCAGCCAAGTCTTGTCTAAGTAACTTCATTTTCTAAAAGTTAACTGCATGTTTTTCAGACAGTGTTTCTCTCCAGATGCACTGGTATGCAGAAAGGCCATTGCTTATACTTATTCCTTTAGAAACTGAGGCCGTCTTCAAGCCAGTGGAGTGCTGTGGGTCAAAGAGGCGAAAAAAGTCGCACCTGCAGGGAGGGGCGGACAGGTGACTCCAAACTGACCAACAAAATATTCCATCCCATATACGTCATACTTGGTATAAAACTGATAGATCATGAGGGTCTCAGTCTCCTGTGGGATGGCTGACATCCAGTGAGGACCTCATCTGTCTGTTTGCCCCTGATCCTGGATCTGTGCGTTTTTGAATTCAGTTCCTGTGTCAAGTTCTCTCCTGCCACTGACCTCCTCCCCAACTTGCTCTGCAGCATTTGTGGTGACGTGTAGTCATTGAAGGGTTGGGGTTTGTTTTAATATATTTGTGTATTATTATTGTTGTTATTACGATTACTATTACTATTTTATTAAAGCTATTTTAGTTTAGTTTCTAACCTGCAAGTCTTTTTCCCTTCATTTCCCTTTCCCTGGGGTTGGGGAAACGAAATTGGGAGCATACTGCTTGGTTTTGGCCAGCTGCTGAAATTGGCCAGGCCGGGGCTAAACTGTGACACCTACTATAGTAGTGTTGTTATAAATACAAATTAATCATTGTTCTTCGACTACATTCATCTACTGTCAACAAAAACTTGATGCCTATATGAAGTATGTGGGAACTGAAGTACCTTATTGAACCTTCACAGTGAAGGAATTTTTGCTAAGTAACTTCTGATAGTGGTAGTTCATTTTGACACCCTCAGTTACTGCTTACGATGTATGTTAGCAAGTTGCTTTGCAAAAATTGGCCTCATAAAGGTATCTGTAGTCAATGCTGACCTTCTTTGGTTTGCCAGCCTTCAGCACATGCTCAAGATCTGGCTGGGTGGTGTTTGGTCCTGTGCAGCACTGTGGTAATTTAACACACAGCGGACTGGTTGAAAAGGAGGGAAAAACTATTGATTCTGTATGTCTACTGCTAAAATGGCTTTTTGGTTCTATTAATCAACTCCATAAAAATTCTGATTGCTGAGTGTCTTAAAGGTATGTGAATGCAAGCGAGTCTTTCTTGTTTTGCAGAGCCACGTCAGGTTTTGACTGGTGTGCTTCTGTGGTGGGATTCCTACCTGCTTTTGAAAGCAGCAGATACTCAGAGAAGGAGAGGATATTCTCTAGTTTTATGTCAGATGACTGGTTGGCAAGGCTTTGATTTTTGCTGTTGTTTTTCTGCGGGGAAATATGACCCATATTATGTGTATTTTGTTTAGTATGGCCGGGACCTGTAATTTCAGAAGTCTTCTCTAATTGTTTTTTCAACTTAAAGAGAAAAATACAACGATTGTTTTACTTTTTATGGTAAGAAAGCTACTGCTAGGGGAGGTTGTCAGTTCTTTTACCATAGAGTGAACAGTGGTACTTGGTAAGCAAAACAGGTTTTTCTGTATTAATTCAGCTGTTGCAGTCGTATGAATGCACTGGAGGAGAAACTGCAATTAAATTTGCTATCGGTCACACCCATCAAGTGTGCTTAATGTTTCATCAAACTTTTTTCCTGTTAGCGCTATAATTCAGTGTTCTTCTTTATTTGAAGGTGTGGCTGAAAGAAACATAAAAGACTGTAAACTGCCGTATAGAAGTGCTTGTTTGTATTTTAAAATATTTCTAAACTGTAAAGGTATGTTGGAAGTTTCTCCTTCTTCCCCCTTGCCAAATTACTTTTCCAGGCACTATCTAAAGGCAGAAAGTCCTTTTTTTAATTGTTTTTTTTTAATGTCGGGTAAGATTTATGTGCAAGAGAATTGAGAACTATATTAAAGACTGTGTTACTATCCATCATTTTTAAAGTGGTGTGAAGAAAAATAACACTCTCTATGTGGCCAGATTTGCAAAATTGTTAAAGGGCCAAATTCGGGTGTAGTGCATAAAATACCAGGGGTGACTATTTGGAGTTACTTCCCCCCCTCACCTCCCCTTCTTCTTAGGTCATTGGTCAGTAGTGAGCAAAGATCTGTTGCTGTCTGACAAGTATTCACTGGTTTATGTTAAATATTTGTAGGTATTTTTGTCAGTAGTTTCAGATGTTCATCTTAAACTAAAAGTAGCGCTCTCTTCTTGCAAATTTTAACAAATTCTAAGTGGAAAAGAGTAAGGTCTGTAATCCCATCCCATTTAGCCTTTCACTCTCTGGTCTGTTCTGATTTATGGTGCTTTTATTCCCTTATGTAATAAAAGTGGGCACTTCCCACTAGGCACCCTTACATTAGTCGTCTTCTCCTTTCTTCTATGTTCTGGTGGAATCGTTGGCTATAGTTGCTTGTGCTTTTGTCAGAAATAAAAGGCAAGTGGGGATAATTTCTTGGTACTGCAGTGAGGGTTTGGACTGCGCTCAAATCTTACTTCACTGAAAGGGTGGTCGGTCACTGGAACAGGCTCTCCAGGGAAGTGGTCTCTGCACCAAGCCTGTCAGAGTTCAAGGAGCACCTGAACAGTACTTTTAGTCATATGGTTTAGTTTTAGGTAGTTCTGTGAGGAGCAGGGAGTTGGACTTGATGGTCCTTACACGTCCCTTCCACCTTGACATATTCTATATGTGCAAGCTTCCCATGACAGACAGGTGTAGAACAAATAGCTTGTCATGCTGCAGAGGCTCAAGAATACCTGCTGGTAACTGAAAAGTCAACACAGCTCCAGAATGACTGTATGATAACTGGGATTTTATCAGTCTTGAATAAAGCACTATCTGTTATTCAGTGTTACAAATGGTGGCACTGAGAGAGGAAAGACACAGTTTCCACTGCTGCAGGTTGTTGGTGAGGGAAGATGAGACAGCAGAAAAGTATAGACTTCTGCGGCTTTCCCTCCCATTACCCATGGTTTAGAAGTGTCTGTTCATCAGTGCTTTGGAGTTAGTTTTGCTAGTGAAAGTAAAGTCTCTTGACAGTTACAGGAGCCTTTTTTAAGGCTTCACTAGAATCGTAGAAGAAATTGAGTCTAGAGAAGCTGATTTTGGCTAATTTTCAGAGTGTTGTTCTGTGTTGCACAGTTAAATGATATGAGTTTTATTGTCTGCTGAAATAACTTGTCTTGAGTTTCTAAGTGAATTCTGTGTTTGTTCTATGAATTTTGAAAAGAAGTTGCCAAATGGAAAAATGAATTGCCTTTCTCCTTGCATAGATTTCTCCCCTTTCCTCAAAAACTACATGCTTACAGGTTCATGAAGCCAGTCCTCCATTGTTAGTTTTATCATCTTTCAACCAGATGGTATGTTTCTTGTGGATGCCAAAGAAATGGTAGTAAGTCCAGGTGTTGTTCAATGTATCCTCTTAGCTGGCTCTCTTTAAGCCCAGTAGAGCACTTTAGAAAATCAAATATTTCTCCTTCTATCCACGTTTAATTGAGAGCTTTAGTGAGTTCTTGCCAAAACCTTTAAAACTGGGAACAATCTAAATTATACGTTGTATGGAACCTCTAAGCCAGGGAAATGAATAATTGCTGGATACTAATTCTGTGGCATAGTGTGGTTGCTTTAGTTTAACAGAAGTATAATAGAGGCTTTACATTAAAGAAGCGAGTCTATACAGAGCTCATAGTAATGCTCTTAGTGTACTTAAATGAGGCTGGTTTATTTTGGTGTCTAAAATTCTTCATTTAAAGTTTCTTCCAAAATCCCTGTCTCAAATATAAAGGTTTTTGTCACGTTTAGTCATTTATAAGACTGACAAATAAAATTCAGCATAGAATGCAATCCCAGAGAAATGGTTTTAAAGGAAATAAATCTGAGCAGGAAGATTTAGTATAGGCATGGTAATGCCTTTCCTGCAGTTACTGGGAGCCAGGTTTTGACTAGAGACTGCTAGAATCCTGGTATTACGGCTGTAAACACCGATCAGTGAGACTGAGTTCTTTCCAGGTGTTGAAATTACATGTGCTGTTGCAGTGTTATGAGTTGTTGAAATTCCTCATAAAAAGGGACTTTATAAATACAAGCGTTTCAGAGAGGGTTGTACAAATCATGTTCCTTTTAACTAATTCAACCTGGTGGTTGGATGGCCTTTACTGAAAATCAACTTTTTTCAAAAACAAAAAAGCATCTGAGCAGAAGCCAGAGATACTTCAGTTCAGGTACAATTTCCTGCAGAGTTCTTTTTTTTTCTTTTAAACAACCATTAAGAAGTACCTCTCAAAACCATTGACTGGATGTGTTCTGAAGCTCCTTGTTTCGTTCAATATATGAGTGACTATTATATATTTATTTAACATGTACAAAAAAATCCCATTCTGCTAAAGCATACTTGAGGAACTTTTTGCATTCCTTGAATGGTTGCTGTCTTGAAAATTAAATTAGAGGCAGCTTAATTTTGGCCCTACAATTGACTCTTTATGGGGTTTTGCTATCATACTCTTTTCCCAAATTATTTATTTGCATTCTTCAGGCTTATAAGTAGTTTAAAAAATGTTGTAATCTCTTCCAAAGCTATGGGAAACTTACCTTACTTTTTTCTGCACCTATGATCTTGGAGCACCAGAAGTATAGAAGCTATAGCAGTGAATCAGGCTTGTTGTTTATCAAGTATGATGTATCAGTTTCAGAAGTTATTTTTCTTGTTTAAAAGTTTTAAAGCTATTTCTGTTTTAGACCAATTGGAGTTTGAGGCCAGCTTCTTTGTGTAGTAGCACACAAAAATTCCAATTGATTATAGTTTTATAGTCTAGTGCTGCAAATGGTCGGATGCATGCGTAGCTATATTCATGTTAATAGCTCTCTTAAATATATAATAGGACTCGTGGAAATAGCAGTTGTTAGTAAACAAGGGGAAAGATCACAGGAATGGTTGTCAGACTGTTTGATAGTGTATGAGTTTTAAAGATAAAACTCACAAAAAAATCCTATGAGACATGAAGTGATAGTGAGAGTGACTAGGGAAAAGAGCAATGCTGAAAAAGTGGGACATCAAAGTAGAGAAACTGAGGATTTGAAAGAGGAGCACAGCAAGCAGGGAAAACAAACTAAACCTAAAATATAAAGAGAGAACTGGGAATGGTCAGTCAATACCTTGGCCTTAAGCCCAGGTAGTACGTGTTTAGAAATATTTATTCATGGGGCTTTACCAAGTCATGCTTAGACCTGAACATTCTTTTTAAATTTCTTTTTATACCATTTAGCTTTATGGCAATAGATGACACACCTGGCTGGCTGTAGGCGATGCCTTGAAAGGCAGCACGTTAGCCACTGTAGTTGGGGATATTGATTGACAGCCAGCTGAACATGAGCCAGTAGTGTGCCCAGGTGGCCAAGAAGGCCAATAGCATCCTAGCTTGGATCAGAAATGGTGTGGCCAGCAGGAGCAGGGAAGTGATTGTGCTGCTATACTCCGTGCTGATGAGGCTGCACCTTGAATATTGGGCTCAGTTTGGGGCTCCCCTTGACAAGAAGGGCACTGAGCTGCTGGAACGTGTGCAGAGAAGGGCAGCAAACCTCGTGAAGGGGCTGGAGAAGAAGTCTTAGGGGGAGTGCCTGAGGGAACTGGGATTATTGAGCCTGGAGAAGAGGAGGCTGAGGGGAGACATGGTTCCCTACAACTACCTGAAAGAAGGTTGTAATGAGGTGGGTGTTGGTCTCCTCCCAGGTAACAAGTGATAGGATGAGAGGAAATGGCCTCAAGTTGGGCCAGGGGAGGTTTAGATTGGATATTAGGAAAAATTTCTTTAGAGAAAGAGTTGTCAAGCACTGGAACAGCTGCCCAGGAAGTGGTGGAGTCACCATCCCTGGAGATATTTAAAGATATGTAAATGTGGTGCTTAGGGACATGGTTTTGTGGTGGCTTGGCACTGCTTGGTTATGGGTTGGACTGAATGATCTTAGATGTCTTTTCCAACCTAAACGATGGTATTGTTAGGCTTTTCCTGTGGTGAATCGGTGTTTGTGTATTCATGAGATACTGTTAGGGGAAAAAATATAATACATTTTTCTGTAGTATTTGCTCATTTTCAGGTATCCTAGATAGCAAAGGGGGAGACTGCATTATTTTTTTGTTAGTCATCAAATTGATAGAATTTAATTATAGATTTAAAGACCAGACTGCTCACCCTGCTGACTTATTAAGGTAATGTGAATTATAACTTTGGACCTAGATTATTTGGGGTGTGGTGGAGTGTTTGTTTTTAATCTGTAGCTTTCGCCTTGTTTTTTCTAGAAGTCTTTGCACTGGCTAACAACACACATCGGTCATGTTTGAAGTTTTGTGCTACTAGATATCCACTGTAAAGCTCGGTATAGAGACAGGATGGCTGTCTGGCAGCCTCTTTGCTGGCTAGGAATCTGCTCTGAACACTCTCGGGGAATATAATAATAGCATAATTATTTCTCAGCTGTGCCTTTTGTCTAATTATATGCAAACTTAAAACTATTATTTTGGCAAGTTTGTATATGTGTAGTCAAAGTACCCTGCATTTTGCTCTTCCCATCAGCCAAGGTATCAGAACTAGTGTAGATGTTTCACTTTGGCTTGCTTGGTGTTTGTGTGCTGTTTGGGGAATGTGTATGCACACACACTGTATGTATTCCCTACTATTAAAGATAAACAAACCCTGTGACTTTTGTTGTTATCTGTTTAATGAAGCATGAAGTCTGGGTACCAACAATAATAAAAGTAAAGATTGTTGGCAGATAATGTGTAAATTTAGAATTTCTTTACAATCACCACTTACCCTTCTCTCCATAGGCACTAATTTTTGACTGCTATTTGCTCATTTTCTAGGCAAATCTTGCTCAACTACTGAGTGAGGCTCAAGATCGAAACAAACATCTTGGAGAAGAGATTACAGAGCTTCAACAGAGACTGGGAGAAGTACAAGGGGACAATAAGGTATTATAAACTTCTCTGAAAAGTAACAGCACGGAATGTGTAAACTGGGCTGAAGTTTTGCGTTTACTTCTTGGGAAAACAAGTAAAACAATGAGTTACAGAACCTGTAGAATATTTGGATTACAGTAAATGCTCAAAACAGTAGAAAAAAGAAGCTTATAGAGGATACCAGTAAATGCAGCTTATTATATACTTTTGTGTGCTGCTTTTGATCTGGTGTCCTTATCTATGTATTTTGCACCTAGTCTTGCTTTAATAATCTCAGACTTTTTCTTTTTTATATATATATGTTGTATTAGTAGTATTTGCTCTTACAAAGAAGTATGGATAAGCATTTCTTCTTAATCATGTGATACTTTTCAATTTTTTTTCAGTGAAGATGCAAATTTTACTAGATGGTAAAACCAGAGTAGGCATAATTTGTCCCTGCAAAAATGCAGAGCAGTTGATCACAAATATATATAGTGAACTTTGTATTAATCTCTCATTCTACTACCCTTACATAACCAATTTATTTTATTGCTAAATTTAGCAAGTTATATGGAACATTGCTCAAAATCTGCCATTTGGTATTAATCAAACTCCTGTTGTCTCTGTTAATTGAAATATTTAGACCCAAGCCAAAAGTGTGTAACATTCACAGCTGGAGCTGTATGCAGAAGTACATTCAGAGATCAAACTATTGAGAGATTGAATTTAAGAGTCGAGGTGGTTAACGAAGTAAAAAATGAAACAAGTAATGAATGCTAACTTCCCTCTCTCAACTACAGTTTTAAAGTTACAGGATTTAAAAAATGCAAATAAATATGAGGCGGCTTTTAATTATTCAGATGGGTTTTTTGCTTCCCATTTAAGTTCATTTAATTTATTTTATTTTAAACATAATTATGTTGTAATAATGTAGTTTTACTCATTGTTTATTACAGAGGATTTCCTTAAAAAGTGCAGGGAGCAGGGAAAGGGTGAAGTATATTTTTAGTATGCATAGCAGTATAACTTGCTCAAGTCTTCAAACATCAGCTTCCCCAGTGTTTCTTGTGATTTGCATGTTATTGTTTGAACTGTATTACAGTGTGGAAGACAATGCCTTACAGTTCTTCAGTACCAATATTATGCCATACAGCCTTCCCCAAGCCGGTCCTGAACAAATATCAGGGGTTTACTAGTACAAACAGAACACAAAGGTAGTACAACTGCAACATATTTAAAATCAAGGTTATATTCCTGTTCTCATTCCTTATACCAATATGACGTTGGTAACACGGAGCTTATTTCTTTGTGCCTGAGCTGACTGTATTTAAATTTGCCTTTGTGGGTTAACTTGGTATTAGTTGGTCATCTTTGTAATATCTGCATTCTCAGCATGCATTTTAATTCATGATCCTCATAACAAATGGAAAAATACAAAGACAGTTATTATGCCCGCTGTGCCTCTCTCCAAAAGGTACAAAATAGTGCATCACTAAATAAAGAGGGGTAGGAAAGAACTGCATCAGACGGGGATTAATATAGACTAGGATTTTCATATTTGGAACACATTCTTCACTTTCCTAGTAAATGAGAAATAGAGCTTATTTTCGAGTCAGGTTGCTGGTTTTTTAAGTGCCTAAAAAAGCATTGTTGTCTCTCTGAGGCATTTAACACTCTCCTCCTGTGTCAGATGTTGCTCCCTTCTAGCTGTGTTGATAAAATTCTAGACTTGTTCCTGAAGCCATTCTGTTCTGCTCATCACTTGTCCTGTACTGGCAGCTGGGTTACTTCAGGCACCAGACTCCAGATAATGCATGGGATATACAAAAACAAAGAACTGCGATAATTTGCTTGTTCTTACATTTTTCCCCTGCATTCTTCTCTTTGCTTTTTCCAGAGTAAGGGAGGGCATCCTGCCCAGCTGGTCTACGTCAACCTTTCTTCTGGCAAGAGATGAACAAACAGCTGCTTTTGCAGCAAGTGAAGCTGCTTATGGATGAACAATTCTGCCTGTGTCTGAGCAGGGGTGACTCATGCAGGCTTTGTCACTGAGTGGCAAGAGCTTTGTAGGACTAAAAAAGAAAAAAAAGTTTTAAATATCACACATTAGCTCTATTGATAAAGAATTGTTTTGATAGCTTGACTTGGTTTTGCCTGCTTTAATGTTTGCTACTAGCAGGGTACAGTCACTTGGATTGACGAGACCTTAAACTGGTGTCATTTTACTTGTTGAAATCATGTTAACTACGTCATCAGTTAGGCAGTAACAAATTACTTGCATTTGATTTAACTGGACTATTTTTTCCTTTAATATCAGCTAAAATTCTGTTCGCACAAATAATAAAACTTCTTCAGGCAGTCTCAGGAAGGATTTATTGCTGCAGTTTCAGAAATACAGCAATAGCTAGACTGCAGCACTCCGGCAACAGATATCTAAGACTATTTATTTTTATGATTGATCACAATCTCTTATCAGCTCTGGCACATGAAAACTATTCTATGTTTATGATAGTTATTTGTAAATCTTTTTCCTTCCTAGCATTCTGGCAGCAATGCTTGGAGAACAATTACTGAACCTTAAAGGAGGATAGTTAGGAAATATAATTCTCTCTTGTAAACAGGTGAAAAGGGAAAGGATAAAAGAAACTGGAGGCTTCTGGAAGACTGGATGACTCAGTTGCCTTCACTTGAATTCTCACCCACGCAAAGTAGTGGGTTTGTGAGCTATTGTCAAGGGCAGTGCTAAGTGAGAGAAAGGTGCACGGAAAACAATGGCTGCAGTATTACTGACTGTTATTGTAAGGCAGACAATAATTCATGCCGCAACAGTGTGAAGTGTTAAATGTGGTGCTTGTGTTTTGGCAGAACTGAGACTTAAGGCAGCAAATTTGCATCGTTCTGGTCCACTTTTTGAGGTTTTGTAGGCAACATGATGAAGACAATTGTTGTCAGTGACTGTGGCTAAACATGATGGTTTCTGCCTTACGTGAAGAATTTACTGGCTGTGCTTGTTTCCCTTTTACTTCTGCATGTTTTATCAATAATCAGGAATATAAAACTTCTTTGCAGGTGTTGTCTGTGGATTCCCAGTTTGCACAGCAGCTATTTCAGAGAAGCCTGTTTGGGGCATTGTGGAGCTGCTACAGAGTTGCCACTTTATAAGTAATTATTTTACCCAACAATGGTTAAGAAAAAGCTGTGATATTAAAATAATAAAGGCTGCTTGCAGCAGTGGATTGTTTTGATTAGCAGTCTATGGGTTCTTGTCAAATGGGAGCCATCTCTGGTAAGGTGCCTTTAATTTAAATCCATTCTGCTGTGGATGCTGTTCACAGAATCCTGAGGGGTAACGTTAACCTAGCTGCAAAATAAAGTTGATCCTCGGTGATTTCTAAATGATAGAAATAAAAATAGAGCAGCCAGAGGGCAGGTGTATAAAGTTTATAACAAAGCACTAATATATGAAATAAACCCTTAACCCTCTGGCGTAACAGTTAGTGTCTCTTAGGGTCACAGCCTTCTCAGGGAAGGATTTTGTAGCAGGTGGTGCTGCCTCATGAGACATTCGCAATACAGAATTAAAGGACTTGGCCTGTTCTGCCCTGTCAACTCTCTGATTGGCCAACTTTCTGGAAGAAGCACTTTGTGTTTTTATGGATTGGTGGTTTACTTTATTTTGTGTATGTTTATAATGCTCCTTTTACTGGTCGAATTCGGATTTCTGAAGCATTCTTTTTGTAAGTCCCATCCCTTTTTTCAGCTCAATATTAGTAGTAAATAAAGAGTTCTCCTTTTCTTGGCAGACTGTTTGACCTTGCAAGTAATAATTACTTGCATTTATAATTGCATCTTATGCCTTACTCCCTCCTGGGCTGGAGAAGAGTTGGTCATAGTGCATGAGTCACTGCCCTGATCCAGTTCCCAGCCTGATGCCGAGTGTTATGCAGAAGTTTTGTTCTGCTGCAGGCATTGGAGACCTTGGTAAAGTGTGATTCTCCATCCCATTTCCAGTTTTTCTGAACAGGATTGAGTTGTCAAAATGTTCTTACATTTGTTTCTTGCTCTCTTTCTCATTATCAAGAGATTTTGGAATTAAATTCATCTCACCAAATTAAATCACGTTACCATCAGTCTTTTAGCATTTAAAAAACCCAGTCTCATATCTATGAAGCCATTCCAGGATTTTCCTTTTTGGCTTATTTGTTTTGATAAAGAGATTAATAGGATTTATGTCTCCTGGGATCTGTTCAGCCTTACTAACTGTGCAGTGGTTTGTACTTCCCCTGTGGGGACAGGGAAATGTAATTTGCCAAAACCAGTTACTTTTGGGGGCACAGCATCCCCTGAACAAGTGAACTGCTTATCAGAACAAGTTGTGGTAACTCCAGTGACTTGCACTGAACAGAAGCTGAAATAAGTAGTGAGGATGATTTTGGTAGTCAGTCTTGCATCAGCAGGATTTTAATTGGCACATTGCAGCTATGGTGACTGGCATCCCATAAATAACAAAGATAGATTTTAATGTACAATCTTCTACTTCAGAAGATTGATTTTTTTTCTAACTCTGCAATATAATGATGTATATTAATTCCTTGATGCAGTCAAAGATATGGGGAAGTCAGGCTGGTGGATTTCTTTAGCCTCTGTGGAGCTTCTACAAATGAGGCCATGGGGAGGCAACACTATTGCCTAGTTGTACTCAGTATAAACAACCGTAAATGCTGAATGCCTTGTAGACTGTTATTTTATATTCCATGATTCTTGAAAGGTAGTTGCTTTTTGCTTTGGATATTGAATATAACTCTATTATTTCAAGTCAGATGGTTTTCAGCAGTCACAAAGCTCATGAGTTCCTTAGCTGTTTGAGCATTTTGGCCAAATCTTTTTCTTGTTGGCCCATTTTTTTGTTTTTATCGTAAACTAACTTTTGTGAGTAGATGAGAAAAATAATGCAAGCAAATATTAGCAGCTCTTAATGCAAATTCTGCACTGATGTAGCACAGTGGGAATTAAAGTGGTATCAGTAAAATGAATCTGGGCAAGCCACTTAGTGCTTAGGAAGAGTTCTTTGCTACAGAGAATTTTAAGATTTACACATTAAAATGGCTTTCTGAGAATCCTCTAGTTTTAGTTTGATGGGAATCTGTTCCTGTCACTGCTAAAAAACATTGACCACATGTCTGTGTTTTCTTGATCTTTCATTGTTTCTCTGCTCTGGTGACTATTGTTGCACGGTCTAATTCAGCTCCTGTTGATGCTTTGAGTGTTTGACTGGAATTTTTCACTGAGAACAGGATTGAGCCATCAGCTCAGAAAATTCCCTCTGGTTTAAATAATACCAGCTGTTTGGCCTAGAAGAGATGAAATCTGTGACAGCTTTACTCTTTCTAATGCAGATGTACTCTGCTGCTGCAGCCTGTGTTATCTTGCTTACGGAATCTGGTTTTGTAATCACAGCTCCTTCGAATGACAATAGCAAAGCAAAGACTTGGAGATGATGAAGTTGGGGCTCGCCACTTCGCAGCACATGAGCGGGAGGACCTTGTTCAACAACTGGAGAAGGCTCGAGAACAAGTAATAACTGAGTGGGCATATACTGTCATGTTGTACAGAGCTAGTGCAGTAGCAAGTAAATGACTGCTTCTGTTGTGTTTGGAGGGCTGGTAGCTGGTTAACATTGCCAATAGTGGTGAAAGTGTTGGAATTTTTACTGAAATAGTACTAATGAGCACTAACTTTAACCACATATTTATGTGTAAGTGAGTTTCCTAATCCCAGGAATTCCCTCTCTACATTATTGATTTTCCTCTTTTTATAATGTGCAGCAACAACTTGTGACAGTTGAATATTGTCAATAAATGGCAATGAAAGAGACTCCTTAGTGAAAGCTGTTACAAGTATTCCATACAATATATGGTGGCTGATGCGTCTCCTAAAGATATTCTCTGAATCAAATTTTCTGTGGAAGTTGTGTTAGTCTCTTCTTCCTCCTGCTTCGTAGCTATTTCTTCCCCTCTTTTCAAATATTCTTCCATCAGACCTCTTTCCCTACCTCAAGCTTGTACAAATACTGCATACCATGCAGCATCCAGTTGATCAGACTCTTTCCCTAATACCGATGCATAGCTTTGTGGACCATTTGGGAGGTTTGTGTTCTCTGTTGTTCCCACGCTCATTCCTAACAATGTTAGTTCCACCCTGAACGAGTCATTCTGTGATCCAGGAGGAGGTGTATATTTCTTGTTTTTCAATCTTCCCTCAAGTGCAGTGCTGCTTTGGCTTACCAGAAGGACTGTTGTCTGCACTTGGTTTTCTTCCAATGTGATTCTCTCTGGTATCTCTGTTCCCAAACCTTCACTCTCCCTGTTCATCACCTGGCCTCTTTTCACACGGTCTTCTGTTGTCCTTCCTGGCTTATCAGTGTTTTCTGAGGTGCCAGCGGAGACTCCTCGACTTATTGCAGACTTTTCTCACACTCTCCATTTGCTGTCCTTGGAAGTTTGAAGCTGTTTGTCCTTGAGTATCTTTCATACTGGACTCCTCCACATTTTTGTTTAGTAGCAAAGCTCATCCTCTCAACTTCATGCTTATTTTTTACTTTTTTCAGTTTTTCTTCCTATTCGTTGGAACTTCGTTTTTGGAAGTCCCATAAATAGTACAGATTCCCTCTTACAGACTTTTTCTTCATCCTCCAAATTTGCCAAGGTCTTATTAAGTTGAGTTCGTTCCTGGAATCCTAGAAATTATAGGCTAAAACCAGCTTGATATGTTTGTAGCAGAATTATAGTATGGATTAAGGTTTCTTTTGCTGTTACATTTTAGTTGTTTTCTAGAAATTTTGTAAGCCAAGTCTAGCTGTTAAAGTTACTTAACTTCAAATTAATGAACTAATACCAAAATAGAGCAAAAGTACCCAGGAGTTATGAGGTTGGAAAGCCTCTTAACTGTCCAAAATCAGTCGTGTTCAGACATTCAGTGCTTGTTGCTGACTTCAGTTTGGATGTGAAGTCATCTTTTATTTAAACTTAAAAATAGTCATACAGCTCTCCTTTCTTCATAGATTGAGACTCTAAGATATGATCTTCAGGCTGCACTGGATGAGTTACAGGATGTCAAAGAGGAACGCTCTTTTTACCAAGATAAGTCAGATAGACTAAACCAAGAACTTAATCATATCTTAGGAGGGCACGAAAACCGTATCATCGATGTAGATGCTCTGTGTATGGAGAACAGGTGAGTGCATTGCAAACCATACTGTTTCTTGAGGACAAGGAGTGTAGTGCTTTAATGGGAGCATCAGGAAGTCAGTCACAACGAAACTTTAAAGAAAGTACAGCTAAGAGTAAAAGTTAAGAGACTGTGGTAATTTCTTTTAGTCTGTTTTGTTTGCACTGTAACTAACCATCAAATAATATTATGAAAGTTAGGAAATTACCAATGTTGTGTTTGGCTACAGAGATGACAGTGATATTCCCAAATAGAGCCAAACAAGAAACAGGAAGAGAACTACAGACCTTTTTATTCCCATCACTGTATGGCACCAAAAGCAGCAATATTAAAAATGTTTTCAGAAACTCAGTAGTGAGCTGTAGAGGGCTAAAGTTGGATTGGGAACAGGGACTTTGAGTACCCTGAGCTAACGGTTTTGGACATAATTCTCACCACAGGGAGAGGCTGTCAACATTAAGTGATTTGCCAGCAAAAGTTGCTGGTGAAATCACCCATGTAGATATTCTTGCCTCTTCCTTGGGAAAAAAAATGTGGTTTATAATCTCTACTAAGGACAGCAGAGAGGAGTCATTCACAGAGCCATAACAGGTACAACCCTTAATGTCAACAATTACCTTAAAGTGAAATAGATTTTGTAAAACACTTTCCGTTTACAGGGACTTACACTTCAGGTAGGAAAGTGTAATACCAAAGGCATTACTTCCTGCCAGCAGCTCCAGGATGTTTTTCTGTTTTGCGTGGCTTACAGAGTTCTGTGTCACTTTAAGCCCCCTGCGCCCCTGACAGTGATACAATTTTTTTTCTCTAAAATAAATTGTCACAAAACCTAATACAGCTGAAGTTGCACTACATGAAAGAGGACATTTTATAAACCTTTTATACATGAAAAAGATACTTCCTATGTGGAAATGACTGTCTAATCCAAGTGCATAAACTCTATTAGGAGGAACTGTACTGTTTCAGTGACCTGTATACCATTTTTCAGCTGTACTGTTAAATTTTCTACTTTGTGATTGCTAATGAGAAGTGCCATATGAGTGATGGATATTGCAATGCAAAAGTTCTGCATAGTTGAGTCTTGTGTTGACATATAAACAAATCTTCATGTGTCCATCTCGCAACCCTTCAAGTAGGGAGGACACAAGTAAATGCTTCCTAACTGATTCCTCTAGACAGAAATATATCCTTTTAGCTTCGCTCCCCCAAAACCTGAGGACTGATATAAAGTGGCTGTGCAGCATGCTTGACAAATCTAACAGAAGGACAGCTTCCTTTTTTTTGATGCAATTTGTTTCCCTGCTTAAAGTTTTATGGGGTCAAGAGCGGTAAGATGTTATTTTATCCCTCACAAAACTGCAGAGGGAAAAGAACTCTCAGTAGTTCAAAGAGAGGACTTGCCAAATAGTAAAGAGGAATGCTTGAGGCAGTACTTGAAGGTAACATGAAGTAAAATATTACATTTCTTTTTCAGGTATCTCCAGGAGAGATTAAAACAACTTCAAGAGGAAGTCAACCTTCTGAAATCTAATATTACTAAATATAAGGTAAGATCCTCTTGGTGTATCATCGAAACTGTGCTTTGTTGTTCAAGGAGGTTATTGTTCATTCTCATGTTCATGTGCCTTTAAAGAACAAAATCATGTCTTCAAAGCAAAAGCCACCATTAACATTCTAACAGTATTGGTGTGTGTATGTATTACATGCTCAGTCGTCCTTGTAGACTTCTTAGCTGATGTAGTACAAAGGGATACCCATTAAGAGTACTTTGAAAAATATATTACATGCCTTTTTCTAAGTTCTGAGGAGGAACCCTCCTCCTGCTGAGGGTAGTGATCAGCCTTCCAGCCTGCTGGTTGGTGAGAAGTAGCAGGTCAGGCAGCGTGCCGTGAATGGCTGCAACTGTGTTGTCATCACAAGCAGGTCTTGTCTTCCTGTTCCTTATGGCTGCACTATTTCTTTATGTGTCCTAATGTCTGTTAAGTCTTCATTGTTCTACCATTCCTGGGTTCCAATATATGCTGTTTTACATGAAACTTTTAGGACTGTATCCTGAGGGCAAAATATTCTTGCTCTTCCCTGAAGTCAAACAGTCTTATTTTCTTTCGCAAGTGATTTTGGAATGTGAGAGGGGAAGGGTTCTTGTCAGGGAATGAGAAGGGGTGTCGTAGGACTGCCAATAGGACTTCTTAACCATTTAGGCCACTATGAAGCAGTCACAGCAATAATTGCTTCTTGTGCATGAGCAAAGCTCCTTAAAGTACCAGTTTCATTTCAGTGTTTGTTCACACTTATGACTTGGGTGTCTTAGAGCATGAGTTAGTTTATCAGTGAGATCTGAGCATCTTGGTGGTCTGATGGGCTTCACAGAACTGTAATTGCTTTGGAATGGCTGGACTTGTGTAGCAGCATCGTCATTCTGCTGCTAATTCCAGAATGTCTGTATTTGCTCATAAAAGGGCCTCTAGAAATTCTGATAGAGGAGTTTGAGCTTTCCCTTTGAAGCCTTTCCAAAGAAATGCCGGGGAAGGTCTGATTTTGGTCCCAACTGATATTCTCTACAGGATACTGCAGTATATTCACTGGCACTCAGAAGATTATTAACAAATAAGCAAGTTTTAAAAGCACATTGAGGGAAGTGGGTAGGAGCGACTACAAGAAAATGATTGCATTGAGACAGAATGAGTCTTCATAACATTGCAAGACTCTTTTGGCTGGAGAATAATAGTCCTGGAGAGTCACATTCCCATAGGTTACTCTGGGTGTACGTTCCAGGCCTGGCAGAGTTGTTCTGAGACCAAAATCCAAAGTTCCAGAATCTTTACTTGTAATGAGAGAATTTTTTGGCTGTTGTTTTTCTAAATAAGGTATTTGTTGTTTCCTTAGAATGCACTAGAGAGACGAAAAAATTCAAAGACTCACAGTAGATCCAGTAGCAGTGCACTGACTGGAGTCCTGTCTGCAAAGCAAGGTATTACATAAATGCAACATGATGTTGAATTCCTTCCATCTTACCTCTTAATTTCAGTAAACCTTTCCTCACCCACCAAACCAAAATCTGTCTTCTCTTTCCTGTTTATTATCATGTGCTAAATTTTGTCATTTTATCAGTTGACTTGACAATATAAGATTTGCCTCTTCACTGCTTCTCCTTTTGTTACTTTTGCCATTCATTCTCTTCCCTGTCAGTTTTATCTTTTTTTTTTTTTTTACATCTCTAAACCCCTTTGCAACTTTGACCCTGACAAATCACTGCTTTGTTCATATCTTTGCTCTGCTAACAATGGCAATCACACTTTATATTCCAATGAAAAATAGGTTGGGTGGTAGAGGAGGGGCCTTAAGTGAGGCTTTCTGCTCATTTTCTTGGAAGCTTTTACATTCAGATGTTTTGCAAGAAATCATTCTGTCCCATGTTTCTTCTGGGATTGCAGAGTAATCTCTTTTTTTCCCCATTGAAACAAAAAATTAAGACTATGAAAGAAAGGAGAAGAGAAAATTCTTTGAGCTGAACAGTATATCTGGCCCCCTACTGTTTGGGTGTTGGTGTATTCATACACATGCAGTAGTTCAGTAATATTTGTCATGGTAGGTTGAAACTGACTTTTCTGGTTTTGATTTCTCTTCTGTCCTCTTCTCCATGTACTCGCAGACACTTGTATATGTGTGTGTGTAAATATATGTAAGTGTACACATTTATATATATAAATATATTAAAAATATAAATACTGGATGTGTATAAATATATATAGAAATATAATATATATGTATAAATATATTAAAAAAAGGCAGACCCAGATTCTAGTTAAAGAAGTTAATGATACTGATGAACTTCCTGATGTGGTTGAGAGGTACAGGCTTTAAGCTGCAGAGGAAGAGTTCATGGGTGACTGTGTTCACATTAGTCTTAAATTAGCTGAAGGATGTAATAATTCTGAAAAGTAATATAAAAGCTTCCTTGTAGACTTCCTTTTTTATGTAAGTGTGAGAGACATGACCAATTTTTACCTGTCTGTAGGCCTGTAGAAGAATGAGTTTGTTTCCATCTGAACAAAAAGAGTTTTCCAAAAGCAGAATTAAGTTAATATAAGATAAGTCTGCATACACTTGTTCTGGCCTTTGCTGTGGAATAATGATCAGCTTAGAAAGTTACCATCTTTATGGTGGCTAGAGATTACATTTCTGTTCTTTTGGCTTTGTTTATTAGTTGAAGGAAAAATATATGTATTCATTTAAGTAACGAGAGTAGTTCTTTAATGCTAAGTAGATGTTTGTGTCACATCTCTGAGCATGAGAAACCAAAAGTCATTTGTGTTTTTAATATTATAGTCCAGCAGTTGTTGTCGGAGGATCATGGATGTAGCCTACCAGCCACACCACAGTCCATTTCAGACCTCAAATCACTGGCCACTGCATTGTTGGAAACTATCCATGAAAAAAACATGGTCATACAACACCAAAGGCAAACCAACAAGTAGGTAGCATGACTTGTAAGTAAAATAGAACTTACTAAGCTATGGAAAAGTCGTGTTTTTGAAGGAGTTTCAGGGAAATGGGAAAGAAGGTCCGTTTTCACTGAAAAATTCATTGGGTTCTTTAGTTTTTAAAGTCAGGTATGCTTTTAGAGAAAAATTACCTTTTCACAGTAAAGTCTGGGGTTGACAGACCTGTCTGCCTCTGCTAGGCAAGGGTTTGTTTGCTGCTCAGGTTTAAGGCAGACCATGATAACACAGCAGGGACTTTCTAAGCAGGTAGTCTGTAGGGAGAGCAATGAGAAGCTGCCAGGAGGAGGGACACCCTTGAACTGGAGGAGAAGTGATAATTGGTTGTTAATGTAGGAATATGCTAATGAACACTGGTGGGAATAGTAAATGTTGCACCTAGGAAAGTGTCTGAAAAGATGTAGTGTAATGTTTGTCACAGGTAGCAGGCTGTGTGTCATACAAATCATAGCTGTTGCTCCTATAGTTACATTGCCAAAAGTTGTAGCAGATAAACACAGTTGGATTGCTACTATATGACTTTTTAAAAAAAATCTGAACTGAACTTTGAAGAATTTGTTTAGGCTTAGCTGTTCTATTCATCAATAGAATTTTGTGTCTCGCACAGCTCCTATCATGGCAGAATATAATAATTTTTGACATATTTCTGACATTCTGATATTATTGTCCTTATACAGTGTATCCAAATCAGAGCTAGGAAGTGTTCCTTGATTCTGTGCTGAATTTCCCCCTCCCTTTTTTTTTTTTTTTAATACTGAGTCACTGCTGGTAATCAGAGGTTATTCAGGCTTCTCAAAAGCACATCAGGACCAGATGCCAGAAACAGGCAGACATCTTTCATGAAAGGAAGGAGTAGTACTAAAGTAAACACTATTGCACTAGAATAGATGATTCATTTTGAAAACTGTAACTCTGATACTAGGCAGACTCCGTTGCATAATTCTCAGTGATGTGGCAACAGGAGTGGAGGAGCAGTTTATAGCCGCTCTTAATACTCTTGAGAAAGCAAGTGCCTAATCAGCTAAAGGGAGACTAAAGCCGTGAAAATGTAGCCCAGATCTAACTGGTGGCAGCTCAGTCAGTTCGTGGCTGTGTGTCATGTAATGCCAGAGGAGTTCCTGCACTGAGCAGTGCTAATGAAGGCCTAACACCTGCTTACTGCCTTCTTACTGCTAATATAACATCAGAGGGAAAGTATCTAGAGAATAACTTCTGTTACTCCAGGTATAACCAATCTTCACCTTTTACATCCTGATGCTGTATCATTGCCTGGTGTTCTAGTTTGCACACTCTTCTCTATAAATGCATCAAGCTTCTTTTTTACTTTTGTATCTCTCTTTGATCACAGACAGTCTCTCACATCTCTCAAATGTATCATTGCAATGATGGCTTTGCTTTCTGATACCACTGTCTCTGCTTTCAAGTACTGAGTACACCTTTTCTTGAGATAAGCCTTCACAAGGTGGTAACGATTCTTTTATCTGCGTGCCCAACAGGTCAAATATAGCCATGGCAGTAGAGATTGGATGACTGCACAAACTAATGTTCTATGCCCAATAGAAGATCAGATCTTAAGAGGGAGGTGACAGTCCACATCTCTCCCAGGTCAGGAGTGTTCCTGGAGCTGTAGGATTGTCCTCACTTCAGGATGCTTCAGGGAAAGAAAAAAAAAACACAAATCCTGGGCAAGTTGAGAGAAGAGCCTCAGCCACACTCTTATGTGGTATGCTCATTCTTTTTGTCACCTTTGTCTTTAGCTGAATTAAAGAAGCACTTAAAGGGCTGGGAGGAATGGGAACTACTTTGAGTAGAAACACCTAAGAGTTAAAATGAAACAGGGAAACGCAGGTAGGATATCAGGGCAAAACATCCTTTATTTGACGTGCATTAGCTGGTTGTTGGGGACATTTATTTGCCATATAAAAAGTTACAAGTAAAGATTGCTGACTTCTGAAAGTGGGGAAGAAACTGCTCACCTTTCAGAGAAGGTTAGAGGTGAGAGTGAGGTCAGTGCACAAGTAAAATGGACAAATCCATAAACTGGTACTATTAGAAGATGCATTCTTTTGTTGAAAACATTTCTCCATTCAAAGCAGGAAGTTGAGAAGGATGTGGAGCTAGAGAAAATTGTAATGACAAAAGATTTTACCTAAATCAGAAGGCAGAATTCTTCTCCTTCACCCCACTGTCCTGTTTGCTTGGCTTTCCCGTCTCAATGAGCGTGTCTGGAGGACAAAGTTACTCTTTCAGATGGTTGTGTGAAGAAGGCGAGATTCTACTGGGTGAAGAACATGAGATTTTGGAATGGTTATTTCGCTGAGGGAAGAAGTTCTACTTTTGATATTTGATATACGATTGACCTATTAGTAATTCTGTTGTGACTAAATTAGGCTTTTAATACCATATGAACTTCCTTTTGTCCCACAGAGTTAACCTACTCTAAAGCCAAAATTTCTTCTGTTGCTTTCAGATTGAGATACCGCTGTTATCACTTTACAATATCAGAATGGTATATCTGCATTCTAATTGACAAAAAGCAAAAAGAAGACTGGATTTTGCATGTAGATTAGAAATGGGATGTGCTGTTGAAGTTGACTTTCTGCTGTTATGTTGTTGTTAAAAACATCCGTTGCACTTGCTCTTGGAACAGGCACACTGTTATTATTGCCACTTTCCTAAATATGTGGCATGATAAAAGGAGCTGTCAGAGTATGTGCCTAGGAACGAGTAGGCTAAATCCAGCCTTTATGTTTTAGCCCCGTTTTTTTAAAAAAAGAAGTTGTTTGGGAAGAAAACAAGTGATTTTCCCCAGATGATTGGTAGCTACTACTGCTAAGTTTAAGTAACGTCCTGGGTTTTTTCCTCACAAGCACATTAGCTTAATTTGTAAAAGCAACTGTAAATTAATTCTCTATGCGGTAACATGTTGCAAGATTAAATAGTTACATAAATGCAAAAATAAACAGTCCTAAGCCTGTGGATAAACCCCAAATGGATAAAATTTTTTTTTCTTCTTCTGCCAGCAAGAAACTGTTTTATTAGATGTTCCTTTTAGTGCAATTTGTTACTGAAATTGCTAGCACACACGCAGGCCAGATCAGTGTAGAAGCTGCCCTGCTGCTTAAAGATTTTGCACTAATTTTAAGAGTTCTAACCTGGGCAAGCTTGATCATGACCAAAATTACAGGAAGGATTGTGTCAGTGTGTAACTGAGTAACTGGTTCCATGTGATGTACAGAACTCAGTATATGACCATTACAGACCCTTGGTTGATTGTATGGACATGTGGGTGTACGTATCTGTAGGAGGGTCGATGCCCCCTGTAGCAAGATCTAAATTCAAAGTGAGGTGAACAGAACTCAGGTGTTGTAAATCAGCACAGCTCCCTTCAGATTATGGCCATGTATGGTGGGAAGCATGGGAGAGCCAGAAGGGAGCTTCTAAATTCAGGTGGGAGCATTGCTGCTGTTGTGTGAACAACAGATTTCTGTAAAACTTTATCCTGGAGGAAGGTTTAGATGAACTTCCTTGTTGAATTGGACACATGACCAGAGGACAATAGAAGTAGCTGTTGGCATCTTTGTCTGTGACATGATCCTTCTATTTTAGTCAAAGGGTCTGCTCCGCTATGGCTAGAGATGAAAAAATAGATTAGGGAATTAGATGCTACCAACCCATGCAGCCCCTTTAAAAATATCTACTGTTCTACATCACCACAGTTCAGTCTTCCCACAGCACATATGGAGTTGGCAAATAGTCTGGAGGTCACAGGGGAAAAGAAGGAATGGGATAAATCATGCTGTGCTCAGCATTGCTTGCACATTCATTTTTTGAAAAATCGTTTCTGTAAGAACTCACAGCTTCGTGTAGGGTTCATTTCTCCCATACCTGTCGTCAAATTCTAGAAAACTAGAGTCAAACTTGTCACTGAATGTATTTTGCTCTCTTCTTGAATGAAAGAAGCAGTGTTAAGTATTGTCCTCTCCTTTCACCAGTCATTGTTCCGAGCTGCCAAATGATCCTTCTGTGTGAGAACCAACAAAGGTTAAAAAAAAAGCTCAGTGCCTCTTATAAGGGTCCACTAGGAATTATCAGGATATATTTGTCCAAAAGCCTTTAGAAATAGCGTAGTACAGCTGATAAATGAATTGTAAAATTTAAGAAAAGCAAGAGAAAAGCGGTTTTGCTGTTATTGTTTGAATAAAAAGAGCAGTAACAATAACTGAACTTGGTACAAAGGGTTGGATTCTCTTCTGTGATACAGCTAGCTGACAGGGAGGGCAGTGTCTTTCCCTCCTTTCCTGCCCTGGTGAACTACTTGTGAAAATAATAAGGATTTCTTTTCCTGACAGAAACGCTAAGCTTGTGGCCCAGTTGTGGTGACAATCATTAGCCAAATCAATGTTGTTTTAATGGCTCCCTGGCTGAGCTGAGGTGACTCAGAAGAAGTCTTGGATCATCTCTGTCTGTTTCCTGCCCCTCTAAGCCACGGGAGCTCCATGTCCTTCAGCTGACCCTTGGTGGGGCCTTAGACAGAGAGATGGACTCCCTGTGGGCAAGGCAGAGCTTCTTGAAATTTGCTCAGTGCCCTTCTCCATCACCTGTTGCTTTGTACTGCAGAGCCCAGTTGCTGAATGTTAGGTCGTGCACTGTATATGAGAATAGTTATTAAGGCTGAGTCTCTCATACCAGATGTAAGCATTCTGAAAGTGAAATCTAGACTTGAACAATTTTAATTGTAATTGGAGAAGACGATAATAGATCCATCATAGCCTTGGTAACTTGTTTGATTACTGAGCTTTGAGGGAGGGGGAAATAAATGTAACTCCCAAATGTCTCCTCTCCTCTGCTTGTAAATGTGATAGACTCCTTGGTTTTTTAGTTGATATACCCCCTGTACCTCTCAGTGCTTTCTTTGATGTTTATTCTAAGCTTTCTCTTTTTCTTTTATGTTCTTCCTTTCATTTTGATGTTTTGTAATCTTTAAAATACATACAGGCTTTTATTGTGTCATTGCATAGCCCACATAGTAGAGATTTCAAAACTGCTTAGTCCTTGTTAATCAATTTTTCTACCCGCTTGGATATTTGCTGGGTTTGCTGTTCTTCACATCATTCCCAGATTCTGCCATCTTGTCAGTAATGACATTCCCAGTATGCTCAAATATCTGCAGCATAAAACCCTCGCTGGAGAGCATGCAGTGCAGGATTACACAGCTCTGGTGAGCATGGCAATATACTATTGCCTTGCTGTGTTGTGATATGCTGCTTCTCAGCATTCAGTTCAAATTTAACTGACTTATCCTGTTGCTGTAATTTGATGAGTAAAACTTGCTGTCCATTATCTCTGCTGTCATGTTTAAAATTGCTGCCTCATCTAGGTTTCTCACTCTGTTTAGTATTGTTTGGGGTTTATTTAAAGACTTCTGACTCTAGGAGACTTGCTGTGCCTGTGAGAGAAACACTTCCAAAAATTCATTGCGAAAAAGAGCTTTCTTTCCAAGATAGAAGTCTCAGATTTGATCTGGGGAGAGAATTAAGTCTAAAAATTAAATCCTGCATGAGAGCTAACTGCAGACAGTATTTGTGTAGGAATCGGATACAAAAGAAGAGATGACCCAAGAAATGCAGTGAAAACTAGGAGTGGGTGATAAAGGCACTAAAGAGCTTGAGGCATTTTAGTAAAGCAGAAAAGAGTTTGGCAGTAAAAGAAGAGACATAGCAGAAAAGCGTTTCCATGCCATTTTAAACAATCTTGGCAGTAGAGAACCCTCTTTGAATGAAGGGCTGCGCCAAAATTGTGTCTTAGAACTTCAAAATCAACCCATATGTTGTCTTGAGTTTTCTATATCGTGTCTGCATAGCTTTTACCTTCTTACTTTAGCTGTAGAGAAGGTAAAAGTGACAGGGAAGAGATATTTGTAGGCAAGGAAATAGAAATATTGTGCGTTGCTATTCTGAAGGTCACGGGTTGAATGTCCGGTTTTTTTAAAAAAAAAAACCCAACCCTGTGGCATAGATTAGACAGGTTTATTTCATTTCTCTAAACTCTGGACAATGTTTTCCATTGCCATTAATGAAAAACGATGCCTGTATGTAGGTTTGCTGCACTAGTTAAAATTTAAAACTCAACTGTAGTTGTGTAATCAGTTGGGCTTTGGTTATCATAGTATAACAAGGAATTTCATCTGAGCTGACTGTCCCTGGCTTTTGTTTTTGTTTTCTTTTTCCAAAGAATTCTAGGTAATCGAGTGGCAGAACTAGAAAAGAAATTAAGAACTTTGGAAATTGCTGGCTTATGGAGTCTTCCAGGTTAGTAAAAATTCAAGAGAACAGCTTGTGTTATTTAGTTTTCAAGGATATATTTGAATTTAAGAAGAGCTTGACTGTAATTTTTTTTAAGGACAGGTATTTTCCAAATGTGCTGTTCGGTGCATTTGCAGAATTAGAAACCTCTAATAAATGTTAAGTTGAAACCAAAAATCACTAGGCTCTTTAAACTTCAGGACAAATATGTATAGTGAAAAAAACCAGTTTCAAATACTGAAGGTAGTCAAATTGTCTCCATAGTCTGCAAGCAAAAACTGGATCTATTCTAACAGTTGTGTAAAATGATACACAGGTTATTTGCCATTATGTTTTTCGACAAATTTTATTTATTATTTTTGTACTTTTTGTAAGTTCCATAGATTTTATTGCTGTATTTTTAGTGTTCTTTTGTAGAATCATAAACTTTAAGAAATTGGAAATGTAAATGATCTTAAATTTTCTAGTCCATCTCTCCAGAACAAGCTTATTCCCTGTAGCATCTTAAGTATTGTGTTTGATTTTGAATTACTCGAGTAATGGGAGATTAATCTGCTTCCTAATAGACCTCACTATTAGGAAAATGTGCAATATTTAATTTAAATTTAGGCTTTGCTTCTTTTCTTCCCTTCCCATTACACCTAATTGTGTCTTCTTTAACCACTGTAAATTATGTTACTCCATTGTTGGTGTTTGCATCATTAGGCTTTGTTGTTTACAGCTTCCCATCAGTGCTACTGGGGGGTGGGAGGTAGTGTGGTTTGGGATTCAAATTTTTTACTCTGTTTTTTCCACCTAACCTTTCCATCTGGAAGAAAACATTTGACAAAGCTGGAGAGACCTTGTAACAAACGTATGCTGTTGAACCATTTGGCCTGATGTGGTGTATTTCCACTTCAGCTTGCCCACTGTAAGCAATCTCAGTCGCTTCTCTGGAAGTGGCTCTCCTGTTGATGCTTTCCAGAACTGAAGGTCCCAAATTTCTTTCCATGGATTACTCTTCAATTTGTCACCAAGTGCATTTGTCGCTCCCCACATTCTACAAAAGATGCTGGTGAAATATTTGCCTAAGACCCTGCTAATGTGGTTTTGTGCATTAGTACAAATGAGTATCATAAACTCAGTTTAAGGTATTGCAGGGTTTTTTTTCCAAAAGTTGTTTTCCATGAAATTCAGACACTAATAAATACAGCTTTTCTGTTCTTTGCAAAATGTATTAGCAAATGGAACAGTAGGAGCTTCTTGTGCCATTGTTGGTCTATGTAGGTAAGATATCAAATTAATGTTTATACAATAACAACTGTCTCTTTCCTTCCTTTCTTTTGCTGCCTGAAGGCCTGAGCTACAATGTCTCAGTGGGATTTGGGAGTAGGTTCTGCTTGATGTATATTTTTAGTAACTGATTTTAGCAGTACTTTAAATATTGTCACTGCATGTAAATAAATGGAAATGTTATTTGAACTTTTTTATATCTGACAGATGAAGATGTTCTGTCAAGTGAGTTAGATGTCCAAAGGATAAAGAGACTTCTCTACAGTTCCTTTAAATTGAGGAATATATTAAGAAAGGGTGATCTTAAATAGTTGTAAAGGAATTTTATACTGTATTGACAGTGCCCTTTTGTTTCCAAGTGCACTCTCGTCCCAAGGTGGTCAGAAAGAGCCCTGCAACACCTGGTGGGTCACCAGTTTTCTTTTCAGAGTGTGGAAAGCTTCTGCTCCGTAAACAGCAGCGTATAACAAATATTTTAGGAAGTACCACAGTGAACTCTGCAGCTGAATGTTGGCTAGGGTGGGGGGCATAATATGTAGGGTATCTCACCTAGTCAGTCTTAAATCCAGAGAGAAAAATAATATTATTTGGCTGTGAACTTTCTGTCATTGGAAAAAATACGCAGATGAAAGCTGATGCTCAGTCTAGTGCTGAAAAAGGAGCACATTGTAAATTGCAGGTTTTTAATCTGAAGTTAATGTTCCTACTTAGGCATCATTGTCCAAATAACATTAATAACATCCACTGTCACTATGATAGTTGTATCTTCCAAATGATATGAATAAATGGCATTAATAAGGTTTATCCTATTGAAGAAAAAGCTTGACCGCTTCTGATTTTTTGTTTGATGAGATATTTGTCATCTGCTTTTTGAGCAATGCATGATTGAACGATGGGGATGCTGAATCAAGAAGTGCATATTTAACTTTTGAAATGGTGAAACTGGTAGCATAGTTAATTTTCTGTAGAAGTTCTGCCTCCCACAACTTTTAGTCTCCCCATAGTTTGGAAAGTGGGCTTTTATTAAACTAATCTCTTGTGAGGTTCATTGCTGAAAAGAAAGCAAGCTTGACCATAGGTTTGGCTCTGATTTTCTTTTTATGAGCCTCCGTACTTTGAGAAGGAAGCGGACAATCTGATGTTCATAGAAGCATTTAATTCTTTGCCTTTTCTTAGGTACATTGTGGTTCAAATATGTATATTCAATAATAGTGTGTGGTGGACACCACCTTATGCCTCTCACAATCTGATGCCACTAGGCATTTGGATAGGTAATTCTGTATTTTTAAAAATCTATCATTTCCTGAAAATTCACAATTTCTACTGGAAAAAAAAACTAAGAAAAGAGCCAACCATGACTCAGCCTTTTTCTGTCAGGGCTGATAAAGTTTCAGCATTGCCTCTTGCTCTGCAGTAATCAGTGTGGAGCAGAGGCAAGGCAGAATTAACGGGTTCAGCAGCTGCTCGAGGTATTGCCAGTTAAAGGAGTGTAGGGTGCAGCAAAGGTTAGAAAAGGATGCCCAACCCTGGAAAGAAAGTTAAGGATTTACTACTATTGAAAACTTATTTGTCTGCTTATTTTGAGATCTGTATGCTTTTCACTAAAGTCCTTGAAAAAAATCATTAAACAGAGGAACACAAAGCTGTATAAGTTGTTGAAATCCCCTGTGTGTAATCCAGTTTCAGATCATGATTCACGGAACGTAGTGCAGCAGTACCCCCATGTTCCTCCTTCATGAATGGATGTGAGTCACTGTTCATAAATAAATGTGCATCAGACTCTTTGGGCCACATCTGTTGCTTAGACGTGTGGATACTGAGCATAGCTCTGTTTTCTGTAATCCAGTTGGTTTTCAGAGAAAAATGTGAAAGTGAATGTGTTTACTATGTAAATGCTGGCTGGAAGTCAAGAAGTTTCTTTTTTGAAGCTTGTCTTGCAATCTTCAGGGACTTTAGTTCAGTCTTACGTTTTTTATTTAAAAGAAACAACCCAAAACAAAAAAGACTCTGCTTTCTACTGTTAAAGTCCCTCCAATTCTTTTTTCATCATCTCTTTAAATTTTGCTTCCTTGGTTGGATTCTTTTGTATTTTTTTTGGATATGTGGCTACTTTTGACTGTGTATGAATATCTTATGGAATGTTTCCATACCACTTGTTCCCTGTGTTATTTAGTTCTTCCAACACAAAATTCCTTTCCTCTTACAGGAACGTGCATTATTCTAGGAGCTTTTGCAATTTGGAGTAGCCATTGGATTTGTTTTGCCTTTCTTTCATGTAATTTTAATTAATTTTGCCTTACACGGGGGGAGTTTTCCACTTTGCTGTTAGGGTTTTTTTTCTTTATCACTTTCTATGGTGAAGGCAGATTTCTGATGGGTACTTGACAGGGGGACCAAAGCTTAGCAAGATCTGTGTTTCAAAAGCATTCATTCATATTGCTGCAGTGTATACCCCACTACATTAAGGATATAAAAATGTCATTAATACCTGCAGGATCAAGGTATTTACAGGCAGTGCTTTCAAAAGTCATTAGCGATTGAGGTAGTCCAATTAGACTCCACGGGAACAGCTGGACTTTCATTATTTCCTAGTAGGTACCAGAACTTTCTCAGAGCTGGATTTATTCTGGGTATCTCCTGACCTGATGCTCTTTTGAAAGTCTTTGTCTTAGATGGGTGATCAGATTTAGGATGTTGCCTAGGTGAAACGTACAAACAGATTTAGAGGGGAGAAATGGTTGTTACATAAATGTCTGTTCTTATGGAGATAAATGGAACAGTAGCTTGCTGCCTTCCCAGCCATTACTTACCGGTTGGCATTTGTTCTGGAGGCCACACAAACATCACACTTAGCTGATCTTGCACATTTCCTGCCATTTCCCCTCTAGGTTTAAGGTAGTGTCAGTCACTAAAAACATGAACATCCTGAATGGTGGAGGACTTCCTAAAGGATCTGCAGGTGTTGCTTTCTGTATTGCTAAAATATGTAAAGATTAGGCATCTACAGCAGAGTCCTCAGCTGAAGAGTTTCTTGCACTATTTTGTCTGCAAGAGCTGCAAAATTGCCCTTTTCCATTTGACTTAAAATGAAAATGCTCAGAATTGGTTTTGGAATTTTCAGATCAAAATCCTTCCTGTTCCCAAGCAGTGTATTATGTTTGCTTGCTCCCTCAGTTCTTATTTACTGGGTTTTTTTAAGGGAGCATTGTTGGGTAGTTTAAAACTATGCATGTGATATTGAGCAGGTTCATCAGTGAGGCAAAGTAATGGAGAGTAACGAGTCAGTGCTGAACACTTGCTGGTAATAGCATGCAAATGATCCCTTATTCTTTGTAAAACTTCTATTATCTGATTATTAATATTCTGAATTGAATTTTAATTGCTAATACAATTTGTTGCATACAGCACCTGGTCCTCTTTCAAAATCTGTCCTCTGCTCAGTATTGTGCGTAAAAACATCTACCTTTCCTGTATTTGAGTTGTATATTCCAGCTCCAGTACAGAGTATTTTTTCCATACTTTAGAAGGATCATTTGAGATGCTTTTCCTGTTCTTTCCTTTTCAATAACGTTTCAAAATAATTTCAGGATGTGTTTGAATATCATTAGTGTACAGTAAATGTAACTGGTGAATTAAATGTTTTACCACTTTGGTTGTTTCAGGTGGAAAGGATACCATAACATTCAGTGACCCAGCCTTGCCTGTTGTACAACGGTCCAGGTCACCGTTGTTACCGTTTACTGATAAACCACAGAAAACAGAAGAACAAGGTGAGCACCTGGAACGTACGGAACATAATGAGAGCTGAGCACTCGTTTCTTTCCAAATAAAAAGTAATAAGCTGTCATGCTGAGATAGCAGAAGGCAAAGTTTCAGTGGTCGCAGTGATTGAATAAATCATCCACAAGTAAAATGGTTAGATGGTCCCAGTACAAATAGCAAAGAAACGACTGAAAAATGACTGTTGAATAGATTGCACGGGGCTAGGGATCAGGTCTTGCACCTCAAAGAATTTTCCTGCTAGATAACTTTATACTGTGAGAAGTTATTCATGCCATCTATGTTACAGTTAATGCCTCCTGCTCTTTTCCCTTGGTTAAAATGCACAGTAGGAAAGCAGCCTGTGGAACTGGCTTAGCACTTTCTTGCATTTTAGCTGATATCTAGATGAAAGGCTTTCTGATTGCGCCCGGTAAATTGAAATACTCGACTCGTTTTCCCAGAGAAATTGGTTGCTTTTTTTATAGTCTTGCATGTGTTTTGTTAAAAATCCTTCCCCAGTAGCAAGCTTTAACATCTCTCCAAAGTCAAGTCTAACTTTATTTGACAGTAGCAGAAGGTAGTGTTTTGCTGATAGCCTTGATTTTTTTCTTTCCTTAGTTTTCCCTAGTGGATAGGAGATGGATTATTATGCTTGCCTATCAGCATTTGGATAAACTCTTTAATGGGCATAACATTTTGGTATGACCAGATCTTACTCGGCTAACCATGAAGCATCATAAACAGTTTATTTGTTAGTCCTGAAACTAAATAAATTGTGGCTTAATTTCAACTTTATTATCCGTGTCATCATCTGATAAAACTTGACAGCCAGACTGATAGTTTTTTATAATGTTGATCAGCTGATATTTTTCCTAAAAATAAGTGGAGAAACTATAGTGAATAGTTCTCTGGTGAGTAATAATAACTCATAAATATTCATTTTTTTGCCTGCTTAATCATTGATTTTTAATTAAATCTGCAGATACTGAAAGTATTTACATGGTGGCATTATGTCTTTCCTTCACGTATTTGTCCTAAGTGAGGTTGGTGTTTTCCTGGGGTTGATTAAAGCTGCCTGTCAGATCTCATCAGCCCTGTTTCTGTTGCTTTGTAACACTGCCAATCTTTAACTCTGGCTGAAGCTTTCCATACTGTGTTTTCTGCTTCAGCTGATTTTTTTTAATGTCAGCCAAATCACTTTTTTTGTGTTAAATTCTGATCGCCACATGGTTTGGGAGGTTGTTTTGTTTTGTTTTTTAAACATGCAAGCATTTAGTATATCTATAATTAAAAGGAATTTGAAATCTGGGAAAAAGGTTTCCACTGTGAGAAAACACACTGGAGTTTCCACCCCATTCTAAACCATTCAGTTTCAGATTTCATCTGCTAAAAACAACAACAAAAAAACCCAATTATTTTGTTGAGCTTGCTTCGTGGTAAAATTTTACATGCACCATTCCCTTGAGATAATGTAAACATAGAGGGAACAAAACCTGGAGGAAGGCTGAGATCAGAACTCTCGTGTGATAGGAGGACCAGAGTAGATGGGGATTGACAGAGTCAAAGGAATTCCGAGTGAGGGGTATTTGTGGCTGACTGAGCAGAGGTCAGCACAAGAGTGAGGAATCAAAAAGCTGACAGTGACAGCAAGGTGTGATAGAAAAGATTGAGAAGTGGGTGAGAAATGGGCAGAGTGAGTGTAAGGGCTAGATAAACAAAGAGATACAGGGCAGGAGCAAAGAGCTAGGCAAGGGAAGAGTAGAATAAAACAGCCTTGGGGAGGAGAAGGCAGACAAGGATTAAGTCTGTGGCAGTCATGGAAAGAATGTGCTCCCAGTAGGTCATCCCCCTCTTTCCCCTTCCCCATCTTTCACCATAAGAGAGCCAAGATCAGTCACAGAAATGCGGTCATCAAACTGGAGAAGGTTAGCAAGTTACTGTTCTCCCTGCACAGCTTGGTTTTTTCCATTGCATGTGGCTCAGTATACCTGATAAACTGCAGTGAGGACTCAGACAAAACTCACCTCTGCAATAGTTTAAATAAACTGGGCCAACTTTTCAGAGACACAGATATTCACACATATACAACCAACCATAGCTTCTAGCTCTAGCCAGGGCAACAATAACTACTTCCTATGCTTCACATTCTTTTTCTAGAGGATGCTTGGGGCTGGCTATCTTCTTTTGAAGCCTGGGAAGGAAGCAGTGTGTTTTCATGCCCCTGTGCTTGGAGCCACACAGCTCCTTTGCAGTCAGCAGCTGTATGGGAGTGGTACACGAGTCACCTTTCGGGAGAATAGAGAATGACTGCCTGCTGTTAAGTTTTAGGACCTTGGTGCATACTGCAATTTTTCATCTATGCGGTGTACCTCCAAAATCTGGGGGAGCTTTGCAGCTGGGAAGAACATAGGAATGTGTTTGCCTACCTTTTTTTACCAAGCAAGTATGTGCTTGGTTTAAAAGTATTCCAGAAATAAAAACAATATTTTTATTTTCCTATTAATTGAATGATCAGTTGAATGAAAGCAGAATAAGAAGAATAGCAATGAAATTCTTAGATATCTTTAAATACTAGGCCTGATGTCGCATCGGTCCCTTATCATCCTGGAAATAGTATCATTGATATTTGATGCCAGTTTGGGGCATGAAATATTTTTAGCTTTTGCACTAACGTACATTCTTTATCAGAACTTTCTATAATACATCAAATGTTGCTCTAGCTAGATCTGCAGATAATCAGAGGGCATTTTCAGGCTTTTTTAATCTGATCTATCTACTTATCCTGATCTCATCAAAGCCCCTTTTAGCCTGTACTCGTTATCATTGTTTCAGTTAAGCTGGATGGTAGAAGTCTTTAGGATGTACTGCGCAATTCCTGTGTGAAAATGCACAATGACATGGTAAAATCACATGAATTAAAGACTGTCTTGTGCCACCAAATCTCCCTTTATCCAATGCAGAGGAAGGATGGTGGTGTGGGATAGACTACACTTGAGCATCGCAGCTGCTAATGAACAGCTCTTCAGATTGTTTCCTCTCATTGTTGAGTGTGTTGTTCCTGCTGTTTTGCCTGTGCACTATTTCAAGCATTCCCTAAAGACAAAAGTACTGGTTTTCTCTGAACTTTTCTCGGCTGTTCTAGTGCTTTGAAACAATTTACCTGCAGAAAATTGCAGCAAGGTGATAGGATGGCATTATCCCACTGTAGAGGGAGGAAACTGAGGCACACCACTATAAAGTAGAATCCCTGCTAATTTTGAGTGCCAATTTGAGGTGCATAAGTTTTGGCTCTTTTTGGAGCACTTTAAGTATGTGTGTCCAGACATTCAACACAAGCAGAGCAGTGCAGCAAGACAAGCTCCTAGGCTTCCAGCTGAGCGCTCAGATAATGAGGATTAAATCCAGTGGGTGATCACCTTTTGAAAGTTAATTCATCCCCGCTTTTTCCACAGACTTAAATTCCAGCTCTGCAGAGTAGTGTTCCTAGCTTCCTTTATGGTAGTGAGTGTGTTTGTTCCCTTCATGCCAACCCTTGCCTCGCTCACTCAGCAGCTCCCAGGTTATAAATGAGCCAGGTCTGATAGAGGCAGTAGGCTCCTGTATTGTGTAGCTCTGATCCCTTCCTGCAGCCAGGCTGTCCTGTGCAGTGCGTGAGGCAGAGTTCCTGAGGGAGAAGTAAGACTAAATGCTTTCATGCTAAAAGGCAATGCATATGCACAACAAGAGTCATTTTAAGCTGTCAATGCAGTCGTACTTCTGGCATTTCCTAATTTTTCTTACTTGACTTCACAAGCTTATTTTCAATGAGGCTTTTCGTCCTTAACTGAGATGAGGACAAATTCTCTCTCTTTCACAGAGCTGTTTGTTTATATATTGCTGTTTTCTCTATTCTGACACTTTGTTGAGTGTTTGCCTTTTGGTATATTTAAAATTCTTCCACCGCTGCTTACCTGAATTAGAATAATCTTTTATGTTAGGAGAAGTGTTGAAGGACCAATAATGAAACTTCATTATTGGATGAAAGTCTGTGAAAACCTCCCAATAAAAGGAGCTTGTGTTAACCCCCAAAGGTGGTTGTGACGTGGGGATTAACGTTAAGCTGTACCAAAAATTTCTGTAGCTGAATGCCTTGCTTAGAGTTGATTTTCCTTTGAAAAAGTTTCCCTGACCCTGCTGTCCTAGAGTGTGGTATCAACTAGGGCTCTCTTAGAGTTGTCAGTTTAGGGAAAGACAGGCTCCAAAACAGGGCCAGATCCAACAAGAAAGTTAGCGTAGATTGCTTTTCATCTAAGAAATGGGCCTGGGAATCAGTCTTAGAAATTCCTTATGAAGTAAATATCTCTGTGGCCTGGCACTGACTCACACCTGCGACTGACTCGAGCGTCTTGCTGTTCCATTTCTTTTTCAGCAGAACAGAAGGGAGAATGTGGTGAAACTTGTGCTGTTGCGAGTGAGTCCCTGGCTCCAGAGGGAACAAACTTAAATAACAGAAACCAAAATAAACATTTTTATCCTTCATTACCCCAGCTACTGTCTGAGGAAGAAGAAATAAACAAGCTTGGAAGTCAGATAATTAAACTGACAGAGCAGGCAGTTGCAGAACTGGAAGAGAAAAGAGCAGGCACTTCTGCAGAGGAGCAGAACAAGGTGGTTGGAGCAGAGCTTAATGGTTCATCTGAGGGAGAGTTCCCACTTTCCAGCCCTGACCCATCCGACCCCACAGATGCCTCAAACTCAGAAAATGAACAAACAGCTGAGACTGAAGCCCTGAAAGACAATGACAAAACTTCAGAGAGTGATTGTGAAATTTCAAATGAAAGAGGGGCTCAAAATAGCAGCACTGTGGATGTGATGTGTACTGAGGACCCTGGAAGGCGCGGAGGACTCAGTGTTACAACTGTACACACAAATAACAGCTTTGAGGAGCTCCCTGAATCTGAAAATAAGAAACCATCTGATCCTGCTGAAAACTGTGAATATTTGGATAACAGTTTGGCTTGAGGTATGAAATCCAGGCCCTCGAGCTTCTCACTATAATCCTTTTGCAATGCCTGTGCTGCTGCGAATATGAGTGGTGAAGCAGTGTGCTGTAGAGTTGATTTTTATGTTGAATCATTAATATTTATGTAATAAAAGTGTTTTTTCTGTTAGTTTTGGCTATAGTGTACCAAAAATTTAAATTACCTAAAGGAAAGAATTAGGTTTAATCATGTTAGACAGTAATGTAAATTACACCAGAGACCAATGGTAATGATTTATTATGTTATCACTGGGCTTCTGTAACATGTATGGTCCTAATGCTGGCCTGTTATTTTAATGGTTGGAAGTGTAGGAATGATAAATTGAGAAGCATCTTAAGTCTGCAAGCTTGTGCTTGTTTCTCAGACTGCATTCTCTTTCTCTTTACATATGGTCACTCTAATTATATCCTTAGAATAAAATCACTGTTACGTTATAGGAAGTTTCTGAAAATCATTCCTGCATGTTTGTAGTTCTCTCATTACAAACCTTTATATCTTCTCAACTGTTCCATCCCTTTTTCAGCTCATCTCATGAAAATACAGGGAATTATTGCACTAAATTCTAAGAACCTAATTTAGTGAAGCTCTGGAGGAGACATTGTCAGAAAAGCCAGAAGTCTTTCTGTGAGAAGCAGCAATGCTGTTCGAAAGCGAGGAGAACACCAAGAGGAGAACTACTGATGCCCTGTCCACCTGCTTGTCCTCTCAGTTACTGGAATTGATTTCTTCAACCTACAGGAGCAGGAGCAGCCATCGGAAAGAGGAACTGGTGGTAGATTTCAGCCTACTCCACCTGTGCCCTCCTTTTCAAAGGAATCTGCGTCTTTTTACATTATGTTTTGGAATTAAAGATAACTCTTCCTTTCCTGCTCATTTCGCCAGTCTGTGGTGTAGTAAAAGGTTTATTTGCATTTTGTTGCTGCTTTCTTAAACTTCTTCCCTTGATGTTTAGTCATAGGAAAGCATTCCTATAACAACTAGGGAAAAGGGAGGCTGCTGTGGCATTCCCTAGCTCGCTCCTGATGCTGGAGCTGTGCCACTCTGCTCCTAGGAAGGCAGCAACAAGGGGATACTTAACACTGAAGTAAGCAGCTGTTGGAGAAGGGGAGGCGTGTCCTTCCTCTCCTGTTTGTAGCATAAGGAATAGTTTCTGCATCTGTGGAGCTTCTATGGGCCAGCAACCGTCAAGGCAATTTTTCTGCTGGCTTGGGACCTAATTGTCTGTGAATGTTCATTTCTCACTCCCAGAACTTGAAACCAATCAGAGAGAATTAAACCAAATTTAATAAAATACTACTAATAAAAATGAAAATCCCTCCCAGATTGAGTTCTTTGACAAATAACTGCCAGCTGCAAATTTTTACAGCCCACTTGTCAGCTACTGAATAAACAGAGTTTATATTAGCAGTACTGACAAACTCTTCTGTATATGGAAGATGAGCTAGCAGGTGCTGCCATAATCAAGGTGTCAGAGTCCATGAACAGTTTGCATTCAGCAGAAGAAAGGCTGTATGTAAATGATTACATATAAATATAAGGAATGATGATGGAAAGGTGAAAAATGTGGCTTGTCTCTGTTGTTGGGTTTTCCTTAGCAGGTGCATTCACATTAACCCTTTCCATGTCTGTCTGCAGTAGTCACAGTACTCACAGTGCTCCTCAAATATGTTTCCTTTCTCTTTAAAGGTAATTTAACATTGCAGCATTTCACTGATATTAAGCAGCAGCCCTTAGAAACAAAAAAACATCTGTATATTTAAGTGTGTTAGAAACATGAAGCAGTAAAAAGTTTTTCTTTCATTATACTGATCACCATTTAAGTTTCTCATCACCTGAAAAAATAGGAAGAGTTTAATACATGAAAGAACGTTATGCTGTTCCCATTAATTGTAACTGACTGTGTTATTGACTCATTTATGTGACAGCACTGACAAGTCAGAATAGAAATAGCTGCAGGAACTGAAATCTCTGGGAGAATGTGGCAGGATTTTTTCCTTTAATGCTTGAATGTCACATGAAGTAGCATTTTATTAAAGATGTATATTCTTTTCCATCTTTCAGAGACCAGTCCTGCACAGAGCTAAATATCAATGCAGTTAGAACTGAGGCAAGTGAATAAGAAGGCCAAGATTTCACATAGCTGAGCTCTGAAATGTTCAGGATGTTATGTTGTTTTCCAGACCCACACTTGTGTGAGTATTTTCCTCCTGGTCAATAACAGCCAGTTAATGCTATTAATTAATGAGGAGCTCGGTGAAACAATTCAAGCAGGTAGAAGCGGTGCTGGACCATCAGCTTTTTAGTGCTTCATTCATTGATTCTTTTTAATCTATTTTTTCTATGAGAACGTAGTAATGTACAGCCCAACAATTAGGACATCTTGGTAATTATCCTCACATCATTCTGCCTCTTAGATACCATTTTTATACCTTTGTGATCATTAAATTCCAGTGAGATATCTAGCTCTCTGGAAACCTCATTTTTAGTGCTATATCACTGCTGGAATCCTCTCCGTCTCCTTTCTGCCCTAGTGAATGTGTGTTCTAGCTATGCTTTTAGCCTTCTCCCAGGAACACAATACTTCAAAGCCAGGACAGTTGTAAAAGACAGACATCTTTGCTGCACTATGTGATAACCAATTGAATATTCTTGTCAGTATCTCCCTTGGATATTGCTTTATTCAATATTGTTGTGCTATTAGAACGATGATTTTTTTCCCCAGAAAATTAATTAGGGTTTTGTTGTGGAATCAACACTACTAGGGGGTGGGGTGTTTGGCGTTTTCTTTCTGTACTTGTGTTTCCTTTTTCTAGGATTTCAGAAATTCAGAAATCACATCCAGACATAAAAGCCTGTTTGGTGTTGGACTCTGGGGAAGCAAACTGGGAAGGGAATATTGTGGCAGGGGTGTGATAAAGATGCATTTTGCAAATCGATTTTAAGGAGGTTATCTTGCCTAAAAGTGGATTCATGCATTATCTGTGAGAAGGATTTCGTTTGAAAGTATGATGTTGTGGTTATTTGAAAAAACAATGTTCCCTGAATTTGTAAAATAAGTGTGTGAAAATGACAGATTAAGAAGCATCATTTAGAATGCTGCTGCTTTTTTTAAGTGAGACTATTTTTAAGCATATGGGAATTTGTATAATAAAGGCAGTGGAATTTCTTTAATCCATATGAGCTCAGGAATGTATTTCAAAATCTTAACTGAGATTAAGTTAAAAGTCTGCTACATTTCTAAAAGATAGCCTTTGTTTACCAGCTTCTGTTTGTAGTTTTGCTTTCGAAATTATACAGTTTAATTTATTTGCAAGCCCCTTTTGTTGCTGCTTGGATTAACTACAGCACGTAGTTCAACTATATTAATACATTTTGTCATCTTTAATAAAAGCATTTCCTTATAGGTTTTTTCTACCTGCTTATTTCCTTTTCTCTTCTCAGAATCAGATGAATGATAATCACGAGGAAGTGGTTTAGTATTTTGAGTGAGTTGTGTTAAATGAAAAACGTAAAGCTTTATTGAGTGAGAGTTTTAAGTTAAAAAATTATCTGGCTTAAATCTTTTCACTGTCACTTCTCCCAGTCTAAATTGACTGATTTACTTCCAGCATTTTTGTATGAAGAGACACACTCAGTATTTTTTGGCTTTGAAAATAATATTTATCTCTGATCTGCTAACTTTATCATCATTGTCTAAGCAGCATTAAAACTTTTGTATGCAACCTTGTTACTAAGAGGCACAAACTAGAGGCTTTAGGGAATTTTGCTGGGCATTGATGGTAAACTGGAATGTTTCTTTTAAGTCTGCTTTCAGATGTGAGCAGTGTGACTCCACTGTAGCCATGTGGACAATTTAAAATAGTTAAGAAGCTTATACATGTTTTGAATAAAACCTGAAAATCCAAGTAGAATAACGTAAAGGATCTAAAGTTTAAAACAGAAATGTCTGTACTTTCCCTTGGTTTTAGGGAAGCTCCATTATCCAGGCCTTGCAACACAACACCCAGAACTGTTGAAAGCATAGAGACCTTTTAACCTTTCAGATTGTCAGCTAAATACAGGATGGCATCTAATGAGAGACAGTTTCCTAATTACTAGTATTTACTTTTTTGGCTTTGGTATCTAACTTACGATCCCTTAAGAACCCTTTACTTTTTATGTGTTAGCACACTTACATGCGTTCAACTCCCAAACTGCATAAAAGGGAATCTTTTCAAGAAAATACATCACAAGGTTGAGTTGATGCTGGTTTTATTGATGGGCTTACGGAAAGGAGGCTCTACAAAGTGATACACATTTTTAGAGGAGTAAGCAAATGGAAATGGCAGTACCTTAGCCGTATAGCTTGGTGGCCACTGGCACAGCCTAAGGTATTTTGTACTGCCCAGGCTGTTGCCAACTGGTTGGTCTTAAGCCTGGTTTTAAGTTCGTTTGTTGATCCCTCTCTTTTTCTTGTCTATAACCTCACTCAGTTTCTCTTCCCACAAGGTCTTGTTGCATATCCCAATCACACAGCAAGCCAGACGTTTTCCAGCATTTCCGTTTTCCAAACTGGCCTTATTGTTGCCTTTGCCCATGTCATCTTCCTGCTCATGGATCACAACAGATCTGCCCATGATGGAATAGGGACCAAACATAGAGGCAAAGAGATTTGGTTTGTATCTTCTGATTTTGCCTTCTTTAGGAAAAAAGTTGCCGAAATCCCCTGGGTGTCGGGGGTGATTCACGCTGAAAGGGTTATAGTGTCCTCCTGTAGAATCACAGCCATTGCTGAGATCCCCAAGCTCGTGGATGTGTATAGCTCTACCAGACTGGTTATTATCCAATGGAAACCCATCCAAGGAAAAAATAGCTTCTAATCTTCCGTATGAGTAACACTGTTTGAATAAGACTTGTCCAGTCACTTGTGGCTTGTCAGCATCTATTTTGGAGCTGGGCTTCATTTCACAAGAGGCATAAATCATCCTATCCGTGTCATTACCAGGCATTACTGGATAGAGCAAATTCTGCCAGAGGTCATTCATTTTTTTCTGTATGTCACGAAATGACTCTTGGCTTGGATCAGTCTCTCTGTTTGTCATGACATCAGAGGCAGACAGGGCAAGCCCAGTGACCAGAGAAAGAAGCAGAAGCATCTTGGCAATTCGGAGCCTGCAAAAGGTACAAGGAGCTACAAAGAATTAAGGGCTTTTTGCAGCAGTAGGACTGGACAGAAAAGCAGGCAGCCTGTGGCAGTGCTGAGCAAAACAGCTGGAGCATGGTCCCTGTGGACTGCTGCTTTCTAAATCTGTCTAATGTGAGGAACTGAAACTAAATCAGAATGCAGATGCATGTTTAAACACATACAACCAACACCCATGACTAAAAGAAAGGCTAATGATTTTATATTTCACCCTAGATCTTGATCCTAAAAACTGCCTCTTTCCCTGCAGGAAGCAAACGAAAAGTAAAAATCCAACAAGTTGATTACCTTGCAGAGCTGCTGGAGGATCCCTCTGTAGTAGCTCTTTGCCTCTGCTCCCCTAAAGCGAGATGTGCTCAGACAGAAAGCCAGAGCTGTTTGAAGTTGATGCTTACAGGAACTGTGTGTTTGTGTAAAAGTTAGGTAACACTGGCTCAGCAGAGGCGTCACCGGGAGAACTGTGGGAGGGGAGTTTAAGGCATTTTTGTTTTAAGCAGGGTGAACACTTTGTCCTTTCTTGGTTAGTTTGTTAGTCTGGCTCTCGATCCTCACCGACATTCCAAAGAAAAGGAAAAAAGTTATCAAGTTTTTAAAGTAATCTTCCTTTTGATGACTTCATGTGCTTATCTAAAACAAGCAACCTTCAACGTGCAGTGAGGGGAGAGGAAGCAGCTTTATTAGGCACAGTTGGGCAGTTTTCTCACTTACGTGCTGGTTGTTGTGGAGCTGGCTTGTATTTTTAGTTCTTCGTCAGTCAAAAATGAACGAGTGCTTGAGCAACATAAACTGTTCCACACAGACCTATACTAAAGGTTCTGTGGTTTCAAAATGTAAACATTGAGGTACATTTCAGCGATGCTTCTCTGTGAAGTTTTAGGGCTACTTAATGTCTGCTGCTTTACCCACCAAATTATCTGCTCCACTGCAGCCGTTTTTTCTTCTTTTTTTTGGAGACAGCAGTGATTTCTTTCCAAAGAGAGAAGTAAGCACTACTGAGGCTTTCAACATCAGACTGAGGCACAGAGAGTTCACATGTGCTTCATCATCCCGTTAACTGAGAAATGCTCTCCTCTTGAGGGCATTGCCCTGCCTGCAGCGCTTCCCACTGTTGTAGTTGAAATGTGGATTCAGCCATCACCAGAGCAATTTAAAAGGCTGAGATTTCTGTAGAGAGGAAAGAGGAGCTCTTATTACTCAGGAACGATTCTCAATGCAAGAAAATTGCGAAGAAAATCCTTTTTCCCTGTTCATGCCTTCTGCCAACTGGGTAAGAAATGTGACTGTCAGCTTCTGGAATGGTAACGTGGTGTGTGTTGGTCTTACCTGTGTCCTGTCCTGCATCAGATCTGAGACACTCAGTTATCTCAAAGCTGATTTTTTCTTTCCATATGAGGGAGAGAAGAGTTACAGAGGTGATACTACTTGGGTCCTTAGCCAGGGACTGGAAATACAGAGTTAACTTCTGCTTGGGGTATTGGGATGTTGACTTTAGCCCTTGGGCTTCAGTGCCTACTCTCTGAAAAAGGACAACTAGCATTTCTTTTCGTCAGGGTGTTTATGAGTTGTTCAAATTACTGTGCTCATGGGAGCCATGCCGTGTTGTGAAAGCCGAACTCAGACAGAGAACCAGGATTGCCTAAAACCTTTGTAGCTTTTCCCAAGTTCATCCACTGGCAGCCTCTGAGCTGGGGAAATCTATACTTGCAACATGGTAGGACTATGAAATTGCTTGCGTTTAAAGCATTTGAAAGAGGTAAAATGCTTTATAATTAGATCTATTTAAATATATGCTAAAAATTATCAACTAACAGCTACCCGAATGCAAAGTGGGTGTTTTAAATTTGTAAAACACAAGAAGCAACTGCCCAGTCCAGGTACTATTAGAAAAAATATTTCTTAGCACCATAAACCATTTTTTTAAGGGAACGTGTTGAATGGAAGGAAGAAAGGAGCATCGTGGTTCATGGTTTACTTCTTGAGTCACAAAGTAGTGGGCTGCAATTGAGTTTGACACTTCTGCAAGGAAATTTCAGAGCCAGCAGTCCATGCTCCAAGATGATAATTTTAAAAGTTTAGTTGAATTATAGTGCATTTTGAAGTAAGAACTAGAGTCAGAATTTTAGCTGATTTAAATACAGTAATGCATCTGACTTCAGTGGTGTTCCTGCTGTTTTAGACCAGCTGAGATTCTATCCCTTAAAAAAACCCACCTTTTTGAAAAAGTACTTGCTGCAAAGCTCTTTTTTGATCTACTGCACATGCGGGAACGAAGCAGAAATGCAGAAGGGTGTAAAGGAGATGATCAAAGGGACAGAAAGGACTGCAGCAAAGCTAAATGATGTATTTGTAGTGCTCTGCACTTCAGAGAATGAAATGGAAATACTAGCTGTGGGCTGCTGTCAGAAAGATGTATTTTAAAAAGGAGAAGGGCTGATAACTACAAGAAATGCAATTGCCAGGGCGATTTGGCATTCAGTCTGGCTCTGAAAGACGGAAGTCGCTAAGTGCTAACCAAGTGTATCCCTAAAGTCTGTTGTTACCCACTGCCTGGGTTTTAGCTTTCTGGCTAAAAAGAGGTGCCAGATAATGGGCTAACAGCCTGTAAAGCGGACAGCAGTTAACACAGAGGAAAGCCCATAGTGACCTGACCGTACACTTGTACTTGTTCTACAGTCCCTGTTTAAAAAGTAGTCCTCTCTTTTCATCCCAGTTGTACAGGATCGATTGTATCCTGAATTTCATGCAATGCCCTAGAATCTCCTCAACTATACAAGACAGAGGCAACCAAACAACTTTTGCAAGGCTCTCTAGACTACATAGAAACCCAAAATTAGCTTTATTCATGGGCTTTATAATGCCCTTTATACCAGACTCTGCTCATGAGCTCTCAATCTATTCTGTGTCCTTCTGGGTTGGTGGGTTTGTTTTGCAGGGACATCATCCTACTGCATCACCCTGCTGTTCAATTTAACACATCCTTTGATTTGTCCAGCACAGAGTTAAATGTGATGAAGAAACACTGCGTAGGAGAGCATCCTTTTGTAGCAAGCAGTAGCCTTCTTTTGTGTCTCCAGCACTTGGATCTGCTCTCAGTGATTTTATGGTAGAATGATTCTCCATAAAAATGACAACCAGAGGAGGGAGGTTTTACATCTTCTGCAGCGGGTGATGGAGGTGACTGCTTTTCCTCCCTGTATAGCTGAGGCTGGAGCTACTAAAAGAAGGGGGATGTTTGTAGCCCCAGGGAAGGAGATTCCAGGTGTTTCTTGGAACCTAATCTGCCCCCTCGGTGCAGGGAGCTTTCTGCCGTTCCTGAGTCGTGGTCCCAGCTTGGGAGCCAGTTAGGCTGGTGGGTCATCAGGCAGTACCATTTGTTGGTGAGTGGCAGTTAGAGATGGCAGGGCACCAAAACTTCCTTGCATTGAGTTTGGCAGAGTATTGTGTGTGCCCCGTGCAGCGATTGTCTGCGAGGACAGCACCAGCTTCACACAGCATCTGGCGCATCCCAGTACCTGCCTGGGGATCTGCAGGTAAAGCCTGCAGTGCTGATTTTCATCTGCAGAGCTGTAAGCAGTGCTGCAGCTTAGGCAAGCTTTAGAAAGCAGAAATGCTGTCAGGGTGTCCACAAAGGTGCAGTGACTTTGGCTGTTTGCTGCCTGTCGTGTTGTCCAGCACAGCTTGTTAACCTCTAGTGGAGCTCTGGTGCTCACGAGAGAGCGGCTGTGTCCTGCACTGAGCACTTTTAGCCTGCGTGGTAAGACTGAGCGGCACCACGTCCTGCAAAAATCAAGTTGGAGGAACTTGTTTGCAATTGTTTTAAGGAGAAAAAAAAGAAAAGAAAATGAAAAATCTTGCTGTAGCAGATGGAAAAATCTGTCACTGGTCTAAGCTTACTCTTCCTGTTTATTGACTTGGTGTTTCTATTCAAAGAAATAAAGATACTTAGTGCCTGAGATAAGCATCCACTTATTCTGGCAAAAGAGCTATATGCATTTCCAACTTTTCAGGGCATTAACCATAAAAAAATCAAGTTAAATAAATACACAAAAGGGAAATAACATTGTTCTCTCTGGGGAATCATTTCTCTTGAAAATAGAAGATTGTGCAACTGTCAAACTAGTCTACATCAGCCAGTTTGAAAAATTCTTGAAACTCTTCCTCTTTAATAACTTGAGAAGAAATCATTTAACAAGAGTGAGGGAGAGATGAACTGTAAGTGAGCTTTTTGAAAAAGCTGCATTCAGAAACTAATTCTAGCGCTGTCAACCTAATTTAACAGAATTTCATCTTCACAAGTGGATATAAAATATAAATACATAATGTGATAAGTAGGCATGGAACCCAACTATGAGATAATTTAGGTTATTATCAGTGTTTGCATTAATTCCCAGATCCTTTATTAAATGTTTATCCTTTCTGCTGCCTATCATTAATCTGGAGAGGGGTTTGCTGTTTGAGGGGAGACAAGAAATAACCACAAGATGCTCCTCAAGTTCACAGACCAATGACCAAAAGTGAAATTATCTTGATTTTTATTTTCCTTCAAAGTGTGTATTTGCACAACTTCATCACTCTGTGTAGTTTCAAGTTAAAGAACTGACCATGATTTTCAGAAATTTCTATCCTTCTAGTTTACTAAAGAGACACGACCATTGTTAATAGATTAATCCGTGCCTTCTCTTTCTGAAGGCTGCAATGCCTTTGTTGTCACCACTGGGGCAGGAGATGTATGCGTGAGTACTGACAGTTGCTGGGTGATTCTTGGGAGTAGTAGATTTGAAGCCTCGTGGAGGAGGCAGAACTTCCCAGGACCAAAAAGGGAAGCTCAATACTTTCCCACAGGAACAAGCCTGGTCCTGGCCCAGGCTCATCTCTGTCCTCGGACCATGTCAGTAAAGCAAGAGAAGGCAAGTAAGAATGGAAGAATTATAGATATTAAAAGGAAGAATTATAGATACTCTACAGGCGGAAAGTTTAGGAGTCCCCAAACTGGCCTTATCCTTTTTCACACATTCAGTTAAATTTCTGTTATGTTTATATGCAAAGGACTGGTCCAGTTTCACTTATGCTTAAAGTCTTTTGATTTATATATTGCAATACAAACACACTTTGTTTTATTGAAACAAAACATAACCCAGAGGTCTCTTTAAATAACTTCTGAAATTTATTTGAAAGGCTATGGACTATCATGAGTGCCCAGTGCAGTTAAAGACCAGGAGTAACACCAACTGTGCAACAAAATACTTTCAAAGGACACTGAGGAAGCGGTGGTGTGTTCACTCACGACCCCTTGTTTTGTATTTGTGCTAAAGGCATTTAGAGACACTGTACGCACCCATAACAATGTAAATCATGACTTAAGTTTGTCTATCCTGTTCTTACCACTCATTGTTAATGAAGAATCCACCATCACCAATGGCTTGATTATCTATTCTCTTGTAGTTTTTTCCGCTCTCTAGCCTGGTTCTTTCTCACTGCAGGTCAAACCCATAGTTTTGGTTGTATCCACTGCAGACAGATTATTCTCTTCTTTGCAACAGCCTCATGCAAACTTGAGAGTTTAATTCTGTACGAATGGTCCTTCCCTCTTCCAGCTAAACAGTCCCACTTCTTTTCAGCTATCGTGCTACATTTTGTGGGCTCCTATGCTGAGTAGATCACCTTTTCCTGTGGACTGTGCACCTCTTTCTGGAAGAGAAGTACACAAACATCTCAGTGCATCAGCTGACCAGCATGGCCTACTACTGCACTTGTCTTGCAGAGTATATTACTGTCTAAATCTGTGTGATCTTTGCCTGATCCCTTCCTGCAGAACTGCCATCTATGCAATTGTTTCCATTTTATATTTCTTTAGCTGGCTATTCCTGCCAAGTATAGGATTTTACCTTTGTCTTAATTGAATTACCACTTTTTGGGTTGTTTTGGTTTTGTTTTCCATATCCCTTATTGTTTCTTCAGCTTGTCATGAACATTTTGAATTCTAATCCTTCCCCACAGTGTATTTACAGCCCTTCCAGCTTGGTGTCAGCTGTGAATTTAATCAGTTTATTTTTTGTTCTGCCATCCAAGCCATTAACAGAAGGACTGAATAAAAGCAAATCACAGACAAAATCTTCTGCACCCAAGGCAGGTTGTCCTCCCCATTGGGAACTGACTGATTACCAGACTGGATGCAGATTTCCCATCATCTCTATATCTGCTTTATAGGAGTGTGATCAAGATTGGGGTTTTTTTCCCCTAGCTTGTGTGTAAGAATGTCATGTGAGATAGTAGTTAAGATATTTAGTATGTTAAGTGAAGTTAAGAAAAGCATCAACTTCCTCTCTGTATGCAAGACTTGCTATTCTCTCATAGAAAGAAAATAAGAAGTTCCTGATGTCTTTTATTTGTTCCCCTTAGGGGCTTTCAGATGAATGCAAAAGATTTGCCTCTTTTACTGGTTTATCTGTGTGACTCCTGGATTGAGCCTCACCAGTCCTCCGTGAATCCTCAGACTTCACAGGGACCAAAATCAATTCCTGGTCCTACCTCAATGTTTCTGCATTACGATTATTCCCCTGGAAGAGACAAAATGTCTTTGAAGTGCTGCCTGACACCTTTGGCACCCAAAAGCTAATGAAAAGCCACCTTTTATGTGCATATCCCCACATTGCTCTTTCCCTTTGCCAAAACAGTCGATGGGACCCATTGTATTTCAATGTTACATGGGCTGAGGAAGCAAAAATGAAGTTAATTCAAGCTAACTAGACAAAGGTTCAGGTTTCTGACCCTCCTTCTTCTTGCAAGCAGCAGCTGTTTGTGTCAGTCTCCCAGTTTGTCCACGATCCCCAACACCTTCACTAGAATGGCCAATACAGTAAGGCACAACTTGACAAAACCAGGAAAGTTCTGCCCATTCCTGAGTCTGCATTTTAATGTCAAATCATTTGTACATGTCTAGTTACTAGACAGAGTGAACAACTATGAGGTTTTATTTACAAACTCAGAAGGACCTTGGCGCTCCCATTCCACAGACACAAAGCCTTAAGTCATTAGGACTGAAATTCTTGCTGGCACCAGCAGGCACTAAGGGCTTTGCTTGGCACAAGGGCAAGCTAGAGCTCAGCAGAAGCTGAGGGCAATGATGTTTTATGGAGACAAAAGCCCACCTGGTAAGAGCCCAGCTGCAATTGTTACAGCAGGCAGGTTCCTCTGAGCAGCAGCTATGGAAGGCACCACCCCGGGCTTTTGCTGAACTCAATGCTCAGCAGCAGCCAGGAAAATCCTGAGGAGGTTCCTTGTCCTTGGATGCTGCAGGGTTCAAGAGAGCAGGCTGAGTTCCTGGAGACCTTCTCAAAGCAGGTATTTCAAAACAGATGATACATTACCACTAGAAGAAAGCAAAAGAAATTAAAAATGATGGCTTTCTGTTGGATATCCACTTCCTTGGAAAATTGTGTGGAGGGACTGAGTAATTTTTAAAGAAATTTGTGGTAAAATGATTGTATTTTTATCTTTCAGAACAGCAGAAATGGGAAAAAACCCATATGCTTTTCTGTAGAATAAAAATTGTTTTCATGGTAAAGTGGTTCCCCACCTTTTTATCCATATTTATTCCAGTGGGTTCATTTTTGTAAGCATAACCAAAACCCTGGGAGACTAATGAAGTTTAACAGTATGTGTTAATTATATCCACTTTTGTTGTCTCAGTGAAAACACGGGATCCTAAATCCTATTTACAATCTGAAATTTCAGAGGTTCCAGACACCTCATCTGACCTTAACATCTCTTAGGTTCCATGTGGCTTTGGTAAGTCTGGGCAGGTATTTAAGTTTCCCTGTGGAGAGTGGTTTTGGAGATCAGATGTTTGGGGATTAGGAACAGAAGAGATTTTTTACTATGTTTAAAATCATTTTGACATTTTAGTGCAAGTCATTAAGACTGTTTTCTTGAACCGTCAGATGGGCCACAGTATGGGTGAACCATTTTTATAAAAATTAAAAACATTTCCAAATGACTCACCTTTCAATAATATTACCATAAATATTTTTCACATGCCAAAGTTTCTATCCAAGGTAAGTATTTTCACCTGAATTCATCTCCTGGGAAGAGTAATTCCCAACTAAGCAAAAAATGAAAGCCAGGGCCCATCCTGGGGAGTATTGAAGAGGAATGGTCACTTCTATCTTAAGATGCTCTCAGTATTGTTTATATTTGCATTTGCTTTCTTCCCCCCTCCCCCCTTTTAACTGTGTAGTGGAACAAAGTTTCCCCAAAAGGTGTCAGATTTTAGGATTCCACAAAGATGCAGTGTGGTTCTGTGGACTCTGATTTCAGACCAGGCGAATCCCATTAGTTCCAACTGAGCAACACAAGGGATCTGAGCATCTCTGAAGCTGTGTGTTTGGGTCTAGAAAAATAGAGAATAGATAGGAAGCCATATATCTGAAAAGACTATGTTTTTGAAAGCTTCAATGTACGCATTAATAAGCAAGACAGAGAATGCCATCTGCTTACAGAGAGGTTTTCAGCTTGGAGGGCATGGAGTTCTTAATAGTATTCCATTAGATATAATGAGGTGTGCTGGTGCGGATTTCCCACATGAAGTTAGCACACATTCGTAGAAAATAAATCACCTGCTGGGATCTCTTATGACTGTGGAGTCTTTCAGTTCCAGTTAAATAGGATAACCAGCTGTTTTCCAGGGCACATGGAGAAATTCTTGGATTGGTTGTTGTTCCCACTCTCAGCATTGGGACGCTTGCAAAAAAAGAAAAAATAACAAAATCACAGAATTACTTTCCTGTGGCCTTGTTGAAGGGAAAGCTCTCCTTCAAATGTATCAGAAATTGTTCTAATGTATCAAATTGTTCTAATATATGCAGGAAAAAAAAACACAAAGATATAAATGTGTTTTCTTTGTCCTTTTCTTTTGTTACAAACCTAACTTCCATCTTCAGCCTGTGAGTTTCCCTCCCAGTAGCTGTCATTTGTTTTGCCACTTGGAAGACTTTATTCTCAAACCCTGCAGATGTTATTAAAACTGAGGATTATAAGGTTATGTAGTACGTGGCAGAAGCCAGATACAGACTGGGTGTTTTTATTAGAGGATTACCAAATTTTGTTAACAGGAGTGAGCCTGAGTAACTCCCCTGGAAGCTCTGCTGTGCTCGTAATGAAGCATCTGATCCTGTGGCAGATACAGAGCTGCACCTTAGCAAGGTTCAGCTCTCTAACTGCACCATGGATGGGTGTGATGTGTAAAGCTGGATCATTGCAAATATGTATAATGGTTTCCCTGGAAATAAATGCAGTGGTCATAGCAGAAAATATCTCATCTAGTGTCAAATGCTGAATATCCCGATCTCTCCTCTACTTCAAAATCTTTTTCCACTGCTGGGACATGTTATGAGCAACAAAATAAAATCAGCATACAGAGGTATGTGCTTCAATGTTAGTTTTAAATAGAGTGGCAATATCTAATACTTTTTGTAGCTTGTTATAACTTGCATACCCCTACATGGTGCCTTAAGCAAACTTGCTGCTCCTAAGGTATGAGATTTTGGTTGCCTTATAATTAAGTCATGTTACTGTCAGTATGCTGGGGACTTTGTGAGTGAGTGAGGGGCTGAATCAACCTGATGAACCTAAAGCAAGAGATCAGAGGAGAACATCCACACTAAAAAAAAACCCCTGACCTTAGAGCCCCCATCTTATCACAGTGATGAACATGTCTAAGGCCATTCTAGAGCTACTGAGGAGATAATTTCTACAGGCCCTTCATTTAAGATGAGAGGAGCCAAGACTTTTCCTGAAGCCTCAATCATTTAGCATAACGACTTGTACCCTGTGGTGGGTTAACCCAGATGAGCAGCTCAGACTCTCCCAGCCACTTGCCCTCCCCCAGCAGGACAGGGGAGAGAACTGGACAAGCAAAACTGAGAAAACTTGTGGGTTGAGATAAAGACAGCTTAATAACTGAAGGTAGTGCGGGGGAGGAAAATAAAATATGATTGAGCAGATCATCTTGAGTGCTATCACACAGCACACACAGAACAACCAGGTGATCAGACCCAGTCAACATGGGTTTATGGAAGGCAGGTGCTGCCAGACCAACCTGATCTGCTTCTATGACAAGGTTACCCAGTTAATGGACAAGGGGAAGGCTGTGGACGTGCTGTACCTGGACTTTTGTAAAGCCTTTGACACCATTTCTCACAATGTTCTGATTGAGAAACTGGCTGCCGTTGGCCTGGACAGGCACAGCCTCTGCTGGGTGAAAAACTGCCTGGATGGCCAGGCCCAAAGGGTGGTGGTAAATGGAGTTAAATCCAATTGGAAACCAGTCACAAATGGTGTTCCCCAGAGCTCAGTGCTGGGTCCAGTCCTGTTCAATATCTTTATTAATGATCTGGATGAGGGGATTGAGTGCACCCTTAGCAAGTTTGCAGATGGCACCAAGCTGGGTGGCAGTGTTGATCTGCTTGAAGGAAGGGAGGCTCTGCAGAGGGATCTGGACAGGCTGGATCCATGAGCTGAGACCAACGGGATGAGGTTCAACAAGACCAAATGCCGAGTCCTACACCTGGGACACAACAACCCCTCACAGCATTACTGGCTTGGGGAAGAGTGGCTGGAAAGCTGCCTGGAGGAGAAGGACCTGGGGGTGTTGGCTGACAGTGGCTGAACATGAGCCAGCAGTGGCCCAGGTGGCCAAGAGGGCCAATGGCATCTTGGCCTGTGTCAGGACCAGGGCAGGGATTGTGTCCCTGCACTCAGCACTGGTGAGGCCACACCTCGAGTGCTGGGGTCAGTTCTGGCCCCCTCACTACAAGAAGGATATTGAGGTGCGGGAGCACGTCCAGAGAAGGGAAGGGGATGGAGAACAAGTCCTGTGAGGAGTGGCTGAGGGAACTGGGGGTGTTTAGCCTGGAGGAGACTGAGGGGAGACCTCATCACTGTCTGCAACTGCCTGAAAGGAGGCTGTGGTGAGGTGGGTGTTGGTTTCTTCTCCCAAGTAACAGAGGATAGAACGAGAGGAAATGGCCACGAGTTGCACCAGGGGAGGTTCAGACTGGACATCAGAAAAAATTTCTTCGCTGACAGGGTCGTTATGCACTGGGAGATGGTTGAGTCTCCATCCCTGGAGGTGTTTAAAAGGTGGGTGGGTGAGTTTCTCAGGAACATTGTTTAGTAGTGGACAGGTATGGTTGGACTCGATGACCTCAAAAGTTTTTTTACGACCAGATGATTCTGTGAAAAAGCAACCACTCCCCACCAGCAGACCCGTGCCCAACAGTCCACGAGTAACAGCAGCTTTGGAAAATCTGCCACCTCAGGTTTGCTGCTGAGCATGGCAGGGTATGGGATGGGATGTCCCTTCGGCCAGCTGGGCTCATCTGTCCGGTTGTGTCCCCTCCTCTGGTCCACCCCCAGCCTACCCTCTGGAAGGGCAGCACGGGAAGTGGGAACGGCCTTGACAAGGTGTAAGCAGTGCTGAGCAATAGCTAAAACATCCCTGTGCTGTCACAAATCCAAACCACATCCCCCTCGGGGCTGCTGTGGAGAAAATTAACTTCACCTCAGGCAGACCCAGGACACCTGCGAGGCTGGAAGCTGGTGTGGCCCTGCACTGGGAGGGAACAGGGAGAATGGATTTGTGAGTCACAGCTACTGTGGTTTGCAATTCCAAGAGGGAAGTGAAAGGTATTGAATGAGAACTTTTTTTTTGTGCTTTCAGGTACACCTTTCCTTCTGCTATAGGGCTGAGTTACCACTGCTGTGATAAGAAAGTCCACTTAGTTTGTCTGAGCAGACTCCTAATCACTTAATAAATCAGTTTAAAGTTATTTGGTAGAGTGGCAAGTGTTTAACTGGCTAGAGATCCAACAAGCAGCAGCTGCTTCATACTAGAAACCTGACTGGGAGCACTGGTCCAGGAATACCCATGTTCAGTGCCAGAACCGTGTTTTTTTCTAAGTTTTAAAGTTATTCCTCACTTCTATCCACAGGGTAACAGAAAACTTAGAGTCCATGTATGTAATTTTAAAATGTAATTAGTGGCACGAATGAATGTTTCATATTTATATTATATTTATGTATTTTCCTAGCTGTAGTCATACAGATCCTGCTCCAAACTGAATCTGTTTATCAATTTGTGTTCTCATGGTTATTCAGTTAATTAAAATCCAGTTGTATGTTTCTGCAGGAAGGATGAGTATCTTTTGCCATGGTTGTGGATATTTACTCATGTGTCTGACTAGATCTAAGATGGCACAGTAGGATTCTTAGTTTTAGTTTTGATTTAATAGTTAATTTTGAATTTCAAGATTGCTCTCACAATATCCAGTGGGGTGGGGATTTTAAAATCAGCTTTGGGGGAGCTCAGCTAGAATTCAGATGTGAAGTACAGATTTCAAAAAACATCACATCAGATGGTAAGTCTTTCTGTAAGGTAGAATAGAGGATACACTCTATGTAATTACATAGTTACACTTTCTTCATTGTAGACATTTAGTCTGACTTTTCAGACAATAAAAGAGAATCTCTGTCCTGAACACTTCTGCTGTGGTGTCATTACATAGTTGGATAATTGCTGCATGTAGCTTCATCAAAGAACATTTTCACATCACAGCAGGATACATGGGCCTAAGATTAAAGGCAGATTTGGATTCCAGATGCATTTCAGTCACTGTCTGTCTCTTGACATGGAATAAGCCATCTAACCTCAACCTACCTCCAATTTGCCCTTCTTCAAAATGTTGATAACAATGACTCACTTCCTCATGGGGGTACTTTGAAGCTCAAATGAAGACTGAGAAGTTGGTTTTGACCCTGAGAAAATTGATGTCAGAAATTGCAATATTGGAATACTAATCTTTCAAGGCTTGGATAAATAATTGTCCACAAATGAAAAGCTATTTTCTCTGCAATTTTTTGGTCCCTTCTATAATATTCCTTGAATTAGGAGAGTCTAAACTTAATACAGACAACAGAGAAGACAGTGGACACTGCTTGCTTAAGTAAACAACAGCCAGAGCCCAAATTATTAGTAAATACCAAGACTTCATTTAGATTGAATAACGCTGCAATCCAACAAATAAATGAGCCATCAAGTTTGAATTTATGTAGCATACGAAACACATTAGAGCCATCTGACCATGACAAAGGCCTTTTCTGCTGTGAATAATGAGGCCAACGCATTATAATATCCTTTAGATGAGACATTAAACCCAAGGTCCTTTTCGTTTGTCTCTGGTGGCAGTCCAGGTGGAAGTTAAAGACTCCATGGCATTTTGCTAAAGCCGTAGAAAATCTCCAGCCCCCAGTGGTATTGCTGTCCCTGTAAATTAAAAACAAAAATGTTAAAACATAGCTAAGGCTATGTAAGAGTTGAATATTATCAAGCAAAATGCCAGTTTTCTTATCCGCGAGGACAATGGGCAAATTTCTCTTGTTTTTGTGGGAGCAAGATCAGTGTTCCTGGTACAAATGTAGGACTTGGAAATTCCTTTGGGATCTTGAGCATGTAAAGTGCAGAAAAAATGCTTCGTTCTCATCATTATCAACCTATTGTGGAAAAGAAGAACAAATAAAAATAATTATGTTTGCATGTGTCTGTGTTTAGACAACTGGCCGTGCAGTTTTACACGTCACTTCCAAGGAGAAATGGTTTAGAGGCAAACAGAAAATAATTATGCCAGGAAAAATTTCTTACCTTCCCCTGTACATGTGTACCTTTGCAAGTCCATCTCAGTTTTCAGCTGCTTTTGTGTAGTCCTAATGATTTTGTATAACTTGAGCTATTTTAGCTGTACTTTCAGTTTGATGTGAGCCTCATTGAACATTTCTTTACTAAGTGAAACCCAGGCCCTCGTTCCCTGAGCTGGCATCTTGGTCACACAGTTTCGCACCAGAGTCTCTTAGAATTGGACTTGCATAAGGGTATGGCAGAAGAGATCGTGTGAAAGGTAAATTTCAGAGTCCTCTCACAGGTATAAATCTGTTATCTTATTTTTATCATGCTGACTGAACTCACTCCTTTGAATGTAAAGGAATTAAAGAGAACCTCTTGAAAGGTGCAGAAGAATCGTGCTAGAGCTGAACCCCTTCAGCGACAGAGATGATAAAGCCTTTCATGAAGAACTGACTGATGAATCTGGGCATCTTTCAATTTTCTGAATAATGAGCCAGTTCTTCCCTCTTGCTGAGAAACATACGGGATGTGAGGAAATCAGCTGGAAACTCAGCCATGTCTGTCCCATTCGCCATCCTCTCCGCTAGAGGCGAGGAAGTGGTGCCTTATGAGAAAAGATGGTTTGGGAGAAAGCTTGGTATTCAGTTAAAGCAAACTCAGTCTTTTCAAATCTTATGTCCCTTTTGTCAACAGCGATGTCACAGAAAGCTGTGGTACTTGTCCAATGGAAATTAATGCTGGCTGGGCTAAGGAAGCCGTTCTGCTTCCTTTGTTTAATGTGTATCTGCTTGAAACTCCTAATCTAATGGAAATGTCCCACTAACCATATCTTTCAGGTCCTCACATATGAGAAAGGCACTCTGCAAGTGAGGAAAGGAGAAGATGGTAAGATCAGAGATGTAGGAGAGCAACGAAGATGGTGAAGGGGCTGGAGCACAAGAGCGACTGAGGGAGATGGGGTTGTTTAGCCTGGAGAAGAGAAGGCTCAGGGGAGACCTTACTGCTCTCTATAACTACCTAAAAGGAGGTTGTAGGCAGGCAGGGGTTGGTCTCTTCTGTCAGGCGACCAGTGACAGAACAAGAGGACATGGTCTCAAGCTTCATCAGGGGAGGTTTAGGATTGATATTAGGAAAAAACTTTTCACTGAAAGGGTGATTGGCCATTGGAATGGGCTGCCCAGGGAGGTGATGGAGTCATTGTCCCTGGAGGTGTTTAAAAGCAGATTGGATGAGGCACTGAGTGCCATGGTTTAAATGACAAGTGGGTGTTAGTGTTGGGTCATAGGTTGGACTCGATGATCTCAGAGGTCTTTTCCAACCTTGTGGTACTGTGATACTGTGATGTAAAACTCTCCTTGGTCTTGTGATGTATCTTAATATTAATTTCATTGACTTGGATTTCATTAGTCTCCATACTAGGATAGGAAGCTGCAGTAATGAGGACAGCTAACACATGCTGGCTTTGATTGTTTCCAAAAGTAGTTAAAGACCACACTTAAATGCATTTAATGACACTTAGAGCTGTAGGTTCTTTCAGGGCTTTATTTTCAGAGTGCTAAGACCTTAGCAGTGTAGACCACTTCATACAGGAGGATGAAGGTTACTGAAGCAGCAGAGAGAGGCTACGACACAGGACCAACCTGAACAGGCTTCAGCAGTCTTGGCCCCACCACTGCCAAGCACAGATGTCTGTGCTCTCCTCGGGTGTGAATTTCAGAATAAGGTGTGAGCCACATCCTACGGGTGTCCAAGGTTAATACTGTGGATGGCAACTGGTAAAGACTCTGCCTGCGGAACAAGGGTGACCGGGTCAGCTCAAACACCTGATGAGGTTGCTTCTTCCATACATAGCAAGAAAAAGAAAAGGAGGGTCATTGTAGTGGGAGACTCCCTTCTGAAAGGGACGGAGGGCCCTATTTGTAGGATGGACCCAACTCATAGGGAAGTCTGCTGCCTTCCCCAAGCCCGGGTACACGACATTGCCAAGAGACTCCCAGACCTAGTTAAACCATCAGATTATTACCCGCTTGTGGTGGTACAAGCTGGTGGTGATGAGCTAGCGAAAAGAGGGTCAAGGGTAGTCAAAAAGGGATTCCAGGAACTGGGACGGTCACTGGATAGGGCAGGAGCACAGGTGGTGTTCTGCTCGGTTCCTTCGGTGGCAGGGATGTATACAGATATGAACAAGAGAATATATGCTGTTAATAAATGGCTTAGGGGCTGGTGCCGGCAGAGGAATTTTGGGTTCTTTGATCATGGGGAAACCTTTACGGCACCTGGCCTGCTTGACTCAGATGGGTCTCGTCTAACTCCAAAGGGTAGGAGGATCCTAGCTCAGGAGCTGGCAGGACTTGTTGAGAGGGCTTTAAACTAGGCATGAGGGGGGAGGGGGGAGTAACTAGGCTCACCAAAGATGTTCCTGTGGAGGATGAGCCATCTCAAAGGGTGTCATCAGTAACCCAGCTGAAGTGCATGTACACAAACGCACGCAGTATGGGAAACAAACAGGAGGAGCTTGAAGTCCTGGTCCAGCGGGAGAGCTATGACATAGTTGCTATCACGGAAACGTGGTGGAATGACTCTCATAACTGGAGTGCTGCCATGGAAGGCTACAGGCTCTTCAGGAGAGACAGGCGTGAGAGGAGGGGTGGAGGGGTGGCCCTCTACACTAGGGAAACCCTGGATGCTGTCGAAGTCGAGATCGGTGATGACCAGGTTGAATGCCTCTGGGTAAGGGTCAGAGGGGCAGTCAGGTCTGACCTCCTGATTGGAGTATGTTACAGACCGCCCGACCAGGATGAGGAGGTGGATCTTCTATTGTTTAAGCAGCTGGAGGCTGCCTCTAGATCGGCTGCCCTTGTTCTTTTAGGTGACTTTAACCTTCCGGATATCTGCTGGGAACTTAACACTGCCGAGAGGAGGCAGTCCAGGAGGTTCTTAGAGTGTATTGAGGATTGCTTTCTGTCACAGCTGGTGAGTGAGCCCACCAGGGGTGAGGCTCTTCTTGACCTGCTGTTTACAAACAAAGAAGGGCTGGTGGGTGATGTTGGTGTCGGAGGCTGTCTGGGATGTAGTGATCATGAGATAATCAGGTTCTCTCTAAACAATGTAAAAAGAAAAGCCAGGAACAGAACATCGATGCTGGACTTTCGGCGGGCAGATTTTGAATTATTTAAGGAATTGGTCAGGAAAGTTCCCTGGGAAATAGTTCTTAGTGGCAAGGGGGTCCAGGAAGGCTGGATACACTTCAAGAATGAAATCTTGAAGGCGCAGGAGCGGGCTGTCCCCATGTGTTGTAAGAAGAGTCGTAGGGGCAGACGGCCGGCCTGGATGAGTAGGGAGCTTCTGAAGGAACTAAGTAACAAAAAGAGGATGTATCGTCGTTGGAAAGAAGGGGACGTAAGCCACGTCATGCTCAAAGATGTTGTTAAGTCGTGTAGGAGGAAAATCAGGGAAGCAAAAGCCCAGTTCGAGCTCAAATTGGCCACTTCTGTTAAGGATAATAAGAAGAGTTTTTATAAATATATCAATGGTAGAAAGAAGGGCAGCAGCGACCTCCACTCCTTGTTGGATGTGGAGGGAAATATAGTAACCACTGATGCAGAGAAGGCCGAGGTACTTAATGCCTTCTTTGCCTCAGTTTTCAACAGTAAGGATGTCAGCGTGCTTGACAGTTGGCCCTCTGAAGTGATTGATGGGGGCAGGGTTGGCCCTCCTGCAATCCATGAGGAGGAAGTTAGAGACCTGCTGAGCCACTTGGACCCTCATAAGTCTATGGGGCCGGATGGGATCCATCCTAGGGTGTTGAGAGAGCTGGCGGATGAGCTTGCTAAGCCGCTCTCCATCATCTTTCAGCAGTCCTGGCTCACTGGAGAGGTCCCAGAAGACTGGAAGTTGGCCAATGTGACGCCCATCCACAAGAAGGGCCGTAAGGATGATCCAGGTAATTACAGACCTGTCAGCCTGACCTCGGTCCCAGGTAAAATCATGGAGCAGATAATCCTGGGTGAAATCATGAGGCACCTGCAGAACGGTCAGGAGATCAGGCCCAGCCAGCATGGGTTTAGGAGGGGCAGGTCCTGCCTGACCAACCTGATCTCCTTTTATGACCATGTGACTCGCCTGGTGGATGAGAGGAAGGCTGTGGATGTGGTATACCTGGACTTTAGCAAGGCCTTTGACACTGTCCCCCACAGTAGACTCCTAGGGAAGCTGTCAGCCCGTGGCTTAGATGAGAGCACTCTGTGCTGGGTTAGGAATTGGCTGGATGGCCGAGCCCAGAGAGTGGTGGTGAACGGTGTCTCATCCAGTTGGCGGCCGGTCACCAGTGGTGTCCCCCAGGGATCGGTGTTAGGTCCGGTCCTGTTTAATATCTTTATAGATGATCTGGATGAGGGGATTGAGTCCATCATCAGCAAGTTTGCTGATGATACCAAACTGGGAAGAAGGGTTGATCTGTTAGAGGGTAGGATGGCCCTGCAGAGGGACCTGGACAGATTGGAGAGATGGGCCGATTCCAATGGGATGATGTTTAATAAGTCCAAATGTCGGGTACTTCATTTTGGACACAACAATCCCATGCAGAGCTACAGACTGGGGACAGAGTGGCTGGAGAGTAGTGAGGCAGAAAGGGACCTGGGAGTGCTGGTTGACAGGAAGCTCAACATGAGCCAGCAGTGTGCCCAGGTGGCCAAGAAGGCCAATGGCATTCTGGCCTGCATCAGGAATAGTGTGGTGAGCAGAACCAGAGAAGTTATCGTCCCCCTGTACTCGGCACTAGTCAGACCTCATCTGGAATACTGTGTACAGTTCTGGGCCCCCCAGTTTGGGAAAGATGTCAGGATACTGGAATGTGTTCAGAGGAGGGCAACGAAGATGGTAAAGGGGCTGGAGCATAAGCCCTATGAGGAGCGACTGAGGGAGTTGGGGCTGTTTAGTCTAAAGAAGAGGAGGCTCAGGGGAGACCTCATTGCTCTCTACAGCTACCTGAAAGGAGGTTGTAGTCGGTCAGGGGTTGGTCTCTTCTCTCAGGTGACCAGTGACAGAACTAGAGGGCATGGACTCAAGCTACGTCAGGGAAAGTTTAGGCTTGATGTGAGGAAGAAGTTCTTTACTGAAAGGGTGATTGGCCATTGGAATGCGTTGCCCAGGGAGGTGGTGGAGTCGCCGACCCTGGAGGTGTTTAAGGGGAGATTGGATGTGGCACTGAGTGCCATGGTTTAGATGATGGTTGGTGATAGTGTTGGGTTATAGGTTGGACTTGATGATCTCAGAGGTCCTTTCCAACCTTGTCATACTGTGATACTGTGATACTGTGATACTGTGATACTGTGATACTGCCCAACATTCCAGGGATATATGTACCCTGTGACAGTACAGCCTGGTGTAATGCACATTACCTGGGATGTGGCAGAAAGAATGGCCACAAAACTGTGCAGCCAACCTCTTCCCTAAAGGTCTTTGCACGACTCCCTTTCACCCTGTGACAGGAAAGCCTCAAAAGATTAAAAAAGAGGTGTTTCAGATCTTCCTATCAACAAACATCGTGTGTGTTATCCATGTTCCTTTTTGAAATGACAAGGACTACAAAGAAGGTATTTAAATATCAAATGGTTTTTTAAATTATGTCTTTTCTTTCATGGCAATAATTAAAGATGCTGTTTTAATCTAAGGGGCCAGATTCAGCCTGTGCTTTGTGACAGCTACTTTGCACTAGGTAACCACAAGCCTTCAAAGTAGCCCAAGTGGTTTTCAAAGCAACAAGTGGAGATTTCTTTGTTGTGGATATCTCTTAGATGGACACAGAAAAGAATTTGTCACTTCAAGATTAGTTTACAAACTTCTAAAAAAAGTATTTCAGTGATCCGAAAAGTTTGTATAATTTTTCATATTATCTGGTTTGATATTATTGTATACTCTTCCACAAATTACCTATGTAGCTCTATTCTATATCTTAAAATATTTTTAGCATAAGGTATTCAGCTCAATGGGTTATTTTAAAAAGTTACTGATTCTTAATCTTCCTTTTTGCCTCTTTACCTGCTGTCCAAAAATACGGAGGCAGGGAGCTCACAACATAGATCCACAGATATATGACTGAATTCTTTGGACTCCGTTCAGTGGAGGGCAGTGATAGACATCTGCCCAAAAAGCAATTAACTGCAATGAACCTGGAGAGACAAAATAATCCAATGGTGATTTACCACCTCCAGAAAGGGGCTGTGTTAGAAACGGGCTTGTTGTTTATTGTGGAATTTTTTTAGCTATTTTACTCTGAATTTTCAAGAATTAAGAAAAAGGAAAAGTCGCAAAATATTTTGCCATGTAACACAGAAAACAATATGTAGGAGTAATTAATATGGATACTTGAAGGGAAAAGAGGGTCGCACCATACTAAAATGCATCAGAGTTGATGAATTATTTTAATGGGACAGAATGACAAAAAAGGGACTGTTTCACCTAAGCAGGGACAGCTGGTCCCTATGACAAGGATGCATTGCTGTCTGGTGGAGTCTGCCAGCCAGCAAGGCTGAAATAATAGCACTGAGAGAGGTATGAACACTCCTCGTTCACCTTAATTGAGAGATAATATGAAGTCTAATTATGAACACTTTGTATTAACCGCTTCGTGTCTGAAGGTAGACCTGGTCAACAGCCCTCTCTCACGTCCTGGGAAGGCCTGCTTTGATTTTCTGGACTGTTGCACATCCCGATGCCAGCTGTGCCAGCCCACAGCCAGCAAACAACTGTCCCTACCCCTGGCTTTTTATCCCATTTCTGTTCCTGGGCAATGGGAGCCAGGGACAAAATTTCCATCTGGGGACCAAATTTCCTGGTTCTGAAAAGTAGAGCTTTTCCTTCACTGCAGCCTGTGGGGCCAGGGGGCACTGTCTGGGACCTTTAGGTCATTGTACCTGTACAGAAATCCCCCCTTGCTGCAACCCACCCTGTGCACGGCAGCTCTGGCAGCCTGAGGAGTGGGGTTCATCCTGCTGCCTGCGGCTCCCCTCGTGCTGTTGCAAGGGAGAGCCACTGGTGGTGTGGGATGGACCACACTGACCAAACCATCTGTCAGGATTCAAAGCGTGACAGGTGGGATTAGAAGATTTAGGTGACTAATTGCAGAAGTTACTTTCATACAAAGTGTTTGTGTGAGTGGCAGAGTGAGGAGGATTAACTTGACTGCCAGAGACTTCTCCAGTTCTTTGAAAGCTGGTTGTGACGTGCCTATTTAATCTTGCATCTCAGCTGCTTCTGAGAGTAAAAGTGCTTAAATTAAAAAGAATCAACTAGATGGGGGTAGGATCTCAGGGGACTGAGACTAAGGCTGCTGGGGCTTCATTTGTAAATCACACTACCAAGGTGAGGGAAGAAAGCGAGGCACTGTGGGATGGCTTTTTAGGACTGTGTTAAATCAGGCTGGAAACCACAGCCCAGTTCCAAGAGAATTAAGGACCTGATCCTGCTTCCACTTTAAACAGTGGTTCGAGTTGGAGGCTGAGGTACCATGTTGCAAATCCACAGTGCTACTTTTAGCAACTGTCGTGGCAACTTCTGCTGGCCTGGAGAAGACACAGGTGAGCGGGCTCTGACGAGGGAGCCCTTGGCGTTGCCTGCAGAATCAGGCTGAGCAGCACTGTCACAGCAGCTCTGGGCTTGTCCTGATGCTCAGGCTCAAAATGAGAAGGTGAGGAGTATCTGCTATCTTCTGTCACCATTAAAATCCCCCGAAACCTATGTGGGAGGAGAACAGAAAGGAGGACGGAAAACAAGCTAAGAAAAAAAAACATAAGAGCAAACATAAACAGAAAATCCAAGTCAAAACCAGTGCTTTTGGTCCTCTGATCAAAACGACTTTGATCAATGCATCTACTCTCAGCAGCTCCTTATTTTAGAAAGCAGCCAGCTTTCTAGCAAATAAAGAATTGCTCTGTGGTTTCTTTCTAAAGCTTAAACTCAGCTTTCTAGAGTAAGATGAAAAGCTAATTTTCTTGAAGTTTAACATATTTGTGTAAGCATGTCAGGTGAAATAAATGACATTGATATTCAGTGTGTATATAGGTGGCACCAGCTCCCAAAACTCTATCTCTTTTTCATCTTACTGGAACATTAACTTATGCTCCTGAGGGCACACAGCACGCAGAGTAAGAGTGCAAACTTAAAGATAATTTATCATAGCACTCTCCTGTGTATCACTCTCTTTCCCTAAACTTTTCCATATCAGAATACAGAACAGAGGGAGTTCACTTTTGCCTCAGCTGCCTCTAACTGCACCCGTGCCAGGTCTTATTCAAAACAAGTTTGCATTCTGCAGATTGACTTCTCAGGTACGTTCCCTTGGTAAGTTAATGCGTGGACATCTTAGCATAAGAACTGGGTCACAGGGCCCTTAAGAATTGCTTTTTTGGATAACTACAGTAAGAGTAAAATATACCGAGAGCTGTGGTAAGGGCAGAAGCCCTCTAAGGAAAGCTGGTAACAGAGTGGACCAAGGAGCATCATTCTTTACTCCGTGCTCCAACCAGCTATGAGAAACAGCTCTGGAAAGGCTTGGATTCTTTTTGAAGTGCATTTATATACTGACAGATGTGAGAGAGTTGGTGTTCTACTAAAGGTGCTAGCTGAATAAGCCAACAATTAACAAGACAAGAGAAATGTAATGTTAATAACAATGTAGATTATGTAGTGTTGGCACCCAATTTCTCTTTTTTTATATTAATGTCAATAAATTACTCTACATTAATTACTTAAATAGTTTACCTTTCGAGTAGAGATCAATTTTGCAATTCAGGTTCTGCAGAATGGGGAACTGAGACACACATAGGTTACGTGTCTTTTAAAAAAGTCTGCTGGTTTCTGCACCACAGAACTGAGGTTTTTTTCTGTTTGTTTTTCTTTTGCATATGAATACCATTAGCTAATGGCTAATGCTGCTGATTGGGATCAGCATTAGAGGTACCTGGAGATGACAGATTACATAGCTCTATTTATAAAACAAAGTATTCTGAGATGCAATATATCTTCCTGAACTTTATTTTTCTGTTCTTTACAGAATCATAGTTGGAAGGGACCCACAAGGACCATTGAGTCCAACTCCTGTCCCTGCACAGGACACTCCCCATGCGAGTGAGGGTAGTGTCCAAATGCTTCTGGAATGCTGGCAGAGTGGGTGCCGGGACTGCTTCACTGGGGAGCTGTGCCAGTGTTCCACCACCCGTTGGGGGAAGAACCTCTTCCTGATATCCAATCTAATCCTGCCCTGGCACACCTTCCTGCCATTGCCTCTTGTCCTATCATAAGTCACCAGAGAGCAGAGCTGAGCACCTGCTCCTCCTCATTCCCTTGTGAGGAAACAGCAAACAGCTATGAGATCCCCCTCTCAGTCTCCTCCAGCCTGAACTGACCAAGTGACTTCAGCCTCTCCTTATATGATTTCTCCTCTAGACCCCACCAGTTTTTTGGCCTCCTCTGGACACTCTCCAGCAGTTTGATATCCTTTTTATCCTGTGGTGCCGAAAACTGAGCCCAATGTCCGAGGCAGGGCCGCCCCAGTGCAGAACAGAGCAGGACAATGTTTATTTGCACGTGATGTTAAAGGCAAGAGTAGCAGTACCTGCAGAATAAGTAGAAAGCAATGAGTGAGAGGATGCCTGGCCCTTGAAGAGATGTGATTCAGAGTACAGCAATTCCCCTGAAGTATCAAGATCCAAAGTTATTTTCTATTCGTCTTTAGCTGTGTCTATAAGGGAAAAAGGCAGAGCTTGGCACAGGAGCACACCTTGTAAATTTGCTTCCAAGGCCTTACTTCCATCCATCAGAGAGACAAACCATTGAAAAATAGTCTTTTGAAAAAGTTTTGAAATGAACTCTAACTGTCACAGGAGAAAGCCTTGAACCCACAGAAACGTGCAATATCTGGGAAAAAAATAAGCATGACAAAGAAAACTCTATGAAATGTAAACTCTCTGAACATGCAAGGAGTCGAATGACTACGTGCAGACTGGGGGCACGCAGTGTGCATCCACCCATAGCTATACCTGTAAGAAAAAGGCCATTTCACATAAGCTTGCTGGTGAGGGGAATGAAACAGTTGAAAACCAAGCTCCACATAGCCTGGAGAGTGCACAGGTCACAAAGACAACACACAGCCAGCTGTGTGAGGTTGTATCAGGTTATGTCGTGAATATAGTTCCAAAGGTTTGTGATAAAATAAACTGGAGAATGCAAGCACTATGGTTGTCTTAGGAAACAGGCTGTTGATTGCAGAAGGCTTTGAGAGCATTCTTAGTCTGGTGCTGTATTTGTCCTGTTCTTGCAATTTCTCCTTACTAGTTTGCTGCTGGCCACCATCATCAGTGGATGCTGAGGAGTTTTGAGTTGTACCCTGGCAGGAGCATGGAGAAGGGAAGGATTCTAAAAAAAATCCATCAGGGTGTACTGGTTTTGGTGAGTGGATAGAGTTAAATCTCTTCATAGTAACTGGTATGGGCCTCTGTTTTGGATTTGTGCTGAAAATAGTGTTGATAACACACTGATATTTTTGTTCTGAGCGGTGCTTGCATAGAGTCAAGGCCTTTTCTGCTCCTCACACTTCTACACCAGTGAGCAGGCTGGGGGTGCACAGGAAGTTAGGACGGGACACAGCCAGGAGAGCTGACCCCAGCTGACCGAAGGGGTATTCCACACCATATGACATCATGCTCAGCAATAAAAATGAGGGGGACGTTGGCATGGGGGTCACTTCTCAAGGGGCTGTTTGAGCATCAGTTGGTTGGTGGTGAAAAATGGTTTTCAACTGCATCTTTTATTTTTCTTGAGTTTCATTTCCCTCTCTTTGTTTGTTTGGGGTTTTTTTCTCTTTTCCTTACATCATCATCATTATTACTACTAAACTGTTTTTTCTCAACCCACGAGCTTCTTTTCTCAACCCCTTCTGATTCTCCCCCCATCCCGCTGGTGGGGAGGGCGCCTGAGGGGCTGCCTGGTGCTCAGTTGTTGGCCACAGTAAAATCGTGATACCAGGAAAATGGTTTTCATTGTCACTTCATTCGTCATAAACAAAGGGTATTTGCTTATATCCAAGGGTCTGGGTGGTTTAGATCCTACATACTGAATTAATCACTTAAGCATGCAGTAACTATTGGCACGTAAAAGGTAAAACTGGTGTCAGCAAGCAAGGGAATCCAAAGGAAGAAGCAGTCCTTGCACCATATTGTCACCCAAATCTTTAACTGGTTTCTTCCTTACTGTCTGGTGGATCAAGAATAATTACATTGATCAAAAAAAGAATGAAGCAGGTATGTAATGTCTCTCTCTGTCCAGAGAACAGGGGTGACAAAGAAGGCAATAGCCACTCAGCTCCATGGTACCTCTGAGCCAGTAGATGAGGCTATTGCTATTCTACCAAGAATCCATTAGACCTGTTGGCTTGCTAGGTCAATCAGTACTATCTATTTACTTATCTATCATTAAGGTGGGAATTACATAGGAATTATAACAGGAATATTCATGCATGTGTTTGTTTTTCTTCTTTGTTCCCACTACACTTCCCATAGCATCAACACTATGTTAAGAAGGATGAGGTTGGGGCTTTTATAGATTGCTCTCTAAGGAACAGTGCTCTTAATGTCATGAGGATTTGCCAGAATCATAATAACCAACAACCTCAGAAAGTAAATCCCAAGTCTTGGAATTTGAACATATTCATCAGTATGCTCTCTTGTGCTAACAGTAACAAGTGAGTTATGTACCTATATAGAGAGAGTTCCATTTGAGAACTGTCTTGAGACAAGTTAAGTTCACATCAGCTACTGCTTAAAGTAAAAGAGGTCAATACATTATCAAGATGTAGCAAAGATAGCGTTGTATGTGATGTACGTGTACATCTTTAAAGCATCCTTGCTATGGATGCTCCTCTCTTCTAGGCACTTGACCTCCAGGGTGACAACAATCCACAGACAATCTGAAATCTGACTTAGATTTTCTAAGTGCAGGTGGCAGTTCAAAATTCCATGGAGATTGTCTAGATGAAGGTGAAGTATTGGATACTACAGCCACCTGGCTCCAGAGGCAGTTTCTATGCAAAGGAAGAGGTCAAAGAGTCCAATCTTTTCTCCCTTCAAAGCAAAGTAGGTTTGTGTCTGAGACTTTCAACCTCTATGACTATTGCCCTAAAATCGACAGCATTTTATCTGTGCCTGTGTATAGCATGAAATTGTGGAGGTACCAGCCAAGTCACTTCCTAACTGGAAGCTACGCAAAGATGTGAAAAGAGAAAGCATGAAATTCAATGATGAACTGCCCAAAGAGACAATCACTGATGATTCCTTTTTGTGTTCAAAGCTTTCTAATCCTCTAGTCCTGCTCAGTTTTTCTGTGTTAACTATAAGATTATCACTCCATTGTCTGCACCACCTTCTGAAATGTTATGATTTTGCATGGATGTGACAGAATAGGTAGTGCATTTGCTCCTTAGCTGCCATAGCTAGAGCTCAGTGTGAAACAGTAATCTACAGCATGAACCAAAGCAGTAGCTGATGGACTGACGTATTAACTTCAGCCACCACTGCACGCAGCTAAGGGACAGAATCATAGAATCATGGAATCCTCTGGTTGGAAAAGACCTTTGAGATCATCAAGACCAACCGCACCCATCATCCACTAAACCATGTCCCTCAAAAACTCATCTATCTGTTTTTTAAACACCTCCAGGGATGGTGACTCAACCACCTCCCTGGGCAGCTGTGCCAGTGCCTGACCACCCTTTTGATAAAGAAATTCTTCCTAATACTAAGTCTGAACCTCCCCTGGCACAACTTATGGCCATTTCCCCTTGTCCTGTCACTTGAGAGAAGAGACCAACACCCACCTCAGCACATCCCCCTTTCAGGCAGTTGTAGACAGTGATGAGGTCTCCCCTCAGCCTCCTCTTCTCCAAACTAAACAACCCCAGGTCCCTCAGCCGTTCCCTGTAGGACTTGTTCTCCAGCCCCTTCCCCACCCTCGTTCCCTTCTCTGGATGCACTCCAGGCCCTCAAGGTCCTTCTTGTAGTGAGGGGCCCAGAACTGACCCCAGTACTCGAGGTGTGGCCTCACCAGTGCTGAGTGCAGGGGCACAATCCCTGCCCTGCTCCTGCTGCCCACACTGTGTCTGACACAGGCCAAGATGCCATTGGCCCTCTTGGCCACCTGGGCCACTGCTGGCTCATGTTCAGCCAGTTGTCAACTAACATCTCCAGGTCCTTCTCCTCCAGGCAGCTCTCCAGCCACTCTTCCCCAAGTCTGTAACACTGCACGGGGTTGTTGTGTCCCAGGTGCAGGACTCAGCATTTGATCTTGTTGAACCTCATCCCATTGGTCTCAGCCCCTGGATCCAGCCTGTCCAGATCCCTCTGCAGAGCCTCCCTTCCTTCAAGCAGATCAACACTGCCACCCAGCTTGGTGCCATCTGCAAACTTGCTAAGGGTGCACTCGATCCCCTCGTCCAGATCATTAATAAAGATATTGAACAGGACTGGATCCAGCACCCACCAGACACTTTCCACAGCCACAGAGTGCAGCTGACACTCTTTCACTCTACTTCATTCACCGACACCTTGAAAGAGGATAGATGCACAATTACCATGTGTCACTGGAGGAGGACAACAAGATAGTCCCACCGGGAAGCCTCCCAGAGTGACAACGTGTTTGGCTGGGTCTCGATAAACTTGCCTCTTTGCCTCCCTTTTCCTTCCGCAGGACTTCCACCCTCAGGTCAGCCAGGATACTGCAACCCAAGAGTGCACCGCACTGTGCGACACAACCAGCTGGAAGAGAAGGTGGGTCCCACGTCTCCAGCAGAAGGCGAGGAGAACTCTGTCTTTACTTTGGCAAGGTCCCCCAAAGCTGGGGACAGCTGGCAAGAGGGTGCATATCAGTGAGAGAGTCATTCCAGTGTACGAGAGAAGGGCAGCTACTGGCTCTGTATTCCACACATCAGGATTCACATCCCTGCAGGCATAACATGAAGTACTCACGGTTAATTTAGGCAAGTGGCTTCCAGAAGGCAGCAAAAATCCTAAGAAGAGCACCAGTTGCAGATGTGGAAACAGTTTCTATAACTGACAATGTTCTTTGGCCATTTCTTATTAATGTTTATTGATAATCTCAAATGAACTGGATAAGGACAGAGCCTGTGTAGACAGAGCATCATCTGCTGTAACGTTCGCACTGTGCGCACTCCTAAGCTCTAGAAAGGCTTATTCTGTTAAGTTGAACAAGGTAGGAGATGCTCTCTTTGCTGACCTACACTGTATAAAATAAAATATAGTTGCAAAAATGGGATGGCTGACTTTGCTATAAAGGTCCGAGTTTCTCTTCTCCCTTGTTTGACAAATGAGTGCCATCACACTTACTGTGCTCTCCTGAAGCAATTAGTCATTATTGGATGATCAAAAGTATTTATCAAAAATTCAGGTGCACTGCGATCGATCTTCATTTGGGTTGGAAGAGTTTCCTTGCTGGATTTTGGAAAAGGAATCCATTGGTGGCACAGCCATTAAACAGAAGGCAGTGGGTATATCCTTGTCAGAGAGATATATGACTATGTGGAGATTCAAAAAGGAGCCAATTCAAAAGGAGCCAGTTCATTGGCAGAGGTGGCGACAGTCACTTGGCAAAACTGTTGAGTAGGAGAAGGAAAGAACAGTTAACCAACCCACCTGCATCAAGAACAACACAGCCTACCTTAACACAGGTCTTGGAACAGCTGCAGGGAGGTGGTTGAGTTGCCATCCCTGGTAGTGTAGATGAGTTTCTCAGGGATGTGGTTTAGTAACAGGACAGGTATAGTTGGACTCGATGATCTCAGAGGTCTTTTCCAACCAGATGATTCTGTGATTCTATGAAAACACATAGAGGGATTTTAATTAGATGACTTATATAGCTGTAGAATCCTGAAATCCTCTGGCTGACGCGCAAAGGACTGAGACCTCCCTGGGAATGGCTCTTCAGTATTTGCAAACCTAGAAACCTACAGAGGAGCTATTCCAACTTGATGTGTTTGATCCTCCTTATTCAGAAATCCTAGCTTCAAGATAGACAACTTGGACCAAAGTAATCTAAAATGTCATTACAGCTGTTACAGCATGATGTTCTTGAGCAATAGATGTGATTGAGATGGCAGGTTTTAATCTTGTTTTATGCCTTTAGTGCCAGTGAAGGGTTATTTGGTTTCAGTGTATTTATCTTGAAGGTTTTCTGGTGATCTGAATGGTTTGCAACTGGATATAGTGCAGAAACTCTCTTTGGGACACAACAACCCCATGCAGTGTTACAGACTTGAGGAAGAGTGGCTGGAGAGCTGCCTGGGGGAGAGGGACCTGGCGGTGTTGGTTGACAGCGGCCGAACGCGAGCCAGCAGTGGCCCAGGTGGCCAAGAGGGCCAATGGCATCTTGGCCTGTGTCAGACACAGTGTGGGCAGCAGGAGCAGGGCAGGGATTGTGCCCCTGCACTCAGCACTGGTGAGGCCACACCTCGAGTACTGGGGTCAGTTCTGGGCCCCTCACTACAAGAAGGACCTTGAGGGCCTGGAGTGCATCCAGAGAAGGGAACGAGGGTGGGGAAGGGGCTGGAGAACAAGTCCTACAGGGAACGGCTGAGGGACCTGGGGTTGTTTAGTTTGGAGAAGAGGAGGCTGAGGGGAGACCTCATCACTGTCTACAACTGCCTGAAAAGAGGCTGTGGTGAGGTGGGTGTTGCTTTCTTCTCCCAAGTGACAGGGCATAGGACGAGAGGTAACGGCTGCAAACTGCACCAGGGGAGGTTCAGATTAGACATCTGGAAAAAACTCTTCACTGAAAGGGCTGTCAGGCACTGGCACAGCTGCCCAGGGAGGTGGCTGAGTCACCATCCCTGGAGGTGTTTAAATGGCAGGTAGGTGAGTTTCTTAGGGACATGGTTTATTAAGGGGTTGGATGGTTGGACTTGAGGTCTTTTCCAACCAGATGATTCTATGATTTTATGATTCTATGATTTCTATGTTAACCACTGTTCCCATATGTGAAACAGGTTAGTGTTTACTCAGTGAAGACAGCCTTGCTCCTTGAGACACCAGACTCCTCCTGCTACTCAATAATTCAAATACAGATGAATTGAATCCCCAGCAGAACTGAAAATAAAGAACTGTAAGTGGGAGCTGCGTTTGCCATCACCTTCCTTCCTGGGGCAAGTATTGCTGTAACAGAATACCATGCAGCAATTCACTTTGATATTTCAATGAGCAGGCAGATTTTTCTTCTAATTAGTCTGTTTCTTTTCTTTCTTCCCTGCCACCCTTCCTCACTATTTATTTAAGCTAAAAGGGGCCAAATTTTGACTGTTTTTATAAAAACAGATATAAATTCAGACCAATCTACTGAATACAGTCGGGTTACTTTGGATTAACAGTAGTATAAATAACAGCAGAACTTGGCACAGTGTTTCCAAATTAATAAATTTAACTGTTTTTCAACTAATGAAATGGCTTAAATACTATCAAACAGATTTTGCTTTTAATCTGTGAAAAAAAAATGTGTTTGCTTGACCTGTGAAGCAAGCTATGCCAAATTTGATCATGAAACAATATTTATGACTAATTTTTAATGCACTGAAGACAATTGAAGTGGGAAATGCTTATAAACCTCAGTGTAACTATGATTGTGGAAACGGAACTAATGCAATAACTAAAACGAATGGGTGTAATGAAAGAAGAAACTCACGAAGGTTGGTAACACCTTAAAATGAAGTGATTTTGAGCTTAATGCGTGTGGGGAGGGAATGAAAAAAGAAATCAGCAGCTACAGCACGTGGCAGCAGTCTTTGCTGACATTTGCAGAGCGCTGTGTTGTGCCAGCACTGTTGTAAGACCTGTCTGAGGGCAAGAACATTGCCAAGTAATGAACTCTGGAGCACAGTGAAAAAGAATTACACGTGTGTGGACATAAATGTGGCCAAGCCCAGCACATTTCTGTTGAAATCAGCATAACAGCTGGTTTAAAATACAGGCTCAGAACCTCATCTCGGTGACGTACTATCCCTTCCCATTTGCTGTACTTGGAAAAGAAAAAATCCAGTCAAAGACATACATTTTTGACAGACAGCACTCGTGATAGAGTGCTGACTCTGCACATCCCTGAAAATGGAAGTAATTGTACCACAAAGTAAAGCTGGATAAATGCAGAGAGAAATCACTTCCACCGAGAGGGGTGTTTTGTTCTGTTTTGAAAGTATCATTCTAATGTTGTTAATAGATCTTCTTAAAAATAAATTATTTAAGGAGGCTTATCTTTAAATACTACTAGAATTATGACTAGAAAATATATGAATCATTCTGTAACACAATTAATTTTCATTGCCATGTTTGTGACCTACTTACACAGACTGCAAACACTAATCTCACTGGATAATTAAAAGAGTGTAAATATCATTTGTCCAGTCCCCAATGGTTTGTTTCAGAAATCCAATGAGCTCTCTACAGTAAACTTGCAGATAAGAAATCCTCCGTTATATATAAACTTTAATTATCACACACCACTAATAATTCTTAATACTTGGTTTTATATTTTACACAAATTGTATTTAACATGCAATTAAAATTAAAATTTAACATGCAACTAAATATTGCAATCCATAAATTTATTTCCTTAATGCAATAATACGTGGATATATTGTACAAAACAGGCAAATATCGTAATATTTTTGTTGATGTAAAGGAAGTTTTCTACAAAATTTACTCTTGGCCTTCCAAATACCAGTGCATATCTCAGGTATGAATGAAAGAAATTATTTTTATAATCAAGGAAGTATTTGGCTAAAAACCAACTTGATTCAGTGATAAAATAAAAGCAGCAATTAGAAATCATAGATACTAATTACAAGTATAACAAATTACATTTGTAGTTGTAACAAATGGGAATTGATGAAACAGATAGTGATATAAATAGTTTTAATGTTACAAGCACAGAAAATTCCTGTGGGAGGCAAAAGACAAGGAAAAAACTCATGACAGTGAATGATAACTTTATAGAGTATAGTAAGAATGACAGAAATCCCAGCAATGCAATAAGGTTGTAACTAGCTAACGAGAGTAAACTTGTTAATAGTGATGAGTATTGTTTAATTTTGGGGGCTTCTGTTGGAAAGAAACTGGCTGACACACCTGTATTACATGGAACGCTTTCAAATCTACTAGCAAAATGTGAACAAGTGTAGCCATACTTACTCAGGATATCTGTGTTAAATGGATAGATAAATGCATCATCTGTCCTTAAAAATACCTTTTAAAAATATTGTAAAGACAGATCTTGAGTCACACTGCATTGTTGGTTATTGAATTATTTATATACACAATTATTCAGTCTTTTTGTTAAATTATTATAAATAATTTCAAACATCAGAGCTCTATAGTAGTAGTGCTGAAATTGTGGGAAAACCAATAAATTCCAGGAAATACAAAGTTAGAAGTGAAGCATGCAATGGCCTTCAATATGAAAACTCAGCAGGGGATGCTAAGACAGTTGTTTGTGCTGTCCCTTACTGTGCTGTTACCAGAAAGACATATGGTGTGTTTCATCCGTAACTGTTTGCTTCCTGCACCTCCTTATAATGAAGAGTTCAGGTACCAAGCAACTGCCATGTCAGTAACTTGCATGCTTTACCACCTGAGTGCTTTTTCTTTGAATATCTGAAATCCAGATGTGCTTTCCGTGTGAAATAAACCACTACTCCACTCCTCCTATTTAACACAGAGGGTTCAAGAGCTACCTTGTCATGTAGCACAACTGAAAAACATGCAGACTTTCAGCAGAGATTGCTGAGAGGCACTACTTGCATCTCCTTCTCTATTATGTAACATTTACTCCCTCAATTCATACAAGTTCTCCAGTCCTCCCTGCTTTTTTTATTCACAGGTTAACTATGAGTGTTTGGGAACCAAAGCCAGGCCTGGGGACACGTGCTGAGGTAGGTGTGGCATTTTGGACACTCAGCTTTCCACCTGTAGGTCACCAGCTAAGACCACGTCAACTGAACAATGAGTAATTTTTTATCTCTAAGATTTTCTGTGCAAAGGGACCACTATAGGGAATCACTGCACTGAGCACACTGGGAGCACATTAATCTAAGAGTTGGAAAACAAGTTGCTTCAGTTACAGCTGGTGTTTTTACACCAGGATTTATTGTGGAAAAGCTGCTCCTTCTTTAAGCTTGTACCTTAACTTCTTCTGGAGTCATGTTTTTGTGTCCACAAGCCATTAGACTCATGCATGGAAACCTGTTATTTGAAAAACTTCTGCCCTTAAATCATGTTACTATTATACTATGGAATAATTTGCAGGTTCATCAAAGAGGCTGCAAATTGCATGAATGGTAGAGGCCAAATCAGTTATCCTCAGGAGACACATCCTTCTCAGACTGAGGTGGGGTCCTACTAGCATAGTTGTATCTGTGGAAAGCCTTTGTTGTAGATAAATACAGGATCTAATTCAAAAAAAGTGATTATCTAATACTTCTAATTGATAGTAATTTATTTTAAACTAATGTTTGTAATTATTATTCTATATGCAAAACAGTCTATTTGCATAACATCCACACAGAGCTACACAAATCACAGCAGCCTGAGGTTCTACATCTTCTTTCCCTGACCCACTTTGTCATCTTTAATGTTTCTTTTGTCTCTTTTTGCCCTTCTACATTCTATTTTTTCCCCTTGATAGAAAAACCCTTCTCCCTTTTCATCCTTTCCTTACTCTTTCTTTTTTCTTTCTTATAATTCTTATTCCTTTTTTTTTTGGTTTACATCTACCTACTTGTTTCTTTATTTTTCCAAACTCCATCCTCTTCCATGAGGTAATGATAACCAGCAGCTGTCTTAGAATTCTGACCGATCTATATGCTAGTTGGCATTTGCTTTCATAGAGGGACTGGGTGAAATTCCTGCTATATCTGATCCCACAGAAGAGTGTTTCTTCTGCAGTGGTTGTAGGAGAAGACATCAGATGCTCAGTAGTGTAACAAGGAACACATTTTAGAAGTAAATGTAGTCTTGCCACAGTAGGCTCTTCAGGTCGTAGGTTTTTCTTTTGTAAAACTGATGGAAACAGTATATTGACCTAGAAATTATTAATACCAATTACAGATTAAACTATGCTAAGTGACTAAGTTTCATCCTGTCTCCACAGTGCATCACCCTCATCTCCAGGACATCTGTCCCCAGCCACGCCACTCCTATAAACCCCCCCGTCATCCTTGGCTTTCTGTCCATCAATAGCGGTGATGTTTAGACTCATTTACACTGCCCTGCCATGTTCAGACCATCAGGAGTTCTGTTCCCCATCCTCTGTCTGCATCTAGGACCTTCACCCCAGGGGTCAAGCTGGCCACACCTTGTAACCCTGCAGGACTCAGTCTCTTCCCAGTCCTGTCCTCCCTTCTTTGAAGGCAATAGTGCTCCTGCTAGCGAAATGCACAAGTCCATATCAGCACAATGCTGACAGGAGCCAGTAAAATGTTACACAAAAAGCCATGAACTCTGTTTTACTTGATCAATGACGAAAGTCACAGCGTAGTTATGTGAATTACTAGTTTCTTCCATGAGTGCCTTGATCTAAGTTTTACAGGGGGGTTTACTAAGCACTGGAATTTCATCTGTCTCTACAGGAAAAACTTCTGCAGGCTTTCTAATACAAACAAACAAACAGACTCTGCAAAGATATTGATATTCTTTCATACCCTAAGCTGAAGTGAATGTTATTCACTGTAAGAATGATATTTGGTCACCTCTTGCTGTTGTCATACCTTTAACAAGACTAAAGAGGTGGACCCTGAGCTGAGACAAGAACAGACAACATGTGGAAATTACCATCAGAGACTGTTCTGAGAGAGAAAACTGCAAGCAACAGAGAGAAATCTGAAACGGGGTTCCATGCAATGAGATCATTCTTCAGCTGTGACATGTGGCACACCTAAAGTGTGTGTGGGGGGGAAATGTCTATTTTTGTAGAATTTTCTCCTGCATTTGAAGAATTATTTCAGCAATTGATAAATAATTCTTTACCACCTTAAATGACTTAAAACTTGGAAGCAGGTTTTCTTTGAACTTCCTAATTAAATTAGTTTTGGGCAGAATTCAAGCACAATAAATTCCAGCTCTAAAGGTCATATTTTGGAAACATTATAAGCCATTTAACAACAGAAGCTTAGAAGGAGAATGCTTTCTCAGCCTTTATGTCTGCCTTGCAACGCTGTAATAGCACTGGGACTGCAGTATTACTGTAATTAAATATCCTTTGCAGCAGCCTGGAGAAGCGGAAATGTTCTCGTCACCTAAGATGTAACACCCTTGGGAAAGAGATGTGGGTAAGGGTTAACTCCTTCTCGGGCATTCCAATGTGACAGCATCAGTTCCCACATATATAGCTCAAAGAAGCTGATATTAATATAATGATTAAATTTGTATATTTTATTGATCAAAACTTTTGTACTTACGGAAGAGGGAATTCTTAAAGCTGTCCATTATGGGGTCCAGGCAATTTAGATTTAGCTATTTAAGACTGTTTCCACCCTCCTCCTTCTGTTGTTACACTTTCAAGAAGAGAGACAGTAGGACAGGATGTGTGTCCGTGCCATAGTTGATCTCCAGTTAAAAACACATGAGGGTGGAAAAGTGGCAGAGGCACACAGAGACCTCCCACTGGACACGAGGAGCCTCCTAGACGGAATGGACTTGGCAGACCAGGGACAACCAAACCTCTCTCATCTGAATCCTCCTGAGCCTGTCACAGCTCTTTCACATTACAGAAAATAGCTATGCAGCTACTGCTCTCTGTCATATTAGCTATAGGTTCTTAAGCATGACTCCGAGAGCAATGGGTACATATAAATATGCAATATGAGCTCCTGTGCTCTCTAAGAATTCTTTGGTGACAAAAGCTAAGCACAAATCTTGAGAACTGCTCACCCCAATAACTGATATTTTATTCTACGGGAATAAACCTGTATAGAGTCACGCAGACATTGCAATTAAAAAATATAAAAATAATATAGTTTCTACAATGTAAAAAAAAAGCTAAGGGATAAATTAAGGGAGTGAAAAAGATACTTCTGTGTCCCTCTGGCTCGTCTGGATTCAAGACTTGTGTACTATGTATGATGTGCCTGACTGCATCTAGGGCAGTTTTCCTATACCTTCGTCAAATAACCATCATTTTGGCTGATGGTAAGTTGGGTTCTCAACCAAAACTGGAAAAATCAGCATAGCTTGCACAACAAATTATGAAAGTAAAACGTATGAGGATACTATGCTCCCTGTACAGAAGAGAAGCACATTTAGAAAGGTGGTTTTCATATTTCCTTGAGATAGGCAAGTTCATTCTACGTATCTCTATCCCACAGCTCCTTGCATCTTCTAGGAATATTTGGCTCTGTGGTATCTCCCTTCTTGACCAACACTGGAGGTTTTCGCTGTTGCAAACAGAAGTTTTTAAAACCTAAGCTTATAACTGAGGCTAAAGGTTTAGCTGAGAGCTACAACAATCATCCTTTCTGGTTTGGGCAGTGATGCTGTACAATTCATACTGTCCAGTGAGTAATACTTGCACTGACTTGCTGCACTGCATTTCATGGCTTGTATTGTATTCTGGTTCCAAATATAAAGCACAAAGAGAGGGATTACACTAATGTAGTAAGTTCATTTCTACATGTTTTAAAAATTAGGATTTCTTGGATTGTTTATGGCTTACTTGTGCATTTAAAGTATTGAACAGTCAGGTATTGAACTCCAGTACAGTATTTCTATATGCATATATAGAAGTGCAGAAAATTTCCTCACGCCTTCCCCTCACTACATATTCATACTTCTTATGTCTGCCAGATGGTGTGGAGCAAATTATTCCAGCACTCAGACCACGTGAATTTTAAGCAGATGAATATAACAGTCTGCACAGCACTTTGCCTTCTTTTATCATTGACTGTGGTGCTGGCCTGTTTGATCACACCCCAGAACAAACAAATCTCATTAATCAGTGCTTTTCTCTCCCCCCCCACCCCCCCACCCCACCCCTTGGCTGCTTTTTCCTTTCCATTTACTTTTGGAGAATTTCTTTGGGAAGCCTCGTTTTTTAAAGGGAGATAAATTTTTCAGTCTGTTTGGTGCTTTTATTTAAAAGTGAATTTAGCTGTAAGAAAAAATGCTAGCTTGATAAAACTGAGAAATAGTGGGGTTCATGTATAAATGAAACTTGACATGGACATCTACAATGTAAGTTATCCACTAGTAATCCACAGCAATTTATATCTTTATAGTTGAAAGGGTAATGTGATTTAAAATCCATGTACCTTACATTACTAGGACTCTCACTGAAACTGTCATTGAGGACTCTGAATTATGCAATTTCAATGCAGTTACTTCACCTCAAATGTCAGCAACGGCAGCCAAGCAATAATTTGATGAAGTTGCTTAATTCACTCTGCCACGACTGAACTGCTATTGAAGAGCTGCTGTCTTTTTGTTTTACTTTCAGTTCAGAGAGTTGTAAAAATATTGGTCAGAAGGGACTTCTGGAGATCATCTGGTCTAACCTCCCATATGACTGGGGACTTTTGCCAGTGTTAGATCAAGTCAGCCACAGCTTTACTCAAGTGAGTCTTGAAAAGCCCCGAGGTCAGAGATTTCATTGTGTCCCTGGGGAATTAATGGTATGAACCTGCTCCAGTGTTGCACTGTCTTCCTAGTGAGTCCAAACCTCCCTAACTGAAGTTTGTGCCCATTGCCCATTGTTACATTGTCTGTTACTACAGAGAAGAATTTTGCTCCATCACATTTGTGACTCCTCTTCAAGTGCTGTAGGCTACTAATAGATTGCCTTCTTTGCCAGATTGGACAGGCGCTGCTACCTCATTGCTCACTGCTGGCCAATGACCAATCACTCCTCCTTGATGCTTCAGCTGTCTTGGTGGCCTTCAGATGGACCCTCTCCAGCTTCTCCACGTCCCCTACAAAGTTGAACACAGACTCCAGATATGCTCTTGCCAGGGCACCTCACCAACAGCACCTGAATCACCAGATCTAAGAAAACAGGTACTATTTCAGATGGTGACTGAGTTCTTGCAGTAGTTTTCTTGCATGAGGACTTTGAACCACAAAGATCTACAGTTCTTGGTGAACTCTTGTGGAATACACAACTTTTGGTACAATCTTGACTTTGCCACTTGACTGTACTGGAGTTGTTTACAGGTTTAGGAAGATAATTACTGTAAGTGATAAACTGGAAGTTTATCTGGTAGCATGGATACATTGTGCCTACTCCTCCTCCAGACTGAGAAGGTAAAAAAGCCAATTTGCAGGCCAAGGCACCATTGCTTAGGTACATTTAAAAAAACATACAGCAAAGATATAGTCTTTTCCTCTGTTGTTTTCCCTAATGATCTCTGTGATGGGGATGGAAAGAGCTGGACGTTTGGGGAACTGCAGGGATGGATTGTAATACTGGTTTCAAGCACTAAATTTAATTGTGTGGCAATTTTTTCCACATAATAATATGTATATATTTTTGTCAGTGAAGACCTACCCAGAAGTATAGAATCCACAAAGGGAGACAGTCTTAATGTTGAAGGTACAAGCAAATTGTAATAGGTGATAAAGAAACCCCTACTTATCTCCTCTTCCAAGTTAGACACCACATTGAGAAACGGGTGGGAAGGAAGAGGCACTAAAAGTAGTATTAATGCACACTGGGATGAATTACATCACAGGTGTCTTGAAAGAAAATACGATGAAACTCAGAAAGCTGCATCCACTGAACAACAACAAGGTCAGGATTTAGGCTAATGCTTAGTTCTGATCTTGACTCAGCATAGGGTAATTAGACATGTGGTATTTAACACTGGAATTTTTCTTTTCCTGTTTCTTCTTTCTTTCTTATTCTCATCTGCCTCAATGACAAAGTCACAGTTGGATTCTACACAGCAGCTGGGCTCGTCTCCTGGGAGTTCTGTGACATTGTACCTAGAACATATGGTCACTTCGCGCTTTCCCTGGCCTAAGTTTCAGTTGCTGCCTTCTCTCTTAATTTGTTCTATTCCTTTCTCTCCTTCTGCATTTTTTTTCTCCAATAAAATATTAGCTCTGCTTCTCTCTCCTTTGTGATTTAGGGTTGATCTCTCACCATTGGTAACTTGAAAATTATTTTTAATTGAAAGTAAAGGTTGGTATGTGGGAGTACATACACAGCCTCAGGAATACTGCTGAGGACAGGCAGAGCTGTGTAGCCACAAGCTGTATGTATTTCAGTACATTGGGATAAAGGGGAAACAATGGGTAAGAAATAGGATAATTTAGTCTGAGGTTTCCAGTTTCATACAAACGTGCTGGTGAAGAGACACAAATTTGCACATTAGATATCTGTCAGGGGCTTTAAGCCGAAGGAACGGGATAGCCTTCCTTTCCTTTAACTGATTTGTCTTTCAGTTTTACTTCCTGTGACCCTTCCACCTTCACTTTGAAACTTTATCCTTTTAGAAAGTCTGAGAAGAGGCTCTGTTCAGAAGGCTGTTTTTTCTTCATCTTTCTTCTGTTTCTGCTTCTGTTTCTCTTGTAACTGTCAGGTCATATGCTCCCTTTACCACTACTGTTTTTTCCCTTGGCATTCTCATCTTCTGCACATCCAGCTCTTTTTCCTTCCCCCCCCAGGGACACACGATGTTGGGGCTGAGATAAACCTAAAGAAGTATTATTCCTCCAGGAAGCATCCAGATGATGGGCATGAGCAGAACTGGATGATTTTGTGAATCCAGGGTGCATGGGACAAGCCATATCTCAAAAACCTAATGCTGAAATAAGTTAGCTTTGTTCATACTGACCCTCTGAAATAGCACAATTTTCAGATCAAGTCAGCAGACGTTTTTGAAAGCACTGACAGCAGTCTCAGTCTTAACTATTGTGGAGTCAATATAGAAAAGTGATTTGTTGTTAAGATATGACAAAGCAGATTATGAACGTGTCTCTCGGGTATTTCATAGTATTAACTACTAAGAATATTTCAATTCAATAGTATTAATCACTATGGAATTAGCCATGAGGGGCATTTACTCTCAACCAGAATAGAGATGGGAGATGCTGTGACTGTAAATAAAGCTAACATAGACCACCTGCAGAATCTGTACCAGTTGAGTGGTATTCCTAAAGCACAAAGCAGCAAAACTCTCCTAGATCCATCCTGGGGATTACAAAATATTACTGCCCTCAGTTTCCTATCAATGTCCCTCTGCTGAACTTTTAATACTTTCCCGCTATCCTAATATTCCAAGAAAGCAATTTATATACGTGCAAGTAGATCAGAAAACTTACAAAAACTGCACCTCTGGGAGAACTTCAGAGTTAAAAAATGTGTAAGATGCGTATTAGAGCTTTCTATTGTATGAATGTCTATCTATAGACGGGCAACAGAGTCGCTCAAATCTTGTTCTGGTTACTTTAGATTTATTTTCAAGTGTCCAAATATATGCACTATTAAAAAGATAAGCACAAAGGAGCCCCATTTGATTCAACATCCATCCATGGTGTTTCTGATATGTCTTGGAGGCCCTGAAATGATTTTTCCTACTTCACTGTTCCCACAGACCAACAGGCTTCACTGTAGGATACAGAGTTATTTTCATAGAATATGAATGCTTTTCAGATAATATTTCTACCGAAGATTCAGTCCTTTACCCCATCAGTCTCCCACACAGGGTGCTAAGCAGCACTGCCTTCTTTTAAAGGAAAGAAAATTCTCCGAGATACTCTCACTATAACTTTGCTTTGAGGTATTAATTAATTTCCACTGGAATCTCTGGAAAAATAAAGCTGAAGTCAAATATCTGAATATTTCTGAAACTATGCTGAATAAGTCTTTTTCTAGGAACAGCTAGAATGTAAATGTAGCCAAATCAATCAGGATGTCACTTTAATGTAGGATCAGTCATCTGGTATGGAAAAACACATATTAAAAATAGCTTTTACAAGAAAATACATGCTCCTTTGGTCCCGATCCTCCAAAGCTATATTCAGGTACTGAACTTTATCTGTGAGCAGGGTCAGGCTGCTATATCATGGATTTTTTCAGGCAAACTGGTAGTTGACAGTGTCCTGTCTCTCGTTGCTTGTCTGTATTTTGTGCTACTCCATCTGTTGTCCTTCTTGGGAAACCAAACAGGCTAAGAAACAACTTTTACATTGTCGTTGTTAGGCTTTTTTTTTAGTCCTATCAGTTTCACAGCCTGATGCACTGCATGACTACCCAAACAACCGTGCCATAGCAATTGAGAGGGCACTGCAGAGACAGGACTGAGCAGTCAGTATTGCAAAGGTCAGGGACTGCTTAAGTAGTGCTGCAGTACAACATTGAAAAACCTCATTTAATTCCATGGAAACATTTGCTGCGTGTTAAATATAACATAAGACTAAGCCCTGTGTTACTTATTTCATGTAATACTGTGTAGACAGAAAGTACTGCAAAGAATGTTAAAAATTTCCAAAGAAAGGACTTCTTCACTTGTTATAACCTTAATTCTGCCTCCCTTCTTATTATGTCGGTATTACAGTAATAGCACAGTACTGCTACAACATTGCTATTACACATTTTATAGTACATGAAAATACTACACAATGCTACACACAATAAAGTGGGATTACACATTCACAGAGCACAAAAAGAAGCCTGAATCTGCATTGTTTTATTTAGGCCATGTAGGCTGCACAGCACCTAACAAGCACAGGTGAGTCCCAGCCATTCTCTTTTCTGAAGGTGCCTCCTACAACAAGGAAACGTTCACTGACATGATGCAAGGTGGGACCCAAGAAAATGAAGCAAGGAAGCAAGCTGCTGCCTTCAGAACAAGTTATCTGCTTTGCAATCCAAGTCCAAAGAGTCTGAGGAAGACTACGGCAACAGTATGCTCCTCACCATCCTGCTTCCCAGTACTTTCCAGGTCTGGGAAAAAAAAGCAGCTCTTACACAATAAACCCAACCTGCACATGCACAGAGCAACCACTCTGTGTGCCTAGGGCAGGTACAGTTATAAGACAAGAAAAAGGCCATACATGCGGTTCACCTTTGCAAAGGCAGAATTGTGTAGAAGGCAAAATCACCACTATTCTAAATACAAAAGCAAGCCTAAGGGCACAGGAGACAGTTCTTTATATTAACCCAGATATGACTGTTATAATTTTAAAAAAAATGTTGCAAGTGTAGCATTATCCTTGCTTTCAGTTGAGAGACAAGTTCATCTATCTCTACAAAGAAGGTCACTCATCACAGTATTGTAGCAGCTATTTTGTTTGCAAGAAGAAGCAGCTCTAGCAGCACACTCTCCCTTTGGGAACAGTCTGGCTCGTTAGAGAGGGATATTATTACAGGATATGCAGTGTAATATCATAGTGCATTAACCCCTACACACCCTCCCCAACTTAACTGATGTCTTCTTTCAGCTCCTTTAGGACTCTCATACTGGTTTTCAGATTATACTAAGGTTGTTACTCCCAGCTGTGAGCTGGACATGGAATGCCACCCACTAACAATTAATCTCACATCTACAAGGCTGGGGCTTTATGGTAATAAGTTGTCAAAAGGAAGGTTACACAGTGGCCAAAGTTTAAATCCACTTTCAGTGTTTCATTGGCTGCTGCCGATTGTTCTGCAGGTGGTCTTTTAACACAGCTGGGAGAAAAAGTCTTGACCATCTAGGGAGAGAATAAAGATGACCATTTGTTAAAAGACTGGGCCCCACCGGGCAAGGTATAAGTGCTGATGCGTATGGTTTGTTACAAGCTATTTCCAGGATATGATGGATTTTTTAATGTCTATAATTTTCAACTGCTATTATTTTGTTATGTAGTCTGGAACTTATTGTAAGGATAAGGATTAGCATTTGTCACTTTAGGTGTTGGTAGCCCATGAAGCAGAGGTTATTAGATCACCTATTTCACTACTCACTAGCTTTTCTGTAATCTTACCTTGTTGAAACTGGGTATGCTTTATAAAGATAGCAGAAACTAAGCAAATCCATTTGCCAGTACTTAAGCAGACACTCAGAGTGAAGTTGTACCACTGGTACATCCAGCATGCCTAATCTTAGCCATGAATACAAATGTTTTACAGATTGTATTAAAGAGAGGACTTAAAAAAAATCTTAAGGAGCTAATGCAATAGTAAGAGATGACTGTAGTTAATACAAATGGTATGAAAAATACATAGCAATGTAATACATTTTTTCCCTTTGTTGATGTGAAAAATTTGCAAAGAAAATGCAAGAAAGAATCTTTCACAAAAGAAGTGGCAACTGGAAAACTTGTATTTGCCCTTCTTCCAACATTCCAGCACAAGATCAAACAACAGCTTGAAATTGTGTTCTTCTCTGACTTTAAACAGTTCCCCATGAACTAATTACTGTTCTCTAAAACCACCTTACACTTAGGAAGCTTCTCCCAAGATTTCAGACCGGGCCTAGAAACCAGTCAGGCTGTAAGGAGCTTAAAAGACAAACTGCCTTCACACGCAATATATTAACCCATAAGTTTCCGATGTTTCTGAACACTGCCACTTTAACCACAAAAATCTAGAAGTTACCAGAATAATGTGTAAATTCAGTGTATAATAACTGTAAACTGTATAACCCAATTTATTCTGGGGTGATTTTTTTTTTTTGTACTTCCACTATTTCTTCATCTTATATTCAAAGCACATAATGAATATCTGCTCTTGCAAGATTTCTCAGAGGGGACTAAAGGTGACCACAAGACCTTAGCAGGTGACTGAGAGGCTAAGAATAGCATCTGGCTGTGTATAACAAAGTGTCCCCTCTGGAGAATGGACTTTGTTTTAAGAAGTGATTTGTCACTCTGGTTAATGTAGTAGATACAACAAGTGCAGTCTCCCTCTCCCTCTCCTGTCTCCTTGAATTGAATTGAATTTTCTTCTTTATGAAACTCTACCAGAACCATTCAGCAGGCTCAGTTACAATGATGGGTTCTATGTGGGATGATGTCTGATAACCATTCACAAAATTCAGAACCTGCCTGCACGGCAGTGCTGTCACGGCACTACTGCTGTTGCCATGCTGCCTTCCTACAGCATACTTCCCAGAGCAATTAAAAATGTTGATTTATATATATTTCAAGTGTTGCAAAGTTTAGTTTCCATAATTATAGAGAAGCTGCCTCATTTCTTCGCTGCAGAAATTGAGATCAATTCATGTATTCATCTTCATATTTTTAAATTTGAAAAATGTGGAAGTCTGACATTTTTAAACATACACTGATTGTGGGTTCTTGTCTCAAGTATTCTTTCTCTGAGGATAAGATCCATTTATTCACACAGGCTTGGTAGGAGAGAACAGAATGAGAGCTTGCCTGTGATCAGCATTTGCATTTAAGGCTCCTGCATAGCTTTCAAAGCATAGTACCCGTGTATATGTATTTTTTTCTTTTAAAACGGTGATTGCAATGATAACTATAAGAAATACTTCCCGTTTTAGTATTTTTTAATTAGTCTGAAGGAAATTATTGAATAGTATGTTTTGTAGATTTATAGAAAATAAGAGATTCATTTCTAAAAAGCAAACTATTAAAAAAATGCCTTGGCAGCACAAATGCCTTGGCAGCATAGCATTGGGAGCATAGAGACTGTAGCTTAGGGTCTACTGCAAACCAGCCAGCCATAAAAGAAATGTGTACTAGAGAAGTTTTAGGGTTCTAACACACAAGTTTTAGCAGATTTAACCTCTCCTAGCTGTTTGTCTTAAAACTCTGCTCATTATCACAGCTTCCACTGCACCGGTGCTTTGTGGTTTCACTTCACCATCCCCTGATTTAGCTTAAGTCACTGAAGAAGGTGTGTTTCAACTAAGATGCTAGACTGGATAGATTGCATCTTTCTGCCCTTCAGTGACTTCTAGTAAATGGGTGAAGCAATTAGCTACAGGCTATAATATCCTAAACTGCCACACTAGAGTTTTTGTCAGAAACTTTGCCTGATCCAGAATAGGTCCTTGAACTACAGCTTGTCTGAGACCCATGTTCATTCTTTTGGGGAGAAGGCAATGCACAATCAAAAAAAAATCTTCCTATTTTAGAGATTATGTTATTCTCCCAACCAATTGTTGTTAATGTTAATGTTCCTTTCAACCCAAATAGCATAGTAAGTATTATGCCCCCACCAAAAGCAAAGAAATATTCACTGGAAATTGACTAAAAGGATTTTGATACCTTTGAGTATACTTTTTAAATCTAGGGTAAGAAATGGGGAGCAGAAGAAAAGATAGTCAAATGGAACTCATATAAATGTCTCCTATTTCATTAATCTAAGATTTTCGTTTTTATAGATGGATTTAAAAGACTAGGGGGGAGGAATATAAAACCCTCTTCTTTAACAAATGCCTTTGAAAAGGCAGAAAACATGCTTAAATATGCCCTATTTTACACATTCCTTTCATCCTTTAGGCTTTTGACGTAACGCTTATCACTTTGTCATTATGTCAATTTGTGCTTACCAATCTTTTTTTCTCATCTCATCTTATATTCAGGCTATGATCCTGTGAACACTTACCTACGTCCTTAGTTTTGCTACTCTTAGTAACCCTTTTGAAGTTAAAAGGATTATTTGCATTAGTAAAACAAGGCATGTGTGTGCTTGCAGGTCGAAGGCCTTACATTCTAAACTCTTTGGGATGGGACCAGGTCATTTATTATACAGTCGTATAACTCAGAGCAGGGTTGGGTGGAGGAGGAGTTCAGGAGTTTGCAATGTACGGTTAACAGAATGAACTAGCATGTAAGGTATCAGTCTGCGACACAGCACTCAAGAAGCTGCTCACCCCTACCAACATGCAATCTTCTTCTTTTTTGCATTTGCTGCTAACATATAGCTGAGATACCTGCTCCTTTTTCCTGCCTCCTAAATCCCTGGTGTTGGCTATGTGGTAGCCTGGAACAAGACCATAAGTGGCTTTATGCTGCTGAGCAGAGGGAGGAGCAATACAGATCTGGGATGTATAGCTGCAGAGCTCTTGAGGCTCTTGTTGTTGGATAGTTGATTACTGCCTTTTGAGTACTGCAGAGCAGCAGCTGCTCATCCCAACTAATGCATGTAATGCTTTTATCGTCTTTCCCTGTTTTCTCACTTTCCAGGGAGACCTAGCCACTCTGGTTTTTTATCCCTTCTCTGAGAAGCTGAACATGTGTGTTATTCAAATACTCTATTTCATTAATCATTTCCTTTTGTTTAAGACAGACATCATTTAAAATCTGCTTAGAAGGATGTGAAGAAAGTCTTCCCTTGGCTGCATTCTGAGAACACAGTTCTCTGTATACCACCACAGCATCATAAAAAACCAAGCTTGATATTTGGGATAGAGAGTGCCATCCTGTAACACTTATCCTCTGGTAGCTTCTGACATGGCTATTTCAGTGTTTTTTGTTATATAACTTGAAAAATTACTTCCAGTTTTACATGGAAATCTCAAAATCCAGTTTTCCAGGAATATTTATTTAATTTGATGACTCTAAGCAGACAAATCTTGGTTTTACAGTAGCATTTAAATCTCCATGGTTCAGCTGTGGGTGCTATTTTGTTACGTTATCTAGAATTAGAGACGGGAATACTGTATTATTAAAGAACATACTCTAAGCCTTTTAGTAGCTATACTGATGTAAATCCAGAAAATCTGTGGAACATGAAGCTATGGACAACCATCCACTTGCTGAGCCAGCTGTACTTGTGGAACAGGTCACTGCTGCTAGATGATCCTTCCTGACCGCTTCTGTACTCGTTAGCTAAGCCTTTTATGTGAACGCTCCCTTGCTCTCATAGTCAGATAGAGTTAACAAAAAAATATTATTTAAAACCTCTGACCAAACCCAATTCCTTTGACCAAAATGCTTAGGGAGTGACTGCTCATGAAAATAGCTGAGCAAATCTTGTGGTCATCTCTGGCAGAAGGGCTATGAAGAGTGACGGGGAGCAAATCTTGTGAAGTGCATGTTTTTCAACAACTGTACCTAGATGAAAAGAGATATCGGTGTGATGGTAGTGCTTTTAATTTCTATCTTAATACTACTTGACTATGGTATGAATTTTAAGCACTGCAGTGGTGCTGAAGGAGCATGAAATAGGCTGGGAACAGAGAGGGGAAGAATTGAGAACAGAATGTGCAATGGCTGATATTCTCCAAATAGCTGTCTGAAATATCAGGAACAGTGCCTCCTGCCTTTCCGTAAGCTCTGGCTTTTATGAGCTGTGCTAAAGTATCAAGTGACTGCACCGGAAAATGAAGCAGCTGCTGAGTCTTAGTGCTGGGAAAGAGAAGAAAAGGCTGAAGGAAGTTGTGTGGGAGCAGAGGCTGGTAGGTTGAGCACTAAATGGGCTTCTGACCTGAAGATATGGTCATTAGACACATCTCATTGCCTGCTTTCATCTTCTCCTGTCCAAGCCTTCAGTTAGAGGAGAAATGCTGTTTGTGTGGATGGTTAACCCAATTCTTAAGAGGTGCTGGAGCTGGTAGGAGATGGGGAAGAACAAGAAACATCTCTGAGGACCTACCCTTCTGGACCAGGCTTAAGCCTGCAGACCTGCTGAAAGTAATGCTGTCTGGAAGTGTGAGAACTAACTGATTACAGCTGTAATTGTTCAAGCAAAACCTAACTGTAGTGAGGAAATGGCACTTGTTTCACTTCAGGAATTGTTACTAAATGCCATTGTAACTGTGCTCACGCTTAGAATACTTCAATGTAGCAGAACTAAACAGGTCTACTGGGGTTTGTGTTATCAACACAGCTTCACACTGCTCAACGTGTGTAGAAACAGAGGGTAAACTACAAGGGAGAGGCAAAAAAATAGTGTTTCAGGGTCTTTGAAAGACAGTTGAATTTCCTTTTCAGGAAATACACCGTCATGAGTACTTATTGTTGACATGTTAGTGGCTAAAGGCTGCGTGTGCCTTTACAGCAGGGGTGTCAAACTCCCAGCTCCGGCTACTCTCCTGCTCCCGCAGCGTAACGTGCATCACACGCTGCACATGTACCCGGCGCTGGCAGGAGTGGAGGGGCAAGGACCTCAGTGCTGCTGCTGGGTGGAAACAAGGTGTTGGGCTGGATGGTGGAGGGATGGATTCAGCCCATGGGCCATGAATTTGATACCCCTGCAGCACGTCCCTGGTTTTCCAAGATTTCTGCTGCTGCAGATGGTTTGTGAGAGATCACCCTTTTCCGCATGCAAGGCTAACACACTCAGAGAAGTCTGTGATGGCCCAAAATGAGGATTTGCTGAGAGAGTTATCCTGGTTTAAACTCCCTTTGTGCAAATGCCTGTTCCACCATATGCATACCCAGGGGGAGCAGAACGGTCTGTGGAAAGGGGGTTTTCTTGGAGTACATCAACGATAACAACCAGACCCTATAACACAAGTAGCTACTGTTACAAAAAGTGGAATGTTTTCATTTAAGCTAAAGTAGAGGTTAAGTTTCATCTAAGTAACTGTATTTTCTAAAAGTTAGTTAGAATGTCCCTTTGACGGCATGTTTTCTTTATAGCATGTTTTTTTCAAATAGTGTTTTTTCAGACAGTGCTCAGAAAGAAATGATAACATCTTATGTTAAGTATGGCATGTGCTGAGCAGATGTGTCTTCTATGATCACCTCTGTTTGCAGCCTTTCCCTATCTAAAATGCAAGGTCAGAGAGAGCTTGCTCCAAAGGTCCAATTAGCAAGAGACTTGGCGGTTGGGAAGTTTATCATAACATTAAAATTAGTCCTTGGAAAATAACAGAACATCACAGTATCACCAGGTTGGAGAAGACCTCTGAGATCTCCTAGTCTAACCTATGACCCAACCCACTCATCATTTAAACCGTAGCATGAAGCGCCTCATCCAAACACCTCCAGGGATGATGAATCCACCATCTCCCTGGGCAGCCCATTCCAATGGCCAATCACCCTTTCAGTGCAAAATCTTTTCCTAATATCAAGTCTAAACCTCCCCTGATGAAGCCTGAGACCATGTCCTCTTGTTCTTTCACTGGTTGCCTGAGAGAAGAGACCAACCCCTGCCTGCCTACAACCTCCTTCTAGGTAGCTATAGAGAGCAATAAGGTCTCCCCTGAGCCTCCTCTTCTCCATGCTAAACAACTCCAGCTCCCTCAGTCACTCTTCATAGGGCTTGTTCTCCAGCCCCTTCACCGTCTCCGTTGCTCTCCTCTGGACACACTCCAGCATCTCAACATCTCCCTTAAACTGAGGGGCCCAGAACTGGACACAGCACTCAAGGTGCGGCCCAACCAGTGCCGAGTATAAGGGGATGATAACTTCTCCAGTCCTGCTGGCCAGAGCATTCCTGATGCAGGCCAGGATACCATGGGCCTTCTTGGCCACTTGGGCACACTGCTGGCTTGTGTTGAGTTTCCTGTCCACCATCATTCCCAAGTCTCTCTCCACTTGACTCCTCTCCAGCCACTCTGTCCCCAGCCTATAGCTCTGCATGGGGTTGTTGTGTCCAAAGTGTAGAACCCGGCACTTGGACTTGTTAAAGTTCATCCCATTGGAATCAGCCCATTTCTCCAGTCTGTCAGGGTCCCTCTGTAGGGCCCTCCTGCTGCTTTCTAAAACTCCCAAAGGAGCACTGGAGAGTTCATCTGCCGGTATTTTCGGTCCCTCCTCAGGGTCCCGCCGCCGCCGCCGCCATCATGGCGGGCCCCACGCGCCGAGGCGCAGCCTGTGCAGGCGGCCCCGCCCCCGCCAGCGCCTCGCTCGGCCCCGGCGCTTCCTTCCGGCCGCCATTTTATCGGCTGTGCCTGGCCTCGCGGCGCCGCGGCTGCTGCTGCTCGGGGAGCGGAGAGCGTGCCCGGCCGCCCCCTCACACGCCTTCCCGCCGCCATGTCCAAGCGCCACCGTCTTGACCTGGGGGACGACTACAGCTCCAGCAAGAAGCGCACCAGCGATGGGTAAGGGGTCGCGCGGCCTGCGGCGGGCGGCGGTCACGGCGGCTTCCGCGCGGCCCGCTCCCCATCCCTATCCCTTGAGCTTCGAGCTGGGCCTGTCCGGGCAGCGGGGTTGGGGGAGGGTGGAGGCCGCGCGGCTCCGCCCTGGCTGGGCAGGTCCGGCCGCTTCGGCGGTTGCCGGAGCGTCAGGCCCGGGGCCGGGCCCCTCGGCGGGGGTGGAGGAGACGAGCGGTGACGGAGAGCGGCGCGGGGCGGGGGAGCGGGGGAGGCCGCCGGGCTGGGCTCCCTCGCGGCAGAGCTGGGGGCGGCCCCTACCTCGGCCTGCTCCCCCGCGCCGGCTTTGTCCGTCGATCGCTGCCTTCTTTATCGCTTCCTCCCCCCCCCCCCCCTTTTTTTCTGTTTTGATTTTGGGGTTATTTTGTTATTTTTTTCATTCTTCCCTCCCCTGTGGCTCGAGGGGCCTGGCGAATATGTTCCTAGAGGTCAGCACATGAGGTTGGTCCCGCCTGCATAATTAGTGCCCAGCCTGGTAGGAACGTTAGTCCTTTGTTAACGTCTTTTACTCAGCAACTGGCAGGGATGTACTTGAATGGATGGTGGAGTCGGTTTTAGGGTTAGGGGTTGAGAAGGATTATTTTTTTTTCTTGGTCTTGTACGGGTTAAAGTTTTAGGGCTGTACTGCACAAGCTTTAACAGATTGTTATATTAAGGTTAATGAAATTGCATTAAGGAACGGAGAGAATACCCTGGTGCTGTCCTTCTCTACACTGTAGCATCAGTGCCTTCTCTGCTTTCTCTTACCCTCGAAAGAGCCGCCCCCTTCCCTCCAAATAAATTTTTGAAGTCTTAACGGACATAAATAAATACTGTGTTTATCTAGCCTGTCCTTCTTGATGAAGTACAAATGATTTCCGTGAATTAATAAATTTCTGAAGTCCGGCAGTATTGTTTTAGCCAAGAGTGTTTATCTAAGAAATACGTTTAATCTTGTTCTGGAAGCTTGCAGTTACTAAAAGTCTGCCGTAGCAGTTAGTGTTTACTGATAAATAGTCTTTACAAAACTTGCCTTTTTTTAAAAGTGGACTTGTATAGCTTCAGTTCTTAGCCCCTAAAATTAATGCATTTTTTCTTTGGTAAACAAAATTGAATGTTCATCATTTAAAATCTATTTCCTGTGTGTAGGATCACCATGACCTTATTTTTTTAATAAATGTTTTGAGCTTTTTCAGTCCTTCAATGCGTTTTTGCATGATTTGGTGGAAGTTGAAACGATTGTTCTGTGGTAAAGTTGTATGTATGTGGCTTTTTCATATGTAGAGACTTTTTTTCAAATGGTTAAGCCAAGACTGAGCATCATTTAAGTGTGATAACAGCTGCTATGGTTGGTTGTAAAGATAATCCCAGGCCATTATTTCCTTGTTTGTGTGTTGGTGAGTTTTGTAGTTTTGGTATGGCTTTATTATTTGGCATTGTTTTTACTGATCACAGTATCATAAGGTTGGAAAGGACCTCTGAGATCATCAAGTCCAACCTATAACCCAACACTAACACCAACACTAACACCAACCATCATCTAAACCATGGCACTCAGTGCCTCATCCAGCCTCCCCTTAAACACCTCCAGGGTCGGCGACTCCACCACCTCCCTGGGCAGCGCATTCCAATGGCAGTCACCCTTTCTTGAACCCTTTAGTCTTACCATTTTGTATACACTGTAATCAGTGTCTCTTCCCCCCCCCCGAGGTAAAGCTTTGTAGCCAGAAATCTGACCTTTATGGCATCTAAAAACTGTGCAAGTGCTGGTCTTGTGCCCCTGTTTTGTCCCTTCTTCCTTTGCCAAAAAAAAGCATTAAATGGCATAAGATTGAGAACAAGTCACTGTAAGCATAATTGAGTGTCTTATTTCTAGCATTACTTAAAAATCTTAATTTATGTAGCAGAAACCATGATAATGTTACATTGTCTTGATTTGTTTTAGGGAATGTTGGTTTACAGCTTTTGGAATGCTATAAGGAAGATGCACAGAGAGATTTTTGTTAATAGCATGTATGTGCATGTCATGCTCTGTGCTGAAAGTGCCTTTATGCAGTTTAGTTGGCTTTGGAGCTGGGCTAAGCTGCATTAGCTCCCTGGATGGTTACCTCTTCACATGCAGAACAGTAGTTTATCATGCATTGAGTAAATATCAAGTTTATTTTTTTTTTTAGTTCCTTATTAATTAAGGCCTGTGTTGGTGTGTGTGGCTCTTCATGGCAACCGTGCCAGGCCAACGAGCTTGGACTTGTTGGTCTAGCCTTAAGCATTGGCACGTCATCTGTTTTCTTCCAGATTTGAAGACAAACCCTAACCTTTTATCTATAAAGTAAAAAATTGGTTTGGAAAAATTATTCATTGTAGGGAAGAGTTTTGGTTACAGTGTTTGTGTGAATTGCATAGATACTATTTTGAAACGGTTTAATTTTTTCCTAACATACTTAACTCCAACTGTGTAACATCACAGTTACTGTGTTAGCGGGATGTATTATTCAGGCAGGGTACTTTGAGCCTTTTTTTTTAACATATAGAACAGAAATGCTCCTTTAGCTGCATTGGCTTTTTGCATCAACTATTGCCATGTCTAGTAATTGGTAAAACTCACTGGTGTTCTGTTAGATGTGGTTAGACTTTCACTGTGGTGATCAGTGGTTTTACCTTGTGCCCTTTGTTTCTGTTTTCATTTTTGTATGCTTTTCATCCTCTGAGTTAGTGATTGCTGCAGCATTTCTTTTATCTCCACGTGTGTATGTATTATATGTGTGGATATAAGAAAGTGAAAACAGGTAGCAGACCAGACTACTTCACTTAAAAACAAAGCAAAAAACCCCAACCCCCTTCTAGGATTCAGGCACATGACAAATGTGGTTAAATTATGATTCTTCTCTGCAGTAGTGAAAAATAACTTAAATGTAACAGTTTTTAAATGAAGAACTGCTAGATTGCAGTTGAGAAGATTTAGTAAATGCATATGGCAGCATAACTCTCATTCCTCTTTTCCCTTTTGACCGAAGGAGTCTGGGTGTGCCTGCTAAGTTTCAGTAATAAGGGGAGACTGGGAGACATTTTCAAGGGGAAAAGGTGCTGGTATAAAATGATGCGTGTTAGAGAGTTTGAGGTGTGCTATATGTTGTGTTTTTTCTATGCTAAGATCTGGTTGCTGCCCCTTCTTGTCCTTATTTTAAAAAAGATACACAACTTTCTTGATTAACCTGTATTTTTTTTACTTCTGAAATACAGATAGAACTTGATAGGTTTGTTTTCTTGTATGATCAACAGCTGTAAGAGTTCAGTGAAGAAACTGAGAAATGGAGGATTAACAGGACTTTCTATTCTGAATTGTTTTTGTAGTCCATTTAATCCAGTGTCTTGTTCTGAGGTTATATTTTTATCTATGCTGAAGGCCCACACAAACTGTTACCAGCACAGAAGACAATAGTGCTGCTCTCCCTTATGCTGTGAGTGTTTGAGGGACTAGATCAGAGAACTGATCCTAGTTAGAATTAACATTGGTGAAGGGCTTGTTCTTCACAAGGCCATTGAAGGGTTGGCAACAGTATGGGTCTGTTGATTTTAGCAGTAATGCTGGTTTATGTGAGGTGGAAGCATACCTGAAGAGACACTTGATGATTGTGATGTAGAAGCTTTTGACACCATGCTGTTTAAGTAAACAGTTACGGAGTAGTTTGTTTTGTTGGTGTGGGGTTTTTTTACAGTTTGGCTAGATACCAGTGAAGAATAAAAATCCTTCAAAAGTGTGCAAATACATAAACAAACCAAATAAAAACTCTCCATTGTGTCTTACTCTTATCTTCAGTGAAGTGTGTGCTCTTACCAGGATGTTGCATTTTACCCTGGTTTTACCATTCTTAAATTGCCTTTGTTTATTTTCTTTTCTTATTAATGATGTTACTGTCTGACCATGCACTTGTTTATCCTAATACTTGCAGATATTTAAAAATCTGATTGTGAATACCTCATTAACTGCAAGTCCAAAGTGTCTTTTCTGTCTGATACACAATTAGATTGTGCTACCATTAAGTGTAGCATAATGGAGCCTAGTTCCCTCAGTTTGTAACAAAGGTAACTTTTCCATACTGATGAACCTAATGGGTTCTGCAATATTAGCCTGCCGTTTTACAATGAGATTTCTAGCTTTTGCAATATATGGCTGTGCTAGAAGTAATGTTGAAGCTATGGTGTATGAGATCCAGGGAAATGAACTAAAAGAGCCTTAATTTTCAGATAATTCAGCATCCAGAGCTTTAGGAAAATCTGTATAAAAGTGAGTTAGGTGACAATACTCAGTATGTTTTGTTAACCTTTACTTTCAATGGGTTTGTGTTAAAAGAAGTTAATCTTAAAAAAAACTTACTACAACAGTCTCTGAAATCATAATATATTGAAGTGTTGAGGGAAGGGAATACAACCTGCATAGTTTGCGTACATTTGTACAACAAGAGTGGTAGTTGATACCAATGTGCAGCACACTTTGAATTAAAATTTATAGAATCAGTTCTAATGTAGTCTTGATGACTTCATCATCCTTGTAGGTAGGAACTTACTACTTCACCAGTTACTTTTGAAGGACAGCTGCAAGTTAAAAAAAATGCAGAAAGTAGTGTTGGGCAGCAGTTTTCTTTAGAAATGCTTTCTACTTTCAGGTATTCCTGAGTGCTGCTGAAGAAGAAGGGGAGGTTTTGTTTCCCCTTAGTGACCATTCCTAAAAATGTTTATCATGTGCATTGTTGACTTAGCCTCTTGGTTTGCCTTTTTTGATGGGATTCCAGTTAACATAATGCACAAAAGAAACTGAAGCTGTGGATATCCTCAGTTTTGCAGGCAATAGTGCCACTAATCTTTTGATTTACAGTAGTTTAAAATGTGATGCATTGTTTTTGTAAAGCAGGGCTTATCTCAAAAGGCTGGATTAGGCAAAATTTGGGATTTTTGTATAGCTTGTAGCTATATGCATATAGTTCTTTGGGTCTAACAGGAGATTTCTTTGCAGGTGTTTCGCTGTTCACAGGGAGAGTGAGATTATATGCAAGAACAAGTACATGGATTTGCAAAATCAGAAACTGGCCTGAAGACTGAGGCCAGAGATTGATATTTGAGTGCATAATGATGGTGAAAATAATACTATTTTTCTTTTGCAAGTGCAGTGAACTTTTTTGGCTTAATATTTGGAGCAAATGGGATACTGATGAAGATGGTACATTTTGGTAGTGTTAGGTTAATGGTCACACTTGATGATCTTACGGGTGTTTTCCAAACTGAATGAGTCTGTGAACTCCAGTGGCTGACTTTAAGTCTAAGTTTCCAACATAACATCCTTATATCAAAGCTGATAGAGGCTGAATTGTATGGAAGACTTTGAACAAAAAGCTATGGAGTAGTTGTGGAATGTTAAAATTGAACTTTTCTTGCAGGACTTCCTTATCATCTTGAGTTATTTTTTGTAGGTTAGCGTAATTCCCTGGGTAGGTAGGTAAGAAGAGTGTTTAGTGTTGTCTTATTTTTCTGCAGCAGCAGGAAGGGATGGGAAGAATTGTGAGAATAGAATATACAGATGATTCTTTGTAGTCATTAAATGAAGATTCAGTCTTGTCTGTAGTGAGAGGAACTGTGGCTGTGCTTGTGTACAAGGAGTGTAACTATGCATGTTTAATATTATGAATGTATCATGCACTTACTCTTTGATGCTTATCTTTCCAGGTGCCTGTTTGCAAGGCTTTTTAAAATATTTAGTTTATATCCATTTTGTACTAGATACCTTTAAATTTGATTTGTGTTTAAATTCCTACTCTGCATTTAATTATTCAAATATCTCATTTTCTGATGTGTCTCTTGACTCATTTTAGGAAGGATCGTGACCGGGACAGGGACCGTGATGACCGTAAAGATCGCGACAGGGATCGTGACAGAGATAGAGATCGTGACAGAGAAAGGGACAAGGAAAAAGATTTGCGACCTACATCTAACTCTACTTATTACGGGGCTGCTGGGTTACCAACTATAAAACCAGCAATGATTCCACACAGTATTAACCCTTTCACAAATCTACCACATACACCACGATATTATGACATCCTGAAAAAAAGGCTACAGCTTCCTGTCTGGGAATATAAAGAAAGATTTACGGATATTTTGATTAGACATCAGTCATTTGTGCTGGTTGGAGAGACTGGGTCTGGTAAAACAACACAGGTGAGTTCCTACCCATATGGTACTGCAGTTTTTGTAAAGTTTGAGACTGTTGCTAGTTGTGTGAGAGGGTAAAACTTCCTTGGGTTTCTTGAAATTTGCTGGGTTAAGAACACCTTACAAATTGTGAGTGAAAGTAATTTGATGAATGTTTTCTTTGCTTAATGAATAAAATAGTGAAAAGAAACTTTCAGCATGTTTCGCTTTCACAGTCCCCTCCTGTTCTTTGGCCCCTACACCTATTAGGCTTGATGATTGGTAGGTTTTTTTTTTTGTAAAGGAAGGTAAGAGATTTTAATGGCATGAGAGAAGTGTACTAATCCACAAACTGAGGTGGTGGTTCCAAATTTACATCTATATTTAGCTGTTTGTATGGGTAGCGGGCTGGAAAGCAGGAAAAAAATTAGACTTGGGGACTTGTTAGTGTTTTATGAAACTTTACTACTACAAATATGAACTTAAGGGGAATTGAAATGTCAGATACAATTCTGACACGATCTGATTGGATCATTTGTTTTGGTGATATTCAAACTTAAGAGGAAATGACATGAGTTTCTTCGGTATTCAAACTTTTCAAAGGTCATATAGCTTTCCAGTGCTGCAGTTAGTCACTTTTTTTTGTAGATTCATGGCTTTTAAAAATCATCATTAGCACTGAAAATAGTGATAACATGCAGAGCCTCCTTAGCTTGTAAGAATTTTGGGGATAAGTAAACAGGAAAGATCTAAGATATGTGTATTTATTGTAGGACAAACTGCTCAAGACTTCAATCTATTTTCTGGTTTGCTGTTTAAAATCTGTGTGGAAGTGTGATGTAAAAAAGTTCTTTGCTCTGTAACCTGTTAAAATTCCTTTTATCTAGGCAAAAAATAAAAACTGAAGGATATTTTAGTCTTTATAAAATGGATCATAGCTAACTTAGACTAAGTCTTAGAAATAAATTTTTAGTCATAAAATAAAATTGGGATGTCTAGAAAATGTGAAGGACATAGTACACTGGGTACCTTTTATAGCTGTACCTGACGTATTTGAATTATATGCCCTTCGTGCTGCAAATCGTTGGAGTTCTTCAGAAAAGTTTGATTAGATAATTACTTAGAGATGCTCTTGCCAATTCGAGTCTTGAAAGATCTAAAGGGTATGTGTTTTTTGTATCTGTGACTTAAACTTCAGATACATCTTACTGACACATCGGTCATCAGGAATAAAGCTTTTCCTGAATTGTTTTACTACTTTACACTTTATTTTCTGGAAGGACTTAAGAAACCTAAGGCACCTTTCCTAAAAATGAGATTTAAGCTACCAAAAGCAGATACACTGTCTTGGAAGCTTCACTGCTTCCTCCGAATTCTCTCACTTTCTGAGACTGTTGATACATTTTGAAATAATGAGTGTCTGTGTAGGAACATATCACTAAAAATGATCCTTCTGTCTTAATGAAAACCTTGTTTTGCCTGTGATAGCATCACATTCTTTTTGTGATCAAGTGCTGTCTCAAAACCAGTTGAGGGGTGCTTGTTTTTCTTCTTGTGTTCATTGATCAGAGCAAGATAGTGATTATCTGTGGTTGAGAAACGCTCTAATGCTCAAACTGAAGATGGATGTGAACTATTTACACTTAATTTAATGTTATAAAATTGGCATTATTTGAAATATATAATGAATTATTCTTCCAGAATTATCTTCTCTTTCTTAGTTACAGTAGAAAGATATGTGGTAGTATATAATCTCTTTGGGAGTGAGCTGCTGCAAGTCAGGTCCCTTCCATTATTATTATTTGCACGTTTTCCCTTTATTCTTGTAGAACACTTAGGTTGGGAATGCTTGGCTTTGACAGTGGAAGCAACAGGAGATAAAACTTTTCTGAATGTTTTGTTCCACATCGACTAAGTACATGCTGTATTTGCCACATGCGCTCCCTTTTAAATGTGGACTTGTATGTGGTGGTGGTATAATAATTTAAATTTCTTCCGTAAATAAAGTGGCATCTGCTTTCACTTAAAAGCCTTAAGGGGTAGGATGTTTGTTGACATAACGTAAGGCATGCCACTTTGCCAGTGATTTTTCTTGTCAGATGAAGTTCAGAAGCAAGGTGATTCTGAGTGTAGTTTGATCTCCCGCTGTCCTTGCATTCCACAGGAGAGCTGAGATGGGTGAAAGCCTGACACCTTTTCAACTAAAGAAAATTCCAACATATTACTGAAAACTTTCTCAGTTAAGTGGTTCAGAAAAACCAGAAGGATGGTTCTCTTCCTTCTCCTCCCTCTGCTCCTTTAAAAACATGACTTTCCTTTAACTTTGGAATAGTCTTAAAGGGCCCTCAGTGCATTTATCTTTGATCTTAGAGGCCACTGTATGTGTAGTTCCTACCTCCTTCTGTTTGGGGCTGTTAACATGTAAAAATCTCTCTTCATTGAGAAAGTCCCTGAGTGTAAAGGGTGCTAACTAAAGCTATTCCTCCTGTTTTGATAAAATGGTCTTTTTTTTTTTTTAAGGAGAGTCAAAGATTTTGGCAATTTGTAAGGGTTTTGTCAATGTAGTTGAGTTAACTTTGTTAGATTTTACAAGAACCAGATGATAAGAAGTATTCACTGTATTTCCAGTCATGACTGAAGTAGGAGATGTAGTATGGCACAGTTCATAGCATTTGTTACTTTAAATGTGGACATGAAAAGTACTCTGGTGGTCATCTAAGTCATTTTAACACATTGAAGTCTGTTTTCTTTCAGTTGGCACCAGTGCTGTGAGTTTTGGTGTTTACTGGAAAACTACTTCTAAATTAATTGTACTTCATGCTACTGTAGTCAAACAGACCTGCTGTTTTAAAGTTTCATTCAAGACTTACTCTCTTTAAAGTCAAAAAGCTTCATCTAATATGTTTAGAATTGATTTCTTATTAGTGACTTGGGAAACAAATTCCTTTCTCTGCATTGCACGTTTGGGGTGTGTATGTGTGTGTTACAGGATAAGGTTTCAGGTTCATACTCTCAGTTTACAAGAACTGCTATTATTTTTAGTTTTGATTTTTTTCTCAGCAGTCTCCTGTCATTTTGATAGAATTTGCTTTCTTTTTTTCCATTAAAAAAGAGTTTTTCATTACGGTGTACACTTGTCTGCTTGTAAGTGTTTTAATGTTCAGTTATGTCTATTTTGCTATGCAAATATGGTATTTTTAGAAGAAAAAATTTTCTGGTTTAAATTATACTGTTTTTCTTGATAATCTGCATTGGTGCAGCGTATAAAGGTGTGTTTTTCCTCTGTAAACATGAGCTTTTCATAAAAGTTATTACAGAGGAGGAGTGGATTTTATTTGATATGTAGTCGTGGAACTAGTTATGCCTGGAGATGTCTCCTCTCAGTGTCACATGGGGAACTTGTTAAGAAAAATCGATCTTTATCAAACTGTTACTGACCTTAAAAATTCTTCTGAATAGAGCATCTTATTTTGAGTAATTATTACTGTTTATGGACTCCTGATAGGAGCAGTAAACTTCTGACTGACCAATAAAATGAGGGCTAGCATAGGAAGGAAAACAGAGATTTCCTTCTTGGTTCATAAAATTTCAAAAGAACAGTAATTAACCAAATCGATGTAATTAATTGTGATTCCTGGATAAGATGATTTTAGTTTTAAAAACATCACTAAAATATTTATTTTTGCCTAATGTATTAACAAGCATTACTTTTTAATGCCACTAAGTATAATTTGATTACTGTAAAACTTAAAACAATGATCTGTACTGTGGTCTCAAAAATGTGACTTTAATTTTGCTTCCTTTATTGGCTGCATGTTTAGCAGCATGTTTGCTGCTAAATATCTGCATAACATACTGATCTAGCAGTGCTGAAAGGTACTGTAAACTTATGTATTTCCTTGATAATCTGGAAGATAGTTATGTACATGCTTAATGTAGGTGTGCTTTAGTGACTTTGGGTCCAACTAACTTGTCTTCCTCCTCTCATGGTTTGGATACTTCAGTGTATGCAGTTGCCATCTCAGTGGCATCGTAACTAACTTTATTTGGTACAGTACAAAGGTTAGAGATTACATCTGGCCATTTGAAATATGTCTAAAACTGAGTTTTATTCTTGACAGATCCCTCAATGGTGTGTTGACTATATGCGCTCATTACCTGGACCAAAGCGGGGAGTGGCATGTACCCAGCCTAGGAGAGTAGCTGCAATGAGTGTGGCGCAGCGGGTTGCTGATGAGATGGATGTCATGCTGGGCCAGGAGGTTGGCTACTCTATTCGATTTGAAGACTGCAGTAGTGCAAAAACCATTTTGAAGTAAGTATGGCAACTGTCAGGTAAAGGTGTAACAGTCTGCTTGGAGGTGGGAGGCTCACAGGGTGTGAGCAGAATTATGAGAAGAGTCACGACGAGGGAAGGAATCTATTGGCAGGCAGTTTTTGTGTCTGACTGGAGAAGTGTCAGGAGCCATAGCATGAGCTGAGAGAAACTTGGGGTGTGGGGCTTGAGTAGAATTGAAAATTGAGTCATTCCTCCTAAAGAAATCACTGCACCCTATAGAAATTAGTTTTAAGGGATCCGTAAAGAACAGGGAGATCCAAAGAAGTATTTTTATGGTTAAGGTGCTATTCAGAATAAAGCCTTCCAGCGTTCAGTTTCTCTTCGTATTATGCATTCAGCTGACCTTTGTCTGTGGTATTTTCCTACTCATGGTAATCCTGGTGAAGTTGACTAGTTACTTACGGAGAAGTACCAGAGTTTGAAAACTGGCCTGTACCTGACTCTGGGACACAATCCACAGGATTTTAGTAGTCAACTGTTGTAGATTGCTGTGCTATGTAGGTGGAAGCAGGCCTGCCTGGTACATCATTTACAGATTTGCATAGTGTAGTTAAAGGAATAGTGTTTTTCTATGAGAAAGGTCTTCTCTTTTGCTCATACAAGTGGTTGAAGGCTAGTAATAAAGTTAATGTGTAAAACCAGATTTAACTGAGATGAAGACGCAAAAAGTGTACGAATTTGCAAACAGAAAATGAGACAAACAATTGCGGAGATGATATTTCTAGGAGGGATTGTTCCCTTTTTTTTTCCTGTCTCTAACTGTAGGCCTGGAAGTCTGCCAGCAATATTCTAAAAACTAGCTATGGTTGTTTCTGATCTATGTTTCTTTTTCTTCAATTTTTTTAAGTTTCCCTTGCTACTCTCAGATTTCACTTACACTCTAAATGTTCAAATAGAGATTACTGCAGTGAACTTCTTACCTCATTGGAAATAGTTTATTGATGTTACTGCTGTAAAAACAGTTGATTAAAAGCTTAGTTTGAGCAACCTAGTGAATGATTTAGAAAAGGTTTCTGTATCCGACTTACTAAATAATGTGTTTAAATTGGTTTTGTTTGTGTTCAGGTATATGACTGATGGTATGTTACTTCGCGAAGCAATGAATGATCCTTTGCTGGAGCGCTATGGTGTTATAATTCTTGATGAGGCCCATGAGAGAACACTGGCTACTGATATTTTGATGGGAGTTCTGAAGGAAGTTGTAAGACAAAGATCTGATTTGAAGGTCAGTAGCAGTGAAACCCAGTAGCATCTCCTTTCAAATAAGGTATCTGTGTGCTTACTCTTAGCTGATTTTTATAATCAACTGAAGTAGGTCAAGTGTGTTTTGATTTAATGGTAATACGTATTGGAAAGATCACCCTAGGAAAATCTCTGTGCAGTTGGTATTGAGAAAGATACTACAAAGAATGTAATTGTAGCTTAACCTTTTCGCTTTCAACTAGTAAAATCTTTAGAACTTTGTAACAAAGTGCTGTATTCAGGTGATAAAAGTGTGCTTAATTCAGTCAACAGTTGAGTTTTTAGTTTCTTGCTATTACATATTGTATGTGTAACACTTCGCAAAGTCTTGGTAACTCTTGGAGTAACTTTTTTTTGTCTCTGAATCTACAGGTTATAGTTATGAGCGCTACTTTAGATGCTGGCAAATTTCAGATTTATTTTGATAACTGTCCTCTTCTAACTATTCCGGGTCGCACCCATCCTGTGGAGATATTCTACACTCCAGAACCAGAAAGGGACTACCTTGAGGCTGCCATTCGAACAGTGATTCAAATTCACATGTGTGAAGAAGAGGAAGGAGATCTCTTACTCTTTCTCACTGGACAAGAGGTATTTTATTGCTTTTTTTGTCCATTTTTTTCCATATGAAACTGTTTTAAGTAGCTTGTGTAGCCTGAAATGTTTAGTTTCCTTTTCTAGTTTATCATTTGAATGACCTGAAGTTTTCTACCTGCCATACACTTCGGGTCTTTAGTTGCTGTATGTCTGTAATATGCATATGCTGTGGAGGCCCACTCTAAAATGAAAACTCTTTTATCTTACTCATGTTCTTTTAAAATAGTAGTCTTTCTGTACCACAGACTGGGAATTCTGTCTCAGAAATGGACTCGGTGCTTTGCAGAAAATGACTGTACAAAACCACTTAAGTTAGCCTACATCAGGAAACAAGGATTTTCTGGAAAGCTTAAATCCTTTGTTTGAAATAAACCATTTTTTTTTTTAGTTCATATCTGTTGCTTTGAAGCCCTTTTGAATGTCCCTATTACTACATTGAAATGGAGAAGAGCTAAAGAAACTCATAGGCATTGTGAAAGTTTGGTTGACTGAATCAAAATCAGGGAGAGAAACACAGCTAGCAGAAATGTTCTGGACTCGTTGGAGTCATCCCTTTTGAACAAATACCCTTCAAAAGATGTGGAACAATTCAGTGTCTTTAATCTAAGCGTACACAGTCTTTAACTATGCTAAGGGTGAAAAAATGGTACAAATAACTTGTAATACCAAAGGTACAGTTTTTTTGAGCAGATTTGCCAGTCATTCAGATGTGTTGCCTCTCAAATGAAGTTTAAAAGGCGTTTTATAAATGTCTTCTGGCATGTCATCTCCTCCTTTAGAAAAAGAATGACAGTCATTGTAAAAGCAGTTTCTCTCTCCTTTGAATTTGTCTTTCCTTGTTTGGAGTTTTGCTGTGAATTAAAGTACAGTACTTCAACAAATGTGGCTTTGAAATCTTCCTGTTTGGTTTTAGTTAGAAGTTCTAGTTCAGACTAGTCTGACAATAAATGTGAGAATTAGTGAAACAACTGTGGCAGTCAAGTGGTGGTAAAAGAAAGGAACGCTGCTGTCCACCTTTTTTTGCAGCTTTTGGTCTCTTAGCCAGATGCTATATTGGACTGGTCTTTAACCTTTCATGAAGAATAAATACTTGCCCTTCTAATTGTCAGTTATAAAGGATGTCCTTGCTACATCTGTTGTTATGTATTGCTTTTAATAACTTGTTCCAACAATATTGGGTGAGGGCAGGTTCTTTGGTTTGTGTATTTGTGTGTAGAGATTGTTACATACATTTTTATATATAACTGTATTTCCTTACCAAATCACTTAAAACTTGAATTTGTAAACACTGTCCCCTCATTGTCTGTAGTTCTCAGGTCCACATATCTGTGGGTGGTAACTGTTCAGGAACACTGGAGTGTCTCTGCCTGGAGCTAATCTGAAATTAGCTACTTAGTGTGAAGTTAAAGTCTGGTGTAGCATCTGTAGAGAATCATAGTATCATCTGGTTGAAAAAGACCTCTGAGATCATAAAGTCAAACTGTACCTGTCCCCTTACTAAACCATGTGTGTAAGAAACTCATCTACCCACCTTTTAAACACCTCCAGGGATGGTGACTCAACCACCTCTTTGGGCAGCTGATCAGCCCTTTCAGTGAAGACATTTTTCCTGATGTCTAGTTTGAACCTCCCCTGCGGCAACTTGCAGTCATTACCTCTCGTCCTGTCAATTGAGAGAAGCAGCTTTGAAGTGTTATATCCATTTTGATTTCTGATGTTTTGGGGCCTCTAAGGACTATCTTTGAGCCTTATAAAGCAGTCTATGTGTGTACTGCTGTTGAATGTGAAGCAGTAGAGCATACTGGAAATTCTCAAGTTCTCAAGAACTGGAAGTTGTGCTGTAGGTACCACTACCACTGTATGGTTCAGGTTCATCGGTAGACTTGGTAGCTCAAGTCTTGCCATTAATGAACTTTGGGCAGAAATGCTTTCTAATTCTTCTGGATTGTGGAAAACAAGATAAACAGGGTGCAGAATGATTTGGTTTTCTTATCAGAAAGATACATTTACGAAGCCAAATGAAATTGCATAAAGGAAAGATGTCTTAGGTGGAACTGTGCACGTGTGAACTGTTTAAGAGGCTTCAGGTGAGGAATGATTGCACTGGTCTAAGGCAGAATGAGGATCCTTACTGGCTACTGTCTTGACTTCCCACTGTATCTAAAGTAATTTTATATGGACAATAAGATGGATAGCAACTAATTAGCACAGATTAGTTAAGCCAAAGTTGATGATGGTACCTGGAGATACTAGGAAAAATTCTGTGTTGTCAGGCCCCAAAATAAAAAGTTTAAATACATGTGGAAACCAAAGGAATCTTAATTGTATAAGCCTGTTACTGGATGAAGATAAAATTGTTGTTAATAGTGCATAAGCAAATGTTCAATAAAAATTTCTTTCCTGAATCCTGGAAGGAAGAAAAGTATAGGGTTATGTGGCATGAACTGCTTTTCAGTCCATTAGTAACAAAAGACAATGTTATAAAAACACCATTTCTTAGTAAAAAAACATTTTGTAATGGGACTTGTCCCACATTCTCTGTAAGAAGATCTCATCTGTTGTCTTCAAAAACAAATAAAAAACCTACTGGGGTATATTGAGGAGATTCCAGAAGATGGAAATAGTCTTCATTTTTTGTACAAATATTCAAAATAGCTGTAACCTGGATAACTGTAAACCAGGTTGCCTGATGTTAATCATAGACTAAATTGGAAACTCTGACAGGAAATTCTCTTCACAAGAAAATAGTATAATTATTTTTCAGTCAACATGTCTGAAGACAGTAGCTTTTGTCAAATATTTTCTCAGTCACTGAGCTTGGTAGTCTAGTTGTGTAGATACATATTTGTTAAATCACTTTAAATGCCTTGACTGGTTCACCTGCAGATTTCTGGGGTGGTTGGTTTATTGCCTACTGGAGTTCTGCTAAAACAACATTAGATTTCACGCTCCCATCAGATCAGTAGTCTGAGAGTAAACATAAAATTCTTGTGGATGAAACTTGTGGGATGGGGGAGGCAGAAATAATGGTACGGAAACTGTGTAGGTCTGTCTTTTGTATTTTAGTAACCTAGGCACAAATGCCAAGTGTGTTCCCTGCCACTTCAGTACCCTTTTTTCCATAAAGCCAAATGCATTGTTACGTGTTTAGGAGGACGAATCCAGACAGCAACTGGAGATTTGGATCAGCACTGTTGTTCTTGGTTGTGGATGAGTATACTGAAAAATATTGCTGTGAAATTTTGGTGTTAGTGTTCTGGAAATGTTGGTAAAGTGTTGGTGCAGAACAGAGTTGCAAAAACATTTCTGAGCATTTTTCAGAATATTCTCTAAATAAAGGTTTTAAAGGTATACTTTTTCATCACAGCAAGGCTGCTTAAGATCTGGAACTGTGAAAGAAATTATCAGAGACTTTCTTATGAGGAAATTGAAGTAAAAATTGAGAATTATTTAAATTTCAGTAGTGACTAAGGTTAAGGCTATAAATGTACTGGGCTGCAACAAACACAGATTGTCTTGTTTAGCCTCATGAAAGTATTGAGGAATTGAGCATGACCTGGAAGAAGAGTGATAATTTTGAGTGCTAGGCGGAGGAAGGTGGGGCCTTTTTCTTTTTTTTTTTCCCCTCTGAGATGTGTTTCAAATAGAGTAGGTTAAAAGATCCTGAATATAGGAATTGTGTACACAGTTCAGTTTCGACTTCTGACAGAGCGGTTCTCCGTTGTGGTCATGTGTTTACTTCTTCCGTGGCCAACTTTGTTGTTCAAGTATGTCATTTTACAAAGTTTTGTTCCTGAATTTGTATTCTGATCATCTCCTGAAATGGAGCAGGTCTTAGGGCCAGTTCTTTTTACTGCTGTTTCCTTGTTTTAGCTTGTAGCAGTTTGCTTTCATTCCTGGAGGAAGAAAGGGAAATTACTGAAGTCCATGCAACTTTTAGCACAGAGACAAAATTCCTAGAAGGTTTATGTCATCAAAGCCAGATGTGGCTGGCAGTGCCCTGTCTGTGATAGGAACTCAGAACTAAAAAAAAGAATTTTGTTGGCCAAATGTTTCTTGTTTGAGAAGCATTTCTGATTTATGCCTTTAGGGTTTTTTTTTCCTGTGTACTCATTTACTCAAAGTAAAATTGTTTTATAATACTTTTTGGCATTTGTTTCTTTCTATGTTTAACAGTTAGGTCTATTTATCCAAGGTGAAGCTAAATCTAACTGTATAGTGTAGCAGCTGATCTACTGTAGATAAGACTGTCATTTCCTATTTAGAAGAGTTTGAAGTATGTTCTAACTGGAGCAGTCTAAGTTCTGCTCACCTCATGAGGTTCTTTGGATGTTCCTCTTTGTGGTGACCCTGTATGTGTTAACTAAAGAAACCATTTCTGAAATAATATTCCCAAGGACCATGTTTACAAACTCATTGGATTCTGTTCTACATGCCAAGTGCTCGATTTGTTCCATTAAATGTGCTTAAAATGACATCACTAGTCACCACATCTTTTTGTAGAAACAGTTTTTCTAAGGATAATGAGATACAGTTTATCTCTTACTGTTAGTCGGGCTCCACTCAATCTTAAGCTAAATGGATGTTTACGTATTCCACTTTGGCCTGTGAGCCAGAACGAATGCCAATACATGATGTACTCTGGTGGCTCAGGGTAACTTGCGGTTGATCCTTTAGTAACTACTGTTTAGTATGAGTGTAATTTTAAGCCTTGTCCATGGCAACACAGATGGGTCCTGCATACAAACAAAAGGGAAGGAAATTCAGATTATTGGGCTGTTAACTTGGCTTAGTAACTTAGGATCCAAAGGACTAGGAAGCCTGCCATATGAGGAAAGACTGAGAGAGCGGGGTTTGTTTCCCCTTGAGAAAAGAAGGCTTAAAGGAGACCTTATCATGGTGTTCCAGTATTTAAAGAGTGGCTACAGGGAAGATGGAGATTGTCTTAACAAGAAATCACATGGAAAAAAAACCAAGAGGTAATGGGTGCAAGTTGCTCCTGGGGAGATTCCAGTTGGACACAAGAAATTTTTCACAATGTGATCAACCAGCCATTGGAATAATCTCCTCAGGGAAGTGGTGGATTCCCCAACATGGAACACTTTTAAATGGCTGGGCAGGGTGCTAGGCCATCTTGTCTAAACTGTGCTTTTGCCGAAAAAGTTTGGACCAGATGATCCTTGAGGTCCCCTCCAGCTTGGTGTTCTGTGAACTTCATTGCTGCTACTCTTCCTGGATTTCTTTTTGTGCTTGTGGGCTGAATCCATCCCTCCACCTTTGTTTTATCCAGTCCTCCACCTTGTTTGTACCCGGCAACAACACTGAGCTCCTTGTCCCTCCACTCCTGCCAGTGCCAGGCACCTGTACAGCGTGCGACGCGCGTTACACTGCAGGAGCAGGAGAACGGCGGGAGCCGGGAGTTTGACAGCCCTGGTTTAGTTGAACTGCGAATGATATGTTCAAATCCTTAGTTCTTGAGGCAGAACTAGAAAATATTAAGTATTGGGGTAATGAGATGGTAAGCTTAAGCAGCGGAGATGTGGTACTGGAGGCAGCTGGTCAGGTATTGGTTTGTGGCTCATTTATTTCTGAGTCTCTCCTCGCTATGTGTTCTGACAAACAGCTTGAGGAATCAACATGTTTCTAAACTAGACTGGCACAGACCATCTTTAAAAGAAATACTTAGAAGTTTTTCTATGATGAGGCTTTCAAAAGTGAGTTCTTTTAGAAAAAAAAAGTATTACTAAATATTACTTAGTAATACTAAGTCCTGTTCATGTTTTCAGTCTTGTTAGTATTTACCCATATAAATCAAAGAGGCAGGGATTGGGTGAGATTTAAGCATCCTGTAAGTGGTACTCTAGAAGATAAGCTATAGGAAAACTATCAGCTGTCTGCCTTGGTTTGTCTTTCTGACAGCTTTTCATCATGTTTTCACAGATGATTACTGTCAGATTAAAGAAACAGGCTTCTTGGGTGACCTCCCTTTTGTCCCCTTTCCATACTGTCCTTTGAGCAGCTGGCAGGTTTTGTATCTGTCTGCAGGGAGGGGTAAAAAGGAAACTTCAGCACTGTTGCGGTGATAGAAAAAGGACTTAGTTTTGACAATAAGAGCAGACAGGAATTCAGCTCTGTCTTTTGTGTCTTGTGCTAGGTAAAGTAGTTTTTCTGCATGTTCTGGGATGAGGAATGCAGGCAGTACTGGGCAGTATGAGAGGTGGAATACAAAGGGGCAGGCTCTGAAAAGACAAGCTTGAGCTTTAAAGAAGCTAACCTGCTCCTAATGTTTTCTGTGGTTGGTTTAATTGTTTCAAAGGAGTCAAAGGCTGATGACCAGTGAGCAGTGTTCAATACTCTTGTACACAGAGTGAATACAGCCAAGCCTGTTTCCACAGTTACAGTCCAGCAATTTTACCTATGACATATCTCCAGATGGTGTTGAACGTTTATCTCACTGTATGGTTAAAAGTGCTTTGGAGTACTTAATTTTGACCACAATTTGAAGCATTAAATACACCTCCTTTATGCCTGAAAAGTGCCAGTAGCTCTTTGGGTCTTTTTTTTTTTTGATACTGCAGGATGTGTAACCTTTTAAAGTGTGTGCATATTTTGTGTACTGTTGCTATAGTATTTAATGCTGTGCGTGAAGGAGTGTATGTGGTCCAGGACTGCTGTTCTGGCTTTTGACAACTCGTATGTAGTTTAGATGCTTTAGATGAAGTTGTCTTACTGTGTTTCACTGGAGCAAAAATCTGCACTATGTCAGCTTGAAACATTTGATATAAACACTTATTTAACTTGTAGAGGTATTGATTTGCCTTGAAGGGGAAAACAAAGAAAGCACTGTGCTTTTAATTTCTGGAGCTTGGTAGGAATAGTAGGGGTTGCTGTCCCCATACTGAGAATGCTAAAATGGTATATAAGCAGCATCCCAGGATTCTCAGAATTTAGGACTCCTTTTATCAACAGGCTTCTGGTCTGGAGGATGTTTGGATTTTTAACTGCACAGAAACACTGCTTCAAGTGAGAGGAATAAAATTTACTGTACATAAAGAGGTTTTTTTAGGCACTAGTCATCAGCCTGCCTTTTCTTTGGAAAAGCGGGTTAAGATGGAGTAAAAATCCTGTCAAATTCAGGAGGCATAAGTAACTTACTAAGTGAAAATATAGATGGCTGCACACTGTTTCTAATAAACTGGAGGGGAAACTGTACAAACAAGACACTGCTAAGCATTGGTTTCCATGCAGTCTTAAGTCTCGATGAAATTTGTGGCACAATGGAAGTTTCTGTTGAAATCCTGAAGATTTCTGGTGTCTCAGAATTACTTTGATAATGAAACCCACCTAATTTGACAGGTATTCTAAATATTACCTGTTAACGTTTACCAGTTGTTTGAAAACCACATGGCTTGCTCAGGACTACGTGTAGAAACGGCTGTAATCACAACAACTTCTTAGAAGGAATACAATTTGAATTATCTTAAATTTGATTTAATAATAATAATCTTGTTTAAATTATTTTTCTGGTTACTGCTTTTTTTTCTTTAAATTATCTTTACTTAGCTGTAGGTACAAAATATGAGTTATTGACTCTCTTACTTGGATATTTAGATGACTTTGTTCCGGGTGGAAAAATACTCACCACCCCATTACCTCCTCGATGACTAATATATCCATGAAAATAAATATTTTCTCTTTGCTGATTCTTGTCTTTATTTGGAGCTTTTCCAAGGAGAATTACTTATGCTGTTCAGGGTGTGGAAGAATTAGGACTGCATGTCAGTGTTCAAAGTGTATAGTTCTTAACTGTTACTTGATTTTAGTTTCCATAGTGTTGCTGCTTGGCTATAGATCTCATGTATATTATTAATAACATTTTGAGTGGATCAAGCAAGAAGTTTTCGGAAACTTCCAAGTACATAACCGTCTGTCTGGGACAATTCTGATGACTGGATGTTGTGAAGTGTAGCTATGTTGATTCTACGTGGCACTTGCAGCTTACGATAAATGAGCATTTTGACTAGCATGTAACATTTTCCCTTTTTGGTCTATTTTCTGTTTACCTTTTGACAGTCTGCTCTTTTTAGGATTAGTGCACCAATGGACAGTTTCATTGTTTACCATTTTACTGAGGACTTTCTCAAATAATGCTGTGAAGAAGTCCCAGTTGTGTGAGGAACTAGGATCAAGTTCAATCTAGTAACTTCAGGATTGCCTGAGACTCATTTTGCATGTTAGACCTGTTTTCTTGAATTCTTTGTTCTAATATGCTGAACAGTCATGAGTCTAACTATGGCTCTCTTGGTTCTGCATGTGTTCCCACTTCCAGTACCCTGGTGTTCTCTGTCTTAGGTAGTCTGTGAAATAGGGCTCTGAGGAGTTTTCCAGGCATAATATAAATGCAAGACAAGTTCACTTTACCTTCCTCCTTTTCTCTCCAGTAAGAAAAACATCCTGTTACATGTGTTGATGGAATAATCGCTCTTCAGTAATCCCTCTTCAGGGGTTTTTGTAATGGATTTGGAGTAGATGGTGTGCAAATGTTGAAGTGTCTGTGTGTGTTTTTTTAGAAAAGGACTTTCATATTTTTGAAATTCTATTCAATTAGACTTGTTCAATTTTCAAAGGATTAAAGGTAGATTTATGCCTTTAAGGTTATCTCTATTTCTACAGATTTAAATGTTTTCATGTGATACAAATGAGTCTTTAAAGTGAATCCTTGATACTTTCAAAATGTTCTTGCTACTCCTGCATTGTGTGCTTTAGGATATCAGTTTTAGTTGTCTGCTCGAGTTGGGGGTGTTTGTGGATACAGTTTTCTGCCAGTGTGTTAAATAAAACCATCCTTTTTTTCTTTTCTCTTTTATAATTAAAACCATTCAGTACTCGGGAATTTTGTTTTTGTGTCTTTAGATGAAGGGCAGTGGGTCTTGACTTGCATCTTCTTTTGGCAGTTTGTGAGGGATCCATACTTACCTCCGCGAATCTGCGGAAAGCAATGGTTATATATGGACTTGTCATCGCTATGTTGAACTATTTTAATGAGCCCTGATTAGGGATACTTTGAAACTACACTGGGAAACTCTAGAGAGAAACAACACTTACTTCTTCTGAAAGGTGATTGGTGGCTGTGAACACGTGGCCTGAAGAATGTAATGCTTTCATTTATCATAGCTTGCTTGTATTTTACTATCTCTTAAGTATAAAAGTGTCCTGGAGTCTCTAGTCATTACTGTTGAAGATGAAGTATGCAGTCCAGCATTGGTGCTTTCCTGATCAGAGTATAGTCTGCTCAGATTCCATGAAACAATGTAGTGACCTTCAGACCAGGAGCTAAGGTCTGTGCTTGATTTTTGTTTCAGCGTTTGGCCTGTGGTGTGGTTTCTTTTTAAAGATAGAATCTAATATTTAACAGGCCCAAGACTTGTCAAGACTGTGAATGGATGCAAATTCAAGAAAGAGCGTTGCTGCCTAGTTAGTCAACTGTTTACTTTTAATGTGTTGTCTTTTTATACAAACACCATTGTTACAGTATTAATTTACTGGGTTAGTGTGTATGATCTGTCAATTAAGTTATGTTTTTCCTTTTTACTGAGGGGCTGTTACTGAACTTAAAGGGGTTTATCAGCAAAACACCAGATACTGACATCTGTGTAAAGAATTTAATTCTCTGTTAATAAACCAGTAGGGGGCATTCCAGCTCAGTTTCTTGTATACCCATTGCATTTTATGAAGAGTGTATTGGATTTGTTGGCAAAGTGCACCTTTGTTTAAAAGGTTTTTTGTAAATGTCTGTAGTTCATTCAATTTGGCAAGATAATGCTAGAAAGCGTTACTATTAAAGGCCTTTTTGGCTTCGAAGAGGAAGAGCCTTCATTTTGCCATGCTTACTTTAATTATATATGCTGATCAATACAGAACATGACTGTTGTATTGTCTATGCATTTTTTAAACTCAATACAGTTGTGCTGAAAACTTGTATCTTTAAGAACATATGAAAAAGAGCCAGATTTGTTCCAGAATCTGTTTGAATTTATAGTTTCCTGCTTTTGTTTTTCTGAGTACAGTTTAAAGCAATTATTTTACAGAGCCTTTAGCTTAACCTGTTCTGTGTATTTGCTTGAGGGTCTTAAGCATCGCTTCAGCTTCAGGCTAGTGAATTATTTGTGATAAGGGACAGATGGCCTCTTTTTTTTTTAAATATATTGTAGCCATTTTTTGCTTTCTCCTAATGCTGCTTCTTGTTGTGATGACTTCATTCTCCCATCAGTACTTCAACTGTGATGTCAATAGTTGGGGAGAGTGCATATTAGTTATGCCAGTGGAAAGTCTTGTAATTTTTAAGTTGAAGTTAATGAATTGTGTTGTTCGTTGACCTGAATTTCTGTGCACTTTAATATTCATTAAATCTTGTCATAACTATAGGTCACCTAGCTGACTTAAATGTGGTTGTTTTAAAATGAAATGGAATTGCAAATGTTTGGGCTGTGGTGAACTGGTAAGCTAGTCAGAAAGCAGGATAGCAAATACTGGAGAAAATACTCAGAAAAGCCATGAAAAATCTTTCGCATCTTCAGAGTATTTCACTGACTATACTTAAGCTTAATTTGGATTTCAGTTAATTTTAAAGTAAAATCTGAAAGACTGGATTGAGAGGTTTGGTTTTCAACATCCATGTTTATACTAAAGGTGTTTGTTCTCATTAGGTACAATGAAGCAAATCTTCCGTATAATTGCATTAGTGATACGTGACATTAAAGCTTAATTGGCTTATTTAAAATATTGTGCACATCAGTTTCTTCTAGATTGTGAAAATTGAAAAGGTCATGAGTGCAGTATAATATTCCAGGGTGAGAGATTTTAATTTTAGTACAATTTGTAGAGAATTAATTAGGAAACATGACTAAAAGAAAAAGGATGTTGAATGCAAATTAGGCTGTTCATTAGGGTATAGAAGCTGAAGCATCTTGAAGTATTGTGGAAATTTGATTGCAAATTCAGCAGGCACCTTGATTGATTTTTTTAAACTATTTTTATTTTTTAAAGAAACTGTTATAATTGTTCTTCAGGGAGTAGGCTAAATATAATTGTCTTAAGGCACTCTGAAATGAAATGCTCTGCCTTTCTCATAGAGTTGTCTTTTAACCAATGCTGTCTGTTTTGCAGGAGATTGATGAAGCCTGCAAGAGGATAAAACGTGAAATTGATGATTTAGGCCCTGAAGTTGGTGACATCAAAATCATTCCATTATATTCCACCCTTCCTCCGCAGCAACAGCAAAGGATTTTTGAACCTCCTCCACCAAAAAAACAAAATGGAGCCATAGGAAGAAAGGTAAATAGTAAACTGGTTTAGTGTGCTGTTCAGTAATGAGCTACTCACAGTTGTGTGGGAAATTAAATATGAGCTTCAGCTCTTTTAAGTGTATTTGGATAGCAGCAAGTAGAAGGCTTATTTGATGGAGCCTTAATAATCCAATATTTTATCACATGAAAATTTTTAGGTAGCTCAGAGTTTGCTTCTCAGTGCAATTCAAAATACTGGCTTCTATCTATAAGGCCAGAGTGTTCTAGTAACAATTTGATTTGGCTGAATGGGAGCAATATTTCTAAGAGAAATATTTCTATGAGAAATCGATAATTCAGATTAAATACTGAATTTGACAATCACGTGATTTACATGGAGGGATGGGATTTTCTTTTCCCTAAGTAATTATTCTGAGACAGGTTTTTTTTTTTAAACAAAATGGGCTATCTCTTCAAGGGACGTTTATTGGCAGGTCTTGCCTGTTTCTCAGGTTTATGAGAAGGTGCAAGTTAAAACAAGTATGTTCAAGTTAGAGGTTTGTCTTCTGTAGTAGTAAATGAGCAGTTGAGGTTCTTTCATTGGGCAAAATGGTTTGAGAAGCTGAAAACCTTGAAATGACAGTCCTGAATGCTCACATAAGCCATACTAGAAACAATGTGGTTATTTCTCTAAAACACATTTGGAAGGAGTCTTAATAGAGTTCCCTCAAGTTAAATTAATGCTATGTGAAACTGTAGCAATCAAAGATAAGGTTTTGAAGGTCAAAGCAGAATCATCCTGTCTGCTCTAGGCAGGTTTTGTTCTTTGATTATTTTTTATAGTATGTTGCATGTAGTGTTAGTGACAACCTTCTGATGTTCTGAAAGAACAAATCACTTAATAAATATAGTGAAATGATCATATTTTTCTTATTGATTGCAGAAAGCATTCGATCTGAAATCATGAAACTAACGCTGCAACTAGATTATATTAGCAAATTACTTGCATGAATGAAATGGCTTTTCAGTGATGAACAAGTGATAGCTGTGTATTTTGTTTAATTTTCATTCATGGCTAAAGCTGTGCACTTCAAAATAGGCACCTGCTGGGTTTTTTTTGGTAAGAGGATTACAGATAAAGCGCATAACTTTCTGTATGTTTAACTCATAAAGCCAGTACCCTCTGTCTCAGAGGAAGATGGTCTCAGTGTAGCAACCATTTTACCTTTCCAGCATGGGAATTTTTCTTGTATCAACTGTATGCAAAAGCAGGCATAAAATATGTAAGAAACAGATTTGGACCTATAAAGCTATTACCTTTTTTTAAAGATGACTACTTTTCCTCTTTGCCTGCTGTGGCTGAAATATTCTGGCTTCTTCTGTATTTTCTTTAATTTCAATAGCAAGAAGAGAAAGTGTATCTGTGTGCATTGTCAATTTTATTTGAATGTTGGTTTTGTTTCAGGTAGTCTTAGAGATCAAGATATGTGAAGTAGGACCATGTGTTGCTGTGGCTGTACTGTCTTACAAAATGTATGCTTTCACACCATCTCCTGTGGGAGTTGAACCTAGTTTTTAGAACTGCTAAAGTGTGAGAGCTAGTGGGAGGCCTGAATCATTTCAGAGGCTCTAATGGTCATAAAAACCAAGTGAACTGCTTGCAGGATCTGAATAATTATCTCCTGAGGTTTAACTTTGTCAAAGAAAAGTAAGATACTGGAAGCTGTGTGGCATCTTGAAGTAGTAGTGATGGTAATGGCCAGTACTGGTAAAGCTTGATAACTTTGCACTTTTTTTTTGTCTTCTAAGATGTACTGGGCAAGATTAACTATTACTGCAAGAAAACAAGCTTAAGATGAAAAAAATGCTTTTACTAGCTACAGTTAATCAGTTATATTTATATTGTGGAGAAAGATTTCTTAACAAGGAGCCTTTCTACTACCCTTTCCTGTCTTATCCCTTCGTGGCAAACTGTGTTGTATTTTCTATTTCAGAAGTCTTAAGCATTACTAGTTAATATATATGCAATATAGATACATTTGTATGTAGTGATACTATATATATTTTAATATGTAAAGTAATTTGTTTAAACTCAAACTATTTGGTATATCAAACTGGTAATCTGATATTTTAAAACCTCTTTAACATAACTGTTTCAGTAATTGCAAAATTACAGTTAGAGCTAATTAAGTACAATTTATTTTTTTATATTGTTAAGTGCTAATCTAATTTATTTGATTTCCACGTAACTTTGTACTTAAAAATGAGGCTTGAAAGATGCAGTGCAATTTCCTCAAGCTCTTCCTTAAATTCCTTGTGGTTTTGCATTCGTTAGTTATGCTTTTTAAGTAGTGTGACATTAACAGATGAGATCTATACATAAACCACAATCTACTGTGTAAATAACTGTTTGCCTTCTACCTTTGGAAAGTTCTGTTTGATTCAAGTCCAAGTCAAATAAATTCAAGAACAGGTTAAATTGGTGGACCTTTATAGACTAAGCATACTAACAGTATCGAGTTATTGGCATTGAAGTGTCCTAATAGAATTTGATGATGAAAAGCAGGATCAAAACCTTTTGATGCTGCTGTGTAATTGTATTTGAGAATTCTGGGTATGGATGCTTCCACTGTATGTTAGTAGATCCAGAAAAAGCTGGGACTTCTTACCTAAGTGTTGCAGATGAGTTTTTAAGATAAAGCTCTTACTTAAAGAAAAGTTTAACCTAATAGTTTGATAAGGTCACACTACTACTCACTTCATGGAGGAAATAAATATAGGAAATTGGGTTATATGTGTTTATAGTCGAAGAATTGTATTTGCTTATAGCCAAAGGATTATGTGTGCGCATCTGATTTCCTATGACACTTAGATAAGATTTCAGAGTTTCATAATGCTTATAATTCACCTGCCTTCGCATCCGGGCCTCTGGTGTGAGTTTGTTCTGGAGTTCAGTTCTGAGGCTTCATGAAGGAGACTGTCAGACATCAAATTTTACAAAATAAAAAATTTAATAGAGGGTTATATCAACATGGTCAGCTCCAGGGAGAGGGACCAAATTTGCAGAGATGGGGGCGACCATGACTATTTACCCTCCCCTCAAGCGATGGTTGCATCCAGTAGTAGTGTTTGGGTCTGAGGTCTCTCTGTTCCTCTATTGGATTCTTTGCTATCTTTCAGACAGGTTGTTATGTTGTCTTGGTGCAGCTGGTGTTGGTCTGTGTCATTGAAGCCTCTGTATTTTCATGTTTTCCATTGATTCTAGAGGCCTTGTTTTGACTGAACAGGTTGTGTGTGCTGGGAAAGTTTTTTAACTGGAAATTTCCAGCTTGTCACCTAGTGCTTCAGAGCAAATCTTGCTACTCATGCTAAGAAAGCTAAGCAAACAGCATACTAAAACACAGAGCCTTATAACTCTGAATGATATATTCCATTTAAGCTGTTACTTATTTAAACTGAACAGCTAATCCCTGTTAAAGAGGAGAATTGCCTGGTCGTGTAGCCCAGGTGCTGTCCTTGGAGGATTCAAATGAGGCTCACCAGTGATCTGTCACTGGTGAAAGATCCCATTGCTTCAAGGAATGCCCTTGAGAGGCATCACAGCCCAAGGGGAGATAATTACCATGCAGCCACAGTGCCCAGCAGGGAGAACTCAAAGAAGGCTCACTTAGGCTGTCATATTTTTTGGGATAGAAGTGGTCAATTTGTAGTTAAAGAGCATATAATAGAGCTATGCATGAGGGTCCTTATTGGTGTTCACTGTGTTGCTGTGGCTCCTTGTGGGTTTCCTAGAGGAACCTGCAGCCAGGCCTTTACCTCCACTGGAACCTGAACCAAAAAGCTGCTGGTTTGGTTAAAGGGGGCAGCAGGTGGAGCACATCTGTCACAATAGGGGATGCTCTGTAACAGCAAGCAGAAGGTGCATTCACCAGCCTTTTAACATGGGAGGGCTAGTTTAATTTCCATATATAATAACTCACAAATTTTTGTTGAAAAATACATTGTGCTTTTGTGTCAGCACTCTTATTATATTGATGTTTGTGCCTTTTATCTCTGACTAATCTGTGCAGGTTACCTGTGAATGAAAGGTGTACAGGATTTCTTTGTGGGAGGTTCAGGAGTTCTAAGTAGCACATCGTTTCAGGATAAGTGCTGCTTTCAGTATAGTAGTATTTGGACAAGCTTAGACCTTAAGTGTACTTAAGAAGAGACAAGCTGGGAGTAATAAGTAGCTGAGTGGCAAAGTGATCAGACAGGAGGAAGAGAAATCAGCAGGGTTATCAATCTAGCCCAGCCACTGGCTTCATTGTAATTCTGAACAAATTGTTAGGGGTCTCAGATTCTAATTGTTAAACTGAAAATAATGGTGACAGAATGCTCTAAAATTAAGTGATGAAAGGTAAGTAGTTTTGATGAAGTGCTAAACAGGTTTTGGGTCTTTTCTGAGGAAACTGATTAAACTTTCTGATAGTCTGTATTTTAATGTGCTCGCTGTTGGGATGAGAGCTAGTGATATCTATAGGCTGTTACATCTCATCTCTGGACATAAAATTTAGATGATGTTGAATCAAGCCTCAGAACTTGGATGTCACCTTTGCTTTAACTTCTGCATGAAACTTAACCTTCGGGAAATTTATAGAAAATTAAGAATACAACCTTAATATATGTAAAGATGTGTCACTATCTGATCATTTAAGAAGACAAAGTTGATTTTTCAGCATTTCAGATGGAATGTATTGATAACTGCTTTATTCCAAACAAAGTAAAAGAACATGTGATGCTAGTACAGTTATATAACCTTTGATTTAATATTATTTGACCAGTTTGCCCTGCTTAGGCTTTTCAAAAAAAAGTTAAAAATCTGGAATTAACAGATTATATCAAAGGGATGCAGTGTAACTTGTCATTTTGTACCAGAGAAGAGTTTTGAATAGCAATTTTGTTGGTAAAATATTTGCTCGTTTCTTTTTCTCGACTAACATTTATTATATTGTTAATAGAGAGATAAAAGAGCAGAAAGAGTGGACAAAAAACTGCTGTGGTTTCAGTAGAAGTTCATCTGATTGATTTCAAGATTGTCCTGTAAAAGTGTTGGAGCACAGCTCTGGTAGTTATTGATGAAGTGAAGGAAAGTTTGCTGAAAATTCCTGGTGCACTGACAGAATTGAGCTTTTCATCTTTAGAATAAAGCAGTTACATTTACTCTTTTGTTTCTCACAGGTTGTTGTGTCCACTAATATTGCTGAGACATCACTAACAATAGATGGTGTTGTGTTCGTGATTGATCCTGGCTTTGCAAAACAGAAGGTAAATACTATTTTGTTTTGCTTGTCTTTATATTGGGAAAGATACCGGAGTCTGCTCTGCTCAGGTTAACTCTTCCTTTTATAAACACTAATAGATGTTTTGCTGATTGAAATACTTTCCTTGGTTGTTTTGTTTTTGTTTTGTTTTTAAGTTGTGGTAGGTTTGCTGACTTCAGGTACCTAGAGCAATCCAAAACAGAGCAGCGCAGAACTTCGTTTTCAGAAAATTGACATATGAGGATTTTGAGAATTTCATTAGAAATATGGATTTCCTAGATACTGCAGGAAGGGTGGTTTTGTACTCTGTGTCTATGCTTGAGGATGCTCAAGTGAAACCAAGAAATCATATGAAAGTAAAAAAAAATGATTCTAGAAGCCACCTGTTCCTTTAAGTCACATTAGCGTAGAAAACTCCAGCACTAAAATGAGAAGTGATACCTGGCATAGTACTGCTTCTTGTATTTGCCATGTGCTGTTGCAGCCATATCAAGCTTGTATTGCGCTTCTTGGAACAGCATGGGATTTTCAGAGGAACTGAAGTAACTTGTGTAGAGTCAACCCTGTAACTAAAGAAAGAATAAAATACAAATCTCTTAGTATTCACTTAGCTACAGCTAGTGGAAAAAAGTGTCTTTAGCTTGTATTATTAGACTTTTCCTTTAACACTCATGCCCATTGTCAGCTTTTTAAATTTTAGCAGAGTGAGAGATACGGCAGAATGCGAGTGCTGTCATATACAAGTCAGTGCTTCTTCATACACAAGTTTCAATTGCTGCTTAGGCTGGTATTTTTTCACAAGTAGTTCTTACACTAGAAGAATGCCTTCTGAAATAAGAGTTTTTTTCATGTTTTGCACATATTCACACCACAAGGGTGTTGAAACATGGACCAAAGAACATCTTCAAATGAAATCACTGTCTCACTACTACTTTTATTTTACTGTAGTTGGCAAGGCTGCTGTTTATGTATGACTCCAATGGAAATTTTACAGTAAAATCCAACATATGTTTTTCTACTGTGACAGTCTGCATGTACCCTTGAAATAAAGTCTTGTTTTGTCATCGGTCTGATTTTTACAGTTGCGTTCAACCTTAGTGTTAGATTTTTCTGATCTCTAGAACATGATTATTCAACTTTATAATTGCACGAAGACAACTTTTTTGTTGTTGGAGTTATTTGAGCACCAAGTGTGTTTAGCATGCTGTAGAACAAATTGGACACATTCCTCCTGCCATAAAAATCTTATCTAAAAATACACACGTTTAAGGAGGACAGGGAGGCTGGCAAGAGTTGTTGTTAAATGAATAAAAAGTAAATGCTGCTCTCTAGGCAGTTACATTTGAAGCTTTGTCACAGATCCAAAGGCTTTTGTAGCCAGTTTTTTTCTGCTTTTGGATACAGACAACTAGTCAGAAGCCATTTGAAAACAAGTTTAAAACAGTTTTTATTTTTATCAGATAGTTATCTTATCCATGAGTGGTGTTCATTCTTTTCCTTCCTTCCTGCTCTGATTCCACTTTCAAATAGGTATATAATCCTCGTATCAGAGTGGAGTCTCTCTTGGTGACTGCAATTAGTAAAGCTTCCGCTCAGCAGCGAGCTGGCCGTGCTGGTCGTACCAGGCCAGGCAAGTGCTTCAGGCTCTACACAGAGAAGGCTTACAAAACTGAAATGCAGGTAAGAACTTTATATATATACATATATATACATATACATATATACATATATATGTAGTATGTAAGAACACCTGATTGATATGGGTAATGGAGTGCCATGCTATCAAACAAAATCAGTATTTGCATGCTTCTGTGGTTTGTAGTGTTTGGAAGAAAAAGTGTTTTTAATTTCTACCTTCCCTCCCTTCTTCCCAGGACAACACTTACCCTGAAATTTTGAGGTCTAATTTGGGATCTGTAGTATTGCAGCTCAAGAAGCTTGGTATAGATGATTTGGTGCACTTTGATTTTATGGATCCTCCAGGTATTTATTTCTATTTTATCTTGACTAATATAAGTGTTATGTTTTGACTTCTGAAATCTTTATTTTGGTGAATATTTTATATAATAGCAATGTGGTATAAATTCTTCCATTTTTTTCACTGTTTTTATTGTAATCTGTGAGGTATGTCTTTCGTTTATCCTGAGATTTAGTGCTCTGTCTTGGCAAAGGAAACTTTTTTTTTTCTGTCCACATAAAAGCTTTTAATGAAACAAAGAAGTCTACTGAATGCACCTTAACCTACAGAGAATAAGACAAAATTATGAGCATTAGAAAATCTATTGCTCGATGAAGTTTTTTTACTTATCACTTCGATTACATGTTCTAATTGTTCATCAGTAAACTGTACATAAGTAAAATTGGCTAGTGTATACCCAAGTTGGTGAGTTCCCCGCCTTCCCTCCCCCCCCAAAATAAAAATATAGCTTATAATCTGTAAACTTTTAATTAGCTGTCCAGAACTTCATTCTTTTTGCTATGCAGCACATAGGATAGCTTAGCAGGAAGGCTTTTCGATTTCCTTCTGATTTTCTTTATGAGTGTAACACATGCTGGCTATGAAGAATGCAGGATTAACGGAACAGTCTAGCAGGCTCAAATTTGTGAAGGACTGCAGATATCTGAAGTTGACATGGCTGAGATTTTAGAGCTGGATCGATAGCTTTTGTATGGAACAAGGGAAAACGCATCAGTGCGTTGTGGGAGGGGAGTCATATTGCTATGATACTGAATGTTTCACAATGCCACTGATGTGTGTTTTGAAAAGCAGTAATCTTCAAATAGTCAAAGGTTTTGATCCATTTAAGAGCTCTTCTAAATAAATGATTCTTCTTTTCCCTAGTTCATTCGTGTCTGAATGTATATAACTGAATTTGGTTATAATCTTGTGTTTGGAAGTCAGTTGAATGGGGAACAACAAAATTAGATGGCTTATAATAGGCCATGCTTCCTCATTTTTGCTTATTCAGAGAAGTGTGATTAATGTATGTACCTAAATATTTTTTTCTTTCAGCTCCTGAAACTCTGATGAGAGCCTTAGAGCTTTTGAATTATCTGGCTGCTTTAAATGATGATGGAGACTTGACTGAGTTGGGATCCATGATGGCTGAATTTCCATTGGACCCTCAACTGGCTAAAATGGTTATTGCAAGTTGTGACTACAACTGCTCTAATGAGGTCCTATCTATCACTGCCATGTTGTCAGGTAATAGAAGAAAAACAGATACTAAAAATGCAGATCTTCGGTTGGGGGAAAATTTGAGTTTTCCACATCAAATCCATAAACAATATCAATATATTTCTAAGAGAATTATTATTGTTTCTTAAAACTTCATATAGAGGTTTAATTAATGATTGAGAGTTTAATCAGTCATTACCAGTTTATGTAGAGACCTTGAAGCTAATGAATAGTAACAGTAAGAAATTAACATGCATAAAATGATCAAACAATTTGTTCCTAACTTTAGTTAGAAATGTCTATATTTAAGTTGCCAGAGGGAGGAAAAAACAAGCTAGTGAAACAGAAGTTTCCTTTTAGCCTCTTGCCCACCCAGTTTAAGGCAGTGAATTCTGGTTTGTGTTGTGCATTTTTCTGCACTTTGATAAATCCCAATATTTCCAGAAGGATTACAGAGTAATTTCTCTTAAAACATAAGCTTCTACATAAAATTATGATACGTTTTTCAGTCGTTCAGTGACAAATCTGAAGAATAGTCATTACTTTTAAAGGGAAGAAGCAAGCTTTGGGGGGTGGGGTATATTTGTAAGAATTAATTTGTGTGCACAGCTGTACTTTGCTGTGTTATGTGAATGGCACTGCGTCAGAGCAGAGCTGCTTGTTGAGAGCTTGAGGAGAAGTGTTATCAAGCAAGCCTTCTATTTTATTTTGCAGTTATGTGAACCTGACTTTGTTTTATTGTTAGTTGTCATAGGACAAGCAGCAAGATTTAGTCAATTATAAAAATGGGGATATTCTTACTCATAACTACTCTTGTCTTTTGGGTCTGCTATTTTAGCAAGCTCCTCGCAGTGCAAGTGTACTGATTACCTGCTTAACTTGGTTGAATATGGGGGGAAAAATGCTTTGGCTAATTGTAAAATCTGTTACTTCAGTTTAGTCTTACAGTATATTTATGTGAAAGTTTTTAAGAACAAGCTAAAATGTTTGTTGCAGAGTTATGATTGTTCAGACTCAGAGCAGATGGGCAGGGCAGAATCGTAATAATTTTTTTAATTCAACAGTTAATTGCGGAGGTGGTGGTAGGTTGGTGCCTGTCTTTTCTCTTCCCTTCCCCTCTCCCCCCCAGTCTCTACTACAGAACGGTAAAGTCTACTATTTTTGTCTGTCTTCAGCTCATTTGTTGTACTCGTTTTTCTATTTACCTTTTTCCAGGCCACGATACTTTCTTTGTTTTAAGGCACAATTAATGTCATGATAAATAAGTTTTTTTAAAAAAAATGCATTGAAGCTGGTTAATGTATGGGTTGTAACCAAAATTCTGCTCTCTAAAAAGACATAGACCTAATATTTGTGAGGACTGGTTACCAAAGTAAGCGCTTTCTTAAACCAGTGGAATGACTGTTATGGTGCGTTAAGTTCACATGAACATTGTCAGGCTCTGGATTGTAATCCATGTATTAATAGTTCAGACTGAACAGAAAACTAGATAATGGACAAGAGCAGAGACTAGCATTGAATAAATAAGCAAATTAAATGACGATACTTCATTTTGTAAGAGCTCTAGTGTCTTGCTATGGGATAGACACTGTTGTTACTACTTATTCAAAACAGTGAGTTAAGACAGTGATAGAATAACTTGGAATTTACGTTCATTAGTCTGAGTTTAAAATTAAAATACACCGTATCTTTTTGAATGCAGGATCTAAAATAACAGGGTGTTTATTTTTTCACCTGCATTTCAGTTTTCTTTAACGCATTGGTCTTTCTGCTATGTTAACATGCAACTCACTGTTGCACTGTGGGTTGTTTTGGTTTGGATTTTTTTGTTGTTGTTCCCCTCTCCACATGTTCCATCCAGTATGCAACTCAACATATTTTGAAATGTAGTGTTTCGGGGCTTTTATGGGAATTTAAGAATAAAATAAAGTGAAACAACGTAACACCCCACAAAAAGGACAGATGAAATGCAAAGAGGTGTCCTCAACAGATTGATGGCCTTCAGTTAGGAGAAGGCTAATGTAGTCCTGAATAGCTGGGGGGCCAAAAAAATGGACTTGTAGCATTTTACTTAGCATTTATTTTATTGAAATCTAACCTTTTAAAAATTACATCTATTTAAAACCAAACTGAGTTTGTTTTCCTGTAGATCTCTATAAAGTGAAGATCTCTTATAACTACTTCAATGCCTTGTGGTTTAGTATCGATACTACAAATCTATAAAGATGTTGGCAGACTGTGAATTAAGTTGGCTGCGATACTATTTGTTGTCTTTGGTAGCCTGTATTTGGAAAAGGAATGTTAAAATAAGATTTTTGGATTTAAGTCAGACTGAGTCAGATTTATGTAAGAGAATGCTCATCATACTGTAATGTTCTTTTTATTTTTACTGGTTTTTATTTCAAGTAGTGCCAAAGGACAGTTTAACCTTCCACCACTACCGCTGCCATCACAATCTTTAGACTTATTAATACCTTCATTCACATGTTTCTGTATACCAGTGCTGATAACAATACCGTCTGGGGAAAAGGACTTGACTGGTGTGTTCTTTCTAGTGGCAGACTTGTGATAAAACTCCTGTTTGTTTAGACTGTGCTAGTGCGGTACAGTTTCAGAACTACATTCTTCACTCTGTCTTTCTGAGAAAGCAAATCTGCAATTCAAGTGTCTTTCACATCGGGTACCAGCTCCTGGTAGAGCTATCAGCACTGGGTCTTGAGTTAAGATCTGTTTAGCCTTCCAGTTTACATGGACAATCTTGATGGCCTTCAGACTAGAGATTTTGATGCCTACATAGAGTTCTATTAAAATAATCGGGTACTCTGTAGCTTTGAAACCCTCTTGTTTTACAGATGTGGTTAGGTGTTGATGTACCAAATCAAGGTAGTAAACAGTCCAAGATGCAGTCGGAGGCCATCCTGCCCTGCCCTATGCTCTGTGAACTGACCTAGCTAGGCCTTGTTCCTCTGTCTGTGAATGCGTGACTCATCGATATGGGCGTTTGTGTTGGGCCCATACCAACCTTGTTTAGTCCCACAGTGTTTTGTTCGCCCCACGGAAGCAAAGAAAGCAGCAGATGAAGCCAAGATGAGGTTTGCCCACATAGATGGAGATCATTTGACGTTGCTGAATGTCTACCATGCTTTCAAACAGAGTAAGTGTGCACCTGTTTTAAAAAAAATATTTCATAAAATCATAGAATTTGTAATATTCTGTGCTGCAGACTTTGATTCCTGGGTTCCCAGGACAACTGAAAGGGTGGGGCCTGGTTTTTGATCCATTCTGTTGTAATCTGAAATCTTTTTTTCAGTATGTAAAAAAGCTGCTAAGTGCTGCTTCCCTTTGAAGGGGAGACAAAACAAAAAAACTGGCGAAGAGATCATGTAATAAACTGATGAGTGTGGAGACAAGCCAGGCTTTTAAATCAATGCTGGATAACCTTGGACAGAAGGAAGTAAGCATTCCTATAATGAAGAAATATTGGAAGTTTGTTATCTGACATTAATTATAGAAAAATCTGCATAATTGCTTTGTAATTTTTCAGGGAAAACAGTGCAGAAAATACTCTGAGTTTGGAGAAGTGTATGTTCCTAAAACCAAAACCTCATTAATCCTAACTTTTTAATACAGTTAGGAATTCTATAATAAGACCTTGCATGGAATGAGAGGCAAAGAGGCAATGCATCAACAAGAAGTAACTTAGAGCCACGAGATAGATCTATTTCATTTACTTAATTTCTGTATATGGATTTTAGGGAAAGTGTATGGTCCTCCTCAGCATAGCTGAAGTATATTTTAGCAACTTGGAAAATATGGGAATGGACAGATGGAAGCTAGGGAGTTCTCATGAAGAATGTTTAAGTGGCGCACTTTTTTAAGCATGACTTATCCTGGTGGTAAGTTAAAATATTACTCCTAACTGCCAATCAAGTTAAAGTTGATGTGCCAGTTGCACTTTGCTGTAAGCAAATAAAAAAGCAATGGTCTTTGAGTAAAAAAACCCACAAACATTCCAATTTAGTGCCCCTTTCTGTTGCAGCATTGATCTAGAAATTTTGCATTGAAATGGTTTAACACTCTGTCATTGTGCCAAAATAGGGGTATCTCCAGAGTAGAAGTCCAAACAAAAGCATTCAAAACTGTTTAAAACAATAACTGAGAAATTTCCACTAAACACCTGAGAATGACACACATTGCTTGTTTTTTCTTTTAGCTTTTTAGTTAACAGGATCTAGTATGTCTTCCAGGCATTTTGTGTGTGTTTCTGGATGCCACTGCTTTTCAAGCTCAAGTTACTTAGGGAGGGGGAATTACATGGGGAATAATCTTTTGGTCAGTTTCACTATGAAAAGAACATCAGCATTTATACTTCATTTTGAATATATTCTGTCAGATAAAGCATAGAAACAACTTAAACTTTCCACAAATTATGTAACCTTTTCAGTGCACATAAAGAAGAGTCTGTCTCTGTACAAGAGACTTTTAAATTTTTGCTCAGGCTGTTTGTGTTGGGTTATTAAACTGACAAAGATTAGAAGAGCATCATGTGAAATGTAGCAAAACTGGTAGGAGAACTGAGTTTCTTGGTGTTAAAATTGCAGGTTTTTATCCTGACAGAATAGTTTAGGCTTACTGTCTTAACAGATTTCTGTTAGAGCTATCGACAGTGGTAACAGTAAATTGGGTACAGGGTTCTATTAATGATGCTGTATTACCTACATCTACTTAAACTGCTGTGAGGTGTGTCACGCTTAATACCTGATTGGTCTACTTGTATAGTCCTTAACTCTTATTTGAATACTTAATTTAAGGAGGGTTTGGTTTCTCAAATACATTGTATTTATGTGCAGTGTTCTTATGTGTTCATTGTATGCTACAGTTAAAAGTTGTGCAGTCTTCCTTAGGTTCAGTTACATTTTATATTACAGGTTTGGAAAATGACTTTTCTAGTTGCAGGATGTGATTTTTGAAATGTGCAAAATTTACTGGTGTGGTATTTCAGTAAAACATTAGTGACTGTGTGTATTATGTTGGTGAGGGGGGAGAAGCGGATTTTTGAATTTTTCTTGCCTGACCACATGCTTCCTGAGTAGAAAACAGTTTGGGCAAGTGATCTAATGCAAGAAATTGACTCAATAAACTAAGAGCTGTTGTCATTTATAAAAGTTTATGGATTTTTTTTATGGTTGATCTGACTGATCAATCAGTTAGTTGCTGGTTTATTTACTTTTTCTAATTGGATGAAATACTCACTTTTGATTCATGTTTTTTAATGTTGCAGATCATGAGTCGGTTCAGTGGTGTTATGACAACTTCATTAACTACAGGTCCCTGATGTCTGCAGACAATGTACGCCAACAGCTGTCACGAATCATGGATAGATTTAATTTGCCTCGTAGAAGCACAGACTTTACCAGCCGAGACTATTACATCAACATAAGAAAGGCATTAGTTACTGGGTATTTCATGCAGGTACGTGTGCTTTCCTCAAGGGAACATAGTTTAGTGTTCATGTGCCTTCTACAGTTACGTATGGTTATTATAATCTATCAGAACTTTTTAAGTGTTACTTAAATAACATATGGCTAACGGTATTACCACTTACCCTTTGTCAGGTTGATCGGTTATTCCTCAAGTAGTACATTCTTAATTGGAAGAGAAGTTGTAGGCGATCTTACTAGTATCAAAATCCTGGCATGACTGGTCAGGAGTTGACAATGAACTTCTTAACAGCTGGGGAAGTAACTTTATAAAATGTTTTGAAGTCACTGCAGAATATATATTTTTTAAATAATTTGTAATCTGATACAAATAGGGGAAGTATATTTGTCTGTAAATATTAATTATATGTAATCCTGGGAGAATATTTTCTTTTGCATACTTTTCCATATTTATATTTCACTTCTAAATTACACGAGTCACGTACTGGAGCAGGTCTGTAACCTCAAGGTGTGTGCTGCTTGTAACTCATTTGCCTGTTGAACTGGATGGTGTGGAAGCTAGTCCCACAGCTGCCTCCTGGATACTCTGCGTTTTGTGTTAAGCAAGCCTCCAAGCTAGAATGCAGGCTGCAGTTTTACTGGGGGGGGGTGTTGATTTGTGGTTAGATGTGGTGGGGTGTGGTTTGTTTTTTTTTTTTTTTGGTTGAGGGGTGAAGATGTGGGCATCGTCCCTTCCTGGGGTGGTTCTTCGCTTCAGCATTCATTCCTGGGGCTAGAAGAGTCCCTTTAGCTCTTGCGGACCCTTGAGTGCAGATCCTTTAGTGGAAATGGATCTTCATTCTCATTGCCTCTGGGCTGTTATTGTGATAATGTTTTTCCCAGCAAACGTGCATTCTGATGCATCTCAGCAGTGTCTCTGGTAGAGCCTAATATCTGACTTCCAGAGAACACAACCTTGTTATCCTAAAGAGGCTGAACAGTGCCCGTGGCATTTTCTGATTTTTTTTTTCCCTAGAGCTGTCTGTAGTGGTTTTTGAGCACAGGAGATTTACCAATAGATAAGGGAACCAACCATTGGTCACTGCTGTGCAGTTAAGAGTGGCAGCAGCTTGGTAGGCACACTCTTACCAAGTACTCATTGAGGTACAGGCTTGGGTGCCCCAATGTTTAAAACTCCTCCAAGGAAACACTGCCTTCTCCACAGCCAGTCTGTAGTAGTTTTCAGAATACAGAAAAATCAATGTCAGCAACTGCATTTCACTGTGATGCAAATGGGAGAGTAAGGCTGTTGATTGGTTTTAACGATGAAAATAATTCTAAAGTCATTGTCCCTGGAGGTGTTTAAAAACAGATTGGGTGAGGCACTTAGTGCCATGGTTTAAATGACGAGTGGGTGCTAGTGTTGGGTCATAGGTTGGACTAGATGATCTCAGAGGTCTTTTCCAACCTTGTGATACTGTTGAACCCTTTCGACAAGCAGGTTAGTCACTGTGTTCAGTCCTTCCTTTTGGGACATGTTTTCTTCGTCTTTCTTGGGGGGACACTTTAGTACATATTCCCACCTACAACTTATAAGTTTGTAAACGTTTTGCAAGACAAAACTCCTCTGCCCCACAGACTTTGTTTGGCGTCAACTGGTTGAGGCCAGTCTGCTTGCCACAGTTGGAGTTTGTTTTGGCAGCGTGCCACGTGGCTTCCTTCATTTGCTTGGACCCATAGGCGGTCATGCCTTTGGAATATAGTGTACTGTCAGTTTGCTTTGTGTTACTCAGTGAAACTCTTCCTCTAATGGTTTTTTTCCTGCCCTCGATGTGGAACTGCACTGTTGGTGTAGGTAGGTGTTTGGTCTCTGCTGCTGCTTGGGTGTTGGGAGATCTGACTTCGTATTTTTGGTGTGAATAGAGTAGTATGCTCACATAGGTGAAAATTTAAGCTTTGCCAGATGGTCTATGGGCACACATGGCACAAAGTTCTTCAAGATTCTTCAAACTAACTTTTAAACATGCAGTGTAAAGTGGAAAAGAAAAGCAGCCACCATTGTTCTGAAATAGTTCTCACTGACTGCACTATTTCCTACTTTGGTAATTGCCTAGTGTCCTAAAAACAATCATAAAATTTTGGTGTAGTAATTTCTGTGCTAATCAAGACCAGTGGTTGATGTCAGGCAGCGTGGACCCATATTAATTATTGAAACAGTACTAATTATATAATTAGTACTAAAGTACTGTACATTTGCCTGCTTTCACTTGTGTGTCAGTGGCTGATAAATGTGGAATTCCTGTTGGTGATGAAATAATCTTTTTACCTTTCATATTTAAATACAAACTTGAATCTCAGTAAATCTGCCATAGACAAGCAGAGTGGATAGTAATATAGTTTAAAACTGCCAGCAATTCTGTGTGTAGAAAAACTTCTGGAAAGATACTGGCAAGAAGTGTCTTATAAAATTTTTGTGTTATGTCTCTGGTTTCTTCTAATTTTTATTGTGGAATACTTATTGGCTTTTTTCAGTTTCTATATCGTGTCAGAATATGTGAAGTATATATAAAATAGAGAAGTAGTGATGCTCGCAAAATCACTTAAACTGCTCATTGAAAATAAAATTCATCAGAGCAATACTGCTTTCTGTGTCAAGAAGGGAGAAGGACTGGAAAGTCATACAGCTTTAACACAATCGTAATTTGACCACAGAACTCCAGAAGCAGGTACAGATCTACTTACTGAACAGAAGTAGAAAAACTAAGCTTATAGTTTTTGAAGTGTTAAACATGTAGATGTGATAAAGACTAAGCAAAAAAAAATATACTGCGGGAAGTAAGCGAAGGAAACTTAGAATTGAATTGGAAAAGACAAGTAATTGCCAAAGTATCCTAAAGATGGGTCATCTTCCTCTTAGCGATTTTTGCTGCTAATCAGTCTTTGGTGCTATTTTGTGTATAGAATGATGCACATTTTGCAGTCTTTACATATCGAGCTCCTGCAATAATAGAATGGTAGTGAAATAAACCTATGACACGAAGGTGGTCACCAGTGCATTTAATGGTATTCATTTTGCTCTTTAAGAATGCAGAAGAACAATTTAAAATATTTAAATAGCTTCAGAAACACGGTTGAGTGCTCTGCAAGCAAAAATCGCAGAAATCCAAGCAACTGGCACTACTCCTTTGGTGTATGCTGGCATTCTTTTGTTCAGAAAGACAGTCAGTCATTCTCTAAGCTGTCTATCAAGACGAGCCTGCCAAAATTTGTAGCCTTAAATCTAAAACAAGTTGGATCTTGTGATGCTTATCTTGCTTTTGCCCTTTTAAGTGCATTTGGATTTACAGAGTTTGTGTTTGACTGAAGACCCCTGCTTAGGCCCTCGAGGTTCAATGACATGCTAGATAACAAACAAACACTGGCAGTTGAGAATTTCAGAAGAGTCTGTCATTCTTAAAAAATATTATGACATCTTTAAACCTCTGTTATGAGAACTTGAACCAAAACCATGTGCCATGATGGCCACTGTTTCCATGTGAGTTTACAATGCTTTTATCAGCATGACAATTTTCCCAGCATTATTAGCAGGTGGGGGCTCTCTGCAGAGTAACCTGTTGCAGAGATGCATGGGCTGGTTTGGCTCCATATGATCCTTTAGTCATGTTAGTGTAGCTCCTTACATTCTCTAGTCAATAGTGTTAATAGCTTTTCCGTCTATTTACAACATCACTCTTTGTTCAGGTAGCCTAATTCACACATGTTTTACACTAATACATGACAAATTCCTTGATGATCTCAGGGTTCAAGTGTATCCCTACTATTTTGCTTACTACTAACGCTTATTGAAAAAATAAGGTCACTTCCTAGACATGCTTTGTATGGTTTGTGGTTTCTGCAGAAGATTATGCTGTGTTATACTTTGAAGAACATGAGAGTGGTTAAGTTTGGGAGTGAGCTCTAGAGGGCAGGTGGCCCAGCCCCCACTACCTTGTGTTTTAGAGGCACTGGAATTGGTTGCATGCCAGGAGTTCAAAGAACCATGTGTATATGCCACCACCTCTGTGTCCTTGTTCACTCCCTTGTATCAACTTTGATGTAGCCTGGGCCCGTGCTAAGTTTTTAGCAGAGTGATCTGGCGAGCCATTTACACCTTCAGAGAAGCAGGAGAATTGGCTCTATCAGCTGTGCTGAAACAGCTCAAGCTGGAAGGGAGCAGGAGAACAGAGGAGCTGGCAGTTACATCATCATTGCTTGCTGTGGAGCCACGGCTTTGCTCTGCAAATTTCATGAGTGTTGCCATTACTGCATGTGAAATTCCTTACCAATCTGTGTGCTCACAAGTACACTTAATATAAACCCCTAAATAGAATGGACACTGTAGTTTACTGTTAGCTCATGATCAAAATATGTTAAAGTAGTATGTAACCATTTAATGGTGACTTATCGTTGACATCCATCTTCTAATGAAACTTTTTTCTTAATTGGGGTTGTTCCAGTCCCTGTCTTTCCCTGAAATTAAGAGCTGACTCTACTTTTCTGTAGCATTTCTTTTCTTTGAGTATGCTTGATTAGTTATTTCAGGGTCTTTTCACTTAGTTTAGAATTATGCAAAGTAAACAAGAAATACAACTCTCTGCTATGATTATAAACGACATGAAAAAGGAAGAAATTGTATGTAATTGGGAAAGATATTTGATAAAACTTTACTAATTTTAATACCCCAGTGAGATTGAGGTGCTAAAGGTAAATTGTATTGATTTAAATTTAGCCAGGCACTGTTTTCTAGAATGAAACCTAAATAAATGAATAGTTCTCTCCTGATATAGGAAGAACAGAAATGGGTAAAATACCCAAATATTTTTGTGTGCTTTACTTTTGATCTGAAAAATGAAATGAATTTTTTAAAAAAAATATTTCATTTAAAAAAGTATAATCCCACAGCAACATGTGCTGTGATTGTGCTATGTCTGTGACAGGTTAGTCTAGCTTGATTTGCAGCTATACTGCTATTTAATTTTGCAGACGTTGGATTGAGTTGGATGAAATTAAGCCTAAGTCATTACAGACAGCGCACTGTTAATCTCCATTTAAAATAGCCTCTGTTTGCTCCCCAGACCTGAAATAAAACAGCAGTGTAATCTCTAAAATCTCAGGTGAAAAGATTTACGGGCTATTGAAATACTTTGTTTCACTCCTAAAACATGTTCTGAGTATTAATGTCATAAAATATGAGAGAAGCACTCTCAAAGTAAGTAATTTGTTACTAAGGAGATATTCTGACTGAAAATTTGACATAGCTATTGCTTTAGAAATACTGGGATTTTTAATCTAATAGGTAAATTCTACCTTTGGGAAAAAAAAGAAGTTGTGATATACCTAGGAATTAAGATAACCAGGAAGTAAACAGCTTGTATTAAAGGAACACAGCTAACGGTGTTTTCATTAAAAATGTCTTTCAGACATCTTTAAGCCACTGTCCATCCTGCTTAATCTTTTTACAGTGGTTTTGTGTGTGTGTGTTTATGTATATAATGAAGTAAGTAGTGAGGACATATTGAGTCACTGATATCAAAAGGTTCATTTTAGTTACCTGTTCTGTTAGATTAACTGTTCTTACAGGGATAGCTTTCTAAGGATAACTGTCTGCTTCACCAGATCTTAATGAGCTAGGTATCAGGGCATCTCAGCAAGGTAGGCATTATTCCCTTTCACAGAGCGAGAAGCTTGGTCAGAGAGAGGTTAATTGATTTTCACCAAGGTCACAGCAGAAATGTGGTGCTGAACCTACGTTTTCCAGCTCTGAAGCTCATGCTGTAACAGGGCTGTTCTTATTCCTGACACAATAAATGGCCCATTCTTACGAGACTGACATTTTTTTGGGCCCAGTGTGTCAAGAGGATTTGCGGATTAACGCGTACATCAGTAAAATTGCTACTGAAACACTGCACTAATAAAAACTGGGTAACGCTCTAGGTTACCAGTCCCAGAGTAGCTACTGCAGTGAAGCGCTTAAAGCAGGTGCTGTACTAGACCACAATTGACTTTGTGATGCTACAAACCTGATTATTCCCTTCCAGTGCTTGTGTTTGCATTGCTTTTGTTCTAATGATTCTTCTCTTTGGGTGATAACTATTTTGTATGTGGTTTGAATTGTGTATTATAATAAACACTTGCCAGGGCAGTTAGAAAAAACATCTGGCATCTTGGTTGTGTCTATAAAAAAACCTGAGTAGTTGAAGTGGCCAAGTAATGTGCAAAATTTAGCTGAGGTTTGAAAGTTGGGATGGTGTATTTTGTATAGAACACTTAACAGTCAGCTTGAAATTTCTTGATTTAAAAATTGCCTGTGGTAATGAAAGAATGTCTTTTTACTTAGGTGGCACATCTGGAGCGAACGGGGCATTACTTAACAGTAAAAGATAACCAGGTGGTGCAGCTGCATCCCTCCACCGTTCTTGATCACAAACCAGAATGGGTGCTCTATAATGAGTTTGTCCTTACAACAAAGAATTACATCCGGACATGTACAGACATCAAGCCAGAATGGTAAGCCAAAAGTCTAAACACAGTCATGATCTACTGTGAAGCTCTTGTTCTTTTTTAAATTGAGGTAATTCCTTTCACTTTTCTTGATTATATATATTATCATTAAAATGCTTTGAGGAATGGCAGTGGCATGGACTTGAGATCTTGTAGATGATTAGAGGTATTCTTTGTGGATACTGTTTTGTTTTGTTGTGTGTAAACTTAGATGCCCAGGCTTTGTATGCCATGCGCAGAGAGATGCTTGACTTAAAACCAGTTACTTCAGTAAGCCTGTTAGGAAGGAACTGCTTGGAAATGCTGGTTTGGGGATAAGTCCTAGCACCCAGTGGTGTACCTAAGTTGGGAGGTACCTGTAGATGCCTCTGTTCTCAAGATCAAAGGCCTCTCTTGGCAGTAGATGGCAGTAACTTTTCTGGAAGGATCTGATCAGGATTCAGAGCTTTCTTAAACTATGAAGGAAAGAGGTGGTAGTACTGGTACAGGGTGCCTTATCATAGTATTGATTAGTCAACAGAGTGCCTCAAGGAAATTAGAGGCCTGACCCTGTGCAGATGGGCAGAGATGTGCATTGTCTTGCCCCTCTTTAAGGATAGTACTTAAACTGCCAAGTCGTAAGCTTTGGGGATATGGGAGGCTCTTTGGCTGTTGTTGGAATGGTGCTGTTGTACAGAAAGAGTTTAAAGATGCGCAAGCCTTAAGACCGGAAAACATAGCACATACATATGGTCCATAGTGTTTTAATGGAAATTCTGTTCTGTACAGACACTGTATAGCCTAAAGTAGCATTCTGTGACCTTGATTATTTTTTTTTAAATTTAAAAGAGCTAAGGCTGCACTGTACTCTCACACAAATTGATGTTTATATGGACTTCTGGGGCTGAAGGACTGATATTGAGCAGCAGGTCTGACTGGGCTACTGTGGCACCTGCTAAAGCAGCAGTGTGGGACTGAACAGGAGTGTCTCTTCAGGCTCAAGTGCGTGTTTTTTGCTTTGGACTTGGGCACATGCACAGGATGGGACCGAGATCTCAGTGTGGGTGCATGTGTGTAAACTTTCATTAACCTGAGAATGAGCTGAAAATAACAGGTAATGTTTGTTTACCTTAGTTGTAGAATTTCTGTAGGATGCATCTTGAAATTGGAGTATGAGTAACAAACTTTTCCTTTTTTGACAGGCTGGTGAAAATTGCCCCTCAATATTATGACATGAGCAATTTTCCACAGTGTGAAGCAAAAAGACAGTTGGATCGCATCATTGCCAAACTTCAGTCCAAGGAATACTCGCAGTACTGAATTTATGCTTTGAACTGAAGTTATTCAGAGGACAGCTTTAAGAGATGAAAGGATTCAAAGTTCAAGTTGTGCTCTTCACTTTGGTTCTATAATGGCCTTTATTTGAAAGCTTTTTAATTTTTCTTTACAGTAAATATTCCATTCTGATTTCATAAATTAAACATTTATGCCTCCCTTTTGTGTTGACACTGTAGCTCATACTGGAAAAGCTGATCAATGTTTTGCAGTTTATTGAAAGTAGTTCTATATATAACAATGTTATAAGCATTTCTTTAGAAATGGTTGAAAATGCTTCTAAAAATGTGATTATCGACCATGGTATGCATGATCGTTGTAATTGTTGACATTCCTTTTAGAAGTTGTGAAATGTTACAACTTGTGCTTCTGTAGACACAATCTTTGGCATCAGTACAGAGGTACTGACTTCAATAAAGTCTATTTATACTAATTTTTTTGCCACAGTATGTCAGTATTTCTGTTGTTTTGAACAAAATGTGAGTCTCCCATTAAACTGCTGCTTTATTGACATGGCAGTAGTTTAGTATTTTACTATTAAAATAAATCTGAATGCATAAGCCACCACAGTTAGAGTGACATCAGTATAATGCATACAATGTTGATCCCTTGCAAACTTGTTTAAATTATGTAAGAAATTGTTTTAAAAATGGAATGCATGCAGAATTTTTTGGAGAATGCTTTCTTCAAATGTACTCCTAGATATTTCTTGGACAGAACTGTAGTAATATGTCCTGTACAGTGAAGTGTCTGTGGCCAGTTAGAAATCACCTTGCTGGGCAGTGTTCAGGTACTGTTGAAGATTAGCACAAATAATACTTAAGTGACCCTGTAGGTCAAATTACACTGCACCATTGTAATTCTGTAGTGATTTTCATTGAAATGATGACTTGACAGCATTTTCAGTTTGAGAAATCTAATCCTGTATGGAATTTTTTGTTTGATTTGATCAGAGGGCTGAAACATCTCTCCAATGAAGGCGAGCTGAGTGTTGGTGTTATTCAAACTGAAGGAGGCTCCAGGGAGGCAGACCTTATAGCAGTCCTCTGGTACTTTAAGAGGGGGCCTGTGGGAAAGCTGGGGAGGGACTTTTTGCCAGGGAGTGTAGTTACAGGATGAGACACAAAGGTTTTAAAGTGGCAGAAGGTAGGTTCAGATTGGACATGAGGAGGAGGTTTTTCACTATGGGGATTGTGAGGCACTAGAACAGGTTGCACAGAGAAGTTGTGGAGGCCCCATCCCTGGAGGTGTTCAGGGCCAGGCTGGATGGGGCTTTGAGCAGCCTGATCTACTGGAAGGTGTCCCTATCCTTGGCTTAGAGTTGTGTGATCTTTAAAGGTCACTTCCAAACCATTTTGGGATTCTGTGATTTAACACATTGGGTCAGATTTCAGTTTTTCCTCTCCCTGGAATATGCTGAGATTTGGTCCTTCTATCAAAGAGAAGCTGGAGCAGCTCTTGCTGATCCAGGTTCCCCTAGAATGGGAGCCATGTGCTGTCATGCCATAAAGCTGAACCAAAAATAGGTTATATTTGGAGAGCTGGCAACTAACTGCAGTTACAAGACTAATATTAAGCATTGATGTTGGGGTATCCTATTTAAATCATAGCAGTTGGCTACAAAATTACATGGAATCAAGTGACTTGAGGATTCTTTTCTAATTGCAACTTGTTTTTTTCTAAAATGCCATTTATATGAGGGGGGGTGGAGAATTTCTGATGGCTTTTTGGTTAGCAGTGAAAACAGTATTGTGAGAAAAACCATGTCTGATAATGAAAATGTGAGTTTACAGTACACAGTGGGACTGTGAGTCTGCCTCAGATTTGATAAGCAAATGAGAAACTGGGGGATCTCCCCCACTTCAGGCACTGTGGGATGGGTCCAGATTTTCCTGCCCTATGAAAGAATTTTCAGTAGGAAAGAGGGAGGTTGACTCTTCATAAAATGTTGAACTGGATCGAGTTTTCTGACCGCAGTTTGATTTCAAACTCGTATTCCAAAACATGCAAATGTTTGTTTTACAAATTCCTGCTCTAGGCTAGCGCCAGTTCGCTACGTGGGGTTTCATGGTGGCTCGCTTGTCCTGCTCTGGGAGGCAGAGGGGGCTGCGTTGTGCAGTGCTGAAAAATGGCCACTTGCAGGTAAGAATTTCTCCAGAATTTGTGTGCAGCCTGCAGCTAAATGGTGTGGAATCACCTTCTGTACGACTTGTCCTGGGTATGGCAAGGTCCACAAACGCAGCCAGTTCTCAGTGGGAAATCCCCTGAGGACCCCAGAACCAGCTGGCATAAATTGCAGTAGCTGTGGTACTTGGGAATGGGGGAGCAGATGGCTGTGGCTGTGAGTGGAACGTGACATGGGAGAGGTTTTGGCCTGGTTTTCTGTTTTTCATTTTGTCATACCCACAAACTCAGCTTGGGCTGTGACAGCCAGCCGGGGATCTTTCACTCTCCTCTGTCTTTGCTACCAGGAATGCAAATCCTGCAGGCCAAATTAAAGTCCTCTGACAGCTGTGCAGCCCTGCTACCTTCCAATTAAGTCCATGACACCTGTGCAATCCACCCAACAGCACTGGGATGCAGCTGTGTCACTGCCTTAATTGGAAGGCTGTCGGGTGTCCCAGCTGTCACTGGGGACAGAGCAGGCCTAGGCTCCCTGGCAGTGGGAGCACAAGCCATGGGAAGCAGCTTGGCTCTTGGATCTGGGATTGAGGAAGCACTGAAGCTCAGGCATCTTGGGCGCCTGGTGGGTTTGATACCTGTGTGACATTTGTAATGTCATCATGATTCCCTGCAAAACACTTCACTTGTTGAAGAATGGACAAAGCACTTGGAATACTTCAGGACTGAAGCATTTCCTTATACTGGGCAGTGTGCGCTAAATACAGTGTTGTCCCTTCACTAATGATCTCGTAGTAGAGAGTGGCCATAGGGTCAGAGTGGGGAAGCTCAGTGTCTTTGTGCAGTGTTGTACAACCACGGTGCTACTGAGTGAGGGTTTGGGACAGTACCACAGGGGCTCATGGAGATCACTGTTTCACTTGTTTAAGGTGTACTTTTAGAGTCTTGTGGCACTGGGAAGGGAGCAAGTTATCTGAGAAGTGATCTGGCCCTCTTTCCAGGATTAATAAAGGAGGCTTCATAGCTTCTTAGAGAAAGATGTTTTCTAGGTTCTGAAGGGAAGCTGTATCAGGAACTCTTTTAACTACAGTTACTTCAGGGATGCAACATACACACGGAATAACTTGGTTTTGAGAATAGCACTGGGTTTTCATTGCTGTGGAAAGGTAAAACCTCATTCTCATTTTTCTCATGGAAAAACTGTCAAAAGGGTTGCCCAAAGAAACAAAGGTGACCAAGAAGGAAGTGTAGGAATGAGGCCACTCTATTTGTGAGCGGATGAAGGTCACTGCCTCCCTCTTAGAACAGTTAAAACCACCTGCAGTCCTGCTCATCATCAGAGCTTTGGTTTTGACTGCTTGTACTGCAGACTGCAGGAAGTGGGGGGTGTAGTTGAAAACTGCAAAACATACAGGAGTTTGCTAATGTCAAATAGAAATGCAGCTTCCCATGGATTTTGTTCTGTGAAATGCCACAGCTGACTAAAAGACCCTGTGGCTCTTTCTTCTGGCCTGTGGAGTTGAAGGATCCTGAAAAACGGACATCAGCTGCCCTGACCAACTTCAGCTGCTTCCTGCTGCATTCCCTGCCTTACTAATATTGTTTCAGAGCGTTCAAACTCCAAACATGTTTGCTTTGGAGCACTGAGGAATTGCTCCCTTAGGGTTAGTTGGTTATCTGCTTTGAACAATTGAAAAGGAAAAGCAATGCTTTGTTTACTTAGTCTTTTTTTTAACAGTTTTTTCAAGATATGTGGTTTGTGTAAAAGAACGATTTACAGCACGGGACTGCTGAAAATATAGAATGGATTAGATGATAGGAAAATAGTACTAAGTACAAGGAGTGTATTTTTTTTTTTTTGAAGAGAGGAGAGTTTTCCACCTTAATCGTGCTTCTGTGTAATACCTCAAAGCAGTAAAGGGCTAATACTGATGTGAGGTCATAACTGTGTTTAAGTTTGTTAGGTACAGAGGTAGTTATGCAGTTACTAATGGCCAAGTACGTAAAGCTGTGTTGAAGTACACAGGCACTAACATGGAGACACAGAAATGACTGGTTAATGCTGTGGTTGGATGTGTAGGGATTTTCTCGCATTCAGAATTTTTGTCAGAGAATAGAGTAAGTGGTGACTTCATGCTTCGCTAGGTCTTGATGTCATAAAATCCCCTGAACGTCTGCTTTTGAGGAGATCTGTACATATACCAGTGCAAAACACAGGCATGAGAGTTCCTTTTGGGGTTACAGGAATGTATCCATTTTTTGTACCTGTATTCATCCACTGAAGTTGAAGTGCTGTTGGTACAGGCCAGTGGATGTTGGTTGGTTCTATATCCATTTGGTGAGCTTTGCCTGGCAGAGCAATAGCACAATTCCCAATCACCTTCTCCCTTTTTGGATCAGGGCTGGTGAAACACCATTAGTTTGTGACATGCAGCTTTTAGTCCGCACTGCTACATAGTGCTTATTGGAAACTGCTAATTATGTGCCATAAGAAATGCAGCATAAAAGAAAAAAAATGTTGAGATGAGCTTTCAGTATGTCATTTAAAAAAAAAACCTTGACAAAAGTGAAAGGGCAAGTATTTTTCCTTCCATCCAATCAGCCTACAATTATTAATTTGTAATCGGTTGCTATAGTTTTATTTGTTTCCTGACAATTTAGCAGTAAAAAGCCATACCACACCATGATACTCGGAAGGAGAGCTGTGTTCTAAAGTACCTGAATTTACTCACTTAGTGTAATTTGTGAGGAATATCCATTTATCTTGCTTTTAGAACAGCTGACAGTTTTAATAATAAACATCTTTTACTATGAGAAGTATAATCTTGTATCAGTACTCTGTTGACCTTTCAAAACTATTTAACTTCAAGACTATGTATGTAACATAAGATTTATGTGAACCAGAGAGGAAAAAATGATCTACTAGGACAACCTAGTTCATTTTCTACTAATGCATCTTACACCGGTAGCTTTCTTTCGTGGTACGCGTCCTAGAACTGTTCTGGTACAAAACTAGGCATTGGTCCCAGTAATACTAACATCAGATATTTTTGAGCTTTAAAACCAGGATGACACCGTTACGAGAGAGCGTGTGCCCCTCTCCTCACTTTTCCTTTCGCAAAGGACAAGCTTGGGCTAATTTTGCACTGATGCACTTGAGATAAGTGGCTGGCATCGAGGAGATCCCAGCTTTCAGCGTCGGGATTAAACTAAGTATGGTAACAGCAGTAAAATAACATTCCTGTTGCAACGGCAATCAACTGGGTCTGCTGACTGGAGGTGTTCTGGTTTTGCAGTTTCAACTCAGATCTGGTAGTTTCTCAGGAACACTGAATATATGGTGGACAGATGATGAAATAATTTTCCTTTGTGTACATTTTGGCTCTGAGTGGTTCTTTAAGCTTTTTCCAGCTGTGAAAGCTATGCAGTAGTTATGTTGTACAGAAAAATAAAACACAACACAAATTAATGTTGATAATAAATATTTCCTGTGGCTCTAAACATCTATTATTTTGGGTTGGTCTTATTCTTTTAGCTAAAGTAGGCTCTTGCCTTCCATTTGAATTCAGTTTTTATTTTGTAAGCATATCACATTAACGTTCCCAGCCTCATTGTTTCCAGCAGCATAAACAATAAACACTTAAGGCATCAAGCACTTATTGGACTCCATACAGTGGAGGGCTGCTGGTGGACCTATTTCCTGACTGCTTTGTATATTCAGCCATGTAATGAAACCACTTCTGCTTGTATTTGTAACCATTTTTATCCTAAAAAACATCAGCCTTTTCAGCTTTATGATGTGCTAGTGTTTGCTGTTCAAATTCATGTGTCATTTTGGAGTCACAAACTAAACTCGACCTTTCAGACCTTAGAATGGTATCTTTGGGGATTCATCTTGCATCTTGAATAACGAGTAACTGATAAGCCTTTTACTGACACAGGGAGAGCATCGTTGTTTTAAAAAAATTTCATGCCTTGTGAACATTTCCTGAAAAGTTTAGAACGTGTGCAGCAGTAGCAGGTTAAAAGCAGGGTGATTTGCAGGGTGATTCACAGAGTGTTTCTATGAGCTGTCCAAAAGGGTATTGACAGTTTTGTTCCAATGACTTATTGGGTTATGCAATGTAATGGAAGTAAAATTAAATTACTGTTACTTTTACACACCTCAGAAAATAATTTGATTAAGAGCAGAAATCAAAGATAAGAATTTAATATTCTAGTCTTAATGCTCAAAATAATGCGTACCCTGTTTGTTGATGAAAACAGTCATTTCATTTTCAGTAAATTTATGGACGATGAACAGCTTCTCCCTATAAGCAAAGCAACATTAAAGAAAAATCCATATAGAAATGGAAACAAGAACATCAGAATATTTACTTCATTTTGGATGTTGGAGCGGGACTGTGCTTTACGTTTTTGCTCTGAACCTCCTTGTTCGACTCGCTGCTATGTAAACCCAAACACACCACTCAAATGTCTGTTCTCTACATCCTCCAGCATTGCCGAGCAGTAATGGGTGGTCGAGTTACGACTGTGCTGCAGCCTAGAGAAATCCTGTTTGTTTCTGGAGGAGAATTATGGAAGGAAAATTGAATAGGAAAATATTCAATTATATGAATGGTAATGGCCTACTTCACGATCTCCTTCATAATTGTATTTGTTCTTCACACAATAATTGTCTGCGATGAATATTATTTTTGCCAGTAAAGCTTAAGAATCCAACCATTTGTAGTCTACTGGCTTGATAGGAGACTAATGGTTAGAGCTCTCATTAGGTACAGTGAGGTTTCAGAAATTAATTTGCTTTTTTTAGCAGTCTCTTGATCAAACTAATCTGATTATAAAAACAACTTTATCAATGCTGGGCTGTCTAGACTCATAACTTCTTAAATTAGCAACAAAGTCAGCAGCAAATCTTTGTTCTTAGTACTTCCAAAACTTTGACATTAAAAAAGTAAAAATTTGCAGAGACATTCTAATTGCTTTTCCTTGCGTTTGCTGTAACCTACCCTAAGGAAAGTGATTATTCTTTCCCTTTATTTGGGGCAACATTTGACAAAGGACAAGCTACAGAACCATGTCTGCTACAAACGCCTGCCTAAGTTTTCTCCTGCTGCATTTGTTTTTATTAATTGGATCAAATAGGATGATGTCACCAAATAAATCCAAAGTTAATGATCTGTCAAAGCCTTTGAAATATCTATCAATTATTTCTGAGGGCTTGCTGCCTCTTTGTGGTATTTCTTGTGTAAAAATGGAGTTCTGTATCAATCAAAGCTTTTCTTGGGATTTTGTAAATGACTGTTAAACGTAATCTCCCAAAGTTGTACTGTGTGTGACTGGGAGTCTGTTTTCCTCCCTACCCCACCACAACACAGCCTACAGTACCAAAGGAGCAGCCAAGTCTTTTTTGAATGTCTGTAATACACTTTGTGATAATGAGGTGCTACTGCTTTATCAATGAGCTTTGAATAATGCGCTGAATGGCAAAGCTTCTTTTTCATTATCTGAGTGATGACAATAGGCCTCCTCATACCTTTCAATACGTTCGTTCTTAGACAACATCTTTACCATGATTGATAAAATAGTGGTGAGTCTACCCTGTTTATACCTCTCAGTATTTGCCAGTGATCTGAGTGTACCCAGAAGCAGGCAGAATGCAGGCAGAATAGCTGTGGGGTTTTTCTCAGATATAACGGTACTTTAGAGGCAGAGACACATGACAGGCTGAGCATCTCGATTCCTGCCAATTTGGGTTATTCTAGGATTTTTTTTTACCTCCCCCTTCTTTAGTTATGTCATAACTATAATCATAGAAACATTATTTTGGGGAAACTATAATCTGATAGGGCTTTAGTAATTTATTTATGTTGCTAACTGGTGGTGAGACTGTAACAGTTATGAACTACCTCATAAGTTCATGCCTGCCTACGTTTGAATGGTGTGTATTCACTGGCTGCTATTTATAATTTTGGGGGTATTGAACTGATGGAGATTACTCATGTTGAAAAGCTGCTGGAAGGCCTGAACTAGGAATTAAAATATCATAGTGGCTTCATTTTGTTAACAGTCTCATTGAAAATGCCTTGCTTGCAGGACAATCAAACTCATCAGTGTTCTGCTCTTCCACTTCAGCAGACAAAGTTTTAATCAGTAGCACTCTTGATCTTGCAGAATTCAAGGAAAATAATTTCCTGCATTTTTCAGATGAACAAAAATTCATGTAATCTAGCTTTTAAACTCCTGGCACTTTTTTTTCTTTCTTTCTTTTTGAATAATCAGCTTTACTTCATTCAGTTGCCCATTTCATGTAACTTCAATTATCAAGCTGACCCAGTGCTTAGATGGGATTATCTCATGGATGAAGAACAAGCAACTGAATCCAAACTTGGGCAAGGCAAATAACAAACTAAGGGTGAATTCAAAACATTTTGGAAAATGCACTATTTTCTCTGCAGTTGTGTATTTGAAAATGGTCTTTGCATTTAGATGGCTTTAGAGAACATTGGTATTAATTTCTGATGGTCTTGCATAGCAGCATTTACAAAAACTTTTCTACTGTCCTCTTTTCCTTGAAGCTGCCGTCCCATCTCAGTGGTCAGTTGTCTGGCTTCCATTCTTTTAATCTTTTGGATGAAGCACAACGGTGGTAGATTGTGAAGACAAACTCATACAAAAATGAGTTATATTCTAGGTCTTGTTTTTTTCCTTCTAGACTCTTTAACAGCCTGGACTGGCTCTGGGATGAAGACCCTTGAGTGCCAAAGCCAGTGCGCATGATTTCTTTGTGTAACTGAACTTCCTGAAATAAGGGTAAAACTTGTCTGTGCAGTAAGCCTGTAGTAACAAAAAGTAAGTTTGAGATGGCGTAACAACCTTCAGTAGTGACTAAGAACCACCTAGAATATGACTACCTTCTGGCTTAATTGCAAGGACCGTTCTGGCTGTCAGCACAGCCAACTAAGACTCCAACACAAAACTGCTGCCTTCTTGATGAAAGGAATAACAAGCAGGTGTTATTCACCCAGCTTAGTGTTTGAAAGTATTCAGATATTACAGCAATATCTACAATCACAAGTAGTATATTGGACGTAACAGGAGTTCAGAAAAGCTGGCTCTTAGAAACTCCTATTCCACCACCATTCAGTGGAGAGAAAGTATCCATTTTCCATATTTTGATTGATAACATTGAGTTTTCTGAATGGAATTTTCTTTCCTTTCAGCAGAACCTTGTACTTTTTGAACAGTAGCATGTAATTGAATTTTGGGAGTGTTATTCCAGGATACTGTAGAAAAGCTGTATTTTGATTAATCTTGATGTCGTATGCTAATATTGGAAAATGCAGATGTAGCAATTGTGGTTGAGGCTGATGAATCCAATGTGTGGAAGCTGTTCTGGGAACTCCAGATCTCTCAGGTAGCTTGGAACTGGGCTGTCTAACCATGTGGAAGTGGAAAAAGCCATCTGGATTTTATCTAGAATATAGAGAGAAGCCAATAAAAAGCAGAGCACTGAAATGAATTTTGAAAGGTGACAGCAGCTGCTGTGTTCTCATCCACTGGTAGTTTCATTCTCAGTTATGCCTAATCTTGTATTTTTGTTTTATAGACACGAGTTATCTTGAAAGTTTAAATAGAAACCTAAACACTCTGTAACCTCCACTTATTTCTGCTCTAAGTAGATTTTTGCTCCTCTGGGGCTAATTGCTTTTATAAACATTGTCTAACAATGTTGCTTGACTTTTCCAAGGGTCTGGTATTTAAACTGTTGATCTCCTCAAATATTAAAAGGATGTGATACTTAGCTCCAGAGATGTTCATAAAGCAAAATGAAATCATTTGATGGAAGGTGCTAAGGAAGCTTTAAAGTATTAGCCTAATAGAAAACCTATCAGTGGACTTTTAAAGCTTTTCCTCTTCAATTTTTATGGACTGTCTTAATTGACTTTAAAGGCTTTTATGCACTTATGAATAGGCTAAGTAGAAATAGGTTGGGTTTTTTTTTCACCAGCAAATAAGATACAGGGAGAGCTTCTGACTTTATTTTAGAATATGTGGTATTTAGGCTTTTGCCCTGTGAGAAGGGATTTTCGACTAATGAAGTCTAGTAAAGTCAGGAATAAAAGAGGTTACATGTGTCTGCTAATGCTGAAGACTTGGAGGAAAAAAAAGTTACAATAGTGGATAAAATAATAGTGCCCATAAAACATTTTGAGGTATTTATGGTTGCAATCTTTAAAACTAGTGGGGATGACAGCACTCAGTTTAAACACCACACTGATTACTGAAGGGACACTAAACTGCCTAAACAAAATGTAGAGCCGTGGAGTATCACTTTGTGTTGCAGAACCTTAACTTAGAGGCTACAGCTGAGTTGAATCCTGATCTCCTTGGGGCTGTTCTGATACATATCTCTTTGCTTACATGGAACATGCAAGTTGAAGATGAATGTATCTTCTATCTCAAATTCTCTACACCCTTCTCAAACTACAGACCTCTGGAAGCCTTGATTTTCAGGGAATTTCTGAAGAGATCATTCTGTGTGAAGAAAAGAAAGATGTTGTCCATTGCCTGCAGCAATGGGGTATGTTTACTTTTTGAGTTGTCTCTCCCAAAACTTGGCACTTGGTGATAGCAGATCTATTATTGGCTCTAACAGCAGTCCCTAGTTTATTTAACAGACTTTGAAAATCTTTAAGTTGAAAACATGGAAGCAAAGAGCAAACCAAATTAAATTCTAGACTGCATTTACCAAGATGCCTTTCTAGCTGCTTTGCTATGCTTTACCTATTACTCTGGCACATCCTAACAGCAAGTTTCACAGTGTTAGGCTGTGTGTATCTCTGAATAGATCAGAGTAATTTTCTATTTCACCTGCACCAGGCCTCTTTCAGCACAGGTGGATTATTAATGGTTATCCTGAGGTTACTTCTGTTATTCAAACATTTCCTGGATTTTGCTGTTTCCTCTATCCCTCATCAATCCATTTGCTCCAAGTTCCTTACAAGAGTTTTATTTTATTTCATGTCCACTTTACTCCTTCTAGCCCACAGGACTGAATAGACTTCATCTTTTCTGTGGAGCTGTTTAGCACCCTGGGATGGGATATTAGACAATGGTTATTTGTGGCTTTTATTATGTTTGGTTACACACAGTAATGGAAGTAACATACAAAGTTTTTTGCTTCATCACCAACACCACAGTAACAATGATGTTCGCGTGCTAAATCATGCGATAGATGAATAGATTACAGCCATTTCAGTAATGGCTGCTTGACTGAAAACATCTACAAATGGTGTGGAGAAGCAATATATAATGCTTGTTCTGCTGCCAGCAGAAGTGTGCTCTGCAGAGGTCTTGAACAGGTTCTGAGTAGTTCACAGCTATAAGAAAAGACTACAGCTGGATCTCTGCAAGTAACTGATCTCTGCACAGTTAAGCTCAACCTCCTAGCAGTGATGCTCCCCCAGGGACAGCTCTCTGAACATCAAATGAAGAGATTTTGAGCTAGAGCAAATGGTTAACAGCAGGACAAGGAGTAATGTTTGAAGCAAAAAGATAAGAAAAAACCCAAACATTTAAGAACCTATAATCTGTTTGGAGAATTTTAAAGAACATTGGATTGGAGGAGCAGGTAGTATGTCCATTGCTAGAAGGGAGGAAGTAGGGTAAATGCCACTACTGCAGGGTATAAATACATGAGGTATTGGGGGAAGTACAAGAAAAGACAAAAAAAAAAAAAGAAGAGCAAGAGAAGAGAATCCAAACTGTAGGATTTTCAGGTAAAAATGTAAGAACTTCGGTTCAAACCATCAAATTTTAGTGCAAACTTAACCTGAACAGCATAAATACCTCAGAGATCAGGCTATGCTGAAGTACAGATTCAGGATGAAATACACCAAGTCTTAATACGAAACACACTGTGTCTGTTTGCTTAAAATTTTAGAAGAGAGATGTTTTGAACATTGAGCCCCTCAGGAAGAAGAGAAGAAAACAATTCAAGAAGGATGGTGAAGTAGAAAGGAATTTTATGCCTTAATTGTTGCTTTCAGATAAGTTGAAATGAATTCTTAAACCACATGAAGTTTTGTGGGCTAATGGTGAGCAGCCTTGAAGTCTCTGAAGGAAAATACTGAAGCAATTTGAGAAACAAATCATTGTGGACATAGTCGAACTGTTGTTTCTGGTGTAGCTTCCACATTCTCTTGCTAGGAACCTTCCTACTCTCTTTTTATGCAGTTCAGGGAAGGATGAAAGGCTCTTTGACTTCATGTGGGACAGAGCTGCCCATCACAAAGGTTCCTCTGGACGATGAATTCAGGTATTCTTGTATAGCCTTCCTTCAGACAAAGTCAACTCACATCAAAAAGCTGGGTTTCTACTACATTCAGGTATGTTTCATGGTATTCTGTGTTCATGCCACAGTTGGAGACTGAAGAAAATAAGGTATCTTCAACAAAGAGGAATGGTCAGAGGATTCCATGGTGGTTTCTTCTTTAAAATATTGGGTGAGGGGAGTGAGGAGCTCCAATGGGCTTTTGATCAGAGTTGTGGTAGGAAACGTTCTCCTGTCTTTCTCATAGATGGCTACGGGCTGTTATGAGTGCACTGGGTGCTGCTCAACAAACCACTGCCTCTCCCAGTTATGATTGGGAAGTAAAAAGTATTTTTTAAAATGAAGTGGACATTTTAAAATAAAAAAAAATATAATGTCTTCTTATGGAGCAATTATTCTGAAAGAAATTACCTCCTACGTTACTTGCCCTCCATTTATAACTGAGTTTTGTGATACCAGTATCAGCGGATGAAGAAAACGTTCCCGTTGTCAGAGGGCCGTGCTTGAGGTGCTGGCTATGCAATCAGGATAAGGAATACTCGAGGAACACGGCCAGTTTAATCCAGCCTATTTCTGCTAATTGCTTGGCAAACCATTTAAAAATCATTCCACAGGGTGTGACTTCACTGTGTCCGACGAACGATCTACGGCGGCTCCAGGATCGCGAGTTTTTTTTCCCTCTCCCAGGAGGGCTCCCCGCTGCCCCCGCGCTGTCGCCGGGGCTGCGGCAGGAGCAGGGCTGGATGCAGGGAGCCGCTTCTGCCATCGCTGACACGCTCTAGAAAAGAAAACCCAAACCCAACCCGGTTTTCTCCCGCTCCTTGAAAATGGGGTGCTGAGGAAAATGCCCCTCCTCCCCCGAAAGGGAAAGGCGAGCGAGCGGCTGCTGAGGGACTCGCGGCCAAATTTCGCCCGGCGAGGGTCGCGGGAATGGCAGGAGGATGTGTCGGGGGGCGGTTAGGTTGGATATTAGGAAAAGGTTCTTCACTCAGAGGTGGTGGAGCACTGGAACAGCTCCCCAGGGAAGCAGCCGTGGCGCCAAGCCTAATAATATTCATAGAACCACAGAATGGTTTGGGTTGGAAGGGACCTTAAAGCCCATCCGGTTCCAACCCCCCCTGCCATGGGCAGGGACACCTCCCACCAGACCAGGCTGCTCAAGGCTCCATCCAGGCTCGCCTTGAAAACTTTCACGGATGGGGCATCCACAGCTTCCCTGGGCAACCTATGCCAGTGCCTCACCACCCTAACAGTAAAAAATTTCTTCTTAATCGCTACTCTAAATCTTCTCTCTTTCAGCTTAAACCCACTGTTCCTTGTCCTATCACTACACTCCCTGATAAAGAGTCTCTCCCCAGGTTTCTTGTAGGCCCTCTTTAAGTACTGGAAATCTGCTGGGAGGTCTCCCTGAAGCCTTCTCTTTTCCAGAAAAACCCCAACTCTCTCAGCCTCTCCTCATAGCAGAGGTGCCCCCTGATCATCTTCATAACCCTCCTCTGGACCCGTTCCAACAGTTCTATATCCTTCTTATGCTGGGGATTCCAGAACCGGACACAATACTTCAGTTGGGGTCTCAAGAGAGCAGAGTCGAGGGGCAGAATCCCCTCCCTGGCCCTGCTGGCTACTCTTCATTTGATACAGCCCAGGACACGGTTGGCCTTCTAGGCTGTGAGCGCACATTGCCGGCTCAAGAAGCATTTGGACAATGCCCTCGGATACACGGTGTGAATGCTGGGGTTGTCCTGTGGAGGGACTGCACATGGATTCGATGATCCTCGTCGGGTCCCTTCCAACTCGGGTCATTCCCTACGAGCCAGCTCCAACTTTCCCGGCTCGGCTGGGCTCGGCGGGGCGGGGCAGGCCGGGGGGGCGGTCCCTGCCCCGGCGCGGCGAGGGGGGGTGGGGGGGTGGGACGCGCGTCGCCACTCGCCCGCCGCCTCCCCAGCGCGGTGCGGCCGCGGGTCCTGCCAGCGCCCCCGCGTTCCGCTGCGCGGACTGCGCTGCCGAGCGGGCTCGGCGATGGCGAGGCGCCCCGCCGGTTCGATGCCGGGGTTTGCAGCGCAGCCGGTGCCCGGCGGCGGGTTGAGCGCGCGCACGTGACGCCGGCCCCGGCTCCGCGGTGCCGCCACAACCGGCGGCGCCCACACGCACGGACACACGCGTCCCCTGAGCCTCCATCCGAGCTCCCTCTCTCCTTCCCGCACCGGCTGCCACTCCGCCGCGGCGGCACCGGCGGCCGCGGAAGAGGCAAGAGTTTGCGAAGGCTGCTCTGCGTGCCTTCCTGAAGAGGTTTTGCAACCAGAGGATGGCTGGCTGCGGGCTCTCAGAAGACGCTTGTTTCTCTTCCTTCTTTTACAACTACACCTCCTCCTGGGAGACCTCCTACAACCAGGTAAGGGCTGGCCGGTGCTGCGAGGCGCGCCCGCCGGGCTCCTCGGGGGAGGCGAGGGTGATGCTGGGGTGCGTGAGCAGGGGCTGGAAGCGCTCCTGCTCCGCGTGCGTAGGAAAGAAATAAGGGAAAAGAGCCTTTTCCTATGCGTTTTTCAGCCCCCCTTCCCTCCGCCCTCCCCTCCCGTGAGGAAGAGGAGCGGGAGGAGGGCTCAGGAGCGGCAGCCGTGCTGCGCGGTACCCGGGAGCAACTCGGGGCGCAGCGGGGCAACTCGAGCGGAGCGGCCACGGTTCCCCCCTGCCGGGCTCGCTGCTGTCTCCGCGCATCGAGGGGCCCCGGCGAACGCGGCCGGACGAGTTTTGGCGAGCGAGCGGCGGGCTCGGTGCGAGAGGGACCCCTCCCAATCCCCTCTCCATCAGAAATGGCCGTGTACGCTTTCAGCCTCGTAATTTCGGATCCTGCCTAGGTGGGAATAGTTCGGTTCGGCCGTCTCTTCTGGTTCATCCTCCCCCCTCGCCCCCCTCCCCGTACTTAACTTTGATGACTGTGCAATGCGGGGCGCGCAGCCCGGCAGCGCCGCTCCCCCCCCCGCCGACTCGGTCCCTGCCGCCCGCCTCGAGGCTCGGGGGGCGCCGGCGGGGTGGGGAGAAGCCAGAAATCGCGCCTCAGAGGTGGAGAGAGAGCTATTCTGGGAGCCTCCGAAACGTCTTTAATTAAATAACTGTTGTAGTCTGCTGCCCCCGCTGCTTGTTTGGTGAAAGTCTTCAGGCAACTGTCATTTATAAACTACATCGGTGCGAGTGCGCGCGTGGGGAAAGAGGGTGCTGGTGCTGGCGTGGCAGGAAAAGTTGGGCAGCGGGTGGAGGTGGGCTGGGAGGGCATGAGGAAGGCACCCCTGGGCTGGAGGGGGGGGAAGGAGAGAGGAAGGCACCCGTGGGGCTGGGGGTGGGGGGAAACGGGCAACCCCCGGGCTTTGAGAGGGGGAGCGAGGAAGGCACCCCCGAGCTGCGGGGGCAGAGAGATGAGGCGTGCGGGGGTCCGCAGCCCCCTGCCCTCCCCGTGCCCTCCGAGCAGCAAAGCTCGGAGAAGCGCACAGCCACGGTTTGTGGGAAGGTGGAATCCTCGAAGTAGCAGTTGCCGGGTTAGGGTTGCACCTCGGAGCGAGGGATGGAGGAAGCGAGCGCTCCTCCCCGCCTCCGGGCGCGAGTAACACTGAGCAGCTGCGCAGTCCGGGGGCCGGGCCGGTGCGGGGGCGGCCCGGAGCCCCGACACCCGGTTCGTCTCTTGGAGCAGCCGAATACGGGCGGATGTGCCGGGTCCCGGGTGCGAGCGGGCAGCGGTCGCCCCCCGCGTGCGAGTGCTGGGCTCGCCCTGGCTGGAGAGAACCTTCTCTGCGGGGAACCGGTCCGGGGGGCGAGCAGCCCCGCAAGGGCACGTTTCAACCCCGGTGCTCTACCCCGAGTGCCGCCGACCCCTCCTGCTCGATGGAGCCATCAGGTGTCGCCGGCGGCGCCGCGACCGACAGAGGCAGGGGGAGGAGGATGCTGGGGGCTCCGTAGCGACGGCTGCCGGGGTGCGGGGTCTGCCTGAATTCTGCACTCGGTGCCTGACTGCCTGGGCCGGGAGGTGCCCGAATTCCCGGTGCCCGGGCTGCGGTGGGGGTTTTTCCCGAATTCGCGGCCCGGGTTCCCGGCTGCCCGGGTGGGGATGCTGGTCGGGTGGCTGCCTGAATTCCCGGTGCCCGGCTGCTCGGGGTGCCCGAATCCCTGGTGCCCGGGTGGCTGCGGCGCAGGGTCGCTCCGTGCCCCCCGCGCGGTGCCTCGGAGCGGCGGGTGCTGCTCTGCAACGCGCGGGGCTGCTTTCTCCTCACAGCCGAGCGCTCACGCACCCGGTATCGGCAGAGAACGCACATCATCGCCCTGCGAAATGCCAGCCCACGCGACTGGCTGGGGCTGGGGAGGGGCTTGTGCCCGGTGCAAAAGGCAGGCAGTCTTACGAAGACTCCTTTGAAACCATCAGAGGACGAAAAGGGTTAGGAACGCAGGCAATAAAATCGGGTTTAAACCAGTTCCTTTCTCTAAAGTTAGTTTCATTCTGTAGCGAAATAGTTCGTGAGAGAAGGGCATTGTGAAATGGTAGGATCCCTCCTTACATGTCTTTTCAGGAGAGGAAGCCCGAATCGCGGTGGAAGCAGGAAGAATTACTGAAAAATCCGGAGTTGATCAATTCTAAATACCAACGTTGAACTGTATCTAAGGGAAAACAGGGGAGATAATTCAGGATGCAGAATGTCTATTTATAGAAGGACTATATAAGCTATAGGATATATACACAAAGTTGAATTAAATATGCATGATTAGGAAGGGAGTTTGGAAGGAGAATGTGTAATCATTATATAGCATTACAACGTGAACAGATGAGCTTGCAAGACTTTCCAGGGTGAAGATGAGAAGAATTTTTAAGATACGTATTCTTTCTGGTGCTCAAGGCTCCTTTCTATTTTCATCTTCTGCGTATTACGTTAGCATTTACATCAGTCAAATTCACCAGCTGAGGATTAGCAGTAGATGTCTGAATATGAAATCAAAATGAATATGGGATTTTGCTGCAAATAGATTTTTTCTTACAAGTTTTAACACTTAAAAGGGTAGAGTTGGCTTGAATTTGACAGTCAGCCATATTTGTGTGTTTGTTTTTATACCTGAATTGCATCCAAACAAAAAAAAAGCTTGCAAACCATTTCTTCTTGCTAAATATAGCAATGTAGCTGAAACAGGTTTCTGTTTTGTATACTCTGTCTAAAACAGAACAGCAAACAAAACCAACTTTAAAACAAAGTGCTGAGATGAGAAGATGGGTTGACTACTGGAAAAATAGTTTTTATTCCTAGATCAATATGATGCACTCTCAACATCTAGTTCGAGATAAAAGGATCCCTTATATAATGTCAATAGTGGTTCAGCCATAGCTTACTAAAAGAGTCTTTTCCCGGCATCTCAAGATTTTAATAAGAGTATAAATAATCAAAATAAGACTTAATAATGGAACCAGTCAGGTTAAAGAGAGCACTGATTTCTTCCAGAAGAATAATATACTGTCAGTTTTGATAGCAGAGATAGGACATTTGCTTTATAATTCAAAAAGCTGAAGGGATGCTTTTCAACTTTTATAATTTTAATGCATTATTGCAGTTCATTTTTAACCACAAGATTATACCAACAAGATTTGTTGGTAATATTCTTGAAAGGAGCTTTTTCTACTGCCTATTAAATTCCAAAGTGCATCACAGAAAACCTAGTATTGGAAAACCTAAGTCCGGAAACTTTATGAAGTCTGTTTTAGATCCATTTCTGCGACAGTCTTCTACAAAAGAAGACACTGTAATAGTTGCAGATAAGACTTTGCATTACTAAGGAGAACTCAAAAAAGATTGAGTGTTCTCCTGAATTTTGCTGTCTTTTTTTACAGTTATTTTAGTACAGGGATTTAACCGTTATGCTATATCCTAGACTAGACAAACTTGTAGACTTAAATCCCGAGAACTGTAAATTGTGGTTACATAAACTTACCTTGCCAATGTATCTAAACCTGAGTTGAAGGAATATCTAGCAGATTTCCTTTTGATTCATTCTGTGGTCTGCATTTTTAGACCATCAATAAATGTTCTACTTTCCGTTCTTTATTTTGCGAATATGTATTTGCCAGAAGCTTCCTGAGTGTATCTTCTGGCTTACTGAAATTCTCTTTACATCTGTTTCTTAATTAGTAGTCATGAGGAAAGAACAGCTATTTCTAAGTGCTGCAAAGGGGGTATTCAGTCTTGCGAGAGCAGTAATATTCTTGGGCGTAACCTGTCCATGCTGAACTGGCAGCATTATTTGTATTAATTATTTTTCACTCTCCAGTCCAGAACTGGATACGTTGTTGTGTTACTAATCTGTGTGGTTGGAAAACGCTTGAAAATTACTTGAAATACGGTTGATGAATGAAATCCTATGGCTAAGGTATAAATCTGGATACTTATTTTAATTCAACCTCAAGAAAATCTCTGCAGTAGAGAAATAAAATGTGAGTATGCTGCCTGATTACTGCCATTATTTCAGAAGTTTTTTCCTGCAACACTTAATTGAGGGCTGGTAAACTGGCACCATCTCTTTGTCCGGTGTGTTCAAACATGGCAGTGCTTTATACACCGTGTTTTCACAGGATGGTTCTGTGGATATAAGTCAGTCAGTGAAAGATTAAGCTAAAAATCAACTTTGTGGCCTGGCTTTTTGACTTTACACGTGCAGGGCCAAAAGTTCCCCAGTGCAATCAGAGCTTTCTGGTAGTGTTTTTGGGGTGCTGGACTGAATGTATCGTATTAGTTTTGTACATTCTCTTCTTTTAAGTAGAACAGGTCCAATTCTATTTTGATCCGTTGCCAGACCTTCCTTCCTTCCTTCCTTCCTTCCTTCCTTCCTTCCTTCCTTCCTTCCTTCCTTCCTTCCTTCCTTCCTTCCTTCCTTCCTTCCTTCCTTCCTTCCTTCCTTCCTTCCTTCCTTCCTTCCTTCCTTCCTTCCTTCCTTCCTTCCTTCCTTCCTTCCTTCCTTCCTTCCTTCCTTCCTTCCTTCCTTCCTTCCTTCCTTCCTCCCTCCCTCCCTCCCTCCCTCCCTCCCTCCCTCCCTCCCTCCCTCCCTCCCTCCCTCCCTCCCTCTTTTTCTTCCTGTCTGTCTGTCTGTCCATGTCTGTCTGTCTCTCTCTCTCTGTCTTTCTTTCTTCCTTTCTTCCTGTCTGTGTGTCTGTCTGTCTCTGTCTTTCTTTCTTCCTGTCCGTGTGTCTGTCTGTCCGTGTGTCTGTCTGTGTGTCTGTCTTTTTGTCTGTCTTCCTGTCTCTTTCTGTCTGTCTGTCTGTCTTCCTGTCTGTGTCTGTCTGTCTGTCTGTCTTTCCAGAGTTTGTGCAGGTTTAGAAATATGTTAGGTGAATTCATGCTAATGCACTACATCTACGTAGCATGTGCTAAGTATGTGTGTGTGGCATGTATTAAGTATGCATGTGTATGAGGATGTTGAATGAAATGCTTATCAATCTCTGCTCAAGACTGGGCAGTGCACTTTATGAATTTTGTAGAGCTTTTTCTTCAATGGAAAAAGACTCAGTTGATAGTTCTTTGTCATTTGGCAGTGAAAACCAATGGAATAAAACCATCATTTGACCTCAGTTATATTTTAGTGAAGCCTGTAACATCTTTGCAAATTAAAAGGACACTGTCAAACCTTACTTTTATTAAGAAAAAGCAGCAGCCCCAGTTTAGTATGATCAAAAAAAAAAGACTTGGTAATTAGGGGGAAAAAAAAAGAGAAAGGTTAATCTTTGATTTGAAATTTTCCTGACTGTTCTGTGTCCAAGGAGTGTTGTATCCTAGTGCAGAAAGCTGGGTAAATGGAACAGGATAAAAATGAAAGTGAAATGGAAGAGGCCTGTTTTCTTGGCATCCCAGTGAAAGATAAACAGGATAACGAGGAAGATGTAGTTTAATAAAACAGGTAATAGACTTTAAAAAAATTGTTTTTAATCGTGATTCTCTTTCTTTCAGAGACTGATGCCTTAACTGGTCAGTCAACGGAGTAACTTTGAAAGGTTTCAGTGACCAGCAGTGACCCTTTGTTTTAAAAGGTTGTCAGTGCCATTCCTTAGCGTTTAAGGAGTAGATTTTGAAACCTATTTTCTGTCCGCTTCCTGTGTTTTTATTCTGGTTGTTGTTTAATAAACTGATCCACAGTCTGGGTGAAAAAAAAAAGTGTATTCTGATGGCGATCTCATGTGGCAGGAAAAGCACAGTTTAAACTGGGTACAAACCATTTCCTTTTGCCCCAGAGCAAAACAGTTAAATACTGGTACAGCAGAGCACAATAATGTGAGCTGAAAGCATGTGCAGAAAATGGGCAAGATGTTATTTCCCTATCTTCGTTTAGAAGAAAAGCTGATGTGCAAGTTGTAAGTTACAGTTACGGTTGTGATAAGGCACTAAAATGCATTGGTTCATATGTAAGATGGGATTTTCAAAAATACAGTTACGTTCAGGAGAAAATGTCAGTAGTTCTGGCAATGTGTTCTGTAGGAAGAGGGCAGGGAGTTCTTAGCTGGTCAAACGTTCATGTGGTCTAAGCAGAAATGTAAAAGTGCAGGGTTTGCATTGGAATGAGAATGGGGTCATCCACCCTTTGTACTCATCATCAGGGAAGCAGAACCTTCTTCCAGAGAGACCATAGGAAATCAATGAGTACACTTTGCCAGTGTAGAGATAAATGTGTACTGCAGAAGGGTATTAAATATAAAAGGGCAGCAGTAAAATGATTTACTACATGAAGCAGTGGAACTTTCTTTTGGTCACCTAAAAGGCAATTTTCAATTTTTGATAACATAATTGTATTTTTCTTAATACTAATAACTGAAAACCCCCTGGCAAATTAACTATTTTACAGGGATTTGAGGTATATAGTGGTAGGTAGGAGAGTCTTTTTTTATGAATGGCAGCTTATTTACAAATATGTACATGATTTTGAACACATTATCTGGCATTTATCATTTAGCTTATAATCATCTGATCTGACTTACCAAAAGTTAATGATTTTTTTAATGTTTTTTTTCCTGAGGCAGTGTCAATGCTTGTGATCCAGTTTGTCTCAACATGACCAGAAGGTATCACTGGGGGATTCCAGCACAACGGATGCACATAGGAGAGTACCTGACGTACATTTAGGTGTAGAGGCTTAATGAAATGTGGGACAGCAGGTGCACAGTCCTAATGTGTTGGTGTTTTTCTATTTCCTCTGATGTACCTGTTTGCTGTGTGAGCAAATCTCTTTGTATGTTTAAAACCTATAGGACTGTAAAATTGCTAAAAGGGATGGAAATGAAGTACTTTTACAATATTTTTTTTGTCGTAGACTCTGTGTTTTCTACAAGTGGCAATTGAGATTCCCCTTCTGCTAAGTAGCTGTGTGTTATTGTCTCTACTCTAAAGGTAAAATTAAGGTGAAGAGAGATTAATAGCAGAGTGACCCTTGTGCTGGGTATGGCTCTTCTGACACTCTGGTCCTAATTTTGGAAGGAGAAATTGGGCACTTTTAGTTCCATATGAACTCACTGGGACCTGAAATGATGAGAGGTACATGCACTCTAGAACTTGCCTTGGAAGCAGGAGCATGCTGCGTTCATCCCGACTCTGCTGTGCTTTGGTTAGTGTTGTAGATTGGTCTTTTTGCAAATGAACGGAATTCCTTTTGGATAGAACTGAACCGGGAGATGTATTCCAGGAGTACCCCTGGTGTATTTGAGCTACAATTTGACATTCAGCTAATGAGATGAGAGCAGGGGAAGGATGAAGTTAAATAATCAAACAAACCACACCCTGAAGTGGATGGTGTGAAGCGCGTAGTGTAGACAACAGATCCTCAGCACCAGCTGTCTGACTCTTCCAGTCTTCCTGTTCTGTATTGCTTGCTCGTGTGGTAGCTCTGCAGACAGCTCAGTTTAGCAAACAGAGAGTGCATGAAAGCCTGTCTTTGGGAAGCCCCTTGGAGATTCATGGGTAGAATGGTCATCTGACGTGCATCCTTACTTCACAATCATAAGACCGTTATTCTTTCCCTCAGAAAGAGGTAGTTTGTGTTGGCATGAAGAGAAAAGGTTCGTTTGATCACTTGTAATATGAGCGAGGCAGAGGCACTGGTACTTTGGCTCTCAAAAGCCCTCCACATTTTTAACCCATTTTATTATTTGCAAGAGCAATTTAGTTCCTAATGTTAACAATGAGTGATTATGATTCTGTACTTCCGTTTACAGCATAAATTAGCATTTTGTTTTCCATTACAGCTTTCGAATGAGGAATTATAATGTATAATTTGCTGCAAATAGATGTTATCATCTCTTTGGATGTGAACAACCACATAAACTTGAGCAAATGATAAAAATGGAATCAATTACTTCTCAAATGGAAGTAGTTTACAAACCGTCACATACAAAATGGCAATAGTAGCTAGTTATTGTAACAAATAATTAGTTTTTTTTAAACAACATTTATTGAATTCCATTGACAATTCAGTAATTGTTTATAGAATATTTAACCACCCCCCTCACAAAATACATGCCACATAAAATATGTGTTTTTTAAACTGCAGATTGCCTCTGTAAGTCCTTGTGTGAAGCATTACTCATGTATATTCACCTGTACAAATGTTCCAGAAGGGGAGCACTGAGTCACACTCACACTGATGATGATGATGATGATTAGAGAGCTTCACAGTATTCTGGAATTAGTAGATCAAGATTGAAATTGTAGAGGAGAGAGGAATGAAGAGTATGTGTTGTAAGCTGTATTCACACCTGCTGGTGCTGATGTGAATTTTTCTGCCACTTTTGAACTTATGATCAAGGTTCTGGTTATTAGAAGGATAAAGAAGAGGGAGATAGGTTATTATAGTTGCTTGAATGAGTGAATGCTGTAAGTCTCTACTGGAGGGAAAGGTAATATCTTGTGCTTCAATGAGTTTACTAGTCTGAATTTCACAAAACAGGTTTTCACTGTCAGTTCCTATGATGTGATTCTGTGTTATGCAGTTATTCATACCTGGAAAAATACTAGTCCACAGCCAAAATGAATGTGAGAAACAGTCCAGAATCCCACTGATTCTCTTGCCCTTGTAGAGACTTGCTTCGTATCACTAAAGGATGTAATCCAGCCATTATTTTCAACCCCTTCCTTTCAAGGAGGCTCTCTAAATTCTGATGATTTTCTGCATAACATTTTGCATAAATATTTATTTCTGATCCCCTAAACCTCTGACCATAAAGATGTCACCTACGTCACCTCCTGTCAACCTGAATTCACCAGCCTTTTTCTCACAGTCTTCCCTGTAACCCCACTGCATCCTTCCACTCTATGCAAAATAAGCCCTGGTTAAATGTACTGTCTTGATATCACCCACCTTCTGTCTTACTTTTACTTAAAAATACAAATCAATGTCCATACTTTGCCTCATTTAGTGCTTCAGATTTTAGATGACTTTTTGTCCTTAAAAGAACAAAAAAGCGTTTGCATGATTTAGCTTTTCCCTGCTTACTGTTCCACCACCACCTCCTCCTGTTTACGACTGATGATAGATTTGATGGTTGCTTCTCCTTTCCAGGACTTTTTTTGCTGCCCCCACACTTTCCTCTTTTACTTAGTGAAGTCCTGAGCCCATTGAGGAGGATCATGATCATGTAAACCTTCTACCTGTCTTTTGGATGCACTTGTTGCTTAATTATTAGAAATGGATAAACTTATTTGTGCTTGAAAACTATGGAGCAAATTGACGAAAACCCAGTCATCAACCCGGATGCTGCATTTCACTGTTTTCATCTGTTCCTTCTTTCTTTAGGTTGGTATTTGCTGCCATACTTTGATAAGTCAGTAGATCAGATAAACAATAGCTTTTTGTTCTTCTAGTAATTAAAAAAAAAAAAGACTGGTGATGTCTTTTCTCATTTGCTCCACTCTGACAAACATTACAAGAGAAGTAATTAAAGGAGAGAAAGAAGGAGTGATAAAAGGGGAATAGCTCAACTTGCAATTCAGGGTGCTATATGCAAGCTTTGAGGTTTCTTTTGAGACCATGGACCTGATTGCTTAGGATGGAGCTTTCTCCAATTTTATTTTTGAGGCAGTTGTTGGTTGTGAAAATTTACTTGTTTTCTCATTTTGACTAAAAGTCTGGGTGTTAGTTTTTTAACTTCCTGAACAAACTGTTTTGGACTGCAGCAGGAGCTGAATGTTGTGACACTGTTTATTTGCAGAGGCTTTTTGAAGCTTATAATGTAGTAGTGATTCCTGAAGGGCTGCTGGAATCTGATTTTAGAAGTGTGTGCATGGTTTCATAAAATCTACTCATGGTCATCATGGAGTTCCTGGGCATTTGCAATGTCAAAAGTGTATTGGGTTGTAAGAACTCATTCCAACAAGATAACTCACTTCATTTGCTTTATTTTTTTTCTTTCTCGAGTCAGATAGCACATTGTGACTTGGTGTGTCTGCTAACGTTTGGCATGTGATTCGTGAAGCTTCTTATTATATCTGTTTGCTACCTCTATATGCTTATAGTTTTCTTAGGCCTTGATCCAGCAGACCACTTAATTGCTCCACTGTAAACACTTGAAGTAGAGAAATGATTACAGGTTTAAAACGTTTGGATTGGGACCTTAGACAATTGTATCTTCAGGACAGAGAACTTTGCTTCCTTCTCGTTTGTCAAGTGCTTGCCATACTTCCAGTATGTTGGAAGTATTGATAGTAATTATGGCAGTGGGAGCAACAAAGCAATGAGGAGGTCAGGAGCAACCTGGTGGTGTTTACAGTATTATTCATTGGCAGTTCAGCCTCTTTCTTTGTTAAGTGGATTTGCAAATAAATTCCTCTCCCAAGGAATAGGTAGTACATTAAAATGCAAAATTATGTGTAGTGACAGGAAGCCATGCATGAAAGATACTTAAGGACAGGGAACTCCTTTTGGATTGTAAGCAAGGTTTAAAAAAAGAAAAAAAAAAGATGGCTGAAAACATGTAATGTTACAAAAAAAAGAGATTGTAAGTAGGGCATGCACACACTTAAATATTTAAGCCATGTGAAACAATGAGTAAATGAACTACTGGCCAAATAAATTAGAAAAACAAAAGTAAGGTTGCACTTCTAGCCTTTTTTTACTTTCATCCAAAAGACTGCTAATTGCTGAAGGATTAAAATAATTCATATTCAAGGACAGAAAGTGTTAACAGTGTGTAGAAGCTTGGATTCTTCAGCTATATGAGAAAAAGTGGAAGAAATACTTTTCCCTTTGTGTAATGTCAAAACCAGAATGAAAGGGGGGGGGAAGGGAGGAGGTTGTGGCTCTTTGTTGTCACTTTCAGAATAAAAATAATGCTGTAAAAGAAATAGCATAATCTTTTTCTATTTATCTAAGTCCTTTTGTTTTTCCTAAAGAGTTAGGGCAGTATTGTTAATTGATTTTTCTGACACTCATAGTGACAGTTGTATTAAAAATAATTAACAAAGTTTTGGGTTTTTTTCCCCCAGATTTGCAGAATCTGTTGTAGAAAAGTGGATAGAGAGTGGATTATTGTACCTCACTGTTCTCACGTAATTATAATCTGTTTGATTGGTAAAATGCATCTTGTGCTTTTGCATTATCCGTTTTCGACCAGTGGTGGCTTTCCAATAAGATTTGCTGTTTTAGTAGTAATAGCATGAGGATATCTCATGCCCTTTCACTATAAATAAAGGTTGTCCTAGCAGCTGCTCAGATTGTGCTGGCGTGGTTAGCTGCCTTTGCTGGAGTGCCAGTTTTTGGCTAGAGTATTTTAACACACTGGAGCTTTTCTCTGGTTACCAATGGTTGAATCATTTCCAGCTGTGAAAACAGATGTGTGGCTTTTTTGGGAAGTGAAGTTAATTAGGGGAGGTTTATGAATTGGTTCTTTATTTTTTTTAAATACGGGGTTAGAAGATGCCTTTAGAAAAGAAATATTTTTTTGTGAGCATGAAGTTGGACAGAATATCAATACATACAGCATTATATAGAAAACTTTGACCATACCTGCGACAAAAAGAACCTGCCTATTGCCTCATTACCTCCTCAAACATGTTAAAAAGTAGAAGAAGAAATACTGATTATTTAAATTGATGACTAATAAAGTTGAGACAAACTGGCAAATAAAAGTGACTCGTTTATCTTAGTGCATATTGTGTATTAATATTGCTGTTTGGCCATTTTGTAAGGCCCCTCACATTCTTTTCAAATCTTTATGGGCCAACACTTCACACATGTCTTGTTAATTATTTTGTATTCCGTGCCTTTGGCTTTTGTCTTTGGAAGGAATTCTCTAGGTGAAAACCCTGGAAAAAAATTTCCACGTTTCAGACATTATTTTCTCTTTGTGGTTAACATAGTGATTTGTACCTTTAGCACTGATGTCTATCTATTTTTAAGTCTGCTGGTAGGCTCAACACAGTTGTTATGCAAAAGGGTACTTTGTGAAGAAAGTTTTGTGATTCATTTTGAGTCTTTTTTTTTTTTTGTTCCTTGATTGTTACATAAAGTAAATGGTGAAGGATGAAAAAAAGTGACAGCAGCAACCTGTTTAAGTTTTATTATTGGTTGAAAATAAGTGTCATATGAGATGGAAAATTGCTGGGTAGAACATCCTGGAACAAGGATGTTCTTTGTGCATATTGTGTGAGTGCTAGGGCTCAGCAGTGTGTTGCATGCTGAAACCCCAAATGTACGGAAGTGTCTCTAGAATTGTCACTAAAACTTCATGTCTAAATAAACTATAAACTCTGTGAGCAGCATTCAGCGTTCTTAAGACTATTAGAATAGTAAGCAAGCAATGCTAATAGAAAAAAAATGTATTTCGCTTTTTTTTTCCATGGGAAAAAGAAGAGTATTTGGAAAGATCATGGAGAGACTATTATTAAAAAAAATATTATACATATCTCCAAGAAAACAATGAACTTTTTCTTTGAGCAGATTGAACTATGCTGTCAGTTGTAACACATATTTGATGTCTTGGGTGCATTCCCTCTGAGTCTTGGTAAAAACCTTTGCATGTTTGGAAGAATGTGTTGCCTTCCTGGGATTTGCAGAGAATGAGGACTTCTTCCCTTTAAAAGCACAGGAAGCTGGGCAGTGGTTTTAGGTGTTTTCTGTAAGAGGCACTGTTTGCTTCTTAAGGAGAATGACCATCTGCCTTAGATTTAGTAGTTGCCCAGGATGAAGAACAGATGTCACAGTGCTACCTGCAGTGCAAATTTTTAAGGCCTTACCATGTTGGATTCTTATTTTTTGATACAATTTTGCAGATATTAACTTTATGATCTTTTTTTGCCCCAGCTGTATGTCTCAAACTAGGCTTTTGTGGGTTTTTTTTGTTTTTAATACAGGTATCCATAAATGCGATTTTACTGGCTCCAGGAATATTATTAGATTAAACAAAAAATGCAAAATTTCATACTATGATATATAATTAAATCTTGTCACCAGGGAAGGCAGTATAATCAGTAGAACCATTTTTTAATAGAAGATTTGTGTTTTGGTTTTTTTTTTGGTGTGTCAAGAATTGTTAAATATAAGACAAAAAGCAAACAAGAGAATAAAAGGGCTGGCATATTGAAAAATATTTTATAAAAATATTAATTCTTTTGTAGTTTAGAAGATGTGAAGCAAAGTGGCAGCAAAAGTCAGAGCTGTATTTGATTAGAAATCAAAAGGTTATTAATAGTGCTGATTACTTCAGCTTAGTTATGTCTGCTCTAGTATTACTCTTATTTGTTTGTAACACTAATCAAGCTCTCTGTAAGCCCTTATCTTCGACCAGCCAGAAGAAATCATAAAAGGAAATAATTGTTTAGTGAGAAAGACTTTGATAACAGCATGACTCTTGTGTGGGAGACAAAGAGATAACACTGAATAAAGTGATATAAGCAAGGTAGCTAAGGTGATAAATTCTTTAGTTGTTTTGTCATCAGCAGTAAAATATACAGCAAATTAAAGATGTCTTTTCAAGAATCATCTTAAGAACCGATGGTGTTTGTAATTTGCATGTTTCACATTTGCACGTGTAGAGGAAAGGGAGGAGATTTGGTGTTGAGAATAATAACGATTTTGTGAAGCCACAGATTTACCCACAGAGTCTGACTGGATGATTCAGCCATTGTTATTATCCAGTTGTCTCTCGATTGAGTTGAAAACTCTGTTTAGTGTTTTACCAAAATATTTTCCAAAATTTAAGTATTTATCTGAAGGAAGGCATCGAGCATTCAGTGAAGCTTTTGATTCTGTACTGGTTAATCATTCCCATTGTTGCTTTCTTTAGAAAGCCCTTTTTTTTTCCTTAGAATTGTTCAGAATTATGTTCCTACACAGAGTTTCTCTTTATGACTTGACCTGGTAGTTTGGGAATCTTCTTATTTTTCCCTCTAAAAACTACTTTTACTCAAGACACCTCTGTATCTTCTTTCATAGAATCATAGAGTTATTAAGGTTGGAAATTGACTTCTAAGAGCATCAGGGGCGACTGTCAGACCACCACCACCATGCCTACCAAACCATGGCACAAAGTGCCACATCTCCATGTTTTTTGAACACTTTCAGGGATGGTCACTCTGCCACTTCCCTGGGCAGCTGTTCCAATGCTTGACCACTTTTTCAGTAAAGAAATTTTCCTAATATCCAATCTAAACTTTCCCTGATGCAACTGAAGGCCATTTCTTCTCATTCTATCACTTGTTACTTGGGAGAAGAGAAGACCAACGCCCACCTCACTACAACCTCCTTTCAGGTAGGCAGTGATAAGGTCACCTCTCAGCCTGCTTCTCTGCAGACTAAGCAATCCCAGTTCCTTCAGCCGCTTCTCATAAGACTTGTGCTCTAGACCCTTCACCAGCTTTGCTTCCCCTCTCTGGACATGCTTCACCAACTCAGTGTCCTTCTTTCACTGAGGGACTCTTTGTTAAGCTAATCAGAGTGATTAGGACTCTTACTGGAGGACTTTTTTTTGTGGACTTCCAGTACATTTGCGTAACTTTTCTGTTTTCCTTCCAATTTTTTTGATTTCCAAAAAAGTATGAGACAGTATTTCAGTATTGGTCTCTCCAATGCTTTCGGTATTCCAGAGAAGAATTCACTTACCTGCTTCTCTTCATTAGATCAAAAGCTGAAGTTAATTTTTTTCTGCAATATCACAACGGGAGTTCACATTGAGTAACATGTGCACTTCCATACTTGCTGCCCTGACTGAGTCAGATTATCCCGGATATAGTCTGCCATTCTGTACATATATTAAATTTTCTGTCTGTTGGTCTGCTCTTAGTACTTTGTTTTTTTCCAAACATCCTTTGTTAAATGAGCCTCTTTTCATCTTTGTGAGTTTTTGCGAATCTTATTTCTGTCTGTTAATGTTACTGTAATTTTATCTCATGAAACGTTGACTAGTGTGAAGCCTGGCACCAATCCTTGCTGAAACACAGGAAAAACATCTGTACCAATTTCTCATTTTATTTTGTAGTATCTCTCCTGGCCTTCTTTTAATACACTACATATGCTCTTACATAGTAACATCTTTATTTTTGAATCCAGAAGTCATGCTGTAGTAAATCACTTGCCTTGCAGAAAGTCCTCTACAGATGCATAGTTACTGAGCAAGAGGTGTCTTTAAATAGTTGAGTTAAAATTACTGGATAATTTTAGTGATGAGGTGTCAGTCCTGTAGTTAAGTTATACATGTACGTAGCAATATGTTATTTAATATACCTTTACTGGGAGAAGCAAGGACTTTCACGTTGATAGTGTGTAAATGAGCATTTTTTAATCATTTTGGATCTAAAGAGACTATGCCTGAGTTTTCACATGGTTACACTTGTAGTGTCTGCACCAGAGACAGGGATAAAAGCATCACGTGGGAGTAAGACTTTGTGTTGTGTATAATATTAATGCGTTGGTGTGCCAGCATGTTGTGTGTGGCCTGGATAGCTTTAAACTACTTCCAACTTTTTATAGATAGGATTTGAATAAATGGAAGTGTACTCAGAATTGGTCTAGACCGGGGATGCCCTTCCACACTACCACAAAATAAAGCTTTAGGATATTCTTGGCTCCTTAGTGTAGTGCAAAAAAAAAAAGAAGAAATATACTAACTCCTGATCCAATTTTGCAGAAATCAGTTTGTGTCAGGGCTGAATTTATCACTGTATATCTGAAAATGAGCTGGGTGTGTTACTTCTGAGATATGCTGTTGTTTAAAAGTTGTTCAGCCAGGACTGCTTCTGAAAGAGGTTGCCTTATCTGCCATTTTGCCTCTTGCATTTATGCTCCCGAAAGCGTTCCATGTTCAAGTTCATTCACCTCTTGACGTGGCTCACCTTATAGCTACACAGACGTTGCCCATGGCACAAAGGAGGGGCAGCACTGGCTCAGGAGAAGGCAAGCAAGGAAAAGGCAAATTCACGTGTTTTAGTGTCAGTGGTGGCCCATAGTGGTTTCATTGTGGTGTAAGGCTGGAGCCAGTTGTGCTAATGGAATGACCGTGCCAGTTGTCTACCTTTACTGCCCCAGTGTGTTGATGCAACCTTCGTGACAGAAGGCCCTCCATCCAGATTTGCAAGCTTAACTGCACACGCAGTTGCTCCCTAACCTGGTTCCCTCAAAATTACCTAAACTAATATGAAAATGGAAAAAATTGCACTCATGAATCTTAACAACCACAAGACTTTGCCTTTGTTTTGGAAGAGCTTGAGTTCAGTGCAGTACTGGTGTGCTGTCGTGCTGGGAGATCATCGGGAAGTAGTGATCAGTAACTGGAGGTCTGTCGGGGTGGTAGCCTGGGTCAGCCTCAAGAGACACTGAATTCCATCTGCATTTGCTGTAAAAGCAGTAAGTAGGGAGAGATACTGAGTAAGAAAGAAGTGCCTTTTCAAGGGAAGAGATTGGAGGTGAAAACAGTGGGACCTTCTTTTCAATAGGTCTGGATTTTTCCTCACTGAAGAGCTGTAGGGAAGTGAATGCACTTTTCCGTAGGTGTGTATCAAGGATGGGATTTTTAACTCTTTTTCCCCACGCCCCTTTCAAGGAGGTAATGATTTTGAGCGTCCGGGTTTTTGAAGACTCATCTTCAGACATCTTAAATAAGGCTGGCATTCAGCAGCCAGCTGTTTAGTGTTTACTGACTTCTTAGCTTTTTAAGCAAACAAATCTTAAACAACAAAAATCAATGTCTCTTGACATGCGTGTCTCTGGTGTTTAATGCGTGAAGACAGCTTGCAACCACTTTGCAGGGAAGGCTGTATGGAAACCTTGCAAGGCCGGATTATGCAGAGAATTACCAGTAGTCACAGAAATTGATTACTGTAACTGATGTCTCTCTCTTTTTGTTAATGTATTCTTATGATGTTTGTTAATCACAGGCAGGACTTTGAAGGCCTGCTGTAGAAATTTTTTAAAATAAGCCTGGCATGCTCAGTCTTTTATGTAGTTTCCCAGTGCAGGCCTCTGAAGTTCATGCAGGCTCTTGAGCCTTAACACCCACGTGTTCCCCTGGAAAATAAGATTTGATGATGTATGTTTTGCTTGCAGATTTTTATAAACTGAAATTGAAGACTAGAACAGACCTGTCCTGATATCTGTGCCAAACTTACATGAGATAAAACACAGCCTGATATAATTCCCTGTAAATGTCAGTGACCACTGAGAGTTTTGACTCGGCAGTGATGACTCTATTTAGAGCTGAGTCTAGGGAACTTAGGGTGACATTTGTCGAAGGTGCTGAGTCTTATTTTCTGAAGGCACGTGGGTGTGAGAAGCAAGGTGCCTTTCAGTAGGACTTCAGGCAAGTTCTCCTAAAATTCGTAATGCAGCATAGGACTATTTGAGATACATAGTTTAAAACTGACTAGCTCAAATAACAAAGGCAACAGAGCTAGGTGGATTAATCGCTACAGGTAGGCAAGCATGACAGTGTATCTTCTTTTTGTTTGCTATCCAAATGGAAGGTGATGTTGCATATCTTTGTTCAGCGCTGCACTTGTGTGTATACTTTTAAACTGATGTTAAGTAGCAATTGAACATGAAATGAGGGGGATTCTGAAAAATTTATTTTTAAGAGAAAACTTAAGAAATCTTTGTCAAGGCAGATGATACCTAAAGTTCAGATTGAAAAGTTCAGGTCTTATGTTGCGTGAAGGAGAAAGTGTTGTTGACAGGTGTGGGTTTTTTTTTTTAAATCTAACTTAAAACCAGAATAAAAATATGCATCGTAATACCTAGTTTTCAGTTGATTTACATGTATTTGTCTGTATGAATCTCCTAAATACTCCACTGCCAAGCAGTGAAAAATCAATCCACATAACATTTTTCTAAACAAAGTTTATATATGTGCCTTAATTAAATTCTTAGTGTGAGAGATGTGATTACTTTTGTAGTGCAAAGTATTGTTTTCAGATGAGCAAAAAGTACTTAATAGTCTGAAACAGACGAGGTATGCATTGTAAAAGCATCCACCTCAAAGTTAAATTAGGGTATGGCTGTACATGTTTAAAACTTAGACACGTGTGTATATCTATATGGGACAGTTGTGTGGCAGGAGAGTGCAGAAATATCCATTTTTACAAATGAAACTAATGAAAGTTTTACACATTGTCCTAATGTTTCTGTATTTAATGTTCTCCCCAGCACGAAGTAGCACAATGTGTGACATTTAGTGTTTAATCTCTCTTTTGTTTTTAAACAGATCATCTTCAACGAGTAGCAACTTTAAGAGTTATGTGAGTAGAATTGTCGAATGAAAAGCAAATGAGAGAAGGCAATGTAATGATGCTTTATACTTATATATCGCTTCTCTTTCGTTTGAAAGCTCAAGGGCTATTGCTTTTGGTTGCCAAATGTTAGACTGATTGCTTCCAAGGTGAAGCTATACTATGCTGCTTTGAACTGATACTGCATGATTAAGGTAATAAGTAAATGCCACTTAATTGGAACAGGCCTGATCAGAAGACATTCCAGGTAACTGATTTAAGCCAAACAATACTTAATTGCAATGACTGTTGCTTAATGGGGATGGTAATTATGTGCATTGGGGATACCTTCAAATGATTCATTGGTGGTTTTGTGTTTCTCCCTCGCTGTTGGCTCTTTTTCCTGTTATTCAAAGCAGCTTTCAGTGTCTTCATAAATAGCTACGATTCATTCAGAAAGCGGATAAACCACTGCCAATGGTTGGCTGCTGATAGTTCTGTGTCCGAGCTTTAAAATCAGCTCGCCTAAAATCATGATGCCTCTAATGATTTTTCAGGACCTTTTTATTTACTTTCAGGTTTTTGAACTGTTGGGTTTGCTTTTCCACTTTTCTGTGTGATCACAAATGTTAGAAATTGAAATAAGAAAATCAAGTCACATAATTCCTTGGCTCTGGATCATGGCAGGCTCTAACATCATGAGTCTTCCTAAATCATAGAAATTGATACGTTCTCTGCCCTTGGCAAATGATTGACTTGGTTTAGTTCTGTCATATTTTCTTTTCCAGGATTGCCTGTTTTGTTCTGCACAAACCCACCTAATCTGTTAAAAAATACACTTTACAACTGAGGAACCTCCCTTTATAGTTAAAACGGGCCAAGGATAAAACTTAGTCCTTACCTCACTTTTTCATCAAACTTTGGCCTGCAAATGCATGTTTGCATCTTCATAATTTAGCCTTGTTCTGCCTACCCTCTCTGCTGCTTTATCACATTATCAGTTGCTTTATGTCTGTCTACATTTTTTCGTTGGCGTTTTCACACTTCAGCAATCTTTTGGAGCAGTCCCCCTTTTAAATAGGTGTATAAATCTAGCATTGGGCAAAGATGCAGTGTTAGTTCTGAGTTAACCTGCCAGACAAGAGTTTGCTCTTGATGCTAATGTTTCAATTACTTTTTAATTGCAGAAGCCTCATGCTTCCATATTTTTCAGTCTTATTTACAGAGTGAACATGTTGGATTAACATAAGTGATTTTGTTTCAATCTAAAAGACATAGATTCCTTCCATTTATTATTTCTGGAATAGCTAGTGCTTTTGTGTCCATCCTGTTTTCTCCATCTTGTTACATCCAGCACTTGGCATGTGAGTAGATTTTGACAATGGCTCCTGCAAGAAGTGATTTTCAATGACAGGAACATGTTTGAGACATTTTCATTATTTAAAAACCAGACATGTTTCTCTGTCAGCAAATCCACTGCAAATATGAAAGCAGAACAGTATTCCTATCATGAACCTCAGAACCAGACTATATTACCTTTCTCAAAAATGAAAGGACACTCCAGGGTTTGTAGGATTACATTTCTTTCTGTTCTTCCATTTCTTATTATCTTGGTCCTTTAGGATTATTTAAGAAGTTCAGAGCGACACATGCAAAAGGTGACGCAGGAGATTTTGTTGGCAAATACCAGAACTACACATCTCCAGAGTGCCAGAGTTGTCTCTGACTCCAAGCTGCAAGCGGTCTACGTATTGCATCATATCTCTTCATTGAATTTGGTTGAGAATATTTAACCCCATTTACTTTGTATGCAAAAATATTAGAAATATGAAGCATTTTTTAATTTGCATTTCCCATGTAGATATTTATAGGGGAGTTGTCTAGACTACCTAATTCATTGACCAGTACATCCTAGAAGGGATAGTTAGTAACTGTTTTTTTTGTGTGTGTGTGGTTTTGTTCTTTTCTTTTCTCTCTGCACCTTTGAAATGGTGGGCAGCATTTTCAAAATGTCTCTTAGTTTTGTTACCTTTGTTTTGTTTCTACCACACCTTGAGATTCACTGAAGGATCTGATTTGTAGTGGTCAGAGACACAGTGCTTTCAGAAAGTCTGAGCTTCTTTATGGTGTCTAAAGTTTGCTTCTGTTTACCTGTAGGAATTAAAAATTAAACAAAAATTATTTAAAATACATGTGCAAACCCACTTAGCTCAGTAAATTCAATGTTTTTAAAGCATATTAGTGAGATCTAGACCCCTGTTTTGCTAGGCATTGTATTTACTAATACAATCTCTTTTAAGTCAAGGACTTATGTTATAAAAAACCGAACAAGTGAATTAATAAATAAGAAAATCATAAATCTGCCATCACCCATGTAATAGCCAATTATTCCAGTTCTCTGATGTATAAAGAAATACACATTTTTATCACAGCATGACTTACACTTCAGAGCAACATAAATGCAATTCTTTCATCAGTAATTTCCACATACATACACAATTTCGAAGTGAAAACGACCATAAAACATAGCTGAGTTAAATCTGTTGGCCAGTCTATAGAACATACTTTTTTTGCGAGTAGGTGATTTTATAGCTTTTCCATTAAATGATGTATTAAATATTGTTTTTAAGGAGAGCAGTAATTGTAAATATTTTGAGTAAAATTATGAATAATTACAATGTTTGTCATCCAGTAACATCTTTAAAAATAAAGGTCACAATTATTAGAAAGTTAAAAAGTAAACTAGTTTGTTTGAAGCTAGCAGAACTAGTAGACAGGTTGTAATTTGTTTCAGATATGTTGATCAGGCCAGAGTACAGTGGATGAAGATGGCAATTGGGGACTTCTGCTGAGGATTTACCCCATTGTGTGTTCTGAAAATAAGAATTCTTTCACTTGTTGGGTGTGTAGTGGAGCTATTTGAATGAAGTACTGCAGGGGTTTTTTAAATGCTTTTAAACTGTAAAACAAAGTCTGTTCCTTATTGGTTGGAATATCTGTTGGGATTGGAAGTGTCTGGCTCAGCCGGGTGAGTGTGTCTTCTTGTGTAAGGACAAAAGAGAGAAAAGACATAAAGGTGCCCGGCAGTCGCACAAAATGATGTTACAAGATGTGGTCATGTAGGAAAAGCTTTCTTTACCTAGCTGTCTCTATTTGTGTAGTGTTGTCTTGCCCCTCCAAAAGGAGGGTGCTTCCATCTCCAGCTTCTTCTTCCTGTACCTGGAGATTTGATCACTGAAGTGGTGGTCTGGGGGAGCGCCACGACTGCAGGCATTGAGGCTGGGGCAGAGGTGCTCTTTTGATCACCACGCTCCATCTCTTGTCTTAAGATGCAGACAGGAGTGCAGAGTGTTTCTCACTTGTGCTCTTGCTGATGTGGTTGCTCTGGGATCTGAAGCCTTTCATTTTTTTATGGCCTTCATAACCTTTCTTTTTTTTTATCCTGCCTTGGAATCTCACAGTCTCAGAGTTTGGAAGGGAAGAGTTGGAGCCCAGGGGCCTTTGCAGTATGACTGGTACGTGCGTGATTTGAGCAGAATGCTGCAGAGTGAGGAGGTGGAGAAAGAGAGCAACTGAGTTACCATGAGTTACTCAGAGGAGAGGTAACCACGTAACTTCATGGGGGGCTGGTGGGGGAGGAACAGACAATTTAATAGGCTTGCTGTATTGATTCAGCTTGTTTACTGTGGAAATTGTAGCTGAAGAGAGTCTTTCGAAAGCTGTGTTACACAAGAGAAGATAAGTGCCCTCATGAAACACAAGTAAGGATGTAAGAAAAGACACAGAGGGCCATGTGGAAAAAACAGACAAATGGGCCATCTGTAATATTAGAGACACTACTACTAGATGCTGGTAGTGCTTCTAAAGTCATAAATTGATAATGCCATTAGTGTTAGATGCCAAAACTGCTGTTGATGTCCAACAGCAGGAGTGATTTTCCCGCTGGGAGAGTGAGTCATGCTGTCCCTGTGGAGAAAAGTGTATTAAAAACACAGAAACTGGTGAATTATGTTATTTTTTGGAAAATACTGAAATATATCTTGTACAATGCCTGCCTTGGTGCATTTCAAATAGGTTCAGATATGTAACCGAGAGCAAAATAGAAGAGTGGATGGGACTGGTTTGAGTTACGCAGTAAGGGGCATAAGAAGGAAGGGAAGGAACACAGACAAAGGATTTAAGGTGGAGATACATAAAGGATAAAATAGAGCTGGCTTTCCATCAATGATGTTACTCCTCAAATAGGAGAATGCAAGGAGTGTCCTCTCCTTCAAGGAAAAACACAACTCTGCTTAGCAGTATTCTTTTCTTCATTTTTGCAGCAGCAGACTCAGTCATGCACAGGCACCCTGTTAAAATAGGCTGTGTGCAAATGCCAAATGAAAGATAGTATCTGCCTACAAATATAATAGAAGATAGAGAGGTGACTGCAGGCAGGTGGGAAGGTGCAGGGAGGCATTGAAGCAGTTGTTTCTAATCTCTGTATGTACTAATGTACTGATCCTGTTGTGAAAACAGATAGGGAAAAAGTTTTTTTCTCCTGAGGACCTGGTGACTCTTAGAGCTGTTGTTTTCTTTTTGGCATAAGTGGGGTTGCTTGGGGAATGTGTCATAGCAGCACAAGCCTCTTTGAAAAGAGACACCTGATAAAGACAGTTGTGAGTGTGCCGAGTGACTAAGTCAGTGTCTGCTTGTACCAATAGCAGGACTAAGACTGGCATCAATATAATGAACACCTCAGGCAAATGGAGTTGAAGAGATGTCGTAGGACCACAGGTGAAATAACTGCTTGAGGTCTCTGGGCTCCCACAAAAGTATTACTTCAGTGACCACAATAATGATCTCTTTGTAGTTATAGAACATAGTATGGCTTCAGAGCAGTGAGTCAGAGTGTTCCACAAACAGTATGATTTTAGGGTGGTGTATCACTTTGCAACTTGCATGTTCTTTTAAAACAATGTGTCTGGCTTTACAGAGGTGCCTTAAAGATGCAAATAACCGTATATTGAAGAAATTCTGTCTGACTCCCAAGAAAGCAGCCTCTATTGCATCAGACACCAGAAGGTCACCTCGTCATAATCTATGTCACAAAACGTAAAATAATTCTGACTTTTCAAGAACTTTTTGTATACAAACAAGTAACAAGGTAAGGAAGTCAATGTATTTGATCCCATTTCAAACTTCAGTAAACAAATAAACTGCAACCCCAACCTGATAATATACAAAACAGCTGGCAGCATACTTCTCTCTCTCTTTTTTTTCCTTATTTTTTTTCCTCTGGATTAGGTACAAAGACTTTGATTTTGTTCATATTTATATCAGGTAAACCCTCTGGATTATGAACCTTACAATATTGTGTTACACAAAGAACCAAGTTCTTTTCAGGACATTCTGATACTAAACCAGGTGTGTTTAACAGCAGATAATTTGATGTCATTTGGATAACTTTTTTTACCCCTCAGGAGGTCAGTGCAGGCAGTTAAGCAGTTGGATACGTGTACAAATAAGTAGATCCCGTGTGGCTTAAGGACAGTGATGGAGCTTTGCAGGTTGGACCTCATTTTTCATATCCTCCTTTTGGAATAGTTGAATTCAAATCCTTTCTCTATTAGATTTTGATGTATTGCAACTTGTGTTTGGAAGTTATAACAATGAATATCTGTGAAAATTAGGTATGAGCAAATCAAGTGGAGATGATTGGGAAAATGTAAAGTGGTTTTTAGATTCACAGAATTTATCAGCTTTTTGGGAATTTCTTACTCCTAGGAATAAGCACTAGATTATGTCCAAGAAACATCAGTTGTGGCAAGGAATGGGTGAGTCAAGGGGAGAAGAGGAGTTTTATCTGAATAAAAGTTCTGTGCAAGCACTGAAGAAAACCAGAGATGACGCTGCGTGGCAGAATTCATCAGTTCCAGCAAGTGTGTATGTTGTAGATGGAGTAGCAGCTGAATTGCTATAGAAATTAATTTGCCCCACACTGAATAAGTTGAATAATTTACTAGGATAAACAAGATGGGAAGCCATCTATTCAGTGTGTCTGTAAGGAGACAAAAAATGAAAACAATCTTTTAACCTGCTCTTTGCAAGCAGAGAGGAAAGACATGAAAAGATTTCTTGGGCTGTATGTGTGACAGGATGGAGAAGCAGGATAGGGAGAAGCCAGTCTGCACGCTGCTGTCTTGTAGGGCAAATATGAATACCGAGAAAAATGGACTCACCGACTCTACAGTGCAAAGGGGAAGTCTTTAGTGTTGCTTCTCTTATCAGTGCATGTTTCTTTGCTCTGGAGGAAGAAAGAACTAGAATCTTAAGCAACCTGCAGCTGTGTACCTTTCTTTACAAAGGGCCTGTGACAGTTGTGTCTGGTTTCTGTATGATGGCCGCAAAGCTTGTATGGTTACTGCCAATAATACAGCAGTGGAGGGTGATGATAAATTACTTAGAATAATTTACAAAGCAAAAAATGTGTGATCTGATTTTATTCTCCTTCACAACAAAGTACTAGTATGGTCCAGGTCTCCCAGAAGGAGAAACCTGATAGAGGGGGCTTCCGTGTGACACTTGTGGAGTTTCTTGTGCTTATATCTGATGTTTAAGATATGCACAAGGAGAGATGCAAAGATTTAACAGTTAAACAGCGTGCTCATCAAAATAGACAAAATATGTTGAAATAAACCAATTGTTCTTTGTGAGGAGCTGGGAATTGTCAGCCTTGGTGCTAAATCTGAATTTTTGTTGCATAAATAAAACGTAATTAGAAGAAAACTATTTAATCCTCCTTCATACATGAGAAAGAGGCAAAAAAGTTGCAAGCCCACGATTTGCTTTTGAACATCCACCATGGTTTCTGACGTAGCTTGGCCTTGTCTAGAGGAGAAAAAGCTATAATGTTTGTGTTCGTTTGGTCTGTACCAGAAGATTTGTATGTTTTTTACACAGTATTGAATGTAATTTCTGTTGAGACCAATTGAGTCAGTACCTAATTCAGGAGATTTCTGACCTTTTGCAACAGCCTCATGTCCCATCAATAAGCATGTGTGCAGCTGTCCCTGGTTTTCCCCAAAACATTGTGGAAGTGTTATATTGAGTTTAGGTGTGCATGTAAAACATACCCTCAAGGTAAAAAGTGTTTGTGTTCCTGTTGGAGAGCTTTTCAGGCAGCCAAATTTGGTGAACTGTAATATACTTGTGGTGGAACACATTTTAGACAGTGTCTGGACAGTTATTTGGGCTCCCTTAATAGCCCGAGAAAAAGGAAATGTGTCCATAGGGTGATTGACCCTCAGCCAGTGGCTGAATTTTAATGCGCTTGTTTAAATGCGTTATTTCTAGATGGCTGAAGGTGACATAAAATTTGTGTTTACTGGTGTGATAGAAAATGGTTGGATCACAGTGAGTAACTGAACTGGGAGCTGCTGTGGCAGGTAAGCATGTTTGTGTTAAGACACAGTATGACTGGCGTGTCAGAATGTTGGCAGAAACATTCTCTGAAGTTACAGGAAGGTCTTTGTTAATGATCACAGTCTGATTTTCTGATTTCCTAATGTTTCCCATCGTACTGAGTCTTTTGGAATAGGGGCTTGCATATAGGCAGGTGAAGTAGTTTATTGTGAGCTGGCAAAAGGGATACTCTGGCATCAAGGTCTTCAGATGTTTGATTTCAGTAACGTAGCTGTGTACCATTCTCCTTCTGCTTGTGCTGCTACTGATGGAGGAACAGCCAGATTTCCTCTAGTGCTGATGCCTATAAAATTTTGACTCGCAGAACTGCTTCTCTAACCACTGCTGGGAAATGAGTTCAGTGGGGTGGTTGATGGAGCAGCTGCTCCTTGTGCCTTGCCTAGCTGAGAGGATTATTCTGCTGTCAGTTGATTTGCCTTTCCTGCCTACCTGAAGTTCTTCCACTGTCCTCACATGGATCATCTTCTGGTGAATTTGTGAAGCCTTAAACCTCGGATCCATTAGTGAAGCAGACTTTCTTGTGCACACTTAATTCATTGTGCTCTCATGAGAACAGTTTTGTGCTACCCAAGGCTTATGATTAGTCTGGCTTTTGAAGGCTGATTCAGCAGACATATCTCCTATAGCAGTCTCAAGTGCAGCAAGTATTATGCATATCTGCTGTATCAAATTCCATGGAGCTTGTGGGTGGTTTGGAAATAATGTGAGCTAAGCTGTTTTTGAGCACAGCTTGTTTTTGTAGATGAAGGCACTATAGCTTCTACAAAGTGCAACTTTTTAATTTTTGTTTTCTCATATACACTAAATGGGCTTAAAGGTAAGAAATTTCAGTGAGAAGCACTCTTTCTTTGTGATCTGGGTGAAGTAGGAGAATACAATTTGTAGTGTTCAGGAAAACATGTAAGTAGAAGATTGTAAAGTTTTAAAGGCAGAGATGTGCAGCAGGTTTTGCTAGTTCTACATGTGTGTGAATCTACACATGTATAGTGATTCCTTTCTGTCTTATTCAGAGATGCTGTACACAGGAGACTTGATTCAGATTGGATTTCTAAGGTTTGTCTCAAGTTATACTGAACTTCTCAAAAAAGTGCTCTCTGGATAGTGAAGAAATACCTGCAAATGATTTTTCTATTTTAATATCAGTAATGATGACATATTATTTTGTTTTTAGTAAGATCAGTGGCTCTACAAAAGAGTGTTTTTTGTCCTTAGTGTGTGGTATAGCACTTTTAAAAACAGTGGATGCAAACTGATTTTCTTTCTTAAGGTCAGACTTGTAGTTTTAAGAGGGGTACTGCTGCTGTTCACCTCTGCTCTCAGCACTAGCATTTACTGCTGGAGGCTTGCTCTTTATCATGTCATTTTCTGTCCTTATCCTTTTGCAAAGGGAAAGCTTCGTGGGCAGATAGCCTGTTGTCCTCTTCTCTAGGGGCGGGAATAGATACATAAAGTAGCCCTTCGTGTGAAACCTATGAACAAATAATATCAGCGGCGGGAGGGGCACAGCTTGCAGTAGGAAGACAGGGACTTGTTCTACAGCTTGTTCCCTGTGATGCAAGTGCAATAAACAGTACAGGGGAATGCAGCATGGGTAGTGAATCTTTGTAATTTTTCCTTATCTTACAAGTCCATTAGCTCCATAGCTGCTAGATCCAAGGCATCCTTTTGCAGGAGGAGCTGAACGTGTGGCATAGCCTGGTTAATGTTCCTGAAGGTGGAGGCACGCTGCCAGTGCTCAGTTCTTTGCAGACCTCTGTGTTGCTGTGTCGTTAAAAGCACTGGTTTACATGGACTGCTTTGAGCTCTTTCAAAGAATCTGCACTTAATTCTCCTTAAAAATTCCCTGTTACCTGTGCATCCATCTGCAGGTGTAACACAGCCTTTCTGCTGAAAAACACAGAGTCTGGAGGTAGTAGAGAGTTGAATTGCAAGCTAGTTTATTTTATAATCCGGTTGGCTAGCAGTGCTTCTCTGTAACCAGCTGATGTTTCTTCTTTGAAACAATGTTTAACTGGTGTTTAATTTTTTTGCTTTTGCTGGTCCTGACATGTGACACTACCAGTGTCCCCGTTTCCTGATCATCTGCCTTTGATGCTCTTAGAAAAATCACAGAGTTGCTTCTTATACACACCTTTTTTTTGTGAATCTGACATCTCTTTTTTTTCCTCAGGTACGATGGAGTTGTGAGAAGAGGCTGTTCTTTTAGCACAGGGGATGCAAGTTCAGAGGAATGCCCATTATGGTGGTATTGTAAATGTGTCAATGAGCAGTTCATAGGAGCAGCAGGGCAGTAACTCTCCAGTAGAACAATGGTGATAAAGCATGTTTTAAAGAGGAAGAACAACTTGGCCTCCTAGACAGAAAAACAGAATTTGCCCATATTTGAGGGATCAGAATTGTAGTCGGTCAGTACCAAATATCGCATTACAGGCATGGCCTGTGTAACATAGGAGCAGCAATATGCCCTCTAACCATGTGCCCTAATCCTAAAATCAATTGCCTCTTTGAATGCCAAAGGAGAGTACACTGGCAGAAGAAATATTTCAGTATATATAACAAAGGCACCTTGGTAGTTTTATGAACAGGATTATTTGATACAGAAGACGACTGAACCAGCAGAACAGCAGCTGGCAAGACAGTCCAGGAGAGGCTGAACCCTGTGTCTGAAGGGCAGATAAGTACTGTGTTGCAGTGAAAACAGCTCAACCTATTCCTAGCCATTAGAGACAAAAAAATGTACACAGAGGTATCTTATTTGAGTGCTTGGAAGTAGCTTTATGTGAGCATAAACAAGAAGTCTACAAGTCTTTCTAGAGGTGTTAGTAGTATACTATGATAGATGCTTCTGAATGTGTGTTCTGTCTTTTGTTTGCTTTCTGTTTTGTTGAAAAGAAGATCTCTCCACTTAAGTTTCTTAAGGATTTTCTTTGTAGGGCAAGTTTTTCTGGCCTAAGCAGAGTCTATGGGCAATGCCTAATTGCTGTATTAATTTGGAGGTGGTGGTGACTTCCGTATTCTGATGAGTCAGACCCTGGTGGTCTGAATCAGTCTAGCCCAGATGTCTCAGTTATCCAAATGTCAGAGCTGATCACCAAGGTTTGATGTGAAAATATGTCTTCAAGCATTGAGGTGCTGGTTATATTATTAGCACGTAAATCTTTCTCTGCATTGGCAGATAAATGAACTTGGTGACTTGCTGGGTCTTTTCCATCACTCTCTTACATGGTTGTCCGTGTTGAAGCCCTGGAGCATCAGTGTTGTTGCCTCCTTCTGAGCCAGCTGGCCTCAGGGAAAGAATCTGTCTGTCAGTGACTGGGAGAGCCGGCCAACTGGCTGTGAGTTGTGTGCTGGCTCAGGAGATCTCTCCTTCATACTTTTATAGCCTGCAGAAATGGGCCTCTCTATTATCTGAACCTGTGATTGTTTGGAGATTGCTGGGCTTTGCGACGACCCAGGGATAATAGCCTTGTGCTTTATAGTGTTCTGCTGCCCTTTAAATTTGAAGTGTAGTGAGAGCAAAGTATGGCAGTTCTTGAAATGGCGTGGAAATGGAGCCAGCCTGGGAACTCTGTGGAGATCTAAAGCAGGCGGGGTGCAGCCAGCAAAGCCACCACACTGCTGGATCCCTTTGCAACCTCTGCCTCCAAGTTCTTTGCGGTAACCTATATGTACCCTGTCCTACTGCAGCAAAAGGGGGAAGATAACTGTGGCATCACAGCTGTCATTCTGTCTGTGAGGTGGATCCCGCGTGTGACGTGAGGCTTTCGGGCAGAGGGAGCGCTTCTCCCCATGTCATCAGTGCTCTGAGATTAACACAGTGATTAACTCGTGAGCAGGGAGTGTGGATTGCCAACTGTGTGCATCTTCCTCCTTCAGTCCTCTAGGCCCAACATAACAATGGCTTTAGAGCATTACTACGGGGGAGGAAGAAGCCTTTGAATCCAAAATATCATCTTTTCTTCCAGGTGTTACAGAAGAAACAGTGAATGTGAAAAGAGATGAGTCTCCTTTAAGAGGAGCAAGGAAAGAGATAATTAGATTGGCTAAAGAAGAGGATAGCAGAATTAGGAGAACAAACAGGTGAAAAATGTGTGAAAACAGTAAAGAGAGGAGCTGGTGTCTGGAGAAATGGCCATACTTTCAAAAATGTCTAGAAGTTTTGAGACCCCCCCATTCTCACTTTATTTAAGCTTCTGAGAATCTAAGGTGCTGCTGGAAAGGCCTTTTAGATTCCTGAATCATTTCTGATGGTTTTCAAAGTTTTCTTCTGAGTCTGACATATTAGGAAATGCTTCTCTTTGTGACTTAAGCTGTATAATATTGGGAAATACAGAAGTTGTGAAGGTTTCCTGTATGCTACCTACATAGGATAGCTAAGGGAAGTGAGATGAAGTTGCACTCACGGTTAAAGCCAGGTGGCATGTGATGTCCTTTACCATCTCCAGGTCACAGCAGGAATAGTGTTGAATTTTGGAGTGTCTGGTCACAAAGGTGTAACAGACAAGTAGCTTTGCAGAGTCATAACAAAGGTTTATACAGCCTTGTATAAAGATCTTGGGATCTAATTTGCAAATATATATTTGTTTCCTCCTTCTTCCTGTGTTCTATATAAGATTTCTTCTGTCAGCAGGTGCTCTGAGAATATGCTTCAGTGTTTCGTGAGCAACAAAAATCTGTCTGATATGTCTTATATGCCACAATAATGTCTAGACTCACAGTGATACAAAGCACCTTTGGATGTTGAGTTCATATTCAAGGAAAAACACAAAGTCAGCCTTCATCAGGGTGTATTAGTATAAGACTGTGTCTTTGAACAGCTAATCCTAGGTACCGTACTGTGCACTGCCCTGATATCTGGTGATTAAATAGCATTCTTTAAAGTGACAATAATATTGTGCATCTTCTGGCAGAAGTTCTTAAAATCTGCACCAATTGTAGTTGTTCAGTGAAAAGGTAAGTGTGCCCCTTAGGAACGCTGCAAGGGACAAGAGCTTATCTGCACATGCCTGAAATGGGAAGAAACAATTCACTGGAACTTAATTTGCTGCATGCTGGAAAGACTAATGATGATTCTGCATTCCATTGGCAAAGAAATAAGGTAGATGGCAAAAAAAGCTCTTATTATAGTGCCCGGGTAGTAGAAATTTATGAGAAACCTGTCCTGCTTTTGTAACCTGTGATGTCATTTCAAAATCTTGCCGTAAGGATTTTGAGAGAGGAAACTGCAATGTAATGTAATGTAAAGAAAAATGACACCTGCACCAAATCTAACAATAACAATTTCTGTCATGTCACATCCTAACTACTGCAAATGTACTCTTGCTGTACAAGAGTAATTTAATCGTATTCACAGTGTTTTCATAGTAAAAGGGTATAGAGTGGGAAAAGGAAGGAAGATCTCTATGAGATGCAGCTATTTCATGTTACGCTGATGTAATAGGGTGAGAAAAGAATGAGAGGACTTCTATCACATCTCTACTTTTTCTTTCAGCAGCTCTTTCTGTTAAGTGGAACTTGGCTATGATGTTGATCAGAGGGTGATGTAGCGAGAACGGGTCTGGTATCGATGTGTATGATGGGGTTTGGAAGAGAGTGTCCACTTCTGAAGAACATACCTCTTCGTTGAGGGACATAGAGAAGACCATAATGGCTTTGATTAGAGCTTTTTGTAGCCAGTCTTGTTTCATCTGATAACCAACAACAAAGGTCAGTGATGACAGGAGTCTAAGAACCAGGGAACTCATTCTAGTACTTCACCTGTGTGTTCTGATTTCCAGTTGTCTGGATGGTCCTTGGATGTAGGTTTTTTTAATTGGATAGTTCTGCCTGCTATTTCTTTTTATTTCTTTCTATTTTTTTTCTCCTATGTGTTTGGTCCATTTGAACTTTTAACACGTGATCACATTTGGCTAAACCTCATCGTCTGGCAGTGGATGACACATTCGGTAGGAAAAAAACCCCACTTTTGTTTCTGAGCCTTCCACCTGCTATTTTCATTTGATGACCTCTGCTTCTTCTGGAGGAAATGCTGAAAAACCTTTATTTACTTCCTTCACTTGTGATTTTGTAGACATACGACACTTACCATAAATTCTTGCCTTAATGATTTGTAAGGCAGAAGATATCATTTTAGTGATTTCTTACATGGCAACTCTGCTATGCTTCTCATCAAGCTGATTGTCCATCCTTCTTTCCTGGTTCTATTTTCTCTTCTGAGAAGAGGCAGTCATATCTGTGTACGGTGTTCAAGATGCAGATGAACTGCTCATTTATGTTGTGGCATAAGTGTTCTTCTATTTTCTTTTTCTTTTCCTAAAATTTTCTAAAATTGCCTTTGCATGTTTGGCTGGTGCTGAGCACTGAGCTTAGATTTCATAAAAGGTTTCTGCTATAACCTGAAAATTTGTCATCCCTGGTGTCAGCTATTTCAGATCCCGTGGAATTTTTTTAGGCAATTGTTGAGAATGGATTTCCTTTGTCATTTTGTCATGATATTGTTAGTCATCTGTAACTCCTGACAAATAGTTTTTGGTTTTACTTATTTGAATAACTTGGCGACATCTACAGACCTTGATGGTTTGCTTCAGAATTAGGGTAATTTTACCCTTTTCCTGTATCATTTGGTAATATATTTGATGACAACAGCTATGGATCTGGAATAGGTCACAGAATCACAGAATGGTTGAGGTTGGAAGGGACCTCTGGAGATCATCCAGTCCAACCCCCCGGCTAAAGCAGGTTCAACTACAGCAGGTTGCACGGGAATGCATCTGGGTGGGTTTTGAGTATCTCCAGAGAAGGAGGTTCCACATTCTCCCTGGGCAGCCTCTTCCAGTGCTCTGTCAGCCCCGCAGTGAAAGAGCTTCTCCTCATGTTGAGGTGGAAATTCCTGTGTTCCCGTTTGTACCTGTTGTCCCTTGTCTTGTCACTGGGCACCGCTGAGTTGAATCTGACCCTGTCCTTTTGCCACCTGCCCCTTGGATATTTGTAAGCATAAGATTACCTCTTAGTCTTCCCTTTTCCAGGCTAAACAGACTGAGCTCACTCAGCCTCTTGTCATAAGAAAGATGCCCCAGTCCCCTAATCCCTTTTTTTGGCCCTCCGCTAGACTCTTTCCAGTAGTTCCTTGACCTGGGGAGCCCAGAACTGGGCACAGTACTCCAGATGTGGCCTCACCAGGGCAGAGTAGAGGGGAAGGATAACCTCCCTTGACCTGCTAGCGATGCTTCTTGGGTGAATCGAGGAGTTTGGCCACTAGAGCACATTGCTCACTCATCATCAACTTGTCTGCCAGGACTGCCAGGTCCTTCACAGAGCTGCTTTCCAGCTGGTCAACCCATAATCTGTACTGGTATGGGAGGCTATTCCTCCTGAGGTGCAGAACCCTACACCTGCTTTGATTGAACCTCATCAGGTTCCTCTCAGCTCAGCTTTCCAGCCTGTCCAGGTCTCGCTGAATGCCAGCACAGCCTTCCCGTGTACCAGCCACTCCTCCCAGTTTTACATCATCAGCAAACTTGTCTGTGCAGGACTTTGCTGAATCCCTCCTTTGAAAGAACTAACCCCTTGTTTTTCTTCTACCTTATTTTTTTTTCTTTCCCTCCCCATCAGGTCACTTCCAGTCTTCACCAACAGCAGGGTCAATGAGGGAATTATCTTGAATTCAGGTAGACTTTATCACAGTGATTTCTCGTGTCTGCGTGCTCAGTGATTTCTTCAGAGAGCTTTAATGTTTGAGAGGCACATTTCCTACAAAAGCTACGTCTTTCTGCAAAAAGACATGTCATTAGATTGTTGGCAGTAAGGGGCATTCAAAAGCCGAAAATTCAGTGGCAATTAAAAGCTAAGGCTAAATAAAACCTAGTTATGAAACTGATTTTTTTTTATTTTGTCACAAAGCTGTGGCTTTAAGAAACACACCAAATACTGGGGCAGTGACTGAGTTGATGACAGACTCTCAGTTGATTTGAAATGCTTACTTTAAAATGGTTTGGTTTGTGATTTAGTGGAAAACATGCTTCTTATGCAGCCTTTATTCGAATGCCAAATCCGTTATTCTAGCACCAAGCTGTTTTCCAGTTGTTCAGCCTTCCGGCAGAAGCAGTGGCTCCATTAGTTTACACTTTCACAACTTTCATGAATCTGAGAGCATTTTTGCCAAAAGACTGCATTGCCAGAAAAGCGCTATGCGAGGGGGCAGAAGCAGCATTGAACTTTTTGGATCTGCTACAGCAGATGATGGTGTAACATCATCAATATATCCTTTTTTTTTCCACCCATGATTTCTCAGCTACAAGAGCTGCATGGGATTACTTATGAAGTCTGTGTCCATTCAGCAGCTGTTAGGGAAGTATCATGGTGTTTTCTCCATGTTGTTTTTAATGTTTTTCTAGTTCTAGGGGAAATAAGAGACTTTTTTCTGTCTGTTTCAAATGTCAGGAGGTATGTCCCTCCATTCTCTCACAAATGCTGATGACATTTTACAAAAGAAACAGGAGTGAAAGATAGATCAGATCTACTTAAAGATGATTTTTGGTTGTCTGGTCCTGTTTGTTGAACTACTGACCTGGAGGCTGAAGACCTCAGTAGTCCTTTGAGGTGTCTGTGCCCTGTGGGTGGAACAACTAGTATTGGTAGCAGTGGCTAGCATGGAGCATAATTTTTTGATGAGGAACTACTGTACAGTGAAAACCAATCCTATGGAAATGCATTCCATGGTAGCAGAGCGGCAGTTGACAGTCCTTGCTCTCTCCCCTGGGACATCACTTGTATTTCGGTTAATGCTAAACTTTTAATACAAAATAAAAAGCAAACCCATTCCAAGAGACTGAGGTTCAGATGAGCTTTCTCAATAAATTAAACTTTTTTTTTTATATATATAGGAAGCTGTTGTAATTATTTCTGTATCTGGAATCATGTGCAGTGCCACGAGGCTGCTGTAACATTTGGAGTGGAGATGTACTCAGCATCTCTGGCATTCCAAGGTATTGGCATGTGGCTGACCATGCTGTACATCAAGGCTGTGCTGGGGGATAGGTGGCTGACCAGGTGGGTTGGGGAGTCATTATACAAGCTAACTTGCTTCTGTGTCATTTTGTCAATAGAGGTGTTACAAAAATCAGTAGTAAGCTATTTGAGAACTGGGACTTTGCCAGATGAAAAGAATTAACGGCTTCTTGGATATCAACAAGTCATCTGGAGAGTTGGCCGTGTGCTCAGAAATAGATGGTAGCCTGTAGTTTATTTAATAAGAGGTTTTAAAATCCTTGTGAAGAAGGCTGTGAGCGTACTTTTTTTGCAAATATACAAAAATGTAGATTTTTTAGGGAGTAAATTGCCTGCGTGCTCCATCTTAAGCACAGGAGTGTTTTTTTTTTCTCCCTGAATCATTTTCCTTTTTTGCTTCCTTATTTTATAGAACACATTTTTTCAATAACTTATCTCCTACTCTGGATATATCTGAAGTACCCCACTGGCTCGCTCAACTCTTGAAGAGATATATCATCCTGCCTGGTGAAATTACTTCTGGTTTAAAAAGTGGAGTAGTGTTACATTCCAAACCACACTGAAACTTGGTATCTTATTTAAAAAATTAAGTGGGAAATGAATAGATTGTTCCTTAAAGACTCTTCTCAAAGGAATCATCAAGAACAAGAAAAACTCTGTGGTTTCCCTTAGCAGTGGGAGGAAAAAAATGGTAAGCTATGTGAGTTGCAGTTTGAACTATTGATGCTTTCTACTCTACTTTTCTGTGACAGAAGAGTAAGTTTTATGTGTACAGAAATTTAGGAAAAACTATTGAGTACACTGAGTTCTGTTTGTCAGCAGTCAAAAGCCTTTCTAATGGCTACATTTTCAAAGAGATGGGCTGTGTGGTCCAGCAGCAAGAGCAATGAGTTGGATTTTGCTTACGTTTTTCACCACTGAGCCATTCTGGTTTTCTCTGTATTTCCTTGTTTACCTGTTAATCGTGTTCAACATCACAAACTGGGATAGGAAAAAAAAATGTTCTAAGCATTACATTTGCAGAAGGCCTGGGGGATGTAAAAAGCCCCGGAAATATGTGAGAGAAATGTTAGAGAAGTGTTAGTGCAAATGTGGATTGTGTATTTGTACTTCGTAGACTCTCTGTTCCATTCTCTTTCATTATGTTTGAATAGGTAATTCTGTAATTCTTGTAAAGAGGTAGTTAGAAGTGTCACCGTGAGCTGTGGAAATGTTCATGACCTGTAATCACAGATGGTGAGAAAGGTTTTTTCCTCATAAATTCATAGGCATGCAGAAGCCAGACCTTTCCTTCTGGAAGAAAGGATGAACTTTACACAGCTTCACTGTATTTCTTCTTTCAGGGATATATTTAGGTAGGTTTTAAAAGAGCTCAGATCCCATTTGGGCACCTAAATTAAAGGTTGGATTTGCAAAAGTGTTTAGCATCCAGCAGCTGCTTTTATTCCCACATAGGTACTCAAATGGGAGATGAATTGTTTTGACAGTGTGGCCCATTATTTGTCAAGTTGGTTGTGATTAAGACTCAGCATTCTGGGAGCATTCTGTTAAGATACTCGTGGAGTAGACAAGCTTATGGGGCCATTTATAAAGCCATACAGCTTGCCCAATAGAAATGAAATTCTGAAGCAACCACGTCTTGTTAATAAAAATGGAAAGGGTAAATGGCTGGTGGTTGTTCCTTTCCCCTGTTCAGAGAATTCAGCTGAAAATAAAGGCAAATTCAGGCTGTTGCATCCACAAGAATGAGAAGATTGAGCATTCGCAGAAGCAGTAACCATTAAGGTGTGCAGAACTATCAGTCTGTGTTAGGTAAGCAGGGAGTATAAATGCAAGGAGTATCCTTCAGGAACAGTGCACAGTTGAACAACATAGACCTGAGACATTTATCCTGTTCTTGGCATCTTGAGAGGAGAATAATCTGAGGAATCACTGATTTCTGTAGAATTCAGAAACTGAAGCTTCTTAAATATGGAATAAGAGTTTGTAGGGTAAAATAGGAGAGTTACTGGAAGTTGGATCACTTAGTAGGCCGTGCACAGCGTTATGGTTGGTAGTCTTCCTCATTTTGAGTTTGAATTTTTTTAAAAGTTGACCAGTCGTTTATCCCTGTCATCTTGATGTTGTCTGTCTGAACATTTCATTCTCAGTTTATGCTCAAACTACATTATTTCCTGCTCTCCTCAGCGCATATAGAAGCCCTAGAGAAGAGCTTTACACTTCTTGTTGGAGCGTGGCGGTGGGGAGGCGGTGGCTGATTTCAGGACTGAAAACACTAACGTGCTGTGGAGCAGGAGCTGTGTTGGTGGCATGCGGAGATCATGCTGCTTGGCACCTGATGATGAGAGCATCTGTTGTCTGAGGAGAAGAGTGGAATGATAGATTACAACTTCAATAATCTGAAACAGTCTTCTTCTTTGTTGCCTTAACGCTTGGCCTCTGTTCTTCAGCATCGTGTTTTAGGCTTCAGGGTGAAAGGAGAGCTTTCTCTTTACATTAGTTTGGCAGACTCAGAAGTGTGCTGTTGTCTGTTTGAGTTCTTAAAGATGTTGGAGATATCCTTCATTCAAGAGAATGCAAAATGGTGATAATATGAACCTTTATGTCTTCGTTTTACATGTGTAAACAAAAATGTCAGATGCATGTTTCAATGAACTTATTTTCTTCCTTATCACCAAAGATATTGTTCAGAGGTGATACCTGGAGGTGGAGGACACCTACTAGAGTTGGTGGGGTGTCCCCTCTGGCCCATGTAGTCTTTTGTCTTCTTGCTCAGAGATTCTGGCTGCATGGTTAACACTTGTTCCCCTACTTACTCGAAACCTGTTGTGATGGTCGCAAAAGATTTCTGTCTTTAGTGGCTGCTCTGCTGTCCCCTAATTTGTATCAGTAGAACTAAAGTCTTATAGATCTGATTAATTCAAGACCTTACAGAACTTTTTGTATTGGTCTGAATGTGTCCATTCCCCCTGTCTTTGCACTGCTGCTGAGGCATAACTGCATTGCAAGAATGAAACCCCAGTTTTAGACAAGTCTTTGGTTTTTAGGAACTCACAGCAGGGTGCCCTAGATGGCCAAGTATCAGTATTTTGCAGGTGGAACTTGTGTCTAAATGTAAAGAAGAGAGCTGAACCTTTTGTTCTCCTTTAGTAACCATTATGTGGAGTTAGAGAGTTTATGAGGAAGATTTAGAAAAGTGCTGAATCCTCTTTTGAGTGCTGATGTGCTGACTCTTAAATTGGCAAAATTGGGATTTGCTGCTTAAGTCCAGCCTGTGTTTAGAGGTCCTATGAATCCATGCTCTGAACAATTTGTCTAGGAATTTGCATTTTTTCTGCTTTAACTCAAATTTTATGCTGCTGAGCTTACATAAGTATTTTAAAACCATGGTAGGTGAGGTCCTCCCAAATACCAATGCATGCCTATTGATAGTGTGTCTGTTTTATAGGTATGGGCAGAGCAGGTTAGTGTTGTGAGTTGGATGTCTCTGCATGGCACAGTGAATGCTTGTAGACACGGCTGAGCTGGTGCTCAGGTGTGGAGGCAGTTTAATTACATCAACATGCTGGTTGCACCGTGTGGATATGTAGGACTTTACAGTTCAGAATTAGTCTAATTGTCTCTGCAGAGGGTGGCACGGTGTTGTAGACATAACAGTAAGTCTGGCACAGATAGGAATTCAATCTGAATCTCTTGGATTTCAGGCCAGTGTCCAAATTAGTGTCTTTTTTTCATTTTTGTTTCTTTAACTCTTTTTGTCTCCTGTGATAGCGACCAGGAGATTCATTCACAATCAGAATTCTTCCAACTTGGGCCTTTGCAGGCACGTCAGTGTTGATCTATTAACCTTTACAGTCAATGGAAAGACTCAGTGTCTCAAATTCTTTATTAGAAGTGGATCAGATCCTTGCTGAGGTAAAGTGCTCTTTCTGAGAGGCTGCAGTTACGAATAATGGTAGAGTTGGGGGAAGCAGTAGTGAGGAATTCTGCAGAGTGGCTAAACAGTAAAATATGTTAAAGAGCGTGTGCAGTAGTATCTAAGGGGCTGTTGTCACTCTTGAGGGAATATGGGAAGCGAGTGTGCCAACATCTATACAACACGTGTTGTCTTAAAATTGTTTCAGCGTACTGAACTTGGTATTTTCTCTTTGACTGCAGCACTGCTAGTCAAGGTATGTATTTTTTAGATCATTATAAAGCTGCCTGGTGGGATAACGTTGGAGAGGGAGAAATCTGTGTGTGCAAGCTGGCTTTGTAACAGTGTGAGTGTTTATGACAAGATTGCATTGCTTACTTCCTAGCCATGGAACTGCTGTGAGCATCATCCCATACCTAAGCGGTAATATATAGTTTAAAGTCACTACTGGTCATTATATGATAGTTAATGCCCGAGGAAACTATACCTTATTGCTGTTATGAATTGTTTTTTTACTGGTTTTGGTTTCCCATTTTACTGAATAGCTGCTGACAACACCCTCTGAGTCTTTCCAAGCTGAATTACAGTGGTTGACACAGGAAAATTTTATGGCTTTGTTGTATATGTGTATCTTTTAGAAGAATGTACATGTATCTACTGCTTTATTTATTTGTGTATTGCAAAGAAGTTCAAGCATAACAGGAAATTTTACATTATGTTACAGCTTTAACTACTGATGCACATTTTGGAAGGAACTTAAGATAGAAAAGAATGATTTAAACAAATTTTTTGAATTGTTTTTAGCAGTCAGTTATTTGTGACTCTCAGTGATTGTCATATGAAATATGCATAGTATCAAAAGTTCTATATGAAAATAAAGCATTTTAAGTTGTGATTTCATTATTTACAGTTCTATAACTTTTCCTTTAAATGACATTTAGTTTATCAGATTTACAATTTTTTTTCCTGGAAGTTACTTATCTCTGTTCTACGGTTTTAAAACCGTAAGCAATATCATGTGTTGAAATTTGGCTGTTTATTATATATTCTAATTTTCTATGTGAAAGGATTACTCACAAAACAGAGATAAGGGAAAAATGGAAGAACATAATGATTTTCTTCCAGATGTGAATTCTTTTTCCCCTCAAGGTATAGGCATGGAATGACAGATACTCAGCTGAACGGTGGATAAAAAGGTCTTAATATTAAAACTAAAATGTGACAGGAAATATACCTTACAAGCATAATATCTTGGATACTCATCCTCACTTTCATTTGCCACCCTGAATTAATATTTTAACTTAATAAGATCTGCAAGTGAGTTATGAAGTGATTTTCATTTGTCTTCATGTGCTGCAGAGCTGCTGTATAGAAAGCTATATTAACGATCATAACAGGCAATTTTGACACAAACTACTGTGTAATATAAATCTGCATTAATTATTGCCCTTGTTAGAAGTGTAGCAGATAAAAGCCCCCAACTCTCTGGCTGTTTGTTTATATCTATTGGAGAACTGGTAGCTTTGGTCAGGTTGCTGTGTGTCTGTATGAATTAAAAAAACAAAGTCCAAGCACATACTCAGCTTTATTATTAAATAATGGACAGTGGGAGACTTAGATGACCTACAGCATATAAAAGGCTTTGCTCCCACTACAAAAGAAGAGCAATTTCAGAATGTTTATCAGTGTGGTCCAGCTATTGCATAATAACCCCAGCTAGCCATAGCAGACATAATTATGATATATCTCTCATATCTCTATTTTCATAATATGTTTTTCTTCCACAAGAGAAATTAGATGCGTAGTGCTCTGTGGCTCACAATGTTGCCATCTTAAAGAGATGCTTAGTATTTGAGTGATGGTTGAATCACCTATTTTATACTTAAGTGCATAATCCCAAGAAGATTTAAATCAATGTGTTAATTGGTAAGTGATAGTGTAATTATATGTATAATCATGGAAATTTTGAATCCAGATTATTTACTTGCTCTCAGGAAATTAATCTACAGAGGTCATATATTAGATTGCTTGTTTATTAAGTGGAACCCCTGTAGTTACAAAGTACTGATTGGCTATAAGCTGCATGAAGCATTCTTATAGCTGTATCCAGCAGGTGTCAACAGTTCAAATCTTTGAGTGCGTATTGATCCAGATTCAAACAGTTCATTAATCTAAGCACACATTATATAGATTTTTCAATGCAATTTTGAAAGAGTTGAAAAATTGTATTGAATGATGAGAGATGATACTCAAATTACGTTTTTATGGCAAATCTCCCTTGCGCTTGTGACATACTCAGATGGAGCTGGGTGCTAAAACTGATACTGTGTCTTGATTTTTATTTTCAGATGTACTTCTCTGGCTTGAGAGTAGCTGAAGTGGGTGAAGTAGTCTTTTGTGTTGGCAATTCAAACCATCTGGGTTTTTTAGCATCAGATTGGTCGTGTACAGCCCTGCTTCCTTTTCATTTGCTTGTGTGGAAGTAGTGTTGGTACCACTTAAAAATCCCAGAGACATCCAGGTATGCCTTTTTCATTTCTTCTTCTTGGTCTTGATCCAGGAATCCTCTGGAATCTTCTGGCTAGACCATGCAGCACAGGTTTAAATGAGATGGCTCTAAAGAAATAATCTGAACAGCTTGAACCCTTAAATCTAAAGCATGGGCTTAGGTGCTTTGTGTCATGGAGAAAAATGCCATGGAGAGCCTGCTGGGAGAAGCAGTCATAGGTATTTGGCTGGAATTTTCCCTCATCCACACTGGGAACAGGAATCAGCTGGTCATTTAGATCACTTGTCAAATACTTTATTCTCGCATATGACGTTAACAAGAGAAATGCCGTTCCTCTCCTGTGATGAATTCTGACAGAGCTCTATCAGTTGGTGCATATGCAGGCTTTTAGTTTGGCAATTGCAAGGTTTTACTCCCTTTCCCTTCTCTGCTAATTGGTAGTATCTTTGTTGAAGTAGAGAACAAAGAAAAGAAAAAGATGCCTCTGCTGCTATTAGTGAGACAAAAAAAGAGGGGAAAATTGTTCAGTTTTAAGGGGAAAATTGCAATACATGGAAACAGATCAAGGTTTTCAGTACTTATTGCATTTTTCCCTTACTGTAATGATCAAGCTAAAGATATACTTCAGTTGTGCTGACCAGTTTTGATTAGATTGCCATAATACCTAGTACCATGTATTAGGATGGCAGGAATGCCTACTTAATCATTTATGAACAATAAGGGGGTTTTATTCTTGTATTTTTCTGACTCCTTGCAATTCTCAGATTATTTTTTTGACAGTACTATGGAAGTTATGATACCTCTCTGAGACACTTACCATTTGTATAATAAGAATTGCAAAGCTGCAAAGGAGGAAACAATTGTGCCATAGAATGTTGTAAATCTGATGCAATAAAGATACTGTACAAAATCTGACCCAGTTATCTTACAGATTATGCTCCTTTTATACTGACAATGCTATTGTTATTTCCTAGCACTAATAACTAACTTTATAGTATGTTTAATTTCATAAAGTACAACTTGTACTGTACAGCTTGCATATCTAATTAAAAAAATGCAAAATTGCAATAAAGCTTATAAAGTAATGATAGGAATTTTTCAGAAGAGTTGACATGCCTGTCAAGATAATGCTGATAGAATTTCATACATCTGCAGTAGGACACAAAATTAATTACCAAAGAATCTGACATTGTTAGTGCTTTTTATTCAGTTATATGATAGCTTCAGTGCTCTGGAAAAAAAATTATCAGAGCAGAATTTAAAACTGTTCTCAGAATGGCAGGTTTTCATCTAGAAATGTTAATGTATGATAAACTTTAATTAAAAAGAATGCATATCATATCTTAAGCTTTTTTTAATATAGAATAATTATCTGTGGTACAGATCCTATTCAAAGGTATATAATTTTATCCAAAGATTTTCTTTTCATGTAAAGGATTTGTGGGTTTGAGCCGTTTGTTGTTGTCTTGTAATTTTGGATTGCTGAGCAGACACACAGTGGTGCAATTGGCAGTCTTCCGTAAAGTCTGAGGGTGTAATTCAGTCACAAAGATTGGTGACATTTCCAACATGAAATATAGATTGAGCACTTCATACAAATATAAAATACCAAGGTTCCTTTGTAACCTTTATGTTTTTAAAGATCTTTTATCCCGATATCACTATGTTGTTGGAACATGGGTGTGTGTAAACTGCCAAGCTCAAAGACCCATTTTTGCATGCAGGCTGCCTTTCCTATGCCACTCCTGCTTTTTTTTCAGATGCTTTTATGGAGATGGCATCTCCTTTCTTCTTCTTCTTCCATTTCAAACATGAGCCATGCAGGATGGCACAAGCAGAAGGTCCTTGGAGCAGGAGTGTGGTGTTGGAGGCCAGGCGGTGGGTGCCCAGATGTGCTGTCCCCACCGTGCAGCTGCTGTGCGGAGGCAGTGGGCACTAGATGTCACTGCTCCTCCACGTGGGAACCCCAGCCTGGGCATGTTTTTGGCTGGGAGTGTAGGTGGCAAAGGTTTGTACATTTAGTTGGTGTAGTGTCACTTGAGATCATACAGTCATGAACTTGGAGACAAATGGCAGCTGGATTGCTCAGCGCTTTCTCCTCTTATTTAAACGTCAAGCCCATTGTTGAGAGAGAAGCACCAGCAACCTGTTTTTAGCTGGTGTGAGCCACCTGTGGTTGGCTATTTTTGAACCACTGAAACCTTAACACCCAGGAAAGAAAAAGAAATTGGTGATCTCCATTTTATTTATCAGCAATGAGGTGTCTTTATTTTGTAGCCGTTAACTGGAATAACTGGATGAAAACTTTACTAGAACTTTATAGGTGAAGCTCTCTTTTTTTTTCATTTTAAAATAACTTATTTAGGCTGAAACCAGCTATCAAGATAAGAGATAAAGGGGAAAACACAGGGCCAGTACTGGCAATATGTTTTTAGACCACATTTTATTTGAGAAGAAGTATCAGTGACAAAAGTGGGTACAGAAGTTGGCCATAGATGCTCCATATATTAAAAGCTTAGGAATAGCCTCAATAACCTACAAAATCTGTTTAGGTGTGGAGGCCTCTTCCTCTATATATCTAGAAGATATTTGCTCCAGGTCTGTCCTTTCTTCTATCAAGAGAAGATTTCTCCCAGGAGGGAGGGCTTCAGTCTGAAAGTAAAGATGTAGCTTTTAAAATCCAGTGGGTAGTAACTGAAGTAAGAAAATTACAACTATCTGTGCCATATTTTTACATATCCATTTATCTACAAATCTAGTTGCTTCATCACATAGTGACTCGTGCATTGGCTGACATCTTTAAATCAAGACAAAATGTTTTTCTAAAAGATACCCTGCAAGTAACTTAGAAGGTACAGGCTTGTTCAAGAATTACTAGGAGAGTTTTATGGAATCTCTAATACACAAGACATAAAGCTTTGAATTGGTCTCACGACTCTACCTCCAAATCATCTTAGTTGGATGTGCTGGTGTGTAACCTCTGTACTTGTGCTTCTGAACAGAAAATCTCAGAGTGTATCCTGGTGGGACGGAAAAGACTGAAAATTATTCAACCAATGTGGCTAAAATTTCAATCATTTTTATCGTGTTTTTCTTCAGAAGAGTAATACTTTATAAATACAGTTTCCTGTTTATTGTCCTAATGAGTTGTGCACAACACGTACTTTGTTTACAAGAATATGTTTTAAATGTTGAATTTGGCAGGTTTTAACATTTCTTCCCGGTTAGTAAGGTTGTTGTGTGGATGAATGCATTCAATTCATTGTGGACTTGCATAGAGGTAACTGATACTGACTTAGCAGGTAGTTCTGGTGATGACCTGAAAGTTGAAATGAATTAAATTCAGTCATTTAAGTAAGCTTTTCCGAGCTCAGAGGAATAAGAGGCAAGTGAAAACTTCAGTGATAATAACATTTTATATAAATGTGACAATGTTATTCGTGTGTAGAAGTATGTCTTCAAGCAGTAAAGTTGTAGGTGACAAAACTTAAATAATTAAGAGTATGGGTTATGCAGCTCAGCAGGTCTCTATTTGACAGTTAATGGATTGCTAGAGGGATCCTGTTATAAACTAGGAGGGGAGGGTGTTCCCCGTGGACAACTTTAGAAATAGAAGTACTATGTTGTATACAATCAGATCAGGCCAATAGGCCCTCTCTAGGTTTAGTCTTTGTATCTAAGGTGTCACTGTGTTACAAATTGTATATATAGAGGTGATCCATTCACCACAGAATTTTGTCCCAGTGGAGGCTGGAGTGGGCTCTCCTCTATGCTGTTAACATTCTGTTACAGGAAGAATAGATGTGACATGAAAAGTAAATGCTGCAATGACAGAAGCTGGAAATTGGCTTAGACCTTCTCTCAGGGGAGGTGTAGAGAAACCTTTCCTGTCATACAGATGTGGCTTAAACTCAAAGGTGATTGTTGGGTGGCCACCCATGCCACTATTTCCCTGGTAAAGCCAGCTGCTCTCCTGTGCGATAATGAGATGCCCATTCTGTGAGCTGCATTACGAAAATCTCCACAGAGCTGAGATCCATAAGATGCGTGGAGGTGGAACCAGCAGAACTTGCCCCAGTGGTCTTGCCCAGCCTCATTTCCTCCTGTAGCCAGGATGCTGGTCCTTGAAGCAGCACAGATCCGTACCAAAGTCACAAGTAAAATGCTTATGATGCCTATGGCCACAGATAAGGTGTTGCTGTCCCACAGTCGTGCTTTATCTGGAGAGGGCATCATCTGTATCCTTTTGCAAGATGTTGCAGTTTTGTGATCTGGTTGTCTCTCATCCCTCTATAGGGAACTGTAGGTTTGGGGCAATAGTAGAGGAAAGTAATAAGCTTTTAAGAGTATGCCTTGGACCTCAAGTTTGGGCCCCAGCTTCCAAGCCCAGGGGAGAACAGACTTCATCTTAATAGGGTCAGAGGTGTTAGAATTTTCTGCCTTGTCTCTGTAAATAGACAAATATTGTTGTGGTAATTTTCACTACTCTAAGTCCGAGTTGGGTTGTTAAAGAATTATGGATCTTCCAGAAGATTTTCTTCCTGTTGAGGCTGGACTTTGAAACAGTAGAAGGGAACATCTACGTAGATTCCTCCAGCCTGCAGTGGATTCTTTGGGATCACCAAATTCTGGGTTTGGAATCTCTCACTTCTTCTACATGGGCAAGTCCTGTTCCATGCTTCCTGATTGACCTGAGATTAGCTCAGCTGACACGTGTCACTTCCTTTCTTGCACAAAGGTTTTTTTTTTCCATTTAGAGACCTAAAGGTCAGAAGGAAAGAGGAGTGTAGTGTTCCCAGCATGGGCAATAAAATACTCCTGCTACTTATGTATTGCAGGAGTGGGTAGGAACCACCAAGCTGTGAGATAACAATTCAGGGACCAACTTCACTCAAACATTTGCATTTTATTTAACATTTATTTAAATAGTGAAACTCTTTGATTGCTAAACTAACACTAAAGCAGGCTGGAAACTGGTTTGCAGTCTCTGGAAAGCAGCCACACGTCGTCAGTGTCATAAATTACGTCCTTTTTTACCAAGATATTGGCTGTCAGCTGAAAGGTTAGAAATAACTTATTTTATTTTCAATTTGCAGTTTACCCACGGAGAGAAATGAGCAAAATGGATGCAGCTGTCTTTTAGATTAACCCTATAGAGTTGTCAGGCTTGGTGTTCCCAGAGAAGTGCAGTGCATTCAGTGTTATCCCTACACGACACAACAGGAACCCTCACCTCTTTGTGGCGTCTCAGACTTAGGGATGATGGTATTTGTGTGCCTGTATCTGTAGAAAATTCAGGTTGTCTTAATGAGAAACCCCAGAAGAACACAATGGAATCACTCTCAGAACATCAGTTCAACAGCAGAGTGATGTGTTTAGGTGTTGCAAACACAGTTTGATGATGTAAGAGAAGGGGCATGATTTTTAACGTATTTTTTAATGCTAATGAGCAACATCAAATTTTATTTCTCTGGTTAAGGTGTGGTGCCTTCTTCACTCTTTGAGGAAATGTCATCTTTTAAAGAAAAGTTACCACCTTCTTTTGGAAACTGTTATGCCTCGTGCAAGTGCCAAAGATACAAATACCTGAAGAACTCTCATGAATTGGAGAGGTTATAGCATTTTTTCCAATTTCTTTTCTACTTTTTTTTTCCAGTGCAGTTCATACATTTCTTCAAGTCAGTTTGTCAGGGAAAACTGTAACACAGGAGAGTAAATCTTGAATTAATAGATCCAGTGGCTTAGCATTCATGTCAGGTTACCTAAAGTTATTTTAAAATGATATATAAAATGATTTTTAAAAATAGTGAGCCCCCTAGGTTGTTTAATTTTCAAATCCATCACTCAAGCCATGACGGTTTACAGTGCATGTGACATAGCAGAAGAAGGATTACTGTACGTGTGAAGCATGAGGACAGAGATTCCTGAGAAAACACTGGAGTCAGATGTTGCTGAGAATCATTGTTCTGTGCGTGGGAGGTGTTATTTATTTACAATATAACTGGCTTTGATTTGACAGTGATACCAGGTCTGACACTGAGTGTGCAAGTTAACTCTGAAGTACAATCTGCATGGCATAGTTACGTGTTTGTTGGGTATTTTTTTTTTGTCACACAGCTGTGTCATTAGTAACAGAGACATTTTATGTGTAGAAGTGCAGCGGTCACTTCTTAAAATACTTCCCTGTAACGGGTGCCTTTTTAATGTTTAAAGAAAACTCACGCAATATCTGCTATCTTGATGTCTTGTGACCTGGGAGAGGAGCTTATTGTATGAAAACAGCAAGGAGAAACTGGAGCCTTGCAGTGAGAATGTGCAGTTCATTTCAAGTCCAGTTGGATGAATCACTGTTGAATTTTTTTTTTTTAATAAGGTCACTTATTGCTGCAGACTTTTAAAGGGAAGATACAAAATCGTGCAGTCACTCCTGAAACAATTTCCCTGCATGGCAGTGGTATATTTCTTGTGCCCAGGAAATCAATGTCAGTGATGTAATGGGAATTTCTACATCATACTGGTATGTCATTCACACGAAGAGTGCATCGTGGGAGCTGGTGAGATTGATGTCCTCTCTAAGAATAGCACTGATTATAGAACAGATTTTCCCATATACAGAGCCATTTTTAATTCACTGCCTACTGCAGCTGCCAGCCTGTGGAGATAATTCCTTCTAGCAGAATAGCTCTAGATTATTATAGGGAAATCAAATTTGCATAAAAGCATTTTATCTTTCCCCTTTTTTCATGTCAAAGTTACCAAACATTGACTGTCAGTTACTTTTTCGTGTGTAGGAAGAACTTTGTTAGAATTACATCTCAAGTAAATTTTGTTCTTTCCAATTCTTTGTTGTTGATTCATTTAAAATATGTAATTAAACAACTACAAGTGATTATTCTTAGGGAACAAGGAAGCTTTTTCAAAAAGAAAACTCAAAACTAAGAGAATTTTTTTGCACACCTTGAGGGGCCCAAGTGGCTTCTTTCATACCTACTTAATTACACGGTCTCTGTGACCTGGGCAGATCTTGCAGGATGGGTCCCTGTGGTTTGAAAGTGCATTGTAGCCAACTGTTGATGGAAGTGCTGTGCAAATCTGAGTAGGTATTGTCATTTACTGATGAGGAAACTGAGGCACAGGTGAGTTAAATGACTCGCATAGATTTACAACCTGATGTAAAAATAGACTTACAGTCTCCTGAATTGCAAGAGGTTCCCTGCTTGGTTGGATTGTTCTCCACATCACTACATTCTCATTCAGATTTTTGAGTAAATTTGGTTGTTTTTCAGGGTGATATTTTTAATTCACTTTTTGAGCTCAACACAGCTAAGTGCAGCACTAGGTATCTTAGAATCTGTGCGTAAGCTGCTTTTTCAAAGGTCAAGGAAAGTATTGTAGTGAGGTCTTATGGCAGAGAAAGAAATTTTCCTCGCATTTTGAAATCTGGCTTGAAATTCTTCTTAATTTGTCTTTGCTTTAGCCTTGTTCTAGCTCAGTAGAGTGCCATTTAAAAGTGTTAATGGAATTTGTCTCCTCCTCTGTTAAGTTCTCTAGTTTGACTTGCAGCATTCTAAAACTGTACAGCAAAAGCTAGATATTTAAAGGAAACAACGGCACCATTCAGTTGCCTGAATTGAGGTGGATAATGCCATTTGGTACACGCTAGGAAAGCCTCTACTTATTAGTCCAGAAGGGTGCAGGCATCCCATAGATACTGTGTTAGATCCACCCTCGTGTAGATGCTATCAGGTGACTTTGTTTGGGCAGCTGAGTTGACATCCCAGATTGAATGCAGAGCTAAATATTACTTAAAAAGCAAACGTAACAGCAAGAATGTGGCGTAATGCAATGACCATGAAGGTAAGATCGTGGTTCATATCTGTGTGAAAGCAGTCAGAAGACCATTCAGTTTCAGAATTCGCTGCTTTATTCCTTTGAAAACTCTTGGAAGAGGAATGGTATGAATGTGCACTAGACCCTGGCCAACTGGGAGTTGCTTGGTATGATAGAGCAGAAGGGCGGCGTGGGAATTGATTTATAGAATCACAGAATGGTTTGGGTAGGAAAGGATCTTAAAGATCATCCAGTTCCAACCCCCTTGCCATGGGCAGGGACACCTCCCACCAGACCAGGCTGCTCATGGCCCCATCCAGCCTGGCCTTGAACACCTCTGAAGATGGAGCACCCGCAGCTTCCTTGGGCAACCTGTGCCACCACCTTCACAGTAAAAAAATATATTCCTAATATCTAATCTAAATCTCCCCTCTTTCAGCTTAAAACCATTACCCCTCATCCTATCACTGCACTCCCTGATAAAGGGCCCCTCCCCATCTTTCCTGTATCCCCCCCTTAAGTACCGGAAGGCTGCTCTAAGGTCTCCTGGAGCCTTCTCTATGCTAAACAAGCCCAACTCTCTCAGCCTTTCTTCGTCTGTGAGGTGCTCCTGCCCTCTGATGATCTTTGTGGCCGTCCTCTGGACTCACTCGAAGAGGTAGATTTCCTTCCTGCACTGAGGACTTCAGTACTGAACACAGTCCTATGCAGTATTTCTATGCTTTTTTAGAGTCCAGTCCTTTGGTGGGGTGGAGGCATCTGGAGCTTAAGCTTATCTGGCAATGGCCCATTGGACCTTCTACCTATTAAAGGCATCTGAAATGTTGAATGCTCCAGGAGGGTGCTCTGTGATCTTCTAGCACATGCTCTGTAGGAGATCTCTGCGGTTTGGGTTGGAGTGGCCAGGGGTGAGATGTATATTTATGTTGGTAGTTCCGAGATCATGAACTATATACACAGAAACAATTAATTAGTGACCTCCATGCTTATTCTGGCTTCATTGATTTCAGTAGATGGGGCTTGTAGAGGTCTTGGCCACTCTGTGCACCATCGGCAGTAGAAATTATGGTTTCCCTTAGCAGTGTGCAGAGTTCTGTTTTCCCCAGGAACTGTGATATCCTGCTTAAGTACCATGCTCCCTCTGCTATCAGCTGCTAACGCAGAGTTTATGATTGTAACAGGCAAAATGACTTTGGAGGATTGTGCTGTAACCTGATAGTTTTTCCCCTTACCCTCAGTGCTATAACATGATTTGGTCTTGCCTGTAGATGAAAGTAAATCATATTTTATACTCCCTGCTAAATTGTATTATGGCCCTGACCTTTATAGGTGAGACAAAACTGCATTATAATGTGGTTATAGGACTACTGTGTTACACAGGGAAAACATGGTTATCTGAGTGTCTCTTGGAGGGTTCTAAATCAGAAGATAATCAGGATTTTGGATAACCAGGAATTTCAGCCTCACAGATGCATTAAACTAAATCAAAGCTTCACTGCTGAAGCTGGGGAGCAAACGTGAGTCCAGTAAATATGCATTGAAATGTAACATAATAGTCAGTGTGATGAAATGGAGGGGAGCAGGCCCCCAGCTGCTGTGGGTTGTCAAGACACTGAAGTGAAGCTATGACAACTAACACCATCTGGGATCTTCCTGTCTTCCCAGATTGGTCCTCCAGTGTGTTTTCCCTGGTATGATTCCTTCTAAAAAATGGGAAAAATTAGAAGCTAAAAGACAAACCAACAGGCAATACAAGGTCCCATTGGACAGGAAAGTGGAAGTAAAAAAAATGCTGCTAACAGTGGCTGGGCTGGTACATGGTTGCAGTATGCGAGATGCTGGTTTTGGATGTCATGGTTTGAAGAAATGCAGTAGAAAACTCCTTTGAAAAGAAGAACATGCTAGAAAATACTCACCACTGCAAACTGAGGATGAGAGTTAAAAGGCTGTCAGCAGTTTTCCCTGAAGATCACAGCTGGTTCCTGGTGCTGCCTCTGCCTGACCTGTTCTGTCATTTCTGTCTGAAAGGTGGGTGTGGGTCCCTCACAGAGACTGTGTGTGGCCACGAGAAAACACGGTGTGAGGTAATGTGGAGGCTGGACTGGGAATGCAGGTCTATTGTATCTTATTTCTCTGATTTTTCTCTTAAGTCACTGAAACCTTAAATCTGGGTGTGCAGCTCCAGACCCTGATAATCCACAGCTAAAGATCTGTTTACCTTGAGTATTTCTTGCACCTCATGTAGATACGAAGATGTGCGAAGCACTCTGCAGGATGTTGTGATGATTGCTTACCTAATGTATTAATGTATTCAAGTTACTAAATGAAGTCTAAAAATTAATTGGAATGCTCATGGCATCTTCAGGGATAAGGGTTTAACTGTGTGCAGACGTTAAACTGTTTGCACAGTTGTGCCTTATGGAAAGGATGTGTAGCATTAGCAAATGTCTTCACATTCCCCTTTACAGATGGCTTTTGTCTTCCTGCAGCATAAGCCTGACAATGGAGAGCACTGTCCTTCAGTGGATCTATATACAAGTGTGTGCACATCTGTGTGAGTGTGGTTTGTGTGTGTGTATGTAAACAGAGAGGATTTTCTTTGTTGCATACATACAGTACTGTTTATACATAGTACAACTGCATTTCAGATTTTAGTTTAAAAAGAAAAAGATAATTCTTTATGCCAAGGAATTCTCTTGCCAGCCCTCACCTCTATGATCGTTTCTACTTGAATGGGTTTCCCATTCATTGAGGTTGAGTATAAACTGGATGAAAAGGTACTTAGCAGGCCCACAAAGAAATTGTGTTTCATTTTTAGTGTAAGGATTGGACATCAGTATCAAGTTCTGTTTTCTTCTTCATAACAAAGAGGGGTGGAGGCATTGTGCTAACACTGAAGTTTAGTTCCTAGGTAACCTTAATAGTGTATGAGAAGAATGGGCATCAGATTCTCGGGCACTATTTTTTTGTTGATGTGAATGAGACTACCTTGGGTTACAAAGGATCAACCTTTGTAAATCCTTCAAACTTAAAATTTGCTACATTGGGTGACTTCTGTTGTTTTATCTCAGAAGTCATAAGAAATATGGCTGTGATCCTTCCTTCCAACATTTGCAGCCCAAAATATAAACTCATCTATCACTCAGCAGCTGTACCAGGCAGGTAACCATGTGCTTGAACTGTAAAATAATATCATGTAATCAGAATAAATTTCTTACGGACCAGTCAGCCCCCCCATCATATTGCCTAACATAGTAGAGCCTACAGTCATATGCCTACAATCTTGATGTGATTCCAGCAGACATCAAAATTTATTATGCCAGAGTTGTTAAAAGAAAAAATGCTGTAAGGAAGCATAATTTCTGACTGCCTTTCTGTGGACTGTATTGGCTTGGGTATGATCATTATCTTTAAATGAAAAAATAGGTTTTGATGGATTTTTATTAAGAAAAGACTGAATTTCGTTTGGGCATTTATTGTCTTCTGTACATGACAATCTTGACAACTGTGTACCAATCGTTACATTCTTGTAGCAATCAGATAAGGGACTGATCAATGGAACACATGATAAATTAAGGGTATAATAATATTGCTTGTCAAGGTTTTGCTAGCTAAATGAGACCTGGCTTGCAATTTATCTGGTATATTTATATTAAGTGGCAATTATACTTAGAGATTTGTAAAATTGACTTACTTTGCATTTTTTTTAAAAAAGTAGATTAGTTTAGTATTATGTGTTATTTGCTGTAAATAACAATGATTAGTTTGGTTCAGGCATAGGATGAAGAAACCGACAAACTAGAACAAGAACTCTGTCAGATGAGCAGCACCCTCATCCCTTACGGTTTGTGTTGGCAGTTAAATTAAAAGCTTTTCTGTTCCCAATAGAGAGTTTTTCTCTGGGTTTCCAGTCGGGAGTTGGTATGTTCTTACTGATGTGAGTTTAAGCTTGCCATTATCAGCAGTTTACTGAAGCAGCTGAACACCGCACCCTGTTCTTCTGCATAAACATTTTGCAGGGAAGGTTACAGAAACATCCAGAGCCACTCATGAGGAAGCTAACCTTAGGCTACCGTAAAAGAAGGGCAGAAGTGTTTTTTTATTGATGATGCACTAACCCATTGGGTTTAGAACTGTGCCTTCTGGTTGACTACTTGCTTTATTTGAAGCCCAAAAGACAAAACTCACTGACCAAACATAATGGTACTCTAGCAGTGAGAAAGATTCATAAAATACCTGGAGTTTTTATCCTTCAGCACTTCCGTTATCCTTGTTGGAGTTTTAGCTAAGGAGCTTTGCACAATCTGAACAGATGTTGGTGTTGGAAGAAAGTATCTGGAATTAGAACTGCGGATGTGGGGTTTTTGGAGAGAAGTCAACTTCTGTTGCAGGTGTAAGTTTTGAAAAACATAAACAAGAAGCAGACTCCATGTAACTGTACCATCAATTAAGTTGGTTTAATAGTATTTCAACTTGTTGTTAATAAAGCAAACATTTACTAATCTTATCTCTTGTAAGCAGGAAGGAAGTTAAAGTGCACAGTAATGCACATTGCTGTCAGGAAAAGTGGTTTATAATATCGTGTGATATAATTTGCAGTGAAGCAAAACCAGCAAATGGCTATGTGGGAGCATTCTTTATCCTCTTGATTTAACTTCTTCTCCTCCCTTCCCTGTTGGTAGCTTTGTTTTTGTTGGTGTTCATTTCCCTAGTTTTGTGCATCCTTAGCATTTCCTGCTGTAATCTACTTGGATATCAACAACCTGGCTGTTCAAAGATCATAATAGTGGAGAACGGATGAGATGAGGGATAAATGGTGTGAAATCTCCTTCCCTTGGGTTTTTTCTTTGCCTTCTCCCTGGGTTGAGCTACTTTGAGGAGCAATCAGCATGATTGTTTAATTGTACTCCAAGGAATTCTCTGGTATCATCGAGACTGACAAATGATGGTCTGAGGAGCGAGGGCACTTGCTGAAAAACATCATTCACCTGGCATATTTAAAAGTTGAATATTACTAATCATTAATGAATCAAACATTTATTTTCCTGTTTCATGTGGCTGATTTTTCTCATTTTGCTCTCGAAAGCCTAAATCTTGGCTAAGTGTAGATTCTTAAGGTCACGTGAAGCTCCCTAAATAACCAAACTTCCTGGAGCTCAGCACTTTACAGATCAGCCTGCTGATATTTAAATATACCTAACTTTGGGCTTCTGTTAAAAATAGTAGCCAAGAGTGTGCGAGAGGTGTTTGGGGTGCTGGAGTTGCAGTTGCTGCAGTGTCCCACTGCTGTTGTGTTGAAGAGAATGAATTGCTGATTAACTCTATAGTTTTGCATGCAATACTGACTTCTGGAAACACTGCCCACCTCCTTTGTCTGGAAACGATCCCATAGTCTACTGACATTTGAAAGAATATACAGCTTATCTGTTGTGAAGTCCACTGAAAAATAATTTACTATTCACATGTTAAATATAGGGGCAGTTGGTCTTTTTATACTACTGCAATAATTCTGTGAGGAAAATTTCAATGATGAAAATGAAAAAGTTAAAATAGTCATAATTTAGTGCTTTAGTCTGCAGGGCAGCTGTTTTCTGCCTCTATCTGTATTCTAATAAGTCTTTTAAACGAAGAGATTTATGAGATTATTTTAATTGTGATGTCTTTTTAATGCTTCATGCATTTTAAATACAACCTTTTAATAGTTTTTTGAGATTGAAGAATTTAATTTTATTTTATACTGCAGAAATAAATGTATTCTCAGGAGACTGCACCATTATTACAGCCTTTGTTTTTTTTTTAAATCCAGCATATCTGGCATATACAACTTTAGTACCAACCAGCAATGCTATACTTAGCATCAAATGCAAAACATCGGTAGTTTGGCAATCTGGCTTGTAAGGATACTAAAAAGTAAACCCAACAAAACTATGCAGGCAATAACCTTCTGTTGATATTGTTGCACAGAAAGCTCTTGCTCTAAAGGTAACACTCAGAATATTCTGAATGCAGCAAAATAGGTGTGGTCCTACTGGGTAAAGTATCTCTGCATCCCTGCTTTCTGCTGCTGCAGCAAGCGCGTTGAGGGGAAGCCCCAGAGCGTGTTGTCGTGTAGCAGCTCTAGCCAGGTGCCTGGTGTGATCTCTCAGGTGTGTGGCTGTGCAGAAGTCTCGTTCGTTCTTAACTCATACAAAACTCCTTTCTGCAGAATCTCGGGTCCTGTGCTTTCTGCTTTGGTTGCCAGTTGTTAATAGCAGGCATGTATTTTACGTAGGAGAAGAAGAAGATGGACAAAAGCCTCTAATGAAGTAGGAGCAGCACTCTCGCTTAATTTTAGCCATCTGAAAATGAAGTATTTAGCTGGTTGTAGATCTTCTCAAAGGTTAGATAATGAGCCTTGCTTGAAAGAGCATGGTGCATGTTTAAAATATGGCTGGGAAATGTAAACTAATTGAAGACTTGCAGCAAGAAGAGAGTGCAGGTAACGTGGAGGCTGACAGGTCAGGCAAGCAGTACAGTTCTCAGTGGCAGGTCTGTGCTGCTGCTCCTACCTCTGCATTGGTAAAAGCAGTAGGAGGAGAGGCCTTCTGCAGCTGGAAACTGTTCTAGTAGTCCTGAGTGCTACGGTGGCTGGTGTGTCTAATTATTACTTATTAAAACCTGACCTCATAACAGCATTTGAGAAGATGTGACCTCTGCTCTTCAGGCTCAGTCAGCTCTGTTTGCTGTAGAGAGAGTGTATGGGACCTTGCTAAGCTCCACACTGTCCCGTGCTCAGCTAACCTCTCTGCAATACTTGGGAAACACGTAAATGCAGCACTTGGAGCTGCTGTTGCTGTATTAACTCACAGCAATGCCCTTAAATCAACCATAAGCACTGCTTTCTCATCCCCCCAAAATACTTACATTGAGATTCATCAAAGTCCAAGCTATTAGGCACATGAGGGATCAGAGGAGAACCCTAAGTACACTGGGAAAACATCTTCCAAATTGTACATTCTGTTTTACCTTTTGGCAAAGCTTGAAATGGTCTTAAAAAAGTGATTGGGATGTTCCCAAATGGATTGAGAATCTCATCTGCTGTTACAATGGTGAGTCCATGCCTGTACTACTGTGTCTAGTTCTGGGCTCTCCAGTAGAAGAGAAACCTGGACGTAATGGAGAGAATCCAGTGAAGAGCCACAAAGGTGGTGGTGGGACTGGAGCATCTCTCATGATGCTGAGAGAACTGGGACTGTTCAACCTGGAGAAGAAAGGTGCCCAGTGACAAGACCAGAGTCAGCGGGCACAAACTGAAGCACAGGAGGTTCCCTCTGAATATCAGGAAACACTTTTTCACTGTTAGAGTGGTCAGGTGTTGGCACCAGTTGCGCAGGGAGGTTGTGGAGTCTCCATCCTTGGAGATAATAAAAAGCAATCTGGACATGGTCCTGGGCAACTGGGTTGAAGTGACACTGCTTGAACAAGGGGACGTTGGAGCAGATGACCTCCAGAGGTCCCTTCAAACCTCAACCATTCTGTGAATTTTCACTCTTAACTGTGATTTGCATAAGACAGACATTTCCCAGAGAAAGTTAAAAAAGAAATATGAATGGAGTTACTTACATGAACTTTAAGGAATTAAGATGTTTTGGGAGCAAACACGAACACTAAGATTGGATTGTAAAGCAAAAAAGATGGTGCAAGCAAAGAAAAGAAGGTATTGTTCAAGATGATTGCATGAGGACTGAGGAGGCCCATTGGGATTTAGTAAATAAAGCAAATTCCCTCAAATGCAAATGGCTGGATACTCTCAGAGGAAGGAAGGAAAGGCAGTGTATTCTTCCAAAGGGCACCCACATCTGGCCACTGGTGGAAGTAAGATTAGATAGGCATTTCATCTGAAGTAATAGACTGGTCTGTGCCATTCTTATGAGTAGCCCCATCACTGTAAGATGCTCGGTTGTTAAATCAGTACTGTGCAAGGTTAGGAGAGTAAAGATCAGCAATGGGAACTTGTATTTGGATGAGTAAAGTCTAGAGAAAGATGTAGCTACTCTGTGGTCATGTTACAGAAGTGGAGATTCTGCTTGACTGGGTGTCAGCAGCATCTGGATGTGTGGCTTCCAGCGCGTCTGCACTATGACAGCAGTTACCTGGATCAATTCGTGACAACAAATACATTTTTATCATGAAATGCAGCACTCAGTAAACTGAATGTCCCTGTTTGGTGCCAGTTCCTCTGTTGTAGTATTTCAGGCCTCTGAGATTTCTAGAAGGTTAAAATAGAAGGCTTAGAAAAAGTAATCTGCTAACTATCAGAGCAAGGAAAAAATAGGAAGTGAGTAAAAGCAGGCGAGAGCCAGTATCTGTATTTCCAGCTGGTTCTACTTATTTTGAGCATTTCTGCCTTGAGCTGCCTCGTGTTAGTCAGGCTAAAGCAACAATATTTGCTGTGCATGCATGTGAGATTCCAACTAACACACTTTAGGTTTGTGATTAAGAAATTAATTAAAATACTATGCAGTTTACTGCACAGTCTGTCAAGAGAAGGGCAGTTTACAAGATTTTCCATGTGTCTGCTATAAATTCGGTGCTACAGATATACAGAATCATATTCACACTGACATTAAAAGTTATCCTCCTCCTGCAGAGGAGTATCACAAAAAAAATATTGTGAAGGGCTGGTAATAAAGTAATTGTCTCAGCAGAAACCTAACCAGTAAAAATGAAAATTTTAATGCTGAAAGACTGACATGGAATCTGAGGTGAGAGGAGGAAAGGGCAAGCCATTAAAAAAAAAAACCCAAACCAAACAAAAAATACCTCTAACTTCTGGATTTGCCTGCAGTTTTCTGAAGTTAGTGATAAGCTGCTGTCAACCCTTTAAGAGCAATGTCAGAATTCAAGAGTATTGTACAAGCCTGAAAGTTGTAACTCAGTTTTGTGCCATTACCAGATCCAGCGATACCATCACCAGTTACAGGATGTAACTCCAGCCATTTCACTGCCCACAGAATTGACCTCAACTCTAGCTGAAGACACTGAAAAAAGACACTTTGCAGATTCTAGGTTGAGATTGATTTCACTTTCAGTAGAATTGTGGATTTCCTCCTTTTATGTGTTACCGGCAAGTCAAGGAGAAATACTTGAGGTGATACTGCTTATTGAAAAAGTACCTCATAATGTTTAAGGTGAATTTTTTGAAAACTGTGCATGAAAATGTTGTCATAAAACTCTTAGAGTAAGAAAATAAGGAGCAAAAAGCAGATTTGTATAATAAACCCAGTAGAGAATGGTATTAGCAAAACTCTTCTCTCATACCCTATTAAAATGTCTGGTGTTTCGTGCCTTGAGAGGTATTGCCAGAAGTGATGCAGCAAAGGCCATAGGTAAAGCAAAAGCAGGTGATGCTGGTAGGAGGATTTAAAAACAGGAAATGTGGCAGACCAAATCAAACATTATTCTCCCTGTCTTCTTGTTGTCAACAGGAACTGAACTAAATTCTGCAGCATAGCAAATTATTGATCTCTTTTTTTTTTTCAAGGAGGCCTCATCAGAGTATTGAAGCTTTTGCAGATTTCTCAAGAAATGCTAAGCAGTAATTGTGTATTGGGATAATCACTTCAAATATGAGCTCCTGCCTGCCCAGTGTATCTCTGTAGCAATAGAGTGAAGTTGAGAAGTGCCAGTCAGTATGCATTGTCCTGGAGGAAGCTGATAGGTTGTTCTAGAGAGGATATTGGTGTTAAGCTGCCGTCTGCCATCTGTGTGCACAATCAGTTAACATTAACACTGACTTTTTTTGTGAATTACAGTATGGTATACTATGGGGCAGATAATTTAACCTTCTGAGTGACACTGTGTTGCAACCAAAAGCCCTCTCTGACTCCCTAAAAATGCTTCTTAGACTGGTTGGGAACTGTGCTACTGCTGGTCCACTGCATAAAATATCCTAAAATTAATCTGTCAGATTACAACACCTGAGTGGGGGATTCGCTGCCTGCCAGCACATATAAACTAGTTTGTTAAAGTGACATGGATGTATAACTTGTATAAGAGGGGAATTGAGAGTTCCTGCTATGAGGACGTTCCAGTAGATAGCAGGGCACAGCTAGATGCCAGGGTTAGTTGTTTTATTTACTTGTTCTTTATTTCTGTGTGAATATTGAGCTGTTACTATTCCAGCACCTATATACTTGCTATTAGAGCTCCCTTCCATGCACTGCCATGATTTCTGTTAACGTTCAGGTATACACGTAAAAGAAAGAAACAATAAATATAAGGTGGGATGCATTAGCTTAGACTGCATAGAGAGTTAGGGGGGAGATAGGAATTGTGTGAAATGTCCCATTTTCTGGTCCAGAATTTGTTGCTCCTTCTCTCGTAGGAGCAGATGTGGGAGAGGTTGTTTCTTTTCCTTAAATGCTAGGGGGTGCAAACTGGCTCAAGTATCTTCATTGGTGCTTAGAACCTGAGGGGAAGTGAGGAAGGAAGGACATGATGGCTCACGGGTCTTCTGATGCGTGGTTCTTACTGGAACAAGGCCTTGATTGCTGAAGACTGCTTAGGATTTATTGTTATATTCATGTATGAAATGCATAATGCAGCAAATGGTAGAGTGCTGCGTGTTGCCTGCAACTTGGAAAGCACTAAGTGGCTTAGCACCTGCTTCCAAGAATCTGCCCCTCCTCCTCTCTCTCTCTAGCAATTTGGATCATTAGGACCTTTGGCTTGCTGTGAAGGAAGAAAAGGTCCAAATGACAGTAATCTCTTCAAAAGTCTCTTTATTTTGGAATATTTTTGCCTTCTCCCAGGGCTCTGACTGCTCTGGTGCTTGCTAATTAAGTGGCAAAAGAGATGGAAGTTGTCAGGGTCCATCCATTCACTGTGTATCTCCTGCCACAAATATGATTCAGAGTCTTCCCTTTGGGTTTGATGAACTTCTTTTTGAAGCTTTTGTAAGGCTAAAATGCTCCCAAGCAAATTAAATTCCATCCTAGATGATGAAATATAAATGAACACATTGAGCCTCAGAAACTTGATAGCTATTTGTGAGACAGTTGAGGAGCCTTTGTTAAGTACTACACTCTCCACTACATTACGAGACGTATTTATTTCATGTGCATTTAATAATGCAGTACAGATGATGCCTGAAACACTGAAGTACAATGAGGAATTACTATTTTTTTGCAAGCAAGGTAAAGACACCATGTGTGATTGCCCCAGAGGATATGAAAGATACAGAAAATGAAATGAAATAAAAACTGGCAGATGACTACTTTCTGCATAATGCTAGGTGAATTTATTAATTACTAATAGAGCACCAAGCCATGAATTACTCAGTCATTGCCATTGTTGCAATTTTATGACTTTCCTCTTAAATACAGATTTGTTAGGAAAGAATCAAATGTCACTGGACAGTGAATTATACAGAAACAAATTTATGCTTGTGAATGCTGATTTCCCATAATAAGTTACGACTTTAAAAGGACACCGTCAAGGTATTTTTCATAGTTTCAGCATGACTTTTCTTTGCTGATGTCTATGATAACCCCTTGTGCTCTGGGTAAGGAAAGCTGTCATATACATTTCTTCTTTTTGTTTGTTCGTGTGTAAAAGAAGTTTTTCCTTGTAGATTTTCAGGCCATAAAGTTCCTCTATTTCAGTAAAATAGCTTTAAAATATTTTGCTTTGAAATATTTATATTAAAACTACCTACACATGTTTCCAGATATAATTACCTTCTGGTTACCTTAAGCATTTACTATCTTTGAGAAGGGCTTTGGAAAACTCAGTGTGTCTGTTAGTCTTAAACACTGTCCTGCGATAACCACGGAGCTGGCCAGATCATGCCTAGCCTGTCAAAATGAGTTTCACGCTCTGTTGGGCTTTGTAAAGTGGTTCTTGTGCTTGTGGGTTCTTACCTTGTATTCCATGTTTGATCACTAAAACATAGTTTCTAATGATTTAATCATAAACTAATGAAAAACCAAGAAACAGCTTGTATTTCAAGAACTGACGTGGATGTGAAAACACCTCCAAGCCGCTCTGCATTCGTGTGGAAGGTCAGTCTTACTTTACTGTGTTGGGAGTAAAAGAAGGCTGTCTAAAATAATTTTTTTCAGATTAGTCTTGGCAGGTTTTTCAAACAATAAATGGCTGTATCTCCATGGGGCTGAGCATGATAAACTGGGAACTATGTACCTTCCAAATTTTGTGTTAATATTTGTTTTTTAGAACCGTGTGCAGAAAAAATATTACAGTTCTTGGTGTGCTGCTGTGTATGTTTCTAATTCAGGCTTTCATTTGAGCATGATACTGTGTTGGTTGCTTAATATGCAATGTCATAAAATGCAAGATTTTCCTTTTGATGTAGTTTTTCATGCTGTGATCAGGAGCTTCAAATGCAAAGCATTTGCAAATGCTAAGAAAGGAGAGTCTACTTCTTTCTGTATCTGTTAAGTTTGATTTTGGGCATGATCACATTTTTTTGAATATTGCTCTTTATGCTTTTTAGATGTTTGTAGGCATTTTAACACCATTCATAATGCTTACATCAGTCCTTGTCTGGCTGAACTATATGTATTTTCCTGTAATATTTCATATTGTAAAGCCAAAATGAGGGTAGAGCGTGTTCTTTCCTGCCCTTTCCTGGTGGGGCTGGGAGGACTGTCTGCCCTGCCATCAGCCTGTTCCCTTCCTGCAGCAGAGCATGTTATAAATCCCAGCCTTCTTTGTGCCAGGCTGTACCTGGGTAGCCACAGGGAGCCCCACTCAAGTGATGAGCTGTGAGTTGTTGCCAAGAAGCCCAGTGCATCTCTGGAAACAGGTGGGTATTAAAGGCCAAATCTGTAAAGGCCTATGAGGCACCTACGAGTGCTTCTAGGTACCTCACAGGAGTTGAGAGAAAGGACTTGTGGATCCTAAGGGATCTAAATAAATAGTGCCTGTCTGTAAGGTGTTGTCTCCACATCTTTCATGGCCCAACTCAGGGCTTGGTATATGAGAGAAAGCCAGAGGAGTCTGCCTCTCCCGAGTGTTGTGGGATTCACTCCTTTGGTAGAACTCATGTGCTGTTATGAATTTGTGTGTTGAATGAATTAATACCTAGCCTCAATTTGGGGGTCCCAGTTGTGCAGGGAACATGAAGAGCTTGGGGATTAATAGGATTGAACTTTGGGAAATGTAACTAGTAAACAAATCTTTGTGTGTGGGAGACATAAAACGCCAAGTGGGGTCAGTTACATTGGGGGTTTTGCAAATGCATAGTAAGGCTGTGGGCTTCACCTTATCGCACGTTTTAACTTCCTTGGATCTTTTCGAGTGGGCTGAATTACAGTACTACTTGGAATGCTGTTCTGGTCAAGACAAGCTGCTTTTCAGTAGCTGTATATGGCATTTCTCCAAGCTAATTCTGGGATGCAGAAGTTCCTTTTTCAGCCGTCACTTCTTTTTCCATAATCAGCTGAAAAGCTGACAAGAAGAGGAGTCGGTAGGTATGGAAAGTAGGCAGTAGTACTAGCACAAGAGACACAAGGTAACATGCACCTCCCAGAGAAGACCTGAATAGAATCATAGAATCATAGAAACTTCTGATTGGAAAAGACCTTTGAGATCATCGAGTCCAACCACACCCATCATCCACTAAACCATGTCCCTCAAAAACTCATCTACACGTTTTTTAAACACTTCCAGGGATGGTGACTCAGCCACCTCCCTGGGCAGCTGTGCCAGTGCCTGACCACCCTTTTGGTAAAGAAATTCTTCCTGATACCCAATCTGAACCTCCCCTGGCGCAACTTATGGCCATTTCCTCTTGTCCCATCACCTGTCACTTGGGAGAAGAGATCAACACTCGCTCTCCCACAGCCTCCTTCCAGGCAGCCGTAGACAATGATGAGGTCTTCCCTCAGCCTCCTCTTCTCCAGACTAAACAAATAGAGGTTTACAGGAATGGCATTACAGAAACATAAGCCTTTCAAGATTAGTTAAGTTCCTATAACTTTTTTTTTATGTAACACTGTGGGCCTAAGCATAACTTTTTTTTCTTAAGCCCGTTGCATCTGAAATGCTGTGCAAACAGAGTGTTGCAGCGCAGTAACTCACTGTGGGAAGGTGCAGGGTCATTACTTACAGGGATGCCTCCACAGACTATGTTGTCTGTGTTAGAAATAGTCTGCCAGTTTCTCCATTGCACAGCACCTGAGTTTACGTGTATGCTTGATCTGTCCCTGCCTGGTGCAGAACTGCTGTAGACCATCTGCCTGATGCTTTGGAAATACATTTAGTCTCGAGGGTTTTTTGGCTTTAGAAAAGTTGGAGATATATATATTCTGAAGTCTTTGCTATTTGAACTCTATCTTACAAAAAAGATAATATTTAGCCAAGTCAGTTTTCTAAATCGGTGCATTAGTTATACTGATGATTACATAGGGAACCCTGTTGGAGCATTTCACATACCATCAGCCCTTGGCACTGGAATAACAATGAGAGTGAAGTACTAAAAACTGTGTACTCACAAAGCCAAACACGGCTCATTGTTACACATAGACATCATCTCAGTATTTGCTGTTGAATATGCCTTTACATTAATTCAGCTCATTTCTGAAACAACACACTGGAAGAAAACATAATTTGAATTAATTATTTGTGCATATGGCATATGCCTGATGTCAGCTAATGCTGCATTAAGGATAGACATGCTGGGCACACATTAAATAATAGAGTAAATATTTGTATTGTTTATGATAAAATAGTTCCTTCTGCAGATCTTTGTGCCTCAGTAAACATTCCCATTGGGTTTGTTTACTGTGATTCATACAGTGCAATATGTTAAGTGTTATAAAAAGTGTGTGTTTATATCGAAATTCTTCTGCGAGGTCTCACTGTGTTTTCAGATCAATTGACAGTTTAGGAACACTTTACAATAACACTGAAATCATTATGGCACCTTATTATTATATGGGGTGTTTTGTTAGCATTAATCGCAGAGGTTCATTTTATGTCAGAAATGCTTCTATAGAAGTTCCATTGTAATCTAACTGTAATGAAACATACATTTATCTCAACGTGTTTTGAAATATTTGTATGTGATTATTTTAGGAAAGGCAATTAGATGCCCTAAAGTTGTGCAGCAATTGAAGAAAAATGCAACAAACCAACCACTAAAAGATGCCAAGCCCCAACAAAAAAAAGTCAAAAAAGAGAAATGCTAAGGCCAAGGACCTCCCATAAGAAATTTAGACATAGACCCTTATCTTAGTGAATGTAAAAATGTATAAGAACAAATTCTCTAGTTTTAGAAGATGGAAGAAAGCAAGAGTAGAAGAAGTCCAGAAAGACAGTTAAATCTGGGGAGAAATCTTGGTCTGAGCTTTGTTTTCTACTGCTGAATTCTTATGGAGATCCAGTACCAGAATGGAGAGGCTTGAACCACATAGGCTGGCATGAGTTTTCTACACTTTGTCTGTCCCAGATGTAAAGGATTATTCCAAGGTGTGATTTAGGTGGGCCTTCCAGCACTGGCAAGCCTGACCCCATTGTCAGGTATCCTTGGGTGGATGGTCCTGCGCTTGTTGTGGCTGTTCTGCATATGCATGTGGAGTGCAATATGCTGGGCTTAGCAAATGCTCGAGTGGTCTCATTGTCCTATCTGAGATAGGTCTGGTTTGTTGTGTTAGATACAGAGTTGCTCTATCCAGGGCAGTAGCCAGTTGTTGACGTCATTTCCCAAACTACCAGAAATGCAGAAATCCGGTGAATGACCAAAACTAGAAGGAGATAAATCATTGCTAAAGGTAAGTGCCAGGTAGGTGTGCTCGAGTAGCTTGGTAGGGATAGTGTGCACTTTCTGATCTGCCTTTGCAAGTGTTCTTCCTCAGCCCAGTAAACGTGTGCAGCAAAGGGTCAGCGTACCAGCATCTTTATCTTTCTTGAGAATGGCTCATGAGGAAATAAGCAGAAGACTCTGGGAGAGACCTGTAGTTTCCAGGGAAGGGTGTGCGTGTATCAAATATTTGGCTTTTTGTCTACCAAATAAGTAGGGAGATGTATTGACACCTTTTGAAGATCATGTCATCAAATGTGTGAATGTTAATGTATGCGTAAACTCAGGTATATTGTACCTTCATTAATCCCTCATATTTTCGAATGTATACCACCTTGAAATATGTTTATCAGAAAATGCCACCTGGCAGAACATGTGCCAACATGCGTCTAGATACCGAAACTAAATAACAAAAAAGACAATTCCCAATTTCTAGATGACTTTTGAAACAGAAGAGAAATAAATCCAGCAGTGTCATTTACATATTAGGAAAAAAATAGGCACTACAAAAAGGCTTTAAAATAGATGCAGTGCTATGACAAATCTGACTGCAGACTCTGCAGTCCAGCCTTATAAGTAATTTTTAGAAGCAATATAACTGTTGAGAGAATGCATGATAGAACTCAAGTGCTAAAATGTATAGATGAATGCAGACTTCCCCTTTTCCATTGTTGGGATCCCCTTTCACCCTGCTGATACTCTTAGTATATTAAAATCAGTATAGTCATGTGTGCCTAAGATCTCCCACATTCCCAAAAAGCAGTTTAGTCATTAGACTTCCAATTAATACAGATAACAAAAGGTCCCTGACAAGTAGTTTGGTTTTCATTTTGGAGGCAGAATGAGGAGAGGTGTAAGGAGAGGTTAGTGATGTTTACTGCTCTTTCGGATACACTGCAATGAGAAAGAATTCTGCATTTGGAAGATAATTAAACAACAGTGGCCAAGGTGGGCTGTTAATTGTTCCAGCTTCCCAAGAGATTTTGAAGTCTGTCCTCAAGATCCACAGCACATATTTGGCAAGGCAAATATAGTTCTAAACCACCTCTGCACTCTGAATTTTTGGAAGGGGGGGATTACTTTCGCAGTCTGAACCTGTCTGCAGAAGGCTACCTGTGATGGCTCTTCTGAATCTACTGCTGCCAAAAGGGGAGGAGTAGAAAAAAAGCAATTCATACCTGGCCATGGGAGTCAGGAATTCGAGGTATGGAATAGGATGGTTGTCCGTGAGTGCCAGATGCTCATCCATATCTAGGGTAAGGTGAAGAACAACATGTAGAGAAGGCTCTCTCTGTTTCTGTGCTTGATCTGATCATTTTCTAGAGGCTGATTGTTGACTGTGCCTGGTGTAAGCCTGACAATTTTAGTGGCTTCCATAATTTGCCCATTATCTTGAAAATGCAATGCATTTTTTCCCCACAGGTTTTATTCAGAACCTTGCTAAAAATCACCAAAGAAGTTTGGAAGTATGTGTCCTTATTTTAAGAATGCCTAAAAAAAAATTAGGGTAAAATGCTGATAGACAGTTTTGCATGTGGAGACATTAAATTTAGAGCAGTATTTGTGACTGACCTGATCCAACATGGATGTGGATAAGCCCCTACTTTCAGTCAGGCACTACAGCTCCTGGTGTCTCTTTGCTTATCTTGCTCACTTATCGACTACAGCGTGTGGCCTGCAGAATAGGCACCTCAAGAGTTTGTAAAGGAATCAGAGTTTGTTATTTAGGGGAAAATGGGGATTAAAATTTAAAAAAGATTGATTTTTTTTTTAAAGTGTCATTTGGGACTGGCTTATAGTAAGATCCTGCTGCATTAGGCAGTCTTTGGTTCGATTCTTGGCAGCACTAGTTGGATTAGGAGTGTCTAGCATGCAACTGAAATCTGAAGATTGTGTGCCAGGTATTAAATAATGGTGTAAACCTAGTGAAAAGTGGCAAGGCCCTTTCTAATAAATGATATGTAATTTTCTTTAAAATGCAGGAATAGATTTTGTTGATTGAGGTCTGGATGTGTTAATGCATTTTCAGTTGAGATGAAATGGTTTTTGTATAATAATACTCCTAACACATCAGAAATGTAGACAATCAATTTGTATTAAAATATCACAAATTAAGGATTTTCTTAACATTATCAATCACCCTTGGAATGTTTTCAACTAGTTCTTGAATTACTAGAAGTTCTTTCTGGGTTATTTTTGATTGGAATGTCTTGATTGGGTAGTCTTGTTTGGGATGTTCAGTTTCCCACATGTGCATTTTTGTCTACTAGGGGCTATGATACAATATGTGCTGGTTCTCATTTTCATCTGGATTGTCATGAATTAATAAAATCTAGTGATTTTTCTCCTTGCTGCAGTTCTGAGCTCTCTTCGTGTGCACATCCAAAATGTTGTCCCCTGGTCCATGTCATGGCTAGCAGCTAAGTGCAGCAGCAGAGATGTTGATGTGCCAGTTTTGTGACCCAGCTGGTGACTGATTTGGCCTCTAGGATAAATTTGAACGATTGCAGGTTGTCTTCAACTAATTCCTGCGCTAATGGCCCCATATGGGTGCTTTCTGCCAACCCACATTTACTGGAGAGTGACGGGCTCTGGCTGTTCCTGCTTTTCACCCCAGAGCCAGGTGGAGGGCTGCACTAGTCCTGTGTCTTCAGCAGCATCCCCTCAATGTGCTGCAGGCATCTGAGCCAAGCAAATGGGCTGGGAAATAGCAGGGTTTCCAGGGAGCGTGGTGTTTTTTAAAGACAACCAGAAATATCTGTTTCAAAGCCAACCCTTATGGAAAAAATATTTGTAGCTATTTTTAAGAACCAAGACCAAGACAGTGAGTATAAGAGAGTAAAAAAGAACAGAAGGAATAGATTGTAGCCTTCTTTCCTGCGTGTTTGATGACCACAGAGCTCTTTGCATGAAGCAGTCACATGCAGGAGCACTCTAGGATGATTTCTGAATTTTGGAATAAAAGGCGAAATGTAATCTTGTTGAAGTTTAGCAATTACGTGCCATAGTTAATTAATCATATAATTAAGTAAAATGAGACCATAGTTCTTGAAATGTGTCAGATAATTATGATACATTTTGGTAATTACGTGTAATAAAATTAATTAAACATATAATTCAAAGAATCAGGAAAATTATTACTTGAAATTATTTATCCCATCTGTAGGCCAGGCAGATTTGTTTTATTTTTCTTGTGCTCAGTCATAACCTCAAAATCCAGTCTTCTCTGTTTTGAAGACGTTGCAGTTTTCCAATATTAGTTTTTTGCCTTAATATTAGCTCTTCGTCTGAATTTTTCTTGGGATTCTTTGATCTTTATAATAGTATTGGTCACCCAGTATGAAAACCCTTAGATCTCTCTCGTTAGATCGTTACTCAGAAAACAGATGTGACTGTTATATTGTGCTGATTTTTGCTTCATTGCAGTGAAGTCTTGCAGAGTATTTGTAAAAGCAGGGAAAGGAAAAGGAAACAAGAGGGAAACAAATATTACCCAAGTGTAAACCGGCGTGCTTGGAGGTGTTTTAATATGTTTTATTGGCATTTGCCTGAAGCATCAAGTGCACAAATATTCTCCCTTGGTATGGAGGGTAAACTGACCTCCCTTTCAAGTTGCAACATTTTTTATAGTTACTTCTCATTTTCTTTACTGCTGGGAGGAAATTCCACTGCCACTGTAGATGAGATGTTCTAAGAAGGGGAAGCAGTATAAGAAAACCCTATAAAATCATGCTTATGATATTAATTTTCTCACCTCAGGCTTAATAATCATTTTATGGTCATTTTTGAGAAGTTTTTTAGCCATAATGTTTTATCTATCTTTATGGTCCCTTACGCTGTATTTAATCAGTGTAATTACAGAAGGATGATTAAATATAATGCTACCTAGTTCTTAAGATTTTAGCACTGTTACTATTAATGTAATTAAAAAAATCCTTGTAAATCTTGGTGACTACACAAAGCAAAATATTGGTGCAGTAGATTTGATATGCCATTAAAAAGGAAATGGTGGTGCGTTTTTGTTGGTACAGCAGCACACATCCTATTTCATTAATTCATTGGTGGTTGAAGAGACTTTTTAGCAGCATGAAATCAACTGAAACGAAAGAAGCTTATTCTTTTTAGGGTGTCTCAGAGTTTTAAGAAACAGCAGAGGCCCCAATTTAGAAACCTACTTGGGCATATGATTAAATCCGTCTTTACTAAGTAGGATTCTTGAGTGCTTGTGTTTATGTTACAGGTTAACGTGGGCAAAAGGACTGGCTTGACTGTTTTTGTTCTCATATGTCTTGTCATATCTTTTAGAAAGCAAGCCCCTCATCTTGTGCCAGCTGAGGTCTTTGAGTCAGTGAAAACTTACAGGACATAATTCCTTCTGCAATTACACTGTTTGATAAAAGTGTGTTGTATAAAGGGTCTTGTAAGAAACCATGCACCGTCTTCCACAGTTGAAAAAACCCCGTCTTGGAGCTTGCTCAAACTGATTCCATTGCTTATTTCATGTTAAGTGAAGTCTGAACATCTGATGTCTATGCTGGAGAAGTTATGGCACACCTTTCCCATTTTCAGGCAGACTTTTCTATAACTGGTGTGATCCATAGTTATCTTGTTTAAATTGAGATGAAAGAGTCCTATATAGGAAGAGAGGTTGGAGCCAACAGGTCTCTTTGGGGAGGGCATGTTTTAGTCCTGCTCAAAACCACCTTTTGATGCTGTTGTGAGCAGGGTGCGGGACTGAATATATAAATTTTGCTCTGAGTGTATTCCTTTGTCCCTTAAAGCTTACATTCTTTGCTTTCTTTCAGGGTCACAAATTTTAGATTGAAAAATTAGGTACTGCTCTACTATAATAAGCATCACAGCTTCCTCCATCCATTTTCCAATAGATGAAACCTAGTACTAGGACATTTTAAAGTGTCCTGTAAGTATCAAGAGTGTGTTCAGTTTGATGCCAGTACAAAATCTTTTCACTGTATGCACGCTAATTAATGCACACTAATTGTCAGGCTTGTTAGTTTGCTGAGAAGACAGCCAAGACTGAATGTGCTCAAAGTATGAACTCGACTCTTACCCTTTCTAGCTCGGAGCTGAGGCAATTGGTAAGGCTGAGTGAAGAGGATGCCTTGATTTTGTCATGCAACACCGCTTGTCTTTACTCCTCCACAGTATCTGTCAATTAGACACCTCCACAATCACCATCTTTGGCAGTTCCCTGGGGAATTCTGAGACTGGCTTTTTCATGTAAGGGTGTTAGACACAGTCGTGCCAAAAATTACGTGTGTGCTTTCTGGTGGTGCCTGGTCCCATGTTTTGCACATGCAAGTGTCAGACATGCAGATTTGGACCTTAGATTGGCACCAGACTATCTGCTTTGGGATGAAGCGGAATAATAATCTTCACTCATGCTGCCTCATTAGCACTAAGTTGTATTTACATTTCCAGTAGCCAGTATAACAGTCATTCAGAATTGATCTGCCATGCAAACACAAAAATTAAAAAAGTAAAACCATGTCATGTAGTAATAGCCTGGCAGTGATACCAGATGATTTCATGCCTTTGAGAAAAATGGAAGTAATATATGCTAGAAAAATCTATAAACTGGATGAGTTTTCACTCTGAATTTCAGATACGAGTAGCTATCACTGGCACAAGTATGATGTTACATTCAAGCTACTTCAGGTAATTTCCAGAACCTGCCTCCTGAGGAAGGAAGCACAAGATTTGGGCCATGCCTCTGCCAGTGGAGTTGAGGGGTCTGAGCTCGTTGTGGATTGGAAAGTTGCAGACTGACTTGTAAATGAAATGTAAAACTTCACTCCGGTCTTCTTGCTCATTACAGGATTCATTTTACAAACTAAAACTGCTTTAATATTGTGTCTTTTGTGGGGAAAGTGCAGCGAACATAAGCACAGCCTGTGTATTACCTAAATGATGCCTCTGTCCTGCTTCACGTGACAGTGATAAGAAATACTTCTTGAGGTTTTTATAATACTGATAATAAGTGAGGTGTCATGGTGGCACAAAGTAGTAGTAGTACATTGATCTGGAAAGTATTGCAAGACAGTATAAAGAGTGGGAATGTTCAGGGTTTTGTGTAACTCATCCCTTTAAATGCCTTTTTTTCTGTTTATCCTTGCCAGAAGAGAAGGGGTAGCACAACTTGGAAGTGCTTAGCCCTATCCTAAGTGATTTTAAAGCAGATGAGCAGCTGCTGCTCTCCTTTCACTTCCAAGAAGACTTCTAGTGCCCTTTCCCATGCCCCATTGCAACTGCTGCTGCTTCCCTCTTGGTGCAGCTTCATGGGTTAAGTTGGGCATAGAAGCATCGGCAATCTTGGAAGAGGTGAACAAGGCCTGAATAGCATACAGTAATCCTCAGTAGTGGCTTTTAAGAAGCAAGGCAGCTGCCAAAAGTGTAGAAGTATCAATACATAATACTGGTACCATGTGTTAAAGTAGTCATTTACTATTCATAGCATAGAGTACACAATCATGTACCACCTTGGAGCTTGGAGCGGGATGTAAATGTTGCATCTGCCTTGTAACAGTGCTCTGCACAAAAGTTAATTGCATTTGGTATCTCAATTTCTATGGGATTAAGTCAGAGTTTATGGGAACGTATGTTGAGAACTCCTTGGGTTTAGATTCAGGGTTCCTTGGCTAATATCCTGAGCTGTTTTATTAAAAAAAATGAAACTGTGTGAATGTCCCTCTGGTTACTGCTGTGGTACAACTTAAGTACTGCTGGCTTCTCTTCGTGTTTCAATGAAATACAAGATGGCACCTCATCACAGATTGCAACTCTTGGAATAAAATGTCTGTGACCTTCTTTGTTGCTTAGGAGAGCACTGATGCTGAACATTTTGTTGATGGACTCATCAAGAAGACATTGTATATCTTTGTATGGTATTAGAACTTTAATGAGTGGAAAATGTTAGAAACTGTATTTCACATTTAGGATATGAAGAGAGGCTGTTAGGTGGCTTCTCCTCCCTGCTTCGAGTAGTTAGTTCCTTAGAATATAAAGGGTTCTTTGGCTTAAATGAGTTTCTCTTACAGCACATAAGGGAATTTCTTCAAACAACTACAACTAAACCAGGCTGGCTAATGAAAAAAGTGATTTTTAAAATGCCATGTAGTTCTTGGATAGTTGAGTTACTACCATGCTTAGCAAAGGTGTAATAAGGAAACTGCATTAAATTATAAATGAAAGGATTGGTAAGCAAGATGAAATTCTGCCGAGCAGAGAGCTTAGCCCTGCTTTAACTTTCAGCATAACCCTGTAGCTCCTTCTCATTTTTACTAATGTGGTTCATTTTAATAATATGCTTTGTTTTTCTGTGAGTAAACAGAAGGAGCTTTAAGAAAGCTGTAGCAATTAATTAATATAGGTTTGAATTTTGGGAACCATTGGGTAGTGAAGTCCATTAAAATGCAATTAATATCCAGTGAAATGTTGTAATTTTGTTCTCCAGGGGCATCATGTGAAGAGGCCCACTCTTACAAGTTAGTGGTGGTGTTCTAATGGCACCAGAACCCTCGCAGCTACCAGATTTTTTCCTTTCATGTATCTGGCTGTCTCTGTTCAAGGTAACTTGTTACCAGAGTGGTTAAATACATAGGTTTGTGTTGTTTCTCTTCTCTGAAAGCTCCTTCTAAGAAAGCAAAGAATCACAACTCATGACGCTGAATTGAAGAAAAGAAAGTAGCTGTCCTTGTAGACTGGGAAGACTTTTCTGAATAACTGTAATCCGCGTGGATTTAAAAACCTTGTATCTATCACAGTTCCCCCTACTCCCAACTGTTTAAGGCAAATCTGTTTTAAAGGTGCGTATGTTCTTAGCCTGTTGCCGTTCTGTTCTCCAGGTTCATGCTCATCATTCCTTCTGCTTATGATCAGCACTGGAGAAGATGCAGTGGATATTCCTATTTCTCCCGTCCAGCCTGCGGCCTTACCCTTTTCTAATCAGCAGTATTCATCTCCATCAGTCATTGTGGGCAAAAAGTTAGCTCCCCATTTTTGTCCTAGAGTTTCCTCCCCTTTTTCTTGCCTAGCCATTCTGAAGATTTTTTTTCTTTTCTCACTGCTGTTCAGGAGGAGCTCATCTGTCTTTCTGGTAGGAGCTAACTGCTGTTCCAAACGTGTTGGTACAGTGATCCAAACACTGCCTGTGAACATTAATTCGGTTGAGTGCTACTCAGTGGCATTTACTTTCCTTTTTCCCACCAAGCCATCTTTTCTTACGTTCTCCCGTCTGGCCCTTTGCTCACGCTGGAAGCCGTCCTTAGGACTGGCTCGTTGCAGCGGAATGGCCATCAAAGCATGGCTGCTGTTCTCTAGTTTCTCACCCTGCCGCTTCGCCTCCTTGGTAAATCTCCCACTTGGCTGCTTGCCTCTCCAAAATTCACTGCATTCTGCTGAGGCACTGTCCTACATACAAAGGATGGTTACTTGAATGATGTGGCCTTCATAACAGTCTTGGAAGGTGAAAGGTTGTGATGGCATAGTGAAAAAAGGTACTTTTTTTCAGAGAGCAGGAGCATGTTTTTACTGTGCTGTCTCTACTGGTCCATTTACCACTGAGAGAAGAAAGAAGTGGAGATTAGAAGCTGTTCTGGTAAATTAACCCTAGCTGGTTTCAGGTGATTAGTCACTAATACATTTTTGCATGAACACCTTGAGTTGACAAATTCTGACTCCTGGCACCAGGTGGCTAAGAGCTCTGCTACAGAAAGACGTGAGTGTAAAGTAATATCTGCTGGTGGATTCTTTTTTTAGTTAATGGGAACTGGCATCTACTGCCATCAACTGTAATTCAAGTAAATGATACTCTTTGTGACAGAAGAAATTAAGGTATATTGTACAGCACATGGCCCCAACACAAATTCATGTTTTTCAGCATCCTAAATTATATAAGCAATGTCTTTACAGTCAAGTTTTAAGGCAGATTAATTGTTCATGTCAATGTGTATTTTTTGAGATCTTTGTGCATTCATTATCTGTTTTTTCTTAAATCACCAGCATCACTTAGAGCATCTTTTCAGAGAGACAGGTGGAGAGAAGTTCTGAGTTTCTTATTTGGTGTTTTGGAAAATTCCTGCATACTTGGTGTTTTGGAAAGTCAGGTGTCTCAGTAAGGAATTAGAAGACTATTTTTAGATAACTGCGTTTTGGAAATCTCGCTTGTAATTTTCTTTTATAATAAAATGTGGTCAATTTAATCTGTTCTGCATCATTTCCAATCATGATACTGCCCCTTGTGCATAAATAATTAACTAGAATGTCTGAGGTAATTTTTATCTTTTGATCTACAAAACAAATGACATAATGACCACTATTCAGAATTAGGGTCAAGATGGTTTTAAAATTTTAATATCGCTATATATCGGCAGCAGACCTAAACCAAGGTACCAAAAATGTTTTGCTAACCTGCAGAGGCAGCTTCAGGTGTTGCAAGCCAGCCAGAGTTGTGCAGCAGTCTAAAACCTCTGCCCAGAAGGTGCTCTGTTAACCAGTCACTGGAACAGCCCCGCTTTAATGAGACCCTTTGGCAGTTTAGGCCTTTATTTCTTTTGTTCCTCCTTTTCTCCCTGCAGAACGGGACAACCAGTATTTATCTGCTTGACAGGGATGCTGTGGAGAGTAAGGAATGCCTGTGAAGTGCTTTGAAGTTGCAATGCACAGCAGAGTAACACTTCTATGAATAACATTTTCTGCTCCGTATTTCATGGTAGCCAATTAATGTATCAAAAAGAGTAGAACTTGCGGAATCACGGTGGTTGACAGAAATGCAAAGAGTTTTTATCTTTAAGATGTAGTAAAGAAGAGTAACTGATGAATACGGCAAAAATCACTTGGAAGAGAAGTGTGTTGAGTGAGTGTTCATTTTCCCAAATTAATCAGCAGCCTCCTTAAGAAGGAAGATTTGACTATTTCAGGTTCACTTGTCATAACTAAGATATCAGCCAGGCTTCAATATCTGGAAGTGGTTTTTAATTAATTTTCTCCTACACTTTGAACTGGAGGAAAATATATTACTTTGTGGCATTAGCAGGATGTAAAACCACTCCTGTATCTATCAGTTACAAGACTTAACCAAATGCAGCATGTGGGCATTTAGATGGATCGTGTTTCTTCTTTTACTCTATTTGGGTAGGTAGAACAGAAATGATTCCCAATCTGCAGACAAAGAATTGTACAACCCTAAGCAAATCTTTACAACTCAGAAATATAAAACCTCCTGTAAATGCTGTTATCAACACTGTATCTTCTAATGGGCGGTTTCTGAAAGGCAGTGGGGGAAGAAAAAATCTTAATTGAGCTCCATGGACAGAGGTAATTGTGATTTATATTTTTTTTCTCAACTGTAGCTGGCAGAAAGGTTAGAATATTTTATATAAGTACTGCTAAGTAAAAGCCACTAGATTGTTGATTAACCTTGCATGACATTTTTTGATGCAACTTTTCTTTTGATCCAGAGGTTGACTAGGTGACACAAAAAGGCTTAGCAATACATTAGGTTTTTATTATTCATCTTCTTAGCTCTTAACAGTTCCAGAAAAGTTAAGGAAAAGTTTAGAATAGAAATTTTCAAAATCTAAGTATTTTTTAGTGCTGGAGTGAATTTTGGTTTTGATATCTTACACGATTTTTGGCAATTGCTTAGAACTGAAGGGTTGTATTTCAGGCCAAACAGATTTAACCTGAAAAAATGTTGTTACTGAAGAAGATACTTTTTGATGGTGATAGTTTTTGTTACCAGACTGAAAAATCTGTCATTTGCCTACATAGAAATTTTGGGGAACTTTCTGTTCTTGAACAATGAAATAAGTAGATCTCAATTTGATTTTTCATGAACTCGTTTCATATCAGTTTCATATCAGTTTTGCTGCTGATGGGCCCATTCCAGATACCAGACTTTTTGGTGTTATTCTCATGTTCAGAATGCATAAATGTGTATATGTGTTTACCTGTCATCTTTGTGTGCTTGTGCATCTGATTTATTTATTCAGCAGCAGTTCAAATTCTACTGGGATTGTTAAGAACTTCAAACTCGATATGTTCTTTGTTCAGTAATTTGAACATGAATTATTCCTAGGTTGAAATTAGCTCTAGATTTCCATTGGGAAAGGAATAGTATCACCCATTTAGAAAATCAGCCTAGAGTTATATACCAGAGAAGTCCAACTGTTGAGGAATCACAAATCAAGTCAAATCGAAGTGGCATTTTTAATGCCTTTGGCTTCAAAATCTCACTCCAGTCGCCCACTCTCACTGGGAACGTTGCTTCCTAGTTTTGTACTGGTTTTGGTCTTTCTCTCCCATTGTCAGTGGTGTTGTCATTTTACTGATTTGCCAGCTGAGAATGTCCTCTCCCTTCAATATATATATTCTTATATCTAGAAGTTTAACATCATTGGTGTCAAATCTTGGTTCCCAAGCTAGATTCATCTGCAGAGTGAACTCTGTGGTCCTTGTAATATTTTTCAATACCTAATTTAATATAAAAAAAAAGATGACAAAGTTTTTGGATCTCATGCCAACTGAGTAAACCTTCATCAAGTGAACTAATTGCAATGTAGCTGAATTTTACCTGCCAAGATACCTGGGACATTAATTCCAGAAACAAATGATAATTTTTTGTGTGTCAGTATTAATGATGTTATTTACTAGCTATGTTTTTTTAGGAAATAGAAGTCAGAAAAGTATTTAAAATGAGAATCAGAAGTAAAAAGTCAAAGGGAAAAAAGAATGAGCAACAAAACGTAGAGAAGATGGATGACCAAAGACAACTTTGTGCCAATGGAGAGTTGTTGTGTAGGAAACAGCACTTGCACAACTTCATCATTGCTGGGTCACTACTTCTACACGTCAGAGCAAATCCATGTTTGTACACTCTGTCATAGATTTTAACTGTCCAGAATTTGTTTGAGATAGATAGGTGGAAACTTCAGAGTTTTGAATATAGTTGAATTATAGGAGTGAAGGTAAAATGGAGGGAAGATGTTTACTCCTTGTAGATCTTCTGCGGAGCAGTGTTTCTTTTCTGTTTCAGTGTCATGGTGTGTCTGATGAAACTTGAAAACCATTAGACTAAAGTGCTGAAAAAAATTAAAAATTAAAGATGACATTTCATATTTAAACTATTACTAATAGAAGGTAGTGCATCACAGTGGAACAAAATAAGGAAAATGTGTGAATAAAAGTTTCAGTTTTCTGGATTTTGTAATTTTTCTACTATGTCCTGTAATTATTTGGCTATATATCAAGATTTCCAGTTTATGAATGAGCCTGTGTTGTGAATATATGCAATTGACAATGCAAAACTTAATGATCCACAACAGGAAAAGTTAGGGAAAGCAAGCAATAGCACATGGCAGAGAATTTACTTATTTCTTCATTGTAAAGATAATCATGGGTTTGAAATGCAGTGAAACAGGATGATGTTGAGATACTCTGGTTAATGGGGGCCATGTAAAAATGAAGTAGATAGAAGAGAACAGATGGAAACATGAGGAGGGGATACGACCTGTCCAGAATTCTGCCAGCTGCTGTCATGTCGAATCCATAGAGTTTGGTGGGATATAGAACTGTCATTTCCTTGGGTTTCCAGGCACTTGGATGTGATAAATGTGCTCCTTCATGACATTGTAATTATGAAAGGAAAAAGAATGACTTTATATGATTGCAGGGTAGTTGGGTCTGTCAGGGTTTTTAGGAGATCTCTCCAGTCTCACACAGCGGGACCAGGTCAGACCAGGTTGCTCGGGGACTGATCCAGTTTGATCTTAAAAGGCTCTGGGGACAGAGACTGAAGAGCCTCTCAGGGCAACCTGTTCCACTGCTGGACTGTCCTTACAAGGAAGGTTTTTTACTATATGTTCTGTCTGAACCTCTCATATTTAACCTTAGGCACATTGTCTTTTTATCTATCATGCTCTGCTGTGAAGACTCTGACTTCATCTCCTCTGTGGCCCCTCCCCATAAGTGCTAGGACACTGTTGGATGGCCCCAAAACCATCTCTTCTCCAGGCTGAACATGCCTACTTGCTTCTCCCAGGGCAGGTGCTCCAGAGCCCAATCAGTCCGTGGACCCTCTGCTGAAATTTCCCCAATTTATTGATGTGTTTCTTGTATTTGGGGGTGGGGGAGTAAAACTGATCATGGTATTGAGTGTGGGGTCTGTTGAGTGCTTAGCAGAGGGAGTGGTTGTCCCTTCTCTCTGCCTGCTGACTGTTCACACACAGAGAAAACTGTTGGCTTTCTTTGCTGCCAAGGCTTACTGCTGGCTCGTGTTCAGCTTGTTGTACACCAAGAGTGTTTCCACCACACTGCGTCCAAGCCTGTATTGTGTATTTCTTCCCAAGTGCAGGATGGGGCATTTGTCCTTGTTGCACCTGAAGGCAGGTGCAAGATTTGCCTTCCTCCACTTCTTGGGGACCTCTCCAGCTCACCAACACCCTTCAAAGGTGACAGAGTGCTCTTACAAGGGCAGCAGCTGGTGCTGTGAGCGGCCTTGGATCCAGCCTGTCAGGTCCCATGGACACCTATGGGGTGAATTATCTTGAAATCCCTGTCCCAGTCCTCACCTACTACTCATCGTGTCCTCTTCCAACCATGTCTCTCAGCACTGAGGCCTGGGGGACATTCTTGGTAGAGACTGGGGCAAAGAAGGCATGGAATACTTCAGCCGTACCTGTGTCGATGGTCACTAAATCACCTGCCTCTGTTGCTGTGTTCTCTGAAAAGTAGGTAATTAGTTTTAAACATTCTAGTTAAAAGCATGGGCACTGTACTGTGAACAAAGTTTGAAGTTTTCCTGGCCTGGTGTCTTGTTTCTGTTGTTTGGTATTCTACTTCAGAGGATGATGGCTGGCATGGTTGAAGTGATCTATCCATGAGGAAACTTTCTTTTTTAACTGCTTTAGTTAGGCAGTTTCTTCTCCTGTGAAGCAGGAGATTTTTTATCCTTGATATCCTTTGGACTATTTTTTCATGTCCTTCTTGACAGAGGTAATGTATTCAAGGGGAGTATGTGCTATTAATTTACAGTCATGGCAATATAAATGGCAGTATATTAATTTTTTTCATATTCTGTATTCCCTTCTCAATACATTGTAACATCTTGTTCACTTTTTTTGACCCTGCATGTGTATTGAGCAAACGTCTTCATTGAAGTGCCTATGATGAATCTTGCATCTTTTTTCCTGAGAGGTTATAACTAATTCAGAACCCATCAGTATGTACAAGTGGCTTTAAATTTGTTCCTTCTAGTGCACCCTACTCTGCACTTTTTCACAGTGAATTTCATCTGCTGTCAGGTTGTCCAATTACCTAGTTTTTTAAAGGTCCTTCTGGAGTTCCTCACAATCCTTTGTAGTCTTGACTACCCTAAATAGTTCTCTGTAGTCAGCAGATTTCACATTCTTCTTACTTATTGCTTGTCAACTTTCAGTTATTAGTAAATATGAATAACTATGCCATTCATAGTATTGACCCTTTGGACATGCTTTCTTCCTACACTAGCTATTTTTTCCTCCTTTTTACTGTATCCAGTCATTTAGTTGGTCTTTTAGTCTGTACAGGAATGCATCTGTAAACATGTGGGTCACACTCTGTGAATACTCAGACGCTCTCATTAGTTATAAGGGATGGTCTCCAAGATGTCCTCTGCAGTCAGTGAAGTGAAGTAGCCTTTGAGACCAGAATGTAGTCTTAGGCTCTCTGAATTCACTTGGAGACTTTCCTTACCTCTCAAAAATATTTGGCCTACATGGCTTGTTGACCAATTTTTTTAAGTATATTCATGCCCAGGAGCTTCTAGAAAGTCTGCACAATGTTCCTTTGGTTTCCCTTTTCTTCGTCAGACTTGTTATAGGTGGGTTCTCAGAGCACTCCCTGAAGAATGAGGCCACTGTTCTTCTCCCCAGGAATTCTGTTAAACTCCGTATGTGTTATGTTGCCTCTTGGCTTCTGTTGTAGGTAATAACAGTTCTCTTTCTGGTTGAAGAGTAAAAACTGCGTGCTTCTAATTATGAAGATTGTGCACAACTTCTCACCTTTATCCTTGAGGCTGGAAATATAATAATACATTTGCATTAATAGCTCGGTTCTTTTGATCTTTGCTCCTTTCAGACCTTGGATCAGCGTTTCAGAGCCCATCTTTGGGGCTGGAAACTGCCAAGCTTCAGATACTGTTCAGGAAAAATCATGAGAACTTGACAGAAAGAGGTTTTGTATACAAAAGTTTACATTGGTTCAGGGTTATACTGAGCAAGTAATTGGAAGAGAGATCAGAGAGGTTGTGGGGGTCTTCTTCTCTGGAGGTATTCAAAACCCACTGGACATGTTCTGTGCAGCTTCCTGTAGACAAACCTGCTTTAGCAGGGAAGTTTGGTCTAGAAAATGTCCAGAGATCCCTTCAACCCTGACTATTCTGTCATTCTGTGATCTGTTGAAAGTAACAAAATAGGCAAACAGCATCAAGAACAGGAAATGCCATCAACTGGAAATAGCCAAGGTCTGGGGAGGACTTTGGAGAGGGAGATATCATGTACTTGTCCCCTGTTCTGGCTTCTCTATAGGTTGAACACTGAGGGCATGGTTGAAGGCCGAGTAAGGGCTCGCTCTGGTTCTGAACCAGCCAGCTGTTCTTAACATTCGCAGAAATGATAAAACTATAAAGCCGAACTTTATGCAGTATACAGAGCGTATAATAGAACATTCAATATAGGATCTTTTTCTTCTACTTGACCTTCAAAAGCTGTCTCTGTTTCTGCTGTGAGAGTCCTATTATGACAGATGTGCTATAAGTGGTGTCAAATTTGCAAAAGGTTTTGAAACTGAGGAAAGCTCTTGGTCCTGAAAGGAGCAGACTGTTGAATTTGTCAAATTTCTCCCTCTTTAATCATCCTGTCTCTGACACCACCAGTGTGATGGAGAATTTCCCATCCCAAGTATTATTAATTGTGATGGATAATGATTCCAAAAAAAGATTTTAGTTTCCTGGTAATTTGCTGTGTTTAACTCAGCTGTTGGTACCTGAGTGGCCTGATAGGTCTATAGTTCCTGCTGGAAGCTGTACTTACAGAACCTCTTACTTGGATGGTATATTTAGCTGGTTGGGGGATTTTCTGCACCCTTGTAATGTCTTATATTACATGCTGTATAATGATGTTTGGTTTTGCCTATTGGCTTCTCATGGTTTAGGGGTTTTTGTGCTTTGTTATTTAGCCATACCATTTTGTTCTTGAATTTTCACTATCTTTATTTTTGTTTTCAGGTATATAAGCCTGCTGTGACTCTAATAAGGTATTTTTTAGCAGATTTCCATGGATTTCAATATCTTAACTCTCCCCTTTAGGCTCTATAACTAATTTCCTCATCTAGAAAAATAAACCTCTCTTCTGCTTTGAGTTTAATGTCGTAGCACTGCCTCTTGATATGATGACCCCTAGAGAGGATCCAATTTAATTACACTGTGACCGCTGCTTCTTAACAGCTGAATTTCACTTACTTCCTGAACCAGTTCTATTGTGTTATGAGAAACACATATTTTGTGACTTTTCTGTTCTCCACAGTGAGTTTTCATAGAAAGAAATAAGTTTATGGTATTGAGAGTGTTTTTATTCACTCTCTAACCTAATGTGACAGTCAGCCAGTTGGCAGTTGGGTAGCTGAGGATGTCCTTTCTGTCTGTTGTAATTAATTCTGTTTGTGGGTGCACACAGCTGCCAAATATATTTGTGTTCCAATTCTGACTTCCTCTCCCAACTGGAGGGGAGTGCAGGGACAAGATCTTCCCACATCAAGCCAGTGGTGGCTTTGTGCTTCTTCTCACTTACACGGGGAGGGCAAGATATGAAGCTGATGTCACAGCGCACTTGCTCTTTATATCAAGGTGATTTCCTTTGCTTCTTGTGCTTTAGAAAAGTGAGAAGGTCAAGTCTTTCTTCTGCTTTGCATCAGGGTGGGTTTCTGTCAAACTGGGGCTTTTGTGCAGGTAAAACAGGATTGTTATTTCCAAAACCTGATATAGAAATTTACAAAGGGATCTCAAATACCTGAATGACGCTTTTAGTGGTGTGATTTAGTTTTAAGTGGTCCTGCATGGAGCAGGGAGTTGGAGTCTGATAATCATTGTGGGTTCCTTCCAACTTGAGACATTCCATGATTCTATGAAATGTAGATCCCAATTCTAGGTTTCTTCATTTTCTATCACTACACTGCTGGTCTCCTTAATGAGAATGTCCTCTTGAATCCACAAAAACAAAGTTCAGTATTTCTGTAGAGTGTTTCACCGAGCCTGTGCATGTTTTGTCCGTATCTGAGAAGATAATGGGGCTCTTTCTTTCTGCAAAACTTCTTTACTACTTGCCTCAATTTCTCAAAGTGCAGTCACCCTGATAAAACACATTGTTTTTTACGCTGCCTATTACACTGTGATGAACTCTTAATTGTTGCAGTACTTGCTTATGCTTACTTGCATTTCTGATCTTCTGATACAATAAGAAGACTAGAAGAGCTGATGGTCCACAGGCCAGTTTGGCAGGATGAGCCTTCAGTGGAAAAACAGTACAGTGTATCATCAGATGAATTTCATAATTCTACTCCTTTACTTGCCCCCTTTTTTTCTAAACCTCAGTGCTATACAACAATATTTATTAGGTCAGATGATGTACTTTGCTCCAAAACATTCATATGGAAAAAAATGAACAATTGTGATTAAAATTGATTTTTTCCCTTTGGGAGTTGAGCATCAAAAATGGTTACCTGTTCATTTATGAAACAGATTTATTCTGTTGACATGGAGGCTTGTTTGAAATGTAATTGAATTTTTGTTGCCTAATGGAAAGTGACAGTTAACAGTATTTATTTTCCATTTGTGTCTCAGTAGATAACATAACACAATTTTGATTTGTAGTTAGCTTTGGAATCTGAGATTGTTCTATCTCTGTAATTGAAAAGATGGGAGCGCGATGGCCTAATACAATCCTGTTTTTGTTTATTTTACACCAGTAAAGGCAACATTAATACAGTAAACAGCATCTTTTTTGGCTTAATAGTTACGGCGAGATGCTATTTTGCATCCTGCCTTTCTCATTAGAAACTGCCACATCATGATCTGGATTGATATTTTTTCTGTTTAGACGCTTTCTGTGGCAGCTAATTTCTATGAGCAATGCCTCCCTTTCCTTGCCCACCTCGAAATAATTTCTTTATCTTGCAGCTTGAACACCTTTCGTAGTCGCAAAATTACAATTACATCTCTCATAATTTTTTTTCACGATGTATTTTCACAACATGTATCGTGCTTGTTTTGTGTGGAAAGACATCAATTCATCATCAACGTTACAACCAACGGATAGCAATTTGGTTCTTACATTGTTACATTCCTTACACTGCAATTCCCCTGATGCTTTTTAGAGTTCTGCCTACTCAAAATAATTATCTGTAGGCAGCCTCTTCCCACATAGGAAGTGATCTCTTTTCGAAGCCAGACTCCACCCATCTCTCCTTGTGCCCGCAGGTCTGGTGGCAGTGAAGGAGAAACACTTTTTGGAGAGGCAGTTGTATGTTCTTTCCTTTGTCATGGTGGAACCTTTGCTACGTTGGCTAAAGCCTGGCCACCAATTACTTGCCTTGGAACTAATTGCATCTATGAAAAAATCTTTAGCACTTATATAAACACGCTAAGCTGTTAAGGCAGCAGGATCAAACGTTGTGGAGGAGGTGTTTTTCTCTTAATTCCATAAAAAGAATAACCAAGCAGAATGCTTTTTTAATCTTGGGTAGCACAAGATTGTGCTTCTTCAGAGCAAGAAGGTGGCTGACACAGTACGGCCTCCATTCTCCCAACCTGCATTTCAGAAACAGGACGCTAACTACCCATATTAATTTACAAGCTTCCACTGTCAGTTCTGCTACATTATTTCAAACCAGTAGTTTTTGAACCAGTAATTGTGCAGCATTTAGGAAGGGATATTATTCAAAACTTATTTTGGGTATACTCAGACACTGCATGCTCATGAAGTCAAGCTTTTTATAGGGTATCAGACATCTCAACTACCATTCTACCACCAGATTTTTTACTTCACACTGATGAATAACTTAAGAAGTCAGGTTTTATGAGCTACTTTGACTCTTAAGTTGATGCAGGAATGGAAAACAGAAACAGGGTACTGCATTTTCTAAAATGGAAACTGAGGAGAGTTTTTATACATCAATAACATGCTGTTGTGAAGGATTGTTTCATTGGGATTATTTTGAAGGACTGTGTGTGCATGAAAAACCACAGAAAATGGGTACAGATTTTTGAAACCCCAAAAATAGTTCCTGAAACATAGGAAAACATTATGTTTTATAACTTCTGCCTTTGGGTTTTGGGGGTTTAATTCACACAAAAATCTGTATATATTCAAACTGCACTTCATTAAAACCTCAGTGATTTCTGATATGAGCTTCATAAAAGTTGAATCTATCTAGTCAATAAATAGATGAAATCATAAATAATAACAATGCATAAGATACCCTAAATTGACAAAACCCCCTCAAACTAATTTGAGCAGGAGACTTGCCGCATTGAATACGAACAAGAAGTGTTACAAGAAGAAGCATGGAATGTTAAGTATTCTCAAAGCAGCCTTGAGTTGCTCTGCAGTATTCACAGACCACAGATTTCAACCTTGTCCCTTGATTGGCCTAAAATATTCATAATTTCAGATTTCCTCTAATTTAAGGCCTACTAATGAACAATTATTTCGTGAACCATTTTTAATCGTACTGCTGAATGCATAAATATGCAGTTTCAAGTGATGGATATCCAAGCCTGTAATGACTAAATATTTCAATACATTTTAATCAAACCTGAAGTGGAGATTTCGATGCACGTTTCTTTAGATATGCAAAAATACATGTATGCAAGCAGATAGAAGTTATATGTAAGGTGATAACCAATGTGTGAGCACGTATATTTTCAGTGGTATATAGTGGCTGTCATGTGAGGGAGGAAGCTTTTTCACAAAGAAAAAACCATAATGTCCTGTACTGAAAACATTAAAGTTGATGCAAAATGCAATTTGTAAACTTTCAAAGTTTAGCGCTCTCCTACTTATTTTTTCCTCTCCAGATCCACAGATCCGCAGCAGTCTCTGGCAGGCAGAGTTTCACTATTTGTTCTGTTTAAGTTATGGCTGCGTGCTGGCCTTTCTTGTACTCTCCCACATGCCCTATTCTGATTATTCAGTCTGGGAGAGAGTTTCTAGTAATTTCATTAATAGCTGGAACATAAACCACCATAATTAACACAGCATTTTGTGGAACATGCAATCTTTTGCTGGAAAGGTGGTATTTGAGTAGGCTTTATGTGGAAAACTTTGGGTACACGATACACAGCAATGCTATTATCTGAGAAGGAAATACAGGGTATAATCATGCTCTTTCATTGCTTGTTTTTGTTTATTTAGTATTACTTTTGATGGAAGTGTGCTGATCTCTGTTGATAACTTGTAAACCAGCAGTTTTAGTCACAAATGTGTGCTTCAAAATAGTCAGCTGTATAGCAGAAATGAAAAGATGTTTTAGAAATAACTAGATTTGTGGAAAAGTTCTAATAGAAAGAAATTAAAAAGCTGGAATTACTTAGTTTTGAGCAGAGAATAATGGTGGAAGCCATAGAAAATAATGGTACAAGGAAAGCCTGGTGAGATTCCTTACTTTTGTTGTTTAAACCCAGCTGACAACTAGGACCATGCAGCTGCTCTCTCACCCCCACCCCTTGGCATGGGGAGGAGAGTCATGAAACAGGAAACCTTGTGGGTTGAGATAAAGACAGTTTAATAGGACAGCAAAAGGAAGAGAGGATAATGATGATGATTATAGTGTATACAAAGCAAGTATTGCACAATACAATTGCTCACCACCTGCAGAGACCACTGCTGAACTGTGGTCACCGAGCAGTGCACCCTGGCTCCCAGACAGATCCTGTTTATACATTGAGCATTACATTATATGGTATTAAATATGACTTTGGTCATCTAGGGTCAACTGCCTGGCTGCGCTCCCTCCCAGTTTCTTGTACCTGCTCACTAGCAGAGCACGAGAGAGGAAAAAGTCCTTGATTTCCTAAGAGCATCTAAAAACATCAGTGCGTTTTCCACATTCTTCTCATACCAACTGTAGAAAAAGAGTAGCTGCTGGGAAGAAAATTAGCTCTGTCCCAGCTGAACATAAGCATTGCCTGGCAACAACTAAAACAATATGTGTTATCAACATTATTCTCATACTAAATCTGAAACACAGGAGCTACTGGGGAGGAAAATTAACACTATCCCAACCGAAAGCAGAACAATTACTCAGCTTTCTTCATCAGGTAAGAATAGTGAAAGGAGGGAAGCGTCATACTTGAATTGACTTATTTATGTAGGTATTTATCCACCACTGCACAGTTTGACTTGTCAGTGTGTTTTATTTTTATATTACAGTTGTTAGGGAGGGCAGTGTAATTATTCCCGTAACAAAGACAGAAATTAGGGCAATGGCTTGTGCAGGACATCAGAAACAGAAGTCTGTTCTTGAATCCATGTTCTTACCACTGATGTGGTTTTATTCTAAGACATAACTATTTCAAGTGAAATTTGTTAAATACAAGATTGCTAAAGTTAGAATGGGTACTTTGTACCACAAACAATGGAGACATACGCCTTGGTTTCCCTGTTAATGATAATTACCACTTAACTGGAGTGAAGGGTGTGCAGTGTGCACAGACATATTGGGGAGTTCCTGCAGTAGGGTGAGTGACACTGAATGCCTGTTGTGGCTCAAGATCTTCCTGGAGGGTGCTGAGCTCCTTTTTTTGCATGCATCACGGTTCTCTGCTGGGTGTTCTTTTGCATGCTGGCTTTTCAAGAGTTTTTTGTGGTGAAGGTTGGTCAATCAGTGCTGTGGGTTGAATTGCATTCATAAAGTATCAAAATATATCTGAATCACTTATTATATTGAGACTATTATCTATACCGTATCCACCACAGATGGGAAAAATCCCTGCATATGGATGAACCTAATCTACTCATTGGTTTATGAACGTATTGTCCCCAGAGAGTGTTACAAATCTACAAGAGATCCCTTAGTGCAGGATTTTATACTTAGCCTGTGTGTAAAATCAGAGGCGGAAACTCTCCTTTTGACTAAGCAATTGGTGGGGCTTATGTGTATTTTTCCTTCTAGCAGGTGCATGGAACCTGTGGTGTTTTGGATACAAACACCTGATGTAGAGAGGCAAGAATGTGGTCCTCCTGTTAAAATATCAGTCCCTTTCTCTTCTGTCCTAAACAACTTTCTCAACCTTTCTTAAGAGTCAGAAGAACTGGGCTGGGGATGAGCTCATTTGGACATGATGCCAAGCCCCCAGCCCAGGGGTGCATCCCACTTTGGATGGTGGGAAGTGCAGCTCTCCTCATCCTAACGTACCTTCTCGTTTGTCACCTTCTGTGCCATTTCCCTCTCCTGACCGCCCTTGCCACATCACTTACGGCAAACTGAAACGGAGAGGAATAATCGTGGAGGTTAGAATGGGTTTGCTGCCATCCTCCCGAAAAGGTTAGTACCACTTTTCAGAGCAATGCAACTGTTGTTATATCTTTTTATTTAGTCCAGAGTTCAAGGGCTTGAGTCTTTTAGTGAAACATGCACAAAGCCCATGTACATAGACATGCAGGCATCCAAAAATTGGCCTTTTTTGTTAGAATCATCGAATTAGAATCACCTGAGTTGGAAGGGACCCAAAAGGATCATCAAGTCCGACTCCTGACCCTGCACAGGACACTCCCAATACTCACCTCGTGTGGCTGAGGGCAGTGTCCAAATGCTTCTGGAATGCTGGCAGAGTGGGTGCCGGGACTGCTTCCCTGGGGAGCTGTTCCAGTGCTCCACCACCCGCTGGGGGAAGAACCTCTTTCTGATATCCAATCTAACCCTGCCCTGACGCGTCTTCCCATTGCCCTGAAAGTGTCTCAACTTGCATGTCTGAAAAAACTGGCCGTGGGAATCCCTGTCTGAGATCTTGCCTGTTAAAACCTCTGCTCTTCTCTTGTAAACTACGTAAGGATATGCATGAACTGAAGGAAAGTTTCTGGAAAGGTTTACTAAAGGCATTGTGAATAGTAAGTGCTTGTACACAGAAGTGCATTTTATTGCAGAGGTTTCAGTGAACACTGCATACCAATAGGGCTTTGAAACACAGTGGTGAACCATCTTCTGCCAGGGCCTGAGGTTTGTAGGGGGAAGACTTAACTCTGTTCAGACTGAAAAGCAAAACTGGTGTCGGGTCCAAATCAGTGAAAGCTTCAGAGGAGAAATGAGGAACTAAGAGGTAGAAGACTCCTTCATAAAAACCCAAACCAAACAGAAAACCTCTTTTGGACATCACTGTGAATACTGCAGAAATCTGAATTCAGAGTCTGTCTGGAGGAATGGAAATAAATAGGAGGAAGTATTAGAAGTAATAATGTAATTGCAGGGAATTTGAAGTAGCTGCATGCACACTCTTTCTTCAACGTCTCTCATTTCAGTCAACTTTCCGATGGTTTTATCATAAAACCAAATCATGTGTATGTGATCCCAAAGAGCCCTATTTTACATGTCTGCAATGCTTTTAAAATACTTTTTTACTGATTCCTGTGTTGACTTTATGTATTAAAATGTCCTTAGTTTTCGGCTGAAATCCTTAATAGCTATAGACCATAAAAAATTGCATCTGGGATTGATAGACATTTCAGATTTTTAGTATTAAAGTTTTAGTTCCTATAAGCTTAAAAGAAGCTGCTTGAGGCACAACACTGAGTTTACTGGCCCAGCAGAGTTTGGTAGAGCAGGGACGTTGGCTGAGTCTAATAATTTTTATATTTAAAAATTCTATATTTTAAAAAATATCTATATTCATTTTTAAGTGGTATGCCTGCATGTGTTGTAAATGCAGGAGAGACTCTGATAATTAAAGTACGGGGAAGTTTAATTATATAAAAATTTTGGTTATAACAGCATGTAATATTGTTTGTCAGACTTCACCTGTAGCTACAATGACAGGTATGACAAAAGCTGTAAGTATTGCAAACAATCACTTTTCTTTCAGTTGAGAAAGCAAAGATTTGATTCAAGGCATGTATTTTTGTTCAAAACCACTGGTGCTTCAAACCATGAAAACGGGGAAACATTTCTGATAACTTTTTTTGCTATATAATTGAATATAGTTATTCTTCAATACAGGAATAAAAGCGGGAAAAAAAGAATATTGGGAAAAATAAAAAGCATCGTAGAATAACGTGCTTTAAACTTTGACAGTGTACCATCATTAGCAGCTGATAATGGTAATGAAAAATTTTGAGACCATATTCTGCCTACAGGGTAGTAGAAAATGAGAAGGAATATATGCTTTCAGCTAATTGTGGTGCTCGTAATTCTGTGATTCCATACAGCAGGAGAGAGTACTCTGTAGGTCATTCACCACCTGCTTTTAGAAGTGTGTAAGAACAATTTCAATTTCTTTGCCATCCTTTAAGTGAAGAGTAGCTTATATCAAAGAGTTGAGGACAAGGTCGTAGGTTATAAATGCAACTGTTATTTGAAAACACATCACAGCAAAACATAATTGTGAAAAGGTATTTAATTAGTGTACAAGAGGGAGCTCTCAAATACCTGTCTCACATTTTGATTCTGGCAAACAGAACTACTTTAATTTGATTCAGTAACTCTTTCTGAAGATATGTGAATTTTTCCTAGACAGTATTAATAGTGAAATTTGACAGAAGTCTGCATTTGTTTGAATGAAAAAAGAGTTGTGTTTTTACTTCAAGACTCGATATGAAGGAACAGTTAAATATTCAGTCTTCAGTTCCTGTGTCTCTCAAATTCTTACAATTTACAGAGATTATTGTGTCAGCAAATACTGTGGTGAATAATATATATTCGGTGTGTTGGTAGGCTTGAACAGATGGAAAAAGAATGGCAAGATCTACCTTCAGATGAAAACGTTTCTACCTATGAAGTGATTTATGGATTGACCAAAATAACAGAGATGCATTAAATGTTATACTAGTGTGCATGTAAAAGAATAAATTGAAAATTATTAGAATGGAATTGTTCATTTGAAAGTAGAGGAGTGAACAGTAATCTCAAATTGGCTGTGTCCATCACTGTGGCTGGAGTGAAGCCTGGTAACGTGGGATGGGTGGCGATGACCACCAGGAAGCTCTGTACCTGCCTTGACAGCTCTGTGCCACAGGTGCACGTGTCCCTGTCCCATAGTCTGAGCTGAAGCAACAGTTTTAGTTGTAGGGGCTGATTGAGATTAACATGAAATGAATACTTGTTGTTTCTGGATGGATGTCAAATAATGTGTAACAATGCTAGATCTGTAGTGTTTCCTCACTGGGTAAAATTAGATTTGTATGCCTATGGGAAATCAATTCGTTGAGTGAGGGGTCAGTAGGTTTAGGAGGTTCAGATTTGTCCATTTCTTTGCCTACTGCATGCTGACAAATGGGACATGGCCCTTCCAACTTCATATTAACTATGATACCTGAGCAGTATTTGTGATAACTGCTCTTATTATCCAGGGAGGCAGGCAAAAAACGTGCCTGTTAATAGGCAGCCGAGCTGCATTTCTACTGTTGATGCTCCTTGTCTGCCTTGGGCCTCTGTAGGTAGCACCTGCCAAACCATTCCCACTGACTCTCTCATTTCATTCCATGCTGCATCCCTTGCCTTTCTGTACCTGTGCAGGGAGCCAAAAGCCAGATCTGGGTTTGGAAGAGATTCAGTCGAGATCAGGCATGAGTGCGTGCTTAGATGTTGCCTCCACTCTTTGGTTCTTTCTTTGGTTACTTATGTACTCTTGTATGTAGGACCAGGTAGTCCTACATAACCAGTCAGGAAAGCTTATGGGAAACTGGTGTAAATGGTGTAGTGGTTGGGAGAAGGATCACTGGCTGATGCAAAATCTCTAAGTTTCAGGAGCCCTGTCTCTTCTCATCCTCTTGATTGTACAGATTGCTAAGGTGTAGGTAAAGAGCGGTGTTTTTAAAGCAGAAGTTGCCATTTTTTTCCAACAAGACAGTAAAGGCAAACCCAGAAACATTTGCTGCTTTCAGTACCCATATTTAAAAATAAAAAAAAAGCTGAGATGTATCCAGTTTTAGTTGCACGAAAGAACTGTAGGGGGGATTACCTTTCAATTTTGATTTGTTCAATATATGTCTGAATATATGTTCCTGTAAGTGTGGTTTTAAATGGTGCAGATATCCAAAATAACAATATGGACTAGAGTCCTTAAACAAAATATTTGTCATTCTGAAAAGAGCCTTTGGGGAAAATGTAACTTAATTTCTTATTTTAAGCAAATTGGATTTGCTCATTTGTAGGTCTATTCCAAAACTCTTGGTCTGAGCTGTGTCCTGAGATTCAGGACAGCCTACAGTATTCATGAAGGAAAACCTTGGAAAATGTTCAGTGAGAACTCATAAATTAAGCTTCCTGTGAGGAGTTCAAAGGAGGCGTTTTATGTGTGTGAACGTATTGATTGCTCGTATATTAGATGTGATTAAGGCTTCACAAGTCAGCGCCATTCATTGAACAGAACTTGTAATTTTGATTTTATTTTGAACTTACATTGAGAAAGAAAGAGTAACTGGTGTAGGGATTGGTTTATGTCCTAACCAGATGGACTAGATCTTGTGAGATACTTAGCACCTACCCATCCCTCTTGTGGGTGATGTGCACACTTCATGGCATCGTTAGCAATCGAGAGGATATGCTGTATTCTTGCAGTTACTTCAGCTGAAGTCAGTGGGATCTTCCAGATGCTCAGTACTTTTTAAAACCAGGTCACATTTTTAGATTTCTAAATACGGATTTTCAGAAAGACTTTGGCTCCAGAACTCTGTCAGGTCAGAGCCCAAATCTGTTATTCCTTTCTCAGCAGCTTTGAGGGTCCTTTAATTTTTTTTTTTTTCAACATTTCCTTCCCTCAGTTTCTGGTGAGATCGGACAATGGGAGCCAAATCATCACAGGACAAAAGATGTAAGGATCCGTCCACCCTTGTATGATAGTGCCTCTCAGTTCTGTTATTTCCTTGCTCTTTCATTTCACTTTTCATATTTGCCATGTACAGCAATCTTACTTGTCACTGCATGTTCATAAAACACTCAATGTACTGCTTAAATTGCCCTCTGTCAGGATCTAATTCTCAAATACGAAAAATAATCATTCTTGAGACTGTTTTTAGGTAAGATGTCATCTAAATGGTAGCGCTATTAATATAGCAGGTGGATACAGATTGATTAAAATCTCCTTACCATGTATTGCTCCTACCTCTTTTGAAAGTCTGTGTCATTTTTGCTTTGGCTAACTGCTTTGAACTCCAGAACAGCAGTACGTAGCTGAATAACAGAAATGAACATCTTTCCTTGCAATCAGGATGTAAAATTCCACAAGTGAGGGTGAAGATAAACAGGTTTGAAGATAAATCTGTGCCTCAGTATTGTCAGAGTTGTGAAATACTAATTATCTCTATGTGTGCATGTGCAGGTCAGATATCTGTGCATGCACATCTGGTATTTGCATGCATAAGTTAGGCTTGCCCGATTGCACATGCCTGACTTGGAAAATCTGCCCTGTAGTTATTAGAAGATGTCATGTATTTTTCTGGCATGTTACGAAATGCAGGGGAATGAACTCTTCCCCCCCCAAGACACAAGCACAGACACGCTCCAGAGGTTTGTGTCCACCAAGGAGGAACGCTTTATTTTCTTTGTGTTTGCCGTTTGGGGAGGGAAGAGGCTTGAGAGTGGGTGTGAGAAATCAGGTAGGTTTTGGCTCCCTTTGACACAGATACAAGAAGCAGATGGCTTAGGTCACTGTTTGCTGAACATATGGAGCAAACACACTAGTTACCAAGCTAGAACCTCAGCTGCAGTAGCCAGTGCTTTCTGCTTGCCATTTAGAATATCCCATTCTTTCTTCTATTTGTGTTCTTCCTAAATGCCCTTTCCCATTTGGTTATTGTTCTCTGTCTTACACTCTTCTTTGCTGCGGTTTCTTTCACTGTTATCTAAATGGATGTTTAATTTTTGACTCTAGTGATCATGTGGCCAAATTGCAAACAAAAAGGAGTGTCCCTCAAGTTTGTATTCATGTCTGCTTCTAAGGCAAAAAATCCCCTGAGAAATAAAAAGTGTAATAAGCATACCCTCTAGTATTTGGAGCTTAGGTGCAGGTGTAGCAGAATACAGTAGATGATAGGATCATAAATCTTTCTCTTGAGTTAAAAAATTCATCTCGCTTTTATCAGCCATTAGGGGAGGAGAAAAGTGAAAACAGTGAAAACATTCATAAACCAGTAGAAAAGAAGTGATTTGAGCTGTGAACTCAGACTCATTGACTGAATTCTTTTGTAAAAGTCCCCATCTAAAAATCTAAAGATGTGATGGGATTTTGAGGCAATCTGTTAGCTTCAGTGGGAGTTTCCTGGCCCTCATCACCACTTTCTGTAAATCAGTGATTGATTGGAGTCTAAACCATGAGTATAAGTGCTTAAGGCAGCCATTGATGAAAAGCCTGGGCTTGGTTATTACTGGCTATTTCCCTGTTGAAATAATGTTGTGATTGGTACGTTGGTGCAAGGGATTGGGGAAGATGTTCTCCTGAGGTCCCTGCCTTTCTGCAGTCTTTAAATATTTGAGAGAGATGAGAGAGAGTAGGAGAGAGTGGCCTCAGGCCATGGTGTAGCACTTCATGGGATGCATTTGGCCCTTGGGCCATATTCGCCTGTTTGTTTTTACTTAAAAAAAAATCCCTCGCAAATCTAGCTTTTAATGAATGTCTTGAAAGCAAATGAGAAAACGCTGGCAAGGAGATGGTAAAGCAGAGAAGGTTTTAAGCAGTGCTGTCCTCCAGCAGTTCTACAGCAGGGAGCATTTCCCACAGGGAGGGGCAGATGAGGGTGTAGGAGTTGAGCTGATTGAAGGCTGGCTTTGGGGGTGCAGAACCATCCACCTCCAACTCTTACACCCCCGTTTGCTCCTCAGAGGGCTGGCTCGCGTGTACAGCTTTAGCTTTCTGACTGTTAGAGTGGCCCTATGTACTGTGCACATATGCTGGAGACCTGATTTATAATTAAGAGCAGCTGGCCATGCTGCTGTCCAAAATAATTTCCCCTAGTGAAGGATCAGTAGAGAAAAATGCAGATGGTTTTTAGTCTTTTGTTGAAATAAAGAAGAGGAACCTTCACGCTGCATGCGACTGGGGGAAGTGTATTGCTTGCCTGAAGAACCAAGAGCTGGGGATCTTCCATTTTACGAAGCCCTCCTGTGCAGTGCCTGTGGTGAAAAAAAGAAGTTAAAGTTGCCTAAAGGCAGCTTATGAGGATTCCCCTTATAGCTTATATTATATATGCTGGGGCCTGCTTCTGCCCCTTGTAGTCTTCAGAAATGGACACAGTGCAAAGATGGTAAGGAAACCCAAACCAAAGAAACAAAACGCTCTCCCCCCTCCACCTTTACCCCCATTTCCTGAGATGTGCTTGGCACTTTCTAGTATATCTAGTAACTTAATAATGTTACGATTATTTTTGGAGTGCTTGGGGAAAATTATTTTACATTGAGTCTGGTATGGCTAACTGGACTCAAATGGAGTCCATGCATTATGTTGGCTTTTAATAAGTGTAAGAGAAGGTAATCTCATATTATGATTTTTTTCCTCTGAAATACATATTCTTAGAGTGAGTAAAGCAGAGAAAATAGAATTCTAGAAACATTTTTGGGTAGTCCATTTGGAATGGCTCCTATTGCAACATTACACCCCTGAGGGTTGGTAGGTGTGCAGAGCCTTTCCTTGTAAGCGCTCTGCTGCTTTTCTGGTTGTATTTAGACAAACTTCTCTTTTCTGCCTTACTGTCTCAGAAGCAGCACTGGAGATGGGGAAGAGAATGGGGCTGGCAGGGTCCAGCTCTTCCAGAGGAAGCGCCCTTCTCCAGGGTGATAAGTGGAGAAGCGCAATGCTGGTGGCGGTTGCACTTCTTTGCACTCTTGCCCACACCTCTCTTGTGTGATTGCCATGATGCTGGAGACTACATGTTTTGGCCTTCTGTTTCTTTTCTTACTTAACACAAAATGTGCTGCAGGGTATGCAAGCACAGGAGAGCAAGAGCAGACCTCCTGCTGCCATGGGGCTGATATCACCTCCTGGCCTCGGGAGGCGACAGCACAGGGCCTGTGGCCTTTAGGGGCTGGGGGAGGATGTAAGGGGACAGCATAGGAGGTGAGTACTTGGCAAGCCTTTGACCTCCTGAAGAAGATAATGATATTTTTTAAAAGAAGCCTTAGGGAGATATTCACAGAGAGTCAGAAGCAGCATCTCTATAATCAGCGATTCCGTGGAACATGTGTTTCTGTATAGGGAACTGTAGATTTTTGGAGAAAATGAAGGAGGAATTATCTAATTGTTACTCTCTGACTTGTCTTGAACAGCAGCCGTTCCTCTTCTTTTGAGAGTTTTTACTGTGAGTAAATATGATTGCTAGTGAGCTGTGATGGTTAAACACAACTGGGTGTGTCCTGTGCCCTCATCCATGCTGACACCATCAAAGGTGACAGAGTTGACCAGTTGACCAGCTTCTGCTTTTGTGGCCTGGACTTCCAAACAGAGCTTCACCCACTTTTGTAACAGGATGTGCCTCAGCTGAATGAGTTAATAACGTTTTCATAGCAGGCTCAGTACAACTTTTCACCCAGAGTGAGGTGTGTGTCTAAGTGAAGGAATTTGAGTGCTTCAACAGGGTTAAAGCAAAATATACACACACTGGGTTTTACACGTATATATTTTGTTGTTGTTGGATGTGCTGTTTATGCTATTTAAGTGACCTCTGGCAGTAGCCAGTGCATGATGGCCAGTGGCTGCCTCTGGTCTGCTGAATGCCAAGTGGGGACTGAAAGCTTGGACTGTAGCAGAACTCAAGCCAAGCAATAAGGGTAAGCATTTACTGTAACGTGATTTATGCAGGCCTCCACAGTGGGTGTTAAAGTTGGCTAAATATGGAAGCTGTCCTTCTTCTGGACATTCAGCTCTGCCATATAAATATGCTATTCAGGTCTTCTAAGTTTTTATAAAATGCTGTTTCTGCCAGAATAGCTAACAGGGCTTATCCAGCAGTGACACTTCAATTGCAAAATGTTTTGTGAATGATTTTAGCCTATTTGTTTTTCTCTCCTGCTGTGATCCTAAATATTTTTACAAAGCTATGTTTGAGAGATGTATTTACTTGGAAGGGCTTAGGAAAGGCAAATTAAGAGGTAAATTTGCTATTCTCTGAAGTAGTCTACTTTCATTAACTTGACAGTTATGATGCATGTATGACTGTTCGTATTGAAATCACAAGTTGACAAAAGCTACTAGAAAGCTCAATTCTTCAATACAGTTTAAAGAAGGAATTGTTAAAGGTGGCTGATGAGGAGGCAGCAGTTTGTCCCCCAGTTACATGTTGCTGTACTGTGAAGCTAGTAGCATAAATAGAAGGAACATTTTCAGCTTGTAGATCTGATGTAAAATATTAGATTTGTCAATAATTGAATTCTGAAACAAACAGTCCAATTACTGAGGCACTGCAGCTTTTGTTCATGTGATGGGCAGCCAGCAGTTCTTGCTTGTACCTGTCCCTAGCAATTATTATGCGTACTTAAAGTTCCTCTTTATTTTTCCCATTTTCGTAACAACTGCATTATGATGTGACATATCTTTTCCAGATATTTTGCCTGAATAAATAAGCAGGATATTAAATTCAACTAGGGTATTAGATTATAAATTAGTTCTGTAACAGGCGTCATAATGTTATTTAGATTTTCAGTTTACACAGACCTTGTAGCAATTCCCAAGAGCTATGCCACAGAATTAGGGGAAGATGTGAGCTGGTGGAAGAAAATTGGTTTTGGTAATATGCTGATGTCAGTAGAGTTTTGCTGTGTGGAAAGATATTTAAATTAACATTTTTACTTACTCCATTGTACAAACTAAAGATTTGTAATGATTTCAAATTACTGATGTGTTGCTGTTTGAACTATGCAAACATGACCATAGTGTCTTTTCCCTAGTAGGGCGATATTTATATTGTGAGTTTGTGTATAGGTTTTATTTTTTAACAGAGTGACGTATTCCAGTCTTCCCTGTAACATAAGCATTTCATTTCATGTCAGGAAGAATGAAAAAAATTAAGAATGTTTTTAGATAAAAAAAGCCAGGCTGGCTAACAGGTACAGAGCTCTCTGTGTCAAGGAAGAAAGCACAGACTTATAGTGCCAGTCCTGAATAATTGTATCACCATTAGCAAGCACAGTGACACCATATTGGTAAGAGAAGTCTGAAAACATGCACATTTATAAGTACATTTATTAGCCAGATGGATGGTAATGGCAACCTGAAGAGAGAGCTTCTAAGTAAAAAGATTTATAGCTGCTTATATAGGTATTCTGTAAATATGGGAATCCATACCCACTGTGGTGTTTTATATATCCAATGCAAGAGTAAAGTTGAAAAATAACTGTAAAAGGAAGTAGATGTCCTCCTGAGCCATTTTCTGAGATGATGGACAGCAATATTGGTAGGGGTCTTAATTAAAATCAAACCAAACAAAACCCACCCTGGTTACTTTTAATAATGAGGAGTACCAGTGTAAGGGAACAGATTATCTCCTTCTCCAGAGAAAATTGGCAGATGGAGAAAATGTATATGCAGATATCAGCAAGGTTGTCTTGAAACTCCCTCTGCTGCCTGTCACTGAGGTGCTATTTCAGCGTCTTCTGCTGGGTCTGCAGTGAGGCAATTCAGTACCCACGGCTGAATGTGGATTTTGTGCCCCTTCTCCCAACCCCTGCTGCAACAGCCCGAAGTGGAAGTCCATGCTGAGTGGGGTGTTATTCAGGAAACATCTCCCCTGCACCTATTTGAACCGCAGATAATAATAATAAGTTTTTGTTTCCTGCAAAATATTGTGGTCTTTCCCAGGAAGAGGAGATGGTACTGGAGCTGCACATCTTTTTTGTACCCAGCTGTAGTCGTACATAACACCTCCTCTGGGAGCTGTCAGCCCCAGCCTACTGCATTCCCCAACAGGGCATGTGGTGCCAAACAACCGAATTGGTCTAAACTGGGAGTAATTCTGGTGTGAAAGGACTTAGGGAGTTTTGAAGTAGGAATGAGAGCAGGCTCAGGCTTGACGTTTTACTGTAAAGGTCCTTTGCATTTCGTTTGCCTGCTGCACATAAATATGAATGTCTCATGTTGTGGGCTCTTAGAGGTACCCCAGTCCTTGTGAGGACCTCTTGCCTTGCCTTTCAGGGTCTATCTTCCTTCCTAATGCTGCACATCAGTTGATAATATAGGCATACTCCTGTCTAGTGTTTTTGTGCAAGTTCATGAGTCTGGGTATGCTTTCATATGCAAAACATGTCTGGAGCCCATATTCCTTGTCGCATCATGGACACGGCGATGTACATCCGCTATTTAGAGTGTGATTTGTCATCTAAATGTAGCTGGTGTTAGGATCTGAATGTCTTGTTACTGTGAAACATTTTGCTGCTTTTAAGGCAACTTGAACAAAGAGAGCACTTCATACTGCACTTTGATGTGTGTCTTATTGAAAAAACTCCTCTCCATTGCTGAGGCACTGAAGCATTTGCATTAAGTGATACGGGAGATGCCATAGCAATTTCATGAGAATTACCCTTTGCAATGAATGTTAAATTAAACACCTAAGTGAAATCCCTTTAAAGTGGCCAGAAGATAAATTAGAGCAGAGCTGTACCTAGGTACAATTAAATTATGTAACTTCTTTTAAAGATTGCTTTTAATTGATTTGGTGCATACTTTTTAGTTAGTTAATAACGAGTGTTGTACCTATGGCTATATGATCACTCATGTGAGCTAGATTTACAGCACTAAGAAACTCCTTTTATCAAGGAAAACAATTTCATAAAGGGGCTGTCCCCTCTCCCTGCTCTGTTGCTGATAATGTGTCTGGACTGTTTTCTGATTAGTGCTCCAGTGTTACACTAATATTGAAGATGTTCTTTAGCAGATAAATGTAGGGTTATCACATTGCTTTAGCAACCTAATTTGTTCCTTGCTTGCACACTGCAGTAATTTTCATGCCTCAAACCTCTCCTCTCCATTAGGACCTTTACAGCACTGCAAAAATGAAGCTAGGAGGGAGCTGAGCACTGGAGAAAGAGGGTGAAGGTACAGGATACAAAAATGTGGAGGAAGGAGTTGGCAAGGAGCTAGAAATTTTGCCAGGATAGAAGTTCCTCTTATTTTACTTCTAAGGAAGCTTAAATCTAAATGGTCCTTATAACTCCCAGTGTAGCTGACAGTATTACAGATCTTCAGTATCCATCAGTATGTACATTAATGCCATCATTTGAAGGTTGTGCTAGGTGTTTATTTTTAATTTTGGCCCACCTTCTATATATTCCCATCCCATTCTCACTTATTAACATTTTACCCAACCTACTTCTAAATTCTGAGATAAGAATTTTTAAAGAGTTAGACACCCTTATTAGGAAATGTTGTGATGATCAACAGAGAGAAAGAGGTCTTCCCTTAGCAAGGGACACACACACCACAGATCAAGAAGAAAACAGGTATGGAACCTGGGAAGAGAGGAAAGCTCTGAGGTGGACACCCATCATTGGTCATAGAAGTTCTGCCACAGGAAAAGGATGAGACAGGCCCACAAGAAGCCAGCTGCAGCCTGAGGTAGACATTGTGGAGCCCCTTCCAAGTATTTTTTTCAACAATAGTCCTAAGGTCACAGTGGCAAGAAGGTGTCTTTGACGTTTCTGTGGTCACTAATTGGGATGACTAATTCTGGCTAAAAGCTCTGAACTGTTGCCCATCCTGCAAATTTGGCAAAGAGAGGATTCCTCCTTGTTTGTGGAAATCTTCTTAAAGGTTTTCTCTTCATAGCCCCACTTGTATATCTCTTTATATGAGCATTGCCTCAGATCCCCGTTTGGGCTCAGTGAGGACTCATTTCTTGTTGTCATTCCCTCTTGAATTTAAAACAAACCTCACTGAGTTACACATTTAAAAATTTTGGATAATGATCTCAACCTCTAAAAGAAGAATCTAAATGAAAAAAAAATCCACCTAACAATTAGGTAGCTAATGTTTGCATAATTTTAATTATCACACATTGCAATTATTTCTAATTCATTTCAATATACAAATCACTATTTTATATATGGCATGTTGTTAATGTTTACTACTATAATTACTAATTTACAATATAAGGCAGCAATTTTGTAGTTATTCAGTTATGTATAATTATTATGTCAAATAGGAGATGGCAATTAATGTATTAGAAATTATTGTACTAAAATCAGTCTAAGAATATTTGACACGTACTTGTCATGTAGTGGAAGATGGACTGCTTTTTCCTACTCTTTTTCCCTCAACCATGCATTTAGACAATGTATTTATTTGGGATCCCAAAGGATTTAATCTTGTAGAAATTCCTATTTCACGATCACATTGACTGGAGAGTCAGAGCTAGAACTAATGAGCAAAATCCAGGGAGGCATCTGTTGCTAAATCTTGTGTGAGGATTCAGGGTTTAGGTGCCTTGTTTTACATCAGCATTTCAGAAAGTCCCTGCTTCAGTGGGCACTTGAAGAGATGTTTCAGTCCTGCTGCTGCACGTGCTTCTAAGTCTTTAAAAAAGAGATGTTCAGAGAGGGTTTTGAGCTGTAATGCTGGCAGTGCCTTAGCAGGAAGGTGCCAAACGAGCTGTGAGCCTGCAGCTGGCGTCCCCGAGCTGAGCAGCTGGGGAGTTGCCCCTGTGTGATGGCCAAAAGAGTCAGAGTGGAGAATAGAGGAGCTGTTCCCAGTGACCCATAACACAACTCATACATTCCTCTGAGACCACCCAAAGCACAAAGTATCACGCATTACATCTTGAAAACTTTAGAGTGCTGTTGTACGAAAATTTCACCGGAAGACGGGAAAGCTGAGGTTTGGGTTCATCTTCTGGAAGGAAGGAACTGGAGCAGTATCTCCTATTCCATGGGATTAAACCCTAGTGCAGGCTCTGGTTAGAAGTCACCTTACCTTCCTTTGCTGAAGCTGGACTGCCATGCTGTCAAGCGTGAGATTTGGGAACCAGGAGTAAGTAGGCATCTGAGGGGTTGTGACACTTGCAGGAACCTGTCCTGGGGTGTGTTTGAGAGCTCCTCACTGCACTGATAGACCCACTGCAGTGCAAAAAGTGGAACAAAGCTCTTCTGAATATATGAAAAATTATGGCCTTAAATCATCAAGGGAATCTTTAAAGAGGGAGAAAAATCCTGATTCACAGAAGTCTAAATTAGCACTTTCACTTAAACAAACTTTGTGGCAAAATAGTTCTCTGTGACAATTCCTTTTTTTGTTGCTAGGGATTTAAAATCTGGGCAGCTCTAAGCCCTGCTAAACAAAATTCATGGCTGTACATCTTAATAAAGCAAAGAAGAGCACACAGCATGTCAAACAAATTCACCTCCTTCTTTGGTTGAAGTATAAGGCTGCTGTAACAGCACATGGCAGGGGGAGATCCAAATAGGGCCCTCGGTGTGTTAACAGAGCATATTGACTTATATCAGTCCTTTTGCCCGGTTTAAAATTGATCCCCTTAGAAAAGTTAAATATCACCTATGTTTGTAGATTGCTAGACAGCTATTAAGATAATGCTTTTATAAATACAGATGGTGCCCTTATCAAAATTACATGGCAGTAAATAGATGCCAGTAGAAATAATATGACACTTTGATTAGCTAATAAAAGGAAGCACAAATAGAATGGGGAGGCTAAGTTGCTCTGACAGTTTTCATGCTGTCTTATTTATTGCTTATTTAGCTTTGATAACTTTCTATTACAGTTTTTGCTTCTTAAGCAATTCCTTTGAACTTTTAATTTTTAAACAGTAATCTGTATTTTATTGACTTGGGTGGAAAATCCTCATTGTCAATAAGCTCTTCATCATGATTGTAAATGTTATCATTCTTTTTAATGTAAATTGTTAGGCCGCAGTGCATGCTGTAAGTCATGGGGATAAAAGTGGCAAAGGGTGTCAATTAATGTGTTATATGAAAATTATTGATTAGAACAAGTTATTGTTGGAAGTTTGTCAAGCGATATTGGTTCACTGATGTGAGAGCTTTTTATGCCACGAGAGATAATGGTGAAAGTTTTTTCTCAGTACATTGAATGATGACAGGAATGTTGTACAGGAGGACCACTACACTTTGGGATTTATGGTATAGTCCAAGTACTTAGGACTTAGAGTCTCAGTTGTTCAAAACTGGTGTAACTGCATCAGTTTCAGTGGGATTAAGACGTGATCTGGTCACTTTTAAATCTGCTGATAATAGATGTGAGGGGAATACTGCCTGGTGTTTGAGGCATATCAGAAAAACACGCTCATTGATGCAGTTGTTCTTGGGATTGTTGATGGCATTGAGAATCAAGAAGCAGAGACAGCAGGTGAGAAGAGCGTCATTATCATGGTCTCATGAAAACAGTGCTGACCCATATTTCTGCCTTTCTGGTACATAACAAACCTGACTTAGTAACTTGAAAGTAGAAAATGATTATAACCTGCCACATGTTTTAAAATCTTCTCAGAAACTTTTGATTGTCCCTGCTTTCTCAGAGAGTACAAAGTTCAGTTTTGGTCTTTTGTGGCATCCTGTCGCTAATAATAAACCTGTGGTGTAGAAGTGCTCCTAGTAAATGTGGTGAGCTAGGTCTCCTCTTCTACAGAGAAAGAAAGGCCTCCATGCCCCTGTTGCTATTAGCAGTGTTTTCCTCCTCACCTTGTGAAGAAGTAGTATCATGGCTAAACACGAGAAGGGCAACAAGGCTGGTGAAGGGGCTGGAAAACAAGTCCTGTGAGGTTGTTTAGCCTGGAGGAGAGGAGGCTGAGGGGAGACCTCATCACTGTCTGCAACTGCCTGAAAGGGGGCTGTGGCAGAGTGGGTGTTGGTCTCTTCTCCCAGAAATGGCCATAAGTTGTGCCAGGGGAGGTTTAGACTGGATATCAGGAAGAATTTCTTTACCGAAAGGGTGGTCAGGCACTGACACAGCTGCCCAGGGAGGTGGTTGAGTCACCATCCCTGGAGGTGTTCAAAAAACAGGTAGATGAGTTTTTGAGGGACATGGTTTAGCAGATGATGGGTGCGGTTGGACTCAATGATCTCAAAGGTCTTTTCCAGCCGGAAAATTCTATGATTCTATGATACTCGATTCTCGGTCTTACTCAGTAATTACTGCTGTGACACCATCACTCTGCCTGCAGCCAGCAGTTTGGCACAATCTCCAGGAGTCCAGCCAGGTGGAGAGAAGGCTTCAAACACTTCAGCTGCCATGCTCTTGTGGAGTGATGCCGAGTTCTTCAGATTTCCATAGCCCATCTATAACTCCGCTGCCCTTAAGCACAGTAGCATTTTCTTTCTCTCTGTGTAGGCCCTGCCTGCCACCAGGGCCGGGCAGAGGAACAAAAATGTAAGTTCTCGCATTTAGACAGTTGGTGTGAGAACGCACGACTTGGGCAAAGACCTGTGGGCTGCATGGGAAGTTTCCTCATGTTTCATCCTCACTGGGAAATGTCAACGGAAAAAGCAAAGCTGCCTTTTAGATTATTTCTCTTAGGTCCCCTGCAGTCAAGGTTCCATGCAAAAGGGGGGTTTTGTTTGGGGCTATGAGAACATTTTGCTTAATTAATCCTATAGATTTAGCCCAAATCTTGCAAATAGCTCATTGGCAGAGAGCAAGCGGGACACATATCTACTTGCCAGATGGAAAAATCCTTTTAGGTGTCCAGGCCCTGGCTGTGTAGGCCTAATGGAATCATGTTGCTGTTCGTGCCTTTACCTTTTGTTATAAAAATTTAAAAACCTATTTTCCAAATAAATTAATTTAAGAAATCCCAAACCATAACAAAACCCCCCTTCAAATTTCACATCTTTATGGCTATATTGTCAACTTGATGCATGAGGTTTTAGCTGTGCAAATCCCTTTAATGCAAGTGGGAGTTGTACAACTGAAGATTTACGCATCGACTTTAGAATAATATTCCTTCACCTCTCTATTTTTTTTTTTACTTTCCCCCTATTGATTCTCTCCCCAGGTTTTCCCCTCTGCTCTTTAATGAAAACCATAGGCTAATTCAGTGCTTCTCTTTCTGTAGTGAGAGGCAGGCGTGATGATCCCTTCCTACTCATTGAACGGGCGTTAAGTCTAAGGGTGAAGATGTGAAGATAGTGACAATATGTTATTATTAAGGTGATAGTGAAAATCCTTTATCTCACCAATGAATCCCACTCCCCAAAATGGTGTGAAACAGTCAATACTGCAAAACCCCATCCCAGTGAAGAAACTTTTCTTATTTTTTTTAAACATTTTTTTTTCAGCATGACTGTGTCAGCCTTTCTGGCTAAAATTTCCTTCACTGCTTATAAGTAATGTGGTTGACACAAACAGATGTACATAAATCTAACATTTCAAGGAAGATCATGCCATATCCTATCTATATGACAGGGCAGAATTTGAACAGTCTTGTGCTAGCCTGTGGGCATAATGCAAATTCCCTGTGCTGGAGAGACTTACTTTTGCTCCAGAATTTCAATTGGTTGTCACCTCATTTTCTGTAGAGTTGAGCCCATTTTTTTTAGCTGGGTTATAGAGGTTTCCTTTCTTGTGTTAGGAGTGGTCGGTTGACCTATATATTGAATCCTTTGGGACGGTGAGCAATAAAACCCTTTTTGTCCCCAATTTATATTAGAAAGTGTATTCTTTCCATCTTCTTTTGTTCAGAGAATTTGCATTGCTTCCTGGTACACAACCTGGGAACAGTTTATTGTCCGTGTAGCAGGAGGCGCAGTTTGGTGTTTTCTTTTTCAATCCAAGGGAAAAGGCAGGAATTGTCACTCTTCTGGGTGGGGTGATAATCCTACACAGCTCCAATCCCTGTCAAAGCGAGAGTGCAGCCCAGGTGGAATTCAGAATACTGTAAGGAAGGCATTTTGCCAAAAATATTTGTCTGCAGAATGGCAGAGATTAAAGCCCTTCTAGCTCTGATTGGATTACCATGGACCAGAAGCACTTTAATCTCTACCACTGTGGGTTTGGGGGAAGCCAGTGATTGAGACGTGTGGCGGGACCATGCGGAAGAAGCGGATGACTGCACTTAGCTCTTTAATCTTCCGGTGCTGTGGCTGTAGTAGAAAAATATTTAACTGTTGCAGCAGAGAGAGAGAAATGTGTAGTGAGTAGTCATTTTACCTTTTACCGTGCGAAGAAAATACAAATTGCACTTTCTCCCCTCCAGAGCTGTGGAAGCAGCCAGTGTGCGATAGCCCGACTCAGAGCAGCCTGAGCCCCTGCTCAAAACATGATATTGGTAAGCTGGTGGTTGAGATTAATGTAAGCCCATAATAGCCAATACCACAAATCAGAGGTCTCTATAACCTAGTACCATGTCTCAGACCAGCAGCAGATGCCAGTGGAAGGGTATTAAAGCAGCGTATATTTAAAGTGACTCCTTTTTCCCCAAGGCTGGCAATAGTCAGTATTTTCTGGACACTTCTTGAGTAATTTATGTTTAAATGCTATATTTTTGTGCATAGGAGTGGCTGCAAACAGAGCTATTCAAGAATGATTCCAACTATAGGAATGCCCTTTTGGAGAAGGGAGGAACACAGAAGCATGAAATACTAAACCCCAGTTTTGGATTATGTGCAAGTCAGTAAAGAGACAGAAATAACAGTGAAAAATAAATGAAGTTCATAGCAATTTCTTTTGCTCAAATCTCAGTGAAGATAGGACACATTTAGTAGAGAAAAAAAAGAGATATGTGAGGTGCTGAAAACTCCCGTGTGAGAAATGTGAAATGTCCATGTAGTGCCTGACCTACAGCACGCTGTGCGAACTGAAGGGTGTCCTTCTTGCTTCCATAAGTGTCCCCAACACAAGTTCAGCTTTCTGCACCTGTGTGAGTTTATTTGGTGTTTCTACAGCAGACTGCTCCAGTTGCCCAAGAGAAGAACTGGGTAGTGAGACTAACGTAGTCTTCAAAACTTACCAGTAAGGTTGGGCTTTTATTAATCAGCAAATGGCTCCACTTCATGAAACTGCAACCAGGACAGTTCTTTCTTTAGCTTCAGCAAGAGTAGAAGCCTTGCCCCTTTTGTCCAGCTTGTGCTGGGGTGGCAGGGCTGGAGGGGACGCAATGGAATTGTCTCTGCAAGGCTGAGCGGTCTATGTGCAAACAGACAGGAAAGCCACGGGGCTGTTAGCTTGAGTCGATTTTAGGTCACTAGAAAAACACAACTCCCAAAAGCAAAAGAAGTCTTAATTCCCATTTTTGTTTAGCATTAGGAGCCTGGACCTTCAGTGAACTGGCTTTCTGTTCAGCCTTTGTGAAAATATGGACAACTTCAGTTGGAAGCATGTCTAATGCCATGTAGATATCTTCAGTTTTTAAATGCTCCTTCAGACTAGGAGGGTAAATCTGTGTAATCCTTATGTTTTATATGCTATTGTGCCAGCCCTTCATGGTGAGAAGCTAAATATTTTTGTCATTTTCATTAGTTTATATATGCTGTTCTTGATTTGCTGGCAAAGTGAAATGTCTGATGTGTCCCACCCCTGATGTCTACGTTTGGATGCAAGGCAAGGTGAAATGAATCCTGTAAGCCAAACACCGAGTTCCTTTCTGGGCTTTTATTAGCTTTTACTTGGCAAATTCTAGTGGCTTTGTATAGAGAACACAACATTGTAAAAACCGTGGATGTTTATGGAAGGCACAGCATAACTTAATAAATACCGTATACATGTTACGAGAATGGATGCTCTTTCGCTAAGTACAGAAGCTGCATATGGTGCTGATAGCAAGTGCCGTCTGTTTGTAGAAGAGGCTACATTTGTATAGTGCCTTTTTCTGAGACCTACTAATCTGTGAAAAATAACAATTCTGTTTAATACTGTTGTTTGTGACCGCTTGGTTTTGTCTTTTAATTTCTATGAACTCTACCCAATTGGAATCGACTTGCATGCGTAGGTTTGCGCTCCTCTTCAAGACCACTTAATCTTGACAGTGTCCATCTGGAAGATCCAACCTGCCCCTCACCCTAATAATGGTGCTACAGAGTTAGGCTGTTGCTTATGTTATTCTTCCTAGTGCTCCAAATCCTGAGTGCTTAGCTTCCCAGTGACACAACTTCCAAAGGGAAGTGCTCATCACCAGTGTCACATATGGCCCACTGGCAGTGGTGCTGTCATAGGAGACGTGCTTAAATGTGGTGTCTCAGGCTGGAGAGAGGTGGGACTCCACGTGTCCTATTGCTCTGTTGCCCTAACCACCACTGTGTGGTGTAACAGGTTCTGACAACGTCTCTGCTAGTTGATGCCGTCGGGAGCTGCTGCTGCTTTCAAAGAACAGAAGTAGGACTTATCCTCAGGGGAAGGTCCTGGACTGTGAGTGAAGGCAACCACCCAATGCCTTGTCTCAGAGAAGTTTGAAAGGGTTAAGACTTTGAATATACTTGGTGGTAAGCTTTCCTCTGACTGCACAGCTGTGTGCTCAGTGAGACTTCTGAGGTTTCTCACCTGAGGTTGGCTACTGAACGCGCTTGGGGCCTGTGTGTCTATCTCTGCAATTCAGATGCCATTCTGGGACCAGTTTTCTAAAAATATGTGCCTAACTTTTTCTAAAAAGTGGAATACCTAAACTGGAGGTGCCCAAACCCTTTATGGGATCCAACCTGCAGCCTAAAGGTGCTTCGTTAGAGACCTGATTAAATAACAGCCATTCCTTGTATGGTCACTGCTTCCAGGAATGTCTCTGGCTATTTTAGTCTAAAGATGTTTGGATTAACTAGATCTCTCTCTGAATGTACCATGCACAAATAATACACAGCTGCTAGCAAATTTTGGCATTTTTAAATTGGCAATTTTATTTGTTCATTGAAGAAAAGCATTTGGAAACAGTTGTGTAAGTAACTGAGCAGGCTTTTTAGCAATAGGCAATGGAGAGTTAATTCTGAGCGTTGTCAGCTGCTTTCAGTTTTGAACACGTTTCGGATTCAGAAGACAGCCATATAGAAAAGAACGTTATGTTAATGTGACAGCAATCACAGATACTGCTATTGAAAACTCACTGTTGCTCTCCCCTCCAAAATTAACATCATAACCTTATGTCAGTGACTCACTATTATCCTAATACCTGGTTTTGGATTCTGTCCAGTCCCATTAGATATCCCCGTGTTGATTGCTCTGTTACTGGTGAATGTTAATTGCCTCCAAATCTCAACGGAGTTCAAAAGCTTGGTGAATAAGTACTGGCTGGTAAAGCTGCTAGTTTTATTAACAGGCAAGTAAATAATAAATCTGTTCAGAGATTTGAGTGAAGTGCCTGAGACATGAGATATAAACAGCTGATATCACATCTTTATTTCCATGTCTATCATATGGTAGTAATGAGATAGCAGAGTAAACCATATTGACTTTGAACATTTAAATGGTATCAGAAGTGCCTGTCCACAACCAGTGTACTTTAAGAGGCCGTCAGGCCACATATCCTTCCCATTCAGATTCTCATCTGCTTGACATTAAATGATGCCCTTTATCAACTTGTAAGATGCTTTTTAGAGTTAGTGGGACTATTTAATTGGAATGATGATGCCAAAATATGGTTATAGCAAGGCTTGTCACATGTCATTTAATATTTTTCCTCTTTCGAGAAAATGAATATTTATAAATTTTATAGAGAAACTGCCTTTTTTTTTGCTTTGCTTTAAAGTAGAGCTGAGATTTTTGTTCCTTGTCTGTTTTTTTTCTGTTTGTTTTAATCACAGAATTTTAAACAAAATCCCTGCCCGCTCCCCGTTTTCCACACCAGAAATCTCTAGGTGGACAATCTCCAGTATAATCTCATTGTGAGTTTGATTCTTTCTGATTTAGGTACCTCTTTTAGTAGTTTTGAGTTTGTAAAATCGTTGGTAGTGCTTACAGAGCTGAAATAAGTGATGTGAAGAACATACTGTAATCACATACTGCAGAATAATTACATATTTTATATCACTGGTTTTCAGTGGGTAGATAATATTTAATCTCCTAGTAGAGATCTGTAATGACTCATTTTAGACACTGACCCTCTAACTTCATTTCAGGAATGAAATATTTCCTAATCCAGTAATGTCTGTCTATATGATCATGTCATGTAGATAAAGAAAAGCAACTCCAGGCACCCACTGCTAGATTGCTTAACAAAAATAAATGTCAGCAGGTGAATTGCTTGCTGAATGCTAGGCTGAAGTCAGACATGAGCTGAACATGTGTTATGGCTGTATCAAATCTGTATTCGAGCAGGTAAAGTGGAGTTGCTGGTTTTGTTGTTTTAAGTTATTATTAGACCAATAAAATGAAAAGCATGCCCAATCTTAACTTGAGTTACATTCAACTGATAGACATAGCGTGTTGAGATTAACGTGGCTTTTTTAAGCAGTGTAGAAGTGATTCAGTAACCATTTCAGTTGTGAAAATGTGAACAGAAGCCAAGGATTTAATTGTGAGACTTGCTCCAGAAAAAACAAACCAGAACAAAGAAGGTATGAGAGAGAAGCAGAATGATTACAAGCAATTTTATTTCTGTGGAAATTAGTTTGATAGGCAAGTAGTGTTTAGTGTTAAAATACTTGTGAGTGTTTGAACCTTGTCCATATATTCACAAATTGTAGTAAAAAATACATATAGAAAATGAGCACAGTGCCAAACACTGTGTGCTTGGGACGTTTTGAAAGTAAAGACAGTGGGTGATTGAAATGGGCTTCTTTAGTCATGCTGAAGCACTGCCAGTGTTCCAGAGCTTCTGAGCATTAAGATGTCCCACTCATTTCCATGTTGAAGATGTTGGTCATGATCTCTAGCTAGTCAATGTCTCTCACTGTGAAGATACATTTTTCCCATCAAGCCCTGTTTCACCGCATCCCTCCACTTCTGTTCACATTCATGAAGAATTTCAGCAAAAGGAAGGTCTCTGCATGATTGTATTTTATAAACAATTTTGCAATTCCTTTTTCATTTTTAGAGTCCGCGATAACACAAAACGTATGCCAAGATGAGAAAGAAAAGGATGAATAAAAGATTATTTACCCTCTGTTTAGTTTTACCAATTTAGTATTTTGCTTTGTACATAAATAAATGCATTCATGTTTATTATTAAGTCATATTTCTGTAGTTGTCCTGTAGCCCTGAAGCATGTGCTTGTCCCTGAAGTCAGTGGAGTTTTATTTCTGTAAGCAGCACAGAGTGGGGCTGTGCGTATTTTCTATAGGTTTTGTGTCACACTTACCCCCCTGGGTTCAAACAGCCCTGACATCCCTGTCTTTCCTGTGCCCTTTTACTGAAAGATTCCTGGCTGAAATGAATTTCCCTTTCTGCTGTGGCTGTGCTGGCTGAAGGAGAAAGTGGTGTGTGCAGCAGGTAAGGTAACAGGGAGTTACTGCCCATCTCTGCCTGTGTTCCCTTCTTTGCTGGTAGGTGTTAGCTCAAGACAGGCAATAAAAAAGCCTGCCCCAGGCTGAAAGAGAGGAAGGTGATGTGTGCTCCTTGACTGCCACTAGGACATGGAGGTGTAATACCAGTTTGTTCAGTAGGAGTTTGTCTTTGATGCTTAGAAATTTTCTGCTGAGTGTAAGCAATCTGCAGTGCTGTGAACACTTGACTCAGCTCTAAAGATGAAACAGAAGCCCAGGTGTGGTAGTTTGATGTGGGTTGAATTCGTCTTAGATGTAAACATCACCCTGCATTTGCATAAATTCTAAAAGTTTATGCTAGGGATTAATTTGGCCCAGTGACTCTGCTAAGATGAAATTCTTTGTGTGCTTGTGGATTATGGTGTCAAGAGAGGGGATCACTGCTGCTGGAGAGCGTCTGCAAGAAATAGGCCAAAAATAGAATAATTTCCATAACTCAGGAAAAAAGTCCGTAGAATCGTAAAAAGTAATCAGCTGTTGGAAAGAATGAATTTTGTGCTCCTAATTTGCAGAAATCCCGGCAGTTGCTACTGTGCCCAACCACTCACTAATACAATAAAATATAATTACATAATTAAATACAATATAGGTTTTCCATAATAGGGAACTTTATTTCCTTGTCACAATATGTGAGTTGCTGCGTTTGAAGCTCATAGTTCAGCACTGTAACTGTTATTAGATGCTAACGAATCACGTCCTAGGCAGGATTCTCCTACAAGGGTACTTCCCAATCCAGGCAAAAATTGTTTGCGGTAGACAGTGGAAGCTTTATAGCAGGTTGCCTAAGATGCACTTTTTGGACAGAGAAGTATCTTACTAACCATGTTTTGTTTTCTTAACTGTCTCCCATTGCTCTTTGTTCAGATTGATGCAATCTGTCTATTTCTAAGCCTGGGACTTGCTGGAAGCTCAGATTCAGGTGAATGGGTTACTTGCTGGTTGGAAATTTTCTTAGAACCTGATTCCCCCTTGCAAGGGAAACTTGAATAACTAGAATTGCCGAAACAGACACTTAAACTTAGGTACTGTAGGGTCTCTGCTTAGGTTCTCTTGTGATATGGAAGCATTAATCCTAGTTATATTGTCGTATTTCCATTTGGACAGTCATTAGTGTGAAATTCTGCAGTATACGAGATTGGTTTGTAGCTAGCAGCAACAGTAGAAAAACATTTGGACCCAGTACTGAGCAATGTTAGCAGGAAAGGTAATCATGGAGATGGGATTCTTGAAGCTTACAGGACTTCAATGGGTAAAGCATTTTTGTTATTTATGTATTTGAGGTCAGGGAAGAGGAATTACCTGCCCTTTAGGATTTTTTTGTCGTACAAGATGCATACATAAGAGAAAAGAAAGAAACTGGAAATTAGATTTCAGAGAAAAGAAATTAAGCCCTGTGAGATGTAATGCAGTGTCTCCAAATAATCAGGTATGTAGCATCATCTTGAAAATATTGGTCTTTTTGTTCCACATATATATGGAGGCAAACATGAAGTGCTAACTTGAGGTAAAAGAACAATTTTGGTTATCTGCAGAGCAGCCATTGGTGACAGTAATGGTTGCTTCTGATTTTGCTCTCAATTTCTCTTCCAATTCCTTTGCTCCCTGCAAGTTTCTGCCCTTGCACCATTTCCACCCAGATCTGCTTGCCTTCATTTGTTGCAGTTCACCAGTGACCTACACCTCATCTCATCAAAATCAGCGCAAAGCTATTACTGACCTCAGTGATGCAGGAGAAATCCCAGGTCTGCAGTTCCTTGGTTATCCTAATCAGTCAGACCATCATTATTAATGTAATGTAACTTAAAATCCATCAAAACACAGCATACTCTCAGTTTACCTGTTAACACATGAAGTGCATAATCCTGAGCCTTCAAGCAGAAGCTTGTGTGATGAGTTTCTCTCTAGCTGAACAGTCCTCTAGCTTGTATTTTAGCTTTTCTGAATATAAGAATTTGAAAAACTCTGAAGACTTTGGGGTCGGCATGTTCTGTTTGAAGGCAACAGAATCTCTGAGTTTTGAGTAATCTGTGTAGATGTGCGTGTAGAGTACTTTTGCAGTCATAAACTTGAATAGTGCAAATTTAATTATAATGAGAGATCCTATATTTCATTTATATGTAAAATTAAAAGGAAATATGCAGAAGCTAATTCTATTCCGAGACTGACTCCAAATTTCTTTGAGCTGAAATGTTTGTAACATAGAAATCTTATTAAAATTCCTATTTCTACACATCTTAGTAGTAATTTGGTTTAAAAATTGCAAGACTGTAGTTTCATTTGACTGAGAGAAGAATTATGAGACTGTAGGCAGACTAACTGCAGTTTTAACAATGCTAAAATCCGTTATAAATCAGAAAAGGAGGGAAAAAGTACACATGCCATAATAATAATTTATTTGATGGTGCGATTGAATATACACACAGCTCACAGATTATGTGTTTTTAGTACACTAAAAAGAAGAACGCTAAGCACAGGAACATTATTTTTAATACGAGGATGGAGTGCTGAAGAGGAGAGAAGTTTTTTGAATGGCAATCAGGCTGCCAGAGCACCATGTTTTACTGGCTCCTGGTTGTGCAACCTCCTGCACCAGCTGCAAAAAAATCCCAAAAGTCACAAAAAAGTGAAGAAGGCAATAAAATTATCATCTCTGCAGACCTTTCTTTTTTTTCATATTCTAATTAGAGAGATTCCACCAAATTTACAAAAGTGGTTATTTAGCTATAGCTTTCCAAAGCCCACGGTTAGAAATGCTAAGCTCCATTATGGATTAGACAACGTGTGGTGGTGTGGCTGTGTCCTGCTGATATGCTTTGGTGGCTGGGAGGTGAGTGAGTGTATGACTGCTGTTTGTCAAATCTGAAGAGTGAAAATCTGACTGTTATCCTGTTCTCTGTATTCCCCAAAGGTCACTTAAAGCCCAGTGGTCACTACTGGGATTTATTTTGGGAAGCAGGTGTTGCAGGCTTAGAAATACAGCTGTGATGCTCAGTCCATATAGATAAGGCTGTGTGGATTTCAGATGTATGGGAACATCAGTTTGGCCTTTCTGGTGTCCTTATGAAGTGAATTTGCAAGATATGGTTAGGCTTTCCTTTTGGCTATCAGTGATAGTGTACGTCTACCAATAATACATTTGTAGACCTTTTCCAGGCAAAACTCTCATTCTGAAATATAAATCTTAGCAATATAGCAGTTATGGAGTATGAGTTACTCAGGGCAAGGTGCAAAATCTAGTCAAGATGCAGTTTTAACTGGGTTTCTTTATCTGTATTTACAAATTCCACTTAATAGGAGCAATAATAAGTAGCAGTCAGAAGATAATTGTTCTCATAGTTCAGTTGAAATCGGTTGTCCTGGAGGACCACAGTTTGTAATATGGGGCTGTGCTCTAACTGCTCAGAAATGCGTTGTTGTGTGTTATTGCCTAATTGGTGAACTGTAATTGCCTATATTGAGAACTGATCTTAAAAGTTAATCTATGCTGGAGTCAGGAAGATTAATTGGGACAATCACCATCCCATAGATTTCTAGTAAAGTGACACCCTCTTAAAATGGTTTTCTTTGAGTACAGAGTAGTCCGAAATGAAAGATGGCCAACACATACCCTCTGAATGTGCTTGCTCTCGTCCAAAAGCTCATTTGTAACAGAGCACACCTTCACTGAGAACTCTGGACACAAGATTTTAGAGGGATTGTGGCTGAGCAGAAGATGTGAATTATACTGTTTTAGGCAAAATCTGTGATTGCCTTGATGGACTGCTGTGGCTTTTGTCCCTTTAAGATTTGCTTTAAACATGCGTTTTGATTTGAGGGTGGTTCTTTTGACTGGTTTACAGTGCTCAGGACCAAGACCCAGCCACACGTTCAGCTAGCTGTGTGCCTGGGTGTCCGTCCTGGTGGCAAAGTGCTGAGCTGGCCTGATGTGGGTCAAGCTGACAAGCACTGTGCTTCAAACACCTCTTTTGTGCTCAATCAGGTATCTTTTGATGCTCTCAAATTGGCTGAATATGTTTCTCTAGATGCTTTGTGGCTTGCCTGCATGAGCTGACGCAGCGCCATGACTGGCTGCTGTCACACCAATAGAATAGGAAGGTCACAGTGAAAAATTTGACATCTAACAGAGTTTATAAAGATGCACTGAAAATTTTACATAGATGGGAGGCCGCCTTTCCATAATTTGAGATCCAGCCCTACTGTGTGGTTCCACTGCAGTAGCTGAATCATGGAGATGTTGGATCGTGTGGCGTCGGGAGGAGAAGGACTCAGTGTACTGTAGTGAAATGTCACATTCCAGAAGGTCCTGAAATGAGTAGTCTCCATGTCACACCACACTACGGCCTCTGTTCACACGATGCAAGTCCTGTTGATGCAATCTATCCTGAAGTAAGAAAGCTGTTTGCTTTATTTATGAGGATTGCAATGTGGAGTGGAACATCGTCTGATCGCCTGGGCGTGCATTCAATACCTGCTCCTCAGCAGAGTAAAAACCTTTACCTGTCTGAGCTGACTATGGACACACTTCGAGCAGCCTCTTGTGCCAGCTTGGAGGCTGCTTAACGTGTAATATGATCCAGCTGCTGAACTTTGTAAAGTTTCTATTTCTAACTTTAACGGGTTCTCATTCTTCAGAAGAACATTGGCCTCGCTCCAGAGGTGACAGGATGTAACTGAATATCAGGAAATGAGGTGCAGTCTGGGCCTGGCTGTGGAACGCTAGAGACGTGGGGATGGCTGGTGGAGAGGCTGCTCAGCGTTACAGAGGCAGTTAGCATTCCCTGTGCTGTATCTTTAGTGCATGAGGCCCATAGGAACTTCTGCTTGTTACAGGAATTCATAGAAGGGTAAGGACAAAATCCACATTTGATAAAATGCTGTGAGTTTCTGGCACTGTCTTCTCTTCTCTTTGTTGAGGGTCTGTTTCTTGCTCTCCTTGAAGTGCATGAGCGATTGGGACTTACAGCAAATGAAAGTTTACGTGTAGATCCATGATGGTAATGCCCACAAAGACCAATGTGGCCCTCTGGTTTGATCCATAATATAAACACACTACTTGAGCTCACCAGAACCAGTTCATTGGTGCACAAGCACCTCTCTCTTAGGGCAAATGTCTGATACTATCACTGCTCATGACAGGCAGTGTACCACAGGCTGTGGGAATCACCTCAGCAGCTAATTACCCTCAACATCTGGTCTTATTCATGTGGCCTCAACCTCCTGCCGATAGATCTTCCTTTTATTTCACTTGCAGAAGTAGGCTTTGCATCCCAGCTACAGGGCACTGCTGGACAAAGCCACATGGGCATCGGGAGGGAGGGAGGGCAGTGTGCATGGTCAGGGTATGGGTGGAAATGAGCCTGGCCTAAATTAAGGAGACAAAAGCCTTTGAATTTTGTTTGCATTTGTGCAAACTTTGAATTTTGTGTTACACTGTCTCTGTACAGATTTCTGGCTTAGGTCTATCTTTAGCTGTTGAAAGAGACATCCTGGAATACAGTCCTATTGGCACATGTGCAAGTACCTTTGACTTTAACTTAAACTCTCTGTTAAGTGTACATTTTATTATAGGGTCAGAAACAATATTTTTCAACTACCATTTATTCATTCTTGTGAATGAAAAGTGAACTTCGTTGCAATGGAAAAAGAAGATGGTTAGTTTTCCAGGTTTACATTAAACCTAAATCAAAAATCCAGTACTGTTCTTGGTGAAAAGAGTATAAAAATTGTATGGAAGTAATGTGTTGGAGTTCTGTTGTTCTGTTCCACAGGAATAGCACAGGCTGCTGACCACAACTCCATAGTTCAGTGTCTGGTGTATGGCCTGTTAGTTGTCAGATAGTTTGTTCCAGACAGGGACATAATTGGCTGGGAACTGTAGTGGGATCTTTTCAAAAGCATCCTTGAATAGTCTGTTTGGGTTCCTGACTCTGTGCAGAGGCAGTGATGTTACAGCTGCAGCTCACCACTGCTGGGTGCTTCCTCAGGGGCTCTGCCAGCCAGTGGAGCTGTGAGAAGTGGCAGCCAGAGGGAATGGAAGCAAGTCACCAACTTCTGCAAATAAGCTAGTAAATAAGCAAAGAGAAAGAATGGTGTAGTCCTTGCAGCCCATCACAGTCTAAGGCATGAAGAGATAACAGAGATTCTCCTGCGCAATAGTTTTTTGACTTATGAAGCAGCCTCCAAGTGTTGGTTCACTTCATTCAGCTCATGAAAGTAAGGACCAGTGACCAGACTGCAACTTCCCTGCCAGACTTAAGTCTGATAGAGAAATAGTTCTGTCCAGACTTGAAAGGAAAATCAAATAATTAAGTAACTGTCAGCCGTGGGCTACAGACTGCATTAGTAAGAAAACTTCATGATCGAGGTTCTACACTCGAGAAGCCTTCCCTGGGTCCAATTCATTTTGCTCATCCAAGAGAAAACAAGGGCACTCTGACTGCTCTCAATTGCTATATGGACTATTATAGGGTGAAAGACAATCTCGAAAGTGGCTTGCTGCTAGGTTATTAAGGATATTGTCTCTAATGAGACCTTGTACTTGCAAGACCTTGAAATGCACCAGTGCCTGGCTTGCTGACTGCCAGTGCGAGGTGGGGAGGTCTGCATTACCCATGTTTTCATTTTTCACTTTGGTACTTGTTAAAAGGCACTGAAAGGAGAGCTCTGTTTATCTAGCTCATTTTTTAGGCCAAGTAAGCTTTAATCAGTTCCATGGGCTTCCATAAACTCGTAAGGTTGCGGTACAAGTTGTGTAATCAACTATGACAAGATTATCACTTGTCTTGAGGTGTATTGAGATTGACTTTTTAGGCGACTCTGAGTTTTTTCTGAGTCGTATTGTCAGGAGAAAAATGTGTCTTGAACAGCTGGTCGAAATGAAATTGTATCATCCATTAAAATTAAAACAATCATTTCTGAATAAAAGTGACTTTTAAGCTTTCTCCTGGCACCGTAGTAAGTGATCAGTTTATTTTTCCCATGAACATCACTTTTCCATTAGGAGACAGTGCAATATAATCTACTTTTAACCCTTTATAGACCCTTCCTAGTGTCTCACAACTCATATAATGCCAGTATTATGACTCTGGTATAAAATGTTTTTGATCCAGATACATAAAAGACTGTGTATTTCTTGTTCCTGCTTTCCTATGCTGGCAGGTATTTTAGAACAGAACTGTCATGCTACTGGCTTTCTATTAAAACAGGAGAGCTTGCTGATATCTTAAAACTGATGGGCTGATGTCAGTTTGGAGTCTTTTAGCTGATGAATACAAAATCGTGTTTTTTACCAGGTTTTGATGATACTAGCAAATATATGTAAATAGGGTACAAAATTAATCAGCTAGTGTTCAGTAAAAAAGCATCATGTTTGCCTCGGCCTTGTAGCGGCTTTGCTCTCCTACAGGGGCTGTTTTAATTAGCAGCATGAATTTTGGGTAGTTTAATTTATTTTGTGATTGTGTAAAAATATGCTTTTAGAAGGGTTTATTTATAAACTGCCCAGGTACTTAGCAATAGCATTTCAGCAGCACATGTAGAAGCAGGGTGTCTCATGAAACACAACTTTTTGCTCTTCTTTAGCTTTGTCAATTGTGTTGTTACTGGCGTGTCTTTATTTTCTTGCTGCTCTTCATTCTGCTGACAGCAGAGTGAAACAAAATGAGGATCAGGTAATTAAATGAAAAAATAAACTTTTACTCATTTGTCTCCTCTGAGGGATTCTTCTGTGTAAAACACTAATAATCATGCCAGATGTTTCAGTGGTGACTTCCATTCCAGCAGACCACAGTAGACTTTCAAACTTAAGGATCTGTTCATCTGCTTATTGGATTTGTTCATCTGCTGATTGAAATCACAGCAGAGTTTCTGTAGACTTCAGTAGTCATAGCACAGAGCGATAAATGCCACAAGGCTGCAGTTCTCAGCTATTTTATGTCAATGCTGCTGTTCTACAGAGCTGGTAACATGTAATGTCATATAGAGTCAAGCCTGGGTAACCTGAGTCCTTACACGCTTACATAACCCGTGTACTTTCAGTGAGATTCTTGCATGAGAAATGTGAGCAAGGTTTTGAGCATTTAGACTGACACAGACATTATTTTGTCAGTAATTGAAGTCCATTTTGTTATTTGAAGTGCCACCAGTGCTGTGTATTAGTAACTGGGTTTAAACTCTATAATTAAACTAGGAAATCTATGAAAAATTTCCGTGGGGTCTAGTTATACCATGCACAAACATGTATAACTCATATTTAGCTTTGTTTGTACAGTGGCTAGAAATGGTTTTATATATGGATGGTACTATCTTTAAAGTGTTTGTAGAGTCATGAATACAGAAAGCAGGTGGAGCAGGTAGTTAGACTCATATAGTGCATGTAAGACCGTATTCCAGAGATCTTGCTCATGCAAAACTCTCACTGATCTATATGAAACTTCTTGGGGAAAGACTAGATAAATGTGTTGAAGAAGTTCAGGAAAGGAGCCACCTACAAAATCCAAAGCTCTGTTTGGTGCAGAAAGGCACCTCAACAGGGAGCATTTGGTAGATGTCTGGAAAGGAAGATTTTTGGGCTTGAGAACGTTCTCTGCAAGACCAAATTTTGAGAACTGGTACAAACATTAAGCAATTAGACTAATCAAGTGTTCCATTGCCATAATTTCCTGACAGAATGTTCCATACATACAGTGACCCTTTCAAGAAGACAGATCAAAAAGTTACAAAGCATAAGAAACTACCTTTCAACTTTATAGTTTTCAAAACTGCATTTAGCAGTGTGTCCCACAAAAATGGAATCCCCGGATGGATGTGATGTCAGTATATAAACAACCTTTTCTGGATGGGGTCTTATGGTCAATGTGCTGTAATGGACAAATTATGTTACTTATCCTCAGTTTCTATCTGCCTTGCTCTTTCTAGAACTTAGAACTATGGTTTATTAATAAATGAGAAATTTGGGTCTTTAAACACTGAAGTGTCTTTTAAAAAACACACTCTTTTTTCTCTAAAAAATGACATAGCATGGACAATGCTGTGGTTCCTGCTGTTAGAAAAGAGGTAATTACTTACAGCCTCTCTTATAATATGCTTGCTTGCTAAATGCATAAATCTAATAATGCAACAATACAATGCTACAATGAGCTTCATGAATTGGAAGAAGATAGAATTTAAATGCTTTTGGCACCTGACATACATTTATCATGGAAGGTCTATAATTTTCTGTATTAGAGCTAGCTGTATCCTTTAATGAATACAGCTGGAAAGAAGAGCAAAGGATGTTTTGAGATTCATGTATTTAGTACTTAGTTTGCTAGGTACCATTTTGCTTGTTACTTTTGATTTTAAAGCTATCAACAGTTTATCCTCTTTTGTGAGGAGAAAATGGAAGCAAAGGATGGCAAATTGTGTTTGGAAATTAAGACTCAATAATGCAAGGTTAAAATTACTGTCCCTCTCCATTGTTGTTAGAACTGTATTTCGATGCCTCAGTTATCACTTGTATGCATTTTGAGTCTGTGTTTGTAAATGTTAATGTGCACTTCCCTGGCTCACTGTGCATTTGCAAAAAAAGAGGTAAATTATATTGTAGCTCACTGTGGTTTCTTTGACCTAAGCATCAGCCATGAAAGTTTAATGTAATCTTCTGGAGTGTACCCAGCAGTCATACAGGTGTTAGCACAAGTTGTTGTTCTCATAAGGATCCATTCAGCACTGATGCTGAATGTGTCTTATTCCAGACATGGGTTTGGTTTATAGAAGCAGCATCAAAATAGGAGCATTATATCCTCACCAGCACCATTGAAACAATTTTAGAGAACACTGGAAAAATGCAGTATTTCAAAGCTAAATGTGATGCTAAAGCTGGCTGTAGTGAAAGTATGAGTATATTGTTCTGAGGGTGGGAGTAGGATACTTCGAGAAAAAATCAGCCGTTTTGGAAATGCATTTTACTGAATTGGCCTTTTTTAAGGCTGTGCTTGTGATAAGAGGAGGCTATCTAGTTCTCTGCTAGACAACACTGTGATCTGTACAAATTTCTTGCTCCCCAGAGGATCTCCAGCACGTGGGCTGTGCCCCTCTGACCTGAGATGAACATGCTGCTATGGAAATGCTGCTCTTGCTTATTACACGTTTGTTGTTGCCGAAGGGAAGCTAGTGGAGAGCAAGTAAGAGGAGCTGGCTGCTGAGGGAGCTGAGGCTTGACAAGGCAGAAATGTCTACTGCAGATGTATCAAAGCAATGCACGTGATTTCTTTTTGAGAAAACTTCTATTTTTCACATATCTGTATTTCACAGCCTTCTCCAATTTGAATCCTTCCTAAACAATTTTGAACCTCTGAGAAACCCGAGTTGTGTGCAAAAGCTTTTCAGGAACGTCATGATAGTCTGAAGAGTTAAACCTTCTAATTTCCTTCTGACATTGCCTGTCCTTCAGGTATCCTCTGGCCCAATCAAGAGATATTACTTATGTATTTCAGGAGCTGAGTACCCTTCCGTGTTGACCAGTTCCATGCAAGCTATCAAACGATTTTGCCTCACTTTTGCCCTTAGTCTCATTTAATTAGATGCAAGTCTACATACAGTTCAGTCCAACTAGACTCTCAGTCTAAGTTGTGGTTTCTCTTTTTGGCTTACTCTCTACTTTTTCTGTGATTGAAGCTGTGGAATCTTGTAATTCATTTTGTTCCACCATTATTGATTTGGTGGCAACAGTCCAAATGTTGAAAAATATTTTCCAGGTTGTTGTTGCCCTTGATTTCCAAAGACATTGCATACAATGAAGCATGTGGATCAGGAATTGACGTATCCATAGTGTCACTAGGCTTTGAGGATGCATTTTCAATTGTAAAAGCAGTTTATTGTTAATTAGAGGGACTTCCAAGGGCATCATGATCCTGAGAGTCTGTGAAGAGTAGCTTCGGTAGGCTGTACTCTGGGAGGGGTTGCCAACGCCACTGCTTGCGTAAATCCTGAATTGATTCCATGCTGAAGAAGAACTGTTAGGGTATCCAAATTCGTTATGAATAAGATTAATATTAAATTTTAAATACTACTCATTTGTTGGTGGATTTTGTTTTGTGATTGTTGTAAAAGAAAAAAAATCCAAACCCAAATGACCAGCAAACCTTAACAGATGTCTATGCCAGTCCCTTGTAGGCACTGTCTGTACAATGAAAGTAGCTGTGTTTCGGTGGCAACCCACAATTTAAGCATATTTCCTTAGCTAATTTGACTCTTAAAGTGTTAGCTTTCCTCTGAGAAATATTTGGATGGCATGCAATATGACTTAACTAGTGCAAGGTGATGGCATTGCATCCCATTGTGCATCTTCTCCTACTTTGATACCTGCTGTCTTATTAACATGTTAAAAGATTGTGACTGGGAAACCCAGTGACTTACCTTTACAGCCAAATACTGCGTCTCTCACTAGAGTCGTTAGATGTCTGCAGATGTTCCCAGAGAACAGCTTTCTGGGAGCCTTGTGCTGGGTTACAGAAGTATGCAATGGTGTGAAGAAGAGTCCATTTTCTTCAGTGTCTGGACTGTGTTTCTGCAGTGTGTGCTTTGATGACCAATTTGAATCAGTGTAAAATTACACCATTCTCCTTTACAGATGTCCGATCTTTCTTTAATTTGTAGCACCTCCTTCCTTTATTAAAAAATGTGTTTGTATTTGCCTGTCTATGCTTGTGTGTAAAAAATGATCTTTATAAAGATGAAGTCTTTTTCTTGTGTCTCTGCCAGTGCTGCTTTGATATAATGGAATGACTTAACTGTAAATAGAATTGACTTAGAGGCTGAATCAGTTGTTGGTATTTTGTTAATAATAATATGAGCTGCCCCCCATCAGGTAGTGTGAATATAAATTCTGAGTTGTTATGAATGTCAAATAACATTGTGAAGATTACTAACACAATTCATCAAATCTGTTTTGTCATACATCAGTCATTTTGACCTGCTGTATGATGAGCTGTATTTTTATTAACTAACCTTGCTGTCTGTTGCACAGGAATGAATGTATTTTTAAAATCAAGACCAGCGCTGGACAGGTTGCATCTGCATCGTGCCTGCAGATGCTTGTCCTCTTTATATCATAAGCTGGTGAACACTCTCTGTAGTTCTTCTGTGTTTAATTTTGGTGATTCTCTTAGAGTATGAATAGTTTAGCAGAGAATTGCACATCTGAGGTGATAACCTGTACTAGGTTTGTGCAGAACATCCTCCTCTGCTTCTTCTGCCATTGCATTGCCTTTTAGTTATGTGCTGGACAGAGTTTTAAATCCTGACATTCATTGGATTATATGGATCAGCTCTCTCCTGCCTTTCTGAATTACCAAACTATTAAACTCTGAACCTCCATCATTCCTATGTCAGGCTAGATTTTGGTCTGTCATGAGCGTCTCGGTTATAATGGTTTGAATTCTACTCCTGATTTTATCCCCTCAGTTTTTAAATGCTCTCCCCGTTGAACTGTTTGATTAAAAAGAAGAAAATAAAACAAATGGGGGTTATGAATCCCTTTCTTTTTGGGTTAGGGGTTATTTGTCTCATTTTGTTTTGCCTGGAGAGAATTGAAAGGGTAACCTTACAGATCTTAGTGGACCCTAAAACATTTTTGTTCGGTTTTGTCAGAGCGGACCTTTCTCTCCAGAGCTGACAGTGGTGAAATAAGGTGTTGCATTCTCTTTTCCACTAGTTGTGACTGGCACATTTTGCTCCCCGCAGTACTACGCATGGTCTTGCCAAGTTTGAGCAGGGGTGATGGGACTTGTTTGGGTGTGGGCATCTCATGGGCAACTCTTCATGCGAAGAGGCAGAGGTGTGTGTCTCATCTGGGCAGAGCTTGGTGCCGAACATGAGCCCCCACTAGCCCCCGTTCAGGGCAAGAGCACTGTGAAGATGTGGTAGGTGCTGGGAGAGACTAAGTCATTGGATGATTCTTCAGGCTTTTCATCATAGCTTGGTCAAGATGATCTGAAATGATGCATCCTTATGATTCTGTGAAACACCTGTGCTTTGGGAGAGAGAAAGTGTGTAGAGTGATGGATGCCATGAGGAGGTAAGTCTGATCTCTTATGCTTTTACAGTCATATGTGTTTATTAATTCATTTCTGTGGTGGTTTAAATGGGAATTGTCAGGTCTTAGTGGGTAACTTAGTTTTTTAAGTGCACAGGGAACTGATCGTTAACTTTCTCCATGTCTCTGTAGTTTCTCTTTCCAGTTCTTTTATCTTGGTGGCTCACAAGACCCCATATTACACCTTCAAAAAGGTTGATCTGTTGTCTTCCTTTGGCTACACTAAAGGGCTGAGGATGTGTTAGGTCCCCATCCCCACTGGCAGCATTAAGCAAGAGAGTACTTAAGCTTTATTTGTTACCATCTATACTGAAAGGAGCAGCAGGGCTTTAAAGCAAAAGCTGGCCTTGAGACCATGGATGGAATGACTTCAGTTGGTCTGGTTGGCTGTGAAAGCACATTTGTCATTAAAACTTAAAAGACTTAGGCCACCAACTGGCAGTAAGTAAGTGGGGGCTTTGTTTGTTTAAAAGAGATGAGACATACTATTTTTACCCAGATTGGATCAAGATGTTGACATGAAGTAACAACATGTGACTGTCATTTTGCATCTGTCTTAAGAAATAACACTTCCTTCTCTTAATTAATGAAAGTGGATTTGATGAATGGCCTGCTTATTGATTACAGCAGTTATGGAATCTTTATGTGCTGTATCTGCATGTTCTTATTTGGGTTATCAAATACTGAAAGGCCATCTGATCAATGTTGGTTTTTTTTTTTGAAAGAGAAAGTATTTCTGTCTCTCATTAGACTGACTGACACTGTTTTAAGATAAGTCATTGTGGGGTCAGGGAATTACGGGTGTATTAGTTTACATTACAGCAAGGGGAGTATTCTTTCCTTGGTTCATCGTGAACTCTACTGAGATCATTTCGGTGTGTGGAGGAACACGGGTACTGCAATTTTAGCTGGTCAATAAACTTGTGAGCACTCGGGACCATTGTAAGCTTTTTTTCTTCATTTTTGTTGGCCAGTTGAAAGGTTGCAGTGACCACTGGGGGACCTGGAAAGACCCAGTCTTTTCTTCTATAGTGTGCGGTTTTGGTGTGGATTTTAGGAAGGAAGAATTGGAATGGTGGAGGTGGTGAGAACTGAGCTAATGGTGGCAGGCAGGCTTTAGTGGAGACTTAAAAAATTTGGAAAAATCTGTTTTGCTGTATTTCAGGTACTGGTTGAAACCTCTGCCTTATGACATGGTGTAAGGGTTGTCTTTGTTCTCCCATGTTGTACATGAGATGCCTAATGGAGTGATGGAGTCTGATGCTGGGATAGATTATTGCTGCCTTTGCAGAGTTCACAGAAATTTTGGACTCTTTTTTTGGGCTATACATTCGTGAATTCTCAGTTATTGCAATCATGTGGTAGAAACAACTTTTTTTCTTTTCAGTGGTGTTTTTCTTATTCTGTCTTTAACTGGTAAACGCTGCCGTCACAAGCCTTTATAGTACTTTACAGATGCACCTACTTGGAACATTTTCTTTGCATTTTTGTGTTGTACTGTAGAGCAGAATACGAAACTTTTAAATAATCAATTTTCTTTTTTCAAGGTTGATTCTATTGTTTTATGGCTATAATGTCTCAAAATAACTAACAGCATTCCCCTTAAAAGAAATCCAAGTAGCTGAGTGCTGATATATCCAAGAAAAGGAGGGGATTATTTTGAGCATTTTGGCATCATTCTTTTGTGTTTTTTAGTTTGTTTTAATTCTGTCATGCTTCCTTTCTAATGTTATATACTAATTTAAATAATGGAACTCGTACATAAATATACAGTCATGCAAGAATGACTAAGGATGATAAAATTGGAACAGTGATGCTAAGTGCAGCATTGCAATCAATAGGACTGCAATGGTAATAACACCAATATGTCTAGTTAAAGAGATGTAAATTGCTCTTAATCTGAAAGAAGGTTAGAACCACAGTGGAGCAAGGAAATGAGTAAGCTGCAGTGCGAGAGCTAACAAAGATGTCTGTGCCCACTCAAATTATGTCTTGCTTCACATAGAGCAACCTCAGGAGGCCTTCAAGGGATTGCTATAAAGTGAGCAGAAGCTCTAGAGAACAGAGGAGATGCCCTATGCAGTAAAAATGCCCAACTGCTAGCAAAGAAATCCTAGGAAAAAACAGTAGGAGGACTTTTCAGGGCTGGTTCATGTTAAACTTGGAAACAATATGTCTCTTTCTGCCACCTGAACTCCTCCTGTGAGCTCAGTGTGGGAAACCACAAAGATGCTTGCAAGCAAAAGATGTGGAAAGAGGCACAGGATGGATCAGCCAAGGCAGACCAGACTATCCGCCATCTTCTCAGCTCCTTCTGAAACCTGTACCCCACGATGTTCCCACCACAGAACATGACATTCCTGTGAAAAATTAACCCTGCATGTGCAAGGGATCTTGAAGACAAGTGTTCAGTGGACAAACCCCCAAGTGCTCTGAGCTCAAGCTGCTCTTGCAGCTTTAATTTGCCTTATTGTGTCCACTCGAGGTATTTCAGTTCATGTGACATGCAGAAGCACTCATTGTTCAAAGATCCCTGCAGATAACTAGGCAACGTGAAGGTGCATTAAGGTTAGAGCATTTATCTTAGCTCTGAATTCCTCTACTGGGTCGGTGTCAGACCTCCAGTGTTCTCATATTTCTCCCGATTTCTTATGCTTGTTTATTTTCAGTGGTGTTTTGGAAATAATAAGAAAATGGGGCCACCCTTTCCTTTCTCTCCATTGCCCGTGTAGGTTGAAAATTTCAATTAGCATTTGGAAAGTTGGGCTGCTGAGAACCATATTTAGATTACGAAATGACCTTCTTCCTATGAATAAATACATCTGAAAAAATATCACCAAGTTTGCATGAAATTTTGGCTCCCTAGGGAGGTGTTTTCCTAACTGCTGTGCTACTCTGGGTGGGAGAAAGAAGGTCAAGAATTGGTGCCTGGCATGCAGTGCTGTTTAATGCCTCAGTGCAGCACTAAGTAGAGGATAAGTGAGGATGTAATGAGCAATAAATTTCTTCTAGGATAAGAAAACAGAAGGTTGTGGTGCACAGTAGTTGGGAAAAACATACTTAATGCGAGAAGGAGAGAGTTCATTGAAGTTGCTGATTCTCATGTAATGAGCCGAAGATTTTATATGTAAGTGGGACATAAGCTGTGAGTTAAACTTCTGCACAGAGGTCTTTATCTTACAGATGTTGGTATCCAGCAGTCTGTGCTCAAAACTAACAGCTTCAGTATCAGCAATATGTGAAAAGCATTTCATGGGCCGTATAGTAATTTGATGTCCACTGTCATACAAGCCCTTGAAAAAAAAGGAAGATCTAACTCGATGCAGTTTTATCATATAGAATGCAATCCAGCCCCCAAAACCAGTCAGATTTTATAGGCTATAATGAACATATACTGTAAATACCCTTTTTTTTGCTAAAGACAATAATCTTTACTACATGTTCTTTACAGATGTTAACTTTTGAGCCGTTTATTCACTGCTTTAACAAAAATTTTGCTTTAGCTGATGTTCACAGAAACCTACTATCTACAGAGGGGCTACGCGCTTTGTTAAGAGACTTGTAGGTTTGATCCTAAGGGTGTTTATCATTGAAAGAACATACTCTTCTATGAAGAAAATGAAATTTTGTATGTCTGTAAAACAATGTAAAAAATCTGACGGGTTTGGATGGAGATTCACACCAATTTTCCAGGCTATTTTATAAAGTTTAATGAAATAGTAAAGGTAGAGGTGATGGATGATACACAAAGTTCCCATTCAATATGAATGGACTGGCACGGGTGGAATACCATTTTATTGCTATTATGATGAAGTATCTGCTGGTGCAGTTAAGTACCTGTAACCCTTAAGAAAAGGTACATCATGTGCAAAAGTAGCAGTTAGTAGTAGCTGTTCAGCCTTGATGATAGGTGACAACTCTGCTGCTCACTTGAACAGCAATGAGAAAGAAAAGAAACTGTTTTAGTCACCGAGTTTTACCAGTTGAGTTGTTTGTCTGACACTTGGATTCTTGAGTGGGTTTCTGTTCAAGGACTTCAATTTTTTAAAGAACATAAACTCTTATTACTGTGAACAGTTATTTAATAAAGTTACGTCTGGGTCCTTGAATAGAGTACAGCCAAAGGAACATAAAATAGATCCATATTTCTAAAGTCAAAAAGCACGAGTTTTGCTTGAGGAGCTGGTTCTGCTCATACTGAAGCAATGCTCAGAAGTTACCACACCGAAGAAGTTAATTTAATTTTTCTCCCCAAACAATATACTTTCTTTTTACTTTTAACCTTGATTGTTGCATTAATAGATGATAGAGGCACTGATGGGAAAAGCATAAGAAAAGTGCTGAGATGCTGGAATACAGTGATCTGAGGACACATATCACAGGGCAGAAACCTGTGTGCTTTTATTTGTGAGCTTTCGACCATGAATGTAGAAACGGTATTCCGTGATTATCGATCAGCTCACCCCACTGTCTGCCATTAGACCTGCTGCCAAACAAAGGACATTGCAAACAGATGCCATGGAAAACATGCCTTACGTATTGCTTGCTCACTGAACTAGAATATTGTATTAACTTTTCAGGGCTTCTAATATTTCAAGAATTACAAGTTAAGTGATTTTAAAAATCTCTCGCTCAACAGCATTATCATGGAAGGGCTATTTATGGTATCTGCATGAGTAAACTGATAGCAGCCTGGTTGCTTATTGTGGTCCTCCAAATTCATTTTCCTAATAGCTTATTGGAAACTTTGGTGGGGACAGTGCTTTTGTGTGATGTCTCATCACGCCTCATAGAACCAGCTTTCAAATAATTAAAGCTACTTCATTCTATAAGAAGGTGCAGCTCAACCCGATATTTTACAGTCGTTAGGGAGCCTTCAGTTTTGCAACAAGATGAGTGTATGTAACTGTGATTCAGAGGAGTAAATCCTACACTGGCCTTGTATCATAGATCTCAGATTAAATATCATAAGGTGGTGTCCGCTGCTGGGTTGTGTAAACTTACACTTGGGTACCCAGGGCTAAGAATCCCTCACTGAAGAAGGAAAGCAATGTGACAGAAGCCAATAGTGAGGCATACGAGCTGTGCAAAAGTGACAAAAGTACTGTAGAAAGGGAAGAGATCAAGGACAGAGGAGCTGGAGTACCCTGGATTAAAAAAGGATACTAAGGGATAGAGAGCAAAGTCCTGTAGGAACTTGGGTTGTATGGAGCAATGAGAAGGGGTCTCACAAAGGGGGGGTGCCTCTTACAGCACAACTTTCCTGCTCCTGAAGACCAGTCAACTGTCCGTGAACCTACGAATTTATGGTGGATGGAGGCAGAATCAATGTTTTTAAGCTGAATGTAGACCTTCCCTTGCTGTGTTCACAGCTTTGGCTGTGGCTCATATTTCCCAACCCTTAGGAAAATAATTTGAAATAATGCTGTTGTTTTCAGACAAGCATGTCATTTGTTTTACCGGTCTGTAGTTGATTAATTTGCAAATGATATTCCCAATAAAGTGCTTAGAAGTAGATAATTACAACTATATTAACAGTTACCGGGGAAGCAGATGGTATTCTGAGGAGCTGCCATGTAGAATTAGTGCTGATGCTCTACTGTAATGTACCATATACCCCAGCAACCCACAAACAACAAACTAAAATCCTGCTGATATTCCAGATTGTAAGTAAATTGTTCTATTGCTTCACATTCCGTTCTTCTCTGAATTTTTATGTGTGTTTTCTAGATAGCTACAGTGCTCAGTGAGCTGCTCCTTTTTATGATCAGTCACATAACTCTCCATGCCTGTATTTTGTATTTTCTTGGTATTAAACCGACTAAAGTGAAGTTTCTAGGCTATATGTTGGCGTTTTATCCATCCTGCCACTAGATACTCTGAAGCACAGGTTAACTCTCTATGAAGAGGAAAATTTAATTTACTAAATTGTTCAACCCAAAATTTCCTGTGAGGTACTAAGTCAAGGAAGCTCGGAAGCAAACTGGTGCTATTTCATGCACCTGCCCGTGCTTCCCTCTCCCCTGCTTCTTTTAACCTCCCAACTTCATCCTGCTGCCTGATAAAACACAACCCTTTTTGTGCTTCTAGCGATTGAGAAAAAGGCCACAATGTCAGTGCAGTTCCTCCTTTTACCCCAGAGTGCATTTCTATGGTGTGAAACTGTCTCTAAAAGAAGCATGTAGCAGTGTTTCTATGGTATATGTATGTACAACATAGGAACCTTTTGGGAAGAGGATCAGGCCAGAAAATTGTGAAGTTTTGGCTAACTCACATTGCTTATTGCCTAGTTGGAAACACCTGGGTTCTGTATGGCTGAACATGACCCAGACTGATGTTATTTTATCCCAGGCTTATGGTGAAACCTGGAAGGAGCTGGCAGATGTGGTGCCCCCTTTTCTCAGCCAAGGAAAAGAAATTTTTCAGAAGGTCCTTAGCGTAGTCTGAGCATAGTCCAAGTCAGAACCTTCTTAAAAATACAGAGTGTTTTGCGGTGAAGTGCAAATTGAAATTGCTGCGTGTTGCTTGCAGGTCTGGCTGACAGAAGTGTGCATCTGTGTGTGTGCTCACAAGTGCACAAGTCAACATAAGCAGGAGCAGCTCGGGCATAATGAGAGACAGTGGTGGAAAGGCAGGGCAGGTAGAGCAGCATTTGAAACCTAATTCTGAGGGAAAGCTTAAAAAAAGCTCCAGCTTGCAGAAACAAAACACTTTTTAGTAAGATCAAAGGCCCAGAGGAAGGTCTCAGGCTACAGAAGCAGGAAAATGTTTCATTCTTGTTTGTTGTTATTAGGAAGTGTCTTGTATTGTACCCTTGGTAAAACAGGATTGCCTTCAAGCCATGCCTGATTCCCTAAGCAATATATTTTTGAATGAAAACTGCAGCCGGATCCTGAATATTAGTTAATTGCTTCAGTAAAAACAGCACATGCTGCTGCCTGCCAACCTGCACCTGTAGGTAAAAGGAGTAGGATTAGCGTGGCTGGCTTGCAGGGTATCTTCAGGAAAGTGGGAGAAAGAGGACTTTGTCCAATAACGTCTCCTAACCCTTGAATACTCTTTCCCCAGTTTGCATCAAAGTATATCTCTGGCTTCTTTCCCAGCTTTGCTCCTCTTGGTTGAAATGAGAAGTTATTGGATTTATTGAATGGAGGGCAAGGGTGTGATACGAAGTTTCAACCATTTTACCAAAAAACTTCCCAGCAGAATTTCCTTGCAAATACCATATAAAGTTAGCAACTTTCTGAAAATGAAGTGCTGAAAAACATACTGTTCTGCTCTTTTTAAGAAACACTTCAGACTTCTCGAACAGCTTGTGCTTTGGAGCAGTGGTTTGATAGCTGACAAGGAGGTAGTCTCCTTTGTCAAGGGTACTCCTTTTGCACTCAGGAAAACAAGCCCCATTTTGAGCACTTTATGAATCTTAAAGGAGAAGAAGACTGGGATGTATTCTTTAAAGATTTTATTAGGGTTTTTTTTGATATTACAATTTAATCTTTCTGCCTGTGCTTGGGCTCGGTAGAAACCATCGTGTCTGTGTGGGCTGTTGCAAGTGAGTAACTGGTAGAGGGCAAATGGGTCTCAAATGGACCCTATCTATTTGGGCTGCACCAAACCTGGCTGGTCTGGGGATTTGGGTCTGAGAAGAGACAAGTAGGCTGTGTGAGGCAGTGTGGAAAATAAAACCGATGGAAGTATGAAACAGGGAAAAACTAGACCTCAGTAAATGGGTGGAGGAAGATAGGGTAATTGGTCAGGGACTTGGGAAGAATGGAAGTGGAATGAAAAAAGGAGAAACATAATGGGGAGTTGGAGGATGATGCTAGGACTGACTTGCTGAATAGCCTAAAAAATCCTGGAGGGATAGAGACGAATAGTTGGGGGTACTGGTTGAGAACAGGGAATTCTGTACCCCTAGAAAGAGTTACACATGAAACTGGAACTGGGACCCTAGTAGGGTTTTGCAGATGAATGGGGGAACTGCCTTTTCTCTTAGAGGAGCGTGGGGGTCTAGAACTGGCAGAAAAGGGAACTGGAGAATGGGAAGAGATAATTTGGACACGGGCCTGGTGCCAAGGGTGAGGTTCATGAACACGTTAAAAAGCACTGGAGAGGGAGCTATGAGAGGCTGCAACAAGGAGATTCTGGGACTGGAGGTAAATGTTAAAAGGGAGAGAGGAAAAGAAATCACACAATGACTTGAGAAGACATAACAGGATCTGGTCAGGTAAAACAGAGGAGTCTGGGAAGGGAGAAGGATGAAAAAAAATGGATAACTGGATGCGAAAAGGTTGGTGTTGGAGACTGAGGACAAAGAGCATGGCTAGTCCTAGCGAGGAAACTGGGATCGCTTAGAGAATTGTAAGGAGTGTAAACTGGGAAGGTCGTGCTCATCTGTCTTCCACTGTTCCCAAATACCTATAAATTCTCCTGGTAAGAGTATTTGTCATCCATTTTCAAGTGTTTGTCCACATCAGTGAGGATAATACATTATTACTGTCAGTTATTTTGCAAGTTGCAGAAGTCTATGTGGTATAACTTAACACTTAAAATTCTGTTGAGTCAGTGGGAGGGTAGCCACATGATGCTACAGTTCTTATGTTTTCTGCTTTTCTGGGGAAAAACAGAGAAAAATGCATGTAAAAATCTGCAATAAAACAATAAGCTTTTGAATTATTTAGAAGCAGAGGAATCAAGGTTACTCATGTGATGCTGATTTACCCCTTACACATTGTAAGAATCTTACACCCATAATGCCACATTGTTTCCTGGGATTTAAGCCTCACTGATTGCGCAGAGCAGATGATGGTAGGTAGACAAGCTGGGATTGTTGTCAACAGGACTGTGTTGCCCTTGGAAGAAGTGGAAGAAGCTGGTGGTGCACAGCAGTGGTGGTAGGGAGCAGGCCAGCCGCCTGGTTAGTTACCAGACCCCTAAAACTGGGTTCTGTTTCTCGTTCTGTCACAGATTTCTCTCTGGTGCTGAGCCCCTTAAATCAGACATTTTAAAGACAACCACTAATTGCATGTTTCCCATTTTTATGGAAGCCCAACCTCAGCCCTGGGGCCTGTTTTGCAGAAGAACATAACTGTGACTGAAATCAGTGGAACTCATGCTTTGAAGATACAAGGCACTGCATAATGTTAAAGACTGAAAAATCATGGACTGGACATCTTAAGGCAGGCTTTCCTAAATTAGCGGTACTTTTATCTGTGCCTAAGCTCCCCATGTATAAAACAGAATATTAGCTTTCCCAGCTCACAGGGGTTTGGTGAAGATTAGTGAAGTGCCTGTGAAGCCCTCACTTATTTTAGGGGTGAGTGCTTTAGAAAAGCCCATAAGGAAATGAATAATTTGGTCTTCAGAGCACTGTTTGAATAGTTAGCAAGAAACAAGCTGTAAGGCCGAACCCTGAACAATGATAAGACAAAATATTGAATAGTTACTTTATTAATTCAACACCATCCATCCTATGCTGTGAAGAACTACTTAAAAAATGTTAAAAAAATTAGACCGTATGATAATGTATACGAAAAGGATACCAAATTAAGTTTGCATCAGCAACCATCATTCTTTCATTGCTTAATGTTGGAGGCTTGACTTTATAGCTTGAAGAGCGTTTTTCTTAACAGAGAGTGACTTTTGTGTGTGTGATGCAGTATTTTAATGGGAATGTGACTTTTAGATGTTTTTAAGAATTGTTTTACTCAATGCATAATTCAATTTTAAAATAATTCTCACTTCTTTAAGGTGTGAGGAATTTCTAGCATTGACATTTAGTACCCTTTTCCCCTCTGCCAAAGGTCCTTCCTTGTAACATTTATTCATGGCCAGTAGCATTGGCCAGTAGCACAGTTGAGAGCAGTGGGGATGCCTCAATGAGGAAGGATGGCTGAAATGTGGCCATCCATTTTTCATGCAATTATAAGGAGATATCTTACCACCCATATTGACTTTTCCAAAGATCAGAAACCTCTTGACGGGGGAAGGAGGGAAAAGCACAGAAGGTGAATTCAGCCACAAGAAGGTTAAAGTGCTCACACAAAATAATACATGAAGCCATGAGAGAGCCAAGAATAGGAGCACCCACAAATCCTGCCGAGGAGGTTGATCTTGTGACGTGATGTCCTTCTTGCAAGCTGCCGATCCTCTGGAAGTTGTTAAGTTTAGAGGGCACTTAGCCCCCAGCAGGATCAGTCTTTTGCTTCCTGCTGTATGTATCTGAGTCTTGATCTTACCTGCTTTTACACTTGTAAGGTTGTCCTAGCACCATTCTGGGAGCCAGCCTCACAATTTCCTGGGCGTTTTCCCTGACCCTGAGACTCTTTTTTAACGCTCACCAGTTCCAGAGAGCAGATGTGCCTGTGGGTCTCTCTGAGAGGTGAATGCAAGCCCTGGCTGCTCTGGGGCGATGCCGTTTGGACCCAGAAAAGAAACAGCTCACTGCTGCCAGGGCAGCATTTCGTAGTGGTTCAGCTGGTGCCTTTTGTTAGCTGCAAAATACTGTCAGGTGAATAAATTGCTTTTTTTCATTACGCAGGAAATACTTGAAATTTTTAAGTGTGGTATTAGTATCTGCGTGGGTGCTGCCGTCTTTGTCTGAAATGTCAATAGTTATCGTTAGAAATATTCATAGAAATTCAAAGGGAGGTGTTAACCTGCCCCTCTTTCCATTTCTATCTCAAAATACTCGTTTTTCTGTAGGTGAACGTCTCACTTGCTGAGAAGAATTCTCTGTAAAGACCATAGAAGTTAAAGGACGTGAAGTAAAGTATCTATTTACTTCTTTTCATGCTCGTAGGAAGCTAAATTTGCAACCTCTCTGTTCAGAAATATTTTTTTAATATCCGGATCAGGAGGTTTTGATCTAGTCTGTATTTGGAAAATCCTGATATAAGCAAGGCTGTAGTCTGTTGCTGAAGTGCTTAGCCACAAATTGTTCCAGCTGTTCCGTGGTGATAGCAGACTTCTGATGGATTGTACAATATGGAGATCACAGCTAATTTTATCTTCATGTGGTTCGTTGCTGTTGGGCTGTAGGGCTGTATAAGGGAGATGGTGGGATCAGTCTGCATGGGAAAGAGTTGGACATGCTGTACTTCCACCTGTCGAACACAGCTTGTTAGGAGCTGCTATTGGTAGAGCTTGCAGTATAGCACATACCTAGAATGCAGTTTTAAATAAAGATCTCAAAATGCATAGGCGAATGGGACCAGTTAGAGTGAAACAGTCTCTTGCCTTCTGTATGACGGTAGATTTTAACCAGTGATGGTCAAGGCCACCAGGTTTGTAATTCTCCAGTCTTTCTTCCTTTCAGATGCAAAACAACTCTGCTATTTTTATGTGCCCTCTGTGATTCTCTCCAATCAATCTGTACTGAAATACGTCAATTCTCCATCTTACTGAATTTTTCTTGCCTGAGCAATATCCTGCACCATCCAGTTTCGTAGATGAATTAAAGGTGGTACAGACACTTTTTGTTCTCTCTTCCTGTGTCAGACAGTGCCTGAAATCCTGATTCATATGTTAACACAGCTATATGGTCTCTAGTATGTCCTGTCTCTGCCAGAAACATGGGGAAATGGCTGGGAAGTTGGCTCCTTTGTGTTACTGGGACCAGGAGCAGGGGGAGGTGAAGCAGCAAGCCGGCTGCCCTCCATTCCACCCTTTTGCATGTGGAAAGCAGCCTTGGAGCTCTGTCTCCATTAGGAGCAGGCTGCTGATGCAGCTATACCCACACACTGCAACAGCAAAGCAGTCCTGGGTGGACTGCTGGAAATAGCTTGTCCTGGCAAAACTGCACTTTTTGACAAGATAGCTTATTACAGCAGCCCCCCCCCCTTCCCCGGCAGAAGCAGCAGCACCAGCAGAAGAGCAGCTCTGACCGTGTGGCTGCTTTTACCCCACTGCTCTTACCCACATGACTGTGCTGGTGAGGGATTCTTTGCCTTGTAGACGTGGGGTGAGACCCCGTCTGCCTCAGTGGGGACCTTTTTCCTGCTTCGTCCTGAGCACTGTGGCCCTTCGCTGGCAGTTAAGGCGTGATCAGAGCACACGTGAGCCACCCACCTTTATTACAGATTCACTCATCTCCTTTCCTGTGTGCTGCCTCTTAATTTCTTGATTTTTCCCCTTTCTTTCCAGTGTATGGTGTTCTTTCCCTTTTTATTTCCAGAGGAATAAGTGCTTGCTGGCAGAATCAGCCTCTTACCGCAACAGGGGTAACCCAGCAGACCTCACCACGGAGGTGTCAGCACAGCAGCAGACAAGGGCTTGGCCCTGGTCCTTGTCTGGATGCTGCCCTCCCTCTCTCCACCAGTCCTGATGCCTTTGCCTAGTGGGGGACTGCTTCACTTGCTTACTTGATCTTTTTCAATATGGCTCTAGTTTTTTTTTGATTGGTATTTCATCTGAATGGTTGCAGTGTACGATCTCTCTGGCAAACAATTACATTTTGAAAATCAGGTTGCAGACTGGAATATGTGACTGCAGGGTATCCCTGTGAGGATAGTGTTTGGCTTAGAAGACCCAACAGACATTTCCCTGGGGAGGCACACTCTGTGCAGGAGCACAAGAAATGCTCTGCAAGGTCAGATTTGTGCGTTGCCTGACCCAGTATTCTGCCTCTGACAGTGGCAAAAGGAGATGCTGCAAGGATTTGGAGAGAAGCCTGGCTGACCATTCCCTCATGTCTATCTGCCCAACTCCTGGGCATCCTTTGGATAAGGAGGGTTAGACAGGAGCCAGGCTGTGGGATTCATTGGCAAATAAAAGGAGGGCAGTATGTGTACTCAGGGGAAAAATTTCTAACTGTTGTCTAAAATGTAAAATTTTCCGACCCGCCTTGCTGCCTCCTTTGGGGTGTGATAGGAGGGGAATTAATTCAGATCAGTGGGTGTGTAAACAGCTGTATGATGCATTGCTGCGACAGCACATGGAGGAGTAGGCCAACTGCAAGGACTTGTTAAAACAGTATTTACAGGATTTTTTTTCCTCCCTCCCAGAATAATTCCATTTCTCTGCAGTAGCAGGAAAGGATTTTTTATGTTGTTCTTTTTCCATGGATGGCAGGTCAGACTTTTCCCTTGATATGTTTGCTTGTCATATAACTACTATCCAGCTTTCACTCTTTTTCCAGATTCTGAGATTCAGAGATTATGTTTGTCAGTCCAGTGGGATAAAAGTAGCATACCTTTATCACCATCTTCATCACCAATTATAGGAATCGCTAAGGCATCTGTCACTGTGGTAGAAAGGTACTACAATATGCCTGTAAAGCATCTGGTTCCTTCAAGAGAAGGAACTAGTTCTAATTCCCTCTGCTTCAGTTATACATCTTTTGCTTATGGGTACTTGAATTCATGTAGTTTAATTCAGGATTACACTCCTGGGGCCATTCCACTGTTCAGCACTTTGTAATGTGGAAGATCCACTGCCAGCTTTCAATTGCAGTCTGATAGTTTTAGTATTTGTGCTCAACCTCATCTCCTCACTGAGAGTGATTTCCAGAGGGGGAAACCATTGGAAACGCAAGGTCTCTGGCCCAGTGAGTTCAGCTGTAGTTTCCATCGGGTTTTAATGGCCCTGTTGTATGTAGCTACTCCTTCTCTGGTGCAGAGAAATAGGTGGAGCTGTGCAGAGTTTCAGCTGGGTTTCAGGAGTTCGTCGTGTATCTGTTCTTGTCCGTATATTTCAGATGCACACATGGTGCATGCTGCTTGCCTCACTGGATATCGTAAATACTGGAAGTTATAATAAAATTAGCAGCACAGATGTTCCTCTTACAACCAGTGCCCCCCCTATACAATAATAATAATGAAATACATCCATTGCTGTTCTCTGCGGTACTAAATTTTCTCCAGTGAGGCATCTTGCTTTAATAATAAAACCACATTTTCCTAAACAAGGGAGTATCAGATTTACCTTGGCAGTAAGTCACTATTTTCAAATAGCTTCAGGAGAGATATCCTAGATAACTGTAAGACTGTCTAGGACAGCTGACTGTGCATGAAAACTGCAGCCAGGTGGGGTGCTCCACCAGGTCCACCATTGCTCCTCGTTTCTTACCTTCATCAAAACAATTAATGGAAGAGGACTGTTGGCCTAAAGGCTCGCTGTCTGCTACCAAAGAGGAACTGCCTTCATTGGGAGGCTGGACAAGGTTTAAAATGATCTGTTGCAAACTGATGAAGTTTTCTAGTTGTGGCTGTAGCCAAAGGTTCTGGCCAGGGAGCCTTCCTCTACTATCCTGTAAAGGAAAGCAGGTTGCTCTGAAGAGGTTATAGTCCAACCCTGATGTGGCGTCTGAGTAAAGCTGTGGGCTGTGTGAGCTTCCAAGATTGGTGGCCATAACTTTGCATACATTTTGTTTTCATGTTTTCCCTCAAGAAAAATGGAAATAATATGGGTATGGTGTTATAAAGCCCTACATAAGTATCTACTACTACTCAAACCCTGCCTTACCCTCTCTTACTATGTAGAATTAGTCATTTGGGTCCTTTGGTTGAGTTTGCAGAATTGGGTCCTTGCTGCTCCGCACTCTTAATTACCCAGGAGGAGAAAAGTGCTTGCAGTGACCGGGGCATGGCTGCAGTAAATGTTAGCCCTCTAGGTGGAAAAGGCATCAGACTGTGCTGAAAGAGGAAGAAAAATGTAGGCGAAGGATGACAAAAAATTGTAGGGGTCAAATAGAATGAAAAATACAGGAGCAAAACCTCCACTGCTAATAATTCTCGCCAATTCGACTTTTCTCTAGTAGTGCACCATTCATTTACACTGTCTGCATTAAATTTGGCATCTCTGGACTAGCTGGAAAATGGAGGTCAAATTTCATTTTGGCCTGCAACTTGATAAAAATGACCTGCAAAAGGTAGATGACAGGCTGTTATTTTATGCACTGGAAAATAGCAAAGATCAGATCCTGTCTCCTGCGTGTCCTCTTTTCCCTGTATGTCTGATGCTAACACCTATCCGTAATGTAGCACCAGCAAATGCCCTGATTTGTTGGATTACTGGTCAAGGTTTAAAACAAGAATGATCTCTTTGGAACTGGCAATCTCAATCTGTGTGTGTTGACGGGGCACCTTTTGCCATCTGAAATATCCCCTGAGTCACTAACAAGTCATAAAAATACCAAGTGCATTGATGTGACAGTCAAATAAACTACTGTCTATTAATAGTAATTAATGATTCCTCAGCAGTTGCATTCACCGTGTCTCAACAACTTTCAGGAGGAAGGAAAAATGCTGTTAAAAAGGCAGTGTGCCATCGGAGCTTGTGGATAGCAGGAGAGTGTAAAAGTTAAACTCCACATAGGGGGAGAAAAGCCCCAAAGAAGCGTTTCTGTAGCACTTGGAGTATTTTGGGATCTACACCAAATAGAGACTGTAAAGGATTAGTCTGGGATTAAGAATCCTTTAAACTTACGAAGTGCTTAACCTTCACTGTGTCTGCCTTTGCTGTTTGCAATATTGCTCTGCCACGTTTGCAAGGGAACAGGTGGCAGAGCGGTGGTGCTGCAATGCAGCCTTCGCCACGTTGGGTCTTTTATGATTCAGTACTACTTTTGGTTTGCTTTGTAAAGATCATTGCAAGGGCTTATCTCGTGTAATTGTTTTACTGCCATCTGCATTACAGTATAATTACCTTTCAAAAAATGGTAGATCTCTTTTGCTAATGTTTAAAGGCAAATAATAGGCAACTAAATTGCAAGGTCTTGGGATGTAGCAGCACATAGGCGGTAATAATGTGTATGCTATATTTACAGCATATACTTCTGTCTCTCTCCTTCGTTCTGCTTTTCTTTTTTGTCTCCTCCCCTGCCCCAGGAATGGTAGATGATGATTATAGTTTTCTCTTCCTCATATTTTTTTCCCCTTGCCTGTCCTCTTTTTACATAGAGTTAATCATAACTCGTGAGGGATTTTTTTAGAATTTGTTCTGATCCTTATCTGATAGCTGTCCTACAGTTCAGGAAGGATGGATATTCTGGTATTTTCCTCAACTGTAACGACAAACAGAAATACAGAAAATAAATCTAACACAGATTAAACTAAATAAAAGACGTCTTTTTTTTTTAAGAGGAAATGTAGCTATTCTTTATAAACAATCACTACAAGCGTCTTAAATCTTTAAGTTTTCTCTTCTCTGCAATTATGTATCAGGAATTACAGGAGGTGCCTGTAGTTACATGTGAATGCCTGTTCCCTGCCTGCTGCTGTAAATCCTGGACTACCTGAAAGGTTAAAATATGGAGGTGAGGACATTAAAAACGCATCCAGAAAATGTAGATGACAGGAAAAAAAGAAACTACAGTGACAGAGGGGAAATACCATAGATAAAATGATAAGGCAGAGAAATAAAGCATGACAAGACCATGATAGTTTGCATAAGTAATGAGAATTGAATTTGTGGTTTTTAAATTACTGTTTAAATTCCTATTTGCATGTTTATCGGAAATCTCCTTTGCTTAATTAAAAATGGCCTATATACATTTTAAAAATATATGTATATATCTCTTATTTTGTTTAACAAAGGAGTCTGATCCAGTTACACAGATGCATGTGGATGGTTCTGTTTTAGCAGTGGTGTTATGCAGAGGGCAATGGCAGCTCTTCAAGATCAGCTCCGTGAGGGGCCAGGCCCTGCTTTCACCATAGTCAACAGAGAAAGGCTTCACCTTTGTTAAAAGCAGGATGGAGCCATAAGTGACTTGTAGAGAAGCCCAGGAATAAACCCACAGGACCTTGAGGCTCCTGGAGCTCTTTAGTCCTCTTTTGGTTGTGAACAGGAAGGACAAGCCCTTTCTGCAGGAATCTGAGCACCCTTTGTCAGCGTTTGGTGGCCTCAGTTGCCACGTCAAAGGTGCTTAGAGGACTCAGTTCTGGTTTAGTGTCTTTTGTACTACTGATCTTTCCTGGCTACCTGTGATTAATTGTGCTGGCCACTGGGTGCTCCTGATTCCTCAGATAAATGCAAATAAAAGACCATAATTTTATTACTTAAAAAAAAATTACACTTAAAATTGTGGATTATTGGGCTGTTTCATCTCTGCAATTCATGCATGAGTGAATTTGGCTGCCTTTGTGTGTGTTTCCTGTATGCTTGTGGCTGGAAGGAAGCCTCTGTGCTTGGATAACTGCAACATGCACCCCAGCCATTCCCCTGCAGACTCTCAACTCGCTTTCCTGATTCATGCTGGGCAGGGAACAAACCACAGCAGCTTCTCTGGAAGCTAGGCCGGACGTGGTGGAGTTGAGCATCATCCCAAGAGACACTGAGGGTCTTGATCACCTGATAGGGATGAGCAGCACTTTCAGGAGATGGAGAAGTTCTGTGGTGAGCAGGAGACAATGGATGTGTTTCTGAAGAGGTTCTCTGGCATGTAGAAACCCAGAGTAGGAAAGGGTAGCTGTTTCCTCCTCTTCTGGAGCGCTTCTGGGAAATGTCTCCTGCCGGACTGTACAGTCCTTTGAAGGCTACAGTAGCGTGTGGGAATGGAGCCACTGCAGATCTGAGTCATGTGCCTGCTCCTTATATGCATTCTTATGGCATCTCTGAAACAGATGCAAATTGAATTTCAAACAAAAGGTATCACCGAGGCTGTTACAGTAGTGAATGACCCAGTCTTTGAAAACTGACACTCCCATACGCATTTGCAGGTGTACATCCTGTGCTGATAGGCTATGGGCACGATGCAGAATTCCTAGCGGAAAAATAACCATTGAGAGGCTGCTGTGGAAATATAAAGATCTTTTTTTTCTCTCTCTCAAGACGTGCATATGCATTTTTTGTCAATATGTATTTTTAGTTATAGAATCAAATGAAGCATACTTGCCTTTTTCACATATGCAACCTCTTTAATTAATCTATATATATCTCCTGAATTTCTGTTTTCTAATATACTGGTACTATGGAAAAGTAGTATCTCTAATTTACATGTCCAAATTAGTTTCAACTTAGTTATACTGAATGATAATAGATTTCTTTTTCATATAATTAATGTTGTCTGCAAACGTAACGTGGATTAAATTTATCATTGTAAAGATCTTAAGATTTTAATATTTTTGCAGAGGCATAAATACAGTGTAGCTATAATTATTTCATTATGTATGTATAAAAATAGGATATGGGGAAAAGTGCATGCTTTCCTTCACTGATTACTCTTAATGTCTCCCAAATTTCCTGATTTACAATATTCTCCAAGGATGTAGATTTTTCTAATTGAAGTACAGTAATTTGCATATTTTTAGACCTTGTGACACAGTTAATTGATATGTCATTACTTATATGGCACTGAATATATTTTACACATTCGCTGCAGAGCAGGTTTAACTTAAGATGCAGTAGCACTTTGCAAAGAACTCAAAAGTATTGCATTTGGTTTAATCTTTTCCTTTCTTTCCTCCCTCTTTCTCTGTAAAGGCTGAGCAAAAATGGATGATGTAGTAATTGGTGTAGTTCCTGTTCAAATGTACTCGTTAAAATAATGTTACTGTGTAAATGACAGGACGAGAAAAGTAAGAGCAAGTAAACAAAGAAAGGAAGAATAATGGGAGAGACAAGGACAAAGAAGATAAGGTTAAGGCTGGGGGGGGAGCTAAATGTCAATAGTATCAGTGCTGGGTGTTTGAAAACCAAATTGTTCTGTTTTGTTTTACGCTATTCAGTATAAACTTGTTAAATGTTCGCTGTGTCTAGGAATATTTTAAATGAGCCTTTTAAATTTGGGAACACTATATTTATCATGGATGATAGGAATGTGCCTAGTAGCTCTCCAGTATTCAATAAGGGGCAGAGTTTCTCTAGTGGCAACGTATTTATTTCTCCTGGTGCACACCCCGCAGAATGGAATGCTTTTCATCTTTATTTGCTAACAGGAAGGTGACTCAGCCACGTAAAAAGGAACTGAAGAGATTGTAAGTTGGTTTTTCCAAGGTTCTTGAGAAGATATATGGCTCATTGGCAACGGCATCCTCATCTCTGATGGATTTATTATTAATATTGACCGTTAATTATGCAACGGTAAAGGTGAATGTGGGTATCTTATGCAGGTTAAGAAGATAATGATTCTGCTCTTTGCCACGTAGAGAAGATGGACTGTACTAGCACAGGCAGAGGTGAACAGCAGATGTGGGGGAATTGGGTTGTAGCGGGTTGGGTCATGGGTGTGAGTCAGGAACAATGATGATGTTTCTCTGGATAATGTTCAGAGAGTGGGGCTTGCACTGAGGGGTGGCAGGATGGTGCAAGTTCAGGTAGTGGGTGTGATGAATTCCTGCACACTTACCTCTCCCTCAGCCAACTTGCTTTGCTTTCTGGCCCTGTAATGTGATGCCCAAAATGTACAACTTAACGCCTGTGTTTTTGCTGTCTGGATTTTACCCCATGGGATTTGCACCATGAATTGCTTCTGAGCTTGCTTAGTTAATAAATGTCTTATGCACTCTTTTTCTCTTTTCTGTTTTGGGAGGATGAGGTTGGGTGTGAGAGCAGATGTCATCATTGGAGTGAGAGTTACTAAGGGAAGCTATTGTATTTTCTTAAAAAGTGTGATATCTTGGCAGGAGTTTCTTCTAAGGCAGCAATGAAAAATAAATATAAAACCACTGAGCACATCTTTTAAATGCTTGTACACTAGAGGCTTCTTGCTTCAAGATACTTCTTGTTGAATCAAGCTTGGGAGACAAATATGAATTCTGAATCCTGGCTACAAAAGTAGAAGTCACTCTCATATCAACTTGCTTTCTTTTTTCTTTTTTTTTTCTCAACAGAAGGGGTGAGGAGAAGGGAAAAATGCCCAAAGTGTGTCCTGTCTCTCCCTCTGAATTTGGGGTTTTTACTCTCATGCCAGACCAGAACACTCAAGCAGCTGCAGAAGATGAAAATTATGCTAGAGCAGCAGCTCAGAAACTTATATAGGGCGCTTTGCCCAAGTTAGAATTGCATTTGGATCTGATTTTGCTTCAGCCTCAAACCTGGCTGAACTCTCTCTCTACCCAAACAGGACGTGGACATTATCCTGTCATACATTTTACCACTCCCTGTTAAAGACACTTTTAAGCGAACTGTGGAAACCAGAGCTGTTGAGGGAATTTTCATTTGGCATATTGTGTAGTTTGTTTGTTTGTGTTTTAATTTAAGAAAGTCATGGTGGACTTCCCCAGGTAACAATCATTAATGAGTAATACTCCTTTATTCCTGCGGAATCATAGCATGGCAAGAGGGATTAGTTTTTCAAGACAGCATTAACTTCACATACCTTTGACCATCTATGAGAGAGCTATTAACAGTAAGTGAACTCCTTGCGCACTGTGTCATTGGGAAAGGACAGAGAGGGGCATCTCCAGGGTGTATTATCTACCACCAGTCTCTGATACCAGAGTGAGGATGTGATAGATGAAATATGTGAGCAAAAGAATTCAGGAATTTTTGCTGTGCTACAAGAGTAGATTTCTCTGAAGATGCAGTTTCAGGATGATCTGAACATAGGATAGTTAGAAGTGATTTCATTATTTTGTTGAAGATAAATTGAACACCAAGAATAAAATAAAAATATGCAATGTTTTCGATTTTTATTTCTACCCCTTTTAATAAAGTTCTGTTTTCTGCTTGAACTTTTTAGAAGCAGTCCAGCAAAGAAGCGTAGCATTTACTACTAATAAAATATAATCTGCTCTGTATAATTAATAATAATTAATAAACACATTGCTTGATGATTGTATTAAATTAGGTGATTGATTTTGCACTGGAGAGCATTTTTCCTTACAGGATACTTTTAATTTTAACTACCCTGAGAAAAGATGTTTAAAATTAAAATATTCAGCACTTAAATATTTTATCATTTCAAACCAGTTCTAAGCATCAATAAATTTATACTATAAACCACTAATTCTTAAAAAGCAACGCATACTCTTTGGATGTTTTTACATCGCTGTATTCCTCACTTTGCCAGTCATGCAGCTCTTGGGTTTTACTGCCCTTGAAAAACGAACTGCACTTACGCATCAATTGTGTACATACAGAGTGCTGTAATTTCATAGACGAGTACATAAGGTGCTGCTGTGATACAGCTGAGCAACGTGTGAGCGAGCGGTGCTAATCTCCTGCTTGTTGGGAAGATTTCTGAAGGTTACTGCTCAAGTGCTAACAACCTGTAGGCTTTTGCTTCCTTTAAAGGAAAGGGAAACCTGTAAACACTGAGAGAACTTATATTTTTCTTTTCCATATTTTGTGGTAATGTTTGCAGATCTCTTGTTAACTTTATTGCAGTTTCATTTTCAAGAGCATTGCTGCAGGTTCCTCTGTCTCCCACTGGACATTTCATCCCTCTGAGACCATAGTGCCTCACAACCTGCCCAGGGAGCAATAACTTGCAGATCATAGAATCATAGAATTACCTGAGTTGGAAGGGACTCAAAAGGATCATCAATTCCAGCTGTCCCTACACAGGACACTCCCAACACTCACCCTGTGTGGCTGAGGGTAGTGTTCAAATGCTTCTGGAATGCTGGCAGAGTGGGTGCCGGGACTGCTTCCTTGGGGAGCTGTTCCAGTGCTCCACCACCCGCTGGGGGAAGAACCTCTTCTTGATATCCAATCTAACCCTGCCCTGGCACATCTTCCTGCCATTCCCTCGGGTCCTGTCACAGGTCACCAGAGAGCAGAGCTCAGCCCCTGTTTCACCTCCCTCCTTTGGGAGAAGGCAGCAAACAGCTCTGAGATCCCCTCTCATTCTCCTCTTCTCCAGCTGAACAGACCAAGGGACTTCAGCCGCTCCTCACATGCCTTCCCCTGCAGAGCCTTCCCCAGCCTTGTGGCCTCCTCTGGACACTCTCCAGTGATTTGATGTCCTTTTTATGCTGTGGTGCCCCAAACTGCCCCCAGTGCTCGAGGTGGGGCCGCCCCAGTGCAGAGCAGAGCGGGACAATCCCCTCCGTCTCCCAGCTGGCGATGCCGTGCTTGGTGCACTCAGATCACTGAGGTGCTGCTGCTTCTGGGACAGTCCCTCATAGCTTCACGTCTTTGCAGGTCCGTCAGGAAGGAATGTGGAGGTTAGCCTCTCCAAGTAAAACTTCAAATGAATTTTAAGAGGGGGAACATAATTACCTGTGCTGAAAATTTGCCAAAACACAGGTTGAAATTCTCACTTTGGCACGCTTTCTATTTAGGCTGCTAACCTGGGTAAAGTCACTGATAGTTGTCCCCTGGATTTTATCCTGCGAGTTACCTTCAGCCTCATCTAAGTCATGTCTGGGCTTGCAACTGTTGGCTGTGCAAAGCTTCTGGTGTCTTCATGGTGAGCTGTGTATAAATTTGAGGCATGTGCACATAATTCATCTCCAAGTAAGGATAGAAATAGCTGGAAAAAGGATGGGGAATCATGCACTGGAAAGTAACACCAGCTGTCTGGTTGGCAAAACCACAAAGAAATCCAGTGGCTGGAGTTTGAAGTTTGACAAATTCAGCCTTGAGGTAACATTTATTTTGAGCGATGAGGGCAGTTAAACGCTATGTTTGCTGTGAGGTGCTATGGGACTTGCCATGGCTTCTGATTTTTGAGTTGAAGTTGAATGTCCTTTTGGAAGAAGTTACTTTCACCTGTAGGAGAGTTTCTGTGGCCCTTTGGAGTCACATTGAGGTACTGATGTGTGTTTTCCTCCAGCTCTGTGCTCAGGGCACCCCGGTTTTACTTTGAGCACTGTGGGCAGAACTGGGTTGCCTTCACTGCTTTTAGCACATCCATCACCCTTAAAGTCCCAGCTCAGGAAAGTGATTATGATAAAGTCTTGTGCATCAGCACTCCAACAAATCACCTGCAAGGAGCAGGAGTTTTTTTTCCCCTCCTACAATTAACTGGATTTATTCTTTGTTTAATAACTCTTTACCTCCAAAGCCTGATGAATTCCACGCTTGGAAGTAGGGCTCTGAAACAGGGGGGTACCAGTGCTCATTCTTGAGCTGCATTATTTGTGTTGACTGACATGGACATAGTCTTATTTATCATCATGTGGAGATGGGAGGAAGTCTGTCAGGCCATACAGATGTGAATATATCTTTCCTGGATTGTTTTTTTGCTGCCAGTATCTCACCCGATCTGCTCCTGTTTGCAGGTTCTTTTGTATATGATGGAGCTTTAGTTTCTCTTTATTGAGAACTCTGGCTATCTGAGACCTGAGCTATTGTAATTTAACTGAAATTTTGGATTGAATGTAGAGCATCTATGTGAAACGTGGTTGCCTGTGGGCTAACAGAGATCTCATGGCACAATCTCATGGTCTGATCTGTCTGGAAACTGTGAAAGCTGTCTCACTTCACTTATATTGTCCAGTTATTTTCATGAGTCTAATCTCTTACAGAGAGTTAGAATGAAAGCTAAATCTTTGTGCTCTTTGGGCATTATGTGTGTTTGTTATTAATTGATCTATAAGCATAAAGCTCTTAAAGAACTTTCAGAGAGGCCATGACCCCAAAAAGCTTTGTCTCTTGTATCAAAACACGCATGTACAGACACGTATATGAGCACACCACGTGATCCTTGTCAATGGAGAAATGAGTGGAAAGACCAGGAGAACTTGCCAAGTGAGTGCGGAAGACTACAGGAGAAGAAAGGGACAGTACCTACTGGTACTGCACTATATTTACAAATGTGGATGATCAGTGGACACCCTTGCCCCATGGAGGCAAACATTGCCTTCTTTTGAGCCCTCCTACTAGTTTTTTTAATGTTGTCTTTCAGAGGTTAGAAAATAAAGGTCAAACCTTAAAGACTAAGAGGAAAGTATTTACTACCAGTGCTGCTCCATCACTGGGTACTTATCTATCTTTTGATTTGGTAACTGGTGTTCTGTCTGTGCTGCTGGATGAAATAATGAAGCATTTGTTTATTCTCATACATATAAAAATTCTAACATAAATTAATTATCCTGAAAGTCAGTATTCCTGATGCTTATTTCCATACTATTAGAATTGCTGAAAATCTGAAAGTAATATATGTCAATTAATATAAAATGTACGAGCAAGTCTTTATTGAAAACCATATTTTTCTAATCTCTCAATTGTTTTTAAAAGCATTTATTTTTATTAACTAACAAACTTGCTTTGTTGGGCAGTTCATTAGCTGTAGAAAGATTTTATTATTTGCACCAAAAGTCTATAACAAAATTCTAGTGGTTTCGTTTAGAGCTGATTTTTCCATAAAGCATTATGCATCAGGTAAACAGCCTGAATGTAAATGTCTACTTTAGGCAGGGTTCATTAACAGGTAGAAAAGATGCAATTTTTAGTAGAATTGAAAATAAAACAATGAACTATTTTGTGACATGAAAATAATCTTATATTTCAAGCTAACTTGTACCAAACCCTTAAGATAGTTACATTTTAGATGTAGCTACTATCATTTCTAGCCTATAGTGGATCAGTGTCAGCCAGAGTATAGTTTACAATATTCAATACTATACAAGCATCCAGCTCTGAACAGTAGATCTTGCTCAGCCATAAAGCCAAAATGCTTGCTGATTTTAAGATCTGCACTGTGAAATGGGAGCAGATGAAGGATCTTTCTCTAGTGAATATGTGTATAAACTGGGACTCAGTTAATTCACTATGTAGATTGGCTCATAAGTTTTCGTGGTAAAGATCAGATACTGACAGGTACCAAGATGAGACCATTGATCCATTTCTACCTAGTGCTCAAATAATTGTTATTAATAGCAATTATATCTTACATTTACATGCAGCTGTATATACATATGTGCCCTAAATTGTGTAGCAAGCAAAAGAAAAAATCCTGTCCTTAACTACACTCCAAATAGAACCTTTGACTCAGGGAGCATCTCATATCCATGACACATACGCAATATATTTTTATGCTAAGGGTTTTTTTTTATGAGGAGCATATTAGCCTTTATTTTAAACTCAGAGAAGTCTTTGATTGAGTATGAAATGCCTCTGTGCTCTCTAATATCATGGCAAATAGAGCCAAAGGCTACAGATGACATTTATATGAGATTTCCAGCATATGACTGCCAGAATAAAATAGGTGGGTTAAGTATAAACTGACTGAAAGGTTTTTCTCCCGTGTTCTGCTACACAGGAATAGTTGGGCATCCCAGAAGGTGGAGGAATTTGTTTTGTGTTCTTAGTTTCCTTCTTTCTGCAATTAAAGCTTATCTCCTGTGTTGCGTGAGACAGACTGTTGTCCTTTAAACTGGTAAGTACTGTTACCCTCCTTTTGCACATGAGGAGTCTGGGGCACCTATGGTGGCTTTCTGAAAGTCATCAAGTGCTAGGACCACGTGACCCTTAAACCTCTCCTCACTTCTGTTCTTCTTTCTCCATGAACTATTTGTGTCTCTATAAAATATGAAATGCCCTAGGAGAGGACTGAGAACCTTGCTGATGCTCCCACTCAAAACCCATTGAGACCAAGGACTTCAAAGGTCCTTGCAAAATTTTCTTTGTGCTGCAACCTGAGCATATGTTCCGCTTGCCTATTGGGAAGGAAATTTCTCCAGAAATTTAGAAACTTTGATTTCTTGTTCGCTGAGTTGAAGAAGTGTCGAAGAAAGAAGCAGACCAGATTTAGAATGTGTCCTTCATCCTGCAGTTTAAGCTTCCTGCTACACCCAGGTAGGTTTAAATCCCCATTCTCAGCATGTCATTGCACCAGGTGAACTTGGCCTGCTATAACCAGGGAAAACAAGTGGAAAATAACCTTTACAGCCTCCACTATATGAATCCAGCAACTTTTATCACTGAGTGTGCTCACCCTTTTGTTATGGTTGTCATGCATGGACCAACACGGCTCCCAAGGAGGTAGTCTGTTTTCTAGGTGAAAGAATACATTTCCCTTCTCCCTTCTTCTCATCATTACATCAAGGAACAAAAGAGATCCTGCTCCAGTCTGTTGGGTAAAGGGTATGTTTTCTAATTTTGTTGCAACTCAGTAGTGAAGCTTGTGAAATAATAATATGTATACCAGAGGCTCTATGGGGGACTATGGTGAAGCAGTAGTTACTTCTCATAAAGTTCTTTAGTAGGATGTGGGCTCCAGGATTCAAGGGAGAGAACATTAATGTCCTTTTCTGAACGTCGTGGAAAATAAATACTGTGCAGCACCAGTCTCTTGGCAGTTTCAAAGAATGTCTGAAGAGGATCATTATGAGACCATTTATGATGGGAACATGACTCCATTGCAAGTCTTTGGAGTCTCTGCTGGGATGTTGTTCCTACTACTTGAGATTAGGAGAGGAAAGCAATTTCAATAGAGGTCTGTGGAGACTGTGTGGCAATTACATTGCTGACAATATCAGTATGATTTTAGTGTGAGTCTCTGGAGACCGCAGCTTCTCATTGAAGTGAAATGCATCGTGCCCATACAAATGATATTATTGTTTGAAATAAACCAGAATAAGTTAAAGCTAAACAAGTGCTGGAATAATAAGAGCATTCAAATTGATAATCCTTCTGGCAACTCAGGCAAGAAATGCTACCCACAGCCTTGCTATGGCCCACTGCCACAGTCCTTCACCTGCTGTGTGCCTGGGGTGATGTGTGGGTGAGGATTTCTATTGAAATCTCAAGTGGAAAGACTGGTTTATTTTGATATCTGTATGGCTGATGCTGAATTTAGAGAGGGAATTTAGTACTGGCTTGTTTTACTGAGCTCCTGCTCTGCTAGTAGTGATCTGCAGGGTCTGGAAATTGCAGAAGGTGAAGCTCCAAGTGGCAGCAGTCTGTCAAAAAGAGACTAAGGAAGGAGGTGCTATAAATGTAGTGATGAATGAATATGGCTTTTGGCCTCGTGGCAGTAGTGAAATGATGTTTGGTTGAAACCAGTTGGCTTGGACAGCGGTTGAAGTCTGCCAAGCTCAGAGAAACAGTTTCCAGGCTTTGCTTTCCTGAAAGTACACCAAGACTGCCCTTGCTCTTGGTGCCCTTGCTCCCTGTGAGGCTCTCACGATGCACTGCCAGTCCCTGCAGTAGCAGAGTACCTGCACAAAGAAAAGATACCCATGTGTCCACTGCCACTGGTTGGGAGCTGGGCAAGCCCCTTCGTTTTCCTGCCCATCGGTCACCCAGGACCTTTCTTTCCTCTTCCCTTGAACTGCTTTATGTAGGCTGTGAAGGGCGAGCTGCAACATTTCCAGGGCTGGAGGAAGGCAGTCTGAAGCAGCCAGGGTAAAATGCAGTGTTTGCATTTTATTGATTCTTACCTATTGATTCCGATGGGATGAAGTGTCTGTCAAAAAGAAGTGGGACTGGCAGGCAGACAGGAGCTCGGGCATCAGAGGCAGGCTGGCCTTGCCTGACAAGAGCAAAATCATATAAACAATCACCCCAGATATTTCCTAGGTCGAATCTAAGAAGAACTAAAGAAAAGGAGTGCTGTTCCTAAGGAAGGATGAGATTTACCAGAAGTGTGGTTTGCATATGATCACCTCTGCAGATAAAACGTAGCAAGGCAAATATCTGAGTGTTCATGACAGATGGCCTTGGCCACCTGCTTTTATGGTGCCATTTCGTGTAAGCTGGAGGGTGACAAAATGTAAACATACAGCTCCTTACACAGGAGGTGATACTTGTTGGGTGATTCACGTGTGGGAATGAAGAGATCCACCTCGCAGGTCAGGTTGTGGTGTGAGGAAGATGTCTGAAGGGGTACTGAATATCCAAAATATGTATCGAGTGCATGGAGTGGGTGCTTTACTCAGTGTGCTTCACATGAATCATTTTATTGGAAAAACTACGTGCATAGTGAGAAAAATGTGCTCAATAAGAATATTGATCTTATTAAGGGTTTCTCTACAAATATATGTATGTATAATCTCAAAACAAAGCTGCTCTTCTGATTGTGGCCATTTTATTACTGACTCATTTAAAAATGTTCCTTCTGTACTCCATCTCTTGTATGCAGTTTGCAGGGGAAGGTGGCACTGAATCGTCTCTTGGGTCTTTTGGATTCTGGGAACCAGAAACACCCTTATTGTAACTTGCAGTGCTCAGTGCTTCAATCCTGGTGGCCAAACCCGTGCAGCATCTGCTGCAGCCACCAGAGTTGGTGGTCAGAATGGTGGGCACCTTCCTCTCTGGGTAGAGGCTGGGAACAAAGCTCTTCCCAGACCTTTGGGGAAAGAAGAGGCTGTGCTGGGGAGCCAGAGTCCAGTGTTAGCAGCTTGAAGAAGACCATGTGAAATAAGCAGCGTTAGGAAATGTGTTATGTTCAGTGCCCGTGCTGCACCTGGCAAGCAGAAACCTTGGCGAATGACCTTCTCCCTTTGTTTTGTGCCTTGTAATTGATATTTGATCTCCAAAGTAGAATCAGGCAAGTGCCAGGAGAGTAGCTGTCTCTACAACCCATACAGAACACATGGCCCCAGCCCGTGGGGATCCCCAGCAATAGGTGTCAGTGGTGGCCCCATTGTCACTTTGTCCCAGGCTCTGGCTCTTTTGCTTCTTCCCTGTGAACAACAATCCAGCAGTGCCACCAGTGCCTTTGTTTCCACTTTTACTCCTCATCTCCCAGCACAGGTTTCCACACTGCTCTTTTTCTGACTGCCACATACGGCTTCTTAATGTGAGTTTTGAGGGACAGAGCTGTCCCTCCTCCCTGCTCCCCACTTCTTCTCTGTAAATCCATCTCTGCTGTCTCTTAAACAACCTATAATTTCAGACATTGTGGGATTTTGAACATGGAAGTTGATATGATTGTAAACAAAAGGGTAGCTGACTTAATTGCTTCAAAAGAAATGCAGACTATTATAAAAAGATGGAAGAGTTAAAAAGGAAGATGGGCTTTTTTCTTCCAATTGAAGTGATGTTAATCAAAAATATGAGTAACAGAAGAAATTAATTAATTAGAAGAGTATGTTCATTCCATCCTGAAAAGTCTTGTGTGCTTATGTTTAAGGATCTATTACATTTTATTAGATACCAACACAAACGCTGTGTCGGGAAACATGCTTGAGCACTGGATTTTAATTTCTTAATCCCTTTCTTTAAACTCTTAAATTCCCCTGCTTATGGATTGCCCTTGCTTCCTGGTTTTGATTCTGTGTGCTCCAGGGTTCCTGGCAGACAGGGTAGACTCGGGGGTCTGCCTGCCTGCTTCCATTGTCCCAGGGCACAGGGGGAATTAGCACGAGGCAGCTTTACCTCCTGCCTCTCTGCCCAACTCTGTGTCCCCCTCCCTGCCTCCACCCAGGGGACACCTCATGCATGTCCTCTTGAATCCAGTCTCTTTGCATCCTAGAAATGTCAGTTAGCATCTGTCGCAGCCTTGCCTCCTGTCCTGAGTGGTGGTGTCACTGAATGATGGCATTGCTTGTTTCCAGCTACCACCAAGGAATGGAATGAGTTGCATCTTCCATGTCGTACTGAAAGAAAGATGCTTAGCACCCTCCTTGGCTTTAACCAGCATCGTGTTTTCCACAGAGTCACTGATGTGCTCCATTTTCAGCTATAAATCTAAGAGGTCCTGCTCTTTCTAAGACTGTATGTGACCCAGCATCCAAGGGTGAAACCCTGCCTACACAGTAAGACGCTGGAGTTAAGGATATGTGATTTGAAAATGCTGTTGCCTCTGATTTTGTCTTGTTATGTGCATTCACTTTGAATGGTCTTAAATTGTTGCTTAACCTATTGAAAGAAAACAATAGATCTGTCATTAAGTTTAAATGCAAGATACAATTAAAAGCTTAAGTCTCTGATGTGGCACTTTAAAAATCCCTCTGTAGATGGAAGGAGTTTTCTTTTCCATTGGGAACTCTGCATTATTTAGTAGATTTGCCTTGCAGGACAGATCATTTCAAGGCTTTATGATTATGTAGAGGATCAGACATTTCTGTGGCCTGAATTAAAGCAAAATAATCACCAGCTCCGTTAAACTTTGTGGTTTCCTGGACAGGTTTTTTTCTTTCCTTACTTTCTTGTTACTGAGCAGATTCTTTTTCCTAAACCCTCTTCATTTGACTTGTTTTTTTCTTCCTGGAGTGCATCGTTGGTCTGGTTCCTAGTGAAGCAGCTCAGCCAACTCAAAGAAAATGAGTTTCAGTCGGCTGTTCCACTACCTCCTGTCGTGAGCACCTGGGCATCTGCGCCCCAAGCCCTGGCTCTCAGAAACCAGAGAACCTCTTCTTTTAATTCAAGTAAGAAAACTAGTTAATTTCACCCTGTGCTGTTCATATTCTTTGACTGCTCATTAGTGTCTCCCCTTCAGAGCAAGCTCTGTAAATGTAGAATTTTTCTGCTTTTGTCGTTTAGTTTTCTTTAGTTGATTTTACAGCTGGCCTCTTGGCTCTCCAGCTGAGCAGCACTTCTCTAATACTTCTTCAGTATTCTTGAAAGGATGCTGTACACTTCAGTGCTTGTATTGGTCCCTAGGGTGAAGAGGTATGGCTCAAACAGCCATTCAAAAATTCAGTTATTTCTGAGGGAGCAAACCGTTATGAATTTTACATCTTCTTTAAGACACAGAACATTTTGGCATATGCCAGGCTGCTGGTTTGAAAGAGAATATTCATACCAAACAAAAAAGGTTTCATTTCTGCAGTGACAGGACTTTCCAAAAGTGGTGATTTTGAATTTTGAATCCTGGCTGCCAAGTGCATATTCTGATGGTGGGATGCTGCCTGAGCTGGGGCGGGCTTGGTGGCAGACTCACATCCACAAGCTGTAAATGATGTATGAAATGCAAAATCCTCACTTGCCCTGCGTGTGGGGAGGAGGGAGACGATGCTTTGCTGCCGCTGGTTCTCTGTTCTCTTAGCTGAAACTCCTCAGCAGGGAATCATTAAAAAATAAATACAACAATAAAGAAGAAGAAATGACAGCTGGAAGACATTGCAAAACTGCAGAACAAACAAACAGGAGAGCCACTTAAGGCCACCTACCACTGCCCATGGCTGGATACACGAAATGACTGCCAGGCACGCTCCCTTCTTCTGTGACTTGATTCTTTTTATTTTCCTGCCTCGTATCAGCCAGAGCACCTGGTTGAATCCGTCGATATATCTTTTCTTTTAATTAAGATATAATGTCAATGGGATGAAAATAAAACCTGACAGGATGAAGATCTCCTACTGTATTATGAAAACAATGTGAAGGTGAAACTGAGATGTTTGTTTTTGAAAGCAAGAAATCATCTTCTTGTGGCAAGATCCTATTACTGGGAGCTTATTGTTGTTATATTAATGAATGAAAAATACACACAAGGAAGTGAACAACGGGAGATCTGATCAGACAACCAGAAACTAAGCTCCTCATGCGGGCGATGGTGCAGTTGAGGCTAGTGGTTGACTGCTATTTTTAGACAGCCTTTCCTGGCTGGCTCAGAGAGGAGTTTGTTCTGAGTTAACTGGCCTGAAGAATTGCCAGAGACCCCTGGTAAGTGATGGGGGTGTCAGGTCCTTAATGCTCTTAGCTCCCATTGACTTTAGTGGAGCTGGTGGTGGATAAGAAAGCAGCATGGACATCTCTAAGACCTCTAGAGTTGAAGCTAGAGTTGTCTTGTCACACATGCAGGTTTCCTTGGTTTTGCTTGAGGAGAGCTGGTTGCTTGGCAGTGGGAACCAAAACCTCCTGACAAGAAGGACATCTGCATACTCAACTGCTCACTGCAATAAGACATGCAGAGGGAGAGATTGTTTTTTCCTTAGTTTTGCCTTTCAGGCTATTTACTGATAGCTACAGGGAAGAGTCTCGATCCACTCAAGGTGTGCAGCCTTTTACCCTCTGCTCAAGGCAGGCATTTGCACCTTTCCTTGGACAAACTGCACAGGAGTGGCTTTTTTTTTCATTTATAGGACAGCAAAACCATCTCCCTTTCTGCAGCATAGCTGAGCGGTCAGAAGGTTTGACCATGGTGTGATGTTTGAGGGTTTGGGTTGTCTTTTTTTTTCTTGTGGCATTTCCCACCAGTAATCCTACCCTCAGAAGCATGGCTGTGGCAGTGGGCTACAGGCAGGTCTTGGGGGGCATGTGAACGGGAGATATTCCACACCCTTCTCTCCCCTACTGAGCTGAAGGGCTGCCCAAAACTTCCCTAGAGCTGGGCAGCCAGCCAGCAGGGCGTAAAGATGGGCAGTCATTAGAGCAGCTGGGTAGGGAACCATGTGTTCTTGCTCCTAGGAATATGTCTATATTTCTAGTTTAAATCACTCTTGGATACAATGAAGAATAAAGCATTTTGATCAGAGTTAGCGATGACCTATTTAACATTTAAACTGGTTGGCACTTATTTCAGCTCATTTACGAGTCCTTAATGAGTTTAATGAGTTCTCTGGGTTGTCAGCATTTACTATGAGTATAGCTTTATGGCCCTGGATTCAGGAGATGTGCGTGGGTGGTTTGTTGACCTTGGGCAGTGCCCTGAATGTAGTGGTGCCTCAGTTTCCCATAAAGAGGATGATGCTGGACACCTTTCATGGCTGTTTGCAGCTATTTTACCCAGTATAATGAGTGCCTGGCTTTCCATAGGCCTGTAAGTGATGCTGTTTTAAAAATGAAAGATGGTCATTGAGAAATGCAGCGTGGTATGACAGGGACACACATATATATGTACAGTATTGTCTTAAAGAAGAGAGAAAAATAGTGTCAATTAGTCAAAGTGATGCAGACTCAGGACACCACAGCAGTTATTTAATTTGTGTTACTCTCTGCCAGTGTGAGAACACATACCTGGTTTCCAGATTTTCAAACAGATAAGCAAATTTTAGTTGATGCTTAGGCTGAATATGTCTAATGTCAACCAACTGTTGTTAATAGGAGCTCTTATAACATAAAAGTGCTGATATTTTAAATGTAGTTGGTCAATCCCCAGCAGGACTATACATTCAGGCCTCTTCTACAAGGTTGTATTAGTCATTTGACACTGGTGCTGAATTTATGTTGTCAGATCCATGCCAGTTATTGAAACTTGACAACTAATTCTGGATAAGACTGATTGGAATTGATAAACCCTCTTTTATTTTGGGGCGAAAATTGGAAGTGGCTGCTAGTCCAAATAGAATCTCTTATCTAGTATGGCAGGGTGGCATTTAATGAAAAACATTCAAACAAATCTACTCTTGGATTGCCCTGAAGATAGAGAGTTGCAGAGTTGGATGCAATTCAAATCAGTAGTTCTTTATTTTGCATACCTTTGGGGCATGCTGAGACGTTTCATCAGTACCTGATGTCATTAACTCTGGCGGCCACCACCTAAATGTCCTGCTCCTCATGTGTATGAAACATTATATTATTAGAGGAATGCTTGGAAGATAAGAAAATATGTTTGTTTGTTTCCTATTCTTTGCATGTACTAATAATGACACCTAAAGTTATTAGGACTGCAGTGTGTTTCAAATTTGAATGTCATTTTGCCCTATTTTGTATAAAAAGCGTTACCTTGGGCTTGCAGCATGACAGAGATTTTGAGGTTGAAAATTTGTTTATTTTTAAACACTGGCTGCAGCTCAGCTTCTTAATTTTTTTTTTTCCATGCAATACCCCAAAACAACCTAAAAAGCTGCACAGGAGGCGGTGTACACTGTCAGGCCAGCTCCTCCTCCTGCGGCACCACTTGTTGCCCTGGAGCTGCATTATCATTTTACCATTGGGTTATGGTCACATTAAGAAGCCACTGTGAAAATTAATCTGAGCCTAACACTGTGACAACACATCTGGATGGTTGTGGCAGTGGGGTTTGTGTGTGCCTTGCTGCTGGTGTGTCTGTCCCTGATGTGTGGATAGTTCCTGGGGAGCATGGGAGGACCAGAGGTCAGAAGCCAACTCAAGCTCTTGTGGCAATTTCAAAAACAGGAGGGAAATCAGTGAGGCTTGACAGTGTCACCTTCAGCCCCTCATGATTGTGCGGCACTGGTGGCGTTGAGGGGCTGTGTTATGTTTTCCAAGCGGCCTTCCAATTTTGAGGACGGTCTGCCCATCTTTGCAGGGAGAATGGGCTTTTACAGGGACAGGGTTTTTTTTGTTTTGGTTTTCCAGTGCCGTTTCCATCATTCTTCAGTGCTGCAGCATGTTCTGATATATTTGAGGCATTATTTCCTCTTGTAAATATGGAATAATTGCCTCAGGAGTTATCACATGGTGAACTTTCAGTGGACTAACTTCCCAGTAGTTGTGAGTCTGCTCTCCTGGCCTTTCCTGAGTTGTTCTGATAGCAGCAAACTTAAACAAAAGCTATTTCAATTTGCACGTAAACACTAAGCTATGGAGAAAAAATAAGCTTTTATCAGATAATAAAACATATACTCAGCCTCATGTCCAGTGCTTCCAAGCAGGGTGTCTCTGAAGACACCTCATCAGGGATAGAGGGAACCACAGTAAGGTTCAAATGTGGGGGCAGCCAGTAGGAAAAAAATAGGACTGGAATGTAAGTGGGATTTAGGTAGGCTGAGTTTAAGCTTAGGAGGGTAATTCAGCTTCTGGCATGGCCTTCAGATAGGGGAATCACCTGGGGCTGAGCAGCATGTCACATCTTTCAGCCTGCCTCATCCTTCCCTCTTCGAGACCTCCCTCACTCATAGTGACAGTTTGGCCACTGTCCCATTTCCCCAGACCTTGGCAGTGAAGCTGCATCTCCCAGAAACCGCAGGCGAGCTGTCTTGTCCCTCCAGCCTGGCTCCCACCCTCTCTTTTGCCTACCAGAGTGCAAGGGAGAAAAGCTTGACAAATTGTTGTCCACCCAAAGGTTCCCAACATCTTTTACTAACTTCTATTTTTAGGCTTATTCTCTTTGCTTTCTTTTTTGTTGTGCTACATTTTGCCAGATTTCTGCCCAGAGGAAATTTTTATAGCTCAATTTTAAAGCCCTTGCAATTGAGGATTTATCCTGGGAATGACACAATCCAACTGGAGTAGCACAAATGGCACAGCACTGAAATAAAAGGTTATCAAGACTGTAATTTATTTGTTTAGGCCACTCAGTGTACAAAAATGCCTCTTTATTTCTTCAGTTACCTGAGTGGGTTGGAGCATGGTGGATGCTTTCAGACTGTCTTTCTTTCTTCATCAGTCATTTTCTCTACAGCAGCATTTTTCAGGAAGCTCAATTAAAAAGCTGTTTCTCAGTATGCCTTCCCTCTGCCTCCATCCCTTCCCTTCCCCCCTCAAAATCCTAGCTCGGACACAGGTTGTTTCCTCCTTTCTCATCCAGGTGACTCAGGGGTGACAAAGGGTAATGAACTCTCTTCATGTCTTGTTATGTGGCAAAGAACTGAAATAGCAAAGTGGCAGGCTTAATCTCCAACAGTTAGAGTGAAAAAGAGAGGCAGGATGTGAAACCCACTTAAAATACGTTTTCATGTTCTAATATACATTTTGAATTTATAGAGAATTGACTCATGCCATTTGTTCAAAGCTAGAAAATGCATGTGGTCTGCAGTTGAACTTATCACACTGTAATAATGTGCCAGGCAATTTTCAGGAGTGATGGATACTGTTTTTCATGAGTACTTTCTGCTGAGCTGATTCAAGGCTGGCCACAATAAAACCAGTGATGGTCATTAGCGATGCCCCCTGCAAAGCTATTCAGTCAGGAGCTCCTGGGTTGAGGTAGGCAGTGTTTTTGTGACCCTTCCTTGCTTGCAGCTCATTGGACTTCACCACAGAAGAAGATGACATGCCCATGGGGGGTAGAACGGGACAAGGAGTGATTAGTCTCTAATTGGAAGGCAACTGAAGGGATGTAGGGAGTGACAAAGAGTAATGATAGTTCCTTGCCAAGCTTAAGGAAGTAGTGGTGTGCTCCAGGTGGATAACCCAGCTCCCCAGTGCGCATGGCACACCCCCGTGCCATCAAGGACTTGTGAGGAATACCTGGTTTCCTCCCAGCAGGGAACAGTGTGTGTTGGTCAGGTTACTCTTGTTGAGAGGCAGAGGTGCAGGCAGCGTGCAGTGGAGCCTGGACAGGGGCAGGGGGGCTGCCTGCTTGGGGACGGGAACCACGTGTGCCAGGATGCCTGGAGCAGTCTGGAGGTGGAGGCGTGGAGGAGAGTGGCTTTCAAAGGGGGTGTGCTTCAGCAGGGAAGTTTTATCTCTCCTTGGCTCCATCTGCAGTAAATGAAAGTTTGCTGGCACCATGTGAAGGCTCCAACACTGCAAGGGCAAGCCTGGCCTGGTGCTGTGCCTGTCCATACAGGGCACATTGGTGAGGGCAAACGGAGAAGGCACTTCCTGAACGCTGGTGGGTTTGTGATGGAAAGCCTTTCCTGCTTAATCCCTGTGAGACTGCTCAGTGAAGTGGGGTTAGGAAGGGACTTTGGAGGACAAGAAATACAGGGTTTGCCTTGGACAAGGAGTGTGGTGATTAATGTGCCAATTTCAGCAAATGGGTTATTGGAAGAACTGTAAACAAGTGAGTCGGGGGTCCTTCACCTCTGCCAGTGTGGGTTGTTGGTGGCTGGAAGACCACCCAAAGGAAGGTCTTCATCTTCTGCTTACAGCTCTCAGCCCATGCTGCAGCTGGCTGAAGGCAGAAGATCTAGATCCCCAGCATTTCCGATTTTGCCTAAAAATAGATGATGTGTGGCTCTTTGGATTTCTATTTTGGTCTTGTTGAATGAGGCTGGAAGAGTTGAGGGGACTCTCATGTACTAGGCAACTCTGGTTGACCTCTGTGGTCCAGGCTCTTGCATTGACATCATATGCAGATGCACAAGGGATATATCTTTTTCCTGTAAGTATTCATGAACATTCTTTCCTGCTCTCTACTGCTTCTGGAATAGACGTATATTGTGTGCTGTCTAATATTTTTAAAATCATTTCACATAGCCTCCTAGCATTTTTCTTCACTCTGATGTCGATTTATAACCAAAACCCTAGTCTAATTCATCAAACATAGAAATAGATAAACTGTCTGTTGTTCTGTACATGCTAATGAACCGTCCAAATCTGAATCTCCAAAACAGAGAAGTGCTTTATCCCACAGGTAGCCTCCTCCTCACCCCCCTGCCTGCTGCATGACTTGTTAGGAGGGAGGGTATCAAGAATCTGTTTCAGTGTGGTTGTAGGCAGCCACCACCATGCTTGTTTGCTCTGTGTGTGAAGTAATGCTTCTCACAGACTGTCGCATCAGTGTTGGGCTTTTCTCATGTGAGCACGTTGCTCCACCACCACCACCACCACCTGGGTAGGTCCTAACCATGTAGGATTGAGTTCATGGAGGAACCAGAGTATTAGAGGGATACCTCTGGGGATGCCAGCAGGAATTTCCTTCTCTCTCTGCGTCTCACAAATCAGAGTTCACAGACGCAGTGCTTATACAGGCGTGCCCAATAGCCAACTGTATAAGGGAATTGGGAAACACCTCATTTATCAGACTAGAGTTTGGCCCCTCTGGCCACTGATCTTATTCCCTTAACAAGAGGCAGAGCACATGTATAGACACTTGGAGACACAGCAAATAAATAATAAAAGGCTCTTCAGCTGCCCTGCATTTTAAAGAAGTAATAGTAGCTGAAGTCTGTGAGAATATGATAAGTATCAAACACTTATTTTTCCAACAGAATGACAAATGCATCTGGTTAAAAAAGGGTAATTGGGTAATGTGGAGTACAATAATATCTCAGCAGTCTCCCATTTCTTTTTAAAAAGTACAAACCATAATGCATGCAAGCTAACATACAGCAGGAAAATGACTTTTTCTCAAAACATATGCTGGCTCCTAACTAGTGTCTGGTAGAAATATTTAGGCAACTAGAAAGCAAATGTAAAATCTTGATTTGGTTGTTTTGATAAGCACATCAATCATTTTATATTGCTCCAGATTTTAGAGGGTTTGAGATCTTTCACTACTTTTAGGATGCTGTGCAAATTTCAGAATGGTAGCCTGAGTTTGCAGATCATAGAATCATAGAATATCAGGTTGGAAGGGACCTCAAGGATCATCTGGTCTGACCTTTTTTGACAAAAGCCCGGCCTAGAGAAGATAATATAGTAATTTGAAAATAGATACCGAAGACAAAAAAAAATGCTTTAATTGTTTCTTCCACTGGAATAACTGGTCCACCTCCATCCCAGTGGTGTGAGATGTTTGCTGGCAAGGTAGGGGGATTTCTCCTAATGTGAGTATCCAAATGTGAGTATTGCATCCTCCAGAAAGGATGATTGAAACATTGCCGCAGAAAGAAGCTGGGATTCCCATAGTAAAGTAATGCTGTCTGCTATCACAAGACAGGAATGGGATGTCCTCTGTCTGCCTAAGGATTCCTGTCCTTTCTGATCTGCAAACTACATTTGCATTTCTGCCTGTTCCCCTGAAACTTATACTTTTATGTGGATATTAAAGGTTCTGAATTTTGCGGTTATGGATTCGGCTACAAATAGGCTTTCCTTTTGTATATTTTTTTTTCCTGTGGGATAAGGACAAGGAGCTGAGTTTGCCCTAGTTTTGTGTATCATTTCTTGGACAGAGATACAGGCACAGGGACTACACAGGTGGCCTGCACATGCTCTGAAACCATTTGCTTGAGACTTCCTGATGTGTGCTTCTGTGGCTGTAGAGATTGTACAACCGAGGCAGCTGGCCAAATTCCTCTTCACCTGGAAATAAACTTTCAAGTGGAAAAAGATGTCTTACCTGGGGAAGCTGAAACATACAGCAATCCTAGATGAAGGTTAAATTGTATGATTTGAAAAAAAAATCCTAATGATTGCAGAAATGCTACTTAAGTCCCGCTGCATGAAAATCTGTCCCTGTGCTTTTTGGAGGTAGTGGGGGTGTGTGTACGCGTGAAAACTGATATTTCCACCCACTCTGCACTTTGTGTTTGCTGTGACATTTCCCATAGCCTGTACACATACTCATCCACTTGCTCGATGTCCCTGTGTGGGTCTGGGGTCTTGAACAGCACTGCTATGCATACTCTTGAAAAATATTAGCACTGAGATGGGAGAGAGGTGCTGGTGATTACAGGTTAATAGTGTGACCCAGGCCATCCGAAGGACCTTACTCTCCCAACTTGCTTTCCCTTCCTCTCCATTCTTGTGTATCCAATACCAGTAATGAATGCAGAACAGAAAACTACAGTTCACTGCAGGTTTCAAGGGGCTCTGGGTGGGCAAAAGTAATACTTCTGACATCCTTCTGCAAGGAAAACTGTACAAAAGCCAGGGGTTGTATGGTATTTGACAGTCTGGCAATGTCAAAGGCAATCAAGAGCTCATAGAGTTCTGAGTATAAATATTAGGGACAAAAATATTCTATGTGATTTCTCTGCAGTCACTCACCTTGTACCAATGCATATAGACAGAAGGGTTTCTCCTTTCTATCAAATGCTTTCAGATGCTGAAAAAATAAAGGCTTTGCAATTGCCTGAGTAAGATTGTATGTCAAGATCCATCCTCTTGCTTTGCAAGTGGGAGATTTTTTCCTTTTTTTTCTCTACAGTGGCTAAAGTCTTCACCACACCTCTACATCTGGTTTCTGTCACCTGAAACCAGCCTCATTTGTGCTGACATGGTGGTTTTAAAATATTTTCCTAAGTTATTTTAAATGCAAAAGAGCATATTGATTTTTTAAGGCATTATATTGTTATTTTTCTGCTTTATTAAGAAAAAAACAGCTTAACATATTTCACAGCTTGCATCCTAGGCTTGAAAGCTCTGCAGATATAAATATGATCACAAAGGAGAAAAAGAAATAGTATTGAAATGCAAGGATTGGTATTACTAGATGAGTAGAAAATTAGCATGGTAACTATTTTCTGCTAAAACTACTTTGCCCCGTATATTTCTCACTTTCTGATTGAAGAGGAAATAAAGTTCTCTCAGCTTGTTTGTGTGGATGATTTGTTGGATATTTATCGATTTATGGATCATAATGCACAATTTTTTTCCCATCTAAAGTAAGGCTATTCTGTGTCTGTCTTGCATTCTATGAGTAACTGATTTTCTATGATCTGCAAAACCACTTTGTACCAATAGTCGCTCGTCGTCAGCATTTCCAGGGCTTTCTTGAAAGATATTAATTCATTCTGCCAGGAATCAATAAATTACAACTGAGCACTAATATTGTACCATCAGATTTTCTGTGAAACATAGAGTCACAGAATGGTTTGGGTTGAAAGGGACCTTAGAGATCATCTACTTCCAACCTTCCTGCCGTGGGCAGGGGCACCCTCCATTAGACCAGGCTGCTGAAAGCCTTATCCAACCTGGTCTTGAACACTTCCAGAAATGAGACATCCACGACTACTTCGCTGGGCAACCTGTTCCGGTGCCTCGCCACCCTAACAGTAAAAAGTTTCTTTCTAATGTCTAATCTAATTCTCCCCTCTTTAAGCTTAAAACTGTTACCCCTCATCCTATCACTGCACTTCCTGATAAAGAGCCCCTTCCCAGCTTTCATCTAGGCCCTCTTTAAGCACTGGAGATCTGCTGGAAAGTCTCCCCAGAGCCTTCTCTTCTCCAGGCTGAACAACCCCAGCTCTCTCAGCCTGTCCCCATATGGGAGGTGCTCCAGCCCTCTGATCATTTTCGTGGCCTTCCTCTGGACTCCTTCCAACAGATCTATATCCTTCCTGTACTGAGGGCTCCAGAACGGAACGCAGTACTTGAAGTGAGGTCTCGTGAGAGCAGAGCGGCAGAATCACTTCCCTCGACCTGTTTGTTACAATTCTTCTTATGCAGCCCAGGATATGGTTGGTTTTCTGGGCTGCAAGCACACATTGCTGGCTGATGTTGAGCTGCTCATCCACCAGGACCCTCAACATGGAGGAATAGATTGAGATGCAAGTAAGTTTGTATTGAATACATAAATATCCTTTATATCTATGATATGACTTAAGTGAATTTCCTGTAAAAACCTGAATACTAGATCCTATGGGAAGAGTTTGAGGTATTCACCATCCTGTTTTGATGGGTCGAAATCCTGTATTGATGGGCTGAGACCAACGGGGTGAGGTTTAACAAGACCAAATGCTGAGTCCTGCACTTGGGACACAACAACCCCGAGCAGTGTTATGGGCTTGGGGAAGAGTGGCTGGAGAGCTGCCTGGAGGAGAAGGACCTGGGGATGTTGGTTGACAGGGGCTGAACATGAGCCAGCAGTGGCCCAGGTGGCCAAGAGGGCCAATGGCATCTTGGCCTGTGTCAGACACAGCGTGGGGAGCAGGAGCAGGGCAGGGATTGTGCCCCTGCACTCAGCACTGGTGAGGCCACACCTCGAGTACTGGGGTCAGTTCTGGGCACCTCCCTACATTGAGGACATTGAGGGGCTGGAGCGCATCCAGAGAAGGGAACGAGGCTGGGGAAGGGGCTGGAGAATGAGTCCTACTAGGAACAGGTGAGGGAACTGGGGTTGTTTAGCTTGAAGAAGAGGAGGCTGAGGGGAGACCTCATCACTGTGTACGGCTGCCTGAAAGGAGGCTGTGGCAGAGCGAGTTTTGGTCTCTTCTCCCAAGTGACAGGTGACAGGACAAGGGGAAATGGCCATAAGTTGCACGAGGGCAGGTTCAGACTGGATATCAGGAAGAATTTCTTTAACAAAGGGGCTGTCAGGCCCTGACACAGCTGCCCAGGGAGGTGGCTGAGTCACCATCCCTGGAGGTGTTTAAAAAAGGGGTAGATGAGTTTTTGAGGGACATAGTTTAGTGGATGATGGGTGCGGTTGGACTCCATGATCTCAGATGTCTTTTCCAACCAGAAGATTCTATAATTCTATGATTCTGTTTAAACCTTTGTGCTGTTGAATGCAATAACATCACTGGGGTCATTTCCACCCTACTGTTTGGAGCTTGAACAATTCTTGATGATCTGACAGTGTTCAAGAGGACCTAGGATCAAAGTAGTATCTGGCAACATAGTCTGTCCAGACAACAGGGCAGGACTATAGGCTGTGGCTGCAGCTTCACTGCTTAGTTTATCCATCCCTTTTTATGCAAAGAAAGGCAGAAACAAATGTGCCCCTAAGTAGTTTCTGGTTATTTGGGTAGTTCCTGCACTTGTCCAGAGACTGAGCTTTTCAGATGATCTGAATTTTGCTTGAACCCTGACCTTAGGAACTGTTTGTAGGAAATGCACAGAGCAGAGCATTACCCTTACCTTCACGTACTTAATATGCTGGGAGAACAGAGGTAGTTGCAGTTATTTGTTGCCTGAGAAATCCCGTTACACAGGAAATATCCGCGATGTTGAGGTCTGTCTTTAAGCCTCTTCATGCTACAAGAGCAACAGAAAAAGCCTTAGGGCACCAGAGAAAATTCAATCCACTCTCTTTAGAAGAGTTGCTGTACAGCATCTTAGTAGCTACAGTTAAAAGTCTTTGCCAAAGTCTACTAATGCTCTTTTATCAATGATGCAATTGAGAGCTCAATTAAGCGTTGCACCGATCTGTTTCAGTTTATCTTCAAACAATGCTAAATCTGTGGAAAAGATGCTGACACTTACTGTGGTGTAATTTCTAACTAAAATTTTGATGATTTTTATAACCTGACAAGGCTATGGTTTTTAATTTAGCTGAAGAAGACACCTATGGCTACGAGTGCGGGTTGTTCATCCTAAATGACTTTTCTTTAATAGATTTTCTAATCGTGAATGCAGAAATACAGATTTGTCGTAGATGCTTACAAGGTGCAGTAAACCCGCATGCTGAAATTACTGCCATATTCCAGCCTCTGCATTCATATGACTTCAGTTCCCCATGTCTCTTCAAAACTTTCCTTATAACAGCAGAATGTTTCTCTAAATCGGTGAACAAGAAGGATTATTAGCAAATGCTTTCTTGTAACAGTCTTCTATCGGAATTTTTCATTCTGTACAATGGTCTTTTCAGGAAAGTACTAAACTGCATCATTCATTTCTTCTTTGAAGTGTTTCACAACTGGCTCGAGCATTTGCTTTTTTGTATATTCTTTCAGAAGATAGTGTACTGATTAATTAATAGTGAGACCTTTAAATTCTTAAACCACTCAGAGCTAAAACCTCCCTTTTCTCATCACCTAGCACATGATGAGTTTCAGTTTAAGGACCTAATCCTGACAGGCACTGAGCTCAATGTCCCACAGCAGGAGGTCATCCTGTGTCTTTACAAGGTGTTAACTGATTAAATAAAGATTTGGTCTACAGTTGCTCCAGGTTGTTTTTATTTCTGGATTTTTGTCTTTTCCTGGGATGTTATAAAAAAAAAAGCTTTGCATTTTATTTTGTTGGAGGACTTTGAGGAGGAGTGTGGGACATGAGGAGGGAGGGTGTGCTGCTTATGAAGGAGGAGAAGAAGGTGCAACAGGGAGTCACAAAGGGACGTTGATAAAGAATGCTGGCTAGGCAAGGCAGCAGGAAGATGTAGCAGCGGCCAGGACAGCAATGCACAGGCAGGGTCAGAACTGCACAGCTTCCGAAGCAAAGATGAATTGCCTGAACTTAATGTGGAAGGGAAACGAGAGGAGATCTCAGTAAGAGAGGAGTGTCAGGGATATTAGAAATGGTTTTTGTTTTGTTCCGCTAGATGACTTCACTTCTTTTCCCTCTTTAATTATTTCAGGTAATTGGCTATCAAATGATCTCCTCGATTTTGGCATAGTCTAATTAGTTATGACAGCTGTGAGGCCTGTGTGATTCACCTTCTCCATTTTTAAGCTTTGGAAATGTTCATGTACTTCAGTTTTGTGTTTGCTCGTGACTGGCTTTGTTGAAATAGGAGCTCAGGGTTCGGATTTATCATTCCATCTGCTCCTCTGTTGTACTTATCTACCCATCAGGTCTTGCCCTGGTACTTCCTGGATGGCATCTACACAACTTCTCCCTCCACAACAGACTTGTATAAATTATAAATACTTGGAAAGAAAATGGCCCCCTTTTAGAGGCTGTCATGTTGGTGTAATGTTGATGTAGCAGCCAACAAGAAGAAGGTACATATTTTCCTTTTGACATCTTTTCCTTCTTGAACTTTAACAGCTTACAGGCTCAGCATCTTCTAGTGCCCATATTGGCACATGCAAAGAAAAACCCAGTGGCCTGTCTTGCTCTGGTCAGATCATAGAAAGTGAAAGCAGCTTGCTTTCTTTCCAGAAGATTGCATTAGTCACTAGGTGAGTCCTGTCACAGTTGTTTGAAGAATCAATGCATCAATGACCAGGGATGTATGAATTCCGTGGGTCACATTTTTATTCTTACATGATGTAAAATGGGTAAAATATATCATTAATCAGCCAGTTTTATAGAGTGGCCTGGTTTATGATGCAGCTTTTAGCTAGAGTCTGGTCCTGGCGATTTCTTCCATAATTTAAGGCCCTTTTTTGGGATTGTTAAGCTTCTCTATGGGTATCATTCCAATAGATTTCTGTCGCCTTTCCAGTTCTTTTTAATTAAGTAACGTGTCTCAGAAAAGTAAAATTGCAGGAGTACATACAGGTGGGGGCCATGGGAGGGAGGGAATTGAACGCTGTCTCATATGAATTTGACATGGCTCCTATTTGCCTGGGTTTCATAAAAGAGTCCAGATTTCTCTTCCCCTTTTTAACCAAGAGAATGCTGTATTCTGCTCCCAGCATTTGTGGACTGTTGCTGAGATGACACGAAGTATTGTCTCAGTAGATCTGAAGTAAATCTGTTGAAGAAAATGAGTTAAATAGTGTAAGAGAATAAGATAGGCAAAGACGGAAGATACTCTAAATATTTTCTTACCTAGTCTTTTGTGTTAGTAAGACTGAAAGGTATTGGTTAAAATGACATATGGGTTACTGTTGGGGACTGACCTTTTTTTTTTCAGAATTTTGCCCACTTTTCCTCTGGAAATCAAAGTATTGGCAAAATGACCTGGAGTACTATTTTGATTCCTTTTGTCAGACAGAGAATTAGGATGCAATAGTTAAAGAGTCTCCCTGCTACCATGCATTTGCTAGGTTACATTATCATTCGAACAGTGTATCTTTGGGTATTTTACATAACATAACTAATTGGTAATAAAATAATATTGGAATGTGGAAATTGGCAGAGTACATTAGACAGTAGGATAGAGGAATAAAAAGAAAGCCTTGTAACCTACTGTAAAAAATGTACTGTTAGCCTGCTTTTATTTTATGTTCTTTTTTTACATTTATCTCCTGCTTTTCCAGGATAGCATTTCTCCAAGGCAAAGCTGTTACTCCCTAACAGTTACCTGCGAAACTTGGGGCAAGTGACAGATTTCCCTCAACAGATTTGAGTATACATCCAAGAACATAAAAAAAAGTTAAGAGATGCTGGACAGAGGCCATGTTGTACCTTGTAGGTTAAAAGAGCAATTTGAAAATCAATACTTTTGTTTTAACTGGCAACCAACATAGTAGTTGCAGACTGTGTGAAATACGTGAAGAGCAAACCCTATTCACAAGGAACATTTTCAGTTTATCTTCACTGTAGTGCTGTGCAAGGTTGCGTTGGACATGCATGACGCCTGGGAATTGCAAATAAACTCATCCTGATGTGTCAAAATCACGCATAATTATTTCGAAACCCAAGGGAGGTTGAAATGGCCCCAACTTGATGATGTCCCGTCAGTGATAGACAGGCAGCTGTGGAATATATAATGGCTCATTTTCCTAGAAGATGAGAAGGAAACTTAAAATAACCTCTTCTGCTGCAGCTCTGATATGTTTGCACTTCTAATTGAGAGACTTGAATGGGACAGAGCAATAGCAACCTCCCCCTAAGCAGCAGGCAGGCACGAACTGTGGCCCATGCATACCTGGGTCTTGCTCTTCTTTGGGTTGTTGGTACCAGCCTCCTCTCTGATAGGATCACAGCGAACATCTGTGCAAGTGTAGGAGTTACCTGGAGGTGAGGGGAAGCCTCCCATGAGGTTTGCAAATCTTCATTGTCCTGCTGTTGTTTTTATTATTAAGATTACTAGAGGAAACCACAAGTCCTTCAGGGTGCGTTTGTCTACAACTCCAATCAAATAGTTCAAAACTAGCTCTAAAATAGTGTAATTGTTTGAGGAGGACTGATTTCCACCCTAGCTCCATGATCCCTAGGAAAATCTCTTTCCTCCTCTCCATAGTTCTCCTTTGAATTTTTAACAGCTGGAAGAAGAATCCAGTTAAACCCTGGTAATGATATACAACACCCAAAAAATAAATCAATGTATTGATCTCCTAAATGTGTACCAAATTCAAAGTGATCAATCAAAACACAGAAGATAAATCGGCTAGCTCTGGTTCCAATTCATTTGCTTTAGACACCACTAGATATTTTGCAGTCTTATAATGGGAGACTTTGCTTTTCTTTCTATTACTTGAGGCAACAAGTAGGAAACATTTTTATAACTATTCTTGTATGAGAAAGTGAGAAAGCAAAAAATGCGACACATGGGGTTAGGAAACAGCAAAATTAAAATAAATTCAAAGTCTGATTTCTTGGCTTTAATCCTATATATCAGAAAAGATTAACCACCAAGCAAGAAGAAAAAAAAATCCTTGATTGCTGTCTGATGCTAAACATAAAGCAAAAGGTTGCAGATCATCTTCCTCTTGAGCCAAGGCAACTTCTGCTGCCTGGTTTGTACCATGAGTATGGTTATTGACTTGTGTGAACTGAGTTTACTTCAGAGATCCCTGTGTTTTCACAACTGAGGCTCTGTCTGCTCTGTTTGGCTGCTGAGGTTCCAGGTACCGCTGCCTTTCCCCCCCTTTCCCCATTGGATGGCTGGGAATCGCTTCAGTGTCAGAGGAACTGGAGATTTAGGTGAGCAGGAAGGGGAAATAAAAACATTTTTTCTTGTTTGGAGTGGGGAACTTGTAGAGGAAGGGAGGAAGGGAGGGAGGGAGGGAGAGAAGGAGGGATCTCCATAGATAGCTAGTTCTTGGAAATGGTAAAAATATTTCTGTTAAAAGAAAATAGAGAAATAATAGCAAGTGTTTTAAAAGCCATCACAGTTGTGGTGCTTGGTAACCTAAGACAAAAAGTTCAATTTTCTGAAAATCGGCTCAGCTCCCCAGGTCCCCAAAATCAGAACTCCTCAAAACGCTTGCTGCTTTTGAAAACCAGGCCCTTTTAATTTAGGTGACATTAAAAGAAGTGAAGTAGGAGAACATAAAAAAGTATGGTAACATGCAGGAAAACATAAGACTAAAAAAAAAAAAAGCTGAACAACAAAAAAACTCAAAGTATCTGCCTGACATACTAAAATAGTTCTGTTTTCTTGAAAATGTTTATTGGAAAATGCATTACAAAGCCTTGTAACAGCTGGAATATGGTGATCTAATTGCTGTTTCAATAGCATTGTGAACATGCAAACATATTTCCTATGCAAAATGTCAAAAAGGCAGCAATCAAAGTGAGGCTTTAAGCTTCAAAACAAAGACACAATGAGCTGATTTGTAAACATTTATTTCTAAGGTTACATTTAAAACCAAAATAGAACAGCATAGGTTCGGAGTCAGTGCAACAAATCTTTTTACAAAACACACGATCTGGAGAGAAGAGAGGTTTACTGGCTAAAAAATATTTGGGCTGCATCAAGATTTAATTCCCAGGGGTGTTGCAGCTCCCTGAAAACATGTATTTTTTATAATTCGAACAAGGAAACAAATCTTTGAGAAAAAGAGTAGGATTTTTACCACTGGAAGGATGCAGAGAGGCACAGAGATCCTTTCCCATGCAGAACAGTAGTCACCACTTACCTTTGTTTGCACTGCAGTGCCCTTTCTGTGGACGTCGTTGGATTGCTGTGGGACTTGGGTCAGTGACTATGCTGGCTTTTACTGCAGGTGTAGAGTGAGACAGATTTGGAGTCAGTGTTGAGGGATGTTGCAGGGTTTGGGGTGACCTGATTTAGAGTCAGTGTTGAGGAATGTTGCAGGGTTTGGGGTGACCTGGCAATCCCCTGCTCGAATTGGTTCAGGGGCTGGTGTTTGCTCACTTTGTTTTCTGGCAGGACAGACGTTTACTTCAAGGTACAGTGTGAGTTGGTTGTAGCTGTAGCAACCAGGTGCAGCGAGTGACTGGAGTATAATAGAAATATTATAGTCCAAGAGTACTGTGTATGACCTGGAAAGCCATACACAGCGGGCCTTTTTGCCATAAGAGCACAGTGGGTTTTCCTGTGTCTTATCCCGGTGTGGTTGGCCTAACACCAGAGTCACTGCTTGACTTGGGTGAGTGTGAAACCAGAACTACTGAAAATGGACGCACCAAGCTCTGCACCAAACTATGCCAGCAGCATACAATGAAAATCCTCATAAGTATAGACTTGATAAAGAAGTAAATCAGTTTGAGGAGTAAATTTACTTTTCACCAAGGCCATCCATTTGTGAGACTCTTACTGTATTGTGCTTGCAAATAACGTTTATTTCTGTAGTGTAAATATGCAAGAGTTCATTTTAATAAAAAGTAAGCCCTAAAATAAGATAAACCCCATGACTAGAGTTGCATTGAAGATTTAAAGTGCATTCATCTGCTGTTTTTCTATATAAATATTCATTGGTTTAGTGCTCTCAGGTGTTGGAACTTTTAATCTGCATTCAGATGGAGGTACTTTAATCAGAGAGTTCATAAAAGTCTCTAACTTTTTTTCATAAAAAAATACAGTAGTAGATATAACAGAGGGTTGCAAAAGCTTAAAAAAAGCTAAACTGTAGCTCTAGGAGGAAAAAAAATAAACACCAAATGGCATTTTGTGCTGTAATATCAATATTCTATTAAAAATAAATCTCTCACTGTTAGACCGAAGATTCTCAAACAACCTGTCACTTTACTGCAGTCTTCAGAGATGACTGATAATGGGTAAAAAATCCCATAGCATCTGTTTACCATGTACTCACACAAACTGTTAGGAATGTTTTTAAATGTCAGCAGTAATGTATGCATGTATTAGCTATTACAGAGCAACAGCTCAACAAAGACAGCATCACTGCCACACTGGGGGCTCGCACTCTAAATTGGGGAGGTCAAGTGGCAGAGATACAACCCGAGTGTGTTTGAAAGCGTATTGTTTGCCTTCTGAAAACTGGGAGGAATTGTTAAGTCAGCTGCAGTGACAGTGCCGACATACAGAGTTTGTACACTTTGAAAATAGCTAAGTGGGATTATGTTAAATCTTTCAATTGCTAGGAGGTTAATCGTGAAAGGCACCGAATTTAAGGTCGGTAGGATGCATGTTGGGGGTGATGCGGTTTAGGCTGTCTTTTGCATTAGCAAGGTATCACATTTCATTTGGGAACCTAAGCATTCATCAAGTGTGGAGTGTCATATAGGTGCAGTTGCTGACTAAACAGTGCTTGTGTGACAGTGTTGTTAGCAGCGCTGTATTACTTGACAATCCTGCGCTATTTAAATATGGAGATATGCTACAGGGTATGTTGTCCTGGCAAAGTCATCGTGCTGCAAGCCACCTTGTCAGGCTGAATTCATAAATCAGGGCTTTTTCCCTCCCGTTACTCCCTAACAGAACTCTCTCTCTTTTCTTTTTCATGTGTGCAGGTTTTTTGCCTTGTTTGCCCCTGAGAGTGTATGTTGTTGAGTTGGTTCTATGAGAAGAGGGTTTTTTCAAAAATGATTGAGCAGATACATTGTTGTGCCATAATTGTGTCCTCCCAAAATGCAGTAAGCCTGGGCCTGTGTTGGAAGTTGCGTGGGGTGTTGGGTATTATGGAAAGTGACAGTCAAAGAGATTGCAGAGATAAATTAATTCATTCCGCTGCCTTTTTCAGTCCCTCCCTGACAAGTAGCTGGTTCAGCAGACACCAGTGTTGACACAGATGCACCACTAAATTCAGTGAGCACCCATGGAGGCTGTGGTGGGTCTGGGCACACACACAACACACTGTGTGAAGCAGGTGGGAGAGTACTGCAGACATGACGATGTATGCTTAAGGCTAAGTAGGGGAGCAGGGAAGAGCGATGGGCTGTGTGAGTGCGGAGCACACTTCCCACATTGCTATATCCTCATCCAATAGTGGACATTTTGGAGCTGCCCATAAACGTGTGCCCTATACAGTATATGGCCTTTTGTGAGTGAAAGGGACTCTGCTAAGCATTCGTTAGAGAGCCTTCTGTCTTGACATTTCTTTTATGTAGGTATGGTCCATGATGGCTGTTAGGCAGTTTCCATAGAGTTGTAGTGGCCTTTAAATCTGGCAGTTTAGGAAAGAAAAAAAAAAAGCCAAAGAAGAGCAGAGATAGATCAAGGACATAATGTTCTTGATGAAACAGACTGAAATCCCTGAACAACAAAGAGAGGGTTTTTTTTTCCTTTTAATTATCTAGATCATTTGGCCAGCTGTGAGCCATGAACCCAGCTGGTCAGCCGTGGGTGTGAAAGGGAGGTCCACCGGGTTGTTTTGTTAGTGTGACTCTTCAGACCACATTAAAAACTAAACATAAATATTTCCTCTGTTGTGAAAATGATTCCTAAGGCTGGGAGACAAGGCATCTGGGATGCACAGGCAAAAGAGTCCATTAGGAGATAGTCTCACTGCATAGATCAGCAAGGTCCTGGTTCACCTTAGTGAGAGAAGCAACTCTGGGGGTTGGCCAGCTTCTCGGTCGGGTGGTTTAGTTGGATCTTAGCAGAGCTGCGATCCAATTCTCTTAACTTCCGCAGTGGGTAATTGCAGTTGAATTAGAGCCTCGAGAAAGTAATTATGAGAGGCATTCTGGAACACCCTGCTAACCCAGCTGTAAATTAAACCACAGACTGGGAACAACTGGAGATTGTGAGATTAGAGCTTGCTTTTGGAATTTTTTTTTCACTTCTGGTAAGCTTACATCTTTCTTTTTTCTACTTCCAAGGCTGAAGTTGGAGTGGTGGGCTGGAGTCATTCCTGTGATCAGCAGGGAAGGGACACTCATGATTGGAAAAAGGTTCTGAAACTAGACAGGAGAAAAGTCCTGTAAAGCTGTTACCAAAGTCGAACAACCAGCAAGACTTGATTTGAAAAACTCTACAGATTTCTTTGCCTGTCTTACTTCACGTAATACAGCGACTTCAGAGTAAGGACTTAAAAGTTACAATGTTGCAGCACACAACCTCATTTCAGAGAAATTGCTTTAAATTAATTACTTGTGCAGAAGCAAACCTTGAAGGAGGACTGTGAAACACTTGATAGTGGGAGTAAACAGCAATCTCAGAGGGCAAATTTCTACAACTTTTGTTTATGTAGCTGCTTCAGAAAGTGTTGACAGTTTTTTTCATTTTTTACTGCTACATGTTGAATTCACAACCAGCTCAAAGGTACTTTTGTTAGGTGTCAAAGAAGATACCACTGCAGAATTATGGTTGAGTTATTTCCCGAAATTATGCATCATTTTTGAATATTGTGCAAAATATATTCTAAGGAGCAGAGAGCTGTCTTTTGACCTTTTAGAAAACTATAATTTTTGTATGCCTTCCTTTATTAATGGCCTAATAAAATGCAGAATATACTCTTACTTCTATATGAATTTTAACCCATCCCATGCTTGCATCTTGCACTGATGCACTGATTTTCCTCAGCTGCAGATCTGATGCAAGTCAGAGAGTTCTTTTAGGCAATTGTGCCGTTTATGAAATCATTCCTAATTTGAATTCTCAGCCATAATTTCGGAACAGGGAGATGTCCACATTTGGCAGATAAAAAGTCCCTGATAAAGCCCAAGCAGGAACATGGTGCATCAGTAAGCAAAGTATAAAATGTGGTTTCTCCTTCCTTATTGGGATTAGAATAGCATCCCTGAAACAGCAGAAGTCTGTTGGGATATCAGAGCAATTTACATGTCCTTTCAGCTTTACTGCAGGCTCTTCATGGCTGGCCAGTCCTTCATTGTGAGCCCCTTGAGTTTGGAAAGTCCCTCAGACCAAATCAGAAATAACTGCCACTAATATAGATGTTCCTATATATGGGTTTTCAGCACAGCTCTCTTCTTGGGGCATGTCTGCACAGCAGTGATAAATCGTAGGCAGCCTCCTTTCCCACATCACGCTTTTCTTTCGTGCTTGCATTAATGTATTTGCAGCTGAACAGAAGTCTGGAATGTGTAAGTAGTGATAACTCTTTATGTTACTTTAAAACGTTTTCCTTGGCCTCTCATCTGGATATTTGAGATGGTCATAACTCTAATTCCAGAAAGAGATGAGAGTAGCCAAATGCTCAGAGGCAAAACATATTTTGTCCTGGTTTTCCTAGCTCTTACCTGCTCTGTGAGAATCTGTACGAGGGGCAGCAGGGAAGGGGTGCTGCAAATTGTCCTTGGCTCATTTTTTGCTTACATAAACTGAGCACAGGATCTTGTGTGTAGTTCACCTGCTTGCACGCCTGTGTGTGTGTAGGTGCCATATGAGTTTATGAAGTGGGAAGGATCTGTGACACAGCCTGGGATTGCAGATACTGTCATTGGGCTGGGATTTGGGATGTACGTCAGTCCCTGAAGTGAGTGCTCGGTTTTGCCTCCCGATGTTTTGTAACAACTCCTGATGTGTGTTTGACATGACTGTTGTCCCTTAACATTAGTTTCCAGGCAGTGAAATGAATGCATAAGCAGCTCTGTTTCTTCACCTGCCCCTTGCTTTATGAGGCTTCTGTGTAGTTCTCCTATGTCCTCCATCCAAGGTCCTTTACAGGCAGGAATGAATTAAACATCTTGATGGCCGTATAGTAGTACCCTGCTTTTGTGCAGGGATAGGAAGACTGGGACAGAAGAAACTAAGTCACTCAGGGAATTGCAAGAGTTTTTCTCCATGTTTTAGCTCAAAGGTAAACAAAACACTTGCTGAAAATTGAATTTGTTTTGGAAACTTGAAGTATGAAAACATTATTTTCTATAAGTTTCCCTGAAAACATTGTTTTGTATGAGTTTCGCACAGTCACTATAAATACGGAGTGTTTTTCTATGGGAAGTGTAGCACCTAGCACTTTTTTATCTCACTGCTGATAGCACCCTGAGAGCCTCTGTTTCATAATACCTGGTTGCATGTTTCAACCAAAAGACTGAATTTCTTATTCCTCTGCTACAAAAGAAGACATTTCAGGAGTATCTTGGATTTTATATGCTGTTTGAGTAGTTCCGAGACGAGTGCTTAAATCACCCCCCCAATATCTGGCCAAAGCTTTGTTCACCATGATACGATTTCGCAAGAGCTGCCTGTAAGTGGTACTTCTCCATATAAATTTTCAAAAGAAAGTGCAACCTGCTTTGGAAAGCAGATATTCAGAGAGGCACATGAAAAGTGTAACAATGCAAATAGTGGCAGTCCTCTAGAATTAGGCATGGTAAGAGGCCTTCTCTAAGTACGTGAGACGTCATCACCTTGCAAATAAATGTCTCCGAGTTAGTTATCTGTGTTTTGCTTTTGGCCTGGTAACTGGCAGGTTGTGTAGCCCTGTAGAGTTTGCCAACTTATACTTCTGTACTACCTTTTCCTGATCAGACACCATTACCTACCTCTCCCTTGGGACTCCTGTAAGGGTGCATCATAGGGACGATGCAAAATTCTGGTCTCTGTTAAGCTGTCATGAATCCACGGCGCTTTGTCTGACCCCTTGGGATTTTGTCAGATTTTCTATTTGTTTTTTTAATATACTTCTAGTTTTCCTTAGAGAAGACTATGAGCAGCAGTCTGTTTTGGCTTAAACCTTGCTTTCTTCTGTGCTTTTGTTTCAATGTAGGACATGAAGCCAGGTTCACTGGGAGTACCTTTCTGGAGGTAGTTTTCTTCATCTCCAATCTATCAACATTTCTGTCTATTGCTGTGTAACATACAGTGCTGATTCTTATTAAACAGCAGTGATTTACAGTTTATAAGTGTCTAACTTTTAATTCTGCATTATTTAGAAATCAATACCTAATTTGAATTGATTATATTTCTACTCACTTAGGTTTGTTTGGTGTGTTTTTTTAAGAAAAAGACTGTACCTGTCACTGCTAAATGACGATCAGATTTCTCCGCTAAAAAATCCTTTGAAGTCTTCCTCTGGTTGTTCACATACAATGAATCCCTGTTCTAAAATGCTTGGCCTTCATCATTATTAGAATAAAACGTTGTGGGTTTGATATTGCTGGTGGTGATTCGAATGATGCAAAGCTAATGATTCCAATGTATATACTTCTGATTTGCATTGAGATTGTGGAAAAGCAGGACTGGTCCCAGATGGAGGAAAATTAAAAGTCTGGAGCTCAGTTCTTGCCTGCTTTGCATAATGTATGGTCGCTTGCAGGATGGGTGCAAAACTTAAGATTCAAGAGAGTGGGCAGTCAGATCTTTCTGGGTTTTAAAAGTGAGATGGTGGGTGGGTGAAGAGTAGCTGTTTGAGCTCCATACTCAGCTTTGCCTGTGGCATCCTTGGAGACTGTGGCATTTTAATTTCCAGTCTGCAAAATACAATATGCTTAGATCAGTGTTGTTGAAAATATTCATTATTTCTAAGTACACTGAACCTAAATGCAAGTGCTAGTAACAGGAATTTGTAAAATGTTAGTTTTAGAGCCCTGTGGATATCTAGGTGATTGATTGGCACTGAATAGACGGGTATTTAGAGATCTGGAAGTTCTTCCCTGTTAAGATAACAACTGTTGTCATGAAGGAGTAAGGAAACCTGGTGTCATCAATTACAAAGGAAAATTTAATGATGCATTAAAAACAGAGGAAGGATTTCTTACTTTCAAGGTAGGATGTAAAGAATTTATTTAAAGTAATTGTAAGAAGTAAGTCAGTTTTAATATGCTTGCCATTGCCACCACTTCTTTTTCATTGTGGTGTCCAGCACAAGGTCTCTTGTGTATGTCCTAGACTAAGGTTACTGTTGCCCTTCTTATGTAAAGAGCTTTTGTAATCTGGGTGCCAAGCACTCCATCTTCATAGCTCTGCCAGCTTCAACTGTGGAGTGATGGTTCCCTTCATGTACCACTTGAGCGAAACCAAAAGGGAAAATAGATTTAGACAAGTAATTTCTTACCCAGCATGTTCCAGTGTTACAGAACCCTAGAAAGACACCAACAACCCTGGCTTCGGGCCTATGGCTTCCTTTTCTTTCCTTTTAAGAGTGCAGAGTTCATGTCCTCCGGTTAGATACCTTTGTTGTCCCTTCAGTCTGATTCTCTTCTACAGTTTTTTCATCTCCTTTTGCCTTTGGTAAGAAAAAATCCCAAGCATTATCCCTGCCTGTTGGTTTCTGTATGGAGAAACATTAAGAGGTAATGGAGACGCTTGCCAGAGCACAGAAAAAACCCCAGAATTTGGGATTTCTCCGTTGTTATCTGCAGCAAGCAGAAATGTGCTCTTACAAAACGGGGGTTCTGCTTCACAGAGCAGGCTCTGATCCAATGTGATAAAATACATGTTGTCTACCAGATAACAGACATTTCACATTCAGATAAGGGCGTGTTTGCAACGTGTCACAAGCACACATAAGCAAAATACTAGAGATGTGCTGATTTAAATTTTATTAAACGTGGACACCAGATGTGGCTCAAAAACTGGACTGACTCTTGAAAATCCTGTCTCAATTTAGTGACTAATATATGTACTATACTTACATGGAACATTTGAAATGAGAGATGGACACTTAAAATTTTTCATCTGTGAAATGGTAATGCTGAGAGAGTCTTGAGGAGCAGCTAAAGCCTGTATCAGTACCTTTACCTTATAATGCTTTATCTGGAACCATTTGTGGAGAGGAAGAAATTGTATGAGTGAAAAAATAAGAATACTTTTAAAATAAATACTTGATGCTGGGATCTTCTAAGCTTCTCTTGCAAACTTCTAGAAATACTTGGTTTTGTTCCCCCCCCCCAATCTTTATTTGTCAGCATTTCTTTTTTTTGCTGTTTTTGTTGTTCTGTTGTTGGATTACTGAGTACCTTGAAAGGTATTTCCAAGAAAAATGAGAGCAGAAAATGTAAGAAGTAACACAAGAAAGCGCATTCTCACAAGATTTCCCCTAAGTTTGTATGGATTCAAATGATTTAGTCTGTCCAGATAGCATTTGCTTTCTTTGGTGATTGGTGATCAAGCCAAAGCTCAGTGAGAGAGCTCTGAGCTGCTCTTCTCAGCACTTACTTTTCTCAATGTGGTTGTTTCTCCTGCAGCTTCCTAGAGCATTTTATTTTGAGGGTGCAAGTAATTTTAGATCTGCATATTTGTCTGAAATAGCAAACAGTTTAGTGCAAAGCAAAATAAACCTGTTGTTGAAATTATGGAAGTGCACCACTGTCCTTTCTTTAATGAATCCACAGGCCTTCTAAATTTAACCAGAGTCTGGCACGAGGAACTAAAAATGTTATCACATTTGTCTATACATTAAATTCAGTGCCATAGATAATGTCTCATTTGCAATGAAAACATTAGGACATATTTCAGTGCTGAGCTGCAGAGTGTGGTGAACTTCTCAGTTTCTGAAAACATTTTGTTACAGACTTTTTCTTCCAGGAAAGGGAATGTCTGGTGGCCAAAGACATGGGGAGGACACAATCACAAATACTGTTAACAGGAATAAATCTACTGTAACCTTTCCTGAAGAAAGTGTTATCTAATGATCCTGTTATTAAACTAAAAACAACCTGAACGATTTTATGACAAAGTTACAGCCGTATTAAATTAAAATATGTACTGTCTGCATCTCTTTATGTTAAAGCAGCATGCAATGAAACCCTTCATAAATGAATACCTGTTAAAGGTTTACGTTGACTCTAAGAGGGTTATACTCTTGATAGCTCATCACTGCTGCTACACAAGATGTATCTTCTAGCAAAGGAAGAATAAGAATGACTTCCCTGTGGCTGGATATGTATGACTTTCCTATTCTTAGATATTTTTACACTGAGTGGCCATTTTCTTTGTTAAGAGCAGGTATTCCTGTCGTGTTGGGAAACAACTGAGTGAAAACATACTATGTTGGCATGACTTTTATTTAATCTGAATTGAAGAAGAGATTTTATCAGTTTTTATATGTGATACGTCTAGGGACAATGTGCACGACAGGACAAACCCCAAGGCATGCCAAGGAAGGTGCAAGCTTACCAGAACCCTATGGCCTGAATAAGGCGACCATCCTGCAGTCCTGTGGACGTCACATATGAGCTGTGTCTGTTGGTCTGCTGTGGGGTGTTCACCCCAAACTGCTGGAGCAGCGTGGTCTTGGAGTTGGCTTGGTTTGGAGGTAATGAGGGAGAGATGTAAGCACAACCTGGTTTGTGTTATTAACATCTTGTTAAGTGCATGTGTGCCACGTGGAGGCTAATTTCTCCCAGACTGCTGCTGTTATTGTAGTGCCCTGTGTCTAACTGTAGCTAAGCAGGAGCAACCCAGTTCCAGCAAAGAAAAGACTCATGGAGTAAGACTCATTAATCTCTTTCCAACGGTTACCAGGTCTTTGAAAGACAGCAGTGGTGCAAGAATAAAAAATACCTCAAAGACAATATCTCATGGGGAGAAAAAAGAAGTGTATCATAAATAACCTCAGTGAAATATAAGGACCATTATCCTGAGTCAGATTCCATCTGGAAATGAGTCAAAACAGTTTGACAAAATAGCAACTGCATCTCTAAGCAGGGAAGTTCAGGGATGTTTCTGTCAGATTTGTGGCCCGATGTATGTCTAGGCATGCCTCCCCAAGATGATACTTTGAAAATGAGATAGTAATGCCAATTGTCTGGATATGAAATGACAATATTTGACATCACTTCTGCTAATATTGCCTGCCAGAAAGGGACTTTGGGGAATGATCTCTCTATATATCTAGAGCTAGAATCAAAATCCTAACATTGATCGTGTTTCCCTTCTCTTTTCCGTTAGCTGCCCTTGGAGCTTACTTCTCCCTCATACTTGATTTCATAGGTTCCTATTTGATCTTAAGTGTTAAATTTAGCATTTTACTGTGACTTTATGATCACAGAGTGCCCCTTACTATGCTGGAAGCACCCGCAGGCAGCAGTCTATGAAGTCTTGAAAAAATGCGGTTAACATCTCTTGCGTAATTTTGTCTGCTGGTAGTCTGTTTTTTTTAAGGGGGAGAGAAAGTTAATGTAAGAAAAGCATGGCTTTATTTTAACCCACATTTTTCAATTTTGTGGGATTTTTCTAATAGCCTGACTCACGCCTGTACTTGTAGGATTAAAATGCAATGTTGAGCAAGCGTTTGTGAGGATCTGTTTTTGTTAGGAGTCATTGTCCTTCTTCAGAAATAACACACGGTACTTGCACGCTTACCTGCCAAGGCTGTTGTTTCGTATGGAGAAGTTTAAAAAGAAATGGAAATCAGCACCCTCAGTGCTTGGAGTCTCTGTATTTTGTTGTGATTTCATAAAACTTACCAAATTTTTTGGAGGTATGCAAAAAGCAAGGTTTTGTGGGTTTTTTTCATGCCTATCAAACAGTCCACATAGGTTTACCATAAACAGTTCATTTTGAAAAGTTTCCTTTTTAGCTGAAAAACTGGGGGAAAAAAAACAAAATGAGGCAATATTTTCATGGAGGGTTAATGTTTTTTTATTAGTGCAACCAATATAGCTAGGAAGAAAACAGAAAAGCTCTCTTGGGTATAAAGAACAATCAGCCCACATGAAATGTGTCTCAGCTTAACTTGTGAAAATTTCCTTGTTTTGAGGAAAATGCACAATTTTTGCAAAAGAGGATATAAGTGATAGAATAGTGATAAAGTCAGTGGCCCATCTGGAAATAGGAACGTAGAGATGAATGCTGAATCCAGTACACTTCTATTTCTAGAACTCTCTTTGTATGATTTCTTCCATTAATACTGATCAAAATCCAGGTTAAAAACAGTTGCATTTTCATCCATGTTATTTTTGTTGGAAGTTCATTCTAGAATGCTGTATTCTCATGTTTACAAAACTTCCTGTTACAGTCTAAATAATAGTTCACTACTTTATACTGTATTCATTTTCTGTATATTAAGGTTGTTCTGACCAAGAACAGATTTCCTTTTTGATGTTTGCACTCTAATAGAAAACCATCTTTTCTTTTGCTAAACGAAGTAAATCAAACTCCTCAAGTCTTCTTGGTAGAATGTGTTTCCAATTCCCATCCTCATTCTAGCAGTCCTCTCCTGCACCCACAGAGGTTTGTATTCATCTCAGGAGCCAGAGCTGTTCTTGAGGTGCCAGAGAGGTCTCACCAGAGCCTTCTTTCCCTTTCCTTTGATCAGCTTCTTGCTTCCCTTGTGGTTATTCTCTTGAACCCATGTTTTCCTTTTTAAGTAAGGATCTCCCATCTAGATAAATACTTTGCCAAGTTCCAGAGAGAAGACTTTGCTATGTTGTCTTGCAAAATAGTTATCATGCCAAAGGAAGGTATTGGTTTGATTTGGTCTGCTCCTGATATCCCTGTTGCTTTTCCTGCCTTTTTCCATTTGCGTACACCTCTTTCAGGTATTTCCTCACGGAAGACTTTTTCTAAAGACTTACAGGCTGGTACGGTCAGATGAATAAGCTCATATTTGCATGAATCACTTTCCCCTTCCTGAAGTATGTAAATAATTTTATCTGATAATCTTCAGCCATGTAGTTCCACCCTGGCTTAATCATTTGTTCAGATGCCCAACCTATAATTTGATGTGCCAGTTCTTTCAAAAGTCGGAAGCTGTGATCATCCTGTTCTCCTGACTTAAAGGAATTGAGGAAACGGAGTTTTGCTTCTCCTTCCCCTTGATTATTTTCATTTCTATACCCATACTGCTTTTGCCTGGATCACCATCGGCGCCGACATCTTTATTTTAATTTAATTTCCGTGGCAGAATTTGCTACTCTTTCATCTCCCCCTGTTGTCACTGCGTGACTGCCCAGCCTAGTCCTGGATGTTTACTGTATTTTACCATTAAGGTCGAATCCTAAAAAAGAGCTAATAGTTAACCCATTTTCATGAAAATCAATGGTAGAACTCTCCACGTGCTCCCACTGAAATATTGCATAAGCCTTACATTGCTTTCTGAGGGAAAAAAAGTGGCACAGGTCACAGGCATAACATTTCAATTGATCTTTAAAAATAGAGTAGGCCTCAAATTTATACTGCCCCAAATAATCATTTAATTTTTCTGCAAAAATAACATTTTGTCATTTTTTTTTGCTTGAGAGGAAAAAACCATGAGCTGATATTTTTAGAGGAAAAAATTCCACCCAGACAACGTTGGCCTGCTTGTAGAATGATAGATACATATGGCTTGTCAGCCTGGAGATTGTTTCACTGTAAACCTCTGCTTAAATAGATGCATTTTGCAGGTGATATTTAAAGTTTCTACATTTTGAGGCTGGAAGTGTGCACTATTAGGTCTATAAAAAGAGCAAAGTCTTACATCCCTTACCTGGGACTGCTTGCATAACACGTGCAAGACTGGTCCCTCACGCTTCCAGCACTCTTTGTTAGCAAACACCGAATTTACCTGGCAATAAAAGGTATCTTTGTAAAAACATGTATAGTCACAATAATGTTTATTTAAATATTATCTGATTTCCTTGGCACTTTTATTATTTACCAATAGAAAAAATGACACCATTACTTTTCTTCTGAATTTTTAAAAATTACAATAGTGCAATTAAATTTTTGAATTCATTTATATTTAATTGTACTTTTGGTTTTAATGTGGTATTGGAGGACATTTCTTTCTGTGACTGTTAGTTTTCCATGCAACATAAGAAAATCTAAAGCTATATTAAGGATATATATATTACATGGGGAAGACAAAGTCTCATTAGTGTTATTTATGGCATGCTGAAACCTCATTAGGAGAAGGTATGCTGGATTCAAAAATGCATTACTGAGAATGGGTTTTTGAGGGGGTTAGGAGAGAAATTGCTTTTATTGTGTTTCTTTATCACATACAGAATGGTTAGTGGACATGTTGGTTTCCTAAAGTGTAAAATAAATTAAGATAGAAGAAAAAGAGTAATTAATTTAAGAGTAAGTATAACCTCATTACAGATTGGGAGTAGTCTGCACATGGAGTTTCTGTTTACTGTTCACCTTAGTTTCAACTACACATTAATTTTTAACTTCTTTCACTGGAGGTAAAAAGTGGTATTTTTCAGCATAGTGGTTTGCATCTTAAGCAGTAATAATGTGCGTTTAGTGCACTTCAGACCAGGGATGAGTGAAACTCGAGGTGCAGAGTCACAAATAGCCCAATTTAGGTAGTAGTATTTGCTCTAATGAGAGCTATTTATCCAGTGCTGCGTAAATATTGTTTGGTAGGCATACAAGGAAACTATTATTTGCAAGTAAATGAGAACCAAAGGAGAGTCCCTGAAATTGTCAGTCTCAGACAGGAAAGTCATTCTGCGTGGGCAGTATCCTTCTCCAGGCTGGCGCTGCTGCCGTGACGTCCCAGGGACTCGAGCAGCCCTGAAATGCAATCCCTCCATCCCTGCTGCCGCTGGCATAGACCAGATGCGAGCAGTTAGTTCCCCTCTTTGTCTGCTCCCTCCTGTCACTGGTCACTGTCACTGCTGTTGCACAGCTGACAAACTCCCTTATGCTGGTGCTTCGCGGGGCTGCCTCTTGACAGCCACATTACCTGCAAGCCACGCACATTGTTTTGACTTCTTACGCCAAATCCACTTAATGCTGATGCTGCACACAACTGCTCTGATAGCCATGGGCATTCAGGCTCCCTGCACCATGCCTGGTGTTAAAACGTGAGTACTCGGTGGGGCTCTTTAATAATAAAACATCTATCCTTCTAGCAATAGTCCTTCCAGCCGCTCCACGTGTGGCATCCGTGGTGACATCTGTAACATTTATGTGTGGTTAATGTGGTTTGTGATAAAAACTGGGAATACAGGCTAGCTTGCCAGCAGGGCTGGGTTAGCTCAGTGAACCCAGAAATGCTGCACACCACCTCTCTGTTGTAGGTTTTTTCCTCAGTATGCCAATTTAGGCTTCTTCAGAGCCCCTTAGATGTCAAGGCGTAACTTATGATAGAGTCACATAATTATTATAAGAATAGTTATTTATCAAGTGACAGGGCTTTTTCTGCAGGCTAGGTCCTTACTTTCAAGGGATTTACAAAGACCTAGTAGTTGAACCAGATGCTATTCCTTTTCCCTATCCTTCTTCATGTAGTCACCGTAGCCATGCCTTTCTGTCGTCTCCTTATGGTTGCAGTGGATTTCTTAGTATCACTTCACTGCAGCACCAGCAAACTACATCTGAAATGATGACCTTATTGAATTATTCCCGGTAGTAGTAGGAAGTCATAGGGAATCTCTGCTTAGAAGTGATCTATTTATATAGACAAAGCAGATTGGGAGGAGGTGGAAGAAAAGCATGTAGGCAAAACAAACAAAGTGATGCTTTTTAGAAAATGCATGAAAATTACTGTCTTTTCCTGTTAGTTTTCTTCTTTTAAAGGTTTTTTGGGAGATGAGGGAGGAAGGGTATCTCATTATGAGGATAATGAGACATGAGGAGGCTGGAAGGGGACTCAGGAAGAAGTAAAACGAACTAAGAAAAAAATGGACTTCAGGGAGTGGTTCAGCAGGTTTGTGGTCAGTAGCGGAGGATGTTTGCATTAAGGCCGTAGAAAGTGGCTGGTTATGTCTGATACTGTTGTGCCAATTGTCTGGCTGCAGCTGGTGTGCTTTTCCTGGAGTAGCATCAGAAAGTGCTGCCCATTAAAATAAGGGCACTATGCTGTCAACCTGCCTCTGTGTGTGATCTCAGCTCACCCTGGGTCCTTGCTGCAAGCCTGCTGCCTTTGGAGGAAACGGTACAAAAAGGAGGACAAAAGGAAGAGACCTAGAAGGTAAGGACGAGTTGAATTCACCCAGGAAAAACAAGATGGTATTTCAAGTAAAGAAAGAATTGAGAAGAGCAAATGAAAGTGAGGAACTGATGAGTATCCCCGGCTTTTTTTTAGACATGTCTTTCTGCCCGGATTCACATAGATGAAAGAGAACAAGGGAGATGATGTTGTACTTATGCCTTAGGGAGACTGAAACTGTGTCTAAGGTTTGCTGGAACGTGTAGAATAAATAATCTTAGTCTTCTTCCATCTGTAACACAGCTCTTGTGTGCTGTGTGAAGAGGAAGCTGTGACAAGGTCTCATCCTTCCTTCTCCATCCCTTACCCTGCACTCTGTCTCCATATTGCAGTGGTGACAAATCCTTTATCCTTTTCCACCTAACCCTGTGCTCTACTTTACCATGTAATAAATTAACCAGCGCTGCCTCTTCTGTGACAGAAGAAAACAAAGAACCCTTACTAAAGACACTAGTACCCCGCATTCAAGATGTGCTTATGTTCACACCCTTGTTCTGATGGATTCCCAGCACTCCTGAAGCCACACAGGGTGGTGAGCATCTCCAGAAGATGCACAAATTAGTTAGAAAGAGCTGACAAAATTCCTCTGTAACAAATCCAGGCACAGCCCTGAAAATGTTTGTAATGTGAGGCTTCCTGTCTGTAGAGCGCCTTTGCAGAGCAGAGCTGGGTGTTAGGCAGAGGATCTGAGCCACCCCTGATGTCTGAGCTGGAAGACAGTTTGTGTTCGTGGCATTCAATTGCAAAGTGGAAGAAGAGACCTGATGCCTGTGGAAGAGGACAGGGTGGCAAGAACCTCAACATTACCTCTAGCTGTAAGTAAGCCACATGTGTGATTTAGGCAAATAACTTAAGAAATCAAAGCAGTCTCCTTCAAGTCCATGTGGGTCTTGGGGATTTGGCTTCATCATTTTTGAAACTACTACTTGTCTATTTTTCCTCTGTCATTTGGGATGATTCTGGTAACTTCATTGGCATGGGGAATGTTAGTCCTTCCTTCTTTCATGTTTGTGATATGTGGAGTTACCATTATAATCCTCATTTAAAACATGCCCTTAGTAACAGTCCTTAATAGCACTGCAGTGTAAGGGTCGTGCATGCTACAGATGATAGAAAACTCCAGGCATGTTTGTGGTGAGCCTAGGCAAGCTTTGTGTGATTAAGATAAATACTTCTGTTTGGCCAGGTTATTTTTACATTTATTAATGTGAAAGGGGGAAGCAAAGAAACGATGCAGGCCAGTCGGAGTGATCTCACTGCTAGCTGGATTTCCCTTTGGGTGGGAAAAGAGACAAGCCAAGATTCCTTTTCTGTTTGTTTTTGGAGCATTGCATCCTCAACTAAATGAAAATGGAGTAATTTTCAAGCAGGGCCAAACTCTTGGCAGACCGTGACTCTTCCACAGTAATTATCACGTTGAGGGCTGGTGTCACATGGAGATTTACTGGCAGTACTTAGGTGGAGGCCTACTTGGGAGACAAAAGCAGGCAAATTTCATTCCAGTTCCACTCTAAAGAGGACATGAGAGGAAAATGACAATTAATTTGATTTTTGTTTTCTTCACTTGTCACAAAATGAGGGTGTCTGCTACAGCAGTACACCAAGGCTGCAAGAACTTGCATATGTCACTAGGAAACCTGCCTCGAGATTTGATGCAATATATTACTTGAAAGATTTGTACCATTTTCTCTTTGTCTGTTCTGTACATTAGTGTTACTAATCTTCTATTATCAGGAATAGAGCAGGCTATTTGTTGCTCAAGTGTCCGTGATGATACGTGAGAAATTAATCTGAAGACTCTTGGAAGTTCTCCACCACATCAGCATTGATCGGCTGGAGAATCTGAAGATGATTAGTTTGCAGGAAAGCCTGCTTTTTATCCTACTACCTAAAGAAAAGCAGCATAGAAAATGAGAGAGAGACAGAGAACGTGCCAAAGACGAGGCTCTGCGTTGAACACGGCACAGCAGTCATCGTCCTTTTATAAATAAGAAATGAAAAATAGCCATTTGGTGACTTTACTGAGCTCTGCACTCTCGTTTGCTAAACAGAAAGTGGTTGTGTTGGAGCGAAACATCACTCTCCCTTACTGTAATTTTTATTTTGAAAAATAATTTTCAAAGAGTTTAAGAGCAGTCTAGGCTTAGCCAAGAACTTGGGAAAAGAAGCGGGTAGTACAATTGCCGTGCTGTGACGCCTGTGAAGTGCAGTCCTCTCCTGGGAGGAGGTAGGTGAATGGTGAACCTACCCAGAGAATGAAGCAGGATAGGCTGGTCTGATCCAAATAATTTTGAATTCTTGGCCAGTGATGCTAAATCGATATTTTCCCCAGAAAAACACAACTCTTGTGGACCCACAACAATTTTTTTAAAAACTCCTAGGCATTTTCACCATGAATCCTATGGCAGGGTGGTTGAAGAAGGCTTGTCCTCCTTTGAAAGGTTTGGCATTACTTGTTGCCCTTGGTGTGTCAGTGCCAGCAGAAGCCAAGACCAGCAATCTGCAGGTCCCAGTGGGCCAGCACTGATCTTCTCCTCCACTGACCACCAAGCGCACAAACCTGTGCTACTCTTCACCACAGCCAATAATTATTTTCTTGTTAAATCCAGGCAGCATGATAGTTAGCTCTGCAAAGGTGAGCAGTGGCTACACGAGAAGGATTTAGAGAGTTTTTTTGGTACTTAATGGTTCACCGTAGCATTTTCATCTTATTTTCTCCACTTTTAGTAGCCCCAAACAAATGGGGTTTCTTTATCCTCCTCCTGTTAGCTAAGCAGAGATCCTTGCACTCAGGTCTTCTAATTTGTGTGGAATCGTAAAAATTAGAAATGAGAGAGACCTATTGGTCCATCTAATCTGTCTCTTTCTAGTGAAGCATTGTTCTTTCCTTATAGACATTGTTCTTTTTGTAGCCTAATTTTATACAACTCAGTTGATAAGACCAAGAATATCCATTGGGATATCCATAAGGTCCCAGTTCTGCACTCTTCATTTAAATCCCAAGATAGGTCTGAATATAATGCATTTCATTGCCCATTTAGAAGGAATTTTGTGCTGGTTTTGAAAGGGACTTAGTTGAGATGGAAATCTCTGGTCCCTCACCACACCTGCTGCTGATCCTTAAAGCTGTGTCTGTTTCAGGTCAGCGACTGCAATAGAAGAGCTCCTTTTAGCACATATTATTTAGTAATGTAATATCCTATACAAAGGCTAGTTATTCAAGCTGTAAATGGAAGAGCCAAATTGCCCCATAAATTTGAGGCTTATTGATGTGAGTTGCTTCTAATATTTCTATAGGGAAAAACCCACTTATTGATCACTTGGGGCACTGTCTTACTTCTGACATTAATTTAGTTGTAGATTATGTTGGAATGTATTGCTTTCATAAGGATCCTGAGTGGTTGGAGTCACGCAGTGAAACTGAAGCAGAGATACCAGCAGACTGTGTGGCTCGTGACACCGACTGAAATAGAAAGCAGCAGCAGTAAACTGGCATTCTTTCAGTTCAGCTTCCTCTGAGAAGGCTTATTACAACAACAAACAACAGGTAGGGCTTTAATGAAATAGATCTCTTATTCGAGCTGCTCAGGGATCATCCTCAAAAGTCTCCCTCTAGGTGCTTTAGGATGAGTAAGGAGGCTTCAGCGAAGGATTTGGGCTAGTTTATGTCCAGCACTGGAATAGATGTCACAAGGGATTAACAGAGCAAGTGCGTGAAGCCAACTATAATCTTGGTGGGAAGTATTAGCATTGCCCAGAAATGGTATCAGTGGCAGGACAAATCTCCTGAGAGAGGTCAGGAGAGCGCAGAATGAGATTAAGGCCATCTCACTGCATTAGCTGGAAACTGTGGCTGTACTGGGGTGGCAGGAATGGGGAGTGGGCTACTCCTGCATTTGGTCAACCTCTCCTAAATCGTTGTGACAGACATGCTTTACTGGAGTCCTATGAGAAATACTGATGAGCATTCCAGTGTAGCAGTGGGCGTCAGCATCCTCTTCCATGTGTTCCCTGTACTGGTTCCGGTTTAGTGAGGAATGAGGGAGTATCTTCTGCTTGATCCATCCTGCCCACAGGAAGGACGGATGGGTGTCCCTGAGTCCAGCATGGTGTGATGTATGACACGTATTCCTGTTGCCCTGTGGTGCCACGGGGTCCTTTTCTTCACGAACGGAAAGGGAAACCTTCTGCTCTCTGGAATGGAAGAGTCGATCCAGCAAACTCTGCTGTTTTCTAACAGAAGTCCTCCAAGTCCTGGCAGAGCAGGATCATAGACCTGAAGGCAATTGCATGGGCTTGTGTTCAGCTTCTTTTGCCAGTATGTGAAATTTTGGGATACGTCTTGCTTGCAGATTGGAAAGATGTAGCTGGCAGTTAATACATGGAGGTGCTGATTAAGTGGAAAGATACAAAGAAGTAAAATAAATTTCTGATGTTTACCTTTCAGTCTGCATGCACTGAGGATTATAAATGCAAAAATGCTGTAACTGTTGTAAACCCTGAGAGTGCTCTGACTCTGAGCTGATGTGTTTTGTCCAATATAGCTGACATCAAGAACAATAGCTGCCTACCCAGGTAAAGCAGTAGGGCCCAGCAATGATCTGTGAGGCCATGGGAATTGCTATACCTTTTCAGCTCTTTAATGTGTCTAGACTGGATGGAGCTTGGTCTCTGAAAGTGCCCGGCACCAGACATTTCCAGCAAAGGGTAGTGAAGGGTCTGGTGAGTGTCAGAGCAGTCAAGACATGCCAGTCCTGCATTATGTCTGACATGGATTCTTAGCTCTGCAGGCTGGCATCTCCTGTGAAGCACAAATCTTTCTTAGTGGTATCTGCTTTAAACTTGGATTTCTTGCTATTACAGCTGCATTAACACTTGTAGAAAGTTGATACATTCTTTTCTCAGGTACTTCTATCAGCACTGAGTTCCACTCTCTAGTTGCATATTTTGCAAAAAAGCATTTGATTTTGTTGGTTTGACTCTGCCACCTTTGGCTGTCATTGTATGCCCTTTCCTTGTTGTTTTGAGAAGCAGAAAGAGTAGACCTACACTGACATTTTACCATTTCCGCCTTTAGAAAATTGTATTGTGTTCAGTGGTAAAGATTTGGTTCCTTAAATTTAAAAAAAAATATCCATTTTTTTTCTCTCACTTTTCATGGAAGGGATTTTCCATGTTCTAGTTTTGTTGCCCTTCCTTGACCTGCTTCTTCAAAAGGGAGTGAGGAGTACTGTACACAGGCTTCAACAGGAGGCTGAAAGATATATGTCACTGTTATTTCCATTATATGTGATCCCTGATTTCACCTGTATGCATCTTAGCTTGTATGGATTTCTTTCATTATTAAAAGGAATAGAAAATCAGCACATGGCAGGAATTGGTGTGTGGCTGTGTGTTACACAGGGACTTTTATAAACATGGGCTCATTAAAATCAGAAACATGTACTTTAATGAAGTGATACACGACATTAAGGGCAGATCACAGCTGCTACAAAACTTTGAGTGTGAACTTAAGTCTTGTTTTCTGTTCTGCCATTGTGACTGTCCAGCTGTGTTCCTGGTGGCTGTCTGGCCTTGCATGCCATAGAAAGTGGGATCCACACCCACAAAGGCAATATATCCTAGAATCATAGAATCACCCGAACTGGAAGGGACCCAAAAGGATCATCGAGTCCGACTCTTGTCCCTACCCAGGACACTCCCAACACTCACACCGTGTGACTGAGGGCAGTGTCCAAATGCTTCTGGAATGCTGGCAGAGTGGGTGTTGGGACTGCTTCCCTGCGGAGCTGTTCCAGTGCTCCACCACCCGCTGGGGGAAGAATCTCTTCCTGATATCCAGTCTAAACCTCCCCTGGCGTATCTACGAGCTTATTAAATTGTTCAGGCTACTACCACATGCTGGCTCTGGACAAGGAGATGGAAGGATCTCTGGAATGCACAGAGTACATCCTCAGTTAGTGATAAAGGATTTAGTAAATTTTAACCATTCTTGGTTTAGTCCTGGTATTGTATTACTATTTAGGGATCCCGATCGGCATCAGAGTATGGTCCAAATGTGTTACAGAAAGGTGGCCACTGCCTTTTTGGCTCAAGTCCAGAAAATCAAGGGAATTCAGAATGAAGAGGAGCATGTTTGAGTTAATATTTCATTCTCAACTTATGTCAAACCAATTTCATTGTTCTCTTCCTGCTTCTCCTTTCTGTCCCCCACTTCCTCAGTGGCGCTGTTTAAGGACAGGGCTTCCAACCTTAACCCTGGATTACCTTCCTTTGGGGTTTGAAGTAAAAGGCTGGATATTGCTTTTATGTAGGGGGTTTTGTAGTTTAATTTATTTTGGTTGGTAAAGAATATTCATCACTCATTTAATTCAGAAGGTATATATTGATTCCTTTCTCCTCATTTGGTATTTTCTGACATTTTATAGCACTTGCTATTGATTTATACAAAATCCGTAGTCCGAACATCCCAAGGAGTGCTTTATTCACTTGTCATTTGCTGTTTTTCTTAACTAATAAATTTAACAGCCGTGTACATCCAGTCTGTTAAGATCTCATGGCTCTACGTTCAAAGAGATGACAGTTTGGCACTAACAAATGAGTAATTCTTTCAGGCAGGAGCTTAGAAGTTGCAAGATAGGCAAGACAGAGAAACAAGCTCCTCCTTGACTGGTTAGCAAGACAAAGCAAGCCCCTCTCCTCAAAGGACGCTTAAGTTAAGGTAGGCAAAATACAGCTCTGTTTCAGCCTGTGGAATGTCACACGTTGTGGTGCTCTAATGGCAACTTTATTTGTATCTTGTCAACATGTGATCAATTTAAGCAGCCCATGCAGCAATACATTCATGAGCAGATATGTCTAAACTGCACTGATCTGCCTCGCTGTCAGCTTGCCAGGTGTTAGAGTTAGTTCTCCAGGGCTGCAGCAGAGTGCAGGGATTCCATTAGGAGGGTAGTGCCTTCAGCAACCTTCAGAGGAGGCAATAGTCTAAACCATATTTCCATGAGTGGTCAGGGGATTTCATGAGCCCAAGTCGCACTGAAAGTCAGTGGGATTAGGTCTCCTTCTTCACTGGTACCTTCTAAACTATCTTTTAGGTTTGGGTTTGGCAATGAAGGTGTGAGCTTTGTGTGACCTCAGATATATGGGAGAAGATGCTGGAGTCCTTTGGAGCAGGAGGAAGCAAGATCTACAGAACTCTGAGTACTTAGGAGGTGCCCAAACACACTCTTACTTGCACCGTGAATGATTTACCCTTGGCCATATGTACTGCACTGCACAGTATGTGGGGATAGTGTTTAGAAAGACAAGGTGGCTGTAAGCTCCCTACTTTGCATGGAGCCAGGGGAGAGGAAGTCCTCTGCACCAGCTTAGCCACTTGGGCATTAAGTGTGTAAGCCCGACAGTCACGCTCAGTTCCTCCCACTGTCATCAAGGGTGTGTCCACTGGATAATGGTTTGTTTCTGCCTAAGGTCAGTACATGGGCTAAAATTGGGCGACCTGCCCTGTGCAGGTGCTGCCTTCTCTCTCCTGACTAAAGGGACCTGCCTCATGTGGAGAAGTGACGTTCAGATTCCACAAAACATGTGAGATGAATGTCATCACCAGAAATTGCCTTTGTCTTTCTGTGTTTGGGATGTATCCTGAGTACACCAAGTTTGACAACGGTTCCCTGTGGACTGCTTTTTCCTATCTCTGGCCCGTTGATAAGAGGCTTCTAAAAAGGAGCCTGACTGATGAATAAGAAGCACTGTGTGAGTAGCTTTAACATAGACTGTATAAGAAATTATGTAGCTATGGCTTAGATTTAGTTCAGGGACAACTTAAATTTTACCCTCAGTAACCACTGTAGAGTTAAAAGTTGAGGTACTTCAAAAAAATTCCCTTTCATGTACTGCCATGCAGTGTTCCTTGATCTGGATTGTACTTGAAGACATTTATAAGCTCTTCCTTTTCAGTGTCTTAGAAGGCGCTGGAGGGACCTTTTTAATATAAATCTCATGCCTCCACAAGTTACGGTGCCAGCTGTGAGACTGGCACTGAAAACATACTGTGTGCTAAAGACTTGTTATCCAAGAGGCAGAAATGCATAACAATGCTCTTCACCAAGAGATCCCAAGGATCTCTTAGTAAGTTTACTAGTTCACACCATCATCTTCTGAAGAGAAAACTCAGAAACAAAGATTATTGTGAGGCTGAGATGGGTGGCAGCTATATGGTGGTATCACAGTAATATAGAAAAAAATGAGCCTGTGGTTACCGTTAAATCCGATCCTCAGGATGGACTTTTGGAGCATCCTTGTTACCTTGTGGGATAAAACCGTTCACACTCTAGCACTTTTCTCACTATTGGAGATGAAGTTGGAGTGAAAGCCTTTTAGACTCAGAGCTGTGATATCCAGAGATGTTTTGTTTAGAGTCGTGTAAAATCAAGTATGTTGTATGAACTTCAAGCAAGGTGCATTTGAGCTGAGTACTGGATTACTGAGAATGATATATGGAGCTTCTTTAACTGTGTGGAGTTAGATTGATTCTTAGCAAATAAGTGACAGATTCATATGTAGGGGAAAATTGAAGTTCTCATCTATATATTGTTTTTATTATGTTTTCTTTGCTTCAGGCACTAACATATCAAAGACACTGTGGGTGAAAAAAGTAGTTTCATTTTCATCAATAAATGTCTTTATATTCTTGCAGCTCATACACAATTTGGGTTCTTCCATGGTGGCAAAAAAAGACAAGGGGAAGTCACAAAATAATTAATTGCAATCCAGAACAGCTTAGATTGGAAGCATTGCTAATATTTACAATTATCACCAAGCTCTTTCTGTGCACTCTTCGTCTTAGATTTAGAATTATGCTCCTGGCCCAGAACGAGTCTGTCAGTACGTTGGTTTGCATCTGTCTTTGCCATATGCAGAATAAGACAAGAATTCTGTCTGCTTTGTTTTTAATTTTTTTTATTGTACCCCTCCAAAATCAGACCAGCTGTTGCCTAAACGCTGCCTTTTGCAAACGACAGCACTCTTAAAAGTGAGCTTATCTCATCTCAAGGATTTGTCATCAGCTTTATTATGTTTTGTTGTCATCTGGGAGGTAGGATTCAATACTGGTAGTACTGGTGGCCTTTTGTCACCCTGCTGTGTGCTTCAGGCACACCTTTGCTGCCAGCCAGTGGTTGTGTAGCGTTAGAGATGGGGTGTGTTCAACCGAGGCCAGGTCAGTGGCTTTGGGTTACCTTTACCTGGTGTCTCTGTTTAATTTAAGCAAAAATTACATCTTTTTCTCCCAGAAAGCAGGATTGTAATAAACAATTTCTGAATGAAAAGTCCCTTTGCGTCTCTTTTGTTGCCAACCTGATGCACCCCTCTGTGTCTGTGGAAGCGTCTGGCTCCTTCAGGCATTTGTGCTGCTTTACCTTGTGCTCCCTGGCTCTAAAAATAAAATATCCATAAGTGTAAGAGAAGTCGGTGTTTGCGTGCGCTCCCTGTACGTAACGCTAGTGCGAAAGTCACACTGAACGCAACAGAGCCCCAGACCACCCGAGCTCCTCTTATTATTTAAGTAAAAGGAGAAGGGAGAGGGAAAAAAATTCCCCATGGAGGAGAAACTGGGAGCTGCAGAAGGGAGGCTCAGGATGTAGCCCCGATGCGGACCGGCTTACGCTGAACACTGCTTGGTACGTTCAGTTTGGTAGTGAGGACATTGTCAAAATTCCCCAAATTTGTGACAGTAGGTGTTTGTGAAACCTGAGGGAAATGAGTAGGTTTTCTGGCTGGCTAGAAGGAAGGTGCAAAGGAAAGGGGCTTTTGTTTGGATCTCAGCAGCCCTGTGCAGAGCTCTGGCTCAGCCCCAGGGAGGATGACTGGGGGTCTGCAAATGAAAATACTCAGGTGAAAAAATGAACTTAAAAAATCAGTTCAGTTTTTTTTTTGTCTGCTTAGTAAATAAACAGTGTGGATTGTGAATAGTCAACACCTTAAAAAAACATCTCATCCTAATAGTGTTAAACTTTATGAATTTTAAATATACCACAATATATTTTTTTACAGGAAAGAATTGTTTCAGGTAAAAACGTGATTAAAAACTCATCTTTTGGTTTGTAATGAAGCAGTACTTCCAAGAAAACAGGTGTTTGATTATTTTGTTCTTTCCCTGAAACCTTGATTTCCTAAATGCAATGAGTTCAGCATTCTCAGCTAATCTGTGGTAAATGCTGTAATGGAGTAGCAGGGCAGACTCCCTGTTTTGTTCTGGGTTTTATATAGTTTGGTGAAGAAAGCCAGGCAATGTTTCAATGTTTTAAGGAGTTAATGGGGAGACCAGTCTGTCTCTCGGTGGGATGAAAGATGATGGTGCTGGTTTAAAGAGTGATGAAGAGCATCATAAAGAAAGCCTGGCCACGCTCAGGGTATGCAGCTGGCATCTCGAGGTGTGACATACAGGGAGCAAGCTCAAGCAATTTTTTTTTCTTTAAATGTCTTACATTGGGACTAATTTTTTCTGGTTTGGGGTGGAAATACTTGTGTCCTGCTGAACCCATTTCTGCATTGCTGAACCTGAGCTCTGAAACAGCACAGCAGCCAATATGGTAATGAGCCCATTTCTATCAAAATGGCCCGTATTATTATTCATGTTTATTGGCTGCAGAGCAGTTCAGGAAGCATTTTTTCAAACAGATATGCTGAAATATTTTCTTTTAAACAGACCCAGCGGCTATTTGTATTTCCTTTGCTTGAATTCATATCCTTGATGCAGTCTTAATTATAATGACAGCAAATGAGACAATTATTGCAATATGTGAAAAAACACTTTTGGGAAAGGCATGTGAGAATACTTTGGGTAGTATTAGCAGTTCTGCTATACTTTACATCTAATTAGGGCTTTTCCACAGTGTCACCAACCCTCTGTCATTACCCTGCGAACTCCCCGGCTGCAGCGATGCATTTGTTGGACCAGCGGGAACGTCTCAGACCGCAGTCACACTTCCCCAAATCTTTCCACGTGTGGATCTTTCGTGTCGACCTGTTCCTTCCCCTCCCTTCCCTTCTCCCTCCTTGCCTCCCCCCCACCCGTGGTGTGACATTTTCTTCATGACAATCTGTCTCCGAACTGCACTTGCTGCTGCCTTGGTAAAGGCTTACAAAGAGAGTGTAACAGCCAGTGGCCAATCGAGTTTGTGCAAGCTCCATCAGCTATGGATGAAACATCCACGAGAGAGAATAAGGACTTAGAAGAAAACTGGATAAAAGGGCTGCGACGGGAAGCTAGCTGGCAGGTTAGTGATACAAAGACATCTGCTTGCAAGCAAATTAAATCTCACCACTAAAAATCTGTGAACTTTTTAACCTAAGCATAGGTGAAATGTCTGTTTATTTGTAGCAATGCCTGAAAGCATATTCCTGTGAAAGCAGTTATCCTTATCTTCTTATATTTTTGGAAAGACTAGTTGTGAGATTCCAAAGCCATGTGTTTCAAATTTTAGGATGAGTAAATAGTTTTATAAATCTGCAGGTATTACTAAATGCACACTTGCTTAATAAAGGTCCTTGCAATAACACCGTGCAGGTGCATGCTGTAATAGCAAAGGAAATGCGTGCCTCATGTCTGTATGTATGCAAGTTTATTCCATTTAAAAAAAAATACCACCTGTCACCTTCTTACTTAATTGTGTCATAGTAACTGTAACAAGGGGTTTCTTTTAGTCTCTTTTAATGAGGAAACATCTTTCAATGCATAATGCTTGTTTTCTTTATTTTACTGGACTCACAGTAGATGTGTATGCAGTTCAATTCAAAGGCAGGTGGTTTCATTAAAGTGTGCAGAGCAGTAGTGTTTACATTATGCAGTACCTTTCTGGAGTTTGCAGAATTAGATACCATTTCAGACCTGCTAAGCCCCACTGAGTGGTTATGATTGTTCTTTACATTGCATCCTAAGCATTGTCTGTGCACTTTCTTCTGCTCTATTGCATTTTAATTAGTCAATCAACAATATTCAAGAGATGTGGCACCAAGTTATTTCTTTCTGCTTCTTAACAAGGGATTTTATATTATTATTATTGTTATTATTATTATTAATATTAATTTTTTTTTGGTGATGCCATCATACAAAATTCAGATGAGGTGGCGATTTGATTTGTTCCTATCAGGTGAAGCTGCACAAGAGTCCCAGCTTGGTAAGAGTTACTGCAGCAGTCTAAATGCTACAAGGCATGCTCCCTTCCCCCAGAAGAATAGCTGGTTTAGTTTGGTCCCTTCCCATAACTTTGCTTTAGAAAAGAAAATACAAGTCTCTTTTCAGAGGAGCTTGATGCCTGGTGTAACACTGCTTCTGGCTTTTGTTATGGCACCTTTCTGATCATCTGTCTGTATCGCTGACGAAATGAAGTATAAAATTGAGATGTCATGAATACAGAAGCCAAATGATCCCTTCTCTCTGTGTCGCTGCAGATGCAGGTGTGTGGAGGTGATGGAGAGAAGGTGGTCACTGTGGAGACACAAATGGGAGACCACCACTACCCCAGAGATCTGAACTCCACAGATGGGTGACCAGGAGAGGGGAGGACCTAGAGGACATGAGGGAAAGGCAGGAAGAGAGCTGGGCTGTGGAGGTGTCTGCAGCTAGTTTGTACACCCATTAAATGACCTGGAAGTCTGTTCTTCTGCTTGCCTGGTTTATGCTGTTTCTGCCAGGTGTGGTGAGTGAAGAATGAGATGGGAAAACACGGAAGCAATTTTCCTGTAGTACCTGGCTAGAAAACAGGTGTACTGTGGCAAGAATTAATTTCCAGTCAGCAGCATCTGCCTCCTTTTCGGGTGAGTGTTGCACCATTACAGCGGTGGCGGCATGGAGAGGGAAGAAGTCTCGTGTTTTGTAGGTGCTGTATCTGCAGCCCTGAGGTGGATAAAGGTGGGCCTTATCTCTGAGGAGGCCCTGTTAGCCGTGCCTGTGTCTGCTACTGTTCTGTTCCTTCCCAGGCAGAAATGGTGTCTTGATCAAAGGGAGAACCGGGATGGATGGCAGTTGTAGATGTTTTGCTCTGGGACTGCAACCCTCGCACACGTGAATGAGAGTTTCAGAGAAGCCCCTGGGAAAGGGTTATCCAGCTCACTCAGATTCTAACTCATCCCATATTTCTTCACTCTGCAAGGCCTTCAGAAGTCCCAGGGTAGGGCAGAGCATCAGTCTTGAAAGGAGCTGATTTAGAGTAAGCTCTGCAGAGCCAGAGCTCTTCTTCAGTCCTGTCTGCTGGGGAGCTCCAAGGTGATGGCGTACATCCTTTTTTCTTAAATGGGCCAGGTTTTTTTAGCGCTAGACCCTTATATCCATATTTAGTCTCCTAAATAAGTGTCCTGATTTTCTGAAATGCTGAGTATCCTGGGAAGCCAACAGACATTTCAGTTTGCTTGGGCTTCAACGTGTGAGACCTGTGCTTCAGGCTGCGCGGTGGTGGGTACCTGTCACGTGGACCTGGGTTAGGAGGCAAGCCGTGGTGCTCAGCTGCAGCTGGAGGTTGTGATGGTTGTGAAGTAACTAAAGCAGCTCGGATCTGCCGTGGGGTCCCATCCTCAGCTGAATGTGGTTGGTGGCATGAGGGACCTGCCAGCCTGTGGTGGCACAGACAGGAGGCCACAGAGCAGGAGAGTGGTCCCGGCACCACATGGTAAACACAGCCTTTTTGCCAGTCACACGAGTCTCCCTCTTGAAGCCAGAGGCTTGGCAATTCTGACTTTGCACTTAGAAAAATCAGGCTGCCTATTTAGCAGACTAAATATAGGTTAAACAGCCAAGCTTGTGCATCCTGCTTTAAAAATTCTGGTGATAGTCATCTCCTATCCTACCTTTCAGCCAGCACACTCGTCATGCTGTGAGAGGTCTGTGCAGTAGCCCCACGCACATGAATAAACATCAGCTTGGAAGTAAAAGAAGAAAGAGCTTACATTATTTCTTTCAAGGGGATATACAGTTGGAAAATTGATTACATTCTGTCTCCAAAAGGAGTCAGAGTTTTCTATTAAGTAACAACAACAGCAAGAAGCTAAAATTATAATTCTGTTTTTATCACTTAGTTTTAACTTTTTGTCTTCTATTGTTCTCATAATCTCAGACTTTGCTGTAGTGGTCTATATCTATTTTTGATTTTTCATGGGGAAAGGTGGGCTTTCTTGCTCCTCTTAGCAGGCCTTCAGAACAGGTTTTCAAACCTTCCTATAATCCCTTTTCCTGATGTTTCCTTGGGAACAGCTTCTGACATCCGACAGATCTATAGCTGTCACAAAGCTGGCACAGTTTTACCACAGACCAGGCACATATTTGGGTGACCGCAACTGTGTGGATAGACTAAAGGTTAAGAAATCTATAAGGATGCAGATGTCAATATTTAAAGAAAAAAGTCCTGCATATTTATAGATACAAATGGATTTTCCTTCGCGTTTACACGTCCAGGGAAATTTGTGCTCTCAGAGATGCCGGGGTAGCTCCAGTTGATTTAAAAGGGAATTTTTCTTCTGCAAAAGAGAGCAAACAGTAATCCAAAATGTCCTGAGAAAGGAGCAGTTCAGTGATTCCAGCAACTTGTCGGAGCCATGAATCCCTCTGCTGACATACTGAGATCTTGAAAGCCACAATTTTCTTCCTAATTGATGGTTCAATCGAGTACAGCCTCTGTCTCGAACTTACTTTAAGCTTTGTCCTTGATATGCTGAGTTACTGTACAGCCTAAAATACACTGCCTGTATTGCAGAGGGAGACGTGTTTAAGTCATTCCGGAATCATTTGGGATCTTTCATCAAGACAGGCACTGCAGTTGATGAGAAACGGGCATTTTGTCAGACCCTTCAGCAGTTTGATGATCGTTTCCTACAGAATAATAAAAGCAGACGTGTCTTGCCACGTTCATTTAATTTTTAGATCTCATATACATTTGTGGGGAGTGGGAGTAATTTGGCTGAAATGAGATCTTATCAGGCTTCAGTAAAGCTGGGAACACAACAAAACACCGTATAAAGTACAAGATACATAATAACCCACCTTCTCCTTTCCAATATGGTCCCATTGAGTTAATACAAATTGGAAAAGAGCACTGGGTGGTCACTACATGTGTGTGGATTTTATGTGCAGACATGTATATCCATCTGTGTAGGTGGGCAGTGTGTTCACATATTCAGGGTATGGTAGTGCTGAAAATTGAACTTTTTGGAAAGGGAGATTTAGAAATCCCTGCCTGATGGAATATGTAACATTGTCTTCTTATTTCCTCTTTTGTCTAGAGTAGCTATTCCTAAAGCTTGTAAAATTTCCAATTCCTAATTTAACAATTTAATAAATATTTAGCTCTCTCTAATGTACTGAAACAATGCAAAATTTTAAGCTGTCAGAATTTGGGGGTTTTGTTTCTTTCTCTTTTCACAAGGGCATGAATGCCATTCTGTGATGATGCAAACACAAGTGAATAAACCTGCAGGTTCTCTTTTGTTTTTTAAATATTTGTTTGACTGATCACAGTGCTGATGACCCTGTCCTTCTCTATTGGAGACAGCAAAGTAGGGTTATTAAACACCTGGTGATAGAGGCATGGAATATAATCTACTACTTCTTGTGTTATTCCACAAGTCTTCCCTATGTTCCTCCGCAATACTGGATGTGAAAATACTGGAAAATTTGACTTTGTTGTTCAAAGAGTACAAGATTCAGGTGTAGTATATCCGATAGAACTGTTGTACTGCATTTGCTATGAACACTGAATTTCTTCAAATAGTGAAGCTGATGACATTTTATTATTTCTCTCTTTTATTTTTTGCATAAAGGAGGAACAGTCACAATTCAGTTATCCTGGACTGATGACTTTTGAAACTTTATTTTTTATTGTTCCCCTAAGTATTCGATTTTCAAGACAATCATCATGAAAAGATCTACCACGGAATGAGTTTTTAGCCTCACAATTGTATTTTGTTGCTGATTTCAGTACTTCAGGTATGGTGTGAGGTCCCTGGGTGCAGGGGTCTGTAGCCGTGCAGCGAGTTTGCCAAGCGTGGGTGGGCTGGTTGGCCCTCCATCCTCTATGTTACCATGAGTGCCCTTGAAGGAGATTCTGGGGGCTTCACAGAATGACCTGCAACCACACAGAGGCATATTGGAATGGGAATTTCTTTATCAGTTCTGCCTACAGTTGCTGTTTTGATTGTTGTGGGGTTTTTTATATTTTGTATATTTAACACATACGCGTGGTGCTTCAAAGTGTGGTACTACCATAGGAAACTGTTATCTAGGAGTGTTTGGGGGAAAATGCAGCTTATTCATAGACTAGAGGCTATTAATGAATGACAGTGCACTTATGCATTGGGCTTGTTAGACTCCAGCACTGGTATTTGGCCATCTGTGATGTTATCTGGACACTTTCTGACCTTCTCTCAACTTGCCATCTTAGACGGAATGCCGTTAGTCTCCGGTGTTTGGGAGGGATGGATATCTTATTCCCTCTTCAGAGTGCCAGCAGTGATTGTTCTGCCAGGTTGGAGGGGTAGACCCTGTACCACGAGGACAAAATGATTCACCTTATTTTCATCATGCTTGAGGAAATGTTCTCTCCCTGATGCTCCTCATCAAGTGCAGTGGAAGGGGAATATTCCCTTGCCAGACAAGATGGTGTCAGTCCTTCTGAAAGCCAGGAACAGGCATGTAGCAGTGAAAAAAGAGACATGGGTGCACTGGGATAGTGTGAGGTGTCCTTTTGATAACAAAATACCTAATTAGTGTAAAAAGAAGTCAGACCGATGTGTGATATTGTATGGGCTGTAGTTTTAGAAATCAAACGCCTTAAGTCGAAACTGAGGGAGAGGTTCTACCAACCTCAGTTATTTAATACCCTGTGAAATGCACTGTGCATGCTGTGCTTAGCTTGCTGCTGCTCAGTACTTTAAGCCTGTTCATAACCGTTCACAGCACTTAAGATCTAAAGATACACTCATCCTTTGATAGGACAAGGTCAATTATTCTCAATTTATTGCCAGTACCAAAGTGTTTATGTTGTTTTATTTATAAGCTGGGTTTATGTTTTTCTAGCATTAAAGACATTTGATAGTAAAAAAAGGACATTTCATTTGAAGATTACTTGTTCTGTGACATATTTATATTTATATATATATTTATATTAAAAAATGGACGTGTGTATTCATAGGAATGATAAAAACCCTATCTTTTGGTTTCCCCATTACACCTCAGCTTCTTTTTACCTGATAAATGAATTTTTGCTATCCTGAGTTACGTATCTGAATTGTATTCGTGTGCAGGCATCTGGGTCTAAGAATAACATTATTTAACTAGCTGCCTTTTCTCACCAGGTGATTGATTTTGGTCTTACAGTTGTTCAAACTTTGTGGTTGTCCACCACACTACTAGGACGAGCACCCGAAGCCACCTTTAATGCTTTCATGCTTTTAATACCAGTACTCTGCCACCACTGTAGAAGGGTGGCTCTGTTTCTGCAAAGCCTGTGGAGACATGAGTAAGTCCATCCCTGTGTAATGAACCACTTAAACCTGTCCCTAAGAGAAGCCTGTGTTAACTGTCTGACCTGATAAAAATGAGCTACTGGTTTGCTGATGGAAACCCATTTGCTGATGGGCTCCCTGGCTTGTACTCTGCTGAAGATTTTTTTCTGTACCCACTTACCTCTTCTAAAACTTTTCATTTTTGGCAAAGCATTTATTTGACAACTGACGAAAATAATCAAATACCATTTTTTACTATTTTTTAAGAGTCATTTCTCCTTCTCTCTTTATTATCCTTTCAAAATCTTCAAGGAAACATCCGGACAAAGAAAGTATTTCTCAGACATAAATGTTTTGCTGTATTTACTATTTCATATAAAGTGCTGATTGCGATCGCATACCCACCTATCTGGTGTTATCGTAGTTTAAATGTTCCCTGAAGGCTCTGCACTATGACTGGTCTGCTTTGAGTCAGACTTAGGGCAATTATATTCCAGCTCTGGAGGCAGATGGTTGGCACCTTAAATGAAATGTTCACCTCTCTCTTCCCGGGTTATCCCAGGCAGAATTTAGCCTGTTTACATCTCTTTGCTAATTTAGCCCCTTATTTGTGTAGACTGTTCCCCCCGGGCATGCTTGAAAGAGGTGGACAAATTATTTTCAAATGAAAAATATAGTTTGTCTTGTGTGACTGGTTCTTTAAAATATGTTCTAGCGTATTTCAGAAGGGGATGTGTGGTAAACATGCAGCTCAGAATTCATGAAATTTCTGGAATTCATGCATGTTCTTACAAAAAAAAAGGGCTCTTTTTTTAAATCAGAAATACTTCTGACTGATGAATCATACATCTCTCTTGATACTATCTCCCACGACTGTATGGCACAGAATCCAGCACTCGTCTCGCTGTGGCTGTTGGCTCATCCTCTCTGTTTTGCTGGGGAATTGTCACAAGCCCTTAATCTCATTCTGAGCTGGGAAGGAGAGCAGTTTGTCAACAAGGCACCATTGACATCTGTTCCTCCTCCTGGCAGATCCTGGTGTGCTGTCGCTGGCTACACCCCCAGCCTTCTTCCACACCTAGGACTGTGGCTCTGAGAGAGCAATGCCACCTGGCACGGCCCAGCCACCACCAAAGTCACAAGTAGCTAGGGACCCCTACAGATGCCTCTACTTCATGCTTCCTTCTCCCCACCCACCTTTTGTCAGATACTAGAAAACTGTAGACTTGGCTTTTCTGCTTCTCAGAAGAATCCTCTTTTCCATTACTGCTCGAATTGGGGATGATCACTGACCAACACCAGAAATGATACGACTAAGCAATCAGGCTCAGATTGGACATTAGGAGAAGTGTCTTAACTGAAAGGGTTCTCGGGCCCTGGCATAGCTGCCCAGGGAGTTGGCTGAGTCACCATCCATGGAGGTGTTTGAAAGACAGGTTAGATGAGTTTCTCAGGGACATGGTTTAGTGAGGGGACAGGTACGGTTGGACTTGATGATCTCGGAGGTCTTTTCCAACCAGATGATTCTGTGTCCTACTCAACCCTTGGTCTTCAAAAGGGATGCTGCACAGTGGTGGTGTGCAAGCTGTTGTAGTCTTCCTTGATCTCTTTAATTGGAGGACAGAAGACCTTCAGCATTTTAAGTGGCCAACAGAAGGACCTGTGATATGTCAACCCCATCTCCAGGACACAAACAGTGCTCTACTTTTGACCATAAGCTGGTTTTCTGCAAAATGAGCTAGATTTTGATTCTTGGCAAAACAACTATAGAGAGCTGGAAAATCCAAATGAGCTGATACATCTTTTGTTAGAGCTATTTTATTACTGAGCAATGTCTTTCTTTCTTTTTTTTTTGGACACTCATAATGTAGGCACAGTTGTACATCCTATCTGTTTGGTTTTTATGGTCAAGTCATCAAATAGTCTGTCTTTTTATATCCTGATTTGGAATTCACCCCAAAATAACACAGTGAAGAGATGATACTTCATACTCCACGTTTTGATTTTTTAATAGGAAATTTCAAATATTTGGGAAATTGATTTTTCAAGTAATACCGTGAATTATAGGAGCTGATAAATGTGAGATTAATAGCTAAGAAAGCAGTCATTTCAGATGGATAATTTAGATTTTTATCATTTATTAATCATAAAAAGTAAACCTGCTGTATAACTAATTTTAGTTTTATCAAGAAGATGAATTGTTCTAGCTAATGAATGTATAGATATTCTATGCCAAAGGCATTCGTAGGAATCTGTTAATCATTTAACTGTGTCATGGCATATGCTTTGTCTTCATAAACCAATTAAAACACATAACTTACTCCACTGAAACGCGTGTTGGTCTTCAGTGCCTGCAGCAAATTAGAACAGCATTTGTCTTAAAATACGATTCAGTATTGCAGATACAAAAATTTAATGGGGATGGTGTCTCCAGGTAGGGAACATTGCTCAACTGCCTGCACCTTGCCTGTCTCATATATTTAGGACAGCCTCTTTTCCATTTGAAATCTTTGAATTTGTTACGTTGGACTTGTGTAAGAAGTTATCTCACTTGGGCTTACTTTTGGCAAGGGTTTAGAGATGCTTCTGTAACACAAATAACAGTGCTGATTGCTGCTGGAGATTTTCCTGAGGATGGCATATGCAGTTGAACCAAAGCTAGAGGTTAGAGGCTAGTAATTGCACTCATGGTTATTTTTAGTCCATCCTAGAAGAGACAGAGAATTTTTTAAAATGGATTTTTATATTTAAGGAAATTACAGCTTTCTGGAAAAACTTCAGAGCTGTAACAAAGAAACGAGAGGCAAGAGTGTGTTTAAATTTGGTTGCTGAATTTCTGTGTTCTGGTCATTCAGAGCTGTTTGTTTCATCTCCTTTCTTCCTCCCAGTGAGGTGAATAAAAGAAAAATGTGAATGTGTTTAGGTTTTATTCACAGCATTGTTGTAATGTCACAGCAAATACAGAATGGAGACAGACAGGAAGCTGAGGATGGAGAAATCAAAAGACAGCAGACCCTCAAATAACCAGTTCTAGCTAAAATACTTTTTGTTTGGCTGGTTAACAACCTATATGTTGCTGTAACACCTATACTGTGTTATTTTATTTATATCTTTAATACACTATCTGTAGGCGACATTACGGGTGAAGCACTGTTGCTAAAAGAGAAGGAAAAATTATAGTTATTGCTATAATAAACAGCTTGAGAATATCCTTTTAAGAAGATTGCAGTAATACAAAAGGAAATAGCATTAGATTGCAACATCAATTATTTAGAACAACGTCGTTATATTCATTTTTTACCCTGTTTCTCAGAGATAAAATTCAGTCTTTCCAGCATCAGGTTTCTGGAGCCACAAAATGCCTGCTTGCGTCAAAAGTCCATAGCTTTCTGATGAACCAGGTCTTGAGAATAAGTGGGAGCACGTCCTTGCATGGATGAGGTAGAGGTTCTTCAAAGGAGAGTGTGAGAGGGTGCCTGAGCACCCCCAGCATCGCTCGTGCAGAGCTCATGCAGCTGTAGCTCTGCTATAAGGGAGAGGTGCCAGTGGCCTTAGGTTTTCTGGGACTTTGAGGAAAATAGTAATTTTAGGCCATCTTGCCCTAGTTTTAGCAGGCTTCTGGGAATAAGAAAAGGAAAATGGATCTTTGTAAAGACTTAAAGAATGTTGCTGAGAGGGAGGGGGTGAAATCAGGTCCTTATGGAGCACTGAACCTGGTTTATAAATGGAGTGAGGAAATGTAAGTCATTGTGCACTTCTAAATTTGGGGCTTTTGTATGGATATTACTTACTTAACTGAAGACAGAAACCTTTCCTGAAAAAGAAAATGCAGTTGTGCCAGGCAGGTGGGATCACTTGGGTTTCATTAAGAAGTGAAGGCGAAGGCAAGAAGTAAGCAAAAGAATAAAAACATTTTCTTTTTCTTTTTTATTCTTCCTTTTTTTTTTAATTCTGTCCACATGTAAGAAGTACTTCATGAAATAAAGCAATGACATACTGGTAAGCACATGGGTGGAGAACTTCACACTTCTTGGTTATATGTTTGGAAACAATGCTATCAACAACCCACTCAGCAATAGTTTTCTCAGTGCAAGTAAAAACTTCAGTGGCACAAACCTCATAAAAATAAATGATATTTTATATAAATGCTGAGTGAATACACATAAGCTGTGAATACAGTTAGGATAGCTGCCACTGCTTAAAGGTCAGTAAAGCATAGCATTAAATGGCACATTTTGTGCTCCCAGACACGTAACCCATGATAAATTTTATGCAGTACATTTCTGAAGTATCCACAGACACATTTTCTTCAATAATTCACAGTCCTTTAAAAGCTTTTTTTTTTTTTTTTCCTTTTGACAATCAATAGCAGGACGTAGTGGTTATAAAAGTTGCTGGTACTGGACTTCCACAGCCAGTTTAATTGGAGGACAGATGATGTTCAACTCCCATAGCACCTGACCTGTCCCCAAGCCCTTCCTTCTAGCTAAAACTCATGACGTGCAAGCCTGCTTCACAGAGTAGGTGCTGGACCTCCAGCCTAGTGCTCAGACCATTTTGTCTGAGGGAGGCTTTTATTTCTTTTTTTTGTCTCCCTTTGCAAGGTGATGGGTTTCTAAAGCAAGCGTAGGAGGACTCAGAATGCGTATTAGTACAAGATATTTAGTGGGAAATGTCATCCCTACGACACGACTTTTTCATTCTTCTGTTTGCTAGTGTAAAGTCAGCAAAAGTAAATTAGCTGGCAGATTTCAATGGAGACTGTTACCGGTGTCCTCTGCCAGATAGCGTGTGGAGTGCCAAATTAGAATTGATTTCTCAATAAAATTGAGTTCAGCCTCCTCAACATCATCTAAGACAGAATGACAAAATCTCTCTCATTCGCTTTTCAATTTTATTATTTTCGGTCAGTTTTGTTCTTGGATATTTTTGCTGCCCTAATTGCTTGTTATTATCTTCTTCCTCGAATCTTTTCCCTTGTCCAGGAGAGCAAAACCTCATCTGCCTCTATAAGCAATTCAGGAGTAAAGTAGAAGGGAAATGATGTCTTTGCATCACCTCCCTCACTCCTCCTCACACTCTTAAGACTCATCTGGCAGCAAAGCCAGGAGTACGAGTTCCCTCTCTGTGCTGTGACTCAGAGGCTGAGAGCACAACAAGCTGTTTACAGTCCCATCCTCATTTCTCCTTCCCACTCACAGCACGTTGCTTTGGGAACCACCAACCAACCTAATTAAAACAAATTTTTCCTATTGCGGGAGCAATTCCCCAAATGCTCCGCCTTGCCGGAATCGTGCTGTGTCTGCTCAGTTTGTTACCTCCATCCAGCTCCTGAAGAGGCTCATCTTACTGTAAAGAAAATCAATGCCTTCTAATGTGGCTTTAATTCTTAAATTCGGTGCCTTTATCATACACACTTCTAGGGAACCTCCTGTAATGTATGGATGTGAAAAAAATCTTCTTTTTAAAAGACGCGTAGTAAGTGACTTCTGAAATGTTAACAAAGCCTGTGATCCAGCAAAAGAGCTATTCAGAATTAAACAAAGCTGGATTTCAAGTGGGGAGGTGCAGGCAGAAACACAAGATGGCAGCACTAGAAGCATAGCAAAAGGTCTTGGAAGTGTAACCACCACCTGGAATTTGCTGGTTTGATTTCTGCTGCATGCAAAGCATTGCACCCAGTCATTATGCCTAGCCCAGCCATACAGGCTTGCAAGGACAGCAAGATTTCAAGGTGTCATGATTACTGTACTGTTTCTCCAATGACTAGGACCCATTTCTCACTCCAGGTGAACTCCAACAGCGGAGGTCAGTGAGGTCTGACGGCTCCAACTGTTTGTATCAGTTTTCCAGAGCACTGAAATCTTCCATCCCTCAGCTCATTCTCTGGAAATTGAAATATAACATGGCTTCTGAAAACACCTCTGGTGCTACTGGAAAAACCTGAGCTTGAAAATGTTCATTTGTTGTCGTTGGGGTGCCTGCAGTTTCTGTTGATTATTCCAACACTGTTTTAGCAAAGACAGAGTTTCTGAGGAATGCTGAGCAACCTGGTAGGTCTGGGGCAATTCCTCAAAACACTTCTCTTTTTTTTTTTTGTTTATTTCTAGTTCTGCCACTTTCTAGCTTTCTTCTTCCATCAAGATGCCTGGATCAGCACCCTTTACATGCTCTCCTTTGCTTGTTTCTGAAGAGCATCATGCGCATTCTCCCTGACTGTAGGAGTAACAACATGACTCCAGACCCTGTTTGTTTGGTTTTTTTTTTCTCTTTTCCCATGTGAGATTGGCAGCTTTTGGAGTATTCAGAGTCCTTTCTGTTCCCTTAATTCTCCAGAATAATGGAGTATCTGACTGTCCTCTATGCTAGGTTGTCCTTTCTTTCCCCCTTTCCCTATTCACTTGCTTTTTTTCTAGGTCTCTCTGTTCCCCCCTGCTTATTTCTCTTTCTGCATAACCACACCTAGAGTATAAATCCTGCTTTACAGGTCTTTATTCTAAATCTTTAAAAGAACTGGAAATGCACAAACTGCAGTTTTACTTGTTTGTGAAACCAAGGCCAGAGATGAACTCCGTTAACATCACGTGGTGCGATGTAGGTGTTGAGCCACCAAGTGGCTGCCAAAACCTATGGAGAGTGTAAGTGCTCTGGCTATGATCTTTCAGGCATCTGAGAGCACTGGCTCTGTTCCAGTAAAACACTGGACCATATGCTTAATTTTAAGCATGTAAGCAATTTAGTGGAAACGAATCAGACTAGTAATGACCTTAATCTTCAGCGTATTCTTGACTACCCGTAGGTTGGTGGAGCATCAAAATTACACTCTAAATCCAAAAGCTTTGATGGCGTAGGAAGTGGGATAGCTGAAATATTGGCTAACTAAATGAAAGACTGTTATTGGAGAGAAGGACTGCTGTTTCCAGCTTGTTCCAGTTGCAGAACACAGGAGTGAGAATTATATTGAAAGGAGTGGTTGTCTCTCCTGAGTGCACGTGCAGACTGGCTGGTGGATCGTGTGGATGATGGCTGTGCATCCTAGGGTTGTTGCTGGTCATGAGTTAGATGATCATTTCAGGTGAAAAGTCTGGGATGCAAGAGTCTTTATTTGCTTCTGAAAGATCTTGCAGCAGACATTTTTATGCTTCCAAGCTCCTGTCAGTTACCTTTTGTCCAAGTTCTTCCTTAATTGCTTTAAACAAAGGCTAGAAAGGACCAAGTGTTGCTGTAGTGTTATCCGTTAGCAGGCTCAGAGGTCTTCTCATTCCAATGGATTTGGTCCTAAGATCTCTCCCAAATACCACACAGGTTTGGGACTTGCCCTGCTTTCACTCTTGCCTCTTTGGATAGAGACAATAAATAGATTAATTAACACTTTTGAGAGAAGTCTTCCTAGCAGTTTTTGAGTCTTAAGATGTTGGTTCCCAAGGGAGTTAGTCTTATCTTTTTGAAATTACCCTCTATATTTATTGTATCAAAAAGGAGGAAGAAAGTAAGAAAAAAAATATCAGGAGAACAGGGATTTGTAAAGGTGGAGTTTGGTAGCTGAGAGCTTATCCCATAGAAATGGAAATAGTGGGATGCGTAGGGTACAGCAACAGAGAAAAGGAAAAGTGCTAGGTCATCCTGTCCTCATCTCAGACACATACACATCCCCTTGGTAGCGCAGGTTTCTTTGCAGGAATTTTTTGTCCCTGAGTCATGCTGGTTGGGGAGGGGCAGTTACATATGCAAAAAGAAGAGGAAAACACACTTGGGTGCTTTGTCTTCTAGAATGTTCCCTCTTTCCCAAACTAGCTATTTTTGGTGAGCAGTTTGAACATGTCAAGCAGTATATACACCTTGTGCTAAGCATTATTATTATTTAGTGTTTTATTTACTGTTAATGTATTTTTTAGTTAGTGTTGGGACTCTCAGCCCTTCCTTCGGGAATCTATTGTACATTCTCATAGATTTCACTGTCAGAGTTTTTACTGATGGCTTATATTTTCCTTTCCTTAATTGCTGTCTGTTACTTCTTCTTGTGTCCTCTTGTACCTAATTATAAATGTTACAACATCAATTTAGGAAAAATATCAGGGGAGGTGTCACAAGGGTCAGTGCTGATCACAATATTGTTTAATACTTTCCTAAACAATATATACAGAGCAATACAATTTGCAGATGATGCCAAATTAAGAGGGATCATAAACACAGTGGAAGGCAGAGAGAGAGAGATAACAAAAGGATGTTGAGAGTTTAAAGAACTGGTGCAAAAATTAACAAGATGAGATTTAATTTAGATAAAATACAAGGTCATACACTACGGGAGAAAAATACCAACTACAAATTGGAAGATACTGGTTAGAAAACAGCAATAATGGTGATATATTTTACATTTATGTAGCTTCTTTCATCTTAGAGAATCCCGAAGAGCTTTAATAATTAAATAAATTAATATAGAAACTACACATAAGGATTATTTTATTCTCCGCAGAGACACCTTCTGTGTTGATGCAGAATATGACAAGTATTCAGCTGAACTCTGCAGTGATGTGCAACAGTTCAGGACAAAGTATTACAGGTCCCCTTGAAATGGCAGTAAAAGTTAACAGAAACCAGCATTTGTGCAGCAGGACACTGCTTAAAACTGTTCTCTGATGAAAACTGCCAGAGCCTTTTTTTTTTTAACTGCAGATGATCAAGATCTTGGTTTTGCATCTTTTTTTTTTTTTACTTTTACTGCAGTAGTGCAGAGATAAGCCCACTGAGTTAGGATGGACACCAACTGCATGAGAGCTCATTGTGTGAGACAGCTGGGAAAAGAGCTCTGTTGTTTTTTTACTGGAATGTATAAAGATATATGACCTATTTATTAAAAAGTATATAACATTATCTGTGCTAGTTGAGGGCTATTCATTTTTACATGTGTCTTTTACAACATGAACAGGGAGGTTTAACTGGAGGGTGTGTAAAACCGGTGGTAGGAGATGAAGGCTGAATTGATACTTGGCGGAAAGGGAGAGATGAAGAAGTTGAAAGTCATAAATGAAGATGCAGCAGAAGGACAAGATAGGTCAGGACGAGCAGCACAGAAAAGGCTGTGGCAGAGGAAAGGCTAAGGACAGTTTCCTTAACATCCCTCATGTTGCCCACTGTGACTGCGTTCTTTGGTGAGTTTTCTTTAAATGGTGGCATTTCAGAAGGATACAGCAGATTCAAGGGGGAACACTCCTATGGTTATTTCCCCTATCCTCCTAACTCTCGGTGACATTCTGAGGGTGGACACAGACTTCGAATTTACTTATATATATATACGTACATGTCTCATGATGGAAGCACATTACAGATTGTGTGTAGGGTCATCTAAGGTGGCTCCTTGGAAGCCGATGTGTTATTATTTTCTCAAGGTCCTGATTCTTCCTGGAGCGTCCAGCTGCACGGTGCCCCTGTTGTGATGGAGAGGTCTGTGCTCTTGGTGTTTGCCAGCCCTGAGTTTGTGTTAAGGTGGTCCCCAGATGCTAAGAAGGGTGTGACTTGGAGGTGGTTGGTGCCTGCAACATGCTCATCCTGCTCTGAAAGGTTTCACAGTATCCAGGTCTGGTTCCTCTAATATGAACTGCATAAACTCAGGTCATTCCCAAGGTGTCAACAGGTCACATGTGTCATATCAAACGGATGGGTCTCTAATTAGGACAATGCAGAGCCATTTCAGGCATCCCTTTAAAGCATCATTTGCCCTACCTGGAGGGCTTTTCTGATAACAGTGGTCTCTGTGTGTGTGCGTGTGTGTGTGTCTCTCTGAATACAAGTTTCGTGCTTTTACCTGCTGGGCCAAATGGTGAGTTCATTTGTCAGATTTCCCTCTGTCTACTTAATTTCTCTCTGCAGTGGCATGTGGGTACATGGAGCTAAAATCCAGAGGAATTAGGAAGGACAGTTTTCTCAAATTTTGCAGTACCTGTTTGAACCTGTGCTTCTTTAATCTGCTATTTTTAATGTTTCTTCTGTGTTCAGAAAGTAAAAGAAGTAGAATTTGTTCTTTTCCTCCTCTCCACCCCCCTGAGTATTTTCTGTGCTCTATTGGTGAGGGGAAGTTCCTACCTTCATTTGAGTATTTGAGGTTCAGCTGAATGTTTGGATGTGTAACTGCCTGTCCCATGCATATCCCATGCAAAATTAATTTAGGTCGACATCTCCATTTTGGAATACTTTTTAAAATTTGCATTACAGCAATTGCCTAATATTTTTTGATGAGCATCACCAGTGTGGCCTGTTATACAGGGGCAGAGTAACCTAGAAGGGGTAATTCAGTGGGCCTGATTTTCCATCAGCCTGCTCCTTGTGTCCCTACTCACAGCTGTGCAAAATGCCACTGTTGTTCTTCAGCAGCGGTTTCGCATCCATTTTGCGCAGGGATGAGTGGCTATAGAGGATGCAAGCCGGTAGAAAATTCACCCTGTGTTCTGTGTTGAGGTACGAACCAGCACGCTCATGGTCTGCTGCCTGTAAATCTCTTACTTTTAGATGAGCTAAGAAGGAGCCTTCCCGTGGCTAAGCTAGTGTGAATCACACGAAGCTTACTTCAGCCAAAATAAACTCCTTTTTTTTCCCTTCTGAATAGAGTTCCCCTCCTTCTGTGTGCCTGGGTTTGCAGCTCTGTGCAGTCTCACCACATCCCTATGCTACTGGACTCCACAAGTCTGGGAAAGATTGTGCTTTGGGGTTGATGCTCCCAGCCACCACAGGGATGCTGGCTTTGGGCGAAAAGAATTCAAAATGGTGTATTCAGATAAGTGATCTCAGGATGAAGGAGTTGGGTACTAGTCTGTTATGCTTTTAAAGTGTATTATCTCTGTATTCAAAAGCTTTAGGGCTGTACCTGTGTATGGAATAACTTATGATGTTCAGTTTTGGGAAGAGCAAGTATCACCCTTAAAAAATAAAACCTGCTCTTGAAGATCTTTTGAGGAGCTATCAAGCCATCTCATTTGCTTTTTATTATGACTGAACAGTAGTTAAAACTGGATAGGGAATACACGAGGCAGTTGAAGGACAGACTCCCTTTCCTCAGGTGCCATAGAAGTGCCTGCTTCAGTCTGCTGCCATTTTGCTTGAGAGAGCTGGAGCTTGAGTTGTGGTGACATCTATTAGAATTCAATTAGTGGTAGTTCACTGACCCAAATTAACATTCTTTGTTAAACTCAAGTCAGTGTATATGTATGCTATTTCCAGGCCAAACGGACCTGCATAGAAAAGAGGCTCCGAATATCTAAGCTTGTTGGCAGTGTCTTAGTAACTGGATTTTGAGCAAAAGCTTATCTAATGCCAGTGCTTTATGCTGGCTAATAGAATTGCACATCTGTAATTGTAATTAAACTCTGTGGAGCTCTGATTCAAGTGAGCAGCAAGAAGGACAATGGAGGAGATGCTGGGGGCTCCCTGCAGCCCATCAGCCCCTCTCCTCTGCCCTGGGACAGAAGTGGCTGCTGGGAGCTGTTGGAGGCGGTAGATCTCCACTGGGAAAGGCATCCTGGAATGCAGGCTGGGTTGGAATATTTCAGTCTCTCTTTGCTTCTTATTTCAAGCCTTTCACATGCTGACGGCATCAATTCTGCCCAGATTCCACATTGGACATCATTGGATTTGGTGTTGGGGCTACATGAATCCACCCCTCTCATCCACTAGAATTTTCAGTACCCAATCCCTGCGCTGCTGGATTTGTCTGACTGTGACAGTGCCTTGTACAGTCAGGCATGACTGTCACAGAAATAACACTGTTGCAGTCAGTGATGCAATTCAGCATCAGGAGAGGTAAACAAAGGAAATTCCTGCTTTGTTTTTTTTACCATGGTCTATCTGTTTGATGACTTTAAATACTCTAGAGCTGTCCACGTAGTTGTGGTTTCTCTACAATTTATTTTTTATTTAAAAAAACCCAACCCACTGCATGGTATTTACCTAAGTCTGCAGCTTGAGTGGGTTTTTTTATTGTGCTTGTGTGGCTTTATCCCTCTTAGGAACGAGTGAGTTGCTGGCTATGACCAATCATGGCTTCATTTGAAAAGAAAACAAGCAATTGTTAATGATTGAGTTTTAAAGGGGGGGGGGGGGGGGGAAATCTGTTTAAGATATTTTATCACAGACTCTACTTCCACACTGACATTTGCACTAAGACGATGTGCAGAGACATGTTAGTCTGGATCTGTTCCCATGTGTCACTTTGACTAGTTTAAACTGTCACTGAGCATCTCAGAATAGTCAACTTCACGTGTCTTGTGGATATCAGTCATTATATTTCACATTTTAATTTTAATGGCTACTGATGTAGATGTCAAAAAGTGTTGAGGCATTTGGGCATTGAACTTATGGTTGTTTTTTCTTATTTAATGGTGTTTTGTCTCAGGAGACAGTTAACTATTATGAGACTAAATTAACTCCTGGTGCAAATGAAAGTTTCCCATGTGTGTGGATTTGAATTTAACCCATAGAGAACAAATGCTTTTTGGGATGCGGTGATTTTCCTTTATTATCTGTGCCTGTTTACTGTTTGGTAACTTAGATATACACATTTTAAATTTAAGTACACCAACCCCAATAAAAAAACCACCTAAATACATATCAGGTTCCACAGAGAACATCTTTCTGTTGCAGACTGTGCCCAATACAAGGTAAAACTTCAGAAAACCTGTTTCCAATATACTTGAAGGCATTTACTTATCAGCAGAGCAGATGGCACTTGAAGTGCTGAATAATAATGGTTAAGAGCCAAGGTAAATGATGGCACAAATGTAAGAGCGGACACAGGAATTCAAATCTGTGAGAATTGCACCTCTTGCATCGGCAGGTGATAAAATTTGCATGTGCAAACTCTACTTTACTACTGAAATGACAGTGAATGTGGTTATTTATGTGGATACTGAGAGGAGAGTAGGGCACCTGGTTGCAGAGGTGAGAAATGAAGTGTCTGGGCCTTACTATAAACTCAAATTCCTGCTAGCTGTGCTTGGAAGTGACAGGTAAGGGAATATGCTTTGCAACCATGGATGCTCCAACTTTTAAGGCACTAAAATTTAACTACTTTTTGGTTGCCTCAGGCCTTACCTGTTGGGCTGCAAAATCACTGTCCTCCTTACAATAGGTTCTGGTGGCACATGGCAATTTGGGGACAGCATGCCTTTGGTGGGAAAAAACACCCAGCCCAAAGCAGTATGGAATTCAGCATCAGCTTAAATGACTGTCCTGACCAGCCCCCAGCTTGTCCTTCTTTTTCACGTGTGTGGGTGCTTCTTTAAAACCTCTGTATCTGATTTCTCACAAAGCCACTCCTGAAATGTGGAAAAGCTGCAAGTTTTGCAGGTGCTGTGTTGTAGTGATCAAGGCGTCTCGCTGCAGCAGGAAGCAGTGACTACGTGGGATTCAGCACTGGGCTGAGGGGCTGAAGGATGTCTGTCCACCTGCTCAGCCTCTTCGAGGTCCTCTTTGAGCTCTTGTTGGAGATTGGGGCTGCAGTCATAGTGAGGCACGTCAGGGACTGAATACTTCTGTGGTCCTTGCTGCATGCTCATGGACCCTGCAGGCAGACTTTGCCTCAGGTGGCAAGAGGAGAGAAGAAGTGGAGGGAAGGATATGGAAGTATGAGGGAGCTGTAAACAAGTTGGGAAGCAATAAACATGTTGGAAAGCATGATGGATGGCAGTATGAGTTCACTAGCAGCTGAACCCTTGCTGTGTTTTTTCTGGACATCGTAGAAAAGAAGAGTTTTAAATGATAATATTGTGCTGACAGTCATTATAGACTGAATCTCCACCAATGCTGTAATGCTGCATCAACCCAGAGAGCCTTTGCTGGAACCTTAAATCTGCAAAATTCCACAATGTTAATGATGAGCAATCTTTTTTTTTCTTTTCTTTTTTTGTGGTATCAAATGGTCATATTTCTTGCCATCTTTTTAGGATTAAAGTAAGAGTAGATCTTACTGCAAAGACAGCATCATTCACAGACTGTAGCTGACCATTGCACTGCTCAGCATCACGTAAGCTCTCCCTTCACAGCTCTGTTTCTTCTAAGTTTGGCCAGTCCACCTCAAAAACTGTGAAAGCCTCCTCCCATTTCATCTCTCTTCTAGCTTTCATTTCTTTACCGCTGCCGTCTGGTATGGGACCCATTTCATCTACAGATCCCCCATCTCGCTCCTGATCAGCACGAGCAGCCAAAATTCAAGTCTGCAGTTAGAGATTTTATTCTTCCTACTGTCCTCCCTTCTCTTCTGAGATGAAAAGGGGTGGCACCTGGTAATGTTTTCTGCCATAGGTTTCTGTTGCTTGACCTACAGGTAGATCCTTGGCTGGTGGCATCACTGTGGTGAGGTAACAGAACTTGACTGTAATATGAAGGCATTTGAAAAGTCTTGAAAATGTTTCTTTTTATTAAAGAGTTTATTTGCAAACATTTTAGGGTTTGTGTTATGGTTAGACTGGGGATGAAGTTTGCTTTTTTAACTTTATAAATGAAGCATCTCTAATAGGCTTTTGTCTCGTACCTGTGCCTATTCCCATCAATAGACAAGAAGATAGAAATTTGAATTAGTGGAACTAATGCTGTTTGTAAGACATTTCTGCTCCTACAGGCCAGTTTGGAATGTGCAGTAATAAAGTGAATGGACATTCTGTGGCAGAAGATCTTTTTTTTTTTTTTTTGGATTTAAATGTGATATTAAAAAAATCAGTGTCCATAGAATAGATGAAATAACATTTTAGTGCTGTATTGGCTACATTCTCTTCAGGGGTCGATACAGAGTGGAGTTTGCTCTGCCATGCAGAAAATAATCTGTTAAAGAAAAAAGATACATACATCTGTGACCTGCACTTTAAAAAAAAGCCTTTAGACTGGCAAAGAACAACAGTATGGATGTGACGTTGAGACTGGAGAAGAGTTAATAAAACGTTTAGAAACTTTTAAATGAGAAGTAAAATAAGGGAAAAGGAGGCAGCTTCCTTCATCAAAAAACCCAACAATAATGAAATAATTTCTGCATTTTTTTGCTTTCAGAAGTTGGTTTGCACCAAAATTCAGCAGCCTTGAGAGCGTGTTAATGCCCTGTGTTAGAGTAATTAGTCCACATTTTAAGTTTATTAGTGGACTGAGTAATGTACTCTTAAAAGGCTTTATTTGGAAAAAAGTCAATATATGAGGCCAATAGAGCCCCTGAGAGTTTGTGCCACATACACATTCACACATAGAAAATCATGTTATCAATTTTCATTTGACTTTTAGTCAATTACAGTGACAAAGAGATGATTTGAAGTCAATTTTCTGTTGGTGCTAAATTAGTGTTTGATCACAGATGTTTACTGTGGTGACTGCTTTCTTTTTCAGAAAGCCTTGTAGAACTAGGTAGGAGACTGATGCTTTTCATTTTCAGGTGATTAACAGGTTTTTCCCTATTTTGCAGCTTTTTAGCAGCATGAGGAATGCTCTGCTACTGGGATAAGACTGTGTGGGAAGCTCTTAAGATAAACATGGAATTTATTAATGAAGCCTGGTATTGGCTTTGAATGGAGACCCTCCTTCTCAGTGATCCAGTGCTAAATCAGTTCTCAGGACAGATGCCTCCATCCCATCCATTAAGATTTGTAAAACATGTGCTAACAATAGTTTTTGATCAAAAGAGCATTTTTATTCCTGATTACTTTTGAGGAACAGAATACAAAAGAAGAAGAAAAAGCTACAAAAATAAATGTGAAAAATAAGATGCAAGTGTATTTTGAAAGACAGTCAGAGAATCAATTCTGAAAGCATTTCTTTTTCTTTTCATATTATGCCTCTTCCTTATTTATCAGCTGTTCAAAATAGATAGGCCAAGACTTTTTGTTCTCTATTCATAGGAGACCGATTCCTGAGACTCCATGGCAGGCATGTGTGGAAGACTACTCTGTCTTCTTTTGGATTCCCCAGTTGGGATTCAGAATGTTGTTTTGATGTTTAAAATCACATAAACCCAAGCTTAAGACCAGATTTTGAAGTGGTCAGTGTCCTCAAATGCAGCCAGATTTTCTAACAGCTCAATTCTTATTTAAATGCTAGTATGGGTTGCCAGAGAGCAGGTGCTAAATGCTGGGATTTTTCATTTTTTGAAATCTGTGTGTCGTGCTAAGAGATGCAGGACATTGAACATTGCTGAGAACCCAGCCAGAGAAAAATACTGTATAAAATGCAAACCATAACACGCACAACACAAACCCATCATATAAATCAGCCTAAATCATCAAAGCGATAGATCAAACAAATGCCTCAAAATTCAATTCTCTCTCTCCTGTCATTCTCCCCAAATGCTTTGCATAATACCCTGAAGATCAGCAAACTGATTTTGCCTGGTATGCAGTAAAGTGAGGAATGCATTTTATTGAGGGACCATGGAATAAAAGGACCCACCAGGGTCCTTGGCTGTGCTGAACTGAGGTTGTGATACCAGTGGCATTGCAAAGAGAAAATATAGGGCGTTTTTGGAGTTAGGCTTTGGCCACTTATTGTTAATTGTACTTAAAGTTCACTGATTTAGCAGAGCCTCTTCCACTGATAATCTCGAAATCGTGAATTATATTTGGAGTCTACAGCTGCCTCCAAATTGATAGGTGGTTCTGATAAGTGAATTCGTAATGTCTCATAGCAGAAGTTCTACTTCATGAAAATATCAAAGGTTTAAGTCCTCTGAATCGCCAGCCTCAAAGAAAGTACTGGCACAGCTCCCCAGGGAAGCAGTCCCGGCACCCACTCTGCCAGCATTCCAGAAGCATTTGGACACTGCCCTCAGTCACACGGTGTGAATGTTGGGAGTGTCCTGTGCAGGGACAGGAGTTGGACTTGGTGATCCCTTTGGGTCCCTTCCAGCTCCAGTAATTCTATGGTTCTATGATTCTATGATTTCAGCTTGTATTCTTTGGGATTTGCTTTCCTTTCCCCTCTCATCATCCAAAAGATACTGAAGAAACCAGAAGAATAGAAAACAAAGCAGGAGAAGGGACAATTTGCTTATTTCTTGGTGAAAAGCTAGAAAAATTCTACAGAACTGGTGATTACTTGCTTGCTTCTGTTAAGGCAACACCCTTGTTTTACCAATATCTACCAGAAATTGTCCATCAGTAGTACTGGGATTTGGTATCAGAGAAAGGCTGAGCTGCTCAGATGTGAAGGTGGTGAAACATCTGGTTGGTATATTGATATGTCCCATATCCTGCACCAGGATTCTGGAAGGTACCCCAGGAGTACCCCAGGGAGATAAGAAAAGTGGCTGGACTCATGTGTTTGCCTTTCTTTGTGTGTAAGAGGTGGGCAAACTCTGCACTGACAGCAATGGGAAGGTTAATCTCTATCAAGCCAAGTTTTTCCTCAGCTGTGCTGATGGAGCATGACCCCAGGGGTGGCAACTGCATGCTGCATGCAGTCTGCTTTTTTAGTCATTCATAAAAAGTCATCTCAGTGACTGATGGTAGCAAAGTCCTATATTTAAATGACAATGTCTTCAGATGACAAGAGAGAAAAACATTGACTTGGCCATCCTTGTGCCTTGATTGTCTAAGAATAGAAGCTGGGGAGCTAATCAGGTCTTTGTGCAATGCTGGTTTTAGTTTACAAACCTCCCTTTCAATGCAAGCCCAAGATGCTATACTTTCTCCTCTTCTATTACACTGTTTTCTTGCAGCATTTTATGGAAGTTTTGCGTTTAATGGAATAATCTGATTCACTTCCTGCATGACATGAATACCTCTCTCTGATTTTTTATGTTGCTTTCTAGTAAAGTAAATAAGAATTATTTCTATCTCAGGAGGAGAATCTGAACCTGGATTATTGGGTTTTTTTTTTTGGCTACAGTTCTGTTTGACAGGTTAATGTATCTTCTTAGAAATATCGCATGTGGCGACTCTGTCTACAATAATTGTTCAGTAGAAGGCAGCTCTTCTAGTACTGAATTGCTCTCTCCTCATGAGATTTTTCTGCAAAAGTGGAGGAAAGCTGCTCACCTTGGCTCTCTTTCCTTCTTCTGCTTTACTAAAGGAGGGAGCGCTCTCAGTAATGTCCAGAGTGGCTCTTTTTCACCATCCTTTCTTCTGTTTTCCATTTGTCAGTTCTGGACTAGAACACGAAGGATGACTTAAGCAGTCAGGGTGAATCTGCTCTATTGGGAAGGGCCTGGTTAAGTCTGGAAATAATGAAGGGTTTTGTAAAACTTTGGAAAAAAATATCATTATGCATTAACCTGTAAATCTGTGAGTATCAAGTGAGGATTATGTATAATATCACTTAGCAGGAGAAGAAAGGACATTTAAATACTCTCAGAAATTAATGATGAGGGATGCCTGGAAAGCTTCACGACAGAAAGGTGTTGCAGTCTTTGCTGCTTTACTTGTGTATTGAAATACATAATCATAGTAATTTTAGCTGGTGGGATTTGGTGGCAGTGTGTCTTCGACATTTCCCTGGGGATTGACCCTTTCCAGTTGGCCTTTTTGCTGGCATCCTCAGTGAAGTGACAAGCCACTTGTTCCATGCAGGAAACTGGCCAGGGAGGAAGGCACATGAGGACAATGCATGGAAAGGGGCTGCTGGTCCCAGGAGTGGCCCAGAATTCCTCTGTGGTACAGCTCTGGGTGCTCGTGTTTCCTCTGTGGCTTGAATTCTCACCTGTCTTGCCAGTGGGCAGCAATGGAACCTTTGTGGCAATGAGATTTGTCATGAGGCTTTCATCTGCTCACTCCTCTTAGCCTTCTGGCACTGAAGAATTTATTTAACTTGAAAAATGGTTTATTTTTTATAAGTTCCAACCAGTGTAATGTTTATTAAAACAAAAAAATGTTTATTAAAATTCCATGCATTCCACATGAAATTCAGCTTGATAATGATAGTGGTGCTATTGTGATTGTGTAAGCACACAGCAGCTGATTTAACAAAGAAATAAATTTAAGTAACATGTCCCTGACCTGGGGTTGGGCCAGAAACATGGGCTGTGAAAGGTGGTGTTGGAGTCAGTTCAGGGATGAACTTTCAGCCTGAGGTTCCTTTTCTGAATTCAGGCTGAATCATGATCTGATGGCTTTGTAGTGGTTTGGATAAAATGAAGAGATGGTCTTAAGTCCATTTCCTCCTGCACCCATGGCACAAAGCCTCCAAAGGGAGCTTTAGTGTGTAATAGAGACGGGGCTGGACTTCCTGCTCTTGAAGCAGCTTTATTGTAACCAGCCACAGGGAGAGACTTGTGATCAGTGCTGCGTGGGTTCCCTGGATATATTTGGGATGTGAATCCTAGGGCTGCCATTCCAATAGGGAGCCAGAAAACCTAACTGGGAAGGGTTGAAATGGCACAGGGGATGATTACCAGTGAATTTTCGAAACAGTGGGGGTTACAGCTAGTGATTGAGATCAGAGATATTAAATGCTTTAAAAATGACCATTTCACATTTTTTAGTGTCATTTTGTTGTGTTTCCATTAGAAAAATAAAAGGTCAGTATCCTGGCAGGACATTACATTGTCAGTCCAAGGCTCTTCAGGGCTCCATCTCTAGCTATTTACTGCTTTCAATTTTATCTCCTGCTGAAATTCATGTGAGAGAGAGCAAGTAGACAAATCCTGGGTAAAAGTTAGAAGTACCACGTGCTGGAGTGAACGGATGCCTTGTAATTTTGGAGATTACATCAATCACGTGAATGTTATTTGGACTAATGTGTGTGTTTGAAGCAAGCAGACCATGAATATTTAAAAGAACAGACCACAGATGAGAATTCTTCAGGAGGCTGACAGTCTAACAGGTATTTGCATGTATCACAACATTTCCATAGAAATAGGGCAAATGAACCAGTAGTCACCCTCAAAAGTCAAATTAATTGTATTAGATTAGTTGTGTGCAAGTACTTTGCAGCCTGTAGTTTTTCAGTCTGGTTTATTAACACCTGGCTCTGTTAATTCTCGCTCCTATTCTGCTTAAAATCTGCTGTCTTTCCACCCACACAGGAGGACGTCTGCCCAGGTGCAAATGTGGGGTGAATACATTTCTGAGGGTGAAGTTCAGGGCAGAAGCTGCCTGCTTTGACATGCAGGGGCCAGCCACATCCCCTGAGGAACAGTAAACCCCCAGCTCTCCTGCCACCGCTTTCCTGGGGGACACACAAGTTCCTTTGTGATTGGCACAGTCATCTGGGAAGGAGTTTTACTGTTTCTTGGCACAAAAATCAACGAGATGTGCTTCCACATAACCTTAAGGTTTGGAGCATCAACGTACAGCAAAATAGCTGTGAGTGTGCAGCTGGAGAACACATGACAGAGCCATGCTGTGAAGCTCAGACCTGATTGCCAGTTGCCCAGGTTGACCTCAATGTATAGATATAACCATGATAGCTACATCTTGCCAAATCTTTGCTTGCACCAATGGTGTAAGATCTCCTCAAGTACAAAATCATGGGTTTTTTTTTGTCTGTGTCATCTTAAGGATACCCATCCCAACACTTTCTTGCTTTCTTCCCTTTTTTTTTTAAAGCGTATTTGTGACTGTGAGTTTTGTTTCTTCATTTTTGCTGAACCACTGCTTCAACTGCCACTTCATCCTGTACCATCTGCACTGTATTTTTCTTAGCTGCTTTGCCTGTGACTATGCACAGGAGAAAATATCCATCTGTTATAGGCTGAGGTATTAGGCAGAAGGAGAGACAGTTTTAAATAGGTATTACAGGCATGTCAAACTAAGTTAAACAGAGGAGATTAGACAAAAAACATCCCAGGAAAATCTGAGTGGCATTTTATTCTCATCAAAACATGAAAAATAATCAGAAGAGGGGTAGAAGGAAAAGACTGTTTAATCAGAGAATCTGCCATTCTAGTTAGATTTCTGTTGTACTGCCAAAATGTGACGATCTAACCATGACATGAAGATGATGATCTGCAATCGACTGTATCAACAGTTTTGCAGATGTTTATTTGAAGTTTAATGTTAATGAAATGCAGAGATGCGCCTTGTACATTATTTTTTTTCTCTCCTCAAGTCCCAGTTCTCACATTTGGTCATTCTAATGGAGGAATTAATTTATCTTGTTTAGCACCTGAAGAACAACAATGTGCTTAAGAGAGGCCAAGATGGAACGAGTGGAGAGGTTAAAAATGAGTGAGCCTGAAGGACAAAAGATCTCTGTTGGGGTCTGTTGGGAAATCTTATGCTACAGCTCATAGCCTGGCAGGACTTGTCACCAGGACTGAATTTATCATTATTAAAAGTACTAAGTAACATGTCATTGCCTTTGTAGCTGTGAGAGATAATTGCAGGCTCCATACTTTAAGGAAACAAACTGAGAAAAAGACTATTTATATGCAGTAGAAACATGCACAGATTAGCTTCAGCTGGCCCGTTTATACTGTCAGCCTGTATTATACTGGAGATTGGATAAATGTACATAAATGTTAGACATAAATATTTGGCAGTGTTTCTCTGTCCTTGCATTATGCTCCATGTAGTCCATTACAGGACTTGCCTGAGAGGGCTGGGGACACAAAGATGTTTAACTCCTTGGGGTCACCTGGGGTAAGAGACTGCCCAAGCACAAGGGTTTCTTAATAAGCCACAATTTTTGTTGTATTATTTCCATCAGAATATTCAGGTTGGAAAGTGCTGCAGATTAATAACTGTGAATCAGGAGGAAGCATTGTCAGGATGTTACTCTGTTGTTGCTGTTGTTTTATTTGTAGTTACCAGTTTGCTTTGCCAACTTAAGACCATTTGGTTACTTGTCTTTTGCAAGTAACCGATCCATTTACACTGTGAACTGGGAATAATAAAACCATAAAGGTCTTAGTGGTCAGCACTGTCTATTTAAATATTTAGCATAATATTTTGTAATTTCCTTCACTGTATTTTTGTATATAATTGTATTGATTTTTCTTCTTTTTTAATGACATCAGAAGAGAAAAAATATGTAGAAATACAGTGTATGTTTGTCTCAGTGGCTGAGTGTGAGAGCTGGGCAGCCTGGAGACAGCAGGGACAGATTTTTCTGTCTCTCCCTGAGACTTTGAGTGTCTCCTGCTCAGAAGGAGCATCGTTATGGCCATGGTACAGTAAGGTACTGGTGAGATAGAACAGAGCTAGGAGTTCAGGGCATATTTTCCCATTTTTTTTTTTGTTTCTCAGGGTTTCTCCTGAGTAAGATGATGATGATGATTGGTTATCATAAAATACATAGTTTAAAACTCGGCATATGTCTGGTTTTCCATCTATAGATTGGAAGACAGACTGCATAAGTGTATGTATTATTAGCTCATGTAAACCAGTGCACTGAAAGCTAGACTTTGTTGTTTAAAAAACAGCCTGTATTTTTGGCCATCCAGTTGTAGACATCTGTTGCAATATTTTCAGAAGCCCAAAAGTGCTGCAGATGCTATTGTTTCAACATTCAACTCTTACAGTGAGAAATACATTTTTATTACCCCAGTACTTCATCTGGTGTCTGACCCAGCAAACGAATCCCAGGCTCTCAGAGTCAGTGCCCTGAAACTCCTGTGGTCTGTGGAGGATTCTTTGGAGACTGGGAGCACCCAGCTTCACAGGCACAGTTGCAGGGTGATGGCCTGGAGAAGGGGGGAGTGCATCTCATGAAGAAGGAAAGGCAAATTATCTAGAAAATGAGATTCCAGAGAGGTCAGAATATAATTTCAGGTGATGGGTTTGGGCAGACATGTTTGGGTGTTTGTAAGTCAAAATGAATGAGTAAACAAAATTTGTGAATTTCAAAGCTTGATAGTCTTCAGCCATCCTTGGTATGAAGACCTGTGAAATATTTCTAGTGGATATATTAGCCTCTGTATAGAAAGCTTAAGCCCACAACCAGTAGGCTCACTTTGGTAATAATCATTCCTAAACTCCTTAGAAATGGAGACTGAGAGGAATCTGTGGAACACAGATCAGGAAGCACTGTTTCAAGCTCTCTGGCTGATTACGGAGCTGGCAGCTGCTGAGTCTCTAGAAAAATTTCTAACTGGGAAACTTCAAATTGCCTAAATAAGCAATAGATGCATCTGGGCTGCATGAGGCATTTCTTAAGGGAGCTATGGGAATATCCTTGTTGCTGTATACTGTGAAAGCCTCAATGGCTTTTTGTTTATTTACCTGGAAAGAGAGCTGATTTGAAGTTGGAGTGAAACCTCCTCTGAGGTCCTGCTGTCCAGACATGGCCATCATCTGGCTGGTTGTTCTTCCCTGCTGGACCATGTGTTAACATATCCCTCATCCGTCCAGTTCCTCCCTCTGCTTCCCTTTTCATTTGTCTGCTTTTCTGACTCTCGCTGTACCTGATAACTGTACAATGAGAAAAAAAGCTGTGTGATGTTCGATGATGTAAATCGGTGCTTGTACTGTAGTTTCCCTGTTGAGGTTTCCTTTGTTTACTTGCAGTGTGTCTGTATTGAGCATGTTCTTTCTCTGGAGATCATCTTTTATTGCCTTCTCACGAGGGAGGGAGGGGAAGGAGGGGCTGAGTTCTGCTCTCTGGTGATCTGTGACAGGACCCAAGGGAATGGCAGGAATATGTGCCAGGGGAGGGTTAGATTGGATATCAGGAAGAGGCTCTTCCCCCAGCGGGTGGAGGAGCACTGGAACAACTCCCCAGGGAAGGAGTCCTGGCACCCACTCTGCCAGCATTCCAGAAGCATTTGGACACTGCCCTTAGTCACACAGGGTGAGTGTTGGGAGTGTCTTGAGTAGGGACAGGAGCTGGAATTGATGATCCTTTTGAGTCCCTTCCAACTCAGGTAATTCTATGATTCTGTGATCATCCAAGTAGATATTTTTCCTGTCTATTTATTAGAGTTTTGCTGTACATTTCTATATATATTTTAAAGTGCAAGACACACAGCATACAGAGCTTTGACTGGGATTAAATTGTCAATAGTCAGTTCTGAACCTTCAGAAATGGGATGTTTTGTCGTGTTCTGTTAGCAGCTTTTCACTGTGGATAGGGAGTTGACCCATGCTGTGATCATCCGCAAGAGATAATGGAAGGATCTTCAGAAGTTAGTGTCAATATTCTTGGTGTTATTTTCATAGGGATTCCAAAATGGACAGTGTGATTCATTTCCCCAAATACAATTACGCTTGTACCAGCCCAGTACAAGGCAGAGAAATACATGGCCAAGCATATGTGTGCTCACCTACTGTTTCAAAGGGAGTAGAAGGATGAGGCAAATAGTGACAGTGAAAAATTCGGTTACTGAGGCATGAAAGGAGAGTCTGAAGGTAAATGATGTCAGTGCACAGAACAGACTTTTGGGAATCATGGCATCAGGGACTGTTTTCACTGCATCATGAACCCAGTGGAAGGACAGAGCTTGAAATGCAAGTGTCTGACATGTTTGTGTAGTATCAAGGGATACACTAAACCTGCTAAGTGGGATTTTTCGGGGCAGAGAGCGCAGAATATTAAAATATCAGGTAAATAACAGCTTCTACAGGTGTTTCTGTTTGCACTGTGAAATCCAGAAGCTCCTACTGACTGTAAAATTAATAATAAGCAAAGTCAATGCTAAATGGCCTCAAGAAAAAAGGCACAAAAATCTTACAAAAAGTCAGGATCAATAGGATACCTCTTGCAGTACAATATTGAGCTTTCTTTCCCCTTCCCCCAAAATAACATTGTCAGTTCTACAGCAAACCTTTTACTTACTTCTGCTAATGGAAAAACTGTGATAACGATCTTTGAATAATAGAGGTTTAGAAATAGCAGCTCCTGGGTCCTTATACCAAGTTTACCAGTCAATACTGTAGTTTTCTTTTTGAGAGGCAGCACTCCTGGAGGCTGGGAAGCAATCGGTGCCACCCAATGTATCTCAAAAGATTTTTTTCTTTTTTTTTTTTTTTTTTGCATCTGAGATGAATTATTAAATGCAAATTCAGCAATGCAAGGGAGGAAAAAACAGATTATTTTCCTTTTGAGTTTTCTGATTAGTCAATTGCTTAGTTAGTGGAGGATGCCACTTGTGTCAAGTTTCTGTATGCTTTCGTAGAACTGGAGCGCGATACTTACCGTATCTCAAGTGAATGATTTTTCAATTAGCTTGCAGTTCCTTGGCTGTATTCCCTTTGCAGTCCTATGTGGGTGATGTAGAGCAAAGGTTTAAGAGGTTTTGGACAATTTATGATGTTTGGAGAGGCTATTTGTCAAGAAACAATATCTGCAACAACTTTTATGTTCAATTTTAGGCCGGGGTCTTTTGTTTGTTTTTTATGGCACTATTTTCTGAGGTGTTAAAGCTAACTTGAAGGTATTGTTTAAAATGGGAGGGGAAGGCAAGTAGAAAGAGGAAAAAAGGCCAGTGTTAAAAGATCGAGATATCAGGGGGCACACGACTGTTTTTATGATGGAGCTGCAGATGGGAGTGCACTGTGAATTGGTTTACTCTGCCAGACGAACCGGGAAAAAAAGGAAGGATCAGAAACATTTGAAAATGAGATCATACGGTGTGTGAACTATACAGACATCTCGCCCATGTTTTTTTTATGAGAAGTCTTACTGACATTTGAAAAGTAGGGACCTGTTCCCTAGTCTTAAGGTTGACTGACATTTAAGGGCAGCAAAAGGCGTCATTTCCTTCCCCTCTTTTTAAATTGAAGTTTTCATAAATCAGGGTGAGTGAGAAGCCTGGTTACATCTTACAAAGTGCTAAGATCTGTGTAGAAATATGAAAAAAGTAACCTGTGACATTTTAAACACTTTGCTGAGTCTTGTTTTGTTCTCCCTCTATAAATGCTGTGCCACGATGGGGAGGGATAAAACCTGAAAATTTATCACAGCAGTTGAAATGCAACTGCACAGAATTATAAAAATTGGGGGAATGTGGGGCAGTTTAAAAGTATTGCTGAAGAAGCTGCTACTCTGTAAGACCAGGGCAGCGGATTTTATCTCTGTCCCAGTCAGTCAGGCTTCCAGCAGGGGTAGATTCAGGTATGGCTGCACTTGCTGGAGTGGGTGGGCAATAGCAGCACCAGCGAAGGGCTCTCACTGAGTACCACTGAGGTCCAGAGGGCAAGCACGTTCCTTCAGTCACTGAGCCAGTACCATCGCTTAGAAAACATTCATCTTCCTATGTTTGTCTTTGCTAACGTATTTCTCTGCTCTAAGAGGCTTGGGATGTTTCCCCTGAACCGACCGTACCCTGGGGTAACTTATAAAGCTACCCCTGTTTCCTAGCATCTCTGCTGAGACTAAGCATCAGTCACAAAAACCTTAAGCAGCTTCAACAGTCTATATTTACCCCTCAGCTGCATTTCTTCCTTCCAGTAAAGTCTGAGCTGCAGTTTCAGGGTGCTTTAATTATGAAAACCAAACCTGCTTCCTTGTGAGGTTTTAAAGCTATTCTTTAAGAGTCTTCTTTCTTTGACCTCCAAGCCAAATTAAAGTGGTAATGTAAGAACTTAACTGAAGGCTCGATCTGGACATCCCAGATAATCAAAAAAAGAAGGTTGCGTAGAGTTGCTTAGGCTGGAAACCTGTAAAATGTTGCATGGTGGTTTGAAATCAGTTTCTGGAGAGCAGCATCACTCTGCAACTGATCCTGCTTTTGTGGATGATGACAGCCAGATGTTGCAGTCAGGCACAATTGTTTTATAAAGGGTAATAAAGAGCATCAATGAAGGACATTAATATTTAGGTGGGCTCCTGCTAAAACTATCTAAAGAGGAGTGATGTAAAGTGACATAAAAATTCCTGTATTGTAATTGGAGTAGAATATAAGAGTGACTAAAGAGCTACATTGCTTTTATAGCTAAATAGACTCAGACTCGTTCTAATACATCCTCACCATACAATTATCATGGGAGGAATTTATATCACCTTTTGTATTTCGTTTGCACACGTGTGTGTGAATACTGGCTTCTCGTGTGCTGAGGAACAACAGCCAAACAGTTCAGTTTAATATTAGTCGTGTGCATTTGTCTCTAAGCTAGACATCTCTCTACATTTATGTTTAAAAAGTACATGTTAACAGCCTTTTTTTTCACCAACAAAAATGGTATGTGTGTTTCTGTTACTACTCCCTTTTAAAACTAAATACAGGGTGAGATTCTCTGCTGCTCCAGCATTAGCTGGCATGGAGAGGGAGGACCATTGTGGAGCTATTTACGACACCCTGCTTCTCAAGTGATTACAGCTCAGGACATCAGATAAATAGTAGTAGCTTCAGGGTTTCTCTAACAGGAGAGCAGCCAGCCAGCTGAGGCTGTAGTGGAGACTGTCAGTTTGCAAAATCCAGGAACAACCTTCTCCTCCCTCATCCCTGTGGTTTTCCTCTCCTTACTGCTCCCAGCTTTCATCCATCTTGCCATCATGTAGAAGTTTCCTTCTTTCCTTTGAAGCAGCTGAGGTTCATTTAAAGACCTATGTTAACCTAATATTGACTCTGTTCACTGTATCTCCCATGTGCTCATTCTGAGGGATATTGCTTCCTCTCATAAATAACTCCATGGAGGGTGCTCACAGCAGCCCCCACAGTGGGCAGGAGCAAGCCCTGACACAGCAGGACCCAGATGGAAGGCGAGTGTGTCCTGGGTGTGCTGACAGGCCAGCTCCCACATCTCCCAGGGCAGTGATGAAGCCAGAGGACGTGGTGGCTCACTCTTGTCTCTACACCGTTGTTTGAGGATAGTGTAAGAGTTGGAATTCCAGTCAGAAAGGTTTTCCGGGTTTCTAGTGGGTGTTTAATGATGTTTAGCCATGTGAGACAAGACTGGTAAGGGTCCTGAGAGCAAGAAGTCTCCAAAGCCTTAGAGTCTGTATTGAAAACCTACCAAGCAGAGAAAAACATTCTGCATCTCACATCTTTTTAGTGAGTGATTTAAACCTTAAGCCCTTGAACTTGTCTCTTTCTGGAAGTTTCGTGACCTTCAGTCTTCCCTTTTCTTGTGTCTGGGTTGTAGGACTCCAAAATAACTGCTTTGCTTTTAGAAGGCTGCTTAGAAAGAGAAGATTTTGTCCCTTGGATATACAGCAACAGTGACAAGCAAATCTCTTAAGGCTTTTGATAGACAAAAAGGACAGTGGGTAATCCAGTAACTGTGTGAAAGAGATTTATTCTGGAACAAACTCACATTGCAGAAGAAAGCATGCAGCATCCTCCACCCACCTTGAGTTGTCCAAATGTAAAACGAAGGGAGGATTGAGCCCACGGTGTCCATTCTTGCTGCCTGAGCATAACTCTCCAGCTCGCCATGGCCCCACAGGCCTGCCACAGCACTGTGAAAGCTGGAGAAGAAAGCCTATTGCAGTGGAGAGGTGAACTCCACCTGCAATATTCGTCTGTCTCTTCATCTGAGCTAGTTACTAACGCGGTTATTTTCTTGCTTTAATGTGAGTGATGAGTGAGGCACAGCCCTTACCTCCAGCTTAGAGTAGGTTTGAAAGGGAAGTTGGGAAAACTGTGTCCACCCCAGCATGGAGCAGCCTTTGTCTCCCTGAGCAGTCAATGGACAGAAGGTGGTCCCCGCAGAGGTGTATTTAGGCCTTCAGGTGGAAAGAATCACAGTCCACAGTTGGCTGTTTCTCTTCTTGGCTTTGTGGGAGTCCCCAGCTGCTCTCATCCTGACTCGGGAAGGTCAGACGAGTACTTGGGTTAGAGGATGAAGTGGGGCCTTAGAGACAGGAATGAGATACTGGGGTAAAAAGCAAGTGAATCAGTAAAACTTTAAGTGAAAAGTCTACCACACTTACTTCCACTCTCCTTTTCTTGACTCAGGTTTGGGCTTATTTCTTCCATACTTTTACACTGGTGGTGCTGACCTATGATGAGAAAATGCTTGGTCTGTCACCAAGCTCTAATTTTCAGATAATTAATGCTTGGCATCAGAATAGTGCTTAACAACCATGACTTGAAGGTGACTGACGTAAAGTCCAGGCATGGCATCATCTTTATTGCTTCTTTTGTATGTGCCGAGGATTTAATAATTTGTTACTTTTTCTAGGGGAAGAGGAAGTGATTACAAGATTCTTATGGGAAGCAGAGGTACCACTGGGCTACCATTAGCAGTGCCATGTGTATAAAAGGCGAATTAAGCTTGGCGATCCTGCCAGGCTTAGGTTCACCAAAGCCACACTGAGGGTTTATAAATGTTATTCTCTGGTGGCAGACATAAGTGGCCCTCAACAACAAGTCTGTCTGTATTTTCTGCTTACCTGTCCTTGTCCTTCACGTCAGTTTTCTCTTTTACTGATTTTGCCAGGACATCCTGGTAGCTCCTTCTCAGTTGATCTCACCGAGTCCATTACTTCCTTAATTGGTTTTCAGCTTTCTTGTTCCATTACCAAAAAGAGAATACTGCTCACTGGGTGGGTTATCCCATTGCTCTAAATTTGATCCAGGTTTTTAATATAAATGAGCTATATGGTTGGCTGGAGAGAACTGCATGGCTCAGTCCCTGGCATTCTCACCCCTGGGCTAGGAGGTTGCACTTTCATTAGTCCCATAGCAGGATGTGCATCCCCACTGCTGCCAACTGAATGAAATGTCCTGGTGACTGTGCCAGGTGGAAGTGGAAATATCTCAGAGAATGTTTTTTTTTCTTTCTTTTTATTTTTAAATGAAGAAGGTATAATCCTATTTGCCTGATAGTATTTCGTCTTTCATCAGAGCAAGTACAAATGTTGTGTGTAAGAGCCATGAGTAAGCCCAGTGTTCAGGCAGTCACTACGCTGACAGTTTAGTAAAAGGTATTTCTGGTGCCACATTTTTGAGAGGCAGATTATAAAACCAAGCTGTATTCTCAAATATAAGAAAGCATAGAAACAAAAAGCCAAGTGCTGGATTTCATACTGGATAGCTCATTAGCTTAAAAACAGAGTACGAATGTAGATTATAACCCTTGTTATTACTCATAACTACAGTTCAGACGATAACTTGGCAGTTTGCCACAACTCTTTTATAAACCAGTAACCTCCGGAATAAATTATACATCATGCATAATACATAATTGTCCTTAAAAAGGCAATAATTGTTCTAAAAGGTATAGTTTGCAGCGTGTCTCACATGAAATGTATGCCACAAAGCGAGCCTGGTTGCTTGTGCTCCAAGTTTCTGGATAACCTGTGTACTGGAGTTTCAAGTTATTGCCCAAAACCTGTGGTATCCCAGTACGGGATTATTTCACAAACCCAACGTGTGTCTTTTTCTTGCATTCTCCCCTGCCATGGGTTTCTGAGCTTCCTGCAGCCTGGGCTATGTCAGGTGCCATAAATGACTTGATGAGTCCTGATGTATACAGCCTACGTCATCCTGGAATGGCTGATATCCTGGAGTAATCACTGGATTTAAAATAGAGTCTCATTTCTGGGCAGTCAACCTAAATCCTTTTTACTCCCAGGACAGCTCTCTTATACTCAGTTGTGATCTGAAGGGAGACAAAGCCAAGAGCAGAAGCGCACACCCTAGTTTCAAAACCACTTTGTGTACACAAGATTACGTTCACGCAGGATCTTTCCACTCTTATGATATTCTGGTGAAGAAGTAATGCATCGGGACTACTGTATTAGGAGGAGTTTTGATGCTTGTCCTGCTAATGGCCTGATTATCTGTTCAGAGCTGCTCATTGTTTTTATGGAGATTCTTACTATCTGGGTGCCAGTCAAATATTTTTAATAACGCACATTAAACAAAAAACTCTTAGTATTTTATGCCCCCTCACACTCTACCCCAAATCCTTTTTGAAAAACATGCTTCATCATGGTTTTTGCTTCAGGTTGTTTTGGTTTGCAGTTTCATAATGTTAATGTTGGGTTGCCAGCACAAGACTTTCTTTCTGTGATCAAACTTCCAATGAATTCTCTTTGCTTGTAGGTATTTTTGGAAGATAGAAAACAAGAAGGTTATGTGTACTTTGCCCTTTTTTTTTTTCCTGTGTTTAGTTGTCTGCACAAGGCACATTACAGGAAACCTTTCACATGGGAGTTGCCATGTCGCTATAATAATTGCTACCAGAGAGTTATGTGAAGATCTTATTGTGCTAAATAAACTAGCTTCTTCTCTGAATGAAAAGATAAATGGTGGGACCTAAAAAGAAAACCCTTTAAAAATGACCTACAGTGTAAGATATCTAAACTACAGGAAATGTACCAACATATTTTTATCATTGGAAAGAAAGGTTGCTATTTTTCTACCACAGTTACAGAATAATAATATATTCAGTTAGCAAAATCTCATACAAGTGAATGTTAAGATGCTGATAGATGTTGCAAGCCAGAACTTGAACAGAGAATTCTGCTTGCCTAATGTGGGTTTGCTGCCCTTCAAATGATTAGATTCTGTCAATCAAAGACTGTTTTCATATATAAAGCTATTATAGCCTGATCTTCCTCATTTTTGAAGGGCAACCAAACTTGAGTGCTCTTGGTGATAAAATACTGGTTGCTTTATGCCCTGATTTTATAGATGGGTGTTAAAACAAATTTAGTCTTAAACTTTCTGTAGAAATAATTTGAAATGCGATTTGCTATGCATGCATTCGGCTTCTCTCCTCTTGTTCTTCAGATTTTTCTACTGATATATTGATCACAGTGGATAAAAAAGGTTATCTCACACCATTTTTCACTGTGGCCCATCTCACCATCCAGTGTAGCAGCTGAGCTTACTCAAAGCTCTCTAAATGAAGAGTTTGCAAGAAAACACAGTTTTGGTCCTCAGCTGGCAGTCTAAATTTAGTGTAGATAGTCTTGGAACCAGGTTACTCTGGTGATGTAGGGCTTGTAGGCCACCTCCATCTGTACTGTTCTGCTTGCCCAGGTCTCAGAGTGATGTGGAACTTGAAACTCTTTGATGCTCAACACTATCATCTCCCTCATTCTGGCTCTGAGGTGACCGAGTCAGCTGGCTTTGCATTCAAGGAAATTTCCCCACGGTAAGGGAGACAGAGTGGGAGGAGACCCCAGGGACCGAATGCCATGACAGCCCAGTCCCGGGACAGCCCATCTCCCCACAGAGGGTTGTGGGATTCAGCAGAGTTCACTGTGGTGCATCCATGGGACGTGGTGACAGAGGTGTGGTCGATGGAGAGAGCTGAAGCACTGCAATCAAAACACACACAAAACTCCCTAAGACTGAATAATTTTAAGCAAACATTAGTTAAAATCTCAGTGTTTTCTGATGCACTGTTGCATTTTTTCCATGGTTGCTAACAAGGTTCTTGTGTCAACACATGGTAGTGCCTGTTGGGATTTCTTAATGATGTTTATTAGTTTAATTTAAAAAAGATAATTTCTTTAAAGACGTAAGCACAGAGAGAAAAGTAAGGTTGAAGTATCTATTCAGTCTCTGAGTTTCCTGCCTTTTCGAACACTTGAGTTCAACATTTTGTTACAATAACATGAACAGTATTTTGGGGACTTGTGTGTGTTTTTGACAGGTAATTATGGATACATCAGCCATTGCTCTGGTTGCGTTGGTTCAAAACTCTTCATAGAATCAGAGAATCACAGAATGCCAGGTTGAAAGGGTCCTCAAGGATCATCTGGTCCAACTTTTTTAGGTGATATACAGTTTAATGAGATGGCCCAGCACCCTGTCAAGCTGAGCCTTAAAAGTATCCATTGCAGAGGAATGTACCACTTACCTTGGGAGATCATTCCAATGTTTAACTGTTTTCATGGGGAAAAATTTTCTTCTGGAATCCAATTGGAACCTCCCCAGGAGCAACTTACACCCATTACCCCTTGTCTTTTCCATGCAACTCCTCATAAAAAGAGAGTCTCCATCCTCTTGGTAGCCACTCTTTATGTACTGGTGCATGGTAATAAGGTCTCCCTTAAGCCTTCTCCTCTCAGGGCTGGACAAACCCACTTCTCTCAGCATTATGGTAGGTATCCCAGTCCTCTGATCATCTTAGTGGAACTTCTCTGGACCATCTCCAGTCAGTCTGCATTTTTCTTGTATAGTGGGGACCAAAACTGAATGCAGTACTCCAGGTGTGGCCCGACAAGCACTGAGTAGAGTGGGATAATGACTTCTTTTGTCTCTGCTGGTGATGACCTTTGTGATGCACCACAGCATCCTGTTGGCCTTCTTTGCTGCTGCAGCATGGTGCTCACTCACGTTGAGTCTGTTGTCCACCAAGATCCCCAGGTCCTTTTCCTTCTTGTTGTCATTGGTGGTGCAATGCTAAGTGTTTCATCTTTTGGGTGTAGGCCACTATTTTGAGGTAGAAGTAACAGTTACCTGATGAGGTTATTGTAGAATTTAATCTGTAATATGTAATGTAAATGTAATAGATACTGCATTCTAGTCACCTAACACTCATTTCTTAAATCATGTCTGTCAAACTTGTCTGCTAAAATATTTCTGAAAAGGAAAGAGAAAAGGTTGCAGGCATGGCTAGACAGAATCCCCTCCTTCCTCAAAATAATAATCGTGGCCTGTAGCTACGGTACTTGGTCTAAGTAGTCTGCTTTTGCCAGCAGTTGATGCCTGGGACCACGTGTTGTACCAGGTTGTTGACTGGGAGGCTGGATTCCTCTTCTGGCAGGCTGGATGCAGGGCAGCCTTCCAACCCACCCAGTACCTTACTCTGAATTTACCCAAGTGATAGAAAATTAGGCAAAATGTTGCTGCTGGATGCATCCTGCTCCTGCCCAGCATAAGCCAACGTTGGATGGCTGGTGTGCTCCCAGCAGAAGCATCTCACCCCTCCCAGTCCTGCACTGGTTGGTTTGCTTTGCTGCCTCATTTATCTCAGCCCCTGTATCCCAGCTATGATACATGGCTGCAGACAATTGCCTTTTTGATTTGCCCCCAAAGTTTTGTATTTGGTCTTCCCTCTCTTCTTCACGTGTCTTTTGCAGAAAACTCTGCATTTCAGGGCTTCTTAACATACCGTGTGGCAGGATGCTTAACTGCCTGCTCTGATGCTGTTCCGTTCCCAGAGGTACATCAGCAAGTGCCAGTTTTCATGTCCTTGTCAACTGGAGGATGTCAAATAATAACGAGCTTTCACCTGTGCAGTCTGGTGCTTCCGAAGCAGCGTGGGACAAGTAATTAAAAAGGCTTTTCCTTGCTTTGGCTGTGAGGAAGGCCCCCAGTTAGCCCATGATTTTAAGTTTGCTCTGTGTTGTGGCAGACAATGTTGCTTACGTCAGACTGTAGCAGAGTTATGGTATTAACTTCCCTTGTTCAGAGGGCCTCATGTTTGTGCGCAGCACGCTGCTTAAAAACTGGTACCCAGGCGGTGTAGTTTACATTTCTTTAACAGATTTTATGGTGTTGTCACATGGAGTTAGGGCTGTCTGAAGACAGACAGAGTTCAGAGCAGTTAAAGCTTTTGAAGGAGATTACCATAATTACAAGTGATCAACTTTCCGTGCTTTCTCCCTTCCGCCCTCCCTCTCTGTTCAGCCGTTCCCCAGCCCAGCTTATTGCGGGGCAGGCTGCAGAGAGGCAGTTTGGAGAAAGTGGCTTTGCAGTTGCAGTCACATATGGACACAGCACCCAAAGGGTGATGTTGCTGCCTGCCTGCGAGGCCGTCGCCTTTAGGTTGTTGCTGTTACTTCCGCCAAAGTCAACCGAGTTGCCATTGCGCTCAGTAGTGCTCTTATTGATGCTCCTTACCTTCATCTGCTCATTGGCATTTTAATCATGACCTCATTATTTACATCATGGTTTGTTTAAGTGGCATTTCCTATGATATTGCCTAAGAGCACAATTAGAATCATATAATGCCTCTAGTTGAAAGGAAACCATAAGGATCATCGAATCTAACTCCCTGCTTCTCACAGGGCTACCTAAAACTAAGCCATTTTGACTAAAGCATCTTCCAGATGCTCCTTGAACGCTGAACAGGCAGAAATCTTACTTAGGGATCTTCTCTCAATTACCTTTCTTCTGTGCTGATGTTTTGAGGTGGTATCCAAAAGTCACAGTAGTGACAAAAGGGTTAAAAGCAAGAAATACCAGTACATCCTGGATAGATGAATCCATTTTTCCACTAATTAATAGCATACTTCTAACAATGGAAAGCTATTAAAACATGAAGATGTGTTTTGTGAATCACATTTATCAACCACTCTACATGCTGAAGTTCCATTATTTATTCTGTATTTTTCACACAGTGTATGGATTTTTTTGTTCAAATGTAGAAGGTAGCAACAAAAAACCTTTTTTAGCCTCCACTTAAGTATATATTCATGCAAAACCGAAAATGTAATAACAGTACATTTTTATGTCAACAGTAACCTTTATATGGTGTTCTTTAGATAAAACTGTGAATATTGGAAAAGGAAAAAGAAAGATAAATGGTTCCCATATTCATCTTAGTCCAAAATCTGTTTTACCCACTGCTGGTTGCTGGCATTGTTTGATGATATGACGGAGTAACGGAGTATCAGATTATCAGAAAAGGAGATTCCCAATTTAATAGTTACTTGCAGAAATCAAAGTATTTTTTCCTTTATCTTAACATCTCAGAAGTAAGTAGCTGTTAAATTTCAAATAGTCTAGTCTTCCTGATTTATCATCATATCATGGATGCACTTGGCTGTCTAACATCAGGGAATCCAATAAGTCCCGTCACATAGGAAGAAAAGAGAAAATTCTATTGGCTAATGGTTTGCATTCTTCCCTACAGTGATTTATTTCTGTCGCAAGACTTAATTTTATCATGAGGCAGATGCTTCATCTATATCAATGCAATACATTCCTGCGTTCATTTGTTTCACACCAGAATTGTACCTGATCTATTTTCCAATGCATTTTGGCTTATTTAGTACACGGAGTGATTAGATGGTGTTTAATCACATGTGTAATTTTCAGTTTTCATAATTCTCAAGCATAATAAAGCAAAGCCCCTGTGAAGAAGCATAATATTAAATTAAATTGCAGAGAGTAGCAGTTAGAGATGCAGGTGGTGTTAACATTTCGATCTCCGGCGTGTCACGGCAGAGCATGTCAAGTGGAATAAGCCGAGCTTACTCAGGTGATCAGCCCAAGGAGAGTGTGCCAAACTTTGCCTTGCATTAAAGTCACCCAGGCTATAATGAAAAAAAAGTCATCACACCTTCTCTTTGAAATCTACAGCTCCTCCAAGTGCGGAAAGCCTATCCAGCGTGTTTTAATGAGAAATGCATGTCCTATCAGCTCTTGCCCCCACCCCCACCCCCGGTCTGCCACTTAATACAGATTATACTCTCCTGAATAATCATCTTTATTCAGCAGGGCAGCTGAGGTCCACAGGTTGGGATCCTCTGCCAAGTGTCATTACACCGTGGGAGTGGGCTGCAGCTGCTGAGCCGCCCTTGTCTGTGCCGATGGGGCTGGGAGAGCTGAGCTGCCTCCTCGGGACACTGAACGGTCCCAGGGAAAGGCTGTCAAATTGCTGAACCTCCCAATCAGCCCAGGATATTGACATTCTGCCTGGAGGACCATCTATTGTCAGCTGCCATTGACAAGTGACAGCAGAGCTGTGACTTCTAGGAAGTTTATTTTCTTCTTCTCTCTCCTTCCTACGCTTCCCTTCTCTTTTCCTAAATAAGCTTTGACCAGCTGCCCCTTCCTTCAGTATGGAGCATGGACCAGTGAAGGTAGGAGCAATGGAAGCGTTCCCAAATTTACAATTTAGTGGTAGCACTGCAAGGGAATGAATAGTTGGGGAAAGAGACCGAGTTAATGACAATTCTCTAAACAGCTGTTGTACAATTCAGCTTCACTACTTCAGTTAATTAATCAGCACCTTGCTGGCAACTCTAGGGGAGATACTTGTTAGATACTGGTAGCAAACAGACAATGCTTTCATATCAAATATGTTCAACAACGTCTAATACAGCGATAACTTCCACAAAAGAGGGCAGGGAATACGAAGGCTTGTAAAGGCACTCACGAAGCAGCGTTTAATATTCCGGTACACGTGGATGTGATACATATGCTGCTTACTTTTTTATTGCTCTCTGGCTTTGAAGACTGTACTTAACAAGTGCAAACTTTCACGTGTTCGTTAGAGGTATTTCTTTAAGGTATTACTGCTGCATATATATTTATAGAAGCACCATGTATGAGTGTTTACCATGTATTGCTGCATTTGTGTGTGATTTCAGAGCAGACCGTACATTCTAAATGAAACTACTCTGTATTTTCCCATGGGATGTAGAATGGGCAAACTTAAGTCTTTCATGCAAATATATGTCGTAGAAAGTGAAAATGTGATTAAGATCAAAAAACTCAGTCAGGAGAGTGCTGAGTCTATACAATGGGCTGGAAAATGGCTGTTGTCTCAGAGATTTCCCTCTTTCCTCTTCGGCTTTAAAAAGGAGATACTTTGCATCCTACCTACTAAGTCGATAACAGCATTCATATTTTATGAGGAATAATGCACAGAAACCTTAAACCAATGAAATTACATATCTGCATTTGTAGTGTGCTTTGTATTTTAGTACAGTCCTAAAATTGCCATTAATGAACGTTAGCTTCAAATTTAAAAAAAATGTTACAGCCCTGTTATGACAAAAATTTCATTCTGCCATGCTGATTTACTGATAAATTGCAATTCAGTGCACTGTAGTTCCTTTTCTGAGACCTCTTCTCTTGCTTTATTCACTTTTCTGATTTAACCCTCTTGTAGGGTAGGCAGTAAATTGCAATGAAAATGACGGCACTTAAGAGACAGAAATATATTTGCTGTCAAATGTTCCATACATGCTCAGTTTAATTTTTCGGTTGACTTTATTGATTTATTAAGAATGATAATAGCCTGGATATCATTTCATATACATAATTGTCACATAAATCTTCAATATTACTGGCATGTAAATCGTGTCCACCGTAGAATGTAGTGAACAGGTTTAAATGTTTAATGCGGTGTTGTTTGTGGAGTTCAGCACCAGGTGGTTTTACGGGGTTTGGGGTTGTGCTGGGTCCACCCTGTGGAGCTGCAGGTAGTGGCATAAGCTCAGGTAGGATCCATGATGTGGTCACAGGAGTCGCCAGTGCTCTGGAACAGGGCTGGGAGATGTATTAAGCAATTTATGTGGACAATTTATCCTGTCTGCCACTACGTACTGATGTAGACAATTATAGCTCCAGCTCTTTAATGAAACGTACATTATGGTAGAAAGAATATCATAGCTTCTATTATACTCAGAGGAGCTATAAAGAGAAATGTCCTTTTTTAAATTAGCTTTACAGCACTGAAGCTTTTATGTATTTACACGCAAGTACACTATTAACCCAAACTACTTGTTTTGAACCCTCTCTGTTGTCGGCTCTTGGGAAGTGGCACAGGCTGGCAGAAAAACTTCTTTTGTGCCTACCTTTAAAAGCTGAGGGCCTTTCATGTTAATGGGGAGCCTGCTAAAACTTCCACTTTGCTGCAGTTTTTCACACAACAGAGAAAGTAGGATGCTTTCTTAATCCTCCCTAATCTGTAGCAAAAACCTGAGATAAAAAAGGACTTTTGTCTAATCCGACTTCTCAGGTATAGTTTGCTTTAAATTTGAGCTATAAATATCTTTATTTTCTTTGTTCTTCTGAGAAACAAACTGTTGAAAATGGGGGACAGATCCGTTCTTCAGCTGTCCATTTGAGAAAGAACATTTTAAATTTGGAAAAGAGAAAAACAGAGGCAAGGCTTTTGGTGTGTGTCTTCCATTTGGTGAATGCACTTGGGAGTGAACCCTGTTGCAAAGGGGCCTTGTTGCGTTATTAACCCGCAGGCAGCTGTGGGCACAGGGTGTCCAGTGCTGATGCTGTAAAGCATCAGGAATGTTCATCCTCTGTTTTCAAGGGTTGAAGACAGGTCGATCTGTACCTGAAGGAATTGTCTCCATAAACCTTGGTTTTAAGATTTTAGAAATATGTCATTGCATTCACGCTTACTCGTTCTTATATGCTAAAAATAAAGATCTCACTATGAAATGGAGAGATGGGGTGGAGGACAGGCTGGGTGCTTGAATAGAAATAAAATTAACAGTTTTGCCATCGATTTCCGTCAACTCAATATTTCATCTGCATTTTCTCTACTTATATATTCCACATGTCTCAGGTATCCTTAAATCACAGTTGTTCTTCAGTGGCAGGCCAATCCAAATCAAAGTGAACTCCACAGACTGTTTTCCTTTGTTGCCTGTAATTAAAGCCAACTGAAATACTCGCTTCACTGCAGTCCAGTTTCTTGAGTACTGTTTCGTGTCTGAGGATGAAGTTTGGAAAGGGCGAATAGTTGAAAAATGAAATAAATGCCTGAGAAATGAATTGGAATGACTTGGTACAAGTGATATAAAATTAATGGACTGTCTGAAGGCTTTCAGTTATTCCTGTTTTCTTTTGCAAACTTATGGGAGGTCTATAAATAGAATGTTGCTGAGGATTTACTTGATATCCAAAACTAGGCTTCAACAAGACTTTTCATAAATCGTTATTCCCTGGTAACAGTGTTATGATCATCTCTTTTTCTAGGTGGGGGCATCTGTTTAAGGTTGTCAGTGAGCTAAAAAGAAAGAACATTTATGGCACCTACTTGCACATCATTTTCGACACAGCCCCAGATCTTCATCATAGCAATCCCTGGATGTCTTTGTCCAGTCTGAATCAATTTTCTTTTCCTTCGCTTTGAAAATCTACTGGAAAAAACTCTTCCTTTTGAGACAAGAAAAAGTGTCAGTACCCTTCAAATAGGATAATTCTGAAACCTGTAATGTTTTCCATGTGCTTAATGCAGGAGAAACGTAAAGGGCGAATTTTATAATCCCTTGCAACCATGTGTATATATCATTGATATAAAATGTATATAAAATTAGAGAGAAAAGGTTGAATTTGGATCTGTAGTCATTCGGAGTCAAATTAATGATGGCAATGTCATCTGGTAATGAGGGGCTAATGGGGCTAAACTTCATCAATTAAATCCTTTCTATTTCATAGATTCATAGATTATAATGCCAGAAGGGAATACTATGATAATCTAGTCTGACCTCGTCTTATAACACATACTATCAAACTTCCCTGAAATATTTCTTGTTTGAAAAAGAGCATTCATTTCAGAAATAAAGCCTCTAATCTTGATTTAAAATTGCTGTGATTGAAAATGCCTGAGAAACCTTGATAAATTGTTGGAATGGTTAATTATACCTCTCTGTGAAAGGAGTACACCTTCTGTCTCCTTATTTTTTCTCTCTTTTAGGGGGATCTAGAGAAGCGGGGCCTATTGTGCTGTGGATGTGTTGTGGCATAGGTTGCCTGGGGGTTTCTTGTCCTCAAATGAGCACTTAACACATGGTTGAGAGAAGAGAGGGTGAGCCAGAGCCTGCTAAACAGGGTATGGGTGCCTGCCTGGCTCTGCATCCTGCAGGCAGATGCAGCAGAAGCAGGCTTGGTCAGCACTGGGGCACTCAAAGTAGACCCCTTGCAGCACTCCGCAGTGCTTGGGATCCAGGCACTGCCCATGAATGTCCCTGCAGTGCTCTGCAGTGCTCAGGATGTGTGCACTCCCCATGGGCATTCTTGCAGTGCTCTACAGTGAGGGATGTGGGCTTTCTCCATCAGCTGCCTGCACGCAGTGTGTGTCCTGTGTGGTTTTTAGCATCCTGAGCCTTCCTGTGTCTTGGTGAGGAGATACTCTTGTTCAAGCAAATCTTTTTTTTTTGTGGACGTTGACTGTCCCTGAATATTGGATGTGTTGCTATCAACTAAGTACTGGCCAGTGAGTAGTTTCTTGGTGTAAAGGACACAGTTGGCACCCTGGGACTTGCTTATGCTTTATAGGCTTGCCAGTGTTAGTTATAGAGGCAAAACTGGTGAAACAGATATTGTTCAGAGTTATTTTACTTGACCGTCTTTCTTTTTTCTGCCATGCTGCCTGTCTCTGCTACTCTCCTTCTTGTTTGAAAACCAGTGTTACACTGGAGAGAGAGCAGAGGGATGCTGCCTGAGTTCAAAGGGACTTACTTGCCTGTGCTGCTTTGTCCCTAACCCAGTCGCCTCCTCCCTGTCACCTGCTTGAACTTTCTTCCAAAGGTGGCATTCTTACAGTGTGGCTGGGATGCAGTAGTTACTGAAACACTGAGAAGAGAAGGAATGGGCAAACTACCTCCACAAAATCCTCTGTCTTGTACTCAGCTGAGCTGCTTTTGCCAGCCACCTCTTCTGAGGAGGAAGGAAAGGGATGTGTTTCAGAGTCCTACTGGAAGTGGAAAAAAGCATGTCAGGGCAGGGAATAAGTCATACATTTAGCAAAGCCTCCATCGTAAGCCTTTTTCCTCTGGCCACAGCCCTAGCATGTTCCTGCTGGAGGGATGCAATGCCCATTTAAGAAATGCTCATCTAGAAAATGGAAGTATTAAGATTTTCTGAGACTCAGAAGAAAAATTAGTTTAATTAGTTTAATTAGTGGTATTTGTAAATGTCTAGCATTTTAATAGCGTGCGAGGTTTTGCATGCACTGGAAGGTCCTGAGTACTTATCTGGATGCCTTGCAAATGAGTGACATGAAAATAACAGGACCGACATGTGGGAATGTGTGATGCTGAGATGGAGAAACTCGCTCTCCAGATCAAGAAGCATTTTTCTTACCAATATTACCTTCGTAGATTTTTAGGTGGCTTGTCCCAGCGTCTCTCCACATTTTGCACATTTACTGCAAGAAAAAAATCTTTTGCATTGAGCAGAGTATTTTTTCCTGTAAAATCTTGTGAAAAATAGTTGTTACGTTTCCAATCCGGGAAACTTCAGAAATACGCTTAATTAACAGGCTGATAGCATTGTGAATGTGCTCCCTGTGGGATTGAGATTCTCCATTTAATTCAGTGAGAAATAAAGACCCCTCATTTGGTGGCTGAAGACTCGTGGTTCAGTCCCTCAAGGGCTGGCCCGTCAGACAAGAGTCTGACATTGTATTTTTCCTGAGAAAAGGAATTCTGAGGTAATAAGGATTGCTTCTGGGCAAGAGTCAGGGCAGCCCTCAGAGCTGGTCAAATGAAGATTTTCAGTTTACATTTTAAGTCAAATGAATATTTATGACTTGTTCTGTAAGCTGAAAGGCCCTGACTGTCTCAGAAGGATTTTATGGCCTTTCATCATCTTCATCGATCAGGATCAGTGTTAATCAGGTAAATTAATCAGAAAAAAACATTGCCTTTCCCCATCACAAAGCAAAGCACCACCTGTCTTGTCTGCCAGCATTTATATTATATGGGGTTTTTTGCCTGAGAAAAAGTTAGAGAACCCAGAAATGCCAGCATCCACAGCTCCTAGGAGAGACTGCTCCTGCAGCAAACATTTCCCAAATAGCTTCCCACGTTGGTGGTACCTGTGCAGCTCCAAAGAGTCAGCGTCACCAAGAACCTCTGCTGTTCCTGAAATGCCTAGAGCTTTCCTCACCAGCAGCTCCATCTCCAGAGGGGCCAGCTGTGCTCCTGCTGCTCTGAAAGGGCAGGCAAATGGGCTTCTTGACGGCAAGTGGCAGTTGCTTAAGGATAATGTAGTATTCCAGTAATTACTGTAGGAAAATTATGTAACCTAATGTATATTAGTTCTGCTTACTATAATCTAAAATGTATTAATATTGTGGCAGTACTATTCTGTTTAATGGTTGCATTAATACATACACTATGGAAATTACAGTACACTTGCATTTGAATCACATACTTTACTGCAGTATTTACAATAGTATTACTTTCAAAATTATGAACAAAGACTCCTGATTTCATAGGTGCGTCCTACCACAAACAGTAAGTTTTGTGGCTTGTTACGGATTACTAGGAAAGTCATATGAGGGTATCATTTATATAGCTTTACTAGTTATCAATGCAAATTTTATGAACAATAAAAGCAAATGCCAGTCTTTCAACAGTAAAGCTATTAGGCTACATATTAAAATATTTGTGTAGTGGGTTCTGACCACTTATGTGTTCCTAGCTATCGAGTTCAATTGGTTGTGAGGCCACTCAGATGCTCAAAGCTGGATTGGGCAGCATATGTTTCACAAGGACCAGGCAGGATTGCACAAGTACCTTCTTGCCAACAAAAATAGAACCAAACGTGAAAGAAAATAGTCCTTTCAAGTTATGTGCAAAAATACTACTAAAAATACAATGCAACCCATGGTTAGTGCGTTGTTCTTCCATATGCTGTAAGTATAGCTTGTTGTTACAGCTCTGCCACAGCCTCAGGGAAACAAAGCAGTGCCAGGCCTCTCAAATACTAGGATTTGTCACGTGCCTGTCAAGTCTTTGATTTCCAGTTCTTTAGCCATGAAGATACCCATTACACAGACTCCCGTGAGTCCTCCTCCTCTAGCAGCCACTGCAGGTACGAGTGGTGCTGAAGTCCAGCCTGCGACACGAAGAGGCCTCCATTTTGCTTACTCTCAATTTGAGAGGCATAAAATGAACTGCACTGGGAGGAAACAAAGCCATCCATAATTCTTACTGCCATTTTCTGATCTCTCGGTTTATTTTTCTGTTATCTAGAACTATATTGTATATTTTAGACTAACTCTGGCAGAATCTATTTAAAGACAATTAAAATGCACAATTTAAGGTTGCCTGGGTGGATAATTTTACATGATTTACTGTCCGGCTTTTGCCAAGCACTCCACTGTCACCAGCATAACATTTGGTAAATGTTATGAATTTTAGGAGTGTGCTAGCCATAAGGTATTATCCACACCGATCTTTTTTTCTTTATCTGCTTTGAACAAGCTGTTTTATATATTGGAAATTTGTTAACAAACAGAATAAGGCTTATACAAAAGGACTTAGCGTTTAACATTTTCACTCTCTACTGAAATGTTAAACTTCAAAGATTTTTTCTTCTGATTGCTAAGCCTTTATTAAATTAGATTGCAAAATATTAAGTGTACAGTGCGAGATTTGCAGGAGATATTTGGAATCATAACATCTTTGAGATGGTTTAGTTATATTTTCTTCTGACCTCTGAGCACAGAAGTTACCCCAGCGGAGGCTCTGAGAGTAAATCCTGGCAGCGTTAAATCCAGTAGCAAATTCTCTCAATCTCTGGAAAATAGGCCCTACAATTACAGACTTAAGGAGCTCAGTCTACTTACTTTGTCCAAGAGGAGGATGCAAGATGATGGGATGATGGTCTACAAGGTATTACCTGAAAACGACTCCTTTGATAGCAGAGAGCGCTTTAATATAGGCAAAAAAGGTGAGCTGAGATGCCACAGTTAAAAGATGATCTGAACTAACTCAGAGCAGAAACTGACCACACTTCCTCAGGAGCTGGATCACTACCCTATGCAAGAAGTTGTTTGGGAATAGGATGCATTCCCTGCTGGGAGCTTTTAGGTCGGATTACAGCTTCAGAGCCCTCTTTCCCCCGTGAGATGTGGGGTGGAGGACCCTGCTAGGACCCCCGGTGCCAGGACCTGTGGAAAGTCTCACTGCACCAAGTGCAATAAGAAGTTTTGCTCCCAAAGAATTTTGTCAGTTTTGGATTGCAGCTTATAGTCCCTTAGGTGTCCAGCATGACCTGGGCAGCACTGTTCCCATCAGCTGCACTGTGGACGTGTGGGTACCTTTCCCACGTGCTAGTGACAAGAGAAATGACAGGGAGTAGTTGGAAAATCAAATTTAAAAAGCATGTGGGTGATACCAACCTATCCTAGGCTACCAAAAGCTTGACGTTCCCAAGAACTGCCTGTTGTAGAGTTACTGAGGGCCAGCAGACAGCAGCTGTCATCTTTGCTGAATGGCACGTGGCTTCTGCAAGAAAGAAATTGGAATTTCCTCCAAAATTAGAATTTCCTCTCCAAAGCTTTCTTGGAGGTTGTAGGGGTTAGTGGTTTCCATCTAGTCCCTCACCATCTTTCCCTGCTGAGAAACGTGCTGTCCGCCTCGTACCCCCCCAAGGATGTGAAGACCAGGCTCTCTACACTGTATTCCCATGTTATCCAGGGCTTGGCATGATTCACCAGGACTGCAGTAGGAATGGGCTGAGGGGAAGATCTCACTTGCAATAAAAAATGGTTTTCTGTAATGATACAGGTTATTATTCAAAAGATACAATGGGAGGAGGATTAAGATTCAGTCATAATTGTGTTGATTGGAGTTGTGTGTGCTGTACGTGTAAGGATGATGTGCCTAAGTTACATATCCTCAAAGTTTCCCTGACAAATACTCCATGAGAGCCTTGAAGAGGAAAAAAACAACCCAAACACAGGGTCTTCTAAATATGCCATTAAAAGACTAATCCCGTAAGTGCTATTTTGTTAAAAGTAATACTGGGGTATTTCATTGAGTTGTGTTTTCTCAGACCTTTTGCAATCGACTGTAATTCTGAGAACTTGAGTCAAAAGCTCACATGGCTGAACATGAGCCAGCAGCCCGCCCAGGTGGCCAGGAAGGATGGGAGGAAATGCCCTCAAGTTGTGCCAGGGGAGGTTTAGGTTGGATCTTAGAAAAAAAATTTCTTTACCAAAACAGTGGTCAAGTACTGGAACAGCTGCCCAGGGAAGTGGTAGAGTCACCATCCCTGGAGGCGGTCAAAAAATGTGTAGACATGGCACTTCAGGACATGGTTTAGTAGGGTAGGGTACCATTGGGTTCATGGTTGGACTTGATCTTAGAGGTCTTTTCCAATCTTAATGATTCTGTGGTTCTAAAAAGTCTTGTATTTAAAGACTAACTGTTGTGGATAGCTATAAGGAAAACCATTCTGAATACGCCTTTTGTTTTCTTATCCAAGCTCCATTCATCTCATATAAATGTTTTAGAAGCATTTTTACTCTGCCTTAAGGCATTTCAGTTAATGCTCAGATACATGCTGGTAAAAGCTTTACATGGTGGTTGTTTACTCTGAATTGCCTAGTATTCAGCATCAGGTTTAGGACATCAATAGGTAGCAATGACTAATATGAAAAAGTGAATTAAATCTTTTTCTATTGAGAGACTTCACATTTTCCATGTTGGTTTAGGAAAGCTGTGCTCCCTCGTGCCTGGCAAAGATAGGTCTCTCGTAGAGGGGTTTAACAGGGTTTCCCACAGTAGTGTTTCCATGCCTGTAGCTTGAGAGTGGGCATGCCCAAACCAAAATCTACATTTTAATTATGTCGTGGTTATCATTGAAACTGGGGAGAATACCATTCTTAACTCATCCTGATGCACCAAGGCATTGATTATGGGATGCAGTGGCATTTAAAGAGAACGTATCGCCTCCAGCAGACCTGTCCCCGAGCCAGGCCATCGTACCTATGCTCATTCATTAGTGAGGCTGTGCTGTCCTGCGAGTGGAGTTTGCAGCTGGGAGCACTGACGTGCCAGGCATAAAACTCCAGGTTAAGATAGTTTCAATAGACTTTTACTTATTGCAATTATTCAGAATTGAAACTACACAATTAATTGTAAATCCCTTGGATTACTCCCTTCTCTAAAAGGAAACAAAAAACCTCCTTTCATGGCCTTCTTAAGTTTCTGCTGTTTATTTTAACACTTACAAGATCACTTTAAAATGACATGACACGCATTGATGGCTTTCATGTGATATGAAAAGGTGGTTTTATCATTTATTCCTTTTAATATGTTGAGTAATATTTATCCAGTTTGCATTTGTGGATCCAGGTCTGTTCTAGCTGATCTGAGAAGAGGCTCTGTATGTGTAGCCCTGTGGAGTTTAAATGATGTGTTTGCAGGCAGAGGGAGAGTTTTCTGTAATACTTCTGTAATATTGCAGTAGTACTGTAACAATACTACTGTATATTTCTTAAACACTGATATTTTCACATAGATTCTTCCAGTAATACTGGGGTCAGCTTTCCCCACAATCAGTCCAGTAGATTGACTAACACTTCCAAGCGTGGGACAAGCTGAAAAGGTTGGCGATATTTAAAAATAGAGAAAGAAGTATGAGAAAAACCTGAAGCCCCAGCAAACATAATTTAATTATTTTCTGCAGTGGTTTCACAGTCTCTTCATGTTCTCCAGTTGTCCTTTTTTCTGTTTTTTTGTCTAGTATGCTACTTCTAGGCTGAAGTAGATGTTACTTACTTGCGTGTGGTATGATTTTAATAGTAGAATAACAATATTCACTTATATAATATATTGCTGAGCAGGATCATAATCTGGAAAGAGAGGAATCAAGGTTAATCATGAAACCTATGATAGAATATGTTATGTGAATCTAAGGAAAATACCTAGATTGTATCTCACTCTCCTGATACAGGTATATAGTGAACTACTCCTCCTGAAATAAATAGCTACATTGTTTAGATAGAGAGAGGGCCACGTAATTTAGGTTCCTAATCCCTAATTAATTAGAATCCTAATCCAGATCTCCCTCTCTGCAGGCTTTCAAAGGCATCTACTTCTCTTTGTTGATTAAAGAGGAAATTTCCACCCTCATCTCTATAAACATAACAGAGTAGGTTGAGCAATAGTGTTGAGGAATGCCTGGAAACTGGAGTGACTGGGAGCAATAGGATGAAATGCAATTTAAAATATGGAGCCTGGCAAACTATGTAGCAGTGCACAAATCCAGAAGTGGATTTGTGAAGGAAAGGGAAGACCTTTTGGAAGCTGCAGAAAGAAGAAAGGGGCCATTTCTATACTTGGATTGCACAAGGCTGTTCATAACCATCACTCGTGCGGCACTCACTTCACTGGAGCTAATTCTTCATAATTTTATTGCACTGCCTATTTTCAGTGAAAATAACCAGTGTTCCTGGACCACTGCAAGTTCAAAGGCAGAAAACTTTCAATCAGATTTTTCTATACTAAAACTAACTGAGTTCTGCAGAACAGCAGTGGTTCCTGTCTGGGAATCCAGTTAGCTAACAGAAAATGCGCAACATTTCGTTTTACCTAAGTTCAGCAGCTATGTAAATATCAAACTGTTACTCTGGGTAATCAAACAACGGGAAAGTTGTTTGTGTGTACTGCATTATTGTTAATTAATTTACATCCAGAAGTACTTTAAATGGATATACAAACATACATTAATCATGTTTTAAAGGCAAATGTGGGAAGAGCAAAGCTTATGGGAGTAGCCATGTAGAAACTGTTAATGTTTCTGATACCCTGTGGAAGGAAGAAATATATTAAAAATTGATTTTTGGTTTCTGCCTTTTTCTTGGTAGCATTGACAATAAAGGATATAGCATAAAGTAGCCTTTAAATTGATATTTCAAAGCTTTTTATGTTTGGGATATGTTTTTCTGTATTGTTAATAGGTTTATATAGCAGAGTAAAAAGGTCAGCTTCTGAATATGATGGTTTTATTCATCTGTTAAAAATAAAAGGGAAGAGTTTAGCATCCATGAATTATTTAAATATCAACCAAAATGTTTGGCACACTGCTGCAGTAAGCAGTATTCTTAAAACAAGGCTCAGAAAAGCGTGCCATCCTTTGACTGTAACATGAATGCAGTGCAAGAGGTGTATAGCATTAACTCTCTCAGCTTGTAGCAAGGTGTTGCTTGCTGCTGTCTGTGCACACTGCGTGCCGTGAGCGATGAGACATGAGTTTATGGTACTTTCACCACCGTGATTCAGTCGTCACCCGTTTACACTTTTATAATTGAAGAGCCTCTCTTCATCCAAGAAGAGCGAACTACAGTGCGTTTCATAGCTTCTCCTGGTTCATAGCCATCCTGTGTTGAGCAAGCAGCCCTGTCAGATTGTTTTCTTTTAATAAGAGGCTTTGGAAAATAGCAATCCTTCCCATGCTTTAAGGCACGTCTGAAATGCGACTCTGAGGGACCGCAGCAGTATGGAATAGCTCGAGACACAGTCTCATTAATCAAATGCTGGCTCTAATACTTTTTTTTTTTAACTTTTGCAAATAACATGCATTTTTGAATAATTTCATAAAAGCACTGCTGTCAGGTGGTAAGATTTACAGCGTTTTGTTCTAATTCAGCAGAACTCTTCAGGGATATGGTTCTGTATTTTTTTTTACAAGTATTGTTTAAACCTTCAATACAGTCATAATGTTTTGAAATGCTAATTGCCAAACCTCCTAAAGTGTATAAAGAATGACATTTCTTGCAGCATCATTGATCATATTTTTAGGGACTCCGTTGATGGATTAATAAACCATCGTAACCTTCTGTGCAAAAAAAAAAAGTTGATAGTAAGTGGACTGTAATCTAAGAAACCTATTGCTAAATGAATTTAAGTTGCAGCAGTTACTTAAAAACTGAATAATTATAATATCACGGTAATGAAACCCTAATGTGGAAGTTTACTTTCCTTATTAAGTCTTCACAAAGAGCTGCTCATGGAGATCAGGAGCACATTGTCCTCCTACCTTCCCCACCGTTCGATTTGCCAGTGGGGCAGTCAGGGTAGGTGGCACTGGGTCTGGGCAGCCCACCTGACCTGGAAAGAGCCTTTCTACAAGTATTTACTAAAAATGTGGTAACTGTGATGCCATTCAGTGCACTGTTGTAAAATGTTTAATGCCTTTTTAATGTTGGTGTAGCAGCTGTAGTACATGAAAAGTGAAAATTTACATAGTAGCTGAAATAATATATGAAGAGTAATAAATAATTTAAAGTCAGACATCAAACATAAAGGTGTCTTTTAGCACTGTTTTGTTTTTACAAACTTAGAGTCTTGTTCCTTCAAGTCTGATTACCACAAAACCAGATGGATACATTTTAACATGTTTAACCATGATGAAATAACTAGTTCTTTGCATTTATATTTAATTAATGTAAGTCAGATAGCAGGTTGAAGACAGAGAGAGAGGATTACCATACAGGTTTTTACTGCATGCAGGCTAGGGCCAGATCACCTTTCTCTTCAAGACATAACCCACTTTTACCTTCTAGCTTGTGTCTTATCACCCGTTCAAGGGGTATTTTTGGAAGGGGTTTCGAGCCATTGTCCTCCCACAGGACATACATGGCCTGCTTGGTTGTCCGTGAGATGCTGTATCCCCATATTAAATGCCTCACTCCCCCAGCCTTTCCTCCATAGTTCTGCACCTGCTTTGTTTTTCATGTTGTTTGTTTTTTTTTAAAAAAAAATGACATTATGCTGTAAAGTGGTATTACCAATGGAATTCAGTGTCGTCACATGTTGCAGAATTGACAAAATAACTGCCTGGACCCTCTCTATATATACATATATGTGTACTCAGGTATATATAGATATTCATGTATATATACATATTTATATAAAGGCTTTGCATTCTGCTTCCACCCAGTAGTCCCATCAGACAGGTGTACCCGCCATACCCGCATCGGTCCTGTTTTACTGTGTTGTGCTGTGAGAAAGGACCAGGTCCTGCCAATACCACTCTCCTACTACAAAACTGCTCCATCTCCATAGCACTGCTCCATCCTGCCGTGAAGGATTTTCATAGAATTGTAGAATCTTCCTGTTGGAAAAGACCTTTGAGATCATTGAGTCCAACCGCACCCATCATCCGCTAAACCATGTCCCTCAAAAACTCATCTACCTGTTTTTTAAACACCTTCAGGGATGGTGATTCAACCACCTCCCTGGGCAGCTGTGCCAGGGCCTGACCACCCTTTCAGTAAAGAAATTCTCCCTAATATCCAGTCTGAACCTCCCCTGGTGCAACTTATGGCCATTTCCTCTTGTCCTATGACCTGTCACTTGGGAGAAGAGACCAAAACTTGCTCTGCCACAGCCTCCTTTCAGTCAGTTGTAGTCAGTGATGAGGTCTCCCCTCAGCCTCCTCTTCTCCAGGCTAAACGATCCCAGTTCCCTCAGCCGTTCCTCGTAGCACTTGTTCTCCAGCCCCTTCCCCAGCCTCGTTCCCTTCTCTGGACGCGCTCCAGCCCCTCAATGTCCTTCTTGTAGTGAAGGGCCCAGAACTGAACCCAGTACTCGAGGTGTGGCCTCACCAGTGCTGAGCACAGGGGCGCAATCCCTGCCCTGGTCGTGCTGCCCACACTGTGTCTGACACAGGTCAAGATGCCATTGGGCCTCTTGGCCACCCGGGCCACTGCTGGCTCATGTTCAGCTGTTGTCAACCAACACCCCCACGTCCTTCTCCTCCAGGCTGCTCTCCAGTCACTCTTCCCTAAGCCTGTAACGCTGCTCGGGGTTGTTGGACTCACTGGGCTGAAGACAGATCAGTGGGATGCAGCTTGTAAGTGAACCTTTCACGGGTGATAATAGTGACGCAATCATGAATAGTGACTGCAGACACAGAGCAGCCTTTTTTGAACTGGGACTTCCCTGTGAAAGGAAGGACACCAGGCATACTGTGATTTTTAAACCCATTCTTTTATCGAAATTGATGTTTTCATCTTCTGTTCCTCTAAGTTATGACATTGTGTCCAAAACTACATTATGATATTCCGTCAAAATGTCATGGCATGAATGAGTAATTTCTAGTGAGCAAATCCCCAAAGGGACAATTTGAACTCTCTTTGCTCCCGCTGTTGAATCCCATTCAATTAAACGTGGAAATCCACAGTCAGTTAAATGTGGAAGAGGAAAGCTTCACGGGATCTTCCCTGAAAGGCAGCTGTTAGCAGTAGGAAAACATTGAAGTCAGCAGTCTTTAGTGGTGTTTCTTTTGTGAGGCATACATTAAAAGAACTGAAATCTCTTGAGATGCTTCTGATAAGCACTGATATTAAATGCCACAGTCCTATCATGCTTCTTCAAAGGTGAGCATTATTAATAGAGCACTGAATCTTTCCAATGTGCTTCAGCTGTCTTAATTCTTTGGTTTCTCTTGGTTGCTTTGCCAACTGCTGTGTCCAATGTACGTATTTTCTGAAATCAGAGTAGCTGTCTCGATGCAGAAGTAGCTCTCTCCTTAGCTCTCCCCTCCTTCACTTAAAAAGAAAACAACTCTCCTGCTTACACATTAGATAACTTTAGTTTACAGTAGTATCTATTCTGTATTAAAAAAATAATTCAGTGTTGTTGTTTATTATCATCATCATGATCATTGTCATCATCATCACCATGGTCATTATCCTGGGAGCTGCTGGTCACTGGCTGTACTACAAGCCTTTACTTTAGAACTTTTCTGGAAGGCATCTGTATTTTGCTCTTCTGTGCCTGAAGCCAGTACATCTTTTCTAAGCCTTGCTTAATCTCTATCAAAGATGGCATAATCCCAGCCAGCCCCCACATGGAGCTTTCATACAATTGTTTGAAACAATCCTCATTTCCAGTCCCTCAGCACTCTAAATAGGGATTTTTTTTGTTTTCTTCTCTGTCGTTTCCTCTCCATCTCTGCTCTGACCGCTGCTATTCTCTGTGCTGTGCTCCAGTCACTTCAGTGTAAGCCTTGCAAAGAGCAGGTAAGGGCTTTGTTGAGCACTTTACTCAAGAGACTAAAATGCTGTTGATGGGCATTATTGGTTAATTGTTTAGCATTTTCACATGCAGTTGATAATAACTCTTGTTTTCAAACAAAACTGCAAAGTAGTGCTGTCTTTGTATCATTTATAGTTGACTGTGGAAAATTTGTAGTGAATTCCAGTTCAGATGAAAAAATGGAGATTATAAAGAAGAGTATACTTGGTGGCCTATCTGTGCTAGTCACCAGCTTCTATTTAGCCATGACACTTGAAACTGTAATGTATTCCGCTCCCGTAAATCATTCTCTGGTCTCTGTATTATCATTTTGATAAATATAATTAATCACAAACTTTGGCTGAGAGAAACCTCCTTCAGCCTTAGATTTCAGTTTTCCAAGAATAGACCAAAGTGAGCGGCCGATGTTTCAGTTATTCAACTAAACCATCCTTACTTACCATGGTATGAAGTTAAGCAGCGGCGCTTTACATCAACAGAGCAAGCACTTCCTTTCACCTGAGAGAATGTCCGTTGAGGAAGGTTGCTTTTACATTCAATTAAGGCAGAAAATTAAGGCATTCTTACAGGTGGATATTTTCATCTGGGTGGAGTTTACTGAGTTATTAAATTTATGTGAAATTTTACTGTGTAGTGAGAATGCAGTTCTGTTCAACCAAAGAAAAGGGTGCATGAAATTTTAGTGTAGACGGTTTGCTTTATCTTTAAGGAACATTAAAATGGACATCAGAAATTATAGTAACATAGTGGGTTTAAAAAATAAAACAGCAGGGAGAAGCACGCGAATTTGTGTGACAAGCAATTTCATAGCAAAAACTTTGCAAGAAAAAATTATGTATGTCCAATACTGATAAGACTTTTTGAGTGTACATTTTCAGATGCAGTTCTCTTAGTATTCCACCCATCCACGACAGCATTCCAAATATAGTAAGCACAGTCCCCAGCCTTCTCTCCATGAAAGGGGAATATATATAGGGCATGAAACAAAACTTTGCTATATAAAACTTCCACTGCAAAGTTAAGGACCTGACATTGAAAGGAATTAGTAAAATTCCTTTCCCTGGCTTGTCTTTCCACCGACAAGCTTGGTCCTGCTCCATGCTGTTTCAGTTTCCAGGGAGGTGTGTCGTTGCTGTCTCTTCTTTTTCAACACTGCTAGACCTCAGTGCACGAGCTGGTGAGCAGTGAGTAGAAGTATATCTATCTAAACCAGCCACTGACACTCTTAAATCAGTTTGTTGGGCACAGTGTATTTGAATTTGAGCAAAATTGCTTTTTATCGCAGAGCCTTGAGTTCCCTGCCTGAGATGTGGCTGTTGGCAAGGGGCAGCAGAAATACAAGTCAGGTGCATGGTTGGTGGCATGAAAAGGAGAAGAGCTGGCCCTTGGATTTATTTCTGATGGCAGCATGTCCTTAGCAGCTGCGGTGTGTTTCAACCGAGCTGTGGCCTGCCATTAGTCAGGGCTCCTTCCAACAGCACCAGTCTGAGAGGTGTCACAGCAAAATATTATTTCTTTGTGTAGTTGCTGGGTTTTCCCTTAGCAGAACACTCTAGCCTTGTTCTTGCACAAGTTATTTCTCGTATCTTTTAAAGAACAGCCCTTAATTACATGCATTTGCATGTAGGTAGACAGTGATTTTGAGAAGGGTTTTCCCAAGCGTTTTATTTTAGACGCAGGCTTAGTTGTGACATTCTCGTGTGACATTCCTGGAGGCTTGATATTTGTGATCTTCACACAGCAATAACATTCACTGTGGTAGGTAAAACGTAGCTATGATAATTATGCCTTACTCATGTTTGATGACAGGATGTTGTTTCTTTTTGTTTCCAAATAAAATCATGAGGAAAGAAAAGAAGAACGATAGCCTGCTGCCAGAGAGGGAAGGAGCACCTGGCATCACCCAGGCTGGCTGTGGCAAAGAGGTCAGCCCAAGGCTGCTGCTTCTTTGCTGAAAATGGGATTTTTGTGCTGAATGTGCTGTCAAGAGCCTGCCAGAAAAACATGGTAGTCCCGATTTCTGTGACAGTGGCCCTATATCTATAAAGCGTGCAATATACTGACAGATGAGGGTCTCGGTGGCAGTGTTATTCTCTTCATGGTCTTCATACACATAGAAAAAGGCAGGGCAGAAAACTAATTACTCTTCATTTAATGGCTTCTTGATGTCAGGGACTCCTAGGATCACAGAAGCAAAAGGTGTTAAAATCCCATGGACTGAAATCATCACTTCTTTCCTGCTCTGACATACCAACCCCATTCAGAGTTGTTACATACAAGTATATATATTCAGAGCCACCCCTCCCTTTCCCTCACAAAAATGGCATTTCATTTTATTGAGATGTAGATAAATGTGCAGGGGGAGAGAATTCTGTTTTTTTTCAGGCCCTCCCTTAATACTATTAAATAATAGTGTAATTAAAGGCTCCAGCAATTTGCCATCTCTTTTCACATAGAATTACTTCAGATGTCTGGCATACACACTTACCCTGTTGTTTAAAGCCATTACAGTCCATACAGTCAATAATCTGCAAATTAAAAATTCAATAAGTAGACGCATTAAAAATTGCATAGTTCCATACTCTTGATTCAGGCTGCTTAGTGCTGGAAGCAGGAGATGGTGCCACTATTGCAGGATACCTCATCCCATCCTCATCTCATGCCTAACCACCATCATAGCTGGGCTTGCTCACAGGCTGTAGTCAATCTATAGCTATGATATGAATATAGAGCATAATAAATGGGCATATGTGGTGATTTCTGTCCTAAAACCAAGCTTGGCATGCTGATAAGGCTGATGCTGGTCCATGCATACATCTGAGGAGATCTTACTGAGTTAGCAGCAGCCCAACCTGGGTGTTCCTGAAACAACTTCCCCACTAAGGCTGCTCCACACCAGCCTCCCTCAGCCTCAGTTGGGAAGCAGATTCTCAGAATCATTTGATGAGCATTATTGAAGAAGGCTGGATTTAAATCTCCATAGACTCTTCTGCTTGTTTGTCTGTTTGTTTGTTTGTTTGTTTGAATTTAGCCTGTTATTATGGGCTGGGGGGGGAATGTAGCAGGAAGGTTGAAAACATCATGCTTAATGTTTTTTCTTCCAGTCATTTTACTGGTGTTTCAAGGCCTGGTTTCTAGTGGGGGAATTTGTGTATGGAAGCCCAAACTATCAGTGTTGCAAATGTTGGTTTTCAGTAAGTAGTCCCCACCAGCGAGAAGCCACTGCAATTCTGAATTTTCATTTTCAGAACATCTCAGAGCTTACTCTTGGTGGGCAAATCTTGTTACCTTTGCGGTGGAGTGGTGTTGTGAACACTGAGTGCAGTGAAGGTACTTTTCCTTTCAAACAATGACAAGGAACTAGCTAATAAGCCCCACGCTCTGGGGGCTCCACATTGTGTACAGGATTTGGAAGCAGTTCTGTAGGCACGGGTTTCTTGCCCCCCTTTCAATGGTCATTTAAAGTTGGCAAAATGATGGCTTCTCTTTGTGAAGGGCCTTCTGTCTTCAGTGAGGTTCTTGTTCTACCCACCAGAAATGTTATTTTCCACAGCTTTCTCCATCCCCACATTGCTCCTTCACTGCAGCAACTGTGTCTCTCTTGAATCCCTGTCAGTATATGCCTTTTACGCAAGAGATGCCATCAGACTGCACAGCATGTTTGGGAAGATGTAAAGCCCCAGATGGCTCTGCCCAGCACAGGCTTGACTTGACAGCAAAGGTAAAAAAAAACCCCAACACCGCAGCTACCAGATGACATTAGTTTTAGTCATAAATGATCAATGCAAATATATTTTAGACCTTTACTCACACTTTATAGTAAAGGCAGTTTTATCCCTAATTCTGATTGATCAGTGCAGCGTTATACAAATGCTTTATATGTCTCTTTCTTTTATTTCTGGTGAAGCATTTGTATGGTAATTTGTTTTTTTTCTCTCTCTCCATTGTGGTGAAAGGCAGAAAGACCACAAAAAGAGGAGATTCCTTCTTGTGCTGGGATATAGGGGTCAAGGCAGTCAGAAGCCCGGTGACAGAGGGGACTGTGCATCCTATGCTTGGAGGGGCAGGGACCCAGTGCCATACTTGGGTGCCGTGCTTCTCTCTGAGCTGTACAGGATGATGAACAGGTTTGGGGATATCAGGAAAGAAAATTATATTAGTTTGCTACACTTAATATGCACTAAAATGGCAGCAGAATTTTTATTCAGGGTTGGGGAAGGGATAGGGATGATGAATTTTAGCTCCAGTTGGTTTGAACATAGGCAAACCTGATCATTTGAAGGCCAGGAGGTGTTGGATCTGATAAGGATGCGCAATGCTACAGCATGCTGGTGGTCCTGAGTTGCTCTCCCAAGTGCATTTAGCCAAGCAGAACAAGCCTGTTTATCCTGATAATTAGAATCTAGTTTTCTATTTAATATTTACTAATAACACCATGCACTTACAGAGCCTTCCATCCAAGCACTTGACAAACCTTAATGGAATAAGCCTCATAGCACTCTGGGGAGGAAAGCGAATACCATTTTGTTTATCATGCTGAAATAGTAAAGTGATGTAATTGTACTTTCCTGAGTTTATTTCTTTCTTTTCTCCCATTATCTGTCTGGTAAAAACCACTAACTAGCAAAAAAAACCAAAATCTATTGTTTTAGAAATCCTTCTGGTAGTTTAACTATAATGTAAGATTAGTAACCAATTTAGACAGGAGCATAATTAGCGTAAGTGTTTCCAGTAACTCCCTCTGATGAATGCCACTGCGTTTGGATATCCACTTGTAGGACATGAAGCTGAATAATAAAGTTTTCTCTACATGGAGTGCGTGAGCAGTGCTTGTGAATGGAAAAAAGACTTAACCAAGACTTTCTGAGCTTTCCTGAGACCAACAGTTGGTGAGCAGAGGCAGAGCTACATCAAGCGTAGGCTGAGTGGGGCACCAAGAGTGCCCAAGACATTGTTGTAGTGCCTGGGGAGACGTGCTGCCACCAACGGGAGCAGCCAAGGGCACCAAGATGTCATGCTGTGGTTCTGACTGGGAGGATAAGGAGAGAGTCACGAGAAGGTTGTACGTGCAGTTGCAATGGGGGGATCTCTACAAGGCACTCCTCGTGTAGTCAGCTTTAGGCCAGACAACTGCTAAAAAAAAGAAGGGCAGGAAACGACTTGTGTGGACGATGCATACTTTTGATGTGAGTTAGGGCAGACAAAGAAAAACTGAAAGCTTTTCTCCAGTATTGATGCATGCTGGGCTTTAGTTAGAGGTTGGAAGTACTTACCGTACCCACAAAGTCTGTCATCTGCCTGTGGAACTGACCATGCAATTGCCAGAATTAACACCGTGTTTCATGCGATTAAAAAAATACTTATTTTATATCAAGCTGAGACAGGAATTTATTAGTCCTAATTTAAAGGTAATGCACTAATGGCAGAATTTGTCAGATGTGTGGAAAGCTGGTAGGATCTGGGGGAAAACAATCCAGGATGATGATCTGAGCTTGTTTTCGCATCCAGCCTGGAGTGCATTCTGGTACAGCACAACAGCTGAAATGTATGAGGGAAACACATTTTACTTCTTCTGGCTCAGAGCAGCAGGAACAATTTGGCGAACGGGTCCGCCATTCAAATCCTGGTGCATTTATATGACCAGGTGTCCACTCAGTTGCCTGTCTTGTTTGTTATCAAAAAAAGAAGGTTTTCTCTTGCTGCGGAGTTCATTCTGAGTGGCTGCATGGTGTGTGATACCGCCCTTTCAATCAATGTGATGGAATTTGCATTTCCTCTCTGATCAGACAGTGAAGGAAGACTTCCTCCATGCTGCAAAGGTTGCTGGTTTTTCTTTCCAGTCGCTCTGCTCAGCAGATACTGCCAACACTGGGCCGTGTGGTGCAGCAGTACTGGGTTTGGGACAAATCTCTGCAACGGACTGGTGAGGTATCTTCTCATTAGAGCTCCTGCACAACCCTTGAGCATCAAGAGAAAAATACCTTTAGGTTTGTGTTTAAACAAAAATTCAACTGTATTTTAAAACATATTTTGGAATATCCACGTATGAATGGAAGTGTTGCAATAAAACATTACATCAGATAGAAAAATGTGTTTTTTCGATCTTTCTCTTTTTCTTGTAAATGACTATCTGCTTCAGAGGAGAGAGCTTAGCCAGCATGCTGGACTGTCTATTAATTATAGGGATTATCTTTACTGCTGCATTCAAGATTTAACTCTGAACTAGAAAGGCATATGTATTTTCATATGATAGAAATATATCAGTACTTTTAAAAATACCATTATAGAATTTAATCTAAACCACCTTGATCTTTTGGTCATTCTTAATAGTAAATATAAAATACTTGGTTGAGACCCCTTAATCTTTAGTAGGCATTGGTTCAGACCCTAAATGAAGCAGCTTTAAGGATTTCTGGGTTTTTTTCCATCACGTTTTCTATTATAATAATAATAACAATAGTAACAATTACTATAAGAACAGTAATAACTGTTAATCTAGGATATAGTTTAAAATACCTCCCCTGGACATAAAAAAATACTAAGCATAATTTACTTTGATATTTTTATGCCATCATAAGTAAATTTTATTAATTGTGAACACATATCTAGTTGTATAAATCAGTTTTATTTAGTATTCACTGCAGACAAAAACATGTATTTCCAAAGGTTTTCAGGTGTAAAAAAAAGGAGCAATTCATAATAGAATCATAAATGCTGTCTAGTGTTTTTGATACAATTAGAAAGTATCAGCAAAAAATCCTAGCCTTGGATTTGTTTCCCATTTCAGATAATATATTACAAGCACTCTGTAATAAATTTAGCAGTTGGAAATTGATTTATGCTGAACCTTTGTGGTATTAACATTCTTGTTTTATAATTATGAGCAAAAAGAAGCATAACCTTTTCCTAATATATGGAAAAGAGAGATGTGATGTTTCAGGAAAAATTGTATGTCACCGTTTTTACTTCTCTCTCTCTCCTTAGCTGTGCTCTCGGTTCCTCAGCTAACACTGATGCACAGTGACACATAGTGAAAGTACCAAGACTGCAGCAAAACTATAAGCTTCTGTCTCGTTGTTGGGTGTACAGTGTGTGGTCTCTTGGCACTCTCCTTAACTACTGAACTACCATACAGATCCTTGCAGCCTTCTGGGATCTTTATTAATACAAAATAACAAAACCCTTCCTACCCTTCTGCTTTAAAACATTGGCACAGATGAATAAGGCCTGATTTTAAACTAGTTTTAAAGTGACATGGTGTCACATCTTTCTTCATTTTTCAGGACCATTTTCAATATGATAATTCTAATGAAAAATAAAGTATATTAAGATAAAGGGGTTTTGCATTATACATGTGAAAGCTACAAAGTACACGCTATTGCTCTGCATTGGTTCCGATGCTGAAGGAATGTCAGATCAAGAATGTTTTTTTCTCTGTATCAGTGGTACTTTTTAAGACCTTAAATTCCCATTAATATTGTTACAGGGGTTGACACTTAAATCCCTGAACAACCCACAGGCAGCCGTGTTGTCTATTTAAAGGGCAGCTTCTCTCCCTGGCTCCATCCAGCCCGTTTGAGCTGCCGAGGTCTGCACAAGTGGAGCTGCGTATTGGAGAGGAGCAGGAAACAACAACAACAACAAAAGGCAAACAAAAAAAAACCCAAAACCCACCACCAACAAAACCCCCCAACTTTAATACTCCCAAGTGCTGAAAATCAGAGCAAGGTTTTCCTCTTAACAGCAGACAGGCATTTTTTACCTTTTCTTGTCAAATGCCTCTCCATCATCAAATTATTGAAAAGCATCAGGTACCAAACAATGAAGTGAGGATCTTCTGGAGAATAATGGTTTGGGGTTTTTTCCCCCTCTTGGTTAAAATGTGAGTTGAAAAGAGAGATTTCTGATCAATAAATGCATTTCTAAAAAAGGATGACTTTCTATCAACACATTTTTTAACAAGCTTTAAGAAAAAAAAAGCCCTGGTTCTTTAAGAAGCATCCATCTTAGTATTGGAAAGCAACTGCTGTTTCAAATTAATGTTGAAAGAGATCATTTCTTTATCTCACCTGAGTGCTGTGTAAGGTCTTGAAAACACATACAGGTGCCTCACCCTTCTCTCCCACCTCCCCTCGGCAGTTTGGGAGCCCCTGCAGAGACAGACTTTGCGCTGTGCATAAAGGCTGAAATCCAGAAGCACATTTAATTCAAGTGTGTGAATAATCCTATTGAAATAATTTAAAGTAATCATATGTTTAAAGTTAAGTGTGTGCTTAGAAGCTTTGCTAGGCTGGGGCATGGCCTGCCCCCCTCCCCTAAACACCATAAAAATCAGTTCTGTGGTGAAGAGATCTACTGCATCAAGAAGGGTTGCCTCCCATGTCTTCTGAACTTGAATTTCATCAGCAAATTTGTACTCTAGCTACTGGTATTTCCTGCTACATGAAATACCCCACATTATTGAAGAGGAAGTTCTCAAGAGGTCAAAAAATATAAAATGTGAAAGACATAGCAAGTGAAAATTGCAAATATGACACAATTGCTAGAAAAGTAATTAAAGAAATTATTAATGCTAAAACCAAATATGTTTTGTGTTATACAGGCATATGCCTGGGACTTACCTATTAACAAAACTGCAATACACAGTAACACTGAAAATCCCTGTACGTTACTAAACTGCTAGAGTGGAAAAATTAAACATGCCTTTTTTTTTTCCTGTCCATGTTCAATAGAGTCAGTTTGTTCTAAAGATCATTCTTTTTTTTTTTTTTTTGTTATAGTGCCCCATGTTGATCTGGCTTGTTTTTTGATTGTAGTTTTTGAGAAAGTAAATGTCCTGGATACAGTTCGACAGAGGCTTTATAACCTAGATAATAAATGTCATATTTAGAAGCTGATAAAATGGATTTGGATTTCCCTTGCTCTGATGCAGTGTTGATGATGCTTCAGAAAATGTAATCTAAAGGCACTCGCTATCTTTTTAAATTTTAGATATTTAAGACTGCTGTTAAAACCTGCTTTTGAATGAATGTATAGTTGTTAGGAACATGCATGATATTAAGTCCCTCTCTCTCTGCCCTGTACTGCAAGAGAAATAGGTTGTGTTAATACCACAATCTGTGAAGTATAGTTTTTATTTTTGAAATGCTGTTATTTGACTGGTTAATTCAGTTTTAACTGTCCATTCAATTTCAAAATATAAGTGAGTTTTGTTTACCCAATTTCTTACCGGGTGGATGTTGTGGTATATGCCAAGGATATTTATGATTTAAAAGAATGATGATTCAGCAAACTTGCTGCATAATAATCCTTACTTCATTGTTATACTGTAAGTGGTTAAAGCCAAGTATACATGAATATATAATGTGTTCCTCCAGTTTTGTAGTGTAGTAATACATTATACTGGTGAGCTACTGAGACATTTATTCCAAAGGAAATGCAGGGAGTGATTTAGAAATGCCAATAACAATAATGCAATTACAGTTGCAAAACATCTTAGTTGACCAAACAAATCTTTTCTAAATGCACCTAGAATATTTCTTTAGCACATTTAATTAAGTATATACTCAGCATATTTAGTTTAGGACCCAATTAAGCACCAAAAGCATAGAGGTATAAAATACGATGCTTGCCTTCCAGGCACTCCTGCTTAAATTCAGCAACAGTTGCTTTTGGAGATATAATACTGCTGCAAAGATGGGAAAGACAATACAAGCACAAGAGGCCATATTGCAAACTGGCACTGGTATCTACAGTAATTATAGCAATCATTCAGATGTTCTAGCAGTCAATACAGCTGAGCTTTAGACAGGTTGCAGCTCTTAATTTATTAATGCAATATTTTTTCTTTATGAATTTCTCAAGTCAATCTCGTCCTTGTATGTAGGCAATTAGTTGTGTTAGATTCTCTTCGACTTCGTAGGAATGGATCCTAGGGCAGTATTTACAACCATCTTTGAATCTCTGGTTTGTATATCAAGGTGTCAAGATGTCTCAGAGGCAAAGAGTAGAACGCATGCAGTGAAAGTGACAGTGACATGAAGTTACATTGCTCCAAACAGTAAATCATGATGCTGAGGAAACCGAAAACATTGACAATAAGGTCTAAAAAGAAGGACATTTTGACCTACAGCATAACACTAGATTAATGACCAGACAATACTAACTGGCCCTGCTTCCAGAGGATGATAAAAAGCTGCTGTTGATGTTTGTCCAGCCCCTGCCCTGTGCACTCTGGGTGCTGGGCAGGATGAGGACAGGAGCAGAGCTCAGCACGCCTGCTCGGCGGCCATGACTCTCACGCAGGTGGATGAGGGGCCACCATCCAGCTCCCCTTCCAGTAGCGGTCCCACACTCACCTGCTTTGCCAGCTACCAGGCAATGTTCATATGTTCCTACCAGTATTTTCCCAGGCATTTGCACAAACGCCAGGAAATCACTTGTCTCCTCCTATGAAGAGAAGCTGCACTGCCTGTGCCTGGCTGTGTAGTTCTGCCTGCCTAGCTCAGGGTCCAGTAGAACAGCTTCTCGAGCGTGGGGATTTTCACAGCTTCATCTTCCCCTTGCATAGCTGTTACCAGTAAAGATATCAGTTTTCTTATGCTGTCCTAGATCTGGTGTAAAGCTTTCTGTCAGGGTTAGAGAAGCAAGGTGCCTTTGGGGCTGGTCGTGCCTGTGTGAGTGAGCACCTTCTACTACTGGTGGGAGAGCTATTGCTGAACTTCGCTACGGGTGCAGACACTGGATGTGGTGTAACTCAGCGGTGGCTCTGCCACAGAAATAGAACCTGCAATAATATATATACAGTAATTTGTGTTTGTTTTCTTTAGGATGGGCACATGGTGCATCTCTGTGAGGTGTTTGTCATCACTGACTGATGGTTTCTGTTATTTCAGCATGTCCTTAAACTCTGGTTTATGCTTGAGGTTTAGGTTAGGCAAACAATGGAAAAATGCTAAAAGGAAAAACCTCTGAAAGTCTCATAAAGGATTTCTTGCCCTTGAAAAATTGATAGGCTGTCATTTAACCTTGTGGCACCTCTTCAAGCTGTCAGTCAGACGCTGAACATTTGAGACTTGTGAAGTATGATATGGAGTAACAAAATGGTATCTGCTTGTTGAAAATGGTGAGTATTGACTTAATCTCTTGAAGTATGTTGATAACAGATGGAATAAGAGATCAAATGGCACAGCTCACATAGGCTCAGGTTAACCCCAGTGTCCTGATCAGTGTCCCTTTTCTCATTTAATGCCACTGCTAATTAACTGGCACGAGTGTTTGTAGCTGTATGTGGGATGCTACGGAAAGCCTGCTGTCTATTGGTATACTTCAAGGCAATCTCTACCTGTACAGCACTGCTTGGTTTAGTGTGGTTTAGTTTTGTGGTGGGGCCTGGTAGTTGCTGGGGAGGGGTGCTGCTCAAGCAGCTAATTAGCAGTGGTGCTAATGCTCTTGTATTTACCCTTTTCCTATGCATCTGCTTGCAAGTGGGGAGGTTCAGTTGCCTCATTGGAAAGTTAAGGGAGCGGCTTTGCCTTTGATCTCTGTGTCTGCTTCTCTGGCGACAGCAAAACTGGTCAGATCAAACAGGAAAAGATACAGCAGCCAACATGGAGATGATGGTGTTCTCCCCAGGTTTGCTTTTACATTGTGCATTTTGTGCAGCTAGTTATCGTGGCTCAAAAGAGGAACTGCAGTGCCGAGACCTTCCTTTGTTTTAAAGAGGAGGACAGTATTTCCTGGGAGCACAGTTCTGGTTTCAGTTCAGTGGGTTGCATAGTAAACTTCTTCCTCTGAAGTTACATTTAGGTTGAGAGTAAAATGATTTTTTTTCCTTGCTAAGCAAAGGGAAAGCATCCTGTCTTTGTTTCTCTAAATACTAACATCTTAGTATATCTATGTCAGTATTTTGAGTCAGTAAGGGCCCCGTACACTTATGATTCTGGGTATCCAAGAATAACAGCAGCATCTTGTAGATTATATCCCATTATCTCTTCTGCTTATGCTATTCCCATGGTGTATTTGGTAATGTGACTCCATCAAATATCCTGTGTACAATTCAGGTCATCTGTGTGCACAAATGATAAATACAGTTTAGAACGGGTACTGAGAAGATCAGAGGAATGGAGAGCCTGTCTTGTGAGAGGAGACTTAAAGAGCTTGGCTGGGGTAGCCTAGCAAAACAAAGACAGAAGAGGATCTGATTGCTTTCCATGAATACTTCAGAGGGATAAACACTGGGGAGGGAAAGGACTGTTCAAGCTACAAGATGATGTTGCCACAAGAATAAATGCGTCTAAACTAGCAATGAGTAACGGTGGCTTGAAAATTAGAGGAAGAAGTTCAGACCACGGGTGAGGTTCTGGAAGAGCCTGCTGCTGAGGGAAGTGGGGGAGATCCCTTAGGTGGCTGGTGATCACTTTGCAAGAGGAACTGCACCATTATAGCCTGTGACACCAGGGGCCTGGATTTGACGACTGAGAAGATCATTTCCATTCCTGAGTCCCTGTAGCCCTATTTAGTGCAAGGTTTGTCTTGCACAGATATGCTGGCAGGGCTTCTTTCTCCCTCTTCCATTTAAGAGGGGTAGATACCAGGCTGTGACTTGCTTTTCTTTCTGAGCATCATGCTGGTGAGATTAGAATCAAGACTTAAAAGAAGATACAAGAATAAGTAATGCTGTGATCTTTCAGAGGATGTTTCATTTTCATCTCCTTTTTCCTTCCTCACATGTGTATGATGCAGGGAGATTTTGCTCCTTTGAACACCAATATTATTTTTCTGTCAGCTTTTTGGCATGCAAAATTAGGAAAGAAATTGTCCTAGCATTAAACTAGAGACCCAGGGACTGGGAAATACTCCTGCTCTCTACGTGTAGCAGTACAAGGCTATTCTTCAACCTGAAGGGGCTATGGAAGGCAACACATTATGTTGGCAATTGTTGCAGTGAACGCTGCATCGTCTGGCAAGGGGCTCAGCTTGATGTGGACAAAAAGTGAATTTCTCCTTTGTGCCTACATCCTTAGCTCCCTCGTGATGAAAATAGAACCTGCTTTAATCTTCCCGAGGCTGACGGAAAGATATCTTGCAGACTGCAAGTCAGCAGTTGCCCACACAATTGTTTGGCGAAATCTATTTTTAAAAGTCCATAAATTCCCCAACTAGACAAACCGAGATCTAACAAAAAAATATCATCATTAATGTACTATCCTTTTAAAGAAAGACAATACTCTCCCCTCTCCTCCTTCTCTCCTGTGGAAAACCTGCCTGTTTTAAAATATGAATTTCAAATACGAACGATGCTGCCCCTCTGCTCTTGCTTCAGTAATGCTTTGCAGACCCCGTTGATGGCCAGGGGACGGAGATGCTCCCTCCTGCCGGGAAGGGAGTGAGAGCAGGGTGGCAAGGGACTGCCAGCCCCCAGGACCCTGGGGCAACACCTCACCTTCTTGGGCGTGTGTCAGCAGGGCTGGAAACACAAAGTAGGAAATCAGGTTAAGCCTTTCCTGAATTGTTGTTCCCCTGCACACACCCTTCTTTTCTGCTCACTGGAGTGTGCTATGTGGGAAGCTTTTGCTGACCACGGAACCCGCCTCGTAATTTTTCCACTTATTAAAGTTATGGCCTCAGAATGAGTTAAAATTGCCTGTCCCTACCACTGTTCAGAAAACCTGGAAGATCTAAGAACATAACTGTGCTCATGAGTCACCAACTAAATACCCTTTGAAAATATAGCCCTGGGCTTTGATGTACCGGCTTGTATTATTTTTCCTATATTTTAAATCATTCATAAGTGTTTTTCAGGCTGACCTGCTGGTCTTCTGTGCAGAAAATTGTACAGATTACCTGAAGTGAATCTGTAGCGCAGAAGTTTATTTAACTCTCTAGCTTTACGTGTAAGACTTTCGTAAATGAAAGGGTTATTTGCGCACGAATGAGCTTGTGCTCCAAACATAAATTGTTTATGTAAATACCCAAATCTTACTGTAAATCTTTGTTGAGAAAGCTGCCTTTCTGAAATAACATCTCCCCTCCCCCCCAAAAAAAAACCCTAAAACCAACAACCCGAAATGAGAAGTGATTATGATAGAATTATGGTTTTCAACATGTATTATTATATGTGCCTACATTTAGATTCCCAAAGGGACCAATTTACTAATATTAAGTATTCTTGCAATAAATGGGATGTGGTAAAGAGAGAGATGCATATCTTTTTTTTTCCTTTTTGTTTTTAAAAAACTTGAGTTGAATTTCAAATGAATAACGGTAGCACCAGAGTTCCAAAGGAGTGGGACTTTTTCCTAAACCTCTTATTAATTAGGAGTTATCATAAAGCAAAATATCTGCATTAATTTGCCAAAGGGAGAATAAAGATTGGTGTATTGCAGTACTCACAAACTTATTCTGGCAGTGCTGCAATGCACAAAACTTCTAATAAATTGGGGAAAATGATGAATTTGACAACAAGCAATTAATGCTAGTCTTTCCCTTTGCAGGGGTACGTTTTATGCTGGTGTTGTAAGACCAGAATTATTAGCTCTCCTACTTTGCTTTCAGCCATGCTATATGCAGCATCCTGCAGGATGTTGTAGTAGTCTGTAAAATGCCTCCTCAAAACAATGCTTGTGGTTCACAAACAGCAAGAAGCTGATCCTGTAGACAGCACAGAGAATAAGACTGCTTGGCTACTTCTGCTGTCTCCTTTATAAACTCCTTGTCTTCAGCAATGAGAAGATGCTTTCAGAACAGGTTGCATTGTATTCTTGAGCAGCTCATTGTTGTGAGCCTGAAATTTGGATGGATGTGATTCATTTACTGAGGAAAAGAGCTAAACACTTACTGAAGCAAATGGCAGTTTTTTATAAAGCTAATTATTCAAATTTTTCTTCATATATAATTAAACTCACATTAAACTATTGCAGAAGAAAAAAAAAGCCCTATAATTTCTTGTGGGTATAATGGTGTCTGGTTAGCAAACTCTTGTTCTTCTGAATACCCAGTGCGTGTAATAAAGCATAGGACACATTCAGAGTATTTGTGAAAGTCTCTCGATGCAGAGCTGACACATTTCATAAAAATAAATAGCTTAATGTGTCCACATACATTGTGAGTGAGGATTTCATTTTTTAAAGGCCCTATTGTTCCTATTTTTAATTTCTGAGCTGTTTTGTATTGGAATAGACCCAGGCACATGGGACACTATAATAATATTTAGAAATTGAGTATTTGTAACTTTGGTTTAATTTGTCTTGCCAGTTAATTTCAGTTGGCAGAGAAAAGATATGCGCACGTTAGTATCAGATTTTCTTTTTCTTTGTCCTCCCCTCCTCCTTTTCTCTCCATCCCTCTCTGTTGCTTGGGTTTTAATTGTTTGAGGTAGAATGTATTTAGTAAACAAATAGTATTTTTGTCTTTTTGTGTGTATAGATAAAAGGTGTATAGATAAAAGGTGTATAGATAACTCCACGTGAGTTAACACATCACTGCTGAGTGACAACACCCAGTGCTTCCTGACCTGTGAGACACGGGATTACCAGAAGAGAACAGCCACGTTGTTAAGGAGCTGGTTTAGCATTATCATCATGCTCTTATCTTGAAATTAATTTCAAAACTAATTATAGTGCTAGTTTCTGCTATTCCTTTTCTTATTGGTGAGTCTAGCTGCATCTCTTCTGTGTCTTTATGAATAGTTATAAATTTATTTGTGCATTTTTTCTTCTCCTGTCGTAGCAGACACCTCCATAAAAGCCAAGTCCTCTTGTATTAGATGGAAGTGTCAATATGCCAAAGGTTACGTGGGTACTACTTTCATCTCTGGTTTCAGTAGCAGAAAGAATAGCTATCTACATTTCTTTGTGTACCTTTATAGGCCACTGTAAAGCAGTTGCTTGTGTTGTGTTGTATGTCTGACATGGAATGAGTCAAGAATTGCTCTACTCCCATCACCCAGAGGGCACTGTACCATCCACTGGGCTCGGCAAGTCATGCTCCTGGTCTAGCCCAAAGAGCTGAGCTGGGCCCAGGGGATCTTGGCGTGGAGAGTGAGAAGAGGAAATTTTAGCCTGGAGAGAAAGAAAAAGTCTAGATGAGATTTCAGATGCTGCTCCTTGGTTTCTGGAGTGCATGCAGGTGCTTCTGAGTATATACAAGTTCCCATGTGCCTGCATGTGCATACAAATGCTCTATGGCATGTGTAGGTAATATCCACCATGTTCAAGACACTGGGATATATCCATAGGTCCCAGCCATCATCCTGTTGGATTCTGATGTGCAAAGTCCAGTGATGAGCTCCATATAGGGCCATGCCAGTTTATTCTTGGACTTGGACAATGGGAATCCAGAAGCGGTCCTTAAAAAGGAACTTTCTGTAAGCCCAAGTAGTCCCTTATACCACAAGCCCCCCAGAGGAATATTTTGGGCATGAGCTTTTCAGTGAAGGAACAGGAAGATTTTAAAGGTGTAAGAGGCAGACACAGCCCATTAGGTCTCCCTAGAGGAGTAGCTCTCCTCACAGTACACTGAAGAGACTAGGGAGGAGAGTGGAGATTTCTGTAGCAAATCAGAGAGTTTCTCTGCCAGTAGCTAAATCCCATATGGGAGCATCAGCTGCACTTCCAGACAGGAGTGGAGTCCTGTGGCTGCTGGAGAGATAGTGTTAGTTCCAGCCTTAAGATTGCTGAAACTCCCCGCAGGGCTTTCCAACCAAGAATAAATCTGTTATTCCCTGACACAAACTGCTGAAGCTGGGTCTTCCCCATCTGCACAGTGCCCCTTTTTCCTCTGAACAGAAATAAGGCATCTCCTGCCTTCCAGAGCTCCTATGGTTCAAGCAGGAACTAGTATTTTCCACTGGGTTAGGTTCTGCGAGCTTCGCATATTCTTTTTACCCTGTTTTGCTCTGCAGAACTGCTCAAGAGGTGAGGGACATCCCTTCCACCTGGACTTTGCATATGGATAGTAGGGTCCAGGACTGCTTGTTGAGTAACCGCAATGTTACTTCACATTTGTTAGTCCTGTATCATTTGTGCTGTATCTTAAAATTCACTGCAGTGCTCGTTGTGAAGGTGCCCCATAGATGTTGATACTGCAGTTTTTAAGGAGCAAAGATCATTACATTTTAAAATGTTCATTTAAGTTTCTAATTTAAAACCAAAAGAAAACCCTAAAAGAATCTAAGTTAAAGCAGGAATAGTTCCATGCTAGAATAGCTGCAAATGGTAAATCATACACTTAGTTACATTCGATTGAGGGAGTTTATTGCTCATGTGAGCAAAATGTCTAGCCCCAGGCACTGTGTGGGTAGTTACTGCGCCAGCATACCACCTGCAGCCATGCCAGAATACCCAACCCCCCTGATACCACAGTGTTCACTGTCCTGAATAGGAATTGGAGGTCATGCCAGAGTGCGTTGCAGTGCAGTGAAGTGGACTAGAAAGAGGCCACCCACCTCATTTGCACTTGTGCCTCACAGTAATGGGTGCTTGAATGTCAGTGGGTGGTGATAAAAGGCTAATTTACTAACCCCCAGTGCTGTGTGAACCCCCTTCTGCACGTGTAGTGGAGATCATAAAGTCGGCAAGATTGCCCACTGTACTGAGGCCTCCACGTTATTTTTACATCTTTTTTTTTCTTTTTTTTTAATTTAATCTTGTATGCTCCAGTTGAGCTACGTTAATGGATTAGAATATAGCATGATCTTAGGAGAATTCCACCACAATAGAAAGATAGTTGGGTGGACGGACAGACAGATGCAAGTTTAAAGCACAAGAGGATTTGCATATTTAGTTCTGCTTTACAGCCTCCTTTAGAGAGTGGGATTAATGATCTGCTAAATTATCGCAGTTGAGAGTCTTCAGCATTAGTGTGAATGCCTATCCTGCTAGAGCTAGTTTTACAACTTTTCCAGAGACATTTACAAATCTTACTGGGGGCGAGGCGGGGAGGGGAAGGATAGCTGGTTGTTTTTAAAACAGCTGGTGACTAAAGGAGAAAGGAGAAAAATCAGGAAATCGTCCCTTTTTTGGCAAGTCTAAGAGCCTTTCCATCACTCACTGCATGCATTTACAGCGAGAGAAGGAAGAGTGTTCTCCAAGGACTGTTTGCTTTTTGAGTACCCGAGATGCTATGTTAAGCACTTAGTACAAGTTGGCTTAGAGAAATGTCTTCCAAAAACACTGTTTAGAAAGGGAAAAAAACCCCATGAAAGCAAGAGAAGTTAAGATGCCTAGCACACCTTTTGGTCCCTGATTGTAAAGATTTTAAAACAGCCTGCTGGAGCAAGGTGTGCTGCAGAGGATCTGGGGCAAATGCCGCTACTGACTGAGCCAGCATCAGCCTCATAAACTTCCCTTTGATCCAGCCATTAAAGGAAAGAACATTACTTGGCATATTTCTTGGTTACACATACTGAATTCTTTGGTCCCATTAAATAATAATGAATAATAAATGGCATAGTTTGGAACAAAATTCTGAACAGCTCAGTAAGAGAAGAGGGCTAACATACTTTCTGCCTCTCATGGAGGGAGATGTGAGTGCAGCCTAGAGCCCTGCCTAGGGTCAGAGGTCTTTAAAAAAAAGCAGGGAGCTATTCCAGCCATTTCACTGTTGTGTAACACTGGTTTTGACATGTGTCAGTAGGAAAGAAAATGGGCTCGTGCTGCAGTAAGGTAGGAAAAAAGGGTACTGGCTCCTGAGATGACACCAAATAGTCTCTCCATAGTATCTGGACTACATCCTAAGAGGTGATTTTTCACAAGAACAATGCAGGAAATAGGGTCACCTAATATAAACAAATTGATGCTCCTAGATTTATTTCACTTAATTTACGCACTAAGAGCATGGTTGTTTTCTCTGCAGTGAAGAGAATGAGACAGATATGTCCACAAAGTCATTCAGGTTTTAGTTGAGCCAAGAGATGCCTGTTTATGTCCACAGATTGTAGGCAACGCAGCTTCCGCATGCAAGTGGTAATGTGAGCGTCCCTCTCCTCTCTTCCTTGAATGTAAAACCCAAGAGACCCGCAGGTGCCAGAGAAGGAATGTCTTTCTGTTGTGCAGTTTTTCTCTCTTTGATGAGGGTGTCTTGCTGAGTAAGTGAGAGACAGATCATCATTCTTGGCAAGCTGGGGCCTGATCCAGCTGCCTCTTTCCATTGTCTTCAGGGCAAGGTTTGGGTAGCAGCCTCTGCAGACAGCCCGAGCTGACTTCTGGCAGGTGGGTACCAAACACTTGCCCTTTTCTCCCTTTGGTTGTGAATGCCCTGGCTTTGCTGAGCTTGTTTAACACCATCCTTTTTTGGCTTAATGCAGGGGCTGATACAGGGACAGGTTAGGTGCCCAGTGGCAGTTTAATGTTAGAGATTAATCTTTGCCGAACACTTACCAGTATGATTTGAAGTCCAGATCTCTGCCTCAGGGGGCAAAACCTGCTGTTTTAGGAGGTACATATGGGTTGTGCTGTAGTTTATAAGGTCAGAGATAATGCATGAAAATAAAGAAAAACAAGTTTTTTCATTTTCTTTCAATTTCTCTCTAATGCTGTGTTTCCCTTTCATATTTTTTGCATTTGTTTCATTAATTTCCCTTTTTGCTCCTTGAATTTCCTACCTTCACACAACAGTCCCGAGCTCCATTTCCTTTTCCTTCTCTTGCCATCTTCCCAAACTGTTAATGCTGCACTAACCTTGCACATCTTATTTCTTCATGGTTCAGCTGTGCCTCTTGCCCTTCTCCAGAAAGCCCCTCCTGAAGCTTTGCCATATTGCTGAGGTGCACCCTAGCAGAGCCCAAGAGCGGAGCCCTGGGACATGAGCAGTTCTGTACTGTTGCAGCTCTGGCAGGATAACATGATACTTGTCAAGAAGGATGTCTACACATCTCTTGTAGCTCTGCAACAGATTTCACGTCACCTCCTGTTCGAACAGGGTATTTATACCATTTCCCTAATTTGTTCAGCACCACCTCGCAGCCCGCTGCTGGGTTAGGCTTGGTGTTATTCATTATTTGTATTTATTTATCATACTGGAAGAGTAGGGCATCATTGTGCAGGAAATTTTACACCTACAAACAAAAAAAAAGGCAGCTCCTTCACCTTAAAAAAGAAAGAAGTACAAACCCGCAGATAGCTGTGTGGGTCGATCACATTAACTCCCCCTGAGCTGACCTGGCCTCTAAGTGGTGGGTATGAGTTGTGGTTCATAGAGTAGAGTGAAGGTTGTTCCCTGTCTCTGACCATGGGCACCTTGTGAGTGGTTTCAGAGTAGCCTAGGCATTTGTAGTTGGAGCTCTTTAACTCTTACATTTTTATTGGTTTTGGTAACTCTCAAGGCTTGCAAGAAACAGTTCTCTTCCCTTTTTTTTAGCTCAATTTCTTGCACCAATTTCCGTTTCTCATATTTCCTTGCCTTCTTTTGACCACTGCAATTTGTCCCTTTTTGCCCTCCCTGCCACAGATCCTCCCAGCCTTGCCCACTTTGCTTGTGGCACCTACTCCCCTCCACGTACCTCTCCTCTGCCTTCACTTCCCTCCTGCTCCTCAGCAAGGGTCCCTCCTCCTGCCTAGCCTCTCCCCTGTCTCTCTGCCTCTCCCTTTGGTCCCAGGGTAGCTCAGTCTCCCTGCAAAGTTGGAGGCAGGAAGCACAGGTCAAAAAAGGAAAAGTCAGCCAGTGTGCTCCCTGCCAGAAGTGCTTCCCTCACCCTGAAGCTGGCTTATAAAAAATGGAGGGGGCATCTAGAGGGTGCCCCTGGCAGCTGATCCTTCCCTCTGCAGAGGGTGGGCTGCGAGGTGCTTGGAGAGCAGGAGAATTTCCAGCACAGGTGGAGGGAAGCAGCCTGGAATGCCAGCACACCTTGTGCTGGTGTAAATCTAAGCCAAAGTTCACGTGAAGGGCAGCCATGTAGCCAGAAAGTCATGTGGCTCTCATGTTGGTTAGTATGTCACTTTGAACAGCTCTTATCTGATATTATTATGACTAACCCGGTGCTGACAGCATGGAACAGATTACAGGAGCCATGTGATGATTATTTAAGGCATCACTGAGTGTAACACGCGGCTAACATTAACCCATTCTTCCCAGGGCAGCTCTGTCTCTGTGAGCAGCACCCGCAGCAGGTGACCTGCCCTGCCCTGCCCGGGATCGTGCTGTCTCCGAGCTCACCTGGGGTACTGTCTTTCAGACTAGACTATTTTTTAATCATTCCTCTGTTTTAATGTGGCCTTACAGTTTGGAGCAGTTCAGCAGGCTATGATTGGTTTTTTATTTTGTTTGATTTTTTTTTTTTTAAAAAAACCAACACAACAAAGGCTGAGTTGTGACAGGTGCCTCTGTTTCGTATTTCTTGCGGCAGCACGTGCCAATAAAATTCAGAGGCCTTTTTGTTTTGTTATGGTTGATCTTTAAAGTTATTGAGAATGGCGCTGAAGTCATAGCTGGCAAAATAGATCTCACTGTTCTACATAAATGTCAGCAGCGCCGAGGCGATGCTTTCCGAGAGGTAGCAATTCGCGCGCTGACAGGGAGGGCAAGGCGAGCACACACGTACTGTACCCTTTAAACAGGCTGACACTTGCATGGGGCATTTCAAAAACAATGCCAAAAATGCAGCGTTATATAAAGTGTGACAGTGGCTCTGACTGTTAAACTGCTTTGACAGATGTGTTAAATGCTGCGTGTGAGGATACCGGGTGAAAATGCTCGGGCGGGCAGTGCAGCTCAGGGCTGCAGGGGACTGATGCCTTGGTGTCTCTCCCTCACGAGGGAACACCAGTGGTGCAAAGTATGTACATGCCACGCCTGGAAACTCTGGTCGCATGAGTAGTGTTACTCATGTGGTAGCACAGAGGGTAGTGTTACCCCAGGGACGGACGGCTGGATTGAAAAATGAAACGCTGGTGGGATGGAGACTATGGCTTGGGGTGGAGGGGCTGCCTGCAGCCCACCCTGTGCCCACCTACACTGTGGTGTCCAGGGAGCAGGAGGACAGGAAGGTTAGGCATGGGGATCAGCTTCCCTTCGTGCAAAGGGGAGATGCAGGAGTGTGAAATCAGCATTATCGGGGTGAGAAAGCCTATCCCTGGGTCGTGAAGCCAGAGGAGGCTGGGCTGCTGGTTTGGTGAAAGATGTTGCATGAAGGAGTGTTCGTGCCCCTCCCCTGGCCCTGTATGCACTGCTATATTTGTCTTCCTCTCATGTCTGCAAAACCTCAGCCTCAGAAAAAAAAAATAGATGAGAGAGAAAAGTTGAGAAAGTCTGGAGCAGGAACATGCTATGGGTACCTTCCCTCCTTTTTAAATTCTGGGCCAAACCCACCTGCGATCATAAGGATTAAGGACTACAAAACATGGTTGAGACTAATTACAAGTGAGACTCGAAAAGCCCAGAAGCTTTTGGAAAGGGGCTCAAAAATCCCTCAGATGGGGCCCTGAGCACTCTTTGTTTAAATTAAAAAAAAAAAAAGGAGGGGAACAAAAGAGAAACAAAAAGCCCCTTGGTTCTAAAGACAGCGCACGCACAAGTGCGATGTTGGTAGAGAGCATCCGTGTGGGATTTGTATTGCTTCGGGGGATGAAACTGCAAAAGCGCAAGGATGTCCATACTGGTGTGGGGCTTTGCTTCCTCTGCCTGAGATACTGTGAAAGGCAGAGCCACTGGGGTAGGAAACAAGGGAACAAGTTATTCTACTGCATAATAGTAATGGTTGCAGTTACAACGATAGTTAATTCCCTGTGAGCTTTGGTCAGTTCTTAAGCCCATCCCTCAACACACTCAGGCACTCTGGACACTTCACCCTGCCTACATCTATTGTAGTTGCTCCATCTGTAAAACATGACTGATAAATTGCTAACGCACAGATCTGTGATGAGCTTTCATCATTAATATTTTGCATTACTTGGAGATCCTTGATTAGAAAGTGCATGGACGGCTAAACCATTACTTTCTTCTTTTCTTGAGCTGAATTACTCATGTTTGGAAAAACCTATTTTCTGCAGAGGCTCTGTGAAATGTTTGTCCTAATGCTCATTTATCGTGAGTGGCACTGACAGAACGGGTGCTGGTGAGAAGCAGATGTATCTGTGTAATAGTTTACTTTGATGGCTCCTTTAAGAGGCTTCATAATCTTTACATTTTACCATTGGGTTTGGAATTTTATGCTCCTTTAACAGGTGTATTACCTTGATCAGATGTTTTCATTTTAAACTATTGACTTACGAGCACATGGCCTGCAGGGATTGATGTGCAGCAAATTGATTTCTTTTAAAAGATTTATTCTTATATTCTCTTTTTATTTAGTGTAGGAGCTCGCTAGAAAACATAAATGATTGATAATGACAGTTCATGAGTAAAAATGAAAGTATCCTGCAATTAAAACCTTTGTTTCCCTTGGTTTGAAACCACATATGTAGAAAGGTATCAGTAATGATGGGAATACACATAGGAAAATCCAATCTAAAATCAGAGTTTAGTTTTCTGGGTTAGCATTTAATAAAAGCAGCTTTTTAAACACTTCTTCTCCACTCACAGCCTCTATTGTTTTTGCGCTCTTTATCGTTCAAAGAGTTCAAGGTATTTGAAAAGGATGTGTACAAAGATTACCTTAAAATGACTCATTGTAAAAGCTCCCTACCTGATGAATTTGTGCCATTGGAACCAACATCCATTTTAACAGAATCCACTAAAAAAGCTCAATCTGTTCAGCCTGTGAGATGGAATGCAGCAGCAGAGTCCTGCCATGAAAATAGCTTGTGTAATCAGTGGAATATAAATGGCAACAGCATTTTGTACTCCCTTTTATGATAGTGGAAAGAGAAGGAATTCAGTGGGCAGCCATATGACCAGGTCCTGCATGATTGAGGAGCTCACATTTTTGCATTGCACTGTGGCACAGGATCTCATGTGTCCAAGAGGAGGTAAATTGTTCCCATGCCTTGTGACCGGAATCTGTGTCTGGAGGAAGAAGAATAAAGGACCATTATTTTGGCAAAGACTTTAGAAAACTGTGCAACTGCTGGAAGCATTAATTAACAAAATATTTTCTCATAATGGCCAGCATCCTTCTGAAAATAAGAGTGGGGAAGCTGCTTGAAATAAAGAACTGTGTATATGTCTGGTCAGCTTATAGTTTTAAAGCACTGTCTATGCTGACAGAAGAGGCAAGGACATGGCAATTACTGAATCTTTAATACAAGGATAAATTTAAAGCAACTTTATTCCTCGTGTGAGCCTGCTACATGAATACATGATTTGTGATGGTGCCAATGTGGGTGGCATTCGTTAGGCTCTGGTTGGAGTCCAGTCTGTTGCTGCCTGAAATGAGTGTGATGGGGTCAGGTCAGTCCTCTGAATGATAATCCACATCATAAAGCTACTGTAAATGATTCAGCATGGTTTAGTATTATTTTCAGCCAGCGCCCAGGAGAGGCCAGGACTGAGCTAGCATTAAGAATGAATTGTCTGTGCTTCCCACTCTTATATAACTGCGGGTTCAGGTCACAGAAGACGTATGACAGGAAAATGAGCACAGCCTCCTTCTGCAGCGTAGATTACTTGTCTTCCTTCAGCAAAGGTTGTGAACCAGGGTGGAGGGATCGGACGTGGGCGAGAAATGTGTTTGGTTTTTAGAAAGAACCATGGAGCTTCCCAGAGAAACCGAGTTATGATTCTGCAAGTTAGCAGGACTTTCAGGAAAGGTGCTGAATACCCTTTACTTCCAGAGACATCTCCCCTATTTTTGTAAGCAGGTGGCATGCTGGAGTTTGCACCTTTAATTTCTAAGTTGATATAATGTGTGAATGTTTCAGTTGCAGACAGGCTATTGCTGCAGTTGGTGGCCATTGTGATTTTTTTACTGCTTGGTTCTTTGATCTACGGCACCTTTGCAATATTAATTTGATTAAATTGTTGTATGAGGTCTGAACAAATTGCCGTTTTCTTCTCCTGTCATCCTCAAAGGGTCTGAATAAGATACTGATATAGATACCTAGGTACTTTTTAAAGTGCTTGTAAAAGGCTACAGAAAGGCAGGCTGGGATGCAGGACTTCAGAAAGGGACAGACCTGAAGGAAAGAGAAAATTCACAAGAAGCAGAAAATGTAATTCATAACTGTTTACATTTCATTCTTTAGCAGCTACATTTAGGTTGGACTGGCAGTGTCTGATTGCTCCATTTCATTGAGTAAAATACATGAATATTGTGGCATTTTACTTATGTAGCACGAAAAAAATAAAGCAGTGCTCTGTGTGCTTCAGACTTGGCTACGAGTCCAGCCGTGAACAGATGGAAACTCTGCCAAGCCGTTTTTCACTGAAGAGGGTTTTTTTAAGTTTTAAGAGGGGAAGATCAGAGAACTGCAGACAAAATTGCTGATTCCTGCTCAGGGCACTGCTCTCTTCCCTGCACTTAGGACCATCCTGCAAAGGTGGGCTGGGCATTTGGCAAGCCTAGGCCGAGTTTAGTGGCTGTGTTTGGGAGTGCTGCCCTGGCACAATGGCCGTTTGATTTGGGAATGAGATTAAGCACAATCTACTGGATTTTGTTCATGCATTTCTAGGAGTTTTGAAACCATGATGTTTTGCAAATGGATAGTTTCAGCCTGTCTCTGGGCAGTGGGAGATCCCATATAGAAGGCTCAGTTGTGTTCACGTTACTGTATGATGATGGAGATTATGCTATGAACTATAAGGTCATACTAGTGCAGGCCCCCCACTTGGGCTCTTCTTGCCTCATAGAAATATCAGTACCTTTTTTTTCCTAGTTCTTCAGCAGTTGCATTGTCCTTCCAAGAACAAATATGCTCCTTTTTACTTACAGACTTTTCTCTCCTTTAGGACTGTACAATCCCATGTGTGCTAAAAGAATAGAAAAAATGTTTATTTCTCATTTGAGTCTTTTTTTTTTCACTCTTACATATAAAGAAATGCCATGAAAAACACATGGAGATGGAGTTCATTATGTTAATCCCATCTCTAAAACTCTGCCATGCTGTGGGCCTTTGTTGTCAATAAAATGTCAAGCAATGGCATGTACAGCATGTTGTGCAGACTTAAAAATGCTGCAGCTCTAGGACTGTGCTGTGTTTTCTACAGAAGAACTGAGAAATATATGAGGGATTAATAACAGGTGTAAACTCAAGTTTTAATACTGAAAACAAAAGCCAAAAAAAAACCCCTTACAGATAATTATCTTCAGCATATTTGTGAAAATTGGTTGTCATTCTTTGTACTTTGAAAGATGTCTGTTCACATTTCATAGTTTAGCCCTAGTTTATCCAGAAGAGCTGGTAAATAAGTTTGCTTTCTCAATGGGGCAATACCTTTCCAAATGTTAATGCCAGTGTACAGCCGAATAGTTTCAAAGAAGGGCAAAAATCTAAAAATTGAGACCTTTTTGTGCTATAACATCTTTATAGCCATTAATTTATCACACTTGCAATAATATGGGACCAGGTAAAATAATGGAAAGCAAATTGTCCTTTTAATTTCAAGAAAGGAGATTTTTCTTCAGCATTGACCTGTTTCATGTTATAAAGGACCTGATGCACAACTGTGACCAGTTTGGAGGGCTCCTCTCCTATTGTGGGCATGGCTGGCTCCAGGAGGGCGAGCCAAATACAAGAATAATGTGACCCTCACCAGCAGAAAGCAATGAGGAAAATATTACTTTCCTGGAGATGTGTTTTTATAGGTGTTGTACAGAGACTAAAGAACTGCATGGTTTTCCATTCTACTCCTACCCTAACTCTGACATAAGTATCACAACTTGTTTTTCAGATGTAGTTTTCTTAAAGTTTTCCTGTTTTATTGGAGGGCTATCACCATCTTTTCACACAGCACTGACACAGTGCTAAGCCACTGGTGTGCATTAATTAATACCAGGTCTACGTTATGGACACAGTTTCTACTGATTTTCAAGAAAAATTAAATATATTGGAATGAAGACTGGTGATACTATGCTAGTAAGTCAAGACCAATGATTTAGTTTAGTGCGTAAGAGGGATGAGGGTGGTCGTGTAGAAGTAAGAGGGATGAGGGATGACGGCCATCATTTTAGGTCATGTAGGAATCACAGAATCATAGAATGGTTTGGGCTGCAAGGGACCTCAAAGATCATCCAGTTCCAATCCCCCTACCATGGGCAGGGACACCTCCCACCAGACCAGGCTGCTCAAAGCCCCATCCAACCTGGCCTTGAACACCTCCAGGGAGGGGGCATCCACAGCTTCCCTGGGCAACCTGTGCCAGTGTCTCACTACCTTCATCGTGAAGAATTTCTTCCTAATGTCTAATCTGAATCTTCCCTCTTTCAGTTTAAAGCCATTACCCCTTGTCCTATCACTACATCCTCTTGTAAAAAGTCCCTTCCCAGCTTTCCTGTAGGCTCCCTTTAGGTATTGGAAGGCTGCTATAAGATTTCCCTGGAGCCTTCTCTTCTTGGGGCTGAACAACTCCAGCTCTCTCAGCCTGTCTTCTTACGAAAGGTGCTCCAGCTCTCTGATCATCTTCATGGTTCTCCTCTGGACTCACTCGAACAGGTCCATCTCTTGGGTTGGGGACTCCAGAGCTGGATGCAGTATGGGGTCACACGAGAGCGGAGTAGAAGGGGATAATCACCTCCCTCAACCTGCTGGTCACACTTCTTTTGATACAGCCCAGGATATGGTTGGCCATCTGGGCTGTGCACACATGTTGAGCCTCACGTCAAGCTTCTCATCAAAAACACCCACAAGTTCTCCTCCTTAGAGCTGCTCTCAAACCATTCTCTATCCGGTTTGAAATTGTGCTTGTGATTGCCTTGATCCAGGTGCAGGATCTTGCACTTGGCCTTGTTGAACTTCATAAGGCTCACACAGGCCCACCTCTCAAGCCTGTCAGGGTCCCTCTGGATGGCATCTCTTCCCTCCAGCGAGTCGATCACACTACACAGCTTGGTGTTGTGGGCAGACTTGCTGCAGGTGCATTCAATCCCACTGTCTGTGTCTCCAGTAGAGATGTTAAACAACACCGCTCCCAATAACAGCCTCTGAGGAATGCCATTTGTCACTGATCTCTGCACATCGAACCATTGACATGCAACTCTTTGAGTGTGACCATCCAAGCCAATTCCTTATCCACCGAGTTGTCCATCTGTCAAATCTATGTCAAATCCAAATTTAGAGACAAGAATGTCGTGCGGGACAGTGTCAAATGCTTTGCACAAGTCCAGGTAGATGACATCAGTTGCTCTTCCCTTATCCACCAGTGCTGTAATCCCATTGTAGGAGGCCACCAAATCTGTCGGGCAAGATTTGTCCTTAGTGAAGCCAGGTCGGCTGTAACAAATAATCTCCTTATTTTCCAAGTGCATAGTTTCCAGGAGGATCTGCTCTGTGATCTTGCAGGACACAGAGGTGAGTGACTGGCTTGTAGTTCCCTCAGTCTTCCTTAGTAAGAGCTTTCCCAGGAAGCTCTAGCCTAATCCATGACCATTTTCATCTCCCTGATGCTTGCACACTGATTTCAGTGACTGGATGTCAGAAGGAAGAGACATATTACTATTATTATTTGCTACGTGTGAGCCCCTGTGGCCTTCCCACTGTACTCTCCTGGGTCAAGCTTTGCTTTCTGCACAAGGGGCCGGGCAGTCTGCTGGGCAACTCCATCCACCTCTTCCTGGAGCAGCTTTGTTAGGTTTCATATAGTCATGGTTGATGTCTTTCAAAAAATATTGCATGTTCTGTTTTATGTTCCTTTTTGACACCTTGCAAGGGTTTCTTTCAGCAAATCACTATGTGCAAAATGTGGAAAGATTGCAGCTGTAAAATTAATTTCATTTGTATTTAGCCAGGTGTGGGTATTAAGAGACAACCAAAACCTGGCATAATAAATCCTCTTCCAATAATAAAAAAAAAATCACAAAAACCATTAGTATCTGCATTCTGGATTTCTCTTGTCTTCCAGGTTCTTTTTTATTGTTTCAGTACTGCCAAGTTCCTTACCACTGTTCTCATTTTGTCTGCTGCTGGTTTGAGTGCTGATTTAGTAGCTACAATGGTGTACCCTCCTTGCCTCCTTCCTTCCCTTCCTTTTCTTCCTTCTTCTCTTTCTCCAATATGGGAGCAGACAACCTGAAAAATCCTTTCATAAGCACGTAAAAAGGTTACACTTACAGCCAGCTCTGCATCCAGTGGTTCCGTGACAAATGTTTTATTAAACCTCTTTTTTTTTTCAGTGTGGGGGCGCCTCTTTTTATGTGTAGTATGAACAGAGATGCTTTCTTTATGTACAGGTTTAAGGTGTTAAAGGTAGCTCCAAAATAGCCTGCACGTCCCATAAAGTAATTTTCTACTTGGAGCAGGATCTGGGTTTAGCAGAGGGAGCTGGTACTGCTGTCAGGGCTTTTGCGGGCGGTGTGGTCTGCTGGGCTAAGTCAGGCAGCAGCACGGGACTTTCTAAGAGTAGGTATGAGGATGAAGAGGTGCTACTTTTGCACAGAGCCCTTGTGACTCCACTGACATTTCTACTTGGAAGAATCCCCTTTTTAAGGGTGAGAAATAGTTGAGTTTGTCTGCTTGGCCCTCTGTGATATGTTCCTACCTCACACGAATTCCAGTCGTATCAGATTGTTCTAATTATAAATGTGACAGCTCTGAGAATTCGGATTTTAAAATCCTTGGGTTTTTTTCATGTGACATGTTGCAACTCTAAATCAGAAAAAGTTACTGGTAGACTGTTAACCAGGTTAGAAGGCAGTGCTTTAGCTACAAAAGCACCTAGTCTGCACCTGGGTTGGAGCCAGGGAGTACATCTGCTACGTATCTCAGAGAGAAAAACAAAAGTATCCTATGCTGTGAGATTGGTATCAGCAGGGTCCCCTGTTTCCAACCATGCACATTTGCTCTAAGTCATGAAATTAATTAATGGGGAAAATTTCTTGTAAAATAGAGCAGCAGTTCTGATTTACACGACTTCTGTGCATTTGCAAGTTATTTTTCCCCCTATGGCTAGAGCTATATTAACAGATTTTTTTCCAATAAACGAAAGAACTTACACGCATGTATTAGGCTAAGATCTCAGGGATCTCTGCAACAACTTTGGCATTCCCTCCCATTTCTTTATTTGCAGTGATCCAGATGCCCCCCCCCCCTTCTGTGCTGACTCTCTCCCCTCCAGCTTAGCTACTAAGCAACCTCTTCGGTCGCTGCAGTGAATCAGCACTTCTGGCAGGCTCCCGTGCGCTGCCTCCAAGCATGATGCTGGTGCAGCTCACAGACCCCTGTTGGCCTTGGTCACTGCCAAAGGAGCAGAGCTTGGCTCTTAAGGCAGAAGTTATCTTGCAGTTTTACAAAATAGCAAATATTAGATCAAAAAACTCACACTGGCTTTTAATTGCTTTTAGAAGATTTTTTGCTAGTGCTGATCCCGAGGATATTTGCAGCCTCCTTGAAAGCACTGTGTGGGCATTTGGATTGTTTGTAGTAAGTGTAATAAATATACTAAGAAATAAAAGAAACTGAAAGCAGACACATTGTACTTGGAATAGATGGACCTTGTGAAATTCACAAATCTTTGAAAATTTTTAGAAACTCTGAAAATAACTGCAAAAGAATAGGCAAACAGTGCATAAACACATGAGCTTTCGTAACCCTCCCCACACTTGTTTTCAAATCCTTTTGTAGGTCATGTTACCTACAAAAGAAAGGAAGAGATAGGAATTCTTGTATTTATTTCATTTACAAGGAAGATTTTCAAACCCAGGAAGGTCTCTCACTCCAGGTAACACAAACTCCCCCCCAAAGATAATAGGCTTCCATGTGGACTTTTGGAAATCTTCCCCAAATTATTCATATTTTCTTTGGTCTGGCAATACAGAGCAAGACGACATTTATAGATCCATTGCTTGGAATGAATAATGCTTGAAACCGCAGCTAATCTCACCGAGCGAGTTGGTGAATAAAGGTGTTATTGAATTAAAGGCTCAGAGCATGGCCTGCAAAAAAAGGATAAATCCTGCTTTGCTGGAATCCGTGGTAAGGCTGTTGTTGATAGGGTTGCAGAAGGGCAGGATCAGGCTCTACATTTTGCTTTGAATGCATTTTTCTTAAATCATAAGGGAAATTAAAATAATTTGCTTCCAAAAAAAGTTCCTTGTAACCAGGGCAGTAGCAATAAGCAGCAGGATTCAGAGGTCCTGGGCTGTAATATTGTTGTTTACCACTGAATAATTTCTTCTCCTCTTACCTTTAAATCTGAACTCAAATCTTTGCTCAGATCCTTTGTATGTGTCTTCATGAGTGCTTCTGTAGGCATTGTTTTCCTCAGCTTTCATTGATGTAAATAGTTAAGTAACTGAGGGAACTGGAACCAACCAGTGTTACTCTTCTTCATCAGATAATTGGCGCTTTGCAGGCCTAATATGCAATATATTGATTAGTGCTTTTGTTATATTAAAGAGCTTATTTTTACTGTACGCCAAATCTACTGTAGGTGAATCTCCAGTATGCAGTTCATTAGATGTCTTGGATGGGGTTTTCAAAGTTAGATCAACCTTGCCTCTGCCTGGGGACTCAGTCCTGCAGAAAATCACAATACATGCATGCAATGCCTGTCATCTCAAGTGAGACATGAGGTACCTCCAGAGCTCACACCACGAGCTCCTGCTGTTGTCTCTGAAGTGCAAAAGGTGGTCTTGAGGAGACGCACCTCCTTCTGTAAGTGGTGCCTAGAGAGTGCCCCACAACAGACGTGGCTCGGCGGAGCGCTGCGCAGCTCAGATGGCATCCAGATGTGTCCATTCTGTAACTCGTATGCTGGAGTGTTCTCGGCTCTGCTGTGCAGTGAGTTGTACCAAAGAATCGTGTTGGTGAGGTGTTTGGCCCTCGAAGGGATGGGTGTATATAAATGGAGTCTGTGTTTTCAAAAGTGGCCCATTGTCTTGGGGATTAATGGAAAACTTGATCATCCAGTTATTGTCTGCAACTGCAAACCCTGTGAATACGCTGAGTATTCCACGTCTGGTGGTGTGGGTTTGTGTTTTTTAAGGTGAGGATTATCTTTTTTTCTGTTTACTGTATTAAGCCAATTAGAAATGTTCAAGACTATGAGGTCTTTTTCCAGGTCTTATGATCCCATTCGTTAAACAACGGAGGGATAAATGAAGAAAGATACAGACTACAGAATAAGCTGTGTAAATAAAATGCTAACTTTTGGTCTGGTAGCATCTTGCTGAGCAGTCTGATTATTGACTGCTCAGCCAGTTCTGCTGAGACGACCAACATAAATTCATCTTTGCTGCTTTTTTTACCAATGCTAATGCCAAAGAATCAGAGGAGCTCTAGGAAAGGAGAGTTGGATTCAATTCTGGTTCATGAATCACATATTGAATTGTCAGCAAAGGAACAAATTCTGCCCCAATTGCCACAATAACTATGATAGGTTGTAGTCATGTGTCTCAGAGCAGAATATGGTCTGAAATGAAATAGATGAGGTCAAAATCTGTTTTCATTGATCACAGAGAAGGCAGTGAAGCTGTAGAGGCAAATGTGACAGCAAAATATTGTCAGCAAGGCCATTCCTCTTGCCAGTGATGCATCACAGCAAAAAGAAGGCTGTTTGATTTTCAACCTCCATGATGTGTTGGTTGGGTTGATAAAAAAAAAAAATATTTCTGTAAGCAAACAGATTGAACTGAAAGTAAAACACAGCGATTGACACTGATTTGCAGGATGCCATCTATATGCAGACTTTTCGCATGGAAAAAAGGGGCATTTTGTTTTCGCTGGGGAAAGTATTATATTTTTTTTTTACTTGTACTTTTAGGATCTTGCAAAAGGGAGATCAGGAATGTGATTCCAGGAATAATCTTCTTTTATTCCATCGTATATTCTGCAGCCCATTCCATAAAGATAGCAATGATAAAAAAAGCAAGGGGTGCAATATGAGAAACAACTTACTTTCTGTTAGGGTGGATGGCTTTATAGAACAGATACTGAAGCAGCGAAGAACTGAAAGTGATTTCTGAGAAGTGTTGACCTCCTTTCGTGCCACTTACTGTGAATTAAAGCTGTGAGTGAGAACTAGTTTAGGCATGTGGTACAGCATTTACAGCAACTGCTGCCAAGGAACAAGATTTGTGTTTCTAAGGAAAAGCAACAAAAGAAAATGGTTTAAGAGGCAGTGGCTGTCACTGTGTAAAAAAAGTATGTATGTACAGATAGGAAAGAAAGGCCAAATTGTGTTATTCTATAGGCAGGTTAGTGTATGTGTGAATTCTTGTAATGTGAGATTCCAAATCAAACAACTGTGGATTGTGCTGGGTTTAGCATATCTCACAGTTAGAGTTTACAAAGTCGAGCTAGCTGAAAGCAGTTGTGACCCGTTCTAAGCCTGTGATTGTTGTTTGTCATTCTTAGGTGCGTTATTAGTAACAGTGACCTGCTGTAGGAAAGGATACATTTAGAGCTAGGAAACTGGGGTTTTGTGGCCTCTTGGAACTCCTTTCTTGGTGAACTAAAAAAGCAAAAATCTTCAGCACTTCTAAAGCAAGGCTGCCAAACAGTATCACTTACCACTACCTTTAGGGTTATAAATATCTTAGGACGTGACATCCACTTACTGATTTGTAGCAGAGTTGTTATGAGAATTGTTCATGCACTGAAGTTTCATTAAGGGATGAAAACCGTAGCAAAACACCGAGGAAAAAATATTGCTATATTTACATAGTGTCTTAACTCCTTTTTTTTTTTTTTCCCTCTCTCCTGGGTTGAAAAGGGAACCACCCTGGAGACAGAGTGCTATTGGAAAGCACATGATGCTGTACATATTTACGCCAAGCCCGTATCTGATTGAGATTGGGCTACGAGACCCATGAGTTCACAAGTTTCTTCATCGTACTCTCATGCATTAAACATGTGTTTGAACTCTGGCTTGAAAGCCGTGTGATCTTATGATAGACATATTTATGTAATAGTTAAATGAATGATCCTGCGCTCTCCAACTCCTTTTCCATGCAAATGCAGAGGAAATTGAATATTATAATATTTCACTGAGATGTCCTCAATAACAAATTACTGTTTAAAATAACCAATATTTGTATGTATATCAATTGCCTAGCAGTTATTTTTGTCTGCTGTTTGCATGATATGGAAAAGACTTTTTCTAGCAAACGTTTTAAGCTACTTGGTGTTGCCTTCCTTTTGGAATGATCACAAGGGTGCACATTTAGGGACATATTTTCCATCTGTTTTTTTGAAGCTGGCAAAGTACATAATGTGGAATAGAAAAGAAGAAGTCTGAAAGTACCCAGATTTGAACTGGTATGTGTTTGAGCCGTTCTAGGAGTTCTTATTCTGTAGCAGTTGGTGAAAGTGGAGGACTATGTTGTGCGCTTGGAAGCCGTATACAGGCAGTTCTCAAGGCCAGTGGGAGCCCTGTGTGAAAGCCCCACAGCACACTAGGTGCCCCAAGAGTTTCACTGCTCTCACACGGAGGCAGAACCTGAAATTATCAAGAGGGCTTTGTGAACCTCAGCAGTTTGATGCAGTCCTCAGCTGTGCAGGCTTTTTTGAGGTGCATCACCCTCAGGGTCCTCTTTCAAAGTCCTGGGCTTGTGCATTTCTTCGTAGAGCCTTGAGTGATGCACCTGCTGGAGGGACCCACTGAGTCTTTTGTGTTCTGCAGTGATGGGCACGGGGCTGACAGCACAACTGCGTTGTGGGCTTGCTCAAACATCCCTGTGACTTTTTTGCCGGAACACGAGAACTTTGTAAGCCAAAGTTAAGCTTTGCTGCAGCTGTAGACCACATGGCTGGGCTCTGATTTTCCATGCAGAGCAGCCCTGGCTTAACTGTCCTTCATTTCAAAGCAGAGACCTGGTAATCTGTGGGTTTCCCCATGCTCCGTTTGCTTGTCCAGAAGTACTGCCTTAACTCCTCACACCAGCTCGCTATTTAGATGTGACTGCTTGCTGCACATGGTGAATAAGGGTGACAGAAACTGGCCCTATTGCTCTGACAGTGGTTGGATAAAGCTGGGCATGGCTTAGTGCTATAATTTCTCATAGCTGGGCATTTTGAAAATATGAAAATGCTTGGGAACTGCAAATCAATGCAACTGCAAGCAACTGGAAAAAAGGTCCCGAGAAATGTGAACTGTTCCAGAACCTTGCTGGAAAATCTCTCTAACTGGGGAGCAGAACGGATTCTGAAACTTGTTTAGTAGTGTCCTTGATGTCTCGGGTTGTCCAAACTCAGCCTCAAGAAAAGAACTATTTTTTTTGGTCATGGTCTAGAGTAGAACGGCCATGCTGTGGCTGTTGAGCTGCTTACACCTTCGGAGCAGCTGAAGTGCAATTCCTGGGTGATGTCTTCTCCCTAACAACTGGAATTTTTCTTTGCTAGTGGCTAGTAGATCTCAGTGGGGGAAAAAACCCTACCAGTGGGTGTTGCTGAAAACAGCACTGCCGGGTTACAGTAGGATCTAGCTTATTTCCAGCAGTGCCCAGCTCACGGTGGTACAGAGGCAGCCATCAGTGTCTCGTGCTTTGAGATCTCCTTCATCTTGACTCTTTAGGGTATGCAGTGTGTTTAGTGATTTTTTTGCCTTATGTCATAGATTTTTTTAAAAATGGAGATTGAAGGGTAAGGAAAAACTGCCCATCACTATCCTAGAAATAGAAAAGCTACAGCTAGAAGAGAATTCTTGGGTCATCTGTTTGATCCTCATATGCTAGCGCTTATTTTTTTTGTATAGTAAGCCACACAGTGCTGTAATATATGATTGATATTAATTAGATTTCTGCAAAGTACTGCACTCCTCAACTTGAACTGAAGCAGAAATAAATATATTGCCATATATTAACATTTTATTAGTTGAGAAGAAGAATAGGATGAAGGCACCTATGTGAAATCCAAAGTATGAGCTTCAGATTGAATTAATGCCAGCAGTGCCTTGAGATTAATTTGGTTACTATGGGTACAGAATAAGAAATAGTATACCATAATGTAACTATGTTTACTGATTCATTTCTGGCATTAAAAACTAAAACCACATTATATATGCAACAACAGTCTTTTCTTCCTTGGAAGAAGAAGGTGGGTACATTTTAGTAATTAAAGTGAATGTTGCCCTCTGAAAAGTGCCAGTAGTCTGGAAGAAGAGCTGCCATTCTTTTACAGGATCTGCCCCATCACAAGAAGCAGAGCTGCAATATACCAACAGAGAACTAAAAACCAGAGAAATACTACCATCCCAGGAAGCTTCCAGTCTTCTACAGCTTCTTGTTAAATATATCTTGTAAGACAATAACATCTGTTTCCATTCAACTGTATTGGTCAAATGTCAGTTTTCTAACCTCTGCCACTTCGTACCTCATCAGTATGTAGGAAAGGGAACAAGTTTTGCATCTTAAGATGTTGAAAGCTGGGTAATAAAAAAATAATGCAATAGAAATACCATATATTCAGAAAGTAATTATTTTAAGGGGTTTCAATTTTGACATGGCTAGATTAAGTATGAAGCTTTTTGCTTTTTATACTTGCTGTCAAGAATGTTGTTAAATACTGATACCACCTCCTAAGAGAACAACTTTTAAATACCAAAATGAAAAGGATAAGCATTAAATATTTTGGTAGATATATTGTGCCATAATGTCTACTGCCTTGTTCTTAATACAAAGCACAGTAGGGCTTAATTAAAAAGTGATTGTACGATCTATCACAAACCTGCATTAGGGATATGGATGCCAAGAAAATTAAGTTGAATAGGTGGTGATAATGAAATCGATGTTCTATTGAATAGTTTTTATTCCTATGCCTTTGTTTGCTAGTCTTGCCTCCCTGTCAGCAGGTAAGACGGCTTCCATCCAGAATTCTTTGAAAGAACTCATTTAGTCTGATCCTGCTTTGTTTCATTGTTCAATCAAAGTTATTTTGTTTATTTTTTGACAGAGTAAAATGCCTTGATAAACTTTTGACTCTGTTGGACTAGGACACGACAGTGAACAACAAAAAGCAAGTCCTTTCAAGCTCCTTCCTGCTAGGAGCAGAGAGCTAATAACTGGTACAAGGGTGATTTTCTATTTCATGTAAGCAAAAGTCACAGTCACTCAGAGCCTCCAGGGCAGCCCAACAACCTGCTTCAGTACAGATTTCTCCTGTTCCAGATCCTGCTGTGGCTTCAGGACCTGCTAAACAGAGTGTTTAGCAATAAAGAACATCATGAAAATATATTCACTGAACCATAACACCCAGTGAAGAATATATACAATAAAAGTAAGTGTTCGTACAGTCTGGGCCAAAATCACCCTTGTTATAACTTCATCAACTTAAACACTATTGATTTTTCAGGTACCACTGACCTGAAGTTGCTGGGATGAGTTTGACCTATACTGTTAAGGCCAAACAGAATCACAATTTAGAAAGTGCAATGCAAAGAAATAGTTACCGTGCTGTCTTGTAATTCTACACCAGTCACTCAGAGCTCAGTGCAGTGTTGGAAAGTCTCATCTTTAAACGGGCAGAAGTGTTTCTGCAAGCACTGTAGCAAACAATAAGACAAAAGGGGTTATTGTTCCCCCTCGCACTTTTGAGTGGTACGCTGCAAACCAGTCTGCTTGCTTTTTCGGAGCAGAGCTGCTGGGTCAGCTGGCACAGCTTCATTTTCACATCCCCACTTACCAGGTTCAATGTTGACGGTGTCCTTTCTGTGGCAAACTCAAACAGCCCAAAGGAAAGGCTGTTCTTTTATGATCTTGCTGCATGTTCCGAATGAAGACGTATCAGACGCTGCAAAGCGCTGCACATGGCAACTTGCAGCTCATCTCATGCCTGGGCGAAATACACAACATGGGATAATGTGTTAGAGAAGACAGGCACAGCACAAGACTCTGAAAGCCATGAGAGGCACTGAAAGCTTGTGTTTCTGGTATGCAGCAGTATAGATATTTGAAAGGTTAGATTCAGTCTATTTTTAGGTAAGCCTTCACATTGGGACTGATCTAAAAATGAAGGTGATATAAAAATTGCACGTTTCTCTCCTGATTTGTCAGAGATTTTGACAAAATACATACGAAAAGGCTGTTCTATGAACTGGAGATATTTTTTCTAAAGTAAAACCGTGCCTCACATTTAGCAGAGGATTCTTTATATTCTTGATTAAAATGCCAGTGTCGTCTATTTCACTCCAAGATCAGCATTTTCAGATTTTAGCAAAGTTAAAGAAATATGACTTTCCCACTTATTGTTTGGGAAGATTTATTCACTTGTGTAAATGAATTTTAAAAAATTGGCAAGGCTTTTCATCTCATATAAAATAAATCTGAAGATAAATGATCTTTTCCGCTAACATCACCTATCATTAAAGTGGCTAAATGAAAATCAAAATGTGTTGCTATTTAGTGCCTGCTTGCCTTTTTACGGGAGATGAAATTCAACATGTTTACTGAGCAGGAATTGTCAGCAATGCTTCGATTTATAGCATTGTCCAGGATACAAATTAACAACCGCTGCGTGTTTCCTCCACTCTCCCTGCAAGCTGGTAGCCCTGTCTCCCCAAAGCTGATGTCTCCAGCTTGCTGTGCCTGCTCCTACCCTGCCTTAAAGAAAATCTCCAAACAATGTAAAATTGTATTGCATTACGTGCAAACGTTTTTCCATGTCTTTGTAAACATGAGTGCGTGTGAGCATGGAACAGCTGGAGGTCTACCTCCAGAACCCCCCCAGGGATGTGTCACACTCATTTCTCCAGTCTGTGCAATCTCAGTTTAATAAATTGGTTATAATATTATGATGAAGAGCTCTTTGGTGTTGGTTTGCTGTTTTTTTTTCAGAGGGCTTTTTGCATAACAACTTGCAACATAAATTAAAATAATTTTCCTTTCAGACAGTTTCCTATTTTTATTTGGTTCTTTGTTCCACAGAGAGGGAGGAGGAGCCTGAAATGGGCAAAATGGGAAGGTGCTCTCCAGTGAGGTCTCTCATTCAGTGGGAATTCTACACTGTTGTTTCAATGCTTTTGGCTAAATGCATTGCCCTGGCTTGCATGTGGCGTTAGACAGAGCAGAAGCAACAAATTAAGTTTAATTGTGTCAGATTGTCAGGAATTTTGTGATGGTAGAAATCCATTAGGAACAAACATAAAAGTAGCAAACTTGTCTTAGCTGTTGATTGGCATGAAGTAATGGTAACGTCATAGCTCTTTTGGGAAGGAGGTGTGAATCTCCGCTGATAGCCCTTTATAAATAATTATCAAACTAACCAGTGCCCCAGGGCAAAGGATGTTTAGCAAATACTAAATTTCTCAGGAACAAAGATATCCAAAATGGTTATAGCTGATGTAGCCTCAGTGCTTTATCCTTGTTCCATTCACTGGGGAAAGTTAGGGAAGCGTGAGTAGTATGAAAATAAAAAAAAATGGAAATGTGTGGAGGAATTTCTGCCTTGAAATGCCTTCATCCTATCTCCTGTGATAAGGTCTGATTCAAAGACTGACTAAATCCATTAAAAAATTGCCATTCCAATCCAAAGGATTTAGAGCCATCACCCCTTCCAGCCACTTTAACTCCCCTTTTACTTTACTGCTTTTTCTTATACAGATATGCAGGCATGTGATTTGCATAAAATAAAATGAAATAAAATAAAATAAAATAAAATAAAATAAAATAAAATAAAATAAAATAAAATAAAATAAAATAAAATAAAATAAAATAAAATAAAATAAAATAAAATAAAATAAAATAAAATATTAACCCAGCCCAAACCTTTCTGTGGCTAGCAGTTCTCCCATTCCATCTCTCTACTAGTTTATTTGGCCCTGAGTCAAAGGTGGAAGTACTGACATATTTCTCGTCGAAAGCATCGCTGGAGGAGGGTCAGCCTCCAAAGGTTTAAAGCTGCATTTGGTACAGCTAATAACCCCTGGGCTAAATGCTTATCTTTCTTTATTTTAGTTATCTGAATTGGGGATGGAGAGAGGATGACATCTCTTGCCATTTGTGCAACTTTTTTAGATTAATATTGCAGCTCCAAGAAAAATTAATAATTGGACTTCTGAGCAGAGAGTGGAACCACGAAACCCATAGGGATTCCTCCAGCACTAGTCACGAGTTTGCATATTGCAAGTTAACTTCAATTCATGAAGGGTTCTGGCTAAAAATAACTTCAGGGCTCAATTTTGGGTGGCAGGAACTACTAGTTAAGAGGTCAGGCTGTGGGAGACAGTGTTGGCTGTTGTGAGGTGACTCTTGTCTCCTCTTGGCTTGTCTTCCCCTGACTCAGGAAAATGGGGTGAAGGGGCTGTGGGCAGCTGGGGAAGGGGACATTTGCCATGGTCCAGGACCATCAGAGGTCAAGCAGCGTGTGCTGGCAGCTGCAGGCTTGAAACCCTGCTGCCCACCAACAGCAGTCTGCAGGAACTCACTCTCCTCCACAGCCAGGCATAACCCTGTAAAGGGTGACCTGGTGCATAAGCAAATTTAAAAGAACAAACAAATAATTCCAGTTCCTTTGTGTGATATCTTAATTTTATTTTGTTTGCCTAAAATTGTAGCAAAGCAAATCTGTGGCCTGTGTTGCTAAAATCCGATCAGATGACTACAGTTCAGAATTATTTCCACATTATACGTTGTTTTAATATGAAAAATGCCAAGAGCTAGGCCCAAGAAAAAAGGCTGACTCAGTTCCACTGAGCTCTGTCTGAAGAAAGTCTTATTTGAAGATGAGAGATGTGTTGGTAAGGCTGTCTGTCATCTCTAGTTTATTAAAAATATTGCTAGGAGGCACTAAAGCTGTCCACTGCCTTCCCCTCTGTTCTTTCACTCAAAGGTGGTTCATTCACATTGACTTTACCATAGCAATTTTGTGTAAAACAAGATTTGATTTTAGAGTATTTAAAGGTTACTGTTTTCTCCAGTGCTGTGCTGCAGATGTGTGTGCTCCACTGCAGTCGCCTTCCCAGCCATTTTTAGGCTATGTTATGGAAATATGGGATTTTTTTTTCTTCCAGTAGCTACCACAAGCTTTGGCATGGAGCTGACAGGGAGCATGTTCTCCTGTGCTGCTGTGGCAGCCCAGGCACCGCAGTTTCCACGTTGGGAGATCCTGGCTTGGTGGCTAAATGGCCAGATGGCAAAGCAAGCCCCAAAAAGCCAGGTGGCAGCCTCAACGAGGGATGGTAGCTTTGGAACGGCCTCTGCTCCCACCAGTTTCCTTACAGTGGCATTATGGAATCTTTTCTGTACCCCAAGGTATCAAATCCGTGGTGGTTGTTCTTGGGATCATCCTCTTCAGGTACCTTTCAGAAAAAGTCAGTAAAAACTAGATTGGTATTAATGATGAATGAGTGAGGAAACAAGTACTCCAAGAACTCCAGGGTAATACTCCAGGTGCTACAGAGAGGATGGTCCAAGGTGGATCATAATCAGAGCAACGAGAAGGATCTGGATGGGGTTTTCCAGGGCCCTGCAGAGAGTTACAAATACAGGGTGTATCCCTGAAGTTTCCCCAGGTTCTACCCTTTGTGGCTGGAGCTGGAGAAGACAATGATTGCCCATCCCCAGAAGAGGTTGTGTGAGCATCCAGCAAGGCTGGAAGGGGAAGAGAAGGGGTACAGCTTCTGAGTGTGGGGATGTGTTCCCAGCCACTGCCAGAAGCCAGTTCCCTGGGTCTGATAATATCAGACATGAGCAGGATTTGGTCTCTTCCCAGGGACTTAAATACCTGGAAAGAAAAGGGCAGGAGGGAGGGGGGAAAGGGGGAAGAGCTTAATGATTTCTTGTGTTCCAAGGAAATACCAAAGATGAGGTGAGTAAAAGAGAGACAATGAAGATCTGCAATGGTCTATGATTTTGGTGCGGTCCTGCCTGCTCTGCCAATGTGCAAAAGACTGCAGAATAGGAGTATGTTGGCTTGCCTGGGTGTCTGTGCTCAAAAACTCCCCAGGAAAGTGATGTGTTTACATGGCTCCGTTTTTCAAACATATAGGGGCAATAAATTTAAATGTAGATGCTCTTTTACAGATTAGTCTCTCTGTGAAAGAGTAACACCCGAGTAAAAGACATTGTTCATGCTGCTTTTAACAGGCTTGACAAGCTGGATTTTCCTGCAAATCATAGCAAATGTGGGTCCTGGAGAACATATGCTCCAAATGTTAGGGGAAACAAGTGACAAATGTTTTTTTTATGTAATCAGCTGGAGTGGTTTTGCTTTTCTTGGTTTAATAATGAGTAAGTGAAATATGCCTGTGAAGAGGGACATGTTCAGGGAGGTCTGAGAAAATTTAGGAGTATTTCTTGTAGCGCATACCTGCTTCGCTCAGGCACTCCTGGAAGGATTTACACAAGTACCAATTAATAAAGAATTGCATGTCTTGCAAGCCTGGTTAACATTAATAATCAGCTAATCTGCACTAGTAGTGAATATTTAGAATCAGGTCCTTTTGCATGTGAAGAAGCAAGTGACTTACCCTGCTGCCATTCAGTGGTGTTTATTTGAGCCCTCAATCTGTGGAGGCAGATGTGGCAAAATTCAGCCTGGTGTCAGTAATGTGAGTAACGCATTGCTGTTCAGAGATAGTTATTTTGGACTCTAATATACAACTCCTGAGACAGCAGCCTGTGGCCCAGAGCTGGGACAGGAATTCATTCAGCCCAGATCTCTTGAGTTTTTCAGAGAGATGGTACTGAAGCACCATAGTTTTCATCTGCTTTAAAAAAGCAAAACAAAACAAAAAACTCAGTTCATAACTGCCCTTACAAAATTGGAGAGGGCACACTGCTTTATTCCTGCTTAGCTGTAGAATTATTGCACCAGTGAATGCAGAAGTTCAAGGAGTTCGACTCACTGGCTTATGTGATTGAGGGCATGTTCTGGGTAGGATGAACTAGATAAATAAGGAAAAGAAGCTGAGAAGGAAAAAAAAATCAGCAAACAAATAGGATAGAAGTGGAACAGAGAATGGAGTGAAAAACAAATACAGGACTGTGCAAAAATGAGTAAAGATGCACAGAAGGAAGATTTCTCATAAAAAATTAATAGGGTACATATACTTTATATAGAACACCATTCACACTAACACACCTTTGGAGTGCAGTTTGTTCTTTTCTATACAGCATTGGCTTGATCTAATGTGAGACCACTCTTGGAGAGTTGAGTGAAAGAAGTTGAACTGGTGTGAAACTGGTTTGCCGACGTCACCTTGCTGAAACTCCCACACTTTCTGAAAATCAGCAAATACCATAGACTTGGGGGCAAGGAAAGAAATTCTTTCTTCCTCAGTGCCGTGGTGAAGGGACTAAGTTTTGGATTTCAAAAATCACAGGGGCTCCAAAATCAATAGCTTATTTGGGAAATGTAAATTACAGAAAATAAAAACGTGAGCATAGTTAGAAAATGTGGGTGAAAAAAGAGGAGGAAGAGATAAAATGAATGCTGAATTCAGGAAAAAATCGAGGGCAGAGGGCTCGAAGGCTTCAGTCTTTGAATTCTGTTCCCTGTTGTTGCAGGCAGCCATACTTTCCAGTCCTTTTAGAAAATGTATCAGGATTTGGGAATTTGTGCCCAAATGCTGTTGGAAGACTTGCCAGAACTTTCTTAAATTATGGCCCTTGAAGAAGAAAAGGCAAAATTTGGGAATTGCTGACTCTAGGTACAGCGTAACCTGAAAACAGGGACAATGCAGTGATTGAAGAGTTGTTCTGATGGTAGATATTTCAACAGGACAGGTTGGGTCAAATGGACCTGCAGACTTTACCAGCGGAAAGAGAGTTTTCTTTGTATGTCCTTGTTATGGAACCAAATAATGTCTGCGTGCTCAGATAGTGCCCCGGGGAAGGTATTTGTGCAATTCTTCCGTGTTGTCAAAACACAAGGGGAGAGCATTGCTAAAGCTGCTAGGGAACGTTCAGAAGACAAGGTTTACTTTGAGGAGAGCAGCTTAGGTGCTGGCTGGGTTTCACAGACTTTATTACATATGCGGAGTCTGCACTGTTTCCAAACTACATCATCAGTGCAACTGCCTTCCTTGTTTTTCTGCTCTTATGGGCACTATGCTCCAAAAAAAAATCACATTAAAATGTGGAAAAAAGATCCCACTGAGTAAATTTATACTATGGCTTGGGTTAGACACTTCTATTTTAAAAAATATATGTTCTTCCCAAGCAATGGGGAAGCCTTGTTGATGCCCTGCAGTCTTGTGTAGCTGGAATCATGTTTGGCATCCCTTTCAGGTAATGCTGGAAGTGCCAGCAAAGTTCAAGCTGTAATGTGGACAGGGCCATAGAAAAGCTCGGGGGGGAGCTCTGTTATTATTACGTATTGCTGTCTACAGTGCACTAAGAAAGTTCTCCAATTTCTGAAGCTTGTATGGTTAGAACACCACTAAGGTCACAGTTTATATTTATCAGTTAACTTGCTAATTTGAAGGGAAAGCAGTGAAGTGGAAATGTAGAAAATAGAAACAACATGAGCAGGTCAAAATATCCAAAACAGCAATATGAAATGTTCCAGTGTAAATACATTTCTATAAAAGGTGTGAATGAAACTTCAAAAAAACCCAGATGATGGATTCGGCACAGTCAATGAACACAATTATAAGTAGGTATTGAAGGAGAATATTCCACCAACCATGGATCCACAGATAATAATTAATAAGAACCGACTCCACTCCAGGCAGGCAGGTGCCCAGCATTATTTCACAGTTGACTGTTCGGGGGGTAGAGGTACTCACCTTTGCCCCAGATCTTAATAATTTACTGCAGTTTTATCATTAAATCAGCATATAATTGGGAAGGAAATGAGGTTTTTTTCATTGTGAGAGCAAAGCAATACCGTTAATTCAGTCATTTGTAGGAAAGGCATTCTGTAGTCATTTGGTATTTTGCTGTGTTTCTTTTAATTAAGTAAAGTAAAAACAATGCCATTTTTGTCATCTTTGCTTGGTGAAAGTACAACAGTGTGATGTGATTTGCAACTTAAGCACAAGCCGAGAAAACTGTACATTTTATCAGGACTAGCAATAATGAATTACAAGGGAACACAAATAAGCTAAGAATATATCTGAGACCTCCTACCGTTTCTGAAGTTTCCAGTGTCTGTGGGAAAAAAAAGGCTATTTCAAGAATTGTACTTCTTTTTATTTATTTTTTCTCAGCAAAATTGCTGTAGCCTTGTATAATAATTGAATTCATTTAGCCTTTAGAATACTCAAGTTTGCAAATAACAATGAAAATGAATATTTCATGACAAGGAGGATGATCAGTTATAGTTTTGTGACTTTGACTGGTAGCATGACAGAGCCAGCACTTACATTTCACGAGAAATTTTTGCACCCAGCTAATTAAAAAACCCCACAACTTAAGACAACAAGCAGGCAGATGGGGATACTTCAATAAGACCTTTATTTGTTTGGGGTGGTGTTTTTCCACTGTTGTGGGCAATGTTTTGCAGTTTCGTTTGGTCCCTGGAGTTTGTTGTGTATGCAGCGCAAAGGGGCATCATAAACCAGCTGCACCTGCAAGAAGCCCTATTGTCTGGGAAAGGCTTCCATGAGAGGACACATCTGTTAGCAGCATATCTGAATTTTCACACAGCAAAGAGGGTATTTGGGGGATTTTTCAACGAGAATACACTGAGTCCAGGTCAGAGGGGCTGGCGTGTGGTGTTTATACCAAAACGTGCTGTGAGGCAGCGGTGCTGATGATAGGAAAAAGCAGGTGGGGAGCCTGGGAGTTACTGGCAGGACTGTGGCAGTTCCTTGTAGCACCCCTGGTTTCCAGGGGGAGTACACTGAGACACAGCTGAGGAATACTGTGATCTAGGGGGGAACAGGATCAGGCTCCCTCCTTGGAGCAGGTGAGATAACTGTATGAATGTTTTTTATAGATACTTACTCCATTCCTGGGAAATGCTTGGGGGGTGGTGGGGAGGATTTTGCTGATGCATTTGGTGTGTAAAAAACCTAACTGGAGTTGCAACTATGGGCGAGAAACCATTAACAGAACCAAAATTTTGCAAAGAGCAATATCCCAGAGTGGGGAAAAAAAAATGAATCTAGGAAGGTGGTGTAACTTTTGCTGAACTCTGGGATAGCCTCCCCAAAGGGAACAGTGCCCGGCACCCAGCGTGGGCGCTGCAAAGGCCAGGCTCGGGCTCTGCAGAACACGTAGGCTCACCTTCGAGTTACTTCACTTTTTCTTTATGAAGCGCAGAGCTCTGCCCGTTGTTCGCTCGGGGGAGGGATGGAAAGCAAGCAAGGCAAAATATCAAAGAAAAGAGATGGGGGGAGCGGCGAGCAGGAGCGGAGTTTGGAGGGGGTGTGGGGGCGTGGAGAGCGGCTGCGAACCGCCGGCGAGGTCTGAGCGGGTTGTTGCGAAGATTCCCTTGGCTCGAGGCTGGGTCTGCCCCTGGGTGACGTCACGGGCTGGAGCGGCGGCTCCAGAAGGCTGGGAGAGTGACAGCCCAGCCTACTTTTTAATAGCTTTGTCATGTGACGGGGAACGGTAGTAAGACAGGTGCCTTCGGTTCACTCTCAGAGAGGGTCTCGTTGCCCGCATGAGTGTCTGCTGCCTGCCCGCCTGCCTCTGGACCGCAGCTTGCCGGCTCTCCTGCCGTCGCTCCGCAGCTGGATGGCGTGGGACATGTGCAACCAGGACTCTGTATGGAGTGACCTCGAGGTGAGGGCTGCGCGGCGCGGGGGGGGTTCGCGGGATGCGGGGGCTCGTGGGATGCGGGGGGACCGGGCACCCGCGGGGCGGCCGAGGCAGCGCACTTTGCAAACAACTCCGAATCTTATCTCAACTCCAGTAAGTTTGCTATTTTAAGGTTACTCTGCGATGCCTTGAGCAAATCAAAGCTGAGCTTCTGTCATCAGTATCTCCTGCAGTTGGAAACTATTTTCATGTGCCTCTGGCTCGCTCTCCCGTCATATGCAATATTTATGCTCTAAGATATTGATATGAATCGGTGTCTGAAGTCTTTCCAGTGGCGTTTAGTGGCCTGGTTGGAAAAATGCCATGTTTATTTAGAATAAGATTAACATTTTTTTCTTTTTTTAAATTAACCAACGGCTTCATATTTTAATTGCTTGTTTCACTGTGCTCTGTCGAAGGTTTTTTCCTTGTTTATCAGCTGCAGAATTCAAACATACACACAAGAATGAATACCCTGTTGTTTGGCTTTAGATGCTTTTAAAAGAGATTTCTGGAAGGAGACGTTTCCCTGCTTCTTGTGATACTGGAATAATGACGCTGTAGCTAATGTCCCGTAGAGCAGGGTTCGCAGACTATATGAGTAGTCCAACAAATGGTTAAATCCCGCTGTACAAGAGAGACAACAGGATGAACCATGAGAATAGAGTTTATGCAGGACTGTGTGAACTGCTGCTGCTGCCGCTGCTGCTGCTTGTGTAAAAATAGACGGCAATACATCAAATCCACAGCTTCTGCTGGCTACAATTCATAAAGGGGGGAAACAAAAAAAAAAGGCAAGCAGCTCTCTGGTAATCTCTGGAGTGTAAAGTGAGATTTGAGGATTTCTGCATGTTTGCATTCGGCAAAATGGAACATTACCTGAAAGTTCGGCCAACTTGTGAAGTGAGGCAAACTTTCTTTGGACCCCATGGAGAGGAATCCCAAATACAGACCTGCTCAAAGGAACTAACCCTCTGGCTGCGAGCTTGGAATAAGTGCTTAAAATGCTTCCCTCGGGCAACGGGGAGGGAAAAACAGGTTACAGACGATGCTTTTTAGATAAGATGTACATGCTGTAGAGAGCTGCCTATCTCAAGTAAAAATGTACCGTGTTCTCCAGTATATTTTTCCTGTCTAGCGGAGCATGCTTGCAGATTTTCAAGTCTTTTTTGTCATGTTTTAAATATTTGCAGCTTGCCATTGTATCCGCTGATTTCTGTTTGCATATTGTAATTGCTCTTATCTTGTTTTGATTTCTTGGTAAAGTGGAATAGATATGGATAATTCATATGTCCTGTAGCTATTATGAGTCAAGACTGTAAGTGGATGACTTTCTGGCTCCAAAGTCTTAATTGTTTCTGAGTAGCTGGAGTATCCTGTGGGTTGTTGTCTGGCTTGTAGCGTGGGTCTTAGCTGCCGTAGCTTCATTTTTCCATCATGTATTATTTCTAATGCTGCTAGGAGCTGATTGAGGAACGAGCTTATATGGAAATACTGAAGAGTTATTCTAATCACTAGAGTTCCTGCAGTAATTTCAAGCTAGTAACAGAACGGATAATTTATGTCAATGACTTTTTCATAGTGCAGAGGGAAAAAAAAAAGAAAAAAAGGTTTGATCTTAATATTAATTATGTGGTGGATGGATTAACTGAGGGTAGGATTTTACCAATGTGCTCCTGCATTGCACTTGCTATAGCAATACAGTAGTGTCTGTGTGCTGCTTTGGCTCGGGGAATCACCTTTACTGATCTAAAATATCAGAGACGAGAGGTACTGGAGGCAGCTTTCATTTTTTGACTCATTAATGTTTGCTGTCAACTTAAAATGTGTTATATTCTGGCTCACATAATGAGAGGACGGCGTGTTGCTTAATAAAGGCCTGCATCACTGTAGCTGATCAGCGTCCCCAGTGCTTCACAGCTTAATGAAGGTGATGTACAGTAAGGTTGCAAAGATTGATAGAGAGAATCTACATGACACACATTCTGTCAAGTCTCTTTTTATTTCCTAGGTTCATCCCCTTGGCTGTTAGAAAAACTTGTTAAAAATAAAACACAGATTATTTTTTCATTAATATAATTAATATGGCACAAGTCCAGTCTTCCTTTCTGTTTTTTTTTCTTCTAATTTACCTTCAAAGGCACAAAAACATCCAAAAGGTTAATGGAGAATTATACTTAATGATAATGATTCATTATCATCAGTGCAGTTAAGCTAATTTACTGTTTGTGCCTGAACTAAGTGCAAAAAAGGTCTATTGGAGTGAAGTAACGCGCAGTAATTAGCCTTTTGTGTTTAGTGACTGCTTTATCCTCCTAAATGTTACTATAAAATTAAGGCTGTAGTTAAGGAATAACTATCATATCAAATAACGATAGGAAGACAGTAAAATGTATTCTAGCAATGCAGGTGCACCTGTTACAGATGTATAGGCAAACAGTAAATATCAGCGTGTCAGATGAGGACAGTTTTAGGACTTGGAGTGTTAAATCTGGCATCATCCAAAGGCCAAATATAAATTAATAACAGGAACACTTGCTACTAATGTGTCTCAGATTAGAAGCATAATGTCATATTCAGAAACATTGATTTTATTATCATGTCAACATTGGCAGGAGTATATATACTTCATTTCAGCGATTACAATTTTTAGGTGACATTGCAGTAACTGTAGGCAAATGAAAGCTATGATGAGGAGAATTTTTTTTTTTACATACCATTGTTTGTTTTCCTTCAAAAGCCCACTGTAGACACTTAAAAAATGCAGATTACCAAGAGTAAACATGTTTAAGTAAGTGGTTCACAGAGTGAAGCTATTTTTACAAACAAAAGCAGTAACAGATCAGCAGGATACTTTAGAATTCTAAGACATCAGTTATAGGCTACTGACCTCCACGGTACAAACCTGAGAAAGATGCTGAGAATCTACCTTTTCAGTCAAAAACTAGATTATCCTTTAATGAGATCAGAGATTTCGGCCAATCATCAAAAAAGGTCATCTCTGCATTATAAGATTGCTGCCAGAAGGTTGTGTCTCACACTAAAGAAGAGAGAACTCTCTAATTTTTTTCTTTCCTTTTTTTTCCCCCCATGACCAAAATAATGATAAGAAATTGTGTGCAGCGAAAATTACTTAAGTGGAGGTTTGACTTCTGGAAGTTCTGCAGCCCCTTAAATAATAGGAAGAAAAGCAACTGCTATTTCAGAGCCTCGTTTTTGCAGCCTCTCAGCTCCCTTGCCCCTTGGCCTATTCCACGATTATCTCATAGTGTCCTGGTAGACGTAGAAGTTGTCTGGTAAATTATAGCTCGCACCAGCTGCACCGAGTCTTTGTGCCAGCAGACAAAATCTTTCCTCACAGCTGCGCTGCTGCATCCAGCCCGCGCACTGCAGACGCACCGAGATTCCCAGGGACAAAAAACCTCAATGAAATGCACCTTCAGCAGCTCTCGCTTGCGTTATTGTGAAAGGCAGTCCTTGCAAGAGTGACATAACCGATATTGAGCAATTCACATCCATGGACAATGTGTTAGTGCCCTACAGACATCTGCCTTCAGAAAGTGGCACTTTCTGAGTTGACTTTCGTCCAAATAGAAGTTGGGAAATCATTCAAACCGCCCGGTCAACTGACAGGACTCGAGGAGGACCTGCTGTTGGCCATCCATAATACAATGCTAGAAATACTGAGGGTGGAAGCCCTTGGACTCAATTGACTTTAAATGGCTTTTAACCATTCAGTGCCTGTGCCTTTGCAGCTTTGCGTGTGTTTTGCACTATCCTGATATCAGTGTAAATGTTTGGAGATGAGTTACAAGGGTATGTGGTACAGAGCAGGAGGAGCTGCTTCATTAAGCAGCATTGACGTATGGGACTCTGCTGTTTGCCAAGCTGTTACTACATGTCTTCTGTAATTAGGAAATGGTTTTGGTGGATACTCTTAACATTTCAATTGCTGTGCTAAAGTGGATGTGTGTTATTATTTTTTTCTTGCTTATCTAGCTTCCTTCTAGCATATAAAAGGACAGGTATTCCAGGTTTATTTGTATTAGTCACTATTCTCTTCATAAGTCATGGAGACAAAAACATTTTGCGCTGCTAAAGAGGACCCATGCAGACTAGACTTTGTTTACTGCCTCAGCCAAGTTGTTTCACAGAGCCTCTACGTTAGGATTACGGAATCAGAGGCTGCCAGAGGGGGAAAAGCCCGTTAGTTCCCTTGCTGCAAGCCGCGGTCTGGGGCAGCTTAGGAAGCTGACTGGGACATACGTGTGTTCACACTAAGCAGGTGAAAGACTGCATGAGCTAACTATGCCTGCCACCCAAAGGTGAATATAGGGATATTTCAGAACCCACTTTGGTTGCCAGGACCCTGACTGGGTGGCTGTGGTCTGTGTGTTGAGTACGTCGGGGAAAGAGCACAGCATCGCTGACCCGTACTTTTTTATGCCCATATGGTAGCTACCATCATGACTGATCTCAAGGATCTGTAGAAGTGAAAGTGTGACTATCTCCATCTTGAGCTAGCCTTCAGGGCTGAAGGCTGTAACAGGCTGTGCCTCTTTAACCTGAATGCATCAGGAAATGCGTGACAGATCTTGCCCAGAGGTATTCATCTGTAACTTCTACCTGCACTGGTTTGCTCTGAAGCAGGAGAATAAGGCCATGCTTTGGCCTCTACTGTTGGATTCAATAAAGCTTTGAACACGGTTGTTTTTATCAAAGAGTATTTGGAGAAAGAAAGTCATCGCCCCTGGACAGAGATGTGATAGAAAAGTCATCTTGTGCCCTCCTATTCCCCTCTCCCCTTTGCATACCTGTATAGAGCTAACAATGGTCTAATACTTAGCGGGATTTTTTTCCAGAAAACAAAGGCAATTCTAGTGACCCTGTGCCATAGCTTAATTGAGGCTTAATTCTTATCACATGATATTAAAGTTAATAGATTCCTGGTAATTAATGAAACTGTTTCTGTATTGCTGTTTCCTGCAGTGTGCTGCTCTGGTTGGCGAAGACCAGCCTCTTTGCCCAGATCTCCCAGAACTTGACCTCTCCGAACTGGATGTGAATGACCTGGATGCGGACAGCTTTCTGGGGGGACTCAAGTGGTACAGCGACCAGTCAGAGATCATCTCCAATCAATACAGCAACGAACCCGCCAATATATTTGAGGTGAGGCAAAGCGATGTGAATGCACATTGCAAAGTCCTTGCTTGCTTTTTTGGTCTTATTTTTTTTAGGCTGGTGGACAACAGTTTTTACTGTTTTTCCTCTGTTAAGAGGCAACCAATGTGGTGACATGTGTTATGGGTTCTAACCAGCGCCCTTAATCCTCATAATTAAAACCAGGCTTGTAACCTGGAGAGAGGGGTAGAAAAAAGCCTTGAAAAGAGTTAAATGGAACTCTTGATTTTTGAAAGGAAACAGCTAAAGAGTGCGAACACAGTGCCCTGTGCCGTCACAGGGAGGAGTTGCATGGTTGTCCATGACAAAAGAAAACAAAAGCTGGAACATGTATGTTGTCTTCCACTTGCGTTCCCTGGAAAGAAGTGGAGTGCAGCACAGCAGCTAGCTGGTGACTAGATGGAGCATTTCTAGTAAAGGCTTTTGCCACTCAGAGCATTGCTGTGTGAGGTGCTTGCACACGAATTGAAAAGTCCTGTAGTTCTTTTTCGGGGGAGAAAAGGGGTGGATGCAGCAGAGAAGGTGGTGAGGGCTGTCAGTAGCTCAGGCAGTGACACATTGTTTAGGATGTTTCATAGATCTCCTGGTGGAGGGCAGCCTTAAAGTAAAAGTTGAAGGGTGGTAGGAGAAATTTAAATGTTTTTCTTACAATTCTGCCTTGAGGATCAGCGTGTATGAGAGGAAGGTTACGGTCTCCTTATGTCTGTCTCCAGTAATCTCTCTTTGGTTCTGGAAAAGCCTTCATGATTCTCCACCTCGTGGTTATGGGGCAGCTGTGCCCCTCCTGAACCCTGACCTCCTTCCCTCCTTGATGGCGGGAGATGGCATAGATTGTCCACTGACTGGGAAATTGGACAATAAATTGATCAGCTGGCAGGAAGACCTTGTGCCACAGTCAGCCATGGGTGCTGCCTCTCACATGGCAGGTGCTGCAGCTCCAGGAAGTACGACTGGCTTGGTGACCTGGGGAAGCCCCGAATTATCACAGTGGAGTTTAAAAGACTGGAAAAGATTAACTGAAATAGTATAGTAAAATGCTTACCTAAGATGTCCTGAATAAAATTATTCTTTTTTGTATACAGCTCTAAACCCACAGTGATCTGCTTGATGCAGTTGAAGTTACTCTGGATTTATACCACTGTAACTGATGAGAGAAACTAGTCCTCTCCTTGCAATTTCTATCATTTACACCCAAGTAATTTGGAATTAATTTTATTCATATCAAAATGAAATTATCCCTGTGCTTAGGCACTCTTTTTTCATTAGTCATATAATGTTCCTTGCCTTGTTTTACAAAGTTTCCAAAGCCTGTCTTGTTCTTGAATTGCAGTTGTACCGCCTCAGGCCACGTATGTTGTGTTGGTGTGCAGGTTTGGACAGTCAGTAGCAGGGGGGCAGGGGACACATTTGCAACCAGCATGAGAGAGAGTGGTTTTACTTTTAATATAAATGAGATATATTTTTCCTCACTCATGGAAAGCCAAATGCAGAACCATTTTTCTTTTGGAGGAATCAGTTGAAGATACAGATGTTCAAAATTTTAAGTTCCTGATAAGTAATATAATTAAGCATCTACCAACTTTAAGCACACAGATTGTTCCAGTAAAACTTGACCTCAGGTTCATTGCTTGCCCTGTGCATAACTGCCTGGCTGCACTGGTGGCCACAGCACCTGAGTACAAAATTGTCTTAGAATTGTCCATTCCTGCATGAGACAGTTCCCATTTTGAAAATGAAAGCAAGTTGCAAATAGTAAGGCAAACAGGGAGGCTTATATGTAACCTTGTTGGGAGATGGTGACACAAGGTACTTACTGGTCATTGTGTGTAACCTCTCTCGGGCCCATTTAGGTGTGTCTGAGGATAAGCACCCCCAGTGTGAGGAAATAGGTGGTATGAAACTGAGGGATACATCTAGGCAGCAACTATTAAGTCAGAAATAATAGTTTGGAACTGAAATATGGTGCTTCTTTCCTAATGAGCAAATTCTGTTGTCCTGTATGCAAACGACTGGATTTCCTTGCACTCCCCAGCTTCAGTTGCAGACTGCATCATTGTTTCTGACAGCACCATTTGGCCCATACTTACCTGTAGGGACAAACTGTGCTCCGATAGCCTTTTGCAATACTGCAGTGCAAAATTAAGACTATTTTCAGCTTTGTAGTGTGTTGTATTTATCTTTCTTGGTTGCTTAGCCTAGGAAGAGGGTAATGAAGCAGTTATTTTCTCCTCCCATACATTAACCCTGTCCCCATTCTCCATCGTGCAGCTGGATACCTTGCACTATTTCTTGCCTCTGCCGCTCTGTAATGTGACGACTGGGGGTGCTCAAGAACAGAAGAAGATGTCTTCTTTCTCCAGAGACTATCTCACATGCTTTGCAAGGAACCATTTGTTTTAGCTGAGAGAATGGAAGTTTTGTGCAGTTTCCCATTTGGTAATCTCTAGATTTTTCCATATTGATCTGCACTGGATATTCTTTTTAAAGAAAAGAACTTTTTGGTTTAACTTTTTTTTCTTTTTTCCTCTCTCATCTCATCCTGGGAGTAGTATGTTTTATCCAACTTAACCTTCCAGATGAGGCCTTTTCATACAAAAGTAGAAACACAGTCTATGCGAGGTGGGACGAAGAAAACCAGAATGGCAAACAAATGTTGGGAAATACGAATGCAAGCTGTACAGTGTTAATTGCCAAACCTAACCTAGAATGAAGCACGCTCGCCTTTGAAGTGTTAATGCAGTACATGTGGCACTGTCTAGGTGAGGACCAGTGTTCAAAAGCCCTTTACAAAGTTCCTGGATGTCTCAAGCTGATGCACTTTTTTTAAAGAAAGGCTTGTGTTCCAGAAAGGGGATTTTCAGGTTTTCTGCAGATCATGATCCTAGAAGCTTGCTTGAGCCAAGCACCCACAAGCTGAGACACTCCTAGTAGCACTGGGAGTCGCACAGACCAGTAATTATTAATAGCTAGGGTAGCAACCAAGAGCCAAGTGAGATAAAGGTCCATTTAGAGTAGATAGTGTGTAACTGTTGAGTATAAATCCGTGCTCTCTTGTGCTTAGGTGTGATGAGATACTGCCCTTCATCCTATTATTAAACCATGCCAGTATCTTCTAGACATACCTAACTCATCACTGCGTTATTCTACTTGCATACCAACAGAAGTGATACTACTCCCAAATCAAGTCTGTACAATCTGCCCCAGCACGGAGGCTCTTCTTATCAATGTGTGAGCATATAAATATTATGAATTAGTTTATTTCTTTCTATTCACAGCTTGATCACTTCTGGTTTTCACCTGGCTTTCTTTGCCTGTTATTCTAACTACTGTAAAAAGATAAAATGAAGGTGTTCTTGCCCCTCGGGGCACTGTCTATTGACATAAGTTTGTGCAAGTAAATAGTTAACAAGTCGCCCAAGACCAGTTATTTAGATGGTTCGTGGCATCATTCACTTTCATTATTTACTTTCATGGAGAACTAGTTTAAAAAAGTGTATTTGTAAAAAAATGGATTTGGCTGCTTTAGAAAATCAGAACAATTAGGTTTTTGTTCTCAAAGCCAATGTGGTGTGAAAATGTGACAACCATACAAGTTAATGTAGCACAAGTGAGAAGGCTTCTTGTTTGTGAAAACTGTTGTCCTCTGAGGCTTCTTCAAATATACCGTACCCTATCATGTAAGGTTAGTCATATTTAAAGTAATTTGTGACCCATGCATAGCATTATGAAGCGAGACAATATCTATGGTGGATATATCTCTTCGTTGGCATTGCTTACAAATAACTCAACTGATGTTAAGAGAAAATACAGCCCTTAGATAAGCCATAGCCTGTTAAAATGTAATAAACTTGTGTAAAATTGTAGAGATTTGTAAGTGCAGTGTTCTCATACGTGGCAACACGTGTTTTTTAGCCTTTAAAAAGACTTCAGAAAACCCACGTTGCTTGCCCTGGCGTGGATTTCATTTGTTTACATAATTCTGTATTCCAGAGAGATGCTTGACATATTTGATAACTTTATTTTTATTTTGCATAGGTGTATCCCAGGTTACTTTTCAAGACTGTGCTATGTGCCATGTGTTTGGAAAGCCTAAACAGGCTACTGTTTTTTGTTATAGGCTGCCAAAAAATGCTGGATTGCAAGCAGTGAGAATGTGGGGAAAGAGATGCACAGTGAAATGCATATTGTCTTGACTCTGGAAGCAGGGAAATTCATGGAGATAAATGATTTCTTACTTTTTGGAAGGGTTTGCATCAGGAAGATGATGAGAGTAGAGGGGAGCCTTAAACATCCCCAGGGTAATTTGCATTGGTTCAGATTGCAGACTCCCTGATGTTCTGTGAGGCTGCCAGTCTCTTTCACTATTTCAGGTTATTCATTCAAGGTTTGCAGCCAGATTGATTAATGAATTACCAGATCTTGCGTAAAATGACTTGGCCTGACTTTTAAACAACCACCAATGTTTTCTTTGCCAGTCTTGTGACTGGTGTTAATGGGTTTCCAGAGAGCTGAGTCTATACAGACTTTCTGTATACTGGCCTCCCCTAGCATTTTTTCCACTTCTTCATTTTCTCCAAAACTAGTAGCCCAGGGCAGGCAGTTCAAGGAGATATAATCTCGGGGAAAAAAAAGACATAGTAGTCAAATCCTTGATGGCTGATGCCCTTCAGTGCCAAATCAGCATGATTTATCATAGCCATCTATTCAGCACAACAGAGGCTGGAGGTGAGCTGCATGGTGTACCTCACACAATATGCATAACTAGAGCTCTGAACTTTGAAGGAAAGCCTCAGAGCTATTTGCAAAGTGCTGGTGCTTAGTGAATACTAAATTACATTTAGGAAATAGTCTACAGCTACCAGTTATACTTCATTTTTATTCTTGACACAGACACCTAAATCAGAGAACAGTAACATTTCAGAGATTATGGTAGCAGTTTGGGTATGTTCCAACACTATAATAGGATCAGAATTTTAAGGCCTTTTTTATTATTACCAATAGTCACTTAGTTTCTACTGCAGCGTACTTTGTAGGGAATTACAGCTTTTACTAAAAAGATTAAAATGCTATTATGCAAATGATTGCAGTATGTTATTATGTTTACAAATTAACATCCATGGCTCAACACACAAATTAACTAACTATTCCATCTATATTATTAAGGATTTAATAAAGTAACTGTTGATAAAAATGAGGAGCTTGGAACAGTTAATAGGAACTGATTGTGATTTAACATAGAACTTAAACATTGTGTTTAATGTTCTAGATGGTATAATGGCAGAATAAAGCTTATCGAAATGCTTCAAAGAACTGAGATTATGTGAACGGCATAGCAGCATGTCTGAGGCCTCACAGAGCACAAACTAAACAGCTCTGGGCAGTAACGTAGAGCAGATAGCATATCAGTGAATCTGAAGGTAGCCCAGGACCATCTCGTATCAACATGTGGTTTCCTACTCTATCTAGTGAGTGGGGTTTTTAAAATTCAGATGCATGCACACTGACTTTTTTACATGATAAGGACACATAGGGTACTTGGGAACTTGTGTCCCTCTAAAATGCATCCTGTAATGAAATGCTTCTATGTCAAATGGGATTTCACTGCAGAGTATCGCTGTATGACAAAAAAGGGGAAGGCTGAGTTCAGGCTGAAATGACTTTACAAACAGCGCTGCAAATTGCTATTCCTAGCAGTTCATAAGAGATCATAAAAGTAAACAGATAAGAGCTACTGAGGTCCTAGAGAAATGAATGTACAGCATGTGGTTACGGGATAGATTTAGTAGGGAAACAGACAACATTGTAGGTTTAATACAACAATAAACATAAAAGGCAAAAGATGCAGATTTGGGGTAGGAAACTTTATAAGAACAATAAAAGGTAACATGTGTCATAAAAAGTGCTTGTGAGACTAGGAGAAAGACCCTTGGTTCCAGGGGAAGAAAACAGCGGAGGCTGCTTGAAAATGACAGAATTTTTATATTCTTGATAGAGCAATGTCACGGTTCCTGCGTGTTCAGATGCTTTACCTTTTTGAATGTTTCTGGCCTGACTCACGTTTCTGCATCTATTAGATGAGAGTCCAGCACAATAACATTACATCTATGGGAATGATGTATGTAAACTATAATCTCTGAGTAGCTATGCTGACATTTAAAAAGGCTCAAGCAGTAAGTGGAATTTATTTTATTCGAACCAGCTGCTATGTAATTGGGAAGAATTTATGCAAATGCTCTGTATCTAGTGTTAGCAAGGTGTGCTGCTGCTTCCTTTTCTTTCCCGCTTGGACAAACTACAAACTGTCTAAATGCATCTCTGTTTTAATGCAAGAGACTTGCATGTTGTTTGAAACCTTCAGGCAGGAAAGCAGTCCCAAAGAACAATTGCTTTGAGAGCTTATTGTTTGAGGTATGAGGCCACCAAGACCGTTCCCCAGGCACACGATCGAGAAAATTCAACTGATCCCCTTCACAGTCCCATTATGGAGGTATTTCAGCTGGAGCAGCCCTGGCTTGAGATACTTACCGTGTCTCTGCTCAGCTGAGCACCTACCCTTTTTTACAAGAGGGAAGACTAACACTCACCAGAACAGTAGTGAGCTAATTAGGTCATTAGACAAATGTCTTGGCCCATGTTAAGACCAGCCCTTGAGGACACCGTGTTACGCTGTGTTTCCATTGGCTACGGATCTAAATACAAACTGGTGTCAGCTGCCATACAGGCAAAAATGTAATAGCCTCTTTTCATAGAGGTCATCTTAAATCCACTTTGGTCACAGTCACACTCCACATCTGTTTTAGTGAGATGCAGCTTCTTAAGGTGGCATTTGGACTTCATAAGCGCACAAACAACCGAGCTATAAATTGCTACTGCTGGAATTATTTTGAATAAGTGTATACTGTTTCATATTTATAATGGTGAGGCTTCATAATATTCACAGTGAATATATAACACAGATCAGTTCAACAAGCATGAAATTGTATGTTGTCAACTTGTCACATAAATAGAGCCATATTCTAGCTTACGATAATGTTGGACTAAATATTTTCTCCCTAGAACTGCAGAGAGGGTTGCAAAAAAAGTGGGACGGGGCTCTGTTTTTTGTTAGGAAAAAAACTCAGAGACATTGCTAGTGGGAAGTAAATGCTTCTGTTAAGATTTTTCTGATTTTTTTCTTCCCTGTTTGCTTAAAAAAGCAATGGAAAGTTTGCATTTCTTAGACAAACGCTAATTGGCCAAAGTGTTAAATTTATTTCCCTTAATGGTTTTATTTCTGGTGTAACCTCTTTTCTATTTTTTTTATTGTTGCTATTTTTGCACTGTGCATCATTGCTAATTGCTACTAAATGCTCTATCTTAACCCTGGCATGCTCTTTCCCTGCTGCCCCATCCCACTTAACATTAACTCAGGCCCATGCCATTACAGAAGGACAAAATCACAGGGAGGCTTAATTTGGGATTTTTTTCTTAGTGCCACAAGCCTGTTGTGCGTGTGAAGATCAGGAGGAGAAAATTTCAAAAGCAGGTCTGTTGCAGGGAGAAAGTTTTTGGCATAGAGTCATGTAGAACTTTTTTTTCCCATAAACAGAAAAAAATTGAAAGAATAAGGTGTGTCTGTTAAAATTTATCCGCTTGTAGCTCTTCTTATATGTATTACAGTGGTTAATACTCAGAAGCATCAGAAGTTTGCAGCCTTTTTTGGGGCCATTTTTCCCCAGTGTCTAGGTTTTATTTCAATAGCTTTGTGCAGGTGCATTTGGGATCCTAATGCTTAATGTTTGCAAGTGACAGAGTGCAGCACTGGGATACACGGGCATCTCACTGGGTGCACACCAACCTTGGAGGCTTGTTTCAGGTCCTGGTAGAAATCAACCCGTTGCAACTCATAGTTGGTGGCTTTGGCTGAGTTTTCCGTTCTGACACAACGGAGCAACAGCTTTGCTTCATAATGACTGAAAAGTTAATTAGCACTTTGTAGTGACGATGAATCTGAAGGACCATAAGCAGAGTTTGCTTTTTACTACATGCGGCCATCACTGGGTTTTATTTATGAAAGCACGAAATCAAAACCTGTAGAGGTTTTGGTGTTGTCATGAAGCCTGAGCTGTGTGATGTGCTGGAATGTAACTTCCATTTCCTCACACACATCTGTGATTTTTTGCTTTAATGTGAGTAACAAAATGGGGTGCTGATCCATAACGGGTACTTTTAGCCACTAAGTCGATAATCAGAAGAGCAGACTATTCCCTGTGAGGAGCCACAGTGGCAGCCTTGGGCAAGTGTTGTTGACAGCTTTGCATTGCCTGAACTGCTCACAGCCCATCTAGCTCATCAACATGAAGGTCAGGAGGATCAGTCCTTCCAGACACGTTACAGGGTTAGAGACGTCAAGCGGGCAGAGAGAACCACACCTCTACACTTTGTCTGCTGCCACATCTGCTCCTTGAGGGCGCAGTAATATTAAATCTTTACAGAGATTTGGAGTGCTATGGTGGACTGCAAATCTCTCCTAAAGGAGCTAACACTTGCCTGAAAATAGAGAAACTGGGTGGAAACTTGTTTCTCACCCAAGAGACTACTTGCAAGGAGGTGGTGATGACAGTTATCTGGAGAACTAGTTTGGTCAAAGGATCATTCTACTTCCCTGTGGGCTGCTAGAAGAAACAATGGGAGTTCTCTGCTGGAATGGTAGTTTCTCCTGGAGGGAACTCAAAATTGTTTCTGGAAGTACTCCTAAACCTTTGTGAAAAAAAGGCTTTCTGTTCTCCCAAATTGCTGTTGAGGCAGTGATACAATGATTCAGGGATTTTGTCAGAAAGCACAGGTAATAAACATTATGAAAGTGAGACTTCTGACTGGGATTTTGACTTTGATGAGAACGCTACGCACTTGCACGTTTCCACACAGCATTCAGTGATCCTAAGTGAAAAGCAGGAATTATAAGAGTTTTAAAAGTCTTTCAGTATTGAGGTGGTTGTTTTTTTTTTTTTAAGTATGCACTGATTGACTAGCTGCGTGTAGTTATAATGCGCTGCACTCTGGCAGGCTCTGGGGGCTGAGACTGAGTGGATTGGACCTTGGATCTATGGTCTCCACTTCAGGAGGACTTACTGCTGAGGTGGTTGTAGCCAGGTAGTGCAGGTGACAGTGTGGCTGGTAAAGGATGAAGACCAAACTTGGAGCAGGGGAAGCTTTGCAGACTCACAGAACGGTTGAAGAGGGAAGGGACCTCAGGAGGTCATTTGGTCCAATCCCACCTGTTAAGGCAGAGCCACCTAGAGCAGGAAGTTGAGGAATTATTTTTGTGTTCCTCTGCTGCTGTTTCTCCCCTCTTAAATGATATTTTATTAGTTCCTGATCCCATTTGGAAGCTCTTCCGCTATAGTTTTAAGAAACTATGGATTCTCCAGGAAACAGGTCTGTATATAGCAAGAAGCCCATCGTGGCCGAATCCTAGTTTTCAGAGGAAGATAGATGGCAGGCAAGAGTGTTCTCAGTCTGACCTCAGTTTTCATGTCAAATTTTCATGTAAGGAAACCTACCTCTTAGGCTAGTCGTAGCTTCCACGGATCCTTAGCTTGTCCATTTTCAGAGGCTTGTTGTTGGACTAGTGAAATCTTAAAGCTGACAAGTAAAAATGGATGCATATGCTATTATTTTAATATTATTTAATAAACAAATACTAAAGTGGATGCTTATTGGTATCTTCTTGGACTGTCCTGTAAGGCGTTTGACCCTCTCGGCATGTACAAAAGGAACAATAGACTTTTATTTCTACCTGTCTGGTGGAAACTGATGCATATTTGAAATTCTTTTTCTGATTTTGTGTTTGCTTTATTATTCTCCTCTCCCCTCCGCCCCCCACCCCGGACTGATGTGGATTTTCTCAGCTGTATTGAGTGTCCTTAAAAGTCCAACTAGTACTCTTCACAGCAGTATGAAGGTAGCAGGCAAAACATTCCCAATTGCCACCTCAATTGCATCTGGAGGAAAGCCAGAAAAACTTGTGGTTTTGTTTTCCAAGGCATAAGAAAATACCACAGTGCCCGTAACGCTACAGAGACATTCATCCATTTCCAGTGAAAGGGTGTCAGACTGCTGCTGCTTGTGTGTGATGGGAATGTTGCCATCTCTTGTCATTTTCTTTTCTGTTGATCCCACTCTTGTATAGAAAGGGTCAGGTCAAATGTCTCCCATTTGCAGCAGGAAATCTCTCGGGTGGGGAGGATAACGTTACAAAACAGAGGCTAACATTCCAAAACAGCTCTGCTGCCTCTGGCACAGTCTAGAGCATCACAGACCAATAACTCCTATCATGTCATTCTTGCAGCACCTTATTGTCTATGTTTTTCTGTAAATCCAATCCAAGACTGTCATTACCAGTTTCAGGTAGGTGAACACCATCTGGGTGAAATAACTATGTGCCAGTGATGGGCTGGAGGGGGCTCTTGTTAGTTAATCATCCCTACCTTCCCTTTGATGAGTTAATTTGTCTGTTGAGCCATGGAGGAGCCCCAAAGTGCTCCCAGGAGCCCCTTGTTAAAATTCTGCCGTCAAATGGGAAGATAGGGATGATTTCACTCTTTTTGCTGGAGCCTGTGCTATCTATGATATTGCTAAATCATCCATAATGCATTACTTTCTATGCAATCTCTTTGTTACAGCTCTGGCAGCATCTTTGTGCGGTTTACTTTTTAAACATTGTCACTGTGTACCTAACACTCCTGAAAATCTCATCCATTAAGGTTAATTGCAGTACTTCCGCAATTAACTGTTTAGTATCTGGCGTACCAGATTCCTTGGCTGTCATGCCAGGCCATACTCATTTTTTTCTTTCTAAAAACTTCCCCCAGTTCCTAACAGTCTTTATTTACTGGTCTCAAGGTAATGCCTAAATACTCTGTAGTAGGGAGATAGAGTCTTTGTATGTACTGGTGACCAGCCCATCCCTATTTTGTGGTGTACGCTTTGAAGTCCTTGGGAGGAACAAAGGTAGTGAAGGCAGAAAAGAGCTGGTCCTTGGGGCTTGTGAGTGAAGGTAAACTCAAGTTTTATTTTTCCTTTAGTGGCCATGGGGTACTGCTGTGTGACTGGGCTCCTCTTCCTCCCAGTCAGCAGGAGGCAGTTACAGTCTGCTGAGCTTACCCAGCCTAGGGAATAAAGTTCTAACCTCCAACAAAGCTGAGAGACGCTAGCTTGAAGTTGCAGTTCCATCCACATGACTTTGCGTCTACCAAACCTGGGGAAAAGCTGCCTTAAGTAGTGCATCCGTGTTGATGGAAACTTGTTTATCTCCAGACCTAAGAATTAGACTTAAAAGAATTGAACAAACAAACAAACAAAACCCTCCTAAAAGACTAGGAAGCTACAAAATATGGTCATTTGGGAGATGCTTTGCTCCCGTTTTAACTAGTCAGGCAGGGCTTATTAACGCTTATACAGTGCTCTTACATCCAGATCAGGACCAACTCTTGCAAGGCCATACATTTGCCTCTGCATAGTGCTGACACAGCACGTGGGTGGATATTTTAGCTTTCGCTCAATGTTGATGTTTCTTCTAGGCTCTTTTCTGAGAAAGCACAACCCTCTCCTGCAGGAACACAGGGAAGGTGATGGAGGGACACTGGAGTAAATCTGACAGAGTCAGCTGGGCTATGAGCTCTGGCTAGAGGTGAGCACAGTGTACCAAGCAGGTTCCTGCAGAGTTAGTCAGCGTCTCTGTATTGTGTTTTCAGAACTGCGTTGGAAAGGTTTATTTGACTGTGTCCTGCACAGATCCAAATGACGTCCAAGAATCTGTGCTCTGCTGTGCCTTCCCAAGGAGCTTCTCTGGAGTACCAGGGAACAGTAATTACGTCAAGGTCTCCACAGTCAGTCAGTTCAAGTGTAGTATAGTCAGAAATAACAGGCTATGGAGGGATAATTCTCCACTGGACCACCAACATTGCCTTACTCCCGCAGCTCTGTGAACACAGCACAGGTGCACTTGAACTGCCTCTCTGTGGACCCTGTCTGGACTCAAGATTGAGTTTCTTAGGGGCAACCCCATGCTGCTGTGTTTCTCTTTCTGGATCTCTCGCAAGATTAGATTTGTGGAACTTTTGATTTTTAGACCAAAAACAGAATGAAAAAGACCTATCTCTAAACTTCAATCTATAGTAGTTCCTGTTTTGTAATACGTGTTTTTGAAAATTGTGTAAATATGTTCTTAAAGATGTGCCTTGGCCCAGCAGGCATGTCTGTAACTTTTTAGAAAATAGCTTTTTTGAGTACTGGGCTTTTCTCTCAGTCCAGCTTAAAACATCCAGGAATGCTGCCTTCTCAAGCCCATTACTCCCAAGTTGCACCACACACATGGCAGAAACCTCCAAATGGACCCTTCCGCTTGATCTCCGATTATTTCCTTCTGTGTGATCACTCTAGCTTTCCCTCCAACTCCGTGTCACTAGCTATTTGCCACAGTTACCATCAGCTTGCTTTTTTTCCCAACTCAAATTCACAGGGATGAACAAAAATCCACTCATGTCTCTTGTCCTTCCCTACAGTGGCTTCTGGGAGTGCAATGACAGATACCAGTTTTATTGTGTGCCAGTGTTACCACTCTGTTTACAGCAGATTTAAGAGTTTACATTAGGCCACAGTGTTATCTTCCAGTTTTCCTAATTCTATCTGTTGGCAATCCCAGCTATGCGGTTGGGGTGGCTGCCCCTGTCCAAAAGGAATTTGTGTCAATTTCTGTGGGGACAAATCCTCCCTGCGCTAAACCGCTTTGCAGTATTTGCTCAAACTGAAATTTTGACAAAGACGTTCTGTCCACATCCACCAAAAGAGATTGCCTTTTTTTTTTTCAGATGCACTTGGAGGTAGATGCGTTGGAAGCTGCCTGTACCTGCCTGATAACTGAGACTGAGCATCTTTGTAGCACAATCCATGCCCTTTTCTAATTTGTCTTTGAATGACAAATGTGTCTTCACTGAGTCAGCAAAAGAAGAGATCCTACAGTAGAACTCATTGCCCTTCTGTCCCTTTTAACAGAGCAGCTAGGTTTTCCTGGTTCCTCCCTGAAATCAACTCCTTTAAAACAGCTCTTAGAAAAAGACATTCCTCAAATGTATTGTCCAGAACTGCATTATATTCTCTAGTCATTTCCAATCAAGACTCATCATGTGCTGTTATTTCTTCAGAATCCCTCCCTAACCATACTGGTATATTCCTAATTTTAAAAAAAAGAATTCAAATCTTCATGAAAATCAAAGTTGCTGGGATTTGGAGATAGTCCACATTAGCCCTCACCACTGTCGCTGAACAGTCAAATGTAAGAGTTGAGTGTGCATGACCTCCAAAAAGAAAAGCAGATTTCATTGCAAACGTCTGCATTTCATGCAGAAGCCATGCACAAGTTAGCCAAGGTTCTCTTGAGAGGCTTTAAGATGAGAATTTGGTCAAATTTTGCATGGCTTCAGTTTTCCTTGTAAATGCTGTCTTCAATTCTAGAATGATATCTTTTTTAACTTTGAAACTGCTAACTGGTAAACCAGCCCTTTCTCATGGGAGAGGTCTTAGCAAAATAATTGTGTGTGTGGAAAAATATAAGAGGACAATAGTGTGGCATAATAACATGCTTGTTTTTGATAGCAAAGGAGTCAAAATGCTCATAGACTTGCAGTGAAAATCTATAGAACATTGCTGACTGCTATTTAAATGATTGACTCCATCTGAGTTCTTTCTGCGCAAAGAAAACATCTCTCAGTGCCAAATTTGTACACTCCAAAATTCCTGGAGATATCTACCTCCTATTTCTTAAATACTTGTGCCTTTGGATATGTGCAGGTGTCTTTTCTGGTCCTGAATGTTACTTAGGTAATGAAGGATCTGGACCACTACACCTGATGCTCTCCCTCTCTGGAATTCAGTAATTGTTTTGCATCAGGGTGTAATTGTACCTTTAGATATTAGATAAACCTGCTAATTCAGACTCTCTAACTCTTGAATGTCTTCCCAAATTGCATTCCCCGATTTGGTTAGATTATATCTTCTCTCTAACCTTCTTGCTTCAATAAACACAATACCTGCCCTGTCTTCCCCCACCTTAAACATGAGGAAAATCATTTGGACTTTAATCAGTTGCTGGCATTAATGGCACGATTCCTCATCCTAATTCCAGTTTACTCTGTGTGATATTCCACAGATTACTTTGAGAAAGTATTTTATCTCTAATCGTGTGCCAAAGACATTTTCTTCCTCTATCACTGCTGTTCAGCTTCCTAAGTTTCTAATGAACTTTGCAGGCCGTGGTGAATGACACACTCTTATATATGAAAGTCTGTAAATGAGCACCACATCTCGGGCTGTTGCTTCAGCTCAGAAGGTCCCTAAAAGTAGCTCCTTGATCTTGAGCTATTACTATAGCCAAAATGTGTAGTCTCTTCACTAACAAAGAAGAGACTGGAGAAAGTAAGAAGGGGGGCAGCAACACAACAGCTTCTTTTCTCTCTGTTTCTGTCTGAAAGGTGGTTGGACATTGCAGACGCCTCATGCATTGCCTTCCCATGGGTTCTGCTCCTTACGACCCATGTGCAATAAAGCTGCCCTCACAGCAGCCTGATGGGGAAAAACAGGGGTTGCTGTTGTGGATATTTTTGTTTCTAAGTACCGTCCAAATTCCAAAGTAAAATATTTTCCTACTTGGCTTATAGTAATTTGGAAATCTTTGAGAAGCAGCTCCGCTGAACCCTCAATTCACTTTCTCCTGCTTATCTTTTCTTGGGGCAAACCTTTCTATGTGAGTATCTGTACAGCTAATGACTTACCCAACTGGTTTTGGATGTTTTCTAGTTTTTATCTTCCCAAAATAAGTTACGCAAAAAGGCAGCCCCACTCAAACAATATGTTTTGTGGACCCTTTATTTTTCTAAGACACTTGCTGAGTTTTTATATTATAGCCTCTTCCTCCTGCATTTTGAGGGGTTGACTCAGCTTTTCATGTTAAGCTAGATGGTTTCCATGCACACTTTTGAACTCGGTTTAGGCTGTGTTCCTTTGCGCTGGTCCAAACTTGTCTCTTTTGCTGTAGCACGCTGATGTTCTCCCTATCATCTGCTATGTCATAAAGGTATCCTGTGGCTTTCTGGTATGGAGATGCATCTCACACGCTATCCTTGTTCTGTTGTGGCCATTCACTACTGTCTCTGTGTTAACTTTATCTGGAAAACTCCATTCTGGAATGCCAGTAGTAAGTGAGCAAATATGGTGGAGACTTTTCTGTACAAAATCCAGCAAAATCACCAAGTTCCTCAAATGCACAAAATGAGACTCCCCTTAGTTATGTTGCTGTGACTCCAACACTGTTGACAATAATTTTTCAGTGGTCTTTGGTCAACTGGAAGCTGGGCTGCAAGTGCTTTGGGAGAGGGACTGCGTGCACTGTTGGCATCTGTGAAATGTCCCCTGCTTGGAAGGGGTGGCTGGTGATGCTGGTTGGAGCCCTGCCATCCTCCAGGCCTGTGGCCACTCTTTGGCCTGGAGAAGTTGATTAGTCTCTGTGCATCAAATCCCCCACTATAAAGCGAGGATTATAATCCTCTTTTCTTGGTTTTGTCTGTTTGAACTGTGAGTGCTTCCTGCCGATACTTTTCCTTATGATGTGACCGGAGATCATTCAGTGCAGTAGGGCTTGTGTCCTGGTAGTGCTAGAACAACACTTAACCAGGAGAAATTTAAATTGCAGGAGATGGATGGTAATGTTAACCATTATAATGAAGATGGAGCGTTATTTTTGCTGTGTGATTGTGGAAGGAAAGGCTGAGAAATAAATGGCTAAAATCACTGAGTGCATATTTTCGAAGACAGGGCTTGTTCAGCAGCCAGTTGACAACAGACATTGTTTATTTGACAGAGAGGCTGTGAACTTAACTCCTGACTCAAAAAGAAGACTTGCTTCCCAAATGAAGACATATGGAGGGTTTTAATGGCAGTTGCAAGACATGTGGCTAGGTTGTGCCACTATGTGTGAGCTTATAGAGTCACTGGGTATATATCTGGTGAGGGAATCTGTGAATTCCACTGCTATTTAAGAGTGAAAACATTTCTCACCCTGAAGAGAGAGTTAAAGAAAAATCGTGTCTGAGAGGACAGGCTCTTCCAGCTCTATGGCAGTCAGATGTAACACTTGCCCAGTAAGGGAAAGAACTGTTCAGCTGCATGGTTGGGTTTTAGCATTTGTATCTAAAAGTTGGGCTTACTCCAGGTGGGTTTTTTAAATTACATTAAAAGTGACTCGTCCTAAAGAGTTGCAGTAAAGCCACAGAAGGAAAAAATACTGGAAAACATACTAAAATACGTGCCTGAATCAGTTTCTGTTTTGTACTTTCGTTATAGCAATCATCCAGGTGCCAAGTGTGTAGTACTTGGGATGTCATGTTGGAAGGCAGTGGGCAGGAATCAGTGTGTGGAGGCACTTGCTGTTTGAATCCTGTGATGCTCTAGATCTGAGCTCACACAGCAGAAATCCACAGCAGTGTTATCTGCAGAAGTGTGGAGAGTTGAGGTAACAACAGCAGCAGGGATGCTGCACCACATGACCGATACCTGCAGTGATGGCTTGGCTTGGCTGTAGCACGAGTACAATGTATGTAAGGGCAGACATCATTTGTGCTTTGTTTTGGAGATCCTTGTTTTTGGTATCATTTCATGGTTTTAAGTGAGGAGAGATGAACAGGTCCTCTAGTAAAGACTACTTAAAGAGAACTGCTTGTAGCCTCAGCAAAAAACAGTAAAGCTCATTTTATGTTTTAAAGATGAGGTGGTTTCATTAAAGACTGTAGGGTCCTTCTTGCAGTTTTACCCTAAAGAAAACACTGATAGCTCCACGTTTCAGCTGGCAGAGCACTGTGCCAGACTGTGGAGTCTTGCACATTGTGTACATGTCCTCTTACAGTACCAAAAAATCATTTAGTCTTCTTCTGACGTCCCAGGCAGTGAGCTAAAAATGTCTCGTTCAGATACGCATTTTGCAGTTTCAGAATTAAATGTAATAAGGCAGATTTTTATGTTTACTGTCTTTTGATGAGACGTGCAATGAGAGAGGATGCTGTCTCAGAGTATCTTTTGATTTGCTATTTGCTATGTGTTAAACTTTTATATTTCAAAGAAGCGTTTGTACCTATACCGAGTGTTTGGCAAATCCAACAGCTCATTAGATGTTAACAATAGCAACGCTGCTAAATACAAAGGATTCATAGGCAAAGTACCCCTCAGGCTATATCTCTGAGAGAAAAAGTGGCAAATAGAATCAGAAACTAATTAAATAGTCAGCTAAAGCGAGCATAACTTTAAAAAGCTCTAAACCTACCAAAAATGGAAACGTATTACAGTTATCTGCATTCACAGTGCAGAACAAGTTTGGTAGTATTTAAGATAATTCTCTAGTGCCTGCTATTTTTAGTCCAAGGGTAAGCTTCTGTAAGAGCCTTTCAGTGTTGCATCCCTTTAACCTGGCCTAACAAGCTAAGCCAGTAAGCTGTCTGATTTCCGTCTTACAGGAGGCAGAGAGATAGCTAAAACAAACCGTTTATGGTGAAAATGCTCAGCCTATCTTGTTTTAAGAGCTTTCTTCATATAGATTTTTTTTTTTTAAACAATCCACTATTAAGGATTGCTTGTCAGAGACTAAAATGTCAGGCTTTGCTGTTTGGAAATCACAGTAGCACAGGAATGAAAGGAGGTTTTTATAGACCCAACCTAATGGAAATAAACAACCCTGCACTGGCACCAGTGAAACCTGGTCGGGGCAAGTCAGGCTATTGGTATGGATGTGTCTGACAAAGGAGGAACATACTTAGTTTTTCTCAGGGAAGGAGGTCAAACATAAAGGGCCTGATTTGCTTCTCATTTACACTTAATCTGTGCTGGTTTAACTCCATTGACTTCGCTGGGTGATGCTTGGTTTGTGGTGCTCTAATCCAAGGGAAATCAAGCTGGGGTCAGCTTGACTCAGCGCACTCCCTGTGCCGCTGGCAGCCAGGTTTGGGGCACCCTTTACTGTTAAAAGAGGGCAAGGCCATATGAAGCTGTAAAACACAGTGTTACTCTTTGCACGCTGGTAGTGTGGAGTGCTTCAGGTGAATAAAACTTGGCAATATTATTTACTTACAGATAGCTTTTTTTACTAGAAATACTATGTGGGTTGCCCCTCCCTCTATTTTATAGGATTAATTGCAACCTTATTTACTTTCTTCTCTCCTTCCTCTTCCCCTTTCTCTTTTCCTCTCTCTCTGAAGGTGTGTGATCCTTATGGATGTTTACAAAACAGGATTTTATTGCTACATAAACATGAGTGCTCCCACCCGCTCTGCTCAGCCACCCGAGCAAGACTTAAGTGCAGTGTCTTGTCCTCTGTCTTAGTTAGAAACAGAGGTCTTGCTGCCTGGATTAACTATAGCAGCTCCAGCCTTCTGACTCCAGAATTGTCCCTCGAACGGGATTTCCCTTCCCAAGACACGAGGTCAGGAATATGACTCTTTTGTCTTGGGCTGTTTCTATTCCACAGCTCCTGTCTCATCTTTATTCCTCTGCATTTTGGGTGCCAATAGAGCTGAGCAAAATGTCTTAATACAACAGGAAACTATTTAAGCAAAAAAAACCCTAGGCTGTGTTGATACTGGTGACCTGCAGGGTCACACCTCTGGTTTAATATTCAAATGGCTGCAATTTACTTATTGCTGGGGTTAGGCACGTCCCGTGGGGTTTGGGCTGCACCATCTAGCAGCTGCACAGGCTTGCATTATAGCTATTGTTAACTTTAATGGAGATAACTTTTAAACTTAAGATGCGCTTGACATGAACAGATACATCAGTTAATTTCCAGTAGGAAATTTCGTTTGTGAGCACAGATTCTGCCACATCAGAGGCAAGATGCGCTCAACCCACTTCTGACTCATCTGCTTAGTCATAGCAATGTAGTGCTCAGCTGAAAAACTCAGTGAGTAGGAAGAATTAGCCCTTACTGGCTTTGGGCTGGATTGTCGTTAGTCCTGGGCCAGGTTGGTACAGGTCTGGTACACAGGAGCTGCTACTCTCATCTTCAACGTCAACATACCCGACGAGCAGAGGACCAGGTCTTCAGCTAGAGTAAATCTGCACAGCTTTGTTAAAACCTGTGGAGAGGTCAGAATTTACAGCAGCTGAATGTCTGAGCTCAAGCGATTATTTTTTTTTCTTGGTTACTAGCAGGGTTAAATAGAAGTACCCAAAATTATTTAGTATAGGTGTTGTGGCGGCATCTCAAAGCCCATTTATAAATCAGGACACCATTGTGAAAGGGGTTATGTGAACACATAACAAAAAGACAGTCCCAGCCTAAAGGAACTTACAGCCTAATTAATAATGCTACTTAGTGCATTAAGAGGTACAGCTGGACCTGACTGCCTATTATGGGTCATTTTTAAAGATGCGGGGCAAAAAAAAAATAATGCCCAGGTTCATTTTCACAACTTCTGATGAAAAAAGTACTGGTTAGCATCAGTGCCTCACAAATTAAAATACAGTTTTTTACATCATACAGATGGAGGGCTGGTGACCAAGAATACTCGCTTTTCAAAGACTAGCAGAGAATGAGCAATATGTTCTGTTTTGACTAAGAATTAAATAGAAAAGAGGCAGTTGTGGTGGGTACTGTAGCATGCACCACAGTATGCGTGTGCTATGTAACTATGCTAGGCTGGATAAATGAACAATGTAGTAATCTTTAGTGTAAACTAGAAAATAAGTTTTACATTTTAGCGTCAACTCCATTTTATCAACATTGACTGAAGACTAGTAAGTTCCAGGAAACTTAGAAATGAGCCAACAGCTGATGTGCTGTAGAGGAGGCTTTGCAACAGATAGCTCTTCTGTGATCTTTATATTTTCTAAGGTTTTCTGTTTTAGAATCACTGCCTCTAGTTTACAATTCTATTTGCATACACAGAATTGCATTGAAAGAACATTAAAGTCTTAGCACTTTAATGACAAGTCAAGGAAATACATAGTTAAGGATATTTTGAAACATCTAAACAAATCCAAATGCTTAAGTGGCAGAAAATTGAGACACGTCTACTCATCCTGAAGAGTGTCCTTGGTGGTTAAAGGGTTTTACCAGGGTGTAATGTTGAATCTCTGCTTTTTGAGATGAGAGCTTGTTCACCTGCGGGGTCAAGCTTAGGTTTTCTTTTCATGGGACTGTAAAAGCAAACTGAAAAGCCTAGCAAGATGCACCTGTGTTCTGTTAGTGTCTTTCTTACTGTGGCATCTCCACATTCTCACTTGGTGGTTCATTGTAAAAGAGGCTTTTATTGCTTTCAGCCTAAATGCTCACAGTTCAGGTACCTGGGGCATTCTCTCAGCTGAGCATCTCCTTAGATATGGGAAAGCCACTGAGTTCTTTTGAAACTTCTTTGGCCTGCTAAGTGTAGAGCACACATATCTAAAGATAATATTTTTTTTTCTCTTTGTGGTGATTTCCTCAGGGGTTTTAGGGCTAATGTCTACTATCTTTGGGTTTTTTTTATCTGGCTAAACCACTTCTCTGGAAGTTATGTGTGTTACTCGACACACCTGCTGGTACAGACCAGGAGGATGTTGGAGCCAGTGCTGTGACACTTAGAGACAGTAGTGTAGCTATGTAGGTAAATCATGTAGAATAAATGCATCTTTAACCTTATAAACAAGTTTTTGTGTTTTGTCTGAATAAACTCCTCTGGCCAGTTCAGACCAGATGGCAGCATTCCCAGTTAGATCACAATAAAAATTGATGGGAAGCCCAGGATGTATTAAGGATACACGCACCCAAGCTGCAGGTCTAAGGAAAACCAGTGTTTTTCTTCCTGCAAGACATGACTTTCGTTGGTTGTACGTGTTCAACAGGCATGGTGGGGAGGTTTGATGAAGCTGAACATTCTGAAAAATTAAAACATCATTAAAGGCATTTAATGAAGTCGGTACTTTACAAATACTAATTTCCTGGTCAAATTAAATTCCAGTTTTCTAACAGTAAAAGGACCAGATAGAAGTGTCTTATTTTGTGGTTTAAAAAGGAGGTTTTGAGTGTGTGTTCCGATAACACAAAAACAGTCTCCACGTAATTGAACAAAATTTAAAAATATTTGTAAAATCTTCTCTGCTATGTTGTATTTTTATTTGTGTAGAGTCATAAATCTCTTGAAAGAAGTAGGGATTATGATAGACATCGTGACACACCCAATATAATTAAAACTAAAGCAAATGCAACACTCAAATAGAAAATGAATAAAAGCAACAAGATTATTCTTCATAGTTTGAAGAGGAAGGGTCTATACTACCACGCAAATGCATTTTTAGAGATGTCTGTCATTATCAAGAGGAAAAAGAAGTTTTTATATCAATGACAGCTATGAAATAATCATGGCAAAATATATGTAGCTCCTTTTTTCCCGAACGTGCCATGCTATCTAACAAAGGTGTATGAATGTTGAAGAGTTTTATGTTGATGCATGGAGAGATTAGCATGGGCAGGTACCATAAATCAACTAAACAAATAAATCTTAGCAAGCAGTGTTTGAATATTTGGACTGAAATGCTGCTGACACTGTCATGGAAAGCTCTGCAACAGGGAGAGTCCCAAACATCTTCCCTACCTTATGCTGTATCTCCCTCCATTCCGCCCCTTCCCTCTTTCTCCAGTACCCATTCCCTGTTAGAGTTTATCTGGATTGGGAGCCTTCATCAGGAGTTGTGAATCTCTACCCTCCTATATATTTTAGGCACGTAATAATGACTAAAAATCTCTGCCTGGGTTGTTGCTCATGACCTTATCACATACATGAACGATTGCCTGTAAAAGGGGAAGGCAAGATAGGTAAGAGGCACAGTGTGCTGCTCCAGGGAGAAAGGTGCTGGTGGTGATGAGCTACTTGTGTGTGTTGGGCTGCCCATCCTGCTTCCCCCGCTTCCTGGTGGCAGCTCGCTTACCCCTCAGTTCAGCTCTGCTTCCCCACCAGTGCTAACAGCCAGCAAACTTCACCTCCCCCTTTTCTTCTCTGGCCATTACGCACAGCACAGGAAGACTCTCAGCCTTTCTTTTTTCTGTGGCTCTTCATCAGACTCTTCCTCCCCTTTGCACATCTTCCCTTTCCCTACTCTACCGGAGAAGCAGGTAGAGTTTTGTGCTTCCGTGTGGAGCTTTGCCCAAACCCGGCCCACAGCAGGCTGGAGAAGACTTGCCAGATCTTCTCCTTCCCCTTCAGCTCCCCACCCATGAAGACCAAGTGGTCTTCCCTGGCACTGGGCAAGGCAGTAGAATAGTATGTCCATGGTTGTGCCTTGGTGTTACAGAAATGCGGTTCCTGGTAGGTAAGAGGTTTGGTAATGTTTTTACAGTGTCAAGTCCTGTACAAGCTCGATGAGCTAACCCAGTCCAGCACAAATAATGCATTTATTTTGTAATCAGCAAATTAGCCTATGTAGTCAGTAAATATTGAGGCCCAAACTGCTGATAAGATGATTTGCTTTCAGGTGTTTTCTTAATATAGTGCTCAGCATCAAATATAAATTGAATAGAGTGACCTTTTGATACTGAGTCAAATTGACTGCATTTCCAAAGATTCTGTGGTTTCAATTACCATAAATTTTTGATACTGGGTCTACCACAGGTAGACTGATTCCAGCACAGAAATATCTTATCGTTGGTCCCCTTAACACAGTCAAAAGCACAATAGCTTGCTCACAGAAGGTTTTTTGTTTTGTCTTTTTCCCAGAATCAAATATTACTATCATAGAGGTGAAGGATACAGTTTACACAAGTGAAATTGAAATGGCTTGCAAAACATGAATGGATTTTGGTCAGAAGATGTAAAATGGGTTACAGGTTGGTAGCTGGATACTCAGTTTATGAGATAATAAATCAATTAGTATTTCCTCAGTTTGTTAGAAACTTAATTGCCAGGCTGTAATGGAAACTTCTGAACTGCAACAACTAGTCAGAAGAAATAAAAAAAAGTGACTTTGTGGTAGAAGAATATTTAGTAGGCTCTTTTAAATTGGCAAGTTTAGCCTCTAGCAGAAAGGTTAGATTTTTCACCTGAAAAGACAGTCCATTGCTCAGGAGCTATGTTGGTGTCACTATGGGTGATCAAGGGCATGATCTTAAAGAAAACCCGATTTGCAAATGGCCTGTACTGTTGTTTTTGCATTGTGATGCTTTATTCCCAGATACTTGACAGAAGTTCTGTGAAGTCAATGAGCATGTTTCTGTTTGAGAGAGAAAGTAACCTGAGCTCAGATACCAAGAATAAACACAAGAACTTTTTTGAGACTTGGAATACACACTGTGTTGAGTAGATGAATAATAATAATTATTGTTACTTTTATGTTGTTATACCCTGGAGAAGGGAGGGAGGAATGGATGCTGCAGGTGCTCCCATCTCCTCCAGCCTGCAGACCTTGTGCAGATCCTTCTTGTGGTGCCGTAATGCCCCTGCGAGCGACACTGTGAATCTCTACCCTCCTATATATTTTAATTCATTCCACTCCAGGGAACCAGCTCTTGAAGTTAAGCATTGCAGTACCTGTATGGTGTATAATTACACTATTTATTTAACATTGTTTTAGGGGAGAGTGGGATAGCAGAACATATTGCTTCAGGTCTCCAGAAATCCGATTGGAGTGAGGTTTTTACAAATATGAGGATATGGTCAGTCCTACAGATGAGACAGATACATGCACAGTCCATATGTTTGGTAATGGAACTGCCAAAATTGGAACACAAGCTCTGGATTCATTGGTCTTTGCCTGCAGGTGCATGTGAGGACTGTGAGTGTAGCTGTCTCCTTCAAGAAGATAAGTTCTCTTGTTTCCTTCCCATACCCTAAAGGCATTTGCACAGGGGTGTTGATAATTAATCCCCACATTTCTACTATGTATAAAGAAACCTGGCTGTAATTTTCTCCTAGTGGGACTCCATTTTGTTTTTAAAGATAATTGATAGCTCTGGATTTAAGCATTTCAATTATGGGAGTGTCTCTTGGGGACCAGACTAACAGACCTTGGAAAAATGTTCTAATGCAAATGCATCATGTGAATTTTTACTGTAAGACTGTGCAGAATGCCTAAAGATTTGCAGAACAGTTGAACATAAAATAAAAGCTGAATTACTTCTCAAAATATATAACAGCATGAGACTGGTTGTGGGCAGGTAGAGTGGAGCAAGTGGTTCTCTTCTTGGATCACTGATTCCTCTTTGGCCATGGGAGGAAATACTGCCAGGCACAGCCAGCTCTAAGTTGAGGAGAAGGAGGCACTTTCCTTGGACAGCACATAGAGAAGGCTGCAAATTCACCATGACAACACTGTCTGTGCTGGTGCTGTGGCAGGCTGGCCCCTTCTGCTTCAGAAGAGGGAAAACCTGGGCTGTAATTATTCCCTTTTACCATCCCTGACCTCAGCTCTCATTTTTCACTGGCAGGAGCAGGAAGACCAGCTAGCATCCTGATTCCTTTCCTCCTCCTACCTTCCCTGTGCTTCTGCCCAGCCTGCAGCTCCTTATCCTTGGGTGGCAAAGCTTGGTTTGTTAGGACCAGGGCTGAGATACCATCTGCCCCTGCTCCTGTGGACAGGAGGTGCTCAGGGCTGAGGTGGTGTTGGTGAGCTTTTTGGTGCCTTCTGCATATCTAAGTGCAAAAAGGAGCGAATCTGTACCCCTCATTTCTCCTACTATTGTGAATCTTAAGGACGTTCTTATTCCAAAATGTGTCATTAAGGAATTAAATCCTTTTAGAAGTCCCAGATGTGCTCACAAGTCACTTCTGTGCTTTTGAAAGTAGTGCCATAATGTGTTAGTATTTTTAGATCACTTGGATATTTTCAGCTTGAGGAAAATCTTTTGTTTTCTTTGTTAATCGTGCTATGAATAGGTCTTAGTCTCCTGAGGAGAAATGACTCAGTTTGTTGAAATGGTGATCCTCGTGTTTTCAGGTGTACACCTGGCTGCTCTGAATTGCTTTCTGAGCTAGACTTCATGAGCAGTGGCAGCCTTTACCAGCTATGGATTTGTCCCAAAGTTTCCTGGGCTTTTGAAGAAGCGGTGGCAAGCTGCCACTGCTGCCAGCTCCTCAGGGCTGTGGATTAATGCTGCAGTTTAGACACTGATCTTTCAGTGTAAATCAAGATGGGCCCCATGCACCATTCAGATTATCAGTAAAGAAACTTTAAGGCATCATCATCATTCATTAGCTGATTTCACTACTTGAGATACGGTAGGCAAGACCTGTGCGTATAATTGCAAGTGAAAGGTGGAGGGTGAAAATGTTGGAAGATACTATTAAAATTTGGTAAAGATTTTCTAAATGATGGGATTGATCCTTTTCTGGAGTGAATCAGCATACCCGAGTCGACAGCAAGGCAGCTACAGTGGAGTCCTGTGTCTAGACCTCTGCTGGCTTCAAGGTTTTCAAGAAGGGATTGGCGCATACGAAAGACAGGGTGGTCAGGTCTCCATTACACCTCAGTCTCCAGCATCTGCAATGGGATTGCCCACAAGTAACATGTATGACAGATGTAAAATGCTACCCATGAACTGAACTCCATCAATAGGCAGAATAAGCAGAGAAGAAAGAATTATCAGGGGTAGAGGATTTAAATACCTTTGTGTGAGTAAATTATCAACTCATTTCTTATAGCTTTTCACTGGTCAGAGAGAAAATATCTCTGGAGACGTTTTACTGAAGGCAGAAACCCAATTAGAATAAGATTGTTACAAGTAATAATGTGTTTTCAGACAGAGAATTATTCTTAGTGCTGTAGAAATTTTGAAGCATTAGAGCAAAAGATGTAAAAGCAGAGAAGAGCACAGTTAGAAACTTTTCGTGGTCTTTCACGTCCTAGATCATTCATTTTTAAGGACTGGTTGGTGTTCTGGCAGTTAGCAGTACTAGCAGACTTTCCCTGTTGCATTTGTCCATGCACAACGACATCAACACCTAGTCTTATTTCTTTTCAGAGCTAATGCCATTCCGGATACACTAGAAACTTTTGCTGTCAGGAACATGGAAGAGCTCAGTGAGATACTCTGCTTCCTTGCCTCAGCTGTGAGAAAATTTATAGGGGTCAAAAAACCTCTGGCCCGAATGACTTTATGTTAAACTAGCAACCAAGAATGTTAGGAAATTCATGTGGCTGGGAAGTGGTACATAACTGCTTCTGAATTTAAAAAAAAAAAACCATTAGTTAGCAGGATGTGGTCATTATGAATTGTTTTCTGTTTAATAATTGTATATATACGTTATGTGGCTTTACATTTGGGGTTATCTTCCACCCCTTTTTCTTAATAACTGTAGTTCGTTTAGATGGTCTATATACTTAGGATCTCCTCCTTTAGATGGAAGCGAACCCTTTCAGTGTGGCCCTGCTTGGAAGTCAGGGACACAGCACAGCGAGTTCCTGAGAGCACATGGCTCTTCCTCTGACCTCAGCAGAGACTGAAGGTGTTCAGCCCTCTTGATTCACCGAGCCTGTGTGATGAGCAGGTTGGATGCCAGTCTGAAACATGAACTTCTGTGGTGATAGGGCTGAGACCGTGGAGAGCCTACATTTGGCCATGGCGTTGCTTCTCCCCAGTGCTGTCAACACCAAGACTTAGGTTGCAATAGCAAAGCAGAAAGCTGCTGCTTCAGTGATCATTGCTCAGACATTGATGTACCCAACCATTTCTCCCTGTGCATCTCCCCTCAGCACCATTTCTGCTGTATCTAATAATTGTGTTTCTTTTTAAGCAGTAATTTAGGACAATTGGGAGCAATAGCATAGTTAAGCCTTTAAAAGGTTATCTTGCAATGTCATTTTCTTGACTGATGTGTTCCTGCTGCCATGTCGTTTGTGAATAGACATGTGTTAGCCAGCTAGTGTGCTTCATGTGTGGTGACTTTGATTTATTTGCTCTGTAAATTGGGACTGAAGCAATAATGGAAAGTGACATTAATTGTTTAACAGAGTCCTCTTTGTCACATTCTCTGCTTTCTCTGGGGTGTTTCAATGTTGAAACTTGTACAAAACTAATTGAAATTGCTGTGATCAGGACCGGTGTCCACTCAACTTTCAGTTCTTGAATGTCAGTTCGCTTGAATGTCTGTTCAAAGCACGAGAGCTGAGCAGCTAACAGCAAATATCGGGGTTTCTTCTGGCGTTCTATTATTAGAGAAGGCATTCCCCATTACAAACAGTAACACTTCTGGCTTTGTTGTCAGCTTTATATAAGCTGCAGGGCTCAGTAAGGGGGTGCAACGGTGCTCCCCACCAGCTAGACTTGCTGGAGAGGTTCCTGGTGCAGGGTTGGGTGTCAGGCAGCCAGATCCCTCTGGGCCACCATGGGACTGAGGCCTGGCTCTCTCCAACATTTGTCCCATCACCTGCAAGGGGCTTGAAGTGCCATTGGGAAAAAGTCAGCGCTTTGTTATATTGCAAAGCGATTTTTGCCCAATAATACCTTTTTGTACTTTTCTAGACATGACACTGTAATTTCCCTCTTTTCCTCTCAAAAAGTGGCAGTGAAAAACTGCATTTGGAGTGTAGTTTATTCACAAGGTATTTTCTCTCTGCTTATTTCCATACTCTGCTTACTGAATTATCATGACACTGTGCATGTGTCTGCTTGGTACAGTGGAAATTACAACATACTCTTTTTATCAGTGGACAAGCCCCTTTTGGCCTTTTAAGTAAATACTTCTCCTTAGCATTAGCTTTGCCTGAGTGTTTATTTGTTTCTTGGGGATGATGCTGTAAGCACCAGAACAGTCTGTGTTTTGCCATAGCTTTCTAGCTAGAAGACAGAGCTTTTCTGTAAGAAGCCGTGAGGTGTGATTTGGCAGAGAAGCCTGGCAGGAGGAATTATCAGTGTGATTTATGAGCATCCCTGTTCGGAGTCTGGTGGGTACAGTATTCCTGAAAAAAAGTCATGCTAAGGGGATACACAGATTCACTTGATTTTTTTTTCTATTCTGTTACTGGTGATGTTTTGTTATTAACTCTGAACTTTCTTTTTTTTTTTTCCCCCCCAAAGGGAGACCTTTTGTTTGTCTTACTGGTGTGTTCCTTGCTACTTCAGTTTTATCAGATTTGAACTTGGCTGAAATCCTTTTGCAGTGTGAACCTGAAACGTGATGAGCCACTCTGAAGCCGGTGGAAAAACTCCCAATTTGACATCCCTAAAATCAGTGGAAGGCTTTTCATTTATTTGAATAGCACTAGGATCAGCCTAGGAGTTCTAGATAATTGATCTGTCAAGATCAATTTCCAGTCTTTCTGAAAAATAAATATAATGATTTTTACGCAATTCTATTCCTCAGAACTCCAAAAATCCGTACCTTAATATACAGTAGAGACTATATTTCATTAAAAAATTGGAAGGCATTTAAATTTACTCACATTGATAAAAAGAAGTGTTGTTGCTGAAATAAGATATCTAATTTAAATTAATATTATGGCCACATCTGATTAGGAATTAGTCTACTTTTTATAATTGCAGTCTGAATTAGGTAAGTGCGTACAAATAGCCACACTGAGCACTCAAACAACATAACTCGAAAGGACAGCTTCAAAGGCAACCTGCCTAGTGCACGTCTTTAAAAGAAATCTAGAGAGCCTGCCATTTACAATATGAGTTCTGATGGCTAGTCTGATGCCAAAATGCTTAGAAATTAGAAGTTGTTCATCGAGTTTGGAGCAAGGGTTTCCAGAAGTATGGAATGAAAACCCTTTCTCATTTAACACCGCACTGAGTATGTGAACACGGTTTTCTAAGTTTCACTGGTGATTCATTTTGATCATCTGAGTCGCTGTCTTATTCTCCGCTTCTTGTAATTTTGTCAGGTCAATTAGCTGGTGTTCAGCATTGAAAAGAGAAAGAAAGAGACAGCCTGGGCTGACACCATCATTAGGTGTCAGCAGCTTAGGGCTTCCTGTAATACAATCCCTGGGTGATTACTTATCGTTGTTAACACCTGATTAAAAAAAAGAGAAAGGAATTGTGGAAGAAAAGTAAACTAGAGCAATATGCTAGGAGTGCAAAGAGATTTCTCTTGAATGCAGATGGATCATTTTATTGTGCTTAATTACATCTTCCTATACACTATTGCAGATTACTGATTCAAGAGCTGGTTTAGCTCTGTTTTGACTGCTTTTTCACATAAAAGGGTGTATTTTTTTCCCTTGTCTTTTCTCACTTGGTGCTCTTTTTCATTTTGTCCCCTCCCACAGAAGATAGATGAAGAGAGTGAGGCAAACTTGCTAGCCGTTCTCACTGAAACACTGGACAGCATCCCTGTGGATGAGGATGGATTGCCTTCATTTGATGCACTGACAGATGGAGATGTGACCAATGAAAATGCCACTAGTCCTTCCCCAGTGCCCGACGGCACCCCTCCAACTCAGGAGGCAGAAGAGCCGTCTCTAGTAAGAACCCTTCCTACTGTTTAACAGGAATTGGATGTGCCTCTGGCTACCCGCTGCATGGGTATGATGTAGTCACAGTAAGGTCTGGACTTTTCATTTAGAATGAGAAGGAAAATCAAGTAAAGCACTGAAAATTAAGCAGGGGGAAAACCCCACTAAAATAGCCATAGGATGACTAATAAGGCAATCTGTTAAAAAGTGTGTTGAAGATATTGCTTTTGATATTCTTATGCTAATGACTGACACTTTTGCTTTTCATTCTGTTCATATAAGTCAGAGTAATGTTTTTAATTCATGTTTCCTTTCTTGGGGCTCTTTTTGTATGCATGTTTAGACGTCACTTTTGGTGATCTGTCAAGTCAGACCCACTACGTCTGGCGGGATGTGGGGCTAATTTTGTGCTTTTAACATCGATTTAACCAATAAGCACTAGGTTAGTGCTAATCAGGGCAAGCCCGAAACCTTGATGAGGATCTGTTTGAAACCCGATACGCCTTTTGCTCAGTTAAAACCAGTTTGGGACATGATTCTGTTTCTGCTGAAAGCCCCTTACCGCTGACTTCTACTGAAGCAGAGCCAGATATGTGCATCTTGATGCTGCGTCCATTAGATTGTTAACATCTCTGTTTAGATCAGAGGAACTCTTCTGTCAGACAGATTGCCAAGAATCTCATTTCACCGTGAATTCAGAAATCCAAGCCCCTGTCATTTCTGCTTGTCCCATTCTGTACTGCAGTAAAGGGAACAGAAATACACCTCCAAGCCAGAAGAAAATTAAATCTGTTTGCTCTGGGGAATATTGAGCCCTTCTTTCTTTTTTATTATACTTTGCTTGCTGAAATTGGTATAGCTAATTTTAAGTAACTGTGCAAAATTACAGGTAAGTCATTTTAATCCATAAAGATGTATAACTTTATTCTTTTCCTTCCACCTCCCTTTCCCTGATGTTCATAGCTTAAGAAGCTCTTGCTGGCTCCAGCCAACACTCAGCTAAATTACAATGAATGCAGTGGTCTCAGCACACAAAACCATGCAAACAGTAATCACAGGATCAGAACAAGCCCCGTGGTTGTTAAGGTACAAATTTAATCTTTATAATAAGGGGAAAAAAAGAGGAAAAAAATTAAAGAAAAAGTGTAACAAGGTCTTTTATGCTGTCAGCAACTAAGCAAGCAGTAGATCTATATGCATTGTATTAATGTGCCTTCTATCTTGCAACTGCTTTAAACAAAAAAACAAACAAAAGTGAACAGAGTATAGACAGGATTCCAGAAAAATCACCTGAGCTTCTTTATGCTCTGAATATTTCATTTATGCTTTTTCTCTTGGCAGAGTTCAGTTGTAGTCCCACCGTCTGTTACTCTCGCCTTCTTTATTGATACACAGAGTAGTAGGGGATACAATAAAATTTACTGATGGGCTGGTGTTGTTTACAAGTGACTCCAGCATGCAGGGCTGCCATTTTACCAGCTGTCTGAGCTAAGAAAAATGATGCTGGATTCTTAGCAAAAGATGTATATCAGCCATTAATTGGATAGAATGGGGACTCCGACATAATTCTGTTAGCAGGCAGTATTAAACAATGTTTGTCTTGCCGATCACCGTAACTGAAACCAGAGCATTTAGGGGTACTTAAGAGAGTTGTGAATACTGGGCTCAAGCAATCAGCAGCAAATTAAGGTTTAAACCAGCTTATTTCTTTGTTCACAGTAAAGGCGCTGTAGGGTCTTGTTAGTTACATGTTGCTGAGTAGGAACATTGAAATGTAAGAGAAATGAAATAAAAAGCTGCATAAATGTCATTTAGGAATTTTAAATGTAATTTTCTTTCCTTGTTCTGCAAACAATTATTCACAGCTCATAGATCTAGTACACTTAGACTGAACACTTCATTGAAAATCTCATCTCTTCAGAAAACCTATATCCATTCTGATAAGGTTCAGCTCACTAATTTTAGCTTTTTTATTTTGTTTTATTATGCCCTGTTTTTTAAGACTGAGAATTCATGGAGCAATAAAGCGAAGAGCATTTGTCAACAGCAAAAGCCTAAAAGACGTCCCTGCTCTGAACTTCTCAAATATCTGACTACGAATGATGACCCTCCTCAGACCAAACCAGCAGAGAACAGGAACAGCAGCAGAGAGAAATGCACCTCCAAAAGGAAGACTCATCTGCAGCCTCAGACAAATCATCTGCAAGGTAAGTGTGGGACCACAGAATGCAGCTTTGGTACCAGCAGGGAAGCTGAAATACTTTTTCATTGTGAAAATGTTTCACTGAAAACCATTTTCATTGTGAGTACCCTCGATGCCTCTTCTATTCTTTGGATTAGTATTGTAAATCCAGTGTATCTTCTTTGTAGGGAGAATTCTAAAACAGTATAATCAAGTTAGAACTAGTTAGCTAGATCTAGCTTTTAAACTGTTTTATTCCTGTCTCTATCCCCTTCAACCTCAGAAAAGGAATCTCAGGGAAAAAAAAAGTTTTAGCAGATACCGCGTGAAAAGCTGGAGATATTTATTCACTGGACTACTAAGAAATAATTATACCCCTAAACAAGCTGGGCCTGCCAGTTCATTAGTGAGCTTTTCTTTCTGCTAGTGTAAAACTGAAGAGATTGTTAAGCTGCCACATAGTCCTTAAGAGACAGTAAATAGTACTCTCACTGCTACAGAAAAAGCAATAAATGTGTCATTCCTGTTAAAGCTGGAATGCCGGTTTATAATTGTATTTTGTAAATAGTTGAAAGTTTAGCTGCCATCCTGATCTTTCTCTCTCTTTTTCGATTCTTTATGCACAAAACTAAACACTTATGTTCACTTTTAGTGTCCCCCAATGCATAAATAACTGGTCTATATTGCAAGAAACTTCTGTGACAGAAATGCAAGAACTTAAGGCCCTTCTCTTGCTTTCTCTCCCCCCTTCCCCTGCCTGTTTTCCCAAGATAATGGAAAGCTGTAAAAGCTTAATGAGCTCAAAGGGAGCTTTTTTAAAACTTACTGTTTCCTTAAAATGCATCTCTGTGTACATATTGTCCTGGCATCTACAATGCCAGATGCCTTTCTCAAGTCACATCAGTGCAAATCCTGGATGACACTGCTGAAGTCCATGGCTGTTACCTGGCTGCAACATAGATCAGGATATGACCCTAAATGTGTTATTTTTAAAGCAGCAGTTGTAAACTGTTTCCATTTTTTAATTCTCCCTCCACCCCCCTGCTTTTTCAGTCCCCATCAAATCTGATTTTTCGCTCCTCACATAGAAGTACATGCAAACTTAATAAAAACAGTCTTCCCTTCCCACCACTAAATACCCTTTTTGCAGCTGCACATTCTGACATCCTAAGTATAATTTTCCCTATTGTGGTCTCAAATTCTTTAAACAATGTCTCTTGTAAGAAAGAAATCCAACTGCCCCTAGAGCTTCTTAGATGCCAACTGCCACTCCTTCTGGATGGCTTCAGCAGTCTGCTTCACAGCAAAATCCAGACTGAACTGTATGTGTAAAACCTGGGTCTCTTACTGCAGTGGTACTGAAACATAGACCTGCCAGAAGTTAGAGGGAGCTTTATTAACGCTGTTGGGTGTTAAAATGATACATGATGAGGTATATCATGTGTAACATGCTCTAAGCACATGTATGTGGTACACATGCATAGACGTACCTGCGCACACACATAAATATGGATAATAAATCTTCCTGGTCAGGTCAGAGCTGAATTTTTTCCCCAGCTGAGGCAATTGTGTAGAATCCGTGCACAGAAGGAAGGCACATTGGGCTGTGAAAACAGCACGGATGGAGAGTAGGAAGGTCCAAAGGGATATATAGTGAATTTAGCAGTGTTTAACAGATGACTGTGACTTTGATGGTATTGCAGGTGAAATCACAGGCAAAGAGGTATCAGTGTCTTCTTTAATTCCTGTAGTTTAATTTACAGGCTTCCAAAATGTTGTTTTTTCTTCAAATTTGGCTCACACACTAATATATGACTTCAATATCAATGGATTTGCATATAATACAAATACAAGAATATAATGCTTTCAGCTTGGACAGTCAATTCATGCAGAATCAGCCTTGCAAATTAACTGGTATTTGCAGACCTGCAGTCATTTGTTCATATGTTTAATCAAAAGTACGAGGAAATTGGCTTCTTCTGTTCTAAAAAACAATCAAGATCTGATATTTTCTTTCAAAGTTAGGGAAAGCTCACAAAGGATAAGTCAAACCATATTTTCCTTCAGAGTTACTGTTGCGAACATATTGCAAACCCATGGGAATGTCCACAAAACCATTCATGCCAAAGATCATCTGCAGTTTTGCATTGAAATTTGCCCATGAGGAAACTTAGTTCTTTTGAACCTGAATGTTTTCAATTTACAGGGACAAGCAACTTCATATGAACCCTTTTTCTAAAAAGAAGACAACACACCACAGCAGACCTCGACACTCTAATAAACAGGCACCATGGAAAATGATAGTGTCTTGGCTAAATATTTACACTATCAATAGCTATGTGTGAGGACAAATCCTTTGCAGGAATATTGTTTGGTCAAGCCCTTGCCTAGCACTGAGAAAACTGATGGGTGTTTTGGTATGCGAATTGCTCAGTGGGAGAGCTCAGTGATATCTCCCTAAAATGAATACATACAAGTGTGAGATGACACCTTGGTTTTTTGCCCCTCTAAGGCAGATTTTCACTGTACCTTAATGTTTCAGATTTTATATATATATTTTTTTTCTCATGGATTATTCTGTGGTACTAATGAGAGCTAGAATGAGACCTTTTAGAGGCTTAAATACCCCTTACCCATTCATCTTCCTTAGAAAGCCATAATTGGCTAAGTTGAAGCTTTTGTATAAAACTTTATTCAGGAGCCTTACTGTAGGATCTGGTTTTTTAAGCCAGTTTTAATTCTAGGTAGCTACTGGCAAACATTAGTATCCCTAGATGTATGTAAAATGCACACAAAGATGTGTCAGGTTACATTCAGTCTTACAGCACCTGGTTTTATGTGCAAATCAACAGCAGTGCTGGATGAGACAACTCGTTGAGGTGCAACTCCTCACTCTGGCAGTGGCTTCTGAGGAAGGTAAAGCTGAGGTGAACACCTGAACTTCCATTTCTAACTTTCATATGGGGAGGAGGAGAAAAAATATGCAGCTCTTGAGAATTGAGTTAATTTTTTTAAAAATGTAATATTACTTCAGGAATGCTCTAGAGCTTATAAAAGTAATCAATTTGCATATAAAGCCTTTTAATGTCGATGGGAGCTCCAAGCCTGGAATGAATACCAAATATGCAATAGTGACACTCTGGACAAAAGATCTGCAGTGCAGGAGTGTTCAAGGGGAACATTTTGTCTTAAGTAATTAATTTGCAGAAGAGATCCCCTGCTGTTGTTCTTGGTACAATGCTCTCTGCGTTTAAACATCAATCTAACTTCTGAAAAGTAGAATTTGCAAGTAGTATTATTTTTAATTCTTAAACATTTTGCTGGCAATTAAAGGAATATTTGTTGATTTACAATATCCTAGTTCTTGGCTTGCTTTGGAAAAATGCAAGTTTGCATCAATAAAAGCTACAAAGACTTGTATTTTTATAGCTAGAGCTTTGTTTTGTGTATGTTGAGATTGTAGTGCTGAGAGCTTCAACCCCGTTTTTAACCATCTGTGACTATGTTCGTGGTTTGTCATAGTTTGCAGGGTAATTTGCAGGAATTTGGACTATTAACTGGTTGGACTCTGGCCTTATAGAAACAACCTATTCTCAGTGCTATATAAAAAATTGTATATTGTAGAAGTAAAGTTAACTGAATATTCATAACGTTCTGTTACTTCATAGTTATTCTGCTGTTCCTGTTTCCCAGTAAAACGTGAACTGTAGTCTAAATTAACTCTGAGAGAAATAACATTTTCACAGTGTATCCTGTACAGTTCTTCATTGATTTTTAACAGGTACTACTCTTCTTCTGAAAGGTCCTTGGCAATTGGGTTGTGTACTGTGTTTCAAATGTACAGTAATTGGGCTAAATCATCACTGAAATTTAGGTGCCCTTTCGGTACCAGTAATAAGGAATCAGGATGAGCCTCCTTACTTATCCATCTAAGATACACTGAAATGGCTGTTGAACTATTGGAGCTCAGCCCTAACTGATTAACGTGTGATTCCAGCAACAAAACAAAAAATAAATCTTGTTCGTATATATTATAGTGTGTAAATATTCCATAATAATTTTCTTTTTTCCCTTTAGCCAAACCAACAAGTTTATCACTTCCATTGACGCCCGAGTCACCAAAGTAAGTACTAAAAAGTGCAAACATTTATAAAAGGGAGGGGGATTCAGTAGATTTTGGCTACAGCAACTCCATTTCAGCTTGTTTTTATAAATGTGCCCTGTCTTCCAGTGATCCCAAGGGTTCCCCATTTGAGAACAAGACTATTGAACAAACCTTAAGTGTGGAACTCTCTGGAACTGCAGGTGAGAGATGGGGAGTGCTGGCTCCTCCTTTAAGCATGACTTGTATTTCTGTTCATTCATTTTAATATACAGAGGTCTCCAGTAGATTAACTTCAGTCCAGGTTAGCATTGACTTTTTATCCAGTTGCCTACGAAGGAATGTGTTCAAAAATATAGCTCCGAACCTACACAAGAGAGCATAATTCCTGGGAAAATATGGATGAAAACATTTATCTGTTATACTTCCCCATTTCCCTATAGATTTGTGTACTGCTGAGCACCATCTCTCAAAGAAAAATCCCACAGCACAGTGTAATAGATGTTGCAGATGGAAAAGTTATGTCATCCAGTCTGTCTCCAGGCCGGTCTAGGGCTTTACGTGACTGCATGTTTCAGTGCTTTGTCAGTTCTAGATTAATATGTCACAAATAACAGCTTTCTCCACTACCACTGAAAAACTTCTATAGCTTAGAGGTAAATTTTAAATTTATATTAGTTTTATATTCTTACTTTCTGTATTTCTTCCATTAGCACACTTTGCACAACCTTCCTTTATCCTCCTTCTCCTTTCAGATCTCTGGTGTTTGGACCTTTGGAAGATTTGTAGGTTTTTTTTGTCCTGTGCTGGTTTGGTTCATGTGTCACCCATTTTGCTCATTTAATTCATCTGCTCTTTCTGCTAAAGTCAATCCCTTCAGACCTCAGATCTTTTTTATTGCTTTTCCCAGAACTCTGTTTTGCCTCAATTTTCCAGTACTCGTCACAAGAGCACATGTTGAGTTCCACCTGAGCTACTGTTTTCTTTCTCAGTTGTGTAATATTGAAAAATAAGAGTTATGCTTGGCACGTGTTTCTCTCAGGAGCATTCCTAGGGAGTAACAGTGGACTGTAAATTATGTGATCTTTAGCATTTTGGGGGTCATTGCAAAACATGTTTTGAGGAACCGTAAATCAGATTGACACTGCTGAATTCAGTGGCGGCTTTACACAAGAGCAGGTCCAAGCACTGGGTTTGCACATATACTTGGGACTTCCACCTTCCTACAACCATCATTTCAGTTTTTCAGGAACTCCTTCGTTAGTTCAGCATTAGAATCGTAGAATCATTTGGTTGGGAAAGACCTTTGAGATCACTGAGTCCAACTGTACATGTCCATTACTAAACCATATCCCTGAGCACTTCATCTACCTGTCTTTTAAACACCTCCAAGGATGGTGACTCAGCCACTTCCCTGGGCAGCTGTTCCAGTGCCTGAGAACCCTTTTGGTGAAGAAGTTTCTCCTGATATCTAATCTGAACCTCCCCTGGTGCAACTTGAGGCCACAAACATGCACGCTTTCCTCTGATACGTCCGAAAAACCTGCAGTCTTAATCAAGCATCCAACCAATGCAGTTTCTTTCTGTAAAACAAACACAAGCATGACAAGATTCACTCTATGCAACAGGATAATCCCATTCATTGCCAGCAGGCCTGAAGCATGGAGAAGCCTCTTTTTTCATTATGGGAGAGCAAATCAGCATGAGGATGCCCGTTTGTAAGCACGCTGATAAGTCAGTGCAGATGAGGTGACTCCAGCAGAGTGGTACAAGCAGCCACTAAAATCACTGAAGGGAGCCGTGTTTTCTCCCAACCAGAAAGTTAGCAGCCCGCTTTTCCCATCAGCTGACTAGACAGAAATCAGGAGTCAGTCTGACCCCTGGATAGTCCTCTAGTATTGCCTCCATAATGGCAACAGGAATGGTCTTGGTATTACTGAATTCATTCCGCTCCATCAGCTGTGCACAGAGGAGGAGACAAAACAGCTCTGTAGTTGTCTTAGACAATATAGCCAGGAGAACGATCACATTAAAAAAAAAAAAATGCAGCAGAAGCTGTGAAACAGCACAACAGTCAGGAATTGGAACAGCTGCCCAGGGAGCTGGTGGAGTCTCCATCCCTGGAGATATTTAAAAGGCAGATAGGTGAGTTTCTGAGGGACATGGTTTAGTAGTGGACAGGTATGGTTGGACTTGATGATCTCGGAGGTCTTTTCTAACCAGATTCTATGAACTGGATGAGTATGTGAACAGGAAATGTTGTCCTATGACACTGTGAAATTTTTCCCGGCTTTGGAAGTAAATAGGCTCTAGCTAAAACATAAAGTGATGATAATGAAGGAGAACAAGAGTTGGGGGAGTGTGTGTGGCCAAGAACTTAGGGCAGTGTTCCCAGGTAGAGTACATGATGGTGGCTCTTGGACTTCATGTTGCATTTGCCCTGGTCTTCAGAATGCCTGGTGAAGAGGTTTCAGGAGACTGCATTTAATCACTGGGTAACTGTATTAATCTTTGCCTTCACATACACATAGATTTTATTTTTGTATTCATATATGTATATAAATCTATAAAAAGATGAGTGGTTGTGCATGTCTTATTTTTAAACTCATTTATATTGCTATAGTGTTCTTTGTCATATGTCTTCTCATGCTGGAAGCCAACAGGTACATAACAGAAGCAACCTCTAGTGTATGTGAGTAAATCGTGGCGGGATTGGGACCCACTTCAGTAAAAAAAACAATCCCCAAAAGAGGAAAAAAAGGCAGCAGTAGTGATTAATAATACCTTGTAGTTCTTTAGTGACACCCTGGCAACTCCAAATTATATCCAGATAACCACATTGCTCATTGTCCTTATATAGGGCAACTTGCACTGTACAAACACTATTTATTATAATTTAAATAGGAGTTGCCTTGATCTCGCTGCTGAATTGAAAAGACCATTAGCAGTGCTGCTCACACTATCGAAGAACAAAGTATTTCAATATAAATAGCAGCTCCCTTGGTCTCTCTTCTGAAAACAACATTGGTTCCCTCAACTGATGAATTAACTATGGAGTAGAAAAATAAATAAATAAAAGCATTTCCCCACATGAGCCATCGATCTTTGTCACACATACATTTTGGATTTAGGTATCTAAAATCAAACTGAAACCATTCTCTTGCCAATGCTATATCTTCTTTAGAAAGGCTTTGTTAGTAGTTGTGAATGTAATTGTCCTTCCTAAAACTGACAGAACATTGATTTGTCAAATTATGGGGAACATATATTTTCTTAAAGTGTTTTCAAGCCACACAAAATTTCTTTGCATACCCGTTAAGTAAGTGGCCTACAGTAGAGGAGTAAGTTCATTGCTATGTAAAATCCTAACTCCTGTAATTGATTTCTGGTGCTGTTCTAAGGAAAGTGAGCCAGAACATCATGGTATGGAGGGAGTTGTAGGTGATGATAATGTGGCAGATGAGCTTTCTGTGTAGGGTGCGTCTCATTCTGAGTAAGAGGCTCTCAAAAGGTCCTTCTCCCTTTGTTATCACAGCTACCTGCATTGCCAGCCCCTTGCTAAGAGTCCATGGGTTGGAACCTCTCTTAACATCTTCCAGGAAAAAGGGACATTTCTGTGTCCCTGGGGGACCTCTTTCCTCTTTGCTACCCATCAGGCTGAGGGTGCATCTGCAGACACAGGGACTAGAAGGACTCACCCTCTGGAGGTGGCTGTGTTTCTCTTGATGATCAAGGGCTCCTCAGTGATTGTCGTAAACTTTCTGCTGAACTTCTAAATGCCAGATGTTAGATTGCATGATTCCTCAATGTTTGCAATCCAGCATTCTCTGTTCTTTCAGTGTCTTTTTAAACCTTCACTCCTAAATACTCAAAGCTGTCATATAAGGGCCTGAAGTGACTTTACATGCTTAAGGCCCTACTGCCATACAAGTAGCGATCAGTAACTGGAAGGTTATTTCCACCCTTATATGTGCAACAGATGACTTGGTGAAAAGTCTCTGATTTGCACACAGATCCTTGTAATTTACCTGAGCATAAAACTCCTCACCAGTCTTTCTTGGGTGCAGAATTTGATCTCTCTAAAATTAGAAAAGGCTGTATGAACATAGTCAGCTTCCATAGTGATTTGGAATTCATCAGCATCCTTGGGATACTTACACCCTGCTATTTGCCCTCCTCTAGATCTGTCTTACCTCTTAGTTATCAAAACAAATGCTTAAAATCTATCATCTAAGAACTTGTTTGACCTCAGAATAATTTCTGATAAAATGAGATAAGAAGTGCAGAGAGTTGTCCAGAGGGAATAAAATCTAGTAAATTATTTGATATTTTTAGGCGTCTGTGTTTGTTCTCTGCAGCACTGAAAACAGGATTAAACTGAATACTCAACAAGCATGTAGTTTTTTATTGTATGATGGCTATTTAATTTTATTATATTTACTTGGCTTCTGCAGTCTTGTGCAGCACAAAACCTCTTCATATTCTTTTACTGAATTGAGCTGTTATCTTGTGTTCAGTGTTTTAAGTGGCCTTAAATAAGGTTTCCCTGACAATCCATTTTCAAACTTAAAAGGTATAAAAGAATTCATTTTTGACACCTCTCAAAAGCCCAGTTTACATGTAGAAAGGTTTCAGGGCTGTATTCCCCACAAGACACTAATTCTCAGCCCCCTCAAAGCACAACACATGTCATCAAACATTTAAAAGCTAAGAGTTAAGAGTTTTAAAAAGATTAGCGTCTATGTAAAACAGCACTGCAAATCAGTCCTAAAGAGTCAAGATGTCACATTTTATGCACTGTTTATCAACCTTAGCTGAGCTATATGAGTTATTAAAGGTTGGGGGGTTTTAGTAGAGTTCTGGAATGTATGAAAAGTAGTTTCACTCTTCCAGAGACTTTCTTGAAAGAAGTTGCTTGGCCAAGGTGGCAGATGGGCACACATACAAACACCTTTTGTTGCACAGACACAGGGAGAATGGTGCTGCTTCAGCAGCAGTGCTGGCAAATCCATGTGTGCCACCAAGTGAGTTCATAGATGTAGGCAGAGCACGGGAACGTGCAAACGTGCCATTTACGGAAGCCATTCAATTAAAGAAAAGCCCCTCCAAAGAAAATGGTGTTATAGCATGTCATGAAAAAAATACTTGCCTTATACTTTAAAAAGGAAAAAGACTGTTTAAGGGGGATGATTGTAGAGTGTGTACCGCTTCTAACATATTTGCTGTGCAGAAGTACATAAGTGTGAGTGATGTAGAGGTACTTGTTTAATATAGAGCACATTTCAATGCAGTAATCATAAATATTGCTAAGGTTGTGCTCTGTTGAAATATGACCTACATACTCTTGATTGTTTGTGTTACGTGATTTGTCTGACACCCATTACATTCTGGGTAATGGCAGCCATTTGTTGCTGTGCACAGCAGGCTCTTTTGACAAAAGAAAATAGGCAGCAATAAAAAAGCTATAGTCTGAATTACATTCTGCACAGTGCTGCACTGCTGAGAGTTTGTGCAAGTGTGTTAACAATGCTCTGAACTGCCTCTTGTCAGCCTTCAGCCTGTAATGGCCATCTGTCCTTCCATAAATCTGTCAAAACCTGCTAAGTTCAGGAGAGAGCACAGAATATACCTTGTACTGTCAACGCTAAAGTGTACACGTTGGCGGAGAAATCGGCGTGTGTAAAATAATCCAGTGGTTATAGAATATTGTAACGCCGTTGATGGGGGATCATGGCCCTTGGTGAAGATTATGAGGAGTTAGTGTGAAGATGAGCAAGTGTGCATCCAACTGGTTTTCTCAAAAGTTCATGGTTTGGGCACTGGCCGTGGGACGTACTGAAGGTGGATTTTGTAGTAGTGACATGAATTCAAAACTTCACCCCCCGCTTTATCCCCCGATGGAGATTTGTTCAAAAGTTAAATGAGCATTTTCCAACTTTTATCCGTTTCTACTTGCCTGTGCACTTCCTGCTTCTGCTGAAAACCAGGAAAACAGCCAAAATGCCACGAGGAAGCCCTTTCTTAGGCTGTCCTCAGCACAGTTCTGCCAGCAAGAGAAGTGCCAGTAAATTTAGCTCAGTCTGTACTTTTGCGAGGGTTTTTTGATGGGGTTCGCTTTTCCCCTCCTCTTAAAGATCGTTGGGCTCCTTGTTAGGTTTCTGGAAATTGCTGTGCTCTGTGTTTAGCTTTCTTCCTGCCAGGGCTAGCTTTAAAGAAGTCGAAATGGAAACAATATCTTATTTTTGATATTCAACTATCTCTGGGGTATCTTTGCCTGAAATTTCTTAAATATGCGTGTTCGTTGTGGAGTGGTTGTTGGAAGTAACACAGAGGGGCTGGAATTAATATTCTCCTGCTTCACTCTTCCTTTAAAACTACATTCGAAAATTCAGCAAGTGATGCCAAAGCTTCTCAGGGGCTGTGTAATTTCATGAGTAAGAGTGACGCATCTACTTTTTTTATCGAGGAAACAGTCATTGCTTACTCAAATCTTTGTTGAATCTGAGCTTGAATTTTTTAACCAAGAAATCATTACTGCAGAGTTTTGAAGAGGACTGTTCTCTTCGTTTTAGCAAAAATCCGTTTGGTAGTCAAACATATTTGTTAGTGAGCAGGTGGATAAGGTGTGAAGTATGTACTGCTGAATCAAGTGAATTTTTGGGAAGGAAGAAAAAAATCGAGGACTCAAATTAGATGAAATAATTTAATAGTGATGACTTTGCGCAAAATATTTTCATTTTTAAAATCCAGTTTGGGGCAGCTGTAGTTTTAGATGTGAGCATCTTTGCCTCAATTTCCCTGACTTCAGTAATATTAGACAAAGTCTTCATATAGCTCATAATCCTTTTTTCCAAATGTTCAGGCAAAACTGAGCTTCACTCTCACATCAAGTATTCAAGCCTTGGTACTCCTATCTTCTTTTTTTTTCTGGAACAAATTCATTGCAGCTAATGTGATGGGACTCCCAGTCTCCATTTATGCTCCTTAGGGAGCACTGTGCATTGATGGACGCTTTTCCTTCTTTGCAGCAAAACACTATAAAACATGTTCCATTTGCATTGATCTGCTGAGCTCTGGTGCATGGTTAAAAATCCAAAACAAAACTCTGTAACCATGTTCAAAATACACATTTCCTGTAAGTGTGCCTGAGCTCTCGTTTCATTCTTGCTAAAGAAATAAAGGAAAGCTCATTGCCTGGGCTAGAAGAAATCTTGGACAGCATCCACCTGTGGAGTGCTTAAGGATGGTCTGGATTAGCTAGGAGAACTCCCTAATCTCAGTCTAATTCAGGACAATACTTGTATTTGTTTGATCTTAAGCATATATACTTGTAAGTTACATTAGGGTCAATCAGATAGAAACAAATTTTTAAAACCTAACATACTAACTACCTTCCTGAAGAGTAATTGTTTCCTGTACAGTGGCCAGTTTGGTGTTACTCTTCACTGGTGTCCTGTGTTGTTGCTTTATAAAATCTGAAGAAATTCTATGATTCCTACAGAAAATTGGATAGCTATATTCTACCCTTATAAAAATAATGGGAAGATGCTGCTTTGGTTCTTAGGTTTTACTAGAATGATCTGTAGTCTTTCCCACAATTTTGTCTCATCATAGCGATATGATCTGTTACAGTTATGTGAAAGATCCTAGTAGTTAGTGGCATCTTTAGTCTTTGAAGACTTACCTGTTTCATTTCAATTCCCTACTTCATGATGCTCACTAATATTTAGTTCTGAATGCAGTGATTCATCACAGTTGCAGTGGTCCTGTTGTTCTCTTGGGTTTCAGTTGCAGAACCACATTTCAGGCAAAATGTATTAATTATGCTTATAAGAATGATTTTACATATTTTAGTGCTGGTTTACTAAGTCAGTGAGCTGTGAAGACAAAGAGTCATTGCAGTCGACTTGTAGAGTTGTATTCAGGTTCTGTGTCCTACCCAAGTTCCTTTGATAGCCCTCATTTATTTTTCTTGGGCTTGCTTTTATTCAGGTTTTTGTCTGCTAATTTCTTTAGGTTTTTGTCTGCTAATTTCTTTAGGTTTTTGACAGTGCTGGTCTTTTGACTTTTGATGTTATATTAAAATCTTTTTGATTTTTAACAAAAAAAGCCTTTTGGTTTTTATCTCTTGATCTTTTCTATCAAAATCTATAGAGAGAGGAGAGAGAGAGGCGGATGTTATGGAGAAAGGGGAGAGGCAGAAATTATACTGAAGATTAATGGCAATGCACTAGTATTGTTGCCATTGTTGCTACCAGACATTTGGTGTCTCACACCCTAAATTCTCTTATTCTCAGTATTAGTAGTGTTAAATTAAAGTGACATAGAATGGATCTTGCTTTGTATCTGTTTGAAAGAAGCACATGAGCGACCTTTACAAACATTGTATATGTGCTTAAAAATATTCCATTCCTCCTTTTTTTCCCCTTAGGCCTAACTCCACCTACAACCCCTCCTCATAAAGCCAACCAGGATAATCCTTTTAGGACTTCACCTAAGCTGAAATCATCATGCAAGACTGTTGTACCACCTTCAAAAAAGCCCCGCTATAGTGAGTCTCCCAGTTCTCAAGGAAATAACCCAACCAAGAAGGGTCCAGAACAGTCTGAGCTGTATGCACAGCTTAGCAAGACTACAGTACTGTCCAGTGGACATGAGGAGAGAAAGACAAAACGGCCCAGTTTGCGGCTGTTTGGTGACCATGACTACTGTCAATCTGTGAATTCAAAATCGGAAATACACATTAAAATATCCCAGGAACTTCAGGACTCCAGACAACTAGAATTTAAGGATTCTTCACCTGGGTGGCAGTGTCAGATTTGTTCTTCTTTAGAACAAGACCAGTATTTCAAGAAAGAGACTTTACAGACAAGTAAGCAGGGATCCCGTGGTAATAACAGAAAACAGCTCCAAGACCAGGAAATTCGGGCTGAACTGAATAAACATTTTGGTCACCCCAGCCAAGCTGTTTTTGATGAAGAAGCAGATAAGAGCAGAGATCTAAGAGACAGTGGTTACAGTAATGAACAATTCTCCAAACTACCTATGTTTATAAATTCAGGACTAGAAATGGATGGTCTCTTTGATGACAGTGAAGATGAAAGTGATAAACTATGCTACCCTTGGGATGGGACACAAGCCTATTCATTATTTGATGTATCACCTTCTTGCTCTTCTTTTAACTCTCCATCCAGAGATTCAGTGTCTCCACCCAAATCCTTATTTTCTCAAAGATCCCAAAGGACACGCTCTAGATCAAGGTCCTGTCCTCAACGCAGGTCTTGTTCCCGTTCTCCATATTCCCGATCGAGATCAAGATCACCCTGTAGTAGATCATCTTCAAGGTACAGTACATCAAATTCATGTATTTTCATTTAGGTAGTAGGGACACAGCAAAAATAGAAAACAAATTAAAGGAAAGAAAGAAAGAAAAAAGAAATAATGCACTGCAACTGTTGCTCCTGAGCTGATAAACTCTGTTAGGGGGTTGCTACAGAAACACTTGTTGCCAATATCATTTATATTTGCCAAGTTTACACATCCTGAGTGGAGCCAGTCAGGTCAGCAGCAGAGAAATTGGTGAGAGATGTACACTACTAACCTTTCCCATTATCTGCGAGCTTCCCAGTGCCAGCCTGACTGCAGTCGCTATCAGATGAAGTTGACAGTGGCTGACTCTCTGCTCTGTTATCCTCAATAAGGAACATTATGAGAGGGTGGTGGGGGGAGATCAGTTGAAGCCCTTTAGTTGGCTAGAGGATCGCAGACTGTCACTGGAAAATCTCAGTGGTAGCTTAGAAGAAATGGTAAGTTCAGGAAAGAGGCAGAAAATGTCAATAGATTCAAACTGGTGTGTTTCTTCCAGCAGATCTTGTTGCTATTATGAGTCCAGCCAATGTAGACACCAAACACACAGAAGTTCTCCCTTACGTGCAAGATCGCGATCCAGATCACCGTGCAGTCGCAGACCCAGGTAGTGCTTTTTGTGTGCATTTGGGTTGCTTTGCAGCTGGTTCTCGAGATAATGAAACTTTCCAGAAACTGTGTTACTGATTGTACATTCACAAATGGAGGTGCTTGATTTAATGACTAAGTTATGTTTCCTAGATATGACAGCTATGAGGAATATCAGCATGAAAGGCTGAAGAGGGAAGAATACCGCAAAGAGTATGAAAAACGGGAATCTGAAAGGGCCAAACAAAGGGAGAGACAGAGGCAGAAAGCAATTGTAAGCACTGTGAAGATAATTTTCATTTTGAAATAGACTTCTGTTTCTTTTCATAGATTTCTAAAGCTAGAACTCAGAATTTATTTTCTTCTTTTTTTTATAAAAGACAAAATACAAAAATCTGCTTATATGCATTTCTTCGTATTTCGATTTTTAGACAAATGTGTTTTCATAACAATTTATTTTCTCATGTTACAATACTATTTTTTTCAGGTTTTATAAATTACAACTCTTCAAGTTTTTCACAGTTAACAGATACAAAGGCCTTACTAGAAAAATGTTTCATCCAAGACAATAAACAACTAAAAGTGAACCAGTCTGGTTTTTATACAGATCTATCAGTTGAACCTCCATTTTATGCTGTATATCACCTACCAGGGTCCCAATAATTACTCTCTATTTTCTATATTTCTGGAATTTTTTACAGAAGCAATATAAGGAGTCAGCTTACATACTGATAGCTGGACTTGGTGTTAGCTGTAATTATCTATGCAGAGGATGTAGATAACAGAATTCAAAACTGTGTTGCAAAGGCATGAGTTTAATGCCTTTTAAAAATGAGGTGGTTTTTTTTCCTGTCTATGACTCTCTTAATTTTTAAGGTATTTTTAGCAGAGTAAATAGTCTCATGACATGATGGGATTTAAAATGTCACGTAACACTGGCCCTTTCGTAATGAATAAGTGTTATTGAATTATTTTGTTCATCAGTATTCTGTGTGAAACAACTGAAATACCTGAGGCAAAGGAAATATCCATGTGGCGATGAGCAACTCTCTTGGCTGTTGTAGCAGTAGGAGAGATGAATAGCTTTTAAATGGACAGGTGGCTTTTGCCCTTTTTTGGTCCTTGTTTGTAACTACGTGATGGTTTTGATAAATTAAATTGGGAGCTGCTGGAAGTCTGGACTCTTTTTGTGGCTGTTAAGCCCATATGATGTGTTACCTTAACATTTTACGGTTGATTTTCTGTGTCCTGCTCTTCCCATTCCATCGTACCTTCACTGCTCTTTTGGCGGTGCACTGGCTCTCACGTGAACTGGTGCAGTGAGGGACATTTTGTCTCTGTTTCCAGATTTTCCCTTAGTGCTTTGTCCAAGACTCCCCAAATGAACAGGTCTTTCTTCGAGTACCTTTAGTGGACTTTGTAGTAAAAGGTGATTTGTCAAGCTTGGCAGCATTTCTTCTAATACATACACCTACAGAGCTGGGTGTGTGTAGGGATTGACAGATACTAGTGTATCTGTGGCAACAAGAAGTTCTGGGAGAGAATTAGACACCTTTATTTTCTGTTTTGTGTATCTGCTACTGTTGTTCTTAGTGAGCTTCATCAAATCATTTCACTTTTCTCAGCTTCAGGTCTACAAACTGCAGGTGATCGTGTGTGTTTTGTAAAGCATGAGATTTAGAGCTATAACATGCTCTGCTGTACTGATCTGCAATTCAGTGAAGGCAATGGAATGATTTTGCTTGTCTATATTTAAGTCAATTGTTGCAGTTAGTTTTAAAATATCTGGTTTCCATCTGCTTAGAGCAATCATAACTTACACTGACTCTTAAATCTAACACAAATTAGAGATCAGAGTAGACCTCTGTCATGGGTGTAGCTTGCTGCTTCTCAAGTATAGTACCTTACTGGTATAAATAAACCTGAATCCTCCTGAGGAGGAAGAAAAATTGATTTAGTCTAACACAGACAAATATTTGGCAATTAGCTAATCAAGAGGAGAGGAAAAAAGAAAGAAAAGGAATTTGAAACTTTCTTGAAAAAAGGAAGAAACTTGACACTCCAGTTGTGCTGCATCATATCTTGCTATGTTAAGAATTTTAGACTTTTCAAAACCAAGATTTATTTTCTAAAGAAAGAAAATTGTTCTGTTGTCTTGATAATTGACTTCATTAATGAAATTACTTATTAATAAACATAAATAAATAAATTAAAACTAAAAAAAAAACCAAATATCAATAAATAGAACATTGCAAAAACTTAAAATGGAGATGCAGTTAGCACATTTCAATTCTAGAGTCAACAGATCATGGTTCCCCATTGACGTGGTGCACCAGCTCTGGAAGTTTAAACTGACTGATGTGCAGCCTGGTGTTCTGAATTTCTGCTTCTCTGTCACTCTGGTCATGATGCTGACTTCCTGTCACGTTCTCCCTGTAGCCCATTTACTGTGTGTGTTGGCTGCTTCCAGGAGGACTATCAAAATCTGCTTTTATACTTGAGTAGAAAATTCCTTTTAACGTTACTGCTTTTCATTTCTAACTGCTGACAGCCTCTGTGAGACAAGTATCAAGAGTCCCTGTCCCAAAGAACTTACACACATAAGAAGATAAATGTGCTTGTGAGGCCAAAGCAGCAAAACCCCCACACAGTTGCAAAGAAAATAAATTACTCTGCAACAGGAAGGCAGGAGAAAGGTGGTTTCATAAATGAGTGCTTGGCTTCTCTAAAGTCTAAAACCAGAGTCAACCTCTAATGGAGTGCATTCCCACTAATGAAGGATCCCATGTACATTGTATATTTAGTTTGGATTTTTTTGTCATTGCTCACCATGATGGCCCTAATTCCAGGCAGATGGCCCTAATTCCAGCCACTCTGCCTTTGCTGTATGAGTTGCTGAAAATGGATCAAACGGATTAGCTAAATCTTGAGGATCACTGGTCCATGATTATTTTTCTAGCAGTCACCATGAGTGTGGCTGCACTATTGCAGTCCTCAGTTAGCCACACAGCACCACTTGAAAATTTTGTGCAATGTTCTTTATTTTCCAGTTCTTGTGGTTCTTGGTTTTGCCATTTGTACTCGCCTTCAGGCCATACTTTGTTGGACTCAGTGATCTCAGAGGTCTTTTCCAACCAAGCGATTCTGTGATTCTGTGACAGTCCACAATTCTTCTTTAACACAGAATCTAAAATGTCTTGTTATTATTGCATCATAATCTTAAACTTTACTGGCTTTTTCTGTCCATAAATTCCTGTTTTTAAACTCTTCTCGACCATCCCCGCTGCACTTTCAAAACAGTAAGTGGCCTCCAGCTCTAAGGATGAAAGTCTTCATGACTTTCTGCTGCAAGAGGAGAGAAGTGACTTGACGTGGAAGGCAACACAGGCACAGGGTTTGCACCCAGACAGTGCTGTAGGAAGCAGTAGAACTTTTGACAAGCCCATGGTAGACCCCACCTTTAAAAAGCCCCTGAATTTCCTCTCTCAGCTTCACATAGACCATTATCTGGCTCTTGGAGAGCTGGGTGTGCACCGCAGTTCCCACAGAGCTGCCTTAGCAGCACTCCAGGCACGCAAAGCAAACAAGCCTTGGAGGAAGAAACCTGGTGCACAAATACATGTGAAAACTAAAACATTTCATGAGCTGTGCTTTATTTCCGTGTGAAATAAAGGATTAAAATAGAGAAGGGAAAACAGTAAAGTTTTGGAGAAGGCCTTTGCAAAACAAAAAGATGAGTAAGTCCCCTTATTGACTCTTAGAAGTGTAAGGTGTATCTTGGTCCTGTTTTTTCAAGTTTTGGCACACTAATGCCTTAGTATTTTTATTTGAGACTTAGAGTACTGCTTTCCAGTCTGAACTTTGCCAGTTGAAATGTTTTTACTGCAAGTAAGAAAGAGCAACATTAAGATTAAGGAGCTTTAGATAAAGTGAAAGAAGACAGACACGTTGGGCCTGAGGGAGTTGGCTGGACTCTTCTTTCTTCCTTTTTTTACCTGGCAAAGCCGTGAATTACACGTAAAGGTTATGATATGAAATATATCATCTGCACTTTTGGGAGGAAATTATGAATAGTAACTTCTGGAGTTTCCTGCAGGTTCCCTCTGCCCACATTAAGCTGGAAACAAAAGCTTTTCTTTGCTCTTCTCTAGGTTCCCAAGCCATATATCATCTCCTCTAACAAGTACAGTAAAAAGCATGCTTAATATGCACATATGGACTTACACATGTAACTTACTATAAAATAAAGGTCTTTAACATTTAGAGGTATGTTGTAATCTTGTCAGGCTTGTGTAGCTCTTATTAATGGGAATAAAAGGCAGGTGTCTCTGTGTATAAAAATAAATTTCTTCGTAGTTGCTTTAAATAAGCCAAAGTTAGCCAAGAGAAAGACAATGCTGTGCGAGACCTGTTTTCTCCACTGTCTTATGCCATCATGGCACTCTGCTTAAAAAAAATGCTTGCAAGAACATCTCCTCATGCGTGCATACTGGAGGACATATGGTTCATTTCAACTTTAAATTTGAATTTCTTTAGTTTTGCAAGTTTAACTTATTCCCTTCGTGATAGCTTAACAGGCTTTTTCAGATTGTTCAGTTTTGTTTTATTACAGTTGCCTTACAGTGATATTAAAAATATAAAGTTTATTAGAGGGATAGAAGAAGGAAAAATTGCACAGACTTATGGAAGAGCATGCAGTAGTTATTTCCATCGCACTGTAATGTAACAGTCTCCAAGTCAGTGAGTGAACCGTTATTTCTTTTCAGTCGAGATGTATTATCTCAGCTAAAGTGTATTAGACAGTCTGCTGCGTTATGTTCTGCTCCATCTGGTCAGTCATTTAGGTTCAATAGCAAGTATCAATGGAATTGTTTCTTATCAAGTGTTCCAGTGCGGTTAAAACCTTGATTTGGTAAAACAGTCTGAAAAAGTAATTACTGTGCATATGCAGATTTTCCTGGGTTTGAAGTTTATGGCAGCCAACCATACTGCAAGTAAGCAGAATTAAGAATGGGGAATATGGAAGAAATGGTGATTTCTGTTGCTTGCATTCTACAGTGCCTAGTTCACAGAAGCCCTGCCCAGCACAGGAAGGTTGGGGCTCTGGACTGGGACACAGTGGGGACAGAGGTATAAAGCAGCAGTTGTCTGTGAAGTACCTCTCTTCCCTGGATTTACGGCCACCCATGAGCACACTTGTCCCTCTTTTATCCATTCTGGCTTCTCCAGACTGCTTTGCTATGGCAGAAGACAAGGGAAGCTTTTGGACTGTGTGCTTTGGAATGCGTAATATTTAAAAAATGGAAATGTCGGTCCCAGCAAGGTTACAGAGAAACTACCAAGATTACCTTGGTTCCTTATATAATCAAAGGAGACAGTAGCTTCAAGCATCCAAGTGAGATACTTACCTGATCCCGTTGATTAAGGAGAGCATACACGTCCTTTGGTAGAGCAACCAGGGATTCTGCTGGGCTGACCAGGGAGCTATGAAGGGCCCAGGTGGTTCCAGTGATCAATTCTTGTGCGTATCTTATTGGGTAGGGCTTTTGTGTAGGAGTGTTTGATTCTTGGATCTCTTGTTTTCTGGAGCTTTAAACTCACTTTCCTTTCTTAGGAGCTTAGATTAGTGGGATCTGATCCTCTGAGGTTTGTGAGGCCAGGAAAAGAGAAAAAATCGTTGACTGAGTGTGCCAGTGAGAAAGAGTTTCTGTTGAGAGGCAAGTCTGTTAGTTTCAGCTTTCTACTGCAGGAATTGTTTATTTATTTTGCATTAAATGGTTCCTGGGAGTAGAGTACTCTCCTGGGAAAAGGGAGTCAGGATTTTGGAAGTTAAGAGTTTTGATGGTCCTTTTGTCTCAAAATGAGTGCTCAAGCAAGTAAAGAAGAGAAATCAGGATAATTTCTGTTTCTGACCATGTTTTGGTCTGATCTCAAGTGTTATTGTCAGTGGTCCAAGAATGCCTTGTGCCTCTATGGGGACTCATGGAAAAGATGCGTTTTGTGCTATATCTGAATTGTAACTCCGTAAGGTGTCTGTGTCTTCAGGCTAGGATGTTTCTGAGCAGTAATGCAAGTCTATATTTAGGTCCCTAGAGCCTTTTGCATTGCACAGTTGAGGTGCCATTAGCCTTTAGGCACCTCCAGGTTACGATAGTCACGAATTCTCAGCAGTCACTGTAGCTCCCTTGGCATTCGGCACCTAAATTCTGCAGAAGGCTCAGGTGCCAAAGCTGAGGGTTTAAACTGACATTGCTCCACTGACTGACAGATTCACGCCAGCTGAGAATGCACTGGTGGTGGTGGTGGTGGTCCAATTTATGGCACAAATGTGTGGGTCTGTCATGGATGAGCAGTAGGGCTGGCAGTGCTAGGGTTCTTCAGGCCAGAGGCAATGTGAGACAGGAAGGCTGAGCACCCAAGCCATGTGTAGCTGGTGCTTCTTTGCCCTGATTACCTTAAGGTCAGTGTTTTGAAGATCTCCTTTTGCCTTTTACTTTGTTTGCAGCTCGTTAAATGGCTCTGTCCTCAATAAAGCGTTCAACAAATCGTTTGTAACGAGACTCTCACAGGGTTTCCTAGTCCTGCTGTCATTCTGCTGAGCATTTCCACTCAGGAAGGAGAGATATGACTTGATTATATTAAAATTATCTTTGATGCTTTGCTCCAAGTGTCAAAGGAACATGCAAATGACACCCTAGCCTGTAAAAATCAGGAAAGTCACTTAGGTTCTATTTCCTAAGAATCCAAAAGATACATTTCTGCAATTATAATATTACTTCATACTACTCCATTAAGATGGGTTTTGCCCAGATTTAAATAGCTGGCAGGAGAAAGGGAGCTCCTGGTTTGGAAGAGCTTACGTCTCGGAGGGGAAGTGGTAGGAAGGGTGGAAGGGAAGAAGGTGCAGTAGGGTACAAAAGGAGTTGTCTCTCAGTGTGTAGCAGTAAGGTGGCAGCAAGCAGCGAAACCTTCTAGGAGCACCCGACCTGACAAAGGTAGTGTCTTTTAAATACCATGGGTGATTTCCAGGAGAGGACTGTTTCACTTACTAGCAGGATACAGTAGATCATCCACAAGACACTGTTGCTATAATTATGCATCCTCTGCACATCTGTGTCTGTGTATTTGCATTTATATATGTAGAAGTCTACCTCTATTATAATTTGTTAAAAATATGCCTTCCCCACTGCTGTTTCTCAACAGGAAGAACGTCGTGTGATTTATCTGGGTAAAATCAGACCTGACACAACCCGAACAGAACTGAGGGACCGGTTTGAAGTTTTTGGTGAAATTGAGGAGTGCACAGTAAATTTGCAGGATGATGGGTAAGAACTTTTGAGATTACTTCTTGTTTAGGAGCTGCTACACGTAAAAAATTATGGAAGTAAGATTACTGGTATGAGAGTTACCAGTGTAAGTGCTGTGACAGATGACATGCTGAGTTCAAAATGTTATTTATTTTCTTTCATCCTTATTTATTAATCTTGCTAGTTGAGATTTCCTGTCCCAGAAATAAGTATTTAGCCGCATGACAGGACAATCATGCTGATAAATGGATGCAGTACTTCTGGCATTTCCACTGCTGGATCTTCTGCAAGTTCTTGCTTTCAGGAAGGGGTTACACTAATGTGCATTAACCCTTTTTAACTTTTGTTCCCAACTGTATTTTTCAATTGCAGAGACAGCTATGGTTTCATCACCTACCGCTACACTTGTGATGCCTTTGCTGCTCTTGAAAATGGATACAGTTTGCGCAGGTCAAATGAACCTGACTTTGAGCTGTACTTTTGTGGACGCAAGCAGTTTTGCAAGTCTAACTATGCAGACCTAGGTATGTATTTTGCTGCATGTGAATTAAAATACATAACTGGAATGTCGTAACTCAGGTGAATTTAGGGTTTGCTTCTTTTTTGTTTGCTGCTCAAATTATTTAAATGATTGGGGGAGGTTAAAGGAAGTGGGTTTCACTTACTGCAAGAAGTTTAAAAGTTCTGCTAGTCTGAGCTGGCTTCTTTAAGGTATTTCAGACAGTGAAAATCCTTTTAAAGTCTATTTTCATAATTATCGAAGTGCCTGATATTCAATAATATATTTCCATATTGAAATGATAGTACAACAGAAGGCTCCTTCATGCTTTATTATTCATTGCTATGCTATGACTGCTTGGTTCTAATACCTGATTTATTTGTATGAGTGATAAAGAGAGAACAAGGTAGGTGCCTAACCCCCCAAAAAATTCATTATGGTATTTACTTTGCCATAAATTTTGCTGTACATGTGTTGAACTTGCAAGAGACACTCCTTAAACACAATTGTTAGTTTCTCAGGTTTGAAAGCTAGAATTGCTTGTGACCAAATTTGACTCTTAGTATAGCAAAGGCCGTGGATCTCCACTGGTGATTATAGAATCATAATCATAGAATCATAAAAGAAAAAGAGCCCTAAGATCCTCAATTCCAGCCACTGGGCAGATGCCACTTTACCTATTAAACTGTGTCCCGAAGGGCCACATCTGCACGCTTTTTGAACACCTCCAGGAGTGGTGACTCCACCACTTCCCTGGGCAGCTGTTCCAATGCTTGACCGCACTCTCAGTAAAGAAATTTTTCCTAATATCTAATCCTAACCTCCTTCTGGCACAACTTGAGTCCATTTCCTCTCATCCTATCTCTAGTTACTAGGGAGAAGAGACCAACACCCACCTCACTACAACCTGCTTTCAGGTAGTTGTAGAGGTTGATTAGGTCTCCCCTCAGCCTCCTCTTCTCCAGACTAAACAGCCCCAGTTCTCTCAGCCGCTCCTCGTAAGACTTGTGCTCCAGAAGAGTGGGGCTTGGTTCCCACATTGTGCATAAGCATCTGTATATGAAGGTGTCTCTTGCAGGGATTTCCAGTCATGATGTAGGAGGCTTCAGCAAATCTGTTGATGTTTGCTGTACCACTGATGTGGGGCAGAATGTACACCAGCATCCAGACCCCAGCATGCTGTGATAACTCCAGTACCAACTGTGCGTACCGGCTGCAGTAACGCATCCGGGTCAGGGTGTGATGCTTCCCCTTAAAATCATAGATAGGTTGGAAAAGACCTTTGAGATCATCAAGTCCAGCCGTACCTTGTCCCCTGCTTGCAAGGATGTTTGGAGATGTTCAAACCCTTACAGCAGGAATGCACTGTTAAGTAAGTGTATGCATAAAGAGAGCATGCAGACTACCAAAACATTTTTAAAATAATATATTATAAACTCACTTCTTATTTAATTACCTTTTAAAATGTAAAGTATTCATTAAATGTTAAAGCTTTCCTGATACCTTTAGTCTATTTATACAGGTATGTGAGATAGTCTTTTCTGAATAAAACAGCAAGGGACATTTTGCCATTGAATCTGTATTAATCAGATATTGTGGGTTTTTATGAATAAATGACCACAGTCATTAAAATCTCTCATAACCCTGTAACACAGTGCTAATGAAATCTTGTATGTGCTGCCCTCGGCTTTGTACAATGCAGGAAGTGAGTACAGATATATTTTTTTCTAACCAATTGATGTCTTTTCAGAATAAATGATAAAGATGATACGCATTGTTCACTATGAATATGCTATAATTCACTTCTGTGGCTAAACAGATAATGTAAAGCTAAGAAAAGGCAATTGACTGCTCAAGAGCTATAGACTTGATGTTGGAAATATAAAAGGTAGCAAGGCATTTGTCGAAATGTGGGATGATAAAAACAGTAAAAACAGATTGAAATCTTGACTTGATTTGACTTATCTTCAGCAGTGGAAGCAAGGGTCGTCTCTGTATCTCAGAAAATCTTAGGTTTAAAAATAAGTTGTCTGAAGGAAACCCTCTTGAACATTATTCATCAGTGGGAGTATTTCCTGGCAGGTCTCTCCATCCTGAGTGGGATTCCCAGAGTATCTGTGAGCACAGTAGTTTCACTTTATCCTGCTGACAGCTTGAGCTTCTCTACTTCAGACTGCATTCCCTCTATTTTGCAGAGTATCTAATAGAGCTCCATAAGGAAATGGCAGGGCAAACTTTAAAATTCATGAGCTAGTAGAAGGACAGAGAGAATTAATCAGCCTTGGGTTGAGTACAGAAGAAAGAAAACACATGAAAATAGCAGTCAGACGTTTAACACCTCTGTGAGCAGATATTGTCTTAACAGAACTTCTAATGAACATGAAATGCGCAGTGCGTCTTACAGGAGTAGGTGGGGAGTTCTGATTAGTTCAGCATGAGAAATGGTAAGAAAAGGGCACTCTCATAAAGAAGCTGTGGCAGAGGAGCCAAGGAGTCAGTGTCTAGCAAGGATGACTCCAAAAGGAAATTTGGTGCTTGCAGCCATGTCAGTAATTACCGTAGAGAAGTGTGCTGTGGCCACAAAGGTACAATTCCTCCTCTGCACTAGGAGCAGACTGATGCCTGTGTCAGAGCAAGTAGCAAAGCTGAGGGAGGTGTCACAGGTCACAGGAGCTGGGCCATCATTGGTGCTGTGGCTTATGACGTGTACTGCAGAAAGCTGAGGAACCCACATGAGATTGCTTGTAGGGTGGTGCAGGGGTCCTGCCATGAGTTACTCACACTCTAAACAAGCAGACCCCTAAAAAAATCAGAGTGAAAGCAAACCAGATATTCAGGGAGGTGTAGTGACTTGCAGACCCCAAGGCGGAACAAGCAGAAGCAGTGGTGCCCACCATGTACACTGCCCTGGCTTTTTGCAGAACCAACCCATGTCACGTTCCTCAGCAGAAGTTGGTCTCACATTTTGCAAAACAGCAGGTGCAAAGTGATGGTGGAGTTTTGGGTAAAGCATCTACCAAGATCATCTGGATGACTTTGGGACCTATACGTAGCAGTATGTCAGCTCCGTGGAGGAAGAGTCTTGAGTTTACCTGCTCTATTGAGTGCATGCAATTTATGGCACACCCTACACCCCCCCCAGTCAATGGTGTGTACTGCTCTTTTTAAGTCCTACTTCTTACCAGGAAGCTCTGTCCAAGCTTAAAACTCCTCTGATTACCATTTCTGGTCTTCTGTCATCCCATTCCTGTAAAGCTGTGGTGGCAATGCATTGTTTCTGCGGTGCCTCGGGGTTTTTTTCTGTTGTACAGAGAAAATAACCTAAGTAGTCAATAGCCATTCTTGCCGCTGAACTGAATTTGCTTCTCTTTGGCTTTCAGATTCAAACTCAGATGATTTTGATCCTGCTTCCACTAAAAGCAAGTATGACTCCTTGGATTTTGATAGTTTACTTAAGGAGGCACAGAGGAGCCTACGTAGGTAACGTGCATCACATCTGAGGAAAACAGAGGGATGGCGAATACCTCACACGGACATCACGTCCTTCAATAATGGACAATTAAAAAGTCATACTTAGGAATTTCTCCTACTTTACACTCTCTGTTCAAAACCATGGTTTACATGAACACAGCTGCTTGACAAGTGGGGAGGCAAGGATAGCTGTCCAGTGAGCACACAAGCGTGTCCAAGGGCGTCAGCTTTGCTTTTGCGGGTGATCAGTGGTGGGGAAGCCGAGCATTCCTCGCGAGCTCGATGCAAATCACGAGACGTGGCAGCAGTTCCACAGAGATACACGTACAATGATGAACTGCAAAATCTGTACATATTGCATTTTAACAAAAAAAAAAGAAAAAAAAAAAAAACAAATTTGAGAACTGCAGCTGCTGATGTCTGGGAATCAGACACTGCATTATTTTTTTTTTTTTAATGAAGCTTCTCACAACACAGTGATAATACGACAATCCAGAAGAAACCACAGGTCCCAGAAGCCTACAATCTGTTTTAGCTTTGTTTTAAGATTTTTTCTTTTCTTTGGGTTCTTTTTTTTGCGCGGTTTTGTGTTGGTTTCTTTTTTGAGTCCGTGCAGAAGAGAAAATGAAAGGCTCAAGCTTCCCTAACATTTTGAAGTTTCATCTTTTAATTCTGGCACCCGTGTAAATGTCTACAACGTTGATCTTCCACAGCAAAATTTTCAAAGCCTTGTTAATGGTCAAATGTGCAGCTTGTTCAGCGATTTATTCTAATGAGCGGATGTGGTGTTACATTATTAATGAGAGTTGGATATAACTATCTGGGTGTGTGCACAGATAGTTTATTATTTGCTACATTCTCTAAAGTAGTTGAGTATTTACAAATGTTCAATGGAGTATTTTTATTTATGTACATACTGTATGACGTTCTTTTTTGTTACAGCTATGCACTGTAAATGCAGCCTTCTTTTCAAAAACTGCTGAACTTTTCTTAATCAAGGATACTCAAATGTAATTATATGAGGTGAAACAATTATTGTACACTAACATATGTAGAAAGCTGAACTTATGCTTATATATATTTGATTGTAAAGAAAAGTGTGTGGGTGAGGGTGTGCGTGTGTCTATGTGTGTGCAAGTGTGTCTGAGCGCCAAAACGCTTTACACACATTCATCCCTTCTTTGGTGAGCTTATATTGGAATTTTGTCAAGGATTATCCTAGCCCAAAAGGTATTCTGCAGTATTTTTCCACAATTTTCTCATTGCTTGATTTTATTTTGCAGTTTTATACACTGAATTTGTTAGGGGAATGAAATTTTCTCATCTAAATTTTTCTAGGAGATACCATAATTTTATGTAAAGTCTCTCAAATGGGTAATCATTAAGAAATGTTTTTATTTTATGTATCAACAGTAGTTTTGGAACTAGAGGTCAAAAATCTTTTTAAAATGCTATTTTGTTTTAATTTTTGTGATTTTAATTTGATAAAAATATGCTGAGGTACTAAGTAAAGTATGATTTTTACAGTAATTCTGTGTCTAAACACTGTTCTTGAAGCCAGTAATCTTTTCATTGGCAGAGTTTAATGATGGTATTTATATTTTTTACAGTTATGCATCCTGTATAAATAGTGATCCTTCATTCCTTTGTTTACTAAAGAGACATTTATCAGTTACAATTATCCTATTTATTATAAATTATGAGATGACTAAAATAATAAAAAGGCCAGTGGAAATTTTATACCTAGGATGCATGGCAGTTGTCCATTTGGAGTGTGTGCTTCGTTTGGAAATTCAGCTTTTGCAGAAGCAGTGGGTTGGGGTTTTTTTTCCTTTATTTTTTTTCACTGTGCTCTAGCATGGCCTCAGATGTGCCCATGACATTGTTGCTGATGACATTGCTTCTGCTAAATTAAATAGAAACTTCAGGAAAGAAAAAAACCACAAGAGTAAACTACTGCTATTCTGAGCATCAGAATTCCGTCTGAACTCAAGAGTCTCTTGCCTGAATCAGCAAAGTTTGGAATTTGCTTGCGAATGTATAGATTTGGTATTCTCTTACTGTTTGGCATTCATGACTCCTCTTAAAGGTATGGCACACCTAACTATTTACTCTCCCACTCCCAATCTTAGAAAACTGATTCCACCCCCATGCCAGTGCAGTTGATTTTGATGGCTGCGTTCATTTTATCACCAGCATATTGTGTTCTGAGAGATTCCACTGTCTGTCCTGTCGGATGCTTGCTTGATTTTTTGGCTTCTTATTTCTCAGTAGGTAGATAGCAATAAAAAAATAAAAGAAAAGAACTTTCTAGGAGGTTCTGTGTTACAACTGTAACATTCTTTAATCTGTCTAATTCTTGTTGTTGCTCTGTAGGTTAAAAATGCAGGTATTTTAACTTTGTGTGAATGCCAAACTAAAAGTTTACAGTTTTTCTTTCTGGATTTTAAGTATCTTCTGTTGTAAAGAAAAATATTAAAAGCAATAAATTATTTTTAAGAAATCAATATTTAGTATATCATATTATGTGCTCAAGGACCAGATGCATTACCTATTTTGCCTTTAAATTTCTGTGATTAAATTTGAAATACATTCTCTTCTACCCTATGTTGCTGACATGAATAAATTCATTTGGGTTTAGGGTGGGGGGATTTATTTATTTTTCACCAAGCAGGCATAATGACATGAGTAAATTTATTTGTTTTTTTTTTCACTGGCCTGGCAAACATTCTCATTTTGAAGATGGCTTTCCTCTGTGGATTTACAAATTACATATGAAATTAATAGAGCTAGGACTGCTGAATAAAGCTATTTGTATCCTTTGTAGACGCTGTAGTAGGTAACCTATCGAAAATATCAACTTGGTGTTTCCTTTTCCTTTTTTCTCCCCTAAGAGCATTTCCAATTAGCCCATGTACCACATTGTCACCAGAGGCAAATTTCAGCATAGCTCTGTGTGTCTTTTAGATGAAGATTGTACTGTTGCTTTCATGCTGTGGTAAGTACCACATCCGCAATACAGGTAACAGAACTGGTACTTAGAAGCTATGGTCTTTCTTAGAGCTGTAAGAAAGTAATTCCTGCAGAATGTAAAATGATCCAAATCCAAACAGAGGGAGCCTAAAACTGAAAGAAAATATCTGTATGGGACAGCTCTGAAAAGCAGTTGGGCTGCCATCACCAAGAGCAGCACTGAGAGGAAAGCTTGTTCTTCTGGGCTAAAATACTTGGGTCAGTTGAAAAAAAAAACAACCACCACCACACATTCTTCTCATCCCTTTAGATGTAAGCTTACAGTAGGTAATGGTTATGTGTCCTTTCTGATGGCTGTAATGAGAACTTCAATCACTGTAGTGTAAGATCTGATCTATAAATGACCTAGAATAGCCATGTAATATAATATGATAATTCTAAATTTGTACCTATGTGACAGACATTTTCAATAATGTGAACCACTGACCTGATGGAGCCACTGTTAAGATTTGTACAGTAGGTGGACATGTAAAGCTGTTGTTGAACTATGCTGAACAGGGAAGGCGAGATATTAGTTAAGCCCAAGCTGGGCTCTTTTCCACCTGCCAACTCTACATGTACTTTTGTGGTTTAATTCATTGTATGAAAATTCCTGTGATTTTTTTTTTCTTTCTTTTTTTTTTTAATGTGCAGTACACATCAGGCTCACTGAGCAAATAAAGGGAAACGAATGTTTCAAATCCATTTCTGTTTCTCTTTTTTGTCACAAGTGACAGGTATTTCCCCACAACCCCCCCACAACAGGTTGTGTGCTGGGTTTTCTAGTGCTCTTCATAATGGCCATTGTTGATTTCAGACAGTGGTCCAGAACCTGCCTGGATTGCTGCACGTTGGGCAGGGGACAGAACTACTAGTTTTAATAAACTTAATGATAGAGAAATGCCTTTCTTTGATTTCCGTAGTGCCAAGAGTAACTAAGGCTGTGGATGGGCCAACATAAACTTGTGGGAAAATGTTTAGTAGAATTTTAAGAGTTAGGAAAGGATGGGGAGCGTTTTTCCTGTGTGGCCATGTTTGGATCCGAGTTGGGTAGAAGGGACTGACAAAATGATTGGTGTCTTCCATCCGGAGATAATACCTGTACTAGGAGGAAGCATCACCACGATGGTCCCTCACCAGCCACGCTGTCTCATCAGAGAGGACTAGACAGGTACGTGGATGCACAAACATTCCTTTTCTGAATCCTTCCTGGACAGTAAAGGGTGCAGCATGGTGGGCTCCCATTGGTCAGGCAACAGCTACTCAAGGGGCTGGGAAATGGTGTTCACAGCCCTCTGATTTAGATGCACATAAAAGGGAAAGGAATTGTTTTTCTTTGTTTTGCCCAAGGTTTGTCCACAGGTGGCCAAAGTACCTTATCCCTATTGTGTCAGCAGCCTTCTCTGGGCTGTAGGACTGAGTCTTCTAATCTTGGTGTGCACCTCAGAAGGTACCCGAGGTGTGGTGTGAGGCACAGTAGTAAGCAGGCTGAACGTGGTTTTTAGGTAGAGGACCACTGATATCACTTCAAAAAATGGCCTTTCTCAGGAGTACAAGCCTTCGCCTCATCTCTATTCTTGACATTGCTGTTTATTCTATACTCTGTAATGATATGTTTTTACTTTGGAAAATATTTAGCTTTATATTTACAAATCCACACTGTTGTGCTTGGTGCTTGCAATGGTTGTAGAGCAAAGTTCTTCGCTGCATGGGATTTGTGTTGTTGACTCACTGCGCCTGATCAAATTACTACTGAAAACATAGTGGGCCAAATCTGTCCCTGAGGTACTTCATCAGTGTTGCTGTTCTTCCACAAGGCATGGATTTAGCCCAATATTTTTCCAGTTACCAGGCGTTTTAATTTGATTAGTTTATTCATTTCATAGTTTTCATAGCACTTTGATGTGTTCAAAAAAAAAGCACTCTATTGGATTTCCAGGAAAGTATTGCTTTTTGCCTCCCATCCCCTCATTGTGTGTTATTAAGGTTTATTGCATAAAATCAGGTTCTCATTTATTAAGAAATCATCCCTTCCATTGCCCGTTCTCCTGAGTTACCATTTTCTCCCACGATGAATGCTGCAAGCTGAGCACCTGAAATCAAATTCAGGCACCTCAATGAGTGGCCTGATTTTCAGAAATGCTGAGCATCTCGCAGCTCCCATTGACTTCAATTAGATCTACCCTGCTCTCAGCACTTTTAAAATCAAGCCACATATTTAGAGCCCCCATTCAGCAGAGCATTTACGTTTGTGCTTAAGTCCGTCCTGATTCAGCAAAGCACTTAAGCACCAGTGTTTTTAGATCCATTGAAGTCAAGTGCTCGGCTGCTTTGAATAAAAATAGTCTCCTGGATTGGGGCCTAAGAATCCAAATACAGACACAAACACCTAATTTTAGGCTCCATTTGGAAAACTTCAGCCTTGCCTAATACCTTTAACCTTTAATGCTTACAAGGAAACTCAAAAACACTCATCAGGTCACAAGAGGAGGAGGGGAAGGTTTCGGAAGGAGAAATGGAAGCAATGGACAAAATTATTCCTTGCTCAAGGTATTTTGAAAATTTTAAATCCAACTCTAGCAAGACACCTTGCTTCATCGATATTTTTTCACGTTACACTTCCAGAATCTCATTCACGATTATTGTCCTTCACCATTAACTAATAAACGACTATATTAATCTTTAACCAATGCCAAATTCCTCTGCTTTCCCACCATCACACTCTCACCATTGATATTCCATGTTCACCAGCAAACTAAACTATAAATCAATTTTTCCTACTTTGTCAAACAGCAGAAAGTAATAAAGAAGGTCACAAATAGTACAGTAGTTCCTTGGAGGTTTGTAACATCATAATTTAAAGCTCAGAAAGATTGAATCAAAAGTTGAATTAATCCCTAAGGGAAAAGATTCTATATAGATTCTATTGATAGACATAGGGCAACCTGGCTTCATTGGGGGCTGCTGTATTTGTTAATGCATAGGGACAAAGGAGATCAGTCTTAGTAAAGAAGAAATTAAATCCTCCCAGAGACGAAGTGGATACATCCCCTGCACTTCCCATTGCTGTGTTCTCCTTTTAACGCACTGCTGAAAAAAAAGATAAACTCATCTTTTGCTACCTGATGTGCTCTGCTGAATGGCTGCTGTCTGCAACGCGATTGTGGAAACTGCAGCTGGGTGGAACGCATACATGGAATGTAAATGTTGGACTTCATTGGTGTTTGTTCCTTGACTAACGCTCTTTTAGTTAAACAACTTCAACCCAATATCTTAGCAGTCTATGAATCCAAATCCAAATGAGAAATTGTTTATTATTCAGTGACAAATTCTTCTGCAGCTGGAAACATATTCCTCCACACATGTTTAGCTTTTGAGGTTCCTTTGAATTATTGTTGCTTCCTTTCAACATACTTCTGAAACCATAGTTGTTCAAAGGCATTTCTGATTTCCTTTTATAAAAGAATTGATAACCATAATGATGGCTTGGGCCTGATGAATTAAGTTCTTCTCCCAAATTCAGATGGAATCAATTGGTAAAACCCCCCCTCCCATATAAAAAAAAAACCAAATAAAAATAAAATTCAGTAACTGTCCCAGTTGGAGAAGTTCTACACACAGGTGTGGTAAATGGTGAGATGTGAGATTAAACATCTCTTTTTGTAGTGCATACACGGTGAAGCACAAGATGATAGAAGGGTTTGCGTACTGTCTATTTTCTTATGGTATTTCCTAGTAGAGAGGAACTAAGCTGCTTTGAGGCAGCTGAACAGAAAACAGGTACAGTTCCAGCCTCTCCAAAATCAGTGACTGAACTCCAACCCTCACCAGCCTTTTGTATTAACCCTGGCTTGTGTAAATAGTGAACAGTCATCAAATGTAAATAATCTCATGCGCCTTATTTGCGTCACGATAAATTGTCAGCCAGATGTAGCGTAAATGAAAGCTAAAGCTAAGTATGAAGAAAACCATATCCTAAAGAGCACAGTATGTAAATTACTATTAGGATTCTTAATTGAATAAAGTATTTGCTACTATTTATTTTTGACAATGTGCATTCCATTCTCTATTAAATTAGTGCTTGATAAAGTAATAAAATTATTACAGCCATAAAGTTACTGTGCTATACCTTAAAGGCAAAGCATTTGAGAGATCTTCTCGTTGTCCTCGGGTTATTGACTTTGGCATTATGAAAAACACACGTTGGTGACTTATACAAATTCTTTCCTAATGCATTTGCAGCTTGGGCCTTCGCTTATTCATGCAATGGGTCGGCAGTAAATTTATATTAAAAAAAAAATCAGATACACACTTGAGAACTTCCTGAGTGCTTTCTAATTTTAACCATTTATTGGTTAATACTGCTATTGCATGAATAATATATTGTTGGAGCTAGGTATGCCCTCGGTTACACACTTCTGCCAGCAAGTCGTGGAGTGGTGAGTGCTGTTGCTGAATAATGATTAATTACTCGCTCTTCTGAAGGAGCCTGGTTTTGTAAACCGGTCACACAATGTGTTATGTGGATTGTGTCTGCTATACAAAAGGTTACTTGCGATCACATAATGAGACATAATGATGCACATCACAACAGTTCTTTGGTACAAATCTGTGCACAATGGAATTTAGATAGTAAGCCATTTATTTATGTATCCTCTTTGCCAGAGGGTACAAAACTTCACTGCATTGCTGCAGTGCTGCCATCACTCCTTCTGCAGTGCTGACATTTTGGGAAGTGTGAGGGCTTCTTCAGAAACCTACTGATGCAGCTTTGCAGAAGGGCCCTGCAAGAGCCTGCTGGCAAGGACTTGGCTCTCCCGTGTGGTGGCTGTGTGGGTGGGGTGCTTTGCTGAAGCATCTCAGACTCTTGGTGGGAGGCTGAGGTACAGTTCCTTGCTGCAAGATGAGGGGTTTACCTGCAGTATGAGGTAAGTATACCTGTCCGACTGGGCCAGGGTGAGCAGAGAACCAACTTTTACAATATATCGCACTTCATTGTGCAGGCAAAGCAAGAAGGGCATTCAGATGAACCATTCTAAAACCTAAGGTCAGAGCTTTTCTGAATCCTAGGGGGAAAAAATCCAATTGTTCTTGGCTCCTGCTCTCTGGAAAACATGAATGTCCCAAAGCTGCTGGGACCACTGCAGGCAGTGCTGATGGCAGAACATAAATGTCTAGTCCTGCCTGTTCTCAGCAGGAGGCATTTGACTGGCCAGGCAGGATCTAAGTGCTACATTGAAGTTGCTCACGTGCCATTAAGGACCTTTTGGTCAAGGTCATCAACAAAGCTGCAGAAATTTGAGTTACTGGAATTGTATCATGGGGCTTGATAGGCGATGGGCTTTCTCTTGCTTTGGAGAGGATGGGAAGGGCTGGATGTACATCTGTGTCCCACAACAACCCAGCAAAGATGACTTTCCTTTTGCGGTGATCTGGATTGCCCAGCAGCCCCACCAAAAAACTGTTCTGATCTAGTCAGGTGGGATGGTTTGGACACAGGAGCTGCACTTGAGTTGAGGATATGTGTGGTCTGAGCACCACACTTGGGACATTCCTATGCCAATGCTGCGTGTCTCAGTGTTCAGGAACTCCTTGACATATTTTATTCCAACTGCTCGTTTTGTCCATTCTTGTCTCAAGAAGGACAAAATGTTATGGTATTTTTTTTATCCATCAGCATGACTGTACTATAAATCTTCTTGCTTTTCTACAAATGAAGTGGACTTACATGGTACGAGCCTCTGCTCCATACATGCAGCAACAAATAAACTGCCTCCCATGACCAAATGTATTTACATATATATATTTATTTATGGAGCTAGAGAAGGCTGTTGGAGGTAAGACCAGCAAATAGCACTGCACTACAACCAACATGGCAGATACTTATCCTGACATTTTCCACAGCCCTCAGCCTTGCCCGCTAGCAATGTTGTGGCCTCAGCCATCACTTTGCCCTCTGATAAATGACAGTTATGTAAACCACGATGGAGCGCTATGCGCCCTTTCAGGGAGCACAAGGTGATCATGACACACGTTGTGGGGTGCCAGGGGCCTGTCAGAGTGCACTGGCACCCTGGCAGGAGGGTGGCCATCTCACCGTGGGGAGATGCTGGTTGTGTAACTGCTGACATACACCAAGCTGACAGCTGGCATAATTCTGCAACTAATAAATATAATTGTTCTTTCACAACTAGTTCCTTGAGCAGTAGATCATGCATTGGCTGATTTACTGCAGCACTGTCCTGTGTGGATTCCCTGATTTGTAATAATCTCGTCAAGGCAGCTTTGTAGCCTTTCCTTCCTCAGCAGCAATGATAGAGAGCGCCTCTCCCTCTGCCTCTCCCCCTGGTTTCATGAAATAAAACACAGTGTGCTTGATCACAGAATGCTGAAGGCTTCTACCCTGCTAGCAAGTTTTACTGAAATGGACCAACTTGGTCAGAAGCTGCTGGGGAACAGAGCTAGGAAGAAACAACGGAGGGCAGGAGGAACAGGTGGGCGTGGGAGCACAGTGGAAACAGAACAGGCAGGAGGCAACAGCTCCCAAGTCTCATCGCCCCAGGAAAGGAGTGGAAAGCAAACCCGGTGGAGTTCTCCTCTTTGATGGTTCAATGGCATTATTAAGGTATTGTTCCCTAACCGCTCAGGCATTGTCCATCTGACTAATAAGGTGTCGGTACTTTCAGATTCAGCCCTTTGCATATTTACAGCTGGACAACTATCATGAGTTTTTTTGTGGAAATCTTAATGAGCGTGGACAGGGAATGGACATGGAAGCATCAAGCATGAAGCCTCATAGCTCCAAAGCTGCATGGAGAGGCTTATCAGACGTATATCACAACCCTGCCAGCTCTTGCTTGTGTAGTTTCTAAGCTGTTGACGTTGTAGGAAAGATACAATTGAAGAACATACGTATTCATTTAACAATGGAAAAGGCATAGTGATAACAAGAGGGCTCCATCGTGAGCCTCCTGGGATGCTTCTTTCAGGCAGAAGAAACTTTGCGGGTAGCTATTTATGCTTTTACTCCAAATCTCATGGCACTGGTCTTGCTCTGCAGTGTTAGGTCTGATGACATTGGATGAGGTTAAGCTGCCACGAATAGCTGCTGACTGGCAGTTTATTCCCTCACTTGCTCAACAATGCCAGACTCACTATATGTCTGTGAGGCAAAGAATACAGTTAGGCTAGAAAAATGGAACAGGAACCAACAACAAAGTGAATCCTGCGCTGTCATATACATTTTTTACTCACATCGCACATAAATCTCATTCAAGCTCATAAGAGGACTTTAGCATGCCCTTAAAGTCCCATTTATTCTCCATCCTTCTCATTCTTTGCACTATTAAGAAATAGATTTATTTTCTGAAAACTACCCTTAATCATTCTGAAAATAGCAATGGAACATTTATACTCAAAGTAATAAATAGATGATTCGTATCTTAATACAAGACTGGAGATTATCCTGACTTATTTGTGTTTATTGCATGTGACATGCTGATGGTACTGTTCTCTTATAGAAATGTTAATTATAGGATTTCATTATTCTTATTTATATTTAAGCTTGGGGTTTTTTCTGTGTCACAACATGTATGTGAAATGAAGATACTCAGAGCTCAAAAATGTTAGAGAAAAAGGAAATTAGGTTTAACTGGACAGGGTGAAAATCTGAAGATCTCTGTGAAATCCAGAGTAACAGAGAGCATGGAAACCTACCTGTTATTATACTGGTGAGTGGTGAATCTCTAGAATAATCAGTCATAGCCTTTGATGATAAGGAGAACATAGTAAAGTGAGGGTATAATCAGCTCCAGAGTTCATGTCCTTTGCTCCAGAGCTAATACAGTCAGGTACCTCTGAATATGGGAAGGTGGATTGTCAAGTCCTATTAGACTGGCTCTTCTTGGATGAACAGGAAGTGTTTTCTCTTTCTCCTGGTTACGTCTGCCTTTATTACTTTATACTGCCAAGGGCAGTATCTAACCCTTGCAACTATTTATTTCTTGTGTGCAGAGAGAAACATTGTGCAATATTTTCTTTGCTCCATTTTGCTCACACAGGTTCAGGTAATACCAAGAAAAATATTCCTTTGCGCGAATTGGAAGTCATACTGAGCTTTTGTTCCATTGCCATGGCTGTAAGACTTGTATAACATTCAAACTTCTATGGTAAGTTTAATCTTCAGTAACCTGTTGTCATGCCTGTTCTTCAGCCAGTGTATGCACACACCTACATATACACCACATAAGCATATTTATATGTATATATGCACATATAAATATCAATACCTGATATATAAAATATGTATGTCCATCTAGACTCATCATTTGGAATTTGTCACTGAGAAATTCATCTTTCACAATGAAATATAAACTCCAATGATAGTTTTCTCTCTAAACAATACTGTAGGCTGTATCTACATCCTTACGTTGCAGAAGAACTACTTCCCACAGGGCAGCAAGAAGCTCTGATTCCATTTGCATCTTGGATGACTTTATTAAAAAAATTCTTCCTGACTGGGTCACCATCAGGAATGGAGACAAAGGGAGCGTCTTCAACCCTGTGTGGGCTGTGAATGCCCATTGGCATTCACAGTGATGTTTGTAAGATGGTCACAAGGTATTCAGTGCTCACTTAACGCATTGTAATTTCAGCATTTCTAATCATTCATCTCAAGCCCATTTTCTATGTTTTTGCAGTTATAATAAATGAATTCATGACTGCCTCAAAAAGTAATAATTGTTCCTTGAGCTGTTTGTTATTTAGAGACAGATTTGTGTGTTCTGGAAGCTGTTGGTGATGGGCGTACTCAGACCCTCTGAGTTTAACCTAATAAGGCACGAACAGTTAAAAGATGGAAAGCAGCAGTACTTGCTTTTTGCTTACACTGAACTAGCATCTATTTAAATTGCTCTGCAGGTGCCTTGTGTCCCCAAGACTGTTGATTCCAAAGTGCTTCCACGCCACCTTGGCTTCTTCCCAGGAATGGAAGCTGGCCTAGGGATCCAAAGACTCCCAGGCTTGGCACCATACAGGTAAAATCAGGGACCACTTCAACTTGAAGGAAACTGTTTCCTTATATCTGGTGTGATGTATAAACCAGACCAAGACATGTGAACTGGTAACTTTTAATTAACTCCTACAAACCCCTTCTTCCATTTATACAGGGCCATATCTGGCAACTGAAGAGGAGTTTGATTTTTCCCCCCCATTTTAATATGTTTGTTCTATGATTACATTCATAGATGGATGTAGTATTTTAAATGTAATTTCCAATCCTTGCTCATAAACCAGGAACAATCTCCTTCAACGCATTCAATTCACAGTGATGACACTGTAAGCTTTTGTTCCAGCTCCTGTATTTAAGAATGCATTTGTTTGTTTGTTTATTCCAGCACACTTTGGTAATTTTCAATAGCATCTCTAAATTGAAATTGTTGATGTCAGATGCAACCACACCAAGTATCTTCTCAGTGCCTTCTATCTGAGACTTCCCAGATCACCTCAAATCATTACAGCTTTGAAAAAATAATGGGAGCATGTTGGTTTCTGCAGGATTGCCCAGGACAACCACCAACAGTTTCTCTAAAGTTTGACTTTTGGGGTGTGTCAGCATTCAAAAACCCCACTCTATTTTTGAGTGTTACTACCCTGGCTCTTCAGGGGTAAGTAACAAATGTAATTTCTTTTGATTATATCTGATCTTATATTTACAACATGTGGCACTATCCTATTTATTTGATAAGTTCTATCTACTTCTCTTTAAGAAATCTTTCTATTGAGATCTATAAAGAGAAATAATTGGTTAGATCTATTGAATGCCTATTATTAAGGAAAAAAATATTCAAAGATTTGAAGATACCCCCGCTGAACCCTTCAATGGCTTTACAATCTCTTCCTTGTGTTTTTATCAGTTCAGCATTGCACTACCTTCCCTGTAGCTTTTGATGAAATCACCTTGATGAAATCACTGAAAAAACAGGCTCTGGGAAAGTGCTTTATCTGAGATCCCAGAGACAAATTTGTTCCAAAGATGTTCATGCTCTACAGTCTTCATATTCAGACCTCTCCGGTGATACTACAAGGCCTTCATAAATCCTCACATTGTTTCTACAGGCTTTGGGTTACTTTGCTTGAGAAATATTTCTTTAGGAATTAAGTGCTCTTTGAGGATAAACATATTTATCAGATGTCTTCAGAGTTACAATACCATCATTTCCATCATATTACTTTGAAAAGACATAATTTATATAATCTTTTTTGTAATCTGCTTTCCTAGGGCATGTGTAACAAAGGGCTTTTCCTGCCTCCTGGTTGACCTTCAAGGCAATCATGCAATGTGTCAGAGTAGAACTTCTTGCCAGCCTATTGGACTGGATATTTGAAATTGAAAATCTCTTGTGGATTAATATTTGGCATCATTTTGCAGTAATACATTGTGGGGTTTTCCCTGTCTTCGTAGCCCTTCTTATTAGCTGTGCTCCCTTCCAAAAATATGTAGATAAAATAGAGATGTACAAATGAAGGTAATTAAAAAAATAATTGAAAACAAAGCTACCTGTGTCTTAGTGATATATGCTAGAGGTATATGCACATATATGCATGTGTATATCTAAACACATGCATATGTGTGTATTTATATCTGTGCTCTGAAATATTCCCAGCCTGAATAGGGAAAACAAATTCTGCAAGAAGCTGCATAATATCTTTTATATGAACAATCCCAGCTGACCCTCAAGGATGGTCTGATATATATGAATTTCTATTGCCATTATGCTCTTGCAAAACCAGAGCTACTTTGCCAAAAAATGGATCCATTTAGTCATAAACACTACAGCTAAGTTGATTCAGGGTTGGTCTTAAAAAACCCAGCAGGTTTGGTGTAAAATGAAAAGCAGAATGTTAATTTGGATAGCAATTGTTTGTCAATAATGTTAATTTGCACTAAACATCATGATTTACATAAGCAACCAAAGGTCAAAATTAGGCCAAGGAGCACAATCGAAACTTGAGTTCAGTTATGGGGGAAAGGAGACTGCTGAAAACACAATTCACTAAACCCAGCTTTTTCAACTTTTGCCAACTTTCAGTCCCTAAACATTTTCCAGTGGTAGTGTGGACACTTCTGTAATTAAGTTTAAGCCAGTACATTTATACTTACTTTCCTTAACTGTCCTTCATAGAATCACAGAATGGTTTGGGATGGAAGGGACCACAAAGATCATCTAGTTCCCCCCGCCATGGGCAGGGACACCTCCTACCAGACCAGGCTGCTCAAGGTCCCATCCAATCTGGCCTTGAACACCTCCAGGGATGGGGCAGCCACAGCTTCCCTGGGCAACCTGTGCCAGGGCCTCCCTACCCCCATTGTGAAGAATTTCTTCCTAATGTCTAATCTAATTCTCCCCCCTTCCAATTTAAAACCCTTTTCCCTCATCCTATCACTCCATGCCCTTGTAAAAAGTCCCTTCCCAGCTTTTCTGTAGCCCCTTCAGGTACTGGAAGGCCACTGTAAGGTCTCTCCAGAACCTTCTTTTTTCCAGGTTGAACAACCCCAACTCGCTCAGCCTGTCCTCATAGCATAGGGGCTCCAGCCCTTTGATCACCATCATAGCCTTCCTCTGGACCCATTCCAACAGTTCCATATAATTATGTTGAGTATTCCGGAGCTGGACACAGCACTCCAGGTGGGGTCTTTTGAGAGCAGAGTAGATGGGGAGAAACCCCTCCCTCTCCCTGCTGGCCACTCTTCTTTTGATGTAGCCCAGATTATGGTTGGTTTTCTGGGCTGTGAGCACACATTGCTAGCTCTTGTCAAGCTTATCATCAATCAGCAACCCCCCCAAGTCCTTCTTTACAGGGCTGCTCTCAGTCACTTCAACCCCCAGCCTGTGTTAATACTAGGGATTGTCCCAACCCAGCTGTAGGACCTTGCACTTGGACTTACTGAACCTCATAATGTTCACACAGGCCCACTTCTCCAGCTTGTCCAGCTCCCTCTGGATGACATCCTGTCCTTCTGGTGTGACCACTCAGCTTGGTGTCATTTAAAACTTGCCAAGGTTGCACTCAATTTTGCTGTCTATATTATCAATGAAAATATTAAACAACACTAGTCCCAGTACGGACCCCCGAGGGACACCACTTGTAACAGATCTCCATCTGGACATCGAGCTGTAGACCACTACTCTCCGAACATGACCATCCAACCAATTCCTTATCCACCCAACACTCCACCCATCAAATCCATATCTCACCAATTTAGAGAAAAGGGTGTTGTGGGTGACTTTGTCAAAGATTTTACAGTAGTCCAGACAGATTAAATCCATTTCTTCCCCTCTTGTCCACTGAAGTAGTCACTCTCTCATAGAAGGCCACTAGGTTGGTGAGGTAGGACTTGCCCTTGGAGAAGCCATGCTGGCTGTCTCAAATCACCTCCCTGAACTCCATGTGCCTTAGCATAGCTTCCAGGAGGATCTGTTCCGTGATCTTCTCAGGCACGGAGGGGAGGCTGACAGGTCAGTGGTTCCCAGGGTCCTCCTTTCTACCCTTTTTAAAAATGGTTGCAATGTTACCCTTTTTCCAGTCACCAGGGACTTCCTCTGACTGCCACTACTTTACAAATATCGTGGAGAGCGGCTTGGCAATCAAATTAGCCAATTCCCTCAGGACTCTGGGATGCATCTCATCAGGTCACATAGACTTAGATATGTTCAGGTCCCTCAGGTGGTCACAAACATGATCTTTCCCTACGGTGAGAGAGGCTTCACCTCCCTGGTCCCCATCTTGTTGTCCATTGACCCAGGAGGGGTGAGGTTCTTCTGTCTTCCCATATGACAACCATATTTCAGGTCTTATTCACCCTGGTATTTGCATAGATCTGCCTACAGGTACTTCACCGATCTCTTTTAATGCTCATCTTTTGACTCGTCTTGCAATGCAGTCCTTGATGGAGTAGGCAGGGTTATTTCTTCTGAAGAGCAGGTAGACTTTGCAATCTGGTCCAACTTAGGTCACCGTTCCTGGATCAGACTTCTGGGCTCGTTTTTTGCCTTAAGCCAGGAACCAAAGTGATACCACTGCTGGATAAAAATTTATACTACAAGCATTTGCATTTGGATATATCCACCTTAGCAGTCTCGCCAGGAGAAATCCCCACCATCACTGATAGACTTGTAGGACTCTACTCCTCCTCAGCCCTGCAGCTCCAGTTACCACAAGCCTTGCTTCTCTCAGTTTCATGGTCAAAACACTGCTTAAAGGCAGTCCATCAGCTGATTCCTTGAATTTGCGTCTTGCAGGTGGAAAAATTGAGATTTTCATTTAAGAAAACATCTTTTTCCCTTTGTTGTTTTGACGGCTTATTGTGGTAAAACTAGAAATCTGGAGGAGGCAAATTGAAAATCAGCCATTAACACAATGAAAAAAATTTCTTTAATGAACTAAAGTGAACTAATCTTTAAAGCAATAATGGAAATTATGTTACTGCTGTTTCAGTTAAGTTAATCAAAATGCAACTTACAGCTTATACCTATTCACAAGGAAGTTGCTTAGTTCAGTTTCTTGAATTAAGCAACTGTAATGTCCGTATATCAAATTTATTGGTCGTGACAGTGAGTTAAGGATGTATATGACATAATTCTGATTTTCCAAATTTATTTTCTAGAAATCTGAGTGTACCTTGCATCATTTAATTTTATCTTTTTCATCGTTGCAACATTATATCACTGTTACCTATTAACATACTGTCTGAAAGTCTAGGGTATACAGAAATACTAATGATGATAAAAATATTGGTTCTTTTTTTTTTAATCAAAACATACTTTCTGATTTGGATGAATGAATAGATGCAAACTTCCAGAACATATGACCTGTGCACTGGCTGTAGCTGGACAAGAATTTGTTGGTGTAGTTTGGTACCTAGACTTGCCCCTGGTCAGTAGAGTCCTTGTGCCATTTCCCAAACCTCGTACCCCTTATACAGTGCTAAGGAGGGAATAGTTGATACTTGAGGTGTTGTTTTCTCTTCATTACCTATGTAGGAAAACCAGGCTGATTTAGAGACCTAAAATCTGGATGGTTGCAATCAGAAGTAATGAGACATGCTCCTGGGCTCTACCGTCCCTCAGTCCCTAGCAGCAGATGTATTTGTCATTATCTGAAGTGGAGAACACAGGTTTATTTATTTTATAAACATATTTATGAGTCCTCTATGTGCTGAATAAACTGCACTTAATAGCTTGCTCCTTCTTAAAGAGGTAAAGGCAGTTTAGTTTTGATAAGCAGAGACCCAGTCATTACTCCTTCTCCTCAATTTTCCTTTGCAGTATCTCAGAGAGGAATGACATCACTTCTTCCTTGCACCTTCAGCATTCAGCAACGTAGGCACACAGCAATCTGCTGCTGGATTACTGCAGCAAAAATTCTTGTGGTTGAAAGATTTCAAAATATGTAAATGCAGTCCCACACCCTCTCTTCAGCCCAGACTCTGGCACAAGATTACGTTCTTTTTAGTTTTTTGATTGCACTGGGCTATGTTGCAGATTTGTGAGAGAAAGTCAAATAAAATTTTAAAATCTCACCGAAATCCCAGGCACTCCTTTGCAGTCCTATAAAGGTGCAAAAAAATCCATGGAAATTTTTTCCTTGTTCATCTGTGACAGAACAGAATTAATGTATGTGATGATTTACTATCTCTGAAGAGACACGTCCTTTTTTATTTTTTAAACCCAAGCAAAAAACCTTCAAAGTGCAAATCCTTTTTAAAAATAGATTTCTGTCTCTAGCAAAATAGAAGTCAAATTTTCAAAAGAAAAGCAGATGTTTCTTTAAATTAATTAGACACACTTCCCACCATTGGCACATGTTAACTTCCTATAAATCACACTTCTGTGTTATTTTACCATATCTTTGTATTTATCACTCAGATACATGTTTAAACACATGTATTATGTAATGAACCATTAAGATTGTCTAACCTTGTTGTGCTCTACCATTCTTGCTTATTGAACAGTAAAAAAATTAATCAAAGGGAACTGGAGGTTGTACAAGTAAGCTGGTCAGAGAAAAGCAGTTGCTGCGCAGTCCATTTCTTGCTCAGACTACTTTTCCCACTGGCAATCATATGGTACACTGTGACCCCAAAGGCTGTTTGTTATTTCTTCCTCACACATGCCTATGCAGGAGCATGGATTCTCTAGAGTGGGCTTTAGTTTGCCCCTGGCCTTTTAGGCATTCTTTCAAAACCTGTTCTTGCAATTGTAACCGATTAAACTAGTTACTGAGACAGAAGCATGTTCCAGCACTTAAGTTAATTGAACTGTTACAAACTAAATATGATTCCAAATTGTTTCTGTATACCAAATCACTTCATGCATGCAGATAAAACGAAAAAATTACTAAATCGTTTTGAAACGTGCAAATCAGGCATACAACACTGACATTTAGATCTGTGGCCTGATCACAATGTAGTAAGTACCTTTGAAAACTTGGCGGATTTTAAAGCTGTCATATGAAACCCTTGAACCACTACTTGATGTGATATTCAATAAGTGGAAGTCAGGCTGCAATCATAATCGTGGAACTGTCTGCATCAGGATTTTACTACCAATTTACCCAGAAAATAATCTTTCCCTGATTCGTTTCATGGACCAAGAAAGAAAGGAGAAATGACTTAATGTATAAAACACCATGCTTTATTCTTTGGGCCTCTGGTTTGAGTTCAGTTTGTGGCCCTAACTAAAATGAGCAGCTCAATCCCCAATGGACAGTGGTCCATATCCTTGAACTATCACACACAATTAGGCACAATTGGCTGTCTCTGCTTAGAAGAAGCTAAAGACTGATTTAGCACAGAGACTAAATCACCTCTTTCAGCTGTAAAGTGGAGAGGCCTTTTCTGGGACTCCAAGACAAAAAAACCCAAGCCATATTGTTTCCTTATTTCAGTATTTCTTTAGTACAAGAAAAGTAAGGAATAGGAAAATTCTCATTCTATTACGCCAAAAGCCAGCTGGCAACCCTAATTTGCAGCCATTCTCTTTTATTAACAAGCTAGTTACTACCAAAAACTGGCAGAGTGATGGTGAAAATACTGGTAAGGGGACAAATTGATGTTGCTAAATAGAGAAGGAGAAAAAAGATGATGAACAAGAAAAGCAATGATGCTGGAAGGTGGCAAAAGCTTTCCTCTCTGAATCTTGGAGAGGGAGAAATGCTTGCTGGGTAATACATCTATCTAGTTACTTGTCAGACGTGAGCACAGTATTGAAGGGTTTAGCTGTCCTGGGATTTAAACATGTTGCTACTAGGATAAGCTGCACTTGTACAAAACAGAGTAGTGTAAACTATTTTACCAGTGGTGTGAGTGGAGAAGCTCTGGCAGAGAGGCAATTTGAGAACATAAAGGCTTGCACTGTAGCACCAGGAGGAGAGGACGATAGCAGGATGGGCTGCGTGAGCAACAGAGAGAGCTCAGCCAGGGGTGAAGGGAGCTGCAGAACTGCTAATCGGGATTATGGGGAAGCTGAAGGGAAAAAGGAGGCTACATCAGTGTGGTGTAAAGAGAATTAAATTATGTCGCTGGATCTGTTTCACAACACAACAGCAGAGGATATTATTGGAAAAGAGAGAATTTAGCACCCATGCCTAGAGCCTTCCTAAAATGTAAGGATCAGAGCATGTCTCTATACATTATTAGGTATAAACAGACCCTGTCGAGTCCTCCAAGACTGTCAGTGGGGCGCTCTGCTTCGAGAGAGATGTCGTGGAAACTTGGCAGCAGAGTGCAGGGGCATGGCTGCACTGCCTGTGGTACTTATGCCAGTGCAATCAGCGTTACCTCCTGAGGCCCAGCTGGCTGGGGCATCCCCCAAATCATCACAACACACAGGTGAGAGGCTTAGTGGGAGCTGGAAAAATCTATCATCAGCCTTTACATGACAAACTTTTGTTCAACTCTGTGTACCAACATTAGACCTCAGAGGAAATTCACAAGCTTTTATTTTAACACTGCAGGGTTTTTTTAAGCTGTTCTCAGGAATTCCATTAATTTTCATTATGAACTATATTTGCCTCTTTCATCTCAGGAAGAAAAGACTGCGACTGGAGGTATACGCCAGCTCTCTGGTTTTAGCTGCTGGAAATAAGTTAATAAATGCAGCCACAATACAGGGTACCATCCTCATTCCTTATTGATACCAAATACACTCTAACAATGAATTTCAAAATGCTACTGATATAAACTCTACCTGAAGCCTGTTTGATCTCAGATAAGCATCTTCATCCCATTCTTCATTTCAAAAAAAGAAAATCCTACCACACAGCAATGTATTCATCTGCTTTGGGTTCAGTTCAAGATAAGCCGTGCTTTGCAGAAAACCTAATTAATATCAATCACAAGGAAAACAGAAACGGAAAGGAAAGGTTCTTTCATTTCTTGATAAACAGATCACCCAGGATACGTACGCAAATGGACATATCAATTTGCTTTATTATGAAAGTATCAGAAAAGAAATGGTCCCTGGAGGGAGGATTTTTTAAATAGTAATGGGGCAGTTGCACTCTCACTCTGTTGTAAATAAGAATAACTTCATTTTGTTAAATGGGAGTTGAGTGTTGTAAGACAGACTAGAATTACACCCTGCAATGGTGGAGTTAGTGATATTTAAACAAGGTTTACTCCCAGCACTCAGAATAATAATTATTAAAGATAGTCCATAAATACATTTTTAAAAGTTCCCATAATACATTTCATGTACTTCTTTTCTCCTATCTCCTCTCTCCTGCCAAAAGGAAAGCCACGGCTTATGACCTAACAGACCTTGTAGGCCTAGAACAGAACTTTAGGAATAAATATTTATATACGGAAAAAAAAATCTTGCAAAATCGGAACAGCTACCTTCTGTCACAAGTCCACTTCATGTATTCACATTTCAGTTGACGTTTGAGGAATTCTGCTGTTGACCAGCACGTTTTCCCACCCATGGATTAGTCTTGGGGCTGGCTGTATAGCACTGCTACGTAGCTACTTCCAAACGGTGCAGGACTTGCTTTAAAGGTGATTCATAAAATTTGCTTGCACAAAGAAGAGATTCTGCTCTTATGAGTGCTCTAGGTCATTTTAGGAAAGAGAGGGTTTGGAAGAAAGGTCACCAATCTTTAGAGAGGCCCGTGTCTTGGCTATCCATCCACCATTAAAGTCCTTTTTGTCAACGTTTTGAGTGACAGTATGGTAGATACCAATCTTGGGAAAACATACAAGCATCAGACATTTTGGTTTTATTAAGGCATTGACTTGATAAAGAATTTATATGTCTAAAATATCATTCAATTTGGCTGCAATTGAATATGCAAAAAAAAATTCCATTTTATTATTTCTTTTGAGCTGCCAAGTTCTTTCAGCTCTGTTTTAGTTTGCCCTCAACTGTCTTCATACGATGGAACCTATTCAGCTGCAACATTCCTAGTGTTTACCCACACAAAAAGAATAGAGGTCCTGAGCTGTTGATACATGAACTGTTGTGCTTGTCTTTGAGAGGGTTGGGGATTGGGTTTTGGAGGGTTTTTGGCATTTTGGCCAAGAAGATCACTGGGGGACAGGAGCATCTCTCTTATGAGAAGCTGAGTGAGCTCTATCTGTTTAGCCTGGAAAAGGGAAGTTTGAGAGGAGATCTTATCAATGATTATAAATATCTAAGGGGCAGGTCAAGGGGATGAGGCCAGACTCTTCTCAGTGGTGACCAGTGACAGCACAAGGGGCAAAGGGTACAAATTGGAACACAGGAATTTCCATGTTAACATGAGGAGAAAGTTCTTTACCATGAGGATGACAGAGCAGTGGAACAGGCTGCCCAGAGAGGGTGCGGAATCTCCTTATCTGGAGATATTAAAAAGTTACCTGGATGTGTTCCTGTGCAACCTGCCTGGTGAACCTGCTTTACAAGGGGGGTTGGACAAGATGATCTCCAGACGTCACTTCAACTCCAGCATTCTGTGATTTTGTGGCCTTATTGAGGAAGTTTCTGACACAATGAGTCACTTCAAGGACTCAAAAATCTGCTGCCTGCGCTGAAAGGACTGATCCTTCTGCTGCAAGAGGAAAAAGTAAGAGGAAATAAAGGAAAAGTAAGAGGAAATAAAGGAGCTGGAAAAGCTAACTTTAGCAACTTTGAAGCAGATCAGGAATGGAAAGCATTGGCTAAAGATGAGGCTTCAAACCTTGGGCTAATTCCTGAATCCAAGTAAACCATTAACTTATTGCTATTTAGCCGCTGGACTATAAGCTGTTGTTGGTCCATACAAGTAGTTCTTGTCATGTTTTATTGACAGGTATGATTAGCAGACTGCAGACTACAGGCCAGTCTTTGGATGTTTCTGAAAATCAACATATCTGCAGCGGAAAAAAGATATTAAGAAATACCACACTAGTTAATCTTGCTTTCTCCTCAATTTTCTTTAATTTCTAAGTGTTTATCTCCACTGACTCTAAGATATGACCTACCCAGCCTATCTTTAACTGCAGAGTCTGTCTAGAAGTCCAGATGCAGTTTAGTTGCATCAATGCCAGCTTAATTCCAGAATACATCCTCATATTGTGTGCTTTCTTCAGCATCTGCACACATACTTTCTGCTGAAGCTTCCCTAGCTGAAACATAGCTAGGACACATCTGTATGCTATGTCTGTAGTAATAAACTTTAGCTGCAGTGTGGGCCCGCTTCACAGAATGCATTGGAGTATTGTATTAAACTGTAAATAATATGGGAAGTATGTAGATAGATGGATTTATGTTGCCGTTTTTCAAGTAACGATGGCTTTGAGGCATAGTGCATGTATCTGTCAAAATAATACACACAGCTCTGCAGTTAACTATTTACAAAAGAATAAAATTTAGCTCCTAATAAGATCTTCTCTCTGATGCTTTTGCATTTGCTGTTTAATACCACGAGAAAAGTCTGTACAAATTATGAAGAGTATGTAGGAATTCACGCAGATCTGAAATAGTCGATTCAAAGGTGGATAGAAAAAACACTCCAGACAAAAACATTTCCTGCACGTTATAAAAAGCAAAATAGAAGCAAACCTTTAATGAAACTCAGGAAGGATTTAGACACTGTTTTGTTGCTGTTGGGTTTCTGTAAGTCAAGAGTGTCGTAAAGCTGTACGGCTCATTGCTTTCACAGCACTTCAGATTAAACACTCTTGCTCTGCCAAAAAACCCCATGACTTATCTAAGCAAAAAAGGACTGTTTGAAAGATGTTGACTTTAAAAAATCTACAAGGAGTTTGTATGATGTTTACAGGTAAATATTACCTATTTGCTACTATTTTTATTTGTGTTTCCACATTTTTGGATGTTTTTTCTCCCCAGTCTCCTTTTGGCAGCAGATGATTCTTTGAATGAGGGAAAGCAGAGACTACAAGGCTACTCCTCTGCAACTGTGTTTTTAAGTTAGCTGCTGTTTATTTTCTAATTGGGAACCATATTGTCATATGAGCTCACCTTTTGTAAGACATATTGTCATTCTGCACATATCCACTGTATAACTGGGATTTTGGAAGCATGATATGGCCTTTGGAAGGATAATATCACAGTATCACAGTATCATAGTATCATAAGGTTGGAAAGGACCTCTGAGATCATCAAGTCCAACCTATAACCCAACACTAAGACCAACACCAACACTAACACCAACCATTATCTAAACCATGGCACTTGGTGCCTCATCCAGTCTCCCCTTAAACACCTCCAGGGTTGGCGACTCCACCACCTCCCTGGGCAGCGCATTCCAATGGCCAATCACCCTTTCAGTGAAGAACTTTTTCCTAAGATCAAGCCTAAACCTCCCCTGACAAAGCTTGAGTCCATGCCCTCTAGTTCTGTCACTGGTCACCTGAGAGAAGAGACCAACCCCTGCCTGACTACAACCTCCTTTTAGGTAGTTGTAGAGAGCAATGAGGTCTCCCCTGAGCCTCCTCTTCTTTAGACTAAACAGCCCCAACTTCCTCAGTCGCTCCTCATAGGGATTGTGCTCCAGCCCCTTCACCATCTTCGTTTCCCTCCTCTGAACACACTCCAGCATCCTGACATCTTTCCCAAACTGAGGGGCCCAGAACTGTACACAATATTCAAGATGAGGCCTGACCGGTGCTGAGTACAGGGGGATGATAACTTCTCTGGTCCTGCTCACCACACTATTCCTGATGCAGGCCACAATGCCATTGGCCTTCTTGGCCACCTGGGCACATTGCTGGCTCATGTTGAGCTTCCTGTCAACCAGCACTCCCAGGTCCTTTTCTGCCTTACTACACTCAAGTCACTCTGTCCCCAGTCTGTAGCTCTGCATGGGATTGTTGTGTCCAAAATGAAGTACCTGACATTTGGACTTATTAAACATCATTCCATTAGAATCAGCTCATCTCTCCAATCTGTCCAGGTCCCTCTGTAGGGCCATCCTACCCTCTAGCAGATCAACCCTTCCTCCCAGGTTGGTATCATCTGCAAACTTGCTGATGACGGACTCAATCCCCTCATCCAGATCATCAATAAAGATATTAAACAGGACGGGACCCAATACCGATCCCTGGGGGACACCACTGGTGACCGGTTGCCAACTGTATGAGACACCATTCACCACCACTCTTTGGGCTCGGCCATCCAGCCAATTCCTAACCCAGCGCAGAGTGCTCCCGTCTAAGCCACGAGCTGCCAGCTTCCCTAGGAGTCTACTGTGGGGGACAGTGTCAAAGGCCTTGCTGAAGTCCAGGTATACCACATCCACAGCCTTCCTCTCATCCACCAGATGAGTCACATGGTCATAAAAGGAGATCAGGTTGGTCAGGCAGGACCTACCCCTCCTAAACCCATGCTGGCTGGGCCTGATCTCTTGGCCGTTCTGCAGGTGCCACATGATTTCACCCAGGATTATCTGCTCCATGATTTTACCTGGGACTGAGGTCAGGCTGACAGGTCTGTAATTACCTGGATCATCCTTATGGCCCTTCTTGTGGATGGGCGTCACATTGGCCAACTTCCAGTCTTCCGGGACCTCTCCAGTGAGCCAGGACTGCTGGAGAGCGGCTTAGCAAGCTCATCCGCCAGCTCTCTCATCACCCTAGGATGGATCCCATCCGGCCCCATAGACTTATGAGGGTCCAAGTGGCTCAGCAGGTCTCTAACTTCCTCCTCATGGATTGCAGGAGGGCCATATTTCACCCTGTCCCCATCAACCACTTCAGAGGGTCAACTGTCAAGCGAGCTGACATCCTTACTGTTGAAAACTGAGGCAAAGAAGGCATTAAGAACCTCAGCCTTCTCTGCATCTTTGGTTAGTATATTTCCCCCCCACATCCAACAAGGAGTGGAGGTCGCTGCCGCCCTTCTATCTACCATTGATATATTTATAAAAAATGGCCTTTCAGCTGAGATCGTAGAGTTGCTGTATACTCAAAGACAGTGTATTAAAAGCTGACAAAACTTAAACCAGCTAATAATAAGGGCCGAGTGAGTAAATTAGTTCCTATTTCAGCAGAACCCAGAAAAGTAGGAATTGGATTGGACTAGGGACTGGTACTGCTTTAAAATTCTAGAAGACTAAAAAATAAGACAATAGGATTATGTGGCTTTAATCAAGGATCTGGCATATCATAACCTTGGAAGAAGAACGATTTTCAGTTAGAATCACAGAATCATTTAGGTTGTATAGACATTTAAGATCTTGGAGTCCAACTGTAAACCTAACACTGAAGTCCAACACTATACCATATTCCTAAGCACCACCTCTACCTGTCTATTGAACACCTTCAGGGATGGTGACTCAACCACTTCCCTGGGCAGCTGTCCCAGTGCTTGACAACCTTTTTGGTGAAGAGATTTTTCCTGATATCCCATCTAAACCTCCCATGGTGCAACTTGATTTCATTTATTCTTGTCCTATCTCCTATTACTTGGTAGAAGAGACTGACACCACCATGCTACCTCCTTTCAAGTAGTTGTAGAGAGCAATAAGATCTTCTCTCAGCCTCCTTTCCTCCAGAATTAACAACACTAAGTCTTGTGACCTTGACTATGTCATACCAGAGGGCAAAGTTTGTGGGAAAGATTAAGCATTTCTTGGAGGGGAAGCAGTGATGCAACACGTGACAGCATTCAGAGAGTTAAATCTTATGAATAATTCAAACATATCAACAGATACTATGGATTCTGTACAGATTCTGTAGTTCTGTACCTACACGTTGACACGAGAGTGGTACCTGTTGACATCAGCCAGCCATTCAGGTTGGTTATAATACCTCATTGTGACAAGCAGCACGATCAAAGAGGCTATTTGTGATAGGACACTTCAGTTGTAAATTGGGATGTAAATTAAGATGTCGCAGATACAATAGGATGCCAAGGTTAAGCTTTTTTTGAAGTAATGAATGATTGTTTAATGGAGAGACAGCCAGGAGACCCAGAGGAGAAAAGTAGCTCTTTAAAACCAGAAGATCTGGTTCAAAATTTTGCTACTAATAAACCATCATAACAATGCCTGTGATGTACCTATATTAAATAATCTTGCTTGAACAACAAAATCCAACAGAAAGAAAAATTTAAAGCTAATATTTAAAAATTGGAGACCTCTTTTTTTTCTTATCTAGTCTTTCACTATTTTAACTATGAGGGCAGTGGTGGGAACTCTTCTTGTTGCTCTTGATGTCCCTTGTAAACATCAATTCCAGATGAGCTTTGACTTTCCTAACATCATGCTTACATATACAGACCTTTCACAGAGAAACAAAAAGAAATAAGAAACAAAGGGAGTTCACAAATAGATCTGCGGAAAAATGGAAAAATTACTAGAGCTTATGATTCACAGGAATGCACAAAAGGTCTAGAAATGGTCTTGAATATGCTGAGGATGCTAAATTACTCAGTTTAAGGAAGACCAAAACAATGGCAGACAGTTGCCAAGGAATTGCACAAAGCTAAGATACTTGAGCAATAAAGTGGCAGATACATTTAAAATTGCTAAATGCCATTTGACGTATTCATAATGTTAGCACAATGGTCTGTACTGATCAAGCAAATAAGATGGATAGTAAGAAGCATCAGGGAGTAGATAGCAACTTTAAACTACATTATGTCATTATTTAAACTATTGTGACCACAACTGTAATATTCCATACGGTTATCTCTCTTCACTCTTGAAATTTATATTATAGTCTTAAAAATGTTGGGAAAAGGAAGGATGATGAGAGAACTGACTTCTGCATAAAAATGGCTAAAATGGGCAAGAATATTTCAGCCTGGAGAAGTCATAAGTGAGGGGCAGATGTGATGGATATGATGAATACAAGAACAGAAAGAGGAGGCAAATAGAAAATTATTGTTCAATTAGTACCATAATACCAGAAGTAAAGAACATCAAATCTGAACTAGAAGATGTTTCAAATGCAAAAACAGGAGGAATTTCAGGATGCTTTCAATAGTTGAACTCTGGATTTCATTGCCTATGACAGGTTGAGGTGGTAGATGCCAAACTTTGCATGTTCTCAAAAAGTGACCTGACAAGTTCATGGTAAGAAATCATCCAGAATTATTAACACAAGGATGCTCACAACGATTCCAAAATACAGATCACTAAAAGTGCAAGGCTTTACCAAGGGAAATAGTATTGTCTAGATATTTCCATTTATCTCACCCTTTCCTAACACTCCTCACTAGGCTTTATTCTGGATGTTCTATGCAGAACACACACAGAGGGTACACTCAGGAGTATGCTTGTGTGTGATGCCCTTATTCACTAGAAGAGGAGCAACACTTAGTCTTTCCAGTTGTGCAAATTACCCCATTGTGACATAGAAGTAATCTCTACTGATTTTATAACCTGGAAGAGGCTAAATCAGGCACTGGAACTCCTCAGGGAAGTAGTCATGACATCCAGTCTGCCAGCGTTCCAGAAGCATTTGGACAATGCCCTCAGTCACACAGTGTGAATGTTGGGAGTGTTCTGTGTTGGGATAGGAGTTGGACTCAATGATCCTTTTAGGTCCCTTCCAACTCGGGTGATTCTGTGATTCTATGATTGCTAATGGGCGTTGGTCCATCAGTCTTGAAATCAACTCAGTAGTGCCAAACATGTGCTTGGGGAAAAACAGAAATAAAAAATAGAGGGAAATTATTTTTCAATTGGTCATTCAGAATTGCTAGTTTCAGTCAATGATAATTTTAAGGCGTTAAACCCATTCCAGAGTGACATGCACGCAACCCCCCACCAAACCCTGCAGTTACTGACATTCTCAGAGGTTTTTTTTTTAATAAGATCAGGGTCAGTGATGGAAAATAAGCAGGAAGATGAGCAGGATGTCAAAATTAAATTGAATTCAAGAAAAGTTATCCTAAGTTCACAAAAACCCCAGAAACTCATGAAACTTTGTCTCAAACTAAATGGGAAAATGCGTGTTTTAGCTTAGAAGGTAGTGGGAAGGCAGATGACTGTCTTTAGAGGTATTAACAACCCATGTTATTTTAGCAGCATGAAAAACACCTTCATCCTTTGAGTTCTGGAACAGAGAAAGTTCTACTTATTCTAAATCCTAACAATTTCTGTTGCACCAAGCTCTTTCATTTTTATACAGGAAACCCAGATTAATTGTTTCAACCATCTGACTAGCCATTATAATCAGAGGATATACTTCTTGTTAAAGTTTCAGAATTGTTGAATAAAATACCATTTTAACAACCCATATGTCCATGTTTTTGTTTTGTTCTCTTTTGCTAAATATTGTAGCACTTTGTCTTCTGGAGTGTAAATACACTATTGACCAGGCTGTCATTAATCATTATTGTTGTCAATGAACCAAAATCCAGTGGCAGAAAAAAATTGAATGCCTAGATCTGCAGAACAGTTCAGGTTTCTGACTGACCATGCTGATTAATAACATTACTTCCATTTGTGAATTTGTCTATGCACCATTTATGAATTCTGCTCAAATTTGTGGCCTTGTTACATACTTATGTCATGATTAAGATACTCTGTCTACTTGCTCCTTGGGCTCAGGAAGCAGAAGACTTGATCTGAATAACAGCATTAAAATTGTCATTAAAAACAGTTAGATGTTCTCCAACATTAATTGTACAATGACTCCATCAAAGGAAAACAACTTTCTCTAACTTGTCTGTGGATGAAAACCTAGAGTTTTAAGGACCAGGAAATCCTTGAAACAAAAAGAAAGACCAAGAAATGTATAGAGACAGTGCTGAGTAAAGAAAGGCTTCACAAGCAGGAAGTCACACAGGAACAGATTTGGCACTGGCGTTAAGGACTGCCAAGATAACAGGACCTCTGAATAAAGCAAAATAAAGAAAACATAGCATTTCAAGGCCTCACTCTAAGGTGAGTAATGCAGTCCAACAGGAAGGACCTTGAATTCAAAAGGCTACTGAGTTGTTTGGAAGTCTGGGGGGACGGTATTGATGCAGATATTGTATGTTTTACATAAAACTGTACATCTCTTGGGCTGTGTGAAATAAACAAAGATCACGTATTGAGTCTTGTCTATTTGCCTTGAGTACTTTAAAGATGTTAAACTGACAATGAAATTGCCCTCAAGCATGAAAGTATGGGAGAGAGTGTTTTTAAGCTTTCTCTGAGCTGTCTTTCGGAAGAGATGATTGTCTCCTATTTAGACAGGTCAGAAACGCCTAGTGCCTGCGTTACAACCACCTCCACATGGAAGAAAAGATGAATATACTGGGCATTGATGAGTCCACACCTCGAGTACTGGGTTCAGTTCTGGGCCACTCACTACAAGAAGGACATTGAGGTGTTGAAGCGCGTCCAGAGAAGGGCAATGAGGCTGGGGAAGGGGGTGGAGAACAAGGCCTACGAGGAGAGACTGAGGGAATTGGGCATGTTTAGCCTGGAGAAGAAGAGGCTGAGGGGAGACCTCATCACTGTCTACAACTGCCCGAAAGGAGGCTGTAGGAAACTGTGTGTGGTCTCTTCTCCCAAGTAACAAGTGATAGGGCAAGAGGAAATGGCCTCAAGTTGTACCAGGGGAGGTTCAGATTGGGTATTAGGAAAAATTTCTTCACTGAAAGGGCGATCAGGCCCTGCAACAGCTGCCCAGGGAGGTGGTTGAGTCACCATCACTGGAGGAGTTTAAAAGATGAGTAGATGAAGTGCTCAGGGATCTGTTTTAGCAGTGGACAGGTATGGTTGGACTGCATGGATCTCAAAGGTCTTTTCCAACCTACTGATCCTATGATTGTATGATTCTATATAGGTGACTTACTTCTGAGGGGAACAGATCCTCATAGGATCTGCTACTTCCCTGGGGCCCAGGAAAAGGAAACTTCATTAGGAAACTTCCCAGCTTGGTGAGGCCCGAGACTTCAGGGCCTTGGGACAGCTAGTGAAGGAATTGAGAGCACAGGTTGTTTTCTCTCTCATTCTTCCAGCTGTGGAGAGTGACATTGACAGAAACAAACGTGTTCAGTCTATTAATATTTGGCTCCATGGCTGGTGTCACTGCCAGAGTTTTGTTTTTTTTGATAACGGGAAGGCCTTCCCAGCAACAGGCTTGCTGTCTCCAGATGGGATTCCCCTGAGTTGAACAGGGAGGAGAGTCTTTGCAGAGCAGCTTGCGGGGATCATAAATAGAGCTTTAAATGAGATTGGAAGAGGGAGGACTTGCCCTCTGCAAGATGTGGGAGGACAAGCCTTTGCTAGAGGGATGGGGTGCTAGCGAGGACTCTCAGCCTGTTGCTCAGAAATGTACTGAACACACTGCAGAACACTTGAAGTGAGGGGATGCTGAGGTAGCACAGGTCGATAGGGAAACAGTGGAAAAATACCTTAGAGGAACAAAGAGGTCCTCCTCTAAGGAGACTACACAGCAAAAGCCTAGTTGAAGTACCTCTACCGCCATGCACACAGCCCGGTCAACAAACAAGAGGAGTCTTAAGCCATTGAACTACTGGAAAGCTATGACCTGGTTGCCATTACTGAAACTTGGTGGGATGAATCCCATGACTGGAGTGCAGCTATCAATGGCTACAGGCTGTTCAGAAGGGACAGGTGAGGAAGGAGGGGCAGTGGATCACCTGAACATATCTAAAGCTATGGGACCTGATGAGGTGCATCCCAGGGTCCTGAGGGAGTGGGCTAATGTGATTGCCAAGCCACTCTTCATGATATGGCAGTCAGGGGAAGTCCCTGGTGACTGGAAAAAGGGTAACATTGCAACCATCTTTAAAAAAGGTAGAAAGGATGACCCTGGGAACTACTGACCTGTCAGTCTCACCTCCGTGCCTGGGAAGATCATGGAACAGATCCTCCTGGAAGCTATGCTAAAGCACATGGAGTTCAGGGAGGTGATTTGAGACAGCCAGAATGGATTCTCCAAGGATAATTCCTGCCTGACCAACCCAGTGTCCTTCTATGAGGGAGTGACTACATCATTGAACAAGGGAAGACCCACGAATGTCATCCATCTGGACTTCATTAAGGCCTTTGACACTGTCCCCCACAACATCTTTCTCTCTGAACTGGAGACATATGGATTTAATAGATGATATTTGGTGGATAAGAAATTCGTTGAATGCTCACATCCAGAGGGCAGTGTTCAATGACTCAATGTCCAGATGGAGATCAGTGATGAACTGAGACACTCAGCGATCTGTTCTGAGACCGATGTTGTTTAATATCTTGATCAATGACACAGATGATGGGATAGAGTGTACCCTTGGCAAGTTTGTGGATGACACAAACTCTGAGTGCTGAGATGCCATCCGAAGAGTCCTTGACAAGCTGGAGAAGTGCGCTTGAGCAAACCTTATTATGTTCAACAAGGCAAAGTGTAAGGTCCTGCACTTGGGCTGGGGAAACCTTCAGTATTGATACAGGCTGGAGGATGAAGAGATTGAGAGCAGCCCTGTGAAGAAGGTCTTGGGCATTCCAGTGGATGAGAAACTGGACATGAGCCAGCAATGTGTGCTCACAGCCCAGAAGGCCAACCATATCCTGGGATGCATCAAAAGAAGTGTGGTCAGCAGGTCGAGGGAGATGATTCTGCCCCTCTGCTCTGCTCTGGTGAAACCACACCAGCTCTGAAGCCCTCAGCACAGGAAAAACATGGACCTGTTGGAGTGGGTCCAGAGGAGGCCACAAAAATGATCAAAGACCTGGAACACCTTCCCTGTGAAGAGAGGCTGAGAGATTTGGGGCTGTTCAGCTTGGAGACATTATTGTGGCCTTTCAATACCCAAAGGGGAATTATAAGAAAGTTGGGGGAAAGCTTTTTAGCAGGGTCTGTAGCAACAGGACAAGGGGTAATGGTTTTAAACTAAAACAAGAGAGGTTTAGACTAGGTATTAGATTGAAATTTTTCACACTGAGGACAGTGAAACACTGGAACAGGTTGCCCAAAGAGATGGTGGATGCCCCATCCCTGGAAACATTCAAGGTCAAATTGGTTAGGGGTCCGAGCAACCCAATCCAATTAAAGATGTCCCTACTCACTGCAGATTGGACTAGATGACTTTCATGGTCCATTCCAATCCAAACCATTCTATGATTCTGCAATTCTATGATTTACAGGTAAAGCAAAAGCCACAAAATGTTGTCTTTAACAAGAGTACTGAATTATTTGGACCCATAAATAACGGCTGGAGGCAACCTGGGAACAAGTCCAGAGACCCAACTTGTGGATACATCACAGCAGCTTGGTGGAATCCAATGAACTGACTGGATGTTCTTCATAAAAAACATCTGAGTTCATTTCTTAACAAAGTTTGTAAAATAAATGTTAGGCCTTTTGTGTCTTCTGCCATATTTCAACTACTGGCTTAGCTGCACTTTTGCTATAAGTACCTAGTAGACTGGTTTTATAGTTACACTTATCTATATCAAATTACTGGTGTTTTCTCCCCCAAAACTTGGGATTTTGTCGAGGTTCTGCTCTTAGCTGAAAATCAGCATTTTATGTCTCTTTAATCTACAATACAATGTCTTACCTAAATGTCATTTCACACCTTCTTGGTTCTTCAATAAGGTATTCTTGCCTTACTTCTCTGTAAAAAGCACTGTTGTAGGAACTTAGAGCATCATTAGTTTCTATGCTTAAGCATGGAAAATGATATATAAGAACTAAGCTTTATTATTCTTAATGTTTTCATATGCTTGTAGGGAACAGAAACTCCACAGGGAATAGAAATAAAAATGGAAATATAGTAACATTTTACTAATACAGGAGTGGCTGTGAGGAAATGAATGTTATGTTCCTGAGCTCAAATGCAGAGAAAGACTGACTCACCTGAAATCAGAAACCAGAGAGTACCTGCATATGGTGGTTGAACATGCAGGAAAATGCTGGACTCCTTTTTGTGCCTTCTTATACTTCTGAACTTAAATTCCTGGACATGGGACTGCCTGTCTGATATTACACAACTTGAACTCAGATGTATCAGGTTGTGTGGGGGTCGTTGTGTATTGGGTGTGGGTCCTCGTGCAGTACGTGACACAACGAAGGATTAGTGGTGTGATCAGATTATTGGTGAGAAATGCAATGCTGCAAATTCATCTGTGATCATGCTGGTCAGTGACTGCTGCTCCAGTGGGCTCAGGGGCGACCTGCTCTTCCTCTCTTTTCTCCTGGAACAGGCTGCTAGTTTTCTCCTCCAGACTGAATGCAATGACATGGTGACACCCATGCAGATTTTTATCTATTTTTTAAAATATATATACATGAGCTTCTGAATCTAAGCTGTAGGCATCAGGCTGTTGTACTTTGCATTTACTCTGGGCCTGATGGAAGAAGGTATTAAAACGACTGATAAGTTTTCTGTGTTAACGGCTTTTAAAGAAAAGTTAGATATTCTGGGTCACTGTGCAGTAAGTTTATTTACTTCAGTAATTTAAAATCTAATGACTTTCATGGATAATCCTGTTTCCTTTGCTGCTGCTTTATCTCTTTTGATAATGATGTAAGCTTGAATGCAAGTGTGAAGGGCATAAGTTTATACCTGGAAAATCACCGAGGTCCTCTATTTGATCATGCAGATCTGTCTCACAAGGACCCGAAACCTTGAGAAGGACTATGTGTTACATTTATTCCAGTAACAACATCCATTTCTTTCCTTATGCTCTCATTGAAAATGAAAATTGTCTGCTTCCTAGTCCTAGAAATACATAATTTCCTATATATTTCTTCCCTCTACTTATTTCAATCCCTTCTTCTAATCTAGCTCAGTGTTGTATATATCAGCACTGGTGACAATTCAACAAAGTGAATTTAGAGTGGTTCACTGACTCCTTCGCTGTTGACATTAGAGGCAAAATTCAATTATTGTATTAGTATATAGAATCTGCTATAAATAACTAAAATCAGAATACAGAGAATGGGAATGGTCAAACTATTGGAAGAAATGGTTGAAGGTACCTGAACAGAAGTCTAAAAGTCCCACAAGAAACAGAAAACTCTGGAGAAAACTGAAGTTTTCAGTGCAGGTATATACTGATTTCCTCAGGAAGGGTTCTCAATGAAATATTGGTAGGATAAAAGTTTTTTCCATATTTTGCTATTCTCTTTGGCTCATGAATGTCAAGGGCAGTTTGTGTTTCTTTCTGGAATGAGAAGTCCTCAGAAGTAGTTGAGCCATATGACACACTCATGACTCATTTCTTGAATGAACTGGGTTCAGAAGGAATAATGGAGGAGGATAGATAAAGCTAGGGTACAAAATAGATCACCGTTTCAGTCAACTTGTTTGCTTTCTAAATGAAGTGGGCAAAATCCAGAATCTTGGGAAAAAAAGTAGGTTATGGTAACAACTTGCATAAACACTGCAAAATCAAAATTTCTCTGTAAAGCTGTAAATTAAAGGAAAAAAAGAACATTTTTTTAACCCACTTAATAGTGTGCATGTGAATGAATATAACTCCATTTTTTTATTGTATGGCTTCTCTATTAAATTAAGTCTTTGTCCCATTTAAAAGCCCCGTCTTGTTCTGTCAATCTCTGAAGCAGCTATTCAGCAGCCAAACAACACAAGAGAATTTCTCTATGCTGAAAGTTTTTTTTCATTTTTGCATTGTGTCCTAGTTTCTTATTGTAATGGCATTGCCAGCAGAACTATAGAATGGCATGTCAATATTTCTATGCCCAACCCTGTTTTATCAGTAGATGTTTGTAACAAGACCATTCTAATTTGTATAATCAAGATGAAGCTCAATACAACTATTTTCCATCCTGACACTGATTTCCTCTAAAAATATGCTTTATTTTCTCAATCACTTTTTAAAGATGGGCAATCAAATACTAAAACATTGCTGAGGTTGTAAAACTCCATGTTTCTGGCTATTTCTGCTCAGGTAGAAGGGGACAAAAAAAAGCATGAGACCCTGCAGATATTTGAGTATTTTGATACAAAACACTGGAGGCCAGGGAACCCCTTGTCATGGCTGAAAGAACTTCTTGTCTTCAGAATGTTTATTTTGACCTTGCTCTGCAAAGTAAGAGACTATCTGTGGCTGCAGGTGTATTTTACCTTCCATTTAAAGAATTTTGTACGCAATTTGTATTTTACGTTGTACACCATTTTGAGTTTGGGGTTTTGTTCTTTTCTCCTTTTTCTTCCTCACAACAGTTGTGTCTATGCCATGTCTATTTTCAGGAAGAGTGTTTGCTGCTGGCCACGGCTAAGAGTGTGAAGGGAAAAGATAAGCTTGTAGAAAGTGTGGCCTCATTTACATACTATTTTTAGTAAAGACCAATTCTTTCATCTTTGTAATGACTTCACTTCTAGCACAAGGTGAACTAAAAATAGAATTTGTTTCTCCCTTAGTAGTACCCAGCAATGAACTGCGCTGCAGCTGTCCAGCTTTTAGATCTGCCGAGTTTTGAAGTTCAGAGCTTGTGACATTTGCAGACCTCACAGCCTGTCTTAAAATAATCCTGAAAGTTCAACCAATGACCAAAAGAGGACGTGAATTCCACCTAATATCATGGTAGATTTCCCTAGAACCAGTCATTTTTTTAACACTGAAATCAATAATTAGAAGTATATCATTAGTATGTTTTTAGCTTATAGTGTTGCCTTTGGACGTGAGCCTAGCAACTTGGTGCTACAAAAGAGCTCTCTGCCATCCTTTCTCATGTCTGCTTTTCCATCTCCTGTACTCATCTGCATTTGTCCTTCCCTATTCCTTGCACTAGGCTTTTGGCCTTTTCTGTGAGCAGATCTATCCACTAACTAAAACTAAACTGACTTAGTTTTCTCTTAAGCCAGTGAGAGGAGTCAGTTCAGATGAGCTCTGATGGTTAACAGTAGGAACACGCAGCAAGGAGCATTGAGACAGAAGAAGGAGGTGTATTTAGGGAGGAGGGAGATCTCCCCTTTCTGCTGACAGTGAATTGTGAGGTTGTCTCACCTCATTTTCATAAGCTGCCCCCAATGTAATCCTCAATACAGCAAATGTATAACTACTGTAATTTTCCCTACATACTAGGCCAGAATTGAGGTTCAGTGATCTTTCTGTAACAAGTAATTGAAATATTTTCTCTCTCAGCATCATTTTTCAAGTTTATAGCCTGCTTGTGAAAGTGGCTTGTTGGAACTCTCTCTCAGGGGAATGCTGGGGCAGTCAGATTATCACCCCACCATGTGGCCTGGATGATAGAGCTGGTGCTGCTCCTGGACCTGCACATCTTAGCAGCACTTGCTGGGACTACTTGTAGACAGTTTGTTATGAAAAACTCCAATAGCTGCTTGAATGATTGAGCACATTAGATCTGCCAGACTAAAAATTCTACATTTTTATTTTTCAGTGGGCAGAAGAGGAAGGGGCTTACGCATGAAATTTCACTCCTGAATAAATGCACACCAGGTGAAATTTGCATTTATTCATATTTTTTAATCTGAATTTTGCACTAAAAATCCCCAAATGAATATGAATATTGGCCTCTGTTTGCAGGCTTGCTCTTTATGCTTTCCCATGGTAGTAAATTTGACTCCTACTAATGGTAGGTGAAACTACTCTTCATGGAATAAGAGTGCTTAAAATCTTTAACTCCTTTCTTGGTGGATTGGTGTAGTTATTTGTGAATACATATGTTTGAAGTTTCATTTACATTTTTCATGAATAACTCCATGTGAGGTTTTACTATATGCTGTTGCTTTACCACAAACAAATAAAACCCTCACTTTGGTAAGCTGATGAAGACAAACCCTCCCAGTCTTATCCATTCCCCTGATGATGCCAGTGATCCTTTTCTGCACCTATTGTTATGTGACTTCATTTTCTTGGCTGTGGATATCTAGAAATGTATCTAACTTCATGGATGACAATTTCCCAGAATTACAGTTCGGATAAAATTAAGGAACGACTTTAAAGCATGAAAGCTTTCCTATTTCAGACTCTTTGTTTGATTATGTCACAGGAACCGATTTTTAGATATTAGTTCTGAAATACAGAACTGAAATACTGTTAGCTCATGAACATATATATCCAGCAATATGGATCCATTTTCCTCCCTTTTTGTTCATTTTATTTCCAAGGGACAAACTCAGGGTTTATGCATGTGTTCATGCAGTAAAACATTGTTCTGTGGTAGTTTGTGATTTCTGCTGGTTTATTCATCTGTGTCTGAGTTCATGTTGCTTATAGAGGATATCATGTTCTGGCCCTTCCTGAGAAGAGTGATTAAAGATAGAGAATGAAGTACACTTAGTGTGACTGAAGGTGCTTAATGTTCATTATATGTTTGACAGTGCAAAATGTTACCCAAATACCAAACGGAATCGGTAGAATATTTAATGCCCTACTTTTCACATTGAAGGTGTTTGTTTATTTTGGGTTTATCAATATTTCCAGTTGTGTCACACATTTTTTTTTAATACTTAATGTCTCAGTAAATATGATTTGCTTTCAAGGAGTTATGGTCCTCTCCTTTTAAGTTAACATCCAGTGCTATATTGTATTAAATGTTCCTTGCCGCTTGGCAATTCCAATCAATCAAGCATGGTCTCTCTATTCTGTCGCTGTACTTTCCAACACTGGAAAAGTTTAAGTAGAAACAACTAATTGATTGACATGGTGGAATGCTTCATAATGTAACAGTTTTTCCCAGGAAAAACATTGTGAATCCTAAAATCACAAAATACATACGTTTTCAAAAAAAAAAAAAAGGACAAGTAAAGGAATTAAGTTAATTATCACACAATTACTGTAATGGAAAGGAAAAACCTAATCAGACATGAACAGCTTGTATAACCATTAACCAGGCTATAGTAAACCATTACTTAACTCTGACTTAAGAGATCCATCATGGGATTCATGGCAGCTAGTTAACTAATGCTTAAACAATTCCAAAGTAATTTCAAGCTGTGGTAAATGGCATCACTCAACCAAGCAGTCATTCTCATTCTCAACAGTTATTTATAACTGGTATGAAGTTATGCTCCCTCCTCCCTTTCCCTGCCTAAACTGCAAGTGCTTGCAAATCTTTACTAGCTGTGAGACACAGTATGAAGTCTTTTACTGAAGTCCAGGCAGATAACATTCTTTGTTTGTTTTTCTTTCTAAAAGAAAAATAAATTCTCCATCGCAGAGCCATGTCAAATGAATCTGGCACAATCTCCCTTGGCTGAAGCTGCATTTAATCTCTTTACAAAGGCATAAATCTTCATATTTATTTCATCATCTTTAATGATATTTTACTTGAAAAGTTGTTAAAAAAATTTATGTTAAGTCTAACAGGTGGTAGCTATCCAACTCAATTTGTTTTCTGTATTCTAATAGTCAAATTAGGGGAGGGAGGTGAGTTGCATGAGGGGGGTAAGAAGCTGAAGTGGGCATGACTGTGGTGAGTGTTGGAAAGGCAGTGTCGACAGGAGTAAGGTTACTGCTGGAGTGCTACAGTGGCTCTAAAAAAGTTCTGTATTTAGTATTTTTACTTCTAACCCGAGGATCAAAAGTGGGAGGGAACTGATAAATTATGATTGTGACACAAAGCTGGGTGGCATTGCCTTTGCAGAGGAGGATCAAAATATCATGCAGGAACAGCTGGATCACTTAGGATAGAAGTAAAAAGAAACAGATGAAATTTAATAGCACAAAGTTCAAGGTCATACAGTCACAGCCCAAAAAGAACTTCTGCCAAGAACTGGTAGCCTATATCTTGGAAACAGATGAAGAGAAGGAAAAGACTTGAGGCTACTGTCTCGTTATAGATGAGTAGGAAAATGAAATTCCTTCTGTGTTTTGTTCATAGTAAAGTCACTTTCTATGTCTCTCTTCCCATGTCTCATAAGGCACGCGTTCTTGTCCCTGTGCCACAGATTACCGCCTTCTTACTGGTGCCAATGCAACAGGATCACTCTGTAAAGTAGATGATGCGAAAAAAAAGAGTTGGAAGCTGTTTCAGGTGAAGTAATTTCAAAATGTCCAGTGCCTACATGGAGGCCGTGTCACAGAGAGCGCTGCACGCAGTCCTTGTCGAACATGTGCTCGGAAGATTAATGCAAAGAGGAAGGGGCACACGGGAAGACTGCAAGGCACATTTTGGGGTACAGAGCTCTTGTCTTAGTAAAAGACATAAAATCTTCCTTGCTATTTTTGCTTAGTGGAACAGAGCTTCAGAAAGCCTTGATTGTCATGGAATCATAGAATTACCGAAGCTGGAAGGGACCCTCAAGGATTATCAAGTCCAACTGCTGTCCCTGCACAGGACACTCCCAACACTCACCCCGTGTGGCTGAGGGCAGTGTCCAAATGCTTCTGGAATGCTCGCAGACTGGGTGCCGGGACTGCTTCCCTGGGGAGCTGTGCCAGTACTCCACCACCCGCTGGGGGAAGAACCTCTTCCCAATCTAACCCTCCCCTGGTACATCTTCCTGCCTTTCCCTCGGGTCCTGTCACAGGTCACCAGAGAGCAGAGCTCAGCCCCTGTTTCCCCTCCCTCCCTTGGGAGAAGGCAGCAAACAGCTCTGAGATCCCCTCTCAGTCTCCTCCAGGTTGAACAGGCCAGGTGACTTCAGCCATAAATGTACAGGGGCAGTGGAGAGAGGATAGATAAAAGGGAGAGAAAAACTGTTGAAACTGTTGGAAAATAGGTATATTTTGCTCTGTGAATTAGAATGGAGTACCCAACCACCAGCTCAGTAAACAAGGAAACTCTATTCCAGAACCATCTGCTTGGCACAACAAAAATCTATTATTGTCAGACTGCAGATTGATTTGTCATGAAAAATTATTTGATATGAAGCTCGTGATAGCAGGGGCATGAACTGTGTCTCAGGAGACTTCCAGTCCTATATTCCTGGGCAATAAAAAGTGTTTGATGTAGGCAATATGCAGAGGATTGATCTGTAACGAGTCCCTGACAAGAGCTTTTGTGCTTTAAAATTTAAAAGTTCACAACTGGATTTCGCTTTCAAACACACATATTTTGTTTTGCAAACGCTGTTTTATGAGTCCCAGGGAACAAGCACTGATTCTGTGAGAACCAGCAGAAATGTTTAATATATGGCTGATTATAGGTGACATCAGTAAACAACGACACAATAACTTTCTGCAGTCTATTAATCTTCCCAGCCCCCAAACACCAGGTATTTAGAGAATCTGGAAAAGCAGGCAGTTTAAACTCTACAACCAGCAAGGCACCACAAAAAAAGCACACAAGAAGAAAATGCAACCTCTTGCACTGATTCTGACTCTGTGCCGTCTACCTCCCAGCCCCAATTAGTGACCAGTGTGAGTGCTAAAGAGGAGAAGACGGCACCACGTCTCACTTTTAGCTAATATTTCTTCTTGTAGCTCTGCTGATGACTTCCTCAGAGCACACCTCTGAATAAGCAAGATATTAGTGGTGAAGTATCCACCTCATGTAGCGATTCCAGGGATTGCATTGTTCCTTCCCTTGGACACTGATGCTCCTGCTAACAAGGGAAAAAGTGGTAAATTTGGCCACATTGCAATGTGGAAAATGGGAGGGCTGGTATGAGATGAGGAAGTTGATGACAGTCTGGAAGTGTGTTAAGGGTCTGCACGTATAATTGTCTTGTTACATCTCAAGACTAAAGCATCTGAAAATTAGTTTAAGACCAGTTATTGAATAGAAAGGGCTACAAGGGAAAGAGTGTCATTCTTGATTAGATAGGCTTGAGGTGAGATCCAGATCAGGTGAGATCCACGCACATTCTCTCAGCTGTATATGCTTGTGACCAGAAGAATGACAGCTTGATACCTACTATGTGTCAGCCACTCGCTTTCCTCCAGATAAACTTTTGCTCCTATGGTATCCTTTGCTTCAAGGCAATGCTGACAAGGATTTATTGAATTAACCTAACTGGCTTTAAGCCCCAATTCATGCTGGTGCAGTGTGTCTCTATCAGGGGTTTGCACTGGGATAACTAATTGATTTAGTTACAGATGGGAAAATTTTCTTAACAAGAGAAGGCCTAAACTGCTGGCCAGGCTGCCTTTGTTTTTGCAAATAATCTCCTTCAGTCTGTTGTTAGCAAAATAAATCTGTTCTATTTTGGATTCCCATACAGCTAATTTGTGCAAAAGTCACACGATGCCACAGTTTACTTTTCTACCTCCTTTTCAAATGGGACTGCAAGCTTTTAAAAATAGGTCTTTCCGTGAGTTGCCTGCATTTCTGTAAATATTTCATTGCCTCTACCTCAGTCTCCATGTACAGTGTGGAAGAGCAATTCATTTGATAAATGAGTTTTTTATAATCGGGTGCAGAGCAGTTCTGTTCCTGGAGTGGCTGGACTGGATGCACAACACCCTTTGAATTATGTTTCTCATACAAACTCCTACATTAACAAGCCTGACATCTGCTTTCTTTGGCTATCCTGTAAAATTTGGCATGAATTTTGTCTTGTTGATCTCAGTGCTGAGCTTATATTCTACTGTGTTCACATGAACTCAGATGAAAACCTGTTGCATGTGTGTAAAATCAACATGATTAAGTCCAAGCTCATGTTCACAAAAAATGTACATGTTCTTACCTGAATTAAATTAAAGTGAAAATCAAACTAACCCTTTTGGGGGGAATTAGATTTGAGACCCAACTTCAAGTAAGCCTGACTTGGAGACTTGTTATACATGGGTGTAGAAACTGGGGCAGCTGGATCTTCACCCTATTTATTTCACACACGTGTTTGCAAAGATAATGAGTTACTGAAAGCTTTCCTATTTATTTTAAAATATACTGGAATTTGGGTTCACTTTTTAGTCCATTTATGCACTTTCATGTCTAGTGGTCTTTTTAGGAGAACAGTGCTGAAATCTGGAGACAGTCACACAACCTCCAATAATCTCCAACAATTGCTATCGCTCCTCAAAATAAACAGTGTTTCAAGAAACTTTTTACTTTCTGCAAGAGAAACTCCTGACATTTCCTTATGTAAAGGAGCACTGAGGTTTAATAATGCAGGCACCAGAAAGCACTTCAGGTGTGAGTTTGTGCTGGAGTGCTTGCTACCTCTTAAATTCCAGCCTCTGAGGATGTATACAAAAAAGAAAATGGGACTCAAGGGGAGAAGGCTGAAGGAAGCAAAAGCTAGAAGAGATCTTCTCTTTCTCTGATGGTACACCTAAAGATGAGTTTCACATTTTCTTTGGGCCACGGAAGCAGAGAAGAGATTCACTGATTTGTGAAGTCACTGAGGACATCTCTGCTAGGATCTAATAATTCAGGTTTTCCAAAGCCCATTGCAGTGTCTGCTCCAATTCATCATGCTCTCACAATTTCTTGGTGCAAAATAGACCCTCACTCCTAACCTACAGGCTATAATTCTGCTAAGCTATAAATCTCTGGGCAGCCAGAGAACTGCTAAATAAATGAGCAATAGAGACATCATTACAATAACAGTAACATTTGTTGACTACAGGAGTCAGACACAGACTGTGGAAGTGGGTTTTCCAAGGAGGCTGTCGTGACCCAGCCTGGGACAGTCCAGGGGTGGCTGGAGTAAGACCCTGGGTCTCCCCATAAAATTTATGGGTTTAGTACCCACCAGACTACATGAAGGCAGAACCATGCCTAATGATTGGTCAGAAAAAGGGGTTTAACTGCACAGGCATTCTTAGGGATAAGATTGACATTGGCTTGCTAATTCTGTGATAAGGGAAAAGAAAGAAAGAGAGAAAGGGAGAGAGAGAAAAGTGCAGAGACGCCACCCGGGCTCCAAAACTCCTCTCTCCCAGGATGGTGGGTGCACAAATGGCCCCTCTTCCAGAGTATTATTTACAGATTTTGGTGGACCTGTGCAGTGTTACTATGACATTGATGTAAAATTTATTACATATTGGATATATTCTACAAAACATAATGTGATACATTCTTTTTCAACAAATAAGGTAAAATGGCACTAAAAGAAAAATAAAGAATTTATACTTGTTTAAACTTCACATAATGGCTGTGTCCTTGGGGAACCAATACTGATTATATTGAAAAAGATTAATTCATAAATAAAATTAAAAGAATCCAGATGCATAAAGCACAAAGAATAGATAGTGGCTACCGGAGTCTAACCTCACCTGCCCCTTTCTTATGTCTGATCTCAGTTAATTTGAGTAAATTAGGTTGCTTGTTTTTCGTAATCTGTTTTCAGGCCAATGTCAAGCACTATTAATAATCTCTCAGAACACGTTTTCGAGTAGAAATATCGGACCAATGTGAAAATGATAAAGGACCTTCTTGGCACCTCAGGCATACATGAAGGAAGAGTACAAGAGTTTATAGAGAGATCGAATCAATACAGCTGGAGAGTAAGTGGCTGGCTGAACAGATGAGCTGAGAAGAAACCATCACAGGAGTACATATGGGTCCTGCATGGGTATAGAATGAGATAAGGAAGTAATTTCTTCCATATACATACTCTCAGACTATGAAGACTCGCTTATACATTAATTTCATGTCTATGAGTAGCCCTACTGGTTTCATTAGGACTACCTAGGTTTTTAAGATTAATCACATGCTTATGTTTTCCCCTGCTAAAGATAAATCTTCAGGAAAGTTGTTTTTAGAGCATTCTTCACTTTACATGAATGTACTACCTCAGGTCTAAAACCTGTGGTATTGTTTACCAGTGTAAACTCTGGTCACCCACAAATCACATCACAGGTCACCCAGCACAGAACCTATTTTGTGGGAACTCGGGTCAATACCTGGGCCTGCAACCCTTGTATGAAGATGAAGTAGGACACGCTGGAGCCAGGGAACTTCAAAGTCAAAGGTCAAAATAGCAGGAAAATGAGAAAAGATCAAAGTGATGTTGCTTAAATGAGCTCCTGGGGTCCAAGGACCTTTGAAAGAGTGAAGAAATATAGCAAGGCAGATGTACAGTATGTTATATTTAATATCAGCATTTCTGATAGGCAAAAATTAGCACTGGATTAATATTGGAGTCCTGCTACATCCCTTTCTACTGCATTAAACCACCAAATGACTAACGTGTAGTGTGGTAACACATAACCCTTTGTAGAGGAAAAAAATTATTGCTTGAATTTATTTGTTTGCTTTCAATACTATAAATTCCTATAGGTGCTAGTAGTCTAATTTCTATGTGCCTGACATCTGACTGAAACCTAATCCCTCCTCATGAGGACCTAAATACCTTACTGGAATGGGTAGGAGATGACACCTGGGAGAGTCAGCCCTTCCCTCCTCTGGTACCCACTGCTTCACTACAAGTGATGGGCAAGTGCCTTTTTCCACTGGGGATCATAAACCTGGAATCCTACCCTGACAGCAGACAATTCTTCAAGGAATTGACCCCAGCTCTCTCTTCTCTTTTATTGTTCAGGCAGGGAGAGATGGATTCCTCCGTTCCTATTAGAGATCAGAGCATTCGCTGAGGGAGTGAGACTCCCAGGCTCAATACCTTTCACAGCCTGAAATGATTCAAATATTCATCTCTCTCATTAGTGGGGAATGTGCAAATAAACCTCTTGAAACTCTCTGAGAACTTTAGGGTTTAGCTGAAAGAGCTTAGTGCACTTACTGGAGGTGGTGTGGACTGTGTCCCCGCAGGTGTTGTACACAAGAACCTGGTTGGCTGCTCTAATCTGCAGACTCTTCAGCAAACAGGTCTTTCTAAGGAGAGGTGGGTCAAACCAGTGCTTTGGATTGTGGTGGAGCATTTGGTGGCAGATGAACGTTCATTGCCCCTGAACAGATATTTAGAACCATATCTGGGAAAATAAATGCCTGGAGAACTTGGAGATGAAGTAAGATGTAATTCTTCAACAGACTTTTTGGTGGGTTTAGAGACCCTAAATTAGAGATAAGATGTTATTGGACTGAATCTTCCCAATATAAAGTTCAAAAAAACTGACAAAATGCATTTAAATGAAAAACTTAAGTGAAAATGTTTTTAATTAATTCCCTCTTCTTCTCCTTCATTCCTTTTTATGTCATCTTATGAATTTGAACTCTTTCTCAGAATTTGTCTCTGGAGGGTTCCTCTATCTCACTCTTTAGGTTCCTCAGATTTAGAGAGAAATATAAAGACTCTTTTTACTTCTACACTGGGATTAATAGAATCCAGCCTGTCTAGCTGCAGGGTAAATCAGCACAATTTCCCTGTATGCCAAATGCCAGTGGTTTGTCATAGACATGCTTAAGCTCCATCAATTAAATGTGGCTTGCAGTACGTGTTGTGTGTGAGTAGTGGTTAGCTAAGGGGAGAAAGATACAGATGATGACCAAAAGGGTAGGTAAAGACCGACTTTCAAACAACCTGTGACCATATCCCCAAACGGGGCAGATCTGCTTTGCTGATCGTAAACGTCATATTATTTGAATGGACTTTTTAAACCCTGCCATTTTTGGCATTTAAAAATAAAAGGACAAACAAAAACACATCTGGTCTGCAAATGTGCATGCTATGTTTGAGCTTGATGCAATTTTGAATTAGTTGTTAAACATTGAAAATCAGGGTTCATAAGGGAAATGCCTACTCAGCTGATTGCAGTGCAACTGGTGCAGCTGCAATAGATGCCAGACACTCCTGGAATAGCAGATAACTGTGTATGGCTACACAGGCATAGAGGGAAAGGAAAGCCAGATGGTGTACTTAACTGCACTTAAAATATGATTGTGTGTGTCAATAATGAATGCCCAAACAGGATTCCACCATAAAAAAACCCAACTATATGTTCATACTAGTAGAACTAATGTAGCCCTATAGAAAAAAGTGTGGATTCCACCACTGCAATAATGGTTATGGTGATGATCAGTTATTTTGTATTTGCTGTAGGTTTTTGAAGTCTTAAACATTAAGTACATTACAACACAGTGACAAAAATAAGTAAATCATAGGAGTAATTCTGACAAATAGAAAACAATTTTTGTTAAAAATACAAATTATGTCTGCTACTCAAACTGCTGGCAAGAGTTGCTGGATGCAACAGTCTTAAAATACCTCCCTTCCTTGGACATCAGAATGAAATCCTGGTGGGGTCACCTGAGCCCTTCATCATTTCAAGGTAGATTAAGTTGTTTATTATGGGTGAAAGTTAGACCTGGTAGTAATCGATGGCAATCGTACCTATAAATAGACATTTCATTTAAGACCTTAAAATAAAGAATTTTTATTATTCTGTATGGAAATCAAGGTTCCCACAGTTATTCAGTCTTAGAAGAAGAATTTGTTTGGCTGAATTAAATAAGAACAATTAAAGAATATAATTCCCTGTAATTCCTCCATATGCTTGCTCCCTCTCTCTCTCCCTTCCGCTGTAATAAAGGGATTCTAAGCCCCTTACATTGAAAATATTCACTATTAGCAGCCCCACTTAATTCAACAGGAAAGCTTTTGGAGTAGGATGCTAATCAGTTTGAGTAAAGTTAGCAAAAACTGGCTGTAAATAAGCACGAAATTCTGCCCAATTCAATCTTATTAATCAGATTTTTTCTCGATATTTTATTTGTCTGTGCTCAGAAGGCACTGTCTAAAGCTATGCAATTTTGTAAGCCTTTCCTCTCATAGGGTTTCCTCTCTGCATGGAGCACCATGAAGACATATGGTCCTAATCCCTCCACTTCTGGAACAATCAGAGTTTCCTCTTGCTGGAGTAACAGCAGCTTAGGTCGCGATGACACTCACAGAGTTTAGTCTCTCAAACCTCTGAAGTACTTCTGAAAACTATATGCAATATTTATCACCCCTTCAAATTGCAATTCAGTGGAGCAGCAGAAGAGAATCAGACTGCCTCTCATTACAGTTCCCTGACCTTTTATCTGATATAAAAACGTATTTTTAATTGTTGGTATCTTTGCCAAACCTTAAGAATTGCCTTGTACGGCCTTAAATGAGCCTCAATGGGTGTGAGCATTATGACAGTGTCTAATTACATGGTCACATTGGAATTTCGTTCTAAACTATTTGTGCTTCAGTCTGTGCACAGGACAGAAGGAGCTTAGCTCAAAAGCAAATATTCAATTTTATTTCTCTTCCCATTGCTCAATATGTCCCACATGCCTTATTTACTGCACAGTATCCAAACCCTGCTATGAAGATAATTACTATGTCCCTTCCAGGTTTTAATATGGTGCTTGTTGCTATAGTACCTGAACATTTTACAAAATTTAATGAATTTATATGCACAAAACCCCTCTGAGGTGAGGAATAGTATTATTCCATTTTGCAGGTGCTGAACTGGGACAGAGAGAGAGGAAAATAAAAAAACCCTGGCCCTCCAATATGACAGATTTGAGGTGATGAATTCTGAATTTTTGATGTGCTGCTTTATACATTCAAAATTACACTGCACTATTTGTATACCAGAGGTTTCAAATCTGTCACTCAGAAAATCAGGAGTAAACAAATAGTACAAACAGAATAAATAAACAAATAAATCAGTCTTAGTACATATGGCAGTGCCATAAATCCAGCTTTCAAGACCATAGTTCCATTGTCTTAACTTAAGGTCATCATTCTCTTCCTGAAATCCTTGTCCAAGCAACCACTTTTATAGCAAAGAGTCACAAGTCCTGTAGGCAACTTGCCTCACTATACAGCAAGGCAGAGTTGAATTCCTCTCCCAGCAGAGCAGAAGGAAACACTGCCAGCTCTGCAGGTCACCTGATGATGGGGTTATTTAAGAAGACCTCAGCAAGGGCAAGGTTGTGGTGGAGATGGTGTTTTGTCTGATGCTCACTGGAGGGAGACTGGGAGAGACCCAAACCCTTTGAGAGGACTCAGCATGGGATTTTCTGAAACAGAAGAAAACCATGGAAGAAGTAATTGAATAAAGTGATAGGATAAACACTGAGAAATCACTGGGATCGTATGATATTCACCCAAGAGTCTTAACAGAATTAAAGGATGAAATAATTCGATTATTGATGGTGGTGTGTAGCCTCTCAAAATTTTGCTCCTTCCTGAGGAGAGTGGTGGATGTGACACAAATTTTTAAAGGAGTTTCTAGGGAAGATTTCCAAGGCTGTGAGCCTGATGTCTGCACTTTGTAAATTAACAGAAACCTTGACAAAAGATAGAATTTATGGAAATCTGGATAAATCTGACTTACTGGAAAGGTAAAACATAGTTTCTATCAAGGCTAGTCCTGGCCTTGAAACACAATGGAAGTCTCTGAAGGGGACAAGAAGAAAGTCATTGAGCATGCCCCTGTTGCTACAATCTTCCTGGATTTCCTGAAGGCTTTTGACGAGAAGGCTCTTACCAGAGGATTTCAAGGAAATGAAGTTTCCATAATGTAAGAGAGAAGGTCCTAGCTTGGATAAAAAATGGGGTCAGAAACATAAATAGAAAGTACTAAGTGTTGGATTTTCAAAGTGAAAGGAGGGGTCCAGGGCTCTTCTAGGACCTGTGGTAGGCAATGTGTCTATAAGTGATGTGGAAAGTACAGCAAAAAACAAAGTGACAAAAATGGCTTAGCTGAGGGATTCAGGCCGTAGGCTGACTATAAAAAATCACAGAATGAGATTATGAAATTAGGAAGCAAAAGGGTAGATGAAATTCCATATAGATAAAGTGAGGCAGATAGGAAAAAATAATCCTAAATTTACATACCAAACAGTTGTCTCTGACCCACCTATTACATCTCAGGAGTGAGACTTAGAGTCTTATCATAGAGAGCTCCAAAAAGACCCATCAGCAGAGTGCTCAGCAACTATCAGAAAAGCAAATCGTATTTTAGTAGAAAATCAGGAAGGGAATGGAAAGCAAAACAAGCAAACAGCATTACAGCTCTGCAGCTCTGGTCCACCTGCACCCCAGATACTGCGATTTGTTCCTGTCCCCCTGCTCCAGAGGTGTGTGTTAGGACAGACAGAAATCTGAAGAGCAGGATCAGGAGACATCAGCCACAGGACAGTTTCTGTACCACCATTGGTACAGAACTAGCAGAGGAACTAGCAGAGGCAGGTTCCTTCTGATTGGAAAAGAGGGGACTTGAACGTGGGGGAAGAGATGTCTTTGAAGTCACGAATGCTGTACGAAAAGTGCAACTGGGAATTGACTGCTCACTGATTCTTCCAGTGCTGGAATCAAGGGGTAATGACTTGTCTTTAGCCGCAGGTAACACATCTGTAAAGCTCCTTGCTGAAGGATGTTACATACCTAAGAAACTTCAAGAGGAGATGGGGAAAGCACTTGGAAGAGGCATGTGTTGTGGATGACAAAACAAAGAAACTACAGCGGGAGCAGGATTCCACTGGCTGGAAAGAGTCACAGCTGAGAGGCTGCTGGGGGTGAGGCTGGTTGTGCTCCCACTGCATGACATCCTACCTGGAGTGCCTCCACTACAGCAGTGCTGGAGGCAGAATACCTGGCTGACAGGACCCTGCTCTGGAGCTGCGCAACTACTGTGATGCCTTAGAACAGAACCATAGAACCACAGAACCATAGAATCACCCGAGCTGGAAGGGACACAAAAGGATCATGGAGTCCAGCTCCTGTCCCTACCCAGGACATTCCCAACGCTCACACCGTGTGGTCGAGGGCAGTGTCCGAATGCTTCTGGAATGCTGGCAGAGTGGGTGCAGGGACTGCTTCCCTGGGGAGCTGTTCCAGTGCTCCACCACGTGCTGGGGGAAGAACCTCTTCTTGATTACCAATCTAACCCTGCCCTGGCACATCTTTCTGCCATTCCCTCTGGGCCTATCATAGGTTGCAAGAGAGAAGAGCTCAGCACCTTATCCTGCTGTGAAGGAGGCGACAGTCTCAGGTATGTGGTCAGGTGTCATAATGCATAATGCAAAGAAGCTGAATTAAGTCGTATCCTCTCCTCTGATTAGAGGATAGAAGAATGTCTGATTACGGCATCTTGGGATTGCTACAAAACAGGCTTGGGAAATCAATGCATTGTTATATTTTGAAAATGAACTTAAACTGCAAACTGCAAACGTTTTCAGTTTGGACCTGGCACCTTAAGCGCCTTAAATGATAGAAGTTAAACCTGAAATGGGTGCCATAATCAAAGCGAGTAATGTTTCGAAATCCTGAAGGGAGCATGGAGTTCTGGGAGTAAGGAGTTAGGAGACTGGGCAGGAGTGGAGTGTCAGTTTCCAAGTAAATATCACATAAAACACATGCCTTGGAAGAGGCAAGGTTGTAAAGAAGACAGTCTTTATTTTGGGACAGTTTTAGTTGAGCGTAGTAAGTGAAATCACAATGCTCAGGCAACTCACCTTATATAAATTTTGCTGTTATCATCAGTGTATGCAACAAAAACCATGAACCCAAATAACTAATAAAATAGAACAATCCTCCCTCCTAAAACTGAGATGAAATTAAACTAGATATACTTTGCTCTAAAAAAATCTCTCATTATTATCTTCAGGGTGTTTTTCTGATAGTGAAATGAGTGATAAGATGGCTCTAGATGAAAAGGAAAGCCTTTTAATTTACTAAGGCAGAACCCCAGAAGGCTACTGTGACTGGCAATATTAAAACTTACTCTACGGTAATTGACTTGTATCTAATCTAACTTATTTTCTCTGCATAAATGTTGATCATGACAGTGAAACAATATTACTCACTCCAAGAAATATCAAAGATATGGGTTTTTTTCAGAAAATAAATGGGATGTCTAGGAGGTAGAAGTTCCACCACTGGCAACAAAGAAGAAATTTTCTTGTACAAAGAATAAACCAGTATGGACATTTTAAAGTCACTTTTGAGACTGACCTCAGGTTCCCCACAGGAGGGCAATTGATCTCAATTTGGAGATTGACTTCAGGATGCCCTCCTGTTTTCTTTAGCAGCATACAGCTGCATCAAAACAATTAATTTGCAATGCAGAATTCCAACAATAATCCGTCTGCAGATAACTCATCTCTGCTTCTGGGCTTACCCCTCCTTCTTGCACTGAAAAAGAGAGGAGTAAAAGAACAGAATAGCCTGATGGTGTGAGTAAGGATATCGGCAGAGGTGCTGGCAAATGTTATAGGATATCTGCCTGAAAACTTAACGCAGATTTGAAATACTGTAACTTGAAGCAGCACTGATCTTGCACCTGGAGGTAAGTCCTTTGCTGCTCACTGGGAAACAGAGAAGGACTTGTGTATAGCTGGCTTTTGCAGACTTTAAAGAAGTTCTAAAATGGAGTTATTAGGCATAATCTAGCAATATCTGGAGGCTGCTAATGGAGTGCCTTCAAAAGAGAAGTTCCACGTGTCACAAATATCCTTCCTCACCACATCTCCAGCTGCAGGACATGGCTGAGCTTGGTTTCACCAGCCAAGCAGCGTGGCTGCAGGCCTTGACTGAATGACCACCTTCTTTGCCACCCCATCAGGCCCACTTAGGCTCTACTGGCTCACGGGCCCTGAGTGAGGAAGGGGTGAAAGACTGACATGCAAAACAGGACCCATGCACAGCCACGTGGGCATAGCCAGGGCAGCATCAGGGGAAACTGAGGGCTGAGGTCATGATCTGTCAAATATGTTGGCTTCCAAGTTTGCTTTTTCTCAGACCCATCATTGTAGTAGTCAGCCAGAGCTGATGAAATTACATTTCCTGTCATATTGATTTATTTTGCATTCATCAAAGGATGCTAAGATTTTTAAATGTCTAAAGTTGGAAATATATTTTAATTTCACACTCAGGCATCAGAGTAACATCTTTTATGAAGCTGAAATTCTGATAGCAGCGAATTTCCAGCTTCCTGCTAGTAGTATCATTAGCTCATATTAGTAATTTCTCCTCTCAGAGAGGAGTATGTATACCAAGTACTGTGGTTCACATTGCTTTACAATGTACATAAACAAAAGTAGAACTGTAAACAGAGCATCAATTCTCATTGCAGTGGCTTTTGATTCAGGGCTGCGTGAAAGTTCTCCAAGTACTTCTATTTTTCATATCTGTGGCATTTATGAAAAGAATATCAACTCGCAGCAGTTTTCAGATATTTTTTATTATTTCTTCTTGCCACTGTTATTCTATGTCAAGATTATGATAAGTAGTCCCTTTGCTGAATGTTGTAAAATCAAGTACAAAATTTATGCATTATATATTTATGCAAAGTGGAAGCTAATTTGGTCTAACACACTGTGAAGTATTATCCTCAAAACTTTACTTTTATTTCTCTAGTCCATTTCTTCTCTTTTTAGGAAAGATTTACAAATCCCAGGTTTTTAATATAAGAACTTTATTATTACAGTAATAATTTACTTATTTTTCTTATTTGATAGAGCTCTTTTATTATTTTTTCTTTTTTTCTGACCTAAATTAATGTATCTCTGAGTTCAGAAGTCCTTGCTTATTAATTAGGCTATTTCAGAGCTTGTACGGAAACCTTCAAGTACCATTAAAGTGTTGCTGCAAGACTGTGGTTTTTATTTAATCAATGAATAGTTCTTATTCAACTTCTACACATTACTTTTACAAGATATAATGGGTTTTGTAGAGGACAGCCCTTAAAAACAAGGTCTTACTAGAATTGGTCAAAACTCAGTTTCCACTGCATAGAAATATCAACAAATGGAACAGTATTATAGTTCCTGTTTAGAATGGAAATTTGAGTTTGACAGAATCGTTTTTTCTGATGTTAAGCTATCTTTAAAATCTTTTCATGTTTTTCATCTCTGCTTGGCTAGACTGCCCCGACATTCTTCATTTCTGTTTTTAACTGTTCTCATTACACTTTCACTCAACTGCCGTGTGCTAACTGAGTGAGAGAAAGCAAGTGAGGAACCCGTGAGGTTGCCCCTTTGCAATAGGGGTGGAGTTGTGGAATGGTTGGTCCATATTAGCAGAGAGGAACCGGATATTTAATTCTGAGAAAGAGCCTGGATCTGAGGGTTCGAAGCAGAGATAATTACCTCCCATTATCCCAGAATTAGACACCAGAGTAGGCTTGCAGCTAGGCTTTGACTTTTTCTTCCTTCTTGGCAAAACCTGTGGCTTAGACAGCTTGTTGGCATTAAGAAGCCCAGTGTGACATTTATACCTTTATGTTTTACAGGGAGCCTAGAGGTTACAGCTGAAAACTAAAGGTTATGGCACCTGTTACAGAAAAAGCCCTGTGTAATTTGGAAGGTTGTTACAACTTTTGACATGACTTGGGCAACATGAGTCTGATTTTTAAAGGCATTTAAATGTTGAAAAGGTCAAAGACTTTTGATGCCTAGACATTTAAAAAATTCTTCTAAGTACCCCTCTGTTATTTTAGCAATGCACACACCTTTAAATCTAGCATGAAGACCCTTAAAGATACAATTAGGTTGCACAGCAGGTAGGTGGTCTGTATCCAAGAGCTTAATTCACTTCTGAAAGTGGGCCCAAGTTTCCTAATTCACTCACTTTTGAAATGTGATATTTTTTCTTTCCTTCCAACTGTTTCTTATACTTATCATGCTCTATGTATAAACTTAAAAATTAAAGAATTTATAGCACAGTTATAGCACAAGTCCGACTTGTTTTATTTCTAGTCTGCATGTAAAATCTGAGTAACATCCCAACCTCAAAATGTTAGAAATACAGGAATCGCATTTTATTTATCTACCTGTGCTTTTTCAAGATCAGCTATTCCACTTTATTGAAACACATAATCTTAGTATGCCAGACATCAGTGACATGAAATGTCACCTGTGCCCATTTCTTTGTATTATAAATCCTGCTACATTGCAAACCCAATTAGATTTAAAAGTAGAAGCAGTTAAAAGACAATGAAGAAATTGTAATTTATATTTATCTATATGTGTGGGCCTGATTCTCATTCATACCTCAATGTGTTCATACTGTCAGAAAAGGTGCCAAACTGGTGCAAGTGCATTTTGCAAGAAATTCTTCTTCACTCTAAGCTTACTCTAGCCTGGCTCCATGCTGACTATCAGCCGTAAGCTCATGGTATTAGGCTCTTTATATCAGTGGAACAATCAATGTCAGTTGCTTGCATGAGTATAAGATAGATTTAAATCTATAAAGCCCCCACAAAATAGATAAAGGGACTTGATACTTACAGCAAAAATTTGTCTACATGACGGCAGGTCAGAACTCTTTCATAATTTGTACATTTTTTTTCTTCCTCCAAAATATCTGGGACCAGCAAGAGCTTGATTTGTGCAATGTGAAGAATCAGCAGCCTACCTGTATTCAGAAACAGGTTGTATAAACTTGGGCTTGGTGATTTCCTAGTGATAACTATTGCACTGACCAGCTGAATCCACTCAGTTCCAGGCAAAATTCTGCACGCACACACTAGGAGTAGGTAAGATTCATGCCTTAGCTGCACAGTAGCCTACTCTATTCATTTTTTTTATAGATCCATCTTTGATATGATTTACAGAGGTTAATTGCATTCCATGGGTATGAGGTTTGTGTGAATGGATAAACTGGACCCTCTGTGTTTGAAATAGCATACTTACTTAACTCATTCATTAATTGAGCACAAAACACGTGCCATCGCAATGCAATGGGAGGAGGAGGAGGAGAAGTTTATGTTATAACTTCACCTGGCCCTGTATCTGTTTAATTGGGAGGGCCCTATAAACTCTTTTAAGGCATATTTGTCTCCTGTTGACATCCTCACTTTCCATATGTTTTTAGACACCACAATATGAATTATGCTTATTATGGAAATGACAGCCAAATCTATTTTGCTCCTACAAGTGATGTGCCAAGACAGCTTCTGTTCTGTCAGCAAGCATTGCCAAAGTACAAATGCATATGGCAGCAAACCTTTTTCAAGTTAAAACAGAAATGCTGAAAACTGACTTCGCTAATTTGTCAAAACTACTTCCTGGCTCTCCCGAGATTTCTTTTGGCGGCTACAAGACATCCTTCTCCAATGCTACTGGAAACTTTTTGGAGCTAAGTCAATATTTCCATTCACAATTCATGTTAACAGTGGACCGGAACATTGCAAGATGTTGAAGCTCTTGACAGGAACACAAACCGCACTTTACAACAAAGAGATCATGGTACTACTTGAGTAGTTTGTTGCCATTGTGTTGGACTTCATAAAACTACTTCTAGTTGTAAAAATTGGTTTGAAGTACTACTAACTGAATTTCTGCATTTTGTCCTCATTCTTCCCTCTCATTGCGTATAAATGCATCTGTGAAGTCAGGATAGAGAAAAGTACATATCAACTCCTTTTCCCACCACAGAATTTAAAGTTTCAGTGCTAAAAACAGTAAGAACATAGCCTTCCTTTCTGGCCTTCCTGTAGAATTTCAGGTGCTTGGTAGTCCTTGGGGAAGAGTGGCTGGAGAGCTGCCTGGTGGAGAAGGACCTGGGGGTGTTGGATGACAGGTGGCCAAGAGGGCCAATCGCATCTTGGCCTGTGTCAGGCACAGCGAGGCCAGCAGGACCAGGGCAGGGATTGTGACCCTGCACCCAGCACTGGTGAGGACACACCTCAAGTACTGGGGTCAGTTCTGGGCCCTTCACTACAAGAAGGACATTGAGGGGCCGGAGCGTGTCCAGAGAAGGGCAACGAGGCTGGGGAAGGGGCTGGAGAACAAGTGCTACGAGGAGTGGCTGAGGGAGCTGGGGTTGTTTAGTTTGGAGAAGAATAGGCTGAGGGGAGACCTCATCACTGTCTACAACTACCTGGAAGGAGGCTGTGGGAGAGCAAGTTTTGGTCTCCTTTCTCAAGTGACAGAACAAGAGGAAATGGCCGTAAGCTGCGCCAGGGGAGGTTTAGACTGAATATTAGGAAAAATTTCTTTACTGAAAGGGTGGTCAGGCCCCGGCACAGCTGCCCAGGGAGGTGGTTGAGTCACCATCTCTGGAGGTGTTTAAAAAACGGGTAGACGAGTTTTTGAGGGACATGGTTTAGCGGAGGATGGGTGCGGTTGGACTTGATGATCTCAAAGGTCTTTTCCAATCGGAGGATTCTATGATTCTATGATCCTCTGGTAGTTTCTGTAGGCTTGGGTCATGTTTCACCAGGCTGGAGACTGGTTTTGTTCCTTTTCTCTTCCACACACGCATCTATTCTTGTTTTCTTTTTAAGGACTGGAGAGCCCCATGCCATTGTTCTTTAGCCAGTGCAGAAATATCTTCCAGCAGTTCTATGTTTTGTGAGCCTGACTTAGAAATAAAACTGCATGCTTTACATCTTCAGGAGTTATTTACAACGTTGTTTGTTAACTGAATTCACTGATAAATCTGTTCAGTGCCTTTAGACTGCTGCTGTCATGTTTCCTACCTTTACTAGCTCTACACAGTATACAAAAGACACCTTTTTATAATCATTGTATTGGTTTCTTGTGTAGAGCGAATCAATTAGTTAAACACACTTTCATTTTGTGTAGTGCAAGCATCCTACTGGGTAAGGGCTGGTTTTGAAGGTGAATGGATCCTGAATTTCTTCAGTGGAGTAGCAGTGACACCTCTGATAGATGATGACATTGTAATTTCATGTAAGGGATACTGTAATGGAGATTTCAGTTACTCTCTCCGTATTCTAAAGTTTCTTGCAAAATAATGGAAAATTCACTTAAGTCACTCATTAAATATTTGTTTCGCATTTTTAGAATGAATGCCTGTTAGGTACTACTGATAATAACCCAAATCCTTAGCTAGTTTAAATCGTTATGGACCTTACTGTCTTCAAAGATGAAACTGATTTATACTAGTTAAGTGTACAGACAGGACCTGTAGGGCATAACCACTAGGAAATAGCAAATTTCCATGGGTTTTATTCATTCAAGTCGTGAACGGCCAGCATTTTTTGTAAGCTGCCTGACAAATAGCTTTCTGAGATCTAGGCACTAGCAAAATTAGTCATATTGGATCCTGGAACAAGAATTCCTTCAGAGAGTGACCAATCTCACCTATTTTTCATCTCCTAAGGAATTTGAGATTACCTACCTAATGACCTGAAGTGGTTTATGGGTAGTTTTGCGGCTTGAGACTTTTAATATATAACCAGATCATGGATCGGGAGTGAGAATAGAACATTCTTTGTTGTCCCTCAGAGAATCCACCCTTGATTTTTTTTCCCTCGTATGCTAAACACCAAGCATGACCCCTCTGAAATCAGTGTCAAAAGTCGCCTTGGCATCAAGAAAAAGCAGAGCTGAGTCAGCTGACAGATCTGTTTAGAGCTGTTCCTGCAGTGTTGTGAAGGATGGATACACACAGAATTGTACCACTAGACTGGAGAGACCCTGAATTGGATAGGTCTGCTCCCGCGCCTGACCATCACTTCACAGACGTAACAGGGCTAAGTTTAGCTTTGTATCGATTGTAATTTGCTGTGGGATGCTGGGCAGGGAGGAAGATCTAGAAATGGAAGATTACAATGTATTATCGCATTTACAGTATTGATATTATTGCAAATCGTTTCCTAATTTCTGCAGGAATATTTCGGGCACAGCCACATGAAAACACTGTGTGTAACAGCCTTGTTCCATCATTTGGAGAGGCAGAAAATTGTTAGATTGCATTTTGTGTAATAGAGTTAATTCCTTTCATAAGTTGGGAATTAAGATCTGTTTGAACTGAACTTTTTTCCTAACTACATTTTAGATTAATCAAAGTGCAATAACAAATTTGGAAAGTGACTTTTGATAATAAATGAAGAGTTACAACATGTCCACTTGAATGAAAATCTGAAAATGCCAATGTATTTAACTTTCATGAAATGAAAATTTTCCAAAGACTAGTGGAAAACAACCACGTTTTTCCAGTCTTTCCAGGATATATCTCCACAGAGTATTTAATCTCAACTGTAGGGCACAGGTTCACCTTCAGGGTATGAATGAGGAACTAGAATTACTACGGTATATACATCAGTTGAAGTCACTCAGGATGAAAAGATTTCCAAAGGAAGTCTTTGCAGGGGAAGAAACAACTATCTCAGACTTTATATTTCAGTATGTTTACAAGTGTAAAATTCCTTCTTTTGTTTGTGGACCACTGCCAGATGGCAAGGTTGGGATTAATCACCTCCAGCTTCATTGCAGAACAATTAGTCCAGGTGTGAATATGAAGCCTATTGCACACATTTAAAACTGTATGAGGATGGCAACTGAAAGCCATATTAAGTGTAGAGGGATATGTGAAGAGCCTAGATGTTGCTTCTTTGCCTGGCCACATCACATCACAAAACCTGGAATAAATTTACCAATGATGCAGAACCGCTTTACAATTCCTTTTAAAACAAAATATAAGAAGCTAAACCAAGCACAACTAAATACCACCCCCATTTTAAACCATTTTCAAAACAATTTTATGGAGTTTGCCAGACAAGTAAGCTTAGACCCTGATCAGAATCACTGTCCTTCTCAGTGCCAGCGGACAACAAGGTGAGGAAGCCCAAGGCATTTGCTCCTTTATAGACTTGTATGCTGGAGCACAGTCCATTTGCATGAAACAGTTTTGACTGTTCCAATTCTCAGAAGAAAGTGGTACCACCACAGTATCTACAATATTGCATACAGGGAATTTAGTCCTTTTGGGGTTGGTAAGGCACGAGGTGCCTTTGGTAAATCCATGCTGGCTGTTCCCACTCACCTTTTGGTTCTCCATGTGTTTGGACATGGCTTCTAGTAGATCTTACTTCCACTGCCTTCCTGGAAATCAAGGTTAGGATGACTGCTCTGTTGTCCCTCAGACCTTCCTTCTTGCACTTGTGAAAGACACGTCTGGCGTTTGCCTTAACCCAGACATCAGGAACTTCCTATGAGTGCTACAACCTTTGGAAGATGGTGGAGAGTGACCTTGAAATGACATTGGCCACTTCCTGCAGCACGGTTGACACCCACAACATTCCGTCCCATAAATGTCCAATTCACTAAAGTGGTCGCTAAGTCTATCTTTCTCTCTTTTATGTAATGCCTCACTCCTGCAGTCTTTCACAAGACTTAAAAAGTCAAGATGTGGGTATGCAGAATTTATCAGTAAAAGCTAAGGCAGGGAAAGCATTGAGTGTCTCATCCTTTTGGCTGTCACTAGGACCTCAGCCCCACAGCATGCTCATGTTTTGTTTTGTTTTTCTTTTTCTGATAATATGTTGTAGTCTTTCATATCCCTTACTAGTTTCAACTTCAGCTGAGATTTGGCATTCTCAATTGCACTCCTGCAGGCTTGGGCAATGTCTCGATACCCCACCTGGCTTGCTCACTTCTGCTTCCACGTGACGTAGGTCCTAGGACTTGTACAGCTAATGAAATTTAATGTCGTGCACTGCAGAATTCCTTTTCCTTCTAATACCATCTGCTAGGATCAACTCCAGTCATCTCTGGTCACCCTGTAAATTAGTTTAGTTGCTGCCATCTTGTGATCACTGCCACCTTGTGACCAACCTCTACAGAATGCCAAATTTTAACCTCTTGTGGTAGCCCAGAAGCCAGGAGATGGAGCCAAATTGTTGTTTTCCTTACAGTAAACAGAAAATGGCTAATTGGAAAATAATTGATTACTAGAACATGTGTACTGAATGAACATTTGTTTTTCTGTACGTGAGTTGTGGAACCTTTATCCCATGAGTTCTTTGCAGATGCTTGGCTCAGATGATTCTTAGTCCTTCAGTTGTAAGAAGGATAAGCTGGCACTCCCAAGAAAGGCAATATAAAGCTGTGCATCTTGCATGTTTACTAGGATTATAAAGAATGACACTGGCAGAACATACAGCATTCACCCTCCAGATGTTAATCATAGTAATGCATTATACATAATAAAGGCTTTCTTTCCTCCTGATGGTGTTCAAGAATAAATAAGGAGTCTTAAGTGCTTACAAGCTAAAGTAATGGAACCCTACTGTGTTATTTCAGAAGGGATAAATAGACCAAGGTGCCCATATATGAAGGCGAGAGAGAAGAAACCTTCAGAGATAAAAATTAACTGAGCTTGGCGAAACATTATTTTGAAACAAAATATTTCCAGCCTCCCCAATCTTTTTACAGGGTTTTTTTCACTCGGAAAATGTAGATGCTTAAGGTACAATTATAACATCTTTAGAAGATTGTTAGATTGTATGAAAGAGGAAATAGTAATATACATACAGAGAGATACTGAGAAAGAGGGTATATGGTTTGAGACAGAAATCCTCTGATCTCAAAAGAAGCAGATGATGCAGATAAAACAGAGACTTCAGTACTGCAGCTAGCAGGGAACTTTTATGTGTACATAAAGCAATTATAAAACGTGTTTGATTTTGCATTAAAGCAGTCAATTAGTTCCTTTTTTTGACTAAAAATATATATGTCTACTTGTTGTATTTTCAGCAGACAACAAACCAAAATGAAGCTCAGTAGAAGTCATTGACTAGGAAAAGGATTTTAACGTATTTTAGTGCAGGAATTCTGATGGGAAAAGTTGCCCCACATCAAGACTCCTTTCCTGCTGTCTCACAGGATATGTGCAGAGGCTTTCCAACAAAACTGGTGACTTCAGAAAGATACCTTTGCTTCTGGGAACATTGGACATTCAAAGGCAGAGCCAAGGTGCTGTTTGCTGGGCGGGCCACGTGAATGACATGTTGGCTATAGCCACGCTGAACCCTGGCTGCAGAGTTAGCCTGTGTAGGGTTGTTTGTTGGTTTTGCAAGTATATTTGTCTTGAAAATAGGAAGGTGTCAAGAACTGCTGGCAACAAGAACTGCCCACGACACAGAACAGAGAGGATCGGGGCTCCGATACATGGGACAGCCCTGGAGTCTTGGTCTGGTTTTCGCTGTTGTAGTTGCACTGTTGTGTTACACACCGTATTTAGTTTTTGCTCTCATGTGGGAGTAGCTTTCAGGAAGGTTTCTGCAGCATAATAGCTTCCCATGAGGAATAATTTCAAAGGGCAACTCCGAGATATACATGTAAGACAGCTGCAGATTTTAACATGTTTTCATAGCCATTGTTTCATTATAACCATGTTTTACACTGTTAACATTCATTTATTAAAGGCTATTTACTTACAGGTAAACACTTCAACCTGTCTAATATTTCACTATTTCTTATAACCTCCCAAAAATCATTACTGTTATTTTCAGACATTATTTAAATATTTTTAAACAAGAATTATTAATATTGATAAAGCACAATGGTTGAGACAAAATTAAAGAGACTCATGGGGCTGCGGAAACTTACATATAAAAAGTATTATAGGTTATTTTATGAGACCTGAGGATCAAGGTTGCTATCCTGGCACGGAATGAAAGGAATGTGCCCTGTCACAGATATGTTTGGCAGCATTTTAATCATTTGAGAATGCTTCATTCACATTCACAGGAGCACTGAAGTAGGTCAGTCACCACTATGACTATGTGTTGTGCTCATGGAATACACCAGTAACACTGATTTTTTAGCCTTCCAGCTATTGTGAATCTGTACACATTCACTAAGTAAGGAAGATGCCCCAAAGCTCACTTCAATTTCCAGTACAAAAAAATGACAACTCTAAAATCTTGAATGAATGAAACCGGCACTAAGACTTCAAGTCTCACTTGAAGATCTTCAATTGGTTTTTAGACGTCTTCCTTGAATCTCGTGTAATGCATTTGGAACCATGATATGTGGTTATTTTCTTGGGCAAGCCCCAGAAACCAAAGGACAACAGCACATATCCTTCTGACTGGCCTTGCTTATTACCAAGGAAAGAACTAATTTATTCTGAGCATCAGGCATGCCTTTCTTACACTTTCATGGCGTGTTCTTCTGAAGGCAGCAGATGACGGGAGAGGACACAAGCAATGCCTTGGTTTGTGATACAGACATTGCCTTTTCCGTGCTGAACATAAGCTCCTAAATTGAATATGTCTCTTGTAACTACCCATTCAAGAATTTTTATGTGTGCTGTTAACATGAGCAACCTTGATAGCTTGTTACTCAGCTGTTTTTAAGAATCTGAGGTAGAAACAGCTCTGTAAAAAAAAATTTGGTGTGATAAATTCTGAAGGCTTTCACTGCAAGTCATGCTGTAAAAAGATATTTCAAAAATAACTTTCTCCTAGAACTCTTAACTAAAATATACCTTTATTGTTGGCAGAGAGTGCTTACTAGCATTTGGCATCTCTCTTCTGACTCTTTCCTTTTCTTTTTTTGCCAAGGATGACTCTTTAAGTCCAAGTAAGAAATTATATCTTGTACAAGCAGAAAAGACCAACTTCTTTAGATAGACAGCAAGGAAAATCTATGCAAAGAAACACTATTGAAAAACACATTGAGAAACTGAACTCTTTTAAAAGCAGGAAACTCTTCAAACTCATGATAAAGGTTTAAGGGGGGTTCCTTTTTGCAGGAACAAGAATGTCAGTTCTGAGTCATCCAACTCCTGTACTGCTCTGAACTTACGGAATTTCCTGCCTCTAAAAGGGAGCGGAAAAAAGGTTGTATAAAGGCCACTGTAGACTCTGGGATGTTTTTGAGTAGGTGCTTTAGTTAAGCAGGGTTTTGCTCGGGCAAATCATGCCTCTCTGTGATACAGAACAAATAACACTATAATCAGAAACATTTTTTTTAATACCACTGTACTAGACTCTTATCCGCTGTTGTGAAATAATGACATTTGGTCGCTCAGATTATGATCTGTGGGATGTACCAAGTGGGTTGTGCACTACAATGCTGATGCTAACTGGCTTTCCAGCTGAAGTGCCTCATGCCTCCTTCTGAGAAGGAGGAGGTACAGGGAGAATGTTTTTCCTATAAATTGATCTCTGATCCTTTCATCCCTCAGTATAGCTGTACTTGTTTAGTCTACTGAGGCCTCTCAGGGCTAACATGTACTGAAGTACAATCGCATAAGGGTCTTCATAGCCACAGCAGTGCTGTTAGCTGTACTCTTTGAAGGATTTGGATAAAACCTCACTCAACAAACAGCACGCTGAAAACAAACATTCTCTTTGTTGTGTTAGGAGCTACTGTCCCCATTACTGTACTGCATTAGTTCTCAAAACAGACCCACACGCAGTCGCATTTTGATGTCTGAACTTTGAACTGACCAGTTGTCAGGTATTGACGCCTCGGTGTGAGAAACAGATCATTGGGTCTGTAACAGCAGGAGAATGTGTACTGTCCTGGTGGGCAGGCCATGTGGTAGCTTTCTAATTAATTCTTAATTTTACTAAAATCAGAGGTTGGATCAAAAAGTAAATTAAGTAAATACCCAGCTGAATGCAATCTGCCTGAGCTGTTCCACACTGTGCAGCCAGCCGTGAGGGGGAAAAAATACAGCCTCAGGCCAGCAAAAGCTGTGAGTCCAGAAGTTCAAGGGGTGACCAAAGCACCCAGCACATTCTTGAGCAGTTTATAGAAATGGTTAAAACTATTAAATCCATTCCACTGCTGCTCACCAGACACTACTGTAGAAATGAATTTATTGCACACAGTGAGCCAAATGGTGTTCCCCTTTCTGACAGCTTGGTTTGGACTGTGCAAGAAGACAGGGCAGGTCTTCACCTCTTGTAGTCCTATCTTTGAATATTAGGACTTTGACTTCAAGGGCTATAACCATAAAGGTGACTAATTTCTCATTGAAATCAATGACAAATATGAAATTTGACTTTTTCCTGCCATGCATTTAAGGAGAAAGCCAGATTCACCCTTCTTTCCCACCTGGAAGAGGGGAAAGGGCAGGACATTGGTTTCATCCTTCTGTTTGCTGGGGGAAGCAGTGTGGCCAGTGCTGGGGTTTACAAATGACTCTTTCCTAAAAGCTGGGAGTTGCACTGCTCCCCAGGCCACTGGTGGGACAGCCCAGGCCACACAGCACCATTAGCTCAGGGCTGTGCATGAAGCCACAACCTCACCACCAGCCGTCTCCCAGAAACTCTTGCCCAGTGTGTTTGCTCCCCTGGTTGGCAAGCAGATTTGGGAAGGGGTAGCAAAAGGATACATTTATTCAACTGGTGTGACTTTGGCGTACCAGGTCACAGAGTGACAAGGCATGATGGTGTCAATGAGAGGTTTAATATTTCACCAGAGCTTAGAATGCCTGCTGGAGCAGTGGAAATGCCCACGTGAGTCAGACGTGAAAGCACAAACAACTCTAAAATGCTTATAGTGTCAATAGCAACGTGATTGTTGAAGAAGTTATTCACTGCAGATATGGCTACTGGTATGCAGGCAGCAGGATTTTAGTTCTATGGCATTTTGCTGACTTTACAGTAAAATGATCTTCCTTTCTCAGATTTAAATGTGCTATGTCAGGAGTAAATTATATAATGGATGCCTGGGACTTTCTGTCTTGTGGTCTGAGTCTATAGCAAATTTCACCCTTCTTTTCCTTAGAGAGGGTAATTAATGGAGTGTGCTATGATTTCCATATGAGATAATCTTCAGAGAACTTTTTTAGTTGTGTATCTATAGCCTTGTGAATCACTTGGCTTTAAAAGAAACTGCATTGTGCAAAGCTTAAGCAGTACCGATGATCCATTTTTTTTCTGCAGACGACCTCTTTAATGCATTCAGGTTTCTGTTTCTTACTGATGCAAAGATTTGTATATTTTTGGCATTTATCTACTGTACAGAGCTGTGCACAGCCCTTAGTAGTAGAAATGGTTTAATATTTATGTAGGTTCAATGAACTAAGAACCTCTCCCATAGTATTAAGTATTAACTATTAAGTGGCGCATACTTCAGTTTTAGAATGCAGATCAGAAAGGCAGGTGCAAGTAAAGCAATCACTTTATTGTTACACTGAAGAAAATGTGATCATGTTAACCTTAACAAACTCATGCTAATCTTTTTCTTTCTTTTGACCTAAAAGACTGCATGAAAAATAGATCCAAGAAAAGGGGAAACATGAAAAAGGGAATGAGAATTCTCCATGGCTTTTTGTCTTTGTTCATCTGCAGTAGTAAAAGTTGCCTATCTGAGTACATGATAAAATAATCATTTGTCAAAGAGGTAAACTTACTATACACCGATGTTCTGCATTTAACAGATCCCTAGTGTGCTATGAACTATATAGTGTTCATAAAAAGTCATACTCAAGAGTCAAATATTCTTCCTTCTTCAATTACTGTAGTTTTCCACTGTCTCTAAGGATGGACCGTTAAACACTCAATGTCAAGGCACACTACACTCTACTTGTATGCTGTATGATATATTCATTAGGTCACTTTTTTATTTTTGATTTCTGATTATATATATGTGTGGTTATCATGGACTGTAAGAAAGAAAAGAGAAAATTAAAAAAAGAAAAGGAGTCGTCCCCTAAAAGCCAGGCTGTCTGTAGGCACAGTGGTTCCGAGGATACTGTGCTTTAGTCCATGAAAGCCTGAGGTCATTTTTCCTTGGACATTGCAGGGTGTGCCTGCCAGATTCAATATTTATAATCCAGTGCCAAGTGACTGAAATTAGGGTTTTACTGTTTGATCTTTCAGGCAAGTAAGCAAATGGTCACTTTCATTTCTCAATAATTGCTGGGATAACAGATCTGGTTGTTATTTTTTCCTATTAACCAAGGTAAGGAGGACGGAGTCTGATCAAAGGTAATTAATGATTCTGAACAAGATTTCATTGGGGTATTAGATCACTTTTCCTTTACACATGTCAAGGGGAGTGTATCTGAAAAAAGGACAAGGCTGGTTAAATGGAAATGAAACTTTCAGAGGAAGTTCTGTTCCTTTAGAGGTAATATGCTAAAAGGCTGAGATTACAGAACTATTGCTGAAGGAGCAGCATGCTCTAACACATTGCTAAGTGCCCCCAAGCTGACATCATCATTAGTTATTTATAGCACACTAATATCTGAAGGTCCTAGTCAGAAGTAAGGCCTCCTGATAACATCCTCTCTCCAAACTGGCGGAATGTCCTCGGACCTAAAAAGCTCACAATGCCAAATAATCTCTTTGGTGTTAAAGGCAATCAGAACATTTAATGAGGGACTTCAAATTCATACAAAGAAAAGATCTTTGCAGGAGCAGCATCTCAGAAAAACTTTTCTTGGTGGGTAAATTAATAAATAATTAAATATTTTAATAATTTTAATTTGGCTGACACAGGCAAGTACTATGAATGGCATGGAATGTAAGTCAAAACGATCACATAACACCCTTCTTCAAACTAGCATAAATGTAAACATAATGACGGCAAAACATCTTTAAAGATTTTTTAGAAATAATATCTTTCATGATCTAACATTATACACAAACATATAGTTAAGAGGAGAATTAAGAAAGATACAGGAAGGTATATATTTGTGTGTTGCAGTTTCAGTCAAGTGACTGACACCGGAGTGAGTAATTTGAGGATTCAGAGTAGTGACTGTACTCAAAATTGGAGGTTGTGATAAAACAGTTTTGAAGGTTGCCCATTTTACACAGCATTTAAGTCACTACAGTGGCTGTGCCTGCCTTACAAGAAATCCATCATTTCTTACCAGAGTGAAGCTCTGTTTTACTATTTTTTAGAAAGAACTTTTTCAAATCTTACTAATCTGTATTCTGCAAACCCACCACTAATGGCAGGTTTGTTGGAGTGTAAGCCACTCTCTTCTTTGCCTTGGGCTGTCTGGTTTGTTCAAGTTACCCTGGAACAGAAATAGCTGCAGTTTTGGCAGTATTAGTCCTGCTTTACTATAGGGAATACATCACTATTTAGCAGCATTTCCAAATGCAAATGACCCTCCAAATTAGGGATGTCCTGCCTCTTAGAACCACTACTAAACGACCACCTGCATGTGTTCATATTCAAAGCTGGTCTACTCACCCCATATGTATCTCCTCCAGTGTTTTATTTGGCAATCTGTTTCAGCTTCGCGAGGGAGCTAGCAAATTATGTATTGCTCATTTTGTCAAAGTCATCATTGATGACAATTCCGGCATCAAGAGGCTCATTTTGTTCTGCAGATGTGTGTTTTTTTTTTCTTCAAATAGAAGATAAATCGTGGGTTTCAATCTTTTTCTTTTTCTCTTTCTTTCTGAGGGTGAGGATATGTGCTGTGCTGCTAGGAATAGGGGTGGGAACACATAAAAAATAAATTAATACAAAAAATATTGAACCTCGAGAGGAAATCCACTGCAAGACCACAGAGCCCATTAGTATGTTATATTTAGCACCAGCATAATGGACAGGAAAAATACCAAGTTGTTTATATAAAAGGAATGGTCTCGTTCATCTTGGATAATATCCCAAATACCAAGCCATGATTTACAGCCTCTGGCCAACCTATAGCTATTTTGTGACACAGGAGTTCCCAAGCTTGTAAGGTGGCATCTTCAGATGAAAAGAACAAGTAACCTCAGAGGTAAGATGCTGTAAGAGGCTCTTTTATGTTCTTCTGAAAGTGCAGCTTGTCCAAGGACTATACTTTACGCTGTCAAAGGAACACACATTGCTGCCAGTCTCTCAAAGTCATCATTTAGTGTTCTTAATTTCAGGGCAGCACATTCACCACAAATTCAGTTTTTCAAGAGCCCTTAGTTTTCATTGACAAATGAGATCATCACATTTTCCAAGGAAATATACCCCTCCATGCTCTCATTGTTTTTATTAGAAACTGTGAAATTCCCTGAATCCTACTGGAAGACACATTGTCCTCCACAGAATGTCTTAACTTTTTTGGTGGCCAAATGTCTCAAATAATTTAGAGATAATTTTCCAATGCTTTAAAAAAGAAATCATGGTATTCCTCCTCTGTGACTGGAATTGACATGTCAAGGGTTAATTGTATCAAGAAAACTGGACTTAAAATGGCCAGTTAAGTCTCAAAGAAAAAGATGTGTGGTCCTTGAGGGAGCTGACTGGAGAGGTGTATAGACACACTGTTTGGTGGCACTAGAAAAACAAAATCTCACTCAGAGTTGAATCTGGCAAGGGATATGAAGGGCAAAGAGGAAGTTTTTTACAGTTCTATCAGCTGTGAAAGGAGCACGAGACAATATGTGACTTCACTGCTGAGCAGGGCAGAGGATCCAGTGACAGGGACACAGAGGAAGCTGAAGTATCCAGTGTCTTCCTTCCCTCCGTCTTCACTGGGAAGACTGGCCTTCAGCATTCTCAGGTCCCCCTGCGGGTGGTCACACACAGGAAGAAGCTGCTCAGAGAGGTTGCAAGTCCACATTCCTGGAGACATTCAAAATTCAACCCTGACAAGCCTGCTCCATCTGACCCCGGTCTGAGCAGGTAGCTGGACTAGATGATGTCCAGGGGTCCCTTCCCACCTCAACCATTCTGAGATTCTGTGTGATTCTGTATGACCTTGTGATACAAAAGTAGCTGTGATTTAAGCATCACTTAAATTCCTTCATTAGTGTAGGGACTGTATAATTTTTTGCAGTACAACATTTCAAATGCAAGTGACAATATCACAGAAAAAAAAGTTTAGTGAAAAGCAATCTTTACCAATAAAACCCACATATCAGGATTTATTTTTAACAAGGTTCAATATTGAACACTTCTGGAAAACAACCATTTCATTTAGATTTTTGTTTCCATTTTTTTGAAAATCTGTTTTTAAAAACCCCTAACAAGGAGTACTATCTCTTTATCTCTTAATTCAAGTTCACACAGGAGATTCCAAATACCAAAGCACTCTTGTAAAAATTGTCAGCATCTAAATTTGTGAAGTTTTCATCAAATAGAAGACCCATGCAAATGTATTCGAATTGAAAAAGAATTATATCCAGTTGGTCTTAAATGGGGAAAATGTTAATCTGTTTTTCAAAGCTAAAAAACTTGTGTGGAAAATGCCCACTGCACAGCATTCTACATAGCTCTGCTAATAGCTTTTAGACATCTCTGGTGCTTGCTCCTGAAGCTTCAGTGTTATATTTTAGATTAATACTACAAGGAAATGATCGATATGTAGTTAGTAGATTTTCTATCCAGAACAGACTTACAGGACAGAGAACACGAGAGTCTTGACCTCGTAGCAATTCAGAAGCGACATCTGGCATCACCCAGGTTACCTCTATGCCAGTTTAAGAGCAGGGGCTAAAAAGAACCTGAGACGAAATTTTAGACAACTTGTAAGAAATTCACAAAAACAGATGGTCATGCATGTCCTTTTGAAAGGACAGTCCATTTGTCTCTGAAGAACTCTGTATGTAATTTGTTGAAGACACCAGATAATGCCACCCATAAAGGCAGTCATGTCGTATTTTCCAGAGCTGGAATGCTACGAAGCTGAAGAAGAAAAGGTTGTTTGATATAGTGGCAAAGTCTGAGTGAGTCACGCTTGACATTGCTAAGATTTTAGTAAAGAAAGTTGAAGAAACAAAGAAGTTATTCTTTAGTGGAGAAACAGTTCCACGGAATCTTAATTTCAACACCCACGTATTTTGGTACATTCAGCAGGTGAAGTATTAAATTCGTAGTGGTTAAAAAAAAATGGACAAAAAACTGACACCTTTATCCAAGCACATCCTCATTACTGCAAACAAGCCAAATTTCCTCAACACTTCCTCATCACAAAATGTGTACACGAAAACCAGTTACCTGTGCTAAACTGATGTATCTCATTAAAATATTGAAGAGTGGATTGACTGATATTTCACGAAATACCAATGCAGTGACTCATTTTGAGTTCAACGCAACAAATATGGACATACAGAATGACAAAATTTCTGTTCCATTGAGATTTGATGAAGTCTTGAAAAGAACAAAGTTTTACAAGCGGTTGGGTTATATGGGAATAGTTAATTAAAACAACTTATCTTCAAAATAACCCAAGTTCAAGGCAGTCATCTTAGGCTGGAGAGTCACTATAGTCCTGTTTCTTCCACAGAAGTCAGGAAATACACTCACTTCATCTAAATATTCAAGGGAGAAATAGCACTTTATTTCCCAATAATTCGCTTAGCGAGGCTTGATAAAATCAAAATACATTGCTAAAACTTGGGCTACTACTCTAGCTTTTATATATGGATTTTAAAAAATTACTATACTTTTATGTGAGTCACTGTAAAGGTTTAAGGAGAGAGAGAGATAAAAAAATTCAAATAAGGGTTTAATAAGCTCTCCCCAGACTGATGGAAACTCGAAAGTGTGAAAATAACAAGAAAATAACAAGCTACAGACTTTTCAGCAAATAGAACACTCCAACAGATCTGAAATATGCACATTTTTAAAAACTCATTTCAGTTAAGTTTTATTTTAATAATTTTATTTCTTTTTATTTGGAAACCAGTTAAGTTTTATTATTCTCCTATGGCCTTTTGTCATATTTTTGTGCGGCTCTCTTTTATCCTCTTCCCTTCCAATGTACTTTACATGCTGATTTCAGGCACAGTTTACTATTCCCTGCAAAGAGCAGGACTCATGGAACTAGCAGCTAGAGTTATTGTTAGCACTCAAATACACTAAGATAGATCATAAAGTCTCTGGTGATGCAGAAACTCTATAATGCTGACCGGCTCCAGCAGCACCAGCGGAAACTACATCAGCCACTGCTTAGATTTCAGAAAGTTCATTCTGTCAGTTCTTTCCACCTGAGAGCTGGCTAAAACTGATGTTATCACAGCCCTAAGCACCACACTCTTAACCTGGAAGGAATGTTTGGGTGGTTTGTGTCAAGTCATTTCTCTGTAAACACCCTTCGGCTGGGGTTAGCGGTGGGTTGAGCAGCTCCAAACACTTCAGATTGCGTCCAAGGCATTCACTCCTGGGCCACTCACCACTTGGGTGGCTCAGGCTTCAGATGGGCAAGAAAGACTGCAGCACTGTTGAGAAACGGCTTTGGAGGTTGTTTAATCTGCAGTGGAAAAGTGTTACCGAGTAAGAGAGGTTACGTGAGGAGTTATTTCAAACGCTTCCCATTCCTCTTCAACTTCACCCTGGTATAGCTTACAAGCAAAGACAAGCCCTTAGACACGAGATATAAATGGTAGCAGAGGGCTACTGCTATGAAGTGCTGAGTATTTCCAAGAATTAAACATCCTTAGTACCAGAAATGTTGGGGGAAAAGTCACCTTCTTGCTTTTTTTGAATAACTGCAAATAGGAATTAAATGTAAAAGTGATTTGTCTCTATCTTGCTGCTACACTGCTTGGCTAAGATCAGTGCATAATGTATACTTTTACCAACCAGACCTGCGTTGTGCTGTGCAGTATCTGGCTTCTCTTCCGTTCTCATGGATTGAACCTGGAAATTAGGCAGCACCTTCCTTTCCATTTAAGAAAGAGGTGTTTCCTGAATTAAATACGAATAACAACCTTGGGACAGAGGCCCCTGTTTTTTGTCTAATTTACTATGAAAATGAGTTTATTATGTGTTTTTCCCACATTTTTGATCTTGGTTTTCAACATGCTGTAGATTCCAGTCCTTTTAGCAAACTATTGTATTATAGATGCTGTAGATAGGAGTGAACTGGTGCCTCTGGGATACTCAGTCATTTGGGAGAAGCTAGATTTGGGGCTTAATCCATTAGTGAGCTTTTTACTCAAAGCGATCAGCAATGAAATAATTGATGAAATCAAAACGTAAACTATCAGTAAGGCTTCAGAGTTAACATTGATTGGGATGAATAGAACAGTTTACACCTCTCAGAACTAACCTCTCAACCTGAAAGTTTTGTTCACTGTTCTGGAAGGTCACTTAATTACCATGAGAAGTACAGACATAATCATATGATGAAGGTTATTCTGAGGCAAGGAATGGAAAATCAAAGCAGATTCAGCAGTTATGCAGGCAGGAAATATATGATCTATCTAGCTGTTCTGACCAAGTCTCATTCTTCAAAATAGACACTAGGAATCTCATCATCAAATATTCTTTGAGGTAAAAGGCCAGGTTTTTTTGGTATTGAGTATGTTCCATTCACAGTCCGATTTTATATGAGATGAGTTTATTATCCACTGTAAATAGCAGTAGGAAAGTCGCCTTTTCTAGACAATGGCATCATTGAAGTTACATTGGCATTAAATATGCTTTAACAGACTGAGTAGATATAAAGTCTTTGCCATAAACAAAATCCTTTTGATTTTGTGTCAGTTACTTCCTGTTAGTGGGAATTGAAAGAGCACTGAAAAAGATATCCTGCATCACTGCATCTACTCTCTGTCAGGCAACCAGACAACATGAATCCTTTTTCAGATGCTATAAGGTGGACTGAGGACTGCTGACATAATACAGCAGTCCTTCAGTTGTATCAGCAATTAGATTTTGCATGCTCTGATGGTGGCAGTTGTCTTTTCTACATCATTAGCAGCTATGTGTGCTCACTAATATGTTAACTCATCCAAGCAGTCCACAACTTCCTCATGTAGATAAACCTGGGAAGTGCACTGAAACAAAGAGGGCAATATTTAAACAATATTCCTGGGAGTTCTGGAGTTAAAGAAACCTGGTTTTCAATCAGGTTTTGTCTTGTCTTAACTATACATATTAAAAAAATCTTCATAATTTATAAACTGTATCTCTCATGTAGATTTGTCAGTGTCTAAGGCATATAAAGGATAGCCATGCTCACGTGGACAGTTTCTTTATCATGTGAGGAACTCTTCTATTTTTTTTGCTTTGTGTGGTTATATAATTTCATAAAACTTACAAATGTATTATTTCATTAAACATCACGTAATTATATTAATTAATTATTAATAAAATGCCAATTTTATTATTTTAGAGAATGAAGGGTAAAGGTACCCTTCAGTCAAATTTAGTTGAGATCTGCTAATGAGGTCAGAAGTTATTAGCAGAGCGATACAAACTAAGAGACACAAATATGCACAGACTGTGACCTGCTTGGGAGTGTGACTGAAATAAGTCTTTTTACATCTCCATTTGTAGAAGCTGAAGTTGTAAAGGAATTTTCTACTCTCTTCACTCTGGTACTTGTGATTTTTATACTACTGGATCTTTTTGGCCAAATAGGTCTATATCACTCAACTCCTGATTAAGGTGACTATATCTGGAGTAACCTTACAGTCAAACCTACGTGTCAGCATCTACTTGTGGTAAACGTGATGGTCCTGAGAGGAAAGACTTAAAGCAGTTGGTGTGAGGAATTGTGGGGCTGTCAGAGGGAAGCCCAGCCTGAAGCACTGGTTGTATTTGCAGCATCTCTGTGGACATGACTCATCATGGCAAGGCAGGAAAGCTTTGAAACATGGAGATCTCTCATGTTTTGACTCAGCAAGCAGCACAAGAGACATGTCAGCAAAGGCAGGCCACTGAGTCTCACAAAGGGAAACTGGCTGGCTGGGAGGCAAGCATCAGCTAAAAGCAAACCAAAGCCACATTTTGAAAATAGTACTAGAAATGTCCTCCCGTAAAATCACTGCCTTCTACAAAAACCTTGGCACAAGAATGGAAATATTGGAAATGAGAACTGGGCCTCTACCCAGAGGTCAGCATGTTGCAATAATACTGTGGAAAAACACCTTAAGAGTGAATCAGTGATAAATTTTAGTAGGTAATACATTTTCTGTGTGGAGTGACATTGTAGAGGAAGTTATTTTTCACCTGAATCCAAGAAACCTCAAGAAAGACAAACATAGAGCAGAGCTAGGAACTCTGGTTCTGTGGCTAAGAGACACTCATCACTCTGAAGGAAAAACAGATCCTCCTGCTGCAGCCTGAGTCCTTGGAAGACAAAGTTGAGAGAATGAGACCTGAAACCTAGAGGTCTTTCTTCAAAGAGCAGTGTCTACTAAAATAGTGAACATCAAAAGAGTAACAGCTGGTTGCACAGAACAAACATGTAGGTTTGTACAACCTTAAAAGCAAAAATAGAGAAGATATAGTGTGTAAGGGTCTATAAATTACATACATTTTCTGTGAAGCAACTCAAAATAGACAATTAAAATTGCTCATTCTTACAAGCAGTCATTCAAGAGAAGTGGAAAAAAAAAACCTTATGTCCTAATCTCAGTGTTACTGGAGAAAACGAAAGCGGGCATACACACAGTGACTGAGAACAGAGGTTTCTGATACAGAGAAAGAAGTCTGAGAAGTGACTTTGGCAAAATCAAAGGTATGTACTTATTCAAGTCTATAAATGCACTGCGGAAGAAGGCTGCCAACTGGATTCTACCATAAGAAGTTGAGGTACTAAATAATCACCATGCTGCTGTTTGATAGTCCAGCTGAATCATAGAATTACCAGAGTTGGAAAGGACCAAAGAGGATCATCACAGTCCAACTCCTGTCCCTGCCCAGGACACTCCCAACACTCACCCCATGTGGCTGAGGGCAATGTTCGAATGCTTCTGGAATGCTGGCAGAGTGGGTGCCAGGACTGCTTCCCTGGGGAGCTGTTCCAGTGCTCCACCACCTGCTGGGGGAACATCCAATCTAACCCTCCCCTGGCACATCTTCCTGCCATTCCCTTGGGTCCTGTCACAGGCCACCAGAGAGCAGAGCTCAGCCCCTGTTTCTCCTCCCTCCCTTGGGAGAAGGCAGCAAACAGCCCTGAGATCCCCTCTCAGTCTCCTCCAGTTGAACAGTCCAAGGGACTTCAGCTGCTCCTCACACGCCTTCCCCTGCAGACCCTTCCCCAGCCTTGTGGCCTCCTCTGGACACTCTCCAGTGGATTGATGTCCTTTTTATGTTGTGGTGCCCCAAACTGCCCCCAGTGCTCGAGGTGGGGCTGCCCCAGTGCAGAGCAGAGCGGGACAGTCCCCTCCCTCTCCCGGCTGACAATGCCATGCTTGCCAGCACCACAGCATGTAAATGTTAATATCAGACTTTAGAAATGTGACAAAGGATTGATGATATTTATCAAAATCTTCCTATGGCCCCTGGACATGTGTAGGTTGTCTATAAGATAGCTCCTGAAATAGGTAAAGGTATTGCTTGGACCATGTAGCTATTGACACAAAGAGGTACCAGTGGCTGCTGAGCAACAAGGCAGAGCAAATCACAGAGCTCAGCACAGGACAGACTTACAACATCCAGAGAAAAACAGCACATTCATTTTGTGGTCTGTGATGAATTTAAACCTAAGGATGTATTTTAAAGACTGTGCACCCCAAGGGCAAAGTCAAAGTAGAAATGCATCCCTATTTGTATCTCGGAAAGCTACTGAAATGCAAAGTATCATTAGCTGTGATGAGGCGTCTGAAGGAAGAACTGACAAGGCTGTAAACAAGAGGTATTATGGTCATCAAAACCAGCACAGAGTGAAACAGCAGACGAAAAGTAGTTACAAAGTCTTCAGGTGAAACAAGGATCTGCTCTGAGCCAAAACCACTGAGCAGAGTGCTTGGAAGAAGTCAGTATCCATTGCAGTGACTGGAGACTTACTGCTGTGATTTATTCATGGTTGAACTGCTAGAGACATTGAGAACAGGTTCTGGCATGTTAAGCTAGAGATCCATCTAACTTCTTGACAACATTTGCCATAGCTATTGGCAGGTGTTTGGGGCATATGGGCATCAAGCTAGGCCTGACATGGACAAAAATTGGACTTTTAGATGTAAAGAGTATAGTCAAAATTGCCACAGAAGAAGGAGTTGTTGAGGCAATTTGAGTCCATGAAATCAAACTGAAGCAATTTCTTAGCAAATGCTGACAACAGAATATTAAACTATAAGCAGACAAGGTGAGAAGAGCTGAGTTTGTCTTTTACCATATGTTTTCTGATCTTCCTTTCCAGGACTGTGAGACCTGTGAAACTAAGAAAATGCACAGGCTGGTGGACACAAAGAAGAAATGATACAATCTTCAGTAAGTCTTCACCTTCTGCACTTGCCCTTCAGATACCTCTAAACCTTTAATACAGACCACAGCGAAGCAGCATGGGACTTGTAGAAGAACCTGAAGTGGGTACTCAAAAAAATAAATAAAAGCAAGCACCAGCTTTAAGGTACCAAGGTGTTTATGCATCAGCTGGAGCTACAACATGACAACTCAGGAGAAGGTAAAGTGGCCTTTTGCAAACCCCACTGCAACAGACCTGTGACAGACATGGGGAAGTGATACATCAGATTTAAATGGAAGCTCTGGCTCTACTTCTTGTAGTGAAAGGATTCTTTAGAGCACAAGGTAGACTTCTGCCTAGACATGACAGAACATCAAAGAAAGGCAGTGCTGAAGGCAGCCGGACAATTGGAGCACATCCCTGGCACTCCAGAAGCAAAAGATGAAGAAGGAGTTATGCCCAGAAAAGCAGTTCTAGGAGGCAGGTAAATTGACCCAAACACACATTTAAACCAACTTAACAGAGAGGTTTTCCAGATAAACCTAAAGTTATGGTTGTTGTCTTTGTCTTTTTTTTTTTTTTTATTATTTTTCCCAAAAAGCAATCCAGGGGAGTTCTATATTGTACAAGGCATTGGACAAAAGAGTCCCATGCAATCTGAAATCAATCTCTTGTACGTCCATGATCAATCTTAACAGCTACTTACCCTTACTGACAACAATTTTTGTTCTATTGTTCCTTCAATCATTATAAGTAAGACAATTTTCAAAACAGCTGAAAAAAATCACTGTGTAAGATCTAAACTCAATTTATAGATTTGTAAATACTACCATTTCCTAAACATTTCTGGGCATTCCTAGACTCAAAGGTTCTTAAGAAGGCTACAGATCCGCCAGAGACCCAGGAGAGATGGTTTCATTTTGCTGCTCAATCACAGACTTCTTGTGTGAACTTCAGATTCTAAAACTGTGCATTGTTCCCAGTTTTTAAAGTGTGTTTGATGTAATTGCACTTATCTAATCCACGGCTGTCTGATGCACTGTAATGATTGAAGGATTCTCTGAAATGTGTTAGGGTTGGACATACATACACCTCTCTTGCAACCTATGGATAAGACCAGAGGGAATGGCAGGAAGATGTGCCCGGGGAGGGTTAGATTGGATGTCAGGAAGAGGTTCTTCCCCCAGCGGGTGGTGGAGCACTGGAACAGCTGCCCAGGGAAGCAGTCCTGGCACCCACTCTGCCAGCGTTCCAGAAGCATTTGGACACTGCCCTCAGTCACACGGGGTGAGTGTTGGGAGTGTCCTGGGTAGGGACAGGAGTTGGACTCGATGATCCTTTTGGGTCCCTTTCAGCTCAGGTATTTCTATGATTCTATGACCTTTACATGCCTGTAGATACTTACTTTCTTTGTGAATATGTCTGGATATTCATGATTAGATATCACAAAATTAACTACATAATACTATTTATATTAACAAACTTTAATCACATTCTCATTAGAAGCTTATTATAATCATTACTCATTATTTATATACAAATCAGACGGACTAGAATTTTATGTGCATTAAGAATATGACCATATTTATATCTACTACCTATCTGCCCTTCTACATCACTAACAGCTGAGAGTTTTATTAATCATTAGTCCATTTCTGCACATTTCTGTATAATGTCCATTAATAAAACATCTGTTCATTTTAAATGTATTTTGGATGATTTTGGTAGTCTTCTATTGGCTAAAAGCAAAGCTATATCCTTCTTGCAATATTTTCATAAAATATCCCATTTAAAGATCTTTCTGTTTCATACAACAGAAACATATACTTCTCACACATCATTTGTTACAAGTAATAAGAGCACTGGTTTGCTTATTTTTCTTACAACATAATTTAATAAATTGTTAATATTGCAGCAAAAGAAGAACATGTTTATTAGTATACTTCAGGCTGCATTCCTGCTGGTGAAGATAATGGGAGACTCAAATGAACTGGAAGCAGGAGATTTCAACCATAACTTCAAGAAAGATGATTAATTATTTGCGAATGGTTGGACGAAAAGCAGGGCAAATAAAAAATCAGATTCACTATTCTAATCTAGCTGCACCATACAAATCCACAGGTGCTGTTACTGAAGTAGCTAACCCGTGTCAAGGCAAAAGTGTCAAGATCAAGCAGGACACTTGTTCTGGCTTCATCCTATGCATTTAATGCACCAACCCCAAGCGACCACAGCCCTCATTCATTACTTGTAACTTTGCCTCTGCTGTCAGAAGCCGTTTCCTTGGAGAACAAAGAAGACAAGAGAACAGTACTGCTGCCAGCCAGACTTTCTTTTCAAGACCTTGGCAGAAAAAACTAGGCCACCCGATGGAAAGAGAGAGGCAAGGACCATCATCTTTGTATGGTGCTCCCCAGAGTCTCAGGAGAGTCACATGTGCCAGGCCTTTTGTGTCTGTCTGAGAACACAGGGTTGTTTTCTAGATGTGCCCATTGCTTCTCCATTCTTCTCTAAGGCAACAGTACGGGCAGGCAAACAAAGCACTTGACACCAGTTTTCTATCGATTTTTGACAGGGAACTTTCAGGACCCATTCAACTCTGATACATTTTTCTTAAGATGTTATCCCTCTGTGGACGAGTGGACTGAATCAAAACCTTTTAACCTGACAAATGTCAACATGCAATGACAGAAAGAGGAGTTTGCTGATGACCTAGACAGTTGAGTTGGCAAAAAGTTCAGCTTTTCCTCAATTAAAAAGGCAAACAAGAAGCACTTGAGAAAAAGAATGTTTGCACTGATCAGGTAATATCAAACCAAAGTTTCTCTTTCAGCATGGGGTGGGGAAACATAATGCTTCCTTTCAGTTTTCTGATATTTTGTGCTAAACCCATTGCAAATTAATTTGATTGCCTAGAGAATATAGCTACAGCTTATAGCTCACAAGAGAGACAATGCAGTGTAATGATCTGTGACTGCACACTGTACGTGTAGAGTATAGCCATCAGTCAAGCACATAATCTTCATCATCAAGATTCATTAAAGTCAGTGAGAGTCATGTTCTTAAAATGCTGTGTGCAAGTTGGGACATATAGGGGTTAATACCATTGAATCAAGAAACTGGGTTAAAAAAGAGTGAAAAAAAGCTGCTAGAGCAGAAGTGGATGCAGCCAGAGTATAACGCTTGTGGCTATAGATTACTCTTAGATTTTTGCCACATAAACATTTTGAAAAGAAAACAAATGACAATCTATCATGTCTTAGGAGGTGGCATTCTTTTCCTTTTTTTTGTCCTGCTCATCAAAATTACTGTTTCCATTTATTAAGAAATAGTATTTTTTTCAAAATTCTTACATACTTATGAGCATGTCACTGCACCCTTTGTTCTTCTCGCACAACTAACTGTAATAAAGAAGGTTTTCAGGATATGAAAGTGTTAAAAAGGAAGTTAAACCTTAATTATGGGCTGTAAGCTGCTAAAGGGAGAATACTAGAGTGTAGCAATGACATCTGGACCGGTACTACTGCACGTAACGCATATCTGTCACTGACAACTCACTGGGTTACATTTAATTCACAATCATCAGTCATGTCTTCTTTTCTAAGCAAAAAAAGAAACTATACCAGTGTCAGTAGTAGAAAGTATTCCTTCAGAGGATGGATTCTTCCATGTGCTGTGATTCAAGTGTATGACCTTACAGATGCAAAAGGAATGGACAAATAAATATCAGTAAATATAAATAGACTGAGAGTTTCATATGCTGTGCTAACATTTAGTCTACAATACCTAATCAAGTTTTGTAATTCTTCTCTTGTCCATACACTATTGATTTCTGAGTTTGACTCTCCTTTCTTTTTTGTTTTGGGGGAATGCCTCTGTGTGCTTTTGGATTTAGCAAAGCAAAATGTGAGCAGCATTCATCAGCCAAGATGAAGTAAGTGTTGTCTTCTTCAAAATCTGAGAACCTGAAATGGTTATAAGATCAGCCCAGGGGCTGGCTGTGCCTTTACTCTGCATGGCTGCATATTTTTCTATGGAATATGGAGTGTTGGAATAAACAGCGCTGAACAGAAATCAGCTTGAGGAAGAGCAGGAAATATCAGCTTCATAAACTTGAGCACAAACCCGCTATCTTAAGCATTGTATTATAGCCTCCTTTCTCCTTGAAACCTTTAAACAGCAGCCTGCAGCTGTCTAGAAATGTTTCTCTCAAAACATGAAACTGTTGTGTCGGGTCCACGAGAACACATGTGGACATGGCCCTGATTTTCACTTAACTCAGTGAAGGAGGCAAATAAAACAGGAGAAGCTATGGCAAAGGCAGACCTCTTTGATCCCAGACTAAATGACTATTTTAGCGCCAACACTTGTCCAGATGCTTTTGCTACAGATCAGAAAACCTGTTTGGCAAGCTCTCACTCATTTGGCTATAAGTATTTCAGTTGCCCTCCCACTAGATGTAGTTTCACCACATAAGACATGTTTCAAGACAGAGTGAACAGATGAGCTTGTCTTAATCACTAATATTGATTCACACACTCACACAGAAGAAAATGCAACTTTGAATTGTCTTGGCAGAGCACACACACCTTACATGTGCACAGTTAAAGATTAAGGAATTAGCATGTGCCCTAATCGAAGCCCTGCATGGTGCGTTCTATGATTTGATCACACCTCATTATATTTGTCCTCTTCTTGCTATGAAGTGACCTCTGACTAGGTGCATATTCACTATGGTTTATGGCAGTTATGCTTCTTGTTCATGGTAGATGACTGGAATCTCTTTGGACTGTCTCGTGTATAATCTTTCTTTATGTATTTCTACTATACTACTATATGCATTAGCACTGGCCCACTGGGTATCATTTTATTTCAGCCTTTATGCATACATTCTAATTATTTTACTTTTCCACTGCCATTGTAGCTTAATGTTGAAAATAGAATCTACTTTTCACTGGGTCCACCACAAAATTACAACCTGTGACACCTTAGGTTAACTTTCATTAATAAATATGAAATAATAGGGCACTTTGTAGCATGCTGAATACTAAATTAACAAGTTAGAATCATGTAAAATGATCAAAGAAATGTATATTCTCCTGAAATAACTACATATTAGAAGAACTCCCAGTGATAATGGCATCATGTGCTTAAAACTACCATTTTATGGTATGTTGAATTCTATGGCAAGCTATTATTACTATTTATTGATTGCATGGTAGTGCCTAAAACTTTGGGTCCAGCTGTGCTAGACACTGAATAACATTGAATAAGGGTTTTATCTGTATTTATGTTCTTCCTTCCCTGCCTAAGCACTGGTCTCTCACTGTTTGGTCAATTGCCAAAATCCCTTTTCTAAACAACTTTAAAACTGTGCCACTTCCAAATGTTCCACTGATCCAGGAAATACCACTAAAATCTTTTTTTATAACCCATTCTTCATCTTACTTGCCCATAATGCCAAAAAAATGTCCCAATCCTGCACTTGCTAGTTTACACATCTTCCTTCCACATTTCCTCCACTAAATCAGTCCCAACAGCCAATGTCCTTGGTGTCCTTTTCCTCTCACTAGGCCTGTAGGAAAGTGTCCCCTTTTTCCCCATTACAGTCTTGGCCAATCAACTCTGTCCAGATGCCTCAGCTCCTCAATCAACAGTTCCAGGGTTCATTCCCTTGCACAATGTGTTATCGTTTGTTACTGCAATAAAATGGCAACTAATTCACTCCTTCCCACCACATCATTCATGGAAATTGATAGGGGATTTTATTTTAAGGAGACCTTTTAAAAGCATACATCTAACATTACGTTTTGAGGCAAGAGTTGCAGTAGATTCTTCTCTGTTCTTGCTGAAACGTGGCTCCCTCAATCCTTGCTTCATATAGCACACATGTGGATGGCTTTTAATAAGAAAGCAGTGTGCTAATGTCACCGATGCACAGTCAGTAATTCATATGCATATTTGGAAAGACCTGTTAATTCAAGAAAGAGCTAAATAATGGAGACCAAATACAACTAATTGCTAAGGAACACCACCCACAACACGTTATTGCTTTTTAGAGTGGCAGAGTTGTCTTGTATTTGGTGTACTCCCAGGCAAATTAGAGGGTGCATTTTATCCTGAGATTGGTGACAGATCTCTTTTAGTATTCATAAGTGTGCCGACATAATAAAATTCATTTAGGAATATGACATATCTGTGTAATTTGTAGGTGTTGACTGTCTAACCTTCAGACAACTTGATGGAAAAAAATAATTCATCTGTAACAGAGACCTTTATTTTTCAATCCATAACATTCTATTTAATGTATTAGAAGTACATGAAAAGAATAGAAAAACAGGAAAAGTAAAACAGGAAGAGAAAGAAATGCCTTACTGTACAGCATTTCAACAAATAATGTAGAGAAGGATTATTTCAAATTTTCAAATCCTTTATAGTGAAAGTTCTATCAGTCTTTCTGTGGGTCTATCTTACTTATCTTAGTGATCAAGTAAGAGAAAACTCATTGCAATCCTATATAGATATGACATTTATTTTTCCAGCAATTCAGACAACTCGAACATGACAATACTGAAGAATATGTTATGAATATTTCATCTCATGATTAGGATCATCTTCAAATATAATGCTCTACATTCAAATGTCTTAGCTGCGGTGTGACATATAGAGTTGTATAATGTATTTACATCACAATCATTTTTATCAAAATAAAACAGAAGTTACAGATTTTCAAGGAAGGACAATAAAAAAGATAGAAAGCCTACTCTGGAAATTGTATGTTTCTTCCCTTTAAAATAAACTATTTAACTGCAAGAGAGTAAGTTTTGATTACTCTGAATAATAAGACCTTTCACTTATAAAGGCATGGTGCATTCTGGGACATTCTGCCACCCATGAGCAGCAGGGTACCAAGATGTTGTTATCCACACCATATGAACTAGTTCACAGCTGTCCCAGGGCTAGTAGTTTTGCATTTGAAGAAGTGCAGTCTATGGCTATATTAGAGTTTTCATCTTTGCACTGAGAGTATCTCCTAAGCATCCTTTTTAGATGATGGTCCCCCCTGCATAAGGCATAGGTGGTCACAAGCGTGTGTTTTCTTAATGAACCCAGCTGCTTCTTTTTTCTTTTTTCTTTTTTCTTTTTTCTTTTTTCTTTTTTCTTTTTTCTTTTTTCTTTTTTCTTTTTTCTTTTTTCTTTTTTCTTTTTTCTTTTTTCTTTTTCCTTTTTCCTTTTTCCTTTTTCCTTTTTCCTTTTTCTTTTTTCTTTTTTCTTTTTTCTTTTTTCTTTTTTCTTTTTTCTTTTTTCTTTTTTCTTTTTTCTTTTTTTCTCTTTCTCTTTCCCTTTTCCTTTTCTCCTTCTCCTTCTCCTTCTCCTTCTCCTTCTCCTTCTCCTTCTCCTTCTCCTTCTCCTTCTCCTTCTCCTTCTCCTTCTCCTTCTCCTTCTCCTTCTCCTTCTCCTTCTCCTTCTCCTTTTCTTTCTTTTTCTCTTTTTTCTTTTTTTCTCTTTTCCGTTTTATTCTTCTTCCTCTTCTTCTTCTCCTTATTTTTCTTCTTCTCCTTATTTTTCTTCTTTTTCTTCTTTTTCTTCTTTTTCTTCTTTTTCTTCCTTCTTTCTCTCTCTCTTTCTCTTTCTCAGTTTCCTGAAGTGTTCACAGTATACAGTTTCTCTTCTCTTTGCTCTGTGAGAGAAAAAGCTTTTTGAAAGAGGTTTGGTTTAGAAAATACTGTCCTGCAAGAGCAGCTCCTGGGCTGAGCTCCCAGCTTTCTTAAGGAACCTGCTGTGTCCACCTCCTCCAGCAAAACCCAGAGCTGTAGCTATTTCTTCACCCAGCCCTTTGTTCCAGTCTCCGGCCCCAGTGCTCCTCACTTCTTTGGTCTGTCTGGCCTTCCTCAAGGCCTCAAACTTCTTTCCCTTCTGCTGTGAGCTGGCATTTTTCTCTACAGGAAGGCTCAGATGATCCTATAGGGTACAAAATTGCTTTCGGTGATCAGTAATTTGGAGTCAATAAACTTCTTTAGTAGCAGGGGTGATTACTGAGGGGAACTATGCCTAGCTCCCTTTCTAGCCTACTTCCCACTCCCAAGCTTCTCCTTGCAGGAGGGGACAGCAGAATCTAAGCTTTGCCAGCCATTCAGTTATCCACAGCAATTGCTCCACATAAAAAGAGCTGCATCATCATTATAACAAGTCTGACAAAACACATTGCAGGAACAATCGGGTAATTGGATCCCTACTGGAAATGCAGCCCGAGTAATAATATCAGATAGTGTTACAACAGAAATTATACCTCTGTTATCATATTCCAGTGGATCCAGTTCTAACCACAAACAAATGGTTTCAAGCCACTGCTAGATCTATGAGTACCTGAACTTCTCAGGGAAGGCTAATCCACTTTGAAATACGTGCCAAATTGGCAAAATATTCAATACCTTGTGATCTCAAACACTTTAGTTTAGGCACATAGGGAATGTGAGAAAATGACCTCTTTCTAAAACTCACAAAAGAAGGAAAAAACCTCCTTTACCATCCAGCATATTGTACATCACTTGGCTGGATGAGTGTGAAATATTTTGGAGTGTGATAGCGTGCATGGATGTGGTGTTCTACTTTTTTTTTTGTCAGTAATGAATTTTATGCCTGCCTGTTTCTGCTCCTTTGTCTATTTTTAATTCATATATGTAAAAGCTTTTCTTAATACAGACTCCCAGGTGTCAGTTGCTGCCTGGAGTCCCTTTTCTTTCCTCTATTGTTCTGTTAATTGTTACTTCAAAACAATTAGCTGGGCATTCATATGCAAATGAATGCAAACATACAGGGGATTGGGTGTGAGAGGATACCACCACTCGTTAATTTCCACTTCAAGGTCTGCTGGTAGGAACAACAAAATTGCTTAACAATGTATTTTTCCTGGGCCGTAAAGGGTGAACTCGGGATGATCCCCGCCGTCCTGCTGGCTCGGCAATTGATAAGATTCTGCTGTTTCTTGGTAAGATATTTATTTTTTTATTTGGCTCTAGAGATCGTGCTAGCCTTGTCACCCTAAATTGCCCTTGCCTTTGCTCATTTACCCACAAGGACACTTGTAATCATTTGGAGAAATTCCTGATTAGGATAGAAGGTAAATTATTAATATTACTCCTAGTAACGCGATCCATTAAGGGATAAAACCTCTCACTTGAAGGAATTCCTCATGTCTCTGACAAAATCAAAGTTTTATAATTTATAAAAGAGCATGCTTTATCGCATTTAAGCCTTAGAAGAAAGATACAGTGACTGATAGGCTGGGACTGGGGATGAATCTGAGAGATACTTTGCCAGTTGCTAACATAAATCTCATCTGGTTTGGTGCAGTTGTATTTATTGTATAAATCTATGTTTGCTTTCAGGCTGTGTAGTAAAACTCCTTATGAAAAACAGTTGATTATTCAGCATTTGGAACTCCTTTATAAAGATAACTACCTCAGATTTTCAGATCCAATTAATATACAGAAACCAATTAAAAGATCAAATCCTGTAATCAATAGGCAGGAAAAATTCAAGACCACAGACTATCCTGAACAGGAATACCCACAGCACATCAGGAAAACTCCAACCAGAATGCCCATCAGGGGAAAGTTGCCTGTAGGAGGCATAACTTCAGAAAGACATTTGTGAGGCTGTGGGAAGAAGTGATTAACTTCTACCTCCACAATTACTTCTTTTTTACATTACATTAGTGCTCTTCCACTTTTACCTCAGAAAATCATCTACACAGCAATAAGGGACCACAATATTTACCCTTCAAGGCAGGCACCTTTGTTATGCAGTGTGATTCCCATGTTTTGCCAGATACATTCCTCATGGAAAAGGAAGACAGCTGCTGAGTGATGCGAGCTGGCTTGAATTCCCTGCTCCATAACTTACCAAGGGCTGGTGGGCACAGCGTTTAGGCCTGGATATTCATTTCTGTTTAGTTGTCTAAATGTCACTGAAATCAGTGGAAGTCTGATGTTTGCATGTCTTTATCAAGACCTTAATTGTCCTGTGTCCTGGATTTCCACCCCCAAGATGGGGTAATAGCACTGCCTTGAAATGCTGTCCTGAGAATAAACACATTTAAGACTGGGAGGAACCTGGGCATAGTAATGATAGGGACCATATAAATACCTCAGGCAGAGAGACACTACTATTTATACCACAGTATAAATAAACAGTAACAAAGGAGCTATGACTAATCTGGGGAATCTGATCTGATCCTGTGAGTAGCATAAGGCCATATTCTAATTGCTTCTGGTAATGCAAACCCGAAGAGGAGACCTTGTCCGCCTGCAGAGGTGGCAATGAGAAAGGGGGAGACTCCTCTGTCACTCTACACTTCCTCTGTACGAATGAGTAAATAACTGCCAGTGGTAATTTGGATGGTCACCCCCAAGACTTCACAGCACGTGAATATTCAGGGGAATATGTCTTCTTACCTTCATCCCTGTCCTTCCTCTTTGTGTCCTCTGCAGCCAGTGTTCTATTTAAATAAGCTTCCACACACACACACTCCATGGGCATATCCATTTATGATGATTTAGCTCTAAGCAAAGACTTAGGAGTTTTGTCCAAAACTAATACAGAAAGTGTCTTTAACTGTAATACTTCTATTTTCCCCTCCTTAAAACTTGGAGAAATTGAAATATCTGTCTTCATTACAACATAAGCACCTGTGGAAGCTTGGAAGGTACTGGATATATCCTCTTATGGGAAGAATAAATATTTCATCCCAGCAGACTGTGCCTTCACTGCAGCCTGTTCGTACCTCACCAATCAATATATTTTATCTTCATATGTGGTTGAAATAGGGCAGATTTCTGGGACTTAAACAGGCAAATAAAACACATCCATCTTCCAATAAGCATGCAGAAAGTTATTATTAGCCAGTGGGCTAATAGTAAAACATACCAAAATACAAGAAAAAGATGATTTGAACAGGTGAGGCTTTAGAGCACGTTTTACCCTGAAGTTTGCACTGAAGTTTTGTCCTTAAGAAGTTACCTGAGACCTTTGCCTTTTACTTTATAAGCCTGTCCATTGCAACTTGAAAGTCCAAGGAATATTTTTAGTGGAAACAAGAGATAGATGCTGGCAGGGTGTTTTAACAATGGCCTGTTTGTTTTGGTAACAAACTTCAAAGAATGCATTATTCATAGTGGCCTGATATGCACATATGGCTCTGGTTGTATGCAGCAATATAATAACTGAACTAATTTCTTATAACCTGTCTGCACAGCACTGCCAAATGTCTGCTACTGCTGGGGCCAGAATTTCACATACAGTTTGAACCAGGAAAGCTGGTAGAAGTTGTTTCTCCCTGATCTGCTCATTCCCAACCGATGCCCTCTTCTCCCCTCTGCTGTCAGTACAAGTGCTTATGCTAGGTTTTGAACCAGATGAAGGAATCAATCCAGGTTAAAACCCAGCAGAAAAAAACCCTCCCAACAAGTCTGACTGCTTATATTCTTAAGATCTTATGATACTATGGTCTGAGTGTCCCTCATACTGTGTGTTCCTTTGTAGTTATCCTTTCTTTGTCTAGTCCTTTAGTCTAACACTAAAACAAGAACCTCTTCCCGCTCACTCTAATAATGCTACCATTCTTGTTCTTTACACACAACATTACTTTATATATCTGTTTTTATATACACACACATGTGAGTAGTAGTAGTATTGCGTTATACATTACATTTATAGCATACCATAAATCAAATACGTTGTGTGGGCTGTACACACACATATGAACACAGATATACAATAACATTCTTATTTTATATAACAACTTGTACTAAGAGCAGAAGCATCCTTTGTGGTTATTGCATGTAGAACAAATGTCAGTGTGCACTAATGGAAATACAATGGCGTGGTCGTTTGAACTTTTTCATCCTTTTGCTTTCTGATCTCACAACCTGAGCAATGCTTGATGAACTTCGAACAAATAAAATATCGGCTGTTTTATCTCTTTCTTTCTCTACTCTTTCTGCACTTCAGGAATTGATCAGATAGGACCATATTCAAACGCTGTAAATTCCAGCAAACTCCAAACACTCAGTGTTTTCCACTAGCCAGTGGAATCCTTAGGACTTTAGAAACGTCTAGACAGTAGAAAATACTAATTCTAGGCTTCCTGAAAAAAGCACAGAAACTGACTGAACTCGTAATCTGCTTTGTAGATGGTTGATCCTTCAACACTTGATATAGCAGCCCAGGGCTTTCATTACCAGCCATTAGAGCGTGGCTGCTTGCTCAGGTTGTTTCACAGTTCAGAAAGGAAGCCTGGACCAGTCTCATCCCACTCCTGTGCTCTTCTGATGGGATCTAGAACAATGTTTCTTTAGTTCTTTGCTCTTTTCAGCAAACTATTGCCAGGTGCTCACAGACAGATGGCCCACTTTAGCCCTTTTGAATTGCCTGGGTGTCTGTGATGAGGCTTCTGATGAGCAAAAAAGGAATGGTAATAATCTAAAAGAGGAAGTAGTCCTGTGTATCAAAGCCTCGGATGTAGCAAAATATGTATCTAACATGGTTTTATGCAGTATATGTAAATAGAACACAAATAACGTAATCCCATTGCCAATATCAAAGCATGCAGGTTTCAGAAAGGGAAAGTATGATTAGAATGTGATTCAAGATATAAAGCTTTTCATGTCTCTGCAAAATGCATATATTTGTGCATATATATGTTTATATTTAAATATATATTAATGAGTTCTTTTGGGTAGTACAGTTTGTAAAGCTCAGATCTCTTGTCTTTAGTGTGTCCTACTATCCTTTCTTTTATGTCTGATTCTCCTCATTAAGAACAGCATTCTTTTTTTTTAGCAGACAAAATCCCCTACTAACCCTTCTCCTTGATAATCTTTTTACATTTCTCCTTATCTCTTCCTTTGTGTCTATTGTCTGATTGTACCTCTTACACAGGCCTTCACTCAAGGTTAGTGAAATTAAACATCAGCTGGCTTAATAGGTAGCTAGTAACAGTAGTTTATCTACCAAGATAAGCTTCTAGATTTTGGATGTCTCAAATTTCTTCTTTTCCACTTTCATTATTTTTAGACATCCTTATTTGAGGAGTCAGTGACCCATCTCCTTGAATGTTGCTTACAAGCAGTTTCCCTATATAAGAGTCTGTGATAATTTCTTCTCTGGCCAGTTGCAGCTAAGATAGTTTCAATACATCACCTTCTGGAGCAAAAGGCTATGGGTGTTTTAGGATGTTTCATATTCTTTAACTCCTAATAGCTTACCCATACTAAAGATGCCATGTTTATCTGATGTGGTGAAAGATATTTCCATTCTGAAATGTATCCTAAGGAATAATAGTAGCAGGGAAAATTGGGAACACTACTGTAGTCTTCACTCTGTTATCAAGGCAGGGGAGAAAAAAAGTAGATTTGCCATGAATCTTCACAAAGATAGCAAAAGTAGGAGATTGCCAGGACATTTTGGAGCTAAAGCATTATAAATAGAAGAACAGAGGTGAAGCCTGGTCAGAGGCCTCATGGATTCGTGTAATAAAGCTATAAAGATGTCTGTGTTATTCGGGTAGTCTATGTGCTCTATGAAAGGGAGGATCAGAGCACGGTTACTTCTCTTCTGCATGGCTGGCTGTAGGGTAAGATGTGGCAGTTTTGTAGGATGTAGCCTTCTCAGCTAGTTATTTACATTCTGGGCAAAGTAAAAATGTGTAATATTTCCACAAAGAACAGGGTCTCAAAGAGCCAGTGGCTGGACTTGTGCCTCATGCTTTGTCTGAAACTCTCCTTTTGCATTATTAGCTTAACCTGAGATTCACCAAGTTGAAAACTCCAATGCGGATCCGTAGCTATGATCCAGGTCTCCTAGATCCTGGCAGTCAAAGAAAGAACGTAGACATAACACCTAAGTGCCTGGGCTAAACACAGCCTTCTTCAAAGCAGCAGCCTTCTGCTACAGTTAAGTCAGTTTAAACTCTGTTTAAGTAGGCTCAGTCCAGAGCTAGTGCTTGGGATAAAGTCTCCTTGTCTGAAATAGTCTTTTCACTTCTGCACAGTCAATAAGATATGCAGACATCATTAGGACATTAGACATCTCTGATGAGATGTGACTGGTTACATTGTGTGAGGCAGACAGTCACGACTGACTTTTTCGGAAAGGCTTTTCACGGCTCTGCGTGACCGATCCGTGGTGCCAGCAGCTCACAGCCAGCCTTCTGCAGCACAACAATCCAATAAACAGCTCTGCCTCCCATCCCCCAACTCTTATGGCTCGTAGCCCAATAAAGGGTGGCTGGGGAATACTAGAACTGTCATGTCATGGGACATTGGCCTCTGCGACTGACTAACGGTCTTTTCCGTACAGAAATCAGTGCTTTGCTTTGACATACTCTGTAATTTTTGTCTGCAAACCTGTCCTATCTGTTGCTTCTCAGCCACTGCAGGCAAATGTATCAAAAGCTTAGCAATGCTTTTCGGATAACTCTTCACCTTTGGGTGAAGGAACCTTTGGCTGAGGGAACTGGGGGTGTTTAGCCTGGAGAAGAGGGGGCTGTCTACAACTGCCTGAAAGGAGTTTGTGGCAGAGACAGCATTGATCTCTTCTCTCAAGTGACTGGCGACAGGACAAGGGGAAATGGCCGTGAGTCGTGCCAGGGGAGGTTTAGCCTGAATATCAGGAAGAATTTCTTTACCAAAAGGGTGGTCAGGCCCTGGCAGAGGCTGCCCGGGAAGGTGGTTGAGTCACCATCCCTGGAGGTGTTTAAAAAACAGGTAGATGAGTTTTTGAGTGACATGGTTTAGCAGATGATGGGTGCGATTGGACTCAATGATCTCAAAGATCTTTTCCAATTGGAAAATTCTATGATTCTATGGTTCTATGACTTCCCATGTTCTGGTAGCTTGTCCAGGTGCTGCGAAAAGCTTGTTTGAATGCAGTGGGCTGGGAGCTTTCTGTACTATGGCCTGTGGGTTTTAATAACTGAAGTTGTCGCCTTTTTTCCCCCCTCCAACACAGGTGGAACAGTCTCAGGTGATGCTAGATTCTCATCCAAATGGTCTCTTGTGGTTTAATTCATGCAAACCCAGAATTCAGCAGCCAAACTACTCCCCCATTTCAGGTAACCTTTTCCAATATTATTTAACAGGCTGTTGTCAATCAATTCTAATTTAGTACTTTTTTCAGTACTTTTCTTCTCATCTAGGTCCAATTTTCACAATCTATCTCCTTTCTCTTCAGTTGCTCTATTATGTACCTCATCAGCTATAATCTTCTTCAATATCTTACCAATTTGGGGGCCTTCTCCAATCATTGCTCCTTATACTGCTCTCTTCCTCTCAGAATCCATTTTATGAACCTTTTCTTCCTACTAACACCCTAGCTCTGAATCACTAACCTTTTTACAGTGATGTCTGATATAACTTTCAGTTTGATACACATTTTATTCGTAAAACTGAACTGTTTCTGCAGCCTGTAAACCCTCTTAGAAATTACCTCCTCTTTATGCTGCCCCGTGACACAATATACCCAGCTGAGGCTTCAAAGAGCAGAGGAAAGAAGACTGGGCAAAGATAAAGCAGGGCCTTTGTTAAACAGAGTGTTCCTGCATCCATCTTATTCCAGGCAAAAACTCTGATAATCCACAATACTACAGCTTTCATGTGCTGGGGCACAGTGCCAGTGTTGCAAAAGCTGCAGAAGGTAAGAATAAAGAGGGAAGATAAGGAGTTGTGCTGTAGGGGGGAGGGAAGGAGAGGGGAAAAAAAATCTTTTGCATTCCTGGAATGATTGTGACACAATCATAATAATTCGGAAATAATTATATTTGTTATCAGTCAACATAATTTCCTGCAGTTCCACACACAACGTCATTTTCCTTTTCCAGCAGTCAGGCTGAACAAATGGTTCTATTCTTGTTATTATTTTAGTATGAAGCAGAGTAATGTTGGCTGAACTAATAGTACAAACACAAAGCTATCGCTTAAAAATGCCTGAAGATTGGCATTTAGCCTATTGTTTCCCAACGTGATGTAACAATATTTGTTCATGATCACTGTTTTCCTCATGTTTTGCTGTAAAATGCCACGATGCTGTTGTATTGTAAGGAGAAACACTGCAATATAGCTAAAGAGCTAGGATTTTCAGTTTAAGTTATTATCCAGAGCCTATTACTGTAGTATGGGAGTGCGTAAGAGAGACTATTTAGTAGATGAAAGAAAAATAATACAAACCCAGTATCAAGCTGTTTATTCAAATGCTTTAGGCTAGAGCTCTGTGTATGACACATTTAAAATGACTGATGGATCTTAACTTACAGCTTAGGAAAGAGGTTGCAGATGCCCCTGCTGGGGTATGACTTTCTTCCACCAACCTATCCCTGGCTCATTAGAGGGACTGGTACATCCAGGGAGAGGCAGGTCATGCTGCCTTCAACTTTCTTTGGAAGCTCAGTTCGAGAAGGAGGGCAGCTTTAGAGTGGGCTATTCAGTTCCCAGGAGCTCTGCCATAGGAGATGGAACCTGTTCCCTGCCTTCAGCAGGCACTCTTCAAATGAGACTTTTGAGGTGCTGCCAGTTCTCTCTGGCACTCTATTGCTAGGTGTCTTGCACTTATACTCATGGGGGCTCACACCAACAAAGAGGAAACTTCACACTATTCATTCTCTTGCTAAAGTCTCCAGGCAGTATACTGAGCTAAAAGGGAGTCCTCTTGGACAGGAGTACACAGCTCATTAATATAACTGGATTTATTAGAATTTGGTCCTTTATACTTACTATAGTTGCTTCACAATCTGCTTTTATTATTGCTTATTGTCATATAAAATGATTAATATATAAACATGAGAGAAACAAAGACAAACTCTGAAGGATCTCCAGGGAGTTTACTGGAAAATGGGGAATGAAAAATACACATAAATAAGAGCAGGCTTATTTATAACAGCCAGAAAAAAGAAGGAAATGAGTTCTAGCTCTTCTGTTCCTTCCCTCCCTAATATAGGTCAGTTAAGGTATTTGCTCATATGCATCTTCAGTTCAGTTTTCTGTACACAGCATGCAACATTTTTCTGAGACATTATGAAAGATAACAGTGTGGGAGGTTACCAGAAGCTTGATACAAGGATCTTTTTCAGACATAGACTCATACAACATTTTTATTAGAGACGTAGAGACAGAAAAATTGTTGATTGAATTCACAGGTTTTATTAAATTAGAAGACACAATGAATACCAGTGTGTATGATTATATAATAGAATCTTGAGAGGTTAGAAAATGGCAAAATAAAGTTCAACTTTGATTTAAAAAATTTTGATTTTGACTATTAAATTTTTGGTATTTTGGATACCTAGCATCTGTTTGAAACCATTCAGCTACGCTGCTGACACCTACTTCTGCAGTCATCTTTAAAAATTCTGCTATGAAGACTTGGAGTAGTGTGTAAGAAAAGTTTCTGTGCCAGCCAGCATCTTTCCGTTTAGTCTTGTTTCAAAGTCACATTGACGAGAACAAAGGAAGTTTCTTAAGCAAGAAGAACTGAAAATAAGCTAATAGAAAGAGTTTTCTATTAACCAAATTGGCAGTTTCTTTACTGGGAGGTAGCTGCTTCCATGAAATAGACTCAATATTATCCTTTACTAGATATTATTTAATTCATAATTGTCATTACCCAAACATAGATACATAAATAGAAAGTGCAAGAAACACCTAAGGATGTCTAGCTATGCATAGTTATGGATAAATCTTAAAAGTTTGTATTGTTTGACTGCAGGAACTGTAGCACTTTCTAAAATTTATGCACCAATTAGAGGTTTTTAATATTTTATCAAGCAATGGACATTCCACTTGGCAGCTGATTTACAGACAGGCTCAGCACTCAGTAGCTCCAATTAAACACAGCAGGACTTGGAGATTTCCACAAATCAGAGACCTTCCTCATCTGATTTATAAATTACTGAGTACCAAGTGAGTACCAATGTCAGGAAACTCAGGCAGAAGAAGAGGAAGCACTTTTATGCAGTGTGTAACCACTCAGTGGAATCACTGCCATGGGGAATGCTGAAGGAAGCCCTTTGGGAAGATTTAAAACAGAACGGGTGTTTATATGAACAGGAACAACATTTTAAGCTTTGTAGCCTTACGACCAAAGAATTACAAAGGTAATGAAGTTTCATGCTTCAGAGAGCTCAGGTTGTTGATCTGTGGGGGTCACTATAGATTATTTTCTCTCTTATAATACAGCCAACAGTTGAACTAGGATATCACTGGTTTTTGTGTTAGCATCCTTGCATTTATAAGAAGCAGATCATCAAAGAGCATGAAGCAATGGTCACCCCAGTGTGGCAAGACTTGTTTCTGTGAATGCAGATTCATTCTTCTTTCTGTGATGCTCTTGGAATGTTTTTACCGAGAGGAAGAAGAGCATGATGAACATGAATTTCCTCCTGATCTGTTAAGTTGCTCAGTACTGTTCATTACTGAGTAGTAAATCACTTTTTACATAGCCTAATAAATGTCAAACCATATCCCCCTGCATTCTTTACCTGTAATACTTGCCTCAGTATTTATCTAACCCCAATGTCTGGCCATTGTTTCCAGCTGGTACCATTACATACTGCCTGTCACTCAGCTGGTCACTGTAGCCATCCCTGGTACTCATGGAGACTTTTCTCCTGCACATGGAAACAGACACATATGTACTGAATTACTTTTACATGCACTCTGGTATGATCAGTAAGGAACTTCCTCTTCTCAGCTTAACTGTCCAGTGCATTTGTCTTTCTGTTACATCTTAAGGAAGATCTTAAGGATGGTGCTGAGGTGGCAAGTGGAGGGTAGCAGTTCTTACCAAGTTGAATGGATGCTCCCCAAGGTGCTGAAGGGATACTCAGGTTTTAGGGGGCAGTCCTACAACTCTCTCTCAAAAAAAGGGGCTTTGATGTATGGGCTTTTTCAGAACTAGAAAAAAGCAAGATAGAACTTAAGAGATCCACAGTAAAAGAGCTTTAAAAGGCTTAGAAAAAGGACAGGTCAGGTTTCTTTCATCAACTCTGAAACTCTTCTTGATGGTTGTTGCGTTTGGTGCTATGCCTTGCTCAAATCAGTCTTGTGCAGCAGCAGCAGGATCACAGGGAAGCAGAATCATAAACATGAGACAGACTCCATGCAGTGAGTTGGCCACAAGGGTCCCAGAAAGACCACATCCGCTGTCTTTTAATTGGCCATTTTTGTTTCAGTGATACCAAATATTTCTAATACACCATGTGTTTTTCTCCGAACAGTTTGCTTTTCTTCCAAAGCCAGCTGCAGATTTCAGATGGAGCAATGAACCACTTGCAGCCAAGATAAAACTTGGAGAGGTGGAATAATCACTTGAATGGAGATAGCAAGACCCTGCAGAGAGATGGTAGATCTATAGTACTTTAAAGCAGTAATTTAGAATGAAATTCTCCTTTTAGCTCTGAATCTTTTGCAAGGATGTGATACAGTATACCTGTAGTTTTGCGATAGATGCAGGAAAATTTAAAACTTGCTAAGTAAGATGTTGCTGGCAGTTTGCAGAAGAGGCAGTAATGGCTAAGCCTGTAGAAACCTGAAGGGATGCCACTGCAACTGGATTTTAGGAAAAAGGGAAGAATTGCTAAGGAAACAAAGCACATACTCTTAAGTAAGAATCAAGGAGCACTCTCACTAACTGATTGTTTTTGATATATAGACATTGTATCCTAACAATTGTTCCCTTTTATGTCTTGATAATTTAAGATCACTTTTTTAATGCACCTTCCTGTAGCACAGAAATGAGGTAGTCTTGCATGCAATTGTGTTGTACCACAAAGCAAGGACCCTCCGACCTCTTTATTAATTAATGCAGAGTATTGAATCAGGTACCTAATCACTCATTTTGGTTTTATTTTCTGAAGCTATTGTGTTCTTGGTCTATATTACTGAAAAAGTTAACAAGACACAACATCTCTCTGAACACTATGATATGCAGGCTCACTTTAGGAAGCACTATAGATCATTCCTATTAAAAAAACAATAGCACCCTTAGACACACTCATATACTGCCCTATCACGTGGCAAGTGGTGCACTACCTTCCCATGTAAAAAAATATTGAGAGGACAGGAGAAATTAATTTCAGCTGGCTATAACTGTTTTAAAAAATACTAAAATATTTTCTACTGGAAGACTTTTAAAAATAAGTTGTGAAGGGGCCTGATTAATTTCGTATGTACTGCTGCTCGATCTTCATTTGGAAATAAACTATGGAATTATAATCTTTGCTCTCCCACCTCAAATTAAGTCATCATTCAATAACTCATAAAGACACAAGCTGCGACAATCCCCAAGAACAAATAATGCAGCTAATCTATGTGATTATGTATATGTATGGTTTGCCTTCTCCTCCCACTGTTTGTACCTGACTACGTATTAACAAGATATTTGTAATTTCTTTCCCTGCTAGCTGGACACCATGAAAATCCTATCAATAGTAAATGCAGTTATTTTTGCAGAAAAAAAACCCAATTTTTTTCTTTAAAAAACTTGTTAAAATGTTTCATTTTTAGCAAGAAAGTTTCAACTTGAATTATTTTTTCAGAAGAATGTGAGTTCTAGAAGAAGAAAGGAAAAAAAAAGAAAATGGCTTTTCCAAATTGATATACAGAGAGAATATCCAAAACCCACTGGTGTACTTTTTTTTTACATCCCTAAACCCTGAAACTTCAAGCCCAAACTAAATGAATATTTTCAAAACAATTATATTATACTTAATTTGCATTATTATACTTCTAGTGAAGTTTTTATTTATAAGACTTTCAGCTGGGAATCTGCATGATATCTATCCAGAAGTCTCTAAGGAACTCTGCTCTGGGTGTTTCCGTATGAACTTGTGACATTTGGCAGTGACCTCTTGAATTGTAGTTGTTAAAATTTTTTTGATGTAAGAAGTTCTTAGGAGCATTCTCATTTTCAATGGAATTCATTTTTCATCAAGTAGATTGAAGAAACAAAATCCTCACCAGTAGAGTGAATTAAACCTTTCTCCAAATCTCCTGCTCTCTCTCAAGTTAGATTTTACGAGACAAATTCTTCAAATCACTGGAAATCAGCAAATACAAATACAGCAGTGTTGCAGTCCCATATTTCACTTGAATTAACTAAGCTTTTGAAACTGAGATAGATAGGTGTAAAGGAATATAACTCACTCATGATGTTGGTGCTAGATCAAGGCTGTGGTCTTGCTTCTTTAATGCTTGGTGAGTACCGTACCTGGGGCTTGTGGTGGTAACTTTGCATGAAACAAGATAAAAGCCTAGGTAAATGTGACCCAGTATTTCTATACCCAGCAAGTGAGTGTACTTCATGAATAGTTTAAACCATTTTAAATTCACTGAGTTTTAATGATAGCACCTCACAGTTTCTGTTCAGATCCCTTCCAGTCTTTTATCTATAGTGACAAGGAGAGGCGCACCTGGGACTCTGGTAGTCTGCTGTTATCCTGCATATCAGCTGTTAGTGCTGTGCTATGTCTTCCGTAGCTGAACGGAGACCCAGATGTGCCTGATCAACTGTCTCTGAAACAGGTGCTGTTTTCACAGAAACAGAATCATCTGGTTGGAAAAGACCTCAGATATCATCAGGTCCAACCGTACCTGTCCAATACTAAACCATGTCTCTAAGAAATTCATCAACCCACCTTTTAAGCACCTCCAGGAATGGCGATTCCACCACCTCCCTGGACAGCTGTGCCAGTGCCTGACCACCCTTTCAGTGAAGAAATTTTCCCTAATATCCAGTCTAAACCTGCCATGGTGCAACTTGTGGCCATTTCCTCTTGTCCTATCACTTGTCACTTGTGAGAAGAGACCAACATTTGCCTCGCTACAACCTCGTTTGAGGTAGCTGTAGGCAGACATCATGAAGACATCAAGGCAGGACCTGAATAATGACTTTCCGAAATATTTTATTTTTCTCTCTGTTATTCTGGCTTTCCTACAGCCTATTGATTTACCATGGTACCTGTCTCACAAGTACACACCTCTTCTCCTTTGACTCTTGTTTCCCGCAGTCAAGCAATTTTGTAGGTGCTTTTCCATCTTGGACTGGATATAAATGCCTCACACTAGAAATTCTGACTCTGGCAAAACTGTTCTTTAAAAAAAACTGTTGGGAGAAAGCAATCACCTATTACTCTGTGTTACACAGGCCTAGACAGAGGCTTATACTGCACGCCCAATCAAGCTCTTTGAAATCCCTTTTTCCTCAACTGCAATGACTAATGGGAAAAGCTGCCTGATTAGAGCCAATGCTTTCTCTTTGCAGGCTAACGTAGAGGTGAAGAGAGCATGGAAAACCTACGGGCTTATTTTCATCTTCCTGAGACAAGGATCTGGACAGCAGTGATGGCATTCCCAGCAGATGCTGGGCAGGTGAAGGCTGTGGCTCTCCCTTGCTGCTACTGGACTACTCCCCAGGGCAGTATTGCTCTGAAGCACTCTGCTTCAGAGACACAACTTATGGCAAAGCCATTGAGGAGCCTACAGCTTGTGCTGTTTTCCTTGGAGCTGCTTCGAGGTTTAAAGTCCTTATCCATAATTCAAAAATAGCATATGTGGCTGCATCATTTGTAATTCCTGTTCCCAGAGGAATACAGGGTAAGAGAGCTGTAATCACTGAACCAGTCCTGGTGTCCAGGAACAGCAGATAGCAGAGAGATGTACACACCTCTTTTTAGAGATCTAGGCTTACTCTAGAAGAGTATCTGTATCTATGTCTATGTCTATATCTATATTTATATTTATTAAAAGCATAGATTATGCGGGTATTTCACATGTCAACAGTAACAACCTCATGCCAATATGCAAAAGGGTGAAGGTGCAAACAGGAAGAAGTCTGATCAGAACTGATCTGATCATAGTAGCTGAACTTTTCAGCTACACAAAACTTTTCATGCAACCGATCAGGAATTTTACACCTATTTAACAGATGGGAAAACTGAGAGGAGGGGAACCAGGATATCTATAAAACAGCAGACAGAGGAACCAACACCTCAGGGACCTGTTTTACTATCAGGTTTCCCATGGGTGTTTTCTGACTCCTGAGGAGGACTGTACAACCAAGTTCTGTCTAACTTTAAAAAGAATAAATCATTCAGAGTCTAGAATTTTATTTATGAGGCTCATTGAACTATGTAGCCTTTTCTCCTGCAAAAACTCAGCAGAGCTGTCTTTTTTCTGTTTCACAATACACAAAGTAAACTGACAGAGGGTGTCTGTTAGTGGACTGCTCTGCAACAACACTGAGTAAGTGCTAAAAGCAACAAGTCTGCAGTGTAACATGATAGAGAAATTGTTCCACAAGGTCTTGACTCTGACCTTACGTTACCTGTATCAAAATAGTGCAAAAATGGAGAGAGAAGAAACGAGCCAAGTCCCCTCTAAAATTATCTCTGGAACCAGACCCACGGAGCATTGATCATGGTATATTTCTATAAATAGAACTTGGAGGAGTTGTGGAAGATTTGCAGATCCTGTAATTTTGCAGCTGAAGCTGTCGCCTGGCAGCCGACTGCAGCTCTAGTGGCTGAGGAGCGAGAGGGATGACTCTGAGCTGTCCAAGGGAGATCTACAAGCATGTTGCAAGGTACTTCAATCCTTGGAAAGAGCCTAGCTTTCAAAAGCTTTTTGTTATATCAAAATGTCAGGGAATAGAAACACAGCAACATTCTCCAGTTTATCAAATGGAACGTCTGCAGAATCTCTTGAGCCTCTGTTTGCCAGTTGCACAAATCATCAGCCTGCTCTTGGATGTGCTTAAATGCCTTAGTGGGTATTACTTGTACTAGAAAGTATCTGAAGGGTCAGGACCCATGAGTTATTAATTCTACTGCAACACCTAAGGGCACTAAATAGGAATTACAATACAAGGCGTCGAACAAGGCACTTAAGCAGGTAGCAAAGAAATTCTGGCAATCTGCAGTTTGGAGTAGACAGCAGCGAGTGTGTAACAGAGAAAGAGGGAGAAGAGGAATGAAAGCAGTGTAAAACTGCTCAGAGGTTAAATACCATCACTCTTTGATAGAGAAGCATTTATTAAAAGCCATGTCATATGAACATTATACATATTGGTTGAAAGCTTATGTGGAAGGCATAAAACATATTGGACTGATACTTGGACTGTGTTTTAGGTATGGAGGTTGGGTTTCACCATGCAGTGACATTACAGATGTCTAGAAATTGTGTCTTACATCTAAGTTGTTTATAATGTGACTGCAAATAGCGAGTGTATTGTTTCAACATGGTTAATGTTTATGAGCTGCATTTCAGTTTATAGGTGCACACAGATTGCCTGGAAAAGTACCAGGGCATTGGTTTTTTTAAGTTAGCAATGAAGAAAATGCAAGTCTTTGTACACCCTTCCAGTATCAGATCACGCAGAGGGTATAAAATGAATCCAAGAAGTTTGCAACTGTTTGGGTCTTAAGTTTTTATAAATTATCTCATGCCCTCTTTACATCTGTGAGACTATCTGAGATGCCAAATATGGCTATTTCAAGCCAAGAAAGGAAAAAAATTAAAGACTAGGAATCCACGAGCAATCAACACAGCAACGCTATAGATTCTCAGAATAGACGTGCAAAAAACCTTTTTTGGAAGGCCTTCCTCTGGCCACCAGCAGAACTATCAACAAGGTCCAGCTGGTTGCTGTACTGCTTTTGGCTCCATGACCCATGTGTACACTCTGGGAAGAAGGGGCTCATGCAGTGTAAATGGATTTAATGCTGCTTCAAGCCACATTAACTGTACTCAACATTTACAGCATATGGTTCCCCCGTTTCCCCATGGAAAATATCATTCAGACCTGCTGCTCCTTAGCTCTCTCTACATGCTCTATTATGTCTCCTATTTCCCTGTAACCTAAAAATCACTTGAAGATATCAAAAGAGAAGGATATGCAGAGGGGAACAGTAACACCAACTATTGCTTCCTTGGCTTCATTTTGCCCCAGCTTCATTAGAAATTGTGTAAAGAAGAAAAATGGGCACATTAAATGTAATGATAAAGCATCCTCTGTGCTTTAGATTAGAAAATAGCAAAGAATGCAATTAATAATTAGAATGCAATTTATAAACAGAATGATTTGGTTTTTCTCACATTTAGTTTTTCTCCTCTCTCTACAAACTGTCTCTCTGAAAATCAAGCAGAAAAACACAGGCAAGCAGCAGGTAGAAAAAGGATACACATTTTACTAGTGTTATGTGTTTATAGAAGGACAGTAACTGAATGGGTCCCTCATGCCAGCCTCCAGATCCCAGCAGCGGTGGGATGTGTGATGTTAGGTATTCTGCGCACAAACCTCCCTGAACAGTGAGGGCTGCATTGCTTAAACTGCCAACTAAACAATGCATTTTTACTTGCTCATTTGTAAGAGTTAAGAGCTTGGCTTGCCAGGGATGGCACAGACAGGAGGTGTGCTGAGGAAGGAGCAGGACACCCTTGTTAAAAGCTCCGTGTCTAATTTCTCATGCAACGTTGTTTTCGCTCGTTTTCCTGTTCTTCAGCACTTAATGATTTTTCTGTCATCAATGGAGTTTTAATTGAGTGGGATTAGGGGTGGATTAAAGGATCTCATCAGAACTCATACGCCCTGCATCTACTTCCTGTTGAGTCCTCTCAACAGAAGAGCTTTTGACATTCGAAAAGTGAAAAATACTTAAGACTGCAACACAGTGAGGGAGAACTCAGTTGAAATGTAACCAAGGAGTTGTGAGTGTAAAGGCAAGCATATCATAAAATCTTGGAGATCAAAGGACATGGTTTATGTCACTTTGCCCACTCCTGGATTTCACCTGGCTGTATATAAGAAGCATTTAAACTTCATCAGACACAAAGATATCACCCCGACCCCTTCCTCAACTGCTTATGGATTTTTTAATGAAAGACACTTTCCAGCATATAACTGAATCAATATTAAAAATGTTGCAGAATTCACAACATGAAAAGCCAATGGATTTACATTCCATTCTTTATTTACACAGGATTTAAAATGAAAACTACAGTAGGAGCATAAACCCTTTCTTTCTCCTTTTATGCCAGTGAGAAGTAGGAGATCGAAATTATTCATTTATTTGGGTTAGTTCTCTTTTCACTTCTTTTTTCCTTGGAAATACTTTATCTTATCTAACCAGGAGAAAAGGGAGAGGGAATATAGTCTCTGAAAATGAATCTATTGAGTGCTTAACCAGACATGGGAGAAAATCCTGACCCAGCAAAGAAAAGAAAATACTCTCTGTGATTTCAGTGGGTCCAGTTTTATATATTGCTTCACACTTAGATCGAAAGCTTAATTCTGCTCTTCATGTCCTGCTTTAATCACCAAGAGCTACACATGCAAACCCACAGCAGGATTGTAACTAGAATATTTAAGACTAATTATACAGCTCTGGGAACAATGACCAAAACTTATCAAAATAACTCTTTATCTTTTAGGCGCTATGAAGTCTTCTACAGTAACAAAAATTTCCTCTAGACGTGCACAGTAGATCTCAGCTGTGATGTGCTGCTGCCCTTAATCGGATCCATGCATGCAGTACATGTACACACATACATAAGTCAAACTTTACCATGAGTTTCTGTGAGGATAGTAGTGATGATTTCTCTTCCATGTCTGTACTTGAAAGAAGTAGTGACATTTTAGTCTCTCGAAGGATGTTTTAGATATGGGTCTAGATACAGCTCGGTTAAGTTCTTCAAAGTTACACCTTTCTATGTGGGGTCCAAAAAGCTCTAGGATACGATAGTTTTAGGATCAACATTTTCTTAAAATATGCTAACTCCTCCACTAAGTATGACTTGGTGGGGCCATATCCCCTTCTCAATGTTGTCCCAACTCCCCATTAACTTACCTAATACAGGTGACTGAATGATCAGTACTTTGCTTGGGGGTTACTGTTTACTTATTTGTTATTAATTGCTAAATCAGAGCTGCCATATGACTAGGATATGTCCTCTTCCAGATAAAAACCTATCTGCAAAGGATGAGAAGAATCATGGTGATTGGTGGAGTCATCACCCCTGGAGGTTCTCAAAAAATGGATAGATGTGGTGCTTAAGGACACGGTTTAGTAGGCATGTTGGTGTTGTGCTGATGGTTGGACTTGATGATCTTAGAGGTCTTTTCCAACCTATTCGATGATTCTAAGGTATTCTTCGTTTTTACAGAATAATTCTCACTTATGATGCTATCGCATCATTGTGAATTTGTTTGCTACTAAACATATGTAACAATATGAATCTGGCTGTTGAATGCCTGTATCTCCTTTCCAATCAGCACATCTGCAGTGAATGTCTGGGATTTGTTGTTTTCTAGGAGTCTGACTATCTCCACTGTGTATGCATAGTAGCATTCAACCTCATAGGGTTACCAGGTGCCTGCAAATTTGCAGAGAGGCTTCTGAGATATCAACTGTGTTTGCACCACACAGATGTTTTATGCATATGCAACAAAATGAATCCAGCCAGCAAAACATCAGAGTTACCTTATAATGGGACCAGTCTTACTTACCTCACTGCACATATAAAGGTGCTTCTCTCCAGGAAATCCCAGACAAATGTTGGTAAACCTATGCTTAGCAGACCGGATTTCAGACAGAGATTTAAGATTTGTCAAATATTACTGTAATAATTCAAACTTGTTGCTAAAAGTTAACATGAAAACATGTCAGAAAAGAAAAAAACAGAGTTCTATGTCCCCATCTATTTGCAGTTAGAATGATATGGACTCAATCTAAGCAGAGCATGTCTGCAGGGAGTATGGAAACTGCTGTTGAAGGGCAGGAGCCAATGGAGATGCAACGAAGCACAAATTGAGATTAACTTAAATACAGCTAGGAAAGGAAACTCAAATTTACAGCAGCTTTTTCAACTTTGCACAAGTATGAAGAGGGCATATTCACTCTGAATTATTGTTCCCAGCATTCAGAAAAAAATATTAATGGAGAATACAGCTGCTAAAAATACATTCTCATGTGTTATTCTGTATTCGCTGAACATAGCATATCACAGGTACTTGACTATAATGTATTTCTTAGTCATTCATGTATATTTTTGAAAATACATGATTTTAAGCATGTGGCTTTGAGCCCAGGGTATTTAAAACCAAAAAAACATTGTGGAAATGATGTTAAACTGTGAAAAAGATGATTGGAATAAATCAAGAATCAAATTCAGACACCAATTATGTGCTGCTGAACTTCAGGTATAATTGTGTCTGTCTCAGGTTGATGCTAAAAATAGGAATATTGTAAATGAAGTGGAAGAAAAATTATGGCACAGCATCCCATGAGTTAAAGCCTTCAGAGCATCAGTCTAGTGGTCAGACACAATCTAACATGGCCAATAGATTCTCCTGAAGTGCTCTTTGCCATTACAAGGCAGTTACTGAAAACAGGTAGAAGAGGAGATGCTTTCAGCATCTTCCACAAAAGCAGACAAATGAGAAAACTAAAACTCATGAGGTGGTTTGGTGTTGTGTAAAGCAAAGGAGATGAACTCTTAAGAGTGATTGAGAACTGTTAGTGCTTGTGTTATCATTCATTTTTTTTCCTTTGAAAAAGAGAGCTATAAGGCTGACCGGTCCTTTAAGATGCTGGGAACAAGCTGTTATCAAGCTACACCAGCTGCTGGTGAGAAATAAGACCAGGAGAAACACGTGTGTACACACAGATCTCATCGTCTCCTTCACATAGTTTTTTCCTTTGGTGTTTCCAATATGCTGGTTGTATTGAAGTTTCATAGTTACAAACTCAGTCTTGGGCTTCTTGTTAACTACTGCTGACAAATACTAAGTTTACATTTATGTTTCAGGCAGTAAGAAGAGATCACAGAAAAGAACATCTGCTTTCGGTTAAATTTATTTTCTTATTTGCAATCATTGTTCATATTTTCTGGAAACTGTCTTTTACTTAAATTAACAGTAGAATTGATTCTCATCCTGGGATAGATATTTCAAGAATACTGGCCATTTCTAGGTCCTTTACTCTCTCAGTTAAAATGCTTCTAGTTCATTTGGCAGTAAGAGTTCAAGTTAAGCATGTAAAACCCCCAAACAGAAGAAGGAAATTGCCTTCCTCTATTTCCGTATGATATAATGAACTGCATGATTTAAAAGCGTAAGAGGGCATTTATAGGTGTAACTGACCACTGCAAGGGTAGAATGACAAGTCAGATGGAAAAGAACAGTTTTCATATCCTCAGGTAGATGCAACAGTCTCATAAAATTTCAGAGTTTATACAACTTGTTGAAATGCTGTAAGAGACTGAGAGGTACAGTCAGAACTTTGAATAAATTAGATGATATGATTTAGATGTGTTGCAAAAAGCCATCAGAAATCTGTATACAAAGAGGCTTTGCGGATCAAGGCTTTGAAATAAGCTGGATTTGTAATAACAAGGTTTTGTAAAGCATCCAGTCTAGAGGAATGTACAGCTAAAATATTTCAAGGCTGAAGTTTTCCATAATAACAGAGGAAAGAAGCATTTCCTCATTTGAATCATATTTAATTCTCTGCCCAAGGACATTGCATTGACCAAAACTCTCCTTAGATACAGGGAATTTGACATGATGACCTGACTCTCAGACTTCTGATGAAGTTTACTTTTCTCAGAGAAATTACAGGATGGGTACCATCTTTATAGGCACATTAATGAGTTTTTGGCACAGAACTGGAGGGAATGCTGCTTCTGCTTGCCAAATAGAAAGCTTTTTATATTCAGATCCTGTGAGACAAACAGGTCTTGACATGTAGTTCATTGTGGTTCTTTTGTAAGGAGAATACTAGAAAAGCAGGTCAACCTTCTTGGTCTAGTATCAACCTTTCTTTGGAAAACAGGTGCAACTTCAGTTGGGGAAATACAACGGGGAAGGAGCAACGTGTGGTACAAAGTCATAGCCTGAACTTAAGTTTTTACTAACTTTGAAATGTTCCCAGAGAATTCATTGGAATCTATGTTAATCTAAAGTAGAAGGAGTTACTATAGTTACTAATACAATAGTTACTAAATATAATTCACACTTTATAAAGTAGACATTCTAGGATCCTATAAGTTGAAAAGATGGAAGATCTTTAATTACGTTTGCCATGATAATAAATGATTGTCTTCCTTTTATGTAATCCCACTCTAGACAGAATATGTGAATAATACTTTGAATGTTTTCAACAATTTGGCATCAGCTAGGAGTATCAGAGTTCTTGCTTCTTCTTTTTTTATTTAAAGGTTGTCAGTAATTTTTCATGTCAAACTCAGGATTGATGTGGGTTAAGTTTCACTAAAATCTCCTGAAACATTCTGAGTAATGTTAAAAATTATGGCATGCAATACATCAAAATATTTTCCTAGGCTTCCTGCATAAGTAAATAAACACTAGGGAAATGTGGAAGGCATTCAGAGTATTTTGTAAGCAAGTTTCAGACTGCATGTTGCAGATTTATAAGCTTCATAGCTTACACTGTGATGCATGTTGAATTTCATTAAAATACGCTGTGGGTGGGGAATAGATGGTGATCTACTACATTTGTGTCTTTGCCCATATCAATTTGAAATGGAGATCAATTCACTAAGAAATGTATCCAAGCATGGATTATGCAGCCTGCCCATCAAGTGTCAGTTTCCTGAGGAAATACTAATAGCAAATCCTCAATCTTAGGCCAAATGTCAAGACTGTAACGTCCAGCACTCTGAGTATGGAACATGGGATTACAAAAACATCTGCCATTGACAGACAAATGTTAAAACCACTGATTTTCAGCAGTCAAGATCTGAATAGCACAGAAAATCCCTCCAAGACATAACGCTTAAAGATAAGCAAAGTAAAACAAGATGAGGAGCAGGTGAAGCAGCAATGCATTTTCCTCAGAGAAAAAGAAAAGGCATGTCTACTGTCACTCAGTGATGTAGGTTAAATAGAAAGGTAGACAGGTCACCAGCAACTGTACAGCGTGAAGCTCTGGGTTTTTTTTACAGTCAGCATCTTCTTACTCACCCTCAGAACTGCCACCTTGGACTTCCAGAGGGCCAACTTTGAGCTGCTTAGAAAGCTGGTTGATGAAGATCCCTGGGAGGCAGGCCTAAAGGGCAAAGGAGCCCAAGAGTGTTGGATGCTCTTCAAGAAGGAAATCCTGGTGGTGCAAAAGCAGCCATCCCCATGTGGGGGATGTGGGGAAGAAAACCAGCTTGGCTGAGCAGAGAGCTTTGGGTGAATCTTGGAAAAAAGAGGAAAGTATATGAGCTTTGAAAGAAGGGGCAGGCATCTCAGGAGGACTACAAGGATGAAGTGAGATAATGCAGAGAGAAAATCAGAAGGGCTAAAGCCCAGCTGGAACTTAAATTGACCGTTTCTTTGAAACATAATAAATGTTTCTACAAATATATTAACGACAAAAGGAAGGCTGAGGAGAATCTCCCTCCTTTACTGGATGCAGGAGGAACAACAGTGACAAAGGATGAGGATATGGCTGAGGTACTTAATGTTTCTTTGCCTTAGTCTTTAATAGTAAGGTGAGATGTTCTCTGGGTGCTCAGCCTCTTGAGCCAGAAGACAGGGAGGGAAAGCAGAACAAGGCTCCAGTGATCCAAGAGGAAATGGTTAGAGACCTGCTTGGCCAATGAGACATTCAAAGGTCTGTGGGGCTGGATGGGACCCACCTAAGGGTATTAAGGGAGCTGGTGGAGGTGCTCACCAAACCCTTTTCCACCACCTACCAGCAGTCCTGGTTGACTGGGAAAGATATATTCGACTGGAGGTTGACAAATGTTACGCTCATTTACAAGAAGGGTTGGAGGGAAGATCCAGGTAACTAGAGGTCTGTTAGTTTGACCTTGGTACCAGGAAAGATCACAGAGCAGATCATATTGAGTTCTATCACACAGCATACACAAGACAATCAGGTGATCAGGCCCAGTCAACATAGGTTTATGAAAGGCAGGTCCTGCCAAACTAACCTGATGTCCTTCTATGACAAGGTTATCCACTTAATGCACGAGGGGAAGGCTGTGGATGTGGTGTACCTGGACTTTAGCCTGTGACACAGTTTCTCACTGTATTCTGCTTGCGAAACTGGCTGCCATTGGCCTGGACGGACATACCCTCTGCTGGGTGAAAGACTGGCTGGATGGTTGAGCCCAGAGGGTGGTGGTAAATGAAGTTAAATCCAATTGGAAACCAGTCACAAGTGGTGTTCCCCAGGGTTCAGAGTTGTGTCCAGTTCTGTTCAATATCTTTGTTGATGATCTGGATGATGGAATTGAGTGCACCCTTAGTAATTTTGGGGATGACACTACATTGGGCAGATGTGTAGATCTGCCTGAGGGATGAGAGGCTCTGCAGAGGGATCTGGACAGGCTGGATCGAAGGGGTTAGACCAGCGGCATGAGGTTCAAGAAGACCAAATGCTGACTCCTGCAGTTGGGACACAACAACCCCAGGCAGTGTTACAGGCTTGGGGAAGAGTGGTTGGAGAGCTGCCTGGAGGAGAAGGACTTGGGGGTGTTCGTTGACAACCGGCTGAACACGAGCCAGCAGTGGCCCAGGTGTTCTGTATTATCTAAGCATGAGGAAAGAACAGTTCTTTGAAAGCATTTATCTTCTAAGATGATTGTATTAGACAACGAGTTTAGATTAGATATTACATGATTTTATACCATGAAGATAAGTCCCACATCTAATACATGTAGATAAACACAAGTAGTTTAAAAACTCTTAAAGATCTTTTCAAATACCGAACAGGAGGCAGCCATCTTGGGAGGATACACTTCAGTATTTCTATGTATTCAAAATTATCTAAGTGAACTATGTCTTAGAAAGCTGGATGCCATTGGGAAGATGACATAAAATGACTGAGAGTGTTTGAAATACTGTATTTAATATCATATATACCATACTCTGTTGAGGGGACAGTAAAGGATATAGAAAATTAGCTGTCAGCAAGTGTTTAATCTTCTTTGCCAAAATTGTGGAGTACCATCTACCATAACTGTAAAAGTTCGAACTATGCCATTTCAGTATAATTTTCACTTTTTTCAAATATTACTAATGTTTTTTCATTGCTGTTTTCAAATTAATCAAACAAAAAATGGTTTATTTACCTTTTAACTGTATAGTGTCCAATAATTACAAGAAACTTTTCTGTATTTCCATGGCTTAAGGCAGCAGTGGCCACAGAAAAAAAGGTATGTCCTTTCAACAAAGACTTTAATTGTTTCCTGAATTGAAAGGAGACTGAAATACAGCTGGCAATTTATGAACCTTTTGTCCTACCAGGATACAGCTGTGCATAAATCTTGGAAACTGTATTATTTAGGGTTGTTGCGGCTCTGTGGAAGAGTATGAATAATATAATATACACTTCTGATACTTTTCTTGCAATCACATTGTTTTCTCTAGTCCTATATTTCCTGGTAATAAGGAAGGTTTCAAAAGTTTGTTCTTAGAACCTAGGCTAGAAATTATTTTTATGATCTGCTCCATTTGCATGCTGTCTCACATCTGACAGTCCACTATGAGCAACTGAGAAACTTCTCCTGCATAAATTACAGTAGGCCTTATGGCAATTGTTGCTATCTTTATTGATCCATGTAAAGCTATGTCTTCTCTCACTCCAGAAAGAGAAAAGTGTCTTCTTTTTAGGGAGTTGATGATGATATTAAAGTTTTTAGCTATATAGCTGTGCAAGTAGAAGTTAAGAAGGCTCCTGAGAGGCCTTGTTATTTAGAAGTTTTGCTACATAGTAGAAGTAAACGAATTGTGTGTAAAATAGTACATCGATACTCTTACACAGAAAGGGCAATTTTACTTTCTATTAATCAGGGAATAGACTGTAAAAATACCACTGTCTGTTACAGTGGAGCATAAGAAGGCCAAGTTGCAGAGTTGTTTTGGTACTGGATATTTTGTTAAAATATCTGCAAGGTTAGACTATTAAAATAATAATAAATCATTTTAACAATGTTAATACAGAAGTGAAGTGAACCAATAAGATGAGGAGCACGTGTTCAGGCATGGTTTAGGAAAACGAAGGTGTGAAGTATACTGGGGAGTATAAAAACATGTTTTAAAGATAATCTTTATAGTCCGATTTTTGAAAATAACATCTCAAGTTCATGTTATTTACCTTATCCTGCCAAGCTGAAAGTTTTATGATTCTTGTTAAGAGGTTTTGCTTGTTTGTATGTTTCTATTGGGTTTGGAATGAAAAAGTTATCTCAGGTCTTGTTTGACTTCTGCCGTGCACTTCTACAGAACGGGAGGAGTAATGTTTTTCTAATAATGTCTTCAGAGGCATGAAATGAATAAAGGAGCAGGTTGCCCTGTCTTGATGAGTCAGATAGCAGGTTGTTGAAGGACTGTTCTCAGTATTTCAGTCATGGTCATAGGCCGTGTACTGTGTAATTCAGTCAATTAAAAGCACATAAATAATGTTTAAATGCTACTTAAGACCATGCCTACTGTCTGCTCTGTACATACACGGAGCAGGGCAGTAGGCACTAAATATCCATCTAGTCAGTATTCAGCCTAAGATAAATCCATGGTATGAAATCATCTTTGGATACCAAAGAGATGACTGTGCAGAATTCTGGCTGCTGCTCTGGAAACGTATCTCTAAACTGTCTTCTTCGTTTTGGTAGCAGCTGATAGCATATCTATACAGTTTCTGCAAATACATCTTTTAGTGTCTTCTTCATTTAAAGATGCTGCGTAACTGCTCTTGCCTGAGCTCACTTCTAAAGCCTGAACTCTCTCATAATTGCCTCAGCTTCAAAGAACACATCACTGTCACACTGCAGCTGAGGCTTTGTTCATAGATGACCTACTGTCCAAAACCACACAACATACAAAGCAGTGACCTGAATGAACAGACAGGAGGTGACCACAGACACTTTCTTGCCTGCTCCCCTGCAGACAGACCTCTGTTGAAATGGGGAAGGAATTGCAGGACTTGTCAGCTCAGAACAGGGCTTTGTATTTTGATTGTTCATTTCTTCAGGACAGCTCAGAAGTGTTGTCATTTTTATGTTCTGATTTATATTGTTGAAAAGCCCTAGCTTTTTTCAGACTGAATTATTGCAGTGAAAGTATGCAACATCTGCAAAGTTTTGATTCATTTGAAAAGTTATATCCCTACCACAACTGAGTGAATTAGGGGTTATCTCTTAAAATAAGTGATAAATAGTAACCAGGAGGCATAAATTACAGTGGTGAGAGATACTTGGTTAAGGTAAGAGATACAGGATTACCCTAATTTCTCTTGTTCATCAGCTGGGAGTGATGAGATTTTATGCTTGTCATTCACTGAGGATTAATACAGTTAGCTTTGGAAACCTGACCATTCTGAAAGCTTAGATTTTGCACTTCTTGGCCGTGAATGTTATGAACAAAACAAACCAATTGTAATGAGACTTCTGGCCATTGCATTTTTGTCCCTTTCTGTTCTTATCTAGCAGAAGAAAAGAAGCAATCCTCACATTGTTGTGAACAAGCAAGATTATAATTTTATTCACATGGCAGTAATGTGTGGATTGGTATTTCATGTACTCAGTGAATATAGTATGACCTATGCAGTCAGACAGGATGTAATTCAGGAGTTAAGGCTCTGATCTGAAATGTACTTATACTTGATGAATGTGTTTATGTCCTATTGAAGTCAACGGGTTATAAATGTGTGTCTGCCTGATTTTATATGTGACAGTACAGTAGATGGATGGAACTAAATTGGACATTTCTTTTCTTTAGCCTGTATTTTTTAGTACCCAGCCTGAAAAACATGTGGCCTGATTTTCAAAGACACTAAGCGAATTCAAGTCAAAGATTGACCCTGAAGTTCTTTGTTTTACAGCCTTACATGTGAAGTATTACATACTTTTTCCAGGGAGGCATAGAACGTACTGTTTGTATGTTTGTCATAAACTCTGGGATACACAAGTAAGAGAATTTTCATAAGAATAATTACTTTTTAATGATGACTGCTCTAAATTGAAACTAATGCATCTTCTATTTTCAGTAAGGCAGATCTGTCTAATATAGAATATTTTATGAAAATATAAGATATGCAAAAATCTTGAGTGCTTAAGATTAATTTTTTAAAAAGGATTTTTAAACTATTTAAAAAAGGATTTGCAAAGAATTTTTTAGTAGTGTTTACAGACTCTTTAGTAAGTACAAGTGTTTAGTAAAATGGAAGAAGATGCAACTTAGTGTAACAGAGAAGCTCTGACAGGAAAAGTTTAAACTGAATAAGCAGAACAAGTGTATTAATGATAAAATTCACTAAATAATTTAAAAGTTTCCCAAGGAACGTAGTTCCACTAATAACTGTATAGAAGAATGTTCTGTAGTGATGCATCTCTGGCAAAGGCTAATTTACCTCATATATTGGTTTCATTGAGTCCTATTTTGTAATTGTTCAGATGAAGAAAATATTGGTAAATAGTTCTGATTTGTGTGAGTTATCTCTGCACAAAAATGCAGATGATGTTAAGAAGTGAACATCAGAAGAGTGAACATTAAGAAGAGTGCTACATTTTTAAAAAATAGTCTGTACTGCTTAGTTTATAGTTTGGGGCAATCTATCTGGGTAAACAGATGTTTAGCAGCAATTCAGATCTTCCAGATTGGAAGATTGCTTCAGCAAATCAATGGAGATGCTTTGACTTGTAACAGGTCAAAGCCATTGGATCACAATGAAGATTAGATCTAACATTGAAAACATAGGTCCTAAAATATTGACAATAATTAGGAATTTATGAATTCTTGAATTCTCTCATCAGTGAAATGCCTCGACTACCTAAAAGGCTATCAGCTTGATATGTGAGCAGTATTCTGTTCCTCTTGGCATTGGACAGCTCTGGGAATCAAAGATCGGGACTAAATTAGGACACATTCAACTTCTATTCAAGGTGCTGAACATACTTTGAACATATTTATTTTGTCTTATGTGGTCAGTTTGCTGGGGTATGTGTTACTAACCAAGGCCTTAAATCTTCCTGGCACAAATGGCACATTTTAAATAAATTGGCAATTAACTCTGCAAGTACCAAACACAATTCTCCCTCTGCCTCCAGGAGAACAGTGAACATGGCTGTAACATAATTCCCAGCCCGTGCAGGTCTGCATGGGCTATTTTCCCTCTTCTAATTTTGAAAAAGGTAATATATTCAGAAAACACTAATGCTAAAAGTCCTCGTAGGCCCCCAAAGGACCTGGTGAAGTACTTTCTAGCATCAATTATATTATATATCATCATCAGAAACAACTAATCTTGGGAAGCATATTTTAAAAAACCACAAGGTCCAAAGGACACCTACTTTTCAGATATATCAATATCAAAAGTATATCAATATTATTCTGGTGACAGCATCAAAATTTGCTGACAGCTAAATGGGCCCAAACCAGTCTTTTCTTTCACTTGTTGAGGAACTGCTTAGCAACTGTAGAGGTATTTCCTGACCAGAAGCTCATTCATCTTCTAAAGTAGATTAAAATAATGTACTTAAAAGCTAAAAATATAATGTAAAGTAAAACTTGTGCTCAAATGTAAAAAGAAAATCCCTATTTTTGTTAATCTCTGAAGTTCCCACAAAGTCTAACCAAACTCGTGGGACAGAATCAAGAAATTAAACTGATTATTTTTAACAAAAGCAACAAAAGGGTAAAATTCAGAGCTCTTCAGCAATATAATAATTATGTGTTCACTTATATACACTGTACAACTAACAAATTATTAGTAATAAACTTTATCTAGACTCTTCTATGGAAATTTATCCTAAAACTGCATGCAGCTGTAGCAATTTTATTAAAACAAAAGTATTTGTGTAGTAAGAGTTACATCATTAATTACCATGTGAAATTCCACCTTCAGCTAGCAGCAGAAATGCCAGCGCCATCAGTAGCAGGTGCCTGCGTGTGATATATGTGATGCCATCACAGAATTTGGCAAATGATACTTAGGAAACTGCATAATGGATTAATATACTCTTGCCTAGGTCTTCAGATACTGTAAACTGACCTTCCCTGCAGAAAGTGTGGAGGGTAAGACCTGGCAGAGATTGACAACTGCCAGGACTGTCAGATGCCTCAAGTCAGCACATCCGTCACGCAGCTGACGGGAGCACACACGTGGGAAACACTGGGACTGGCTCAGCGCGCTCCCCGAGTCAGGCAGAGGGGCACTCTTACCCCCCTCAGAGGGTTTATGATTCAGATTTCACTAACTTGGGGAAAATCCCCTACTCCCTCCTCTTTAACCTTTAAAGACAACTCGTGCCCTGCCTATATGACCATTTGGGCAACCTTGGAAGTCATTGGAGAAAGGCTGACCCGTCTGAGGTAGAGTCTGCCCAAGTCCATTTTACTCTGCAGTCCCAGGACTGTTGCATGAAAATGTACCTCCTTTTTGGACACCAGAAGCTGACAGAAAACACACATCCTTTTATTCACAGTAACAGCTAGGGTGACCTGGACATCTTTCATTGTCAACAACAACAAACGTAGCCTGCTTACGAACACACTACCTCGGTACAACCTCAGTGAAAATCTCCAATTGTAATGTATTAATTTACTGAAATGCACCATTGCAGTAATTTAAACAAATGTTTTTTGCATTTTATTATAGAACCTGGATGTTTATATTTAGTGATCACTCACAGGGGGTATTTCAGTTGTTACTTTACGCCAAACATATTCAAAGTGTGTCATTTTTTCTCTCATATGTCCATACAAGCTTTTCTCCATGAAATATTTGTAGTCAAGAGTGCCATTTTCTAACACAAAGTATAAGATTTGGTCCTCCTTCCCCATCTTTCCTTCCCCATTATCTCTGTCTCCATACACAGTGAAGATGATAACCCACAGCAATATATAAAAGCTGAAGTAATGCAAAAAGCAGAAGTTTCTCTGCCACACTTCATGTTCGTTGTAGTGCAGGAAGTTCAGGATGGCAAATCCAAACTATCTTAAAAATGTACCACAAATCCCAAGCATCATCAAACAGATGAAAAATAAGGTACCTGTGGGTGTAATTAGAAATGCATACACCGACATTTCAAATTATATAAAAACACATATTTACACACACATTTATTTTTAATAAACATTTAGCTACTGTTAATATTTTTTGTTTTATACTTGTAAATATGTATATAGTTATACATGCATATAAGATCCTTCATATTTGTCTCAGTTTTTCAACCTTTAAGCCACAGTCACCCCTACACTATCTAAGACTTTTAGACCTAAAAATATATTGAAGTGAACCTCCAATAAACAGTTCACCATTTATTAATGCTCTGCTGATCAATAGCTACAGATCTATGGAGGAAAGAGTCTTCTATGTAGAAACAACCAGGTGTCTGTAGATTTTCAGTCTTTGAAGAGTTTAAGGTGTTTTTTCCCCTGTGCATAAAAAAAATCAGAAAAATGTAGATAACCAAAATCCCAAACTCAAGAAATACCTACTTTACTAATTTGTCCAGCTCTGTCTGGTACTATATTATTCTGAAAAAAATATTCTTTTCCAGAATGAAAAGCCATTAATATTTGTGAAATGCTTAGATATTGTGATGAGAAGGATCCTGTTAGTACTTAGACAGATGTATCTGCAACATCTGGCAGTAGATTTCACAGCCCAGTCAGAGGTCTGGCCTTGATGACTCTGTTTAATTATATCTTGGCTAGGGAATGTGTGTCTTTTCCCCTTATTTCTCATAACCCTACCGAGATCCTGTCTGAGAAAAATATTGGGTAAGTGAAAAGGTAGCCCAGGGAGTTGATGAGATGAGGTAAATCTCAAGCTGCCATACTCATGAATACTCAAAGTTTTAGCACATTTTTACAAGCTTTGGCAGAAGGACATCATTAAAGTTTCAGAAGTTCTCCTGATCTCTCTTTATTGCTCTTTGGCCAGTGTCCCTGTAGTTTTGCAAAGTAGCATCTTTTTATTACTGGAAGGAAGACAATACCTCTGGCTAGTAGGACACTCTTTTTTTCTTTACTGAGTTGCAAAATAAAGCAGAATATAACTGTGTAGGTAGCTTTAAACTTGCACATCAAAATAGTACAACAATCAATCCTAGTAGTTGTTCAGCTCTCTCTAGCATTAACTTTATCATATTTCTAAATGTTCTGCTTTACTAATAGAGCATTTGTTACTATTAACTGTAGGTAGATTATTATACTCTGGCTAAATCTGTCAAGGAGTAACAGTTAGGTTCTGACACATGAGAGTCCTGAAAAAACTTAAGTACCATGACTCATTTCTTCCTAATTTCTGCTGGTTTGGTAACTTTCTCCACAATGTTATTTTTTACAATCAAGCAAATATCTCTCAAGAAATTCTCACCTAATCTTACTACTGCATTTGATTCCCCTGAAAAGCATGCAAACCATAGAAAGTTATTCCACAAAAAGGCACAGTGTTAGATCAAATGTATTTTTAGACTAAAAGGGAAATAAATTTTGGCACTAAGCAAAGTTTGTTGGTCTAAGCAAAGTTTAATATAAGGAATTTTCTAGCATGGATATAATTTTCCCCAGTTATCTTCCCTATGACTTCTCGCCATTTCTTTTGAGCAGCTAGTATTCATTTCTAGCCATACAAAATTTTGAAGGTGAAATATTTTGCTGAATTTTTGTTAAAAGACATGAGAATTGAAACAGACCATTACTTTTGGCAAATGGCAAACGGTACCTTGCGTTTTCATGGCAAATGATCCGATCCAATGTGATGGACTTGACTTTTGTTCCAAGGGTATTGGCTTGATGGATTTTATTAATACCATATTGTTAGTGTTAAAATAATGGTTCTTGCTTGAATATATCATTTGTGCACAGCATTTAGGCACAGAAACTTGAAAAATTACAGAAAGCCCTTTTGTAAAATATTTTGTCTTTAGATTTCTCTAAAGGAAAATAAAGTCCTTTGTTACTGAGGACTAAATGTCTTAACACTAAGTTGCAAAAAATTAATCTTACAATTACTGAGATTTTCATCTGAATGAATCCGAATTCTGTAGGTATATGAGACCAGTCATGCTACCCATTGCCATTTAGAGTTCTTTACTTTCCACGGGTCATTAGCAGAAGTTTTATCCACCAGTGAACCTTAGTGAGAGTTTAGTAAGGAGTGGAGGGCCACGTTTTTTTTCTGGTGTGAATCAAAACTTAGTCATCTTATGTCCTCTTACACTTGCCAGCACTTTTAAAATGTGCAGTGTCAACAGAAACTGGTGAATAAAAACAGGAGATGAAACAGGATTCTATTTAGACAGAAAAGACCTAATTTTAGCTTGAGATGGGCTGCCACCTATGGTTTCATGCTGTACATACTGCAGTTGGAGAATCATCTATGTCAACGGGCTTCCTCTTGTGCAGAGCACCAATAGTCAGAACACTAGGAAAAATCAAGCCCTTAAAGTCTAATGCCTACTGAATGAAAAACTCCTTAATGATCTGCTAGATCAATGACTAAAGAAATGACATAATGGCTCTTTTGCTATATGGATTCAGGGAAGGCACAGGAGGTCCTATACCATGGTAAATCAAATCAAGAAATATTTAAATACTGTTTAGTTCATAGATTGGCGATCTGGTAAACTGTAACGGAGCTTTCTGAGCCATTGTGATGTAAAGGAAAAAGGGCAGGTTAAGTTCTGTTCATCTATTAGAAAGCAAGAACTACAATGAAGCTGCAATGGTCTACTGTGTCAAAGACTGTGTGGAGCATTTCTAATTAACTATTCATCTGCTCATTAGTTTGGATTAATGCCGAGGATCTATTAAGATCTGCTGTCTCAAAGAGTATGTCATGTCAGGAGTCTGTAAAGCCTGAAGATGTATTACCCGGTCACAGTACCACATTATAGACTGACAGAAAAATTACATCCTTAAAAAATAAAGCTGGCTCTGAGTAATGCTTGTGCAAGCAAATATCTTAAATCTTTTTTAAACTGCTGTTTTTCCCAGTTCTGTAATTAATCAGAAGAACATAATCTAAGATTTATTTCCCAAGTCTCTTAACACAATCATGTTTATCAGTCTCTGTAAAATCATTTAAAAATCCCAGTTATGCCATCCTGAAATAATACTTTATCATATTTTGTCCTCATAACCCTGAAAAGAAGAGTTCTAAAGTCAAATTATTCAGGGAGCTGAGTTTTTTTGATACAAACTCTGGGAACTAGATCTGTTCAGCCTTAAGAAGACAAGGTCAAGGGGAGACCTTATTGCTGTCTTCAGCCATCTGTAATGGAAGATGTAGAGAGGGTGGAGCTGGACTCTTGTAGGTGTGCTATGGCACAAGAGGCAGTTGCCACAAGCATCAATAAAATAAATTGCAATTTAATATAAAGGCTTTTTTTCATGAGGGTCATCAACTGCTGGAGAAATTTGCCCAGAGATGCTAAGGACTCTCCATCGTTGACATTGAAGACTCAACCAGACATGGATGTGAGCAACTAACTAGATCTAGCTGGACCTGTTATGAGCCATTGTTGTTGTTACATGGCCTCCTGAAGCACTTTCCAACCTCTGTTCTGTGATTCCACGATTCCATAATTAGAAATCTAAGCAATCCCTACCTTGAAGTTTTCAACTTCCATATTAATGTAAAAATTGTATAAAATCTTAAACAGGCAAAGTATAAATATTTGGAAGCATTTGCAAGAAAACTATTATTTTCCATCTAAAAGCTCTTTGTTGAGCAACTGAGGTTTCATTTCTTAAATAGTTCTTTTTCTTTAACTACTGCATATGGATACATAAGTACTGAGTATATCTCCTTCAGAGAGCCTTGAAACTATGTCACTTTATTTTCTGGTCTCAGCTATTCCACAAAATGTAAGAGTTTTCCTAAGAGGAGGCCTATGAACGGTTCTATCTGATAATCTTCTTTCCAGAAGAAGGTTATGTGACATGGAAAAAATCAATTGGAGTGTTCTTTTCAATAATATATGATACAACTGAAACACAGACTGAGAAGAAGCTACTTCCTTACATATTTCCTTGTACTGTATTTTGAGACAAACTCTGAGAAGAATTACATGTTAAGATAAGCCTAGAAGTTCTGGGTGTACTTTAGTGTGGCAAAAATGCATGGCTGGGTATTTATTGCTTTCACAAAAGGCAAAAAAATATGTTAATGATGTATTACAGGAGGGAGGAGATAGAGAAGAACTCTCTAAGGTGTGATTTTAGTCAATTCATGATCGCCTGCGTTTGGAGAACTTTACCCAACACTTCAATCATATTTTGATGATCTCAGCAGGTTTTGGATGAAGTCATTCTTAATGAAGTAACAGTCAGAAGGCATTTAAGTTATTTACACAGTCTTTCTGAAGAAAGAGGGGAAAAATCAGAAACAGTATATGTGTAGTAAGGAGAGAAAGTTACTGCACTTCAGTTTGTCACCTGCCCAGATTTACAAACTACTAATGATATACCTGCAAACTTTGAATACACCATCCAATATTCTGCTGAATCATGCAGAATAATACCTATTGCAATAAAGATAAGTCATTGCAAATGTTCTCACTATATTTGGAAATGATATCTAGGTAAAAAGCACTGTAAAGCACCTGATGAAGTAAAGACTTGGTAAGTTATCTCGCACCTTTGAACATAATAGAACATATTCTACTTCACTCACACTGTTGAGTGGCCTTACTTGCCATATTAGGAAACAGAAAGTGCTTCTGTTTTCTTTTTACCCAGGACAAATATCAGCTTTTCTTTCAGATCTGACTTTATAATCCTTCTTAAATGGAATATTTTCTCACATTTAAATAAAATACTCCAGATCCGATGTCTGATACTACTTCAAAGTGAGGCAATCAGCTAAGAATAACTGAAAATAATTACTCAAAGAGCAAGAAAAAAGAAATCAATAACATGACAAATCAGATTGAAATTTGTTCTGAAAAGAGAAACCGATCAAATCTTGCAATCAATATTTCGATTCCTTTTTCAACCCACTGCAGAGATTTTTATAAAGCTCGTACCACGGTTATGATACACCTGCAATCTCAGCCTCACTTGTAGATCTCTTAAGTATATATTCCTTCATGTTTCTGTAAATTCATTGAAATAAAGAGTTTTTTCAGGAGGACAGCTAATGAGTCCTAGTGCAGGAATTATGCCTAAAGCTCGCTATTTGTGTGGTCCAGTGAGGCGCACGACAAAAAGGAGGCCTTCACACTTCTGTGCTGTCCAGAGAGGGTGTAACCCCTAATCTGGCAAGGTTTTCCCAGTGCAATAAGACACATTTCTTTTCCTACTGAGATTAGTAAAGTGGGTACCAGATAGTTGCATTCAGCATTTCAGAGGAAGCACACCCATTTTTTCAAGGCAATTAAGTACACAGGTCAAAGATCCTTTTCTTAGCTAAACCATTACCATTTGATAATTCTTGTTAACTGAAGTATAGTATAATTCTCATACAGATCAGGTGAACTCTGCTTTTCATATATTTTAACCAAATATGACAAGCTCTTGCAATTGTAATGTGTCAGGATGGTTGTAATCCCATCGTTGAGCTTTAACTCTTGTTTCTCAGATATCATACCCAACCTTTGGTAAGTTTGCTTATTGCACAGAGCCCTGCTTCTCCACCTTTAAACAGGGCTGTTAGTAGTGCATTTCTCCCACTCGGTATCTACTTTGTTTTGGTTTAAATCATACTCGGGCAGGTAGAAATTGTCTTTTGCCACGTGTTTGTGTAGTACTGAGTATCATGATGTGGCTGAGACTTTCTGAAATGTTAGTAAGATATAAATTCAGGAGCCTGAGTCACAGTTGAAGACCAAATGACAGTGTGGCGACTCAGATACCAAAACACTTCAATAACAGATACAGGCAATCAATGACTTAGGTGAGCTCTTTTCTCCCTGTGAGCATCATGGAATCATAGAATAGCCCAAGTTGGAATGGACCTTGAAAGATCATCTGTTCTGCCTTTTTGTGAGAAAGGGAGCCAAGATCAGCTTATCTAGCACCCTGTCCAATTGCATCTTGAAAACCTCCAGTTATGAAGACTCTGCCACATCCCTGGGGAGGTTGTTCCAGTGAATGATTGTTCTTACTGTACAAAATTTATTCCTTACATTGAGATGGAACCTCTCCTGGTGCAATCTGTGCCCCTTGCCCCTGTCTTCTCCATGTGACTCTTTGTGAAAAGAAAGCCTCTGGCCTCTTTGTAGCCAGCCTTGAAGTACCTGAATACTGTGATGAGATCCCTTCTGAGCCTTCTCTTCTCCAGAGAGAAAAGGCTTAACTCCTTCAGTCTTTCCTCATCGGGCAGGTTCTCCAGCCCACTGATAATCTTCGTGGCGTTGTGGTGGTCTGGGAGGAAAGCCACAAGAGCAGTGTGGTAGCTGAGACCATGTGGTGGGTGCTCCAAGGGCTGAACTGGGGCATCCCTAGGCTCTCTAAGTGCTGTCAGTCATTGGATAAACACCCTGATCTTGGTTGGCTTTGTTAAAAGCCAACCTGACGGCTGGCTGCTGCCATCGTTTTTGCTCACCTTCTGCCCCTCTCAAGAGTGCTGCCATTGCTTTCACAGTGTTTGGTGGGTTGTTTACACTCAAGGTACTGCTCTGTGCTTGCAGCTAGGTTATGGCTTTATCCTGTAGGGCTAGCTGAAGCTTATATGCCAACACCACGGTCAACTGGGCTTATTTCTGGTGACTGCTAGGCCTTGCTTCAAGTGTGCCTTCATAACCTCACAGCACCCTTTATGTACAATGAGCTTCAGAACTTGACCTTCTTAGCCATTGCCTAGCAGAACAGGGGTAGATTTGGCCACCTTGGAGAGCAATGGCAACAAAAAAGCCTGAGGAAACAACCAAGGGGAAGCCAGGGAGCTTCATGGTCAGAGGCAAAGCTGACACCCAAACATCCGAGCCAAATATAGAAGAAAAGAATATTTTGTTTTCTCTAATACAAGACTGCAAAGTACTTACACAGCTCTGAGCTCATGAAGAGGAAGAGATAGTCCAAAAGGCAGGCAGAATGTTTCAAAAAAAATGGTCCCACTAAAGAAGTGAGAGGCGAGAGAAATTGTTTTGAAAGGAGAGAAAAAAGCTAGGCATTTATTCTATTCATCAAAGGGAAGGAAGAAGCAAATGAATCAGAAATCAAAGATTGAATATCATTGGTCTTGCTGACAAAGCAATCAGCAATCCCCTCACAGCAAGTACAGGGGTTTGTTGAACAAAGCAAAAGAATTTAAGAGTCTTGAACAAAACAGAATCTTTCCATTTATAAAATGAGACATAATTTTAGAACAGCGTTTTGATTTAGGAGCTGTAAAGAATTTCTACGTTAAGAATATATACATCCTAATGTTGTGATGTGCAATTAATAATGACTTTGTCCAAACTCTCTCCAGCCTCCTTTGTAATTCTCTTAAGAAAGCATTAAAAAAGGGCATTTTCACTTTAGTTTAAAATCAATGATATTTCAATGAAGCATACATTTCCAAAATACTATGCAGGCATGCAGTTCTGCAGCTAAGTCAAGAGGCCAGGACTTCCTAAGTAATAGCAGAAATCTCAAAAAAAAATCACAATCAAGAGTTTCAAAATTTGTAGGTGCCATTGTTAATCCCCTGGAAGTCTCAGGTTAAACCGCTAGGGTTTCCTGCTTCAAATTGGGTAATGCAATACTCAATAAATACAAAGTAAAGTAGAATGTTATTTAAGGTTTCTTTTCCTCCTTGTGGAGTTCGTATTCTCCAGCTTTTTCTTATATGGATGGGAGGAAAGAAAGAGGGCAATGCAGAGAAGAAGCAAAAATCCAGAGTTTTGTGTCTGACCATGCCTCTGGTGACCATGGAAGCACAGCCTGGCACTTCCATCTAGCTCTGTTTCTATTTAGAGTGAGAGATTGTAATCTCTCTGTATCTTCAGAGAGACTTAGAGATGGCTGAAATTGTGTTCAGCTGGGGTGTTAGAAATAGTGAAAAGGCTTATCTCTGTACTGGACAAAAAAAAGATGCAAAAGGGGAAGGAAAGGTAATATAAATATCCTAGGTAGCACTTGAAGAACACCTCACTTCCATCATAGGCAAGAAAGAACCAGAAACTGCAAAAATAGGACCCAGAAATTTGTGTTCCATGACACCACAAATGGATATTCAAATCAGTTGCCACGAGCCCTTTCCTCTTCCAGCTGTTCTTTGCTATCCACCAGCCCTGTCCTATGGAAGCATATGTACTAATTTACTACTTATATGACTCTTCATATTTTGCTTGTAATTATAGAAAAAAGATGAATAACCAGCTGAGACTGTTTCCATGAGATGGCTAAAGTCAAGTTTCTGTTAATCATCTCATGTTATCTTCAGTACCAGGTAAATAATCCTTCAGCAACAAAATTTTTGTATGTTTATGAGTGTACATGTGCATGTGTGGCTGTGTTTAATAAAAGGAAACTCACATTAAAAAGGCCAAAAAGAAATTTCTAATGAGAAAGATGTGCCTAGTTTTGGAGAAATTAACTGCTTCAGTGAATTGCTAAGATAAAGCAGAAGAAATTAATCAGTAATTTGTCTTTTGTAATTAGAGATGGACATGAGCTGCTAAACTTTTAGCCACATCCAAATTATGGGGGCATCTGAAACTAGGGTTATAGTTATTGCTCATAGACTTTCTGTAAGGCTAATGCTAAGAGCATATAAAAGCTAAGTGACCTGGTCCCTTGCCACAGCATAAAAACAACTGCCATGGACTTAAAGGCAGTTAGTTAAATCCTATGCCAGAAGATTAGGAGCCAATTACTGTAACTTAGTGCATTCTATCCAAGGTATTTTCCCTTTGGTCATAACACTGAAAACTATCCTATGACACTGAGAAAACAGTAATTAATTACTTGCCTCCTGCGATGGGAGATCTGAGACCAACAAGTTTTCAAAGTTAGGTTCTAACAGACACCTGAAAAGCTTTCATTTTTCTGTAAAATGAAGCTTTCACTTCCAAACTTCGTATTTTACAACTTTTCTTTATATATCACAAATTGGTTGTGATGTTCAGAGGAGGGGAGAGAAGAGGTAGTGCAACCATGAAGCAGTACTCAATTCTGAATCCTCCTGACCAGCTGTCTACACGTTTAGCAGTCAAACTACTAAACTACTGAAGATCAAAGTATGGTATTTAAGCATATGGACACCTTGTGTGATGGAACCTGAATGCTGTATTTCAGGTCTAGAAGATATAACTGTCTGTATGTGCCAACATGGGCCACATACTAACCCTGCTGACCAGGAGGCATAAGGGAGCAAACCCCACCTCCCCTCCTACCTCAAATGCTCCATTTCAGAGGAAAGCAGGGCTTCCTGAAACTCATACCCCAATCTCCCATCAATGTGCTGTGATGATCTAGCCAAAGTAAACGGCGGTGCAGGCACAGTGTCCATGACTAAGCTTGAATTTCTGCCTAAACAGACCATAAAAATTTACTGTAGGTTCTGCTCAGTCACACCTGAGACAAGACGTGACCAGGTACAGTGATCCAAGTAATCCTCTCCTGGTGTTTGTCTTTATTAGTAAAGCAATAACTTGAAGGCACAATGAAACAGAGAATACTACAAACAGAGAGAAAAGAAAATATTAGAAAAGAAAAACATAGCAGCAGCGGAGAAGATGGCTGAGACAAGCCTATGTATATCTGAGGAGGAGCCTAGGAAGCAGAAACCCTCAGCAGTGTTCGGGCAGTGATTTGATGGAGGGTCTCAGGGGAATGGAAACATTTGACTGAGAGGTTCCCCTCGCTCTAGCACAGAGAGAAGTGGTGTTGGCAAAGATATTTTTTAAGGTGGAAAGTTATCAACAGACGAGAAATACCAGTCAAGCAGTGCCAGCAAACAGATACTGACCTTCCAGAAAAGTTGCTGCCACCATCAAGGCATCTGGACTGAACCAGTCTCACACAGACAACAGAAAGTATAATTGCGTTGCTGATTCTGATTACCACAAGTTCAAAAAGAGTGAATAAAGCACACTATAAACATGAACATATTCCTGCTAATTAAGTAAAAACTAAAACAAAACCCAAAACAATTATCAAGCAAATGAAGGGAGCTAAAATCAGCTCAAACCCTATAAAATCTGCAGAAAACCCAGCTAAAAACATGACTAAAGCAGACCTCAAAGCACAGCAGCCATCTGTGCCAGCCAGGATCTAGTAATAATGCAACTCCTAACAGCAACATGAATAATAAAAGTAAAACTCTCATGAGTTTCTACAGTTTTTTTCAGCAACAATAACAGATTTTTCACTGTGGTCTCTGTTCTTTATGTTCAGAGCATTAACAATGCTTAAAATTTGCAAGCAGGATACTCCTTTTAGATTTAACTTGAGGGCATATTGGCGTTCATTGTGTTAAATCCAGCTCTGGGAGTGCGACACTGTGCTCCAAGGATCTCCAAGAAGAATTCCTGCCCCTGCAGCCATAGAGAACAAACTCCCACTGTTGTACCTTCTCTGTCAGAGATTCAGATCACAGCTGTTCCTAAGAAGATATTCAGCTAAGAGATGGTGTGGGTGTACATGGCTTCTTTGCTCCATCAAAGGAAGAACAACTCTCCTTCCCTTTCTTTGCATTCCTGAATGCTCCAGAGATCCTCTTACTCTGAAAGTTCAAGAAACAAGCAATTGCAGTGGAAGCAGCAGGACAGCTATTTCTTGACAGGGGATTTTCAGTGGCTTCTGGCCTTACTGATAGTAGTTGGAGCAAGAGCTGCAAAACAGAAAGGCTGCCTCAGCTGGAGTCTTACGAGAAGTTTGGGTTTTCAGAAGGATGTTAAAAATTGGGTGAAGATTCAGAAAGAGTGCTACAGAAAATGCTTCAGAGTGTGAAAAATACTGCTTACTTGGAGACAGTTACAGTACTCATTTTATTCATCTTAGCAAAGAAGAAGCCAAAGGACAAGTTGATTAGCAGTGCCTGGAGAAGATCCGTTTTACAGGAAGACCTTTTAAATGCAGAGATAAAGGTATAGAAAAAACCCTCCAAGTCTCAGGAGGTAGAAGCTGGCAGTAGTCAAGACATCTCTGTGTTGTCTCTGTGTTATCATCCTCATAGAAGTCTGTGAAAGCGGAAAGAAGATATTCCATGGACAGGTTTTGCTAATGGTAAAGGCTAACCAAGTCCAGAGGAGCCTAAATAGCACTTTAAAATATGCTAAACATGATAATATTATGAACAGAGCACAGTAAAAGATGCATGATATTTATTCCAGGTCATGATGAAGGAAGTGCTGCAAGAGATTGACTATCTAATCAGAAAGATCTTTACCACGATTCATGTTTTCATCCCGTGAAAACAATCTGTCATAGCACTCATTTTCTCACACATCTGTGAGGATGAGGAAAGGGATGACAAGAAAATGCCCTTTTCTAGGAAAGGAGCAATAGGAACATTCAGCAAGGACATACAGCGGAAGAAGAGAAAATAAATATAGCGAAGGTCACACCTGCTCAGGAGAAAAAGATTTTGAAATTTTGTTGGGTGTTTTTGTTTGTTTGTTTTAAAACAATATCCTGTGCTCTCTTTCTTTCTGCAGACAGAAACTCCATTAAACGAATCTCACATTTGACATCTATAATATGTTTTAACGTGTGTGTCTTTTGAGAATGCAGATGTCTGGACCTGCTTAGTGCAGAAGAGAGCTGCTCTTCTGCATGCAATTTCTATGTAGACCCCGCTGCGGGAGAAATACTGTTAATTTGAGGCAACAGCTTCCCAACAGAGATTGCCCAAGAATGAATTCCTTGTGCCCCCATTATGTCTGTTCCCAGCTGGAGAGTCTTTCAGCAGATACACTGTGCCTTCACAATTCTCTGCTAGGTGAATTTTCTGCCACCATGCTAAGCATGTGCAGTGTCCCCTGTGTAACATTGACTGAAATGTAGAAACGACCAAGTCATCTGAAAGGATATGGGGAGGTTTTAATTTCCTGAAATAGACCTGCTGTTCAGGCAGTATTGCCTTCCCTATAATAGGAAGTTCAGGAATATCAATTTCTAAATTTGTCTATTCAAATTAGACCATTACCATTAATGCCAACTCCATTGAAAAACTGTAAGTCAGCCCCTCACCCCCCCAACCATGGGAATTTAATGGTGTAGAAACATTGTCTCTTTCTCTTTGTCATCTGATTTTTTAAGCCATTTGGAGGCAGGTTTTCAAGTTCTTCTTCACAAAGGCAAGATCAGAAATTTACTGGTTTTCCCTCTCCATAAGAAGAAAGATTTTCTTGTTATCGTATGAATTCAGGAGCTGAGCCAATGTAAAAACTGCAGGAGCTGACAACACCACCTGATGTTTTTTTCAGGTGCTTCTGTCACTAAGAGATGCTGCACACCATCATGACCAAGTTAATTGGTTAGACCTGTCCAAGTGCCTGTGCACAGACGCTTAAGTGCGCAGTCATCATGTCCTATAAAAATAGAGCTGGAAAGAGCTTCCTCTGGTCCATCTCTTTGATCACAGGTGAGATCTGCTAAATTTGTGCCATTCTTGCTTGGTTGGTTCTTAAAGATCCTTGACAGTGGAATATGAATCATCTCCTCGCTGCTTTGTATTTAGAAAATAATTCCTAAATTGTGAATTGAGTCTTTGGTGTTATAATTTAAGATTATTTCTTCTTAGCCTGTGAGATATCATGGAAAATTTATTGTTCCATTCCACTGTGCACCAGCCCTGTCAGGTCTCCTGACAGGCTTTTCTTAAGTTTAGTATCTCAGTCTTTCAATGTTTTCTGTCAGACTGTGTTTTCTAGGGCTCTGCTCAATTTGGTTGCTCTGCTCTGGAATTATCTCTAAGTGGTTCAATTCTTACTGAAGAGCAGCACTTAAATCTGGATGTGTTACTTAAACTAAGCCTAACCAGGACTAAATAGGCAGAAAAGACTATCTCACAGGGCTTGCTTTTCAACTTCTGTTTATGCATCCTAACATGGGATTAACCTTTTTCATATGAGCTTGGTGTTGCTACTCATGTTCAGCTTGTATCCCCCTATGCCGTCTTGAACAGTTCCTGAACTGATCAGCTGTTGATTTTTGCATTATGCAGATGCTCATTCCTACCTATCATTAATCTTCACACTTACTATATAGTACTATACATTTTTCAGACTATTTCTTCAATTTGCAAAACCTAAACATGTGTGCAAGATCTCCCAGCTTCACGTCAGCTGCAAATTTAACAAGCATATTCTCTATTCCATTTTCTGAATTGTTAGTGACTGAATAGAACAAAATCCAGCACAGACTATTGCAGAACCTCATCTGGTAACTGCTTCTCGGATAAAGTTCCCTAACCTGAGTTTTCACCCATGACATCACAGTTTCATTTAGATTGTGTGTCTTAGCAAAGCAACAACAAAAGCCTTTCTAAATCAAAACCTGCCACTCCTATTTTTTCCGTATGCACCAGAAAAATCACTTTTCGGGATTAATGAATTAATTTAATAAATATTTATGACCACCGGTAATTACTTTCAGATGATTCCTGTATATTTCCACAGAAAATGCCTTTGCTGCATCCCAAATATAGTTGCCTAGTTATTACTGATGCCAGTCCTTTCTCCGCCTCCTAATTCTGAGATAACCCCAGGAAATAATTCCAACTATTTGAGCCATTTCTCTCTTTCTGGCTCCTACCAGCATCTCTACAGGTAATTGAGTATCTGTCCAAAGGAGGTAAGCAAGTCTAACCCTCAGACACAGCATTACATTACTAGATCAGTGTAGGTGAACGTATTCAGAAGAGCAAAGTAACATTTGAACATGATTTTCAACCAATGTTAAATAGCTAAATGGTTATATTTAAGAGACTTTTGTTATTTTAAAGCATACCCTTGTTAAATTATTCTTCTTGAAAGTTTTGTTGAGCTTTACTTGTACATTATTGCATAGGGAGTCTCACATTTCTTGAGGGGTTATACTGCCACAGATCTGATCCATGATTTCACACATGGTTTCTATGCCCTGCAAGGACTTTGTGCAGAAGTCAGGAATGTCATGAGGCTCCATGCAAGTATTAAGTCCTGGCTGCCCGCTTCAGCATAGGTTCAGTGGTTCTATTTATAGCCTCTGGTGTAATTTACTTGTGGATCTGATCTTGGGAATGATCTCTAGTCTATCACTTGGATAGACTGTTCATTTTGTGGGAACCACGTTGAAGCAGTCCAACAGAAAATTATGTTAAAGACATTCCGTAGTGAGAGCTTGTAATTTGTACACAAGTCTGGGGAAAAGCACTGAATCAAGAAAACTTAATTTTGACAGTCCTGATATATAGTCTATTTTGGTTAACCAAAAGGAACACATACATTTTCTACATTAGAGAAATTTCCATTATTTTTCTCTCAGCCATGAAAATCGATTTTGATATGATTACACTCAGAGGCTGCTTGATGTGCTTCTGACACTACAAAATAGATAGAAACGGTGGGTGGTGTTGAACTGAGGATACTGTGGTTAGCTGAACTCTGTCACAAATGGAAAATGGCAAGATTAAAGCACACACCATAAGTGTATTGAGCAGGAAAGCGAGCCTTAGGAAAAATGGTGGTTACGATATTTTGATGTTGCAAAAGATTCAAAGAGCTTTTATCATCTGCTGTTTACTGTAATCACTGACATTTGTTGGACTGTAAAGACGTCACCAAAGCTCATCAGATTGAAACAATACTTAATGTTAAGCAATAGGATCCGCCTAAACATAGGTAGATGTGTGTAAAAAGAGGAGTTGCAGTGTGTGGAGCTGTACAAAATAATAAAGGTGTCATTCTGTTCACATTGGTTACGCTGGGTTCATGAGTGGCTTTGTGGACACTGCTTCTCTTTTTGAAATCAGAAATTGACCCAATATTTCCATATTCCAGATAAAGTGCCATTTTTTATGAGATGCATAGTCAGCCTACCATGTAGGAAGACCCTCTTTTGCGTTGATAATTTTCATTTCTCCAAAAAAAAGTAACTCAGAATAAATAGAAGGAAAAGAAAATGAGTAATAAGTGAATGTAATAAAGCCTGAGGTTTCATATTATTTAGTCACCCAGATGTGTGTACCCTTTTCTGAAAATGTTTAGACTTGGCAAGAATGGAATCTGTTAGCTGGCTACTGAGGCACAGTGGTTGCAAGCAGCTCTGTGTTTTTCTCTAGCAGAGATAAGGGCCTGTTATTACACACTTTAGTGGATACTTTGCTTATAAACAGGTAAAAACAGAGGAAATAAACATAATATATTTTCAATAAGGTTACAAAACCAGGTTGTTATCGCAGCTGCACAGGAAACTTCTGTCATCTGAAAGAGGTTTTAGCAGTTTTTATGTTATTTTAGTGGGAGCAGAGGATTTGGAAAAGGACATTCATGAAACTTCCCTAGCTTCTTGATGTGCCAGAAATATCACAATGACAGTTTGACTGCTGTTACTATTTGTGTCCAGTGTGACAACAGGTAAATATGGGTCTGTTAGGAAGTGTATATTTCAGTCTTTATCTTACATTTTACAAGAGACAAAATTATTCTATTTTGGTGTGTGTTTTAAATGTAAGACTAAGCTGGTTCTTAATTCATTCATTCTAAATAACATTCTAATGGAGTTAAATAAAGATGCAATCAATAGGGCTATATAGGTAATAAATCAGGTCCTATGGAAATGCTGTAAGATGTACACAATTAAATAGCAATTTATATCCATCTTAGTTATTAGGTACTTTGAAGAATTTAAAAGAGAGTTATTGTCTCGATTGAGCAAAGCTCTAAGCATTGGTTAAGCTTACAGTCCCCACTGACAGTCAAGTCTAGCACGCTAATGAATGTTTTTCTGACTGAAGTTTTTAATCTTTCTGCACCTCAGTTTTCTCCATACAAATAATAGTCCTTTATCTCAGAATACTGCTGCACAAATATACCTGCTATTTTCTCAAAAACATTCAGACATAACAGTTATGGAAGCAATACATGCACATGCAAATATTTCTCTCTGCCAATAGCAATCATATATCCTTTACGCTTCTCTCTGTACTTAAACAGTTGTTCGGAATTCTACCTTTCATCACCTACTTGCTCCAATTCATAGTAGGTATTTCTCAAATATTCACGAATATGCATTTGAAACCAGGGTCTAAAAGAGACTGTCTTCAAAGGAATGTTATCAGTCCTTCTCATGGTTCAGAGCAGAAGAAGCAGAGTGTACTCTTTCTATAGAGTAATAATCACATATATCTGCTCACTATAATTGGTCAAATAATATTTTTCTTTTAACATAAAACAATGAAAAATGATGACCGGGTTTTCTTTCCCAAACATGCCATATTCCTCATGCTCATTTAACAGTTTTTCTAAACAGTAGGAATTACATAATCTGAAAAGACTGGATGGTTTAAGAAACTAAAGTCCCATCCAAATGTGCTTAAGGTCCAAATATACTTATAATATTGAAATGATTACTAATACAGAGATTTTTGAAAACTACACTGTAAGCTGAGGATCGTCTAACTTCATTTCAGCTGTGTAGAGGTTTGAGTCTTGTCTAAGATTGCTGTGCGTATGACTTCAATGTTAACGAAGGGATATTCCTAAACATTGGTGACACAACCCACCTATTCCTGTCTCCTGTTTTATAACGGATGAACTGTTTCTTGGAGGTATTTATTGCTCTTCCCTGACTGCAGAGGAAAGGTAGATATCTAGATAAGGCTAGACTAAATGGCAAGATTAAACTGGCCTTTGAAGAGCTAAAAGTAGGAGATGAATCTTAAAAACAAACCAGGCTATGAATGTCTTGGTTGTTTCTGAAAATGAGGTATCATTGCTTTTGAAATTGTTATTTTCTCTATGCTTTTACAGGATGAATGATGGAAAAGTATTAGACAGTAGTTATATCTTAATAAAAAGTGCTTAACAAGCAAGAAGTATTTATATAGTATCCTATTAATCTAAATTAAACTCAGTTAAGTCCTTCTGGGACACTTAGATGGTATATTCATATCATTAATGTGTTCACGTTTCTCCCTTTACTATTAGACTGAAGTATGTGTATGTATCAAGAGAAAATTACTTCCACGGGGTTTTATTTTAAAACTGGATATGAAATTCCTATTATTAGGTGAAGTTTTGAAGCCCTTAATAAGTATTTTCTCAGTCATCACTCCATCAAGATTTCCACAGGCCACTTTTTAATTTTCACAGAATCACAGAATGACTTGGGTTGCAAGGGACCCACAAGGGTAATTGAGTCCAACTCCCAACCCTGCACAGGACAACCACAACATTTACACCACATATCTGAGTGCATTGTCCAAATGCTCTGGAATGCTGGCAGAGTGGGTGCTGGGACTGCTTCCCTGGGGAACTGTTCCAGTGCTCCACCACCTGCTGGGGGAAGAACCTCTTTCTGAGATCCAATCTAACCCTGCCCTGGCACATCTTCCTGCCATTCCCTCGGGTCCTGTCACAGGGTTACCATATCCCAGGCGTAGAACCCGGCACTTGCCCTTGTTAAATTTCATGTTGTTGGTGATTGTATAGTTCTCCAATTCATTCAAATCCCTCTGCAGGGACTCTTTGCCTTCAACAGCTCCCCCCAGTTTTGTGTCATCAGTGATCTTGTTTAGTAAACATTTGAGTCTTGCATCCAGGTCATTTATGAAGATATTGAAGAACACTGGCCCTAAGATGGATCCCTGCAGAACCCCACTAGTGACTGGTCACCAGCCCAATGTAAGCCCAATGTGACCCTTTGAGCCTGACCCATCAGCCAATTGTTCACCCACTGCATTATGTGCTTATCCAGCTGCAAGATGGACATTGTGTTTAGGAGGGTACTATGAGAGACAGTATCAAAGGCCTTGCTGAAATCTAGAAAGATCATATCAACTGGTTTTCTTTAGTCAGCTAGGTGGATAACCTTGTCATAGAAGGAAATTGTCAGGCATGACCTTCCCTTTACAAAGCCATGCAGGCTGGAACAAATGACTGCGTTTTTCAGGTGGTTTTCGGTAGCTCCCAGAACAATCCTCTCCGTAACTCACTGAAGTGAGACTGACAGGCCTGTAGTTGCTGGGGTCATCCCTGCTGCCCTTCTTGAAGACTGGGACAACATTTGCCAGCTTCCAGTCAAGGGGTACCTCCCCAGATTCCCAAAAGCATTGGAAAATCATTGACAGAGGTCTCACTGTGACATCAGCCAGCTCTTTATGGATCCTCGGATGAATCCAATCGGGTCCCATTGACTTGTAGGAGTCCAGCTGGAGCAGATCCCACTCAATTTCAGCATAGAACTGAACAAGGAGATCTTGTACTGTAATGTCTTTACATAACTTCCACTGACAGGTCTGTTGTACCCGAATCAGGTTGCACACATTGCCAGACCTGAGAAGGTATGGGGGAGGTTAATGCATCTATGATTCTTTACAATGACCCCCTTCTGGTTATCTTCTGCTTTGATATGGTTCACAATAAGGAATAAGACAAGAGACAACACTGTTTCCTAATTTCTTATTTCCAGCTACAGCTTCCCGTTCATTGGAGCTTTGCCAAGGTTACTATTTTGCAAAGGGAGAAGTAAGAGATGTGGAGGTTGTGAGGTCTCTTCTCAAACCTTTCCACTTTTCCATATATTCTCTCCCCACCTGTCTCATAGCATTGGATTTTGTTCTTTCATATTATAATGAAGTTGACACAGTCAATCTGTAATTAATGTGAGCCTTTTGCTCTCTCCTCCACCATCTCTCTCATGACCCTAATAGCTGAGAAGTGGAAAGAGGTTTCCTGTGAAAAATGGGGAGTGCATCTCAGTCTATGCTATGTTTACATTTATGGCAGTATATTTAATAGGAGTTTAGGGAAGAGGTACTCTCCTGACTGTTTTTTTTAAAGGACCCAGCCAAGTCTATCCTTTCTTTCACTTCCAAACGTTGCATTTTGTTCCATGCCACGAAACTCAGTCTATCAACCTGAACACTCAAAGTCCCTGACAATTTAGCCTTATCCCACATCTCCATTTTTACTTTCCATGCATGTTTTCCTCCTTATCACTCACTTAAAATTTTGACTTTAATGCTCTTTTCGTCTCCTTTGCCTCTCTGATTGACTCTGTCAGGATTTATTCATTTGCTCTTTGGTGTGTCTTCCAATTCTCTTTTAAAATACACTTCTCTGAACAGTCCTCCCTGTCTTATCCTACATATTTACTAATTCCCATAACAGTGATCAAGTACCCCTGGCACAGTAGAATTTGATGTGGTGAAAAGCCAATATAGGAGCCACTGGCCTCCTCCATGCCTCGCTTAGTGAGGCTGTGACACGTCCTTCAATGTCACAGCGTGAGGGAGAATGACTATTCTTTAATTTAGATAATCTTCTTTATGCTGTAGACACACACAGACAAAGAAGGATTGAAGTTTACTCTGAAATTATAAAGTCCTGGCAGTTACATGCTTACCCTCCATCCAGTTTCCCTGCAGCCTCACTGGAGAACACACAAGACTCAAACAGAAAAAAAATTGAGAAAAGTCATGCTAAAAAATAGAAAACTCAGTCTGTATGTTAGACCCCATGGAGGAGATACTTGGGATAAGTATCAATGATTTGGAACGCTGCATACATTTGTAGTTCTATTTGTGAATCCATTTTCATACAGAGTTCTCATTCATTTTGTTAGAGCTATTATTTTGGGCCAAATTCAAGAGTCCTGACTTGAAGTCAATGAGAGGTTAATTTGAGTACAGACCAAATGAAAATTTAGTAGGTGTTTATCTTTTGGCACAGTTCTTGCCTGGAATTCTGACCTTGCAATGTCTAAGATATACAGCCCTGAAATAGCATCCAAGAGGAGAACTGGTCAGGGCACAACTGAAAGCAGATGGCATATATAACAGAAATCATTGAAAACTAAAAGCCCTGCTGAGAGCAATATATGACATTCTGAAGGAAATTTGCCTTAGACACATTGTACTATCATTTTAAAAATTTAAGATCTCTTTTATGAACTGGAAAAAACCCACACTCCAGTTCCTGCTGGTCTCTGCTCTGCATCTACATTGAAGAGTAAAGCAGGAACTATGTTGCCAACTCCTGAAAATAACGCACCTCCTCATACGTTCACCTCATTTCACTATAGTTGCAAGAAGATGGGTGAGAAGTTCCTGTCTGCTTCACAAGCTGGGAGGCTGTTGTTTGGAAAAGAGGGTCCACCAAGAAAAGGCAGATGGAACAGAAAAATGTAGTGTTCAAGACGTGTTTGTAGCTCCTTCTCTTGCTCATAAGGTATAGACCAACTGCTGAGCCCAGTATGTGGTGTAGCCAGGAGGATACTGTCTATCCTTTTTCCTCCATGGGTAGATTGTTTTCACTTCCCTAGTGATGTAAATGCTAAATATCGCTCAGCCTTGACTAGTCCTAGAAACCACACACGAGAATGAAAAACCTGGCCTTGTCTTCAACAATCCTAAACAAAGTCCCTCAACTCCTTTTTTTTGTCTTGCCTGTTCATGTAGTAATGCAAAATGGCATTTTAATCTTGATTTGATAATTATGTCTGAAATCTATGTAAACTAACATATTTAAGTGATGTACAGTATGCAATGATTTTTTTGCAAGACAAATCATATTTATGAATGCAGTTCTATTAACAGAAAAAATTCAAAGAGCGTTTGTTAGTTCCTGAGAAGTAAATATTAAGCCATGAGATCTGCATGAAGTTAATCAACCCAAGCATTCTTTCAAAACCCACATGGCAGGCTCGCTCATCCTTGACAGCCTAATTGACACTATTGATCTCATGAGGAAAGTAACTTTCACAATAATGTACAGTACATACAAACGCAAAGAATTTATATACAACAGTTGCCTTTCACAGAGTAGTTTGAGAAATAACATCTAGCTTGGTTAACAATGTTTTGTATAATCTTATATTTGGGAGCAACCACAGTGATGCATACTGTGTTTTCATCCTGCAAAGCAATAGTCCTGTGAAAATAAAGAGCTTGGAAACTAATTAAAAGTTCTAGTACTATGCACACGCCCAAGAGGGTTGAGTTGAAGTTGCAGTCGTAACTGTGATATTTCCTAACTTTGGAAGATCTGAATTTGCAACCTCAGTAACGCTTTTTCCCCTTTGGTTTAGTTAACATCCATATTTGATTGTGCACAGGGGATCATTTGTCAAGGCATTACGCAACAAATCTCTGCAGTCCATTTTGAAGTTTACCTTAAAACAGTAAAAGATGAAAGTGTTGCTCTAAAGATCTTTAAGATCTAACACTGTCTTGTCTGTGTTGTGGTGTATTTAGCCTTGCAGGACAGTGACAGAGCATAGGATCTGTATTAGCTGCAATAGAGCAGAACAGAGTAAAGTACAGCTTTGACCTTTCCTGATGATGATTTCTCAGTGTTGACAAGCTTTCTGTTTTTATATAATTGGCCATATCATTGTAAGGACTGTAAGGACAGCTGCTTTTATGGTCTTTTGCATTAGTCTGTAGATAAATTAATTATTTTTTTTCCCAATTGGAATCCATATATTTCATATGTGATCATGACTAATGTGAACTTTGGAAAAATCTGCAGAGAGAGAAGATAACATTTACCTTGATAGTGTTCGTAACATACTTTTTTTATTTACGTGAAATCCCCTAGGACTATTAAAACCAGACTGAATATTATGAACCCTATTAGCATTATGGGCTCTGTGTAGAATTACACCTTAGATATGCTTCTATAGTACTGGAATATTTCATCTCCATGTAAAACATTAATACCTTGATCAGAAACAGTTATTGTGTGCTTCTGTACAAGAAAGCATAAGTTTGCCCACAGCAAATTCAAACTTCTTGCTCCAATACAAGCATAGATAATAATGGCAATGTGATTTAACCCCTTTTGCCTTATCTTTGTATATTAGAATCTTGCATTGTAACAAAGGCATCTGAAAAAAAGTTATGTAGAAAGCTGGATCTATCTAGATTATTTTGTGGGTTTTTTCTGTTATGTTACTCGACAGAGAAATAGATCAAAACTTTTTGTTTAAGAAACTACTAAGGAAAGTTAAAATATAAGCTTGGATAAAGAAAATCCAAGCAATCTTCTAAAACCACTCAACTGGTGCATAGCTGTGTAGTAGCAGTGCCTGGGGTTGCTGTCCTGCAAGCAAAAGCCATTAAAACTTGCCTCTAGTCTTGTCTTCCCACCTGTATTGGCATCAGCATTCATCTGATACCACAGTGAGGTGGGTCAGAATGTGATGACAGCTGAAAACTAACCCAGCAAAAAGTTTCTGCTAGTTCAGCTGCCTGAACCAACTTGGCATGGGATCAGACACTCACCAGGGCTGATGCAAAGGACCAGGATACTCTGAGCTGGGAATGCGGGAAGAAATATCAGCTTAGTTTGACTAAAGTTGTTGTGTTATTGCACGTTGACTTGTAAAGAAAAAGAGAGGTCAGCTTTCTGTTTTCAGCAGCAAAGGCTTTTCTGGGGCCACAGGAGAAGTGCCAAACAAGAGTCCTCTATGGGCTAGAGCAAAATGCCAGGTTTAGGTATGATTGGGGAATGGGGGAAAGTTTTTTTTTTTTTCCTAGCTGTAGTACATGTGCTGGCAAAAAAACCATCCTTAGTTTTGAAGAAGATCACTGCATCAGTGATCACTAGGACATTCCATGTATAGAAACCCTGCCCATGGGGCTGCCACCTGGTGAGGGCACTCAGCATAACCCAGCTCGAGGAACCCTGGTTCACCAGAAAGCTGACTCTGTCACAGGTGTCTCCTTACTGCTCTCTCCTGCCAGAAATAGAAATGGACACTCAACCCTGTTAATTACAAAGGAACTACTGGAAGACTACAGAAGTTCCCAAAAAGTTATAAACTCGGTCTTCATAATTAAAAGATTTTACACCCTTTATAGGACAACAAGCAAATATGGCATGTAACTAAACCTTCCTTCTAAAAGGGAGTGTTGGAGGTCCATTATATTTCATTCACTCTTTCTCTCTTGCACTTAAAATCTGGGTTTCTATTCTGATTTACTCTCTCCTTCAGTTTTCATTTCTCCTGCCATCTCTTAAAAATATAGAATAAACACCCAGTCTAATGGTGACTTAGAGCAGTAAATAGACTGTACAAATTTAGGAAAATATAACCATTTATAATTAATTTTAATTATTGGTCTCAGAAATATTTGTTTCCAACAAAGAGCTTTGACTTGCAAAAAATAAATGAAGAAAATTTTAATTGCCAGCAGAAACACATCTGTACTGAGTTGATTTCAATTTTATCTATCACTACTGTTTTTATTTGATAGTACCTTTTTGTTGTTAAGTATTATTTCCTGTACTTCTGAGGTATTTGTAAATCTAGATGTTATTGTGTATATAGAGAGTAGAAGGATATGTCTGTGTTGATTCCACCTGAGTCCTTTTTCCCTTTCTCATGCTTACACAAGGTGCATAGCAATGGGTATTTTCTTCATTACCAAACAGCTGCATTTGCGTTCGTTTGGTTGCAAAGCTGTTTACTTTTGAAATTACTTTATTAATTGAAAAACTTGTAAATATTAGTAATGTCTCCTCCTACTGTAATTGCTACCACATTTCCCTTACATTTGTTGCATATCAAGCCTCTTCAACTACTTCAATAAGAGGGAATAAGATACAATAAAGAGGAAATAAGATTATAAAACAGTATTAGTTAGCCCACCCTAATCCTTGGATCTCAAATGTTGGTATAAATATTAATGAACTGAGATCCTGACGATGTTTTCGGGTAGGACTGCTTTACTCACATGGGGACACTCAGATCTAAAGAATTTGCACCATGTATCTGGTTTAGACAGGCTTCACCTGACAAATACAATCTGGATCCCATCACTATGACAGACCTAAAACAACACACAAGGCACATGTTTCCTAACCATGTTCTGTAATTTGTTAATCTGTAGACTGCATTTTCCACTAACCCTAAATCTGAAATTCATTTTTTAATTATATTTCATTCTCTTTGGAAAGTAAGAGATGTTTCTGATATGTAAAGCACAGAAAAGCATTTGAAATCCTGAACAAAGTACAGACCCCGTTCTGTAAGCCCTCAATTCTTACTGGGAGCTCTGCTTGGAGGGCTTTCGGGATTGGTTCAGAGAATATGTGAGGAAGATAAAACAGAAAAAAAGTGGAGAGAAAGAGAGAGAGACTGAAAGGGATTTTGTGGAGACAGAGTTATATAAAATAGAACATGCTTTCTATTTTCAGCAGTCTGAGGAAAGTTCAGCTCTGACTTCAGAAAAAGGATCCAAAAGAAAACATGCAGCCAGGATTAGCGTTTGCTAGCACACTTCAGTATTAAATTCAGTTAACATGCTGTTTCAAAGCCAGGTCAGAGAGAACTTTCTGGAATAAAAGAACATGCCTTGTTTCTTCCTCTCTCTCTCCCCTTTCACACAAACACACACAGCACATTCACAGAACCCATGGAATTTGGTGGTGGTTAGACAAGATACTATGTTATCCACAAAACCTTTGGCCAACCTAATGAGTTTCTTTTCTCTTAAACATAACTAAACTGACTAGTAACCTTTTAAAATCCCAACTTTTTTGTAAAGCAGAAAAAGAAACAAACCAAACAGTCTTTATAAATAAATTAAAATTCTAACTAAAAGCTAATTATAAGGGTATTTATTTTGTTTGAGGTAAGGCACATCTATTATCATAAAGATAATTAACTCACTCTGACAGATCTAATAAAAGGACAAGTTTAGCATTGGCTTAGCCAGAAGCCCAAGGCAAGCAATTTTTATAATTACTAGTTATTGTAACTGGGCTCAGAGAAAATGGTCTGTGATATTTAAACAGTAATGTTAATTTGCATTTAGACCCATTTTTTTCCACTTTCCCAGGCAAGATCTATTTAGCTGGAATGAGTAAAAGAAACTGGAATAACTTAAAAAAAAACAAAAAAAAAGAGAATGTTTCTCTCTTTACAGAAAAATTTGGTCTTTTATGCCTGGATAATTAATATCCTCACAAGGTAAGTGCTCTGGTAATCACAAAACAATTAAATAGCTTAACACAGTTTTTAACACACAGAAAATATTGAATTTTTAGCCTGAAATGATGTTTGTAGACTGTATTTTTTTGGGGCAACTTTATCTATTAATGCACACACCTGCTCTGTGCACCTCCACGGCCCATGTCGTGACCATGCCCCAGCTGTTGAGCAGGTGAAGAAAGGGCTGGAGAGGTGGGAGGAAAGCACTCAGCTGCTCTAAGCAAGTGGCTCCCATTCACAAAGAGAAAAGGAACAGAATAATGATCAGGAATATATGCATAGGAAGTAAATTGCTCCTGCTGGCATGGTGTAGTAGCCCTTTAGCTAATGCTTACCTCGACATTTTGCAGCACATTCTCTGCAAGAAAAACAAATCAACATTTTAAAAGGAGAAAGACATTTTCTAACTGCTTCTGTAACAAAGGTTTTAGAAATAAGTAATAACTAGAGTGAGAAAATACATTGGTGATATACCACAAAAAAGCACCTAAAGTATTTGCCATTCGAGTGTGAATTTCATTATGGTCTACATGCAGATAATGCCAACCCAGTGCATTTTGCCAAATAGGGCCAGATTTAGAGAGCGCTTTAAGGTCATAAAGCCTAAGCTCCCCAATTTTTGTAGTGCTATGGGGCTGATACAGAGATGCTGTAAACTGCTCTAAAACCTTTGAAGGCAGGCAGAGTCCTACAGCAATGCATGTGTCCCATGCAGTGGGAGCATGAACAGAGCATGGAGTCTCTGTTCAACATGGTGGAAAAGACAAATCTGAGAACCTCATGAATCAAAGGGACCAGATTGATGCATGTTGGAGCACTGAAAGAAGCAGGCCTTATTTGCTGCCTTGCTTGCTGCTCTTCCTCAGTCCCAGCATGACAGCAAGGTGCACGCTCAGGCTGCAGGATTAGGGTGCTCTTGCCCACCCATTTAAAACATAGAGTCATAGAACTGCCCAAGTTGCAAGGGACCCAAAGGATCATCATAGCCCAACTCCTGTCCCTACCCAGGACACTCCCAACACTCACCCCGTGTGGCTGAGGGCAGTGTCCAAATGCTTCTGGAACGCTGGCAGAGTGGGTGCCAGGACTCCTTCCCCGGGGAGCTGTTCCAGTGCTCCACCACCCACTGGGGGAAGAACCTCTTCCTGAGATCCAATCTAACCCTCCCCTGGCACATCTTCCTGCCATTCCCTCGGGTCCTGTCACAGGTCACCAGAGAGCAGAGCTCATCCCCTGTTTCCCCTCCCTCCCTTGGGAGAAGGCAGCAAACAGCCCTGAGATCCCCTCTCAGTCTCCTCTTCTCCAGCTGAACAGACCAAGGGACTTCAGACGCTCCTCACACGCCTTCCCCTGCAGAGCCTTCCCCAGCCTTGTGGCCTCCTCTGGACACTCTCCAGCGGTTTGATGTCCTTTTTATGCTGTGATGCCCCAAACTACCCCCAGTGTTCGAGATGGGGCCACCCCAGTGCAGAGCAGAGCAGGACAATCCTCTCCCGGCTTGCGATGCCGTGCTTGGTGCCCCCAAGACATGGTTGCCCTCTTGGCTGCCAGGGCTCACTGTTGGCTCATGGTCAACTTGCCGTCGACCAGAACCCCCAGGTCCCTCTCCCCAGGGCTGCTCTCCAGCCTCTCACACCCCAGTCTGTCCATGTATCCAGGATTGATGTGTACCAGGTGCAGAATCTGGCACTTGTCCTTGTTAAATTTCTTACTGTTGGTGATTACTTCACAGACTTTTTCATGGCAGGCTATTTTTAAGCCAGTTCTCCAGTTTTGGGCCCCAAGAATTTGTATTATTATTGATCCATTCCATACTACATCAAGTATTTTGTTTTGCCATTTGCTGCTTAGGTTTGTTGTTATTGTTACATCTGGTGAGACTGACCATTGAAATGATATCCAAAGGTGGAAGCATTGTTCATTGGCCCTTTTGCTACTTAGTTGTCTAAGAACTAAGATGCTGCCATAGCTTTTTGTGCTCTGCTCTTAATAGGTTCAATGTGTTTTTAAACAGCTTGGCCAAGATATATTTTTTTTAATGGGAGGCTAAATTTAGGATCATAAATGCCTATTTGAACTCTGAAATTAGCATACACTCTATCTTATGTTTGGCTATTGGCTGTGTATTAATAATTCAGTCTTTGTCTTCAATAAAAATGTTTTCAGTATTTAAGAAAAATGAGATTTTTATCTATTTTGACTGAAGATTTTGCTGATTTTTTTAAAATTTATTTTTTTAACCTTCTTGTGCTTTGTAGATTTATGAATATTTTTATTCAGAAGGTCTCCTGTCCACTAAAATTCCAGTGTGTCTTTGTGTTTCTAAGTAGTTCTATCAACATCATTAATATTACCACCGTGATTTACTAGAGGAGAGCTCAAGGGTCTGAATGTTGAAAATATCAAGCACTGCTGGGGCTGCTGGTTAAACACCACCTGCAAGGATTTGGCCTTTTCCGGAGTCATGGCCCAAGAAGACCAGCAAATATTCATCTCCAGTAATGTAGGGGAGAGATGATTCAAGACTGAGGATTGATTCTACTACCTGTAACCTAAGATGTAATCTCTGTGTTCATGAATGCTTGTAAACATTCATCTTAACTCGTCAGTTCCAGAGAAGTGTTACCATCTCAGTTTGTCAGAAACAGAAAGACAGACATTAACATTTTTTAGTCCATATTTATGGCACTTAAAGCTAGAAGACTGGCAGAACCTTACTTGGGATTTTAAAATTTAGGTGGGGAAAAAAATCCTTCCTCTTCTGAATTGTTGTATGCACAAAAACCAGCACCATGATACTTTGCAGTTCCTATCTCCCTGAGTTCTGGAAATTTTAAGCTGGTGTCTCCAGAGCCCTAGAATTCCAGAGTGCTGTACTGCTAAAACTCTGTCGCTGTTTGTGGGTGCTCCTAACAGTAATATTCATTTTTCTTGGTGGAAGAAATCGTTTGTGGCAACTCTATGGCTTTAATTTGCTTCTACATTTTTTTTAAAATATGTTGGGGGCAATTCTCATCATATTTTAAGAATTTAAAGTGGGTCAGCTTTTGGCCTAAATGGATTGATGCAGCCCTTTAAATAGTTTCTTGCTACAGCGTGTTATTAATCACTGTAGCAGACAAAAAATACACTGTTTCCTTGCTGAGAATAGCATGTTTTCCTTTGCTTATGAATTGATCCCTGAAAGGTTCCTCCTGGGAATATGTTTGCTCTTTCTTTCTTTCATTCTTTCTTTCCTTCCTTCTAAGGTAAAATGGCTTTAAACTACAGATGTGCTAATCTGTAGGAGACTCCAGAACTCATTGATCTGTGGGCAGCGTAGGTATTAATCTACCTGGGTTGAGAGCCTAAAAGAATGAACGATTAATTAAATAGCCTCAAGGTTATTTTTCAAAACAGCGTTGTAAGCAGTGATGGGCAAACCTCAAAAGGTTTTTGTACTGGGTTCAGTTCAGATCAGCTCCCTACATTTCATAGACTGATCTGATCACTACAAGCATACATAAGAGGGAAAAATACTTTGAGGTAATATTTTAAGTTAGACCTATCAGCCCAGTGGGGAAAACCAAGAAAATGTTTAGAAAATGCATTTTAATTTTGGGCCTGAGAGTCAATACATTTTCTAAATACATTTAAATGAATCTATTAGAGAAAGCCTGGGCATTTAGACAGTTTTCAAAATATTATTTAGGGGGAAACATTTATTATCACATTTCCAAAATGACTTAGTGTTTTGCAAAATTAGTAACAACAATTTCAGCACAATACAGTTTATCCTTTTCATAGCTTTTATTTCTTGTTTATCCCACTGAATGAAAAGACCTTTCCAAAGTGACGCTCTATTGTTACTGCCTCCATGACACCAATGAAATAAAAGCACGGAGAGCCATTCGAGCACAGATTTTGTACATCAACCACCATGATAGTGCATAAATTGACTCATAAACTGTGTCCATTCATGTATCTCCCCCTCCTTACTCTTTGTTCTTTGCTTATTGTATATTCTGTCAATGCAGTAAACTGCTGGATGATGCAAACTTGTTCTACCAGGCTTTAAGTCGAGCAAGAGCAGTGTAAAACCACACTACGACACAGAGCTCCATTTAATTTATGTTGCCTCTAACCAGGGCTTGGCACTCTGATAGCAATAGCTGTCTATCTATTTCATTGCTTTTGGTCATTTCAAAGGGCAGGAAGGACCAAGAGGATGCACAAAAATTTGTCTTTTCTGGCATATCATGGAGACATAAACTCAGATTTAAAGCTTTTTGGGGCTGCATATCATCGTCCTATCAAACGACAGAGCTCCTTCCTAGATAGTACCTCTGGATGTGATGGAACTAGAAATAACGTGACATTACCTGAGTAAATGGGTGGATAAAACAATTGCAATGATTCCTATTAGGGTTTTAAAGAGGGCCTGCAAGCTCTTGTGTCATGCAATTTCTGCTGCAGCTTGGCAATGTTCTAGCTCTAACATTAATAGATCCCTCTTAGATCTAACGGCCAGATGGTCAGCAGTTGTCAACCACTTACTGAACCGCTCTTGAAGTTACGCCAAGTTATCTGTGTGTGCATATTCTTTCTGCAAGCTGGTGCTATAAGGTCACAGGAAAAACAAGGTCAGAAGTGACCGGTCTCATGTTTTTGGGGGTGTGTGTTGGCTTGACCGGCCACACACACAGTTGCTGAGCTGCAAACAGAAGAGGCGGAGATAAAAACTCATAACAAGTCAGTAACTCACTGAATTTTTGAATATTCTTATGTTTGCAAATTGGCCACCAACAGACCCTGATTTTCCTGAATGCATTTGTAACTCAGAGTTTTTTGCTGACACAGGAAACAGAAAACACAGAAATGCTAGCTGGGGCATGCCCTTTTTTCTTGAAGGATGAGAAGAACAGCCATCAACTAGGCACTTACCAGGAGGGCCAGTGAAAGAAAAATGGAACATAAAGCCAAAATACGGGAAGCTGAGAGACAGAGATAACCATCATAAAAGGGTTTGCAACCTCTTGACCTCAGTGATATTACCAGCTACTTGCCATAACTTTCTCTGTGGCATTAAACACTCTGCTGAGTAAGTGTTTGCTTTGTTACTCTCTTCCTGGCTTTTTTTCCAGTTGCCTTAACCCTTGCGCTGCTGCCACACCTTTTCATCTCTTCCTCTTGACATGCCTTCCCAAGTCTTGAAGTAAGTTTTGTTTACAAATTCCCCTGAAACAATGCTCAGAGGTCCCTCCCAACCATTTTATGTGTAATTTAAAGGTAAAAATACACTCAATAATTGTGCTCAACCATTTTGATCGACTTTTTTCACCTACACTAAAATTTTTGCCTGCCTCTGCTGCTTTTGTCTAGAAATGTGCAAATGTACAGTTGTGCCCTAAAGCACTTACAATCTAAAGACAGAAAATGGAAAAATATACGAAACAATTTCTATCCTTTCTTTTTGGCATGTCTGCAGTTCATTCACGAACTTCAAGTCTTTGTCTTAAACCTGGAACACCCTGGATGGTCTCAAATGCCTTTTGGGAACAATTTATTAAATACCTGCAATGATACCCCTGCCTTGGTGGAATACATAAGAGAGTGTCACTCCTGGGAATTTTCTGTCCATTAGAGACTTGTCATTGCCATTCTTACAAATTCAAAACTCTTTCAATTTTCATTTCTCACTCCCTCCTTTATTTTTTTTTTTCATAGCTGAGAACACTGCCAAAATTTCCACTCACGTTTCACTTGTGCAGCTCCATTTCCAGCACATACTCCTGGCCTTGCATAAAACTAATGAATAGCCCATTTGCGAGAACTGTTGGCAGAAGGAATGTGATTTCAGGCAAATTTGACTACGAATTGGAAAAAATGTTCACAGAGAGAGTTTTGCAGTGTGCAGTCACACTGGTTAGTGTTTAATTGATGGGACCAAGCATCTCTAGTTGAATACAATATCTAAGTAACTGAGCTGTACAAGACACTGCAGTTTTGCACTCACTATTTTCCTTCCACATGTGGACAGTGGGGCTGTGTGAAAAACAGCTTCACAGGTGCAATGCAGGGTGGCCTAACAGGTGAAAAGAGCTCCTGAAGTCTCCTGCCCTACTTCTCCGCATTCTTCACCAAAAATTTTAAGAAATAATGGATACTGTTCTGGGAGTTTCTTCTTTGTTTGCCTATTTAAAAAGATTTAGGGTTTATAACGGATGGCAAGAATAATACAAGCCAATGTTGTTGTGTTATGAAAACTAAAGTGTCATGCCAAGATATCAGCACTGAACAATCAAATTTCACTTTCAGAAAAGGTCTTTTCATGAAGGCTGGTTTTTAGGTTGGGTTTGGGTTTTAGACAGCCAAAGCATGATTCTACTTCCTAACTTCAATCACAGCAAGGCTGCCTTGAAGCAATGACTGCCTCCTGTTCACTTCTACCTGGTTGGTGGGAGTGAGCAGAGAAGGTCAGGAAGACCAAATATGTACTAATACCCTCTCCTAGCAAGCCTTCAGGACTTTTCCAGTTCTCTGGCAGAGGTCTGCGATTCCATCTTGCAAATGTTGCTATTTGATGTTTGATACTAATTAGGACAAAGGTATTTTTACTTTTCTATTGCCTGACAATGGGTTTACCATTGTAAAGAAATCTGAAAAAGGCCACTGAAGTAATGGAAAAGAGTTTCCTGTGCTTAGAAGAGCGTGGCAGCAACTGCAGGAAGTACAAGGTCTGACACAAATAAAACCCTGAGACTGTGCCTCATTTTATTTGACAAATTAAGAAAATCAACTACAATCGTCTTCAAAATAATTCCTTCTGAGTTGGCTCACAGCTGCATATGATGCTGCCAGTGTTCAAAGCAATTCAGCAGACCATTTTCTGAAAGGCTGTTGAGGATCTCTGTCAATTTTCTTTCTTATCTTCTACCGACAAAAACTGGGTTCCTTTGAGCACTGTTGGTCTTTGGGAAGAGGGAGCCAGGTCTGGTGGATAGGGTGGGTGCTCAAGTGATGCATAGTGATATGTTTACGAGCTAAAAACTTCCCAGACAAAGCATTGTGGACTGGTGCACACTGACATTTTTCAACTGAGAGTAAGAAAATGTCTATATTCGAACATGCGTCCACTGGTACTGAGTGAAGTGATTGAGCTGAGCCTTGTCTTGCTGTGACAGGTTAGAATACATTCTACATCCATCTCTTTGTCTCTTCCCTTTCACTCTTGGTTCCAGAGCTATAGGTTTAGTCTCGTTTTTTCGTAGTATGTGTGTCTGTCCTGTTATACCGTAGCTATCTGCCTTTGTTCCTTTCATGGTTTTGAAAAAGAGCAAGACTCATCCTCATGCCAGCTACTAAAGTCCTCTGAAGGCAGAGCCAGTGGAGTGAGACACGCTGCTCCTGTGCCTCAAGTAATCTTATCAGCTTCCACTTCTGATCCCTGGGATGCAAGGGAATTTCTAGCATAAACCTTAAGCACTCCCACAAGCCACCAAGTCCGCTTAAATGCAGAAATTATTAAGCTTCTTAATTTAGAAACTTTCTTTCTTAAGCCTGAATCTCTCCCCAGAAAGTGGGGGAGAAAAGTCAAACATTTATTAGACTAGTCACTTATCTCACTGAGTTCAGCTTCACTGTAAATAACTTTTCTCATTTCTCATGAATGTTTTCCCACCCTCTGGTCTCTTCATCTTTGGAAAAACTTTCCTGGCATTTGAAATTTTTAGGAAAGAGAAAAGAATGTGTGCAAATGAATAGTCTGTCTTTCTGGTAAAATACATTTCTTTCACAAGCACAGAGAAGATGGTCCCACAGTTGATTTACCTTGAAAGACTCCTGTGCCCTAACCTTGGCTCAGTAGACTTAACATTTGGCTACTCTACATCTCCTCAGCTTGCTGGGAAACACAAGATACACGAAATATTTGGAGTAGTGTCAGGGAATGTGTTATTCCTGGTCTGAAACTGTTATAAATGGCATCAAAGTATTATTACTGTGATCAAAAAAGAAAATATATATATGTATTAAACTTTTCACCTTAAAATAATCTCTATTACCTTCTGGGATCCTTTTCTTGCATTTATGCTCACATATGTAGTACTGCATGTTGAACTTCTAGCAGCTCTGGTCACATGTTTTGGTGCTTAGGCCTGGTATAATATTTTGTTTGCCTTGCTTTTTTTACCTTATCTTTACCAATTCCTTTCTTTCTTATTTGTTGCACTTATTGTTCTTCATTTAATCCTTACCTGCTTAGACAGTCATCTGACCTAGTTTTTTATATGGATTAAAGTAAATCCTATAATGCAAGTATTCATGCTCTTCTGTATTCTGCCTTGTCATCTGTGTTTTGCTGGGATTTTTGTTACAGGGGCTGGCTTTGGCTAAGGGAGCTTCTCTGAGACTTAGCCCCTAAGTGACTGAGATCATGCTGTAAGCAGGTTTGTTCTCCGAGTTCTTGGGTACCCGTTATCTCATTGCTTCAAACGAGACTTAATTCTTCAACCTCTGCAGATAAATTTGTCTTTATTCAGCCAGAAACTCCCACTGAGGTGCATAGTGGGTAGGCAGGGGAGAGGTCCCTGTATATTTTAAATCAGAAATGCCTGTTTAGTAGATAGGTTTCTAGTTTTGCAATGTTAACACGCACTCTGGCTAAATACATACTTTGGATGGGAAATAAGTTCTCAGGTTAAAAAGCCAGCAGAGATTTGTTTTGGTGCTGTAAATCTCTCTGCCAATTTAGCAGGACTGGCAATGTGTAAGAACATTAATAAATAAAAGAAAACATGAACATCAAGGAAGAGAATTGATCCTTCCTTTTTCCACTCTTTGCTGTTTCCTCCAAATTAAAGCTGAGGGAAAGCAGCAAAGAGTTGTGTTAATGTCCCAGCCCTAGAAAAGGTGTTAGATTACAGGGTACCTGGGTTCAGCCTTTTATCTGTGCTTTTCTTTGTTTATGAAGTTCACATCTTACTTTTGCTTAACAGTTGTTAATGAAGTACTAGGTATGATGCTGACTGCTTAGTGCTGTGGCTGATTTACATGCCCTGTCTAGCCCCAAGACTTGCTTAGTGATCCATAAATTCCTATGTAGGAATGCACCTGGATTTCATCTCTCCTTTTCACACTTGCATAGTTTTTCCTTTTGGATGTTAATGGCTGTTGCAATTGCTAGGTGTCATCCAGTCTGAAGGTCTATCCAAGGAGAAAGTTCATACACATCATTCCTCTATGCAAGGGCACAGTACTGGGGTGTGACTATTGTTACTGTAGGATTTAAACAAAACTTTGTAGAAGCCAGTAAGTAGGAGTTGTTCTTCATTTAAAAGAAATGCAAACTCCCATCTTCATGGAAACAGTCAGCTGAAACTACATAAACCTCTGCCTAAAGCATGACTGTGATCCATGGAGCAAAACAGGGTTTTTCCACATCTCTAATTAAATATAGAAAAAAATGAGGAAGTGAGAATTGTAACTGTGTTTGTCTGTTATAAACAAAGGAAACAGCAAAACCAAGGACTATATACATATAACTGGTAGACTAAATGGCAGCTTGGAACAGGAAATGTCTAAAAGAAAGAGCTGCTCAACAAAGTCCTGGCTGAAAGTAGAACCATAATCAAATGAATTCCTCATGGTTGCTTAAAATCTATTGCATTCAGTGAAAGGGGAAATGGCCATAAGTTGTGCCAGGGGAGGTTCAGACTGGATATCAGGAAGAATTTCTTTACCGAAAAGGTGGTCAGGCCCTGACACAGCTGCCCAGGGAGGTGGTTGAGTCACCATCCCTGGAGGGGTTTAAAAAATGGGTAGATGAGTTTTTGAGGGACATGGTTTAGCAGATGATGGTTGCGGTTGGACTTGCTGACCTCAGAGGTCTTTTCCAACCGGAAGATTCTATGATTCTATGATTCTATGTTATCTGCACCTAGGATCATTTGGAAAAAGGCCTCCTTCATCTATTTCTTCTCTACTAGAAATGATCTGTGGCTAAATGTAAAAATTTGATATCTGCCCAGGTAATTAACAGGATAGATAGTTCAGGTATTCATCACTGTCATTAATCACAAAATAATCACAAGACCTCAAGATTTGGTGCTTTTTTTTAAAGTCACAGACTTTGGAAACCTGAAAACCTTTACTTTACCTACAAAACTCAATATATTTCTAACCTGAGCAGTTCTACAGGTAAGCCTGGAAAACAATAGGATAACGGTAGTTTTGAAATCCAGGATTTAGAAAGTGTAGAAAATAAAATACCTTTTTTTTTTAATTCCTCCGTCAAGACTTTCAAAAGTTGGGGTTTGTGATTCTTCATGTTTCCATAACCAGTTTATAATTTTAGTCATTACTTGTTGCTTCTTTAATTTGGAATTCAATACCTGTCTATGGATAGTATAATTGCTGTGCATTTTTGACAGTCAGGGGAACATTTGCATTACAAGATGCAGGTATGGGCCTTTGTGAACCTACCAGAGATAATGGAAGTTGTATGTTTCCCATACTTTGCACTGAAAATGTACCCCCAAATGTTCTCTGTGTACATGTGTGTTCCTCTGGGACTCCCCAAATTGTACGGTTTGTGCCTGAACTGTGATCCCCCTGAACGCTGCACCACAGCTTTGTGCTGTTGTGGCACTGGCTGCTCTCCTTGCTGTCCAGAAACTGCTTCACTGCTGTGCTGGTGCAGTTAATTGTCAGTCTCCTGGTGCTTGTGAATGCAGTATTTGTACAGATGCACTGCCACACTCGATGCAGTTCCATTACACAAGGTGTGCCATTGTAATACAGGACAGGTGGCTGGTACAAAACCCTGTTAATGCAAGATTTCTCTTCTGTACACATCCACACTCAGAAAAAAGAGGGAGGCTGGGCAGTGCACTTCCCCTAGACAAACCTGTGAGGATAAACCCCCTACTTTCTATCCAGGGATCATTTGTTTGGGGTTTTTTTAAATGAACACATGAGATTAAAATAAACTACGTGACTAAAATAATCAGCTCAAGTGTGAACAGTACAAATGGACAAAATGCCTGTTTTTGAAGAATAAAAGATCTGCTTGAAGCAAGCGAGACTCTGCAGAGGGACCTGGACAGGTTGGATCCATGGGCTGAGACCCATGGGATGAGGTTCAACAAGACCAAGTTCCAAGTCCTGCACTTGGGACACAACAACCCCGTGCAGCGTTACAGGCTTGGGGAAGAGTGGCTGGACAGCTGGCTGGAGGAGAAGGACTTGGGGGTGCTGGTTGACAGTGGCTGAACCTGAGCCAGCAGTGGCCCAGGTGGCCAAGAGGGCCAATGGCATCTTGGCCTGTGTCACACATAGCATGGGCAGCAGGACCAAGGCAGGGATTGTGCCCCTGCACTCAGCACTGGTGAGGCCACACCTCGAGTACTGGGGTCAGTTCTGGGCCCCTCACTACAAGAAGGACATTGAGGGGCTGGAGCGTGTCCAGAGAAGGGAATGAGGGTGGGGAAGGGGCTGGAGAACAAGGAGTGGCTGAGGGAACTGGGGTTGTTTAGCTTGGAGAAGAGGAGGCTGAGGGGAGACCTCATCGTTGTCTGCAACTGCCTGAAATGGGGCTGTGGCAGAGCCAGTGTTGACCTCTTCTCTCAAGGGACAGGTGATAGGACAAGAGGAAATGACCATAAGTTGCGCCAGAGAAGGTTCAGACTGGATATCAGGAAGAATTTCTTTACCGAAAGGGTGGTCAGGCACTGGCACAGCTGCCCAGGGAGGTGGTTGAGTCACCATCCCTGGAGGGGTTTAAAAAATGGGTAGATGAGTTTTTGAGGGATGTGGTTTAGCAGATGATGGGTGCAGTTGGACTTGCTGATCTCAGAGGTCTTTTCCAACCGGAAGATTCTACGATTCTATGAACAATAAAACCAATAATATAAATAAAATTCCAAAACTCCTGAGTGGGTTAATCAGAACCCTGAGGGTGACTTGCTGCCTGTCTGAAAGCAAACCACTGTAGGATAGATTCAGCCTGCTCTCTGGCTGGTGGTGTTGGAGTTATCATCTGTGTGCAAGTGCAGGTAGCTAAGGGCAGAGTCAGGCAGGCAAACCCATCTTTTATCACAAGGCAAGGATACTCTGCTGCTTGCAGAACAGAGTCCCAAGGGATTCCAGTCTTTATAGAACTAAAAAAGGGTTGGTGTATCAGCCTTGGTGCTTAGATGTTTTTTATTTCTATACATATATTTTTGATGCTTTGAATTAAAATTAAACCCATGAATAATGTACATATGGTACTTTAAAATAGCTGTATATCCTCGCCTGCATCTGCGTTGCCCTACTATATAAGGCTACCAAGGTTATTCTAGCATTCAAAAAATTCATTCCAAAGGATACCAGGAAATCCTAGCTTTGTGGTTAAAGAAGAAGTCATTTCATAGGAAAGTCTGGTTCCCCTCACAGAGGGCCTGAAATTCTGATGTTTTCAAGTTACAATATTCTTGCATGAGTGCTTAAAATTTCAAAATAATTTTACTTGAATTAATACACACGCTGGTCTCAATATTACTGTAACCAGTTTCTTTTTAATTTCAGAAAGGATATTCTAATTTACATTTAAAGAAATGTATTCATACCTAAAGAGTTCTACCTATGCTAGAAGAGTACCCAACCTAAAATGAATGTCTAAATACTCATAAAATTTTTGCTCAAGTAAATAATATTTTCACAGTCAGGCAACACTTAATCTTACCAACATTTACTCAGATCAATATATTTTAATTGAAACTAATGGCAGATCACTTAAACTAACAGATTTTTCACTGAAATAAGTACATTGAATCAATAAATTACTAAAAGTTGTTATATCTTGTATAATTATATTGTTATTCTTAGCTAAATTCATTTTATTGAAACATACGGATATTAACAATAATCAAAATACTGATATTTAGACACTGCTGATGGCATCAGTACATGTAGAATATTCTAGACAAACTTACAAAAAGAAACCCTATAACAGAATGAGTTTATTTGATGAAAGTGAAGAAAGAGAGGGGTATGGGTTGATTCCTTCTCTCTGCTACAAACTATTAATCTGATCTTGGGTAAAGTACTCAGAGGACTAATTTAGGCCTGGACTCCCCAAAGCTGACATCAGGAAGAGAAAAGAGGCACCTCTCTGCACAGTTGTGGTCTCTGTGCAATTACCTGGTGAAAGTGGCCATTTCAACAAAAACATCTCAAGCTTGGTGAAACCTGTTCTTAAATCCATCAATGTAAGAGAGAACTAAGCACCTCGATATCCGTGGAAATGAACACATCTCTTGTCTGTCCATAGCTCAGGTGTGTAACAACACATCACAACAGGGCCTCGGCCACCACTATTGTAATGGCAACCTGCTTGTAAACATAGAATTGGAAGAACAGGTGATTTGAGAAACTAATGGCATTTAACCCTTCTGGTATTTTCATATCTTCAGCAGGAGACATGCAAGAGCAGAGACACCACTCTGCGCAGGAGCTACAGCAGAAAGACAACTGGGTGTGGAAGAAGGCTAGCACATGGTCATCAGTTTTGGTATTCAGTTACAATTACAACATAATTAGCCCACTAATTGCATGCCCAAGTTGAGTTGATGAATTTGTGTGTGTAATTATGGCTTATTGAAATGCACTGTCTTTGCAGTGCTTGCCTCTGTTTCCCTGTGAGGGAGAAATCTTCTTTTTCCACTCACCCTGTGTTAATTGCACAGCAAGAAATGTGAAAGATGTGCCAGGCCACTGCAAAACTAGCAGTCAGACTGTCCTGCAAACAGATCTAAGGGAGTTCCTGGCCTTCCATGCAGCTCTGATGGCTTCAGTGAAATCTGCAGTGCTAAGGGCCACTGTTGCTGACAGAATCACATTAAGGGATGCAGACCTGCTGTTACTGTATCACCTGTTGGAAACAGCCTTTCAAAAAGCAGTCTCTTTTCTCTTTCTTCTGCAAAGACATTTTCCAGTTCCAGATGAAGAAACTTTTGCAAGTGCCCAATAACTGTAAAACTGTTCCCTGACCTTTTTCATGTGAAGAAGCCATGAAGACAATGTAATTTCTTAAGCGGGAGCAACGCCTTTCTTACAATCTACAGAGAAAATGCTTCTTCCTTTTCTTCCTCTTGGTTTCTCAGCATCCAGCTGAGAAGCAGGAGCCAAGCTCCAAAGAAAGAACTTATCCTTTAAGAAGAATCTCAGGTAATGCTTTGAACAATGTAAAACTTTATTTTTATTTGATAAACATTCTATAAAGAAATGTTCTTTCATTTTACTGAAACATACGGATATTAACAATAATCAAAATACTGATATTTAGACACTGCTGATGGCATCAGTACATGTAGAATATTCTAGACAAACTTGGTTGCCAGGATTTTCGGTCCCATGAGAAGGTAAGGTGGCAGCCACATGACATATGGGCAGGATTTTATGAATCCTGCAAGAGGTTAGAGAGACTGTCTCACTTTCAGAGAGATGCCACCGTATGTAAAAGATGGCCTGTACCAAGGGAGAATCAAACTGAAACATGCAGCCTTTACATCCTGTAATAATTTGCTTTAATTAAAAATAGGATGTTCCTAAGCAGAACTCCAGATCAGAACACACTCTCTTCAGACTTTGGGGAAAAACATGACACAGTGTTTGTTTGCTTGTTTTTATCCCTAGCTTCCTTTAAAATTTAAAAAAAATATCAGACAAAAGGTTTGAGCTGACAACTGGAGAGCCAGAGACTCAAAGTTCCTTGAAAACTAAGTAGATGGACCATAGTATTTCATTTTCTGTGCATGTATTCTCCATGATTTATGACTCCCACAGACCAAGATCTAAAAATTCAGGCCAAAATGCTGAAGTGAAGAGCAGAGGAGGTAAATAACATTGGCATTTCAGAGCAAAACCCTTTCAAACTTGGTTATCCCTGTTGTTAAGGAAGCTACTGACGTAAGGGAAACTTTTGGAACAGAAGAAGAAACAAAAATGTATCTTTTGGAGGACCACAAACTGATGATTCTTTTGAGAAATATGTTTGATAGCTCTGTTCGTGGCTCAGCAGAGATTGGAAAGGTTATTAACTGGAGAAAGGGAAGAAGAAACAAACCCAAACCAAACCCAGATTTTGTAGGATTTCACAGTTGCAGACTTTCATCTGGATGTGGTTAGCTTCTTCTCTCCATTTCTGGAGGCAGCAGTGCTTCAAATCTGAGAAAACATGCATTCTCATTCAAATACTGTGAAACAGATAAAAGTATCTGAACCAGGATGAAGGGCAGTCTTTTGCTATCTAACCTCTCCTGTTATACTCTTCAGATTTCTGCACACTTTGGAGTTCTCATTATTTAGCCAGACCTTAGACCGTATCCTTTAAATAAGTAGCAATATCCATTTAACAAACAGGTACCTGCACAGCTTAACAGTCAAGTGCCATTACCTCTTAAACAAGTAAATTAATTGAGATGTTGCACACAGCACAATCCCCTTGTATATTCAATTAATTCCTCAGAACTCATCCAGACTTGCTGCCCTTCAAATACTTGCATAGAGATTTAGAAAATGTAGTATATTTAACAAGAAGATGAAAGGGAGGGAGAGGTGCCTCTTTCTAGCTAGATTTTATAAAATGCTCATTATACTGGACAATCTTATGCATTATATCATGCAGAATGCACTGTCAGTCTGAGCATGTGGGTACCTCATTCATGCACATGCAATTTGTTATTGTGTCAGTACAGCACTGTCATGTGGATATTTGCACAAAGCCTTAAGACATAAAATATAATTTCAGAGTTTATTAATTATTACTAATAGATTAGGAGAGCTCTGGTTGATCTGATTTTGTGGGGTTTTATGGTGTCTTTTATTTTTAAGGCACTCTGTAAGGTACAAACTCACAACTCTGCATATAACACATTCTGTCTTCTTGGTTAGTCCTAAACAAGGATTGAAAAGAGAAAAGTCTTGCTAGCACAGAGCATCAGCACTTTTTAATTACAGTATTCTGTGGTACAAGGTGGGCCGGTGAGATGACCTAGAGGAAGAAGTCAGCACTTTTTGAGTGAGTACCAGCATATTTTTACATTTGCTTCCTTCAGCCTTCTATTCTCTTTCCAATGGATCAAGTTCCCTTTCTTTGGATCTTTAGCTTTGTCCATTAGTACATCCCCAAAGAGTATTTTGTCAAACAAAGCAAAACACTTTGAAGATGATTTTAAGTTCTTTTGAGAGTTATAGCCAATACTTTGCTTATGTATAGTGATTATTTACTGAGTTAGCACTCCCAAAAGGCAAATCTGGGTAGATACCAGAAAAATGCTTTAGATAATTGCTACTTGGTTTGATCTCCTGGTATTTTGTGGTATTTTATGCTGTCTTAACAGCATCACCTGAGAATCTTTGAGCACAAAAATATTTTAAACAATGGTCCTTAATAAAGTGTAAGGGAGTGATTTTCAAATTCCCAGAGTAAGAAGCTCTGTTGTAAATGTTCTCATGTCCAAGTTGTTGTTCTTGACAATGTAATAACAAATAGTTCTACAAATCTTACAGCCATAAGAAAGACTGGGGAAAGAGATCATGATTACTGTAAGCCTAAATCCTGCAATGAACATTTTTCTATTTAATTTTTCCCACTTACTATATTTTGAAAATTACGATTGTTTGCCACGTGATGCTTAGAAATATTTTCTTAGTTTACGTTCTCAGTTGTTTGCTGAGAATCACTTGTCTCTCTCTAAATATCTATACCTTTAAGAATCCTGAGAAGAAATCTTGGTCAGCCTTCTTTGGTGCCTCTATTTGAAGGACATCTTTTAAAGAATACATGTTCGTAAAGTTCTTCTCTTTTTTCCTTTTGTCTTGGATTTATAAGAGGTTTCTGAGGATAAAGCCACATTGAAAAGCTCAAAGGTCCAATAACAACTACCTCACTTTCCTTATGAGCTGATAAATATCAACCAAGACAAGAAGATGTCAAGAGCCACACCTTTAATAATTAAAAAAAATTAATAATTTTCCTGTGTCCATGACATGAAAATACTGTCAGAACCTGAAGTTGTCAAGAAAGCTGCAGGATATTTTGAGATCTGGTGGCCAAGGAAGGCTAACTGCTCTTCTAAGGTGTTTTTAACAAGAACAGTGCTGGGGTAGCACAGTTGACTGTTTAGTCACCAGACTGATAGGATAAACGATTTTCATTGCTCCATGCCTCTTTGAAGTAATGCTGAACACACATTTTTTTATAATAAGAGGCTGAGCTCTATTTTAATTTGATTTTTACCCTGCTGTTTCAATGGTAGTATTTTCATACAACAGATTGATTTAATAATTTAAACATGATATTACTCTCAAAACCATCCTTTTCTCTCTAAATCCATTGTACTGCTCAAGAACTAGTTAGTTAATTATTAAAACAATATCTAAAAATAATCAACTTCCAGAAAAATTGGCATCCATTTTATTGTCAGCATCACAATGTATTGTAGTGGATGAGAGTGGATTATAGAACACAGTGTCAAATTACCGCTTTTCAACAGCGAATAATTCATGTGTGGGTTGCATGAAATAACATAACTGCTTTACAATAGCCATTGCACTCCTTACCCTCTCTTTATCTTGTCCTTTACCTGCCAGCTTCAAGCACAGTATTTGCTTTAGTAAGACGCAGGTATCCTTGCATGATCTCTTTCATCTCTCATTGCAGATAGGATCTGGCAAAGACCGAGTACCACATTATTTTAACACAAAGACAACTGTCACATTATTTCCCCAGTGGCCAATCACCCTGCAGGGGACAACTTCATCTATATTGTACCTGCTTAACATACTTCATTAACTCTGTCAATTACCAGCTACCTCAGCACCTTTTCTGTTGGCATTACACAATTTATTCTTCCCTTGTCCCAAACAGTATCATCTTAGGACCCCCCTTCTTAATGTAAGGAAGGAGATATTAATCTTCAAAATGTATATTAGGTACAATTAAAATAGATTTTCAGGGTGGTTTATGGCTTGTTTTTCAATGGTGTTCAGCACCTACTACTGTTGTTGAATCTTGAATATGTGGGAGAGCCCCTTCTAAAAAGCAGACATATGTCTGCTGGAGGTGACTATATTTTACTTTGACATAGAATTTCCAGAGAAGTTCTCACTGCCAACTACAGCAGTTAACTTTTCTACTTTGACATACTTTTTTGAGCTAAACTTTGAAGTCAACTAAACAGAGGGTTAGCTTTAGTCACTGCGTTGAGGCTTGCTAGGACAGGAGGTCAGGAGGATATTTACCCTGGGCTCCTTCTACAGGCAACGGAGAAAGACTTCCCGTTCCAAAGGGAAATCCAGCCTGACTGAGCAGACTTACACCCACTGACCATGTGAGACTCCGCTCCTCATCACAGAGCCTCAATTAAGTGGCTTTTCATTAAACGCAGCACTAAGAATTACCTTGTGAGCAGCAGAACTTCTGGTGTTATGGAGAGAGCCCCAGAGAGGAGAGTTTCATGTGGCTGCAATGGCTGGTGAAAAGTGGGGTTGGATGAGAATCTGAAATTTTGGGGTGAAAGTGGTGATGTTAAGGTTGGGTCAATAAACCCAGGAACACAGTATGGCTCAGAGGAAAAAGGACTTGAGAGTCCCAGGGCAGCAAAGGTATGAGGACGCTCCAAAGAGACGAGGTCAAGAGGTTTGGTTGAGCTCGTGCTTGGCATTGCGTGTATTTCTCTACTTGAAAACTAAGCTCTGTTTATTCTAATTGGCTTCAATGACTGAGCCCAGACCACAGGAGAAAGGAACTGCTGGGGGTCAATGATGGCTATAAAGGACCCCACCCTCAAGCTGTGCACAATTCCCCACCATTTTGTAGGGAATTAGATTTATTAGAGTGCTCCCTGCTTCCCTTACTGGTCCTCTTCTATTTCTTTTTTTTTTTTTAAATGCCTGGAATATGACAAGCTTCTTCAAAGGGCACTTTTGAAACTAAGAAAACCTGTATTTTCACTGAAAAAAATCAAATAGTAAATGACCTAATGCCTGTTACAAAGACACCTGATTAAAGTAAATTCAACGTACAGTTTAGAGCAGACTAGCATCAAAAGTTCTGAAAGGGAACAGATGAACCAAAAAAATTGAAAGTCAATGGAAATCATAAATACGTCCTGATTACTTTGAGTTTTCCCAGTCAGTTTTCAAAAGGAGCAAGGAACTTCTGATCTCTCTGCCCCTGCTATAATTATGTTGAAAAGGAAATCCTTCAAAAAAGGGAGGCACAGCTTGAGGTTACCAGTTGTGGTTGTGTAGTCTGTTGTGAAGTTACAGGTTTCTGCATGTTTCAGCTTCCCAAATTAATGTTTCTTCCAATTGAATATTTCACTGCTTCTCCTTTTCTCTTCATGAGAGTATTCTTTTTCTCTCCCTGAATCAGTGTATCTCCTTTAACTGTAGCTACTCTGTACTTCTGCAGGTATTGATCAAGGCAGTATTTCTGATCAGTTGGACAGTAAATGACATGACCTGAAATCTCCTCCCATGCTATGGCTTGTAAAATATGAGGTTTCAGTACATAAACTAGCTTTAAAACACCAAGACTGTATATTAAGAAACAGCAGATATCTACTGCCATATGCCACATTTGTACCTTCACTATCATTCAAGACACCCCTGGGGGCATTACAGTGTTCCAAGTAGAGCTGGAATGTGAGTATATCCTAAATACATAAAGAAGAGGATCATCTCTGCCATAAATGAACATTTTTTTAACATATCCTTACTTAATACTGCTGCCTGGGCTAAGATTCCTTCTACTATTAGTAGAACAATCATTTAAAGTGAACTCTCTATTTGCATTGAAAATAAAAGCTTGTGATTCTCTGATGTGCCTGTAACTTGAATTTTGATTTAATCCAGGAGGAGCTTAGGGAGATGTAATACACTGAACTACTTCCACTCTGGAAAAGCTGTTTGTTCACAGCCAGGTGAGTCATACATCTTTTTTCTTCCTTCTTCTTTTTTTCTATCCTTAAATAAAAACGAGCACTGTGCAAACACTGGCTGACTCCTTTTTAATCTTCAGCACATTCTTTATATCTGTGCATAAACATTATTATCACAAATTCAGAATGTTGCTTCAAAAATTATCAGTCTTCAAAATGTATTCTCTGCAGCTTCCATTGGATTACAACTTTAATGTGTTAAAACAAGCAAGTTTTACGAGGGGAAAAAATAGGCTTTTTATTTCCACAGGAGGTTAGCTGGGGTTTCCTTGGCCATCATGTGAATTTACAGGGTAAATATTTTGTATTTAGTACAGTATTATCTTCTGACATATAGTTGGCCTTGGTAATGTCTCCTATTGTATACACTTAAAATATTAACCATTGATGGAAAGACATGGTCTGAGGGAGAAGGATACAGAATATGACAGATTTTCAGAGATTTTTAAAGATTAACTATGAACTTTTGGGAATGGAAGCCCTAGCTGAGCATTTGTGTGTTTGTAGGAAAAAATACAGTCATTATTTTCATGTTTATAGGGATGACCTTTTATGTTATAGTAACACTTTGAAGTACCATTATTTTTAATTGCTTTATATACCTACTGAGACCATTCTGCTTGTCAGTTAGTTGTATATAACACAGATTCACATATGTTTGGTCAATGAATCTTTCGGTGCCTTGATATTTGTGTTGAAGTCTGGGCAGCAGTTGTGGAAACATTGTGTTTTGGGTTTTGCTGTTTGTGTTTTTTTGTTATTTGTTCTTTTTTTTTAATGTCACTCTAGCTATTATACCTAACAAGGTGACAGAAAGAATTAAAAATGACAGATTGTTTTGGCTGCAGTGGGGCTCTGTGAGCTACATTTTCCTGTCATACAGCTCAATAAACCCACCTTGAGGAAATCCCTCTTCTCGTGATTCATTGCTGCAGCAAGGGTCCTGCAGGAGGTTTAAAGCTGAGCAGGCAGTGGGCTGGGCAGCAGGGAGAGGGGCTGCTGTCAGCCAGTGGCACCGGGACTCGAGGGAATGGCAGAAAGATGTGCCAGGGGAGGGTTAGATTGGCTATCAGGAAGAGGTTCTTCCCCCAGCGGGTGGTGGAGCACTGGAACAGCTCCCCAGGGAAGCAGTCCCGGCACCCACTCTGCCAGCATTCCAGAAGCATTTGGGCACTGTCCTCAGTCACACGGGGTGAGTGTTGGGAGTGTCCTGGGTAGAGATAAGAGGACTCGAGGATGCTTTTGGGTCTCTTCAATGGCAGTGTGCTAGCAGTGCTCGGGTGATGCACAGGGCTGCCCCTGAAAACATCTGATTAGAAGTTGCACACATTGGCTGACGCGCAAGTATTTCTACGCAAACACTTCGTAAAACTGTAGCTTCCAGCCCATAATGCTTGGAGAAGTGTGGCAGCCCCTTCTGTGGACAGCCCCTCCTAGCCCAGAGGCGGTGGAGATGCGGTGGTGTAGAACATCAGTCCATGAGTGTTCAAGGCAGCCTCTACATCTGCGGTAATAAACATCTTAACATCCACGTGCCATTCTGCTGCCGCGTGTCTGCTGGAACACTGAAATATATCAGAAGAGATTCCTCAGGACAGAATGGTTAACTACAGGTGTTAGACTGATAGCTGGTATAATTAAGAAAAAAGATCTGTCATTTCACAGGCTGTGCAGAATAAATTCCAGATATCTCTGCATAATCTTTCAAAGTGCCTTTATCTCCAGAGCCAGCCAGGGTGACCACAGAATACCCTGAACCCAATTATGTACTTTCTGATTATCATATTTTTATTTCTCAAGACACAGGGCTAATAAGAAAGATCAAAAAATTGTTTGAACCAGAGTAATTTCAAATGTCAAGAACTAGTTATTCTTACAACAAGCTCCCAGGTCTTGACAATGTAAGCTGTTCTCTGTTTGGTTTAATTCCCCTTGGGGAGTGGAAACGAGTGACTAGGGGATTTAAAGTGACTTTGTACTGTGGAATCAACACATGCTTTTGAGACCTGCATTTGACAGTGCTTTGAGGTGGTTTGTTTCCTCCTTTTTTTTCTTTTTTAATATTTTGGGGGGTTTTTTGTGTGTTGGTTTTAAGAAAGCTGTGGAGGAATTGCAGCCTATCCCCATCAGGGAAGTCCTATTCAGTTCTTCAGATCAGAGAATCAAATTAAGTAATACTCTGTGGGAAAGAAGAATCCAAGCAACAAAATCCACACCAGAAATTTACTTTAAGAGGAAAAGCAATTTTGTCAACAACGTGAGCAATAAAAAGGGGAGGGCAAAGAGGTGGATTCCTCTGCAGCAGGAAATAAAATAAATTTCTGCTTTCCAAATGACTATTTGAAAAAGGATTCAGAGGGTACCTGTTTTTATTTTCTTTACATTTCCTCATGTTGAAGGAGAAGTACACATATGGACGTTAAGGAAAATCTTCTAGTTCCTCAGAGGTGTTTCTCTGCACATATAACTTCTCACAGGAGAAGAAACAACTTGAGCTTGTAGGTCTAGTTTTTGACTACAAGGCATAAAGTTTGCTGTTTTGGTCTGTTTTCTTGGGATGTTGGGCAGCCATAAATACAGATGAAGCTGGGGGTAGCCACATGTACTGAAATCATGTTTTCAGAGAGGGAGGTGTTTCAGTCCTTCGTGCTCCAACTGGCTCACCAAGGTAGGAACCAGAAAGGTGTTGAGTGCTCCACCCTCCCAATTAGGGGCAAAGTACAACCCGTGTCAGAAAGAGGAAGGAGATAATCAAAGATAAATACTTTGTAATGAGAAAGGTAGCTTTGCTCCCAACAAGACCTGGGGGAAAAGAGAAAGTGGGAATAATTTCTTTTGTATCTTATCTCTAGGCTTGCAATTGGCCTTCTTAGATCTTTGGGTCTTTGACAAACTCACTAATTCTGAAAAGCAAAAACGAAGATGGAAAAATACTGCAAGTAATCATGCAAAGTAGAACTCTGAGGGTAGCTTCAAGAGAACAAAACAAAACTGGTTTTGCTGAGATCAATCATGTTACTTTTCTGTCTCTTTTTTTTTTAGTCCTAATTATCAGTGCCAAGCAGGAATCACAGATTAGACACTATTGAAGCTATTTTTAAGTTTAGCTTATTGAAACCTGTTCTTTTCAATGAAGCATCTCAGAACAAACTTAACTTTTACGTTCTCTGCTATATTGCTCGTAGTATTCTGAAAGGACAGGAACAGATGTGAATAATTCCTCCCAGGACCAAGACCATTGCAAGGAGTTCAGACACTCACATGCTCACATTAAATTAGTCAAGCATTTGAAGGTGGGGTGGAGGGGATCTTTGTCTTGATTATGCAAAAAAATTGCTGCTCAAGGTTTTTTCCCTAAACCCTTTGGATTTGGGAGTCCTTTTCTCCTTGTGAGGGGGTGACAGGCTAAAGGTTCTTTCTGCTATAATTTCATTTGAAACTGGGTATGTTTTTAGGGAATTACATCCCTGGGCCCTTAGATTAAAGTTTCATCAAGAGTGGCAAACGCTGCATCAGGGTGAGGCAGGATTTTGGACTCTGCCTCCTGGTAAGGTGTCATCCCAGGTAAAATTTTTCATGACAGCTGACCACGGTCTGTCTATCAGGCTGTTTGTGTCAGAGGCAGAAGCAGAAGGATCAGAAAAAGAGGGACATATTCTCTGAAGGTTATTTGTTTTAATCTCAATTTAGCCTACTCTAGGTTTAGTAAGAGAGGACTAGGAAAGAAAAGGTGTTAGAAGGGCAGAAGAGGAAGATAGACAGAGAGAAAAATCTGCTCAAACATGTTGGAGAAGAACAGAAAATATGAGGATGGCAACTAGACCTGATCCAAAACAAAAAGCAAGCATAGCAGGTTGTGAAGTGGTACAAAGAGAATACAGGGAGGGCAGATACAAAAAAACCTGAATAACCAGAAGTTTTATATTCTTCTGTGCAATCTGTGTGTGTATGTTTGATCTCTTCAAATCCATAAAAGACCCTCATTAATGAAAATATACACTTACAAGAAGCTACACGAAACTAAACATTAACCTTCATCTGTACTTCTTGTCTGAGAGAACAAGTCTTTGTCTGTATTAGCAGTTATGATGGACAAATAAAAGTAAATCTGTAGAGTGAACCAGTGTGTATTAAAGACCCATCGACAACATTATATGCATTTCAGGCAGTTCTGCTCAGGCAAAGTTGTTGTTCAGACCTGTTGTTTAGGCTGAAGGCTCATTCCTAGCTGGAGCATGTGATGCTTACCGGGTGTATCTCCCTCTTTAGCTTGTTATGAAACAAGCTGCTTTGTGTGATCCAAGTCTGTTCCATATTGTAAACCAGTAATGCACAGTAAGTGGGAATGTCAATGCAGGCTTTCTGCAAGATCATTCTGTATCCCTTCCATGCTGCAGCTTGTACAGCTGTCAGTAACCCCCAAATCTGATAGTTTTTTACAAAGCTCTTTTGTGTACAAACAGGTCTTGAAACTTATTCAAGATCTACATTATGCTTATACAGCAAACTAAGACTCCAAAAGGCCTGTGCATTATTAATGAGATAGTGGAAGTACTCTAGAATCAGCTTTCATCTAAATAAAGGTGGTGATGTTTATCTGTACCCTTTGTATTCATTGTTGTCTTGAGTGCACATTGCTTCCTGTTGGTATGTACGTTATTGATTTGCTGACTGATCTTTTTATCTGATCAGTATTGATTTAAACTTCCAGTCTATAACCTTTAGATGTAGTGTTATTGTGGCTAAATAAAACACAGGTGCAAAATAATTAATAAGTTCTGATACTGCTGTTTCCTCTCCAGCAAATAGTTTAAGCAAACCTCATATTCGACAACTAGGAGTATTTTTAGAGAAACATGTAACTAGAAGATGAATATGCAATCTTTAGTTCTTTAGTATAAATTACACAAGAAGAAATTGGAAGGTACCTTGCGGAAACCAACAGCTTCTGCAATTGGATTGCTTCTGTCACTGCATGGACACAGTCTTGTTTGATGTCCTCCTACTATTTGTCTTGTATGGAGCCTTTTATCTAAATCCAAAGCAACGCAGTCATCACTGCTGCAATTCAATAATGGCTCCACAGGAGCTGTCATCCACGCTTTGCTATTCATCTTGTAAAGCTTTTGAGTTTTCAAAGTACCCTCTAAGGTTGGTATTTCAATGCTGGGGACAGATCACTTAAGGTCCTTTTGTATTTTCAAAACAGTTTTAAATTGAGGATGAGCAGATATTGAAATGGCCGACTTATTGTGCCTCACTGCCAAAGGAGATGGCTGAAGTGTCAAAAGGTAATTAGATAATTAGACTCACCTCCCAGCTGCAAATGTGTTTCTTTGTGAGCTTGAATGACACTTTGACTCGATACTGACATTGCCTATGGGGAATGAGCCCCTTGAAACAAAGGGAAAAAAAGACAAATAATCAGAAAAAAAAAATGGAATTAGACAGTAGCAGCCCCAGAAAGTGAAAAATTATTATGGGATATATGAAGTATAAGGCACAGAGAGAACTTGTATCATTCTTACTCAAGTATAAGATACCCTTTATTCCATTTGATATAGGCTTAGAAAGCAAGGGTCATTTTGGACTTGAAGGTTAGTGGCAATCCTGAAGGAATTCATATTTATCATGAGTCAAGAGCTTGGATTTAGGCAGCTGTTTAACAAGCTGCTGAGATTTGGGGGGCGGGGGGTGTTAAAGAGGGGTGGGGTTGAGGAGGGTTGGTTTTGTTTGGGGCTTTTTTCAGATGCTATTTTACCTGGCCCAGTCTGAATACGTACTTCAGGGGTTTGCTTTTGTGGTTTTTTTTTTGTTTTAAGCAAAAGTGGAGCCATACTTGGGCACTAATCTGGGGTAATTTAGTACAGAACAAGAGATGGACTGTATTCTCTGAGAGTGAGAGTTAGCTTCGGTAAGGAAGCAGTATTCTTACCTGAGCTCAGCTTTGGCCAGGATGTTAAATTTATATATATAGCCTTTTCTTACAAGAAGTACCATAGTTTCCTTAGTTTACTCTACATAGATTCGAGTTTTACCTGAAGAAAATAGTCTCTGTGGGAATATTTCACACAGAAGGGTACTGAAGGAAGAAAGCTTCCTCTGTCAGAATCAATGCCTCTTCCATCAACAGCAAATCCATCTTTATTGAAAAGCAAAGAAAAACATCTCACTTCTCCTAAATCCAACCCTATGAATTTATGAGATGATTGCCTTAGATTCAGAGCTCTTTGGCACAACGGCTGTGTGTGCCTTCCCCTATAGCCTTTTCGGGGAGAAGAAACACAGACCCCTCACAGAGTGGTTTCTCGGGTACTTACTACCATTAATTAATCTGCATTAGTCTGCAAATATGCTTGTGCAGAACAGTTTGTCTTGTCTCTGCCCTCAGAGACAAGGTGCAGGTGGGTGACTTGGAGGCAGTGACCTGAGCTACTGACCAGTTGTGCCCTTGACAGTCCCAGTGCTGCCTCAGAAACCTGCCTGCTGGTGCCAGCATGCTGTGTTGATCTGCAGAGGTCCTGGAAGGCTCGACAGAGGTGGCTTAGAGTAGGGATGTCACAGAATCGAAACACAGCCCTGCTCTGCCTCTGTATTTTCCTGTCTCCCTTCCCAGAGCTAAATCGCACCAATTTCCCTCCCCAGAGCTCATGGCAGTGGCAGAACTACGACTCACATGGTAGTTTCTGAGACAGCCAGGCATCCCCCTCTAAATCTCTTCACCCCCTTCAGTCTATTTTTAGATGCTTGGCCTCTGTTCTTAAGTGCTAGTATTGAACAAGATGTAAATATAGTACAACCCCCGGTTTTAACCTTGGCCTTGATCCTCCTCTTATTCTAGTCAAATGTAATAAAAAGGACAGGTAACATAAAGATGTATATTGTTTTTAAAATGATGTTTATAATTCTGTAAAATACATGAGTCAGCTAAGCATTTAAAAGTAAAATATAGATATAAAATTATTCAGATGGGGTGATATAATATAGAATTTAAATTGAGCATATTTTAGCAGCACTGGGAAACCTTACCCCAGAGCTAATAATGTAATAGATCTATCTCACCAACAACTTGGAACTTGCAACAGACTTTTATCCACAAAGGAGTGTTCTCTGGCCTACTTTATTAAATACCTTAGAGGACTTTGCCTGTAAGATTACATTTGAACAATGCAATTTATTAAAATCTCTGTTCCTATTTTTCCTGCTGAAATTTTTAGCAATTTTTCTATGAAAAATTATATAAATCGATCCAACAGGCTAAATAAACATAATCCAACAAATTTTTCATCAAATATGTATATAAGGAAAATATCCTCTAGTTTATTTTTCAACCATTGCTTGTACATTTTATTGATAGGTCTGCCTCTTTTGCTATGGTGCATCAGGCAAGTTGAGCTCTTCATTGAAAGTATTTTTTTGAAATCTGAGCAGAGCTGGGAATATAATTAAGAAATTACCCGCTAAAGGCAGTCCTAATAAATAAAAAAAGAAACAAATTGAAGCATTGTTGTTATTTCTTATAAGTGGAAATAATTTCAATATTGTTTAACAAATCTTAACGCGCTGAGTGCAATTACAAATTATTGCGAAAGGGTACAAAGGTTGAAGCTGCAACATCTTATAATTCACTTGGGATGGACATGCTTATTTTGGTGACTGTTATTTAGCAATTGTTTGCATTAAAATACCACTATTGGAGATGTAAGTATTCAAATCTATTCACTAAGTAGGATTTTACATGAAATATAAAAAAACAGAACTCAACCTAGTGATGTTAATTAATAGGTATATCTGAAGTTTCTGCTTAGATTCAGTTATATATTCTAGCATTTACCTTGGAGTTTTTATGTAATTCTGTTTGATCTGAGAATTTAAGTCCATTCAGTGGGAGATGTTAGATATTCAACAATAATAATTACTGGTTTTGAATTAGGCCACTTACATAAGTAGTAGAGTGCAGAGCTGGCAAGTAACTCCAGGCAGCCATTTTTGCAAAGGATTGTGAAGAATATCACAAACCCACCTTATTTGCAGACACTTTCCCTGCTCGTGTGCTGCCTACCTACCCAGCTCAAGAAAAGAAAGTTGTCACACGTGAAAAATTTACAAGTCTACTCCTGGATAACAAAAGAGGAAATTCATATCTCTTATAAGGCAATGCCAAAATCTAGATGCAGACAACTAAACCGTCACAACAAAAATATCTAATTAACCTGTAACTCCTTCCCTGTATATGGAGAGGTGCTAATGCAATAAAGGCCTCTACCATGAAAAAGAAATGAACCAGATGGAATTTCCAGGAGTCTATTGTCATAGGCAATCCAATTTAGAAAGAGAGAGGAAGATATTTGATCTGACGTTAATAGCATTCATTTACCAGTAGCTGATGGGGAAAAAAAATAACACAAAGCCAAACAAACCATCTAGGAAGTCAAGACATGAAGAAATAACTGAAGGCTAAGGGTGTGTGTTTGCGTTCGTGTGTGTGGGCAGTGAGGTCAGAGAGTTGGAATTAATTGTGCAGTAGGAAAACATACAATTAAAAAGAGAGTGTAGCTTAGAATCCCCCAAAAGTGATATCCCAAAGAAATCCAGGAAAGAATACTTAACTTGGAAGTAATTAAAAAATGCTGGAATTCCCTGAACGTTTTAGATGATTAAGAATATAAAATTAGAAAACTGTATAGACAAATACTATCAAATGAGAAACTATAGGGGAGGTAGAGAATTCAAGACAAAATGTAAGGACTTTTTCCTCTGATTGGGAAACTCTTCCTAATCTGGTCAGCACTAGAAATATTTAAAGAAAAAAGGTCAACAGGAACAGACTGGGGTGTACATAGGTGTTTTAGAGGTGTTTAGCTACTAAAACCTTGAAGAGGGCTGTTGATGTGAGCCTTCCCATGACCAAGGGCTGTTGGGATGTTCTCGCAGGAGGGATCTGCCCTCTAGGGTGAAAGGGACTGCCATGGAGCTGTTACGGGCAGCTGCTTCAGCTGAGGAAAAATGAAACTACACTCTGGTGGCTTTGGAAGGGAAAACGTGAATTCCTGATAGGTAACTCAGAGTATTTCACAAGCATAACCTCAAACCAAAAGGAAGGTGTTTAAGAAGTAGAAGACAAATTGGTCACAATGTAAGCGTAATTAAGTGTCCAAATTAATTGTTTATAACACAGTTTTACAGCAGAAATGCTTCAGCATTATTTATACTTTCTACATTTAATGTCTTCCTTGTCTTTATTTGGTTGGTAGAGATATTGAATTTAAAACTGGAGCAAGACAGAGTTTAAAATAATATCAGAGTATAACGAAATTGGATGGTTTAATAGACTAGAGTATAACACAGAAGCTTGAACACATGTACAAAACCAATGTACCTGCAATCATAATTGTTTTGTAACTATGTTTTACTCCCTCTGGTCCAAATCAGGGACATCACCTGCCTCCTTCAGAAATGAAACCATTTTGAAATTTACAGCTCAGGTTTCATGTTCTGATAGATTCCAAAGCTAGAGTGTGCTTTTTGCTTTTGACTCTACTTCTACAGGTCCTATTGAAATAACCAGGACTTCTAAAGTCAACAAGTCCTGGGATGACTCATTCATTTGCTCCTTTCTGTATCTTTCTCCATACCACGAGCAGCACAGCACCACCATCTCTCCTGCTCCCAGTGCTGTATGCAAAAAAAAATCAGATACACTTAATATTTCAGGTCTTGAAGGAGGAGCATCATATCTCTGCACTGCGCCAAGGAAACAGTATCTCTTAACTGGGATGCAGGCCAAAAGCAGTCCCTTCACAAAGTATGTTCCTCTGCTGTGATGTTTTTTACTGCCTGACTTCTTGTTTCTGGATCAATTGTCCCTGCAACCCAGGGCTGCCTGCAAGGAAAACATACCCAGAAAGCAGGTTTCAGGACTTTGCCATTGTCTTCTGAAACTACACAAACACCAAGAAAAAAATATTCACGAAATAAATTTTATTGTTTGCTTATATTAATCTCATTGTCTGGCTCTGGTCATTAGCAGAAGTTGGAATACAGAAATGAAATAAAGACAGCTTGACTGAGATGGTTAATCTCCAGATGTTACATCTCCAAATACTGGTAAAACATGGGAGTGCAAAAATGCCTCGTTCATGAAACAGCACTCCATTCATAAAAATTGAAGGTAATCCAGAGATTCTGTGGTGTACAATGCAGGAAAGCCCCAAGAGTTCTGATTTTCTAACACGTGCCATGGAGGCAAGATTTCAGATGACTTCCTCACTCTCTTAAGCACCTGTGACATCACTGGTGGCAGCAGCAGTTTCCCAGTGCCCTTGTCAAAGGCCCTCGTTGCATGCGCATCTGGGCACATCCCGCCTGATGCTCTGCCTTTGGCACTGCATACAACACACACACGTTCCCTCTCAGCCCCAGCCGTAATATTTACACAACAGATTGGATTATTATATTTGCAGGGAGCCCGTTATGAATACCTCTTCAGACAATTTTTGTGGAAAAACTTTTGCTTGCTGATTAGCGGGATAACAGCCTTCACTTTGGTATTTTTGGGTAAGGTTATTTAGAGACTGAAAAGACAGGGGGAAATTCCTGTAACTATATGAGGTGTATTCATGGTGGAATATTCCTTCTGTTCTCCAAACTGCCAAGGCAGAAGCCAGCACCAGGGCAAGAGCTGCATAACTGTGCTGGCACAGTGCTGAGCTTGAGACAAAAGGTCCTGCTAAGGATCTTGTAAGGTAATGAATGCAGACTTTATCCTTCTGGATTTAAAACATAACTTTTTGAATAATCAAGCCAAAGTAGAATGTGAGAATGATAGACCTGCCCTTCAGTCCTGTTGTAAATTTTATACATGATTGAAATTGGAGTGCTCCTTGCAGTTCCTTATACCTTTTGCCAGTGCTGTTTCTTGCCTCTTAAAAGTCTGCTCCCAGTCTCAGGTCTCATATTTAATTGTTTGTAATTATAATTAGAACTGCAAGGTTCTCATCTTCCTCCAATCACAGTAAACTCTTACAAAAGGATAATTTTGTCTTTAAGGAAATAAAGACAAAGTTTCCACTGCACGGAAACCTGTGCAGTCTTCAGTAAATGATAAATTGGGGGTTAATATCAAGGGAGGTAAGGTCAGATATTAAACAAGATCAGTGAAGAACAAACAGTTTAATCCAGGAAGACTGTGTGAAAAAAAAAACAACCTCTGTTTGGGACAATGATCCTGATTTGTTGCAAGGGTGAAATTCACCTCTGTAGAGGTTACCAAAAGCCTCTGCAAATCCCTTATTTCAAAAGCTTAAGCAAGATCCAAGCAGTGCCCAATCTTTTTGTTGTCCTTATTCATATGTGGAAATTTCATCTCTGTGAGGAAAAGATGGAGGTTTGTTATTGGTTTCAGTGGTAGCAGAACAATGACATTTTTTAAACATTTTTTTTCTCTTTAATATGTAATAACTGATTCAGATGATCTTCCCTTTTCTATCCTCATACAGATTGTGCAAGGCAACCATACTGAGAACTGTACTTCCAACACACAGAAAATCAAAAAATACTTGAGGTGATTTCTGGGAATTTGTTTTTGTTATCAGGCAGCTTTAGGTTATTTGATCAACTACACCTGAATCTTGTCTTGATGTGAAATTTTAAACAAATATTTTTGTCAGCAGAGAAGAGTGCTTCCAGTAACAAAAGGCATGTTTGATGCATACTTTTGGCTCTTTTCCCCTATGCTCTAAAATTTTTGTGAAATTCACACAGCCAGAAGATCTGGATATCCTTTCTTCAGATGTTCAGTGAGCTGCAGTGTGCAAAATAATGCCACGCCAAGATTATCTGTACTGAAGATATGATATGATGAAAACTGGTTCTGTAAAAAGATTTCTTAGGAAATGGTGCTCTGCAGACTTTAACAGATCTCTAAATAGTCTGTGCCAAACACAGTGTGCTGAGGTTTTGTCCCCCCCTCCCATTATGTGGCTAATGTTAACTACCTGAGTGTTAATTTTACTTTCTTTTCTTCTCTTTCATCAACTGAATGTCAAGATGATGTCTATATTTCATGCACATGAAGTAAATGGGGAAAGTTTCTCTGTGGATACCTTTTCTGCTTTTTAATAAATTCTTTCTTTTGCCTGAAGAGAATTAGAAGCTGGCTTTTAACCTCCATTATTTTTTTTAATTTAATAGTTCCCTGCATGCATTAGTAAATACTATTAACACACTTTGTACTGCACCGTTTCCATTTCCTCTTTCTCCAGTGCCTTCTCATTTGCTGCAGCAGGTGCCTAGGTAAGAACAGATTAGAAAATACAGAGGGAATAAATAGAGGAAATCTGCTCCCATATCCCACCTCTTCCTCAAAAACAAGGACAGGGAGTTCTGGCATGGCTCCGTCTACCAGGCTGCTTTATAATTGACTGCTTCTCAAAGCAAAGCTATAATTACAAAGGATTATTTGATAGTTTTCTGAAGGCAAATGACACCACTTAAAATCCCGTAAGATAAAAATGATTGGAAGTGTTTTCTGACTGTGATATCCTGGGAAGCTATTGCACATGCAGGTTTTCAGCCAGACTGCACTCATTTCATTCACCTCTGTGGCTGCTTCTAGAGCCAGGTAAATCCCCTTTAGAGCTGTATCCTTCAAATCTTGCCTTTAATATCACACATCTTTCAGCAGATCACAGTATCAGAAGGTTCGAAAAGACCTTTGAGATCATCAAGCCCAACCTATGACCCAACACCAACACCCACTCGTCATCTAAACCATGGCACTAAGCGCCTCATCCAATCTGTTTTTAAACACCTCCAGGGACGATGACTCCACCAACTCCCTGGGCAGCCCATTCCAATGGCCAATCAGCCTTTCAGTGAAAATTTTTTTCCTAATATCAAGTCTAAACCTCCCCTGGTGAATCTTGAGACCATGTCCTCTTGCTATGTCACTGATCGCCTGAGAGAAGAGACCAACCCCTGCCTGCCTACAACCTCCTTTTAGGTGGTTATAGAGAGCAATAAGGTCTCCCCTGAGCCTCTTCTTCTCCAGGCTAAACAACCCCAGCTCCCTCAGTCGCTCTTCACAGGGCTTGTGCTCCAGCCCCTTCACCATCTTCGTTGGTCTCCTCTGGACACACTCCAGCATCTCAACGTCTCTCAGATCTTCCAGTTTACACCAATAATAAGTAATTAATCTCCAAAGGAGGAAGAGACTCAAAGAAAGTCACATATCCTGAAGCCAAGCTGTAGTTGCCACCTTCAAATGGCTATAAAATCCACCCCTTCCAACGGGCTTTGGAAAACAAGCAGTATATGCAAGTCCAGTAGCTGTCTGTTCATTTGATGCTAAAGCAAATAATTTTTTGTTTGTTTGTTAGAGACTGGAAAAGTGACCCCTTTCAGGTAATGTTAAGAGATTCTCCACTTTCCGGTCCTCCGGCCAAACATTTATCATGCAGGAACAACTGACCCCTCTAGTGGAACCAACACTGTACTGCAATTGTGTGTTCATGGTTGTGTACAATTAGCAATGCAAATTGAGCCACAGGTTATTTTTGCAAGACCCTTAACAAAATGACTTGCTTGCACAGCGCCACAACATGAAGCAATCTTTTCCAAAAGGATCTACTGTGAAACTTCAAAATGAAGGCCTCCTTTTTTGGTGATGTCCAGAAGAGAGAAAAGTAGAGAAAAAATGTCAAACCTCCTACTTACAACTTCCTTTTGTGCTTCTCAAGGTACAGTGCTATTTTGCAACTGTCTCCTTTTCAATACATGTTCTTTTCTCTTATGGCTCTACGAATATTTTACAATGCCAACTGCAGGTATTGGCACTTCACAAAGAACCTGGAATAATAAATAAAAAGAATATGCCCCTAACCATGCAAAAAGACTAAAGTTTCTTCTGGCATCATTTACATCTATGATTTGCATCTCTTTTTCTGCACGCAGATCCCTAAATATTTTCAAGTGGAGGTTGCTGTATGACAAATTTGAAGCCTTTGGCAACAAGCTTCCATTTTTTAGTTAGCTTTTCTGAGCACCTTAGAAGCAGCCTGTTTGCATTTTACCACATTGTTTGGATCCAAATAGTTAAATGACTGAGAAATAATTAAAAAGTATTTAATGGAATTTTAATAAAGGATGATTTGGCATGGAATTTTTTACAAAGTTTATTTTCTGAGGCAATTGGTTCAGAGTAATTTTCCATAGAAGAAATGGAAAATATAGAAATAAATAGAAAGTAAGGAAGTGCAAATCATGCATGGAGCACGTGCACACACTTCCTTGCCTGTTTTTCAAAAAGCTCTTTCATTCAGTTCCTTCCTGAAACTCCTCCTTTATTTGTCTGTCACCACTGGCTTTGCCCACATCCTTCAGTGTTTGAACTGCTGTCTCGTGCTTTTTATTCTTTTTTTCTTGCAACATCTTCTTTGGCATTTCTAAAGGTAGATTCACCAGTAGTACCAGGTAAAAAGGTAAAAGGTTAAAAAAGAGGAGGTAATTTTGCTCACGCTGTAGAATCCTGTGTCAACGCAAGCACGCACGTCCTTCTCCAAAACCAACAAAATAGTCAGTAGGTTTCCAAGGCAGTTTTTGTTGGCTGGCTGAAAAGCACACCTCAATCAGACGTTCACACTTTTTTGGTCCTATTGGTGCTGCTTTAGGCTGTAACATTTTTAAGGAATATGAGATATGTCAAAAAAAAAGGGGAGGGAACCTGCTCTTATAACAAAGTTTAGCTTTAATAAATTATTCCCTAAGAGTGTCTACTAAAGCCAGTTTAGTGCTTCAGAAAACACAAAATGAAGGCAGTCAATTCTCATTAAAGTGACTGTCTCAGCCTTGTAACATGGAGTTTGTGAACAAGAGTTTGTTTCCCTCCACTGAACTGAATCCCTCCACTAGAGGTGGTGAAGCTGGAAGCACCAGAGGCCTATATAAAGTTTAATCTTTATAGACTTCTATAAACAGAAAGTGATCAACTAATTCACTATTTCCTGCCAAATTCCTACAATCCTGTAAGATACAGGCTACTGGAGCACCTCTTTAAGAGCAACAGCATATGGTGTAGCTGGCTCTATACACAGGAACCTTATCAAGAGGGAAAAAGCTGGAAAAAGGGAATACTAAACAAAGTTACTTGTTAAATTACCCTTAGAAATTTTTTAGGTTGCAAGACAATGAATGTGAAATAAGAATAAGGAGAATTCCCAAGTGATTAGAATACAAAAAGGGAGGTGATTTGATTAAATGATGAGTAAATGTCTTGACAAGGGAAGGACACAAGTTCAGTGATGCAACAGATCTGGCTCAACTTAGACTTCAATGATCCATTTTGATCCACGTGTATCCCAATATTTGAGAATGCACACACACATGTGACAGAGTCCTCAAATAAGAAGGGTGTTTTAAAAGAATACAAATCAGAATACAAGTTAATATCTTCAGCCACTCAACCATTTATATGTCCCCATCTTCATTAGTCCTCAAGGTTTATGTAAGAGAATATACACATGAAAGGTCTGTGATTTTCCCATTGATTCTAAGGTCATTATGATCTCCACTGAAATGTCTGTCAAATACTATTTTTCTACAAATCACAACATGATAAACTGTAATGATGCCTTTTAAGATGTCATGGTATGAGATGTTAACAAGTATTTTGGGAAACCTAAATGGCAGTGTCATTGGCAGGATACACCAGAAAAGCGACCTTATACTGTCAGATCTCTTTCTTTCTTTCTTTCTTTCTTTCTTTCTTTCTTTCTTTCTTTCTTTCTTTCTTTCTTTCTTTCTTTCTTTCTTTCTTTCTTTCTTTCTTTCTTTCTTTCTTTCTTTCTTTCTTTCTTTCTTTCTTTCTTTCTTTCTTTCTTCTCTTTCTCTCTTTCTCTCTTTCTCTCTTTCTCTCTTTCTCTCTTTCTCTCTTTCTCTCTTTCTCTCTTTCTCTCTTTCTCTCTTTCTCTCTTTCTCTCTTTCTCTCTTTCTCTCTTTCTCTCTTTCTCTCTTTCTCTCTTTCTCTCTCTTTCTCTCTTTCTTTCTCTCTTTCTCTCTTTCTCTCTTTCTCTCTTTCTCTCTTTCTCTCTCTCTTTCCCTCTATCTTTCTCTCTTTCTCTCTCTCTCTCTATTTCTTTCTTTCTTCTTTCCTTCTTTCTTTCTTTCCTTCTTTCTTTCCTTCTTTCCTTCTTTCTTTCGCCCTTTCGCCCTTTCTTTCTTTTGCTCTTTTTTCTTTCGCTCTTTCTTTCACTTTCTTTCGCTCTTTCTTCCATTCTTTCGTTCTCTTTCTCTTGTTCTTTCTCTTTCTTTCACTCTTTCTTTCTCTCTCTCCCTTTCTCTCTCCCTTCCCTTCCTTTCTGTCTCCCTTCCCTTCCCTTCCCTTCCCTTCCCTTCCCTTCCCTTCCCTTCCCTTCCCTTCCCTTCCCTTCCCTTCCCTTCCCTTCCCTTCCCTTCCCTTCCCTTCCTTCCCTTCCCTTCCCTTCCCTTCCCTTCCCTTCCCTTCCCTTCCCTTCCCTTCCCTTCCCTTCCCTCCCCTCCCCTCCCCTCCCCTCCCCTCCCCCTCCCCTCCCCTCCCCTCCCCTCTCCTACATTTGTCTGATTCTGGCTACATTGTGGATTCCCACCAGATGATTAATTGTCTCCATTTTTGGTTCTGCAATTCCCAAAACTGCATCAAATATTCGAACACCACTTCATTCTTATTTCATACACATAAAAGGGATTGTTTCTCTAAGGAATGCTTTCTGTTTCAAGAAATCACACTAAACTTTAATATTAGTAGTTATTGAAACACTCCTGAGTCCAGTTAAATCACAGAGCTAAAGAATTCAATGTCTTATCTGTATGAGATAGCTCTGAACTATGCTGGCTGTATATACATACTACAGCTGTTGAGAAAGGATCCCACATCAGCCCAAGATCAAAGCAGAGATAACATTTAATCTGTATCACAAAATAAAAGAAGTACAAATCCTTGGAGGGCAGGCATAAATTGGATAATCCCAACTCCTTTAAGACTGAGAGAATGCAAGAGGTATTCAAAGGCAAGAGCCAAAATCTAGGGTTCTGTGTACCAGAGAAGTATTACATATGTCATAACTACATGTGAGACAACATTAGGCAGAAACATTTGACTTCAGTGTGCAGTCAATGAGTTGATATATTTAAAAAACAAAAGCAAGAAGAAATTCAAGTATAATACTAAATCAAACCTGCAGTAGTAGGAATATAGAAATTAAAAGGAGGGCAAGGTACTATCGTAAATCATGTATGTGAAAATGAAACTCGGAATCCATCCACCTGTTGTAGACAAACCAAAGTCAATTTTGGACATCACATGTAGCTGTAAATTTTAAGCATATGTGTCTTCAATAGTGCTGCCAGTGTGTTTAGAAGCAGCAAATTAATGTATAAATAGGAACAGTAATCTAGAGAAGCCAGGGAGATAGAAGCCTGAACCTCCGAATAAAAATAAATCGGTTTTGTTAGCCTCTGATGGATTGAAATCCTGGCAGGGAAGAAGAAATGCGAGGGACCTGCTGTGAGACTGAGACAGGCTCCACAGATATCTGATGAAGGTAAATGCTGGTATACTAATGAACCATTTGTGCCCGAAGGACTGATGTTGTAAAAGTTGAAGTTGTTTATTATGTTTAACATAACTCTACAAAGCCTGAAAGGATTCTGCTGGCACAAGAAGAGGAAATCAGCGCTCCATTCATGTATTCAGAATTCTATGATTGAAACTAAAACACATACCTGAAAAAGACTCCATGAAACTATTTTTGCAACTGGATGGGAAAATCAAAGGTATCTATCCGTTGTTTGGGGCAGATGTTAGTCTAATCTCTTCAACTGGCAACTCCAACAACCCAGTTTTAACAAACTTGGTTTCATAAAAAGTTTCAAATTTATCTAGAACATTTTATTTATTAGAACTATCTCTTTTAGAACCCCTTCCCTCCTTCCTTCCTTCCTTCCTTCCTTCCTTCCTTCCTTCCTTCCTTCCTTCCTTCCTTCCTTCCTTCCTTCCTTCCTTCCTTCCTTCCTTCCTTCCTTCCTTCCTTCCTTCCTTCCTTCCTTCCTTCCTTCCTTCCTTCCTTCCTTCCTTCCTTCCTTCCTTCCTTCCTTCCTTCCTTCCTTCCTTCCTTCCTTCCTTCCTTCCTTCCTTCCTTCCTTCCTTCCTTCCTTCCTTCCTTCCTTCCTTCCTTCCTTCCTTCCTTCCTTCCTTCCTTCCTTCCTTCCTTCCTTCCTTCCTTCCTTCTTTCTTTCTTCTTTCTTTCGCCCTTTCCTTCTTTCTTTCACCCTTTCTCTCTCTTTCTTTCGCTTTCTTTCTTTCACTCTTTCTTTCATTCTTTCATTCTCTTTCTCTCTCTCCCTTTCTCTCTCCCTTCCCTTCCCTTCCCTTCCCTTCCCTTCCCTTCCCTTCCCTTCCCTTCCCTTCCCTTCCCTTCCCTTCCCTTCCCTTCCCTTCCCTTCCCTTCCCTTCCCTTCCCTTCCCTTCCCTTCCCTTCCCTTCCCTTCCCTTCCCTTCCCTTCCCTTCCCTTCCCTTCCCTTCCCTTCCCTTCCCTTCCCTTCCCTTCCCTTCCCTTCCCTTCCCTTCCCTTCCCTTCCCTTCCCTTCCCTTCCCTTCCCCTTGCTGTGCTATTCAATTCAATTCAATTCTATTCTATTCTATTCTATTCTATTCTATTCTATTCTATTCTATTCTATTCTATTCTATTCTATTCTATTCTATTCTATTCTATTCTATTCTATTCTATTCTATTCTATTCTATTCTATTCTATTCTATTCTATTCTATTCTATTCTGTATTAAACAGGTCATCAGCATGCTGGAAGTCCTCTCCTGCCTTCATGCCATATAGATATAATAATTTTTCTAGTCTTCCAGTCACTAGTGATAACAATATTGACTAGCACTGGACTGAGGACAAACCCTTGTGGAAGTAGAACAGACAGATGGAAATTAACTTATTAAGATTTCCTTGAAAAATACTCATTTTATCTAGATTTGGTGAATCCCTATATAATTGGAAATAACCCGAAGAGTCACCTAATAAGACTGAAAAACTGTGTTAAACCTGCTGTCTTCTTGGCATCTCTGATGAGTAGCTCTTCTATTATGCTAGTGGAAGTCTAGCATTTTTCCTTTGTCCTGGCGTATTCCGGTCCTCAAAGAATCTTCTTACACTTCATGCCCCTTACTAAGTGCATTTCAGTGCATTTCCATGTTCGTATTTTTGTCCCTAAACTGGTGCTGCACATTTATACTTACGCTTACTCTCTAAGCTAAATTCTCTTTCTGTAGATTAGGTTTGAAATCTCATGTTCAAAATCGTATTTCAGTCAAATTGGTGTTGTACTGTTCCCAGGTTTCCTTTGTACTATTATGTCTGAAGTACCTGATGTTCTCCTTGAGCGTCATTCTCTGAGACCAGCATCTCTAGACATCTAATGTGTCTTTTTTTGGAAATATATTGGTTTTACTTGTGCTATCAAACTCCAAGCATTTTAAACTCTACCATTCCATGATAATGATAATCTTTTAATTTTTGTGGTTAAAACCCAGCTGAAGTGCATGTACACAAACGCACGCAGTATGGGAAACAAACAGGAGGAGCTTGAAGTCCTGGTCCAGCGGGAGAGCTATGACATAGTTGCTATCACGGAAACGTGGTGGAATGACTCTCATAACTGGAGTGCTGCCATGGAAGGCTACAGGCTCTTCAGGAGAGACAGGCGTGAGAGGAGGGGTGGAGAGGTGGCCCTCTACACTAGGGAAACCCTGGATGCTGTCGAAGTCGAGATCGGTGATGACCAGGTTGAATGCCTCTGGGTAAGGGTCAGAGGGGCGGTCAGGTCTGACCTCCTGATTGGAGTATGTTACAGACCGCCCGACCAGGATGAGGAGGTGGATCTTCTATTGTTTAAGCAGCTGGAGGCTGCCTCTAGATCGTCTGCCTTTGTTCTTTTAGGTGACTTTAACCTCCCGGATACCTGCTGGGAACTTAACACTGCCGAGAGGAGGCAGTCCAGGAGGTTCTTAGAGTGTATTGAGGACTGCTTTCTGTCACAGCTGGTGAGTGAGCCCACCAGGGGTGAGGCTCTTCTTGACCTGCTGTTTACAAACAAAGAAGGGCTGGTGGGTGATGTTGGTGTCAGAGGCTGTCTGGGATGTAGTGATCATGAGATAATCAGGTTCTCTCTAAACAATGTAAAAAGAAAAGCCAGGAACAGAACATCGATGCTGGACTTTCGGCGGGCAGATTTTGAATTATTTAAGGAATTGGTCAGGAAAGTTCCCTGGGAAATAGCTCTTAGTGGCAAGGGGGTCCAGGAAGGCTGGATACACTTCAAGAATGAAATCTTGAAGGCGCAGGAGCGGGCTGTCCCCATGTGTTGTAAGAAGAGTCGTAGGGGCAGACGGCCAGCCTGGATGAGTAGGGAGCTTCTGAAGGAACTAAGTAACAAAAAGAGGATGTATCGTCGTTGGAAAGAAGGGGACGTAAGCCACGTCATGCTCAAAGATGTTGTTAAGTCGTGTAGGAGGAAAATCAGGGAAGCAAAAGCCCAGTTCGAGCTCAAATTGGCCACTTCTGTTAAGGATAATAAGAAGAGTTTTTATAAATATATCAATGGTAGAAAGAAGGGCAGCAGCGACCTCCACTCCTTGTTGGATGTGGAGGGAAATATAGTAACCACTGATGCAGAGAAGGCCGAGGTACTTAATGCCTTCTTTGCCTCAGTTTTCAACAGTAAGGATGTCAGCGTGCTTGACAGTTGGCCCTCTGAAGTGGTTGATGGGGGCAGGGTTGGCCCTCCTGCAATCCATGAGGAGGAAGTTAGAGACCTGCTGAGCCACTTGGACCCTCATAAGTCTATGGGGCCGGATGGGATCCATCCTAGGGTGTTGAGAGAGCTGGCGGATGAGCTTGCTAAGCCGCTCTCCATCATCTTTCAGCAGTCCTGGCTCACTGGAGAGGTCCCAGAAGACTGGAAGTTGGCCAATGTGACGCCCATCCACAAGAAGGGCCGTAAGGATGATCCAGGTAATTACAGACCTGTCAGCCTGACCTCGGTCCCAGGTAAAATCATGGAGCAGATAATCCTGGGTGAAATCATGCGGCACCTGCAGAAGGGTCAGGAGATCAGGCCCAGCCAGCATGGGTTTAGGAGGGGCAGGTCCTGCCTGACCAACCTGATCTCCTTTTATGACCATGTGACTCGCCTGGTGGATGAGAGGAAGGCTGTGGATGTGGTATACCTGGACTTTAGCAAGGCCTTTGACACTGTCCCCCACAGTAGACTCCTAGGGAAGCTGTCAGCCCGTGGCTTAGATGCGAGCACTCTGTGCTGGGTTAGGAATTGGCTGGATGGCCGAGCCCAGAGAGTGGTGGTGAACGGTGTCTCATCCAGTTGGCGGCCGGTCACCAGTGGTGTCCCCCAGGGATCGGTGTTGGGTCCCGTCCTGTTTAATATCTTTATAGATGATCTGGATGAGGGGATTGAGTCCATCATCAGCAAGTTTGCTGATGATACCAAACTGGGAAGAAGGGTTGATCTGTTAGAGGGTAGGATGGCCCTGCAGAGGGACCTGGACAGATTGGAGAGATGGGCCGATTCCAATGGGATGATGTTTAATAAGTCCAAATGTCGGGTACTTCATTTTGGACACAACAATCCCATGCAGAGCTACAGACTGGGGACAGAGTGGCTGGAGAGTAGTGAGGCAGAAAGGGACCTGGGAGTGCTGGTTGACAGGAAGCTCAACATGAGCCAGCAGTGTGCCCAGGTGGCCAAGAAAGCCAATGGCATTCTGGCCTGCATCAGGAATAGTGTGGTGAGCAGAACCAGAGAAGTTATCGTCCCCCTGTACTCGGCACTAGTCAGACCTCATCTGGAATACTGTGTACAGTTCTGGGCCCCCCAGTTTGGGAAAGATGTCAGGATACTGGAATGTGTTCAGAGGAGGGCAACGAAGATGGTAAAGGGGCTGGAGCATAAGCCCTATGAGGAGCGACTGAGGGAGTTGGGGCTGTTTAGTCTAAAGAAGAGGAGGCTCAGGGGAGACCTCATTGCTCTCTACAGCTACCTGAAAGGAGGTTGTAGTCGGTCAGGGGTTGGTCTCTTCTCTCAGGTGACCAGTGACAGAACTAGAGGGCATGGACTCAAGCTTCGTCAGGGAAAGTTTAGGCTTGATGTGAGGAAGAAGTTCTTTACTGAAAGGGTGATTGGCCATTGGAATGCGTTGCCCAGGGAGGTGGTGGAGTCGCCGACCCTGGAGGTGTTTAAGGGGAGATTGGAAGTGGCACTGAGTGCCATGGTTTAGATGATGGTTGGTGTTAGTGTTGGGTTATAGGTTGGACTTGATGATCTCAGAGGTCCTTTCCAACCTTGTCATACTGTGATACTGTGATACTGTGATAAAAGTGTTTTCAGAAAGCTCATCCATCGCATGTTTTTTCCCATTCTTAAGTGTAAAAAGTTTTCTCACCAACGCATTAACGGGTGTGCTGGACAGCTTGTGTTCTGTCATACTACTCTTGCAACAGATACTTGGGGTAGTTAAATCACCTACAGCTTCCCTGTTAAGGTGTACCCAAACAGAACTCTTGTATCTATTGGCCTATATGAGAAGCAGCAACCCTTGTGTCTTGGTAGCACATACAGTCATTCAAAAGGAAAATAAAGGAAAATTATTTCTGTTTGATGTTAGTAGAGCTAATCAGTAAGGCCTTGCTTTTTACAGCAAACGCAGCCTAATAATAGCCATGTCCATTTTGGCTTGAATTTCTTAATTTTGTAACATTGGTTTTAAAATTGTCATTGTGATTTCTGTATTCTTGGGTAGCGATTATGTTTGCAAGCAGAAGGAACCTAAATTCTAACAATGTTTGCCATCTATTAAAACCCAAAGATATTTCTGAAGTCCTGACATTTGTGATCCTTCAGTCTCTAAATTGCTAAAAAATCACTCTAATAAGATTCATGACTTACACCAGTATTATAATTATTGGTGCTAATTTTCCTCAGACCTGCTGTTGACAAAGTATATGGACCAAATTAACCTCTGCAATCAGTTAAATTCTCTCAGTCTGCTTCTCTAGAGATAGATGTGAACTGCTACGTAAAGCAACTCATAAAAGGGCACTCATTTAAGGTAGAGCTCTCAATTTAGGCACTGGATGACAGTTTTAAACCTGGAAAAATTGAAGTACATCCGTGGATTCTGTTTAACTTTTAAAATTGCTGTAATTGAGGCTCATAATTGTAGCATTAAGTATATAGAGAAAACCAGAAGCATATGTGCACAGAAACAGAACAGTTGTTCTTGAAGGCTTAGATCGGCTAAAGCAGTTGTCTTGAACAAAAGTTAACAACTATAGCTAGTAAGGCATTTGACAACCTTTACCTCCTTCACTGAGTTCTGGCTAGTGACTGGGAGAAGGTACTAACTAATACTATATACAACTGGAAAAAAATCAGAATAAATGGCAGAAAAGCCTTCTGTTATTTTGGCTTAATAGACAACATATTCATACAAACAAAAAAGTGGGTTGTTTTTTTTTTTGCAAAGCTAGAGAACATGAGGAAGGGTCCAAATGCATTTCCTCAAAGGAAAACATCTTTTTTAATCCTATAGACTTCCTCCTACATTATCCTTAAGCAATTCAATCACCCCAAGGAAAAAAGTGCCTCTATACAGACACTTAAAATTTATCTTTTAATCCTTTTCTAGGCAGGTATATTTGGTGATATGTTCACTAGTATCAATATATTGCATTCATCCAACACCTCTGTTGACTTGATTAACTGGTTATACACCCATTTAAATCACAATATTTTTTTCCTCAGAGGTTCTGCTCCAATAATAGCAGCAATTTTAAGAAGTTTTACACCTTTCTAAGAAGTTTATGTGTAGGAATCTTTTGTTAGATTTCCCCAGGACAGTCCATATTCTAAAACCATTAAGAAATACTTAAAAAAATCAAACCAGAACAAACATAACACACAACCTCTTTTGCACAGCTAGCAGCAATGAACTACTTAACTATGACTTTGGTAAGTAGTTCTCCTGCAACTGTGCTTCAATCTACCTTTAAACTGTTAATGCAAGAATACATACATTTGCTTTTAATGACAGTATGAGAAATGGGATGCATAAACTTGCTTTTAGCATAGAATTTGCCACAAGGTTCTTAAGCTTTCATTGGCTGTTTTGTAAGTTCAAGCAGGCTGCGAACAGCGGCAGAAAAATCCCTTCAAAAGCATTTTCCTAACTCCAACCCAATTGTTTAATGCCAAAAGCAGTTCTAATCAACTTCCTTTTTTACCCCTTTTTTCATACCTGAAGTCCAAAGAAAATGAGGATAACAGTAGAAAGAATTCATTATATACATATTAGTGTTCTGAAGTCAGGAAACAGGATTAATCATACCCAAAATACCCAGAAGAAAGTGTGTTTATAATCCCTGTACATTCTCATTAGCCACTTGAAACCAGTCTGTGGAAATCTCTAATTGGGGAAGAAATTCTATACAAAATCTTTGCCCCAGAATTGACTGAATCAGGGCTCTAGGGGAAAAAACAACATGATTAGCTTAGGCAGTTAGGCTCAGCTGAAAGTCTGAATAAGAAAACAGATTCCTTTAAAGAATATTGCTGCTGTTGACCTAACTCAGAGCACACCACTAGCTGTGGTATGGATGTCCTTACAGAAATCAGTGAACATTTTGCAGTGTTAATTTGAGGCCAAGGGAAACTTCTCAGAGTTATTTTTTGCCTTTTTCTTCCTATGAATGTTACAGTAGTCACATCACCTATTAACAATTTTCTCTGTATTTTAGCGTAGACTGCGCATGAGATAGACTTCAGCAACATCTAAATCGTGACTGGTTTTATGAGTTTATTTTTAAGAAGGAAACTTTCCCTATTTTTTCCCCCTTCATATTTTAGGCCTAATGGTTGCTGCTCTTGAAGCAATCTCTTCTTCTGACCAGACTGTAACTGGGAAACTTAAGAGGGGAAAACTACACCAAAAGTATTTGACTACATAGATTGACTTGAATGCTCTATCTTCATTTTCCAGTATCTCTCTGATAGGTTCTGTAGCTTTTGCCTTCAGCTCAATAAAACTGGAGTAGTAATTCAGTATCATTAAGCACGCTGTCAGTGATAGATCTGTTAGCCCAGCAGAAAACAGAGAGGCTGCCAAAATTATCTAAATGGCAACTACCTAAGTCCAGGGAGTGCAACACCACTCTCCTCATCCTGCACTTCTCTTCCACTTCCACAGTCATGGTAAAACACATGGGGACCTGTGGAGGAAGAACTAGAGAGATCTGTTATGGTGAAGGAGAAAGTCAGGGGACTCACCACAAGCTAGCAGTGAAAATGTTTCAAATAGATTAATAATGGTGAAGTAAGACGTTTTTAAAGAATCCTGCTGGGATAAGAAAGTTGTGTACGAAGTCAGAGTAAGAACAAAAATTCAAGAATTGTTATCTCTGGTCGTGGTTGAGCAGAAGCAAAGTTGAGGCACAGGGACAACTTGGAAAGTTTGTGAGTAAAACAGATGCCTGAAAAGGGAAAAAAAGTGAAAGGCACACCAAAGGAATAGAGAACAGTTCCATTAGCCCTCTTATGATGTGGAAATGTGAATTTCTCTAGTTTCTGGCCAGGCATATGTATGCTAATATATGTAAATTTTATGCAGATTGTATCTTCAGCTTTTTTGATGCCCAATGTAGTCAGGTCTGTAATATAGTTATCCAGAAGGAATCAGTGAATTCTTGCTGGCGAGGCAGAAGCATTTCGGTATGGATGGAGATCAAGTAGTTTTTCTCCTAGTTCTACTTTAATGATTGAAGCAGAGTGCATAGTTCTCCCAATCAGGCCTTGTGCTAACTGGAAGTCATCTGTAAAGAGGATCAGAGGAGCTATGTATCTCTGCATTGAAATAAAGGGATATATGTCTTCTGCTGGGAATTCCAAACTGTGAGACAGTTGTTATAAGTCACGCTTCAATTTTTGTGATTCATATAAGAAGTCACGAGGGACGTACTTTGAAGAAAATCCATCCAGAGTTAAATATCTATAGCTTCTAAAAGTTAGCTAAGAAATATTTCACATTCCTTTATTATTTTTATAAGCAGATAGTATATGCAGAGCAATGTAAACTATTATTCTGTACACTACATTGGATGGGACTGGGGACAGTCCTAAATTAAATACTAAATTAAAGATTTCTGCTTAAATGTTATAATCTGAAGTTTAATGTTGGGTATGGGTTTTTGACAACACCATCATTCGTCCTTCAACAGACAGAGGCTCAAAGACAGGAGAGGGAAGAAGATAACAGTGACTACCATTGGGTGGAACGTTCCCAATAATTTTTTGCAAATAGGCTCTCAAATGAATGAGCAGTAATTAACTATTCACATCCTTTTTGTGTTTGCTTTCTACAAATATTCCAGCATATCAGTTTCTTGGCAGGAATGATCAATGCAGCAATGACTTTGCATTTGTAATTATTATTATTTTTACTAGCAGGCAGATTCTGATAGATAGGCTCAATCAATTAAAAAAAAACCCGTGTGAGTTTTATGTCCAATCAAAAGAGTAACTTTTGAGTTTCGAATATCAGATACTTTGATTAAACTGCCTTCCAACAATCTGCATATGAAAAACATTTGCAGAAATTTTTCAACAAAACCATTCAAATACTTGTATATGAAAATGACAAATAGAAAATAAACAAAAAGGCCCCTCATCACAAACGAATTCATCCAGTCCTGTGCTGATATACGACTTTCTCCAGTATTTCAGCAATATAATCAAGTTTTTTAGAAACCTGAACTGCCCAGCAAATGGGTGATTCAAGGTAATTCAATGACTGTATTTCATCACTGCGTCCAGAAAGTAAAGTACAACCAACAGTCAAGTTCAGCCCTGATGGTATCAGGGCAGTTTGAGTTAAGCTGTAACATCCTATTTCACCTTGGCTGAATCTTCACCATCTTATCTTTATCCAACAGGTCCACCACCAACTGACAGAAGAACCAACTGACAGATGCTGCACTGAGAGGCAGTGGCTCCATGTGTGAAACAAGCTTTTCAATGCTGAATTTATAAGAACAGAAAACTTTGGGGTTTCTGTTCTACTTACAGAGTAAGAAGAAGCGCAGTGCCCCAATTTGGGTTGCCCATTACTTAAATAATATTTTCACATTTCGGAGCTTCTAGTGCATTGCAGGAGCAGCTCCCTCTACAAATCCCACTTCAGATTCTATTCAACAACATATACAAATAAATTTTCAACTAAACTCTGTAAGTGCTGGATTTTTTAAAAGATTTGGTTCACCCCCTCTTATTATCAAATCTGTAGCCCTCTCAGATAGTTTTGTCACGTCTAACTTCTCTTTATTATGGAAAAGCAGTATTGTCCCTATTGTTAAGGTTGCAACCAGCATTTAAAGTCCTATTTTTGCCCTTCTTTAACTTTGGCTTGGAAATTGGTTTGGCCTAAAAATTTCCACACTTTGAAGGAATAGAAGGATAATTAATTTTCTTCAAACAGTGCATAATCAAACTGGTTTCGATTTAGAGGTCATTTTAAAATTACCCTGATTGGAAATTTACTTATTTAATGTTTTGCTACCTCTAACTCAAAAGCTGATATTATAACCTCTTCAACCTCTTCCTGTACTTAGATCCGTTTGATAATTCTCAGCCTTCTTAACTAAAAATAATAATTAAAAAAGAAAATCAGCAATTTTGAAAGAGTGCTAGATTTTTCCTGCAAATTGTCTTTGGCCATATTCTTGTCCCTTTATGTCAGCAGATGCTTCTATGTTCTGTTCAACTCAGTAGAAACAGTGGGGGTTCATAGGTTCGTTCAGCAAGAATGAACATGGTTCTTGAGAGGAAATAGTAACATATCTTCACCATAAGTGCAGATAAATGGGAATCAATCAGATCCTGTAAAAGTCCAGTAAGGATTTTATTTATTACAAGGTGCATCTACATATAGCACAGGCCAGCAATGTTCTCCTGGAGTGAATCTTTTGACGGTTCATATTCCCTAAACCTAACTGTGTCACATCCAGTGCAGGAGCCCTGACTGGAGGGAGTCCTAAGGAAAGACCCCTGAGAAACACGGTGTGAATGGAAGATGCTCAGTGCCCTCCACTTCTCTTTGTAGATCAGCTCTGGTTGCATCACTTCACTTGTTCCCATTGGCGTAACCAGAAGACTACAGAACTCTTTAATATAATGAAGGGAAGTATTTCATTACAAGAAAGGTGAAAGCAACTCCCTAAGAGTAGTAACCCATGCAGAAGAGGGGGAAATTAGAGAACCTCCACACGTTGAGCCCAAGCCAGCAGTCAGAAAAAGCAGGCAATTAACAAGGCAAGCTAAAAGCCGTGTGAAAAGAATTTCTGAGTGATAGGATTGAGAAGGAATTCCTTAACTAGATCAGAAACAAATGAAATCCTACAAATGGCACAGATCCAGAACTTGACCAGGACAGCAAAATTGTCTATCACTATGCAGGAAAAACAGAAGTATTCTTCATTAGCATGATGTATTCATCTCTTACAGTGATTAATTAAATACTTTCTATTCCATTAGTAACTGGGGAGGATGTGAAACAAAAAACATTAAGCATTTTAGACTCTACTGTGCCCTATAACTTGCACCCAGTAGTATTAAAGAATTGGCTTAGGAGCTCTCTGAATATTAAAGCTGATTTTGAAACGTTCTTGATTTAGGGGAAAGAAGGTCCAGAGGGCTAACAAAGAATGTTACTGTTTTAAAAAGAGTGAAATGAGATGATATGAGGTGCTACAGGCTACTTAGTTTGATATCTTCCTCTCAAAACCATGGAAAGACTTGTATAGGACACAGTCAGTAAAAAAATTAAGATTTTAGCATAAATAATGCCATTTAATATGATTTTATGGAAAACAGGTCTTATCAAGAAAATTTGTTATCACTTTTTTCATAAGATCATCTAACGCTGAGTGATAAAGATTACAGTGTTGACATAATATACTTAGATTTCTGTGATTAACTTTACCACTTTTACATTACATTACAATTTAACAAAATAGCACTGTACAAACTTAGTGCAGAACAGTGTAAAAAATTAATGAAATAGGTTAAAAATTTGCTAATGAGTAAAGCACAATTAGGAATTGTAAGTGGTGTCCAATATAAAAAGGCATTTGTAACTGAATCATAGGAACTGTAGGAACTATCTCAAATCAGTCTCAGTTAATACTCTGTCTTCTACACCACCCAGAATGATTCAGAGGAAGGTGCTCAGAGAAACCTAATGGTAGATTGGGATGATTTGTGACACAGTAGCCCCCTCTATCTTAGTTTGGCTCAAACAAGAGCCGTTTCTATCAGCTGTTAGCCCCAAAAATTCTGGGTACCCCTATGCTTGTCTAGCAGTCCTTTTGTGAATCCTCTTCAATTCTTAGCCCAAATAATTTCCTCAGTTTGGAATAGAACTGAAAATTATATGAAAACATATTTCTTTTTCCATTTTACTCTTTCTAATTGCTTTGCCCCTCCCTTTGTGAGTGTGTGTTAGAAGAGATACCTTCACTTTAGACTTCATTACATTTGCAAATTTGACATCCCTTTTTTCATGGTCAACAGTCCCAATGCCTCAGATCTTTTTTCATAAGAGAATTTCTTAATGCTCTTGATCATTCCCATTGTCCTTTACTGAACCTTCTCTAAATCAGCATTATTGTTTATAAGATGGAGTCACTGGTACTGCACACTGTATTTCAGATCAGGCTATAGCACTGGCAGTTTAATCCTTTCTCTGTTAGTTCCCATTCTTTATGCATCTTAATATGTTTGCTTATCTGGTACAGCTGCACATTAAGCAGAAGTCTTTACTGAAGTAATTTACAAGGATAACTAGGTTCCTTTCTAAAGTTGGTACGCTAATTTAGAGCTCTGTGAGGTGTTGAGTAATTCATATTTTTCCACACCGTGTACCCTACCTCGCTTTTGTTGATAATTCATTTATCAGGAGTGAGTAGGTCACACAGTTTTGTTTGTTTCAGAAGTCACACACAATCATCTCTGAACTTAGGCTGAACTATTTTTTATCCCTTGCAAATTTTGCTGCCTCACAGCAATTCTTTTTTCATAGATGATTAATAAATAAGTAGATGAACCTCAGGGCCCACCGCTGTTATCCTTTGACATGATGAAATTGACCATTTAATCCTGCCCTTCACCTCCTTTCCCTCCACCTCTTCTTGATCCATCACTACTTAGCTTCCTTCGTAGCTTCTTGCAAAGAATTTTGTCAGTGGCCCAGTGAGGTTAGAATAAATTACGCCAGCTGCTTTTTTTATTAGCATATTCAAAGAATTCTAGGAGATTAACACAACAGTGTTTGCCTCTGCAGGAACCATGCTGATCGGCCCCTATTTGGCCATCCTCTCCCAAGTGTTTTGCTACTTTGTTTTAAATTACAATTTCAACTAATTCTTTATATTGACCCATAAGGCTTCCTGGTCTATTTTCCCCCCTCAAACACCCAGAGCCCCTTTAAATACATAGGTACTTAAAGACACATATTTTATGACCGTTCCCATATTAGTTCCAGTGCTCTTCTGTATATTTGTCAATTACTGGCAGCTAGCACTGTATTTTCAGTAATAAAGTTTCCAGCTAATGGTTTGATGGTGAGAGTAAAACTGATGATGTGAGATGCAAGCATCTAAGAATATGGAGTTTAGGTATATGAGCAGGATAAAAGCAAAGTGTCATTGCTCCCAACTATGTCCTTCCTTACTCATCCTGTTACTGTCGCTACTGTGGTACCTGGGCCAAAATTCAGAGAGAAGAAAGAGGCTGAAACAGAGACTGGTACATTAGATAGGATTCAGAAAAACCCTACTCCAAGATCATGGAATAGAATCATGGAATCATAGAATGGTTTGGGTTGGAAGGGACCTTAAAGCCCATTCAGTTCCACCCCCCCGCCATGGGCAGGGACACCTCCCACCAGACCAGGCTGCTCAAGGCCCCATCCAACCTGGCCTTGAACACCTCCAGGGAGGGAACATTCACAGCTTCCCTGGGCAACCTGTGCCAGGACTTCTCCACCCTCATTGTGAAGAATTTCTTCCTGATGTCTAATCTAAATCTTCCCCCTCCCAATTTAAAACCATTCCCTCTCATCCTACACTACTTTCCCTTGTAAAAAGTCCCTCCCCAGCTTTCCTGTAGCCTCTTCAGTTATTGAAAGACCGCTATAAGGTCTCCCCAGAGCCTTCTCCTCTCCAGGCTGTCTCATAGCAGAGGTGCTCCAGCCCTTTGATCAACTTTGTAGCCTCCTCTGGACCCATTTGAACAGTTGCATATCCTTCTTATATTAGCGATTCCAGAACTGGACACAGCACTCTAGGTGGTGTCTCACAAGAGCGGAAAAGATGGGGAGAATCACCTCCCTTGACCTACTGGCAATGGTTCTTTTAACGCAGCCCAGAACATGGCTGGTCTTTTTGTTTGCAAACGCACATTTGTGGCTCATGTCGCGCTTCTCATAAATCAGCACCCCCAAGTCCTCAATCACATCATCCCCTATCCTGTATTGATACCGGTTGTTACCCTGACCCAGGTTAGGACCTTGCACTTGATCTTGTTGAATCTCATGAGGTTCCCGCAGGCCCACTTCTCCAGTTTGTCCGGGTCCCTCTGGTTGACATCCTTTTCTACTGGTGTGACCACTGCCCCACTCAGATTGATGTCATCTAACAACTTGCTGAGGGTTCACTCCATCCCACTGTCAATATCATTGATGAAAATATTAAACAACACCCCTGAGAGACATCACCTGTCATGGGTCTCCATCTGGACATCGAGCCATTGACGTCTACTCTCTGAATATGACCATCCAACCAACTCCTTATCCACCGAAGAGCCCACCCATCAAATCCATATCCCTCCAATTTAGAGAGAAGGATGTTGTGGGGAACTGTGTCAAAGGCTTTATGGAAGTCCAGATAGATTACATCCTTGCCCACCTGTTCTTCCCTTGTCCGTTGATGTTGTCACCACATCATAGAAAGTCACTGGGTTGGTCAGGCAGGACTTGCCCTTGGAGAAGCCATGCTGGCTGTCTTAAATCACCTCCCTGTACTCCACGTGCTTTACCATGGCTTCTAGGAGGATCTGTTCCACTATCTTCTCAGGCACAGAGGTGAGGCTGACAGGTCAGTAGCTCCCAGGGTCTTCCTTTCTACCCTTTTTAAAAATGGGCACAATGTTACCCTTCTTCCAGTCACCAGGAACTTCCCCTGATGGCCACGACTTTTCAAATATCATGGAGAATGGCTTGGCAACCACATCAGCCAATTCCCTCAGTGGCTGCCAGTGAAGACAGAGGCAAAAAAGTTGTACAGTACCTCAGCTTTCTTGTCTGTTGATATGAGGTCACCATTTTCATTTATGGGGGTATGGCTTTATTTAACATTTCTTTTCTGGTTGAGGTACCTACAGAAGCCCTTCTCATTATTCTTTGCTTCCCTTGCCAAGTTCAGCTCCAGCTGTGCCTTGACCTTCCTGACCCCACCCCTACACAACCTGGTAGCCTCCCTGTACTCTTCCCAGGTTTCCTGTCCCTGCTTGCACAGCAGGTCTCGGACTCAGCTATGTTGGTCTCTTCCCTGCCTGATTTCCTACATCTCGTTACTGAGTGCTCTTGCGCTGTGTGGAAAATGTCCTTAAATATTTGCCAACTCTGTACTGCTCCCTTATCCCTGAGAACTGTTTCCCAGGGGTAACTACTAACTAACTCCTTGAAGATCTGGAATTTTGCTTTCCTAAAATTTAGGGGTTTTACACCTCTCCTCTCTTGTCCCATATCCTTCACGACCTTGAACTCCACCAGTGCATGGTCACTGCAACCTCCGACCTTGATGTCACTGATGAGCTCCCTTGCATTGGCAACCATCAGATCCAGTCCTGAGGCTTAATTTGATCTATGTCAAAGCATGAGGATTTAGAGAAAGTCCCTGGATATGCAGCTGGGAAGAGGAGAGACTTTCAGACACTGAGAGTTGATAGTGGGACCAAGTGTTCTGCTCTGAAGGTGTGGTCTTCACTAAACCTGTGTAGAGAGGATCATGAGCAGCTTGGGATGCATCTGTGTGACTGCTGCTATGGTTTATTTTATTTGGCCTATACATATCCCTATCCCGTGTTCTCATTGCTTCTGAAGGAGGAATAGATTGCAATGAGGAGGAAAATGCTGCTGAGCCCAGCACAGGGTGTCCCATCCCTAGCATATAATTTCACTATCAAGGTATGTCTCCCCCGTTGAGAGTGCCTGTGTTCTATACTCACAATAGTCTCCAAAGACCTTCAGGGTGACCGAACAGCAGAGATACACAGTACACTTAACTCCCCACATTTCCAAAGGTATGGGTGATCTAAGCCTTGAGAACTTGCCAAACACTACAACAGGAGTTTGTCAAAATGGGTCCTGATTACCGAGGCCACGTTTGGGAAGGTGTTGGTTAGCCAAAAGTGATGTGCAGGTATCAGGAGAGACAAAATGGCAAATTCTCAAAATTTGGTGATCTTAAAAATAAACTTGTCTCAGCTCAGCTCCCAGCTTCTCATTTCCACAAATATTCTAATAAAGAACTTCTCTAGCATGAAACAGAGAAATTGTGAATTTTTACCCTCAGTGTTGTACTGAAGAACAGAAACACGGCATATCATTAAGGTTACCAGTGATGCAAGACTGCTTGGGTAATTGACACAAACTGTTAACCTGAGAGCTACAGATTAATAAACATTCTCAGTATTTAAATGGATTTTGGTTTTAGATTTACTGAGTAGAATCAGTATTATTTATTCAGATCTTAGCTGTGTGATTCAAAATAGTCTGCAGAACTAATTATGACTAATTTTATTCTTTGTTTGCACCTGCCATTTATTTCCAAGGCCATAAGGAAAAAAAAAAACCCTGTTTCAATAAATAATGATATCCTCAGGCCAGCCCACTTATATTTGATTTTTCACTTACGCATGTACTTTTTCTGGCAATATTTATTGATTAAGGATATGATTAAAATACAGAATTCTTAGCTACATAGTTGGGTAAAATTCTCCTACACTTTCTGACGATAATGAAAGTACTTGTGTTGATGATATATTCTTAGAGTGACTAACTGGCAAAGTAAGATTAGCCTGGAAGTTCATTTTCCCCTCCACTACCCTTTAAAGTCAGGACCTGTAATGGCAGCTTGAGGCATACAGGACAAATGCTTAACTCCATCACAGGTTTCAACTGAAAAAAAATTACTTTTTGATAATATTTCTTTCAGATTCTGAACTTAAGCCCTGTCTTGACATGGGACTAAGCATCACAAGTGGAAGGTCCAAGAAGATCTACTTCCAAGTATGTCAGCCTGGAAAGAAGGCTTTCTTTGTCGTGGTTCATCACCACTTCAGATAGACAGAGCAATAAGAGAAAAAAAGAGGAATGGCAAAGATTAAACCTCTTTCAAAGCACTTGTTGTCCATGAAAAATGGAAGTGAGACTGTTATTTTCAGTCTTTCACATGAGTACATTGTGCTCAGATAATGTTTTGGCTCAGGTCTCAGGCTCTGGATAGATTTAGGATTGCAAATCATCATGTGAAACACCAGTACTCTGATACTGAGCATTGACTCAGTATTTCCAATATACTAGAGTACAAGCATAAAACCAATTTTCAGCTAGCTAGTGGCTTTAAGTCATATTTTGCAGACTGAGAGTAGGTTAACTTGTCCGCTGCTTCAGACAGGTTAGTAAAACCAATATCCTTATGTGGATTTAGGTCTTCATTGAAAATGATAGAAATAAAGTGTCTTAATACCTGCAGTGCAGCTACACTCTCAAATAACTTGGCTTTCCAATTCACTTGCAGATCCTGGTCCACTGATCATCAACACTATACGCGTGTGTAATTTTGCCCTTGGATTACTCCTTGGGACTAATTCAATTTGCTCTCTCCAGTATCCAATTTGGGTGAAATGTGGGAGAGCTTCCCTCAAGTGGCTATTCACTGCAGTGAGTGTAGACAAGAGTGCCCGATCTGGCTTATCCTGTTCTATAACATTCTTCAAATATATCTGTGTAAAATATCCAAGGCAATCCTAAATTCTTATTTTATGCCTGAGAACAGAACCCTTGTGGGCACGCCAGAACTTCTCTCTAGTGAGCTGTGAGAGTTCTCAGGTTTAGGCACTTTAAAGTGCAAAACACACACACACAGATGTATGAATTAAGGCCAACCAAAAGGATGTAGAGAGTCGTTGGTTAGTCAGTGTGGATGCATCCAGTCTGTTCTAGAGGGAGCTACGCCTGAGCAGTGTGAAATGTACAATCAGTCTGCCACTTAGTCTATGGCCAAGGGACCTTTTGGCCAAGACTTTAGCAGGGCAGGTGTAGTCTTTGAGAAAGTGCACCTTTGCCTTGGATCATTGTCTTTGAAATGGGATTGTGACACTTCCCAAACTCACAGGTGAGTGGGCATAGAAACACTGTGAAATAGCATATAAAAGCAAATAATTAATCAGATAAAGGTGGAGTGAAAGATGACAGACTCGTCCCTCTTAGGACAATCATCTCCAATTTACCATCTGAACTTTTGGAACCAGGCTGTACTGTTACAGTACAGAGAGCTATTGGGTCAGGTGCTGCCTTTCCTCCTGCAGAGTGATGCTTGCACGGGCACATCCGCTGTTGTAGTCCTGCTGTAGCCTGAGAAACCACTCAGCAGCACCTGCTGATACCCCAAAGGGATGTCTCTGCCCAAAGGGGAACAGCACAGGGCCAGACATCAGATGTGGGAGGGAGAGTGGTGTGGGAAAAGCTCTTCTGAGCCTCGGGGCATGCGACTGCTGAGGTGGGCATAGAGGGAGAGCCAAAGGGAGCCAAGCCAGGGTGTCAGAAGACTTCTGCAAACACAGGTGGTAGGGAATTCATTTCTTCCTCTGTAAGCGCTGGCTGCCTAAATCACAACTCACAGAGCAAAGGGTGATATTATAGATGAGTTGCCCAGTAGAAATGAAATTTAACTACTCCGGAGATCTTAGGAGTCAAAGACTTCATTTCCTAGAAAAACTGATTTAAAACTACTTATCCTACCTATCTGTCCTTCTATAACAGGTAATTCCAGGTGCCTATCACTGTCACTACCAGTCCTGTACTGGAAATCTCTTTATATTAACTCATCTCAAATGATACTATCAAAGGATTCCTCTAAACCAGTTCCTAGAAGAAAAAAAAGCTTCAGCTCTGCAATTACTTCTGATTTTAGCCAGATTAAAATTATAGGGAAGAGTTGAATTTTCATTCTCTTGGAATTCTGGCATAAAGGCCTAATCATGATGGTTTTGTTTCGAATGCATTTCGTAAACAGGTGATATGAATAAATTCCTGAACAGAGGGTTCAGTGGAGGAGAAGACTATGGTAGTTCTGGCACTCAGCATACTGATTGAGAGAGGCTTCACAGATGCATGACCTGTACTTTACTGTTGTCATGTTGGACACTTTTTGAATACATATATTATTTTAAGTATATTCCCATAAGCCAAGAGAAGAAGACAATTCATAAGGGATATACAAAGGAAAACTTTCTTTTTATCAAAATTTAGTAATTTGTTGAAATTTTTGCTAAGAGTTAATATTGGGTGTTTTGATAGTTGTTACTGTCTTAATGTTGAAGACAGCTGAATACACATTTCAGTGATCATGTAATTCACTTTATCTTCTTAAGTTTAGATAGTACTCTTGTAATATGAGAAATCTTATGGAAAACTAGAATTTCATAAATTGCAAGGAAAAAGAAGACAGGTTATATGTCAGGAACAAGCAAAAGAAAGAGGAAGAAAAAGGGAAGAAGGGCTTATGAAACAAAATTAGGAAGCAAGCGGACACTAATAAGAGGGCATAGATATGGCAAAGGGAAAATTTGAAGTAAATGAAATAAAAAATGTAAGAATACTTTTTTTTTACTGTGAGAGTGGTGATGCACTGGAACAGGTTGCCCAGAGAACTCATGGATGCTCCATCCCTGGAGACGTTCAAGGTCAGGTTGGATGAGGATTAAGAGCCCTGATCTAGTGGGAGGTGTCTCTGTCTGTGGCAGGGGAGTTGGAACTAAATGATCTTTAAGGTCCCTTCCAACCCAAACCATTCTCTGATTCTCTAATTCTCTGATTCTAATACTCTGATGTTGCAATGCTTCTATTTTTTTCCTATTCTAAAAAAAAAAAAGAAAATGTGAGAGAGGCACAGAGAGAACGACAGAGCTTGTATTTCCTTTAATTCATTCTTTAAAGAAAATGAAATTTCAAACATTGGCCCACTGCAACCAACCTCCTGGTATTGCACTACTTTGTTCATGATGCAAGAACATTGTGAGCAAACCAGAGAATCATCTTGCAGCCTCCACCTGCCTGGTATCAGACCCAAAGACCTGCAATGTGTTTGCTCACCTTTTGGCACTAGAAAACACAGAAAACTGAAATACAGCTTCTCTGAGTAAATGTTTTCATTTCACATCACCCTCCGCAAAAGCATATTTTGCATGACATTGGCAAATCTGCCAGCATCCCACTTGCCTTCCAGTTCTTTCTAGAAAGAGTGTGCTTTGAAGTGCAGCAGTAAAAGCCCTAAAGACGGGTTTGGTTTTGTCTGCACCAAAGAACTGATCTGTTTGTGACTGCATCAGTGGCAAGCAAGCAGTTTAGAAATAAATGGGTCAGGCTTTAGTCAGCTGCTTTCTGGGAAAAAAAAACAGTCAGGCTATTTAAAATGTCATCTCCTGTTTTTACATATCTACAGGAGAATACAACCCTATAACAGGGACAGCAGACATGGCTGCATGAGCATTTCTTATGTGCTCCAGTGCAAAGTCAATCAATTTGGCTTAAATGTCCTTTTCTTGGCAAGTTGTATCAATAATATGCATAAACCCCTTTCCCTCCAGTGTATTGTGAATGTAGTGGACTTTCTGCCAGAGCACCGAGAGCAGGCAGCTTAGGGAAGAGGACAGTGTAGAGAGCAAATAAAGCCGCCTCATCTCATTCCACAGCAGGTACCACCTGCTCTCACAGCATGTTCTTACCAACCATGTGGAATCACAGTACATGACCTTTCCAGAATCACCTGACACCAAAACTAGGGATATTGTTGGTCACTACAGTATCCCCTGGTGCCTATTCTACATCTTGTGCCTCAGCCTCCATCACAGTGGCCTCTGAAGATTGGGTGGCTGTTGCTGTCCAGGTGCAGCTGTGCCAGTGTGATCGGTTCCCTTCTCCAGGGTGTTTGCAACTGCTCACTACTGACCTTCTCTTAGAGATTATTCCTCCTCCTTCCTCCCCTGCCAACTCATCCTCGTGCCTCCTGACTCCATTGCTCATATAATCATTCCCTCACATGTTTCTGTGAAGAGAAGCCAGGTTGGCTCACGCTATTTAAATCACAGGGCTCGCTTTTCTGAGTTGCTGTAACTGAAATGGGTGAAGGAGAACACTGTGAGCAGTGGATCCAAGGGGAATATTTTCTGTCAGAACAGTTATGATGGACAAGCTGAGATCACTAAAAGCCTTTCCTTGGCAGATATTTTACAGAGTGTGCCTCTGCCTACCCATTTTAGGGGTATCATCAGGTGCAGACTGAAAAGCCAGAAACCTAGCTAAATCTGAAGAATGAGCTATTCTGCATTCCCCAAATGTGGATTTACTGACGTTGAAGTATTTAGCCCCCCGATGGACAGGCTGCCCCAAAGAGCACTTAGACTCCTATAAAGCACCCGGAACGCTTACATGGAATTGAGTTATTGTACAGTAATTTGAAGGCTAAAGTGCAGGAAGAGAAGATTTTGTATTTCTTTTTAAAATTATACATTCAGTCTAAAAATTATTTTTGTACAGCCAAAGGCCTTTTGAGAGCTGCTGCCTTCAATGATTAGAAACTCAGATTTTTACATTTGTTTAAATATTAGAGTGTTTCTGGGTAGGAGAAGGCACTAAAGAAGGTCCAAGGGATAGCCATTGCTCCACTTTCTTCCTGTAGTTCTGAAACAGCAAACTGATATCATATATTCACTTTTCCTAAAGGAAGAGAGCACGATGCAGCTCTGGAAGGAAAAAATATCACTAGAGCCTAAGGTAAGCCCCAGAAGCTCTGACTAACCATGGCACTCTATATTTTGATGGGAGGAATGCACACTGGTCAGAACTGGCAGACTGGAGTGTTGAGTGTGTATTTACTGGAGCCTGACTGATCTAAACCACAAAATTAACATCAAAATCCCTCAGTTAGAAATTCCACCCCACCACACACCTTATTACCATTAGTTTTGCCTGTATCTAGAGAATTTCAGTGCATTAAAGTATCATAATTTAGTCTTGAAATACAGCTATGCAGCAGAAGGATACTCTCATCCCAGTTTTCTTATTAGATATGTAGGCCTATATGACACAATATAAAGACATGTAGCTACACAACCATGATACTCTAAACTCTATGCCAACCCTTTATAACTGAGGATATCTTACTTTCTTTGCACCAACCAGGAGAATAACAGCAAAAGGCAGCCTAAAGAGTTTCTGTCTTCATAAATTTAGCAGAACATATTCTAATTCATTGATGCAGAGTCTGATCATGATCTCTCATTAAAACAGAATTTAAAAATTCTGTGTCACTCTTAAGCATTAAAATGGAACTGTTCAAGAGAAACAAAGTACATCAGGAGTACCTTCTACCATCACAGAAGTAATTTTTCACCCTGGTTTATAACCACTTAGCTAGTCACCTGCCAATAGTCTTAGGAGTATTTGAGATGAATGCTCTTCTTTTTAGAAAATCCAGAGTCAGCAGTGTTTGAAGCAATACTTTTGTCACAGAGCCTTTCCATTTGATGGTATGCAAAATCTGACTTTTCTACATGATGTTCATGGATGACATTTGTTTAGGTCCTGAAGTCCAGCAACCAGGTTACTATTTTGCTTTTGCAAATGTCTGCTTGTCTCTCCTTCAGCTTGGGGAAGACAATGAAATATGCCTGGCACTGTTTTGGTTTCTCTTCAGCCTGGCAAGTTCTTCTTTCATGGCTCAAAGAGATTCCCTGATGGACTTGAAAAGAGGAGATTTAAGCCAACACTACTGTCCCTGCTAGTCAAGGATCAAAAAAACTATTCAGTGAAGCACTTTGAGACTTTATTTTGCAAACACACTTCATCTAAATGAAAGAAGATGGAGATACAGCACAAAGAGAAAAACTAGAAGCAATCATAGTAATCAAGACTCCTTGAAACATTACCTCAAATAACACTGTGAGAATGGTAATACTGCGTAAAATCTATTGCAAAACATTTCCCAGTATTCTGGAATGAGTGTTATACTACAAAATCACAGTTGTAAAATGCATTAACTTGTGAGCCCATGAGTATTCTCCTGGCATTTGTTTTACAACACCAGGGTATAAACTATGAATATTTACTATCATGTTTTCTTTTTTTTTTAATTTTTTTGCATGTGATTTGAAAGTTAGTGGACACAGAGAGAACAATGAAACAGCTGTTAGTTCAGTTCCAAAATGCCACAATGCCATGTCAGGAACCCTGCAAGTGCCCTTGATGAGCCATTACTTACTCTCATTAAAGGGAATGCTCACACAAATGCTAAGAGTTCACCAGTATCAGTAAACTTCAAACTAATGCTCTATTTGTTTCACTGATGTAAAAGACATTAGGTTTTTTCCTCCTTTATTCCTCCACTTTATTATAACAAATCCACAGAGTGCCTCAGGTGATAATATTAAGGACAGCAGAATGCGGATCAGTTTGTTTTTACAAATCCCCTTTGGCTCTGCAAGTTTCCCTCATTGCTGATCTGTGGCTGTCAAGGTTGGAGTGCCACAGTAGACAACTTTGTAATGATCCAAGGCGTATTGCCAAACAGTTCCTTTTTGATTTCCATCCAACACAAAAAAATAGTATTAAATTTACCAACTCTTGTATCATGCTGCTGACATATCTGGAGGGTGATTAATTGCACCCCTGGGTCTATGTAATGTTCTATTCTAGACAAAAAGAGCTTTTAAAATCTATCTAAGAACTACAATTATGGGTTAGGACAGAGACCCATAACTGTAAACGGGTTCTCTGTGTTTCTTATTTAAGTACCTGCCAACAACTGAAAGATGGAAAGCTGAAGAGCATTTTGTACCAGCAAGCAGAATGCAGCAATTTTTCAGGATAAATTCTATCTGCTGTGAACAGTTTTGTCTAGTAAGAACCAATGAATCTATTAATCTGTTCTGCAAGACAACGGCTAGCAATGACCTGTCAGCTTTATGAGATACATCAATGTCCTTCCATATCTTTCTGAAGAAGGCCTATATGCCCTCTGCAGGCTCTTTATGATGCAGTAACACCATTAACACTGTCATTGCTGCCGTTATAAGGCTTCCTTTCCCTAAGTTCCTAATACAGTTATTTCATTCAGACATCATATGGGGTTAAAATTTTGCAGATAGATTCTCTTTCTCTCTGTGATTGATTTTGAATTTATATTCTTTTTTTAAGTGATAATTGAAATAAGATCAGAAAAGTAATTCTGAATTTGAATTTATATAGTTATAAAAAATGAACAATATAGCTATATTCCTATTCCCAGCTTTAAAGGGGAAAGCATATAAAATAAACCACAACAGTGGCAGAGCTATTGATATCTTGACACAGATACATTCCTTGTGTTGCATCTATATTGATTTAAAGAATGAGAAAAGAGAAGTATAAATTTATGGGGACATTCTGAATCAAATTTTGCATTCATTTATTAAACTAAATTTATAGAGTACTAAACCATTGACCCCATCACTTGGTTTTACAGATTTACGGCTGATTCCCAAGCCTACTGAAGTCAATACAGGTCTTTGCAGCAGCAGACTTCAAATCAGGATGCTGCTTCCTGACTCTTCTCTCACATTAAGCAACGTTGTAGAAACTAGTGACATTACATCATTGTAAAGCTACATAGAAAGCAAATCTATTCCTATTATTCAGAGAAAAAGGTGCATTTAGCGATTTAAAGTATATGTAGCTGTGTGGATGTCTGTTCCAGACTTCACTTTGATTCTAGCATAAAGTGTTCAGAAAGCAGAAAATGAAGGGAGGGTTAAAAGATTATAGGAAGAGTAATAAAGAAGCTGGCTAACTGCCCATGAGATTTAACACGGGGAAACTGAAAGCTAATATACCTCAGGAAAAAATGATCTGCAGCTCAAATATTTAACAAGAAGGGAAAACGTGGAAGTTTTTTGGGTTTGAAAAAATCTGAGTGATTAGAGGAACCAAAGAAGCTCATCTTAAACAACAAGTTTTCCCACTTCATAAGAGATATATTTAAAGTTGTGAAATCTTCTTTGAGCACTCATGATGATACAGATATAAAAGTGCTGTGTAATGGTACAGATATTCCACACGGGAATGAAATTAACCAATCTCTATCTAAATTATATCTATACTTATATCTTCACATTAAGGTGCACACTATTTTTAAATAACAAGATCATCATCCAAATTGTAGCAATATAACTTTCAAGTATGACCTGACCCGGAGATACAAGCCTACAATGCATGTCAGTGAAAAGGTAAATGCAACTGTAGTCTTTGTTGGATTATGATACAATAGCCCCTAATATATGATATTTATTTCTAAGCACTGCATTAATAAAATTATGACAATAAATTGCTAGCAGCTCAGAGATAAGTAGCAAGGTAACAGTAACATGGATGGGCTGACCTGTGAAGAAAGAACTAAGAAGATATGGTAATGGTATTTTACTTCCCAGATAGCAGGGTTTGCAAGTTGGTGTATTGGTGTGGTGTGAAAGAGGTAGGTTGAATGGAAATTGAAACAAATTTCTTCTTTTTGTCACTTCTGCAGGAAGCAGGTAAAAATGTGTAAGCACTATAACCGCAAAGTTACATTGGGTATCTTCTGTATACTCAGATACAGCAGTAAAGTGTAGAGAAAAGAATATGTGTTGATATTCTGCCAATATCTGAAGAAACTCGATAGAAGAAAAGGGTGGAAGATGTATTTTAAGTGGTAAAGTCCATAGTTTTAGTTGTTCACAAGATAATTCAGGCAAAAGTTTCATCTCAGTATCAGGCAACATTTCTGACAATGAGCCTTCACAAGAAATTATAAGAACCCGCATGATTTGCCTTTAAAACTAAGCCTAAACTGGAACTTGAATATAATTGTGTGTTGTAAGGATGAGGAAAACATGACAAACCCCGCTTTCCTCATCACATATCTCAGTCAAGAGTATGAGAGTGCAAAGTAACTGGGGTTTCCTGTGCTTATGCCAGATTTGTTGGATCTACACAGACAAAGAAGCTTTACAAACGTCAACGGACATCAGCCATAGGAAGGGAATTTTGATGCCATGTTGCTGCAGGGATTTGCTTGCACTGAGACACCAAGTTATGCCAAGCCTGAGGGTAAATTTCAAAGATTTCTGAGGGACTGAAGTAAGGTGTCAAGCCACATTGGTTATAGGAACCTGGTGCGGAGGCTAATAGGTCCTACAGTGCTTCCCTCCAGCTGTCTCTCCCTGTAGGCTCTGCCGAGACTTGGTGTAACTTGGCTCAAATAGAAGGCCCAGAGAAGTGTTGAAAATTAATATGAATTCAGGCCAAAGTATATCTACTGCACTGCAGTGGTACCCTTCACTCTACTTAACTTGCTTTTTGTTGTGAACCTTTGTTGCATCTTTTCTTAAATTAAACAAAATCAAAATTATAAATTTTGTGTCCTGTTGACCTCCTGTTGTCTTTTGTTGCCTGTTGACCTGGCAACCACTGTTCTTGTGCAGCACTCAGGACAATAGGAACTCACCTGGTTGGGTGCTGTGGGCTTTACATACAAATAATGACTGGTACCATTAGGATAAATGATCCTTTAGGCATATGAGAAAATTAATTCCAAAGAAAAAGAAAGAGAAAAAAAAAGGAAAACAGAAAACAAGTACTGTAATATTAAACTTATTTGACAAAGATAATTAAGACAAAGGAAATTAAAACAACAACATGGAGGGTGGGGAAAATAATGAGAAAACAGAAAGTAAAATACAAAAATCGCTTTAAAAAAGGTAGAGGTATGAGGGGATTAGGAATATGCTTTTAAAATTTAGTGGTCACAGAAGAAGGAACACCACAATATGTCACATTAATAAGCATTGTAAGTAGGGATGTTGATTAACTCAGGAATGACTTATTATAATATAAATGACAGGACCTAATGGAACTGAAGTGACAAGGTATGCAATGTGTATTAGAGAAAGTAAAATGAAAGCTAAATTCCTGTGGGACAATAAACCTTTGGAAAAGTTTGTAACAGGTTTGCTAAAAGATGGGTTTGGAAGTTTGCAGCTTAGGAGGAGCAAGGAAACAGAACAGAATCTGGACAGAAATCAAGATGGTTGGTATGATGTGACTGAGCCCAGAAAAAAATACTGAAACAAAGCTATTAAAATAAAAGGAAAAAAATAGCATTTAAGAATGTGTATATTAGCTGAAGGAAGAGAGAAACCGCTCATTTTTTCTTTATGTAACACTTATCTCACCTTAGTCAAATGGCAGTACTCAGCTAATAATTGAACCAGGATTTTAAATGACTCACATTCTTAAGATTAAGAAAATGCACACACTTTCCTATCACTGACAAAAAAAGAAATAATTTTATCCTCATGTACTGAAATGCATATAATTTGGTAAATGTTTTTAAAAGGGCTACCAGAACTGCTCTCTGTGAAATTACAAAAGTATTTGTATGCCACAGTAATAACTGCAAAGTATTCTGCTGAAAAAATGACTGCTTCTGTTAAAGAAATGGAGTTTGAGTTAGTGTGGATACACATCACTTGCCTTTTTCTGTAAAATTACTGGTTTTGATTAAATTACACAATATCCAGAAGCGCTGTATTCTTTAACATTTTAATTTCCGCAACTATGAAAGGACCAGGTTTAAACACAATCATAACTTCAGAAAAAATATCAAGAAGGGTAACCAAACCCAGTGCATTTGAGTGCTTACTGCAGAACAAGTCAGGACAGAAGTAGATATACTGCATTACCAGATACACCACGCTTCATGAAATGAGCACAAATGAAGTGGGACAGGGAGAAGAAAATGATGAAATGGTGGAACAGAGGAGATGTGTTCAGACCGAAGAGAGACTGCAAATGAAGCTGCAAACCCAACACTGTGAAATGAATGAGTAGGTTAAATAATTTTGTTGGCAAGACCCTGAAAACTAAGAGCAGACATTTTGAATCTGGCATATTCAAGACTCCAGGTATTATGAAATCTGAATATAGTTGAGGTGGTCTGTAAAGAAATGTATAGGAGGCAATAAAAAAGAAAATATGCATGAATATCAGCTAGAAAGATTAATAACATAATGGAAAAAATAAGAAAGTAATTTTATGCTAGATACCATAGTAGTATTATTTTCCTTAGCCTTATGCTTCTGGACTATGTATGCTAGGCGTTTGAAATGCTTGTTTTACATACTATGCTATGTGAGCAGATTATAGAATGCCTCCAGTAAGCATTTGAGCCACATGGCTCACCATTTTTAGTCAGTGAAAATTAGAAGACATTTGTACTGATTGAATTTTGCTAGCATTTTTAGTAAAATTAGAGACTGTTTAGAACACTCTGATACATTTCTGAGACCATCACAATGCTGCCATGGCTAGCCTGGCAGTCAAGTGAAATTTTTGAGAGCAAGAACACCATTTATACAGTTAGCCACTCAGTGTGTGGTACTAAAATATTGCATCCAAAAAAGTTATCACTTTAGTATATTATAAAAGTGCGTTACCTTTGCAGCAGGAGCTGGCCCAGCTACATAATTGTTCTTTTAAGAAGCATGACTAAGACAAAAGTGCAAAAAACATAAAGACCAATTGAGATGATTCAGAAATCAGAGAAACAGCACATCAGAGAGGAGACTGCAGCTCCAAAGAGGAAACGAAAATCCCGAGCTGTCACTAATGAGGACAAACATAAATGCAGCAAAAATAAATTTAAACCCATTTTTTTAAAGTAGTCAGGACCTGGCAATTCAGAGAAGTCTGTCAGCTGACTTCCATCATGTCTTTAAGAAGTTCATGAAATATCAAGGGTGTTAACAGTAAAAAGGGCAGAAAAATCTGAAATCTGAGGTAAAAAGAGCAGGATTGAAGGGAGTAATGTGAGGGAAAATGCACATTGCACATATAATTGTAAAAAATTATCCAAAGTCATAAAAATTTTAAAATGGTCACACTCCAAGCACTTAAAAGGTCTAGGCATATAATTTGTTCTTGAGGAAAACAGAACTAGTGTCAAAAACACCTGACAAAGTATTCATATGTTATGCTTTGGGGAAGAATTAATTTCAAAAAAACCAGCAGTTTCAAAGAATTTCATTTGTGATATAAGCAAATGTGTGTGGTCTAAAAGGATGGAAAAATTCCTGTGGCTTTTTGTTTTGTAGTAGTGAGGAACTATTGATTATCCTCATAGCTGATGTCTGCCCTGTAACACTGGAAATTGGTAGTTGAATGTTAAAAGGTTAATAATGGGTTAATAAAGGTAAGTTGACACACAACCCACTCGTGAACTCAGAGTTATTCTGTAGCTGATACTCAATGATTCATATATCCTATAGACCAAGTGGGGCATTACACTAACTAAATATTCTTCTGCTTATATAAGGAAAGAGAATTTATAACGTTTAATTAATTAGAAACAGTATTTGCCTGACAACCAGAAGCACCTTTCACAGTGAGTCTGAAGATAAGTCAGGATATAGACTGAAAGCTGAGAGTAAAATTTGAAGTGGTTTTCCAAGGACTCAGATCGCAAACTTCAATTAACATTAACAAGACCTATGTCATTAAACCAAAATGCAGTTTTAAGAGGTGAATTTTAAATCCTGACACAGGCTTCTGCAATTGAACAAACTAGGAGTATAAAGAATAATCACTTTAAGTGAGTAACTAAGGTGTTAAGTTTGGAGGGAATGAACTCTTTTGGAGGTCCAGCTCTCATTTTGTTAGGGTCACAGACCACTGGGGAATTTCACCACCCACCTAACACAGACACCTCCAAGAGAATTACCTTTCCTAAATTTGAAAATAGCTGAAATAAATATATTCCAAACACAGCACATAATTTTTTGACAAGTACCTATTACCTCTCAATGCCCCCCAGATCAATACTTTACAGAGAATCCATATCCGTACAGCTGAACTGATCTCTGAGCTGAAACCAACAGGTAATTTTCTATTTATTTGAGTAGAATAGAGACCTCCTTCATGTAGTCTGTGATATCTGAAGAGGCAAGATTTATCATCCCTATCAATACTTTGCTTCACTCTCTTATACGTTCTTCATTCGCCCTAGAGATTTCCACTGTCAAAAGTCCCTGTTTCTCTTTCCTGTACATTCAACATTCTTTCCTTCCTCAGGCATTTCTCTGTCTATTTCTATCCCCTCTATCCTCCCCTCCAGTCCTATTCTCTCATCTTTTCTCCTGAAAGGCAGACGATCTTTTCCTCCTGTTCAAATGTCTTTACTTGGACCTAGAAAGTCATCATCAACTCCAGCTTCACTCAGATAGCACTTCTGTACTGCTATTCATGCCCTGGCTTTCATTCTGATCCTGATGCCCCTGTGAGCCAATGTACCCTACAGCCATGTGAGCTTGGCTCTCACCTCTTCCTCTGCCCTCCCATCCCACCACCATTCATCCACTCCTGTAGCTTTGTCTTTCAGGACTTTGAAGGTCTTCCTCTCTCTTCTGTGGGAAGTCCCCTCTTTCTCTTCCTAATTCCTAGTCCCACTGTTTCTCCTCCAGTGGGACTTCCCTGCCTAGAATCACTTGCTCAGTCTTCCCAGTTAGACCTGCCTCATCCTGACGACTTCTGACAAGAGGTATCAGCGACCCCTCTTCTTGCTTCAGTTTCTGCTGCCAGGAGGTGCTTCATCTGCAGTTTGTCACTGCCCGTCATGATCCCTTGGATCCCCAGGAACTGTCATGCTTGATGGAAAACAAGGAGCTCTTTCTGTGTGTCGGCATCTTTTGACTGCCCACCAACTCAGCACCCTACCTTCTTGGCCAGGCTGCTCCCAATCCGTGCTGTGGTGGGAAAACTCTGCATCTTGGGTCAGAGTTATGATTTTTACAATGAAATATCAAGTTGTATACGGGAAAATAGTGACTCATACACATAGGTGGTACAAAATATACATTTTACTGAACTATTACTTTTTCCAATAGCATGTACATTTTGACACAACAGAAATTGTTTCGGATAATAGTTGACTGGTTTTGGAATTTTTGAAGTTTTCATATCTTTGATTACAAGAAGGTACCTTTTTTTCTGGTCTGAAATAGACTAGAGCAAAATACTGGTTTCTGATCTGTGCAGTTTTAAAAGTGACCCCAACACATTGATTAACCAGTCAAATTAAAATATTGATTTTTCCTAGTAACTTCCCCATAATGTAAAAGTCTTCTTGAAAGACAGTTCACTGAACTCAACCGCAGTGGGAGGTCTCTATCCCCCTTTGGCCTACAAGGCTGGTAAAACATCTTGAGCACCATAAAAAAATTAAATATGTGGACACTTAATGATGGCGCTGAATGGAGTTATTAATGATACCATTACAGTAATGATTTCTGTGTATGTTTCTTCCAAACAGGAGAACTTAAGAAACTACACCATGGTGGGCTGATGTTGGCTGGAAGCCAGGTACGCATCAAACTGTTCTATGATTGTTCTCCTGAGAAGGACAAGAAGGGAGAAAGTAAGATGGGAAAATACCCCATGGGTCAAAATAAAAGCAGGTCAATAAAAGCAAAAAACAAAGGCCACATGGAGAAGCAAAGCAAAACAAAAGAATTATTCTCTATTTCCCATCAGCAGGTGCTGTCCAGGAAGTAGGGCTTCGGTACACGTAGCAGTTGCTACAGAAGAAAATATTATAATGAATTTCCTCTCTCCTCCTCCTCTTTCTCTTAGCTTTTATTGCTGACCAGCCATCATATAGAATGGCACATCCCTGTGGTCAGTGTGGGTCAATTGTCCTGGCTATGTCCCCTCCCAAGATCTTGCCCACCCCCAGGAAGAGGAAATGTTGGAGAGAGCTTTAATGCTGAGTGAGCATTGCTCAGCAGTAGCCAGAACACAGGTGTTATCAACACCTTTCTGGCTAAGACTCCAAAGCACAGCCCATGAGGGCTGCTATGGGGAAAATTAACCTGATCTCAGCCAAACCCAATACAAACAGTCACATCTTCCCTCTTAAAACAGTTCAGTGGGCTGACTCTTTCAGTAAGTTGCTCCTGGTTTTACCATACCACGGCGTGTTTGTTGTGGCAGGCACTTTACACTCCTGAGACACATCTTCTGTTTTGTACAGCCTTTGCAAATCTCAGCTTTTGTTTTATTGAATGAATTGTTCATATCTTTGTTCTACTTCTCCTGCACTTTTCCCTACTCATAACTTTTATTCTGCTTAATGTGAAGACTTTGTCTGTGCTTGAGAGACACGCAATACCCCAGCAGCCACTGCAGACAGCCTTCACCCTCTTCTATTTTCTCTTGTTGGGAGTCTTATCGTAACTAGTTTTCAACATTGATGACTCAGTCTTTGCCTGCTGCTTTCCCAGGCCTTAACTTGATGATAAAATGTCTATTTCTGAGCATCTAATTTTTTTGTCAATGTCAATTGTTTCTTGAAGTGACGGTCCATTTAACATCTCTAAAAACTACTCTGCTCATCAATGCCTTGACTCTTCCCTTTTAAAAACTTTGAATGTTAGTGCTTAAAAAAAATACATGGCAGGGCAAATTCCCTCAAGTCTGAATGAATTTTTTTCAGTTCTATATTCAAATTCTAAATTTCCATAGAGAAGTTACATGTATAGTTTTTATTTGTCATGCTCTGAAGTTACATGTGCATTTTTATTTTTCATGCTTAAATCATCCCCAAGCTGTGAGATCATATGTGGAAAATATTTGTTACCCACGAGAAATGGTGAAGTTTTATTTCTGGAAAAATTAAAATCCTACTCCCAGCTCTTCCACACTGATGCAAGTTCTGGCAGGTTGTTTTCTGTTCCTCAGTTAATCCTGAGGAAACATGAGCCTATGCCCATCTCCTCAGCCAATAATAAGGATAAATCTGTTTTCTAAGCAAAGTTTAAGAGCAGCTGTAGCAAACTTTTAGCATGAGAATTACTTTTACCAGATAATGGTAATTACTGTAATTTACTGTGTCAGATACATAGACATGTATGTATTAATGTCATACAGATCATGTTGCCTATCTCCATGGCACTAAAATTGGACTTTGGTTGCCTGTGTGCATGAAGAGAGGACAATTTCCAGTGCTATCAGCAATATCAGAAGGAAACTTATTATAGGTAATAACACTACTGTAAAATAGATGCTTAAAAATAAAGATGATGTAATATTTGTATACACTATAGACTAAAAATAATTTTAATGAAATAGACTAATTTCATTGATGGTGTCAAAGAAATGGATGTCTTTCTTGATCTGAATAGAGCCCATGCAATGGTCAGTAGTACATCCTGACAATTAGTATGTTAAGCAGAAATCAGTGCTACATTTTTTCAGGAATTTGAAGGTATTAGCTAGATCCCTTGACACAGTATATGCATAAACCACAGCTATGAAGTTCATATTAATAAAAGGCAGTCAGTTATTGACAACAGCATTGTAAAATCTAGCAATACAGATGTAAACTTGAGATTGTTTCCATGTCATGCTATTTTTCTCTTTCTCTCCTGCATGTTTCTACAAAGGACTGGTCCAGACTTGATCTAGAATTCTCTTCTGTTTTGTAGCCTAGAACAGACCCTTAATGTCACTTTTGTATTCGCTGGATCTAAGCAACCTAGTAAGTAAGATCTAAAGGACAATAAACCCTCTTAGCATGCACATGATTGGCTGACTTAAAATACTTGGAATAACACTTGAAAAATGCTAGTTCAGGTTAGACTGGACTTTCAGCAGAAAGTGTGAGATGTGGCCTATGTTTTCTTTACCTATAAAGTCACGATACACTCTTTTACTCACATATCAGGTTAAAGTAAAGTTTGATCTTTACTGGAGACAAAACCTGTGGGAAAAGAGATCACCTTAGGTACACAGGTTGTTCAAACAGAAAACCCAGACACCTCACCAGTATAGTACAATTAAAGCACATTTGTCTTTACAATAACAATATCTACTGTGTTCTAGTAGAAAAATGAACGTCAGCTAACTATCTCAAAGCAATAAACAATAAACTTAAATTATAGTTAAAGTCAATTAGTATGCCAATTAGTCTATATTGCAAGCAACTTACATGAAAAATCTTATTTTTCACTGTCATACAAGGTGTCAAGGAGTGAACTTTGTCATTTAGGATTCACTAATAATTATAAAGGGGAGTTTGACAGATTATGATGTGACTGCATAAAGTAGTAATGCAAAATAGCTACTTACCAAATGGTAAAAGCTTTTATATTTCAGCAGCTTTTAGAAAGGTACACATGGTAATGGAAACTCACTTTGCAAAAAGACAAATAAATCTGGGGATGCATATGCTTTGTGTCAGTTTCATGTGGTTCCTAAACAAGATTTTTACTGAAAATGCTCTCAGTGCAAAAAGATAATATCATGGAGAATAACACATTCATCAAGTACAACACACACAAAACCCAAGACCTCACTTAATTCTTCTGGGAAAGACACAAGAAAGTTAATAATCTGTTCATAGACAAGGAGATGACTATCCAAGAACCTAAAAGGTACTGTAAAAGCAAAGACTACATTATATAAACATCACAACTCATTTCACAGTAGAAGATAATCAGCTTTTTCCGTTGAGGTTAGCTTCAAAACAGAACCATTTAACTTCTAAAAGAGCTGGATGCTCAAAATTTCAGCCTACATGTTTGTTTCCATTTCTTCCTTCCAGCCCTTGGCTGTGATTTGTCAGGCTAGCACATGGGTAAACTGAAATCTACTGCTTATGCTTATTCATGCTTCGGCTGAATTCTTCATTTGTAATTTGTCCTGTAAAAAAACCAGAAGCAGTGTTTGTGGAAGGCTTGTGAAATCATCTAAGTATTTATCTCCATGTAATCATAGTATGAATTCACATTACCTACAAACTACTTTGACTTAGATGAGCAGGAACTTCTCCAACAAGGAGTTTTACCAAACAAGGCTCAAGAAGCCCACTTCTGGCTGAACAGATTAGGGCTATGGTACATTTCTGTGTCTGGAAACTGATTTTACTGAAAGCAAAAGTCACATCTGATTCTCACAAACAATTAGTCTAACATCCTGGAGTCCAGCACAAGGCCTGATCTTTCTTCCTGCTCTGAGATTTGGTATATCTACCTTCTTTAGTTTAGCACCTCCATGAATTTATATACTTTTCATGTAATTATATTCACGATTTTTTTAAAAAAAATGTAGTAAATCTTTGCTTTTCGTCATGGAATCTGATAAAGCAGACCACAAATACGGGAGGAAATATGAAAGCAGAAAGAAGTATGATAGACAAAAAAAAATATTTATCTGTGATAAAGAATTCTAGCTAACTAAAGAATGCCAGAAAAAAAGTTATGAGTTCTAGAAAATGTTCAGCCTTGGAAGAACTGAAGAATGATACATTTGGAAAAATACACCCTTTCAACATACATTTATTTAAATTCTTTGTGTGGAAATAATTACCACCTGGTTCCACGATGCATTCATGATCTTAGATTCCTCTGAGGATGTAGTGAATACGTAAGTTTTTAATGCCTTGTTGGAAGTACATGATGAGTCTTTGAACCACGTTTATGAGAACTGGCTTTCAAAACAAATGAGGTGGCTGACAGACCTCAAATACAACCCATGCCCTCCTTTCACATCCCCTGTGGCTGAGAGAGAGCAGAAAGGCAAGGGTGGTGCTTGGTCAAGACATCCTTTGGGCTTTTGGCATATTCAGTATTTCATTTGGATATATGATGAGTTTAAAATAGACAAAGCAGTTATCATAAAAGTATATGATCCGCATAAATACGTGGAGGGGAAAAGTCCACACTTCTGATGGTTAATTCAGTAGTGTGGATGGTTTTAACTCTAAAGAAGGCATCTTTAAGAAGAAGTTACGTGAATGATTGTTGCAGTTTTCACTTTCTAAAGCTTTCAGTGTTTGAGAAGAGTGAAACTAAAAAAAAACAACCCCAAAACTCCTAGTAGCAGGGCTGTCTTTTTTTTTTTTTTGCATCCAGCACATACCTGATGCTGGAACAGGAGGCTTTTTTTCAGACATGCTGATATAAACTTGAGTTTACTCTCAAGGTCATCTGATTGAAGTGCTTGGGAACACCTCAAGGACTGCCTTATAGTCACTACATACAAGAACTCAGGGAAGAATCTGGAAAGAATATCTTCAAGAAAAGATGCCTCAGGATGATAGTACTGACTTTGGGAGTCAAGTATAACTTAGAGGCACTGTAGGTACAACTATAACCATAATTTGAGATGGAGTACCAGCCCTGCAGCAGAAATATGCTCTAATAAGGAATGTGTTACTATATTGTCACTGTTTAGTTGCATGAAATAATATTTGCTGCCAAATGTTATTGAATTATTTTTCCAGTGCACATTTTGCAACGCATTTCTAATGTGATAACTTCTTATTTAGTTTTCTCTCTGTTTGATGAAAGCATAAATTAAGATAAAGTGCATCAAGGTTACTGATGCTTTCTGATAATAAACTAAAACTGTTGATTAAGCAGATTATGAGTTTAAGTCAACATCCTTTGTATTAAAATACTTGATGTGGATTTATGGACTAACCTCACAGAAGTTTCACAAGTATAAAAGAAATGTTAAATAATGATAAAGAATATTTTACTTTAGCATAATTTAATATCTACAGTTTTAATACAGAAAGTCATTTAAGCAAGAAAGGACATAATTAAGCCCTATCAATATACTGAACTGTTTATTTTTCAGATTAAAACATCAGAAGTATTCTTGTTCTTTCATCTTGATTAGGCAATGTGTTTGTTTTGGATTTCCATGGATATTTAATGAATGTTATCTGTTTGAATAATGACTCTCTCTGTGTTGGGTTTTTTTTTAAGAAAAATCTAAGAACTAAGTTTTCAGTTTTTTATGGCACTTACAGGTGCAAGCTGAACAATAGCTGTACTAGGCTCTTGTTCTCCACTTCTCCTGTTCTTCCTGGGACGTGAAATGGGAGTACTTTTTATAAGGAAGCAGTTACTTTATACTTCTTCTGGTGGTTCATATCTTCCTTCATGAAGGATTTTTCTACCATTTCTTTTTGAGGCTGCTCTTTAGCCCAGATGAGATACTTCTTTATGCTGCTTACTTAGAGAAATGTCCTTGGGGACACTTTTGGAAGGTTTAATGTGATTTTCCTGCATTTCCTTCAAGTGAATCCTCTTCACATTGGATCGTCGCTATTTTAGTGTACAGAAGTTTCATGGACAGCCATGGGTACAGGCTGCTGTCATGCATCACCTCCAGCTGTGCCACTGCCTCTTCTAGTGACACCTAGAAGATGTCTGAAGCAAGTCTGAAGAGTCCTTTCTATGTTGTCCTTGATGAGTCCTGATACAAACCCTGCCATCTCTCTGTTCTAACTCAGACTGAATTCAGGTACTTAAATGGCACTACGTGGATTAAAAATGTTGGCCTTGCCTTTCACTGCAAGGCCTTTTCAGGATGAGCTTATCAAATAATTCTACACAATGCAGCATCCCAGCTCATCCAGGATCTTTATAATTCAAGTTTCTTTCTGAGAAGTACTTTCAATTTTACAGTGTTTAAAAGGTACTTTTAAGTTATGGATTTCATTCAACTCCAAATTAGCAAACATCAACAATGAATATTGGTTCTTTTCTTTTCATGGACCTTCCTCCTGATACTTTGTATTCAGCCCTTAGTGTAGGTAGATTAGCTCATTACAGCCAAGCGAAAGAGAAAAGGAAGAAGAAATAAATTGAATTATCCCAAAAATGTTTGATATTCTCAGCAGTTCCCAAAATGACACTGAAAAGAATAGCATGCTTTCCATCATAACAAAATCTAAGGTTATTCAGTATAGTTTGAAATACAAATAATATGGAATTATTTTACTATTAAACTGAAAAACCTGCATCTGACAGCAGTTCATTTGTGTGGAGTTATTGTGCTAAGATCCTGTAAATCTATTCGTAATGCTGAATAAGAATGATCCAAAGATTAAAAACCAGTGAGGAGCTTTACAGAGCACAGCAAATACAATACAACAGCAACCTCACACTTCAGATACAGGACGAGTATAATCTGCACAGCAGAGAAGATGGGCAAGATCTACATGGGCTAAGAGAAATTAATCAAACTGTACTGCAAAGCTTGACCTGAAATCTGGAAACACTTTGAAAAGTCAATAAAGGAAGCCTTATCCCGATTAGGAGTAAATCCATCAGATAAAGTCATTGCAGCCATGTCTACTTACATCAGTTGAAGATCTGCCTCAGTGTTTGTAAAATTAATGGACTAAACTATATTGCTTTCATTTTTTCTGCTGGTAGGTTGGAAAGGTAATTAGTACACAGCTGCATCCCCAAAAATATTGTCTAATGGAATTGGATTTTGCCTCGCATTGATGTGCAAAAACACACAGAGAGAAGCCAAGAGCCAGAGGGCTTCATTCTCTACAGCCTCACGGGTTATATTTATGCACACGGGGGCCAAATAAGTATAGACTGCTTCTTCCCTGGTTTGGTACACATTGTTGAGGGAATCAACCCAGAAAAGTAAAATGAAAGCAAATATGGAAGACGGAAAAGAACTAGGAAAGACATAGTTCTCCTTTACACAAGAATGGATATTTCTTAAATTTTTTAATCAACACAATAAATAAAATTGCTTACTTGATAAATCAGAAAAGTGAAAGATTCAAAGAGGAAATGATAGCAAATAAACTAAAAGCAAACTAAACAAATAAATAGATTTCAGAGACAGGAAAAATAATGGACATACTATATAATGCTGAAGGGGTTTGGTTTTGGTTTAATTTAGTATAGTTCAAGTTAGATTATTTTATTTTAGTTTTTCCAGTGCACTGAAATGCACTAAAATGAGGAATTAATAAAGGAAGTCTATTTAATGTGGAAAAAAAGAGAAATAAACAATTAACTCGAACTTATTTGGGAAGTGAGCAATTCCTATCAAAGCAGGAAACAGTAAGTCCTTATCTCCTAATTAAAGTGATTGAGTAGGAAACACCAGGGGAACAGCCTAAATACAGTAGTATAGCTGTTAGTTAATGACAGTAAAATAAAAAATAGTATAAGTATTCACTGTATAAATCAGTACAGAAAGTAACTCCACACATTGAGTCTGATTTTGACTCACTGATCACCTGGATTGAGTATGTTTACAAGGCCAAATATTAAGCCTTTTGAAATTAAAAGTGTGGAACACAGACTGGTGTCTTCTTAGGGAAACTGATATTGTATAGAACCAGAGTTCTACCTTAATATGAAACTGTGGATGGGATTTTCAAGGAGCCGAAGGGAATTAAGGTTTCCAGCTCCTGTTGAATTTTATTAGGATTTAGGAGTCTAATTCCCTCATGCTTCTATGACAATCTCAGACTAAATATTTACCTCCTCTCTGCATCTTACGCCCTTTCTGCATTATTTACAACGTTCAGAGATACCACTGCTCTCTGGAGCATACTGCGATTGTGTGGTGTGTTCTCAACCACTTTATCTGCTTATGCCCAGAACAGTCAGCCTGAATTTGAAGGTTTGTGAACTGTTTGTATTAGAAGAAATGCAATTGGATTGAAGAATCAGGACTTTTAAAAAATTGATCCTATTATTTACAAGCAATGTTTGTTCCCTGATTTCCCTCAAGTCAGCAAGAATGAAGCAAAGCCGTTTCATTAGGATTCTCCAAATCACTCTGCAGCAGAACACAGTCAGAAGGGTTGTCTTGAGCTCCATGGCTCTGAAGTCTCCTGTCTCTAGAACTTTCTTCTGACACCTACAGCTTCAGCCAGGTGCTGCCACTTGCTGGCTACAAAACGCAAATAAAACTCCCCCTTTTTTGTGCGTACATCAAGTCCACTTAAAAATTTTATCCTTCCTCATTGCTGAGCTTGTAGTTTCATATAAGATCTGTGCTCTAGGTGTTGGCTCCTACACAAATGATATTAACTGCTTTTTAAATTTATTTGAATAGTGTCTTCTATGGTCTTCAGTTTCAGTTACAATCTATTGAGCTAAGAGCAAGACAAGGCTATCTTCACCTGTGATCTCTTTTCCAGATATCTTCTGTTGAGTAATTTAACATAAGCTTTCCAGAGAATGGAATTGCATCAAGATCAAAGGATTTATTATTCCCCAAAATGTAACTTTTTATTAACTGATCAACCTTTTTATATCTTGACTTTTTTCTTGAATTTTTGACTCCACTTTTCAAGATTTTCTGATGCCAGCTGTTTCTTGGGCATCATATTCATCAATACCATGAACAGCAAAATGCTATGGGCTCATATTCTCTGCACACCATAGATGCAAGAAGAAGGCTTCATCTAAGTGATTATAAACAAAAGGAATGAATATGTTCCACAACCTGCATTAGGAAAGCAAAATGTTATAACCCTCTAGGCTGAATACATTTGGCCTTGGGTATTGGAACACATAATGTCAGTAAAAATTATATCAGATTTTCTACAAGTTTCTAGGTGCCTTCTTTTAACACAGTTTAAGGATACGTGGTCCTCAAATGCCAGTGGGACCTGGTTGCTTACCTTTTGTACATTTTTTGAAAATGATAATTCCTTTCCTATGTGTTACAATCAAAGCATGCAGCTGGCATCCTTCCAAAAAGTAGTAAAATCTTAAACAGTGGAATGACTGTTTTCCCAGGCAACGAGTGATAGGACAAGAGGAAACAGCCTCAAGTTACATCAAGGGAGGTTTAGATTGGATATTTGGAAAAATTTATCCTGAAATTGTTGTCAAACATTGGAACAGCTGCTCATGGAAATGCTTGAGTCACCATCCCTGGAGGTATTTAAAAGACATCTAGATGTGGTGCATGGTTTAGCGGTGGACTTGGCAGTGCTGGGTGTAAGGTTGGACTATGACTGTCTATTGCATACCCAGATGATTTCTAAACTCCTGGATCTCAATTTATAAGCAAACAAGCACAGTAAGTGCATTTTGAATTCTGCACATTGCACTTCTCTGCCTGTTGGGATCACATATTAGCTATCAACAGATATGGCAATAAAACTACAAAATGCAAAGTTGAGTTAAATCAGTTTTTTCAAATATCCCAGTAAAACTCCACATAATCCTTTTCTTTCTTTCCCTCTTAATAATCGCTTTTAGTATATGGCATGGAATTGATATCAACAGCTGATATCTAGAACCTTAATAGGTTTCTATCCTGTTAATTCCCTTGGATAGAAGCCAGATCTACTGTGGCACTGTCTTCCTTCACGGAGCAGCTGGGAACCAATACCAAATGATTTAACTTGATGTCATTTTCCTGGTAAAGACCTGGAGCTCTGGTCATTTTACAAGCAAAATCCACATTTGTTTCAATGGGCCCTAGATGAAATCTGATTTGAATCTCTTTCCTCAAAGAGACATCATACACTTAGCTAACTGTTATAGTTCACAAAATCTAATGTTGCGTGGTTTGTATCTGATACACTAGAGGCAACTTTTCAAGTTCCTGCAGCTGTGCAGCCTAAATCTTGGCACAATCTACTAATATATCTTAGACAGAAATATGACCTCATAAAAGTAGAGTATTCTGAGCACTAAAGCTCTGCTATGTCTCAGTCAAAATATCAGGTTTTTTACTGTAATATTCTACTCTGTATTCATGGCATAGAGTGTGATTAAGGAATCAGTCTTGCTCTTGGTGTGCTGATTCAGTAATTATTGTCTTTGTTTCTCTTAATAGATGCATATATAGTTTCATCCAGCACAAAGCATGATATCATAAAGCTATAATAATAGTAGAGTAAGACATCTTTGACAGTGGTAGTAACAAACTCTGCATGTTTTTTCTGTTTATGAACATGAACACCATATTCAAAAACTTACCCGACATTCTAGAAATGTATCCCTTCTACAGTAAAAGAGAACAACAAATCCCTTGGAATGACTAAGGCAGAGCAGGATGAAGGGAAGGCATATGTGGCTTTTAATTACTTTTATTCATGGAAACCTCAAGGGATAGAAGACCACAAAACACCTTCTGTAATTTTTGAAGGCAAAACAGCACTTGAAAATTGCTTTAGCACTTCCTGGGCTCCTTACAGAGCACTTAAGAGCTGCTTCATTCCTCAGGCTCTTCCACTATCTCATCCTTGATTTCTTTTATTGTCACCCATAGTATTTATGTGTGCCCTTTCCCAGGGCATTCAATTATCTACATATGATAGCTTATCCAGGGGCTGCATCAAGTTTTCTTCCAGTCAACAGAAGAGGTCTTGCTCTGAAATACAAATCCTACGTGCAGATACCTCAGCAGAGGGACACTTTTACCTCAGTCCTGGCTTGGGTTATGTAACACCCATTCTGAAAAAATGCACTAGGGTAACAGTGGAGATTGATGTCAAAAGGACTTTAAATGGCAAGTGACTAAAACGTTTATCTGTTTATTTTAATTTTTAAAAGGTTATTTTAAAATAATAAAAGCTCAGAATATATTATGAGAAGAAATTTTTCCTGCAATACTACTTCATAAACACGGAAGTTAAAAAGTCTAATGTTACAAGTATTTTCTTGGTTGATTACCAACAGCCTTTTGGCTAAAATAATTGACCACAGTACATAAGAAAAAGTGCCCTCTGGTTTCTGTGAGCCTCTGATCCAGGAAGTCCAACAGATTCTAAATGCATGGTCCCTCCAGTTTCTTACCTTTCCTTCCTTCTTTCTCAGTGTGTGCTTTATGAGGTTGGGAGACTCTGCAATGATCTGACTCTTCTGGGGTCTTTTATTAATAGCTTTCCTCAGTTCAGACTCTTTTCTGCTGCAGATGTTCATGAAGTCTGAGGCACGCTAGGAATATCTTGTTACAATTAAACCATACTAAACGGTACACACAGCAGTTACTTGATATAGGAGCCCCACACTACCTAAGTATAGAAAAGGTAAAGGAAGTTTGTTAGTTTGGGTTTTGTTTGTATGGTTGTTTTGTTTTTTTTCTCTGTAAATCATGTAAGGCTAAGGTTTCATAATATACAGTGTAAAAAGTTTTTATAACATATATATCTATCACACATACTGCATTCCCTTTCATTACTAATTTTCTTTTACTATAAAAAACAATTGAGTGTGCCTGGCAAGACTGCATTGATTTACAACTAATAATGAAATACAAATTACAGCACTTTCTGAGTTAATTGCACCTTTGGCCCATTTTTGACTGCAGTAAGGGTTTTCCAATCAGTCTTAAAGACCTGGTCATCAACCTGCCAGGACCAGCACTCTTGCCCTAGACATCTCTAGTCTCCTCTCTGCAGACTAGTGACAAAAATTGCTAAGTACTTGGGATCTTTCTTGACAACTCAGCAAGTCTGGTGTCAGGTAAGTACCTACACTCTTTCAGGAAACGACAGCATAAAATAATTATCACCAAAACAGTCTGATTTAGAACAGAAAACTTACAGAGAAAGCAGGTATTAAGAAAATAAACACATCTAAACATGTCTTCTTTGTCTGGGAGCTGACAAAAAACAGGATGCAGAACTTGACAAGGTTAAGGCCAAATCCATAAAAGGATTTACATCCCTGAGTTCTCTTCAGTAGATTCCACTACATGAGGGAGAGAGTCAGCTCTTGACACAAACTCCTTGCTTAGATCCCCAGACAATTACATCCCCACAAAGGGATTCAAAGTCCAGTGATTTTTCCTAAATGAAACTACAAGTAAAACTGGTGTTGACAGAGAAATATTCTTCCCATTCCCTCTCCACAATCCAATAAATCAAGAAGATTAAAAAAAAGAGGGGTGAGGAAAGTAAGGAAACAGGATCTACAGGTTTAAATCTCTCTTCTGTTCACTGGTTCAGTTCAGTAATATTTCATTATTTTTTCTTTGCTTCTGTTCCACTGAAGTGACAAAATTGTTGTTGAGAAGTCATGAGAAGTCCTTAGTCCCTCTATTCCTTTATCCCTGATGGGTACTGTCCAATATGATACCATGCCATTTAAGGCTCTTGTGTTTACATCTGCTTGTTTAATACTCGTAAAGTTTGGGCATCTCCCTGAACAAGGAAAATCAGGAGCATTTTCCTGCCTTTCGCTGCAACTCTGCTTGAAGATCCATCCTTATGCTGCAGATTTATAGTCCTACTGCTTCACACAAGGGCTTTGTTTATCTTGGAGTAGACTATGTGTTTCCAAGGAGAGGGGTTTTGCTGAGGTTGTAAGAAGAGACTACCACGTTTATGAATCCCAAGCAAATGCCAAGCTAATTCTACACCACCTGGAAACTCACAAGTCTATGGACTGAATCAGATCCACCCAAGAGTACCGAGGGAGCTGATGGAGGATCTTGCCAAACCACTCTCCATCATTTATCAGAAGTCCTGGTTAACAGGGGAGGTCCCAGACAACTGGAAGTTTGCCTGTGTGATGCCCATCTACATGACGGGCTGGAAAGAGGTTCTGAGGAACTACAGGCCTGTCAGCCCACCCTTGGTACCAGAAAAAATATGGAGTGTTTCATCTTGAGTGCACTCACCAGGCAAGTGCAGGACAACCAGGGGATCAGGCCCAGCCAACACGGGTTCATGAAAGGCAGGTCCTGCTTGACCAGTCTGATCTCCTCTGTGACCAAGTGACCTGCCTAGTGGATGAGGGAATTGTGTGGATGTTATCTACCTGAACTTCACTACAGCCTTTGATACTGTCTCCCACAGCATTCTCCTAGAGAAGCTGGCAGATCATGGCTTAGGTAGGTGTACTCTTTGCTGGGTTTAAAACTGGCTGGATGGCCAAGCCCAGGGAGTTGTGGTGAATGGAGTTAAATCCTGTTGGCAGCTGGTGACAAGTGGTGTTCCCCAGGGCTCAGTGTTGGAGCCAGTCTTGGTTAATATCTTTATCAATGATCTGGATGAGGGGGTTGAGTGCTACCTCAGTAACTCTGCAGATGACACTGAATTGGGCAGGAATGCTCTGCAGGGCAGGAGGGTTCTGCAGAGGGACCTGGACAGGCAGCATAGATGGGCCAAGGCCAGTTGTATGAGATTCAACAATGCCAAGTGGCAGGTCCTAAAATTCAGTCACAACAATCCCACACAATGCTACAGGCTTGAGGAAGTGAGGCTGGAAAGCTACCTGGCAGAAAATGAGGTGGGAGTGCTGGCTGACAGTCAGCTGAACATGAGTCAGCAGCGTGCCTGGTGACCAAGAAGGCCAACAGCATCCTGGCTGGTGTCAAAACTGGTGTGGCCAGCAGGAGCACGGAAGAAATTGTGCCTCTGTACTTGGCACTGGTGAGGCCAGACCTTGAATACTGGGTTCAGTTTTGGGCTCCTCACTACAAGAAAAACATTGAGGGGCTGGTGCATGTCCAGAGAAGCAGCAGTTAAGCTGGTGAAGGGTCTGGACAAGAAGCCTTATGAGGAGTGGCTGAGGAACTGGGATTGTTTAGCATGAAGGAGGCTGAGGGGAGACCTCATCATTTTCTACAGCTACCTGAAAGGAGGTTGTAGTGAGGTGGGTGCTGGTCTCTTCTTCCAAGCGACAAGCAATAGGATGAGAGGAAATGGCCTCAAGTTGCATCAGGAGAGGTTTAGATTGGATATTGGGAAAAAATTCTTTTCTGAAAGAGTGGTGGAGCATTGGAACAGCTGCCCAGGGAAGAGGTGAATTCTCCATCCCTGGAGGGGTTCAAAAGATGCGTCGACATGGCCCTTCAGAATGTGGTTTATTAGGCATGGTGGTGTTGGGCTGTCAGTTGGACTTGATGATCTTCTAAGTCTTTTCCAAGCTTAATGATTCTGTGACTGTATGAAAGAGAAAAGGAAGGTAAGAAGAAGCTGCATGACAGCACAGCTCAAAACCCTCCAGTTTAGTACCTACCTTTCCTCTTCTCTGCTTTTCTTTTGCATGCACATAGAGACTGCAGGAGGCAATGCCTTGCTGGAGAACTGACAGAAATACTTCGCTCCTGAAATAATATCTGCAACAGAAGACACTCCTGTATGACTGCTTAGAAAAGCTATAGATGAAAATATCTTACTCTAGCATATATTAATAATAGGGATATTCTTATGAGGACTGGAGAGGCTGCAGTTTGAAGGGGGTTTCACTCTTGCAGGTTTTGGAGTGCTGGAGGGTAAAATAGATATGGACATAGAGATAGCCAAATCAGGTAGCATCTAGCTGAAAAGCTGGTTATTTCCCCAGGTCTATCACTAACCATTCAATTTTAAAAAGTTAAAATCAGTCAGCCACTGACATCAGCTTACCGTTACCAGTCTTTGTTATTGACATCTTTCATCAAAGCACAGCGGGAGAGGCCTACTGCAGCTTGTTATCTGTGTTTATACTCAATATTTTGTTTATGCCTTTATTATTACCAAGAAGAATAAAGTAGCCTAGTGCCGGTAATAAAAAATAAGAACACTCCAAATAAATACTTTTTTAAGTATACTTTTTTTTTGCTGTAGATACTCATTTTTCATCAGACCCGGTTAACGTCAGGATTTCGAACTTTGAGTGCTTACAAAAACCACTCATTAAATATACATCAGATATATCAGCATTTATCATCTACATTGGTGATATTACAATTAAATCTTAACCTTGTAGAAGGCTTATTAAACATAGTTAATATTCTTGCGCAACCCTTTTCATAATTCTATTTTCCTTTCCATCCACTTGATAATGCCATTAGTTTTTTTAAATAACAGGGTCATACATCTCCACAATTCAATGATGTGCTAAGAAAACTTCTCACATCTCCATTTTTCATTTTCAGCTTTCTAAAAGTTAGATGAAGAATAAGGCCAGAAAGTAAGGTGATTTCATGCCATATGTAAACACTAAAATAAGATTGCATAATGGTATTACATTTTTTATTTTTAGAGAATAACTTATTTGAAGGCAACAGATAGAGAAGAAAATTCCAGATGGAGTTTCCAGCTAATGATAGGAATCTTTTGTGTTCTAATAGCTCTCAGAAAGACCTTGGCATTTCAAAGACACAATCTATTTCCACATATTTTGTTCTACTGACAGATACAAAAGAATGAGATGGACGACCACTGCACCATGACTGACAGATTTTTCCTTTAGATGTACATCTTCTCTTTCAGTATCTTTCCCAACTCTGGCTGAAGTGCGCTGGATGTGCAGTGAGCATGCAAATCCCAATACTCATCCAATGCTTCACTGTCACAAGTAAGGCAGAAAATTTGTGACATTGTGCTGATTCAAAAGATTTGGCATGAGGAGTAAATATAGAAGTGGACTGACAAACAAATGCAAAAGGCATAACTGCAAGCACTATTCTCTCTGTCCTGTTTAATTCTCTGAGACTTTAATATTAGTGATATGCAGCAAGCTCCCAGATTGCTCTAATTGAAGCTATACTTAGAACAAAAACTGTGACATTTGTTGTCTTTGTTATTTACAAGCAAGCCTAAGGATGGAGAATCTCTGTTCTCATAATTGGTTCAAGGATTGAATAAGCATTAAAGGGAACACTAGAGAGAATTTAAAAAATAGATTGAGGGCAAGGATGCTCTCCAGTCTCAAATGAATATGGTCATCACTGACCTACAGAAACAGGCTGTCTCTTATGTTTAATCTTTCTTTATGCTTAGTTCCTGCACTAGTCACTAGACTGACTCGACCAAGAGGCACAGAAAGTGCCAGACCTGCCTGTAGCATAAAGATTGTTGCTTTCTCCGAAGAAATTGTAGGAATTGTCTGGAAACTCCTCCAGCTGACTAGGATACTGAATGCTAGTCTAGGTAAAACTAAACATGCCACACAATTTTTACTAATCTATACTGTATATAGAAGTAGGACACCAGTAATATCCAAAATAAACTTTGATTTTTTTCCAAAGGTAAATCAAATTATCTTTGGTCACAGGGACTCCTTCACACAGGAACAGCAGTAGAAAAGCACTGAGTTCGTGTGATTCTACATTCTGTTTTTTATCCTGGCTTAGTGCTGGAGCACAGCTAGGAAACATGCATAGGCAAGTGGGCTGTTCAAAAACCAGGATACAATTGAGAGCAGGTGAGAAACTCCACAAACAGTGAGGCTCCTAAGACTGGAACTGGTTGAAGGATGACTTGTATATTAGAAAGGAAAGTCTCTGGCAGGAACATCCAACTTAATTTTCAGTCAGTTTTTGAAAAAAGTGAATAGACTGGCTTCTTTAGAATCTGCTTTAGATCTCAGAACTGCTGTTCAATGTCATTAAATATTCTTAGTAATCAGTTGCTTTATATGATTGCATCTTGCCCTCAGTTACGTGACAACAACTTCCCCTTTAATTAAATGGGATTGCACCTGTTTGTGTAATGATAGAGTTGGGCCTATAATATATAATAAATACTCAATATCTTTGCCAAAAAGTCATTTAGTTGCATAATTCACTGAATGTTAAATAATTATTAGGAACATATTTACTGAAATTCAGTTGTTCAACATCTATCTTCATGCAAATTATTGTTACACTTCGATAAATATTCATAGTAATCAGTGTGTATTTAATTAACATACAATAACTTTCTCATTAAGTCTGAGTTAAATCCTTTTAAGGGGGGAGCATTTAATTTAAAGTGTAACTGGAAATCTCTCTTTGGAAGATTACATAATTAATCTTATTTTTGGTTCCTGACCAAAAAAAGGGGCCAGTTGATGGCTGTGAGGGATTGTCTATTCATAGGATAAGATCCTGCTCTTTGATGAAAATCCAGCCAAAGCATCTGAGCACAAAACAAGAATTAACAAATATGTTATTGAACATACCTGTGATTTAAATGATTTCAAAATAATTTATTTGGAAGTCATAAAATCTTTGAAATTAAACGACAGAACAGCGCAATTTACAGTAAGAAACCAAGTTGCAAAAAAATTTAAATTATACCAAGTAGAAAATCAGGCTGAAGATAAAAATTGATTCAATCTTTAGAAAATGTGTAATTCAGTCAGTCTCTGCTTTTTATTCACTTTTCACCTTGTTTTTCTGTTTAATGCTTTGCTTGATCACATCTATTAGTAAAATGGGTTACTTCTTTTGGTTTATATACAAAGATGACATTATTTAGCTTTCATGTTTTAAGTAAATTATATAGAATTCCAATTTTCTGCTTTCCTTAGTGCTATTTTGTTTTAGGCAGAACTCTTTAAATCCTTTTGTGGATTAAACTGAAGGTTTTAGTACATGTGTGAAAGATAACAATTTTCATTTATACTGATAATTTGAGATTTTTTTTCAGGCAAAAATCAATGAGAATTAAAAAATAGTCAAATTCTCCATTCAGACAAAACAAAGACATTTCAAAAGTCTTTCATAGTGTCAAAGACCAAGGTTCCCTGCAATAACCTACTGGATCATACATGGGATGTCTCAGCTTCAGGTAATTCTCCAGTCCTGCTGATCTGGAGGAGGAAGTTTAATTGGCCCCCGTCCCAGTGTTGCACACTCAAACCTAGAGACAGTCCTTCCTCCACAATGAAAACTCAATCAGTCATATCAAGTGAAAAAGCACCAGCTGGAAGAAGCTGAAAATGCCAATATCAGAAGAATTACTAGCTTCATGGTTAAGGTACTTTCCTGGGTACAGTAATGCAGAGATTCCAATCTATCTGCAATTAATACAAATTAAGAGTTAATTATGTCTCCACTAAGTAATGGCTTATTCTAGTACACATTAGCTCACTCCAGAAATTGTGTCTCAGGAAACCTTTCGCAAAGAATGCTTCACTGAAACCAAGACATTCACGTAAATGTTGCATTTTTGCTGAAATAGACCTTTCTAACACAAAATATTAATAAGATTTACAAAAAAGTGGCAAAAGAACCTTTTAAAATTGCTTCTGCCTGTTCTGCTTTCCTCTCCTTGGGGCACAGCAACTGTGCGAGCTGTAACAGTTGGAAAGCTGTTTCTAGGGGAAACGGATCTGCAGAGGAAAGCTGGATCTCTGCGGATGAGGATCTTGCTCTTGCCATCTTGCAGCGACACATGCTTCGCACTAGCAGGAAGGACATTGCTTATCACCCTCAGCTTGGGGGCCTCAGACACCCTCTCCTTGCTTTCCCGCAACATAAAATTACAAATCTCAAAGTTTCTGTGTGCAGAAGAGAAGAAAACCTTGTGAGTCTCCTGTTACAAACGTGTTATGGTCTGAAGGTGAAAAGTCCTCCTCTAAGAAGCAAGAGGTGAATTTGAAACCCTTCACATAGCAGGGGCAATCGGGCTTTCAAATTTCAAATTTGCTTGGTAAATGTTGAAACCACTCAATCAATCTACACCAAAGTGCTAGCACCGAGACCTTCCTCAATGAAGAAAAAGGAAAGATAGTGAGTCCAGGTCTACATGAACACTCTTGAAAAAAATGTTTAATGCCTTAAATTATACTAGTTCAACAATCCAGTTGTGCAAACTGTGACATTTAAGGTGGTTTCTAACTGCTAATGCAGAAAGAGGCAGGTCTTCCATGAGTAGAAGGTCATATCTTCTAGATCCATGAGGATACCGCAGGTAACCCAGGGTGTGTCAAATGGTACCGAACACCTCTGTTCAGGCAGCTAAATCACTGTATGCTGGAATACTGCATCTAAGAATAAATAGCTGTTCTGCATTATATTTGTCTATAGAGGAATTGTGACAGGTCTTACATCAAATGAACATAAGCTCTGTAAGGTACAAAAATTTTGAAGGACCCTGGTGAAGGGGAAAGGAAGAAAAATAAAATCTTTTTTCCCTTTTGCTATTGACAAGACAGAAAACTTGCCCAGCCTTGGCACTGGTGAAATCTACCTCACACCTAATAAGCAGTGTTTCTACACAGAAAATTTGTTGCCAGCTCACATCCTACTTTAATGTAGATTAATTTTTCCATGTATGTAACTCTTCTGCTCCATATGTCTGATCATTTAAGAACTACATCCCAATAAATAATGCCTATCTAGGGCTCTTGCTTGGTTTTTTATCACATTCACTACTCACCAGCCTTTCTTTCAAAGAGACAATCTTTGGAGAGTTAGTTCTCAAACATGCCTTATTTGATTTTCAGTCCCCACCTTTATACTCCGCAACTATAGGATATTCCCACCTTTTTAATGGGAAGGGCTAAATTGACAATAAGAACTCATACATGTGAGGCTGTAGACTTATTTATACTAAAAGAAGGCATCTCAAAACACTTAAAATTTTCTGCATGAACAATTTTTGTGCCTCTTGTCTGAGTAGCGTAACATGTTGCATCTTGTGTTTAGGTCTGGCAAAACTGAGAGTCATGTTCAAACAATTATCTGTGGTTCTTAATTTCTTTTCTTTATTACTCACTTCTTTATTCCTGTAGCATATGAGGCTTTCACTGATATTGAAATCAAAGTGAACAACCTCTGTTGAATAGGACAAGGCTTTTAAAAGTCAGCTTGCTACAGTATTTATAATAAATTTCCCTTCCAGACCTGATTCCATGGATTATACAGAGCAAATAGGCTTTGTGGTTTACACTGTAATTTACAGATGAGGTAAATGAAGAAAATTCAATAAGAACATAAAATAAGACTAATTTAATTTATATAACACATATAAAAGGAATGTTTAAAATGCCTGTAATACTTAGAAAATGAGCTTCATAACTCATTGGAGACTCTTCTGCTTTTGTATTACTTTTCTTCTTTATCTTTCAGAAACTAATGATGGTTTTCTCCTCTATATTCACTATGCTCTTGTTTTGTGTGGGAGAGTATATATTCAAAAGGACACACATTTGTAAGTGTGTTTCTATATTTATGTATGAAAATAGCAAACACATGCTGCCACTTCTTTGTCCTCCTTGAATCAGTGTGTTATCGCTTCACCAGACTAACAAATTAAAAACAATTTCCAATTTCTTTCACAAATACCCAGTGGCTAAACATTATTAATGCATTTGTCGAACTGGCATAAATTCAAAAATTGCTCAGTTAGTGAAGAAGAATATAAAGCATCGATTGTTTACAATCAGTTTTTGTAATCTATATTTTCCTCATGGAGGTGAAATTTTATCTCATTGTACAACAGTGGTTATAATTTCACCACAACTATTCATCAAAACAGATATTTTGGAGCTGCAAATCATCGTTTTCTGAGGTTGCAATGCAAGCAAGCTGTTGGCCTTTCCTTTAATACTGTCCTTTAAGAAAATAGCTGCCAGCAAGTTATAGGTTTATCTCATATATGTGAGAGTGCTCCAATAAATCACTTCTGCTTGCAGTGATCATACATTATATGGCTTTTATAATCATGAAATAAGCCCAATAGTCCACTGTTGTTCTCAGAAGATTAAAAATTACTGTATATTATTCTTTTTGTGTGGATATATGAGACAATTGGTTCTCAGGGGCTAGTGTTACATTTAGCCATGCTGCTGGGATATACCTTGTAGACCAGAAATGTTTCCTACAAGTTAGGAAATATTAGGGTGTTTTGTCAATTTCTGACGCATTTTCCTGTGAAAGAATGAAGTGCACTTCAGGTGTTTTAACTCTCTAAAATAATTCTTTTTGTTCTATTTCATTTTTCCCCAGGTACAAGATAATCTGACACTACAAAGCAGTGTTTTGAAATGCTTTGACACTGCAAGAAGTACATGAAAGCCATTGGTATGAAATCTGTGATGGAGGTTTATCTTAATTCTCTCTTGGAACAATTATGACCATGAGACACACTGGTATTTATGTATGCCTAGAAACACAATATTAGAGACTAATGATTAGAAGGAGTTTCTTACTGGAGACAGATCTAAAACTATGTTTTTGATGACACTCTTAGCAAAACATTTGTTGTATAAACAAGATAACAATGACAGATATCAAGGTCAGTGTATTTACTTTCTATATTTAGTTTAGCATTACCCTGGGTTTTATACACAAACTATCTGCAAGTATCAATCTATTGCTGTCCTTCCTTAGGAACAGAATTTTCACTTTTACATTATGAACTTTAATTCTCCTGATAGGATAAGAAATTACAACAAAATATCTGTTGTTGTTTTTTTAAACCCAAAAGATGCAGTATAAAACATAAAGAAAAAGAAAAAAGCAGAGCAAAATTGTCTTTAAAGTTGCAAATATGCAAACTCAGAAATGCAGATTGCATAAATGTATTCTACTCAAAGAGAGAGCTGGATGGCAGAAACTAGCTAGCATTTGAAAACGAAATTGGTGTGTCAGGTTCTTATTTACATTTCTGATACTCCTGAAATTAATAGATAGTTATTTGCTTTACTCTTTTCATATCAGCCACAAACTGCTTGTATGTGCTGTATCATAATAATTTTGATAGGAATTGAATTTTATTCTAGTGGCATTCAGTTTCTATTTTTCAAGTCCAAGTTGTTGGATGATAGCTGTGCTTGAGGGTGATAGAAGAACCTTACGTAAACAGTGCTTCAGAACTACACATACATCTTGACTGGACTAAATCAACAGAGGTAGTAGTGTGCTGATTCAAAGGCACACATAAATGAAATATATTTCAAAGCCAAACCAATGCAATCCTCTGAGCTGTGAATTAAATTTAATGTGATAACAAAAGACAAGGTCAGTAAAATAAGCCTTAGTCCTTCAGATTCTTTGTTTTAATGCTATTAAGTATCTGGACACAGTAAACTCAGTGCCCCCACCCCCCAAGAGATCTCCTTCTGAATTATCTGTCTTTGAAATTACTCATTTTTTTCCTCCAGCTGTGTTGCAACATTCAGCTGAGGCTATAAATAAACAGCTCTTTCAAATGTCATTGGCTAACACCATCCTATGCATTGGTCATAGAATAATGCTTCCAAGCTTCTTTGCGTTGTGAACTGGGTGTTCCTGGCTTAAAATGTATGTAGCTTGTGGTAATCCAGTATGAACACTCATGAGTCCTTCAAGTTTTACAGCTTCTGCACCATCAGTCACAGATTTAAATCTTCTGCTGTTTTCATACAGTAAAGTAATGATAAAATGATTCTTAAACTACAAAGTGAAGGAAAAAAATACTATTTTCCTCAGTGGTGACAGCTTGTCTTTCTCTATTCTTCATCCAAACAAGCAGAACACCATAAATCTTGTCCAGAAGACACAGTCTGGAAGAATTAATCAAAAGTTTGTTATGAGCTGTTTGGAGTAGATTAAATGTTGTGTTGATGACACAATTTACAAATTACGTATTGACATGAACAGAAGCATAGCACCTGATCCTGATGTCAAGGAGAGCAGGTCTGAGACCCAACCAAAGCCAGTATGCTAACCTCCAAAACAGAGCTTTGGAGGACAGCCCTAGAAATCTTGTCCTTACACTCAAGCCTGTGCGCGGGTACCCAAATGTTTCACCACAGATGAGCATATTACTGTGGAACTACTGAGCGTGTATGTTCAAGTGGATCAGTTCTCACTATCCAGAGAAAAACATATGCCCTGAAACCCTCCAGCTCCTTTTGTATGTTATTTGGTGCTAGTAAGTAGTTTTTATAGTGGTTGAGTCACCATCCCTGGAGGTGTTTAGAAGATGGGTTGATGAGTTTCTTAGGAACATGGTTTAGTAGTGGACAGGTATGGTTGGACTTGATCTCAGAGGAAACATTTTTATTAGAATGTTTTGGTTCCAGTTTTTGCAAGCACTTTCATGGACATAGAAAAAAAATATCCAAAAACTTGAGCCAGCGCCATGCCCTTGTGACAAAGGTGGTTAACAGCCTCCTGGGCTGTGTTAGTCAGAGCACGGTCAGCAGGCTGAGGGAGATGATCCTCCCCCTCTGCTCAGCGTTGGTGACACACAGATGGAAGGCTGTGTCCAATTCTGGGATCCCCACTACAACAAAGACTGGGGCTAACTGAACGAGTCCTGTGAAGAGATGACCAAGGGACTGGAGTATCTGATGTGTGGGTGGAGGCTGGAAGAGCTGGAATGGCTGAGCCTTGAGAAGAGGTAGCTCAGGGACACTTTCTCAATGTTACATCCCAATAGGGAGGAACGAAGGCAGATGCAGACTCTTGGTGGTTTGCAGTGAAAGGTCAAGGGGAAATGGGCACAAACTTAAATAGAGGAAATCTTATTGAAACAGAAAAAAAAAATCAAAGACAGACACTGGAACAAGTTGCCCAGAGAGATCGTGGGCTCATTCTTGAAGACATTTAAAACCCAACTGGACACAGCACTGAACAACCTTCTCTAGGTGTCCCTGCTTGTATCAGGAGAGCAGGACTAGATGATCTCCAGGGATGCTTACCAACCTCATCAGTTCTGTCATTCTGTAAATCTCGCAATAACGTTTTTAAAGATCTTGGACTAAGAAGATGCAAAAACCTGACTATATGACTCTCAGTCAGATATCTTTAACTGCTGAATATGGGCATCCAGGACGGACTTCCTGGAATAAACCCAAGGGCTGTACCTTCCATCAACCCTAGCAGTTTCAAAAGAGTTCATAAGACAGTTCCTGGAAGCACATTTTCCACTTTGTTTTTTTTCCAGATACAAATTTTTTATTACTGGATCTGAGAAGCTATTGTTTTTTAACATGTCATTTTACTTCAGCATCTGATCACAAACTGTTATTTCAATATCTGACAGTTTCTCATCAATTTTTTTCCAATATTGTTATTTTTCTTGCGATTAAATAATTTATTATAAAATACTTATAAATAGTTAAACCAGCAGGACATTAAATGAAAGACCGAGGTGGATGGATTGCAGCTTTAACATGTGCCTGTGGTAAACTGGAGAGCAGAATACATCCATGCAAGTCTGTAGAAGAAGAGTGCACAACCACATCTGGATAACAAATGGTCATGGAAAGCTCAGATGCGATTTGGATTATGGGGACTGTGGACTTTTTATGGAGAGCAGTGAGGACAGGTGTAGAGTCAACAAGTCAGTGTTAGAGTCAAGAGATATTTGTGAATGTCTGGGTTCATCAAAACCATCACATGTCTACAACACTCTTAAAGGTGATGGATTGGATTTTCATCATCTGAGAGTTTGGTTGACATTAAGTATTGAACATTTCTTAAAGGGTGGGGAGAAAAATGAAAAGAATGCCATTAGGATTGGTTTGCTTCATCTTCTGGACATTCCTATATAAAGAACATGAGACTCATTAAAAATACTGGCACTTGGGAATTTTGCAGTACTCTGCAAATTGATTCATTCAAGAAGTGCTGTATTTCCGGTTGTTTGAATGAATTCATTTGCAGGGGGTGCTTTATTTCTCATTGTTTAAAGCAATTCATTTGCATGGGCTGAATACTCCTGTGCTACAAGATGCTCAAACTGTGAAAAATAAGTTCTTTCTTCACATTACTGGCAATGTACTGTAAACAACAACACACAAAACAAGCCATGATGCAAATGATTTCATTAGGTTATTAGATTCTTAGGGTTAATATTAACAACAGACAGCACCCCATGTAACAATGAGGGCTTTTCTTTGCAACAGCTAGTTTTAAAATGGAGTGTTGTTGTCCTTCTTATCATTTAGTACCAGATGAGAGTAATAAGAAAATCATGTCCTCTATCCAACAGCTGGGAGCCCCAGCTTCGTAGATAAGAAAGGTTGTAGTAGTTCTGACAAAAAATGAAACATCCCGAAATATTTTCTAGGAAGAATGGGATCCATATAGAAACGCAAAGGACAATTGAACAGATTTTTACAGCCATTAATCTTCTGTTTTAAGCTCATCTAGGAAAAGATGGACTTAATTCAGGCTTGCTGTAACTTTCTCTTTCTTTTAGATTTCTGAATAATCATGTGTAGATATTCCTTGGCATTAGGAAAAAAGTAAATTTAGTGATCAAAATGCTAAAAATAATTGGTCCAAGCTGAAGTTTTCAGACTAATATTTTGGCATTTTAGGATGTGGTATTGAATGTGTGAAACTCAAATCCAAATCTGTTTAGATGAGATGAGTGGAGAAGGGCATCTAGTGTACTTTTTAAGACCTCTTTCATCTTATTTTTGGAAGAGGTATATCATAGTTATCCTTTACTGTAATTCTTAAAGTTTTAGAGAACAATTGCTATGCATTGCAACCTAAAGTCCTTGAAAATGTAATTACTTGTTCTGGGAATGAGTACATACTCAGCTGCCTCCATCACTTTCCCTTCCTGGCTGAGGGACCCTGAACAATACTGTAAAACATCTTAGCCCCCTGGGCCACTTTGGTCCAGCTTCAGCAGTGCATTTTCCCTCTCAGAAACTTCACAAATTGTTTCTGAAATTGACCTAATAAGGCCCAGGAAGATAAGTAATTCTAATTACATACCTTTTGTTAGTCCTCTGTAGCAATGTTTTGAAGAATTGTTAGTACTCTAACAGAAGCAGGTAAATGCAGCCAGTGATATGGTTCCAAGAGGTGGTTACTGAAAAGGTGCTTATGCTGAATTTATTAAACATCAGCTGCTCTGCACACTACTGACAACATGTCTCTGAATTTCTTGCAGTGCAGTGGTGGAAAAGCACATTGTGACCAATGGTCAGGCTGAACTAACTTTTATTTTTCAAATACTTTCTTGAAAATCCTCAATAACTGCCTCTTGAGATCCTGTAGTAATTGAAATTTGCCATGTGAAAGGGTAAGGTGTTTTCCTAAAGAAATCATCTTATTTTATCCCTAAAAGAACCCCATGAAAGCTGAAACAAGGCTGTGGTTTGCTCCTGTCAGTGATGTGATGTGAGGGTTACTCAGTGCAGCTATGAATAAGGTGAGACTGATGTGCACTAAGAAGCAGGAAACTGAAAAGTGCATCAAGAAAATAGAGCACCTTCACTCGTACATTGTGAGGATCTGTAAAGGAAGGTTACTAAGTCACTTTGCATTTGGGAAAAAAATGTGGCTTAGAGAAAAATAGCTAGAGAAAGCCCTGAATTATGACTGCAGCTGGAAACAAAATCAACTGTTTTCTATTAATATATAAATCAGTAAACTTCCAGAATTCATGTATTAATAGATGGATGCTGTGAATATGTTGTAAAATAAAAAAGTAAAGGTTAAGTACCTTCAGATAGCTAAGAAATGTGAATTACCTACATTTTTATAAATTCTTACATGACTGCTTATTAAGATTACTACAAAACCTCTCAATTGAGAAAAGTTTTTCTTGGTTTGAAAAGTCCAGTAACTTTAAAAGACAGCAGTAACTCATATTTATATTCCTCACATTTTTATTATAAAATACTTCTGCTAAGAAGAAGCAGCTTTCTTAAGAAAGCTATCAGCTGTGTTGTTTGTAGTAAGTATTCAAAATACAGTTCTTGAGCTATGGAATTACCCTGGTTTTGTCTCTTAAAATTCCATTCAGGTTAAGCTGAAGTATCAATTTCCACTTTTTCGTTGCTTGTTTTTTAAGGGAAAATGTAGAATTTAGCCAAAGTGCTGTTTGAGAGTGAATGTTTTAAAGGTCTAGACCAAGACTGCAACACAACAGTAGGTAAAAGAGCAAGTGTGGTACTCAAAATGCTTAGGAATGAGTGGAATGCAAAGAAAATTTCACCAGGTTTTTTTTCTGATCACTTGCTTTATCTGATACCATTCTACTAGAAATCAATTTTCATAGGTAGCTGATTGACTTAAAACCAATATAATAGCTCCCATACTTCAAATCTATGTTGCAATGGTTAAGGAGCTATGGGAATACATTATAATTGTAGGTAATGAAAATGTAAATAAACCCCTTTTACCAATTTAGTGAAAAAAATATGGTAAAAGATTTATTTGCTTATAGAATTCAAGCCATGGAAGGGTTAGGAATGGCAAATTTATGGTAGCCAAGGGTCCTTGATGCAAGCCTTGTACATGTGCCATGATGTGCAAAACCATACACACAGTGCAGCCTCTTTCAACCCTGTGAATGCACGGAGGTGAGTGGAATTGAGACCATATGAGTGATGGCAACATCTGACTGCTTCGTTTTGCACCACAGATAACTTATTTTTAAATATAGGCTTTTTTGCGGTAATTTTAATAATTAGAATTAGGTGGTTGCATTTTTATGCATTTATCAAATATTTGAAGATATTTATCATCTGTCTTGTGTTTCATAGTATAGTGATGAGTTGTAGAGGATGGCTACATTGCAAAATTTTTCTTATTTATGTTCCCTGCTTCCCCAGCTGCCTTACTTTAAAAAAACAAAAATGGCTTGCAGAGGTGGTTCCTTATTTCTGGAATGTGTTTCCAAGAGCTCCATTTAGGGACAAAAATCTTCCCATGAAGAGCAGCTTGCAGGATAGATGATTTTGATTGTGCATTTTATAGAAAGGATATCTCCTCCACAACACTTTGGTAACAGCCTGGCTCACTTCAAATGCAATGGCAATATAAATGAGGAAAATAAATCAAAGGCATTTTGGGAAAATAAGCTATTTTGCTATAAATTTTGCCACATGAAACTAAAATGGATGCCAGAAAAATGTGGTGCGAGTATCCACAGGAAGTGTTCAGCATTTAAATTGCTCATTGCATACACAGCTATTAGTTGAGCAACAAAAGTTTTTTAACCATTATTCAGAGTGTAAAACAATCTTTAATAATTTCTTAGTAAATATAGAATGTCCAGTGCAATACATACTTTTTAAAGCACGTTCTCCAAAAAGATTCATTACTGAAGATAAGAGCAAATGTTTTCATAGAATCATAGAATCATCTGGTTGCAAAAGACCTCTGAGATCATCAAGTCCAACTGTACCTGTCCCCTTACTAAACCATGTCCTTAGGAAACTCATCAACCCATCTTTTAAACACCTCCATGGATGGCGACTCAACCACCTCCCTGGACAGCTGTTCCAATGCCTGTATTTTGTACACTAAGGAATTTGTTTGGTTTACGTGTAAAGTATATTAACATAAATTGGAAGATACATTGAGAGAAAATAAAGACTGTTCATTATTTCAAAGTTCTGATGAGATTCTATTTTAATAACATCCATCAGAAGTCTTTTCCGTTCTGCTCCTAAACCTGTGGTGCTTTATGCACAACAGTTAGAAAAGAAAGAAAACCTCAGGGTTCATGTCAGGATACACAAAATTCATTTGGAGATACTCATTTTTTCCTGGAGCGTATATTATTTAACCGTCATCAGAACAAGGGTGTGTTAGTGTGCTACGAACCCCAAACTACTTGAGAAAGCTTCTAGCTGAAAGAAAGTACCTTGCTTATTATCCACCAGTGGCTCAAAACTGAGCAGTGGCTTAACAATGTGGGTAAGATGATCCACCTGCCCAAAGTGCTTCACCTGAGCTGGTTCACCCAGCTGCAGGGTTACCTGCCCTTCCACATAGACTAAAGCAGCCAGGGGAACCACTTTGACTTCAGAAGCTGAGCTTCCCTGCATCATTTTTACATCATCAGTCAAGTGACTGTGTTTAAGATTAAATCATCATTTCTAATAAAAGGTAAGCTATTAAAAAGGAGCACCCTGTGAATTATACATTTATATGAAATGAAGCAAATCACCTACAGCACCTGAGAAAAAATTATGTCCTGATTATTTTTACACAAGAGAAGAATGTGTGGGGATGGTTGGGAAGAAGTAAATTCATTGCATAATTTAGAATTGCATTATTATTTCCTCCACCTATCATCTTTGACCTCTTGATGTCTTTGACAGAGGACGAGGAGTTGTAAATATGCCAATACAAATCTAATTTTCTGTTTTGTTATCTAAAGCACTAACGAGTAGAGTACTAAAAAGGACCATTTCTGCTCTTTCAGCCCTGGCTCTTTCTATCCTTGTCTATATTTTCTGTTTCTTCATCTTCTGGTAAAACCTTCAGCTTTGTGGAATCATTAATAAAGATTCAACCCCCATTCTGAAGAGCTTATATTCTAATTTAACATTAACTTCAGCAACAAAATAAAACCTCAAACACCATGAGGGGAACAAAGGCTAAGGAAAGAGCCTGTCTAAACACACATCTGTATCACTGTATCCATGCACAGTTCAATGGATACCTTCCTCTTCCCTTTTAAAGGGCAAAGGTACATAGGACCAAAATGGGAATATCTTGACTGAATGAGTGTAAAAGTGAATCAGTCAGCACCACAAAAAAAAGAAATAGAGCCCTTCACTCTTTCCTTCTCATTCTTAGGTCTGGAAATAAAGTTACAGACTAATTTTGTTTATGCTGCTGTTCAAATTCAGGCTGAATGGGTGTTCAAGCCCTCACAACTCATACATGCCAGAGTAATTTTCTCTACAGTCTGTGTTTTCTTACTAACAGAGCAGGTGCTCTTTCTGTTGTATTTGTTCAATTAATTACAGTTGTGTTTTCTCTCGGAGATATCCTAAGCACTATTTTCTGCAGATTGTAAATCACAAACCTATAACCCACAGTGCTGAAGCTTCCTACTTAAAGAGTCTCAGTTCTTTCATGTTTTTTCTGTAAAAATAAAGTTTAAAAAGTACCTCAGTTTTCAGTTATTGAACTGTTAATCTCTATTTCTTTCTTCCATGTGTTGTATTACCTCAGGTCCTTGAACAAGATGTTACTATTTACAAGCACATAGAATGGCTTTGCCTATGAAAGGTCATTCATTCTGAGGTATTCAATGATTTTACTGACTACATTGGAGATCTTATTGAATATACCTTGGGACAATATTTATATTTTTTCTTTATATCTATTTATTCACTGCATTACAGATGCTTTAAAGCCAATTACAAGAGTTAATACCAAGAAGGTGAGCAATCTCATTGCTTACCTTCTGTGTATAGGTTTTCTTTCATTTTTACAAATAATGATTTATGCAAAGTCACTGAGAGAGCTGTTGCTTCCATTGCAGAGTTTATTATCTCCAAGATGAGCAGACAAGTCATTAAGCTCTCATAGAAGGATAAGTGTACAGAAAGATGAGTACATTGTGATTTTCTGGTTACGTGGTTCAATACAACAATGGTTTAAGGGAGTAAAAGTGAATTTTAACACTGTCATTATAGAACACTGTGTTGTCAATAGGTAGTTTTAAACACTATCTCCAATATGATTTACTTCTCAATAAAGGGATCTTTCTGTTATATACCAATGGGATCAGTAATATGTGAAAATGTTTTTTGATGAATGGTTTTAGGATTTACCTTTCATGTTAGCTAAAAATATTTTTTCAATTATATCTTTTAATCTAAAACTCCTCTCATGATGCAAACCTTTGCTTGAAGGTTCTTTTCATGTTCATGTACATTTTTACTTAATGTATTTTCAAAAATAACCACCTTAATTAATCTTTTCTTAAGGATGGAATGCTGGGTAATTTGCTCCAGCCTTAATTCGAAATAGATGTTGTGCCTTACACTGAAGATGTCCTCTCTGGCATAATATGTGATAAATTATTTTGTCCATTGCAAAACAGAAATATAATGTTTAGAATTCTCCCATTTTATAATGAGAGTGAAAGAAGGAGGAGAGAAAACATATTCAGCTAGGTTTTACGCCCAATTTGGTATAAAAGCATTCAAAACATTGATCTGTTCTGCAAGATATTCATTCATGGAAGGGACTCCATTTGATCATAAGTTTTAACAATCAGAAAAAGTTGTATTACCCAGGGAGGAACCATTTTTTTGCCCAGTGGGGAAGATTTCACTATTTTATGGACTAACACGTCATATGGTACTTTGAGAACTCTGAAACACGTGACTAGCACTGATAAAAGGGAAGGGATAAAATAAATAAATTGCACTTATTTTTGAGGTCAGGGACAAAATGGAAAGGGAGAATTAAAGCCTTCTGTTCAAAGAGCTGAACTGTAGAAGTACAACACAGCTTTCTGGAAAACAGTTAAGGTGGCAGGGCTTAACCTGGGACTTTTGTGAAATCTGACAGAATACGATGCACTCAGACTTAGGATGTGATAATGGGTATATTCTTTGTGGTGAAGAGCTGACCTTCTCTGCAGACAGACACAAGTGGCAGGTGCTTTCCTGTGAGAAAAGCCAAATTATGCAGGACAGTAGAGAACCAGCAGCTGAGGGAAAATTGTAGAACACATGCACAGGAGTTTCTAAAGATATAACCAGAGAGAATGTATTAGCCAGGAGGGCAGGAAAAAATCAAGATGCTAAAGAGTAGATATGGATAGAAACTGTCAATAAACTGTCTCTTAAAGGCAGTATCCAAATTTATTACCTTCAGTAGAAAGCTCTTGATGAACCAGGATGCCCAGTTTGCATTTCTCTTCCATTCTCTAAAGATTCTCTTCATGTATCCCTATTTCAGATTTGGTTTTGAGTCAGACAGAGTTGTATTTCTGCATTTTCACATAGAGAGTTGTAGAACTTTTGAAGGAGTAAAGCTATAGCAGTATCAGCCAAAACTTTCGAGATGACTGTATGAAACTCTGAGAATGCCTTGTTTCTACTGAAAGTCCTATTTTAAAAACGTGGTCATCATATTTGTCTTTAAGTATGCACATTTCACAAAGCTTAAGAACCTTTCTTTGCCATCAGCTTGACCTGATGAGCATTTTAGCTAAAATATTATTGTGTAATGAATAAGAAAGCAACAGCTTCATTTTAAAGATTATGTTTTGTTATAGGAAAAAGCACAAAGAAGATTAGTTGTGTATACTTAAGAACATGGTGGAGTACTTCATTTTCTTCTTGTTTCCCATTCAATAGCTAATGATGAGGCTTGTTCTCAAGACTTAATTTAATCCTAATTCATATATCCAATAAGAAGCATAGCTAAAATTGTCCATGGAGAAAGAGAAAACAAAGTTCCCTCAAATCTTTCATCTCTGGCTATGGGGTCATACCCTAAGACATAATTTAGATGCTACAGTTAGGTAGTGAGATAAAAGAATTCAAGTCCATCTGTTCTAGACCTGCACAAAGAAGTTAGACATACTGCTGTTTTGTGAAAGAAGTCTTTGATGAGACATTTGTGACCCATGGTAAATTTATTGACTCCCAGAAGAGTGTGCCACAGCTAATTTAGTCAGTGGGAAATAATTTATCACTAGCCAGTTCACCAGTATCCAGTGGCCTAGAATGATGGAGTTCTAATTAAATATTAAAAATTAACAGAGAAAAGCTGTATTTAATAAAACTTCCCTCTGCAGTAGGCCAAGATGCATGAATTAATAGAGTGTAAGCCCAGGAGGGGCTATTATGATAATCTGGTCTGACTTTGTAGGTAACAGGCTAAAGAGCATCATGAACAGGCTAAAGAGCATCAAAATTCTTGCATTTAGTCAACAACTGTTTTGACTACAGGAGTTATTTTAGAAAGGTATCCTATACTGATTCAAAGATTTCTAGAGCGTAGAATCTACTACATCTGTTTAGTAATTTGTTGCAGGAGTTACTTATTCCTAAGCAAGTGTCCCAGCCTTATTTTTGTCAAAATTCAGCTTCCACCCACTTGAGTGTTTTATGGCTTTGTCTGCTAGATTAAAGCGTTATCTGCTATCAAACAGGTCTGCCTCATGTAGGTACTTGATTAAGTCACCTCTTAAAGAACTAAAGAGATGAGTTTTAAACAGCCATTTTGAAGTGAATGAGTAATAAACTGAAAGTTCTATGCAAATTTTTGCTCTTGATAGTGTTAGGTTGCTTCAAACCAGAAAAGTTAAACATGTCATAAACATCAAATACAGCTGCACATGTAATATCAACATTAATTCAAAAGTGGCCAGAACTTTGCTACAACTTTTTCTATTTAATACATTCTTTTCTCTCCTTCTTCATTATTGAGCCTGTAACTGTTTTTAGAAGGCTTACCAAAATGTTATACAGCAAAGAATAAGCAGTTAATGTTTTAAATTCATTATTCAGCACTCATTTAAAACTTTTTACTTTTTATATTTTCAATAAAATGATGCTCTTATGAGTCAGAGTTTTAAGACCATATTATTACAAAGAATGAATTTTATAGGTATGTAGGCTGCACTGGATCTTTCAAGCACTGAGCATTATGTTTACCATGAAGAGATACTCATTTTAAAAGTGGGGTTCATTTTGATGTTGGAAATATTCGGAAGACTTCAGCAAAGGATTTTGTTGCAAAAGCTTGATAATCAGTGGAAACAGGGCTAATATGTGCTAAAAATTAACTGAAGGTTATTTAAGGCCCAAAGTAATTATTCTGGGCTTTTAAAATATACTGAGCTCAGTAAGTCTTCATCACTAAATATTATTCAGCAGTCCTTATAGTGTACAATAATATCACTCAGCAGTGATAGCTCAACACCATTCTTATTCCTTCAGTGCAAGTTTTTCTCAATTCATTCATAATTTCTTCCAGTTTTTTACATTACTCCATAAAATCAGCCACACTATATTCAACAAAAAGGTTATAAAAAGCAGAGATATCTTGAATGTTAAATTTGTTTAGTAAGTGTCATAGGCCTACGAATAGGGAGTATATGATTTTATAGAACCATAGAATCATTAAGGTTGGAAGAGACCTCTAAGATCATCAAGTCCAACTGTCAGCCCAACACTTCCATGCCTACTAAACCGTGTCTCAAAGCACCATGTCTAGAGGTCTGTTGAACCTCCCCAGGAATGGAGACTTCACCACTTCCCTGGGCAGGCTGGTTCAGTGCTTCACCACTCCTCTGGTAAAAAATTTTTTCCTAATATCTGATCTAAACCTCCCCTGATACAACTTGGGGCAATTTCCTCTCATTCTGTTGATAGTAACTTGGGAAAATAGACAGACATCGACCTCACTTCAATCTCCTTTCAGGTAGTTTTTAACTGTTTCAGGTAGTTTCAGCTGTTTAACATGAGTTCTGAAGATTGTTTCCAATAACATTATTAGCCTGTTTCATTGTTTAATTCTAGACACCTTGGCTGTCTTGGTATTGTCTGAATTGAACCCAAACAGGAGACTAATACAATTACAGATTGTGTCCCTGAGATATTTATATTGGCAAATGGCTTTTAAATCTTTTTTGAAACAAGGAAAATTATAAGGTAAATGAGGTAAATTTGAGGTCTTGACCACAGATAATAAATACAATAAAAATAACAGAAAAAATCTTATTGTTGGTAAACAATATTAAATTAGTAACACACTAGAAGAGTAAAGAGCGAATTAAGAAAAAGCGAAAGCATCTAACTGCTCAAAGACCAAGAAATATAAAATTCAAGGTTAATATAGTTTGTCTTGCAGCTGTAGAGTAGCCCAGTAGTCACTGAAAAAGATCATTAATTCTTGTGTAATTAAATATAATTAATAAAACGCCCCAGGACTGAGTGTTTCTGAGAGATAATGTCAGCCCTTGGGTGTGACTTACCATGTGATGTTATCTCAGCATGGTGCAAATTCCATACTCCTCCTGAGCTAATAAAATTAAGTTTTTCTTCTAAAAACTACTTTGATGACTTTGGTTATCGACTTTCATCCCCATGGTCCACAACATTAGTCACACAATCAGCACAAATAGGAAGAACACATACAAAATACTGATCTCCAACTTAATTAGCAGTAGAGGGAGGAGGCATAGCAGTCAAACTATGGACAGGGAACGCCATGAACTAGCAGAGCCTCAGAGAAACATCTGAAAAAGAAACAAAAAGAGGCTTAGTCAGACACTTAGCAAAACTATATGATACATCTATCACAGTTGATCAAAGGCTGGAGCAAGTATCACCTGAAATCATTTCTTTCTTGACAACACAGGCATGCCTAATTATATATTAATAACATTTGAATCCTTGCTAAGAATTCAGGGCTTAGTAAAGCATGTAGCTGAGGATGAGTTTCAGAGCCTTCTCCAATCAAGGATCACTTAGGTTATATTTTACACACGCAAAAGAAATACAGAGATGGCTGAAGATGGTGACGGATGAGCTGGATGCTGGTTTGAGTACTAAGAAAAGGATGGAGTAAAGGGGAGAATGATGCTAGGAACTTATAAGATGACACAGGAAGGTCCTTTGAGCATCTGGATGTATTTGCTGCAGTACCACAAAGGCTATAGAGGTTGGCAAAGGAGGTAAGGTATCCTGGAAACTACTGCTATTTCATTGGCAAGTTGTAAAATGGTGGTGTTCTCTCTGGAGCAACAAACCTGATCAGGAACTATAGGGCTGGTCATTCAAAAAGTTTAGCAACATTTATAGTCAACCGAATCTCAGGTGACCTCACCAAAACGTGACTCCGGAGGCCTCAGACCCAATGTTATGGAGCTTGTTAGGCAATTGTGCCTTGTGGTGTTGAAGCTGTGAAACTATGTTTTGTGGACCACCCCCTACCAGACAAGCTTTTGGTGATGCATAGATGAGGGATTACTAATGTCACCAGGGAAATGCTTAAATATGGCCTAAATTTGGAATCTTCCTCAATGATAATGAAAGCAGCTCAAAATAATATAATTTTAATGGCAAATTGCTTTTTCTAAATGTATACGTTCCTAAATTTTTTAATACTTAAAATATACAAGAATCTTCTCTTCTTGTACACTAAAATGCAGAAAGAGTTCAGATTCCATCTTTATCTTTCAAGCATCTCTAATACTTTTGAATCTTGTTCACTGTGATATATTTGATTGTAATGACATTCTCCTTCAGAGTTTATATGGTTATGTTTCATGTTCTCATCATTAACATATCTCTGCCTTATTATGTATGGCCTATCCAAAGGATTTCATCTCTGCTTGTGAAGCACTCCATTCCAGTAGACTATGAAATAAACCTCTTAAGGAGGATTGTGAACAGGTTACAAAGTTAGCTGGGAAGTAGATCATGGTTGTGTTGGAGAGATTCAATATAACTGTATTTATTATGGTGCTAGTTATACGGAATGTGCTTACACTCTCAGGCACAGGAAACTCTTCTTACCGTAAATTTAAGAAATAAAATAATTGTATCTGGTTTAAAAAAATTCAAAATTTATGACTGTAAAAAGGGATTTATACCAATTTTTAACTGAAAGAATCCTGTTTTCCTCTTGTAAAGTAATCATTGGAAAGAATCAAATCCCCTGTATCTATAGATATCATACTATGAAAATATTCTTTTGTTAATAAATGAGGTAACCAGATGTCCCAGTTTTTCTAGAAGAGATACAGTGTCCCTATTTTCTTTCTTTTTATATGGGTCACTCTAGCACAGCTTCCAAATCTATGTAGACTATCAGAGAAAGGGCGACTCAATCATCTTATCCTTCAAAACTGTGCAAGAAAAGAAATTTTCCTGGAAGAGGGAGGTTTGGGTTTCCAAATCTTTGTAACAGCATTCCAGCTTCAGACAAAGTAAATCTGTTGGGATAAAACCAACAACAACCCCAAAAAAACAAAGGAAGGTTTAAAAAAGCAAATTAAATTAGATGTCTGCTACAGTCTCCACTGCATATGTCCACTCAGGCAGCCTGCCAAGGATATTTTAATATAATAGTCATTCATCCATAGACCCATAACTGGTATATGCAATTACATAATGCTTCTAATGACTCTATTTGTTGCTTATCTAATCCCTGTAGCTTGCATTGGTGAAAAGATGATGTTCCATATTGACACCTGGTGTTGAAAGAGAACACTGGTCCAGAGCTGTTTTAAAACTCCAGATAAACGAAGGTGAGGAAGATTTCTGACTGTACCAAGAATAAATTGGGGACTTTATCAATGGGGATTAAGAGAAATGACCAGATAGGTCTAGGTTTTGTTTGCAGATCTAATATTAGAATATTTTGACTTTTCATTAAAAATTAGACTTGTAGCTTGCATTTGACTCTTTCACCATGATAAAGGAACTGCAGCTGGCGTGTTTACAAGAAAAGCAGCTGGTTGGGAGACACTAAATACGAGCAGGTGAATGGGAAAGTGGCCTACACAGGAAAAGTTTGTTAGAGATCTACTTCTAAAACACACTGGGATTGGGAGACTAAATTATGCACGAGGTGATTACTGACTCATTATTATTACTCTCCTAAGTAGAAGCTATAGCATCCCCTTTGATGTCCACCCTGATTTTTCAAGTTTATTTGAGGTAAACGCTGATTACAACCTTTCAGAGGGTAAGCGAGTGGGGATGATACACTTACTCCTTGTGAGAGGAAGTATCACTTGCATGGATATACCGAGTTTTATTTAACTTCTATGGAGTCCTAAGTGGGAGCTCAAAACTATGTAAAACATTAGATAAACTCTAGCCCTTCAAACTCCATTCATTTAAGGGTTAAATTCATATATCCCAGCCTCTATCCTCATGTCAAAGGTATCTACAGCTCAAATAACCCTTCTGGCAGCAGCAGATGAGTGTCTTATTTCAATTATTAACACAGTTTTAGGAGTTTTATGGCCTCTTTTTGATTTTTCTAGCGGTAAATAAAATTTGAATGTAGAGCCATTAAGGTGACATTAGAACACTTTTATACCATGAGTATAGGAATCCTTTTTTCTGAGGCAAAAGGTCAATGCAAAAGTCAGTATTTTTTTTTCTCGTCTCTTCAACACAATTCATTCATCTTCTACAAAAAAAAATTACTGTTTTATGAAGAAGTAGCATGCTGATTAAAAAAAGAGGTCTTGGAAAGGCAAGATTGATGTATACATTACATTTGAGAGAGAAACACTCAAGAAAGATTCAAACACAAGGCTGGCTGCCTGAGTCTTGACTGCTCACCAGCTATCAGGGATGAATAATACCAACTTCTGCCACCAAAGAGGAGGTAGCATCTCACATCCCCTCCCCACTTTCCAAATGACCAGGTATCTCCTTATGACATGATGGCTATGTAATGCCCTGTGGCTGGGTGAACTGGGAAGCATGGGTGAAATTTGGGTTTAGATAGACTGCCTTTTCTTCTCCTAAAGGAGATGTACAAAAATGATGAGAGAAATGCTTTGTTCTTTCAAATGGGGGCGTGTATATTGAGCAGAAAATGCCAGTTGCTGGTCCATGCTTTTCCCTTTCTCTGTCAGGTTGTTTATTTTTTAAGGTTTCCAGAATTAGGGATTTTAGCTCAACTCAAGAAGCACATTCTTTCTTAAAACCAAGAGATGTTTCAGAATGTAACACTTTTGACTGAATCTCTCTCTCACATCAAATAACACGCTAGAGTGAATGCGGTTGCATAAACGAGTTACTCTAAGCTTTGTCCAGGACAAAGCACTATTCGTGCTTACAGTTGTTTATGGAATCATAGAATTACCAGAGTTGGAAGGGACCCAAAAGGATCATGGAGTCCAACTGCTGTCCCTGCACAGGACACTCCCAACACTCACCCCATGTGACTGAGGGCAGTGTTCAAATGCTTCTGGAATGCTGGCAGAGTGGGTGCCAGGACTGCTTCCCTGGGGAGCTGTTCCAGCGGTCCACCACCCACTGGGGAAAGAACCTCTTCCTGAGATACAATCTAACCATGCCCTGGCACATCTTCCTGCCATTCCCTCGGGTCCTGTCACAGGTCACCAGAGAGCAGAGCTCAGCCCCTCTTTCCCCTCCCTCCCTTGGGAGAAGGCAACAAACAGCTCTTAGAGATCCCCTCTCAGTCTCCTCTTCTCCAGCTGAACAGACCAAGGGACTTCAGCCGCTCCTCACACACCTTCCCCTGCAGACCCTTCCCCAGCCTTGTGGCCTCCTCTGGACACTCTCCAGTGGTTTGATGTCCTTTTTATGCTGTGGTGCCCCAAACTGCCCCCAGTGCTCGAGGTGGGGCCACCCCAGTGCAGAGCAGAGCGGGACAATCCCCTCCCTCAACCACACGACAATGCCGTGCTTCATACTAAATATATCTCTCCTTTAAGTTGTTCCTAGGACAGCACTATGTTTTCAGGAAGTAAAGAGTGCCAGGTTCTTCTTCTACCTCCTGAAAACTAATGGAAGTCTCTTTCTCAGTGACCACAGCCCTTGTCACTACAATAGGCTTCCACAATAGGGCAATGAGCAAAATGAAACCCCTGCCTGATGAGCGAACTGTGGCTGTCTCAGAATTGACCTGTCCTCCATCTGTCTCTACTTACCAGTTGTGCTTGAGGCCCTCAGGCAGAGAGAGAAGAACTGGATGCACATAAAGTATCTCTTCAGCATGACCAATGCAAATAATTATGTTTGGATTCTCTGGGAGGTGGAAGATGTACAATTCAGCTATCCCCCATCAAGGACCCCATGCATGGGAAGAGTGAAAATGTTCCTCAGATGCAGAAGAAGAAAAAGCTAGAGAGTCCATACTCTGGGCCAATCCTGGGTCCTGTTTCCATCCTCTGGGTTCCTGTCAAGATCTGTATAACTGTATTTCACAGTCTTTCGCGTAGACAGACTGACAAACACCTGCTATTTATTACATCAGCTACCAAATGGTTTTTAATGCACATCTCTTTCAGCCTCAAATATGGAACTGCTGCGAAGTTCACTACATTTAAGATGACTACAGATAGTGAGGAAGCGTAGAATTTGTCACAGATGGTCATGTTCATTTTGAGAAAATAAGTTTATTATATTTGGCATAGCAGTAAGAAAGCTAGGCTAGCTGGCCAGTCAGCCCTAAGGAAAAGTGAGCAGCATCTGCTTAAGTCTCTGAAGTAACACAATCCATGCATGGCATTAGGTTATGTTGCATCATTTAACACAACATAAACCTGACTCACCTTTTCCTCCCTTTTATTGCTACTTTCTTCCAGTTTCTTCTCACTCTAACTGGCTGCAAAAATGGTTAAGGGTCTTTGATCTTTTAAAATTTCTGGTTTTTTCCTCTCTAACTTCTTAAGCTCATGTTATTCTTTTCCTATGCTGCCTTTCTGGGAATCACTGAATCCACAATCAAGAAGAATTATCTCTCCCTTCTGTGTCTCATTGTAAGACTTTTTCTGTTTTTTTTTTTTTTTGACTGAGGTTCTATACAATACTAAATTGTATTGTTAGGCCTGAGACATTCTCATACAGAAAGACGCACAAATCATATTTAATCAAATTTAATGAAAGATTGCCATCAGGTGTCTAAATGTCTCACTTGCCTGTTTAGTTGAGTTATGGCAAACAATGGTACCCAGAAACTTAATGTATGTAATAATTCAACATTATTTTTTTACTATGTGGACCTATTTTGTGCCAGCTCTATTGAACTAATTTACAATAATAGGACTGAAAATACCCTAATTCACATACAAAATAGAACTATTTCTTTATTTTTCTTGTTTCAGAATGATTGTTTCATTTAGAAATATTAACAAGCTGATAACTGAGTCTCTTCATTGTAATAGAATGCTCAGCTGCATAGAGAGTTATTCTTTATTCAATGGGTTACACTCTAGTATTCCATGGGGAGAAGAGATGTATTAGCCTGTATTCAGAGCTTGTATAAAAAAATAGAACTGCAAGGTAATAGAATTGCATCTTTTGTACTAGTGCTGCTATTTGAAAACAGAAAGACAAGTTTTAAATGGGAAATTCTAAGCAGTGTCAGCTAGAAAAGTCACATCTACATTTGCCCATGTGCCTGTCAGCCTGGACATACAGTTGGGGCATGTCAGCTAGAGTTTCTAGTGCTATTTATTCCAAACAGAAGGGCCATTGGAAATTGTGCCCGTCTGTGTAGTTATGTGGCTTCTGTCACCCCATCTATTTTTTATTTCTTTTACAGGAAGAAATTTTGCTGCTGAACAGTTTTTGGTAGTATACTATGTATGATGAACAAAGACAGAGATAAAATGATGAAAGGTATGAACCAAGATGAGAACAATCACACAATTACTGGAGTTATGCCCATCCACTTATTATGTTTTCAGTGTGTAGGGAAGATCTGCACTGAGGAATGCTACATCCAGAAGCCTGCACAGCAGAGAAAGAGCTACACAGATATTACAGAGGTGTGTGCCAGGAATAATAGCTGCATATGAGAAGCAGCCAGGCACTGCTTTTCCAGAGTTAATTAGCTCTTCTCTTCAAATGAGCTAATTAGCCTGAGCACAGCCCTGCACTGACACAACCATACCTGTCCTGGAGCTGACTCATTAACTGGCTTGATATCCTTTTCATTCAGTAATGTGGATACTCACGCGCGCTGAAGAAAAGTATGTCCTGATTGTTAGGTACTAGCTTTCTGCACTAATTAGTATCTGAACGTCTTATAAAATGTGGAACAATTTCAACAGGGGAAAAAAAATCAATGTCCCAAAGCTTAGCTGTTAGAGAACTCATTTAGAATGAGGGAGGAAAGAAGGTCCAATTCTTGTTTCAGAAACCTATAGCTAACACTCTTCTGATTTTAAGTTAATGTTTTTCACTCTTATCAAGAATGTTCTCAAAAGACATCTTTCATAGAACCTAAGATAGAGTTGTTGGGGTTTCTTTGTTCTTTAAAAGTCTTGGTTCTTCCACTAAACCTAAATTGAATTACCAGCAGAGCCCTAATAGCAGATACACATTATTGACTGCACTTAAGGCCAGCCGCAATGAACTGCTGCCTAAGGGTTAAAGCCGTTCCTAGGATTAGGTAACATTGCCTGAAGCCAATCAAAAGGAGCACTGCAATACCTTTGGGCAATAGTTTACTGCAATTTCCCACAGACCCAGTCAGTGATTAATTAACCTTTTAGAATCTTCGGGGTTAATGGAAAGTTTGCGCTGAAAACTTCCACAGATTGAACATGAACTGAAATCATCATCAACAACAGCAGAATGGACACGATATTGTAGATGAATCACTGTTCTCAATGGTTGTTAGGCTGTTGCTTCAGCTGTAGGGCAGTAACATACCTCATTTATAGTCAAATGATCTTATGTGAAGTTATCTCAACTACTAAGAAAGGGTTTGGCATGTATAAAATAACCACTGTTTACCTTATAACTGACAATCACCTAAAACATAGCTCAAATTCCATGTATTTTCAATCAACATGGTTATAAAAGGGTTGGGAAATTGCTAAGTGAGCGATATATAGAGCAACAACAAAGAGCCCAAGTGAAGAAATGATGTTTCATATTCCTACTCACCTCAAACATTGTGGATATTTGAATGTGGATGTCAGCTATGTCCAGGATAAAGATGTTTGTGAGTTGTATTTGAATAATTGCTTGCCTACCAAATCCTGGATTTGTCTGTGTAAATAAGGTTTTGGGGTAAGACGAAACTCCAAGCACGTATTGGAAAAGTAATTGCACTACTTAATAAAAGCATCTTTAAAAGATTATCAGGTCAACAAATGTCAAGAGAAAGTGAAATAACACAGTCCTACCAGATGCCTACTAACTGTCAGAGCATGCTTATTGAAGGCTTCAGTGTTCCTGAGTTCTGAAACTGCTATAAGTAAAGAGACTGTATTAAATGCAGGTCACTTATGAATCTCTAAAGCCAGCACTGCAGCAAGACATTTAAATGATGACACAATGAGTTACAGTCTGCCAGCTTGGCACAGGTTCAAAGTGGCAGCAGCTGAGGTGTGCTTTAAAAATAGGGATTTTTTTAAATTGGATTCAAAATCAATTAAAATTCCATTAGAAACATAATTGTAGTGATACAAATCATAAAATAATATCTTTTACAATAAACTATAAAACTGAGGAAGCTTACATAATTAATACTATCTAGTGCACAGATAGTCCCATGCCTTTCAATCACCCACAACCTACACGTCAAAAGAATACCTTTGAAAAATAGGGAGTGAGATTTCAACAGGAGACCAACATGTATGGCTTGGGATTCAGAGTGTGTTTCTTTAGGTAACTTTGATTTCCCTCCCCTCTGCAAAGCCCCAGAGCATACATTGCTTTTGGAGATTAAAGGCCAGAAAAGCTAGATTGTAGAACAATGAGACGTGCAGCATGATGATTGCAATCAGTTCAATAAAACAGCAAGTTTTTTCTTATGGGCTTACAGTGCTTCACGCTGGTGTTTGTACTATCTTGAGTAAAGGAATGACCCAACCATTTTCCAAAGATATAAAATGAGAAGGATATCTTTAAAAACAAATCTTCAGATTTATAGGAATCTTAGCTTTTTAGTTTCCTCCTCACTAATCTTGTTTTATACAGCATTTTTTAAACAATATTGCATTAGTAAAAGCTGCCAGTCACAATAAATTATCAAATTTTCTTTTTTATTATTTTGCAATGCTGCTTTAAATGCATACTCCTGTAAAGATTAAGTGTATAATTTAATTGTCCTTGTATCAGATGAAAAAGCCATGATTCCCCACAGCAGCCTATTGACTCCTTCAACCTTGCCTCTTGAAACCTTCCTCAACGCAGAAGCTGATACTGCAGGTTTTATATTTATAATGATTAATTAATTCTGCACTAAGCAATGTTCCTGACTGCAAGAACAAAATCCACTTTAGAAAACATAAATGACAGCTTGCCTAAAATAATTAACACCAGTGCTGATAGAATTGGGATGTTCTTCCTCGCTTTACACTAGCATACTTGAGAGAATTTAATTACTAATATTTCTGACTGGCAGAAGAATTGCATTAAAGGAGCATTTGATGTGGCAGGATTGAAAACTCATATAAAATATGTTACAAAAATATAATGTAGATGGAATAAAGCCTGGTTAAAAAATGAAAATACAATTAACCCACAGAAAGCATACAAGAGTATTTCCATTTTTCCAAGGAAACCAGACCATGTTAAAAATAACCTGCATGAAAGTATCATCTCATTCCTTTACCAAATAGCCAGATAGGCTTTGGCTATGCAGCACAGCGATGCTGAACTCTCCCACATCTGTGCAGAACAAGTCTGATAAGGTCCGTCCTGGTTACAGGAAGGTCTCACCAGTGAGCCGAGTAGGGGTGTTTCATAGCCTGGAAGTGACCATCCTTCCTCCGCAGCTGCAGCAGGACTTCTCTGCTTGCTATTCATTAGGGATAGAATTTGGCCCTTAGCGTGCTGAATAATGTAAAATCTAGTTTACATCAGGCCTTGAAACAGGACAGCTCTTCCCTGGAAGGAACCAGTGGGTATTTTCTGGGGGAAAGGTTGCCTTATCTGCCAATTCTTACATTGTGTAACTGCTAGCAGAGTTTATTAACTTCACATTGAAAGCTTAGGTGACCGGTTCCTGTGATATAAATGAATGTGGCAGGAGCACATACAAGTCTGCCGTATTTTCCTTTGAACTGCTGGGAAGATTACATAAAATTATGGTAAAAATGCAGACTGTCAGCCAGAGAAAACAACATTGAGTTATTGTCACAATGTCTCTCTCAAAGCCAGGACTCAAACTGGGTAAAATGATAGGGTAGTACCATCATGGTTTTCTCCTTGTTAATCCTTATGACCCTACAACCTCCCTATTTTATATGTGTCCCTGCCCATGGCAGGGGGATTGGAACTGGATGGTCTTTAATGTCCCTTCCAACCCAAACCATTCTATGATTCTATGTTGTGTACAGTTTAAAAAATCTGAGTACTGACAATGAAATCCCTGTGAGTCCATCTTTATATTTCAATGCAAATGTTTATGGGTGGTTGTTAAGCAGGACTGATGTACATTTCCAGACTACCTGCTGTTCCCTGGGCGGATGTTAGGAACTTGAACACAACTCAGAGGTGTAAGTTTACAAATGCACAAATACCTACAGCACACCCACTTCTTTTTTTTTAGGTGTTTTTGTTTCACATTACGTGAAGGACCTGAGAGCTGAATAGGTCAGGTGTTGTAGTGTGTCTTTGCCATCAATGGCCGGTTTTCAGCACAAATGTTATCCTATCTTCTTATATTGGTCGGGGCTATCACAGAAAATCACAGCATTACCAAGGGCCAAATTTTAGAAGGCAGAAAGTCCATAAAGATAAAATGAAGAGCCATCTGGCCTATTTTCCAACATGTTCCATCTCCTCTAGTGGCTTACAGGCATATGTTTTGCCTAGACACAGCCTTGTTTAAAGGTGCAATTCTGCATTGCCTGTAAATCCGTCCTTCTCACTTGTGAGTGGAAAAAAGGAGATCCAGAAGGCTTGATTTACTGAAACAAATGGAGGCAGACATAAATATTCTTCCTAAGGCAGTGCATTCTCTGCACCCTAGGTGAGATTCCTCCTAATAAGTACTAGGGATTGCAAAGGGCAATCTGTAACCTCTCTTTAGGTATTGCTGCATAATACTAGTTATTACTTAATAATGCATAAATATATCTCCTTGTAAGTGTTAAAAATGCTGTAAAAGCTTTAACTGGTTAATTCTCAGCACGCCCTTTAGAGGTGGGCATATCTTGATTCCATACTTCTTTCCATAATAAGGGAACAATTAAAATGAAATTGATCAGTTAACTTTATAGAGACCCTAATTCCCACAAATAGGAAATAATGGGTCTAAATGAGTATACTTCTGGGTGTTTAAAAGCAGTATTCATCAGCTGGATTACAGCTGATTTTTCAATGTAATTAACTTTGTATCAAAAAAATCAACTTTATTGGTTCACTTCTAGTATATTAAGCACAATAGGAGGGATGCCCCATTTTCTCTGGCAATAATCAGGTTCTCTTCAGCCTTGTAATTGATTCAAGCAGGAACCACATTATTGTCTAGTAAAACAGAGCATCCCTCCTATTATCCCTTAAGTAGCAGTCAGTCTGGGAAGAAAACAGTTACAATGATATATGAAGTTAACACAGATGCCAACTAAATAGATATCTGAGTAAGATAGAAAGAAAGAATTGAATAGGTTAAAGAATCAATAAAGGTACTGCTTCAGCTAAGCATTGTGCAACTCATCAACGAATCTCTCATTATTATTGTTCACATCCTGAATGCCCCAATACTATCACATTCTGCACAGAAACATAGCAAGCCCAAGAGGCCTTACAATCTAATTTGTCAGCTTTCATTTCTTTCCTACTGTTTGTGTATCCTTTCTCCTGAAGCATTCCAGCTCCCTGTATTTTGATGTCTCCACATTATTACAACAGTGTACCCCATTGCCAGACAATCAGAGGACTGAGAAGGACTGATCCCCACTGCCCCTTCTGTTACAGAGGGTCAAGCATAGAATTCTGAGGCAAAACCAGATCAGCATCATTTACATTTATTTGGGTTTTATTCAAATTTTGAGTACTATGTGATGAAGAAAAAATATTGTAGTTCTGTTGGGAAATAAGCATAAAGCAAACATTACATTTCTCTGAGGCTGGCCTTGTTTTGACTGGGATAGAGTCAATGTTCCCCCCAGTAGCTGCTGCTTTTTTGATTTAGTATGAGAATAATATTGATAACGTATCATTTTAATTGTTGCCAGATAATGTTTATGCTCAGCTGAGACAGAATTAACTTTCTTACCAACACGTTGCTGGGTTTTAGATCTAGTATCAGAAGAATGTGGAAAAAATACTGATGGTTTTAGTTGTTGCTAAGAAATCATGTTGGTTTCTTTTTAGTTTTCCATGTTTTCTGTTTGGGTTTTTTTTTTTTTAGTTTTCCCAGGGAGGTGGTGGAATCTCCATCCATGGAGGTGTTTAAAAGGCGGGTAGATGAGTTTCTTAGGGACATGGTTTAGTAAGGGGACAGGTACGGTTGGACTTGGTGATTTCAGAGGTCTTTTCCAACCAGATGGTTCTGTGATTCCATGTTTTGCTAGCGTACAGGACAGCTAACCCTAAATGGACAATGGAAATCGCTGCTCAAGAGGTGTTGATCACCAGGCAGTTAGTGGCTGTATTTGAGTATATTCTTATTCTTAGATCTTGTAGTATTCTACTTAAACTGCCTTTATTTCAGCCCATGAGTTTTCCTTTCCTTTTCTTTTCCAATTGCTCTGCCCATCCCACTGGGTGGGGAAGGACGAGAGAGTTCAGCAGCCAGCAAACAGCTAAACTGTGATGCAGGTGAAGGGATCTCTGAAGGGTGCTGCGTGTCACGGCTGGCTAATGGAGCTTTAGGCACAGCAAGAGGAATGTGGGAAACGTCTCTCCTGCTGGAGAAGCAGGAATCTGAGAAGTAGTTCACTTTCAGAGTCTCACGTGGAGTCTATGAAAACTGGATCCACTGTAGTGAATAACTCCTGCAAGGACTGCCAGTCCTACTCCAGGCTGGCATTGACAGTGGAAATTAGGAATCTGGCAAGTGCTGCTTTAGTCACAACATGAGGATGTCTGCTCCTTAACACTGGCATGAGCTTCTCTGAAATAAGAAGAGGCAGTGCATGTTTACTTTTTTTGATTCGCACCTGATCAGCTTTGGACAACAGGCTCAGAGAAGAGATTGGTGACTTGGCTGAGCTCTCTGAGAGGGACAATACTACAGGTCAAAGAAATCTGTGCTGCGTATTCTGGGACTGAGATTGGACTTGAATTTGTCACATCTTCGCACAGTGGAACTCATAAACTTAAGTTTTGCCTTCACCTTATGTATTGTCTAATTAGCCCCCTGTGGCTCAAAGGTTAAAGAAATTCTATCTTTCTGGAGAAAGTAGAGGCTCAGGTCTTTACTGGTGAATACCTCTCTATGGGATATGACTACAAGATGCCACATCCCAGCTGAGATAGTGGTGTCTGCAAGAGTAATTCTCTTATGCTGTGCTCTAATGAGAAATAAAGCACATGAGCCCACTTGAGCCTTTAGCCAACCCATACGACTAAATGTGAACAGAAGGCATCCCACTGAGAGCACTCACTACTTCCATGACTGCTTCTCCCCTGACAGCCTCCACTGCACAGGAGCCAGGGAGAATAGTCCCATAACACCATCCATTTTCAGCCGTGAAACTGTGATTCTCTTCCTCACTCCCTGTGCAAATGCAGGGAAATTAGGATAAGCATTGGCAGTGTCAGTTGTCCCATTGGTCTGTGTACTGGAAAAGCAGGAGAAAGCCGCACATGGCAGATACTGCCCTTGGCTAGGAAGCACAAGCTTCTCTCACAGATCTGAGGCATGTGAATCCCTCTAATTTGGATCACTAGGACTCAGACCCAGTTATGCAGAAGGTGTTAATATACTTACTGCAACTTCTAGTGGAGAGGAGGGAAAGAATTGCCCCCTTTTCTGTAGATTTGGCAATGATGCAGTTACACTTATTCTAATCTGCCCCTGAATGGCTTTTATGCCTCTTTCCTCTTTGCCCCTCACAGTCCTCTCACTGAAAGAAAAATCTAGTATCTGCTTATTCTCAAAACAGACTTAAGGCCCATTATGGGTGGGAACCAGATGCTAAGTATGCCAAAGCAGTTATTTTATTTTGCCAGATCTTAAATAAGAGCATAAAGGGGAGAATAGGGAGGCTTCTTATTATTTTCTTGCAACTAGACGTGCTGCACTTGACCTTTGTAAGTGCCATTCACTTGGCAGAGGTGCATATTTAGGAGGGCATTTGAAGTATTTACATACTTCCCTTCCAATCCTTTCAGGCCATCAGCTTGGCAGCAAATAATCAGAGGGGGGAGTTAAAACATAACTGAATGACACCAGTTCAGTTCAGCACTGATCTGCAGTTTGTGTAATCCAGTCATATCCAACCACCCTAATTTGCTTAACTCAATCCCTGTTGGTTTCTCCTTTCAGACATGTGTGATGGCTGTAGTCATGCAGCCTTCCCACTTCCCTAACTTTTTCATGGGAACAGGAATAGCTGGTTCATTCCATTTTTCAAAAAGCTCTATTCAGGATAATCTAGCCCCAAAAGTTTAGATCAGACAGATTGCAAACCTCAAGCCAAGAGACTCTTCTTGAAGGAATGCAAGATATTATTATGGTTACTATAGCTAAAATTCCCTTGTTCCTTGACATTGTTAGGCAAAATAAATGGTTCCCAGATGGTTCATTGAGCAGGGCAGAACATCAAGAACAACATCTCAGTCTTGCACCACAATTAAAAACAAAGAATGATATTTTATTTTACTTTTCATCTCCTCTGTAAAAGGCCAATTACTTTCCCATTTCATTTCAGTAAAAGGAACTCCTTTCCACCCTTAGTCTGAGACATTTCTTACAACATTGATTATGATTCTAAGCAACACCCTTTTATGCTCATTTTAAGTCATTATCTTACTGATTGTACCAAAATCTTTCATGGATTCTGCTTTTGGAAAGTTTGGGGTGGTGGTGTTTGTCCTAACATCCCTGGAGGATTGTAGTCCCCATCCCTAGAGGTGTTCAAAAGACAGGTAGACAAAGTGCTTATGGATGTGCTTTAGTAGGGGACAAGTATGGTTGGACTCGATGATCTCAAAGGTCTTTTCCAACCGAGTGATTCTATGATTCTAATAAAGATGGAAGTAAAAAAAAATAAAATAAATATTAATAACCGCTCACTGTTTTAATTTCATTACTAAAAAGTTACATTTTCTACTTATCTTTCTTTGGTTCTACTTTGCCTACATTTTTCTAAATTAGTGAATAATGTTAATTCAAGGCTGGAGAAGTTGTTATTTGCATATATCAGTGAAAAAAAGTTTAATGAAGTAGAAGTCAAATGCTTTCCTATTGACTCTATAGTTTTCCTAGACTGGTCTGTGAAGCATCTAGCTGTGTGTAAAGGGTTACAAGGAGCATAGTAACTGTGCTGTTTCTTAATTTTATGTGTACAAAAAGTTCAGCCAAGAAATTGGACCAGGAATGAGGTCAGTATCAAAGAGACAAATGTTTTCCAAAAGACTGACAGAATTTAGATTTAGGCAGGCATTGAGTTAAATATCATTATCTGCATCTTCCAAACTGTTTTAATGTAGAAAAACAGAAAGATTCCCTATGCTTAATTCCCCACATTATTTGCTGGATCCCATTTTAATTATCAATATCTAAATCATTTATGAGCTCTTTCTTTGGACAAGTCTCCATGGCCAGCCCTCCACAGGGACAAATCTATGCGGGGAGTCCCAAACCCTAACACTAACCCTCCCCATGTATAGCTGTCCTGCAAAGTGTTGTCCTGCAGAGAGTTGTCTGCCACAGAGAGCTGTCTCCAGAAAGCCTTCCATTTCTTCTTACTACAACACCATTTAAAGAGAGGAACGAATGATTTCATGCATTCAGATGCTTTTCTTGTGTGAAGGATCTAGGGATGTCATATCAGATGACATCATCCACTGAATACCACTGATGGCTTGATTGTGATTTCTTTTTTTCAGCCACACTTATGATTTTCTCTGGAAGGAAGTTATCTGGATTTTTTTTTTCTTAAGGTGCATTCTTCAGCTTCAGTGGATGCCAGAAAGGATACTACTTTGTTACTACTACTACTGCTAAGTCCCAATAGATCACAACTATAAGAACAATATGGAACTGCTGGAATGGGTCCAGAGGAGGGCTATGAAGATGATCAAAGGGCTGGAGCACCTCTGCTGTGAGAAGAGGCTGAGAGAGTTGGAGTTGTTTGACCTGGAAAAGAGAAGGCTCTGAGGGGGGACCTCATAGTGACCTTCCACTACCTGAAGGGGCTACAGGAATGCTGGGGAAGGACTTTTTGCAAGAGCTTGTAGTGATAGGACGAGGGGAATCAGCTTTAAATTGGAAGGGGGGAGATTTAGATTAGAAAAAATTCTTCAAAATGAGGGTGGTGAGACACTGGAATATGTTGCCCAAGAAGGTTGTGGATGCCCCCTCCCTGCAGGTGTTCAAGGACAGATTGGATGGGGCCTTGAGCAGCCTGGTCTATGAAACCACATTTTTCCCACATAGTTCACCTTTGCTGCTTTTAATTGTGATTTAATCAATACCTGCCTTTCTAGTCATGGAGGGAGCAATCAACCTGCTTTATAAATAAAGTTATTAGGCTAGTGACTGCAAGTCGTGTGCATCCAAGTAGCTCAAACAAAGCTACAAGGGTTTGTTCTGGAAGCAAAAGAAGGGACCTGTAAACTAAGATGAGCTTATTTCAAGTAAAAACCTAAGAGCTGAAAGTAAATAGACTGAGGTTATTGGGTACAAAGCAATGTGGAGCCATAGGCTTTTGATCAAGGAAACTTCTTGTGGTTTCTCTCCATTCCATCCTCGGAAAACAAACAGGATGTGCATGGGGCTAAATAGACCAGATTCTACAATGAATGTGTTTGGGTTCTAGCACTGATTTCTTAGCACTGCAAAAATAAAACAGAAAACCACAAGTTCACAAAACCCTTGAAATAGGTAGAAGGGAGCAAAAATATTACAAACACTATTTTTACTGTAACCTATAATACCATCTTCTGTCTTTTCATTGATGTAGCCAGGACTTAGCAAGCCTCAGACTCCATTTGACTATAAGCTGCAATAGCGATATAGCAAAAATAAATGGAACACAGAATAAAATTCTGTAAAGCAAGGCCGTTGTTTTTTTCTTGCCATTGGTGCATAATGATCTTAACGTAAAAGACCAAGGTTTTGGAGAGTCAAGAGATACATAGATTTGTATCAGAGGATACCTCTCCTCTGCTCTCCTTTCCTCTAGGTCTCAGAATTAATGGTGAAGGTGGTTAAATGCAGAGGAGCTCATTAATCTGTCTGTGTCTGGAGATACCATGCAAATCAATGTCTGCGAGGTAGTTAGCATTGTGCTTATGTAAGCAGCACTATACAGGCAAAGTCTACTGTACTTTAGCTGCACAGTGTTTGAACTAATATTTATTTAATTCTGTCTAATAGTGTCAGTAGGCAGTCTGAAACTGTTAGCATTTTTTTCTGAAAGAGCTGAGTGAATTGTAAACTTAAAATAGCACTGCGAAATGAAGATATTGTTTCTCTGAGAACTTCTCACTCTGAATGGGGTTTAAATTCTGAAAAACATGTACACCAAAAATAAATATTGCACTTTTTCGTTATTTCTCTGTGGCTACTGGAAACCCATGTGCAGGAGGCAAACTCATAGCGTCGTTCTTAACATGATTAAATGTTTTCTAGCCTTCCAGTTTACAAGGCAGGAAACTGTCAGTGCACTTTTCCATGGCATCAAATAAATGCTGTGGATCTTTAATTAGCAATGTATATCAGCTTTGAGGCTAATACAGACATAAATAAAAGCTATGAATACGGTTACACATGCAGTATAAAGCAGAGCATAGATTTAAAGATTAATAAACAAAAGAAATCAAAAAGTTTCTGTTGAGTGCCGTGAATAGATACACTGAGAACAGCTAGTCTTTCTCTGAGGCATTAAGCTCAAAGCATTACAAACATGTCAAAAAATGAAAGATTTTTATACAGAACTAAATATTGTTCAGTGATAAAAATAGCTTTCTTCATTCTTGGTTAAACAGAAGAGCTGAACCCTAAGGGTAGTAGAGAGCCTTATCAGCAGAGAACAATAAAAAACTGATGGAGTAATCTTTCTCATCTCAGAGGGACTACTGTGGTTGTTACATTATACTTGTTGCAGTTTATCTATATGCAAGGCTCTACAGTATCTTTCAGATTAATTTAGCATCTTAGGAATCCATTTTATCTTTTGGGGAAGTGACTCAATTTGGAGATTCCTAGTGGGTGTAAATGAAGGCAGTAGCTTTCATTTCAGAACAGCCTGCATGCAGTAAATGTTTGAATGATGTGATGCAGTTTTGAGGCTTTTACCAATATTTCACAGCAGTTGTATAAATCTCCAACGGGATTTTGATAGAAAAAAATATTAAAAACCTAAAAGGGTTGAATTTTGCATTTGGGAAAGCGAAGGATTGAGAATATCTTTCTGTTTACTAGAAGCTGTTTATATAGCTGCTATCACCACAGACCCAGGCACAGGGAGATACATTTGCACCTCAGATGGGGTTCAGTCCATCGCTTTTGAAGTCCATGGAACAAGCTGCACTCATTATATTGGGTCAGAGTGAAGCAGCAGCTCTTGAGAGGCTTTGCCCACAAGAGCAAGTCATTCCTGCTCCAGAGTTGGGTTCTTCTGAGTCAGGGCCTGAACTCTACAAGTTCATCTTTCACATGGTTGCCATCACTTCCACACTCCAATTAGGACATCATGTGCTGCTTTATGTTGCTTATCAGACTTCATAGTTCAGTTGAAACACAGAAGTCCACCACAATGTTTATACCTGTCTCTAAGAAACTTTTGAGATTAATATTACCATGATTGCTCCTAGCACAAAGCTTGATTCCCCTAAAAGTTTAAAGAGAACGCTTTCATCAGGTGTGAGATTAGTGATGGTGCGAATAACATATTTATTGTGCTGTAGGCATTCTTTAGGACACCTTTGCCAGACATACTCCAAAATGAAAGGTTTGTCACATTTATAAAAGCAATCTCTCCCAGCAGACAAACCTCACTGAAGAACAGATCTAGACTAAATGTGCTAAAACAATTATTAAGATAAGCAATCTGAATGTTTATCAGATGGAGAATTAATTTGACTATGTGGAGGGTGAATTTTCTGTCAAGCTGAGGTATTTAGAAAAAGAGAAGGAGATATTACTTGCACAGTGTATAGCAATTTACCTAAAGTTTAGCCTCACAGTCAGATATCAGACTGATTAGTGATAATTTAAATACAGAAGCCAGACACTACTATAGACTGAGAAATAACTCCATACCCAAAGGAAGAAAGGCATTCAGGGAGTCACTCTAAGAGTCAATGCTATCAGTCATAAACAGGCTTGCAAACTATGGCACTTCCTCTCTTTTTTCAGCTACATGAACTTCTCTTTGCTCTGGACCCCTGCATTCTTAGGAAAAGATGAATTCACATGCAATGTATCACTGGTTTTCAATTTCATTGTGATGAACCCAAAGGGTGGATTACATAGTCTATCCTGTGTTTTACCGAGGAGCTAAATTACACTGTGCCCTCTATGTAGTTCAGGGGATATTAAATAGATCACTTCAGAGTTGCAAGAAGGAAAAAGAAACGTACTGAGTTTCATCATCTACATATTTTCTTTTCTTCTTCCTATTTTCTGTCAATAATTAGTTTGTAGAAGTCGACAAGACTTATTTATTTGCTTGGTTGAAATACTCCACTTGCGTTTTTATGAAAGTCTTCAGGAGATCTGTGAGTGTGCTCTTCACATGGAAACAAAAAGTCCTTGGGAACTCTCATTCTTTATTCTTTTGTTAGCTTGAATAACAGACATCTCCTTAATGCGTGTTTGCTTGCACCTTGTACCCACACAGTTACTTGAAAAAAGAAAGACCACAGAGAGACTCCAATACTACAGGGCAAGCTGGAGTGAGAAATCCTTATACCATTCCAGAGATTCACTGGCAAAAAGGTGCAAGTGAAAATTATTACAATGAATATAAAATTATTATAAAACTGTCACATTTCTAATATTTCATATCACTTCTGACCATAAGCTCCACAGCTATAAAAGGAATATCTTTTACTCTTCGATGTGCACAGATGATGGTTCGCATTCTTCAAGGCTTATCGTGTTAAAATGCCTTTAATTATATCCCAGATAGCTTTTCAAAATGCACTCTTAAATCTCTTCAAGGTCAAAACCTTCCTACTTGGTGATCCTCAGATCATCATTCTATGATTTCTGTTCCACTGACATAATATCTCTATTATTCTTGGGAATCACTGTGCTGCTGCGTAGGCCACAGAGCATAGGATTACATCAACTGTCCCTGAAGGTTCAGATGCTGTTTGATGATGTCTGTTTCTCCTTAACTAATCCTTAAAGGTCAGACAGATTGGAAATTGATGTTAAATACTTACCAGGTATTTGAAAAAGGTAGTAATGTTTCTAGGTTACTGGTTCTTTTTTTCCTCTGCAGCTGGGGGCGTGAATATCAAACACACAGTGAGCAGAAGAAGCATCTTACAAACTTTCTGATGACATACTGTAGTGAAAATGAGAAAGAAATGATTGTTTGCCAAGCACAACCATAATGAGGTTATAACTAGGCACCTTGAAAACTCCAGTCTGTGTGTAGTTTGTGTTGTATTTAGATGACTGCTAACTGTAGAGCACACAGTAACAGACTACTCCCAAACCATTAGTTCAAACTTAGACACAAAAACTCAAAGAAGAATCTTCCTCATGGATCACTAACCTTGTTAACAAGCACCAAATAGGATAAACTGTATATTACAGCACTGTCCACTAGCTCTGCTATACTTAAATCTTTCATAGTTTCTATTATTATAACACTCCTTTCTAAGGAAATGATAACATCTACTCATTAAATGATACTGATATAAACTTAAATTTTGCTTTTTAGTACAAATGCTGTCGAGAAAACATTCTGGACAGCATATATGCTAGGAACATTAAAGAAGCAAACTTCCCAACTTCCCCAGTCTTTATGGCCTCTCATGCAGATTCCTTCTCAAATACACACAAACACAACGAGCTCATTGTGCATAAATTACTGCAAATATGCTTCAGTTCATTAAATGAATCCATAATACTATGTATACTAAGCACAGCCTACTGTACACAGTAAGATAAACAAATATATTAACACTGAAATATAAAATTCAGGACTACCTTCAAACCCAATCTAAACATATTTTTATATTTCTTTCACATAGCTACGAATCAGAAAAAGGAGCAGTCCTTTTGAAATTAATAAAAATTAGCATTACACTGAAATAAAATGCAATTGTCAGAAAAAAAATCTTAACTTTTATTTAAGACATTAGCTAAGTTTAAAAAAATTCCCAGTACAAACAAACTTTCCAGTACTGATATCTTATTCACATAAATAACCAGCCATGTCTCACTAAATCCATATTATAAAGTCTTTATATTAGTATTATTAAAAAAACCCCACCCTAATATTTTATTCTTCTGGTCACAGGACTGTTTTGTTTACTACAAATTTAAACAGCCCAGTAAATCTTGGGTAGAAACTGGGAAGAAATAATATTTATTTCTGTAGTCGTTATTAAATTGAATTTAAACATTTCCTTTCTTGGTAATAGAGTTATGCACTTAATTTTCTGTCCATGCTACTAAAAATTGAATGTTCTGTAAAGTACAATGTCAATTTAAGTATTGCCTTCAGCAACCAGATCTTGTCCAAAAAGAAAAAAATATAAGAAGTTTGCTAGATGCAGTGTCCAGAAGAAAGCATAATGGTTTACAGTGTATACTTGCAAACTACTCTCTTCCTGACTTGCCTTGACCATATCTTGTATTTTTGCATATGTTTTCCTTTGAAACCTTCATGTTCAGGACTGAATAAATCAGTGGCCCCCATCTCTTAACCAGTTCAATGGATTAACCTACAAAAGGAATGAGTAAGATTTTTAAAACTCTGATCGTATGTGGTTTAGTTTTTTTCATTTTTGAGATGTCAAGTTGAAAGGGACAGATTTTTACATAGCAATTGTGCCATTGATTGCCCCAAAGTAGTCTGGTTTTATGAGAATTCAGCCTTCTCTTCCTGACCAGCAGTAGTATTAACTAATTAGATTCTAAATGTCCTTTGTGCTAAGTATTTCTTTATGATACGGTGTCCTTTAAAACCAAATATTACACAAATATTATCACAATGATTTGTGACCCTGGACTATATCATTAAAGAAGCCTGAAAGAAGCTGGTCTATCAAAGTGTACAACATTAAACTGGCTTGTTTGTCTAGCAAAAGCATAATCATCCCTTCAAACTTTTCTTGTGTTACCTGTAATTAATTCTAATTAAGGCTGAGGCTCTCAAATATTAAATGGTTGAGAAAATCTGCAGAGTTTGGTTTCCTATTTGTCAACTTTTATTTGAAAACAGCAGGTTAACTTCTGATCCAAGAAGCATTTAGCCTCAAACTATCATGAAGATTGTTTTGTATCTATGTAATTGCCGAAGAATGCTTTGGTCAAATCTTCTGAACACTTCTTATTGCTAATTTTGGCAATAAAGTTGTTAATTAGTTAATTGTAAAGCTTTAGTGAGTCAAGTAAAAAGGATCCATCTGTTTATGAAGTACGATTTCTTCTGGGCATAATATTTACGAACCACAGTAATAGGCACCATACCACCTATTTATTTACAAAATCTCTCACTCCTTTTAGAGCTAAAACGTGACTTTGAAGGAGATTTATAATACATCACACACAGTTGATACCATTACAGTTTTAATATGATTGGGGGGCTTGAGCAAGAGCTATGCCCCCTCTCTTCTCTATGTCACTGATATGAACCTGGCAGAGACTGATGGCAGCCAGAGATCTGGCCACAGGAAAGGTGTTCAGCTCTCAGAGCAAATTCACAGTGTCTCCAGTTGGAGAAGAAGAATTTTAAGAGCACAGCACACCTACCATTGCCGTTTCCATGGGCAGACTCAGGAGCCAAATGAAGTACCAGGTTTGATGGAAATTTACCATTGACTTGAATGGGAGCAGGATCACAGGTTTTTCCAGGTGAATGCATAAGCAGTCTAGGAAGCTTACACTGCTGCTACTTATCTTTTCCATGGCCAATTAAATAGCCTTCTTTTCTCAGAGCTGTCAATGTGGCAGCTTTCATGAGCACTAAATTCATCCTTTAAGGAGCAAACATATTAAAAAAAATGTAACGTCTTTTCTGATTTGAAGATACTGTTAAAAAAGACTTGTTTTCAATACAGAAAACAAATCTCTTGTATATTCATGTGGATTACAGCATATTTTCCATATCAAAATATTACATTTTTTTATCAGAGCAAAGTTAAGATGATACAATATTCTTGTTTGAGATTAAAAATATATAAGAATTGAATTTTAATAGCAACATACAATATAAAGTAAAGGAGGATTGCATGATGCACTATGGGAGCTGATAAGAATTATATAGCTTCTAGCAGAGAAGTAAAATGACATAAAAAGATAGAGACCAACGGCAATAGGAAATGTATCTGTAGACGAGATCATAGGAGTAAACAGGGAATAAGTTTGGATAACAGCAGACAAACATTTAAGAGATAATGCTAATTGAATTATGCATTGTAGCCAGGCAGGGTAGACTGATGCTTCTAAATGCTGAAGAAGAGCTGGTGCACCTTGGCCTGCGGTGGTCGCCTCCACTGTCTCAATCTTTCCCCAAGACTTCATAAAACGGGTTTTTAACAGCTGTTTGTTGGGGCCCACTTATTCCACTTCGAGTGCAAGACAGTTGTAAATGGATCTCTAAAACTATGTGGAGTTAGAGCAAATTCAGGGTGGGAACCATATGAGACTGACTCCAGAAACTGTGAAGAGAACTGCCACACATGAAGAGAGAAAATGTTGTCTTTTCTTAGCGTGTGACTCATCTAAATCTCTAAAATCAGACATCTAATCAAAGCTATTCAGCTAGACTCCCTCTAAGGCTGAAGGAAAGATCTGGGGACACTTCCAAAGCATTACTTAGCCTTTCCCTCCTTCATTTCTGTCTTGTGATGGATACAATCTGAGGCTGCTGTTAATGTTGAGATAGAAACCAAGCACCACATCAGTGAAGGAAAAAGGGACAACATTTAAGAAATGACTGGTATGCTTTGAAATTAAGAAGAGGGTCCTTCTACAACTGCATCCCAGGCCCCTAACTCAGGCTTCTCACCTGTGATGGCTTCAGCTCTGGATCAGCTGATGTATCTCACATCTGCCTCTCCTCCTGTAGGACCGTTGCGACTGAAGAGGTAGCTGATAATTAAAGTGCCTACAACTGGGAGTTCTGAATGCTTGCCATGATGCCTGCTTTCCAGATATCTGACCTTTGCAGTGGTATACAGAGCCTGCAGCAAGATGCCTGACCTACCCTGCACAGAACCCATGGAAAGAGGGGGATCTGAAAGGCAGGAGGTCATTTGGGAGGGAGGCTGCTTAGTCAGAGGGCTTAGAGCTTGCCTTCACCTGTAATTCTTCATGGCAGACCCTTTTGCAGGAATCAGGCCTTTAAGGGTGCATGAAGGACATATTTTCCTGTTGAGAAGCAGGGTTAGTGGTACATTTCTACGGATCATGGAGGAGGTGGAGGTGATGAGAACACCCAGCAGCACAACAAGCTGTGCATGGTTCTAAGGCAAGAACTGCAGCAAGACCATGAGGCCACTACCAAAATACAGCAAGACCAGGCTGGCATGAAATTAACCCACAGACTAAGGGTTGACACCTTCCCAGCAGGAGTTTCTTTAGAAACATTTAATCATCGAGACCGCTAAACAGGTATGACCAGCCTTGGTCTGAACTTGGATGTCCAACCCACTGCCATGAGGTACCTGATGACGATTAATGACGAAATAAATTAGTCGTTAGAAGGAGTAAGGAACAGCTCATAGCAGTAACCTTCAGTTGGAAAAATGCCCTTTTCACAAGGTCAAAATTTTAAACAGGGAAATAGGAATTTGATCTTAAAATGTTGATGTGCTTTTGACACAGCCCGCGAAAGGCTGACATCAGCTGCTGGACTACGCTGCTATGGATGGTTTGGGGAGTAAGGGCAGACACATCTACAGAAAACACGGGTGGAAGGATGAAGTGATGGTGATAATTTTTAAAATATTACTTCTGAGAGTGCATAGTCAGGAATATGCTTCACTGATATTTGAAGTTAACTTTAACTCCTCACGCTACCTTAAGCAATAGTTCTCAGTCCAGGTTTTTGCAAGGGCATACAGCACACTGCTTTATTGCATTAAACTATTCTTTAAAAATGAAAGACACAGCACCTCACTCAAAACACACACAAAAGCTTCCACTACATTATAGACTTATTTCAGAGTGGAAGACCAAACCATTCCGCATCACTCAGAAAAACTGATTTCGTGATTTTAGAAGTCACCTTTGGCACCTTAAGTTGGAAGAACTGTAAGTAATATTTTTGAAAATATTGTTGTGTGTCAGCTTGAAATGCAAATGTTTTGCTCGCTACTTTTCCTCCAAATCCTGTTACACTACTTTATTATTATATAGTTTCGTATAAATGTTGGTCACTGAGGATCTTAATTTTAATTGTAAGCATCATTTAGAACATTTATTTTAAAATATATTGGCTATTCTTCTCTAAACTAGTCCTATATTTTAGGACAGGTTGGAAAGATACCATCCTTGACAGGACTAGTTTAATACTGATCATAAAATTGGTAACAGGGTAAAAAGAATGGAATTACAGGAGGAAATCCATCAATGAGAGCTTTAGCCTATTCAGAACAGTAATAATACAATAGATGGAACAAATCAACTCTATAAATTTCCATCAAAGTAGAGTACCCATGCAAGGTCTCATGCATCAGCTGCACTTACATGGAGTCCTTGTACAAACTCTGTGAACATGACCGAATTTCACCCTCAACAGTTGAAAAACCACCTTTCATTCTGATTGCATTAAAAAATTAATTTGCTCCATGCACCAGCAAAACTGAAACCGGTTCGGTCATCAAAACAATATTTTGAATGACATAGTTTATAATACATTCACAAATAATCTAGTTTCAGGATAGGTAGAGGATTTTTGTTGTTTCCTTGGTAAAACATGGTTAATAAAAATATTGACATGAGCAGTGTATCAACTGATGTAAACAGGAATTATATAATGAAATAAGACCTTGACAATAACATTGTTGAGGCAAATGAAGATATACAAGTACAGAAGAAAACGAAGAAAAATGTCAGGAAAATTACTGAAACCAAGAAAGCAGATCTTTAGTAAAACGCTGAAGAACAGGAAGGGAAGCTGAATGAAAATGGAAAACGTAACATGTTTGGGCATTTTTTCAGAAGAAACTGGAACAAAATAGCTAATACAAGGATATTTAGGTTACAGATAAATAGCAACACATCACCCAAAAGAAAACCAATAGGAGAGGAGAGAGGTAGTAGAGCATTGAGTTTGAAAAGTACTTTTGAAAAGTATTAAGTACTGTATCCTTAGCAGGTCTGCTTGTGATGGGGCTTGGAGTCCCATTCCTTGGTTTAAATAACAAAGGGCTTGTATACTCCAGCCTCCTGCAGGAGGGTTGATTTCACTCAATATGCGTATCTCATCCTCCTAATTATCCATCTCTGTATTAATGATGAAATAATACAATCTTCTATTTTCTCTAATTAAGTTTATTATGGAGACATTTTTATGTGCCTATTTTTGAAAAATGAAATTTCATTAAAAGTCAGTGTATCAGATCTTATTAATTCTATTACGTTACAACATGAAACATTTCATCAAAAAAAAAGACTGAATCAAAACCAACCCTAGACTTTGATAATACAGATAAAAAAAATTCCAATGCATTCACTTTTCAACCTCATTTTAAACACTGCAAAACTTTCCTCATGCAAATTTCTTAAATCAATATATTGAGAATGACTTATCACATTCTCCTGCAGAAACATATTTTGTGTACTTTGCTGGGGATTCTTTTCAGCTGAAAACACTATGAAATGTCAGTGCATCTCACTAAGCCACTTTTTCTTTTTGTTGTAATTAGGAAAAACTAGATGAATAAATTGATATCAATTACTTTCGGGAAAACCAGGGTGGACTAAAAGACCTTTTAATAATTGGAATGGCAGTGCACTTTGCATGCTGTCAGTGCTCAGTGACAATTGCTACAAGACAATTGCTTCACGGTGATGTTTTCTTTGTCATTGCTGGACAGTAGGGACTTTAGTGTCAACGATTTTCTGCCATCATCTGAAAGTGATAGGGGCCTATGAATGGTTGTAGCAAGATAAAGCATCCCTTGGTATCATGTAGAGGAATTGCAATGTTTTGCTGCTCTCTTGACATGTTCCACAGCTGTGACTCCAGGGCATACAGAGCTGAACAGTTTTGCTGAGGTCTGGAGTCCTCTGCTTCTCGTGAAGCTGCTGCTCAGCATCACTGGGGCGCTGCCTGTGCTAAGGACAGATCACGTGGGGTGGCAGACAGCAGCAGAAGTAGTGGGCTGCTGCTGGGGACTGAGAGATTCTTATTTTACTGTTTCAGAAAAGAAAGTCATAATCCATTTGAATAGTTGCAGCAGAATATATAGACTGTGTCAGGAGACTGAAAATTTTGCTTGTAAAACACACAGTAGAATGAATTGTAGCACATACCTAATTGACTCAAATTGCTTATTTTGGTTTTCTGTAAACTGCAGATTTATGTCATATAATTTCATCTGCTTTCCTTGTGCAGCATTTTGTCATTCTAAAAGGAAGCACTGTCCCTGAAATTGTATATTTAAAGACTTTTTTCAGCCTTATTTCTTGTGCTGGAATGACTGAGATACAGTTTTAAAGGTTTAGGGAGAATAAAGGATTGTTTCTGATGATGCTTGATCCTGCCTATCCATTAACTTCATATCGTTAATCACTGCAGCTCCGGTCTGTAGACCACATTTATTCTCCCAGGGCAACCTCACTCCAAAATCCACCCCCAAAGTTCTCTCTTGTAGGCAAATCTGTGTTGTGAGCAGTCAAATTGTCTGGCTTTAGCAGAAGTTTGTTCAAGGGCATCGCTTCCACTGTGCCTCCTGCATTTGGCCTGGTAGATGAGGAGAGAGCAGTGGACATTGCTCTTTCCTCAATAGAGTTGTGAAGCTCCATCTTTGGCAATATTTAAAACCCATCTGGATGTGATCCTAGGCAACTGCCTCTAGATCACCCTGCTTGAGGCAGAGTTGGACCAGATGACTTTCAGATGCCCCTTCAGACTTCCCTTCCAACCTCAGCCATTCTGTGAGTTCTGTGCATGCAAAAAATGAGTGGATAAATGCACTCTGACAATGTGAATTCATCATAATTTATGGGAATCTAGTGCTTCGTGGGAGCTAGAATGTCTTTTCAAGTAAGGCCAGGAGTACCTGACTTTATAGCACAGCACTTTGATGCAGGTAAGACATTCACAAGACATGGTGTTTGGAAAAAGGACAGTAAGCAAGGGGGAACATTCCAGTACATGGCTTCCTCTGGGGCTGGAACAAGTGTACTCAGCCTGAAAGATGAAAAGGTCCAGAGCAATACCTGATATCTGTCAGTGCGAGTGGGATCAGGCCTGTAGGCCCACCCTTTCTCCAATCTGACTTTTGGAGGAAATCAATCCCTTTTGGCACCTCCTTTTCCACCTTTCCAAAGTGCATAGCAATAAGGAAAATTGTGGACAAGAGACTAGCAGCATGCCAAAAAGAAATGAAAACCTGGTTCATAAGTGGCAATTTTCAGCAGAATTGCACAAAGAAAGGAAAATGAAAAATTAGTAATATTCTCTGAGGAGTGGGAGGGGGGATGACAGCACAACAAAGACAACCATGACAGTTTTCCTTTGCTTTGCCGGTTCCAATGAGGATGCTGCATCAATGAAGGCATTCACAATAACCTGGTAAGAACAGCAGGTATTTCTTGTGCATAGTCGTGCTTGCAAAAGATGCATACAGATATTTCTGTTGGCTTGCTGAGAAAAATTTGATTCAGCAAATAATTCAAAAAGTGAAAATAAAAAATATCTATGGCTCTAACAGTGGAGATCCAGAGTAGTGGACAGGGCATTAGACTAGAAGAACAATTAAGATTGTACATACCTGACTGTGCTGGTTCTTCTGAGATTTCACTATCCACACATATAGGCAGCCTGTAGGCTGTAAGTGTTTGGTTTTGTGGGAGGCAACATCAAAATCCTTTTAAGGCTCTTCTTTGCCCCTAGGTTCTTCCATAAAACTCATGCTGGTCAAGCAGTATCTCCACGAGGAAGAAATACAAGGGAACTGCCGAACTCGGCGCAATGTACTGTAAGAGTGTGGTTACACAACCTAAACTAAAGGCAACTCTCAATCCCCTTCCTGAAGTTTCAGTTGGTTTGCTCTAATTTTGTTCCAGAGTGCCCTCCAGAGGTTAATCAGTAACTGTGAAACTGCTCTCGAAATACAGCTGTGAGGTGGCCAAGGACATAGCTCTCACTCTGCTACTGGGAACCCAGGAGATGTAGACTCCTTCAACTCATCTCCTCTTCCAAGCACCAAGTCCCTGACTCTCTAGAAGGTCAAACCACATCATTTTGCTTTCACAATTACTGTTTTCTCCTTATTGTTTAAATACACAATAAAGCCCAGAAAGCCTCCCAGAGAAATTCAACAGCCTTAACACAGTGGCACTGAGATGATGTAGAATGTTCCCATCTTCTCCATGGGGCTGGCAAAAGAGATAGAAGATCTGTGAAAGACCTTTCTAGAGTGACAGTTTGAGGCCTGGTGGGATACCCTATAACCTTTAAAATGCCACTGAGGATCTGTATTTCTACATCTGAATTGCTCTCTTGCCTGCACCTTTTAGGGAAGGATGGAATACAAACATATACAACAATTTCTGGTTATGTTGCTTGATGCATCACTATTCACACCCAATAGTGCTATGATATGAAATATTACTCATTTAATTGTTCCACGTCTTGGGACTTCCCAGACATTTGGTGAAAGATGGCTTAAGATTTCTAGCTGAATTTTTAGTTTGGCCATTTGAACTCGAGCTGAGTTGTGTGGCTCACGTATGGACAAAATTGGATTTTATTTTTTTAATAGGAAAGAACTCTACTAAAAAAGCTGTCAGTATTATTTACAACAATAAAACCAAGATAGAATGCCTGCTGTCTTAAAGGCTGATAATAGCACAGAGATTACCAACTGCAATTCCAATAAAGTTGTCTCTGTTTGTCTGTTTGAGAAGTAGCCTTTTTACACTATAGGGAAGCTAACCATTTCAGTTATTCCATAATATCACTAATGAAAGAATTGCTCTTCCATTATAACCCCATTTTCATGTGTAAAACACAAAGCAGAGTCTGTTTCATTATTGCTTAATTCCAGAACAAATATTATCCTCTCCCTTTCAGAAAATTATAAACTGTGCCTTTATTTACTTGCATGGCACAATTTTCACACATTTGACAGACCATTGCTCATGTTCTTCATTGTCATGGTATTAGTGAAATGTAGCATAAGCTCTAAATTTGCTACTGCTGTCCAATCAATAAGAAGATCACACCATCCGAATAATGCTATGATATGTGACATTATCTATTCAACTGTTGTTTCTTGAGACTTGTGAATACTGTCACATTGAAAATGAACACCATTTGCACTGACAGATTTTTCCTCCATTCAACAATCTTAATGAATATATTTCAAAGGAGGTACCAGATTAAATAAATTTCACATCATATCAAAACAGAGATATTAACATTATCTGTAGTAGCGAAGTTCCCAGTAAATTACACTGAACTTACATATGCAATGCATTTAGAAAGAATTGGGTTTTCAAATAGCATAAATCTTGTTGGATGTCAACATGCCACAGCAGTAACATGTAGACCTCGTTCTCCATATTTTTATTATGAGAACAAAAGTGCGCTTTGGCATAGTTTTCTAATGCATCAAACTATTATCCAACCCAAAATTTACTGCTAACACAGAAGTTTACAAAGGAAGCTCTGTAAACCTCAGTAAAGATTTCTTTGGTTGCCCAAACAAGACTATTATCGTGCATTCTTCCAACAAAATCCTTTATGTAGATATTTTTCCTGTGGTCATGGTATTTTAATTTGTGCACTTGATCCAACAGTCTTCTCCCCTCCACGAGGCAACCTTTCTGATCAGAATCATGGATAGGTTCTCATTGGACTCAGCAGGTGTCATCCTGCGTGGTACAGAATATGCAACAGGAATTGCTTGTACAGAACAAACCATTAGTGCTGGGCAGGTCCCACATAGCATGATAACACTGCAAACTTCTTGTGTGGAAAAAGTTTAAAAATGGATTCATGTTTTGCTGAGCATGATATCTTGGTATGTGGAGGCTTTCAATACCTTCACATAAGGGCAGGTTTGTCTTTCAATAAAAAGAGTCGTAAAGGGGTTAAATGAAATTTATGGACAATAGGGTAAAGGTTAACATTGGGAAGGATTATAGGAGAATGGTTTATCAAAACTTATATGATTGCAGAGTATTTCAATAACCTATTGTAAGAAATGAAATTACTAGAAACGTCATTCTCAGAGCTGTACTCTCACTATTTCTATAGTGCAAGCAAATCAATTCACATTCCATTAAAGAAATGAGCTGTATATCGTAAAAATACACTTACAAGAAAACTGGAAATATAATATAGAATTCACATCACAGTCCTATTTATTTCTAGTGTAGTGGTAAAACAAAATGTTTTCAGTTCTGCCTGGCACTAGTTTGTTATACAAAGGCATGTAAAACCTGCTGCATTGAAAAGACCTGAGACTGTATTCCTAGGAGGAGCCTTTAGCTCTTAACTCTGCTCTCAGTAATATTCAGCAGAGATCCTCCTCATGGCCAGCTCTCCGTACCTCCAGTAGAACTTGTGAGATGGTCATTCATTAGAACAACATTCTCCCAGTCTGCAAGGCCAAACTTGGAAGTTAACAGCTAAATGCTGTGCTGTTCAAATGCTGGTAAAGAAAAAAACATCAGCAAAATTCTCCTACAGGAAAGATCTCACTCGTGTTTCATTTGTAAAAGAAGTTGGGGTGAGAAAAAAAAATGTACCCATATTTGGATTGTTGCACATAGAGGGACAGCCACAAAGAGAAGATCACCTCTGTCTTACTAGCCAAAAGGAAGTAGATGTCTGCAAAAATTAAGGCTGCATATATATCAATATTTCAGTGATGAGGAAGCTAATCACATTTTTAACTGTTGGACCATCTTTTCCTGACATAGCACTGCTTTTTGAAAGCCCTTTAGAAATTAATCTTTAAGTCTGGCCTGAGGAAGTATTTTTATGTCCTTAATTTTAACAATGAGAAAGCAGCGAAACATTTAGCATTATAACTAATGTCCTCTCTCTCATTTTGTCCACTTGTAAAACAATAAGTTGGTACTTATCTGTTAAGTGAAGGCCATAGAGAAATAGATCCTGGTCACACAAAGGAGTAAGCAGACATTTTCCCACACAAACAGATAAAATAAGGCACAGATATTAACTGACTCTCCTCACTGACACAATAAATTAGGAAATAATTTATCAAACCCTCAAGAGGCACTCTTTGAGAAAAAATATTAAAAACTAAGTAATAGTTGCCTTTTGTAAAGCATTCAGGAGTCTGGTGTCTCCAACTCTATTTTAAGACCATTTGCAAATTTGTAGATTTTCTCAAAAATAGATTGTCCTAAGCTTATTTAAATGATGGGTTAAGAAGAAACAGATTGTGTACACTTGGAGCAGTTTTATATGAAAGGAAAGCTTTCATACTCCTTCCTTTTTAAATAAAAACCATGTCACAACATTTGCAAAACAAATAAGTCAAGTTAAAGACACCATAATGTGAAGTATTTTTATAAAAATGAAAATAATTCTTCAAGTAGACTTAGTACCATATTCCCAGAAAGTCACAGCCTTGTAGAACAAAAAAGAAATGAAAACATTTAAAGGCTACTTTTGTTTTTCATAGATCAGCAGCCTGAGTTTGCACTGGTCACAAAATTCATTGTATTATGACTTACCAAACGTATTGAGTGCTATGATTTCCTTGAACCTCTAGACTTTTATTCAAATATTAAAAATAAAGTGCTACTTTTGTTCTCTCTCTTTTTAGCATTTTTCTCTGAGGTTTATTGTTCTTCAGGCTCTGTATTATAAGCCACGAAGGGCAATTATATCCTAAAATATAATGATCACTACTGAATGTAATACTCCAGGTGAAGTATATAACTAGTGATTAGGCACTATTAATTTTATTTAGTCTGATTTATCATCTGTTTCTCCAGGAAGTGTTCAATTTGACATTTGTACTGCTGTTAGGAATTCAACAGCATGTTAGAAGAGACTGGTTTGATAATTCCTTGTTGGTCACTACCTTCCAGATTTTTTTAAATATTATCAGTGAATAAACTATTTGCCCACTTACATATACATAAATATTAATAACTAAAACTTTGACCTTGACAAACTCTGATCACTAGTACTTGAGCTGTCTTGAATCACTTCATTTGCGATATTCTCATTAGATAGTCAAATTAGCTCTGAAATACACCTTCTAATTGCCTCTAAAAAAATCTGGGTCCTCTGATGAGTTGACATACTGCTTTGACACATGTAGCTGAAATTTTTTGTATGAAAGCTTTTTCAGCTGAAAAAAACCTTTTCCAAAATTAAAATTTTCTGTAAAAATGTGGGTTTATTTTGCTTTCCTAACAGCGAAAATTATCAGTTTTCATTTTTATTTATCTTATCTCATTTTAAAATTTTATTTTAATTTATCTTAATCTCCCTTTCCTTTGTAACCCTCACTTTTCACTATGATCTACCTAGAAGATGTAAAGCAATAAGAAGCCAGGCAGCAGTTTGCTCACATTACAACTATTGTAGAATATCTAGAATATAGAATCATAAAATGGTCCAGTATTGCCTTCCCTCAGGGAGCGTTGTCTATTACCTAGGTTAAGAAGTTGTCTTTTCAGGAGTCTCCTGGATTGCCTGCAGCTGGCTGTGCTACTCTTCCAGCAGGTGAAATCCCCCAGTAGTACAAGAGCTTGCGAGCATGAAGCCTCCTGGAGCTGGAGGAAGTAGCCATCTGCAAACTCCCCTTGACCAGGTGATCTGTAGTAGACACCAACCACAAGGTTCCCTTTGTTGCCTTGAACTCTTATTCTCACCCATAAGCTTTTGACCTGTTCATGGATGTTCTTCAGGGATAGCTCTTCACACTCTATCCATGTCCTGATATAGAGGGCAACGCTTTTGCTCCTCCTTCCTAGCTTGTCCCTTCTGAACAGCCTGATAGCCACTCTCCAGTCATGGGATTTATCCCACCAGGCTTCAGTAATGGCAATCAGATCATAGCTTTCTAGCAGCACAGTAGATGATTACTTAGACTCTGTAGTATGTTTTTTTCTGTAAATGTCCGAGATGAAGAATGAAGTTGACAAGGGGATGTGAATCAAATTGCAACGGAGAGAGGGACAACATGGAATTCAGGACAGTGTTGTTGGTTAGTACTGTGATCTTTGCTACCAAAGTGATATCTATATTCTTTGTTTCAGTACTGGTAGAAGCCAGATCCTACATGTGTTCTACTTAAGATATACAAAACAAGGGACCCCGATCTGAAGCACCAGCCAGCCTTCAAGTTTGCAAGAGACAGGAGTTTCCAAAGTGCTGTGGATTTTGAATGTCATTGAAGTTTCTCATGCTTCGACCGCTGTGCTTTGTTATGTCTTGCAGCATGCCTCAGTTTTCTCTGGCACCTGCCCTATGCTTAAAGTCAGTGAGAGTCTACAGTTGGAGATTCTTTCTTAGAAACTTATCTCAGAGACTTAATGCAGCAAAGGGATCAAGGTCAGAGCATCAAGTTCCACTGCCTTTAAAAGCAGAAGATGAAATGATATGCCTGCTGTATTCATAGTTTGGTGATTACAGTCTTTCGTCCATGATAATCTGGCTGAAAAATAGTTGGACTGGGGGCAAAAAGGAAAGTTTTCTTTGTTACATTAGTTCTGGAATCCTGTTCAACAAAGTGTGTGCCTGAGGAGCCGAGTAAGTGGTGGGGACAAGACACTGAGGACGGGGCACTTACTTCGACCTGCCAACAAAATAGATGTGGAATTACAGACTCCAATCCACTTCTGATCTGGGCTGAAGGCTCCAGTTCAATAAAGCACTTAAGCACTTAAATCCAAGAGTCATTAAGAAAGCAGACCTCTGTGTGTACTCAGTGAATCTCTAACATTGTGCATCAGTGGAGATTCTGCCCCATTAACTACAGAGGACTTAAGCAAGTGCTTAAGGGCTACATCCAAAAATGATCTAGTTTGAAAAAGGTATCTTTCTTTCTTCCAAATCCAGTCAAGACTCAGGTACTACAGAAATAAGTAAGGCTAAATATTTAGGTTTAGTGGATCACTCATGTCTTGTTGCAAAAATAAGCACAACTTCAGTGACATAGTTAGAAGAAAAAACTTCTGTATTTTCCACCATCCTCTCTCCTTAATGGTCTGATTATTAATATATATCCCTGTTAGATGGGTGTTATGTTTAAAATCTTTCAAGTGGAGGAATGACATGAATCCAGGTGTTACTCTCTAACATGGGTCTATTGAATAATGGAGAAAATGCTGATACTGGTTGTTTCTTTTGAACAACAACTGCAGATATATTCTGGAAAGATTATCAGTCTGTGTCTACCTTGTTGGACAAAAGCAGCTCTGTTAGCTTGCTACAGGAAGATCTGCTCTGTGCTTCTTGGCATTTCTGTGTCGTATCGTGGGATGTCTAAATCTGCCTCAGGTAGAGTCTGAACCTGAGGGTGAAGGAGCACAAATCCTGTCTAGGAGCCAGCCTTCAAGCCCGAATGAACAGCCACTCTTTGTTGAATTGGGGTCTACAAAGGAAAGCTCACGACAGCTACAGGAGAAATTTCAGGTCTTGCTGCTTTAATCACAAATTGAGAATTAACTAATCACTTTAAAGTTAAACAACTTCTAAAATTACATTCTATAAACAGATGCACTATTAAAGCTATTTTGTTTTTAGAGTGATTTTGGAGATGTTAAATTGCGTGATCAATTAATAGAGAGCATAAGAAACACATGTGGCTCTATGCAAACATTTTTATTTTTTATTTAAACAGAGCAGAAATGAAACACACCCTCTTTAGTACACAGATGACCTTCCAGATTTCCTTGTACAGTATCTATGGATTTTTAAGTATAATTAACAATTTCCATTTCAGTATTTAAGAGCTTCAAGTTCTGTTTCTTTGACAGTCAAAAGCTAATCAATCTTGTTCTCCAATGCTAATACAAGCAATTAAGAATAACATTAATTGAAATACTGCAGAGACTGTTAGTTTTTTTTTTAACCTCATGGCAACATTAATTTACAGTACTAATTAGTGATTTGCCCTTTGTATTATAAATCTTTGGAAGGGAGTACTGCCCTTTAAAGCCCAACAGAGATGCAGATGGTCACTGTACTTTCAGTAAGCTTTCATGCTAACTATCAGGAAATTCACTTTGCCATGTAGACCAAACACAATGGATTATTATTGTTTACAATGAAGACCATTAACTTCTGTGAAGAAAAATATGTTATCCCTTTGTCCTGTTGTAAAACATGCAAATATCCTTTTTAGGATAGATGATATTCTGCCCAGCTGCCCTAATTAGAGGAAAGAGTGTAACTGCCTCATACGAAACACAGAAGGGAAAGGTAAATGCAAAATATATTATAAAACCAAACAAGACAACCTATAAAACACAGGTAAAAATATATAACATTTTTTTCTAAAACAAGCATAATTTAAAACATTTTGATGCGAAATTAGAAAATGAAAGAACAATAAATAAAATTAAAACCTATTAAGTTTAACTGTTAAAGCAATATAGTTGTTTACCTTAACCATTTTTTTTCTAAAAGATCCAGTTTATCATACTGGTATGGCTGTTTTTACTCTCTAAACCAAGACAAATAGAGTAGTTTCTTTGCCAGATGATTACCAAAGGCTCAAGGTGAACTTTGATTTAAGAGCAAGGTTGGGAGTCTTTGGTGAGATCACTGTAATGGACACAATTAAGAATCCCGATTCTCATCTGTAGTACCATTATAGAATTGTAATAACATGTAAATATGAAAGCACACTTAGCTCCCTCTGTAGTCATGGAGGCTGATTTTTCATGCAGTATTACTGCTGTGGGTTTTGGAAATCTGATCAGAACTTTTAGCTTTTCAGTAACAGGGTAGTGGAAGCGCATGACATTGCATTTTACAAGGAAATTATCCTCTGTGCAAGCAGAATACCTGGTAATATACAACATATATATGCTGGACTATAACAATGAGAGGGTGAGAGAAGTTATTGTTTGAAACATTAGGATGAGAGGTCAAGTGAAGGCAGATGACTACAGTAAGGTACTGTAGGTGTAGTCAACCCCCAAGATTTATGTTTGATACACAAGGGTTGCTGTTGAAGCTCTACCCTTCCAGAAATGCAAATACTCTCCTTAAAATGAAAAACCACGTTGGGTCCTAATTGCTACCAGGAGAAGTAATTGGTACGATTGGCTTCCAGCCAGTGATGTCATATCCCTCACAAGAAGGAATCGCACATTGGGGGAGACCCCCATTTAAAACACATTACACACTTAGAGCTTTTCATATGTAACTAAAAATAAAGGAGGCAGCCTTTGAAAAATAGCATGAATGTATTTTTTTAAGCTATTACTGGGATTTCTCTGCTTAAGCAGTAGGAAAATAGGATTGTAAAGGCAGATAAGGAATTATTAGTTTCCAATAACTGTTGATTCAGATAACTTTTATTTCAATTGTTTCGATCCTGTTTCTGAAAAAAAAGAGTAATTCTTAGGATACCCTTCAGTCAAGCTTTGTTCCAGACAAGTTTGTGTGTAGATAACCACAGTGAAAATCTGATGCTGGCTGCTCGTTTATGATCTGGTCTTTTTGCTGAAGCTGAGATACCCAGAGAATAACATGGTGGAGATCCTCTAAAGTGCATCACATTAGTGACACTGGGTATATCCATATTAACAGGGATTGTGCTTTTAGCATACACTCAGTCTCCTATACAGAAAGCAACACCATTGCCAGCATGGGCTACGCGTCCACCGTGGGTCTTCTGATGTTAAAATCACCAAGAGAGACAAACATAAACAACGGCATAATATTAAACACAAGCAGTCTTGGAAATGATGTGTCTTAAAAAGGGGTGTGGGAGATGGGCAAGCAAAGAACGAGACAAAAAATGTAGTAGAAAAAAAGAGAAGACTTTACAGTGAGATTAGGAAACCACAGTTTTGTAGTCTAAACTTGATCCCAGCACTACTCTAAAGTAATTGTTGCAAATGAACCTCAAGCTGTAGGTGGTAAAATCAACTCTGCCATCAGTTGTATCAAAGGTCAGGAAGCTAACTATGTGACAGAGGCTGGTCAAGTATTGAAATACCGTTGCAGCGTATAACCCGTTTGATTCCTACATCCTGAGAAGCTGAACTGCATAGAGGCAACGTGCCAGCTACTGGAAAAGAAAGAGCGATTGTTAAGATTAATCATCAGTCTAAGATCTAAATGTAAAGCACTTATTTTTCATCTAGCTCCTTCCCCGTCTGTAAAACATGGGATACTTAGCACTCTAAGTCTTAGAAAAGCACTTTTCAGATGAAGCATGAAAGATCCTTCTCAAAGTGAAACCAAAATATTGTTACTTTTTCCTTTTAGCTAACCCTCTCAAATCCCCAAAGGAGAAAAATAAAGTTTTGATTCAAGGACAGCACCTTGAAGTAACATTGGAATAGGTAAAGTACACCTGTCTTTTACAAGAAAAGAAGGGAACAAAGCCAACAACCTTACTTGCTTATATATTAAGTCTTCTGGTCTTTTGTGAACAGCTGCAGATTGGTTTTAATCTGAGCATCAGAAGTATTTGATTTTTTTCTAGAAAGTTACAGTCTTTCACATTACTTTTTATTGTTTTAAATTCTTTTCATTAAAAAATGTTCAGCTTTTTTCTTTCCATTGACAGAAGTCAGCAGCTGCAATGAAAATTAAACTCTTACAGTAAGTGTGCTAAAGCAAGGGATCACTAACAGAAAATTTGTATCTATGTTAATACAATTTACAGGGATGGAACATTAACTTTTTCTGCATCGCTTCTGTCTGAAAACTTTTTGTCTACTCCAGCTTAGATTGTGCCTTTCTAAATTGGACTTAATTTGAACCGGCCCTAAGCTAGGCTGGTGCTCCATGAAAGTAAATGCTGAGACACTCATCTGAGAGAGATTTCCCTTGTTTCTTCCTTCTTCAAAAAAAGTGTGGAGTCAGGGTAGTGGATTGTTGGTGGTGCTACGAGACCCCACGCAGGTACTGCCCTGGTATCTCGAAGAAGTGGGGTTTTTTTCCAGTTCTCTGCTGCTCTTTGACACAGAGTTTGTCTGAGGCAGGAGAACCATGTTACCAAAGTTATCTGAGGGATGACACAGAACATACTACAAGTTGGGCAACATTAAAAGAAATGGCTGGAATTAAAATACAACACAACTGCAAACGTAGAGTGCATATGGGCTTATGTTTTTATATTCTAGTTTTAAATGAGTCAATTCCCCCAAATGCAGCACTTACTATTTATAACCTTTTTTGTGAATGTAATCCAGAGGATTAGTCTTTCCCTGCTGTTTGTAAAGAAGCCCTGGCATTAAGGTTGGCAGACCTGAACAGAACATTGTTATACTCATGGAGGTTGTTTAACTCTCCCCTTCTCTATGCTTACACTAGCTCTGGTGTAGAGTGGCTTGGAGGACACTAAAGTGGGAAGGGTTTTAACTTTCTCTCACTTTCCTTCAATTTTGCCTATTAAAACCAATCTACACATCACCCTTCTACTTCCGTCCTGTAAGCTAATGAGTACAAGACAGTGTTTCCTCTTCTTCCCAGCTACATTTTTCCAAGGAAGTGTTGGTTTGGGAACCTAATTTGGGTGATTGGTTTAGTGTTGTGAAATTCAGGTTGAGTAAAGCATGCAATTTCAGATTTTTTTTTTAATGGAATATTTTGCAACTTTCTTTCAACTGACAGTTTTTATGGGATCCATGTCAGAAGTGCACAGTGTGTGTATTAAGGACACCAGTTCCTAGCTACATTCTGCAGCACAGTAGACAAGCAGACTGTACAATCTCTATCAAACTGCTGTTTAAGTAGGACACATATGCCATTATAACCACATTATTTCTTGAATTCTCTCTGCTTATTCTCTCTTACATATGTTTTGGTGCAGATTTTATTACATAAATAAGTCAGGATTGAAAGAGCTTTCAGCTATATCTTTGTTCTTTCATTTACACCAGAATGTATTGCATTTCCCTGTATCATGTATCAGAGGCTTGACCATATCTGTATTTGTTTATTTACATGAATATGCGGGTAGACATGAGACAAGGCTAACAAAAATGATCAAGTAATAGCTCTTTGGAGATTTACTTTGAAAAAGTATCATGAGAAATTGCATGAAATTTTACAATGATCCTATAACTAGGATAATCAAAACAAGGCAAAAATTAAGTGAAGACAACCAGGATTCCTGGATTCACTTGACTAGTGTAACAAAGAAGATAAACCAAACCCAATCCTCTTCTCTCTTCCATAATAATAGAAACATAATCTGCATATCACTAATTACATATATGCATAATTTTTTAACAAAATATAACACAGATAATCAATATCTCAAGAATAATGGATGTTGCTAAAGAGAGAAACAGAAAAATATTAGTCCTTAAAAAATCACTGGATCCACTACTGCTAGAATTATATGGATTTAGTAGTAGAATTATGGCTCTGCTTTTGTGATGGGAAAATATTGCCTGGTAAAACCCATGGAAAGCCTGTTATAATATGTGAACTGCACAATGTTATGCTTTTGTTAGAAAATAAACAGTTGAGGAACCTGCAGTACCCTCCTGTCTGTGTCCAATGGACTAAATAGGGAAAGAAGTCCCATCATGTGGCTTGTCTGTTTGGTTTATGATGTGTATAAATCTTGGGGGTGAAAAACTTCAGTGTGTCGAACCTCTGTTCAAAACAGTGTTGGATGGAAAGACAATTGAGACTGACAGGAGTGTCTGTTGGTCCAAGGAAGCTGTAACAGATGTAATAAGCTCGGTTCTTCTCTTGCTCCTACTCTTTTTGAGTTAAAACTATTAAAAGGGAGGGGCAGAAGCAAATCTAATTCAAAGATGAGACACAAAAATAATATCCACAATGAACTTCTGATACACTCCAGCCTTGGTAATAGGATGGTCTCCAAATACAGTTAATTTCATGCTGATACTTTGATTACAAAACCACATTAGGAGCTCATTATTTCTAAGCCCTAAGCATGATTTTCTAACACTGCTAGTTAAATTGTGCACCAGCTCTTGTCTGCATAGCCTAGTCAAGACTTTTCTCATTTTCTTCAGGAAGAGGGTCACTGTTACAAAATTCTATAAAAGCTTGCTTTATTACAGCTTCAAAGCCTGAATAATTCCTGTTCCTGAATATGTACACAGTACATCACCGTGGAGAGGTCTTCCCTGCTTTTGTCATGCTTGAAAAAATTTTGCTTATATGAGATATCTTTTTAAATCAAATACATCTAACCAAAGCTGAAGAAAATATTCCACTACTAGATAGTGACTCTCTTTCTTTAACTGGCTGCTGTGATGTCTGGACAGTGTAATGACAGGCACTTTATAAATAGCCATAGATCTCCCTGCCCCTATCACGGTATTTATCACTGTGTTTGGAAGATCTTCTAATTACTCTGCCAATGTAGGTGGTCGCAGTAGTTGAAGGAGTTGCTTTAGGTATACTGCCAAGTATCTCATTTGTCTTGTCATCCTTCACATTAAGTGCCTATTTCTTGTAGGGTCATTTCTCTGTTCTCATTCTTTCTTGATAGCTCTGTTACCTTTGACACCATAGGCCACTTACTGCTCCACAAGAAACTCCCACCCTTAGGTTTATGTGACACCAACTTATTGTTTCTTCATCTGGCTGACAGCATTAGAGAGTTAGTGCTGACTTATCCTTTATTTCTGCCCCGTCTCTGCTGGCATGTCTCAAGGCTCTGTTATCATTCCTTTTTCCCTCTCCTGAGTCACTGCCTGGGTGCCTTTGCCAGCTGTCCTGGACCCACCTATGTCCCGAAGTTAATGACTCTTAAATCTGTTTTGCTGCCTGTCCAGCCTTGCTTCTGTGGTATCGTGCTGGAGTCCCCATGGCTTGCTTAGATGTTACATACCTAAGGATGAATGTGCAGCCTTATCCACGGTAGCTCCTCTCCTTATCACCAGCTCATGCATGTGCCTTATGGTTATTTTGACTATTCCTTCAGTTCTATTTCCCTGCAACCATTTCCTTCTAAATTATCACTGCCTCCAATCACTGTTCTTCCATTTCCTCTGCCTAAATTTTACCCAAGATCTTTCTCAAAGGACTGGGTTGAACTTTTTATGACCTTTATTATCCTTTGGCATTGTTTCCTGCTCTATTTTTTATAAAACTTGTTCACCAAGGCTATTCACTACCACTTTTCACAATCAGCAACTTTAGCACATGTATGCTAAAGTCTTTGAGACTAAAGCTAAAAAATGTTCAACAGGTTATTTATTCAGAATATGCTGTATTTTTAAGACACTTATGCCAAAACACTTGACACAATTAATGCTTGTAACACTGCCTGTCGTGTTGATAGGCATGGCTCTGATTCTTGGCTGAGGAAGGCCCTTCCGTTGAGTCACGAGGTTCAGGACGGATCTCCTTGTTTTTTAAACTCCTCCTCAGAGGGGATCCAACGTGTGCCCGGATCCAGCCTTAGTCTCAGACTCAGTCAAGAATTTATTTCTAAATGATTCAGTGATTTTTCCCTGCTCTCTCTTTAGGACAGCACTAGGTGAAGATCTAGGAGTTAGCCAACAGTCAGAGTTAGTGTTACCTGTGAGAGTCCCCTCACAGACCGTCACCCACAGGTCTGCCTGTCAGAATCCCCTCGTGGGCTTTCAATGACAGGTTAATATTTGCTGCCATGGGCTGTCACCGGAGCAGTTAAACAGTTTCACAATGCCTGTTAGAGCCCTTTTAAGTACTCTCACTGACCCAATTTTGCAATGCCAAAAAAATAGGTAATTTATTTAAAGCGACATATAAAACAAGTTCAGAACTGCCCTTGATAAATTCACTTGCTGTGCTAGTGCTAGATGATTACAACTGGTTAACAATGATCATATATATATGTACAAAAGATGCAACACTTGAAACTCAAGTTAGTATTTCTTTTCCTGGGAGAATCTGACAAAATTGCAAGTGCAACTCTTACAAAAAAGGGGCCCCATCCTGGGAAGGAAAGAGATACAGGCCCATCGACTCATCTGTCAGGCAAGGTGATCATTTTACTCCTCCTGCCCCAAAACCAGTTTTCAGGTGCCAGCTTTAAACCTTTGAAAACCCTTTGGTGCCTCTTGGTGAGGTGACTAAGTCAATTATTCGGCGTCGACTGTCTCTTGGCAAGGCCTGCTGTGCCGTCAGAAGCAGGACTCAGCGGTTCCTCACTCCCTCAGGGAGAGGGGCTCAGTACGTGCTTCCCAGGGGCTTTTCTGTTCTTAACTGAAGCAACATCAGGATGTGAGGCTTCTGCCTCACCCCAGGTGCCACTCAGCTGATTGGAGCACTAGATCCAATCCATCTGTCTTAGAAGATGAAGTTGTTCAAGTCAAAGCGCTCACAGTGACTTTGGTGTTTGACATCTAAGGGTCCAAGCAAGTCCTACTCTTGCAAGATGGGCCTTGGCAAGTCTGGGCAAGTTTGTAGTCCCACACTATCAAAAATATTTACTGTGTATTGTGGTGGTAAACTGTATTTCTGTGATAGCACTGTTAATATCTTCATGAAGGTGGTATAAGTTTTTTTCCTGGAATATGTTTTACAATACTTTCTAATTCTTTTCACCTGGAATCTACAACTCCAGTAACCAGTACTTGGGAATCTTGTCTTTCAGCCTGACAGTTTCTCTATCTAGTCCTCCAAAACTGGTGAGAAAACAGAGATGAATTTTGAAGCTGTGTTGCATATTGTAGGCAAACATTCTCACAGGCCACATCTGACTATTCTTCCAGCTCCTAAAGTGGTAGATATAGGGGAATATCTTATTTTTATGAATGGGGAACATTTTATTTTTATGAATGGCAACAGTTACATCAAAAGATAGGCCTCTCTTTTAATCATCTATTTTTAATCATCTATTTTTAATCCTCTCTTATGCAATTATATAGCGGCATAGGAATGGAAATAGTGGATGAAATGACTTATCTGACAGAAAACCAAAGCATCTAGGCACGTAAAAGGGAGTTTTGTGGTTTGTATTTCGTGATGCTCAGTAAATGTTAGGTCTTTTTGAGCACATGGAGTTAGATTTGAATCATCATCTCAGTAGTTCTCTCAGCTTTCAGATGACCTGCTTAAGCAGGTACGAAATATTGGAAATCTACTGGTGACTGCTCAGAGATTTTAAACAGTGGTAGGGCTAAATATTTTCCACTTTCTTTTATTTTTGCCTTCATATTACAAGCTGCACTGCAAAGTTAAACACCAAAGATCAGTCAAGAAGGGTAATGAGAAAGAGTGAAAATCTTCTGAGAACAGCATTTTCAAGGTGTTGTGAGAGTGACAATTTTATAGCATCCAATGTCTGCAGGACAAGCAGATTTGTAAGTATCAAAGCAAACATTATCAACAAAACCCTTGGCACATTAGTAAGGGAAAAAATAAGGGGAAACTCTGGATATGATGTAATGTAATAAACCTGTTTGTTACAACTCGGCAACCTCTATCTGCTTAGAGTCTTAAATGGAAAAGTGCTCCACGTATGGACAAGGCCATGAATATTCAGAACAAATGTGCAGCAGTCCTTTATCCATGGATAAAGAGACTGATGTCAAGCCCTGACTGCGCAGGAATCTATAATAGATCTTACAAGTGTGAAAAAAAAAAAACACCCTGAATTTCCATCAGTGAGAACCAGCACGTAGAGTTAATTTATAGGTGAAGGGGCAGGTGTGCTCAGAGTAAAACCACGTCCCACAATGACCACCTGACGGCCATTTTTCTGTATAAAGCACCTTCTGCTCTCCCTATCTTAGAGTGTCTTTAGAAATGCTCCCAGCCTTTTAAGATCCTATTATTAACAAACATTGTACTGAGCCCAATCTGAGTTCAACTACATTAAGGATTTAATCTGAGAGACAGTTGTACCTCCCTTGCTTACTCTGCCTTTAGTGTACTAATCAAAATGATAGATATAGTATTTGCTATGAGAATAGTTGGTCAGCACTAATCTCTTCTTGTCCCTTTGGGCTCCTTTTTAGGAGAGATTGGCTATTCTTACCTATACAGCTGGCAATACTGTATTATTTCACCCAAATTTGTGAGAACTAGGCACCCACAGACAGCGTCCCATACTTAAAATGAAATGTCAAATCTTGGTTTTCATACTGATTTTACAGAAGTCAGTGCACATCAACATTTGCACTTGCCTAATTGTACAGTGAGTACAATTACTAACTTGCAGGTGTCAAGGTACTTTTTTGCTACTGGATTGCCATGAATGCTATCGTTCATCATCACCCAAGCTCAATTTTTTCTGAATAAAAGGAAGGCTTGTACATTTGTACTGTGCAATCAAAACTTATTCAAAAAAAATAAGATTCCTCATAGACCAGAAAGTGGAAACTATGAAATACAATTCTCTTTGAAAACTTCTGGAACTGGCATATTACAGTATACAGAATCCATCTTACTACCCAAAAGAATTCTATCATGCAAATGAAATGTACAGGAAAACGATATATATGGATTTAAATAGATGTTTAATAATCAAGAGAAGTAAAAAGAATATTAATTTAATACTATGACTATTACTATGCTTTATACCTAGAAAGAGTTAGCAAATTTGACTCAAACACAAAGGGGAAAAAATTGACCTGAACAATGGAATGAGATTAGACTGGAGCTTAGATTTCAACAGCATAAACTGAAAAAGCACAAGAAAAATACCAAAAAAAAAGAAATAAAAATTCTGGTAATATAAGAGACAAGCTGGGTTTCTAACACAGAACTATGACATAAAGACAGCCATACAGTATCACCATTGTCACACTTGACAGAAGTCTAAATATTTGAACTGTCTTTCTCTATTTGAATTATCTTTCTCTATATGGAATATGTAGAAAGAATCAGGAAATACTGTCAAAAATGGCTAAGGAAGATTTAGGAATTTGTACATCCACTGAGATTCGGAAGATATTCAGTCTCTTCTGTGAGTGATGAAGGGACCTCCTACTGCATGGAGTGTATATTCACTATAGTTATGTTTTAGTCATATTGAGATTAATAGCAAACCTTCCAGTGACTCTAGAATCCTGAATTTCAGACACCTTCAGAACACAATTCATGCCCAGCAATACCACTCACAAAAATGATCACCACACACTCACTCAGATAAATTAGAAAGTTTAGCCCTAGCTGTACTGATACCATCCTAACAGAAACTTCAATGTTGTCTTGGTGTAACAGCACAGATTTACCATATCATGCCTTAACAACATCGCACAAACCACTGTCTAATCATTTGATGTTTGAACTGTCACAAAGGCTGGGTTCCAGTTCTGCTTTCTAATTTCTCACTGTAAAAGAAAAAATTTAAATTGGAGTGTGATTTTTCCTCATCGTTAATCAAACGTATACTTTTTCCCTCAAAGTGCAGTAGGGGCAGGATGAGAAGCAGTATTAACAGTCCAGCAACACACACCCAACTTCCCCAAAATATATGGATGGAGACAGGAAGAAAAACATTTTTGGTACAGAAACAGATTTGTTTAAAGCCTCTAAGGAATTATTAAAACTCTAATGAATGTTTTTAATTAACATTCACAGTGTCCTTTTAAGTGAAATCATTTAGAAGTTGCAGTGGAAACCTGTTAAACAAATTGCTAGTTGGGAAAAAAAATCCAACTCTGCCTGTTAATAGCTCTTCTGTTTCAAATGGCTCCATGAAACCCACTCAGCATATCTGGAAACTGACAGTGGAAGATTTAACCAGTATTCAGGCATTTTTAAAAAGGAGATCTGGGCTAAATTCACACCCAGATGGTGCAAACTGGTGTCTGCAGTGCAGATATGCCAGCGTACACTAGCAAATAGATGTCTCTCTGTATCTAAGACTAGTAGAGAGCATAGATACTTTAAAAAGATCATTTTCTTTAATAGATCAATATTCTGTTGTCTCACAGATTCAGGTACATTCAGTGGTTTGGCTGGTAAAAAAAAATCAATCCACAGATACAGTGTCATTTTTGCTGCTGGGATCAGTGCAGGGCAGCAGGATGCAGCCGCAGAGTCTCTCCTTCACCTCGTTCCCAGCCAGTCCTCCACTCCTCTAAAACCTCCTCCCACAACTCGTCAAATGCTGCAGGACCAGCAAAGTGTTCATTGCTCCACAAAGTGAGGCGCTTGTCAGCTCCTGAAATAAAAGCAGGTCACCTCTGGAGCAGGGCTGTGTTTATTATTGGCAGGGGGTTAAAACAAGGGTTTGGTTTCATAGTGTTTAGCTTGCTTTGTTTTTCCCCAAACCTTTTGCATAACTGTAGCAACTATGAAGCACATTCATACTTCCTGGTACTGTGGCAAATTGGGATGTCTCCTGTGTTAGAACATGGTTTGCCTTTGCTGCAAACAGAACTGATGCTATCCTACGGTGTGTTTTGTTTCTATAAAACTAAAGTTCTGGAAAAACTTTTTGTTTAAGCAAAGACATTTTTCATATCATATTAATCTTCTCTGTTGCAGCTTTCAAGCAAGTGCACACACTTTGCTTATTTAAAAGCAATAGATTAAGATTGAGAGAGTTATAATGGACTTTCCATGAGTAAAACTGACTATGGAAAGGATGTAGCAGAACACTGCCACCTCCAGTTACAGATCATGCACAGAATACACCGTCTATATTACTCAGACACTTAGTCAGAATAAAAGAATAACAGGCACACGCTCTGGCAACAGGCTCAGACTGACTTCAAGAAGAGGCACATACACATTTGAGTCTTTGATCACAGCTGACTTTTAAGAAAATGCTAACAAAACCCGATACCACAGAAACAAATAAACCATCACTCCCCACATCCTAGCAACAGCACATTGCCATGTTAGCAAAATTCTTATGACTAAGGACTGTTCAATTAAGGACTGTAATCTCTAACATCAATACTTGCCCCCCTCAGCTTACATTCATTATATGGAAAGCGAATCTACCTTCCCATTTTCCAGACATCATTACTGTCTAGTTGTCTAGGAGGAACTGCCTCTTGAATATTTATAAAATTCTGAGGGTAGCCTATGACATGGGAAAATGGATAGAGGGAAGAACAACCAGGCTGAACCATGAGGGGCTGTGACCCACAGGAAATAGGGATGGTGGTTCAGACCGAAAGACAGCACTGATGTGGGACTTGGTTTTGTCAGTGTGAAGAGAGAGGAGTTATCCAAACACAAATAAAATAAGGAGGGAGAAGTTGCAGCTGGTGACATAAGGAGGAGGGCCACAAGGCTGGGGAAGGGTCTGCAGGGGAAGGCGTGTGAGAAGCGCCTGAAGTCCCTTGGTCTGTTCAGCTGGAGAAGAGGAGACTGAGAGGGGATCTCAGAGCTGTTTGCTGCCTTCTCCCAAGGGAGGGAGGGGAAACAGGGGCTGAGCTCTGCTCTCTGGTGACCTGTGACAGGACCCGAGGGAATGGCAGGAAGATGTGCCAGGGCATGGTTAGATTGGATCTCAGGAAGAGGTTCTTCCCCCAGCGGGTGGTGGAGCACTGGAACAGCTCCCCAGGGAAGCAGTCCCGGCACCCACTCTGCCAGCATTCCAGAAGCATTTGGACACTGCCCTCACTCGCACAGGGTGAGTGTTGGGAGTGTCCTGTGCAGGGACAGGAATTGGATTCTGTGATCCTTTGGGTCTCTTCCAGCTCGGGTGATTCCATGACTCCGTGTTTCTATGATAAAGAGGATGACTACGGCTGCTGTTACCATTGTTTTTAAGTAGGTGGTGAAATAAGAAGAAATAATATATGTGGAGAAGTGTGAGAATTCATCTCCTGACATCCAGGTGGCTAAAATCTCATAAAATTGCTGTACCTAATATTTCTTTATGGCTAGAATAGAGCCTCCAACTTTTATATAGCCAAGGTTCATTGTTGCCATACTCTCCTTTTTACCTCTCCTTTCTGACTAACCTGCCTTGACCACACTCCTGAGATCTTTGTCTTCCTGCCTCAGCCACTAAGTCATGCTTCAAACGACTCTGCTTTCCACATCAGGCTGATATTTTTTATCATCTATCCTTTCCCTAGCCTTAGACCTGAGCCTGCTCCTTGTCTTTACTATGGTTGAAATTGCAGTGGAGCTCCCTTGAAATGCATATTGCCTTTCAGATCAGCAATCGCAACCATGTAACACTTGTTATTAGTACAGTCTCATATTCTGGGTATGATTGGAGAGACAGTGAGAAACTGAATGAAGTTGAAAGACAAACAAGAGATCAAAAGATGGAAAAATTTCGTTATAAGACCAAGAGAAATGATAAATATGTACACCCTGACTAAGTGATGTCTATAGCTGGTTACTGAAAGCTGTATGAATAAATACAAAAGAAAGAGAGGAATTATCTAGCAGACGACTTGGAAACAGTAGCAATAATGGGGAAAAAAGGGGGAAGCATATTGAGATTAAATGACATATATTAGACAGGGAAATTGCTTTCCAGGTTGGAGTCTTACAATAATATTAACATTCTACTTTTAAAACAATTTGTGAAATATAATTAACCTTTTAAAAAATCTTTATCTTTAAAGATAAAGCCATTACTGCTTCACACCTATGTATGATTACATCATTTAAAAACCTTTCACTGCCTCTGTAAATGATAATGATTCTCAGAGAGAACAAGTGAGAATAACCAATGAGCATTAGTAAGGAACATGTTTCCCTGTTTTTCTGGACAAATCTTGGATGGGTTTCTCATTGAAAATAAGTATACTGTAAATGCAATTATGATGTGAAATGGGTAGAATTCTTTCAGCTAGGAAAAAGCAATGCAAAAAGACTTGAGGAAAATACAAATATTCAAATTAAAATCTCCCCAAAGAAACAGACTGATTTTTCTTTACTAAATGAGGTATACATTTTCAAATTGTTCTGACTTCAAAAATTATTTTTAAATAATCTAAATATTAAAACTATATATGCTGGACCACTTGTCATGGTTTAGCCCCAGCCAGCAGCTAAATATATACTTAGCCACCCACTCACTCCCCTGATGTGATGGGGAGGAGAATTGGAAAAGAAAAGGAAAATTGGTGGGTTGAGATAAAGACAATTATAATAAAACAATATAATGAATAATAACAATGACATATACAAGAATATATCAAAATCCAACCACTCACTGTCCAAAGGTTAGCCCTTCCCAAGCAGCCATTTCAGCGAGCGCGCTGATAGCAGCGAGCACAGAGAACACAGCGAGGGCAGTGGTAGGAGAACACAGAGAACAAAACACAGAACGTGGACTGCCTGCCACCTGCCACCCAGCCAAATTCCCACTTTCATACTGAGCATGATGTTATGGTATGGAATATTGCACTGGCCAGTCTGGGTTAGCTGCCCTGGCTCTGCACCTGTTTGCTGGTATGACACAGGAAACTGAAAAATCCTTGACTCCTTAGCAACAGTTAAAAAAATCATCAGTGTATTTTCGACATTATCATGATACTAAATCTAAAAAAACCAGCAGCTGCTGGGAAGAAACTAACTCTATCCCAGCTGAACACAAGCATCGCCAGGCAACAACTAAAACAATGTGTTATCAACACTCTTCTCATACTAAATCCAAAACACAGCAGCTACTGGGAAACCAGGACGCTGCACCATTCCATTCTTTCTGTTGTTGTTTTGGGGTTTATGGTTTAGATTTCCCTTTAGGCCAATGAAATAATTATTTATGCAGATCTACTTACACAAAAGCAGTGTCTAATACTGCAAGGATACGCCTCACATCAGCCTGCTTTCATGATGTTTGGACAGTCTTTGTAGTCAAGCACTTTTATATTTATAGAATTAAAACCCAAAAGATCATAAGACCCTCTAGTTTGATTCTCACTGAACCACAGGCTTTTAAATTACACTGCTTTCCCTGGAATTGATCTGAAACTTGTGTTTTGTTAAGACATAGTTTACAAACTACACTCAGCACTGATATGAAGGCAAGAGGTGCAGAATCCTGTCCTGATAATTTATGCCAAGGTTTAATTACTTCCGCTGTTAAAAAGTGTGTCTTGTTTCTATTTGAATTAGTCTGGTGTCCAGCCATTGGTTCTTTTTATGCTTTTCTCCACCAGAATAAGGAGTCCTTTAGTACCTAGTATATTTTCCCCATGAAGGTACCTGTACACTGTAATCAAATCACCTCTCAAACTTCTTTTTGATAAGATAGACAGATTGATCTCTTTTAGAGTCCCACAGTAAGATACTTTCTCTGGCCCTCAAATCATTTTTGTGGCTCCTTCTCGAACCCGCTCCCATTTTTCACCATCTTTTTAGAAAACTGGACGCTAGCACTATTGAAATATTCCAGTAGCTGCTTCAACAATTCCTTATGCTCTTTGCTGTACTTATTCATCCTCTGAAGAAAAGCAGAGGCACCATCTGGTGAGGAAGTCTGACTGGTAGGGGGCAGATTTAAATACTTAAAGAGTAGCAGAGGGGAGGGCAGAATGGGCAAAGGACATTTAAAGACTGACTTGCTAGACTATGATCATTTTTAGTTTCCCCAGGAGGTTAGTGAATTCTTCTCCCTTGGACTCCTATTGGCTGTGTTTAGAAAGGTGAATAGCAGCAGACTCTAAAATATGGAAAATGAAAATTTCATTTGGATTACACTTGGATGAGGAGAATCAGCATCTGCCTGCTGGAAAACACAGGACTAATGCCGGTAAGGCAAGCAGGGAGAGGAAATGAAGAGAAATACCACAATAGTCACATAAGAACAGAAAAATTCTGCAACAGTTAAAAGAATACAAATGGAAATGGAATTTCATGATCCTAACTGATGTTATAACCTATATTAAAAATGCACTGAATTATTGATGTCTCAGGATGCAGGTCCAGTCAATGCCCATACTGCAAAGTCAACACCTGAGAGAGGAGACCAATGATTTTGCCCTCTCTGGCTCCACAAATTGTATTTCTTAGTGAAAGATTCTGTTTAGAAGCTTATAAAGATTTTGAGCAAAGGGCAGGATGTAGAACTGGGAACTGTTTACTTATGCACCCAGCTGATCATAACTGCTGGGATAGCTCATGAGAAAAAGACTGCCAGACAAGCATAAAGCTGGTTGCTGAGATCAGAGGCGACAGTCTGAGTTGCAGATATAAAAGGCATCCAAGTCCAAGAGAGCTTTCAAATGACTTTCAGAAGCTGCAGAAGATGCAAGCACTCTCTTCCCCCCTTCTGCAAGGACTAAAGCATTTGTCTCTGACTCTGCATTCAGCCATGCTTATTCATTCCTTTATGATCCTTAGATTGGATTTCTACAATGCATGGTGACTGACAAATAAACTTGAAAAGTGCATGGCAGCTTCAGTTATTACAGCAGGAGGCTACTTACTACTGAGAAGGCAGAAAACATACTGCATGAGCTCTTCACTGTAAGTGGTGACCCTGTATTCACAGTAGCAAAACATTGCTTTGCTTTTTTTTTCCTAAGTCATCCAAGTAATGAATAAGAATTCATTATAAAGGACACGCAGTATTTAAAAACACGTAATTTTGAACACTTTTTTTGTAAACCTATGTTTTGGATAATTTCTTACATCTCCAAGAAGAGTGCAAAGTACTGTGTTGGCTTTTGCCCATCTGACATTTTTTAGAAACATTCAGATACCTAAGGCACATATGGACTACAGTTGACTCTCTGAAATAACAAAGCTTTTCTTTTTTGCTTGAGTCCTTTTCTAAAGTTCCAATAGCCCCTGCTAATATCCATAATGGAATACTTCATCACTGCATACTAATTTGCCTGACTTCCGATAATTTAGGCAACACAAAGAACATGAACAGTAAAAATTACACGTTTGATGAGGATACATTTATAATTTCTAGGAATTCGGAAGTCTGATTGCCTGACATATCAGTGGAATACAAACAAAGGAAGACTAACACGGAAGTAGCTTAAAGGCTTCTTAATAACTGAGACACAGGTGAGATACAGTGTGGGAACCAGGAGAGGGAACCTTTCCAGACATCCTTCCTTTGTTTTGCAAACAGCCATTGCAGAGAATTTTCCCTTCCCCTTCCCTTTCCCCTTCCCCTACTCCTCTCCTCAGGTGTTAATTTCCAAAATAAAATACTGGCACCAAGAGACCATTCCTTCTCTCACGGAATAACAAGAAAAATATGTTCAACTCTTACATTGTTGTATGAAAATTAAATGTAAAAGTAAATTCTTTTCATGCATTCATGAACATGATAAAATTAATTCTCCTTTTGAGAACTGCATTTTCTCCTTTCTGAGAGTAGATTGTTAGGGAAGTCAAGAAAGCATCCTGTAGCTGGTCTCTTGTTACCCTAGTATGAAGAAGTAAAAGACATGGGTCTTTTTCCCAATTTACATATTCTAAATTGTGTTGTATCCAGATACATGCAGCATTCTTATAGAGGAATAATGTCTTTAACTTATTTTACTATTTGATGGTTTGATTTTTCATTTCCCAGAAATATAATCATCTGCCTTTTTCCTGGGCAAATTATTCCATCATATAATAGAATTATTAACTCCTCAAAAATCTTCTGTTCAAACATCAGACTTGCCTCACTAAGGCTAAGAGTCTTTAATATATTTGAAATAGTAACATTTTGTATTTAATTTCCAGCTACCATACGAGTCCTGCAGATGACTTTCCCATTAGTGTTTTTGATAGATATACACGGTGCATTCATGTAGATCTTCATGTTCTCAGATATGAATGTTGATAACAAAATGTGTTTGTTAGCAGCAGAAATGCAACATTGCACACATAGAATCAGAATAGGAGAGCAGGAAAAAAATCCAGGTACTATTCCTATTATTACCCCACCTGCTTTTTGACCTTAGGTAAATTACACTGAACTTGTGCTACCTCAATTTCCCTAGTTTAAAATTGAGATCAAGATACTTCACTCCCTGTGTAATGAAACTAAGTATTTCTCTACATAAAAATGGGAGACCCTTTACCAAAATTGATTCAATGCAAATAAACTAATGCAATGATATGGTTGAGAATCTGAACAGAGAGCTATCAAAAAAATGCAAAGGCAAACTCCCACAGCAATTATAAAGTAGGTCATATTGAATATGTCTTCATGCACTGAAAGAATATATACTTGCTCAGTAAAAATTGCAGTGGCTTTAAACACTCAGACATATATGAGCTAAAATTCAAAGCACTGTAATAGCATGAAAGTTGTATTTTAATTTGATAAGACTCTATAACAGATAATGCATTGTTTGCAGTCTATGTAATCATTTCTGATACTCTGCTCTTGATCAATATGGTTTATTTCCTTTTGTCTTGACATTGTAGCAGTGTATACGTAGAACTGCAATGACACTGCTTCATTTGACATTGTAATATTCCCTGTACAGCTGCATTTACATCATTTTCAGCCCTTTAGAATGACAATAACTCCCATGAAATCAAATGATGAGCTATTATTATCACAGAAACGTCATGAAAAATAACTAGCTTGAAAGCTGGATGGCAGTATATTAGCTATCCAAGCACTTCAAAACACAGATTTATTTTTTTTTAATATAGTAGACCATAACTAACGTTCTCTTCTCATTTATTCTCCTTTTGACGATGCTAAAAATGTGTCTTGGAAAAGATTCGTGCTTCAGTAACTGTCAAATGAACATAAGGACAACCATATCACAGGTCCATCTACTTAAATGTTCAACAGCAGATATTTAGACAGAATGATGAGAAATGACATGAATACTTCTCATGGAAAATACTCTGGAATCATCATTTAGGAATATCTTAGATAAAGGCTGTAGCACCACTACTACATTTAATAGCTTTCTCACTAATTCTCTGATACCTTTTGAAACAATTTTCATAATATTTTTAGTCATGAGCCGTGGCCCAAGAAGAAATACGTTTCCTGTTGTATATTAAATGTCAAATCTCATTTTCTGGAATAGAAATCTGTGACTAGGAAGTGAAAGCTATACGTATCTAAGTAGAGATATTTGTTTATTCTATAATAAACTGGACATATGTTCCAACTCCAGGAACAATGTGTGCCTATATGGAAAAGCTTAGCAAACTGTATTATATATTAACTTAATTTCTGCTGTGAGTGATCCTGTATATCAAGGGTGTCCAAATCATGGCTCCTGCCATTCTTCTGCTCCTGCAGTGTAATGTGCACACTGCACACTTGACCAGCACTGGCAGGAGCACAGGGGCAAGGAGCTCGGCACCGCCGCCAGGTACAAACAAGGTGCCAGGCTGAATCTGGCCCACAGGCCGTCAATTTGAGATTCCTGCTGCATATAGTCTTAGAAAAGGCATTTAGAATGCATATAATGGGCCTCAGCTACTTAAAACTGAAATATCTTGAAAGAGGGGGGATTTAAATTAAAAACTATCTCAAAGACACAACAGAATATTTTTGTCATATACTTCTGTGGATTCATTACAGGTAACTCCAAATGAAATGTGACTTAGAACAGATATCAAACCCAATGGTGTTATGTGCAACCCACATCTGATGAATTTAAACTCAAAATCTTGACAAAAACCTGTTTATTCATCATAAAGTTGGAAATCACTCAGTTTCATTTGGGAGAGTTTTTTAAGTGGATTGCCATTTTCTGTCAGTAACCTACAGTAGTTACTTCTGATGTGGGGATTATGCTTTATTTGTACGAATAATTTCCTAAGGGAACTCTCTGATGTGCAGGTAAGAGTTGCCTCTAACTTTCTGGTTACATAGATATGATTTGGAGATTAGAGACTAGTTAGTTTTTGAGATCCCCAGTCTGTGCTTGCACAACTGAGGCAACTAGAATTTTGCTTCAACAACGCAGTAGTATTGTGTAAGTAAATTGAATCACAAAAGTAATACCCCAAAGGGGGTTCTATTAAGGACTTAATCCTGAGCTATCCAGGAGCAGTACAATATACCACAGTGCCTAAATATTTAGGTTACCCTCACTGAGGTAACGAGTAGTCACAAAACCTCTCACACAGAATCTCTCCTCCACAGAGCTGGAACGATTCTTGTGCTGCAGTCACTAACACTTTTGAAAACTAACAGTTCACCAGGGGTTGGGGTCTGGTTACTTTTGAATCAAAGCATATCCCAGGTATTGTTTGAGGATGTGAAATTCTGGTTACATCCAGATTCGCTACGACTTGATCAAAGTGCTGCAACACTCAGGCTACCTACCCTCTTTCTAACATTGTGCATAAAAGTCCCATGTCCCAATCCTTTCCCTGGGGACCATCTGATTTGTCCATATACATCTAGTGGCTATTGCATATTTTAATTTAATCTTTTTAATCAAAATCAAGGCACTGGCAAGCAAGAATACCACTCACATGTCTTTGTTTTGGAGAAATGATCCTCTCCTGTTGCTGTATGGACAGGCTTCTGTTACCCTGGTTCAAACATAAAAGAGCTCACAAGGCTGTTTTGCTATCTTCACTTAAGATACATCTGAAGCCAGATTAAAGAGCATTCTAAAGAAAGAAAACATTCCTTCATAATTTTGCATTGGAAAACTGCTGTGATTAAAAGTTGAAAACCAGAAGTGCTCACTTTTGCGTGTTAAAACATTCAGATTACAGGATTCATGTGAAAATATTTCTTATGCCTAAGAAAACAAAGCTATGAAATGGTCATTTCTATTGTCTAGAGGTGACAGACATTTCTACTGAGAAATTACATTTGGCTGTGCTTGTGAAGTTGTAAAACTGGCATTTAACTGGAACTTTATGGAATCATACTTATGTATTCTGGATCTTTTCAAACTTTAATAAAAATCTGATAATGACATTTCTCTATGCTAGCTATATCTTATGATTTTAGGGTCTGAAGGGCAGGACTTGTTTGGTTTTGGCTTATTTTTTTGTTTTATTTGGCTTGGTTTTTTTAAAACCTTTTAATCCCTCATAGAATTCACAATAAATTCAACTTGATTTTAACGCTTCTGCAGTGACTACTGCAAAGCTTCTTAACTTTTACACTATAATGCAGTCAAAGTATTTATAGTTCTTGAAAATGTCACATGGCAATGTTGTGCCAGGGACAGCACATCTCAGAGACTCCTTAAGATGTCTGCATTGTTGTACTCTATTTGTAGAGGCATTTTTGTCAGTGGCAATGAAGAAAGAGACCGGCTGCTGCAGCTCTTTCAATAACATTCAAGCTTATAGTTGACCCGAGGGGCTCACATTATGACATCCATATTTAATTTAACAATAAATCATATTTTCATGGACTACAGTATTGCATTATAACCTCACTGTTTTATGTGCATGAGAATGCAGCAAAATGAGGCTTGTACCTATCTATAACACAGACTAAATGGTTGGTTCATAAGAGCAAGGTTAAAGTGTACAGTGACTACAATATATAAAAGGTTTTATAACAACCCTTAGAAGTCTGAGGAAAAAAAAGGACAAAAAAAACTCTCCAGAAGGGACTGCATTTAATGTAAGGTGCGTTTTTTAAAATCCTCTTACCTGCACCACCTTTCTTACTGTCAGTTTTAGTTCTGCTCTGCACTTCCCGTTGCAGTCAGCATTCTCCGTATCTCATTTTCTCTTCTGCTTCATTCAAGCATATTTAAGGAGAAAATTAACGCCATCTGAATCTTAAGCTTTACCCATCACTTTCTCCTAGCAATAATTTCTCCTATTTGCCCTCCATTTCTCACTGTTGACCTTTTAGCTGACTCCAAATTAAATGTTCATATGTTTTCTATTTACTCCCAAATCTAGTCCTGCTTGCTCACATTTACTCTTGCTCATCTCCCTCTTATTTGCCTTTGCTTGTATCACATCACATCATCCTCAATCGCTTAAACTTTCTATGACTACTAACTTCAATTCTCCTTCTAATGCCTACTTCTTGCAGCCCTCTGCAACCTAAAATTCATTTCATTCATTCTTTCCTCAACATCAGCATTATTAATAATTTTCTACCAGCCAGATTACAGAGTAACTTCATTGCTCTTCTTCATCCGCTGCCTCTGGCAATAGTTTACCCACTATTTGCACTGCTCTCCTCCATAGACTTTTTGAAACTCTATTATCTCTTTTATAAGGGTCCACTTTTCAAAACTAGGTACTTTCAATTAGCTTTCTATTGGCAGTCTTGATCTTTGGTCTAGATGTCATATTTAACATACATAACATAAAATTAAGGAAGAGTAACTGTAGTAAAAAGCATTTCACTATTCTGATCTATGTTCTCTTTTTACCCTTCATCCAGCTTTCTGTTTGTCATCTCTTCATGCATTGTATCTAAATTAGATTTTCAGTTCCTTGGGGTAAGAAGACATCATTTTCATTTATCTATAAAGCACCACACGTTTCTGGCTCTGTAGAAATGCTAAATATGTATATCCACATTTACTATAACATTGATGCTTTTATCTATTCATGTAGTGCAGAAGCAACATGGTAGCAGTTTTACCCATTTAAAAACTATTTTCCACCTATAATGTGATATATTTATAGTAGCTGCATGCTGTTCACTCTCTATTTTCTAGTTCATATTTACATTGATGTTTCTGGTCTTAAACTAACACTGCCCAAACAATAAAAATCTCAATTTTCTTTGACAGCATCAAAATCTTTTCCTGAAAATAAAGCACAGTGGTAATATACAGTGGTTTTATTACTTACCCTTACTGCATGATGACAATCATAGTGGGTGAAGGTTGCTTTACCAACTCAGGTCTGCCCCTGCCCTCCAAAATCTTGTAATTTAAATAGTCCTGATGACAGTAAAAATTCCCAGAATTTTGGACACGAGCATTCTTGCTACCTAGCTCAAAAGGCATTGAAGTATCTGATTTTCAAGATACTTGAGCACAGCTCTTTCTAAAACTCAAGGTCCTGAAAAGGGAAGCTCTTCATTATTTTGAAAATTTTCACTGACACGGTTAATATAATTAGTGCAAGCCTGTATTCTGAAAGTTACGTGGGTTTTTAATGCAAAAAAATAAAATGAGGACACTATCACAGGATGAGGGGTAACAGTTTTACGTGGAAAGAGGGTAGATTTAGATTAGATATCAGGAAGAAATTTCTTACTGTCAGGGTGGTGAGGCCCTGGCATAGGTTGCCCAGAGAAGTTATGGATGCCCTATCTCTGGAGGTGTTCAAGGCCAGGTTGGACAAGGCTTTGAGCAGCCTGATCCAGTGGGAGGTGTCCCTGCCCATGGCAGGGGTATGGAACTGGACAATCTTTATGGTCCTTTCCAACCCAAAGCATTCTATGATCAATCCAGTTTTAACATATTAAAATATTTCTATTAACAAGTGCAGTAACAGGATGTACCTAGACTTTCCTTTGTAGTCAAGCATATTTATTTCTTAGTTAGCCAAAAAAGTAAGCAGATATGCCCAAATCCCACAGCAGAATCCACACAGGCCCCTCCCATGACCCAGAGCTCATTGCATGAATGAGCCTGTACTAATCTTTTCAAGAGTTAGCTCAAAAGATAAGGTATTATTGTAGAGTAGGCACTGTATGCAGAGCAATTAAACTGTTCTGCTTCACATAACACTTAAAAAATGGTTAAGCATTTAAGCATTGAATAAAGTGAACATCTCTGAATATTCTGCTTTCCAGTATAACTGAGCTGAAAACTTGAAATGGGTTGCTCTTTCGTGGGTCAGTACACATGGAGTGGCCCTAACAAACTGTCTACTCAAAGTAGCAGGAAAGAAGTTACCTGGGGATAATGTTGCTGACATTTCTTCACAGAGTGCCTTACAGCTGATGGGTTTAGTATTTTATATTATCTTTTCATTCATACACTGGTTTCAACCTGTGTTCCACCATGCTTTTTTTACTGAATAAAATGATAAACCTCAATCTAGTTTAAAGTCAAACTGCATATATAACTAAACCTGTGCAAGGCTGCACTGATTACAGTCAGACCACATACAGATTGGAAAGTAGTGTTGGACTGAACAAATGGCAAATGTTCATTTTACCCAACATTTGATGTCTCCAGGCATCTACCTCAGAGTCCCCTTCATTTCCTTACTATACAAGAAGAGAACTGTGCCAATGAAAGCATTAAGTTGTGCTTCATCAGACCTACTGTAAATGTTTACTTCAAGATATGCCATTTTACATCACAAAACAACGAGTTTTAGTAAATTAATCCCATTTCATCCAATAGTATCAAATTTTTATTAATTTCTTTACAACTTCAGAGAAAGTCAAATACAGATAGCTTGTCTACAACCTTATAAGTAAACAAAAGTCCTTGATAAAACTGTTATCTAATACCAACTATTACTCTCCAGGCATAGCAGATATGGCACAGCCTGGGAAGTGCTCTCCAAAGGTATGTAGAAGATGGTCCTATCTTCTTCAGACAGAAGGTCAGTCCCAGAAAATGGTCCCTTGCATCTTCTACTTAGCCAGTTGGCATGGATAACAAGTCCAAACTGCAACTTCAAGTAAAAAGAAAGTAAATAGAAAGTTTATTTTAAACAAGCATTTTAAATAAAGTAAGGGTAAAATAAAGAATATAAACATAACAAACCAAAAAAGAAGCATAAAGATGGAAGAGTGGCTACAAAAAACTATCATATTGACATTCATCATTGTGACCACTTTGGACATAGGTAACAGGGGAATTAGCTGTTATCTAAATTAACTGGCATTTTAAAATACAGTGCACTTCATACACAGTGAGAATATCTACTCCCTGTGAATTACCTCAGAGAATACTACCAACAGAAAGAAGATAGGAAAGGAATTTCCAGAGGATTGGTAACTATACCAATTTTGTTTCTATCAAAACTAATAGTAAAGCACCTTTTTAACAAAAAAGAACTTCACCAATGCTGATCAATTTTGGCCATCCTGATGTAAATGCAGAAGCTGAGCTATAATGACTTAATGGCACAATACAGGAGAGAATTATTACATGGACTTAATTGTGGATGGGATGTTGTACTATGTAAGAATATTAGGAGATATAACGGTCAGGTTTTCAGGTGCACTCAACTTCACATCCTTCACAACGAGAAATATGAATGATGAGCACTTTTGAAGATCAATAGGGCTCCTTTGCTCAATGAATTTAGAAATAATGTATATACGGAGCACCTTTTCATCAGTTTCCACCCCAAGATATGGGAGCAAGATTACAACTACTTGCTGTCCTTTCAGCTAAGCATTCTTTTCTCAAACCACATCACTTTACTCCAATTTACGAGGTTTAGCTTTAAGAATCGTTGATCTTTGCTGAATGCAAATAAGCACAAAGTAAAATTATATTAGGTTTGCACAATTGATCTTTCATCAGTTTAAACGATATCTTTTAAAATTTCCTTTAAAATCAGTCTGAAATACTCCAATCATTGACTATCATCAAGTAAAGCAGGGTCACTTTAGGAAAATCCATTCTCAGAGATGTAAATTATAGGGTTATTATATGTATCCTAGAACGAGTGAGCAGAAGTTTTATTCAGAACAGATGTAAGAAAGCCCATAAAATCAGATGCATTACCCTCTATCTTTTCTAAGCTAGAAACTAAAACTAGTTTTCATCAAATTGCACTGACCCTATTAACTTAATTTTCCATGAGCTGACCTTTTATGACTAACAATGGAAAAGCAAAACTGTGCAAATATCCATGAAGACAGTGAAATGACTTATTTTAATGAGAAGACTAAAATATCTTCACTGCATTAGCATCTGCTTACTGTCAACGCTCCTTAACCCATTGGTACTAGCAGTCACCACACATCCCATTGCCAGGAGTAGACTCATGCCAGGAAAACTTTACTGCTGGAATCAGAAAGATCATTTCTGGAGTTCAAAAGGTGATCAAATACTGGTGTGTCATTTCAAACTGTAAAATAGGTATCAACTTCAAAGGAAAACACTAAGGCTTCTACTCTTTATAGCCAGTATGCAAAAATTAAATTAAGAATCCCAAGGTGACTTGTTTATTTATAACTTGTACCATGTCCTACGCCATCCGAATTGGCTCCTTAAAAAGCCCCAAATCACTAGTATTACTCACTGGTTTCTCAGGTCCCCTTATTGGCCTGCTGATAGTAGTAAAAGGGTCCTGTGAATCTTAGGTTTTTCCTCAATTTAACACCAAAGCCAGTGCAAACACCATGGTACCACAGCCAGCCATAAACTCCCAGCTGCAACAGGCCAAGAAGAATCCGTTGTTTCCTCAGCTTCACGGTCCTTTGAAACACTTTGCCTTATGCCTTCTTTTTTTTGGTCTTAAATTTAACAGCTCAGATCAAATAGGTCAGCAGTCCCTGGAATCATTTTTCCCTCACTAGTGAATTCCAGAAGCCTCAATGATAAAGTAACAAACCCTGCTTTGAATGCATTGCAAAAATCTGGGACTTCCTGATGGCTGGATATTCACCATCAGTAAATATTGTCCTGTTGATGAGTAAATAACTCATCTAAGGCAAAGGACCCTTCAGCTGCTTTTTGATCTGCTACAAAATTCATTGAGGTTCTACCAATCTGAGTTCAGAGCTATAGATCTAAGTTCACATCGTTTTCTCCAAATATCTTATCATAACAGAGTCAGGCTTTAGCATGAGTTTTTATCACATTATAAGCTGCCTTGTAAACTCTGGTACCATTTCTGGGGCTATAGCTTTTTCACAACCACCTACAGCAACAACATAAATCTCATTAATATTCATCCCTTAGTGTCCAAATGTTCTGAAGCAATACTTTGCATGTATATTAAAGGTCTCAATGATCTTTTAAGATCTTCAGCTACCTTCATCTCCTAAGGAGTGGGGTAAGCCAAAGTGATAGAGGGAGTAGGATGCCATTTGCCAGGTTATTAATGATTTTGTGGTGATAATTGACTCCTGAAAATATTAGAAGAAACAAAGAAAGGGTTAACTTAATAACTATTACATTTTAACACATGAAGAAACCTCACTGCATATTTTATCTGTTATGAGATGCAAATATTTCCTCTCAACAGCATGCTGACTACTGTTACAAGACCTCCAAGTTGGCAAAAATGCTCAGCAAACAAAATCTTCCAACCAGGCACATAAAATGAATTGAGGATGCAAATTTTCAAAATAGATCAGTGGGCAGAAACTCCCCAGGAGAAACATAATTCTGATGGGTGCTGGTCACAGGAAAATATAATCCTTTCATTTAAATGCCTGAATGGCAGCCTGGCAGCATATACAAGATGAAAGTGTGTTAGAAAAGTCCTGACGCTTGAGAGCCTGACAGGTAGATTTGTTCTAATGAAAGCCTTTCTCTCCTTGAGAACTATGTCTTTTAAAAATTTTAGTACCACACTCAGCAAAGTAACTAAGCTGATCTTTTATCACTTGAACTTGGTTAGCTGGGTGAGCTCTTTCCTCTAGATTGTTCTGTTCTCCACCCCTGTCCGTGCCAGCATCAAGGCAAAGAAAATACTGTCAACACACACAGTATTTTGCAATGGTGTGATTTCAGTGGTTCTCTCATTACCTGTTGTCTTACCAAATCTATATGACATTTATCTGCTGCCCAGGGAGGTGGCTGAGTCACCATCCCTGGAGGTGTTTGAAAGGCAGGTAGATGAGTTTCTTAGGGATACAGTTTAGGAAGGGGACAGGTACGATTGGACTTAACGATCTCAGAGGTCTTTTCCAACCAGATGATTCTATGATTTAATAGATATGTGGAGTTTAGGGCACTGGTTTCTTTAGCCACAAACTTGAATAGCTTGTCAATAGTTTATCCAAGAAACCAGTTCTATTCGTTTTACACTGCTACTGCTGCAGACAGCTCAGTCCTTCCAACTGCAAGAATAGTTAACTCACTTCTCTAAAATCTCATGAAGTCCAGCCTTTCTTGTACCCCTTGACAAGACAGAGTTCAACTATAATTTCCTGAATGTGTTGTTAAAGCTGGCCAGTACTGGGGAGGTATTTCTAGAGGCTTAAAAAGAATTCACCTTCTGTTCAGATTTAGCAGTGGCTGACATGAATATGTTTCCTAAAGGACTATTTTTATGCTGCTGAGAGGTCACTGTAAGTTTAAATATGAGGATACCTTAAGCTCATGTAGGCAATTTTAATTTTGCTTACGTCCAAACACAACTACATTGCTTTTAAGCCTTCTGAAAACACTAGATACTGTGAAACATACCATAAGCTCTCGTTCAAAGAGTATCAATTAGCTTGCTTTTTTACTTTAGCTATCTGGTTTAGTGCGGTAATTTGAAAATGCCAAGAGAGGCTTTGAATTATTACTTGCTAAGCCAAGAGGCTCCAGCCAGGAATAGGTCTCCATCATGCTGGTAGAATGTAGAAATTAGCCTTTGCTTCAGAGACTTGGGTTAAATATACCAAAGTGTTTCAGAACCTTAGAAATCTAAAATTCTTAAAAATTTTTGGGGGTCTTAGACTACCACATATCCTAATAAGACACAGATGCTTATGAAATATCCAAAAGTCTTGCTGTATTGAAAACCAGAACTGAGAAAGTTCTAAGGAAGTTAAAAACATAACAGAAAGGAGGAGAAGGAAGACTAAGTGGCAAAGGTTGACAAAATATGCATGTAGGAGGTTATGTATGGTTTAGACTATTATTATTATTATTAACAGTTTCTGAATCAGAGATTTTGTTTAATCCAAAGCAAGAAGCTTGTTCATTAGTAAATAAGTGTGTACTACGTTGTACAATAATTTCCCTGTTATTTTCAAGTTCAGCTTGCTGTGTATTGATATTTTAAAATGTCAACACGGACCCCGATGCTACTTTCTTAAAAGGACAGTGTTCAATTTCAAAATATCTTAACTCCAAATGACTGATTATAAGAATTTCGGTCAAATGGGCTTTTTTAAGACATCATTTACTGCAGCAATCAATTATGAACCCCAGATTTAGACGGTGCCTTCTTGTAAACAAACAGGTGCATACACACATCCTTTAGCACAGCAAGACTCAATAAGTTTGTTTACAAAGTAATTCACAACAAATCGCCCAGATACTTTGTGTTTCCTTCTGAATGCGATACCAGAAAAGCACATTAAATTCTGAGGAGATATGTGACTGTGCCTGAGAATGTACCCACGTAAAACAGGATGGAATATACCAGAGTTTGAAATTTTGAAAAGCAAATTCTTGCAGTTTGCAAGAGCAATTTGGAGCAAATACAGTTTGTTACTGTTACGTTTGAACAGGGACCTGTTTGACGTCAGTGGGAACTGGGTGTATGTTAACTGTTCGCTGGTGGGACTGCAAGGTTCACTGTATAAATTTGAACTGGCAAAAAGGGAATCCTTTGTTGGTACAGGATCCTGTTCTACCATATTGAGAGTAATGCTTGCCTAGAAGACACTGGCATTTCTAATTCTATTTTACAGATTATAAATTACTTAGCACAATTTATAACACTTGAGTCTAACCAGCTATCATTCATTTTTTACATCTCAATTAAACACCAATATTGGAAAAGATTTATGCTTTGTGTTAGGAAATGAAGAGAAATAGAACTGCATCCTGAAAAATGTAAATGTCAAGTTAAATTTCCAGATTTTCTCATACCTTCCAGAGCAGTCTGATTTAATTTCTATGACTATATCCGTGAGTTGGCTAGAAGCAAAAATAGAGAAGAAAATGTTCCTCTGAAAAAGTGTGTATGTAAGCATTTTGTGGAAACACCCCAAAATTTGGGGATTAGAGACATTAAGGGGCATTTTGTGTCTGGGAAGTGAACGGTCATCCTTTTCTCCATTCTGTCATCTTCTCTCCCCATCCTATTTCCTTACCTTCATGCTGAAGCGAGGTACAGCAGACCCTCCCAGACTCAGTACCCCCAGGTATTGGGGACATTTCTGTCTCCCTCCACAGTGACATCTAGTGTGGGCACAGCACAACAGGTGGCTCCAGTTGCCTGGGTCATCAAACAAGATTAATTATATCACATAGTAACAAAGTATAAAACGACCTTGGACAGGCCTAACAGGATGGACGTGCCATGAGAAAGGGAGTGTGCGGAAAACTTGACTGAAAACCTCCTGATTGGTATCTGAAGAGTATAAAACTGCTGCTGCAAAAAAAAAGTGAAGAGTTGTCTTCAAACTTCTGCTCTGCAATCGTGTGTGTGTGTGTGTGCTTTGTTCTTTTCTTTTCAGTCACCACAATCCAGTGTTTAGCAGCTAAGCTGCTCAGAGCTGAGCACCCAGGGTGAAAATAATTGTACTAACATGCTTTAAAAACAAACGTGGTATGAGTTTTAACCTAAAACCTGACACATCTTAGGAACAACAGACCTACAGTATCCCTGCTTTAAAAGATCCTACCCCCACTGAGTCAGAAACAGAATGGTTTTAAAGGTTTTCAAATGTCCTGCATCTTAGGTGTGAAATTGGTAGTGAAGCAGTTGGTGTGAGTGATTTTATTTGAAAGGACATAGCTCTAAGCTTTCTAATTCTTCACATGCTCTTTGTAAAAATGTTTATATAGAAGATGATGGCCTTTCCATGGTATGCAGTTACAATTGCTTCAACAGATCACTGCACAAGAGAAGTGAACTCCTGCCTAATGAAAGCTGGCCTACTTGGAGCTCCTCCAATGCCCTTTCGCTAAATGTAAAGTTCATAATATTAATCAGGCCACTCGTTATACTAGGGATCAAGTGAACATTTTCTGAAATTACAGCTGAGTTTTGTCAAAATGTTAGCTTTCCATACACAGTACGTTCATAATATCTGCTTGCTATCTCCCATTCTGACACCTAAATAACAAAGCCCCTTTGGTAGGCAGCTCTGTGAGGTTCTACCGTGCCTGCAGCTCCAGCTGAAGGAATATCAGTGCAGGAAAGAACCATAAGGACTCAGCCAATTTTAAATTCAACACACCACAAAAAGCATTCCTAGGGAAGAGTAAGCTGTGCCTGTGAAAATGGGCTGTATTTTGTAAAATTCGGTGAAAAGAAAAGCTTCCAATCAAGCCTCTCCGGGCTGCTGGCATGGTTTGCATGGTTTTTGCAGTCATGTTCTGCAGGGGAAAAATGGCTGGTTGGTCTGTTTACAGCAGATTCACCAGCCCCCACCTCCTGAATTCTTGAAACAAAGGCTCTTTCCACTCTCTGGTGAAAACTGTAATCTGCAGGATGCAGAGGACAGGCTACTGCCTATTGAACAGCCAGACTCTACAGGACCAAAATTCTGCAGAAAAATATTGCTTCTGCTGGTATCTGCCTAGTACAGATGAGGATAACCTGAAGAGCATTTTCTAAGAAGTGCTTTCCCTTTGTAGCCTTCCATCTTTGCAATCTTCAGACTAGTGGAAGAAAAGAATTGCCAAGGTAAACACTGCCCCAGAAGTACAAAGATGATGAATATCTTCTTGGTAGAACTGAGATTCAGAAGAGTAGGAGACAGAATTGAGATTCAGAGGTTCATTCAAATCCACTTTGCTTTTTTCTCCTTGGAACATTATTCTCCCAGCATATCACAGACCTCAGCCAACTACTTTGATGCTTCCATTCTATCTGGTTCAGCTTCAGTTGCTTTTATTCTCCACAATTCTCTTTATTTCTTCTTTCTTCCACCCTCTACATTCTGCAGGCAAAGCTGCTGTTTGCTGTCTTTTCCTAGTAAGTTACCTTCAGCTTTCCCCCAGTCCATACCAATGGAATTACAATAAACAAATCAGAAGTGCAACACATTTTCTATTTGACTTGTAGCAAACCGATCAGTTTGTCTCTGTTCTCTATATTCTCAATTTTTTGCTACCTGCTGAGACTGAGGAAACTTCTCTTTGGAGCAGGGACCGTCTTTTGTTGTCAGAGAACTAAGCACAGTTCCTATTTGAGTCTGAAGAATCCTCTCTAATTAGTTAATGAAAATATCTCGGAAAAACCTGTCCCTTGGTATAAAATAGTTGATGGAAAGTTCAGTACATTAGAGTATACTGATAAACCATCTAAAGGCATTTGCCAAATAATAGACTTGTCTATTTTAAGCCATCCAAAAATATCCTTATGGTTAGGTTCCCTGTAAGTATAAACATTTTGATGAAGCAGAATGATTTAGAGTTACAATTAAAAAAACTAGAGTAAGCAAAATGATACGTAGGTAACATAAGACTAATCCTATCCCAAAAGATTGTGCTATCCAAGGGGATCTGGAGTATTAATTAGTAAGTTGTTGCAAACCTATAAAAAATCATCCCATAATTACTCTGAAAAAAAGTTGCAATTTCAAAGCTACACTGCAGAATAACATACTGGATTAATTATGCCAGACTGCAGCAATAACCTTGAATTAAAGCTGCAACCTTCTATTTTTAAGAAACAATTGCCTTTCTGGTTGATGAAACCTGTCGTCCCATCAGGTAACAGACGTGACCAGGAAAGAGAAAAGCGATAATGAGTCAATCCAAGCTGTTTGATACATTTCAAATCTTCCTCCCACAGAGTGTAGCTGCCACAAGCTACATCACCAGTCTGGATCTTGAAAACTCGATCTCCTCCCTGATGGGTGAATGTGTCCCAGACATTAGGGCCCTTTCCATCTGCATTCTAGCCTTCTGCTTGAAAAACAAAACTTGGTAGTTACACTTTTGACATCAAAAGACATATGTTGAATGTAAGTATTTATCATAAAATAGGCACGATCCCCTTAAAATCCTGAGTGAAATCAGCATTATAATTTCCCCCCTTATATCATTGAAAGTAACTAGGACCTTTCAAGCATTAGTATACATTTGCATTAGGGTTTGAATTTATTCATATTTTTGCTTGCTGCTAATTATTTGAAAATCCTGCTTTAAAAAGCATTCAGAGTTCTGACACTCTTCATACTTCCTTAGTCAAAAATCAGATGTTTGCAACTCTTGAGATATTACAGGTTTTCACAAAGGACATTTTCTAATGCAACTTCCATCCATAAATGTAAAAGCTCAGTCCATATCAAAGAAAGCCTTTAGGGTACGAGAAACACATCCAACAAATAGGCACTTATGGCTTTCTGGATGTCCTTTGAAAATCCTGACAGTCTGTTAAAAAGAAAGGAATGCCATTATGAGCCATGGCCCTAGGCATATACAAGCTGAATTAATAACACAGCTCTGCAAAACTTCTGCTTTGTGCTTAGCCAAACCTTCACAGACATGAATTTTGAATGCTCAAAATCCCTGTACCATTTTCTTGACTTTCATAGTTTGGAGAAATTTCTTTGCAATCCAAAATTGAGATAGACAGATTACCTCTGAAATATTCAAAATTTAACTGCTGATTGAGATTACACAGTACTAACATTACATAGTGTTTAAACCAAAAAAATGCATCTTCGTTCATGACAAGTTTCTTTGTGTTTCCAGAGCAATACTGTAACTAGGGAAAACATTTCATTTTTAATGTAGAGCGCTTTGTAAACTTGTGCCTCTGCAAAGTGTGCTTTTATCATAAAAATCCAAATAACCCCAAAATTGCCAACCTCATTTACCAGCAAGATGCTTCAGAGTGAGTGCATTGTTCCAGGGTTACTCTTTAAAAACTGAAATGACATTGTGTGTTAAAATCATGTATAAATTAAATATCAGTTGGGTTGGAAGATTAATAACTATATAATAGCTACATATCAATCCTCAATAAAAGTGTTTTAATAATCAATTAGTATCATAGAAATTAGAGATGGAGGAGAACTATTAGGAGGTCATTGAGTCCATCCCCTGCCAACACAAGATTGCTCCCTTAAGTATATTCAGTGCTTAATACACATCTGTCTTATTAAATCTAAGTTTAATGCAAGGTTAAGCATATTGAAGACACTTAATTTAAAGCATTACTAAAATTTGTAATATCACTTCTCTAACCTAGCTTTTCAAAGATCATTGTCACATTTCATGTTCTTTACAGAATTTTATTGCAGCATATGAGCACCGATACATCTACATTTGGTTGGTCAGTAAATTAAACTCTTACATGGCACAACCTTCACAGTAGGTCAAATTTTAGATCCAGGCAGCTTGGGGTACTCTTAACCTCAGATTTTATTACAGACTTTGTGCTCTGTCTGTATACTCATTGGAAAAATGCAGTATTAAAAGTTTTCTGTATCCTGCTTCAATTTCAAATTTCAAATATGCCTAGCTGAAATAAATAGTCATTTTAGAGGAGTGCAGGAAACAGCAAATAACTGTAATTCTTCGGTGGTACCTGGAATTTACAAGCCCTTAAAACCAGACTTCCAGCACCATATCAATATGATGTGGCTTCTTTTTCACTGTGGTGGGAGTGAAGGGAAGTCAAAAGCTGCCATAACGGGCAGCTAAAACACATCTTCATTTAAGAATCAGATGCTGACTGATTTCTTTTTGTCTGCCTTTCTCCAACAAAAGAAGTGGGAGGGAGGGGGAGAAGCATTTGGTTTTTAGCAGAGGATGACTCCAGTGGTCATTAACCACTGTAAAGCCCTGACTGCAGCTGTAGCAAACAGATCCACTTTCAAGCCTTCCTCATGCTGTTGAAAGAGCCTTTTGGTGCAGTGTAGAGTATCTCAGCTAGCTAAATAAAGTGTAGGAAGCAATCTAGCCAGGCAACAGAAAGCTCCCTGTTCACTAACAGACCCTGCTGAGCCACAATTAGTCTGCGCAGAGCTCTGCTCTGCTTCAGTGAACTGAGCTGGCACCTGGCTTGCTCAGAAGCCTCCACGCTACCAGCACTTCACAGTGTAGACATACCCGGAGTTTTAGCAAGCTTCAGGGCCATGAAAGAACGGTGATGAGGAACTGATTTTACATTTCAAATGCCTTGGTGAGACTTAGCAACCAAATCATCACGCAAAGTCATCAAATGATTAATAGAAATTTTCATGAAATGCGATGTGTGTTTCCCATTCTCTGCAGTTACTGTAATGGAATAAGATAGAATGGTTTTCTATTTGAGTGAAGCAGCAATATTACTGATCAGAGTATTTAAGCTTTCATGTACTACTCCAAGTTAACTTTTCTTCTAATGCAGTTGCGCTTCCACACCTCAGAGTGAAATATTCTTGGCCTAGTGTCTGCCCAAAAGGTGAAATTTTGTTTGAATTAATGTAGTTTAACTATTTGGCATGTGAAAGAACAGAAGGAAAAGCATTTTTATCATTATGAGAATCTTTTGCAACTTTGCCTCTCTTTCAAAAAAAAAAAATCAAGAAGAGAGTTGAAATTTAGCATAGAAATGGCCCTCAGTAAGAAGAAGTGCTTTTGAGTGTTCTGGTGCAAATTGATTTTGATTTGACTGAGTCATGAACCTTTGAAATCTGCACTTTGAGCATGCAGAGTACAATTGGTATGATTTTTTAGCACTTGGAAATATACAGAGTGAAGAAGGTTGTGCTGTGCATAAATACATAGCTGACAGTAAAAAATAAGGTAGCCTGTCAGCCCTTGCCTCATCCACTGTGTATCTTGTGATATGTGCAAAAACTGAGTTGGGACTCTACAAAAACTACTGCTTCACTCACAATGCCTGTAAGTCAGAAGCTGCACAGAGCAGTTTCCAAAGCTTTCAGGAGGAGGAATTCCCTGTTGAGTTTCTTACTTCAGTGGGAAAAGGGTCATTTGAGTAGTGTCTAGACCACATTATAGATTTTTTTGCACATTTCTCCCACTCAGAAGCCTTAGGAAAACTCATTAAAAATACATTAAGAGAACATTAAAGTTGCACATCTAGCCACTCAAAAGGCAGGAAATTATAATGTCGTTCTATATGCACACACAATTCACATTTTAAAAATCAGTTATTAGACCTATGCTCATTGCAGGACTCAAGTTAGTACATGGCCAAGAATATTGATTCCCCAGGAACAGTGAGCTGTTGAGTCTATTAAGCGAAGCTAACAGAGCTTGTTAAAAGGCACCAAGGTGGGCGAGTACTCTTGCTTTCAGCAATAACCAAGAACTAAAGGCTACATCCTCAAAGACAATTTTAGATCTACAACTCCTATTTAGGACTGAAATCAATGGTAGCTACGTGTCTGTGTGCTGCAGGGTGTAATACAAGAAAATCAGATCTATATGTATTTTAAAGGTCTCTAAACACACATTTATAAAGGGATAAAGTTTGGGGGGATTATGGCTGTAGGTGTCCCTGTACCTTATGGGTTTATATATCCTAATCTGCCACATATTTGGTGAGACTTAGCAACCAAATAGTCACGTAAAGTCACCAAATGATTAATAGAAATATTCATGAAATGTGATGCGTTTCCCATTCTCTGCAGTTACTGCAATGGAATAAGATAGAATGGGTTTCTATTTAAGTGAAGCAGCAATATTACTGATCAGGGTATTTAAGCTTTCATGTACTACTCCAAGTAGTACATATCATGCTGGGCAAATCACTTTATCGGCACCTCCGCTCAGGTTGGAACATGACAGGTATCCTGGAGGGGAGGCTTCCACAAGCCCATCTGCTAACCTCTCATTTCACCATTTTTCATATTCTTCAGAGATTAATTCCTAAGTGAGGACCCCCCTGTGAGTACCAGTGTCTGATGAGGCAGTTCTTACGTCCAGTTTTGGAATAGCTGATAGTAATCTACTTAAACTGGATCTAGAGAAAGGAAACCCTCCAGAATTAGTTATAAAATTACTTCTATCTGCTTTTTCACCCCCACTCTCAACAATTAGTGAAAGATTCCTCCTCCATTTCCATACCTAGCCGTATTTCTGAGATTTGAAACATCCTTTCCCTTTTTCTTACTGGTCAGATCAGAAGTGTTTAAACAGAAATGCTACGTGGATTTGCTGCAAAGGTAGCATCTACTTAACAAGCCAAAGATCAAACACTCTCCTTTCTGGATCCAGTTTTCATTTCAATTAAAACTTCCTTAACACTTCAGCAGCTAAAAATTGACACCTTCAATTTGACATGCCACTGTGGCTGCACCCCAAGCAAATCCAACTGGAAAAGCAATATCCTCCAGCACAGGTTGCAGAGGACAAGCGAAACCCAGCATTATGCGATGCCATGGAGATGTGGGCTTCATTTGCAGACAAGTTTCTGGTTCACTCACTCTTCCACTCGTTACAAGCTGATTCTACACTGAAGACAAAAATAAACCCTGGGACACTTCACACACTGAAGGGCAAGTCATGCACTTTGCATATCTCCAGATTAAAGCAGAGAGGTTCAGTCAGCTAACAGGGAAAGTGGAAAACGCAGCAGTGGAAAAGCCTCATGTGGTCATGGTAAAAGGGTTCCACCTAGGACAAAGCATTAGTACACAAAATAGTTCTCTGTTCCTCTTCACCTCCCTCTCACCTCCAAACTCCCAGCCAAAGGACTTTGTGGACCCTCTACTCAACATGAATCCTTTAGCCACCAGGCAAAAGGCCATTTCCACCCCTTTCAGAAAGCTTCAAAGACCAGCAGGATTTCTTCTTTCCCGGCATCAAATGTATATTTTTCCTTTCCCAACACCAAAAACAAATGGTCTGCAGTAGGTGAGAAAGGGTGTTTCATCTATCACTTCTTTAGGGTGGAAAACAATGAGTAGAAGAGGAAGATTTGTATGGGAGGACAGACTGAACAGCTATTTTTCTCCTTCTTTAAAATCCCATAGATGCTCATTTTTTCAGGACCACATATGACACCCTTGTGCCGTGTGTGCCAGAATCAGCATCTGCAAAACAACCCTCAGGTCTCTTCCTCTACCTTCAGTAAACGCAGTTACTGCTCTCTTGTCACCAGGCTGGAAGGGAATAGCAGCAGGCGGAGAGTCTGAGTGCAGCTCTAACAAGTGGGATGGGCTGAAAGTAGTTTACTGCCCCTCTACAGAAAACCACAACACCTGGCACACTAGATGGCACTACTGCTATTTTTGTTTTGGTTTGGACTTGCAGGAGGTTTTCTCCCCCAATATTATAATACTATATTTATCCTCATTTTGCCCAAGGTCAGTATCTGCACTTACTGGACTGCTAAAGTAACAATGTATGATCACTGCTATTTTTTTCATCTTACTTACCCTTCTTGCACCTTTTTGATTTTGAAATCTTTCTGGGTGAGGACCTACTCCTGCATAGCATTATATACATAAGTGGTATTCTCTTTGGTAATGAAAATAAGACAAACTTAATCTACACAGAAAGGCCCCTAATACGGTTAATGTACATAGTTTTGCCAGAAATACACACAATGAAAGAGCCAGCTTCTTAGGGAGAAAAAAAAATCCTTTGTAGAGAAGGAGAGGAGCTGATTTAATTCCAAAGTGCACATTGCAGAACCAGACAGTGCAGATGCAATGCAAAATAAATCAGGCTTTCACAGCAGGCATGCATTTCCTCAAGTGTCTTTCAATGGAAAGGTAAAAGCCCCTTGAATACAAAGCAACAAAGGGGGAAATGAGGCACAACACACCAACTTGTTCCCAAAACACACACTGACACATGGTCTAGGAAAACATACATACTCTGTATGTGACTGAAAACTGATGTAATGAACGAGTTAATGTTCTCTGGCTGAAGCAGCTTCCTCAGGCTTTCATTTGCTAGAAGGTAAGCATTGGATAGTTAACACTAAAACTCATCAGGGACACCTTAAATCATGATTAATGGGTATTAATGAACCAGAGTAATTATGCATATTTTTTACATCATTAAATGTTATTGGTAGGTACCTTTGAAAATGTAAGTGACATTAAATCTTTTCCCAGAAAATCATACAATTCAATTTCACAAGAGATGTAATAAATATGTAACTCAATAATAGTGGGAGAGAGGAAGACAGGACATAGTAGCAATAAAATCCCAATAAAAAGTTTTAGAAAAATGCTTAACTATAAAAACAAGGCTAAAAAGTGTCACTGCTGATTCTCTAGCAGGTATCAACCAAGACAGAGATAGGTTTTAGGAGAGATTGAGTAGGAGGAAAATATTCCATAAGCAGTCTGGGGAAGAGTGAATAAAATTTGCCTCAGAGGTTAAAGCAGATTCACAGTAATGAGATAGCAAGCTTTGGCAGATAAGGAAGCAGATACTGGCCAATGCAGAGCTTCAAAATTCAGAGAAGTTGAGTTTATAGCAGCTAATCTCAAACTCTTCTGGCAATCGAATTTCCAGATTTGTGATCCCACTTCTGCTTGTATTTCTGGACTCATGAACCCACTCATTGTTGCAGTAGCAGGACTTGAAATTATATTTCCATTAGACCCAATGCATGTCATGGCCCTTAGGATGTACCTACCTTCTTACTCTGATAGATTTTCCCACATCTAACAAACAACCTGACCCCAGCCTGAATTTCAATATTTCACTGTCCCATTGTTTTGTTCAACACATAGAAGTACCAAACTGTAAGAGATCTCAGTTCTACCTGGAGGCAAATTTTTTCCAAACTAGGTTTAGGGGTTTTATATTTGCACTGACACAGACTATACATAAATGAGAGCTCAAGCCAAGTATTACTAAGGAAAAATCGAGGAGTTCTTGGATATCCAAATGTATTTGGACAAAGATATTTTTGGTAAGTCAATAAAGACCAAGAGTAATTGGCCCTGAAGTTAAGGGTTTACTACCTGACTTCATAAAATGCTACATATTATATTAAGAAGAAAGATGAACAGGCTTTGGTGTTCGGCTCTTCAGTCATGTGGGATTAATTATTATCAGAAGAATTGTATCTTGTCAAAAGGAGTTTTTCCTGACTGAACCAATGTTTCCTAATAACATATTATGAATACGTTTAATAATAGTAACTACAGGATTTAGAATTAAACTTTCAAGGGATTGTGAAAATTAAAATCTCTTTCCTGAAATGTTACATTGTGCAGGAACAGAAGGATATAGGTACTTTGGAAGTAAGACTCTAGACAACTGAAACAGCCAAAGAGAGAATTTCTCATATTCTATGAGTTGTCTTTGAAATTACTGCTCATAAATTTATTTTCCCTCCCTGGCAACATAATGGAACAGCTATTGAGAAAACAAGCTGGGAGGAAGGGTAGGATGGCCCTAGAGAGGGACCTCGACAGACTGGAGCGATGGGCCAATTCTAATGAGATGATGTTTAATAAGTCCAAATGTCGGGTACTTCATTTTGGACACAACAATCCCATGCAGAACTACAGACTAGGGACAGAGTGGCTGGAGAGTAGTCAGGCAGAAAGGGACCTGGGAGTGCTGGTTGACAGGAAGTTCAACATGAACCAGCAGTGTGCCCAGGTGGCCAAGAAGGCCAATGGCATTCTGGCCTGCATCAGGAATAGTGTGGCGAGCAGGACCAGAGAAGTTATCGTCCCCCTGTACTCGGCACTGGTCAGGCCTCACCTTGAATACTGTGTGCAGTTGTGGGCCCCTCAGTTTGGGAAAGATGTCAGGATGCTGGAGTGTGTCCAGAGGAGGGCAAAGAAGATGGTGAAGGGTCTGGAGCACAAGCCCTACAAGGAGCGACTGAGGGAGCTGGGGCTGTTTAGTCTGAAGAAGAGGAGGCTCAGGGGAGACCTCATTGCTCTCTACAACTACCTAAAAGGAGGTTGTAGTCAGGCAGGGGTTGGTCTCTTCTCTCAGGTGACCAGTGACAGAACTAGAGGGCATGGACTCAAGCTTCATCAGGGGAGGTTTAGGCTTGATCTTAGGAAAAAGTTCTTCACTGAACGGGTGATTGGCCATTGGAATGCGTTGCCCAGGGAGGTAGTGGAGTCACCGACCCTGGAGGTGTTTAAGGGGAGACTGGATGAGGCACTGAGTGCCATGGTTTAGATGATGGATTGGTGTTGTGTTGGGTTATAGGTTGGATTTGATGATCTCAGAGGTCCTTTCCAACCTTGTGATACTGTGATACTGTGAAATTTACTAAACAACTTCGAAGTCTGTCAGGCAAAGTTGATTTTTTAATAGTAATACAATATTAATGAATAGAGAGCAAAAGCTACACTATCACATCTGAATTTTAACAGTACACTGGCCTTTTTTAGGATATTTTTTTCATTGAGTTTGAGGTGTTCTCAATTAAGTTATGGAGACATTTTCCATCTTACACTGTAGCTGCAGTAGAGGACTCCTACCTTTGATCCTCTAAATCGAGCCTTAATTAGAAGCCTCTGCTGGATTGTTAATTAGCTTTTCTTTCCCCATCTCTAATGTTTCAAAATTCTGCTCCCAAACTTAAATCAAACTGGAAATGAACTATCATGTTGACCGAAATGAAGGGTGATGACAAACAATGAAGGGTAGTGATAAACAATAACTTTAAAGGGAGGCATTTAGTGCAGTACACAAAGATTAGTTTTGCTTCTGATCTCATTTAATAGCTTCAATAATGAGCTAGAAGAGGGAGTAAATGGTACATTAATGAAATCTGTAGATCTATTAAACTAGGAGGAGCTGAGCACACTGCTGAAAATGGAGAAATAATACAAGAGGTCACGGCAAAAATAGAAGCACAGGCAGAATATTGCAATGAGGTTCAGTTTAGAAAACAGAAGAATAATATTTGAGTAAAAAATGGACAGATGGCAACAGGTGAAAAACTGTAAAGCTGTAATGCTGGAAGAGATTTAAAAATAACATCAGGAAAACTAGGCAAGAATCTGTAACTGAGCAGCAGAGAAGAACAGTGAAATTCGGGCAAAACAAAACAAGAAGAAGCAAAGAAGTAGTAATTTATCTTAAGGCAGCTCTACAAACATCAGCTCTCTTCTGCGTTTAGTCTGGGCACCAGAAAAACAGGCTATCAGTCTGATGGTTAGAGATTTTTGCAGCTATAGAATTTTTTCCCAGAAGAAATCTTAAAAGTGAGCCATCTATTTAACAGAGTGTTGTCCTTTGTGAAGTGAATGACATAACAGTGAGCTACTAGCTAAAAGACCATAAAAGAACATGAGACTGAAGAAATAAAATATTTTCCCACTGCTTCTGGTAATTGCATCATGTAGCTTGAAATTTTTGACATTGCTGAGGAAACTACCAACGAAATGCCAGCTGCTATGAGTTTTCCAATACCAGATATATGTGCACAATATCCTGGAGATCTAAAGCCAGTTGTGAGCAAGTTAATTCCAGCTGAGAAGCTTGCACAAATTAATCTTGCTGGGAATAACTGTACACAAGTTATAGCAGAATGTCAAACTGTTACATCACTCCCTGTACCAGAGGCAGTTTTGGCAACTCTGTGCAGCACAGCATTAGGATGTGTAGTACGTATGTAAAGTGTTATTCCATATTGGTCATCACTCTTCAAAAGTCCTTGGTAGATCTTGGCTGTTGAAGGCATCATCCTTTATTGCTGAGTGCCTCCATATAATATTTTTAAGTGGGCTTGGCTGCTCAGGAGTTTGTCACTGTCACTATGTTGTGACCCAACACTGTGTGCAGAGAGCAGGGCATTGATCCATAGTTTTAAATTTGCACACTTCAGTAGAAAACCTGGCAAAAGCCTTTTCATGTAAAACCATGCTCTATTTATATATATCTCAGCATGTCCTGCCATTCCACACTTCAGGACTATTCACCTTCCAAGTGAACAACCTTAAAAACAATGAGCCATCATGGAAAATTGTCAGGATAAAAAAAGGAGGATATATATATGAAAAACAATACAAAGAATACCAGAAGCATAGACAGACCCCCTAGTCCCTTGTGAATGCAACTTGTTTGCTGAGGCAGTGCCCCTTTACTGATGTTTCAGGGGAACTGCCTATGTTTTCCAGAAACTGAGTTTCAAGACATTTGTAGAAACAACTTACTGGTGAAATTGCTTGATGTGATTTTGCCAGGAAACTATCTGCTGCACCTAATCAGATTGGCTGCAACTGCTTAGAATGACATATTTGAATGATTTTAAACTAAACTTGTTAACATTTTTTTAAAAAAGGCAAAGAATTCTGATGCATGTGCGAAAGCAGTGTAGTTCCCCTATTGTAAGGAATCTAAAGGCTGGAAGGAGGATTTGGGGAATTACAGGCCTGTCAGTTCCCCAGTGCTGGGGAAGGTTATGGAGCAGATCATCTTCAGTGCCATCACATAGCACGTACAGGACAATCAGGTGATCAGGCCCAGTCAGAATGGGTTTAGGAAAGGCAGGTCCTGTTTAATTAACCTGATCTCCTTCTATGACAAGGTGATCTGCTTAGTGGATGAGGGAAAGCTTCTGGATGTCATCTACCTACAATTCAGTAAAGCTTTTGACACTGTTTCCCATAGCATTCTCCTGGAGAAACTGTCTGATCATGGTGTGGACAGGTGTGCTCTTCAGTGGGTAAAAAAACCAGCTGCATGGCCAGGCTCAGAGAGTTATGGTGAATGGAGTTAAATCCAGTTGGTGGCTGATTACAAGTGGTGTTTCCTAGGGCTCAGTGTTGGGGATGATTTGATTTAATATCTTTGTCAACGACCTAGATCAGGGGATCAAGTGCTCCCTTAGTAAGTTTGCAGATGACACCAATTTGGGCAGAAGTGTTGTTCTGCTTGAGAGAAGAAAGGCTCTACAGAGCAATCTGAACAGGCTGAATCGATGGGCTGAGGCCAAGTGCGTGGGGTTCAATAAGGCCAAGGGTCCTGCACTGGGGTCACAACAACTCCATGCAATGCTATAGACTTGGGGAAGCGTGGCTAGGAAGCTGCCTGGCAGGAAAGGACCTGGGGGTGTTGGTCTGCAGCTGTCTGAATATGAGCCTGCTGTGTGTCCATATGGCCAAGAAAGCCAACAGCATCCTGGCTTGTATCAGAAATAGTGCTGCCAGCAGGACCAGGGAAGAGATTGTACTCCTGTACCTGGCACTGATGAGGCCACGCTTCAAATACTGTGCTCAGTTTTGGGCCCCCCAGTCCAAGAAAGACACTGAGGCACATCCAAAGAAGGACAACAAAGCTAGTGAAGGGTGTATATCACAAGTCTTATAAGGAACAGCTGAAGGAACCGGATTTGTTTAGTCTGGAGAAAAGGAGGCTGAGAGAAGACCTTATTGCTCTCTACAACTGCCTGAAAGGAGGTCATAGTGAGGGGAGTGTTGGTCTCTTCTCCCAAGTAACAAGAAATAGGATGAGACCAAATGGTTGGCTGCATATACCTAGTTCTGCTTTAAAACCATTATGCCCTGTTTATTTACAGTACGTAGACTTCAGCACCCTATCCAAGGGTTACCTCACTGTGGAACATCATTTATGTGTCCTTATGAATACACATCTAGAGGTCAAATTTGACTCTCTTGAAAATGAGGGCCCAGTATCTGGTTGTTTTGATGCTTCCAAAATGCCTCCCTTGTTAACACCTAAATTATATTTACGCTTAGAAATCTGTCATATCACTTGGATTTTATTTTCTGGAGATGTATATACAAGATGTCTGTATTATTCTTCTACTGTAGCACTCACGACTTATGTATTCAAAGCACAGCACTGATTTTTTTGCTTGCTTCTGACCTCAAATGCCATCTACTAGAAGAAGCCAAAGCAGGGTAGAGCTTGCTGAAAGTGTAACCCCTACCCCACACACACATCCACCTGCAGCCCTTGCTGCCATTGCATTCCCAGGAGGCAGAGGTCTGTGCTCCCATCACATCACACAGTGGGTAAAAATCTGGCTGAGAACTCTAAACACTTATGGGGTGGTTAAGCTTTGTCCTCACAGTTTATCAATCCTCCACTAACACCAGTGGAAATCACTAGCCAGCACCAACTACATTTGACAGAAAGCTAACATTTCTGAAAATATATGGCTGAATGAATGGATAGACTGCTATAGGTGTTGCAATTGATGGGAAGCCTGAGAAGTAAGTGCAAATATAATATTAGGCAACAGAGAACATGCTCAGAGGAGACACATTACGGATGCTGATATTATGGGAAATGCTTCAAGCAAGATACATAAAACTACTAAAAAAAGAAAAAAATTAAACCTGTCAGATAAACCTTGTTTTAAAACTGAATGTTCATAAAGTACTTCACAGAAGTACTTCAAAAAGAAACAACAAACCTGTGCAGATTTTTTCACCAAAACACTAATAATCTAGAAAAGTCCTTAACACTTTTTACTGGTTTGTGTTTTTTTCTGTCAAGGATTCTTTACTATTTATTTTAACATATACATAGAATGAACTAGGAAATGATTCTGCTTAGATCTATATTATACTGGCGATATATAGTCTAAAGTAAATGATTTCAACATTTATGACATGTATTGAGTCCTGTAAAGTCCCATATTTTGTTTTCAGAATTAGCTAGAAATAGTGCAACTAGATTTTATAGCAGTGAAACTGTATATTTAATTTTCTTTTCTTACAGAAATGCTGTTGCTAATGTCACTGACAATGACTAACGACATTGACTGTGACTTTAGCAAATATGCTTGAAAAGCTTCTTCCACCAGTCGGGAGGAAGAAATTCCATTATATTAGTGCATTTACATAAAATTCACTTCCCTATATCAGCAATATGGAACTATCTACTATTAAGCAGCAGCGCACTATGAGAGACAGTAGTTGATATTACTGTTCAAAAGATTTGTGCGATGCCATTATGCTGTAAATATTTTTTCCCTTTGCAAGAAATATTATCCATTGTATTCTTCATTTTTATCCTGCAAAATATTAGTGAGCACTACTGCTTGCACCTGGAAATGCAGATAAGTAGTAAGGCAGTACTTTAATTTGACAAAAAGTAATCCAAATACCTATTTGGAATTCACTAAATACAGGTTATTTTTCAAACAACTTTTACTTTATATATATATATCTATCTATATATATATCTTCTCTTCCAAAAAGCATTACATATGTGCAGCGATGTCTCAGGATTCTGATATTCTGGGAATATCACAAAAGTTGTACCCGACCCTGAAGCTAAACTAATAGAACCAAGGGGGGGGGAATCAATACAGCTGTTTAACATACTGCTTTCTTGCTTGATTTAAACACATAAATAAAAAAAGATTAAAGAATACGATAGGTATAATGGTGCAGCACTGATATTTTTATCACAGAGGTTGCCTGTTTAACAAAGAAGTCACACAGATGAATACAGTATCTCATTCAGTTTAAGCTCTTTAGATCCTTCCTCATGTTTTAGCTTGGTACAGAGAAAACTGAACTGTTGTACAGTATAGATTAAATCATGTACATTTTTACATTCTAATGAAGTATGACAATTTTACAAGCATATGACAGAAAAAAAGAGTTTATGGGTAAGCAAGTGAATTTTTTTAATTCAACTTATTTGTATTTCTCTCAACTATCTCTTTCATAGAATCATGGTATCATCTGGTTGGAAAAGAACTGAGATCATCAGGTCCAACCATACCTGTCCAATACTAAATCATGTCCCTAAGAAACTCATCAACCTGTCTTTTAAACACCTCCAGCGATGGTGACTCAACCACCTCCCTGGGCAGCTGTGCCAGGGCCTGACAGCCCTTTCTGTGAAGACATTTTTCCTAATATTCAGTCTAACCCTGCCCTAGTGCAACTTATGGCCATTTCCCCTTGTCCTATCACTTGTCACTTGAGAGAAGAGACCAACACCCCCCCCCCCCCTCCCCCGAACATCCTTTCAGGCAGCTGTAGACAGTGATGAGGTCTCCCCTCAGCCTCCTCTTCTCCAAGCTAAACAACCCCAGTTCCCTCCAGCTTCAAACTAGGCTGGTGAAGAGACCCAGTAATGGTTGTTGCACTACAGGTAAAAAGCCAAAGATGTGAGGATGTGAAGGGTGAACATACAAACTGAGCTTTCAGGATTGTTTGTGGTTCCTTACATAGCCCTGGAAACCTGTAGGAAAACAGTGGAAGTTTATGTAATTAAAAGAGTGTATCATGATTTACAACATAGATTGGGACCAGGGACACAAAACCAACCTGCCATTTTCTAGCCTTTGAAAAGCAGATTTTGTAAATTACCACTATTTTAGTAGAATATATATAGCAGTTTATGAATATTATGTTGGTGCAGAAATAACTGTCATTTTTGTCATTGTAAACTGTGACGTTTACTTTGATTATTAAGCTGTGTTCATGCAGTAGAACATTTTATAGTGTGAAGTTCACTCTGCTTATTTGTGTGAATGGTTTTGTTTTCACTGTTTATGCTTTTTTATATCAGAATTAAAATATTGAAAATTAAAATTAAATACGGAAAAAAGTAAAGTTGAGTGATTTTGTTGTATGAGTTCTAAAGGGGATGTAAAGCAGCAGAAACTACTAGAAATATCAACAGAGCATTCGGCCAGGGGACAGTCAATGAATGTACTGCTCGACATTGCTTCCAAAACTGTCATAATAGAAATGGGAGTGTTGAAGATGAGGAAGGTTGCAGATATCCTTCTACAATAGGTGACAACCAGTTGAGGGCTATTATTAAAGTGGACTCATGCCAATGAACTTGAGAGGTTGCAGAAGAACTAAACATTGACCATTCAACAGTCGTTTGACATTTGCACTGAAATGGAAAATAAAAAGCCCTCTATAAATAGCTGCTGCATGACCTGAATGAAAATTTTAAAAAATGCCGTTACAAAGTCTGCTCCCAATGTAAATTATATATTTAAAAACTGTTGTTTGGTGGTGCTGCCATCCACATCACCTTCCTCTCAGTCTGAGTCAAGGCAAGAAGTTGTAGCAATAAGAAGCTGTTAATGTTTTATGTGGACTGTTACTACAGCTTGTCATTGGTTTCTGTTATTTGTTTCCTTGCCAAAGACTGATTAAATTTATGTTGAGATCCAGGTTCTGCAGTGAGATGTGCTCAGCTGATTATGAATTATCTTTATCCACTGCTTTAGGCTTGCATTCCTAATCTCAGTGTCTGGGGTTTTTTTGTTTGGTTGGTTTTGGTTTTGGTTTTGTTTCTAAAAGAAACAGCCTTTGGCAGGAGTAGAAGAAGTAAGTTTTGTTTGGCCTCTGAACTCCAGCACCAAGCCTGCTCAGTCTCGGCAGGACCAGCCGAGTCCAGTTAATGTAAAGAAACTGAGAGGGACTGAAGCATTCTTAAAGGGGAATGAATATTTGGCAGATTATACAACCAAACAATATTCAGTTCTCCACTGAGCCTGTGTAAATTGTACTTCTTCCAAGGCTTATAGAGAATCTAAATTTTAATGCATCTTAACAGTTACACCGATAGAGGTATGTTGACAAATATGTATCATTGTGTCCCAATTTTAATTCACTCCTTTAGTGGCTGGAGATGCTAAATGTATCTTGTTTACTTCCTGCAAAAATCTCGTGTTTCAGACACCTTGGTCCATACCAGAACAAATCTGAGCCTGAAAAGAACCGGGCAGTGAGACCTCATGGTCCAAAACAATGAGGGATAGAGTCTATAGTTATTAGAGGTCTTAGCTGAAGCATTTGCAAGAGTTCAGTTCTTATTTGTCTGATTCAGGTTAGAATGCACATTTCTTAGTAACCAGAAGAGTGTTCTAAGCAGCATGTATTTGCTGTCCTGCTGAACTTATATATTCCTCTCTTTTATTTTGGCTTTGTGGGTATCTTATTGGTAAAAAGTGTGTCAGAACACTGCATTCTGACAAGATATCTTGATTCTAATGGATTTGTCTGTTTTCAATAGAAAAAAAAGAGTTTAAAAAAGTCATAATAATCTCTTGGGTTTAAATCCCATCTTTCCATATTCACCATTTTCCTCTTCTTAAATATATCAGTGCGAGATTCCTCAGAAAAATGCAAATTCTATCACACTTCTGACTAGTAGAATATAAAAAGATTCCCATTTTGGACTCTATATGAACACATCTTCTACAAACAAAATCAACACAAACTTTTCATTAAAGCCATTGGAAGGTGGATAAGGTCTTAGCTTTCACCAAAATAAACCATTTTATCAACCTCAATAACAAGTGAAAAAACGTAACATACAGATGGTACTCAATTTTTTTCCTCCAGCAAAATGTCTCTTTTCATATAACCGTAACTGATATTCTAAAAGCTATTTTCCCAGTCTTCTTTCAACATGGCTGAACTTCCACTATGGCAATGGGATGTTAAATGGATATTGCAAAAGGGGTTGGGGTTTTTTTCTTACCCACTCTCTCTTGCAGTTGTGAGTAGCCAGCTCCTCATTAACATACACTATATATAAAATTTCTAAGGGTTTTCTAAAGACTGCAGGTTCTGTATTTGTCTTGCAGTTACAGCACAGAGTCTTGGATTGATGCCTAGAAGAGACCCAAGGTGTGTATCTCAGCATGCTCTGCCATGTGCTATTGGTTATAAAACTTGCAGTTGTTATACAGTTGGATTAGTGCCTTAAGCATACCTTTACTATTCAAGGAGAAGGTTTAAACATAAGAACCTCTTTGTTCTCCTAGTAAAGTTCGAAGAGAATGTCAGCACGCCAAAGCAAGCTGAGACTCTTCTCTTAAGAAAAGATCTCATGATTGGTTTAACTTTAGTTACTTGCAATATCTGGTTATTTGCAAGGAATACTTCACCATTTCTAATTTCTCTAGGCATTGGTTTACTCTCTATCCTATTTAAAAAAAAAGGTGATATTAATTTTTTTAATTTTTAGGTTTTTTTCCCTTGAAAGTGATGAATTTTCAAATAAGAAGAGTGCACAGATGAAACAATGGAAAGAGAACACAATAAGTAGCATATAACACCCTCAAAAGACAAACAATCCTTAAAAAAATCAACTCATACAAATTGTTTCCTGCCGTAATACTGTAAACACTCCAGTGCAAAAAGATTCCAGTGCTGTTACGCACAGGTCTCATTTCTCTGCCCCTGAAAAGACACTTCACAGGAGAACAGACTCCCTAGAGGAAAACGAAATGATTTCTCTAAAGCCACACACAAGATCAATAACAGGATTAGGAAAATATTTAGATCTTTCATCAGGTAAATATCCTTTCCATGGAACAATACCTATCTGTACCGTCTCACATTTAATGTAGAATTATGTGGCACTGAGAACATTGTTGAAGATTTAGGAAAATGTGCAGATAGATGTTTTTCTTTAAAATATACAATTACAAAAAAGGAAAGCTAGTTTTTTTGTTAGCTTTAATTGTCTTTTATAATTATGTACATACTGAAAATAAGTTTACAGTGCTGCATTGTTCTGGAAAGCATGTTTGTAGAAATGCTCAATAGAATATGAAACTTTGTAATTTCATTCAAAAAATGACAGTAATGGAGCTTTATAACTCAAAACATAATGTCAGAAAGAAGACCTGAAACTCAAAACTGTATATTCCAGCTGTGCCCTTCTGAGTATTTTGTATGCAGTAGCCTGTACGTACTGCTGACTAGATGCTGAAATGTATCTTTTCATCCGCACCTTCGCAATAGCAAGTTTTCTGTACTAAATTTACTTTGCATTTTAAAAGTTTGAAAGTTGAATGACTGCTTATTAAAGACAATACCTCAGAATCTCAGCTCCTGTGGAGAAGGAAATATTAAAGGCTTGTATTCAGTATACAACCAATTCAAACATGAACACTGTAATGACATTAGAGATTACCTTTTTATGATTCAAATTTCTCCTGTGAATTTGTAAGGAAAAGAGGTGATTTTATAAAAGACATAATTATAACTGCTTTGAAGTGAGTTGTGATCACAATCTACTAGGAGGGTGGATAAGTATTTGACTGCAGGACTAGAGTTGTAACAGATGTGGTAAATCTATCTGCAAACAATAGCTTTTTCATTGGACAGCACCAAAAACCTGCTACATTTTTCCATTATGGTTTCTGTCATTGCCCACCCAGCAGCTGTTAAAATTAATCCTCATAACAACTTGAACATAAACTCTTATCAAACTCTATTTGCCTATATATACAATGTAGATACTAATCACTGTGATAAATAAAGTTTCTTTGAAAGCTGGAAATATCCAAAAACCTCTGGCTATTTGAGCCTAATCCAGGGAAACCTATGGAGTAATATTATTATCCCACTCACAGAATCTGATACCCAAACCCTCCCATGAATTCACTCACCCCACTCACTTCTCCAGGCTTTTATGTCTCTTTATGATTCTTTGACCATTACAGAGTCTCTCCTAGGTGTTAATTTCCTACTACATCATTCAGTGAGATGAATATTTGCGTGTGCTTATTCTGAAACAGGAACCTCATCAAGAGGAGAGGAAATAATTCAAGTTTCCAAACACTGGCAATCTCATAATTTCATTTGTTTTTTGAAGTTCAATTCCTTTCCAAACATAGCTTGGATAATCTGTATAGCTCTACCAAATAGGAATAGACTGGTAACAAAACATTGAAAAGAACATGTCTAATAAGTGTCCTCTGTGCTAAATTTCAAAGCCTTCAGGTGCGAGTGTTCCTTAAAACTCTGTAAGAAAAAATCACAACTGTTCGTGTAGAAAAACAAACTGTTCCATCACTTAAGATCACAAAGCTGGATGAAATGTTTGGGTTTTGGGTTTTTTTTTCTAAAACTTAATAAATGACCTAGAATAAAACTGACCTTTGGTCAATGATCATATCAGCTATGAAGGTGAAAGTTTCACAAAGTCACTAATAACTGAAAAGACAGAAAGAAAACATTAAGAAAACTATAAATATCACTCTGTTCTCCACCTGGAATAACATTGCTTGTACTTTTACAGTGCAGTAAAAACAGCAGAGTAAAGTGATCTATGGAACAACAATCTGTCATTAATAAAGAGGAAAAACATCATGTAGACTGGAGATCATGGATCATCCAGAAGGCCACTTACTGAAGAAAAAGACAAAGAGGAAAAGTCTGTTTAAGGCAGCTTCAGTTTCTTAGTAGACTGACCCTTGAACCACAAAGTCATCAGTTTCCAAATATCCAGATTTAGCGGCCAATTACTCAGCAGAAGACGACGTGATCAATGATCTGAAAGTTTTTAGCTGGTTGTATCGATCAAATGCATAAACAAAACACAACTGTCAGCTCCTCAGAGTTTATTGCTGATGAAGTGACAATTAAAACAATTAATTAATTAATTAACACAAAAGAAATAAACTAACTTATATAAAAGAGTAATAATGTTTAGTGCTCCGTTAATTAATAATTTGCCTTATAATTAATTTTTTTAGTTATTTGACTGGCAAAACAAAAATGTGAACTATAATTACCAGCTACCTAATTCTGTAATTATTTCTAAAGTGAAAGAAGCAGGATTACTGAGGCCACCAAACTCTCTTTGAATTATTGGTGCTAAAAAAATAAATATCAGAAAATGCCGATCACTACAAAATGTGAAGGTTGATTACTTTTTGTAAGAAAAGGCAGATGAACAAATGCTATGAAATGCTGAGGCAGGGCTGGGGCACACAAAGGAATTAGAGTAAACTAATGAGCTTCCAGGTGTCAGCTGAGCTTGGGTAACTAACAATATTTGCACTCCTAGCCTCAAGCAAATCTGAAGCAAAATATGTCAGATAAATCTTCAGGGACAGCACCTCCTGGTAGCAGGATCAGTCCTAAACAAGAGCCAAGTTTGCAATGACACACGGCTTCACAAAGAACAACCTCCTTCATTCCTCCTTATCGTCATGCGAGAATAGGATTTCAACTTTTATAGGTGGAAACTTAATTTTCCTCAGAGTGTCAGAATGATCTAAGATTCAGTACTATCTCACCTTTTCAGAGGAAGTAGCTATAAAACAGTGGACGCTTTCAAAAAGAGGCTTGGAGTCAAATTCCATATTGATCTCACTGGAAAATGCAATTTATGCTTTGCTTAGCCAGGTAAGATGAGAGGCAAGCTGGCTGTTAGAAAATAAGGACCTGAGTTAAAGAAAATGGAACAGGAGAGAATTAAGCATGAAAAGAACACTATTTAAAGAAAGAGTGAAAACCTAGAGATTAATTTACTGTTAGTTCCATTTTATCTCATGTTAAGTACATTTTTTAATTCTTTAAATCAAATTCTCCTGCTCTATGCATGTTGCCATTATTTCCCTGGAATTTAAAATGTCTGTTTTGTTCAGCAAGTGCATGTTAGAAATCTTAGGCTATTAAAAGATGGTGCCAATGTTAACTATTATACAAAGGATTAAATCTTAACTAAGTAGAATTAAAAGTGACTCTCTAAAGCTTTAAGTTATTGGTACTTCAAGATTTTTCAAAGAAAAGCAGACCAATACGAAGGATTAATAGTTAAGGTTATGCAAAATCCACTTAATCAGCATGGCTAATTTTAGCTTTAACTAAAGCTGCTGGCAACTATGTGCATTTTGCTTTGGGGCTTTACTTTTGAAGAGAGTGATGAATACATTTTTGAGGTAAATTTATCTTAACTGAGAGTCTACCTAATGCTCTTTAATTGCTGAAAAAGTGATTCTAATAGCATTTGCATTTAGGAGAGGAAGGATGTCTTCAGCTGTGCATCTTTAAGTCCCTAAAATAAGCATTTTATTTTCACATTTATAAAATATACTGCTTGACTATAAAACAGGTGAGTTTTATAAACAGTACAGTCATCAACATGGGCATTGTTTACGAAGAAAGAATTTTTCTCCTGACAGTACACACCCTATTCAGAAAAGAGCCTAGGAAGACTGGAGCATGCTCTGAAGATATGAATACAGTGACTTGCCAGACTATCTGGGGCACAAGTGCTGAGAATGAGGGTCTTTCACTGACAAATGCTACCTAAGCAAGGCAGATGTACAGGGTGTCAGCTCAAGCATGCCAGGCCCTTTAAGCCAGAAATATAAACTTGCTAATACTTAGAGCCCTTTTACCCAGCTCCAAAACTATAAAGGAATAGATCATTCAACATGAAGTGGATTATACTTTTAGTTTAAAACAAAATTACATAAGTAGTAGTTTCCTGCCTGGTAAGAGTTGGATAAAATCTGACTACATCTGAGATTGTTGGGATAGGGTGTGGAGAAAGCAAGGTGATGGGCATTGGGTGAACTCAGCTTTCTCCAGATTCTGAAAATCTTGTGGGAGGGGCTACCTTCATATTACAAAATTGGTTGTCATGGTTGTCATTCAGTAGTAAATTACAATGGGATTCTTCTAGTGGCAAAAGTGGGGAAGCCTGGCAAAATGAGACCATTGAATTACAATGGGGCATTTGGAGGCCCCAGTGAAATTCGGATGAGGGTACCTATGTAAGGGCACTGGCAGTATTTAAACAAGGTCATTCTATGCTATATTAAAATGTATGCCTAGATTCTAGCATACCAGCATTAGACAACTTAAGATTTTATAAGCTGAGGTGGTTTTCGGCACCTTCACGTGATAGATGCACACAACCACCCTTAATCAAACCAGGAGCAGTTTGGCACAGGCTCCAAAGGAGGTAAAGAATTGAGCCAAGAACTCTTTTGGGAAACATACAGGGAGCAGAGTGACACAGCGAGCTCTGATAGGCTGCTGGTATGAGAAGCCCTACGCATACCTCTCCTATCATATGCAATTTGACTATGAGCCAACACCTTTTATCCCATGAATATGGCAGCCTGCGTGAGCCTGCTTTGTTCTCTCCCTGCTGGGCAGTGTGGATGCACGGTGATGCTCCCCTTGTGCTGGGACACCTCTCAAGGGTGCTCCTCAAAGCAGTGAGATCTCTTACTGACTACAGATCGGTGGTGAGTGCCATTTGAATCCTCCCTGGATGCAGGACCAGAGAGCTCTCCTCTTTAGCAGGGATTAGTTATTTAGCCTAAATAAGTAACATTTTAAATAGAACAAATCACTTAGAGTTATAATGTTGGGTGATTTAATATGCTGATTGCTTAGCTTTGCTTATTCAGCATGAAAATCCAGTTGGTGGCTGGTCACCAGTGGCATCCCCCAGCGGTCAGTGTTAGGCCTGGTCCTGTTTAATATCTTTCTTGATGATCTGGATGAGGGGATTGAGTCCATCATTAGCAAGTTCGCAATACCAAGCTAGGAGGAAGGGTTGATCTGCTGGAGGGTAGGAGGGCCCTACAGAGGGACCTTGACAGACTGGAGAGATGGGCTGATTTCAATGGGATGAAGTTTAACAAGTCCAAGTGCCGGGTTCTATACTTTGGACACAACAACCCCATGCAGAGCTATAGGCTAGGGACAGAGTAGCTGGAAAGTAGTCAAGTGGAAAGTGACTTGGGAGTGATGGTGGATAGGAAACTCAACATGAGCCAGCAGTGTGCCCAAGTGGCCAATAAGGCCAATGGTATCCTGGCCTGCATCAGGAATGCTGTGGCCAGCAGGACTAGAGGAGTTATCATCCCCTTATACTCGGCACTGGTTGGGCTGCACCTTGAGTGCTGTGTCCAGTTCTGGGCCCCTCAGTTTAAGGGAGATGTTGAGATGCTGGAGTGTGTCCAGAGGAGAGCAACGAAGACGGTGAAGGGGCTGGAGAACAAGCCCTATGAAGAGTGACTGAGGGAGCTGGGGTTGTTTAGGCTGGAGAAGAGAAGGCTCAGGGGAGACCTTATTGCTCTCTATAACTACCTAGAAGGAGGTTGTAGGCAGGCAGGGGCTGGTCTCTTCTCTCAGGCGACCAGTGACAGAACAAGAGGACATGGTCTCAGGCTTCATCAGGGGAGGTTTAGGCTTGTTATTAGGAAAAAAATTTTCACTGAAAGGGTGATTGGCCACTGGAATGGGCTGCCCAGAGAGGTGGTGGAGTCATCATCCCTGGAGGTGTTTAAAAACAGATTGGATGAGGCACTTAGTGCCAGTGCCATGGTTTAGACGACGAGTAGGTGTTGGTGTTGAGTCATAGGTTGGGCTTGATGATCTCAGAGGTCTTTTCCAACCTTGTGATTCTGTGATACTTGCTGAAGCACTAGGCCACGAGCTGTAAACTTCCACTTAAAACTTTCTCCAGGTGTACAACCTGTTTAGTCAAAACAGGGCCTCCAGAGCCAACAAAAAACAGAAGATACAGAGGCTTCAAGGGTCTAGATCATCAACATCAGCTGCATTAAGACAAAATAACAACCTGTCTGAAAGACAGGGGAAGAACCCAATGAGGAACAAGAGGACTCCAGACTCAAATATTACTACTGGAACTAACCATCGCATGAGGGGCAGCTAAATAATCTGTAGGGGTATAATTTCCCAGGGATTTCTTTGCTGATTTCAGCCCCTCTCTCCGGAGCTGACCATGCTGCTGTGCCACTCTATTAAATTATTTATTTTATGAAAACCGATGCCTGAGAGTCTGCTTTGTGAATCCTCGGATTCAAACTTCAGAGTGAACACTGGATGCCCAGAAAGAAAGTAAGTGAATTGGGGATAAGCATCATGAAACCTTCAATCCTTAAACCAAGTTACATAGAGGACTGCGTGTAGACATATAATCCTTTAGTTATACACACATACAATCCTTTAGTTATACACACATATAATCCTTCAGTTATACACACATATAATACTTTACAAATGCATATAACTCAATTCTCCCTCCATATGTTTCATCCATGTAGTAAATAATAGTGATTGACATTGAACTCTGTTAAGTGGCACTTTTAACTAAATACAGATTTTCTCAAAAAAGTCATCTGCAACACTTCAGTACTATTTTTTTTTTCCTGTGTCATGAATAAACTAAATGTAATTCATACAGCTTTGCCTCACTATGCCTGCTGTCATGGCCTGAGAAGGTAACCTCAACTTCTCAATTCTCTCAGGTTTTTCACTACTATTACTTTTTCACTGGAACCTATTCATGAGCTTGGATCATAAGGGGTGACATACTGCACTAGATCCAGTGCATTCACCTACATGGGTATTCTGTGCGTGGCAGTGATCAGCACAAAATGCTTCAGAAGGAGGCATAGGAACACCCCCGTGAGCAAAAGAATTTTTTCTTTGTCTAAACTAATGGTTGGATAAGGCTTAGGCCCTGTGGACCAAAGCTGAAAATTGAATGTAATTAAGTCTGTTGCAAAATTAGGCAAAGAGAGTAACTGAACAAGAAGCCATTTCAAGCAAACAGGGAATCTCAACAGCAAGTCAGGAGTGATGCTCTTCCTTCTGGCAGTAAATTTATGCTACAATGAAAGCTGTGATTAGCTCTGTGCATTTACAGAGGTTAGAGTTTCAGTTAACTGTTTAAGTGGTCTTAGTGTTGTTGTGCTAGTTGTGCTTAGCAATCTACTCAAGATTCAAATAAATACTTGAGTGGCAAGTCTGCACTTACGTTGGTGCTGCCGTGGCCACACAGATGTCTCCAGACCTAGTTTCCTAGGGGTTTTTCTTGTCCTGCAAGTCTTGCATGTCTTGGATATGTGTTCCACAAGAAGATTGAATCATGGCTATGCTAGAAACGCTTTCTTTCAGGTTGTAAATGGCAATTAGACCAACTAAACTCAATGAAACTGAGACAATATGTATTGTACTATTTCTTTTGGCTCAGTGTCATCCAGTTAATATTGTGTCTGTTTAAAATCTTCCTATTCCTGCCACCTCGTCTTACTCAGATACTCCCTTTGAGTTTTGCTTTAGACCATTGTGTAGCAGACCACCTTCTCTCACTCTTATCTACACCTCAGAAGAAGATGTACATCTTTGATGGAAAAATTGACTATAGAGATTTGTGGGAAGTATCTCTCTGAAAGCAAATTATGCTGATAGTTCACTTAAAAATCTTCCAGATTTTGGCCTTTCCATTTCTCATTGGAGAATAGTAATTATGAACAATAAGCATCTGAGCCTGAAATTTCATATACTGCACTAATTCAAATTTCTTCAATTTCAGGGTATCACACAACTCCCATCATCTTATGCAGGTGCTTTATTTGAGCAGGAGGCATTCAGAGAGAACATGTATAATTATCTTAACAGTTGTTATTTTATTTCCCTTTCTCACGTTCACGTGCCCAAATATATTTCTATGAGGTAGATCTTAAAAACAATCTCAGAGAACTATTTATCTGTGTAAGTTTGTAAACACATGCCTATACTTCAGCTTCTCAGTTAAAAAAGAAAAATGTGTCTTTCTACAACTTCTAGGAAACATTCCTTATATTTTGAACTAGAAAGTCCGACCAGATCTTCCTAAATCAGGTGCTGCAGGGTTATTTTAAGACCAAGTATTGTTACTTATGAATAAATCTGCTTAGGTATGCTATAACAAATGGGTTTAGTTCTAGAGTAGAAACTTAAGTATTGAAATTAATTATAATCTACAAAGGAGAATGGTCTACTTATCCTTCACTGTGTTTGTGGCTTGAAAACACGAGTGTTTCAAACAGGCTGTAAATTAGCTGGAATGTGAAAACTGGGACATTAGAGGGGTGTACACTTTGCAGCAATTTCTGTAGCAAGTGCCTGGCACTTCCTCAGAAAGAGGTACTGGTGCGTGTGGGGTTCCTAAGTGTCAAAGTATTCAAAAATCTTGGTAGCTTCTGAATTGGAAATTGAAGTTTTACACTGCCCTTAACTGCCTGGTGAGACTAATTTAACATATCTCGTGCCTTCTGTTTTGACATTGCAGCATCAACTCTAACCATGTAGGTCTCTAGGAATAGCAACTTCACAGTCATTCTTGTCTAGTGTTGAGTCTGCTCATTGCAAACAAAATTTTTCACCTTTGTAATTTTCCTGTATTTTTACATTGTTCTTAGCAAGCAGTATTTGTAGTCTAATATATACTTGCTTTTGTAGGCTATTAAATGTTGCTTTCATTTTTTTTTCTATGAAGTGAATGTGCCTACCCAGAAACTGAGTTATAAGGGAAAAAAACCTAAATCTATTCAATTTTATTATGTTTTGAATTCTTAAATTTATCTCAAGAGAATATTGGGATTGTACCAGTACGCATATTAGAGGCAACATTCATCATGAAGTAGAACAAAGTTACTTTATTCTTTGCATCTTTACATGTGATACTTCCACTGGAAAAAAAACCTCAATGTAGTATTTTTCTATTGTTTTAAACATAAGCTCCAAATTTTGTAACTCTTTCCCTTTTAAAAATTAATTATTCAAGTCATGTGGTACTTCACTGAAATTAGAAGCCACACTGCTTAGGAGTGCAAAGCCATTCCCAGTGAAGCCAGAAGCTATTTTGCATTTATTTCAACTTTAATGCAATCTGGACTATATCAGGGGTGCAGAAATGACTGTGGCAAAAGTTTTACTGACTAGGATTTTATTTGCTGCCTATACCTTCCTGGTTCTATTTATTATCCTTTAAAATAAACACTACTGCAGTCTGTATGGGCAGACAAAACCAACTGTTTAACAGTAAATGGTATTTGTTTTTTCTTGTGTAAAACACTTCTTACCTGCATCTCCTTGTTCTCTGCACTCCACCTTTCAATCTTTTTCTACAACTGATGTCTTCTTTCAACACTATATTTTTATTCTAATATCTGAAACACATTCGTTATGTTTTATGGTCAGACTTGATCAGCTCTCTTTGTATTCAGGTATGTGTTGCCCTTCTTACTTGTGAAGGCTGGCTCATAAGAATCTGCAAAACTAACCTCACAATCCTCCTTTAAGACTCTAAAAAATGTTCCTTTCCTCTAAAAGCCATCAAAAATCTTAAAAATCATGCGGTAACTGATGTTCTTCCTACAATTGCTCTTAAGACTTAGAGAAAAACTCTCTTTGACATCTTGGGCTCTCATGTCTCCATGAGCTGTTGTTGTCTCCTGTCATGTCAGCTTTTGGGACAAGAACAAGTTTTTGATCTGCAGTTGTCAAAACCCACAGGTGGCCATAACTGCCAATAGCATGCCAATGTGCTGTGGTAAAAACAAATGAATAATTAAAAGGATCTTTATTAGCTTTTATAAAGAAAACAGAGTAAAGTTCCCAGGGACTTGTGATGCCACTGAACATCTTTTCTCCCTCAGTCACAACAAAAAACACGTCACGAATCACGCGATTTTTAGATGAATGGACAGAAATATCAGTCAATAGAAGCAATGTCAATAAATAAATTTGAGATACTCCTGCAGTAATCAAAGCTCTATTTAGATATGCTCTGGAGTATTTAACACATCTAAATAAAGGAACTCAGCTGTGTAGCAGAAAAACAATGCTGATGTAAGCTGTTCTGGTGCTGGCACAGAACCAGAACGGCTGGCATTTTTGCTAGTCTGCTCAGTTCATTTAGGTGTTTCTTACACTCCATGCTGATTCGTGGGGTCTTGGGGGGGTCTCCTACAAAAAAAAGCAAACAAACCCTCTTCATGTCTAAATTGAGCTATGTAAGATGATTGATTAACTAAAGTGGTTTTGACCTCCTCCCAGTTTCCAGCTCAATTGTTCATAAAGTTTCTCAGTGTTTGATTTGTTTACCTGTGTATTCATTTTATGCTGTTCCATCTAATCCAACTTTATTAGCTTCTTTCTAAGGATGCCATGTGCACCAAGTATCAGTGTCTTACTAATATTAACAAATTCTGTGTCTACCACTTTTCCTTTCCACATTCATTATTCCCTCAAAGAAACCAATTAGCTTGGTTTCACTGGATTTGTGCTTTTTACAAATGTGTTACTGATTAGTTGCTGCATTTTCTTCAAGCTGTTTACATACTGATTGCTCTTGCTTTACTAATTGTTCTAGTTATTTGTCAGGTATTGAAGTTAAATTTAGTGGCCTATAATTATTCTTCATCTTTCTTCAACCCTCACTAATTCTCTTATTTTAAATTGTACTATAATTTTATCTTCCCCTTGGTTTCCAGAGGCAAAGAGATGGAGAAGGATATTAAACTAAGCGATAAACACTTGACTAATAAAATCTAGTTCAATCAACAAACAACTTTAGTGGGCAAAGGAGAAAGTTCTGCTTAAACTGGACTAGAGAAGTGTTATGACAGTACAGTAAGAAATAGCAAGAGTCAGAAATTATGTAATCTCTGGCTTCATATGCGAAACAAAAATTCAGTTCTATCAAGCCAAAGGGCACTGTTTGAAAAGTGCAGAGAAACATCAACTATCTAGTTCTTAAGTAGCAGAGGACTAACCCATGAAGACATTTATTACTTAAATCTCATAAATTTTTGGATCTAAACAGTCAGCCGTAAACAGCTAAACAACGCAAAGGATAGTAAATCTGTCCATATTACCTCTTTAGCTAACACTTTAATTCTTTTTAAGCACTTTCTATTTTCTCAAACTGGAAAAGATCATGAGGTTTGCACTCTTTCATGGCAGTGACTGCCATCACCTCCTTCAATATTTAACATTTATGGGACAGAGAGCATAGGATGATTAAGACCCTAGAAGGAGTTGTGGAAGAGTTCCCATCAACACTACTTTATCTATGTAGCAATTACAGACTCAAATTATAATAAGATTTTATGCAAAATGTGAAGCTAGTCAGAGAGGTTCAATGCTATCCTGCAGTTTGGGAATGTGATTTTAACAGCAATCCTTTGACTGCTCACCTGATGTGGTGTATCATGGAATCATAGAACCATTAAGGTAAGTCCAACCGTCCATCCAACACCAGTCCTACTAAACCATATTCTGAAGTGCCACGTCTGCATGTCTTCTGAACAACTTCATGGATAGTGACTCCATCACTTCCTTGGGCAGCCTGTTCCAATGATTCACCACTTTTCCAGAAAAGAAGTTTTCCCTAATATCCAATCTAAACATCCACTGATGCAACTTGAGGACATTTTGTCTCACTTGGGAGAAAAACCAACACCCACCTTACTACAGCCTCCTTTCAGGTAGTTGTAGAGAGCAATAAGGTCTCCCAGGTGTCCTCTCAGCCTCCTCTTCTCCAGGCTAAACAATCCCAGTTCCCCCAGCTGCTCCTCACAAGACCTCAATGTCTTTCTTGCAGCGAGGAGCTCAAAACTGAACACAGTATTGAAGGTGTGGCCTCCCCACTGCTGAGTACAGGAGTACAATCACTTCCCTGCTCCTGCTGGCCACTGATACAAACCAGGATGCTGTTGGCCTTCTTGGCCACCTGGACACACTGATGGCTCATCTTCAGTTGGCTGTTGACCAACATATTCAGGACCTTTTCTGCTGGGGAGCTTTCCAGTCACTCATCGCAGCATTACATGGTGGTGTTGTGACCAAAGTGAAGGACTCAGAACCTGGCCTTGATAAACCTTCTACAACTGAACTTGGCCTATTCATCCAGTCCGTCCGGATTCCTCTGTAGAACCTTCCTACCCTCCAGCAGATTGACACTCCTGCCCAATTTGGTGCCATCTGCAGACTTACTGAAGGAGCACTTAACCCCTTCATCCAGATCATTTATAAAGATATTAACCAAGACTGGCCCCAACACTGAGCCCTGGGGAACACCACTTGTGACTGGTTGCTAACTGGATTTAGCTTCATTTACCATGACTCTCTGGGCTTGGCCATCCAGCCAGTTTTTACCCAGTGAAGGGTACACCTGTCTAAAACGGCCTCTACCCTGTTCTGTGGCTTTACTTGCCAACAACATACAGGTAGTTGACACATCTAGCATGCAGTGCTCTAGAGTGGGAGAAAAGTTACAACCTAGCATTGCAAACTTACAATGACAAAATCACAGAATGACCTGAGTTGGAAAGGACCCAAAAGGATCATCAAGTCCAACTCCTGTCCCTGCACAGGACAACTCCAACATTCACCCCGTGTGACTGAGGGCAGTGTCCTTGGCATCTTGACTGCTTCCCTGGGGAGCTGTTCCAGTGCTCCACCACCCGCTGGGGAAAGAACCTCTTCCTGATATCCAATCTAACCCTCCCTTGGCACATCTTCCTGCCATTCCCTCGGGTCCTGTCACAGGTCACCAGAGAGCAGAGCTCAGCCCCTGTTTCCCCTCCCTCCCTTGGGAGAAGGCAGCCAACAGCTCTGAGACCCCCTCTCAGTCTCCTCTTCTCCAGCTGAACAGACCAAGGGACTTCAGGCGCTTCTCACACGCCTTCCCCTGCAGAGCCTTCCCCAGCCTTGTAGCCTCCTCTGGACACTCTCCAGTGGTTTGATGTCCTTTTTATGCTGTGGTGCCCCAAACTGCCCCCAGTGCTTGAGGTGGGGCCACCCCAGTGCGGAGCAGAGCGGGACAATCCCCTCCGTCTCCCAGCTGGCAATGCCGTGCTTGGTGCCCAGGACATGGTTGCCCTCTTGGCTGCCAGGGCTCACTGTTGGCTCATGGTCAACTTGCTATTGACCAGAACCCCCAGGTCCCTTTCCACAGGGCTACTCTCCAGCATCTCAGACCCCAGTCTATCCATGCATCCAGGGCAAGAACACATCCCAGTTGCAACTAAATAGGACCTACCCGACAAACTTAACAGATCTGAACATGTGTGGAGAAAACACAGTTGAAAGCTACATATTTCATATTTGAAAATCTTGTTTCTTGTAAAAACAGGACATTTCATTTTGTCGTCTACAAAGGTTGTTTGGTACTTTTTCAGTGCTCAATTAGCTTGAGGCTCAGACTCCAAGGAGAGTCTGCTAAGCATCTTTCTTACTCAGAGATGTTCAATTTAATATGTCTTATAAAGTGGAATGAATTCCAAAAACCAGAAGCCTTATTACTGTTCTGCCAATATACAAAGTGCAATGATCTGTGTGAACTTTTAAACTGAAAAGTATAGCAAAAGTCAATACAGGTTTGAATTGGTCAATAGGGAAAAATTATAAATTAACATATTTTTATAAGTATACCTTTTAAATATATTTGAACTCACTCTTTCTTTACACAAAGTTTGAAGGTAACTTTGTAGATTATGACTTCTTTGAAGGCTTAAAAAACATACCAAACAGCATTCTGGTTTAAAGAAATCAGTGCTGTATTTTAACAATAGGTTACGTGTTCTTCAGGTTAAGCCTTCAATAAATAATACATTTAAAGATTCTTTACACTGAGATGTTTCTAGTGTGTTTCATGAGTATCTCAGTTCTGGTACTATTCAACACTTTAATTTCAATTTTGGAAATAAATAATGCCACATGACAGTGATGGATAATACACCCAGGGTAATAATACTGATCCCTTAGGACTGTAGCATGGCAAAACGCATGGAACATTGTTAAGAACTTGCACAGAACCAGGTAAGGCCCAGAGCAACCTGATCTAACATGGAAGCTGGCTCTGCTGGAGTTGAATCAGATCACACAAATACATCCCTTTCAATCTAAATTTACCATGATCCTAATTTGAAAATTGTAGGTTTCAGTGGGAATGATTTGGGGAAAAAAGAGCCAGAACACTTGGGTTTGTGGTTTGTATATTAGATGTTACTACAGCATCAAGATAATCGGTCTATCAGTGGAACATCCAAAGTTTGATTTTAGAAACATGTAGTCTTTAATGCAAAACTAACATAGAATATTTGGAGCAGCCTGTTGTACTGTTTGTATTTAAAAACTGATATGCATCTTCATATTGTAACATACATAGATATATCTAGGCATGGTGTCTAGATAGGACAAAGAACTCAAGATAGATCTGCAAAACAACAGACTGTTCCTGAATACTGATTCGCAATATGCAATGGCAGAAAACCAAAACACAATCAATGGAAATAAAGAAGTTATATGTCCTTGATGAGACTGGTATTGGAATATAGTATCCAGTTTTGGTGACAGTGACTTTTAGGGCTATTGAGAAACTGGAGAAAGTGCAGTAAAGATCCACAGAAGGGCTGGGAAGACTTGTGTGTGACAGTTTGTTTGGCTTTGAAAAGACGGAGAGGTAATATGATTAGCGTGTAGGAATACAATCATGAGAATTGGATACAGGGTGCTGAATAATGCTTTTATACTAGCTTTCAAAACCAACATAACTGAAGGTAGAAAAGTTCAAAGTGGTGGGTTTATTTTTCAAACTAAAGGTAACAGTAATTAGAAATAGATTACTAAAAGAAGCAATGAATTCTCTAGTGCTGGGTGTTCACAGAAATAATTTTCTAGAGAGCTTGAATCAGATACAATTTATTAAATCAATAAAGGTTTTTGTTGGCGGCTTATAGTATATGATAAACTATATGATTCAACAGTTTCTTCTGGCATTAATTTTAAGGAAACTTGTTCCCTTCTCCAATTAAACACTTAGTTGTCAGATGATGCCAGTTATTGCTGGCTGTGTACTCTCGACCAAATAACAGAATCCAAGGTCTAAATCCAGTATTATTGCAGCTTCTCACATTTGTTATGCAGAGGACTGCAAGGGATACAGTAATTTTTAATTCTGTGGTGATCCTGATTCATTTAAAGGAGAAAAATTTTTCAAAAAATTCCAATCTTACATCCCTTCTTGAGAGCTGGTCATTTTGTAAACTCAAAATATGCAAATCCAACAGCCAAATTTTGACTCATAGATTTTAATAAACTGCTGAATGTCAGTTCCTTCAGTTAATAAGGGTTGCTTTTCATAAACAAATATGTGATATTTTATTAACTCCAGGTAATGCTAATTACACTGCAAGAAAATGGGAGAGAATCTTTAATATTGATATTAGAAGAGAAGCATGGCAGAATATGATTCACAGGTATTCAGAGCACCTAGTCACTACATTATAAATTAGACAAATTTACTCTGTCTTTAACACTAATTTTAATAGAAAAAAATGAAACAAATATCAGATCTGCTGGAAAAATAGGTAACCTTTTAAATGAGTGTTCCCCGAGCCACAATTTAGATTTAATAAGACAGTGAATGTATGTTATTTGAATACTGATTATTAAATATTCACCAAACACTAAATGTCATGTAATAGACTCATAATTGTGAAATTGATATGGACTTATTGCATGGCCATAACACTTTGCAAATATGTTTTAGTATGTAGCTGCTATTTGTTTAATATATATTAACTGTTTAATGAAGTCTAAATTAAATGTTTAAATCTCAATTGAAACAATGACTGAGAACTACAAAAGACAATGTGGAATATGTTTACTGTGCCGTGTTTATCAAGATAAAATCATGTTGTTTTTAAAACAACAAAAAAGGTAGTGAGTAGTCTGTGAGGCCTGCTTGAATAAAATTTTTCCCTAGACAGTTTCACTACCAAAACTTCAGTGAAAGTGTCTCAGTGTCAGGATGATTAAATACTCAGAAAGCAGGATCCAGAAATTTTGCTGATGTTGGCATCAAAATGCATTGTTTTCCCCATTTCCTTCCGCCTTGAGATGCAAATCTATAATGATGTATTAATTACTATTTATTATTACGCTTCCTATTGCTTCATTTTTTTATGGCTTGTGGTTTTTTACCAGACCTAAAAGTAATCCTATGGATAAAAGGTACTGGGAGGAAAGACCACTACAAGTCTTCCTACACATTGTTAGGACTGGGGTTTTATTGAGTAATTGAGGGTGCCACAAAGATCACTTCTCTAATGACAGGAGCGGTAGTTCTGCATGCCATAACCTGCTGCTGTGGCTCCACCTGCTGAAAGGCATGGGTTTGAGTTAGGAAGGAGTACCACGGTGGGACACTTCCCTTCTCCTATCCACTTACTACTCTTTTTCCAACTCTGCAGCATGTAGGCTGTGCCATGTGTCTTCATGCCATACAGGGTGTAGATGCATCTTTGCTGCCTGACAGCAAGGATCCCTGCTTCTGTCTCAAGGGAAGCCTGTCACTTGTTACCAACATGTAATTTCTGCTTCATCTGCTGGCTCTGGGTACACCTGTTGAGCCCAGATGTGCTTCTTATCACCCTCCCCTCTTGATTTTTTGACTGTTGCCCAAGCCTGGCTCTATCCTGTAGGATATTGTCTGAGCTATAGTCCCATGTCAGTGTTGGACTCAGCTGCCACTTGCCTGTGGCCACTGTAGCCTTTTTGATTTTCTGTAACTACCACATTAGCCTCTTCCCTTCTGTTTTTCCGTCTGAATTTTCTGCCTTAGCTTGAGGTTCTGTGTAGGGAAAAGAAAGAGAATATCTGGCTTTGGATGCCATTCTGCAGCCAATAAAATTGGGACTTTTCAAAAGTTAATGTTCTGTAAAATCTAAGGTTATAAGATTTGGGAGTGAAGGAAATTCTTCAAAGAATTCATGTTAAGGAAGTTTCACTTCTGAACCATTTGAATTGCTTAAGCTTCAGATAGATTTTCTTTCATATGCATTGTTCACACAATGGTGCAAAACCCCATCTATCTACCTAGACATTATCACTATCATGTTGGAATACCATGACTCCTTTTCAGCTATAAGCACTGATGGGTTAAGAATGAAGTACTTCAGCTTCTGTTTTCCTACTAAATTTTCCCCACAGTTCTATGTTTGGATCCTATTTACATTACAACATCTAATAAAGTATTTAACAAAGTATAACAAGGAGTAGAAGGAAAAGTATTTCCATTTTTATTAGTAGATTAGTGCTTGGAATCCTGTAAGTTTATTAATGCTGAGTAATGCACCTAACTCATGGCAATCTTTTCAAAAGGGGATGAAATGACAGTTAGACATTTCAGCAAATTTTTAAACGCAAGTTTGTATGAAAACTATATTTATCTCTTCCTCTTCCATGCAAATATATATTTTTATTACTTTAGTTTAATTTTATAGAATATTGATATCAGATATAGAGAAAGCCAAGAGGTTTCAAAATCATACAAAATGACTATTTGGAGGCCAAACACTGAAAAAGTGGTGATGGAATTGCATGTTAAAAAGAAAACTTGCAGAACACATTTTACATATTTTGGACCTGTGTACATTGCTTTCTAAAATTTAGCAATGGGACTGTATTTCAACCTCAGTGTTCCATCTACAGTTATAGACTAGAACAGCAGAAAACGAGCAAGATCTCTGTATGTCTGCTGAATCTACACAGTATGTTTTTTTTCCCCTTCACTCATAATGAAAATAATGAAATTCAAGCATGAAAATCTTCAGGGCCTGACTGAAGTGCATCTGGTGATATTTCAAACTTTAACACACAACATTTGAGGGTCTAATTCTGGCATAAGTTGGGATTTATTGATAACCAAACCCAGAGCCTTCTAAATAAACAGCTTTAAGAGCATTCTTCTTTTAAGCACTTCCAAAAGGTTTTCCATAAGAAATATAAAAACTAAGCCAACTAATGTTTGGTATTCAGCCAAAGCATTATTGAAATATGTCTCCTTAAAGGAACAACCAGGTAAAGGGAAATAGTGCTTATCCTCAGACTCCCAACTGAGTATAAAAACTGTGTTTTCCCCAGTTATACTACTGACATGGAAGATCTCTGACCCTTGACTGCAGTGGACTGGGGAGAGTGGCTTGCAGAGAACACCAAATGGAAGATGCCTGACATGACAAACATCAGCCAAGAACCTGGGGATACCTGTGTTTGTTACAAGCAACAGCAAAGTTTGGAGTAACTCAATGAATTCCCTGACCGAGGCAGGGATGTAACACAACAACCTGCAGTTGTGTAAGAAGTAGTTGTAGAAAGGTGACTCTGTGAGTGCTTGTAGTGGTTACCAAGAGCAAGCCAGCACATGCCAGCAGTTATCAACACCTCCCCGTGCCTGGAACAGCAAATAACCGCAGCGTTATAGACATAGCTGAGGGCAACCAAATGCCTCCTCCTCCTTGAAAATTGCTGTAGCAAACAAATTATAACTGATGATGTCCCAATCCACTAAAGAAACAGATGATATGTGGTAGGTGGAAGACTCCGTGTCAGTGAGAAAAAAACAAAGAGAAGATACGAATGTAGTGGCAGCATTGGAGTGCCCTGAGAGGAGAATTAAGGAGCAATCTTTTCAGTGAAGGTGATGATAGCCCAGAAAAATATGCAGGGATGCGAAACTTGAACTGATAAAAGCAATGGACAGGATTAAGCACAGAAAAGAATCAGAATGAAAGACAGACAGACAAAAATATCACTTAAAAGCTTCTATTTATCTCTCTGTCCTGAGGACATATCAAGGATTTGAAGTACTGCCAAAGCTACCTTTGTTTACACATAAACACTGATAAGAATTTCTTTGCCTTCCTGCTTTCCCACACCCTTCTTTTTAACACCTTGGGTACAAGAAGTTAGTAATTAGTGAACTAGAAAGAAGACAGGAAAAATTTTCAGAATTGAATGTACAAGTGGTAAATATTATGAAGGGCAAGAAAACAACAGTAAAGGACAAGGTTTACTTATTTGCAATCTGGAAGCAAGCGCATTCAAAAAAGTGCAAGTTTCATGCCCCATCTCAAGTAAAGTATTACCAGCATCAACAAGATTACCAATACTGACAAAGAATGAGGAGACTGAGGAAAGAAAGGTTGGGTTTTTTCAATAATGAAAAAAAACCCCAAAATTGCAAAAAGAGTTAATAATTTATAGTAGCTGCTACCCCAGCTATGACCAGTAAGTTTTGGGAACAGCTTGCTTCATTTTTTGCAGCTATATCAGCTACTATAATAAAGATATCGCTTTCTCTTACAAACATTGCCTTTCTTGAAGTTAGGTAGGATGGGTTACTTTACTGCCCAGGTGGGAGGTTCCTTCTTTCAGCTCTTGGGCTCTTTTAACCTTTTCCTGAGTTGATTCAACCCAATAACCTGGGAGAAAAACTAAACTCAAAAAAAAATGGTTAGCTTAGTTGTTGAGTTCAATCAGTTTACTGAACTATCAGACAACTACCACATGAGGAGTCAGAGCGAGGGCACAGAACCAAAAGGTAAGGGTGTTGTTGGAAAGCTATGAGGAACAGCACTTTCTGGTTTTTGAAGCAGATGTACAATGTAACTTTAGCCTTACATCCTTAGACCACTACAACTACAGTAAAGCTAGTGATCTAATAAACTTGACAAAGGCATATTGTAGCTAAAAAGAACCCCCAAACTGACATGAAATTTGTTATGACACTCCAGTGGGACATATGTTTGGGATTAAGAGCTTTCCTGAGCCAATGTAAGAAAAGACATTTTCAAATCTTTGGCACAGAATGGAATTTGCAGTAAGTTGCATGAAAGAGGAAAGATATGTAAAAACACTACTCTTCAAGAAGAACATTTTGCTGGAAGCCTTCAAGCAGGTGAGGAACAATAAGCTCTGGAATTAGATTCACTGCAGAAGCAGACAAACTGAGAGAATATAAATCAACAGAAAATAACACTTCAAGCTTTCAATAGTAGCAGTTTAAACAGAGCTATCATTTAAAATCATAGCAGCTTTTCAGCTGGGATCCATAGTTAGACATCTTAGTAGGGGTGGTCTCAGTGGAGAGGAAAAAAACAGAGCAGACAATTCAGAAACATCAAGGGCAAGTAACATACTTGAATCTGTAATTCAGAAGAAATAGAATTGGACATGACATTAAGATTAAACGTAGTGGCACAAAATTTGTCTTCAGGGTTATGGTAAAATTGAGAATTAAGATGGTCTATCAGAAGCAGCAGTTCACCACTTTCATCATCATCTTTCGATTGTGTAACTATGTGGATCACATACCTGATACCACTGGAGACTAATAGGGTCAAAACAGATGCACTGTCACAAATGCAAGACAAGGGAGAGGAGCTAGTATCTTCAGAAAACATGGGAATGTTCCCTTCAGTAACCCTCAACTGCAAACTTGATTAGCTGGAACTTTGCTGATTCCAAGACAAAATTCTTGTGGGATCAGTGGTTTAAATTGGCATAAACTGGCTCTGCTGCCAGAAGAGGCAACTGTCTGCTGTACCTCCATGTTGATTCTTAGCACAGCATAAACTTTTTATGTAGCTGTGCAGTGAATCTGATCATATAACTGATGTAATTAAAGATTACGGGAAGACAATAGCAAAATGAAAGAAGTGATTAACCCAGCACTACTTGTAAAAGTATCTTGGGCTGCAATTTGGTAGTCAATCCAGCATTAAAACTCTTGGTGCCAGAGCAAAAGTGATGAGACTCTATGATACAAAGCACTGATGTAACACAAATTCACTCTGCAGTTTGAATTTGTTTAAAATAAAGCCCCAAATGGAAGAATTAACTTCATACTGGTAAGCTTTACGCTAATTAGATCTCTCTTCTCTTACAGTTGGCACAACAGCAACGTAAGAGCGCAGATGCACTGCCAACTTTGTATTTTGTGTCCTGACCTAATTTACTTGAAGAGTAATAGCAGCCTCAATAATAACTCAGACCAGGTTGGTCCTGCTGAGTGACTCAGTGACACAAACCTGACACTAAAGTTCAAGGATCGGTGTCCTCTTTGTATTCTGGTCAACAATTTCAGTACATGGTAAAGACTCCGTCTTCATTTTTAAGAGGTCATACAATCGAGGAGAGAAAATATGATGGTGGCTAAAGAGTATCCACAGCACACCCAGCTAATAGCGATCTTCTTATTGTAACTTTGTTCCACTTGCCCCAGTCCACAATTCCTATTGTTTGCTGGTATCTTTTGTTAGGTTATATATAAAACTGGGTCTCAATCTGAGTGTTCAATGTTATTTAACAACATACGAAGTTAAAGACTTTGTAATAAGGACATATAAGGTTAAAGACTCATTTTGGCAGCTGTTATTGCTAATGTGTAACACTGCATTTCTGTGTAATAAGACATATTTTGCAGGGTTGCCAGTGCTCTTCTGCAAGGATGGGGCATTGTGCCTGCTTGGCTAGGGACCAGAACTTCCTGTGGGTTCTACAAAGACTCTCTTAAAATTTTTAAAGGATGTGCTGCCAGTTCTTTAAATTTGATTGCAAGTTAGGTAACAGTTATTTTATTATCCTCACACCTACTGGAGGCAAGGAACGTACTGAGAATTTCAGCTGTCATTGGCACAAAGGCACTTGTGCCGAGCTGTCCTGGCTGCACAGGAATGTGAGAACATGACCTAACTACACCCAGAAAAAGAGCCCCAAGTGTGCAATGAAAAGACACATTGTAGGCAGGTGGTTTTTTTAACATTTGAGAATGATGATATTGAAGTAACTTTTTCCACCTTTTGGCTCTTTTGGATGTCAAGTGGGAATAACAGGGTTACTTCATTTTACAGTGATGACTTGAGGACAAATGTCTTATGAGTACAAGATACTTGGCATTAAGAGTACTAAAAGCCGTTTAACCGCTAAGCAGGTGATTACCCTCTCTCCATGAAGCGTGAATGGCAACAGTTTCTCTTGTAAAGCCAAGGACTTGGACCTGGGGGCAAGAGGCGAGGGATGGAAGCAGAGGAGAGGGAAACCACAGTATCACAGTATCACAAGGTTGGAAAAGACCTCTGAGATCGTCTAGTCCAACCTATGACCCAACACTAGCATCCACTCGCCATTTAAACCATGGCACTAAGTGCCTCATCCAATCTGTTTTTAAACACCTCCAGGGTCGGCGACGCCACCACCTCTCTGGACAGCCCATTCCAATGGCCAATTACCCTTTCAGTGAAAAATTATTTTCTAATATCAAGCCTAAACCTCCACTGACGAAGCTTGAGACCATGTCCTCTTGTTCTGTCACTGGTCGCCTGAGAGAAGAGACTACTGCCTGCCTACCCAAACCATCTCACGCTGTTCCCGTGAGGGGGACCGGGCCCACGAAGCGTAAAAGGCGCTCTCGGCTCTACAGAATGCCCAGGGATGGTTTTGTAGATGGACAGGTACGGTTGAACTCGATCATCTCAAAGGTCTCTTCCAACCAAACGGTTCTGTGAGTCCACTGGGGAACACACAAGAACCCCCGCTGGAGGAGGCCTGGGCCGGAAGGCCCCTGCTGGTGGGACCGAGGGTAGCCGCAGCGCTGCGGGGGCTCCTCCTCGGGCAGCGCCTACCCAGCTCCGCAAGTTTCGCGCCCTCCGCCGGGCGCGGCACCTCGCCGCCACCGCCCCCTCCTCCCACGGCGGCGCAGGCGCGGGGGCGGCCACCACCCCCGCGGCGCGTGCGCAGGGCGGCTGGGGCCCGGCGGGCCGGCTCCCTCGTGCGGAGGGGGCTCCCGGCACCGGCGGAAGGCGGCGCTGCTGCCGCTGCCGCGCGGAGTGCTCCCGCGCCGACACAAAGGCGAGGGCGGCTGCGGATCCTGCTCGCTCGCCGTCTCGCCGCCCCCTCGGCACCACATGGCGGCGGTGGCGCCGCTGGCGCAGAGCTAGGCCGGGACGGGCCGCGCTCCTCTCCCGGCCACTGCTCTTCCGCCCGCGGTGCCCTGCGCGGTCCCGCCATGGTGACCCCGCGCCACCGCGCTCCCTGCCGCACCCCGCGCCGCCGCCGCCGGCCCCCGGGGCCGCCGCTGCTGCTGGCGGTGCTGCTGGCGGTGCTGCTGGGCGGCGGCGGCGGCTCCGCGCTGCCCCCGGGCTGCAAGTATGACGGGCGCCCCAAGAGCGCCGGCAGAGCGGCGGCCGGCGGCCCGCTGGAGGTGAAGGTGGTTTGCAGCAACCTGGAGCTCGCTCAGGTCTTGCCCCCCGAGGCGCTGCCCAACCGGACGGTCACGCTGTGAGTACCGGCCTCGGGGTGGGCGGCCTTGGGGAGACGAGGGGAGCGCCGGCCCGAGGCAAAAGGGGGTCAGAGAAGGGGGGAGCATGACCCCCTCTGATTCTTGGGAAAGCCCCTGGAAGCGAATTTTTCTTTGGCTGTGCTTTTCGTGTTTTCCCTTAACTTCCCGGGATGGTGATCCGAGGGGGTGGGGGGCAGCGTCCCGTTATTCGCCGCCCGCCCCATCCCTATTCTTGCCCCTTCTTCTCTCTTGGGATTGCTCTGCATCAAAGGGTTCTGGAAAGCTTAGATGTTCCTTTACTAAACGTAATTCCGCAGTTTTACTTGGTTTCTTTTTTTCTCTATCTCAGGAGAAACTCAGCTTCGGAGTGTGGTACTTTGAGGTAGTTTTAACAACCGAGCGCTAATAGAGACTGAGTCTCTCAATGTGTGCTAGGCTGGGTGGGCCCGAAGTTTTGCAGTAGCGAACAGCAACTTGTTCATTGTAGCTCTGGGTAGAACCAGCGAAAGAGATTTGTTTTGTTTCTTCTTTGGAAAAAAAAGGTCAGTTTTCTTCCACGTAGCACTTTTTACGAGGAGGCAATCCCAGCTCATTCATTTGAATAACAAGTTTCAAACAGGGTGTGCAACTTGTTCCGAAGTAAGACATAAGTTGCTATTTACTTAGACATGAGTGTGCGCGTGTTAAGAGAGAATTTGCAAGTTGTTTTTCTTCAGAGAATCTTAACTGGTCACTCTAGCAAAGAAGTTCATAGAATCATAGACTGGTTTGGGTTGAAGATCACTCAAGTCCAATCCACCAGCCACAGGCAGGGACATCAGCAGCACTGAATTTCGTCAGTGGGGGGCCCTAAAAGTGGAACCCTCTCCTTGCTTTAGAGAGCCTTAAAGTGTGTGTGCTACTCAAGTGCAGCCAAGTAGTGTTTAAGAAAATAGATTGTAAGAAACTGAATTACAAGGTCTGGCTTAAGATATTTATCTACTTAACTGGAAAACACAGATTTGAAAGATCTAATAATACGACTTTAATAAGCATAAAATGTATATGGTTCTGTCATGAGAACAACAATCTGATTTCTGCTTTTGTGAACTTCAACAGCACTGAAACACCAAGGAAGGACTTCTTTGAGGAAGTCTTAGGTGTGGACCCTGTCAGCGGCAGAAGCATGGATCTGGACTTCTTGAGAAAAGGGAAAACTAAAAAAGCCAAAAGTGATTAAGGCTAAAGTAGTTGGTTTTGATTTACTATCTGTAAGAGTTGAGAGAATATTTGTAAATGACCTGTGAGAAGTAAACAGAAATATTCATAGGTGAAGTTTCTGAAGTAGAAAAGAAGGAAAAAAAAGTGATGATAGGTGTTTGATCAAGAAATTAGTTTTAGTCTGTCTTAGCCTCAAATGCTTTGCTGATGTTTAACTGTTAAAAATATAGTATTATCCATTAAAAGTTTGATAGAAGTTGTGTTAGTATGGTTGATACCCTGAAGTAGACTGTAGGGCTCTTTTGGTTCGAAAAACTTGGAGTCACAATTTTGAGTGCTGTGAAAGACAAGCAGATACCAAACACAGCAGCCTTGCTGTGAGTGAAACTTTGTTAATAATTGTAGTGATAGAAGAATTTGGAAGAATGGTTCATCTTTCATATTTATTTTCAGACTCCATTATCTAGAGTGTATCTAGACTATATCTACATGTGCTAATTAGTTACTTGTAGTTTTAACTGGCACTTGGAGTTCATGGTAACTTCCAAAACATTTATTTTTCCTTTTAAAACTTTTTTATAGACATAGCAAGAAACAGTGTAAATTTTTTTGTTATTTGTAGTATTGTGACTGTGTTGATACACTTAATATGAACACACACTTTGAAATTTCACTGAAATATAAGATAAAGATTATTAAGCCAGTTGTCCTGATTTTTCTAAGAGAGTGGACACAATAATTGTTGTGGTTCACTATCTTTCAAGTTTGTTGGCTCTTGAAGCATGACTTCCTGCATCTCTGATTGTTGGGGTTTTTTTAACTGAATCCATGTTAACCTGGTTAGAAAGTTTTGGGGATTTTATGAGGTATGTGTCCAAGTGCCATTTCACTAACATGTTGATTAGCAGTGGCTGGGTTAATTGTTATCTAATCTTTTGCCAAAAATTACTTTTTTTTCTAAGCTGTTTCTTAGAATTGCAGCACTTGGTGAATAGTGGAAGGTTGTCTGATTAGAGTCAAACTGCCCTGAGTTATCGTGAATCTTGATTCTTGTGGGATTCTTCTATTAAGATAAGTACTAGTTCTATTATAGCTTTTTGGATTAGTGGATCAATGCAGAGATAAGTAGCTGAAAATAGATCACTGTTGTGTAGATCAGCTGCATTTTAATTCAGTTAATTTTCTTTTATGTTGGCTCTTATTTTGCACAAACCAATTTTAGATACGAGAACCTATATAATTTTATATAACTTGTTTTTTGAGTGAGCTAAGAATGACTCAAATGATTATATTAATTGTGGAAATCCTGATTCTGTCCTCATCACTGATCAATCTTAGACTTTCAGTAGATCTGGTGCTGTGTATTTTTTTTCCCAGTGAAATATTTTTGAGGACAAAAGTCTGTAAAAAGTGAGGAAATGTGGAATAGTGGAAATGAGGATAAGTGAGTAGCATCTGAGCATACTGGCCCATTTTTTTCATTCTTGCACACCATTGTAGTTAGTGGTTAACAATGATATTGGTAAGTTGAGCAAAGTCACTTATTTTACAAAATATCGTGGCATTTGTTTGCCACAAAACATTTTAATATCCTAGTAGTTTAGGTCAGCATTATTTGAATCTTTAGTTACAGTTCAGAAAAAATATCCTAACTTGATTTCAGTTGATAAGAGACATAGTAAGTTTGTTTAATGCTTGAGGAAGGAAAATAAACACTGGAAGAAGAATATTAAAGTGTAGAGAGGTGTCTATGGGAGCATAAGTAACATTTAGGATTTCTGACAGTACTGTAAATTGAGATTCCTTTTAGAATCCAGGTGGAATTAGCCGGTGCTTTCCCGAATAGTTAGGTCAAATTCCAAGGTAAATTCAAGTTTAGTTATAGCTAAGAAAGGGACTTTTCTGTAGCCTTGATAATAAAAACTGATTGGTATGCAAATTAAGGGTGTATGTACATGAACACTGTAGATAGCTTTGACCCTTGTAGTTTAACCAGACATATGAGATGCTTTTGGTGTAAAGATGACAAAACTGGGTGAATGTAAGTCATATGTTTCTGACCTGCTCTGTATTTCAGTAGGTACTGAAGTCATTGCCATGATTCACATTTAAGTAAGGAATGCACTATACTCTTCTAATAGAATTCTGAGATAAGGTATCCATAGCTGTTGTGTTGCTTTGATGTAAACTCAAGTGAAGATGTCATAACTTGTTGGATATTACAGTATCACAGTATCACAAGGTTGGAAAGGACCTCTGAGATCATCAAGTCCAACATATAACCCAACACTAAGACCAACACCAACACTAACACCAACCATCATCTAAACCATGGCACTCAGTGCCTCATCCAGTCTCCCCTTAAACACCTCCAGGGTGGGTGACTCCACCACCTCCCTGGGCAGCGCATTCCAACGGCCAGTCACCCTTTCAGTGAAGAACTTTTTCCTAAGATCAAGCCTAAACCTCCCCTGATGAAGCTTGAGTCCATGCCCTCTAGTTCTGTCACTGGTCACCTGAGAGAAGGGACCAACCCCTGCCTGACTACAACCTCCTTTTAGGTAGTTGTAGAGAGCAATCAGGTCTCCACTGAGCCTCCTCTTCAGACTAAACAGCTCCAGCTCCCTCAGTCACTCCTCGTAGGGCTTGTGCTCCAGCCCATTTACCATCTTCGTTGCCCTCCTCTGGACACACTCCAGCATCCTGACATCTTTCCCAAACTGAGGGGCCCACAACTGCACACACTATTCAAGATGAGGCCTGACCAGTGCCGAGTACAGGGGGACAATAACTTCTCTGGTCCTGCTCGTCACACTGTTCCTGATACAGGCCAGAATGCCATTGGCCTTCTTGGCCACCTGGGCACATTGCTGGCTCATGTTGAGCTTCCTGTCAACCAGCACTCCCAGGTCCCTTTCTGCCTGACTACTCTCCAGCCACTCTGTTCCCAGTCTATAGCTCTGCATGGGATTGTTGTGTCCAAAATGAAGTACCCGACATTTGGACTTAATAAACATCATCCCATTAGAATCAGCCCATCTCTCCAGTCTGTCGAGGCCCCTCTGTAGGGTCATCCTACCCTCTAACAGATCAACCCTTCCTCCCAGCTTGGTATCGTCCACAAACTTGCTGATGATGGACTCATTCCCCTCATCCAGATCATCAATAAAGATATTAAACAGGACCAGACCCAACACCTATCCCTGGGGGACACCACTAGTGACCGGCTGCCAACTGGATGAGACACCATTCACCACCGCTCTCCGGGCTTGGCCATCCAGCCAATTCCTAACCCAGCACAGAGTGCTCCCGTCTAAGCTGCGGGCTGCCAGCTTCTCTACGAGTCTACTGTGGGAGACAGTGTCAAAGGCCTTGCTGAAGTCCAGGTATACCACATCCACAGCCTTTCTCTCATCCACCAGGCGAGTCACATGGTCATAAAAGGAGATAAGGTTGGTCAAGCAGGACCTGCCCCTCCTAAACCCATGCTGGCTGGGCCTGATCTCTTGGCCGTTCTGCAGGTGCTGCATGATTGCACCCAGTATTATCTGCTCCATAATTTTACCTGGGACCGAGGTCAGCCTGACAGGTCTGTAATTACCTGGATCATCATTATGGCCCTTCTTGTGGATGGGCGTCACATTGGCCAACTTCCAGTCTTCCGGGACCTCTCCGGTGAGCCAGGACTGTTGAAAGATGATGGAGAGCGGCTTAGCAAGCTCATCCGCCAGCTCTCTCATCACCCTAGGATGGATCCCATCCAGACCCATAGACTTATGAGGGTCCAAGTGCCTCAGCAGATCTCTAACTTCCTCCTCATGGATTGCAGGAGGGCCTTATTGCACCCTGCCCCCATCAGCCACTTCGGAGGACCAACTGTCGAGCAAACAGACTTCCTTACTTTTGTATTAGCCATTACTTTGTTCTTTGGAAGAGCATGTTTAATCCCACGAAGATAAGCTCGTGAACTTGTAATCCTTATTCTTTGTTAAGAATTTTAGTTACCTGTTAAACACAGGTTATTCTGTGGGAATAGGAATCTAAATAAACAGAGGAAAAACATATTCAGTGAAGAATTGTGTTTCTGATCCAGAAGCCTTACTGGCCTGCACAAAACTTTGCTTACCCGTACAACCTGATGGGAATATATGAGTATCGGTGTTTGCACTTAGAGCATTTGTCTGGATTTCTGTTCAAAACTGTCTGAAGATACTTAACTGGGTTGCTGTTTAACAGCTCCTAAATATAATTATGTCAAACTACATCCATTAAACATGTGAAAGGCAAACTTATTTGACCTTCCAGATATCTGTGCAGCCTTCCCATTTGTAGTGCAACTTCCTAAATTCCAAACGTTTCAGAGCAAAAGGTCACTCATATTGCATGGAGTCACTTTTATCACAATGTTTGATTACATTGTAATTACATGTAATTACCTGAGTAGGTTTTTTCCTTCTTACAGCTTTTAAAAAATAAAGCAAATGGACGTTGTATAGTGTCTTACATTTATGATTTTAAATATTCTTTTCTTTTTATGAGGCTTAATCTGATGCTTTGTAAAACTGTTTTCCTTCGTTTGACTGTGTTGGGCCTTTCTCTTATGTGCTTGGAAAAAAGTGTCCTTTACTGAAACATTGACAGACAGGAAATATGGGCATTGTAACTGTCTTCTGTGGAAGTTTGCCTCTTCTTTTAAAGAACATCTCCATTATTAACTTGAAGGCACTCTTCACAGCTAATCCCTTATTTTTGTTAAAAATAGTCCATTTTAGACTGTTACAAGTGCTCAATACTGATATCTTTGGCATTGTTAACATTTTTTGAAGACATAAAGGGCTAATAACTCCCATTAAAGCTTACCTTAAAATTTTCTTCAGTCAGTGTTTACACGGGCTATGCAAAATATATTTTCCTCACGAACACATGGCAGTACAGAGACAGTACTTGTATCCACAGTTTAGTAATTTGCGAGTACTTGTGCATGTCTTTTTTACTAGTAGCATCTGACTCCTGAAAATCCGAAGTGGTGTTTCATTTTCTGTTAGGCTTCTGTTCTGGTAGACATACCGAGTATATATCTGGCAGACTTGGGTGTATGTCTTTTACTGTGTTGAGTCTTACTTTCAAAATCATAGAATCAGATTCATGCTTTGCTGTTTGCCTGATTCCAACACTGATTCATTATTGTAGGTTTACATACAGTATTCTTTTATGATTATGCTTTGATGTATGTTTGAGTATTGCAGGAAAATTCTAAGGTCACAATTTGAACAATGTTTTCTTCTCAATTCCAATATTCTAAGTAAGTATTCAACTTCAGAAGACATCATGGTGTGCTGTTAATATGTATCCACTAGTACACTATATTGCTTCAGTTTTGCATTAATGGCTTTTAAGTGGTGGGTTGTAATTGGCAATAGTCTTCATGCAATAATAATTATATCAATGCATACTGATTTTTTTGAGATTATTTTTCTATATAAGCATTTATAAATTGTTTTATGTGACTTTCACAGTGAGATTATTCTACTTTTGATTAACTATATTAAGTAATTAGAAGTATGGCTTCTGAACCATAGATACAGTTGTCACAAGCCTGGGGCTTAGATTTTGAATGACTGCTATGTGTTGATTACTGCTGAGTTGAAAATAAGAGTGGAGGACAGAATTCTGCAAAATTCTGGAGAACAAATTTAATTTTTTTGTAATGAGAACAAATTATTTTTTTTAATTCTTTAAACCAAAATGCTAATGTAGAATTTCCTGATATTTTTATTCCCATGAAGATAACCATATGAATAGTGCCCTTTATGTGTTCATTAGCCCTTCAGTGAGTATTAAATGTTCAATGCATTATTTTCATCTTTAGGGCTATACTTCTTTTCTTTGTATTATTCAGTAGTACTGCTGGTTTTATTTCAGTCTGGCAATACTACAAAATATTTAAATTTAAAAGTTAATGCCAAGAGTTCAAGAAATAGAATTTGTTCTGCAGTGATGGAGAACAACAACGTCTCATCTTTTTTGCTTGCCATTTGTTTCTGTTTCAAAGGTTGTTTTTGTAACTTCAAACAAGTAGGTAGCTGTAAGATCAGATTTTTCAGAATTTAATGGTTCCCATATGTACTTTGCATGGGCCAGTTATGTTGCAGATTCGTGGATTTGTTATGACTGCCTTATTTAGTCTTCATCTTCCTCATAATACTCTCTGTAGTTCTCGAATCTATACAGTTTATACACTTTCTTTGTAACAGTAGTTTATCTAGGAAGATTTAAAAAACGGTTGAGCATTTCTTTTCAATAGTAATAGTAAATTGGTTTAAACACTTCAGAGGAGATAACTACCGTATGCTTTTGTGAGTTTTACTTTCTGCAGTGAGATAATTAATGAACTTTAAAATCAATTTGTAAAATCTTAAATAATCTATTATATGTCTTTAGTCTTTAATACAGTAAATAGGTAAGAATTTTATTTTCACATTCATGTTTCAGTGTTTGGCTGTTTAACAGTGAAAACTAAAATGTCTTGCTGCCCTTAGAACCCTACAGTGGAACAGATCGTATCCATTGGTTACTGTTTACGTGCATTACTATGTTGTGAATCCTCCTTTGGTAGTGACACAGGGCATGTCCAGTGGTGTGGTACAATATTATCCTACAGCCCTCAAAGATGTATGAGAGTGAGTGGGATGCCAGTGCACTGCAGTGCAGAGCTGCTGGGTCCTGAACTAGCATAGCTGGTTGGGTGGCATGTGTGATCCAAGCTAATCATAACCAGACAGTTTTGGCAGGGATGTGGAATTGGTGGTTTGGGAGTAGGAACTTGACCTTTTTGGCAAGGTAGACCAACTAAGAGCTTTGTTTGAGAAAACAAAAAAAACAAACAAGCAAACCAAACAAAATAAATGTGGATTGATTAAAAATGTTTGAGAAGTAGACAGCTTAATTCTGCGATTTTGCACTGGGCAGTGTATTCTAGAATGCATCCAGGCAAGTCTCCAGCATTACAGCTCTAGGTGGCTGTGGGGAGATCTTCAGTGCTTTGTCTTACGAGTACAGTCTGTGTACTCTGATAGGTTGATTCAATCTAGGGAGAAAAAACATGCTTTGAGGCAGAGCAGATAAGGTGCTGAAGGGTGAGTGTAACTGGCTTAGGGTGAGATGGGCATTGGAAATTCATCAGGTACCCGCAAAATCAGTGAAGGCAAGATTAGTGACTGGGTGTCAGTAGGAGTGGATCATATAAATAAATGGTAGTGGTATCAGCCTGGGAAAATGATGTGCTATTTCCATCTGTGGAGGTGAACATGAAGGCTTGTTTCTGTCAGATACAAGAACTTGTTATTATCCAGTTTATGTTATAGAATAGGTTCTTGCTTGAAACTTAGTATCAGGCAGAGTTTGCAAGTTAAGCTCAGATTTCTAAAACCATTATGTAAAACATCCCAAACAATACCTCAAACTGTTCCTGTAGGATGACAGCCTCTGGTATTAATAGGAGTTTAAACCGATTCTCAAAAATTGTGTTGATGGGCTGATTAAATTTTCTGTGGGTTGCAGGTGAGCTTACCTCACAGCTCTGTGCTGGAGAAGGGAGGTCCCCTTCCACCCTCTCTTCCTGCATCTGACACAGAGATGATCAGGAGTAGGGCAGGGGAAAAGAGATCTCCCCCTCTGAGTGTGGAGAGTTGCATCAGTATCCAGGTGCCTGTAAAACTGTAGCCTGAACTAGAGCTGGCACGTTTGTACCTTCACCTCCCAGTCTCATGCTGTGTGGGTGTTTTGTCTTTTCCCCTCCCTTGGCTGTCTGGCTCCATGCCTAGTCAGTTCAGGAGGCTAAACTATCCAAAAACCTCTTGACTTCTGTAGGATTAGTATATTATTTTTTTTGTGAAAATGTATCTTCATGTGCCAGCAGTTGATAGGAAGTGCTTGCTAACGTGTCTAGACAAAGCACTTTGTAGAGAACACATAAACCTGATAGGAAATGTAAATACATGTGAGACTGGGTGTGACAGCATATATTATAATTAATACTACCGTGATATGACACATAGAATGTATTTTCCATAACAGCTTTAGTTAGGAAGTTCTGGCTAGGCAGCTACGTGTGTGCAGTGGTTCCTGTGAAGCAAGTTACTGTCTTACATGTAGGTATGGGTGGTGGAGGGGTAGAGTAAACATGCACTGAACTGAAGGTCAGGGAGAATCCCCAAAAGTATACATCTACTGGGTAAGAACTGAAAAACTTGAGATGGAGCAGAAGGGAGAGGAGTAAGGAAAGAGGGTTACTGCAGAAGAAGTCAGTCATCTCTTAAACTAATACACATGCTAGAGATGATAAGAGGGGTGAGAGAGAACTTGGAGGAAGCTTCCTAGAAGGTAATGGTCATAAAGTTTGGGTTACCAGTGCCTTTGGCAACTTGGAGATAGTGGTGGAGTAAACTGGATGTTGCTGTGTCCTCTTAATATTCTCTTGGGAAGGCTTTCCAACCTGGGATAAGGACTAGAGAGGTTTGGTTGGTACAGTTGTAATTTCACAAAAATTTCTTTTGATAGTAGTCCCTTTTTGGGAAACTTTGCTACTCATTTTTGCATTCTGTTGTGCCTGCCCGTTCTGTCACTTTTCTAAGGTGATTTAATTTAGTAATTTACAAAGAAAATTCACTGAGGCACTATTTCACTGGAAATAAAGAATTGTGTCCTTAAAGAATGGTTTGTCCTTAAAGAAAGATGATAAATAAAGCATGTGGCTGCATACTGAGTATCATGAAAGTAGCAGTGCACAAAGTGAACATCGTTGCTTTGAATGATGAAGGGATTATGTTGGGGGAGGAAAAAAGGTCCATCATTACATCATATAAAGTTAGCACATTCCCAGTTAAAAATGGAGTGATATAAAAAGACACAGGTTTCATTCTGTAATTTCATTACTTCTGAGTGGTTTAGTTTACAATCTTAATATTATTTAATGTGCATAATAATGAAATAGCTTAGGAAATATTTTATCTGTTGCAAACTTCTATTCTACAAGTTTTTAATTTCTGAGCTTCCTCAATTGTAATGTTTTTGTTAAATTGGAAGATACCCTCTCCTTTTGTTAGGAGCTTTGGCAAGATTCGTAATTCTTTCTCTGTATATAGCTTGTGGAGTGTTTTCATTTCAGGGTTTTTACTACTTTTAAGCATGTGATGTTCATGTTCTGCTCGTTATTTATGTTTCTTTCCCTTTGACACCAGTAACTCACTAGAGCGCAAAATAGTAACTTTTGGAAGATATTTGGTTTATGTCCTTGTTAAATCACACCTTCTACAAGATAAACTTAAAAAAATACATTTCATTTTGCATGTTCCTGGATTTCATCAGAAAGCATTTTTCTTAGTTGTACAGATGGTTATTTTAGTTCAATTTTTGCTGGTGGCCACTTTCCCAGTCCTTAGTGTATACAGCCATCACCATTAAATGATCTGATTTATTTTCTCTTTCCTGGCTCTCTATTTCAGTCTCTTAAAATGTGTTCTGGAAGCTACTTCAGTATTCAGCTGAAAGTTACACTGTCTCCCATTCTTCCTACAGGCTTCTTGGAGGTTGTTTTGACTATTTTGTAGTAGTGTTAAAGGATGTGTCTGTATTTTAATAGTATCTCATGAAAAGATTAATTTGTGAAGTTTGGAAATGCATTTTAAATTCCTGACAGTTGACTGCTGCCTTAGTAATCGTTTTATAGTTGTCAAGCCAAAATTATATCATAGAACAATTTTCTCACTTAGTGCTTATTACCTTATTCTAAAGTGAAAAACAAATCAAGCCTTTTTTTTTTCCAAGTGTATCAAAGAGAAAAGGATGATTACATCACCTTTAGTATCTGTTGTTTCTGTTGTTAAAACTCTTTGTATTATGAAGAACAGACTCTGGGTTTGACTGCATAGTTACATTCTACATGCTAACAACTGGGCATCTATTTCCAAAAGTCTCACCAATAAGTTAGAGCCAGAGTTGAGGTTCTTTGCAGAGTTTTGCCAAATTCTTCTGCCTCTTGAATGCAAACAGAACTTTCAGATCCAAGTTATATTCAACAAAGAAGCATTTGAGCAATGTTCATGGAATGGGTGAAGATCTGATAGGTTTTTTGCAGGGAGGGGTGAGGAGTGGGTTTTAGTTTTGGTTTTTTTTCCTTGAGGTGCTTTGTTGCAGATCACCTTTGTCTTTACAACTGTTATACTCAGTCAAAGGAGAGGGAAATGCCTTGCTTTGAGTTGGCTTAAGACAGTTGCCCATAATTTTTTCTAGAAGCTATTTTTCAACTGCCTTTTCTTCCAAGTTTTTTATGTTAGTTCCCATGGCTGTGAGTGTGTTTGCAGGCAGTAGATGCACATTTTATTTTTGTTATGTAAGTTTTGGACAAGCCAAGTACATTTGTGCCAGGCAGGTATTGTTGAACTTTTTTTTTTTTTTTTTTAAAATCTGATCTGGAGCTTCTAAGATTGGAGCAACAGTGACATTGGCCTATGGAAAGCCCCTTCAGCTACATCATTTATGTTGCGAAGTCATTTGTTAAAGAAGAGTTGAGCGAGATGGGGATGAGTGGCGATCTGTAGCTCCCTACAATTGTCCGTTTAAAATTCTTGATGAAAACATTCACTTATTTTCAGAATTACTTGCCTCTTAGGAAAAGCTATGGTCTTAAACTAGTAACTTAGAATTATTATTGATCACAAATAATTTTCTGCATCTAAGTGGTAGATAATAGTTCATCATTTCACTGTACATTAATGCACACAAATTGTAAAAGTGTCTATAAAACGTGTGCTTTGAGGTGAATGCTTTATCATGTTTTGTCGGCTTATGCCACATCCTTAATACTTTAAATAATGTGTAGGCTAAATATATTAATAGCAAGTTTAAAAGTGCATTTTTAAAAGAATACACTTGCAACATTTTTAAGTGTGATGAAATGTCTTAGGTTATATGATGTGTTGTAAAATTTATCATTTATTGTACTAAACCTTTATGGTTGAGCAACTAACAGCCTCTGCAGAGAAAATACTAAATCAGGCTGACTGTAATTTGTACATCACACTCTAGAGAGAAATTTACCTAGTGCACAGATATTCAGGGACTTCTACTTTAGGCCTATTATTTTATAGTCTATGTCAGAAAAATCATTTTTTTTTACAGAACTATAATTTTTATTTAATTTAGATTTAGTTTGGTCAGTTATAGCTACTTTTGAAGTGGATTCTACTCCATTTTGAATAGCTTCTTTTTCTGGAAGAAGTGCAGGTAAAAATCAGTAAATCTTAAGATGAAGCTAATTATAACTAAAACAGAAATTATTTCTGTGCTACCAAAGATTATAGTTTGCTCCTTGCTTGTGTTGACTTGGATGTTTTCTGAACCTCATTTTTTTTATCGGTAAGTCTGAAATTGGTCTGTTTTTTCTTGCTGCTGCTGTTATGCCTTGTGTTCAGTTTACATTAACTATTAATGAGGTTTTTTATAAATTCCTTCATTCTCTTCTTTATATATTATTATATTTATTCCCACATATGTTTCTGAAACCAGAAAGGATGTTGAAATGAAGGTGTACTTTGCTCCTAATGGATTTGGTTTGCATAATGAATCCTGTACCTAACATGTCTACAAATAATGTTATTTAGGTTGAAACCTTTTTCTCTTTGAGTAGAAGTGAAAATAGTTTCAAAGACTTTAGAATGGGTGGTTTTAATGCTTCAGATGGAATACCTACAAAACTAGTAAAATTTAAGTTGTTTATATTTATTATTGTAATAGTTACCAAACTTGCAGTCCTACAGATTTGTATTCTGGTTTTCTGTTGCATGTTGTGCCTTCCTTGATGCAAGGATTCCTTGACATACATGTAGATTTGTACCTGGGCTTTCTTTATATGTACATCTGTTTTTAAAAATGCTCTGTGTTTTCTTTATTCTGTCATCTAGGTTGTCACAGCTGCAGCCAAGTGGCAAATTTCCTTCTTTCCTTCCTGTAAGGTAGCTTAATGTATTTGACTTTAGGACTGTATTTTCACAACAGAAAATGTTCTTGGCTGGTACTGTAGTGGGTGTTACAGGCATTATAGACACAAACAACAGCAAATTCTCAGTATACTTTGAAGTATTTCTTCAAATACTCTGTCCACCATTCCTGTGATCAGTCTTCACCTGGGATTCACTGCCTGTGTAGCATACTATGTTGATCACACTTTTGCAGTTGATCTATAAGTTAATCTCTTGGAAGATGCCTTGGGTAAATATGTAGTTTAGTGGTTTTTATTTGTGTAGCAAGTGAGCACCAGGGATGGCTTGAGATGAGCTGCAGAAGTACATGGTATGACTGCAAGAGGAGGAGAAGGAATGCAATCTCCTCCTTTTAGCATCAAAACTGTAACCTTGGCTGAGTGATTTAATCTGAACTTCAAGAATTTTCAAACCTTCTGTCTGTCAGAGTGAAAATGGAAAGATTTTCAAAAAAATTAGTTCAGCTATCTTGATTCTGTATGTGTGAGATTGAGAGAGGTTGACTCAAAGCCTGAGCTTTGAGACAAAAAATTGCCTGGCCTGTGTTTGTCTAAACTGCAGAGGCTCAAGGCAGCCTTTGAGAAACGTGGAGAAGAAAACATCTTAGCATGATATATGGTTGTGTCAAAATTATGCTGTTTTTATATATGTTTCTGTATTTTAGTTTTATCTTATTCATGACTTGTTTTGAAGTACTGATCTGTGTCATTAGATAATAAATTTTATGCATCAGAGGAAAGAGGGTGGTGTCTGTGTCTGTACATGTTTGTGGATATTTTAAAACATATCTGAAAGTTGCGGTAAACTGGAAAGAAATCTCCTAATGGCGGTTGTTAAATGTGGAAATAGTTATCCAGCCTGAAGATGTAATCGGTGTAAGTGAAGAAGTGTACAGACATGTTGAATCTGCAAGATGCATTTGATAGAAGACCTGTCTGCAATTGGAGTGACTGTAGCAGAAGTTATAGAACAAACTGACAGAGTAAATAAATTTCCAGGACAAGATGGTGTTCACCAGAGAGTTTTCAGAAGAACTTGGGAATTAAAAAGTCAAATGATGGATGTCTGAAGTCTTGCTTAGAATGGACTTGATTTTGGAGGACTGAAAATTGCTGGTATTTATAGAAGTGTATCAGGAGTTTAGGGGTACTATATGGCTTCAGGTCTGATGTTTGTGTTGAACAAGTCAATAGAGTTTTGTTATAAATATATTTGATATCTGGGTAAAGAGAGGTATACTTTAGAAAATGTACATTTCCTATAATGGGGAGCTCTTCCTCACAAGCTTCTGGAGTCCTTCAGAATCAGGAAAATATTTGCAAGGATTATCCAATTTATATAATGAGATACAAGTGCTTTTCCAAAAGGGATCTCTCAGTCCCTTACCGAAGAGAGATCATTTGATGAAAGTAGTATGTCAGCCTAAAATGGAAAATCATTGTAGGAACAGCTGAGTTGCTGTAGGATAAGAAAGGGTTGTGAAAATAAATTGTTAGTGCTCTCAAGGGTACTGGAGTCTTAGAGACCTGTAATGCACAATGTATTGTTTCTTAATGACCTGTAAAACAGTGTGAGCAGGGAGTTGACAGTTTGAGTTGCTTGATGTAATAAGAGTGAGGGTAAAGTGAAGAATTTTGGAAGTTGTTTGTGAAACTAGTAACTGGGCAATAACATGGCAGAAGCAGCACATTGTAGAAAAATGAAATTATATTTAGAATGACAACAGTTCTGTCCTCATATATAAGATGATGAGCACTGAGCTGATCAGAAATGTTCAAGTCTTAGTACGGGTGATAAAGGTGGATCAAATATTAAGAGTTGCTGGGAAAACAGTAGGAAACAAACCAGTATATGATTGTCCTACAGTGTAGATTTGTGATTTGTGTGTTGAATACTATTTCATTTCTGGTGGTCTTATCACAGAATTTTTTGAGTGTAATAAAGCTAGAAAGTGCTCAAAAATTATTAAGGTGGCACAAAATTACCTTCATGTGAAGAATGATTAAGTGAAATATGAATCTTTCATCTGGCAAAAGATGTCATTTAGGTTTCAACATAATCACAAGTAGTAAGGAGAGGGTAAGTGGGGGATTGATCACTGCTTATTTCAGTGCAAGAAGCGGAAGCATCAAATGAAACTAGCAGGAGCTGTGCTCAAAATACGTGAGATTAGAGGTTCTTTATGGAATGGAGCTTTGTACTGAAAACCTTTCATAAGGACTGTTGTGGATGCCAAAATTTTACGTGGCTCAAAAGGAAAAGAGGCATTTTTTTGACTGAAATATGTAACTGCATAGAAATCAGGTCCTTCTAAGTAAAGAAGCATCCAACTATACAAGGGGTTTTCTAACTTAAGTATAATTTACATCTGCAGATAGCTGTGACTGGAGAATATTTAACTAGATGGGATGGATCCAGTTATTTGTGTGAAAGAGAACTTGCAGTTGTGTGGTCCTTTAAGAGAAGAAAGGATAGATAGAAGTAAAGGACTGTTTGCTGAGCTTATTTGCAGATGTCTTAAAAAAGATTGCATTGATGAGAAGGCTGAATGAGTGAAGGATGGCTGGGAAAGGTGGCACAGCGTGGGGGAAGAGAGCACGTGCAAGTGGCTGAGGGTTGTTGCAGGGGAAATGGCAAACTGCATGGTTTTGAAATCCGAAATGGGTATGGAAGAACAAAATGTTGACTATATAGATTGATTAATACATTTTCTATTACACCAGTTCTGGTGTTTTATTATGATAATACTATATGACTGTACTTTCTTTTGTATGTTACTTATGTGAGCTTGCAGAGTAGGGCACATAAGATAGAAAATCCTCATATTTCCTTCTTTATATTTAAATATTTAAGCAATGCTTTTATAGGCACCTCAGACAACAAACTAGGTATTGTAGTTCGATATAAAGGCTGTTAGACAAAGATTTACACCAGAAATATAAGCTGCAGCAAATAATTTTGTTACCAAATTTATAATATATTATTCTCTGTTTTTGCTTACAGGATTCTGAGTAACAATAAAATAACAGAGTTGAAGAATGGTTCCTTTTCTGGATTAAAACTTCTTGAAAGATTGTAAGCACTTCTTAAAAGCTATTTTCACTTTAAAAATTAAGTGATATACCGTTATGTTTCATTAATAATTCTGAAAACAAAATGTCTTAGGAGATGTGCTCTTAAATTGTTCCGATGTATTTTTTCGTGTGATTGTAAGAGTTAACGTAGTTAAGCATTCTCTTCATGAATGAGTGTCATGTAACAGCATAAAGGGATAATCTCACCTATGGGTGTGAGTAGGGCAGTTTCAGTGGGAAGTCCGCTGGAATGCTGTAATGACTTTTTTTACTTTGTTGTTGATCTCGTATCAAAACTCATGTTGTAAAGAAAATTATTTCTGCGGTATCTTTTCTTGTGAAGTTTCAAGTCCTTTATCAAACAAAATGTTTCTACAGCAAATTTGTAGGGGAAGATGATGTATTAGAGCCTCTAAAAGAGTGTAGATGCATTAAAAGTGTGTTGTTGATGTTAATTTTAATAATGTTGCTGCTTACTTTGTGACTTCAGTATATACTGAATGTATAGAGGGCAAAAATGGGAGTGAATATGATGGGAGTAGCTTCTTTTGACACCTTTTGCTTCCTGTTTTCATTCTCCCTTTCAGATGATCCTATGGGATAAAAAGAAGCATTGCAGCTTCTGTTACAGTCAGCATTTTTTCCAGTTGGTAGAAGGTCAGGATTGGCAGGTTGATCTACCTGGGAGGAAGCAGAAACTTTAGAGATAAGGATTTTTCTAGGCCATTTGACTGGGAAAGGAGCCAGTTTCATAATCATCTCGCAACATCTAGGAAGACTTCCAAAGGACTTTTGGCTTCAAGAAATTTTATTCTTCCTTAAAACTTGAAGGCTGCAATCTTGGTGATCTGGTCTAAATAAATTCAAACACTTCCACTGTTCTGTCCCCCACATGCCAGAAGAAAGATTTGTCTTCTGCAGTGGCAGACGAGCTTTTTTATAGAAATAAGCAGTTGTGCCAAGGAAGCAAGGTTATCAGCAGTGATGGCAATCTAGATCTTCACACAGTGTTTTGGCATCCTTGCTGTGGGTAATAAAGGCATCTGCTGACAGATGTTGTTTGTTGTAACTCCTTATGATTTTCAAATAGGAAGTACTTGAAACTCTAATTAGTTTGAGTTTATCATTTAGGTTTGCTTTATGAATACAAATCTTAATTTTCTTTAACATTGTAAGAGCCCAGCTTTCTTCCATTTAGATTCTGTGATTTGTGAGGATTTTTTAAGTTATTTTAACATCGTCTTTCCTGAAAAGAAGAAGAAAACAGTGAGTAAGGCATCATGTTTTGAGCATTTAAAGTGATCTGGGATAGCAGTATTTTAGATGGCATGGTGGTCTCGTTTGGGTGAGATATAACACATCATGTGCGGTGGTGTAGGGGTTAATACATCAACAAATGATTGTTAAGGATCAAGTTTCTTCATCATAGAGGAAGGGATAGCTAGCATGATATACTAGTCGTTAATGACCATGTCTTCTTCTGTTTTGTTTAAAAAAATGTCTGTTTAACCATAGTAAAAGTAAATATTTCTGCTTTAAATGCTCCCGTGACCTCGGACAGAAGCTACTCTTGTAATGAAAATAATTTTTCAAGCTTAAATGAGTAGTCAATGATAAAAGGAAAAAAAAGCCACACTATGTTTTACATTAACATGATTTTTAGTAGTTCCAAATTATATTCTTTCATGTCCATAACGATAACTTGTGTGCCTTTAGAATGGCACTTTTTGACAGTTTCTTGCTTATTTTTACTTTTTATCAGTCATACTCCTCCATGTTTCCTTAAGAATGCTTTCTTTCTTCACAGATAAGCACCTTTCCAGACTTTTAATTTAAGATATAGAGACGAAAGAAAAATTCAGTCAGCATTTAAATGTTAACGCAGACAATAGCATTTTCACTTAACATTGCCACTTTCTAGGGGAGAGATTCTGTGTGCATTTAATACTTGTTTGCTCGTTCCTTGTAATGTTACATTTTGCATCAAATATTTTTGCTGTTTCTCTTTAGTGGCTTTTGGATTAAATTTAGATGTCTAGGTATATTTAACCAAAGCCTTTAAAATATGTCAAGAATCGTAGAATCATAGAATTATCTGGGTTGGAAGAGACCTCCAAGATCATCAAGTCCAACCCTTAATCCAACACTAAGTGCCACATCCAGCCTTATTTTAAAAACCTCCAGGGATGGTGAATTCACCACCTCTTTGGGCAGGCCATTGCAATGCCTGATTACTCATTCTGTGAAGAACTTTTTTATGATATCCAGCCTATACCTTCCATGGCAGAGTCTAAGCTCGTGCCCTCTTGTTCTGTTACTTGCATAATAATTTATTTAATTGCATTTTGATCAATGCTTTGAAATAGAGTCACAAATTCATAATTCATCTATTAAAACAAGAAATTGTTTTCTCCTGTTTAGTTCTTGAACATCTTAAGGAAAATATAGATTTTTAAATGGTTTCTGTTATTTTTTTCTACAGCTGGCAAATTGTTGCCCTATAGATTATAATTTTCCTCAGATGTTCTATCTCTTGGCCTCAACCCATCTGATTTTCCTCATTGTTACTAATGAAAGGGAGAGATTGTTTTATTTGTTGCTTGTATACCCCAAAGTTATGGGGAAGTATGTTAAAAATGCTGACCCTAAGTACAAATTTCAAATATGTTTGCTAATAATTTTGTGTGTGTGTTAATTTCTAAAACTGAAGAATGTGGTAATGCATTATTTTGTAAACAGGTTGATAACATTACTAAGATAAGTTTTGTTTTACTGGACGGTGAACTATTAATTGTAGTGGAAAATGACTATGCTATGTACATGTCTACTCTTATAGGAAAAAGAATAATGTAAGTAATAGGTGAATAACAGTAAACAGGTCAAATATTTTTACTGCTATAAGTGGTAATTAAAGTATCTCTGCAAAATGTTATTAAATATTTAAATCTGACTATGTTAATCCTGTGTTTTGCTGTAAATTTCCTGCAGTTCAAATTTCGAAGTACCTTCTTGCACAACTAATTTGTGACAGATAATTTTTCATGTAGTAGATAACTTGATTTTATATAGCATTATCCAAACTCCAGCAACTTAGAAGCAAATCTCTGTCTTCCATCTGGAAGCTGACTAACGCTGCCTGTTGATTTTTGAGAGGATAAGGAAAATTGCTTTATGCATTTACAAAGTACTGTTTTTCATTGTACATAAGGGAGAGAGGAGGAAGAGACAGGCATGGAATTAAAGAAGATATTCAGATAACAAAGGAAATGTTTGATATTTATTGAACTATAAATAATGACAAAGGTTTACCACTGTATTTTTAGGATGTGCTAATATACCTTTGAGAAGGGAAAATATGCAGTGTGAAGGGAGTGTTATTTGTAGACACTCGTTTTTTTCCTCCTGTTTTTATGGCACCAATCTCCAGATATATGGATGCCTTAAATATAAAGAGAAGCATCTACCACTCTTTCAGTTTCTGGTTTTAATTCTTGTTGTGGTAGTACAGCAGAACATGTGAAAAGATGGACCTGAGTTCTCCTAGTGGTGGACTTGAGCTTCTATTTTTCCAGAAATCTTTAGAAGTTATTGAAATATGTCAGCATTTCTTGTTTGAATGTTACTGAGCAGAGAAACAGCTTTATCAATATTAAGGAACTTGTTTTCTACTCTAGCTTTAGTTCTGATTTTTGGCTCTGGAAGCTACATCTTTGTTACCTGTGACTTTTTCAGGAGAAGATCTAGAGTGTCAGGCTAACAAAATACTTGTTTTCCCCATCCTATCCTGCTTCTCAGGCAATTTCTGAAAGATCAGTAGTGGAGTGTGCAATGTTTTTATAGTCTATATTGAAAAATCTGTTCTGTGAAATTGAATGGTTAGGAGTATTCCAAGCTATTGGAAGTACAGAAATTATTTGAAGGAAACAAAGGTTTTCTGGTCTAGGTTCTACCTTTTGTTTACTTTGCAGAAGCATGGTAGTCTCATGCAGATTTTAATTTTAACTCTTTTGTATTATATCTTCAAGGAATTTTGATCATTGTAGTTCATTATTATGATGTGATAAGGTAAGCAAAACAGCAAAATGCAATGGTCAAGTTGTAGGTTTCTTTAGATGCAAGGGGATGTCAAAAGCATATATAAGAACTTTTTGAAACACCAAGAGGTGATTTTTACTAATACCTTTTTAATTGTCAGGCTTTTACAAATATTTTTGCTTGTTGCTGTATTGGAACCCCCAAACAGAGATTCCTTCCCAAACAGATGATGTAGCTGCAGGAATATTATAGCACTTTAGGCATTCAGGGTGTTTTTTAAAAATTTCTTTAGTATGGTGATTAATTAATGCTTTGCTGTCTTACTTACAAAATGCAGAATATACATCGAATGAATTTTATGAAAACATGAAAATTGTTCGTATTTATTTTGAAAAATAATTTAATTCTAGTATAATTATCTTTCTGGAACTGGTATAAAGACCTATTGGGAAAGGGAATAAGCAAAAAATTACATAAAGAATAGACTAGTTAGCTTCTGTCAACTAATCTCGAAAAATGTATAAACAGGTCTTGGAAACAGTAAAACTTCTGGTTTTAATTTTAAAACTGGTTTTTTCTACTGAAGCAATGGGTTTAAGAAAGATGTGTATCAGGGAGTAAGATTTGAGTTTAAGTAATGAAATGAAAGTTCACTGGTATGATAGACCAGTGGATTTCCAAGGTTTTACTCCCTGAGAGTTTTCCACAGTGAGATTTAAGTTTAAAGGGGAGTTACATGATTTTAAATTGTGATGTAACATTAAGTATTATTTTTCTTTCTTGTCCCAAAGACCAACAGTATTATAAATAACTGATGTTTAACAGTTATTATTCTCACAGTTAGTATTCTCACATTTGTCATGGTCTTGGTACTGCGTTTACAAGCCTGCTGAAAGAGGCTTAAAATAGTACAGCTCTTCAGGCCCCAATACTACTTCGGAGATAGCTGGCAGTCCCTGCCAACATACAAGATAATAGAGATAAAAGAAGTGTGTATATGTCATAGTTTTATTGAAAATTTACTGTACTGCAAGGTAAATTTAAAGTATTTTAAATATTTCAAGTATTTAAGATGTTTATTAGCTATGGCATTGAAGCATTATCCATGTGCCATGACACTGTCTGTTGTACCATGATTTGTTAATCTGGTTGCGAGAAATACTATTGTGAAATCTTGTGATGAATTTATGTCTTCATTCATGCATATCTGTGTGATGGTAGATGTAATCCTCTTGTATTGTTCTCTTTTGGGCAGAATTATTAATGTTGTGGTAGATTTAGGAAATGTTTTTCCTACCCTTTCTTATTAAAACATTGCTTTTAATTGAAATTGCTAGTTTTCTTTTCAAGTTCATAACATTCACATATTACAAGAAATGAGAAATTTTCCTTTTAGTAATAAGTGCCTGTGAAGCCTCAGATAATAGTATACTAAAAATCTCAGATGAACACGGGGGTAGAAACAATTTTAGCATTCATGCAGTGATAAAGATTGTTGAAAATCGTGTAGATGCTGGCAGATGCTTTCTGCAACCTTTCAAATTAAGCTGTATTTGAAAAATATTTGGAGTTAAACCTTCTATATCACTTGTACAATAATAAAGCAGTTTAATGACATAGTTACTTTACATCTTCTTACAGTCTTCTATTCTGGAAACAAGATTTAAAAATTTGTGCTTGGAGTTTTTTCACTGGCTTTATTTGGAATACTCAGCCAGGACTTTGCCTTTGTGCCAGTAACTTTAGTGGAAACTTTCAATGTCGTGTCTGTGGTGTATTTTTAGGATCTTAGTTTGCTTCTTTTGGTAGATGTTGGGCACTACAGAAGTATTTAAAACTGGGTTTGCTAAAGAAAACAACACTGTGCTACACAATATTGTACTGTGTAATGAGCAAATGTTACGCCCTGAGCAGCTGTAGTTTATTTGGACACTGGCAAAGTATCTTTGACTCTGTACCCTTTCATGTGATAGGAACTGATAGGTATTTAAAGCAATGCACATGCTGTTCATATTCCTCATTCTAGTTACAATATGGATTTTCTAATTTTGAAAGACACTGTTAGTGAAAGTAGAAATGTGTTGTGTGGGGTTTTGGCAAGTTTTCAAACAGCTTGAGACAACTTAAGTGTATGTTCATGCATGTCTATCTGTATTAAAGGGTCATTTGTGATGAATATAATGTCTTTGTTTTTCTCCACAGGGACCTTAAGAACAACCTTATTAGTTCTATAGATCCAGGAGCTTTTCTGGGACTTTCATCTCTGAAGAGACTGTAAGTAGTGTATCTAGCTAGTCAGTTTAAACACAACAAACAAAACCCCCCTCTGATTGTAGAGTAAGTCTTAGGTTCTGGAAATTTAGACAGCAAAGCTATTATATATTAAAAGTTGAATATGTCTATGCTGTCTAAATTTATACACACAGGCGTATATGTGTGCATAAAACAAACTCTGCTTTCAGTCTTATGACAGAAGAATATCCACTGCTTGTGGCTTGCCAGTCACTTGATCTTACTGACAGTCTTTTGTATTATTCCTCCCTTTTTGTATTCCAGTAATTTGAAACATCACTAAGTGAACGTTCATTCCGAGCTTTGATGCCATCAAGTCTTCCTTTGTTAAATGTTAAACTCCTGATTTTTTTTCTTTTTCAAAGGTCATAGTGAAAAAGAGTCCCTTGCTTTTAATACTACACTGAAGTTACAGCACTGTGAATGCTGCTTTATTAAAGGTTTTGCCAACGTTCCCATTAATGCATGTTTTTGGGATTTATACTTTGGCTGTAGAAATTCTATCCCAGATGAGACTTGAAAAACAAGACCTCAGCATGATGGCCTCTTTTTTTTTCCCCTTTTCTTTTTTATTTTCTTTTTCTTCTTTTTTTTTAAGTGCTTCAGGGTTTTTTAATGTCTGGGACATCTTTAAAGTCTTGGTGATTTTGCACACCCACCCATCCACCTCGACCCCCCATTTAATCAGCATACAGCTTTCTTAAGTTTTTGCAGTATATGTATTCATTTGTCACTGATCAAATGATCTCGCTGGTGGTCCTATTTATGTGCAATAAATGCACTAGCACAGGTCTCTGGAATATCAAAAAATTAAGTAATGTAGCACGTGATGAATATGCTCCACAAATACAAAAATTTACTTTGTAGTGATATAAAGCCAGCCTCTTCTAAAGGGATTTACTGGAAAGCCTAGGCTTACTTAACTGTATGTGGGTAAAACATTATTACTCTAGACATGGAGTAGGAACTCTGTGCAAATAGCAGTATTTTTGGGGTTTGGCTGAAAAAGACTAAATTTATATGCGGTGCAATCTGTTACTTATGAATTTTAGTTGAAATACTTCTGTTTGCAGACTGTATGTAATTTAGAAATAAAAGTTTATTCCAATTGTCTCTTTTTCTTATTTATAGAGACTTAACTAATAACAGAATAGGCTGCCTCAATGCAGATATATTTAGAGGACTTGGAAATCTTATTAGATTGTAAGTATAATTTTGTATATAATTCCACTTCTTAAGCTTTAGTGTTATGTAAGTTAACATTCTCTGTTTCAGTGGGGGTAGTGTGGCTGTGATTGTGGTTTGTTACTCAGTAGCAAGCTTGTAAAAACCCGAATGGCAATGGAGAGCAACCAAACCCATACTACTCAGTGCACTGTCTGCTTCGCAACCATTTTCCAGTTTCTTGGAAGGTATGGTGGGGTGAGGGAGAATAGCAGACTGTACAAAATATTTTCCCTAGAAAAATATTTCAGTTACAGAGTCTTTTAATGTCTGTGCCTTCTACCATGACATCAGTGTGGTTGTGTTTTTCTAGCTTTCTTCTGTGTTTTGTAGTTCTTCATTTACTTTCAGAAGATAACACATGGTTGTTAGCTGCTTACACAGTGCTTTCACTGATCTAGAGAAAGTGGGATGTACAATATTTTTAACAAATATTCTACTAGATCAAACATGCTTCAATTCGCTGTGAACAATAAATTGCTCGAAATGTGTCCTCACCCTGTGCTAATAGTTGCTTTAAGTAAAAATAAAGTATTTGCTTTCAATCCTTGTTGCCTTGTTCATTGCCTAAAAATGAAGTATTGGGGAAGAGTTGACCAGTGACAGAACTAGAGGGCATGGACTCAAGCTTCGTCAGAGGAGGTTTAGGCTTGATCTTAGGAAAAAGTTCTTCACTGAAAGGGTGATTGGCCATTGGAATGCGCTGCCCAGGGAGGTGGTGGAGTTGCCGACCCAGGAGGTGTTTAAGGGGAGACTGAGGCACTGAGTGCCATGGTTTAGATGATGGGTTGGCGTTGTTTTGGATTATAGGTTGGACTTGATGATCTCAGAGGTCCTTTCCAACCTTGTGATACTGTGATTTTGGGATTTTTGCTAAGCTGTCAGACCTGGTTTTTACTCTCACAGTCTTGTGAACTATGACAGAGTGTCTTAACGGTATTTTAAAACCTATAAAATACTGAATTTTTTTTTTTTTTTTTATTTTGGATGTCAGTTGCTTGAGCATTAGTTCAGATCATGACACATTTATTTCTTAGGAATCTTTCTGGAAATCTGTTCTCTACACTTACACAGGGCACGTTTGATCATCTTGGTTCACTAAAGTCTCTGTAAGTACTTATTGCATCTAATCTTAATTTGCATGGTCATTTGTGTTCTTAATAAAAAACACTTTATATCCTTGTCTGTAGTACAGTTTTGCATTTTTACTTTTAAGCTGCATAACAGTGGTTTATTTATTTCAATAAATGCATGGGAAATGTACTAAGAGATATTTGGGTGTCTATATAAATTCCTTTCTTTCCAACCCAAACCATTCTATGGTTCTATGGTTCTATGTTTTGTTACATAGTTCTAGTTCTGAGAGAACTATACCAGTATCTGGGCTTCTGAGAATTTTATTCTGTATGCATCATTTATTAATTATATACTAAATAAATAGCACTTTACACCTTTTTAAAGAAATGGAACAAATGCTTTCAGGGAAGATCTTAGTCTTTGAACATCAATTTTCCTATTTTGCTGGTTTCCTCTCCTTTCGTTTCATGAGAAGTATAATCTTGTGTAAGCAAGGAAGTAAATGAAAAAAGATTATCAGTGCTGATTGTATTTTCCCCTGGTAGTTGTGACAGTTGGCTCAGTGTGCTGAGGTGTTCTCAGAAACTCTGACTTGTTCCTTTGACACTGGGTTAATTTCCTATTTATAAAGGTAAATGTTTCTTTCCCACCTTATATTGTTTTAATTTTTTGTAAATTACCATTCCTGGTATTTTAGTTGTGTATGTAAAGGTTGCTGTCCAAGAACATCACAGGCCTGACAGGAGAGCCTCGATATAGCCATTGCTATTAAAAATGTGTGTGTCTGGAGGAATTCTTGTGAACAAAGACCAAATGGAGTTTCACAGGAATGTCAGTTTAGTGTTTGAAGTGTTCTGCCTATGATGTTGTGTTATCCTCTAGATGTTTGCAAAAGGAAAAATAACTTGTGTTTTCACTAGAGGTAAAAATAGTGTAGGCACGGCAGTATGTTTTGATAAATTTTTAACTGTTTCTAAAGAGATAAAATATTTATGTTCTTTTTTAATTTAACTGACTAGAACAAGACTATGGGGGGATATTGTAAGACTTTCTAGCAGGATGTATTAAATTATACAGAAAAGACTATGTGAATCAATGAAAAGTCTTAAAGGATTGTCATATAAAGTAGAATAAAACTATCATTAAAATTGTATGAATAGTGGTTCTGACAAGAGAAATGGAGGAAGAGAAATAGAGAAGAGGCTATTTTTATATTTCTGTTGATTTTGCTGTTAAAGCTTTTGATTGCTAAAATGAAGCAATGAATGTGTTTTTAAGTTATGGTGATGCATATTCGAGCAATCCTTGTTATTTCTGACTTAAATAAGATAAAATCCCTCCAAGAAAGAAATTATTGAATTTATTTTCATGTGCAGGCAGTAAATGTTCCTCTCATTTATGGAGAGAATTCCTGTTCTCGAGCAGTGTGTGGTTTGTTCTCAGAATCACAGTATCTTCCAGTACATAGTGGTGGGCAACTCCACTGTATTCTGGGGTTTTGACTACTTGTTGTCTATGTGTCTGTGACAGTGATTGTCATTGTACAGCTGTTGATGTCAAGTTTTCAGACCTTTGGCTGTTGAATTTTGTCACAGTAAATATTGATTTTGTATTGCAGAGAATTTCAGACTGATTATCTTCTTTGCGATTGCAACATACTATGGATGCATCAGTGGTTAAAAGAAAGAAATATAACTGTACGTGAAACTAAGTGTGCTTATCCCAAGTCACTTCAGTCACAGACGGTGACTGGTGTAAAGCAGGAGCTTCTCACCTGTGGTAAGCACTCCCTTACTCTCTAACACACTTCATGTTCTGTTAATATTAGTGAACGGGCTATTTTTTGCTTTGTTTTGGTTCCCTGAAATTCAGCATGTTACATTATAGTGGTAATATTTAATATTTGTATTACTTATATTAATTATATGATAGTGGTAATAGTAATTATTTTTCAAAGGCTAATCTTTACTCATGATTCAGGGCTTTTTGCTTTTGGAAATAAATAAATGATACAAAACTGGGAGGAGTGGCTGATAGACGAGAAGGCTGTGCTGCCATTCAGTGATACCTGGACAGGCTGGAGAGTTCGGGGCAGAGGAACCTAATGAAGTTCAACAAAGGCAAGTGTAGGGTTCTGCAGCTGGGAAGGAATAGCCTTCCGCACCAGTACAGGTGAGGGGTTGACCTGCTGGAGAGCAGCTCTGAGGAGAAGAACCTGGCAGTCCTGATAGACGAGTCAACAATGAGCCAACAATGTGCCCTCATGACCGAGAAGGTCGGTGGTGTCCTGGGGTGCATCAAGAAGAATGTGGCTAGCAGGTCAAGGTACATAATCCTCACTTTGCATCAGTGAGGCCACATCTCTAGTATTGTGTCCTCTTCTGGGCTCCTGAGTTCAAGTAAGGCAAGGAACTACTGGAGAGAGTCCAGCAGAGGGCCATGAAGATGATTAGGGGACTGGAGCATTTCTCTAATGAGGGGAAGCTGAGGGAGCGTGGTCTGTTTAGCCTGAAAAAGAGGAGACTGAGGAGGGACCTTATAAATGCTTATAAATACGTAAGGGAATGGTGTCAAGAGGATGGGGGCAGAGTCTTCTCAGAGTAGTGCCCAGTGACAGGAAAAGAGGAAATGGGTACAAACTGGAGCACAGGAAGTCCCACCTGAACATGAAACAAAACTTTATTGTGAGGACAGCAGAGCAGTGGAACAGGCTGCCCAGAAAGGGTGTGGAATTTTCTTCTCTGGAATATTTAAAACCTACCTGGATATGTTCCTGTGCAACCTGCTGTAGGTCAGCCTGCTTTAGTCATGGGGATTGGATTGGATGATCTCCAGAGGTCCCTTCCAACACCAGATATTCTGTGATCCTGTGAAGTTGGTGATTGTGGATGTTAGTCTGTAGAAACTAAGGATGAGTAGCACTATGAAGATAAACTACTTTTTCCTGCTAATCCATATTTTTCAGGGATTCTTACTGAAACATCACAAGAAGAATCAGAAACTGATTTTTTTTCTCAAAATCTAGCGATGTGACTTCAGATATGCAAATCATTACAAACCCAAATTTCTGAAGTTAAAAGGTCTTCATTTTATGACTTACTTTCCTACATGGTGGTTTTGTTGTTGATGAGCCTTCCTGTTGTGATGAAACCGTGACCAACTTGCTTAACTTTAGTTGCATTAGAGTTATTCTGTCTGTGAAAATAGCAAAACACATGTATTTGTGATTTTGAGATACTAATAATGAGAAATTGCGAAGAAATAAAATGCATAAATACATTTTTTATTCAAGTTTATATTTTTTCACTCTTGGATGTGTGCTAGCAAAAGATTTTTGAAATGTATTACATTAAAGGAGTAGTCATTTTGAAGAACAATATGATGAGAATTTGTATTTTTCAGTATCTGAAGCATCAAATGTAGTTTTTATATGATTCTTGCAAGGTGCAGCTTACAAGGAGCTTATATCAGTAATTGATAGTGCATTTCTCTCTTTTGAAAATTACCTATATAACAGGTTCTTGCTATTAATTGTGCCTTTATTTCTTGAATTCTAGAACCGCCACTTGAATTACCATCTTTCTATATGACTCCATCTCACCGTCAGGTTGTCTTTGAAGGAGATAGTCTACCCTTCCAGTGTATGGCTTCATATATTGATCAAGACATGCAAGTTTTGTGGTATCAGGATGGAAAGATAGTGGAAACTGATGAGTCCCAGGGTATTTTTGTTGAAAAAAACATGATTCATAACTGCTCACTGATTGCAAGGTGAATCCATAAAGAGAGTATATACTTCCCACTCCTTATTGTGTGTTCTGATTTAGTGACTATTTCCATAACCAGTAAGGCCCCCTCATATTTTCACTATGTGAACATCTGTAAACAGAAACTTCCCAAGCAGGGAAATAGTCTTCAATTACCTCTTAAATTGCATGGGTTTGGTCACTGTTGTTAACTATCAGGTTTGAGAGCAGTCTAGAGATTTGATTATTCAAATTCAGCTGCTTAAAACAGGATTAGCTGGAACAGGTTGCCCAGTACATTTGTAGTTGAGTTTTAATTCTCTCCAAGGATTACCCAATGCAGTTCATGTAAAATATGTTTGTGCTAGGTTACACTTGTTCTCTTGGAACATTAAAATTATGAAAGCAAGGTGTTTAAGTGAACTTCTCATTGATTCTTTCCTCTTCCTTTTGAGCACACCACAGTTGGTAATATTGAAGTTCTCCAGCAAAGATCTCTGAAGTATAATTTATTCTGCCTGCAGCAGATTTTTTACTGAATTCAGCATCTACGGAATGATTATATAACCTGTAATTGTATTAGTAAATTAGAGCTTCTAACTTCATCACAAATTATTCATTTGGGAAGTTATTTTAGTTTGGCCTTTCTGGAACAACAACTATAAAAATTTTATGTTGAAGACCTATGAAAACGCTTTAGGAACTTGGACTTCTCAGGTCTTTCTGAAGTCAAGGAACTCTTTCCCACAGCTGTTCTGAGAACTAAAAGAATAGTAGACATTTCTCTGTTGGTCGCAGCATATTGATTCATAGCTGGCTCTGGTTTTATAACATCGCTGGGAGTTGTATGCAATTGGTAGTTCCTTCCCTTGTCTTTCTGTACTTTATTCATGTTATATGAATTTTATTGCAATATTGTTGACTTTTCTTTCTTTATTTTGTCTTCCCAGTGCACTGACAATCTCAAACATTCAGGCTGGCTCCACAGGAAACTGGGGCTGCCACGTTCAAACCAGACGTGGGAATAACACAAGAACAGTAGACATTGTGGTGTTAGAAAGTTCTGCACAGTACTGCCCTCCAGAGAGAGTTGTGAACAATAAAGGGGACTTCAGGTTGGTAATCTTTCTTTTATTGTTTTTTTAAGAGAAAGAAAAATACATTCCATGTTGTTTTTAACTCTGGGATGCTTTAAAGGTACTTATGTGGATGTTCATTTGTAAATGGTGTGTAATACATTTTGAACTGTTCTAATGTTGAAAGAAGTGCACACAGTTCTACCATGAAATGTTAAATTTTGAGCCTGTTAATTCACTGCTTTGGAAGAGATGAAAAGGTAAACTGTGATATTTGAAATATATAAGTGAAATTATTGGAATAGATACAAGTTTTTAGATGATCTTTAAGTTAGAGTTGGACCATGTACTGATGGGGGGGTATTCCACCAGTTTATCACTCCATTTTTAAAACCCTCCTGCTCACGTGTAACAAAATCACTATAGAAGAAACATGGAACATAGACGGTTTTTCCCCATCTGAATATTAGAGTAATTAATATGAATGGTGCTTCCTTTTAATGATTTTTGGGACTGTAGTGGTAGCTTTGTTCCATTTTGTAGGATGTTGCAGAGTGTTTTATCTTTTGTTCTTAACTCTTCACCTGTTTTCCCTTTTCTGATCTTTCTGCTGCTGGTCACTCTACCAACATGTTACTTCTGGAGGTGCCAGCTGTAACAGGTAGCTTCTGTATAGATTCTCTGTGTAAGGTAATTTCCTTTGTAACTACTGTGTTGTACCTCCCTGCAGTAGCTCCTACTGAGCATTAGTATACGTCATAGCATATGTTTTCACTACGGTTTGTAGGGTTTCTTAATGTTGTAATAACTGCTTTTATCCACTCATTTATTTTCACTTATGCTGCCTGGCTGTGCTGATCTTCTGTTTGATCTTTTGTTTACATTTATTAACTTTTCTTCCTTTCCCTGTGTACACTAGAGTTGTTTAAAGTTGTCTTCTTTCTGTACAGATCTTAAGTTATTTTAAGAAATGAAAAGTAAGTTAAAGCATGTAGCTGTTACGTTTTTTTGTGGGGAGAGAGGACAACCTTTCAAGTGCAGAAGGCCACCTCCAGCTGTAACAAAAATTCAGGTGAAGTCCTGGCTGAGAGGATTTGTTCTGAGTTTATCTTCATGGGACATTCTGAGAAGAAGGGTAGCTTTTGTCTTGAGTATGAGGAACTGTTAGTAAGGGAAGTAGTGTTAAGATCACTCGCTGCACAGAGGCAATTTGGAACTACTGATGAGCTTCACTTTCACATTGTAACAAGTTATTTATAAGAAACTTCGTGTGTATCCACTTCCTTTACTGTGGTGGTTTCAGCTGCAGGGATGAGCTTTACATTAGAAAATGAGAACTTCCTGCGTAAGATAAAAGGTGAAGAAAGTCAAACAGATGCATGCTGTATTCATCAAAGAACACATCTATTTAAATCACTTACGCATTTTTTAATGATACAAGTGTGAATTGTTCTTTGATTTGCCATTAGAGGTGAAAACAGATGGTAAAGGCTTATTTCAAAGTGTTTTCCATTAAATTAACCTGTGCCATTCAGTGACTGTTCAGTGTAATAGGATTTACCCCCTCTGGAATTCAGTATAAAGAAATAAGATTTCAGGAAATGTTCAGCTTATCAAGAAGTTCACTCTGTCTGGGTTTACTATAACAGACTTCCATTTGTAGTTTAGGTAGAGTAATAATAAAGAGTAATTTTTCACCTTTGAGACCATATGGAAATAAGTCTTTGACTAGAGAGAAAATGGTTCTGAGCAGATGGCTGTAAATGATCCTAGGTGAATTTGATTTTATAGTTTTTTAGTTGGAACTGGTTAGTCATTTCAGCATGGAAGCTGTTTCAAAACTGGCATCTAGGTTTTTATCCCTTCAGAGATGGGATAGCAAAGTGTAGCGAAGGAGAGCGTTTGTCTTTGACTCAGTAAAAGTAGTTTAGCTTGAGTTTATAAAGATTAGGAAAAAATGTATTCATTGTGGACTTCAATTTAGATATTATGTTAAGTCTTGCTCAGTTAATATCCCTGTACATGCTACAATCCATGATTTAACATGGATTTCAAACTGTATTTTCAGTTTAAATGTAACCTAGCACTTCTGCTTCAGTAAGTCCTTCAGCTGATGGGTTTAGAATAATTTTATGCTAGTAGCTGATTTTTCTTAAATATAAGAATTATCCATTTGAAAACTGTTACTCACTGGGAGTAATTAATCTTAAAACTGTAACTGTCGTGCTGAATTTAAAGAATTACTAAGATATAATAAGAAAAAAATATTAGACTACCTGTGAGCTAATGAAATTACAATATAAAAACTCATTGTAACTGAAAGTAATTGTTGGTTTAAAGACATGAATGCTTTCAAAACAGAATTAATATGCATGAAGGAAAGGATTCTTTCGTAATCTTATGGTCTGGCTTTTTTTTCCTGAAATGAAATTACAGTACTTAAATGTAAATGAACCATCTTTTCCCTCACAGCTGCCTACTCTCATGCATATGTGATAAATTTTGAGCACCTAATTATAAGCAGTGATGAAATAAGAGTGTTAATACAGTCCAGATTTGCACTTCTTCTAGCAGTTGGGTAAACTGTGGAAGATATTCAAGCTTAAGCTCACAAGAAATTATGAATGCAGCCAAAATTATTAGCCTTTGTTTGCATGATGAGAATTTCATGTCATTAGTCACCTTTGGAGGGATGTCTTCTCTGGCTTCATAGAAAGCGCAGAATGCCTGTTTAGTTCATCCTGTGCAGGTATTGGAAGTAAATGGTTCGTGGCTGAGGATTGTCCGAGTTAGCATTCACTTAACAAAATTAGGGAATAAGAGAAGTGTAGTTACAGCTGGAATCAGTTCCCTTCTCATTCACTACTGGGCTGTAAAGAAACTTGTCCCCGCACAAGGGGTATTATGAATGGGAGAAGAAATAGGATAAGGGACAGTGTTTCCCATGGAGTGCTTCTTTTAGTGACACTGTGCATTTGTGTTGGTTTTGTATGTGTGAAATTGTGGCAAAAAAAGCTAGGAGTTTTAAATTGTCCACCTTTTATGTGCTGTTTAGAGGAAAGCTTTCTAAATCATTAGATGGATAATATATTGGTTCTATTAGTAAAATGTTTCTGTAGGTATCTAACTGTCATAAAGGTAGCACACACTGTATGACTGGTTTGCTAGTATTCTTTTGAAAAAATCATGGTAAAAGGTGATAAAATGGTGTGTAAGGAGTGAAAAGTGAATGCAGTAGGAATAAAAGGACAGCAACAAGGGAGAGTGTAGGATGAAAAATAGGGAAAGTGGAGAGAAGGCAAATAAACTTGTAAAAGTTTAAAAAAACCCTAGTAATCTTTGAAGTAATGTTAAACACTGAAACTCTCACTTTTTTCCATTTGATGGCTACAGAAGTTCCAGAAGATATATATATATAACATAGAAATTATACTGGTTTAATAATTTAGTAATTAAAGCTCCCCTAAAATGTTCAGTTTTTCATGTGAGTCCTAGTGTTTCACTGTAGCTTCTTTTTCTCATTCTTTAGAACTGGATTTGAATAGTGAGGGAAATATGGCACATGCTATTTTTCAGTAAAAATATTTGTCTTGGATATTGTGTCATACAACATCTGTCAGGACTGTAGAGTTTAAATTACTCTAAGGCCATGTGGCACTTGGTCTGTAAGGCAATACATTCAGTCAAAACTGAGCCAACCACAACTTTAACTTAAAATACTTTGGAAGAGTACAGTTTCTAGAAAATTTGCTAAAGACAGAGACAGATATTGCTTTCAAAGTGACATCTTTGATGTAGAAACGTAATATAAAAAATGCCAGTATTGATAAAATTGTTTTCAAAATGATGTTTTGGTGCTTCAGTTGTCAGCATTTATGGAAATCTGACTCTGCATTCTAGAAGCTGAGGCTTGGGTGTGTTATGCAAGGTATTTGCAGGCCTGCATGTCTTCTAACAGCTGTGCTAGCTGATTTATTGTTGTCCTCATCTGCCTGTTTTCTTTTTGGCTTCATTCTCTGAAGGCTCATTATATACCCTTAAGAAGTGGGAGCATAGAAGCAGCTCATTTTTGTACTTGTTTTTCACCAGTCTGTGTTGATCAGACTTTATTTTAATTTGTCTATACAGAAGTTTCAGAGTTCAATAAGTTTACTTGTATTATTTCTCCTTATTCATTTCTCCCTTCCTAGCAGATCCGTAACTCGCTCTGTCCATGATTGCAGTTGGCCAGACCTGATCCAAAGGGATATTTTTGTTAGCTGGCAAGAGTACATATGGTTTTGCACTAGGGTCACTACTGGGACTGCAGCAATTCACAAAGGCTGTTGTGATTTTTCTGCAGAAGATTTTTGTCTTTTCTGCTGGCTTTGGTAAATACTTTTACATTACCACTGCAGATTTTATACCTGTCCTTTTAATTTATTTACTTCCTCTAAAATAATAATTCCTAGGATTGAAAAACTGCTAATTATTTTTTTCTTTGTTCTTTTAATCACCTCCATCGCCACCAACTCTGCTATCAGTTTTCCTTTCTGATAGAGGTTGAATGCTGACACTTCTGTTAATTTCTTGAAGTGGTTGCTGAGGCTCTGGATATGTGTATGCATGTTTGCTAGGCTGCATGGTACCAGTACGATACCCAAATAATCCTGTGTCTCTCCTAATATTCAGAAACTATGGCGATGGTCATCATAATAAGTCTCTATTTCTTCTTAACTAAATGATGTCACTGCAATATGGAGAACTGATTTGTAATGCCAAACCTGTTATAAAAGGTAGTAAAATTTAAGCCTTTGTTTTCTGTTTTTGTTTGTTGTTATTATTGTCTAGTCTTCTCCATTGGATTTCTTACTGACTTTGAATTCTTTTACCGTTGTTGCAATGACTTGAGCATTTTAAGGATGCTGCCAGTAGCTGTCTTTGAGTTGCTTGTTGCCCAAACCTAAATAATCTTTGCCAAAATGAGATGAAGTAAGAATCTTTCTTCCATTATTAAACATGCTCAAATTGTTTTGTTGGAGCTGATTAGGAATAAAAAGGAATTTGAGATAGAGAAAACTTCTTTTGCATCATTTAATATAATGGAAAGAGTAGCCTTTTGCCTTGATGCATTCCTGGAGTTATTCACTACTTTGAGAAAAAACTGTGATAACTCCCAGCATCTTCAGGAAAAGAAGTTACCTCACTGATGAATAAGGAAGGAAAATGGAGCTCACTTGTTCAGTTTCTCTGCTTTGGTAATATTACTTAGATTTTAATTTCCTGCAATGGAACGTTCTTCAAGTTGTTTACTCCCTCTTCCTGCAAATAGAGATTTTTTTTATTTTTCAAATATAGTTATGTGTTGAGCATCTTTTAGTTTAGATGCTGCTAGTGACTAAATGGCCAGTCCAGTTATAAAAGCAAACTTTAAATCACAGCGTGATCTGACAGAATTGTTCATTTGATTCCAGTTTTTGGAGACAACTGCTTTGTACAAGGCCCTTTGGAATACTTAAAACTGAGGATAAGTGTGTGAGCTGTTTAGGCTCTTCAAGGAGCTTGACTTAATTATGGCACGGAAAGCCTGGGATAATCAAATGAAGCTCTCTTTTGCTCTCGGTTTTAGTTAAACCTTGTATGTTGGGGTTTTGGATTCGAGATACTTCACCATTCTGTTATTTGGGAATATATGCTTTTATTACTTTAAAACTTCTAAGTGTTATTGTTCTGAATGATAAAATACTGTTAATGCATATCTTGGCGTTCCTTGTCCCTGTCCTTCTCTCTTCTCAACATTGCAGTTTAATTCAGGTGTTTTCCTTCTGTTCTTATATTTTCTTTGAATAACTTCTGATCTCGTGGATGATCAGTGCCCTAAAGGTGTATTGCAGTTTAATTTTCTGTATTTGTTCTTTATTTCATTTTTATGTCTGCTTGTACAGAAAAAAATGCAGTAAAATTACAGAGGAGGAAATTAAGTGAATGTTAGAAGTTTTCTTAGAAAAGTGCTTAGTTACACATACCTTGAGTGAAAGGAATTATTTTCTGTACTTTCTTAACATTATAAACACTTCCTTTTTCATTTAATTTCTATGTAGCTTTATGTTTGGTTGCAAAATTAGTCAAAGTGATTGTACTACTGCTACTGTTTCTTAATTACTGTAAAGATAGACTTCTGTTCATATCTGCGGTTTAGCATTGATATGCATGCAGTCATTTGAAAGTTACATTGATGTATGTGAACAGGATGAGTGAAAAGCTTGCAGGGCTTTCTACTATGTGCTTAACTCTGCTTCATAGTGTTCGTGTGGAATTTTTCGTTAAGTAGGCAAGGGGTTTTAATAAAAAAATTGTAAACTACTTAGTCATTTTATAAGCACCTTTTTCTCTCCACCTGCAGTCTCATGAAAGAATTCAAAAAAAAGCACGCTAGCATTAGAACTCATCCTGTTAATAGTACGCAAATATGAACAGCTTGAAAATACTGAAGATGAGCCAAGGTGGCCCTTTAAATAGTTTAGAGATGCTTAGTTTTGAGTGTCTCTTTATTCATGTTGTAGTGCTTAATCCTTTTATTTACTTGTCATGTAAATTTGTCTTTTTTTTTTTTTTTTGCTTTTGACTCCCCAGGTGGCCTAGAACATTGGCAGGCATCACAGCATACCTGCTGTGTACCCGTTATTCTGCTGGCAGTGGGATATATCCTGGCAACTCACAAGATGAGAGAAGAGCCTGGCGCAGATGCGACAGGGGCGGGTACTGGGCAGAAGAGGACTACTCCAGGTGCCAGTATGCAAATGATGTGACTCGAGTTCTTTATATGTTCAATCAGGTAATTTGTGTTAAATCAAATTCTTTAATGAAAATCAAAACTCACCCATTGCTCCATTTTTTTTTAAGCTGGCAGTACTGGTGGTCTAGATGAATTGTGATGCACACACTACTCAGAGTACAACACGAAACTTGTAGGTCTGCATTAAGAGTTTGGTTTAATATCTGTTTTGAGTGCCCCCAGGCTGAAGTTGCGAGGAAAATTGTATTCTTTGGTGTACTTGTTTAAAGCATAAGAGAATTGCACTTGCCTTGATTGTATTTGTCACCTGGATGCCCTGTCCTGCCCACATGCTATATAGAAACAAAGGAGAGTGAAGTAGCAGAGAACAGCTGTTTTCATTATTGTAACAGAGGACAGTCAAAGTCTGCTCTGCCTCTGTTGCTGTAAACCTCAGTGTGGCTGATGGGAGTTAACTAGTGAAAGTAATGAGTATTAACCTGACTTCTTTAATCTACTGATGCATACCAGGATACAAGAGAGTATTCTGTATTTTAAATGTGACCATGAAACAAAATTTTTCAGTTCCAAACTCCTTTTAAGGCTTATCTCTAATTAATACATACTTTCTCAAACACTGATCTGCAGTGATGCACCCAGCCTTCTGGGTGTAGGCACTCTTGTAAAATACTCCATAAAGCTTAGAACCTCTGGTTTTAAATTAGTGTTTTCCAGTGCCTAATGTCAGATCACTGCCATCAATGAAACAAATGATACTGTCGAGATCACTGCGTATTGCTTGTGTTCAGTGTGTTTCAGTGTGTGAGCTCACATTCTTTTTAGAGAACTTCACACTGTGTGTCAGAAGCACCCCAGACCCCACCTGGGACAATCAGGATCTCTCTGGATGTCTCTCTGATTTATACACATGGTAAAGGCTTGACATACAGTGGCCTAAGCTAAATCTAGTTTGAGGTGAAAGCATTGAACACATATTCTGTAGATGTGTTGTTGCTCCCTTGCTCCTCCTGTGTTCCATTACTTACTAATGCAGACATAGCTTGTTATATTCCTGCTCTGGTGCCCTGAAAACCAACAAGCAATGGTGTAAGAAAGATGAAAAAGGTAAGAGAGAGAGAAAGGGAAAGTACTGCCTGTTTGGACCAAAGTTAAACTTAGAGTTGACATAAGTATTTGTGCCCTTCTGCTTTACGTTCCTAGGATCCAAACATGCCATGGATCGATCACAAGAAACATGTTTGAGGGCTGAAAAGCAGGGGAGGGTGGTGCTTAGTGACTGGTTAGCAGGTGGGAGATGATGCTGGGAATCCCTTCATTGTCCGTTTGTGGGACACAGCAAGGTTGAGTGTTTGCTTATTGAGAGTTTTGATGCTGCTTGGTTTGCTTTTTCCTTACCTGGGAGTTCACGTTTTTCTGGAAGGCCTATAACAGCTCAGTGCTACTCCTGCATATGTACTATAGCCCAACTTTAAAGCTGTAGCTGCTCGAGAGCCTAGATCACTTCAGCCTGTTGTAACTGCTTTGGTTAGCCAACTTGTATCAGGTTGTGGAAGAACGTTGCCAGCCTTGTAAGTTGAAAATGTGCAGGTCAGATTTGTGTCTTCAGAAAAGCAGATCTTATCTGCTTAAAAATACATACACAAGGATATGCTACACTGAAGTAGATGTTTCAAATTTATTTTGACTTTTTTTAAGGGAGTTGTGCCCTGTTTTGGGTTTCGGAGTTGGTTTTACTTATTAGAGTCTTCCACTTTTTACGTGTTGTAGGTTTGGAATTTTTAGCAGTATTCTGCACTGAAACTTGTTGTCACTTATAAGCATCTTTAGAGCTTTTGAACACAAAGGTAGTTGAGCTGTTTTGAACATTAGAACTCTGCCAAGCAATTTAAATCAAGTAGAGGTCTAAGTTTTTAAAATGCAATGAAACTTTTGTGATATTTATACAGGAACATTTAAATTTCACTGTTATTATTTGTGTATCAGACAGGTATAGTTTTAGGTGAAAAGAAATTCGTGTTTAAAGAAAGTTCAAAAAAATAATATAGAATACCTGAATTTGAATGTTGACTTTGTTATGACTTTGAACTTAATTTATGCTTTATAAGCGTGACTATTAGTGTTTTGAAAAGAAAAAAATTCTCCAGTAATTGCATTCAAATCTATGTACCCGTGCTAAGGCCAGCAGGGACATATATATAGTTGTGTTATATGGCACATTGCAAATTCAGTAATGCAAACTAGATACCTGTAAACCAAAAAACAGAGGAATGGGACATCTCTGGTTTGGTTTATCATGGAAAAACAGTATGTGAACATGAACTGATAACAGGTGCACAGCTGAACTAGATGAAATTGCCCAATTTTGGTTCCTGCTAGCTGAGACATGTGGATATTGCTTACTATTTAACAAAGAATTTTCCAGCATGGTGCTTGTTTCAGGAGTGAAATCATGAGCTTTGTCGTAGAGAGGATCTGTCTGTTTTTTGTGTGTTCCATTCCAAATGCTTTCTGTAATTACAGAGTCAAGAGTCAATGCTACAGCAGTAGTGTGTTTGAATTTCTTTTGGCTTCTCTTGCTATAAAATGCCGTATTTTTTTGAGCCTTGTGTTGTCACACGTGAAAAGGAAAATAAACAGTTCCATCAGGGTTTTTATTTTTTTTTGTTCCTTGTTGCATCATCTCTCTCCCTTCTAGGACAACAGGAGAGGATCTGATTTCTGGCTCAAGTACAAATGCTGATTCTTTTGTAGGAAATGTTTATCCTAACAGATAAGGTGTTAGTCCCTGGCTACTTAAAACCCTGTGGTCCTGGTGGGGATTGCTGTCCTCTTAGGGAAAAAGCTTACTTATTAATTCCTGACATGTTGTCTCTATCTGGTACTTAATTTTCACTTTGAAATGCTTATGTGTGTTCTTTATGTAGATGCCGCTGAACCTTACTAATGCAGTGGCAACAGCAAGACAGCTCTTGGCTTACACTGTGGAAGCAGCAAATTTTTCTGATAAGATGGATGTTATTTTTGTGGCTGAAATGATAGAGAAATTTGGAAGATTTGCTGAAAAATATAAAGAGGTAACTGGATAATTTGCCATCACTTAATCAAAGTGTTTGTCCTTACGTATTCTAAGCAGTGAAACCTTCTCGACATTAGACGCAGGCACTGAGTTAGTGGATTATCAGATTCTCTTCCATGTTTTTGTTTGTTTAGTAGGTCCCTGAAGTTGCTGACCCATGGTCACAGACTTTGCATTCGCGCTGAGATGATCCAGCATTCAGTGGACCTGTAATGTGAGTAACACCTCTGGTCAGCACTGGAGCAGGGAGATAGGTACAGTAAGTCTGTTTTTATTTAATATGGAGTGGGTCACACAGGTTTTCATTGATGTGTTCTTATCTAAAAATACAAATAATGAAAGCCTAAGAGATCCTCTCAATAATGAATAAAACAAGACTTATCTTGTCCCCTCCCACTATGATAGACTGTCTTTATTCAGTATTGAGCTGTATCTCTAAGGTTTTCAGTATTCCTACATCTTGCAGGATATAAGATAAGATGTTAAAATAGAATCTTAGAGAACGCTCATTGTTGGGGAGAAAAATGTGAGTGGTTGAATAAGTCCCACCAGTGGGTAGGAACTCTCTGTTTCACTGCTGAACAGAGGTTATAGCGATCTCACTGTACAGTGCATGTTGGGAAGTTGGAGACCACAATGCCTCAATTTTAAATGTGCACAAAAAAAAAGCCAAATTTCTCCAGCCACCCTCAGCAAACCATAAGTGCTGGTTGTAAATTCTTTGCAGAACTCCTTGGAGAATTTTCAGGCTAAATCTCCTTTTTACAGTCATAGCTTGGATTTTCTTTGTGTGTATTTTGGAATTATGTAAGGTGTTCATTGAATGGATTATTTTGTACCCAGTGTTTTGGATTGCTGCATGATTTATTACATTATAAGGATATTCTTTTCTCAGCTGTGATTTATTGTCTCTAGAGTGACACAATCTGGCGTTACTTTGCCATATTTGAAAGTAATAGATGATATGAAGAAATCTAAGTTAAATTTTTAGGAGCTATTAATAAGACAGTTATTTCATACTAGGGTATTACTCTACAAACTTTATTGACACTTACAACGTCTTATTGTCAGTGTTTAGTTTCTATTACAGTGGCTCTACCATAAAATAAAGACCTTCAGTTAATAGCTTTTTGTGTCAAGAAAGAAACTGAAGACAAATATTCTGGAAGTTCTTAAATTGTTTTGTTAGAATGCAGTTGGGAAACCTTTTGTGTACCTTGATGAGCAGGGGAAAGAATAATATGTAATATTTTTTAAAAGTATGAAATATGAAGCATCTTGAGTCTGGTCACTTCATGAACTTAATACCAATAATTTATCGTAAAACTACCATTTGTTGATGTGTAAGACATAGTACTAGTTTTCAAGTAGTAATAAGTCATAATAAGCATTAATTTAATTTTAACTTGTTCTTGAGAACTTAATGAAAAGGGCGACAGACTGCAAATGCTGCCTTAGGCTCTGCATTAGCTGTTGGGAATATTTGCTGATTGTAGCTTCTGTCCCTAAAAGAGAGAGTTCTTAAAACAATAAATGTTTTTATATTCCCATTCTTGGCTTTATTTTTAAAGATTTTAGAAAAAGAACGAAAAACTACTGTATTCTCTCCTTATTAGTAATACTCTGAAAAGAAATGGGGAAGCCTCAGTGGCAAAGGAGATGTCTTCCCACCCAGTCTCTCTTTATACAGAAAATTCCAGCCTCTAAATTTAGGCACTGTGAGTTTTGTTTCACTGAATTCGACTAGGAAACGCACACACCTTCGCTTCTGGCCCAGTATTTGTCACTGTTTCTTAAATGCTGTGAAAATACTGTGTAGGTCAATGTTGTCAATGAACATACTTTTAATTTTGGCAGAGTTGTGGCCTAAATAAATGAATTTCCTTTATAGTTTGTATTTGTCTGTCATGGAGAAGACAGGGTAGGGAGTGTGAACCTAAACTTAGAACAGTGTAATTGGTGGTTTGAAAGCAGGTCTGGTACCTATGGATATTTGCCTCTCTCGTGTAACCTGCGACCTAAAACAGGTCATGCAAAATTCAAGTTGGGAAAGGAAGGGATCAATGAAAAGCCAAACATAGCAGAAGGAAGAGAAACAGAAGAGTTGTATGCTAATCTATGCCTTGATTACTCCTTTTTTATTATCTTCCCTCATATAAGCTAGTTGTATTATTGCTGATTTATATAGTTTATTCTGGTTTTATTTATTTAGGTTTAAAGTTGATTGTAAACAGTCCTTTTTAAATAGTACAGTATAACATTGAGTATTACTCTCCTTGCTTTTAATGAATTATCTCTATTTCTCACGTTTTTGTTTTCTAAGTATAATGTAAACCACCAAATTACATTGACACAGCATTTTTCTTGGATGGAAATAAATATCCAAGTCAAAGTATTTCGGTATCTCAACTTGACAAGTGGTGATTGAGATAGGAACAACCAATTTCGTTTTGCTTTTTGTGCTGACAAGTCACTTTGTATTTTCTGATAGTGATCCTACTTGATGAATGCTTTCAAAGATATAAAATAGTTGTATTTCTCTTCCCTGTTAGCTTGGTGATGTGATGGTGGACATAGCAAGTAACATCATGTTAGCTGATGAACGTGTTCTGTGGATGGCACAAAGGGAAGCCAAAGCTTGCACTAGAATTGTACAGTGTCTACAGAAAATTGCTATGTATCGGCTTGCAAATGGAGCTCAAGTTTATTCTACTGTAAGTATAAATTTATTTATTTAGAAGACATTTTTCTGGCTCTTGAGTTTCAGTAGCTTTTTATTTTTCTTAATAGATGTTGGCATTATCTGAAATGCCTGCTATTTCTGTAGGGAGAAGAGAAATACTCTAAACAGATTTATTTATCCCTGGCAGATAAATAGAAACATTTTTTGTGTGTTTTTTTGTGTTGTGGTAGAGAATCCCTTTAAGATTATTTGCTATTATTTCTGTGGTGTGTGAATTTATTTAATGTTTGATTTTTGTTGTCACAGTACTCTCCAAATATTGCTCTTGAAGCTTATGTAATAAAGGCTGCTGGTTTCACTGGGATGACGTGCACCGTGTTTCAGAAAGTGGCTACATCAGACCGTACAGGACTCAGTGATTATGGCAGAAGAGATCCAGATGGAAATCTAGACAAACAATTAAGTTTTAAGTGCAACGTTTCAAATACGCTGTCAAGTCTGGCTTTAAAGGTCGGATACTCCTTGTTTCCCTACTGACTTTGTAATGATACCTTAAATATGAATCATTTGGAAAGCAAGCTTATATTATTAGTTCCTAATGTTAAGGTAGCATTTTTACATAATGCAGAATGACTGTGGCAAAATAATTAAAGTGACAAAGGATAATAAGTTTGATTATAGAATAATTTTTTAATGGACACAATTCTTAATGAGTAGATGTGGCTTTCTTTATTAAAACCTCTTAAATTGAAAGATACTTTCAGACCTTTTAATAAGTACAGAAATTGAAATGCTCTCTAGTTCATAATAATACTTGGCTTTATTTTGCTTCATTTTCACCTTTATTACATATTAAATCAGATCTTACCAGTCTCCTTAAATATCTGAAATAATCTATTCAGTGATATCGTAATTAAGCATGAAGCAGAAAATGGACCTGAAATGTTTACTTTATTTGTGTGCGTGTGCATGTACAGTGCTTTGTTTTGAATGGTACAAATGCACTATTACAGCATTTCTCTCTGTCTGCTCATCTTGGTTGCTGCTTCTACTTGCCAAAAGTCTAATCTGGAGAACTCTTGTAGTAGTTTACTGATAGCAACAAATAAGTTAGTTACAGAATATTAACACTTTTTTAAAAAGAAAGAAAGCTAAGAATTTAACCTGATTTCATCATGGATTACTTGGAAACACTGTCAAATGGTTTTGTCACAATACAGTGTCTGCTAAATGCATTCATCTCTGACATTGTTTATTTGGAGGAGTTGCTAATTTTACCTTTGTAAAGGATTTAATTTTCTCTGTAAAACTGTAAAAATCTGTTTATTTCTAGAACACAATTGTAGAGGCATCTATCCAGTTGCCAGCTTCCCTTTTTACCCAAAAGCAAAAAAGAGAAATCAGACCAGCAGATGAATCTGTCTATAAGCTTCAGCTTATTGCGTTTCGCAATGGAAAGCTTTTTCCAGCAACAGGAAATTCAACAAATCTGGCTGATGATGGGAAACGTCGCACAGTTGTAACACCAGTTATTCTCACCAAGCTAGGTTTGTTTTTTATTATTGCTTTTTTATGATATTTAGCAATAAGAAACATTTTTGGCTCCTTTGTTTTGACCTGTGTATACGTAATAAAAGTGTCTAATGTGTTACTTAATGGAAAATTCATGTGCAAATACCTTTCTCTTGTAACAGATGGTTTAAACCTAGCCAGTCACCACGTTCCTATAAATGTGACACTGCGGCGCATTGCACATGGAGCAGATGCTGTTGCAGCTCAGTGGGACTTTGATCTACTGAATGGACAAGGGGGATGGAAATCTGATGGGTGTCGCATTCTTCTGTCCGATGAAAACATTACTACCATTCAGTGCTACTCCCTCAGCAACTACGCCGTTTTAATGGTATGGCAATTAAAATCACACATCTCTGGAATTGAAACCTATTCAAAATACAATTCTGGGGGTGAAGTGTTGTCTGCATTAAGAAAATGAGCATTCTGACGTTCCTCTTCACATAAAACTACACATAAGAAATAAACATTCAGGTTTTGCTTATGTTGATACAAATGTTGATGTAAGATGAAGACGTTTAAGTGGAGGTCTGTCAAAGTGGAATTATTTGCTGAATATATATTAGACACAAAACACTGCATTATAGGAAGCCATTTTAATGAACTACTTAATCAAATGGTCTTCAGTCTAATAAAGACAGTTTAAAATAAAAAGTAGGAGTCAAAATTGCCCTGTTTTTTCTATGCTAGATTAAATATGTTAGCTTTGTATGACAGGTGAAGTTTTTTTCCCAGTATGGGGTTGGGGTTGTTTTCCCTGTGATCATAACCAGCTTTTTTGCTGCAAATCATTAATTCATTCAGTAGTGTCTTCTGTTAACAGAAGGCATTGACTGAAAAAGGAAAAAAGAAAAATCAAAACAGTTACTATCCAAAACATTTTTAAGTGTTGCTTTAAAAAATAGTATCTGAATTCTAGTCTTAACACATTAATGCCAATATAATGGTTAACCACTTCTGAAATGTAGTTAAGGAAGAAGAAGAGCAAGGGGCCTTCTTTTAGTGTTCTTCAGTTAGGAAGTAGGATTTCTTCTTTGTCTGTTTCCAAAGTTCTTAATTTCAGAATTTGTCTTGGGAAGCTTTCCTTTTTACAGATGGTGACTGTTACCCTGCTCATCGGTCATCACTACAGATGCTAAATGATAAAATGTTATGTAGTGGTAGACTAGTTGGAAGCTTAGTGAAAAAGTAAGAGGTTTAGGAAATACTGTTAAGTATACGTTTGGTATGGGTTTTGTTGTAGTTGATATGCTGAGTATTGAATTAAATATATATTTCTATGTAATCATACATGGAAGAAAAAGGATTCCTTTATGATGATCAGTGCATTAGCAGTTATGTTTCTTTTCAAAAATCTTCTTAAGAGGAAAACCACCAAAAAGCTAACATAAATAAAAGAAAGATTTGCATGTCAAGGCTTTTAAAAGAGCTTTGAGAGCAACTTTTCACTTTACCTCTGAAGGTATCATTTCAAATTACTTCAAACTGTTATAATCCTATAGTATCCTTCTTTGATATTTTTTGAATACATAATTCTTTCCTAAAACATAAATGTTCTTTAAAACAGAATTAAACTTCATTTCTATGTGTAGTATGTATCTAGAGAGAGAGATGCTTTAAATTGGTCACATACCTGCCATCTGGAGGAAGAAAAATGAAGAGCGTATTCAATCTGCTGCTCTAAATGGCTATTTCTAAATTAATATATGTTAAGATTATAATCAATAACTGCTGACAAGCAGGAATCAAAAAGCTTAGAGGAAGAGGCAGCTTTTTTCCTTTTCTGTCAGTGGTTTTTACTGTATTCTTGCTCAAAACTAGTGTTCCTTAAATATTTAGCAGTTTCCCAAAATGTTGGGCTGTAGGGACTGGAGAGGAGGGGATAGGTAGAAGAGGCCAGAGTAATGTTCATCTATTTGATGTTCCTTGCACAGAGTTAATGCCCTGTGAAAGCTCTGGATGTCTAACTAGCACTGAAAAGAGATCTTCATAATGCCTATCCGTATCTTAACTGAAATAGCCATAATAGTCTGTATTATTTTCAGTGTCTCATAGTGTTGTAAAATTCTGGGTTCTGGTGCCAGGCTCATAGGAAGCTCTTTTGGGTTCAATTTTAGAAGTTTGGCTTTTAATTCAGCAGTTATCATTAACATCAAATGCATGAACAGTAGTGGCAGGAGAGACCTAAACACAATATCCCATCATCCTGACTGGATGGCAAATGACTTAACCAGAGTTATTTTACTCTGGTTTTGGTCTGCTTTACTTTAATACATATGTGCGTAGAAGAAAGCAGGTATTAATGTTGTGACCCGTCTTTATACATCTCAGAATGTAACATAAAGTCCTTTTTGAAAAGGAAACTTATAGCTGTTGAGTGCCCAGCTTTATAACCTTCTGATTTAGGAAGATACAGTTATAAAATTTTGTATTGATTCAGAAATCATTTTAACCACTGTTTAATAATAGAAGAGATAACTGGGAGGCTCAACTGGAATCTCATTATTATAGACCTATGGCAAAGGGAAAAAAAAAGCAATGTTAGCTGAGAAGAAAGTTCTGCTTATTGGCTATTAACGTCCCAGTGTTCTTCTTGATGTCATCTCTACTGTTATTTTACTGTCATTATTTTTTTATTAAATTAATATTTAGGATCAATTAATATTTAGGAGAAGAGGGGGACCTGGTAGTGGCCTTACAGTACCTGAAGGGGCTGCAGGAAAGCTGGGGAAGGACTTTTTACAAGGGCAAGTAGTGATAGGATGAGGGGGAATGGATTTTAACTGAAAGGGGCAAGATTTAGTTTAGACATTATGAAGAAATTCTTCACAATAAGGGTAGTGTGGCATAGGCACAGGTTGCCCAGGGAAGCTGTGGCTGTCCCCTCCCTGGAGGTGTTCAAGGCCAGGCTGGATGGGGCTTTGAGCAGCCTGGTCTGGTGGGAGGTGTCCCTGCCCATGGCCCATGCCCACGTCCAACCCAAAACATTCTATGATTCTATGATCAATTTATCTCAGAAATAATTATTACCTCTCCTCACTCTTCATAGCAGGTCTGATTAAAAAGTGCAGTCAGTAAGAATTCCATTGACTTAGTGGGCCGAGGCCTCTGCTAACTAGGCTAGGCATACTGAGTTTTCTCAGGTATTTTAGAAGATTATTGGAAATCTTGTGATTCTGTAACTCTTGTTCTTTAATTTCACACCAACACATGCGTGATATCTTTTTACATGTCACCAAACTGGAAGCAGAAACTGGACTTCTACATTTTCTGTCCTCTGATGCTCGCCAGCTATGTATGATGATACATTCGCTCCTGCTTTTAACAGCAGTGAGTTCCTAGGGATCTTCAACTGGATAGCAACCAGGCCACAGACAGTGTTGAAATCAGATGACATTGGCTGCCTGAGGCATCATATCTTCTGATCATTCCCGGAGTTGTTTTTTACAGGTGCCAAAGAAAACCAAATAGATAAAAATCAAACTGACAATCTGATTAAATTAGTTTGAAATGAGGTTGGTGAGTTAGTTAGGAATAGCAATTTTATATTCTGATGAAAGAACAATTGAAGGAGTGGTGAACAGGCTGGAGACTCTAATTTAATTGTAAGCCTCAATTCAAGAATTCTTCTCCTGTCCATGAAATCCATCTTAACCTTAAAAACACTGTGATTTTTCTCAAAACAAACTGAAGCTTCCTTCTAATGTTGTGATGTTCTTTGTGCATGTCAAATTTGTTCTCCTTTCTCCCAGCACACTTTTGAACTTTGCCAACTGTAGAGGTTTGAATGACTTACTCAGAATTATAGGTGAGAGAAGTTTCTGCATCCTGTCTGTTCTGAAAAACTACTTTTAATAGATTCTTCCACAAATCTTAGTTGAGCAAATTTGCTTTGTTTTGTGCTGGAAGAGACTGAAGGGGTATTTTTCAGTGTTCATTACCGTTATGGAAATGGAACCCTAACAAATTATAACTGCACTCAGATATAATTATTTCTTCTTGCTATTCTTGCTAGTAAATGAAAATGCCACTCCTTAGATGTTGTTTGAAATAATGCCATGCTTTAACTGTCCAAGTTCCCATTTCATGCTTACTCCTTGACTAATATTTTGATGGGCAGGGTCAGAAAACTTGAACAGTGATAAAGAGCTGTTGAATTCTATTATCAACTACCTGTTATGGTCAAACAGTAATCATAGAATAACAGTGTGGTAGGAACATCTGGGTGTCATTTGGTCGTTACTTACTCGAAGCTTGATCAGCTTCAAAGACAGATGATTGTGGTTCATGTCACATTTGGTCAACCTCTGACTATCTCCAAGCACAGGTTACACAGTCTCTCTGGGCAGTATGTGACCACGTTCTCCAAAGTTTTTCCTGTATCTAATTAAAATTTCCATATTGCTGATAATGTCCAGTGCCTTTCATCATTTCATGGCTCAGCTTCAAGAAGAGTTTAACTTAGTCTTCTTTATACTGTCTGAGTAGCTCAATATAATAATGAGATTTCTCCCATCTTTTTTTTTTCAAGGTGAACAAACCCAGTGTTTTCATCCTCAGTCACTGTGTGCTTCAGCTTGCTGGTCATTCCAGTGATCTGTTAGACTTGCTCATCCAGTCTGGCAGTGCCTTTCTTATACTGGGGAGCCTCAAACAGTTCTGCAGAGGTAGCAATTCACCTGCTTGCTGTGGTTTTGCCAGTACAGTGAAGTGTGGCCTTGGACTGCAGGCTAAACTGCTGATTTGTGGTTGACCTTGTCTGCCAGTCCTCTCAAGTGGTTCTTTTTGCTGCCTACTCAGTCCAGTTCCCAGCCTGTATTGTTGCACACATAGGGTTATGCCATCCTAGGTGCATATATTTTCACATTTGAGTTGTATATGAAGTGTATGTATTCTGTAAGATGTGTGACTGCGTTTATGAAAATAATTGTGGAAGAAAGGCAGGAATATCAAATCATAAATAATTGAAGGGGCAGGAGAAAAGCTTTCATCTAGAAGATTCCTGTTACTTCTTTATTTTGTGTTTCCTCTGCCCTCAGAAAATGAGGAGATAAGGTGGACTAATGTTAATTTTGTTTTTGTTGTCAGGACTTGACAGGAGCTGAATTATATTCACAGCCAGCTGATCTTTTGCATCCAGTAATTTATGCTACTGCTGTGGTTTTGCTAATGTGCCTGTTGATGATCATAGTCAGTTACATATACCATCACAGGTAAGAACCAAAATTAGACTAAAAAAATCAGTTTCCTAGTGCTTTTTGATAGGAACACAATATAATAATCTTTGGGGTTTTTTTTTCCTACAAAATTTTGTGGATGCAAACTAACAGTTAAGCCAGTAGCTATTGCATCTGTTCTTCAGTATGACAATTTAGCTCTGATAACTACGTCTCTCTTTAATTCTTCACTTTTGTTTCATGAAGAAAGAAGACACCACTCGAGATTGATGGTAGAATTTAAAGAACTGTTCAGCCTTTTTACGTTTCTGTTGATAATGAAAGCTTGAAGTCTAAAATTTTTAATCAGGCCCCAAATATTTGTATAAAGCTGGTTAATAGAAGGGGGTTTTAATTTCTTGTGATGAAGACCAGAGATTATATTTGATTACAAAGGACATGGTAGTCAAATAATCATTAACAGTAATTATATCATATTTATCCCAAGTGTATCTTGCTAGTTTCTGAAAGACAGTAATACAGCTGTGTTTTATGTTGTCTAATTTGTTTCTTTTAACAGTGTGATCAGAATCAGTGTAAAAAGCTGGCATATGCTAGTTAACCTGAGCTTTCATATTTTCCTGACATGTGTGATGTTTATTGGAGGCATAACTCAGACCAGGAATGCCAGCATTTGCCAAGCAGTAAGTAAATATGCAAACACTCGAAAATCAGTTACCAGTTGCGTTCTCCTTTATATTTCTAAGCCCACCTTGCCTCCTACAAAGCACTAGTAGTGTATAGGCATTTTCATAAAAATGTAGCATTTAGACCAAAAAAAATCATTTTTTTTATGTTTAAGATCTCTTGTACTTTTATCCAACCATGAATGTAAAACAAATCTGTTATTTGAAAACTAGAAAAGTGGTCTGGAAGTGCAATGGAAAACATTTTTGCCCAAAAATGCTATCACAAAAAAAAAGTTTTAGCTGTTAGTTTTGCTTTTGAAACCTACTTATAAAATTGTTTTATAGACCTGTATGTAGCCTCTACAGCCCATGTGAAAACTGATTTCCACAGGTATTACAATATTTATTTCCATTTGCTCAGTGTAACCTAAAAGGAGGGAGAGAGAAGTGTTTCAAGGCTAAGACCCAAGCTTTCTCTAAACAAACATCACTAATTTTATTGAGACTCCTCTTTTATAATGATTTGTTCTTCTAAGATTTGGCCATTTCAATTCAGTTGCAGTGTTTTGGTGTAGTAACAGTCACTGCTTTGGGATGATACCAGTGACACTTTTTAAATGTTTTTTTTTTTCCATCTTGTGATTTATAAAAGTTCTAATGCCTCACCATAATGTTTTTTGTTTGAATTTAAAGTACTTATTAGGTTGGCAGTTCAGAGTGTTGCAATAAAATACCTCCCTGATCTTTCTTCTACAAATAAAAAGAGAATAGTAGTCTGTACATGCATATGTGTGCACACACTTATATATGGAGATGAGGAAATGGTTAACAGTACTAATACTATTAACACTTATCAGTAGTACCCAGTCAGTCTGTGAGCATGACTTTGCATTAATGTTTGGGTTGATTAAATATTTAAAGTATGACCCCTTTCGTTTTTTCTTTCTGCATTATGTTAAAATCTCTGAGTTTGTCTATATTTTACTGCCTGCAACATAGCTACCACAATATCATTAGCTTGCTGTTACCTAACTTATTTCAATTTGAATAATATCTGTAGCACAAAACATTTTAAAGTTGTTTCATAAAATAGTTTCCTAAAGGGTGTGATTGATATGTAACATTAAAAGTGTTGGCCAGCAAAATTCTTCCCACTTTATTAAGTTTTCCTTTCACTAGCAGCAACTGCAGCTGTGCAGCTTTTCCAGACTCAACTGATACGAAGATGGGTTTGCATAACATATTTTACTTTTTTGAAAACCTCAGTGACTTGGCATTTAGAACAGTCGTAGTAAAATAAGAGTTCTTTTTTTCTCTTTGAACTGTGATTTTGAAAATTTGAGGCTTTATGTGAGTTGCAAGTTTAGAAAATTGATTTTTTTAAACTTGGTGAAAAGGGAATGTTTGGGGATTCATTTTTATTTTGTTTTTTTTTTTAAGGTTGGAATAATTCTGCATTATTCCACTCTTGCAACAGTACTGTGGCTGGGAGTGACATCTCGTAATATTTACAAGCAAGTAACCAAAAAAGCAAAGAGATGTCAAGACCCTGATGAGCCGCCTCCTCCACCCAGACCAATGCTGAGGTGAGACTCTTGTTTGTGTCTGCAGTTCTTTCCCAGGTCGCTATGCTCATACTCTGACCAGCGTAACAAGTCACTACTGGCTTTTTTCCACAAGAAGATTTTGTTTCCAGGTCTGTAAAGTCCCTTCTAGATTTTTCTATTCATCAACATTTAAGTAAAGGAGGACTGGTCTTAGCATGCTACTGTTCCAATGCTCTGTTCCTGATTTGTAAATTAAGAAATTGGTAATATTTCAGCATCACCACTGGGGCTTTGATTAGGACTTCAGATAATAAGACTTCCCATTAAAATATCATAGAAGAAAGAATGGAAAGAGCTGTTATCACACAGTTAAGAAACGCTGCAATTTAAGCAAAATTTAATATGTTTTCCAAAGAGAATTTGAAAAATAGGTATCAGTCATTATCAAATGAAAATGGGGTTCTTTGTGAACTGTTCTGCTTAGAATTTTTATTTCTGAAGTCACTGAAATGGAACAAACTAATTATCTGTGAAATTCACCCTATGTAAAATATTTTTGATAGAAAATATTAACATACTTTGCTCATACAGCTTTACTGAGCCCCTGGATATTAATTAAAAACTGCTAAACTGAGATTCTCCACAAGGTGGCAGAAGTTGATTAATTTTGATTAGTTATAGGCAACTGCTCAGAAAGCTTTTTTAAAGTACACAGACTGCAGAAAATCAAAAATACTTTTCTGAATATAAACTAAAATTTGCAGTAGTACATAAAAGCATATAAAAATATTTAATTGATCAGTTAGAAGGTAGAAGGTGACTATTTATGCCACTGAGGTGCTGTCTTTGTTCTTCTTGACTCTTTTTATTCTTTTTAAGAAAAGTACATTTGTATTCACTATAGGGCATCATGCACATCACCGACTGTGAGCCTTCCAGCAGGGTGCTAAGTAACCTTTTTAACATCTGTTGTGATATTTTTTCACCCCTTATTATTTGTCATGGAGTTCTTGCTGTGGAAAATGTTACAGTAAAATTAACAGCCTCACAGGCATAAACACGGACGTACTATTTCAAATCTGGACATCTCATCTGTGATAATGGCAGAAACTCTGGAGACAAGTGTCAGTACAGAGCAAACATGCTTCATGTTTGCCAGTTGTTCTCAATGTCCAGCTGCTTGCAGATCAGGGATTTCCTCAGTCCGATGTGTAATGGTTTTGCATGGAGCAGCCAGAGAAGGGATTTTCCCCCCTGCCATTTCCCATTATTTTGGGAAATTCATTGCATGCAAGACAATTTTGTTGGTGATGATATTCATTCAGCGTTAGTGGGACTTTTTCCACCTTGTTCATGACCTGTGAAAAGGACTTTGAAGTGAGTCTGATGTTCTGCATAAAGACACCATAGACAGCAGAGAAGAGATTTGCTGTGGCTCACACTAGCCATGTTGAGAGGATGGTGCAACACTTGGCACTTGTTTGAATTCCTAACTGTAAAAACCTTTGTGCCAAATGCATCGCATTGCCATGGCAGGCAAAAGGGTGTAAAAATAACTGAGGCCCTCCACTGCCAGTCACAAAAATGAAATTGATTTTGTCATGTATTTTATTCAGCAGACTCCAACCAAGAAGAAAACAGTATCAGTTTTCTTACATGAAAGAACTGCTTTACAGGGAATCTTGTTGAAGGTCTCAGTGATGGGATACGTCATGTAAAGCATGAAATAAAATAAAAATATTTGTATTCTGTAATTTCATTTAAAATAAATGCAAGTATCTGTATTTGTATAATAAAAATTCTGGTTGAGTGTTCTATTTAGAAATGCAACATTTTGCTATTTACATGGGGGGGGTTCTGATTCCGTTGTAACACCTCTTTTACACCTTTGTCATAACACTTGTTTTTCTCTTTTTGATCTAACTTAAGGAAAAGTTTAGCTTGTTCAGCACTTTGCCCCCAAATCATAATATTGCTGCATCTCCTCTAGCATACTTTGCTTATATTTTTTAGTTTGTTCTGGTCATATGTTTCCTTGCTGCATGATAGTTTTGGTTTGTAATTTGGGTCTTAGGAATTGCTGAAGACTTAGACACAGCAACACACAAGTGCTTCTTTTTTTTTTTTGCTTTTGGAATGCTTCAAGTCTTGTGGTAAACACATTCCTTCAATACAGCAAACTGGACTGTGGCTGCCAACAGTCTGTATTCCTTCTCTCTCCTACCAGTAACTGTTTGCTGTGTGTAGAACCAGCTTCAACTTGCTGTTCCTGAGTAGTGGTGCACCTTTAAGGCAGTGATTTAGTAATCTGGAGTGAAAGATAAATAGAGTAAAATGTGCCACAAAGATCCGTTTCATCAGCCCAGCTCCTGGTTGCTGCATCAAGATATAAAATAAACCAATGACAAAATTTGATCTTTCTAGGATTCAGCAATATATTTAATGTACACAGACTTCCAAGAGAGACTTAGTTCACTTTCGACTGTTGTTTTGCATCTCAAGTCAGACAGCAGTAAATTCTGTTGAATAATCTGAGATGCAGTGGAAAGGTCCAGGACCATCAGAATAAGTGTCTCTTGTTGACAGAATGAACCACCCATCTGTATGTCGCAGCAGTAATTTCACTGTGTGTTTTGATCTGAATTTGCACTGGATTAACATGAGATGCAGGGCAGACTACCATTAATTTGAATGATTGTTAGTAATTATGGATCTGCCACTAATGAATTCGATATGAATTCACAGAGGTTTGAATGAAAAGTTAGATGCTCTTAACAACATACACCCTCATCCTTGTGAAGCCATACAGTTTTTAATTAATGCCACCACAAGGAAAGCAGGTGGTGTATACTATGAAATTACAGAGTACATTAAAAATAAAACCAAGACCACCAGCCCCAACCCCTCCACACACACAAAAAAAACCCAACAAGCCACTGGAGTTTTTGTGGCTTATCTTCAGAACAGAGTGTCCATGACATTCAGCAAGGTCATCTGTAGAGCAAGAGACAGTAATATTTGCCTTCCAAGTTTCTGTATTTCTTCCAACTGTATACATCTTTTGACTGCCAGCTTTTGCTTCATCCATCTAACTGTGTGCCTTTGTTCAGTGCCTGCAAGGGAGGTGAGCAGCCATGAGAGAGAGGTGGTTTGCAATAGGAGAACAAAATTCTAGTGAGGAAAGTGTAGACAATTATATTGCCAAAGCCCAAACTTGATTCACCTTGTTTATTCTATTAAAGAACTTGCATGTTTCCAGAATACTGGAAAGCTCTAATTTCATTCATGGTGACTAAATAAAATCCATTGCCATTAAGCAGCCAATGATGTGCTTTACTTTCAGGTTCTACCTTATTGGTGGAGGCATCCCTATCATAGTTTGTGGAATAACAGCAGCAGCAAACATCAGAAATTATGGCAGCAGACCTAATGCTCCTTAGTAAGTACCACGTGACTGACAGCTCTGTCATAAGATTTCATGGATTTGCTTTCCTAAGTACTCATTGCAGTTAAGTCTGATTTTTCTAGAAAATGTAACACAGCCAAGATAATTTCAAAGTACCATTATGAACTGATAAAGCATAAGTAACTTGTGAGAAGACATTATTTTTGATTCTTTGACTTCTTTCTTTTCCAGTTGCTGGATGACTTGGGAACCTAGTTTAGGAGCATTTTATGGACCAGCTACCTTTATAATTTTCATAAACTGTATGTATTTTCTCAGCATATTCATACAACTAAAGCGTCACCCTGAACGTAAATATGAACTTAAGGAGCCCATTGAGGAGCAGCAGCGTTTGGCCACCAACGAACACGGGGAACTGGCACATCAAGATTCCTTGTCGGTGTCACTGGTTTCCACATCTGCTTTGGAGAATGAGCACAGCTTTCAAGCACAGCTGCTGGGAGTGGGCCTTACTTTGCTTTTGTACGTTGCTTTGTGGATCTTTGGAGCTCTGTCAGTTTCCCTCTATTATCCCATGGACCTGATCTTCAGCTGTTTTTTTGGGGCAACGTGTTTAAGCCTCAGTGCCTTTCTTATGGTTCACCATTGTGTTAACAGGGAAGATGTCAGGCATGCCTGGATAACGACTTGCTGTCCTGGAAGGAGTACATATTCAGTGCAAGTAAACGTTCAGCCCTCCAGTTCCAGTGGAACCAATGGCGAGACCCCCAAGTGCACCAACAGTAGCGCAGAATCTTCATGTACAAATAAAAGTGCATCAAGCCTCAAAAACTCTTCTCAAGGTTGTAAACTAACTAACTTGCAAGCCGCAGCAGCTCAGTGCCACCCTACTTCTCTGCCCTTGAACACAGGTCCTCAACTTGATAACAGCCTCACTGAACATTCGGTGGATAACGATATCAAAATGCACGTAGCTCCCTTAGACGTACAGTTTCGGACAAACGGACACCCAAGTCGTCATCATAAGAACAGAAGCAAGGGCCATCGTGCTAGCAGGCTCGCAGTATTGAGGGAATATGCTTATGATGTTCCCACAAGCGTGGAAGGAAGTGTGCAGAATGGCTTGCCTAAAAGTCGACAAAGCAACAGCGAAGGGCATTCAAGGAGCCGAAGAGCCTATTTGGCATACAGAGAACGTCAGTATAACCAGTCCCAACAAGACAGCAGCGACGCTTGCAGTACACTTCCAAAAAGTAGCAGAAATACTGAAAAAACAATAGCTGCCAACAACAAAAAAGATATTCTAAGGAAACCAATAGCGGTTGAACTTGAAAACCAACAAAAATCATATGGCTTAAATTTAGCTGTTCAGAATGGCCCACTTAAAAGCAGTGGACAGGATGGGCCCTTGCTCACTGCAGACAGTACTGGTAATATTAGAACTGGGTTGTGGAAACATGAAACTACTGTGTAGCGTTATAATTGATTGCGGGACGAATCCATATGAACTGTGATTACACATTCCTTTAAGCTATTAACACTTTTAAAGGTGGTTTACAAACTCTAGGTACTTTATGCAGGGAGGGAACAAAGATAATCTGCCAAGCAAAAGACTGTATGCGTTTTTATCTTTGCTGTTCTTACAAAGATGAACTTTGGGTATTTTGTGAAATTACTTTTTTTGAAGCGTCAGTCTTGAGAGATGGAGAACATAACTTTGTACGTTTTTATATTTTACCTGTGACTCTGTAGATATGTCCACAACACATTTCAAATTTGTATTTAAATGTATAATAAATAGTATTTTCCCCAGCAGCCTAATGTTGCACTTATTTGTTGGATTTTTTTTAAAGATTATTGCTCTGAGTATCATCTTATTTTACTGCTTCAGTATCTGAAACTTATAAGTTTGTTTCTAAAGAAGATATTTGATGTCTGAAATAGACCATGCAAATAGCTCAATTGCATAAGACCTAGAATTTGTTTGAAATTAAGAAGCTACGTTTTATAGAGATTTTTAGTATATAGGCAACTTGTTTGCTCCAAAATCATTGTCTTTTACTTGCTGCATAAATTAGTTGCATTTTTATATGGATGTGACAAAGTTTTAGTTTCCTTGGTAATGCTTTTGGTTAATATTCTATTTGCCCTCATAATTGCCTGACTGAGATAAGTTTTCTCATTTGTTTTTAATCATCTGTAATTGAGGAGGTTTTGAATGTTCGCAGACAATAGGTGCTCATTTCCAAAGTTCATCAGTACATATCAGTGAGAATTCATTCAGTTGTAATAGTGTGGAAGACCAATAGTACGGGTGGTTTGATGGTGAAGGGATAATCTGTTAAGAATATGATCAGTAGGCTAAGTCAGTGTCTTCAGGTTCAGTCTCACAGTATAAGCTGACTTAAGAGAGAGCATTTTGAGTTGCAGGTTCACTTTTACTCACCTGTAAGTAAAAATCTCCACTACAATACAGCATCTGTGTTTAAAAGAAAAGTTTCGGTAACAGAGCTATAGTAAGGTTATCAGTTTTAAAAAGCCTGTAAATTCCTGTAGTAGAAATAGTTAAACCATGCAACCTTTTACAATAATGTAAATCTTGAATGATAAAAGTTGTAGTTAAATTGAACTCAAATTTAAATTTCATTGCAGTGTAATTACAAAAATTAGTGTCAAAGTCAAAATACTTCATGTAAAATGAAATATTATAGAATAGATTTGTCGATTTTGAATATAGTGTTCTATATTTAAATTGTTGATAGCTTAATGTTAATAGGATCATATTTTATGTCATCCTGCTGCTGTGATAAATTTAAGATAGAAATTGCAGAGTAATGCTTGGGGTTATATCTGTTTCCAGTAGTGATACCTGTTTTACTAAAACTATGTGTATTAAATGTTTTGTATAATCTAGTACTGATATCACAACTCAGTTCCTAAGCAACAAATAGAACTGGATTCTGTATGAACTTGACTACTTGGTTGCCTAATTCAGACTTGTCACTGGTGGGTAGTTTAGTTAAGTCTATCTATTTGAATACAGAAAAACGTCTGTTTTAACATTTTCAGTACCCAAATGTTCTGTTAAATAATTTATACAAAGAGCACCCAGTCATGTATGTTTAATATTGCTTGCCAGGTCTCCTGCACCCTGTACTAATCGCTGTGAACCAGTCTTGGATTCATTGTACCTCTCCAGCAGGACCTCTCTAGTTAGGATTTGGGTTCTATTTTTGCTTCTCGTGAGTAGCTGCCATTTAAAAATTCTTAAAGCAACATTTGACAAGTGCATGACTCGGTTCTCAGTGCTGTTCTATTTTACTGCCTCAAAAGAGATAACTTTTAGCTTGTAACCAAGCATAAGCTGCCATATGGATAAGCACTCAAAAAAATTAATTTACAGGTATTATTAAAAAAAGAATTTAAACACTGTCCAAATATATGTAAAATATTTACATTTTAAGTTATTTGACAAGATATTTAAATATCTTCATCAACTTGCTGCTTTGTAATTGTGAAAAAAGCTGCTTGTGGGTTGTTTGGTGTAGGGAGTGCTCCTCTTGGTGGCAGAAATACCTTCTGGACCTGGAAGTCAAAACCATTTACTCGATCCCCTTCCATTCCAAATGCTGCAGGTCTGTCTCTCTTGATTTAGTGATGGATTGAGTGAAAACTGAATTGCAGACAGGAAGAGTAAGGGCATGTGCTAAGAGAAGCACTTCTCTCTGAGCTGAATTTGTATCTTGAACAGCAATATAATCATTGGAGTTGCTTCACACAAAGTTTGTAGCCCCAAATCTAGGTACTTGTAGATTATATTTAATCAGAAATATGTATTGTGATTTTTTATAGTAACAGATATGTGTACTAATGCAAAAAATTTAAGCCTGCCTTATGTTTTCTTTAAAATTATAGGTCTAGAAAAATATATTCCATATATAATATGAAATATTGCCCAAACAGTCTGTAGATTATTTATTATTTATTATTTAACAGAGTATGACAGGGGCTTAGGATAAGATCAGTTATCCTTTAGAATCTGCTTGCCCTTTGCTTTTAGCACTTGACACCTTTTGCACAGCTTTGGAATTGAGCATCAGTTCAGTCTTTCTTGAAGCCGACCTTAATGCCTTTAAAATCAATCCTATGTGTAATACTCCTGCGTAGCTTGATAGCCTGCCTTAAGTTTTGATGAGATTAAAAAAATTAAACTCTTTGCTAAGTACCTAATAAATAATGAATAGCCTTGGTACCTATAGGGATTGTTAATGTAAAAATCTTTCTCAAATCATCACAGTGATAAACAAGCTTAGTTCACTTATGGCTGTGCACATTGCTACATTGGCTTTTAATCCAACAAGTGCTTTTGCTTAGATGATGATGTTGAATCATTATTCTCACGTATATTCTCGACAAATACTAAAGAACACACTGATCTGTGTTTCTCATCATGAACCTTAAAGAATTTCTGTAGCTGAAAGTTGTAAGACAGGTTATTAGACTCTGAAAACATGGAGCTATTAAGTATAAAAACTTGTAAGGAAATTGGAAACGGAAAATCTTCAGGCTTTTTCATATGTTCCTAATAGTGTTACAGCAAGCTTATTTTCAGAGTTGACATTAAATTTTGCATGGAAAGCCACCTAAGTCACTCCAATGGAAAAAAAAGAAAATACCACAAAAACCTCATTTTTGCCTGTTTGTGGAACAGTGGAAAAGTAGCTACAATCATTAATCAGATATATAAAGGGGAGTAAACAACACAAACTGAAGTGCTAACAGCCTTTTTTGATATAACTTTGCTTTGTCCCCCCAAAAAGGCAAAGAGCAGTAGTTAGTGCTGGTTGCCATTCCTAAGAGTGAGAAAAGTGAATTTTGAAAAAGCAAGTCTCACAGTTTGGATGAAGAAGGCTTTAAGCACACCATGGTTTATGGCTAAAAGTGTTTTGGTGGTGATACCAAGGATTGGGATTGGAGTGGGGACAAAAGTTGAGAGTATTAGGAAAAGGAGTTGATTGAAATGAGACATACAGGAAAAATTATTTGAGGTTTTCAGCAAGCTTGACAATTCTTGAGAGCTGAAACAGGCAATTGTACTGGAACAGATGAGGGAAGTATCTCCCGCAACTGTGGTGCCCTCATGCTGTAAGATACAAGTGACACCAGCACACACAGGGCAGCAGAAGAACATTGTGTCAGGTGCTGTTAACTGTAACCTCAGGGAATTAAAAACTTGGAAAATGAGTCACTTTCGATTAGACAGACATTCTTGGAGAAAGTGTCTTTCATAACCAAAGATAAATTTTCAAAAAGTGCTTCTTCATTGTTTGGATGAACATCTGCATGTGAAATCCATGTGTGCAAACAATCATTGCTTGAGTGCATAATTAAGACATAAAGGTGCAAGTATTTTCCTTTCCTATGTTACTATTTGCTCATGGGTAGTGTCTTATCAGAACACCTTAAATGCTAATTATTTAGAATTTCTTAAGTACTTCAGGTGCAGGGAGGAAGAAACAATTATTTGTCATTAAGTTCCTTCCATTTGTTTTACTCTGTTTTGACCAGTTCAATGTTAACACTGGTGCTTGCTGAAGCTGTTTGTCTCTTGTATTCCATTGCTCCTCTTTTCAGATCCCTGAGCAAACTGAAGGATCAGTTCTGTTTGGTGGTTTTTTTGGTTGGGTTTTGTGGGTCACGGTTTCTAGACCTCAGTAGCACAGAGAGAGATGTGAGAAATGCTGTTGTCCTTACAGCTCAAGATTAATGGATAAAACACAAAGAAAACTTCTAATTTAAACAAATGCCCTGTGAATTTTTAACCCCTGCTTTCAAAAAAATAGGGAGATCTGTTGTGGTAGTTTGGGTTTAGTTTAAATTAGGTTTATATACCTTCTCCGGTTGCAAGATTGGTTGAATATGGAGATTTGGGGAGATGGAGAAGGAAATGGAGTGGTGGTATCTATGAATACAGTTGTATTTTTTTAATATATGGAAGACAGGTTTTGAAAACTATTAAGTTTAGCAAGATAATAAGTACGACAAAGTTTCATCTCTATTATTCTAGCCCACGAACCACTACCTTGCATCCGAAACTCACCTCATGCAGGCAGGTAAAATATGGCAGTACTTAGGTACAGAGATGAGGAAAGCAGTCATGTGCCTGGTATTCACTAACCTGGCCACTTAAAGCCCTTGCAGACGTGGGGCTCCTGACCAGGCTTCTCTGCTGATTGCAGTTGTGGTTTGCCAATCATAGACCAATTCTTGAGTCAAGTGGAGGATGGCTCTACGCAGGTGAAAGGTAGCAGCTAAAAGGTCAGCGCAGAGGTTGGGCTCGTTGACTTTCTCAAAGAATGTGTCACAGCCAGTTGAGTACTCGTCTCTAATGTCACTTCAGTTTAAAAAACCCAAACAACCTTCAATCAGTGCAGCAGTCTGCGATGAGAATGGAACTACTTGGAAGTTAATCAAAATTAGATCCCAAAATATACAAATTTGAGTGTACAAATGAAGGCATTTAGAGAGCATTTTCTCACAATGATAGCACTTAAGTCTTATATTCTTAGAGCCCCGTAAACAAGGCAAAACTTAAGATATTAGTGAGTTAAAATTGAGGGGAACAGTTCTTCAAATTTTGTACTTCATACTTAAGTTAAAGTTTCACACACCTCCTCCAAAGGGACATCACTGAAAAGCCCCACATCCTCACATCCAATAGATAACGTGCATGTCCTAAAATGCTGCCATGATGGAGTAATGGACACAGTTGGTCAGTACCTCTCAGCTGAAAGGTGATCTGGAGGTGGGAGCCATCACCAGTACCTGGCATCCCTGCATCCCTGATAATGACCTACATTACCCTACCCTGTGTAGTTAGGTCATCTGGTTATCCTGTAGTGGAAGTTTTCTCTGAACCTTGTGGACATGAACTTTATAAATTCCTAGTATAGAGTTAATTTTATGTTGTGAGTTTCAGAGAAATGTATCTTTCCACCTAAAGTCAGGTGCACAAAGATAACTGCAGGTTCACTCCAGCACATGGCTCAATAGCTTTTTCTTGTTGGCTTCAGCAGCCAACAAAGCAGTGAACTCTGTTGCCTCTATCTTTTTGACAAAAGTATTTTATGCTTTATTAGTTTTTTCTCATTTTCATGCAATGTAAGTTGCTTCTGTCACATGTTTCAACACTGTTCAACCTGGCAAGTTCCATTCATTACAGACACCAGCTCAACCAGTGTGATTTCCCCTTCCTGTTTACATTTGTCATCTTGTATTTAGTGTTCCTGGATTCAGGAACAGGAAAGAAATCTTATGTCTTGATCATTAGTTTTGTAATGAACTCCTAAGTAACCTCACATAAAGGAAAACTCAAGAAATCTAAGGAGAATTTCTTAATCCTCTCAAGTGTTTCTGATAAAGGAGATGGGAAGAGTTTTAATCCAATGTTTGAATAAATAAATAAAAATCCCCAAGCTTAGAAACAACTAAAAAGCCTTCCTAGATAAGGAAACCAAACAGATTTCTCACGCAGATCCCAAAAGGAATGAGAGCAAAAATTTTAATTCTGCTTAATAGGTAAAAATGTGTTTACTGTGGCAAAGATGAAGCTGCTGCTTACACCGGGGTGCCCTTAGTGTGCCCAGTGTCTAGACATGGTGCTAATGTTGGGATTTAATTGCTGAGATCTGATGGTGCTAATTCAGCCCCTACCAGCCTATTTTGAAACTTGTGTCTGAAAACAGACAGGCAGACCCAGGAGTGTCACAAAAAAATTACTTGCAGTGAGGTTACGAGCTAGAAAACTGCAGCAATTAAACGGCCAAAGCTATCTGAGAGGTGATCTGTGTTCCCAAAACACCTTGTTTTAGAACAGCATAATTACCACAGTCCTAGGACCAGGGTAAAGTTATTTCCTCCCTGCTGTCAAACAGCTTCTGCTGGACTTAAATAGGCACCTGGTTGGGGTTTTATTCCCTCCCCCCTATGAAGTTAACAGGTAACAGCTGTTATCTCAGCAAGCTGGTAGTTCAGCTGGTCCAACACAGATGTCAAATACCTTTCCTCTCCTAACAGGGTCCATCTAATTTTCTCATTTCCCAAAATGTTTTTTTTTCTTAAGATGTGCACTGTGATGAGCACAAAAGCCCACCCCGTGCCCCCCAGGAATACTGCCTTCTGCTGCAGGGTGGCTTTATCCAGCCGGGAAGTATTTTTTAAAGTTTTATTCAACATCATAGAAATTAGAGCAGAGATGATAAATTTCTGCAAGACCACATGATTCCTTCTGGGAGACAAGAACTGTTCACCTATGTAAAGATGATGGACTGTGTGGCAGCATGATATTGTTATTAGCCTGGAACAGAAATTAAAAAGGTTGCTGCAGTTGTTTCTAAGATCTGCTGTATTATTGCTGTTAATTTCCTTAGGGTTTCTGCTTTTCAGCAAGTATCATCTTGTCTTCTAAAGAGAAAACTATATCATCATTCCTAATGCACAGGAGAATACTTAAGAAAATAAAAAGCTCAACCCTTTTATTTTTGGAAGCACATAACAGAGATTCTAAATTTATGCCTACTTGCCAATGTAACTTTAGAAAGGCTGTTTAAAATAGATGTATTAAAAAAAAAAGACACAGACAAATTTCCTTAAGGAAATCAGTTTTTCTTTTCAAACTGTGCCTACTGAGAAGATCCAGGTTACTGTTAGGGTGTATTTTTACTTTAAGGCAAGTTTTTCAGTTGCAGAAAAGGTGTGCAGAACCACAAAGCTATAGTGAATGCTTGTTAAGGCTCACATGTCATCCCTCATGCTCTGCTATTTCCATTGCGTGTTCTGTACTGAGAAAATCAAAGCTGGGATGCTGTCAGGCAGAGGGTTTTTTTTGAGAGGAGCTGCTGATACTGTTTTTTGCCTTGTGATAATGAGGCACCTCCTTGTTTCTGTGGATGTTTAATCTCAGTGAACTGATGCTCTCACACTAGCCATGATCAAATCCAACCTCGGCAGTCAGAGCTACCTCCTAACTGTATGTTATTGCTCACCCAGAACACTATACTGTATAAAAAAAAATCAACAGGAAAAAATGCAAGCTCCTTTCCAAAGCCTAACCTACACATCTATTTCCCCATATAACAGTTGGAAACAAGAAGCCTGTTTTTTCCTCTGGAAAAGCTGTCCTTTGGAGAGCCATCTCTATAGAACATCACCTGACAGCTCTCAGCCCACGGAGAAATTAAGGCCAGAATTCATTTGAAATTATGTTTATTGCCCACAGGTCAAATAAGGAAAGATAAACTGTTCATAGTGGAGTCAACCAAATGACTTAGAAAGTGGAAATTGATATCAACAACAAAATTGTTGAACCATTTTTTTATACTGGGCATAAGATGTACTTCACCTGTTTCAACTCTCCTATTTTCAACCAGGAGTATAACCTTTAATGGCTGTGTGCAAGCAAAGAAAAGTGTCTGTACCTGGCAAGGCAGAAAGCGGTGGCACTGACATTTTTTTCACAGATTTCTGTGGGCTTTCATTGACCACAGCTACTATCTGAGTTAGAAGAGCTGATATTCTAGATCTATTGCTTTTGAAGAGCATACAATTCAACCCAAAGTACTGTGGCATTGTTTAGTTCTCTATGTGCAGCCTTTGTTTTAAGAAACGTTGCTATTAAAAACAGACTTTAATCATGCAAATATTCCCCTATTCACTTCAAGGACAAAATTAAAGTTGGTGTGTTTCAATTTGCAAGTTTATAATGCATCCTTTGTTCAGATTTAAATGAAGTGTACCTTTTTCATTGGTATTACAGCCATTTCTGTTTGATGGTGGAGAAGACAAAAATTCTCTGGAAAAAATTCTCGATGCAAAAGTGAGCAGGAAGTAAAGAAAGATAAAAGGGTAGATGAAATGAGAATGGGAACTCGAAGGGAAGAAGAAAATGTGAACCAAAAGGCAGTTTGTAGACAAGATCTTACATTTAGGCCAGGCTACCCAAGCTGGAGCTGTGAGGGCTGGTTGGTGCCAAAAGGCCTGCTGCTGCTTCTGCCTCCCTCTAGATAATAGGTCATGGCTACAGAAATAACTCCAAGGGGGGCCGAAAGGAGCCCTGGAAGATCTGAGAAGGAGGAATAGAGGAGAAAAAAATGTTAAGGCAAAGTTATAAATACATTGCAACACTGCTAGTGATGTGCCACTTGAACCTGCCACAGGGAAAAAAAGGGAAGGGGAACTGATCACAAACATGTGGGAGGGGCATGATATTAATAATAAATAAATGATCTGAAGTAACAGTCTGAGAAATAACAGAGTGATGAGGCAGTACAAGCCTGTCACAATGGGATGGTTTCAGTCAGAGAGAGAGAGCGTTGCCATGGATTTCAATACAGAGCAGAGTTTTCAAGTCGCCAGCAGTCACATTCAAATGGAAAAAGTTCCATAAATGAGAGCCCACTCAAGATCATCTCCAGAAATGAAAGCCTACTTCAGTTATAGTGGTGGCAGGGAAAACAAAGAGCACAATGCAGCTATGAAAAGAATCAGAAAATGCAGAGAACTGGTAGGTAATAGTGCATTCATAAAGAAATACTTTTATTATTTTTACTTTTCTGATGTACATTAGAAGCCTATAGTTGCTTTCTGGTCCTTAGATTGTTATTAGCTCTTCTAAATATTCCTATTTTAAATCTGATACAATAGAAGAAAAAAAAAGACTCCAAAAAAAACCAGTGTTCACTGCTGAAAACTCTCAAGTCTTTGCTTTTGGGTTCTTATAGAAATCTTATTAGAACAGTAATGTATGTGTATTCCTAAAGCAATAATTGCTCTATTTTGTAGGTAATCTATTAAATTACTCTGGTGCTTTCACTGATGTCCTACGAAGTGAATGAACAGTAAATGCCAAATATTTAGAAGGTCTAGTTATAAAACCCAGATGCAGAAAACAACCTTGCTTGGCCAGCCCAGGATGGTGTAATCATTGCATTAAGGAACCTGATCTATGGTAAGTGAAGTCTGGCTTTTGTGTGTGTATCTTATGTGTTATGAATTGAGCCAGAGGATTAAATTAAGGTGAATCATGATCAATAAAAATCAGCAGTTCCTAAAAATACACAAAACCACAGAAGTTAAAGCAGTAGGGAAACAGATAACAGCTGGCCTTGGTATTAAAGCTTAAATTTGGTTCCAGTCTTAATACCAGCAAAATGCAGAATTACCCCTCACATGCTATTCTTGTATTATCAGATAATAACAAAAAAATCAAAGCTTTCACTAAAAATCACAGTGCACATAACATACTTTTGGTGTACTGCTCCTGTATTAAGGAGTTATTCTAACATTCACTGTATTGCATAAGAAGTTTAATCAAAGAACAGCAGGCTCTAATGTCTGCTCAACAATGCATTTTGACTCTTGTGGTTAAGTAGATTTATAAGGTGCAGTAGAAGTTATTGCACAAAGTGACCCCTGAGAAGAGTTTATGTGCCCATTTGTTGTAAGCTGTAAATTGCTTTTGGAGATGCTTTTTGGAGCATTCTTTTCTGTTATTAACTATAACACGATGGTGCTGATTCTGAAATAGTTGCAAAGTTAGGAATATGCTCATCTCAGTGCAACACAGCACTCCTGAGAGGGTACAGTAGTGAAATAGTCATCTTTTAATCTCATAAGATAAACATGTAGACACAACAAAAACAAAACCCTTGATACATTATCCATGCAGGAACAAATTTGGTCTTTTGGATTTTTCATGGTCCTTTTTACATAAGTGCAGCATTCATTCAGACTCTTTGTCTAAAATGGCAGAGGAATGGTCATAAAGGTACCAAGAAATCAAAAATTTTCATAAACAATACCAGGAAAACAGTGGAATTCAACCTCCATGCATACACCTTGCGTGAGCTAGAAGAGATAGTTTTGAAGTCTGTTTAAAAATCTCGTAAGTCTTGAGTCATCCTGCCCATTTTTATGGGATTATTTGTTGATGAAGGTACTCATTAAACCAAGTAATGTCCTCTCTAAACCTACGCAGTCAGAATTACTGCAATTTTTACCACATAAACTTCTTTCACTATCAACAAACAATAAATACATCATCAACTGATATTAACTTGCTGAAAGCATAAAAAGAGGCATTCATTGTGTTAATAACATCAAATAGCAATTTTGCAACGTTAAGTTATGAATTCAAGTTCCATATACGGTCCCCATACCCATTTTATGTGAGCCATGACAAACTTATGGGTGTGCAGGACTTCAGGGTGCAGTGGGAGTGATGAAAGCTTATTGAGCTATGCTTAAAAGCCACTGAAACTTAAGACAATAAATAAGCAAGGAAACAGAGAGCTAGGAGCAAAAAAATAAAGCAGCCGTCTGTATCAAGGCAGCGCTTGCTGGTTTTGTTGTTTGCCAAACAGAGGCACAGAAATAAGAACAGAAATTTGAATCCAGCCTAACAAAAGCCTGTGTTTGTCGATATCAGAGCTGAACCCAGGTTCTCTGGGATTGTGTGTGTGCGTGTATGTATGTGGATGGGTGTATAAAATGCGTCAACTTCACCCTCTTCCAAATATCCCCTGACAGTTAATTAAAGAATGTACAATTTCCTGTGTATATATTCCCAAGATCCTGGGAAATTTTGGAACTAATAAATTGCTTTTATCGATCACAGACACCTTTGTTTCTGACTGAAATTGCACCCCTGTAAAATCCCTTTTCCTATTCTTGTGTTTCGATTTTTTTAAAGCCATCATTGGGGTTTTATATGCTGCTGCTGCTTTTTTATTTTTTATAACATGAAATTTTCTACATTGACAAATGTCCACTTTTTTTCCCCAGAAGATTACTCCGAAGGCTGGATTACAAGATGCACACTTTCTATACTGCAGTATAAAATCTTTTCACACATGATATATTGCAGGCAGCTGAGTCAGAGGAAATTGCAGCCAATATGCAAATATTTCCTGGACTATGGTTCTTCATTTTTGCCCAGTAGCTTTACTGCAAAAAAAAAAAGGCAATGAATCTTTGCATAAAATGTGGGTGATGTCTGTGACAAGGGGAGCTTTGCTCGCCCCAGAATCACTTAGATGTCTTTCCACCACTGGTACCATAAAGAGAGTTCTCTCTCTCCCAAGTTAGCATTAATCATTAAAAATAATTTAAAGCCTTGATGAAAGAAGGGATAAGTTCCATCCAAAATTAGATAAATTGTTAAATTAAAATTTTTTTTATTCCTCTCATCTGTAAATAATCAACAAAATGTAAATCTTATTTGCCTAAGCAAACGTGGCAAAAAGAAGGAAACTTAATTTACCTTGTCAAAACTGGATTTTCTCTCACCTCTGACACAAGCCCAAGAAGACAAAAAAAGAATTCCTGTGCTGCAATTGTCTTGAACTGAATTGCTCCAAGAAAAGAACTGGCATTGAGGAAGCTGTTTCAAAACACTGTGGAATTCAAGTAAATTCAAGTAAAACAGCAACAGTTAACTCGCTATTTCCAAAACTTTGCCTCAGTTTTTTTTTGTTTCTTAACAGGTCTGGGGTTTTCATTTTAATTTCCTTCCCATTTTAATTTTCCTAAGAAGAATTACAGCAATTCTAGGATTTATTACCAGTATAAAAATTGTTTTCAAAGAAACTCTGTGATGGATTAATTCATTAAAACTGCTGCAGTTTTACTTTGTGTTGTGAAGTCAGGGTGGTAATGTTTTTCATTACGAATTATTAGGTAGCATGAAATTCCTTAAATATGAACTTGTACTGCAATAAGAACGATAATTAAAAAAAGCATCTAATCTAATGATTAGACTATTCTCCAAGCAAAGTAATATCATGCTCCTTCTATTTGAGGAATGAGCTCTTAGAACTCAACACAGACAACCTGCCCACTCTAAATGCCTCTTTATTATCTATAAATCATGTGACAACAGGCTTTTAGCTCACTGTCTTGCTTAGTCAGCAGAATTCTATAGAACCAGGTACACCTGTAGAGATCTTCCCTGTCCTGTTGCAATAAGGATATTACAGCAGTGCCTGTCCCTTCCTAGGCAGCTGGTGCCCAAGTCCTTCTCATCAGATTGAGATTGGGACTTGCTTGCTGGAACAGACTGACTGCCGCTGTCCTCTTGCACTAGGGGAAGAGTGGCTGGAGAGCTGCCTGGAGGAGAAGGACCTGGGGGTGGTGGTTGACAGTGGATGAACATGAGCCAGCAGTGGCCCAGGTGGTCAAAAGGGCCAATGGCATCTTGGCCTGTATCAGACACAGCGCGGGCAGCAGGAGCAGGGCAGGGATTGTGCCCCTGCACTCAGCACTGGTGAGGCCACACCTCGAGTGCTGGGGTCAGTTCTGGGCCCCTCACTCCAAGAAGGACATTGAGGGGCTGGAGCGTGTCCAGAGAAGGGAACGAGGCTGGGGAAGGGGCTGGAGAACAAGGCCTACGAGGAGCGGCTGAGGGAACTGGGGGTGTTTAGCTTGGGGGAGGCTGAAGGGAGACCTCATCACTGTCTAGGACTGACTGAAAGGAGGCTGTGGCAAGTTGAGTGTTGGTCTCTTCTCAGAAGTGAGGTGACAGGACAAGAGAAAATGGCCATAAGTTGCCCCAGGGCAGGTTCAGATTAGACAGCAGGATTGGAACAGATTGCCCAGGGAGGTGGTTAAAAGGTAGGTTGATGAGTTTCTCAGGGACATGGTTTAGTAGTGGACAGGTACAGTTGGACTTGGTGATCTCAGAGGTCTTTTCCAACCAGATGATTCTATGATTCTCTATAGGAATTCAGCAAGACTTTTGTACAGTTTGCGTCTCCACAAAAATGATGTTTTCTCTCCACAAGACTGGTGTGATTAGCAGCAGGTGGCTATTGCATCTTAAACGCCCTCATCTTCCTCTAGAACCTGTTCTCAGCAGGAGGCAGACCTGGCTCACTGATGGGCCGTGCAGAAAGATCCTCTCAAAATTTGGTACTTTTTGCATGAGTTTCGTGGCTGGTTCTGCAAAGATTTTTCTCCTGCTGGCTTCTGTTGCACAGTACTTGGTCCTGTGTGCTACTTATCAACTTGTAAAGACTCCATAGTACCCTGGAAGCAGCATCAGAACAGAGGACTGAATATTTTCCTCACTGATCCTTTACTGTTCCTATACCTCATGTTACATTTGTAAGATGACTTATTAGTACTTCTTTAGTTCTGAGGACCAGTAAAGAGTTGCATTACAGTAAATTTAAGTTTTTTCTTGTTTCAAAACTTGAAGAGTCAGATTAATTTCAAATCTAGTTGTTAGAACGTTAACCAAAAATGTCCTTAGAAAGAAATGTGAATTACATACTAATGAGTATAGTAAGATAGAGTTTGGTATGTTGTTTGTGTTGCTTTTTGACCCCTTCAAAACAATGTAAGCTCATGATGAATCACATGACTAAATGCACAGAACTAACACTTATTGATGCTTTAAGCAGAATATTTTGGGTTTGATCTCATAATTATATGTGATTTTTAACTATTTCCCCTCGGAAAGCAGTCCTGGCATCCACTCTGCCAGCATTCCAGAAGCATTTGGACACTGCCCTCAGTCACACGGGGTGAGTGTTGGGAATGTTTTGTGTAGGCACAGGAGGTGGACTTGATGATCCCTTTGGGTGCCTTCCAATTCAGGTAATTCTATGATTCTATTTTGCTATAAATATCTTGGCTTTGTCTTGTAAAGCCTACTGGATGTACACTCTTTCCATTTAATTACTGAAAGAGGAAGCCTGGAAGATAAACGGAAAGATTTGGAATTGCACTGTTCTCATAAAACTGGACAGGGTAATAAAAACAGCAATGCTGAATAGTTTTATAGACTTTATTTCAGTGTTGCAAAATGAAAACATACTTTTATGATAGTGGCAACTGTAAGCGATAAGATACGAAAGAGAAAAGCAGACCATGAGTTCCCAGTAAATATTTAAAATGGGCACTTCAACCACCAGAGTCAGGCAGGCACTTCTCAAGATTAACTCTCATGAAAGAACGAGCTGTTGGCTTTAGAAACCAACTTTAAGATTTCTAGATGATTTTCTGAGCTATCTCAGATTAACAAAGCACTTCAAAATGTTCCAGGACAAAGGATCAGCTGTAGTATGTGGCAAAACGACAGACAGGGTCCTCACTGGATGTTGGCCATCAAAGAAGAGAGATTGACTCTCATGATCCCTCAGTTTTATTCCAGATATGACTTACTGGGATGGAATACTCAGTTCATCACTTTTGGGTCTCCTGTCCTGTCTTGCTCCTTCTGCAGGTGTGACCCTTTTTTTGCCTCTTTGACTTACAACACTCCACCAGCTCAAGGATGGCCTTGATTTCTATAGGAACACGGCCTGAAAAACATGCAGTTAACTTTCAGAAAAGGAAGTTACTCAGATAAAGCTTAGCTGAATTTAGAAAGCTGATTCGACTCTAGCTCAAACCAGAACAAACATTCAGAGAGGTTTCCAGGCCGCAGCAGGCACAAAAAAGTGTATTTGCAACTTCAAACTTCAGTTGTGGGTATGGCAAGATATCTCTGCTTTTGTCCCATTCCTGCTAAGGACAAGCCTAGGGAAGAGTCCTAACGCATTTAACTGAGCATGATGTTTGCAATAAGCAGGCAGTGTCAGGGAAAGCACTCTCCTTTCTGGAAGTGTGGAAGTGGTTTGAAGGAGATGATCTATGGATGCTCTGTAAGCCTTTGTATCAGGAAAATTGCATGCAAGCATCCAAAGCAATTTTTCACTTGAGAGGGGTAAAGGAAGTTTGCCTTCATCCTTTCTGCCTGTTAAACTCCCCTTACAATTTTCTGTATCATAAACCTCCGTTCTTTTCAGTAAAGTAGGAGGAAAAAAGATCCATTTGGGGCCTATTACTTTTGGATAACCTACCTTCCCCTATTTCAGTTTGTATGGAAAATTCTTGACTTACCCTGGTAATTTCAGATTCTCAGAGACAAGCGCTTGCTAGACAGGTTCATCTCATCCTCAGACAAGTTTGTATTCAAAACACCAACACATTTTTACCAGACAATAATTCCCTAGGTTGCAGTAATTATGTCCTCTCTGCAGTCTGCACCATTATAAGAGCCAACTGAGCAATTCTTCCTTTTGCATCACAGTATATAGATAAGTAGGAGGTCAGTGCATTATATTTAATGACACTAATTTTTGCTTGCTTGTTTTTCCATACACATTTATATGAGCAGATAAACAAATGATCACAAACGGTTCATGCCTATGTATGTATAAATAGCCAGCTGGATGGATTAGAACCAAGCTGTTTCCCAGGGTGCTCAAAAAAAGGAATTATTCCCACCAATATACAACAGCAGGGGGTGAGACAGGGGAAGGTGCTGAAACCTCCTGATACTTCGCTTTGCTCGCTTTGCTGAGTTTTGGGTTCTGTTTTTACTCTCCTTACACAAAAAGAAGAGAGTCAAAACAAACTCTGCTGTTGTTTGTCGTAGGCATTAGGGGAGGCGGGCAGAAAAATGTAATTCACAGGACTCAAATGCATAAGAGATACAAAAAAACATTGGGGGGTTTATTTTGTTTTGGCCTATAAATATAGTTATATTATATTCTATTATACCAATTTAATTCACCTTTCTCAATTACTTTCTAGATGTAGGGACACTTAAGCAACTTTAAAAATAGGAAGTTCATATTCTGGATTCATTAAGTTAGATGATTCTTAGGCTTACTGTCCATCAGAAAAATCTGATGACAAACTGAAACACACTCAGAAAAGAAATGAGCAAATGCACAATGACTTTGAAACTTCCCCCATGGATGCAGTGGTTAACGCCAGGGTTTCAGTAAACCTACTGAATTTCAGAAGTGCACATTGAAACACTTTAAGGCAACAATGCTGCAGTTCAATAGAAGCAGATTTGTGGCACTCAAACAACTGCAGACTACACTTAAAAGTATAAATATCCAGAACAAACAGCACATATTATCAAGGGAGAAGAGAGCTGTGCAAGATATTCACAGCAAAACAGAATTTGAGCAGAAGCTCTTGAAATTCTGATTGTTATATATTTGAAGACTTCAGCCTGGCCTTGTTGAAAATGTTTGTGAGACTTCCAGATAAGCCTGAGCTCAATTCAGAATGAAATTAGGTTGATAGGTAAACCAGACTAAGCAACAGAAAACAAACCAAAGGTAACTTTAGCCTGGTTTCCTTGGTCAATGTGTCCTGTACAATCACGTTGTCTTTTTCTCCTTTCCAAAAACTCTGCTATTTCAGCTCCACTTAAAAAGGGATAAATATGTCAAGAGATGACAGTAAGTTTTAGTGTTGTGTGAGTATAGACAAAACCAGCCATCTTAAAGCAGATACTCAGGACAGACTGTCACTCTAGGTAAACCCAGAAATATCCCAAACACCTGAAAACCTGTTTAGAACTTCCATTTTGTAACTGGAATAATGCATGTCCAATGAGACATAAAGCCTCAAAAGCACGTTTAATCTTTGCTGCTGAGAGAATCATTTGTTTTTCAGGATTACAGCAAAACCTCTGTAGTACCACAGCCTTGTTTTTTATGAACTGGCTAACATCCATTGAGACCAACAGGTTGATTCAGGGGTGGTATTCTTGATGGTAAACACATCAAGTCACATCAGCTGAGTGAAAAAATTCTGTTTCAAGCAAAGTTAAACAAAAAAACCCAAAACATCACCCTCCCCATGCACCCGTAATAAATTCCACAGTTTAGCAATTGTGCCAGAAAACATTTCTGCGCAGTGAGACTTGATCCACTCACCTTTGTCTAATTGAAATGTATATGAAATCACTGAGAAGAAGATGACTATAGCTAATTAATTTGCAAGAAGTGGAGAGAGGGAGAAGGAAGTCACGAATTTGCCACTTAGGGCAAAGCAGTTGGGCTGAGACACAGTGAAGCAGATGTTCCACTGGGCTGGCAGACACGAAGCTGCAGAGCTGGAGAGAGCAGTTACAGCATTGAATGAGTACTGTTGCTCCTTCACTGAGCCCCTAAAACAGATCACAAGCATTGTCCTACTTCATTCCGGCAGAAATTGACTTCAAATCATTCTCTGCAATCAATCAATTGCATATTCATAGATATATAAAATATTCCGTTCCTCTATTGAGTGCATTTTATTTTTTTTGTCTTTTCCTAATCTCCATTTCAGTACGTAGATTTCTCCAAGTCTAAACTTTCAGGATGCACTTTTAGACAAAAAAGATGCTTCAGTATTGAAATCTGTCATAATTTATTTAGGCTCTACACAGACAGGCTTAAGTCAAATTCTGTTGTGCAACTCACTTCAACGCGTCTTCTTAAGTCAGTTTTGTCGAATTCAGACACTTGTCATGATGATGAACTACCGAGTCATGGTTAAATCTGCAGTCTCCAGCTGTTCATTTCAGAAAAAATGCAGAAAATATAATGTCAAAAATACAGAAAATGATCTGCAATGAGTGCTCGTTCTGTTCATTACTTTCACAAAACTCCTACACAACAATTTCTTGGTATGTGTGAAGAAGTCATCTTTAGCATATGTCATTCAGTAGCCTTTAAGAACTGCTTCATAATCCATAACTGGAGAGACTGAAAGCTAATGCCATCTCTTTTAGCACAACAAAAATATAACAGACTAATTTATAAGGGGATTAACAGAAACTACCATGTCCAGAGGAATCAGAGAGGACCAGACCACCTGCACGAGCCATAATGATAGCTGAAGAACACTGAGAGAGCACTATTCATCTCACCACAAGTGAATCCTGCAGGAGGCATGAAAATAGCCTTCCACTACCAAGCCCAACAGTTTATCACTGCAGAGAATGGCCAATGGAAATCAATTTAAAAAAAGCAAACAAACCTGAAGCTAATACCAAGGGAAGGAGAGAAAGCATATTCTATGCTTTCAGAAAGCTGGTGACACTCAGTCACCAGCACCTGAGGCAACTGTGGTGCTGTGACCCGTAAATTTCTACCTGCAGCAGCAACACTTGACTTTTAAGTGTTCTAAAGTTTGATGTTAACCTGCTTGTAATGTTTTAAGCAAGGATAATTTACCCCTTGAGAATCTTGTTGATTACTAAAATGAAATTGTAGGTATTATTTAAATCAAGTAAAATTGAATAGGTTTGTGGGAACAGAGGGGAATGAGAAGGGAACCATGAACCTATAAACTTTGGTTGTCCTTTATATAAAAATATCATTTGTTTTCATATTTACAGAGATTTAGAGGGCAAGAAGAGCAACATAGTCTGAGTAAAATTGGACTGAGTGCTGTGGAACACAAAAGGCCTCTATCGGTTAACACAGGAATATATTGCAAAAATGTATTGAAGCAGCTTTAGCTTGGTGCATAGTCCATTCTTATAGAATTGTTAATATTGGATTTTTTATTAGATTAATACAGTTCCCTCCCAGATAAGTGGAGTATTTTATTGACTGGGTTATATCTCTGCTAATTTAAAAAAAAGAAATCTCTCAGTGCTTTATTCGTCTTGGATTTTTACCTTGCCAAGAATTGGCAACCAGAGTGTTAACAGACAAGGTATATCCTAGCACGTAAGTTGGATGTAAACAAAAAAAGTAACCAGATTTACCTAGCTTTAAATGTACGTGCCGTATAATGAACATTTGAAATCAAACCCATTATTGCTTCAGAAACAAAGATGATTACATCCCTTGATTGTTTCAAGCATGACAAAGTACACAAGAGAATCACATGTAATCGGTATAAATTGAACATCCTGAACTGCCTGTGGCCTAAATTGGAAAATAGAGAACAAGACCAAAGAACTATAAAATGCTATTGTTTTCTTGAATAGCATGCTGAATTTATATTGCATGCTCCAGTTTTAATTCCAAAACCTATGAAAGCTTTGCCTCCTGCTGGCTGACACATACTGTTATCCCAGTTCCAAACACATAAAACATCACTTGAGATATGCTTTTGATCTATTCATATAAGATTATCATGTATTCCATACAGAATATGTATTCCATATTGGTGTGTGTGGTGTTTATAGTTCTAGAGTCTATGTGATTCTCAGTTCAGTCCTAACCTGGCTAGGAAAGGTGTCTTTCCTGCTTAATGTACATTCTGGAATATCAGAAGGAAAACTGAACACTTTATTGTGTACAAATTGGGAAACTCTTCCACACTATTGCTTCATAGTGTTTTTAGATGTTATTCACTGTTACTGCACTTTGAGAGGTGCTCTAAGTTACATGTAATGAGCTTGGTATGAAAGAAAAATGTTTCACCATGGCTGAAAGAGATAGTAGTTTGCGCTATCTTTTAGAGCTTTTGGTATCCATTTGCAGGTTTAGTTCCATTCCTTGCACAGGAATCCCATAAGCCTGAATAACGCAGTCAATTTCTTTTGGAAAATTTGATTTCTAGACAGTAAGTCACATGCTCTCTCCCATTATAGTGAGATTAGTGTACATTGTCATTTCTTGCATTAAATGTGCACAGAAATTCATTACTGAGAGGACAATGATTTCTGTTCTCAGCGACAAGGACCTTGATTAACAGAGCACAAGAGGTAATTTAAAAAAAAGTCTCAAAGGAGAGTCAAGAGATTTCTGCACTGGAACCTGATTAAACATTATATCATTTTTATCAATTCCAAATACTATTTAGAGATCATGGGTGGGAAAATCGGTTACAGTTGGAAACTGATGAGATTGCTTTATGACATTATCTTCTGTTAGCCATTAAAATTTATTAAAGATACATTATTCCTCGTTTATTTGCAATTTATAGTGGATGTACCAGCAGGATAGACTAAAGCATGAAATGTTATTTAAAGTAAGCTAGCTATAAATGGATAAAGTCCATGCAGAAATGAGTACTAATCCTGCTTGCTGCTTAAGATGTCTCTCAACACATCTATAGGGGCAGTGTTTGATAATTCCAAAAATGAACTTAGTTCCTTGAAGATAGCTTCACATAATCATAGAATCATTTCACTTGGAAAAGACCTTCAAAAGAATTGAATTATCCTGAGTCAGAGCAATGTAGCTTTTGCATAGCTAAGGTATTTTCGCATGGAAAGGTACCCTAGGTGTCAGTTTCTGATATAGCAAACACAATAAACCCAGGGGCTACTGGTTTTTTTATTAAAAATAGTTATACTGGGTTTTTTTGCTTTATATGCTGATTGTTATAAATCTTGTCATCAAATAACTTCTTCACTTCATGTATAGCATGAAGTCAACTCAGAGCTGTATGCTTGGAGATAGATATTAAAAGCATAACAACGCAATTCATAGAATCATAGAAAATTAAAAAAATACCCAAGTTGGAAGGGACCCAAAAGGATCATTGGGTCCAACTTCAATTCTTGGTTACAGTATTTTCTTGGGGGAGTGTGTGTGGGTCATTGGGTTTCTTGGATTGGAGCTTAAATAACTCAAGCTTAAACATCCAAATACCCAAACTGAATGTTTGAAATTAGTTACATTTACTCTTCCTTACAATGTATTTTCGGTCTATATTGATTAACTTTTTGCTTTTGCCATCTAGATGAAGACAGACCTTGTTCCTTTCAGCCCTAAAGAGCTAACAGATAGATGCGTCTTCACCAGGTTATTTCCATCAACTAAATTAGTCTGATAGGGATCTGGTATTTCTTTGGTTCATTTTACTTACTTAAAAAGCATACGTTTGTTCCCACATCAATGCTGGTTTTTTACTGTGGAGCTTTCTGAACAAATAGATAGCTTAGACTTCCCCTGGACTTTGTGCAAACCCATGAGGAACACTTCACCTGTTCACACAGATATGGCAATCAGCACTTTATCCAGCCCTGCTTTTCAGTTGCCTCCTGTAATATCTGTCATTGTCAAACAGTGTCATACATGAAAACCACCATTCCAGCATCCTTTTTATTCTCCTCAGTTTAGTTCCCACTAAGCACTCTCTAAACAGCTTATGCTGGGATCAAAATTGCTTATTTCAGCTATTATGAAATGGAAAAGAATTCTCCCCTTTTTAGAAGGCAATTAGCTCAGTGTATACATTGCACATGAGGAAAAACTCCATTAATAGAGACTGTCATCTGGGAAAAGTAATTGATTTGAGCCAGTAAGGATAGAAACACAAGGTTCAGAGGGCAGACACACAACTTAAGCTGGTTTTGACACTAACTGTTTCCTATTAATTTCCCAGCTTGCTACTTCCAGAAGAGAACAGGGTAGATAAGAGGATATATGGTATTAATATTATTTAAGCAAGTTCTGCAATGGGATTTGTCAGTCTTCTTATAAAGGCAGCAATTCTCTTTTGCATTAAGTATTAGAAACAAAAAAGAAAAAGAAAGCCATTTTAATTTCCTGTGATGCTGATATTTGCATTAACCCCAGTAATTTAACACTAATAATTTTCTCTTAAGAAAGTCAAAATGTGTCATTATAAACTGGTGCAAAACTATTGTTTTCCCAAAATTTTTGGACAAAAGAAGATCTACAGTGATGGTGTGCTAGAGATATATCAAATTATTGATAACAATGATTTGAAAAGAGCAGTTCAACACTACATATTTGTAGAGACTGACTCTGCTTCTATTGCTGTCTTAATCATCGACTGGTTCTCCTTGTATTGCCTTCACCACCGTCTGACTCTCCTCATTTCGCTGTCTGTAACCCCTTCTCAGCGCTGTGGCTCCTGCGGGGTCGGTGCTGCTGCAGAGGAGGGGGTGGAGGTACAGCAGCAGGTGCCCCCCAACCCCTGACTGCAGAGAGGACCCAGAGAGCTCAGGCAGAAGACCCTGGAGCTCCCAGCCCCGATTCCAGAACCTTCACAAAGGAGCCTCCACTGATTGGAGACCTTTCGCAGCCGGACCCCCTCGTGCCAGGGCAGGGGGCAGAGACTTGTCCTGTGAGCAGAGCCTCCCAAGAGGGCAGGGGCTGCACCGAGTGCTCCAGGGGACCAGCGTGGTGGCTCTTTTCCTCTTCCTCTCCCTCCCGCTCCTCTTCCTCAGTCTTTCTCTCTCTTTCTTCCATTCCTTCTGTTTCCATGGCGCTCCTGTGCATCGGATGGGATCCCAGTTGTGTTGTGTTGTTCAGCTGCCTTGAGGGGATCGGACTGGGATCTGAACAGACCAGGATCTGGTTTTTAGCAACTTTGCTGCTTTGGCCATGTCCAAAATGAATACTGATTTGATATTTTGGCCGTGTCCAAAATACTGGTTTGCTGTTTTGGCTGTGCCCCAAACCAGTACAGATTCTGTATTTCGGCCGTGCCCAGAATACTGGTTTGCTGTTTTGGCTGCGTTTACGGTAAATACTGATTTGTTGTTTTGGCTGTGTGCAAAATAAACACTGTTTGGATTTACCCTGGGAGGTTTGTAAGGATCTGTCCTCCCCATGACTGAGCAGGTGTGTGACAGGGGGGCAAGCCGGGAGCAGGCCCTGACAATATATATACAGACATTCAATAAAACAAAGACAAATGATGACTTCCTAAAAGAAAGGTGCACAAGACATAAGGGACTGATCGTTATTTGAGTGTAACACAAGCAAGAGTTATGCATTAGTTGATAATAAGCACCACTTGTTAAACTGTTTGCAATATCAGTATCTGTAGTTAAGGAAGTTACACAAAACATCCGATACCAGCTTCCTGTGGTGAAGCCAGGAGCAAAGCCCTTGAGGAACTGCTGCTCCCAGGACTCTTAGCTCCAGAACATGAACTATCTGAAAGCTTAAGTGAAGTTGTATCAGGTGTCCTATTCTGAGCTTGAAAGCTTAAACTGTAAAACATGGGGAGAGGGAAAAGAGACAAACACCTTCTGACTAAAACTGGTCCATGCTGGACCAGACTACCCAGCTCCCAGACCTGTAAGTCATAAGTGGCAAATATGAGTATCATAGGAACACTAAAACCTAGGAGACAAGTTTCTATCAAAAACAGTGAAAGCTGTTAGATGTGCTTACACTTCAGGTTCCATACATCAGAGCTTGCCACAAATTCTTTAACTCGCTGCTTGAAGCTTACAGTTGACTGTATTTTCTGCCTGTCCTCTGCCCAACTGTACAGCAGTTGCCTGTTGTTGCTTATCTGTTTTTGTTGCAAGCTCTCTGGGAGAAGGAATTTGTGCACAGAGAAATGTGTTATTGCTAAAGTGACCAAAATCCTTCCTTCAATATGCTTTATTGTCTTAAGTCCTATTGACAAAGATGCTTGACTAGCCTGTGACTGTTAACTACTTTAATTAAGAATAATTAAGATTTAAAAGAGCAGTAGCTCCTAAAAAGGAGCAGTTTGTTACTTTCAGCCAGTTTCTGAAGTGTTTCTAGAAAGGTTAAAGGAGATTTTTTTTTAATACAATGAAATTTGCATAAGAATGGATGATTTTAATGCAAAGTCCTAATCATCAGACCATTCTCAAAGTTGTAATTTTTTTTTAAATTACCAATCTCCTTTAGCATGGAAAGAAAACCCCAAGAGTGCAGACAAAAACATACAAAGAAAGTTTAAATGAACAGAAAAGGATTCAGAAGAAACGTGGAACTCCTACACTCATTTCCGTGCTTTTGTCCAAAATCTCTCCCCTTTTCTTCTCCTCCACATCCAGAAAAAACAAGTGATTTAGAAACAGATGAGGAGGATCAATAGATCTGCAAACAAGTAAAAACTGGTTGAGGGATCAGGGTGGACTATAAAACAAACAGCAGAATTAGATGAGTATTCTTGACTGTGGATTTAGTTTGCTTGTTTCTTAAGAAAATATCAACGAGCCTAGCCACAGAATTCTCTTACCATGTGCCTTATTGGGAAGGTCAACAGTGATGATATTCAAGAGAAGAATGGGCCAGTCACTGACAAGGACTTTGCATTACAACAGTCTATTCTCATGTAAGTTTCTTTATCTCAGAATTCATACTTTCATGACTGTTAAGTTTGCTTGGACACACTGTACCCTGGAAACACAATTGCTTAATTTGGATCCAGTTTTTGTATGTGTTGATATAGGATTTGAATACTCAGAGGGAGGGATAACTTGAGTATCTGTGATAAAGTATAGACAGAATACTATGCATCTGATCAAACTGTACTGGAATGAGCCACAAAAGAATGGTTCAGAAAAATTGTGGTAATAATAAAGTAGAAGGAAGATTAGAATTTCATAAGTTAACCCAGGTACCCACAGCTCCAAGGGACATTTTCAGACTCAGACAGTAGTCTCTTCTATCAATTTGTCGCATGTTTGTAACTCCTCAGAAAAGTGATGGCACCAAAAGCAAGAAGTAGCTCTCCATCCAGTTTACATAACAGAGAATTTACTTAACTTCCATTGCCCTTTCTGGACAAAAAAATATCCTGAATTTTCTTCCTAATTTACTTTCTCAGTTAAGAAAAAGAAGAAGAAATAGATGTTAAATTCACTGCTGGGTAAGTGTTCAGCTATGTTGAACTAGGCACGTATCCAGTCAAATCAATGAAGCAAGGCTGATAGAAATTTTGGATGGCACCATGTCCTTCTCCGAAAAATGTTTCAACACATTTCAAAACAAAAATTATGAGCCAAAACAGTAAGTACCCATCTGGTATTTATCTGCAGTTCTGCAGAAGAACCACTTGCCAAAGAGCTAGTTATGTTCTGCTTGATCAAAAGCATGTAACATCCCAGAAAACTTTTACATCCCTCCCTATCCCTCCCCCGTTCAATTAGGTATCTATGGTAATGTAGTGCATAAAGACAGAAAAGGGGTAAAAACAATGTTTGGAAACACAGCCCAGAGCACACAGCTCTCACAAGGAGAGTTGAAGTGTTCTCTGAACCAACCAGATCTGCCAAAGCAGCTTCCCATTTGTGCCTGTAAAGGATCACATCTCCCAGTACATAAAGTCAGTCAATTATATCAAATAGGCTATTCCACTGAAATTTAAACCTACATTTCCATTAACAATAAGGACACTTGCCCGCTTGCCTGGTCTACCCCAGTTCATTTCCACATCTCTTGTGCTGCGGAACCCTGTTTTTCTCTCCAGAGCTCCATCTGCCCCTTCATACAGATCTTTGATTTGCCATCTGTTAGGTTATTACATGAAAGGAGGCTGTGCATGTTGCTCTTCGTTGAAAGGACTCTCAGCAGAGACACTGCACTAACACTGGAGACATTTCCAAGGCATGTTGGTGCCTCTTCCAACCTATGCTTTCTCACTCAAATTCCATTCCAAGGCTCCAGTACCCAAAGTAGCCCTGACTCTAGACATCCAGCTTTTCCCATCCTATTGCTAAACATCTGCTGTCTTTAGATTATCATAGTCATCTCTCTCTTTCACTCTTTTGTGAATCGATTGAAAATGGGGTGCAACTATTCTCTTCTCTTGAACCATGGACAGACACTGCTCTGAAAAACTAAATTGAGTACTTGAGCAATCTACAGCAGAGAGCAAAACCAAAGTAGGAGGCATTTCTCGATGTTCACAAAGCCAGTTGAGGTTTTCTGAAACTTTAGATAATATATCTAATCATCTTTCTGTGTGAAGTGTGTTTCTACAGGTGCAGAGGAAAGAAGCATTTAAAAAAATCAAGGCAGCCAAACCCCCAGCCCTATTTTGGAACTACACAACTAAGTGGCACACGTCTTCATAATTTCTGATATGTTACATAGCCTATGCTTTAACAAAAAACCCCCATTAATTTACTGCCCTTGAAGTCTTCTTTAAAATTTGCGTCACTGTGTGAAAATTTGTACTGTGATTTACAGGCTTAAAAAATAAACGCCTTGATGCACAAAGCAATGAAAAATATCATTTACATATGTGATCTATTACATCAGCATAGGAAACTAAGATGAACCATAGTAATAAGCAAAACCAGGTATGGATGAATTAAGTTGCTGCACTCTGAGATTTATAAACTGATATGATGTTTCATATGTAGCCATCCCTAAAGAGGGACTGTAATTTAGACCTCATGTCGACACATTCAAGCATCCCAAGGAAGGGAGAATAGTGCCTCATGTCTAATTAGAAATATTTGAAGTACCTGCCATCCACTTTGGCAGATGAGGTCTAAAAACCCATCTACAGTACATCCTGTAATTACATGCAAACATTTTAGTAATGGAGTCAGAGTATATTTTCAGGGCAGGCATTTGCCTCTCTTCTCTTTATCTGTCTAATTTGTCTCTAACCAGGGACTTTATGTTTAGGGCTCCTCTGTACTCCTCCTGTAATGGATCTACCATTTGTTGTTTTATTCAGAAACATACAAAGAATTAAGTAAAATATTATTTCTGGTCCATTATTTCATTCTGCAAGCTACGCATATTCAAAAATACATTCGCTGTTAGAGCTTGCAATAATGAAAGAGAGCATATGAAAATGGTTTGACCTTTATGATTAAAAAACCTCCAGTGATTAAGTGAAAAATATCATAAAGTTATCACTTATATGTTAAAGGGAAGGAAGTTCCCTGCGTCAACAAAAAATTCTTCTAGTTTAGGCTCAGAATCAGAAGGGTTTTGCTCCATTTACAGTACTAGAACAGTATTCTTATTAGATCACTGTTTGATCCCAAGGCACTTGGGATAATTCTCAGAAATAATTAACCTTTCCAGGGTGTGGGGTCATGCATCGGTGCCAAGTTTAGAACTGAAATTTCATGCTCAATCCCCAACTCAAGTAAATTGTCTAAAGAAAAGATATTCATCAACAGGGAGGAGTAAGGCACAGAAAGGACTTGAGCACTTGGTACATACGCCAATAGGATGTATTCTGTCACCTATAAGAGGTAACTGAGCTGCAAGAAAAGTAGAAGATGATCATCAAGCTAACTGTTTAGTTGTATGATGCTGGAGGCATTTACTTCAGACATGACCATTCATGACATATTGGTATCTGCAGTTCAATTATTTTGTTTGGCTCCTGGTTTAAGAAGTCAATAACATGTAAAAGATATCGTGGATACCCTCAGGGCTGGTTCAAAACATCATGAAGCTGGGGAAATCTTTCTACAGGCTTCAGTTAATGTTCGATCAGTAACATAACCATCAAGAACACAAAGTCCTTTTCAGTGCTTCTTATTGGACTAATATTTCCCAAAATCTGTCAAGAAAAGTGGAGATGTCCATGTCTGGATATATTTAGTTACTATAAAAATACCACATGGGTCATATTAATTTAACTAGAGTGAGTGAGTGAAAAGAAGCTGTTGTTTGTATTTAGTTGGATAAACAAATAGCAAAGTTATGATTTACATTGTGCTTGTTCTGATGATCAGTATCATCTTATCTTTACCATTTATTTATCAGATCCAACAAGGAAATTCGGTTCAGAAAGCTTTAAGGGACAAGGTTCACTATCCTTGAAGTGTTTTTGAGAGACTGTGGTGAACGTCAGTCAATTGACAGGACCAGAAACAGGAGTAGCATATCTAAGCTGTTCAGCACACAAGATAGAACTTTCTGTAACATCAAAAAACAACACCAAAACAGGTTTTCTTGAAAAACAGACATGATTTTCTGTATCACTATTCAGTATTTGGGTAATTTCCTGGTTTTACGACCATTTATGTATATTCATTTAGGCATTATACAAGGAGCCATTATCCAGCTGAACTCTAGTTAAATGCCCATTTCATGCACTTGTAAGATGAGATGAAAATGTTATTGATTCCCACGCCAGATGTTATCTCTCTCAATTGCACAGCTACTTGTTTTCTAGTGGAAAGAAAATATTCTAATGTGCTGCTTATTAATATGCAGGCATGAGTTCTTTTTAAAAATCATCTATGAGTTCCTTTCCTTTTGAAGTTGTCTAGTGAGTGTTCAATTTAAAGTGTCAAATCCTTCTGTTCTATATAATCTTCCTTCCATTACTTAGTATTCAACTTCATTCAAATTTACAAAGTAGTACTTTTGTACATAAAAAACTTTGTGCAGTCAATTTTTTTCTTTGACATTTTAAACAACCATTTTTCCCATTGAAGCCAGTATAGTAAAAAAAATGCAAGTTGAGGGCAAGTTCTTTCATAATGATCAATTTTGTTGAAACACTTTAAAGATATATTTTTCAAGTTATCCTCAGGCAGTTATTTATAAGATCATTTTGCATTTCAGGCTCTTTGTGCTAGCTGTTAAGGAAGAAGGGAGGGAAGAAAAGGTCAGGGGGTGGCTGCCATGTCCCATACTGAGTCTGCAGATTGGCAGTTACAGAACAGCTTACCTCTAAATGTGGGCTGGAATTCATAAAGCAACAATGAGGAAGGAAGCTCACAAAAGTAATTTAGTAAAAATAAATAAATAACCTTACTCTAAATACTAGCTGTTTATTCACTCACAGCAGTGATGACTCCATTGTACATAAATCAAATACTAGATATATAGGGGTGTAACAGGGAAGGGGAAGACTCCTAAACAAGAAGTAGCCAGGTAAAATGAGTAACTTCAACTCATTAGTAATGGTTCATTCCACAGATGCTTTATCCAGCAGAACTCAGAATAATGACCACCCATCAAATGCCATTGGTCATCCTCTATATTTCAGTGAAATGCTAGCCCTTTCCTTTGATATCTAGTTACATAACTACTATTAGATCTCTACTAGAGATCTGGCTCAAGAGCCACTAGTTTTATATATGTTTTTAATCTCTTTTTTCTTTAGCATAAAAGTGAACTTCAGCAACTTCCTCACATGCTCCAAAACATTTGCATTTCCTCCACCCTTCTCAAAACGAAGCATGTTATTAACAAAATCTCACAAAGAGTTCAGCTCATCTATTGCCATCTATTAAGCTCTTCCCAAACACATAGATTTTTAGAAAACTATTATCAAAACAAATATGATTGTTGGCTTTTCTGTTTTGTTTGGGTTTTTTTTCTCCTACACAACTGTCCAAAAATTTTATGTCTTTCCTATAAGGAAAAAAAAACATCTGAATCTTCCTGACCAGCACAGTCTCCTATCCAGAAGTTACAACACTGTATTTACTGTCCTGCAATTGTGAGTTCCTTCCTCATTTGTGCTTAAAGATCTTCATCTTTGACCTCATACTCACTCTCAGTCTCATCCTTCTGGCTTCTACTGACCCATACTTTTGGAGGTAACTTCTCTTACGTGTGGTTTCATTCCCCCCCATTATCTATGTATGTAAAAAAGCCCTAGATTTTCTCCCTTTCTCTCTTTATCAGCTTTCAGGTAAGCACTTTTTAACATACTCTCCTTATTCACTGACTATTTGTCTCTTCCTGACAGCATCCTATGTAGAGACAAAATAAGCCTTTACTGTAAATACTTAATATTTGCATAATACCATTTCATTGAGACAAATGCATCCATGATTGTCCCTACAGAGACACCTCAAGAAAAAATTAAGCTCACATATGTGTAAAGGCAGCAAGTCACACATACCTATTTACATCATATCTTGGAGAATTGCCATGGTAATGTCAGTTTTAAGCTCAATACAAAACCAACTGTGTTTTGTTTGTTTTCCAGGACTAAGTTTCTATTCAATAGATATCCAAAGGAAAGGATCAATCATGATATTTTGTTGCTGCATCACAAAGGTTCTTTCAAATGCTAGGGTCATTGCAGGTAGTTAAGTCAAAAATCAAGAGGTATTTGCCAAAGACTGCTTCATCTTTTAAAACTTCGGTTGTTTTTAAAAAATGTTGAATTACCTTCAAAATTAGAACAACTAAGCAATTGTAAAACGTTTTCACAATAATGTAATTGCTTTCAGCCATATTTCTTGGATGTTTCGTATATGACAGAAAGAAGGAAGAAATTATGCCAATTTGTTTGATGTGAACTTTATGAACTCAGTCAGTTATACAATAGCCTTGATCTATTTTTACCAGAGGAAAAGTTAATCACAAGTTTTTATCTGGAATGAATTATTGGAGGAAAAGGCTAAGATATTGACATTGATCTTCATCACAGTAAATACTGTAGCCATTACTTACTGCTGTTAGATTGTACTCCAGGTTATGCAGGTGCATACTGAGACATTGTTCACTACAAATTACTTAAAATGGGGGGTGCTTTTCAATTTTTTCGTTGTGTAGGGCAGCCACATCTCTCAGAACACCATAAGGTAGTAGTATATCTCAGAACCTTGTGGCATATGATGAGTTCCAGACAGACTGTATGCAAAATATGTCTAGTGATTTCATCCTGTTCCTCCAGCCACCCACAAGCCATTTACTGCCTGGTTTCCTCTCTCTCTCAAGTTCACCACAGTAGTAAACTAGCACTATCAACTGAACAGTTAGTCTTGAGACCTCACAACCCACAAAAAATCTAGCTAGCTATTACACATATCCCTCTTAAAGTCTTTTTCAAAAACAGACCAAGTGCTGTAACTCAAAACTCATTCGTTCCATCATTCCTTGCTAAATGTTTTTTAGCCTCCTCAGTTTCTTCCTTAATTTGTCCTCTGTCTCTCAGAGTTCATCTCACAAATAGCTAACTATGTTCATGGTTTAATAGGTCACCTAGCAATGTACACAGTTGGCACAATAAGACCAATTCTAGCAAGCACCTTATTTTTGAGTCTCTCTTCAGTTCTCATCTACAGCAGCCAATTCTACCTCATGCTTGTTAATTACAAATATACCGCTTGGTCTTTCTGTAGTTAAATGAGTTGGCATTCGTGAAAGGTGTCTTTACAAATTCAGAGCCCGTTTTCCCTGCCAATTCCAGACATACATGGTCTCCTTTCCTCCTTTGCTGTTAAGCATTTTCTGTCACACTGCACAATAGTCTGTTTTCAAAACGAACTTCTTAAATGAAGAGAAAGTTTGTTATTCTTCTCTTCCACCCTTGCTTTGTTTTCTTTATGTACTGATTTAGAAGTGCTCAGACATCTTCCCAGTTCAGCTTCCTACCCTGCTCTGAGTGCTAGAGAAGATAGGTTTGTCCTGCCTTTTGCCCTTCCAACAGCAGCTTTTAGCACTTTCCCAACATGGAACACATTGACGTTATGATTGGATTTATGATTTATGCATTCTGCAAACTTCCTGCCTGGCCGTTATTCTTATTGATCGGATGCATTTTCTTGCATAGTATCGTGGTATCCACATTCCCTTTTACAACCATTTCTTGATACAGCTTCCATAAAGCACTTCTACTTCTTAAACATCTCTTCACAAAGTTTCTCTTCATAGCTCCGCCTTTCCCCGGCCCCTCAGCATCCAAAAACTCAAACCCATTGTAAGAAGTCAAGACCAAAACCATTTTCAGCAACCTGCCACTTATTTGCTCATTGCACTCAATAGAACTGACCCAGTTCCATAGTCTGCCAGCCTGTATTTCACCAAGTTCCTTATAGGGAAAAACTACCTTCTTCCTCTTAAATCATGCACTGGTTAGATGGGCAGCAGAACAGAACTGATTAACCTAGAGCTTTTGGAGGCTGACCACCCTGTTACAGACAGGCAGACAGTAATTTGATTAAGATGCGAATTATCTGGCATTTGTATCTAAGAAATAAGATTTGCATACATTAGAATCCCTTTTAATTCTGTCCCTGTTTTCTCTAAAACTTCACTCATCTTTGAGTACAAAGAACCTTTCTGTTGGGATATGTGAAAAAATATTTTGGCTTTGGCTCCTGCTCAGAAGCAGAACTGAATATGCTGTTTTTTTCCCAATCTAAGCTAAGATTTAAAGCACCATATTACTAATATAAATTTTATTTTAGCTTTGAGTGACCTTTCCTACATTTGCATTCTTTATGTACTTATAACTCAAAATTCCCCCAAAGCATATACAATATATTCTGAAAATGCATGACAGACAGTTTCATTTCAACCTGTTTATGACCCTTTATTCTGTGCAGTAGAACACAGTAAAACAGAACTATAGTGTCTTACCAAATCTTTCTTATCTGTTGATTTTGTTACTAAACTCTCATAACTTTTTAAAAAATCTGCCTAAGTGTCAATACATTTTAATTTATTCTTCCATCAGAATATTTCTTTCTGCTAGCCATTAGGAAACTCCTTCCTTATCCAGATAGTGTGTGTATTACTCCAGTAACCTATTGTAAACTAACTACTGGTGGAAGGAGGGTATCTGCAAGCAGCCATTTTGCTCAAACAGTAGACATCACTATTGATTGTGAAATGAGATCTATCCAGGGACAGTTGAAGAGCGTTGATCCGTAAGTGTGTCTGTTCATGGTGTATTTTATGGGAAGCAAATCCAGGTTAATATGTTAGTGTGGTTCTTGTACTTAGACTAGTGAAGAAGACATACATATATATATATATATATATATATATTAGAAGCACAACTATTCCTGGCATCAGAACTTTATTTTCTTATCTAGCTTAATGTCATCTGGAAAAGCATTCATGGGCTTTTTTTGTGATCCAATGTATGTTTAAAAAGATTGAGAACTTTTTTGATTGATGCTTTTGTGAACTGAGATTGTTAAGGATATTGGTTTGTCTTCTTGAAGAAGAAAAAAAACTAATTAATGTAAGCTTGATAAAAACTGATTTAGTTTTGAACTCATTCTCTTATAAGGCACTTCACGCCTGCAGTATTTTGGACAGAGATAACACAGGACAATCTGCTTGTACAGAAAAGGATTAGTTGGCTTGAATACCCTTGTGAGCTATTGATTATACCTAGAGAAATCCTTGAATACAACAGCACAAGCAGTTCATCTCAAGAAGCAAACACATGAGAAATTATAAAGCAAACCAGCCCTAAACTTCTTAAGCGTTAATTAGGTAAAATATAATGTGACTATAAAATAGAATATTACATCAGAATTCTTTTTTGATTTCTTACATGAAAATAGTTAATTAGTTTGAGTATCTTTGTTTGAGCTGTTAAGTTCCTGTTTCCTCAAGCAACACTGTCAAGATTTAAAGTTTGTGCCCTGTGCAGGTAGACAGAAAACGACCTTATTCTCCTAATTATTTCGATGGGTGCTAGAGGTAACATAGAGTCTTCATGGTGCTTTGTTTCCTTAGCAATTTTTTTTTTCTGCTTCACCGAGCAGGAGCAAAAGCAGAGGAAAGTCTTGCTAAAAAATCTGAAAGCCATGTATTCTAGTCATAGTTTGTGGGTTTTTTTAAAGTAAATCCTTTAATAAGATGAAATGTCACTATCCTGGAACTGAATGTGACGGAAAGTTTTTAAGATCTTGCAAGATTTATATTTGACCTTTCAAAGAACAGAAGAGTTCCAAAAAATGATGTCTCTTCCGGGCAATCCTTTGGGTGTTCTCAGCAATGAAATCATTAGAGCCATTTTTAAGTCTGCTTTTGTTATAGAAGAAAAAAAATTTGCCCCATAGTTTTATTAAACAGATCTGTCCACTACTAAGTGCAGGGCACACAATACCAACAGTAGGTTCTGGCATGCGGTGCTTATAATCATGACATCTGAAACATCTCACGAGGCAAAGCTTACCTAACTTTAAGATTTTATCAGTAGACATCTCCTACTTATTATGCCCAAATGTCTTCTCTCCATGCCTATTGTTTTCCTTTTCATATAAGGTTTAACTGCTTTGTAACACATCTTTTTTGCCTTTCTGATGGCCTGGTGGTGCCCTTGTATTAAATACAGGTTATTTATTCATGTTGTGAGAGCATCTCACAAAGTGTAATCAGAGCCCCAGAAGCCGTTTTGTTAGCTGATGGGTAAATCCCATAGAACATACTGAAGTCTTTTCATTTTGTATGGAGAAGACAAAATTCTAATACTTTACAAATTGCAATGGAGTTTGTTTATATCTTTCTGTGAGTCCTGATCTATGCACTAGTGGTCACATCCTCAGTTGATCTAAATTAACAGTTCTGTTATCTCCATGCTTGATCAGACAATTGAAGGCAGTTTGTACCATGTGAAAAAAATGGTCCCTTTTAAAACATTTCTGTACTCACACTCAGCATATTTAATTTCTTTTAAATGATAGGAAAAAGCCCCCAAAATTACCTTTTTAACTGTGCTATTCATACGTGGTCAGAACACTGAGATTGGCCAGCTCTATGTACTACCCACCTACAGTCTGTCAGCTGCATTTGTTCCAAAATACATTGCACAGCTGTCATCTGTCAATCATAAACTCTGTGGCCAAGGAGGAATTTAGGAATTTAGAAATACTGAAAAAAACAGTTGCTCATGAAAATGTTAATAAAGTATGTTAGGCATGTTGATCAGAATTATAAACAAATATTCATTGGTTTTCACTTATTTGGGACTTTTTTTGCAATCTGCTCCACAACATGTTTTAATAAAAATAAGGAATTGATAATTTGGCATAGAAACAAATTGCTGTTTTAGTCAATTAATTCATTAATTTTGATGTTTTATTTCTTGCCTTCCATTTCAACAAATAATCTTTATTTTCCATTTGATAATTAAAGCATAATATAAAACAAATATACAGTTAGACTTGATGATCTCAGACGTCTTTTCCAACCAGATGATTCTATAAATAACATATATAAATATAATATGAATAATATTAAGCATAATATAAAACAAATATAAAGCAAATAAATATAAAACAGAGATATTTTTGAATTGCAAAAGGTGCTGGAGCCCATATAAAAGGATGAGAACAGCTTACTGCCTGTGGGTAACCAAAGGGAGCATTGGGGAAAGAAGAGAAGCTAATACAGCTCCTGTTATAGAGAAGCAATCAAAAGGCAAATCACAAGAAGATAGACTTCTTAATCTAACTAAGTTTGCAGGAAGTTTTCTTTCCAAGGCTCTCCAGTGTCCCAAGTGAGATTAACTGCATATACAGACGTGGTCCAAGGAGCGTGAATACAAGTATAAGGATATCATCAGCCTCCAACCTGAAGAACCTATTGTCAACAAGTGCCAGAAAGCATCACACAATGGGCCTTTCTTAATTCTTCGTACTGAGACACACACTGATGGTTCCATAGAGTTACCTACAACATCTAGATCTTTCAGATCTTCCATTGTCACCTTCTCATAGTTAGATTGTTGTTCCTGCCTTTTCTGCTTAAAATATGGCAATGAAATACAGTTTAATAAAGCATCTCCCAGCCAAAGCTTTCTTAGCTTGAAACTGTTATAACACACAGCTTTGCAATTTACTCCCGAAAACCCACATACATACAAAACATCAATATTTAATCACAGCGTATAGTACTTTACAAAATAACACTCTTAAATTTTCCAGATATTAGTTTTCAATTGTTTATATCAGACTAACACAATACTCAGGTTCACAGAAAGGTGATGTTCCAGGACTCATGTCCTTGTCCATGAACATCACTCATGATTTCCCAACACTCGCTGAAGGTGATTTTAATATTTTCTTATATTCAGAGAAGAGTGTATGCGAAAGGCCTACAAATATAAATAAAAATTTACCTGCCACTAACTGAACTGTGCTTTTATATGTCATAATTTAAAATATTGAATGCAGTTTTTATAATCTAATACATGCATCTTCTTAATAATAATAATAAAACTTACATTTGGGAAGTGATGTTTTCCTCTCTTGTCAGAACATTAACGAGAAAAAATATTTTTAAACTTTTGTCTCCATTTTTCTTTCCGAAATGTTTCCAGGAATGCATGAGTATCTTTGTAAATACATTCACAATAACAGTAAGCAAAAATTTTGGATAGTTGAGTGATATCTGACCCATTGCTTGCTCTTTACAAATGATACCCATCATGTTCAGTATTTGCATAATATGCACACTTCCCTGAAGATTTACAGTGAAGAAAAATGCTGTCTTTCAATGGTCTGGAACTTGCATCATAGTCATAATTCAGTCATTTTGGCATTTTTAAAGTACCCACTTTACATCTAGAAGCATGACCTCATTTTATATTTGATGATCCAGTATTTCTAACAGTAAGGCATTTCTTGGATTGAAATGACATACAAGTGTAATGAATGAATATATAGCATAAATCTTGAGGTTTTACTATACTAAAATTAAACTTCTGGTTCAAAAAATCCATTGACATTATTTAGTAGCAAGAAAACGTAGATAGAGGAACACATTATCATACTTAGTATTTTAAGAATTCAACACTTGAAAGAATGGGAAATTAAAACTAGATAACTGAAAAGAAAGGAAATTCACTGCTAAAATATTCTAATAGATAATTCGGTAACACTTATAAGTAAATTCTCCACTGAAGCTGAAGACCATGTCTTGCTAATTCCTATCAGAACTGACTCTTACCTTAATGCAGTTTAGATTACATATTAAAACAAGGATTTGGGGTTCTTTGACCAAAGATTTAAATTGCAGGCTTAACAAAATAAAACTTCTTTGGGGATTATGTCTTTCTACTTTTTATGTGGAAAGTTGCGCAATGCAGGTGAGCTTTTTCCCCTATAGAGTATTTTTTTAAATTCCTATGAATTTACAACTATACTACTTCTTTAGCTATTCAAGCTATGAATCATTTTAACCACAGAATCACAGAATGTCTGAAGCTGGAAGGGACCTCTGGAGGTCATCTTGTCTAACCCTAAATAATGCTTCATAAACGTTTAAAAGTTCTTTTTGTTTTATTTTCTTTTATTTCATTGTACAGTCTGTTATTCACAGGTGAGAAAAGGCACAAAAAAACTAATGTCATGGATGACATTCTCAGGAGGCATCAACAGAATTCTAACTATGAAGCAAACTTCACAAATTAACAGGTTTTTTTTCCCACAGCTTTAGTGCTCACAAGATGAAAGGGAAAGTTTTTTTCTCCCAAATCTTTGACTTCAAAAATATATGAATATTTTAATTCTATGAAGAAGTGGTCAGTAATATTCAGGCTATAGACTCCATAAAATTATTTAGATTATCACATGAACATGACTAAAAGATGACATAAATATTAGTGAATCTGGCTATTATAATACATGTTAGAGTAACATTTTGCCATTAATATGGAAGAGCATGTATACTGTATAATTATATGGATTAAGTATAATTATATAGTATCAATATAGTATAATTATATAGTATACCTATGCTACATAATTCTATAGTATTTATTGCATAGTATGTTATTTATACATCATTGTTACTGAAATTTAACCTTAGACCTTGAGTATTATTTGTGTCATATTTGTTATTTTTCATCATATCAACAGTTGTAACTACTTCAGAGCTATTGATTCAGCATCATTTATAAGGCATTTGTTTTTTAAGTAGCACAGCATTTTTCAGATCAAGAAAAGCAGAAAATAAATGGTGATAAGTTAGAAGATTTTAAATTCTCTTTAATCTAGTTTTACTGCTGCACATACTTATTGTGCTGGTTCTTCACAACACAGAGGCCTCATCTTTCATGTCTAGTTGCATGACTACACTTCTTTGGAGTACAAACACACCAATATCAGATTGGTTATCATTAAAGCAGAAGCACTGGGTTATCCAGCAAATGAATGATAGACCTAAAAATTTAAAGTATTATTCCTCTTACTAGAGAAAACATCTAATCCATGTTTTTCTGTCAATAAATGGGACACTTATTTCACCTCTCACAGAGAGATAAAAAGTTTAATCAGCGGGTACAATGTTCTGATGGTGCTAGTCCTTTCTTTAATCAGTAAAGCCTTAGCAGTTCTTCTAAACTCTGTAATTTACACCTGAGTCCTGAAATGGTACAGGAAAAAAATACATTTAAGCTATCCTTTTGTAATCTATCATTTTTATGTTAGACCTTTTTTACTCTCAGGAAAGTAGCCTCAGCTGTTTTGAAAAGAACTAGTTAGAGAATTAGATAATAATGTCTGTCTAAATATGCACTAATATTAACTTCTGCCCTGTCAATAAGATGGTATGGGGGATGATCGGTTCTTACATTCAATTATCTTTTTATTTCATTGAAGTTTTGTCTTTTTTCTGCTTTTGCACCTCATTAGTCATGATCAAAGTGTATTCCTCTTAATAGCACTTTAATGTGATGCTTTGATCACATTTTCTGACTAATTTGAAAGTCCGTTAACTGAATTACAGCAGAGCCTGGTGCATTTGAAATTTCTGGAACCATTTTCCTGGGGCCATTTTACTCTGACAAGTTTTAGATATTTAATTGAGGTTTTCGGGAGCCTAGTTGTTCTGGACTTCTTCTATAATTGACAGAGTAAGACACCTCCAGTGAAAAATGAATCAAGTATCTTCAGAAGACTTTTTGGCTCTTCTGTGGGTCAAATATTCCATGAATGGTTTCCATTGACTAGAAAAGGAGACTCTGTCAACCAGGATGTGAACTTAAGAAACCTCCTAAAGTTCCTATAAATAACTGGGATAACTGGTCTGTGTTTTACGAATTTGCCTACAATCCTTGTTCTGTTCTTATTCATGAAGGTCTACTTTAATGTTTCTCAGTTATGGATATTGACCAACAACGAAACATGTGCATCCATGGCTTATAAGAAACTCTCCACATTGGCTCTAGAATAACCACCATAAGCTCAAGTCATTGTTTACACCTGACAATTCCATACATAGTATATCCCACTGATTTCAAATATCTATATGCTTGCTTTCTTGAAGGCCACCCTAAACCCATCTTAAACCTTGTTGGCAGAAATCTTTTATCTGAAGAAGTGGATGCATTCTAAAATTCATTCTCAAAAATACACTCAAAGCAATAGTATTCCATGTAAGTAGTTCCACTGTCAATTTTTTCTGCTTTTGAAAATTGTTTGGTGAGGTATTAGTCACATAGTCAATGGAAACAGATGCAGAAAGGCCACATGATTGAGTATCATATGTTCAGAAATCGGTACCTGCTTCAGACAACAGAATAAAAAATGTTTGGTAGATAATTAGGAATTACCACAGGAAGAAACATGTCAAAACTCTCATTAGTTAGAGGTTGGCTTAAATCGTCCCCCAGTGATAACACAATGGAAAATAATTCCTAAGAAATTTTACATGATTCTTTGGTCTCCTTGAGCCATATTTCAAGAGATGCCATTCATCTCATTGCTATCACTAGTCAAGATACTGGCTATCAAGTGAATTAAGACATGGTAGTCATTAATTTACTAAATAGTAAAGGTAAGAATTTTGCTACTGTATCAGATTTACTTCTGTGTTATAAAAAGTTGTGTGGTCAGTTCAAGTTAAATCTTGTGACGCTGCTCCATGCCATACACTTCAGCAAAAGAAACCCATTCCTGCAATGCAGGCAGTGTATGAGAAGCAGCGAATACATCCTTTTAATCAGCCCTTTTTGTGTTTCCAGGCACCAATTTCTTTGACATTCCCTGCTTACCTCATCTTAGAGGCCCCTTGGGCTGAACATCTCTAGAATTAGTGTGACTAACCTTGCTGAGAAGTTATAGGAGCGCAGATGCAGGAGAAGTAAGTTGACGGCAGCACCACCTGTCTTCTGATCCAATGGGTTCATTCAAAACAAATCTGGAGATATGACAGGCTCTAAAAATTATATCCACACAGTGATCACTTTTGCATAACTCTAGTAGAGCTTAAAAAAGTAGTAAATCATCAAAATAAAAACTAGCTAAATTATGAGGCTCAAACATAAAGTTGGGCAATGGTTTTCTGGAGTTCTGCTCTACTGGTGCTTAAGCAAGCTTTTTCCTCTGACTCTTGGAACACGCTCTCTAACCTGCAGTTTTGTACTGTGCAATGAGACTTCATTCTCTCATCAGGACAGTCTTAGTCTTTCTTTCCTATTCAGTGAACCTAAATTTATTATTAATTTATGCAGGTACCCAGACAGTCACAATTAGCATGGTCGTTTTCTGCCAGTTGTTTAGTCACATCTAATCATTGTGGAAGGTACTGAAAATATTTTTTACAAATCATTGAGTTTTCAAAAATGCATTTTGACAATTTTATTTGGTTTTATAATTTATTAGTTTCTATTTCCTACCCCAGCAATGAATTCTGACTCTTATTACCATACAAACTCCCACTGATATAAGCTCGATATAGAGAAACCACCAGGTCTGTAACACCTTACAAAGGCAAAGGATGGCATCTTCTAGAGTATCAGAATTTGGTCTAACTCTGTTTATGGAAATAAAAGAAGTCGTCCATTCCAAACACTGAGTCTAGCTCCATCTGTAGATTAGTTAAATCTTATTCCTAACTAAAGATCCAACTTCAGCTCTAAAAATGCAACTGTACTTTTGTTAACCATTTAAAGTAAAAATTAATTCCAAAATGCCTTAGCTTTTTTTAGTTACTGTGATTTCAGCATGTATCAGGAAGAACCGAGACAATGTACTATGGGTTCAAGCGCAGGAGGCAAAATAACCACTTGAGAGATTATTACACTGGTTTCTTTGATTATGTTGGATGAGGGAAGGAAAGCATCTCCAAAAATAAATTTTAGGAAATCAATTCTCTTTCTCCTGACCTAGCTAGGATGTACAAGCAGATGTGTTCCCCTTTCTTGGCACATCATCTTTGGCAGGCTGTGGCACCCTACTCTGAGAAGGAAGGGATCAGAGAAAGGGCAAACTGTCAGAATGCAGAAAATTTGAAGAAGTTTTACAGCAGAGAAATGGGAGAATCGCTGCAACATCTTCTCACACGCTGGGTGAAGCGTGGGTTGGCTGGAATGGAGTTCAGAGCAGGATGTAGCGAAGCTGGGAGCTCTAGGAACCCTGCGGAAGAAGGAATTGAGAACTGCTTACAGCACGCTGTAGCTGGATGAGGGCAGTTTCCCTTTTATAGAAGGAGGTTGAAGTAAGGTAGAGGAAAGTCTCACAGCTTGTGGGACACAGAGCTTGGAGCTAGCCCAGGCTTTTAAAGAAATAAGAAAATAATGCTTTGGGCAGTGAGTTAACCCAGATCAAGGAATGATATTGCTCTCCTACAATCCTTTATACTTAGATCTGCAGCAGTTCAAATGGTGTCTTTTACAAAGACATAGGTTCTGCCACAGGAACCTATGTGTATGTTTATGTGTGTGCATGTCATGTATATATGCAAAAAATCAAGAAAAATCAGGTGCTGATCCTGAAAACCAGATCTTTAAAAGGAGTGGACAAGCTCTACTTTCAAGCTACTTTTACCCTGTACTAAGCTTTTCTGAAAGAACATGAGGTTTTACTCCAAACTATCATGGAGCCTTTGTACTATTGATATGTGCAACTGCCTACCCTGTCTTTTATCCAAGTTACCTTCCAAAAGCAAGTAGCATCTGAAGCTATTCAGCACTTTCCAGCTCTATGAAGTACCTCAAATAGCTCGGGCTATGCCATGAGGAAGCTGTCGCGCAGTTAAGTCAGTCTCTCAGGCATAAATCCTCCCCAGAATGGACAACTTCATGGTGGATAAAATTGGTCCTTTACACCAACTATGCTTTTCAAAATCAACTTGGAATATCATCTAAATTATTAATTTCTTCATGTATTTAAAATACAAGGAAGTATCAACTTGATGTCCTAGTTCAAGCCCATTGCTCATTAAAATATTCAGCTGTATAGACAGCAAAAGTGACATTTTTTGACAATAATACTCTAAGGAGTATAGAGGAGATGTAACAGAAGAGGAAATTTATCTCATACATAAACAAGTGTGAAATTCAGTAAGATACTAAATCAAATCAGCATAAGAAATGACTGTTTTTCATTAAGAAACTGAAACTGAGGTGAAGTAGCCTGAAAAGATCAATAATGAGGATGACATAAATATCCCACAAAATTCACTTGGGCTCAGGTGCACTTTGTATTGAATTTGCTGTTGTTAGTACAGGAGATATGACTATTTATAAATATATTCAAAGTTTCACCTGCTTACCAACAGCTAAACAAATAAAAATAGCTCATTGATTTACAGACATGTCAGGGTTTTTAATGTGAAGTTTGAGTAGCAGTGTGATAGGATAGTTTCTACATTATCTGCCACATTAAGCACTCTTTTCCCAGGTAGTTTAACTGTCTTGTGAAATAGACCTTTGATGACTTTTGCAGACTTTGTCTAACAAAATCTGACAAGAGTTAAGCTCAGATTCTCTTCTTGGAAATGATTTCAAGGTTTTAGCTGCTAAAGGGCAAGCAAGGATATATCTGGACAGGAGGCTAAAATGTTCCTCCCAGAGCATGCTTGGCCATCAGCCACTCCCCAGGCCATCAAACCTCTTGCACAAGTGACTGTCAATAGGCATTTCAATGCATCCAGACAGGGAGCTAGAGGGAGGTTGCCGGGGTTGCTGAGATTAGATGACGAGTGTCCTTGCTGACAGATAAGAGCAGGACTGCAGTGACTGGAAATGTATTTCTTCCAGAGTCCTTTGGGAACACACAGACACAGGGGGATGTACAGTGCTGCTTGCAGCTTAGCATCATTCATCATCCCTGCTTTCAGGCCTGGGCACTGGGTGCGGCTCACACTGGCGGGTTTTGCTGTGAATGTGCTATATGGGTGGAGGTAGGGGAAACAAATCGTTCAAGTCTCATACTGACAGAATGAGAGTTAAGAGGACTGACAAGCACTAGCAGTTTTACCGTGTTACTGTAAGTCATCACTTGAAGGAAAGTAGAAAAGCTCCAATAGTAGAGAAATGTGGGGAGTTTTGTGGCTTTTTGCAGACAGGACCTTCTGCCTTGAGCTGTGAGAAGGAGCACCAGAAATCTGCTTCTGTCACACGCATCAGACAATGAATGTGTGCTGGGAATCTGCCATATAGCACAGTGAGTGAACCGTTTGTGGAACCTTCTGTTGGGATTCTTGCTGACCTGGACAATGTTATCTATTAATGGGAATTACAGCTTTCATTTTAGGATAGGATAGGATAGGATAGGATAGGATAGGATAGGATAGGATAGGATAGGATAGGGTGGAGTGGAATGGGATGGGATGGGATGGGATGGGATGGGATGGGATGGGATGGGATAGGATAGGATAGGATAGGATAGGATAGGATAGGATAGGATAGGATAGGATAGGATAGGATAGGGTGGAGTGGAATGGAATAGAATGACAGATACTGTGTCTTTCTGTATGAGATATTAACTATATTGAGCTAAAATTTACAATCAATTGTCACTCTAGTAAAGTGATAATTTTACCAGTTTGTAATAGTCTGGCAATTCCCAACAGATACCAGGTGACCCATGTATCACTGGTGTCTTATCAGTGACGTGAGACAAAAAGTTTCTTTGAGAGCTCGAACTAGAAATAGCTTGCATGCTACAATACCCCACAGAACCAAGTGAGATGTTTATTTTGCTGTACTTTGGATCCCTCTTAATGCAAATGAATTTTTGAAACAGTGGGAACCTGGATATGAGAAAATCACTGTCAGCAAGCGAGAATCTCAGTAGACACATATTACCGTGAATTAATTAATTCAGTGGTGTGTGGTTGATTAATACCAACTAGACAATCATCTGTCCTCTTGCAGAATATTTTATACTTGTCAAAAAACATTAAAGGGTAAACAAACAATACTGACATAATATTTATTCTGAATGTCATTAAAGCTACTGTAATCTTATTTAATTATTTTGATTAAAGTAATTTTTTTCCCATTTTTGAAGATGTGTCTGTTAAATGCTACACACAGTTTTATAACTATAAGCCCTACAAAATGAATGGAAATATATCGAAGTAACTTCTTACACTTCTATGGTGTCTCAAAGTAAATGGTAATTTTCCCCTGTAACTGTTCCCTTCTGTAGCTCTGACTAGATAAAAAGAATGCAAATGTTAAGGCATGAAAATTAATTCTCTCTTAAATGTTCTTTGAGTTTTCTGGGACCTCAAGCCTGCACTGAACTACACACAAGCTCTAGTTATTCCATTAGGAATAGCGTATGCTTAAGTCAGGAGACACCAGACAGCAGTTTTCACATACTCACTGGTTTCCAGTCAGTACATCATTGGGTTTGTACATATATGTGTTTTTCATCTTTTAAATACTGTCATGTCTCTTACCAACACAGTGTTTCAACTGTTCATTGGGAAATGCTCTGGAGACACAGCCAAATATTAGCATGCAGATACATGCATACTGTGAAATGACAGTATATTGGTGTCCAGAGTCTCTTGACACTTACACTCTCACTAAGTTAATTTCCACCTAAACAAATACATAGCCTGCACCTAACTCTGCCAGGATTGCCTTGCATTCTCGCCATTTTTGCTTGCAAAGCACCTTTTGTTATGTATTTTTGAAGTATGCCTGATTCCAGAAAAGATATAACTTCCTTCAGCCTGGACTTGTATTTTCCTACCAAAAAGGTAGGGAAAAAATGTGGGAATATAGATGCTAAAATTCCTTTTTCCGTCTGTGCTAACAGAAGTGCAATTTTCAGAAGAGTCCTGTGACAAATGGGATACCTATGCAGAACCAAATATTGGAAAAGGAGAGGAGAAAGTAAAAGTTAATATGTGGATCTGGAAGTAGGGGATCCTGGTTTCAGTGAATACTCTACTGGATGTCTTAATTTCTTCATTTCCATTTTTTCTTACTGGCCAGCTTAGGTGACTTCTGGGTACTGAAAAGGACATTGGAACTCCTAATTTAATTCAGTATGAAACCTCAAGACTCTGTCCTTCATCACTTTCAGAAGAATAATTCCAAAGCTTTGTTCAATTAAAATTAAAATTGAAAGGAAGTGATGCCAAAAACATGCCATATTTTTATAAAGCAGGAACCAGGCTGTATTTGTAATCTTCTTATGTCTATTTTCAAATCTCTATCAAGTATATTGTAATTTAATTACGTACAGCCATTAAGGATGCTAGTAAATTGTGATATCACTGCAGTTTGCATTACAAAAATATGAAAGAAGAAAACCATTCCTTCAGATTTAATTAATATATACCTCCTAAGGGACTAGCTCAATAGGTCTCTTCTTATATACTAAAAGATCATTGTGACATCAGAAAATATAAGGAACATCTCTGAATTGTTGGTAATTTTACTGATTTGTATTATGACAGACCCTTAAAGGTATCTGCTGGTGGCCACACTTGTCAGAAGACAAAAACGGGGAGAGTTTGTACTTTGCCTTAATTCAATCCTGAATCTCTAAAAAACCACACTGACTTGCCATCTCATCCTCAAAATGCCCTCTATTTAATAGTTTAGTGGTTAGAGCTGTTTGCTTTAAATTACACAAACTGTTTGTCATTCAGAAACCAGAACCAGAGGATCTATTTTTCAAGGTGAAAAATGCTGCAGCTTAATGGTACCAAAAGGTTCTCATCTGTGCTTAATGAATCTTTTGTTTTCCTGACTTGGGCACAATTTCAGTAAAAAGGACAGAAAACCCTTATGGTTTGAGAGTCTGGGTGTTCTTCCAGGAAACAAGAGACATGGTTTTAATCTCTTCAGGCAGAGGATGGAAACATGAGCTTCCTACTTCCTTAATAGGTGCTTCCTGTATTAGTTTATTGCAGAAATACACATTTTAAAAGTAACTTCTTCTTTGCTTCTCCAAAGAAAGTGGGCTATCACACTGCAGCATCTAGATCTTGATTGCATAAATGTATTTCTCTGAAACATTGATTGCATCATGCAGAAGATGGGATTTTAGACAGATATTGGCTAACTGTAAGGAGGTGCCTTCTGAGTAAGTTGAATTCTTTCATTCTGCATGCTGAAGTCCCATTTTCTGCTGCCTTCTGAATCTCTGTCTCAGTCGTGTGGGTATCCACGGGTAGCATTCTGTATTCTCTCCTGGTTTTGTCAGAAGTAAACTCCTTCATTTTACACCCTAAACATTTACGTTGTGATATTTTTGTTGTATTATAATATAAATGTAATCTGTTTAGTCAGTTACAGAAAAGTGTGAAAACACTAGTTGATGAAATACTTGTAAACTTTCAAACAGCATAAATTAAAGCTACTCTGATCATACAAATAACTCTTGTTTATCTGTCTTTATAATAGTGTTATGTTTCTCAAGCAATTTGATGGAAATAAGGACCAGGTCAACGAAGGACAAATCTAAGTGCAGCCTGCTTTTAGGCCTAGATGCTGGTTTTGATATGAAAAGAGTCAAATCTATTCCTAAGATCAAAAATATTGAATATAATACTAAAATAGTCTTCACATTCAAAGACTTCGCTTCATTGTGACTCTAGTATTGCATAAATCTTAATAAAATTGTATTTACTGCTTTTACCTTTTCCCATCATTTTCTATCTTTGATCTTTAATTAGACAGCAGTCAATATTCACACCAACTTGCACCCAAATAGTCAATATACTTCAGAGGATTTTGCCACTTGAATCCTTGAGCTTTACTTCTTGATAATAGGTGCCAGTTAGGACAGCATCAGGAAAACTTAGTTGGTTCTATATCTAAAACACTAAAATGCTAAGAGAGAGGCACTGTGGCTTTGGTAGTGTCCACATGGTGAACTGTTTAGGTGTCAAGCAGCCTGGAAACTGTGAGGTATTCCTTCATATGCCAGGTTGATTTCTGGCAGCAGCAAAGTCTCTGCCAGAGAACTAATGAAATTTTTTGGTAAAATCAATTTAGACTGCTTCCCCCAGACATTTAGTCTTTTCTGAATCAACAGCTTCTAGTAGAAACATCTTGTCAGTCTTGTTTGCTGCTGGTTTTAATCATGTAAATTTACGACTAACTCATCTCTGTGTTTAGAATCCTCTATACTAATTTGCCATTTCTATCTGTTTGGAAACATATATATTTTATATAAAAATGGGAATTATACATTCATGTATATGTACCCTAAATATATCTTACGTCTGTTTTAGAAATTTATTTCATAATGACTTATTTCCACATAATTTTAAACCAAATGATTCTGCTTTTCAGCAGTCTCAAGCTGTCATGTTGGCAAGTATAGGTTCATAACTTACAAATCAGGTCTATCCTGTCATCCATGGAAGTTCTGAAAGCAAACTAGACAAAAAGCTTAAAAAGACCAAGCTCTTAAATTCTTAGATTTGTGTCAAAAGCATTAACAAACACCAATGTATAGTATATAATATTTTGTAAATACATTGTTCACTGGCTTGGGGGATCTTGTTTGTAAAAGGTGAAACCTAAAGAAAAATCAAAGAACATAATCTAGTTCAATAAGCTTTCTGAAAAAAATGGGGTCTTACAAGGATTGCCACAGTTCGTCCCATAAAAACATCCTTGTGAACACACTTGAACTGCTTTATCAAGGATAGACCAGATGCATTCAGATCATCATCACAATAATTTCAAGTTTGTGCACAGATATGACAGAATATAATCACATGTATAATCACATACAGTCTCTAACTGATTGTCAGACTTCAGAGATGCAGAGATCAAAATGCAATCCTGATTATGAGTTCAAACACCCTGAACGCCAATGATGATCTTATTATCTAATTACAAATGCCCAAGAGAAGGAGGTTCATGTTAATATCCATGACATAAGTAGCAGGAAGATACTTTCATCACAAAAATCAAATGTACTATTTCTTTTTTTTTATTCTTCTAAGCTGTCCTTTAGCTTCAAATTTCACGCTGTTGACTTTTTAGAGCCTTAAATTTCCTACTGTATATATTCTATGCTAGCTACCATTTGACAGAAAACTACTTTCTTCCCTTGGGATACCTTTGGAAAGGCCTATGAACTCCATTAAGAAGAGTTCACTAAAAATATTTGTAGAAGTTTCTTCTGATGTTAAACTCTGAGACACTACACCAATTTGAAAAGATAGAAAAGAAAGACGCCTACCTTTAATTTTCATGTTAGTCTTTCTTACATTCCTTTCTATATGGAATCTCATTCCTAATAAGAAATTCTGCCACAGATCCCAGCTAACAGCTTATCATTGCAGATCTCAGTTACCCATCATCTGGGCAACAAAGGCTGGTGAAGGCTTATCACCCAATATTTTGATTCTTTTTGTTAGATCCTGAGAAAACACTAGTTCACATTTATGGTGTAGGTATTTGGCAATACAGTGGGTCCAGGAACTGGGCTGTGTTACCCAGAAGGCTGACATGACCTTTGTGGTCACAAAATATTTACCAATCATAACAGTAAACCACATGTTCAAGAAACAGAGAGATAACAAATGAAAAAAAAATAGAACTTAGCTCTCAAAGAAATACATAGTTTTGAGAAGGACTCAGCACCTGATGTTCTTACCTTCATGTAAATTCCCAGTGTTAATGGTTTGGAAAATTAGACTTTCAAAAGTATCACTGATCCAGCAACAGTCTAACAGCTACTCTGGGAGTCTAAAAAACTTCAACTCTGGAAGTATTCAGGACTTGACTAGAGAAGTGGACAAGTTTGTGCCAGCCAACAATTCTAGGGTTGTACGAGATGAATAATTTTTATGCATACTGCATAGGGTAAACACTTATCACCACTGAATTCTGTGGCAAGTCTTTTAACGATTAATTAAAACTAAGATTTCATTCTGAGAAAAAAAAATACCTACCATTGTTAAAATGGATTTCTCTTGTATCTAAACTACATACAGTTGGTTTTACATTTGATTGTCCTGGCTGTGAGTAGAGGCCATACTGTACTAAAGGTTTATGCTGATGAATCACAAAAAAAATAACAAAATACAAAAGGATAAAATATTTTTTATGATTTAATATAATTTAATTTGCATTCAATTGGACTTAATTGTCTACTTAATCTTCCACAAATTTAATGCTGATAGTGGGCAAATTAAATTGTAATACATCAGCATGAAACCATTGTAGCCAACTAAAGTATAAAATCTGTTAGTGGAAAAAGGTATCAGATCAGCTCTGATTTTCTATGTTGCAATATATGTTCCCTCATTAGTAAAAGGATATGACTATCTTTGTAGATGATAAGACATTTTAATTGACTTCTAGCATTTTCTCTTAGCATTCATTTCTGGCAGATTCACTGTCTTTTCATTATACAAATTGATTTGAAATTAAACCATGCCCTGAGAAGGATGAATCAATACTATTGATATTTTATGCAGAACTTGAAGCTAAGGATTTTAATGGAATTAAAAAATATGTTTAGTGCATAAAATATGGACAGTATGGATGACAAAACTAAAAGGCTCTAAATGTTGTGAATAGGATGCATGCCAACTGGCTATTTTAATATTTTTTTCCTGAACAGATATTTTATCTTATTTTATAAAGTAAATGTACACATTTTTTGCTGATTTTCTGTCATGTAGCCACAAAGTCACAGATTTCAAGGCCAGACGGAAGCTTTCTGTATCACACAGTCATCACATGGTTTTATTTTAACCCCTCTGCAAAGAATCCAATAGCTTCATTTGTAACTTTGTCTGTCAGTTAGAGGGGTATCCTTCTCAGCCTTATTTCCAAATTTCTTGAAATAAAAATACTATGGAAAAATACTCTGGAATGAAAATGCACACACCAGGTGTGAGCAAGTACATAGTTTAATAGTTGTATATGTGACTGAGGCAGGTCTGAGCAACAACAGGGTAGCACACTCTGGAAGAAATGCTAGGGAAAGTCTCTTGAGTTGAGCCAGCAGCGTGCCCAAGTGGCCAAGAAGGCCAATGGTATCCTGGCTTGCATCAGGAATGCTGTGGCCAGCAGGACTAGAGGAGTTATCCTCCCCTTATACTCGGCACTGATCAGGCCACACCTTGAGTGCTGTGTCCAGTTCTGGACCCCTCAGTTTAAGGGAGATGTTGAGATGCTGGAGTGTGTCCAGAGGAGAGCAACGAAGATGGTGAAGGGGCTGGAGCACAAGCCCTGTGAAGAGCGACTGAGGGAGCTGGTGTTGTTCAGCCTGGAGAAGAGGAGGCTCAGGGGAGACCTTATTGCTCTCTATAACTACCTAAAAGGAGGTTGTAGGCAGGCAGGGTTTGGTCTCTTCTCTCAGGCAATCAGTGACAGAACAAGAGGACATGGTCTCAAGCTTCATCAGGGGAGGTTTAGGTTTGATATTAGGAAAAAACTTTTCACTGAAAGGGTGATGGGCCATTGGAATGGGCTGCCCAGGGAAGTGGTGGAGTCATCATCTCTGGAGGTGTTTAAAAACAGATTGGGTGAGGCGCTTAGTGCCATGGTTTAGATGATGAGTGGATGCTAGTGTTGGGTCATAGGTTGGACTAGATGATCTCAAAGGTCTTTTCCAACCTTGTGATACTGTGATACTGTGACTTAGATAACCACACCTGTGCTTTCCCCTTCCCTCAAGGAGGTGGCATTTGACAGACTATTCAACATCCTTTGTGCTTAAGCATCTGTGACCACAAAGTAGGACAGTTCGCTGTCCTACCTGATACTCACATGGCTCTGGAAGCCTATGATAAGTATTAGGGGAAAATGTTGAGCATAGGGATGAGGAACGTGGTCTGATTGAAGGTGAGGTGGCTCACAACTTCAGTTATTATGACCTGTGACCACTTTCATATTTTCTTATAATACCTAAAGAAAATGATGAATTACATGTGGCCCACCAAAGGTGTTTGAAAGGCCTGTTTGAATAAGGATAACCAAGGGTGTAGAATTGTACTTCATGATCTGTCCTGCACAGACATGTAGCATGAGTCACACTTTGCAGCTGCTTTTGTAATCGTTTGAATGGTACCCTCTGTTTCCTTCAGATTTTTAAAGAAACTTTTAGTAGAAAATATCTGATTATGCAACTAGACCATAGAGTTAAAGAAAACAATCACATTATTTGGTGTAAAAATATTTAAAAGAAATCAGTTTACTGCTGTAGCGCAGGGCACTTATAGTATGATTTAGCAGAGTAATTCTACCTTATAGAGTATTCCCTGACACAGACATCAACTACTTTTGTTGTAGTTTACACAATGGATAAATAAACTCTGCTCCACTGTGGGTTGATGGCCAACAGACAAGCAACCACACAGTTGCTTTGCTTACTCCTTTCCTGCGGTGAGGGGAGAAAATAGGAGGAAGTCAAGAAGATTCATGGATTGAGATAGTGACAATCTAATAAGTGAAGCAAAAGCTGCATGCACAAGCAAAGCAAATAAAGAATTTATTCACTACTTCCCATGGGCAGGAAAATGCCTAGCCATTTCCTGGCAAGCAGGGCCTCAGCATGAGTAACAATTACTTAGGAAGACGAATACTATAATCATGAACGGTTCTTCTTCCTCCTCCTTTCCCTTTTATGACAGAGCATGGCATCATACGGTATGGAATATGCCTTTGTTTAATTAAAGTCAGCTGGCCTAGCTGTGTCCCCTACCAGCTTCTTGGATGACCCCAGCTCAGTCGCTGGAAGCAGGGGCAGAATGTCCAAAAGATAAAACCTTCAGGCTGTGCAAGTACTGCTCAGCAACAGCCAGAACACCGGTGTGTTATCAACACCGTTTTAGTTACAAATCTGTAACACGACAGCCTACTACTGCTATGAGGAAATTTAACTCCATCACAGACCCAGTACCTATCCATATGAAAAGACAGGGGTGATTCCTCTCAGAAAACCTTGGCAATAAACTAGACGTGGCGGGGCTTCCAGATAGAAAAGACTGTATATCAGGCCGAGAAGGTGGCACTTAGTGTAGCTCTGTCACATCATGGCATCTGGAGAGATGACCTTTGAAAGCATTGCAATCCTGTTCTCTTTTTTGCACTTTGATAGTCCTTTTCAAATAGTTGAGAACTACTACAAAAACATGTGCAGTTCTACTCTTGCCATGCTTTGAAGTCTGATCCTTATGGTTTGAAGTCTGATCCTTGTCCTCACTTCAGCCTGAATTTAATGGCAAAATGCTGTTGAGTTTAATGATTTCAGTGTCTCACTGTTTATATTTACAACTCGATATGCTCCATCTGTTTTTTTCCTGTCAAGCTAGTTACATTATACGTCTGATAAATATTTATAAACACAGGTTAATAAACTGTATCCACTTGGAAATAGAGTATGGAAGAGTAATATTGAATTCTGCTTTTGTATATTGGTATCATCACACTGAAGTTGCATATTATATGTACGTAAGATCACAGGAAATGGGTACAGGACTTAGCTCTGTACAGTGACTTGCTCTCATGTACAACTTTCTTCCATAATTCTGTCCTGTCTTCAAGCTTATGATCTTTGCCTATTAAAAGAAAATTTTTGTTTCAGCAAATTTGATAAATTCAGTGCCTTCTTATTTCGCCCCCAGTTTATTAATGGGTAATTCACAACCATGTGTTCCAGTGCCTGCTTTTTCCCTGACCTCAACTTTAGCTCCTTCTCTTATTTTGTTATCCCCTCGAACAGTTTGTAGGCCACGGCTATAACAATAGCCTTCATTCTCTTAATCTTTTCTGTATGAAGGTGACCAGACAGTGCACTTTTTCAGATGATCACCTTGCATCTTTGTAGTAGTACAAGTCTTTTGGTACAACTCGTGGTATTGCCGGTTCATTATTTGTGTTAAATTTTTCACCAATATCTATAATATTCATCTCAGTACCTTTCAAAAAAGATCTCTGGAGCATGTAAGAGGCACTGGGTCTGGGTAGGGGTGTCAGATGCACAGAGCATCAGTGCCAGTATTCACGGAACCTGTGAATGTGTGTGTTCCTTTGAACCTAGAGTGTGTGTGGGGGTGTGATTTCACCAGTAACCAGCAGCCTTTTCCAGTGAAAGAGGATGAAGGCACTTGGCTGGCTGTGCTTGTGTTCTATGTGAGTCCTGAAGGCAGTGCCTTGTCTGTGTGACTCGCCACATGTGCATGTGCACCTCTGAGATACAGATTCAGTCACCATGCAAATAGGTGTCCCTTGGCCTGGGAGAGAGCCCTCCAGGCACACTTGTCTGGGGTCCAGCTGGGTGTAGGAATCCTGGTCCCCGAACTGCTAGAGACTGCAGCCACTTAAAAGGTCCCTTAGCATTTAGTATATTTAAGAATCTTAGAAGCAACATTTAACACTCTCTTCCACAAACCTCTCTTGGTATTTTACACCATTTCATTTTACTATCACTATTTTTACATTCATTTTTCTGCTAATACTTCTCTGAATAATGCATCTCTTCTGATGTTTGCATTCAAGGCATGACTTGTGTTGTGGGCACTGGCCTCTTATACTTACATGGGTCGCTTACACTTAACCAGTATCTCTGGTTGCCAAATTCTACTGCCAAAAACGTTTGCTCTAGGGAAATACTCCTTTTCTTTTTAACCATACCTAAACATCTAGACTGGATTGATTTGATGGATGCACAGCTTGGACTGCAACAAATTCCACAAAGTTTCAATGTTGTGACTATTAAATTCAGTACAGAAAGTGTCTGAACTAATTAGCTGGGCATTTGCATTTTCCAGTCGGTCTGAAAATCTGTACTGTACAACACTAGAGGTATAGCTCGCTCTAACTTTTTTTTCATCTTTAACAATAATTACAACAGAGCTGATTTTAAAGAAACTGTATTTGGAAAACGTATTTTTATCTGGAAAAACACCAAGATATTATGAAAAAACTGAAATCTTGCACTTTTAAAATGAAAGAATGATATTTTCTGCAGAATATGTGTCAATTAAAATTATTTTATTGAAGAAAACTTTCTCTTTTCTGACAAAATATAGCTAGTAGCATCAAAGTACAAGAAAGAAGGGATTCCAAAAATACTTTTTCTCAATTGAAAGGATGAGCAAAGGTTTGACTTGATACCTCTTTGCAAATGTGTAGGGGTAGGAATTAATAAATGGACCAATTTAATTTCAGTCCTCATGTAACTCGTGACTTAATTTTATCCTGCTGAGAAAGGGTTTGGCCTGCTCCAATGTAACTTCCAAGTCTTTGTATCATATTGAAGTTCTTTGAGGGTCTCTATTCTGACACCCATTTATGTAGTACTTTTTAATTTGGATTTGAACAAAGGAAAATTAATTGCAGCTGTTGCTTTAGTTCTTTCATAAAGTCCTGGTAGCCTGGGGAAATTGTACAGATCTAGTGAAATATCTTGCCTATGTGTGAATAGCTCAATCCATTATTTTATACTAAATAATTCAAACTGTTATATGCCTTTATTAATGCCAGAAATATAACCTGTTTCAGTGAACTGTCGAGGTAATAAAGGATATCAATGTAACCAGGTGTGGTAAAAATAGCTACTAACCCTTTTTCCCTGATTCTAAACCAGTTAGCATATACCACATCATCACATTTTAATGCACCATTGTGAAGAGTGACCTAGTTCTATCTTTTCTCCCACTACCTTCTTTTTGTTGAGGGCTTGTGCTAACATAAATTACATTTTGCCCACTCTGTACTCTGTGACTGTTAGAATGAAGTTTTTTGTACTGTTTGAAAACATTGGTAATTATGTGTATTAAAAATCCTTGTCTTGTTGTGTGATCTGGTCAGAATTTACATTGAGACAAGACTGTTCTCTTCTGTACCTGCTAAAATTATGACTTCTTTAATTTTTGCTGCTTCCAGTACTTCCATTGCTTAGATATTATCTGCTATACAGGGAGTGAATGGAAATTTTCCAACGACTAAGTGTTTAAGAAATAATATTATCTAAGACATTGGCCTTTACTTGAATATGTGAATTGTGATCTCATGCTGGATTACTAGCAGCACAAACCAGTCATAAAATGTTCAGAGAAGGTCATTGCAGAAATATTCCTGTGTGTACACATAAGTTCTTCTTGGTTCTTACACAAATTAACATTTGATGGAAGCTGAATTTATGGGCTTTATCCAATTAAATGTAAAGATGGGAAAGGATCTTCTTGGACAAAACACATATGGGACAGTAACTCTTGTTTCATTTAGATCAGTAAGAATTTCCTGAAATGTCTTATGCTGTTGGTGGAAGTATGGCCCTATCTGCAGTATTACATTCATAAAAACTGAATTGGGTTGGTGTGCAACGGGTTTTGTGGCCACTTCTTCCACCTCACACGTAACTGAGACAGACAAGAATCAGCACTTGTCAGCTGCCATCAAAATTACATAAGGTATTCTTTTCACTCACAGAAAAAAGTCAGAGTCTGAAACATGCTGCCATGTTTTAACTGAAATCTTCAAGCACTAGCTTCCATATAAACCATAGGTATGTGTTTTGTTTTTATGAATTTTGAAGCAAATTCTTGCAGGAAATGTATAGGTTTAGATAAGAATTTGCTGTTTGAGATTAAGGGCGGTTGAAGGGAGAAGTTTGCAATTTAACAAATGAGAATCCTCTAAATTTGATGTATTCTGTGCCAAGAAACTGCAATCTCAGAGCTTTTGCATCAGAGGTTTCAAATCCAAAGACATCTAGTGAAACACAAGAGAGATTAAAACAAGTCTTATCACTGTCTGGAAATTATCTTAAATTGAGCCCTCCATGAGAGCCCCTGTGTGTTTTCAATGTGCCTTAGGAGAGTTTCCAGGAGGACCTTCTCCATGATCTTGTCAGGTGCAGAGGTGAAACTCTAGTTCCCCAAGTCTTCCTTTTTTCCCTTTTTTAAAAATGGGAGTTATGTTTACACTTTTCCCGTCATTGGGAACTTCACCATATTGCCACGACTTTTCAAATATAATGGATAGTGGCTTAGCAACTTCATCAGACAGTTCTCTCAGGACCCTTGGATGCATCTCATTACGTTCCGTGGACTTTTGCACATTCCTGTTCCTTAGATGGTCTCCCATCTGCCTTCTCCTATGGTGGGCAGCACTTCATTCCTCCAGTGCCTGTCTCTGGATTCTGTGGATTGGGTGCCATGGCTGGAGCATTAGTGAAGACTGAGAAGAATTGTTGAGTACCTCAGCCACTCCAGGTTTCCAGATTCACTCACTGGGAGAGTACAGGTTTTTTCCACCTTCCTCTGTTGTCCTATATACCTGAAGAAACCCTTGTTATTTTTTATGTCCTTAGACAAGTTCAGTTCCAGCTGCTGTGCCTTGGCTTTTCTTATCCCCTCCCTGCACTCCCGGGCCACATCCCTATAATCCCCCCAGGAGATATATCCCTGCCTTCACTGCCTATGCATTCTGGTTTTGTGTTTACCCAATCTAGAAAATTCCTCATATTACTAAACCCTTCAGCGGCTAAAGAGTTAACACATTCTTTTATTCTTGGCCTCAAAGTCAGAATTGGGTTAAGATGGACTGAAAAATTTAGAGTAGTTATTCTTTCATCCTGTTGGTTTGCAAATTGAGGAAAATCTCATTTTAAAGGACACATTCAATTCCCTTTTGAAAGTTTATTTTCATATAAATGGGAAGCAGCAGTGTTATTTTGAATTTTTTGTAAATTCCAGTTAGTGGATCCAGCAAAGGCAAACTGAGATTGTAAACCAGCTTGTTGTCTGCTTCTGTGATTTAATGAGCAAAACACTGGCAAATGCTGTTTTAGCAATACAGAAGTGATTTAATTATCATTAATAGGTTTTAATGATGTTTAAAATACTAACTGAAATTTAAAAGGCTGCAAGTGATAGACAGAAAATGAAAGTTGTTTACTACCACATATATGCAAATGATTTTAATTTAATTTTCTAAACTAATTTTGAAAAAATTACTAAACTAATTTGGAGAGATTTATTCTCTGAAGGAGAATAATGTATACTGTAATTTAATTTGGAATACTTGATAATAATTTTAGGATAGATATAAATTAACATTCTGGAATTAATTGTTTTTCTGTGTTATTGTTCCTTAGAAATACTGAATTTATGTTTTGCTTCAGAACCTGATGGTTGCTAAGGAAACCACTTGTATTATATTTGTGGCTATGGCATAGACCTTAACTATAAAAAGAAAACAGGCAAATGTGTTTACAGCTACCTTACATCTATTCAGAAACAATCATACATTTTAACCAGCAAGTGATCCTTACCCGTCTAAATTTCCATGTTTTACATGGAAATTTTTAAAATTTTTACACCCAGACACCCTGTCCTGGCCTGATCTTGGCCTGTTCCCATCCTGAGGGAGGTGCCAATGCCCAGGTCTGTATTTGACCCCTTAGTTTCCCTCACCAGACCTGATCCTGACCCTCACCCACAGGCTGGCAGCCCACCCTGGCTGTCACTGCAGAACTTGCTTGAGGATGTGGGGTCCTGGTTGGATCTGGTCATGGTCTCTGGACCTGCCCCACTCCCTTGCGTGTGTACTCCCTGTTAGGAGTGTTCCTGATTCACTTGATCCGTGCTCTTCCTGTTGAAAAACCCTAGGCTGAGAGCAAAAGGAATATTTCTCTTGATTACAGCAAGATCCCAGGTCTGTCCTCTGGCACAGATGTGGGCAGAAGAGCTCCAGGACAACGCTCTCCATGAGGAGACCAGAGAACAAGTGGGTCTGTGCATGCTGTGCCCAGCAGAAGTCTTGCCCTGCTTCTCCATAAGGTATTGTAAATTGTTAATCTAATATTGTATCATCGCAGATGAAGTGCTGAAGAGAGAGCTTGCTGTTTTGAGGCTTCAGGGCTGATGCAGTTGCCACAGTGTGGGTTGTATAAGCCCAGCTTGAGGAGCAGGGCATCACAGATTGAGCACACAGTCGTGGCACAGTGGCCGGTCTTCCTAACCCAACTCGAATAAGGGTACCCGAGCCTCTGGTGGGGAAGAGATCACAGACATTGTGGATGAATTCAGGCCCTAAACTGAGAATTGTGAGAGGGTCCATGAGAGGAACTGGCAACAGCCTCTAGCATCTGTGAGCCCAGCTCACTCTGTGCTTAAGTAAAGGGCAGGATTTTGATCCTGTCCTATTTTGATCCCTTCTGACCCCATTTAATTATTAATCCATCACTCATAGCTGCTCTCAGTCTCTGGGAATCCACTTTTTCAAAGTTTTCACCTATTCCTGATCAACATGCTTATCTGAAAGGCTAGGTTTGTAGTAGAGTCACCTCAATTGTTAAACAACCATAAAGCCAGAGGCAAGCAGTGGGTTACACAAGACTGCTTTCCCAACATCCGTGACATGCTCGGTGTCCTGCAAAAGTATAAAGAAGAATTTCAGAAACGGTCTGCAAAGCCATATGTGTGTACAGAGTTTAAAGAAGGATTGTTAACTGCTTCTTCTGAAATTTCAAGAACTTGAAGGCAGCCTTTTCCTTTTGAAGAATAAGGTTATGGTTGGAATATGGTTATAGAGAATTTCTTCTGCAGAGCTAATGTAGCTGCTAAAGTGAGTTTAATTAAATCAGATGGGCTGAAAGATATAATTTGGGAGATGCTACCTGCAGCTGTGACTCACTTCCCATTAATTTTCTAGTAGTCCTGGGTTTCCTACCCATCTGGAAGCTATTATTTAGGATTATAGTTGGGGTTAAAGTCCTGGAGACTCAGAGCTGCGATTTTGATAGGAGTTTAAGTTGGTCAGGTGTATGAATAGGGAGTTGTTGGAGGATAATAAAAACCCTGTCTTCTCAGTTTTTGAGGTGTTCAGAGAACTCTTCCTGTAGGTAGGTCCAGTAACAGCTGAAGACTTTTGTTTGCAAAGACTGTGGTCCATGAGAAATTCTACTATGAAGCTGTCGGGCTCAAAGATTTAAACGCTGTACCGAAGCCAGTTTGCACGAGCCATTTTTTTCCCTCAATACACAGAAGTCCTGAGAACCTTTCCTATCTAGAAAGCTGGAGTTCAGATTGGGACTGATGTCAGATTTGGGGATGTTTTTCCACATGAAGCTTCAGAAAGTTAGGCTAATGGAATCTGTTCGGATAAATTCAGTAAAAATCTATTTCCAGGAGTAGCTTTCTCTCAATTTTCAATGTCCTTACTTAACCAAAATAGTAGGTATAGAGTTAGGGCTATTGGTTTCAGACTGATATTTTGAATTAAGTTTGTACTTAAAAAATACAACCAACCAAACAAAAAAAACAGCTGCCAACTGGTATAAGAATATTATCTTCATTTTTTAAACAATCTTTAGTATTTTGCTCATATAGAAAGTTATGAAAGCCCATATGGAATAAAAACTTAGGTGCAAAGGGTCTGTTTACTACCTGCTGAATTGCAGTTCATGCTCTATAAGCAAATTCTAAACTGTTACTGCTCACTGTCTGCTTTTTCCTTCATTGTTGGTAGTGTGGAATGCTGTTGCTAAGGTCAGGGTATGGATCACAGCCGCAGGAAGATGATCTCACTTATAGACCTCCTCAGACCTCAGCGTGCTCTCTAGGGTGTATGAATGAGCACACACAGAGGCAGTAACTTGGAAAAGCTAACAGAAACCCAGCAAAATGCCTGTGCCAGGTTAAACCCACAGTCTGTCTCACCTGGTTTCCTGTTAATGATGCTACCCAACACAATACTGTCTAAGAAAGGCAATAAGAACAGGGCGCATTTGTAGTGACTTTTCCCAGAATACTCTTTCAGCCTCAGAAATTTGTGATTCAGAGGTTCCTGTGCTAGAAGCATTGCTTCTGGTTTCAAATGTGCCATGCAATATACCTGTTCTTGCCTTGCTGGAACACAAGGTTCAACTACTACACTGGAGAATATTTATGGATTCTTCATTGATAGTGTTGTTAGATACTGGGCCAAATCAGTCTGAAAGAAAGTAGGAAGTTAAAGGTGCTTTCTAAAGCAGAATTGTAATGCTTCAAATGAATTGAATGTTATGATCCAGTGCTGTTGATAATCAGCTTATGAAACAAGAATGAAATACCCTGATACAACTGTTCCTGGAAAAACACACAGCCTTGCAGCAGAAAGGTTGTTTGGCATGTGGCTCCATGGTACATAGTGAAGCCACAGAAGTCACCTTGAGAGCAGATGGAATACAATCAAAGATTAATGGCAAATTTATGATCCTTTTAAGAACAGGAGCCAAATAAAGTCAAATTGAATCATAAATTTAGAGCCTATATAGAATCAGAACACTTAAAAGTAGGCATTATTGGTAAAATCAATTTGGCTACATGACCAAGAAAAGAGAGCACTCTAAAATGCTGCGGGATGGGTTCTGGGCCAGTTTTGCTAATCTCCCTAAGCAATTAAAAGAGAGGAGGGGAAAAGAAACAGAGCTCAGCAAAAGCTGTAGGCTTTCTAAGTTTGAAAAAAAAGACTTTTTTATTTATGGGCTTTGGGAATTCCAGATAGGATATGGAATAGCAGTTAAAACTCCTGTCATAGCAGAATAACTGCATTCCGTGTGTAGCAGTAAGGGCATATTTAACAGCTTATGTGAGAGGCATTGTAGAAGCTTAGGCTCTTCTAATCGTGCAGCTCTTGAAACTAAATAACTATTTATTTGTTTTCTCAGGTGTTATTGAAAGAAATCTATAAAAGAAATTTACCTATAAAATATTGATGTCTGAGATGTGATGTTTATTCATAAATATTTATTATAGAGTGTTTATTGTAGATTGTGCTAGCAGTAAAGCTATTTTACCTTCAAATATATGAGCCAAAATACTGCCAGTTTCTTTGCACTTCCTTTAACTTCTAGCTAGAACTAGAAATTTCAGATGCAAATGACTTTTAATGTTACCTTTTTTTAAGCAGTCGGGAGGCTGTAAATAAAAAAAACTGGGTAGTAGAAAGTGAAACAGGAAATTAAACAATAGTCTCATCAATTTTACTTATGTGTTGTCTTTCAGCACCAAGTATTGCTTGAAAAATAAGAAATTAAATTAATACAGAAAATAAAGTATTGTAGCTACAGCAAATAGAGCTGAATTCAACAAATGCTTTATTTTTTTAAATGAATCTCATAGTAAAATTAAGTAAGGCTTTTTCAGTCAAATTCTGCAGTACTATTAGTGCAGCTAAATGCTCTTCAAAGGAGCTTTTGCTGATTTTTGTCACCAGGTTTCAAGCATTTCTGTTCATTTCTAGAAATCCATCTTTTATTGGTAGTGACGAGATGTGTGACATATAGCGTAAACCAGAACAGAGTAGTGTACACATAATTTCAATATTTTTCTTTAAAGTTGAAGAAAAAATTAAAGTAATTCTGCATGAACTGTCCAAAGATGACAAAATATTAAAGGCCAATAAAGTATAAATCAGTAGTCTTTATAAACCTCTCATGAAATTAAAATGGGTACTCAATATAAATCAGAAGCCTTTATAAACTTTGCTCAAAATTAAGGTGGGTATTCAGTGTGATACTGTAGGTGTCTCACCTGGTACTAAGATGCAAAAAAGTATGTTCTGCATAATGAAGAGCACATATATTACTGAATATGTAGCTATACTTACCCAGAATAGATACTAGCTATACCATATTAAAAACATTGAAGATATTTCTAGGTATAGTATATTTTCTTCAGACAAGAAGAAAAATTCTTTTTCCCCAAATATATTGTGTGGCTCTTTTTTTTCTTTTTGTCAGAAGTGCAGCATAGAAGAGCTGCAGAACAAGGGAGAAGATAGGATTAATGACAGAGCTCTCAAAGCTCATGCACTGATTTTGAGTGCTACACTACTGACTTCTTCATAAATAGAGAGGTATCTCATGGTTTTGCAGCTTGGTATCGGGGTTTGTCTTCTGCTCTGTTGTGGGAATTGCCAAGCATTGCTAAACTGCAGTTCATGGTATTTCTTTCTTCTTTAATAGTAATGCAGCCCTTTCAATAACTAAACGAACCAAAAAGTAATGAGCATCACCCTAACCTGGCTTTTCATCTAATGCGTTTTCATCTAATATTTCGACTGTCATGTCAATTGAGCTTTGTTTTGTATTTTTCCTAAACTGATCTTTAGCTAATGGTGCTGTAACTTTAAAGTCATTGCAATATTATTGCAATGATTAATGTTTTATTAATAATTTTAATAATTTTAATCACTTTATTAATGATTTGGATGAAGGGATCGAGTGCACCCTTAACAAGTTTGCAGGTGGCACCAAGCTGAGTGGCAATGTTGATCTGCTTGAAGGAAGGGAGGCTCTGCAGAGGGATATGGATAGGCTGGATCCATGGGCTGAGACCAACAGGATGAGGTTCAACAAGACCAAATGCTGAGTCCTGCACTGGGGACACAACAACCCCTCACAGCATTACAGGCTTGGGGAAGAGTGGCTGGAAAGCTGCCTGGAGGAGAAGGACCTGGGGGTGTTGGTTGACAGTAGATGAACATGAGCCAGCAGTGGCCCAGGTGGTCAAGAGGGCCAATGGCATCTTGACCTGTGTCAGACACAGCGTGGGCAGCAGGAGCAGGGCAGGGATTGTGCCCTTGCACTCAGCACTGGTGAGGCCACACCTCGAGTGCTGGGTTCAGTTTTGGGCCCCTCACTACAAGAAGGACATTGAGGGGCTGGAGCACATCCAGAGAAGGGAATGAGGCTGGGGAAGGGACTGGAGAACAAGTCCTACAAGGAGTGGCTGAGGGACTTGGGGTTGTTTAGCTTGGAGAAGAGGAGGCTGAGGGGAGACCTTGTCACTGTCTACAGCTGCCTGAAAGGAGGCTGTGGCAGAGTGAGTGTTGGTCTCTTCTCTCAAGTGACAGGTGACAGGACAAGGGGAAATGGCCATGAGTTCCACCAGGGGAGGTTCAGACTGGATATCAGCAAGAATTTTTTACCGAAAGGGTGGTCAGGCCCTGGCACAGCTGCCCAGGGAGGTGGTTGTGTCACCATCCCTGGAGGTGTTTTAAAAACGGGTAGATGAGTATTTAAGGGACATGGTTTAGCGAATGATGGGTGCGGTTGGATTCGATGACCTCAAAGGTCTTTTTCAACCAAAAGATTCTGTGATTCTATAATATTGTCAACTGTAACTGAGAACAAGACATTATCCTTTTATTGAAATCAGTTACCACATAATAGGAGAGAAGACTATAAACTAGAGTCCTAGTTCTGCAAGTGAAGATAGTGAGAATTCTGTTGAAACCAACAAGTCTTAATGTAGAAGTGCTGTCTTTGCAGAAACAGCCTCAGAAGGAGAGCTGAAATGATAGCAAGCTGGAACCAAGCTGTAATGAAGTGGAAAGAAGGAATATGAATGTAAAAATGATAAGAAAATACGCTACATTAGACTAATGATATACATGCTGAGATGCATTTAAGTCATTGTTCTCTTTATTTGAAAACTGTAGGCTAATGAAAGAACAGCCCCATATATTTCAGGCAGAACTAAGCACTAGTACATAGCTGTGGCTCTCTGTTTTGCTGTTGATTCAATGAGTTGACTCCCTCTGAAATTATGCATCTTCTTGAATCGTACAAATATGTCAATAGAAATGATTGCTTTAGCCATGGAAAGCCTCCAGCTAATAAATGTTTTAGGATTCTGCAAGTTAAGCTACAGTAACTGTGTACAAATGAGCCCAAGGTAAAATTCAAGCCTTTGATTTCTATATTGCTTGTGAAGATAGAGTCAGTCAAGCAAGGGCAGTATCTGCAATCTTTTCATGAGAATATGTATTTTCACCTCTTCTTGTGAACTCTGAGCAGTGTTAAGTCTTCATTTTAAAATGCTGTATGAGAAGGTGACCTTTTCAATAATTGCGTAGCAGGCAGAGCATGTACTGAGGAAGCAGGACTGAATTCAGTTTCATCCTTGCCTGAGAAGACTTCAAACTGTGTGTTTCCTGTGAGTGTTCTCATCATCATCAACTCAGTTCACCAACAGCTTAGGGGAATTTACAAGAAATCATAACGTATGGTCAAGCTATAAAACAACTAATGTAATGGGAAACTCTCCGCTCCTGTCACTGAAGTCAAGGCACATTACAGCAAGAAGCCAGGAGGCCTGGAGTTCAAAGCAGTGGGGATCTCTATACTGCTGCTGTTAGACATTTGTCTACAAAAGGAGAGTCAGGATTTCACTCCATGGTCTTGGAATTGCTTATACTTTTATAGTAGCAGTCATGAGATTAGAGTAATTTGTAATTTATAACTATCATTATCACTCAAGTGTAGTGCTAACTACAACCTCCTGGAAAACAGGAGTAGCATGTACTTGCATTTCAGTCCATGCATTTCAAACTACCCGTTTATGAGTTCAGTTTAAAACAAGCAATAGTAATAAACAGAACACTGGTCTATTTGATAACCATAGAGAAAAACCCAGATATTTTTAAAATAGTAATACAGCCCTGCCCATTACTGAAGCTCCTGAGTTATCAAAAAACCCCCATCTGTTCACAGTATTTCCCTCACTTAATTTTCAATTAATAGTTCTTGTAATCTGCTTCAAATTTTGCCTGTTAATTGGAGCTAAAATGCGTGATTTTCTAGGCACTGATAAGAACTTCAGCTTTCAGAATGCAACTCATTATTAAAGATAATTGATAATTTTCTATGGTAAAGAAGTACTTTAAAAGCTACCAAAGTACAATTTTATCTAAAAAACCCCAAACAAACATAAACCTTAAAAAAAAATCCATATTAGTCAGATTATGTAAGAGGAGAATGAAGAATGGGAAGCAAAATTACTGTGATCCTAACCCTAATTACATTTTAGCAGATACTATTTCAACACATTAAATATAGATATTACTCAAGAGAAGTGTCCAAACCTGTAATTTATGACTTTCTACTGTAAGAATCCAAGTTCCCTAGAAAAACAAAGTGGGTAATGCGAGCAATTTCACTTTAATCCATTTCTTCTGCTACTTTAACAGAGCTATTAGCTGGCAGGAAGGTCTTACAGTTATGACACCAGTGCAATAATCTCTTCTAATAACAATTTCACAGCTGCTGTTATTTTTTTAGATTTTTATTTTGGCTTTAACTATTAGGGAAAAACATCTTTTATTTGAGTGAATGTTAATAATATCTGTCAGTGAAAATGTTTTTGTACTTTGAAAGCAGACAATGCTCATCTTGAATTTTCACATATGAGCAGATCTGCTTCTTTAGCACAAACAATTTTATTTTGACAGGAACAGCCCATAACTTATCCACACTTATTTTTATAACACAGACTTTCAGTTCTACTCTGTAGAGTCTGGTCTTCAGCAAAACTTGTACATGTGGTAGGTACTACCACTCCCAGCTACAACACAACGTTGTGGCAGAGGCCATATCATATGGGATACCTTTCCAGACAAGTAGGCTGAAAACTTTGATATAACTGCTTTTTATTTCTAAAAAGATTTGATAATTAAAGGCTCAGCCACATCTTCTTTCACTAAAGAAAAGTTGGGGAAAAAAAAGCTGAATCTGCACTGATTTAATATTGCCAAAGAAAAGCCATTAGGTGTACATTTTGTCATTCTTTAAGAAGTATTATGACTTCAAGAGGTAGAGCTATGAGCTATTTACATGAAAAAAAAAGGAAATCAATTTGTATCCCCATTCTGTGTGTTTTTATTTCCTCAGGTGTTAAAAATGGTTTGCGTATTTGCTTACTATTCTTCAGGAACAATTATCACACAGACCTAATGATTTCTGAAAGTATAAATTTAGAATTTTCTTTAGAAATTTAGTACCATTTCTTTTCTTGGTAGACAGGATGTAATTAATATTACATCCAGAGTTGATGTACCCTCTACCAGTACTTTTTTTTTCCTCCACAATATTCTTTCCATTTGTGCCTAATAGGTAAACTATTACAAAATGATGAATATTCAAGAGCATTGAGTTTAAGTGACCATTAAATATAAGAAAAACCTATAGAATTATAATTGTGAGAATCAGTTCAAAAGTTGTCTTTTACCTCAGATGCTGCTAATAATTAGTCAATGAAGTGTTTCAATACATACAAATCACTAGTGTCCCAATTACTAAAGCTAAAGTTCTGAAGTAGATTTTATGCTATAATCACCAGAGGAGTTATTTAAAGCACCTACAAAATGTGATTAGGAAAGTAGCTGGAACTGAATAAGAGCGAGTTCTATTTGCAGTCAAGTTCTGTGCTCATTCTCCTAAGCTATTCATGGAAAACATAATAACTTTTGACACTTTGGTAACTATGCATTATTTTCATTATTGGTACCCAAATCCAGAAAAGTAATGCATTTTCAGTGATTCAGACTATTCTCTTAGTTATATACCAACTTGAACACTTACAAGTTGAAACAAATATTAGGTATTTTCAGTGTCATAATGGAGCTATGTGAAGACAGGCTAAAAAGTTGGTAGGTAATAAAAATTTGCCCCTGTTTGCATGAGTAGAGAACTGCATCTGCCAAGACTTCAGAATTGCTCTCTGCCTTTCCAATGAATAAAAAACCCTGAGCCCTGCTGGTTTAGGAGGTGCTCATCTTTGCGGGGTGATTGAAATACTTTGGTAGCAGCTGCTGCAAGCTGCAATTTCATGTTGCTAACCCCAGGGTTTGTTTTTTCCTGAAGATTTCTTTTGCATCTTTAGGGTCTTGAATTTTTTTTTCCACTTAACATTTGTAAAGTAATGAAACTTGGGTTTTTTTTTTTGCATTATTCAGTTTTTACTGAATTGATCAACTTATCTCTCCTCATCTCTTTCACTTAGTCAAATGAAATTTTTGCATATAAAATGAACTATCTTGGGTGCCCTATACTTGCATTTCCTCACAGCGATACTTTGTCAGCTACTCTAATTCCGTTATTGCTTACAGTGCTTTCTGGGTTCTTCGTATGGTATAGTTTTGGTTTTCGTTATCTCTGAATCAAAGTCTGTAGGTCACCCTCTCATCTCATCCAGTAACCTGAATTTAGAAAGGGCTGAAACTTATTACTATTTAATAGTTAGTTGATTGGTTCTCAACAAATGAAAATTAATTCAAATTAATTGGATAATGTAGGGATCACTTCAAGAAAGAGCATAAACTAACATTTCTATCATGGTGATTACATTGAACCAAGACTTTAATTTCTTTCTAACTGGAAGGGCGGGTCTTAATTTTCCATAATTCCATCCTGATCAGAATGTGGACTTGAAACTGTGACTTAAAGGCAACAGGAACCTTTGAAAGCACTATTAAAAATAAGTAACTATTGTTTATTCTTAATTCTGATACAGAAAAGGTTATAAGTGCTTTTTCAAATGGGTACTATTTGTTGTCTGATGTTTCTATCCATATACAGACTGGAGTTTAAAAAAAATGTTGGAGTAAAAGAACAGACACTTTTTTGATCGATATTAAATTAGAGAGGGATGGGGAGAAGCCCCTGACTAAATCACATATAAGTGTAATACATAGGAAATGCTCACAATATGGTTTTCATAGAATCATTAAGGTTGGAAAAGACCTCAAAGACCAACTATCAGCCCGACATCACCATGCCTACTAAACCATGTCCTGAAGTGCCACATCTACATATTTTTTGAACACCTCCAGGGATGGCAACTCCACCACTTCCCTGGGCAGCTGTTCCAATGCTTCACCACTCTTCCAGTAAAGAACTTTTTCCTACAATCCAACTTAAACCTCCTCTGATGCAACTTTGAGGCCATTTCCTCTCATCCTATCGCCTGTCAGTTGCTTGCAGAGACCAACACCCACCTCACTACAGCCTCCTTTCAAGTAGCTGTAGACAGTGATAACATCTCCCCTCAGTCTCCTCTTCTCCAGAATAAATAGCCACAGTTCCTGCAGCCGCTCCTCATAAGACTTGTGCTCCAGACCCTTCTCTAGCTTCATTGTCCTTCTCTGGACTTGTTCCAGCACCTCAATATTCTTTCTGTACTGAGGAGCCCAGAACTGAACAGAGTATTTGAGGTGCAGGCTTACCAGTGCCGAAAACGGGGACGATCACTTCCCTGCTCCTGCTGGCCACACCATCTCTGATACAAGCCAGAATGCTGTTGGTCTTCTTGGCTACCTGGGTCACTGCTGTCTCGTGTTCAGCTGGCTATAGACCAACAGCCCCAGGTCCTTTTCTGCCAGGCAGCTTTCCAGCCACTCTTCCCCAAGCCTGTAGCACTGCCTGGGGTTGTTGTGACCGAAGAGCAGGATGCAGCATTTGGCCTTGTTCATCCTCATACAATTTATCTCAGCCTATCCATCCAGACTGTCCAAATCCCTCTGTAGAGCCTTCCTACCCTTGAGCAGATCAACACTCCAGCCCAATTTGGTGTCATCTGTAAACGTACCGATGGAGCACTCAACCCCCTCATCCAGATCATTTATAAGGATATTAACCAAGACTGGCTCCAACACTGAGCCCTGGGGAGCACCACTTGTGACTGGCTGCCAATTGGATTTAGCTTCATTCACCACAACTCCATGGGCTTGGCCATCCAGCCAGTTTTAAACCCAGCCATGGATTTAAAACACCTACCTAAGCCATGATCTGCCAGCTTCTCTAGGAGAACGCTTTGGGAGACAGTATCAAAGGCTCTAGTGAAGTCCATGTAGGAAGCATCCACAGCCTTTCCCTCATCCACTAGGTGGATTCCCTGGTCACAGAGGAGATCAGGTTGATCAAGCAGGACCTACCTTTTATGAACTCACGCAGGCTGGGCCTGATCCCTTGGTTGTCCTGCTCATGACCGGTGAGCACACCCAAGACAAACCCCTCCATTATCTCCCCCAGTACTGAGGTGAGGCTGACAGGCCTGTAGTTCTCCAGCTCCTCTTTCCAGCCCTTCTTGTAGATGGCCATCACACAGGCAAACCTCCAGCTGTCTGGGACCTCCCGTGTTAACCAGGACTTCTGATAAATGATGGAGAGTGGTTTGGCAAGATCCTCTGTCAGCTCCCTCAGCACCTGCAGGCAGATCCCATCCAGCCCCACAGATCTGTGAGCATCAAGTGGCAGAGCAGATCATTAACTGCTTCCTCCTGGATTATGGGGGGTTTAATCCTGTTCTCCATCCATGTCTTCCAGCTCAGGGGCTGAATACCCTGGGGATAACTGGTCTGACTATTAAAGACTGAGGCAAAGAAGGCATTGGGTACCTCAGTGTATTCCTCATCCTTGGTGGCAATGTTTGCCCTCGCTCTTAATTTCTATAGCTCTTCATTAACTATACAATCCAGCCAATTATTCTGTCAATTAACAGACGACAGTATCAAAACTATGCTTCTGCAATCCACCGCTGATTGTTTATTAGCTCATTAAGTAACTTTGGTTTATGATCAATGTTCTTCTGAGAGTAATAAGCCAATTATGCAAAATTACCTAATGGTACAACAACTTTAAGCGTTTAAATATGCACGTATTTATTTTGATTTATTCCATTATTTTCCTTTTTTGTCATATTAGATTATTTACCAGTATCATTAACCTCATTGCTTTTATCGATATCAAGATATCAAGTTATTTCAACTTGGTTACACTTCAAATATTGCTAAATGGTTTCTTATTATCTACTGATCGCTTTACTGATACTTCACTATTTTACTCCGTTTCAGAATATTTTTTGTGCCTCCAAAGGAGCTGAAGATGTGCAACCATTTTAAGAATTCTTATTGTCAATGATGTACAGGATTCATGTCAAGTCATTTTCTTTGTCCTAGACAATGTCCTGAATCAATCTTACCTTTTCAGGACCTTTTAGATTCTGTATTTCTCTGTAGACTATTTTACCAAAACTGTTCATATACGATTACACAGCATTATTTATATAGTTGGTCTATACATGTTTGCCATGCATAAATATATTACATCCACCAGTAATATCTCTTTCCATATTGCACTGTTTGTTGTTTAGTGTAAAATACAAAGATTGACACTACACTTTCCATTAAACTATGAAAATGCTTAAATAATTTCATTCAATTACTTAATATTTCTTCTCATTTTTTTGTAACATCCATTTTCTTCCACTACTGTTTGCTGAAAAGGCTTGTCCAAGATCTGTCTCAGTTTTTCCCCTGTAATTATCATCAAGACTTCCAGTATCATATGTATCCACACATATAGTGCATAAACAGATACATGCTGGCATGCATTAAATATATTTACATATATAGATATTATATACAAAATACCACAGTCCTCCAAGAACAACCTTGAACATTTCATGTGACACACTGTAGTTATGATATTTTTCTTTCGCAAAGCAATAGAAATATGTATTTCAAATTAATGAAATTCATTAAATGAAATGTGCATAATTATATTTGGAGTTTCCTAATTCTTCTTGTTTCACTTTAAGCACCTTCAATGCAGAAAGGACTACAGCTAAATGGAAAACTAGACTCTTGATCATTCCCATGTTGCCCTCTTTCTCTGTTATGAAAAGAAGGTGTTAATCTTTTTCTGCACCTGACTGATTCCATTTAGCCACTTTGAAATATCTATAAAGCCTCAGCGAGAGCTGCTGGATGCCTTCAAGTGATGATTTACTGAGTTGCTTGTGCTCCCTTGAGTTTGAGGTGAGCCTTATGAAAGGTGTCTTTCTGAGTCTATTAACTCAGATTCTAATTAGGAAGACTCTAGATTCTTACATTATTCATAACTCAGAACTATAGAGCTTCCCAATAACCTATTAAGGAGCAGTCTTACAAACCTAAAAATAATAATAAAAAAGAGAGAGACAGAAAAGAAGAGACATAAATTTTAGGGAAGCCCTATCTCCAAGGGGAAACAACAAAAGAAAAAATCCTGTACATAAGCCATATGCATGAAGAAAAAAATAGCCAGACCAAGCTACATGTGAAAAGGAAAAAAGACATTTTGAGCATAATTCTTCATCTAAAAGTTTCAAAAAAAACACCGAAGCAACTTGATTTTGACAACTGTCCTGAAATATCACCAACAGAGGATTTGGGTTAAATGTTATACTAAATTCCTTCATCTTTTGGATTTATGCTTTACAAAATTGGTTGCCTCTTAACAGGACCTCAGAAAGAAACCTGTTAGCACTGGCAAAGAAATCTTTCCCCCATCTCCAACCTCTGAAAATCAACTAATTACAACTTGGTTGTAAATTGTTACTAGAGCAATATAGAACTGAAAAATGGGTTGTAAAAAGCTTGATTGCTAATTTCTTATTTTCATAAGTTCGCAACTTTTTAATGAAAGAAATCCTCATGAAGTAATAAAAGTAGTATAAAAAATAACCTATTCCAGACCTCTATTTTTCTATTTTGAGCTTCTTAGAGAAAATAAAGATGGACACTATCAGTGACACCATTAAAATGTAAATTAACTGAAAATTAAAACACTGAGTCTGCAACAATACTCACTGTTTGCAGCTGTGGAACCTTTCATTGTGTTCTGGTATCACATTCTTCATTCTTAGAAAGTCCTGTAATACTTTTGATATTCATGGCAAAGGACAATTTGCTTGACACTACAGTCCTTGTTCATTAAATAAAATAAAAATTATTACTCTAAAACTGTCTACAATATGGTTATACCATAATTCCTCAGGGGTGATTATCATAAAACTTAAAAAACAGGATAGAATATATGTTTAACTATAAAATATCTTATTTTTCCCTGTGTTAGTGGGATTTGCTTGTTTATTACAGTTAGCATAGTCACAATGCAACCCATTCCTGAGTATGCATAAAAGAGAGCTCTGACCTCTTTTCCACAGTGGATCCCCCTTTGGTTAAGAGTTCTACTGCTTTTTTTAGAAACTGCTCCCCCTGAATGTGCATCAAAACTTGAGTGTTCAAAAGTTATATTTCCTTATGAAGCACACCTGTGGCTCATCCTTCCAGCTCCCTGACACAACCATCCAAATTCTCCTCCCCAAATTCTCCTCCCCATCCCTCCCAGCTAAGGCAGTGTGTGCACACCGGGCTTTCCATCTGAGTAGCAGAGCAGCCAAACCCTTTCACAACTCAGCCAAAGGTGAAGAACAGGTACTTCATCTCAGGTTTGTTTTTCTTTCAAAAAGACATAGCACAGAAATGTTTCTTTTCTGTGTTCCTGCTTAAAGCCTTTCAAAAAAACATTGTCTGAGAGAAGACTGAGAAAAAGATTATAACTTTGAGCTGTCAAACAGTACCACATTACACCCCCATGCAGTTTTTCTTAATTCTGCTACACTGGCTATTAGACTCCAACCCTTTATTCCACAGACAGCACTGAGACAAGTGAGACAGAATGGGAATAAGGATCAGGGAGGGACTGGAGTCGGAACCATTTTTATTCTGTTTTTTAAGAGGTTTGAGACAATTCAAATGTGAATGACTGAAATATATAAGCTAAAAATAGTTGACATCAAAAAAAATGAAGCAGTTTCATAACAAGTCCACACTTAAAAGGTTTGCAGTAGAGTGAAGCACTAAGATGTCTGGCTGAAAATTAGATGGAGAATAAGAGACAACACAATCTCTTTACCTATTATATTGTGTCTTTCTCATTAACAAACAATGCTTTCTTAGTAAAACTAGTAACAGGCTTTTTGAGCCATGTAAACGTACTGTAGCTGCTGCAGAGCTTCCAAAAAACTCATGCTATTTTCTAAAATAATTCTAATTTCACATTAAGTAACAGTTTCTCACAAAGATGGTAGCACTGATTATTTCCCACCAGTGGAGGAAGTGAAGTGTTGGGGCTTTTTTATTGGAGCAAAGGGTTAGAGACAGATTTAAGTAATTTTGCAACAGAAAGTTCAGTTTATTACGTTGTTTTCTTAAGTGTAGGATAGCTCTGAAATCAAGTCTTTAAGTAGATCTTGGGACCGTTTGATGGATTCTGTTGGAGTTATGTGACTGCTTTGGAAGCCTCCTTAAAGTCATTAAAATATTTACATTAAAACCTAAGAAGTGAGAGGAAGCTGCTTTAGGAAATAATATTAATAGAATCCTAAGATAAAGATTTTTTAAAAGGTATTTAGGAACTTCATAGTATTTTCAGAAGCAGCCAGACATATAATACCTGTGTTAAGGAAAATTGTACTTGCCATTTGCTATGTGAAAATCATTTCCTATACCTAGTGCAAATCTTTGTTTTCTGATTCCTTATGTCAGTGTACTTCGGAACCCCCCAGTCACTGCCCAGGTCAGTCCTTGAGACTACAGTTGAGACTAACCTGAATCAAGACATTTCTAGAAACAAAGTCTAAACATGGATCAGAAAAGGAGAAAAGCAATTTTAGTGTTCATTTAAAAAGAAGTTTTAAATTAGGTTTTCCACGCAAATTCATAGAACCGAGAAAATTCATAGTTCTATTACAGCTGTTACAATTAAAATTATTTTTATATTTTTGAGGCTTCAGCAAATGAAGGGCTGTAATACATTTGCATTTAGTATTACCCTGTGAGACTTGTTTTCCTATCAGTCAATTTATTTTGCATTTTTTATTTTAAAATATCTAATGATGGATGTCTTGTCACACACAGAGCTTACACAGGTCCATTCACACATTCATATTTGTCTCTGTAAACTCCACCACTTGTACACGTAAAAATTAAATACACTTAATATTTAAATGCTACTGTCTGACTGTGGTATGACAACTTGGTTTTGTATTAGACCAGACCTTGGTTTCATGTCTTTATCATAAACATCAAATAGATTAATACAGTACTACTCCCCTCTCTATTCCTCACTCTTACTTGGTGTCAGTGATAGAGAATCGTTAAAATTCAATAATATTCACAGGGATGATACCTCTACACCTGAAACACTAAATTGGACAGCTTTCCTAATGAAGTTTCCTACAGTAGAGGAAACCACAGAAGAGAGATGTGCAGCTACTTAAAAGTAGTGAGGCTTACTGAATCAACAGGGCTCCCACCAACCAAGAAGACTTTCTGCAATTACAGTCAAGTTTTGTTCATCTTTAATTTACAGATTTAATGAAAATATAATTTAGTTAATATGGCCATCCATTAAATGGCCAGGTTCTATATGTCTATCACATACTTGATAATATAATTAATACTCTTTTGCAAATATTCCAGGGGTTTCATTCTTCAGTATTTGCTATAGAGGGCCATAATCTTGTTCCTTTTCATTGAAACAAAAACAGAAATGAAGAAAACAACCTTTCCAATAAGACCAGAAAAAAATCTGTGTGGAAATGCTCATTTCTACAATTATTAGGTAGTTTCAGGTTTTTTGGTAAAGGGAAGAAAACTTCCTAATTTACAGAAAGATAATTCAGGTAGCAATCTTTTCACGAGCTCCTGTATAAGCTACTCAAATGTTATTGTGAAAATGATCTCTTTGCGGAATGAATTTCTGCTGAATACTCATTGAATACTAAGTCAACAAAAGATGATTTTGGAGCATGAGCAATTCTGTAGTTTTTTTAATTGATGACAAATGTATAAATGTATGATAAACCTGGGAAATTACTCCAAAGAATTCAAAATAGGGCACCTTCTTGAGACACTCTTGTCATAGAAAATGTGTCAAACAAACTCTCGTTTGAGGCAGATGCAGAAATGACAGAGCAATATCTCACCAATGATTAAAATTTTACTCCCGAAGCAATACGATTTGATTAAACATGGTTTTCACATATTTTCTTTTGAATTGTTAGAACAGAGAGAAAAACTTCAAGGGCTGACTGCTATGTATTTTTATTGCATTAAAGCCTAGTTGGTAAACACCTGTGCTGTGCTGCCATGTGAAATGAGCCTTGCTTTCATTTTACCTCAATATTCCTTCTAAGGGAGAAGAATGATTTGAATTCTGATAAAATAAATAAATAAATATGATAAAATAAAAGCTGTCAATTACCCACAGAAATCCCACTAGTGTCAGAGAAGAAAGAAAGAAGAATGAAATACTTGAGAAATTATATTCATTATAGCTATAGATTATGCTACAGAGGGTGCTCTTAAAAGCTTTCGATATGCTTTAGGTAATTAAATCCATTCCTCCATTTGAAATGTTTCTCAGGAATTCCATATCGTATATTAATAGTCAGGGTAGGTAAAGTTCTTCACAAATATCAATACAACGACTGCATAAAGCCAGTAATTGGAAATTATTGAATTCTCTTTTCCCATCTTATACTCACACAAATATACTTCCATTTTGAGTAACTATGCTGTGATCATAAAAGTCACAGCCTGTGGAATATGTGAGTTACCCTTATATACTATTGACCAAGGCACTTCTACAAAACCATTATAGGGGAAAAAATAGGCAGTTGTGCAGTACCTTCTCAAGCAAAACTTCTAGGCAAATGTGTATATTAATCTGGTATAGGACTATAGGTTTAGCAGCATATACCTTATAAATCTAATAAAAATACACTGAATAATGCATACTAGCCTGTACTAATATCCTAACAGGATAGACCATTCAGTCTGTCATCTTAATTTCACTCCATTCTAAATTCTATTGTGCAAATTTAAAGAGTGTATGTTTTGCATTTTAAAAAAATAGCCTAAGTCCTTGAAGCAGTGGTATAATAGAAAATTACCTATTTCATGAGCAGAGCTGCACATGAAACTGGTGTGTCTGTACTGGCATTTGAAACGTGCATCTTGGCACTTGAAGTTAGAGAGCTCTACCTCATTCACAGAGAAGGAACATGGTTATTGCTGCCTCCTGAGTACACAAGTCTCTGATTTCATTCTGATTTTCCTTTATTGAACAGTATTCCATGCATGACAGAGACATCAGTGCTGTTTATCTTTCTTCTCACTCCTGTGTGTTGATATGAAGGAACACAGTCAATCCTACTGCAACAAATCAGAATTTCCACTCCTTCTTGCCACTGATACAAAGTTCTTTGCAGGTGGAAATTTTCATTGACACCTTAGCATCAATCTGGAAATTTATTTTTCTCCCCTTGCATAATTCAAGATTTAACAGAAAATTTCTCCAAAGACAAAATAAATTAATACATAGTTATTATGATAGTTTTAACATTATCTTCTGGTTAACTCCAAAAACATTCAAGTTCATAAAAATGCCTTAACATTTCCTGTGTGGTGATAAGCAGCTGGATCATGTTTTCCATCCAAGATAATTTTTCACTACGACAAGATACTTTCATTCATTTTCCTTTTGTTTGGCCTAAGCCAGAGTACTATAAGTAAAAATGATGTCTTCACTTTGGTTTAATTTCTTTTCTCAATACTGAGTCAAATCTTACAGACTTTAGGCAAACTGATTCATCTGCTTGAACCAGAAGGACTTTTGCTTCCATGTGAAACAAATAATTATTTCAAATTGCATGATCTGAATAAAAAACAGTGTTCAAAGAAATTTATTTCAAAATAGTACAGCTGGCTTCATCTTGCTGTCATTTTATACAGTATCCTCTGTCCTCTACTTCAGAAGCCTAACAACCCTTTCGTCTTATGAAACTCTCCATATATTCAAAAACATCCAACAGGAATGTTCCAGTAAGAATTTAGAACTATTTTTCTGCTCACATTCAAATTAGCTTCATGTTACAGACAGGGAAACCCAAGGGGTAAGATTTGTTAGGGTTCACTAAGGGAATTGGTAAATAAGTTCAGATTTAAACTCTAGTACTGGTAGATGACCCTTTAGTAAGTTAGAGGACTTAATTAGTAAGATATGGAAGTAATAAGTAGGGTATCTCTTTACTTCTGATACATTAATAAAAAGGATTTTAATAGTGAGTAATCTAGGTGAAAAGTAATATTCAGAGGGAAAAACAGCAATAATTTTGGTGATTTGGCTATTACTGTTCCAGAGGTGTAATTTTCTAATGCATTTAGACTTGAAAATTACTTGTCATTACAATACCTTTTACTGATACATCTGACATTAATGGAGATTTTACTGCATCCTCTGCTATGTGTTACTGTATATGTGACTTTGTGGTTTGTTAAACTTTTACACCTATTCCAGAATCCAATTTCCTCAGAAATACATGATAATGCACAATTATAATGATGTTCTCAGTTTGAATCAGCATGCTGCAGGCAGTTATGGCAACACATTGCCTGTCACTGAAGCTGAGTTGACATTAGTATCTATGCTTCTTTTTCTTATTACTATGTAAAATGCCTAAAACAGCATTTGAGCACTAAAACTAATAAGGTTTTTTAGCTCCCTTGTCAGAGACAGTCCAATACAAGTTAAAGCTGACAATTGAAATACGTATGCATACCTTTTTTAAAAAAACACATGTGGTTACTATTGGGGCCTGTAAGATTAGTATGAAGATAGCAAGTTTCACTCAATGTCTTCCATGCTTTAAAAAAAATAATGCCTGTATTTTTATCAGCTGTATTAACTGTTAGAGAATTCATTCCCACAGCAAGAAGCTGTTTAAAAGGGAATTTATCCTTTCATATTGAGCTTATGGCTTATTTTCTGATTATTTTTTGACTCATAGAAGGTAATCAGATACTATGGTAATGAAGATTTTTCCTGCTGGATAGTAGATTTGTGCCCGTGGACTTAGCTTATGCTGTGTGTTTCTGTGTCACAGAGGCATATCTTGAAGAAACAAATGCTGAATCTTCTCTTAGCATCAAATAAGTTTTCAAAGAGTTCAGATTGCCTTCTCTGAACTGATTAGAAAGTGTAGCATGGATCTCTGGCTCAGTAATTGATGGACACTATTAGGTCTTCCCTTCAGGAGGTTACATCAAAACCTCCCCCTCAAGCAGTATTCTGACATCTGTGCTTTTATGTTTGACGATCTTGCTAAACAACAAATAACAAATTTCATGCTATATCTTAAGATCTGCTGTCTGTCTCATACATTTTTGAAATGCTAGCAGTCTTTTGGAGGTGGAATTACTTTGAGCTAGAGTTTCATCTGATTGTTTTGAACTGTTTCTCAAGGTCATGCATCCAGCTCCCTGATGTTGGACAGGTTGCTCCAGAAGGTTATTTTAGTGGTTACTAGTCTGACTTCAGTTCTGTTCAAGAAATATGTTATCACTGTATTTCTTAGTTATTAGTGAAATACAGCCACCATCTGCCACCTAATATACAGTTGAATTATGAAATGTTTGGCTAAAGCTGGGCATTAGAAGGCAGTTAATTAGTAGATGCATGTCATCAACTCGCGGGAAGCAGCTGAAGGATGAGGAGAAATTTCCTGGCAAGAAAATTAATGTATTCTTTTCTACTCCAGTAAAAAGCTTGGAATTTACACTAGCTACTTTACTGCTGTTTGATGCTAAAGGGGTGTTATTAGCAGATATGCTTCTTTTCAGCCATTGTGGTTTAGCCACTATCTAGACTAGACTATTTGCCCTGTGATTTTCAAGTTAGGTGGTTTCAGTCTAATGTGAGGACCATGGCAGATGATGCTCCAGATTTCCTCTGCTGTAATCACAACTGAAAGTCTACTGAGAACAGGTCTCCCTGAACGTGAGTAAAAAAACCCCAACAATCTTCCAGCATATTCTACCATTCTTTACTGTCACTGGCAGAGTTTCATAGTTATCAATCAGCTATCAGAAAAAGTGCAGAAATGCCAAGGGTTTTGTTACTTCCATGGGAAAACTGTACATAGTTAATCATAAGAACTTCAGAATAACTGTAATACGCAATAAAGGTTACAGAATAAAACCTCAGGAACTCACGATAACACAGATTCATAAAGTATTGCTCCATCATGTCATGTCATGTCATGTCATGTCATGTCATGTCATGTCATGTCATGTCATGTCATGTCATGTCATGTCATGTCATGTCATGTCATGTTATGTCATATCATATCATATCATATCATATCTACAAAGTCCATTTAGTCTTCTGATTATCTCTGGTAGAAAGTGGATGGTTTGAACTATAAATCCTAACATAAGAATTAGCTACTGAAATTGTTGTCTCTCTGTTGTTAGGTGTCTAAGTTAAGCAGATATTTCCTCATATCCACAAATTCTTACTTTTCTTGTGAGCATTATAATACTTGTTTTCTAATGTCTTTGTAATCTTACCAGATTTTTAAGGCTATTACACGTTTCTTTTGTTTATTAAACTTGTTTCCTAGCTAAATGTATTTCCTGCTTATTCAATTCTGTTGCCTGGTGCTTGTCCTGATCTCCCCATCTAATCTAGTCTAGAAAAAACTTTGGCACAGTTCCTGGCAATCTTTGCTGCATAGACCTTTGACTTTGTGTAATCAATTTCTTCCCCATTTCCTGACCTTACATGTCCTGGCCATGGTAGCAACTTCCCATCTCCATTTCTGATTCCATTTTGTCTGACAGTTTGTGCCCTAACAGCATTAAATGTGTACATATGCCATTTAAAAAGTAATTTATTCTGTAAACTGTCCTTTGTTTCTCCTGCTAAAGTAGGATTGAGAAGATGAAATTGTCTAACAGAATTTAAAGAACACAGACCTGTAATTTGATTTCTGATTCAACAGTTCAGACGCAACACCTCTCCATTGGAAAAAAAAAAGCAATATGCAGTAGTTAGTTCAGGTCAGGTAATCCACAATACGTGGGTGGCAGTATTTTCTTTATATAGTACTATTATAACAGGCTTAGTTGAGGGTTATTCAGAACAAGTCCTGAAGTCTACTTTATGGAGAAATAATTACTTTTGCTAGAGATTGGTTGTCACTTTTGTGACAGAACTGATGTACCTGATGTGACAAGGCAATATGGTGACTAATCCAGTGCCTTCAGGCTCATATGAAAAAGGAAAAATATAATAGTTAATAAATGTTAGATTTTATACTAATAAACCAGATGATGTTTTCACTATACCTTGCAGTAGCCCTAGATGGATGGATCAAATCCTGCTAAGGGCCACTTTATTTTAGCTGGGAAAAGGTTATGCACACCCCCTCTTCACCCTCACTTGCTGGTTTATTTGCTGGTTCCCCTGAACATAAAGAACGTGAAAGCCCTGAAATGGACTCCAAAGTGTTTTAACCATAGTGGGAGGGAAATGTAGCAGAAGTGAATTGTCTCTGTGATCTGTCTTTGTTGCTGACATAACTCAAAGCCAGACTGATGCTGAAAGTAGGGATTCCCTTTCTGTATCAGCTTTCCCTTAGAGCTGGGAATAGTACGGTGTAGAAAGGTGTCAGTGGCTAAGGCTGTCTATGTTTGTGCTATCTGTTCAAAGTGGTGAATTAATTCTTAAGTAATTCTCATTGGTTGATTATATTGTTCACTTAACCTACTTTATCCTTTAAATGTGCTTTCAGGAATTGTAACATTGCTCCAGTCCCTTCCTAGCTCTGGTTTCCTAAGTTTTCCTGTGGTTTCCTTGTTTCCTGCCCCTTTCTCCTACCACAGTCTGTGTCACATCAGGGAATCATTTTCATGGATCCTTTGCATTTCTTGAGTTTATATTTGCCCTTATCTTGGTGGAACTAGCCTAGGATAATAGTACTTGTCACTCAGCTGACTCAGGGAATCATTTACTGTACAACTCTACCTCTATAATAATGAAATAGGAATTGTATTGCAGAAAGTGGAGGAAAATAGAACAGCTAAGAAAATGAGCAAATAAAATCCTTAAAAGTAAACCCAGTGCTGGGCAATCTCTGCCCCAACCCCAATATTCTCATGTAGGAAAATGAAGATGTACTTATTCTGGGTGACTACTGTAAAGAAAGGCCTTGTACAAAGTGTCATGAATCTTAGATTATCAGGCCCTGGTATTTCCAAGGGCAAAGGAGGCCTAAAAGTTAAACCCGGTAATTTAGGATCAAGTTTGATTCTTATGTCAAAAGAGCAGTGAAACTGGAGTTGGGAGAGCTGATCAAAATCTGCTGATTGATAGAGTATGGTGCCTATGAAGCTTCTTTCTAGTGACCCCCAAAAATGAGAAGCGGTGAGGGAACTCTACCTTTATTGGATCTGCCAATCTACCACTTGGCAATAAATCTATTTTCTTCAGCACCACCTATATCTGTACCTTGTACATGCAATTCAGTGAGCCCAACACTATGTGAAGGATTAACCAGGATGCCCTTGCATATTAACCTAGCCTATGACCTGGTAATCACTTCTATTTTCCATCTCTTTTGGAAATACAAATATTTATGGGTGCTAACGAACCGCACCTCTCAAATCTCAAAAGCAGCAAGCAATGCCACATTTACTATTCTCATAAACTGTATCACACAGCTCTTTCTACTTACAGGCACATCTTTGAGATTCAGATCAATTTTATCTTTAAGTTATTAAACCTGTTGGAGCTGTTGAGCAGAGCATGAAAGTGTGAAAATATGATTTCTGTGTATACTAAGGATGTACAAGTGGAAACAAAAATGAGTTTCAGGTTTACGGTATTTCAGACAATGCCATGACTCGTTGATGGGAAGGAGGAATTAACCTGAGGGGTTTGGATATTTAGAATGGAAATACTTAGTACTAAGCTCTTAATACACAGTATTAGTTAGCTGACATTCAGCATTAGTATATAAATAAGCACATTGGGGCAGGAATGGTGTATTTGAGAATTTACCCGTTTATTCTTAAGTTCCTAATATTCTTCTGAAAGATGTAAAAATAAAACATATATATCATCTTTGAAAGCCAGAAAGGATAATTTGAAGAAGAATTTTAGCCAATAGAGTAAGCAAACTGATAGTAACATGTAATGTATATAGCGGAGAAGCAAAATGTTTAAAACTGGAAGCCTAAAAAGTACAGTGTTATAAGTACAACAATTTATACTTATTCACTACTGTGTACTGTCATGATAATAACTTCAGCTAGGGAAGACACAGACCCACAGGCTTAATTCAAATGCCACTGTGTTGATTTTTTTTTGTTATGGAAACAAAAATAAGTATGTACTATAATTGAACTCACTTGATCTGCAGCAGTTAAAATTCTACAGCAAAGGAACAAAGTAATTAAGGGAGAGAATTCTGGCTTTTAGCCTAGTCTGGAGGATCAAATCGGGAGGATGGGAAAGCTCATGACAGCAGTTAAGAGACTAAAGCCTGCCTCATAGATTTAATAATAAATAAAAATATGATCAGTGACACTGCTTTATACTCTAATTCAGTCATTAATTAATCAAGTTATATGCACGTATGGGAGGCTGTTTAAAAAAATACGCAAGCAGGTTCTGCTTCAGCATGCAGATAACACACAGCTTTATATCTGAGTTTCAAACTCCTGACAAAAGGAGATTACATTGTTCTCTTCCTGCAGGACCTGTGGCACAAATAAATACAATCTGGCTGCAAATCAAGATGACATTGGGTCAGACAACCAGTGAAACAACTGGACAGTAAGGTAGATATATTCCTGCATCTGTCATCGAGGATGTCTATTTGCCCTTAGCTGACTTAGGTCACTGGCTGTAAGGCTGACCTTAGCATGCCCTTGAACATTAAACACCAAGTGCACCTTTTGTGTGATGCTCAGAGACCAAGATTATTTTTCTCTAATGTAGAACTTTCATTGACCTTATGATGAACTCAGCATGAATCAAATTCTAAAATCCCTCCAGAAACTAAAGCCTGTGAGTTTGGTGGCCTACTTCTTCACACAGTTGTCTTTTTCCTATAGGCATATTAAGCATATGTTTCTTCTGTGAAAGATACTATTTATTTCCAAGTTTCCAGCAATAAACAATGGAATAACGGCACTACTAACCATAAAAGTCCTAACCTGACCTTCCTAAATCTCTTCAATATTTTTATCTGTGACCACTGAAGATAACTGGACCCACTTTGGCTGTAATTGGTGAAAAGTTAGAGCCTGGTAGGTTACTTATTATGTGGAAGGAAAGCTGATGTGATTAATTTTTGTTCTTAATCAATATTTCAGCTTTCAGGACAGACTGGGGCACTCTCTCTAACCAATGTAAAAAGATAGTCATAGATGAGACATGTATACTGTGCTTATCCAAACAATTTTATTTTAATTTTATTATAGCTATGCTTTTTTATAACATCTTGTTTGTGTGCTGAGCTGCCAAACATCTATCAAAATGGATGCTCCTTCAGTGAAAGACTTAAAAATCTGGATTCATTTTAGTCAACAAAGGGCATCATACTAGATTTAGAATGCCTCTTTGAAGTGAAGCTTGTATCTTATGGATGGACAGGGTAAGATTTGGCCCAAGAGATGGCAAGATTGTCACTTAGCTATGTCAAGAATATACAGATAACTTGAGGTAAGAATTAAAATTAGTTGATGCAGAAAATCTGAAACAGAATCAAGGCAAGAGAGCTGGTCTTCAAGGGCTTCAGAGGATAGATTTCCATGACAACAGAATATTTAGGTATGCAAATTAAGAAACAAGCCATCTCAAAAAATCATCAGGAAATACACCTCTTTTTCAAAGAATGAAACCTGAACAATTTAGGAACACTTATTTAGGAACACTCATTCTATAGAAGAAATAGGGATGGGGAGCTGAGAAAATAGGGCCATTGCTGGCCAGATTCCCTTCTCACCTTAATCAGTGCAATTCTTTTGAATCATTCAACCATAAGGATTTATATGGACAGAAGATACCTCAAGTTCTATAGCCATGCTGTGCTGTGACAGCATCAAAAGCGCCAGACTATCTTCAGCTGGTCATCTATACAGCAGCTAAAAAACCCTCTTTAATGATGGAGATTCCACTAACCTCTTTGTGAAACTGCTCTAATATTTGACTACCTTAGAAATTTTCCCCTGAATTCATCTACTTCTTTGCTGCAGCCTAAGTCCCTTTCACCTGTGACAGTCTGCCACTGGCCTTGGAGAAAAATGGATTACTGTCTTCCTTGTAGCAACCATTTAAACATGAAAGACTGTTATCATGTCCTGTAAGGTTTCATGATATTATGTAAAGGGATTAATGTTTATTGTAGAGGCTCTTGTTGCTATATACACTATATTATGTAATCTCTGCAGTAAGCATTGTAGCCCTTTACCCATGACCTGGGCTGTACTATGAATTTGGTATTATGCTCAAGAGGTTTACTTGATAAGGAAAGGAAAACGTATATATGATTTATGATCATAGAGCTCTCTGTTATCATAGACATCACATCACATAATTCACAGACTGATCAAGCTCTGTCTTAAAACATTTATTTCGCCTTTCCTCCCATTCATTTTGGAAGGGCATTGAAATGCTTGAATTCTTTAATGCTTAGCAACTTTTGTTGAATGTACAACATAAATTTACAGATTATAGATTATATAATTTGTTCTGCTGCCAGCATTGACCTTTAGCTGAAACAGACTTCTTTTCCTCTCACTGTTTTTTACCTGTCTGATGTATTTATATAGCAATCATATCACCTCTTGGACTTTTTTATATGAGGACGAACAAGCTGTTTTAGTCTCCCTATTTAGATAGGGCTCATTCAAAAAAAAAGGCTATTGTTGCCATCAAAACAGAATTTGGCCTCCTGTGTCTGTATTTAGATGCACTAGCAAAAGATGAGATTACTGTCATTCCATATTTCCATAAATGAATCATTAGTGTCATAAATCTAGTAATCTTATTCCCTGGAGGAAATATAATAGGAACCAAAATGCTTTAAAACACTCTGAAATTTGTTAAGTTTGATTAACAATTGTTTGATGTGCTATGAACTGGCTTTTGAGGACTCCCTAAACTTCCATTCTTAAAACTCTATAATCCGGTAACTCTGTGAATGTGGATTTGAAAAGGGCAAGTGTGAAGCACTGCATTCCGTTACATCCTGTCGCTGACTGTAGAGCCCTACTGCTCTCTGATCTCCACCAGCTGAATATAAAAGCCTTTATCCTCTCTGCTGTTATTCAGTTTTTCATGAGAAATGATGCGCGTGGTAAATACGAAAAGTAAAACAAAATGGAGGGAAGGGAGACCGGGAAGCAGGGTGGGAGAAGGGTGCATTGGAGCAGCAGAGTGCAGATTTACCTGATGAGAATGGAGGACGAAAAGCAATGGGAAGCCAACGTACAGCTGAAAGTAAAACTGCCACAAAAAACCTTGAGAATCATGCTGCCATAAACTGGGCATTGTCCTACACCAGGGCCAGCTCAGGGGGCTTTGCTGCAGTTTTTTTCTTTAGGATTTTCTTTTTCTGTCTCTTTTGAACATAGTGCAGATCATTACGAGCAGGTATTTCACATAGGATCTTGTAGCCTGTGATCTATTTTATATTAAAAATACCCTATAGATTTTTTTCCCCAAGAACATAGGTTAGCTACGGAATAACTAGCCAATATATTTTTTTTAACCCACACCTGTTTGACGCACTGTTTTTCAGCTGTGTGTCCTCTGAAATTGGCTACATTTCAGCAGCAGGTGAATTTGCTCTCCGTATGCTTTTACTTTTAAAATATTTTGTGATCTGCCAGGCTAAGAATGAGGTGCTTAAAAACTACAGTCCTGATATTTTACATGAAGTTTATGTGTATGAAACCATGTATTGACTCAGGCTTACTAATGAAATAACTCCAGTCTAATAATGATAACAAACAATTCAACATCAATTTAGACTAAGTGATACAGATTATGCCAAGGAAGTCTCCAAGCACCACATCAAAGTCGTGTTGAATATTACACGTGCTCTTTTCAAATATAACCTTGCATTAGTTTGTAATGACTTTCTTCTAAAATAGCTGCAGTGTGGCTATTGTAAACCGCGAATCACAGTTAAAATGAGATATAAACCCAGAAGACTCTCACAAATCAAAACTCAAATGTCTATATACTGCCACTTCAGTCACCTGCAGCACACTGAAGTGAAATAAACAAACACAGGTACAAGAGCAGGAAAAAAAATGCTGGATTTTAGGTCTGAAGGAACTGAATTCTTATTTCCCATTGACACTGAGTAGTGTGCCCTTACTTTACTGAGTTTTATTTTAAAAGGCCCAACAAAGAAGTCAATCCATCTCTTGGCTGATTTACATCTGGAGACAACATTTAAATCGGAAGTTTGTTAAATAATTGGTTTTCTCTTCTCTTTTTCGTTCCCACATATAAATTCTGACTTGTTTACTCATTTATGGAAAGTCAAATTGCATTTATGGAAAGTCAAATTGCTTCTGAGCCCTAGAGAACTTATTACAAAATGTTAATTTAAAAAAATAAATTGAGTTCCAAGGTAAGTAGGCTCTCACCCTTTCCTCTCACCTTTTTAGTAACAAGGTGTAGTAAGACTAACAGCCAGTTTTTGCCAAGTTTCAGGGATGGTCTTTATTGTTTTTCACTATTTATTTCTATGCAAGGATAAGGATACACAGTGCACAATGTTCTTTGAAGAAGTGTCCTTGTTAAGGTTTCATAGGCACAAAAATCACAATATTCAAGTTTACTCTTTCTGAAAACACCAATGCTCCCTAAAACTTTGGGTACTAAGGGGAGATCTTTAATCTTGCAGCTCCACTGTTTCAAGGACATGCAGCTTGTTAGTAGTCTGTGGCACTTCTACATATACAATCTCATTTTTTATTTTGAATTCTCCCAAATCCACCCTGTGGTGAGTTGCTCCCAGACGGCAGCCAAGCACCCACACACCTATTTTTTAACCTTATTGCCTCCCTCAAATGGATGAGGGAGAAAGTGGGAAGGACAAGAGGATGAAAATTTGGGGGTCAAAATAAAGACAGAGAGATATCACCCAGCAGTTACTCTCACGGGCAAAATAGACCTGGAGAGTTTAACAATTTATTGAAAGCCGACATAAATATTTAATTATTGACTTGGGTACTGGGAAATAAAAAAGAAAAACTTCTAAACACTTATGGAAAGTATACTTCCTCCCTCTATTCCAGGCTGAAATTCATTCCAGACCCTTCTTGTTCACACTGCAGGTTACACCCAGTGAGATGAAGGGCAGTGCAGGCGGTTGGGGCCGGAGTGTAGTGGTTTCCCTGTACCACTCCTTGTTTCTCACTCCTTTCTGGAGCTGCTCCTTCATTCTTACTTGTTTCCTCTATCCTGGCATATGTTTATCCATGGGCCACAGTGTTTTCATGGTGTGCATCCTCCAGCACTGGTCCTCCACGGACCTCAGTCTCTTTGGGAGTGTAAATGCTTTGCCATGGAGCACCTCCCTATCCTCTGACCTTGATGTTTCCTCTTCCATTTTCCCTGCCTCAGCATTTTGTGCCTTACCTTAAGTATGTCTTCCCCAAAGTGCCACCACCTTGGCTGATGGTCTCACCCATGGCCTGAAGTTGGGTCCATTGCAGAGTCATCTGGAACCAACTGTCTGGCACAAGGCAACTCCAGACAGTCCACCCTGTCACTGACACCCAACACACACACACTGCAACGGGGTGGAAGAGGACTGTCAAAGGTTTAGATTAAGTGTTTTTATCATAGACACTAAATACTTGAGATATGGCCAAATCAGAGTTAATGTTTTGTAATTTAGACTACATATAAATTGGTTTTTTGTGGGATACATTCTTACACAATATGACTTAAAAATAAATAAATACAATTCTGAGAACAAAAATACTCTTAGAAATGTATTGTAGCATGAAGAACAGTTTCTCATGCCTGAATAAAAAGTAACAAAACAGAATATCATTAGTTTTTGGGGGAGGAAGAATATTTGTCCTAGAAGTAAGTGACAGACTGATTTATCTGGTCTTTTTTCGCTGTGAAAAATATTATAAGTGACATGCAGTATAAATTTAATGGCAAAGTCTTCAGGGAATCAAGAAGGCTCCCACCTGCAGGGCCATTGTCCAGTAGAGGAAGCCCTGCAAAAATAAACGGTTTCTCTGGAGACCCAGAAAGTAACAAGGACACACTGAATCATTTTGGCTTATATTTGTTCTGTTCAACTGCTTAATTATAAATTATTCAGTTCCTTAGTGCAAATACAATTTGGGTAGCTGAACTACTGTGTTAGACCTTTGCAGATTTCCCAAGACCAGTGGGGGAGCTGAAGAGACTGAAAGGACTGAATCTTTGGGTATTGCTGTACACTTCCTGAGTCTGAGCCTTTTCTCATCCACACAAGCAGGAAATCATGATGAATATTTTTATTCACTAAAGATGAAAATGCCTCCTTGATCATTAGTCTAGCTTCATGATTTAACACTTAATTTTATATATTCTATATTTTAAACAGCTGTGGAAATATGAGCTTGATTTGGACACACTGAACCATAATTACGTTAAATCTTTCCAATTAGTTTACATTTGAGGTTGATTCAAATTCTAATTAAAGAAATCAGATGGAAACTATATCAACTATTTTAAGAAAAAGAAATTAAAATTGTTATCACAGGTGACTGGAAGAAATCTTCAGCCACATGTGTACCTTTTAAACATATGCTCAAGTTGTTATCAGCATTTAACTCCAAAATAAATATTTGAAATAAACTAGGAAGAAAGGAAGACGTTATATGTTTTGAAAGTAGAAACCAGAATGAAACTCTATAGTCATAGAAATATAATTATATGTAGAAATGTAATTATAGAGAAGGGATGAAACCACAGTTGATGCCAATTTTTACTGAATGTTATGTAGAGCAGATACATGGGCTTGACATGCTAATTGGAGGAAACTGAATCAGGTTTGGTAAACAATAAAGAATTTGTTCTTTAAAGCAAATTTGGACCCCCTCTACATTCTGATGTATATTTTGTTTACCTACAGCATCAAAATTCCACAAACTTAATCTTTATGTTTGTCAATTACTGCCAAGAATTGTCATACTCTAGAGTTAGATAAAATTAAACTAGATGCTCAGGGGTTGGAAATTTGCCCAGGTCTAGTGTTATATTTCTTGCGAAGTCAGAAAACTATATAAATCTGTATTAACTGAGGATTTTTCCAGTATTTCTTTAACTAGGTTTTCATTTTCTCTACTGCATCCCTAATTTGTAAGTAAATGGTAAATACTATGCTAACATTTAGATTTCAATAGCAGGGGTGGTGAAAAAGGAAAATACGTATCTACAAGGCAAGAGAAAACTAGCAGGTTTAAATAGTCAAGAAATGGAAGTTCAAAAGGAAGTTTGGGAAAGACTATGGCTTTTTCCATGACAAGTATATAAATCCCAAGAGAACATAAAGGAAAGACTATGCAGAGGGAATTATTTGATGGACTGAAGTTATTTTAAGAAAGATCCATCAAGAAGAACAGGAGATGGAGAGCTGGTGGATTGAAACAGAACAAGCAGAAAAATACAGATGATGAGCTTGGGAGAAACATGCAGATTTATGGATACAGTTCAGTTTATTAGGGTCACTTTGTTTTTTCTTTGCCTCAGACACAACTGATGATAGAGGTGATACCGTTATCTTATCTGTACAAACTTTGTAGACACTTCTGGAGTTTATGTTCTGTACTGCGCCATGTATCTATAATTCTTTCCAAGACACAAGATGAATGTCTAGCTTTATTTGGCAACTGCAAAAGTATTCTTGATATATTTCTACCATTCCTGCCTTAGTTCACTCTGTTATGACCAGCTGCTCACGTATATTTAGAGAATTTTCATAACTCACAGAGTTCTGATACAACTTTGAGGTAAAGCGAGTTGACAGCCATATATCAGAATTGCCTCAGTCTGAAAATTATATATATATGTGAAACAAGGACTCCTGCAAAATTGTGACACATTACAGTTACCTATGAGGTTAGTTTCTTCCTAGTAAGTAAGCACTCACCCTGGACAGTGAAACCAAGTCCTGATCTCTCCTGACTAGTTTGAATCTCTCTGATGGGGAAGACCCCTATCCTGGCTGCCTGATGTTTCACCTTACAGAAGGAAGGGCACGTATCAAACACAGTACTCTGAATCCTGTCACTTCACAGTCTTTCCTAAACCTCCAGCAGTGAATGCATTTTTACCAAAAAGGAACACTTGGCAGCAGTTACTCAACATGGAGTTGTCCTTGGCCAGCGTTACACTACATCATACTATCTCTGTCTGCTCACTCAAGTCCTCAATCATTCCAACATTCTGGAATGAAAACAGACTTAAGTTTGTCCCATAGTACAAAGTAAGACAGAATTCTTTTCACAAAGCAGGAATTACTCCTTTATCTTTTAGCTGGTAAGAATGTTTACAATATCTGGTTCAAGAAATAATATGAAATAAGACATCAAAAATAATATTTAAGGTTTTAGGCAGTTAAGTCTATAACTTTTATGTTCCTTGAAAAAACGACTACAATTTTTTGGGGATGTACACAAAGAGAAGAATAATGGATTTCTGAAACAAGTCATTATTCATGTAGGAACAAAAGAAATAGTAAAGAAGATGAAAAAGTTATCTGTGTAAAATTAAACTGGGAGAGCTGCCGTATTGGAAGCATTTTCAGATGTTATGTGATAGTAGGCCTTTATAAACCAGGTGAGTTATAAAGGTGTTTTAAAATGCCCTTTCCAGTTTTCTTTATGCACAGCAGCCAAATCAGTCCCTGTATCAGAAGGCAGAACCTCCTTGGTTTCAGTGGAGTACATCAATTTCATAGAATCATAGAATTGCTTGGTTGGAAAAGACCTTTGAGATTATTGAGTCCAACTGTACCTACCCATGACTAAACCCTATCCCTGAACACTTCATCCACCTGCCTTTTAAGCATCTCCACGGATTGTGACTCAACCACCTCCTGGGCAGCTGTGCCAGTGCTTGACCACCCTTTTGGTGAAAAATTTTTTTCCTGATGTCTAGTCTGAACCTCCCCTGCTACAACTTGTGGCCGTTTCCTCTTGTCCTATCACTTGTGTCACTTGGGAGAAGAGACCAACACTGACCTCGCTACAACCTCCTTTCAGGCAGTTGTAGACAGTGATGAGGTCAATAAGGCTCTTTGACCAGAGCTATTAAAATTGCCCAGGTAAATCACTTCTGTCTGGTATTATTTCTGCTCTCCACATGTGGACTCCTGCTCTCCATGTGTCGTTTCCTCGAAATTCATACCCAATGCTACAATGCACGGTAATTTGATCAAACGTAGCGTTTTGTAAAAAAGCAACGGGTGTGACACATTGCGAGGCTTGTTCGCAAACCGAGCTCACGGCCGCGTCGGTGCCGGCGTTGGCAGAGCTGGCGACGCCCCAGGAGCAATTCCAAAGAGCTCCCTTGGGCTTTGAGAGCGCTCCCAGCTCCACCGCCGCCGCCCCGGGCAGGCTCTGGCTGGGCAGGCCGGCTGCCAACAGGTGCTGCAGCACCCACCTGTGTGCAGCCCCGGAGCGCAGCGGGGCTTTCCCTCCCCCCCCCCCGCAGCTCCCGCCTCAGTTCCGAGGAGGGGGCGGGCGCCGCGGCAGAGCTCCCCTCCGCACGGCGGGGAAGGGGTCGCGGCCGCCCCCGAGTCCCGCGTCCCGCCCAGCGCCGCCGCGGGTGGCGGGGGAGGCGGCGCCGCCGAGGCGGGGCCGCGCTCCACCCGCTCCGCCGCCGTGCTCCGGCTCCGCGGCCCCGGCGCGGAGGTGCTGCCCCGCCCCGCCGCGGCTCCGGGCACCTGGCAGCATGAACGTGAGGAGAGTGGAGAGCATCTCGGCGCGGCTGGAGGAGGCCGGCTCCGCGGGTGGTAGGGGCAAGCGGCGGGCGAGCGGCGGGCGAGCGGGCGCGGGGCTTTCCTTCTCGGTTGGTGTCGGGGTGTCGCCCCCCGCGCCTTTGGGCAGCAAGTCTGGCAACTTGGCGTGCGGCGGGAGGGGGAGCTGCCTGCTCCGTGGGGTAAGGGCAGCCGCGCTGTCTTGGAAAAGGGGACGGTGAGCGAGTGCCCAGTGCCTGCTATCGCGGGCTCAGAAGCGCTCAAGGCTCTGCGAAGCCGCGCCGTGAGGCGCCTGCTGTCACCTAACTGGTACTTTTGCCTTCGCTGAAATGACCTGGGGCTGGATATGAACCTCCCGGGTGCACCACGCACATCCTTTTTAACTCCCAGGAGGTAGTTTTGATCAGTTCCACTTGCACCTCCTTGCTTTGATCTCCTTCGTGCCTTCCTGATGGCCAAGTAACAGCTGTTTGATGACCAGCTTCTTCTAGTAAGCCAAAGGCCACCTGGTGCGTTGCTTTTCTGTGCATTGCAATTTGCAGTTGCATATTCACCTGAGAAAAGTTACAAAATAACTTGCATTTTAGTGAGGAGAAAAGCATGCTTTGCTGTCCTCCTCTGACTGTGACTCCTGGAGTGTTATTTCTCTCAGCGTGTGCAGGAAACAGAATTATTTGGAAATGAAGGTGCTTGGGTTCAGTGTGTGTAACACGTTATTTGTGGGGAAAGTTCAAGGTAAGGTGGTTAAACAGAGGGTGGGTGGACAGTTAATGAAAAAAAATGGCAAAATAGCCAATCAAAAATAGGGGAAAGTTGTTTTCTAAGAAAAGATGGAAAGCTATGTTGCCTGCCACGTTGCTACATGTCTCACAAACTGTGTGATGATAGTGTAGAATAACAGCCTTGCCATGAAGTTGATTGAAAGATGCAGTGGAGTCCCACCCTTTGCTCGCCTTCTTCAGAATAGCCTTTTTGCTTGCTAGAAGAGGCTCACAGCCATGTGTTCTCTGCTGGATTGTACTTGTTTGTTTATTTTTTTCTTTGTGTCCCAGCTTTTCTCATGTGTTAGGGCTTGTAGCCCATCAGATAGGATATTTGCTCATTTGCTTTGGGGATAGGGACCTTTTGTAATTGAGTATGCAATTAGTTTTAGGCTATCAGCTCAATTGTTAACCTATCTTTGCATTTCTTCAAAGCTTCAGAAAAAAATACATTGTTAAAGTCATTATGGTTACTTAATAAGGGATTCAGCCACTAAAGTGATGCTTTTCAAATCCCAGCTCCCCAAGCTATAATAAAGACTTTTCCCTCCACATGCCACTGTCAGCCTTACAGCTTCAGTCTGTTAGGGATCTGAAAGTCAGCCTGTTTTTCCATAACACATATATCATCAGTGACAAACACTGGGCAGGCTCGTAGCTACACCTGTGCAGCCACCATGCAGGAGTGTTCAGACTAAAGAAAACTAAGGTCATAATTTAGACACAGTGGATTTGCACAGCTGCTGTTGAGGAATAATTTGGTTTATGAATGATTTCTATAGGTGTTGAAGCATAGAAAGAGTTTGCAGCTTAATGTTTCATCTTATAGATATCGTTAGCAGCAATAGGAAAGTGTCTAAAAAAATGAGAAAATGCAATATTAATCCATGTCTTTCAAATAACATAAAATACCAAGGTGATATTTTTACAGGAAGTGTTTTCAGTGGAAGTGTATATTAGGTATATGTTCCATTTTGGTTCTCTTGCTATGCCTGCCTTCTAGCTTTTAGGAATGAATGATTGCTTTAATTCATTTTAAGCTTGTAATGGTAGTAAGATATACTTTGCACCATTTTGGAATAAAAAGAAAAATCTAGCTGAAATATGAGTTACTGTGGGAAAAGCATCTCTTAAAAAAAAGTTCTTTATGCCAGAAATGGAAACCAGAAAGATAAAAATGACAGTGCTAAAAGAAAATACCTTCTTTACTTTGGACAATGACATATGTTACATCACCACTCAAGTTGTATCTCATCACTAACTTGATTTTTAGTTTAAGCAGGCATCTAGCATCACTGCTCTGGGCTTCCTCCTTACATGAGAGAGTGTGTGTATGTTCATCTTTCCAAAATTTTGGCCATTTTTCATCAAAACTTCCCTTTTCACCCTTCCTTTCTCTACCTGTCTCCCTCCAGGCTCCCAAGCTTTCAGCTCATTTTCAGTACCATCAGCATTTCTGAATGTATCAGCCCACTGGTTACCTGATTTGGTAGATTTGTTTTAAATTTTCCTCTTCAAATACAAACTATGGTCAAAATGCTGCTTATTTTTAAATGGTAATGCCTGCAGTAGAGTTTTTACAGGGATTTGATGGTAGTGCATGAAAATCAGAAAACGAGATGAACACGAGTGCACCTGTTCCCCCACTTGGTTCTTCTTAGTGGAATGATGCTCAAGTAATATACTAGCAGATTAAATTATGAAAATTATTAATGACAAAGGAAACATTTTTCACCTTTTAAGAAGTAATGACTCTCTTCAGCTGCTCTTCCCCTTACATTTACTATATTACAACTTGCAGGACGTCTTTACATTCAAGGTAATGTCTGTTTGGAACAACATTGAAGCATTGCTGAAGTAACAAAATACTTCCTCTCCTACGTATTAGGCTATTGTAAGGATGAACTGTTTCATTCTGCTGCCCCATGAAACAGTCTTTATCAATCTCTGAGGAAGCTGTATTTGTGCTGGTAAAAGACAAAACTCATCTGCTACGGAGTAAAGGCATGATGGGTCTTGGCAAAACCCGAAGGAGATTATCAGTAAAATTTGTGTGGGTAAGAATGAGTTTAACAGCAAGATGTCCCGTGGGTTCAATATTTAGGACAAACTTAAGCTGTTTGGAATAATAATATCAATAGGACACTATCCCAATTACTGATTGCTTTGCTTTAGGATATCATGAATTCAGAATGGAGATTGTGCTGACCTTCTTTATTCAAACAATAGAAATCTGTAAAAAAAAGCCGTGGAGTCATTCATGACAAGTTTTGAAGATTTTCTGTGACTTGACAGAGCAATCACAAATTCTGCATATCAGGAAAGAGGCTGTAATTTCTGCATTATGTGCAGAAGATCTACAAAATAGTACTATTAGAAAGTGTTTATCCAACTTTAAGTTTACTCAGAGTTTGGTATTCTCTGCCATAGCTCTGAGAAATCCTTGTGCAATAGGGTTTGCTTTTGCTTTTAATGAATTGCTTGCTCTCATTGCGTGAGGCATTCTTAGAAAACAAAGGAAGGTGTGCTAGAAGGACAAGAAACTATGTACAAGAAAAGCTGAAAATAGGAATTTAGGAACAAGGATGAGGAGAAAAAATGGCAGAAGTGAGGGAAGAATGCACTGGAAACCAGTTGCAGGAAAAAAAGATGAGGTGGGAGAAGGAGAGTAAGGAAGAAGCTTCTTACACACCTTGAGATACAACTAATAGTAAACAAAAGTGTGTCCTGTTGAGGGATACTGGAATAGGGAAGTAATCATTGGATTAATTTCCTTATAACCCAGATGGGGTTCATCAGACACAATGAAAGCAAGCTGACTTCAAACTGACTTCAGCCAGTACTCCTATCAGAGTAAAATTATCTAGGAGCCCCATCCACAGGACGTGCTGTTGGTCAAGAGTCAGTGTCCCTTTCTGTAGTGATCTGTTGTCTTTAAACACTCTTCGTGTCTTCTTAGATATGAGGGACCTTCTGGCCATTTTATCTTGTGGTCCTGCATCCTGGCAGATCCTCTTGTCTCTGCCTGAGCCTGCCTTCTGGAAAACAGATAATGTTCTTGTTGTAGGAGCCACAGTCAGCTAGAAATGCTGCTTCCAAATGCCACACTTTTCTGTGAAAGTTGCAGATACACAAGGGAAGGAAAGAATAAATTAAGTGGACTCATGATCTGATCAAGCAGATATCTTTAGAATGCACATGCTAATAGATGCAAATATTTTGTGTAACATATACAGCCTGCACTTGTAGGATGGAGGAAATAATTGACATTTTGAGAGAACTGATTGCGGTGTAAACCTCCGTGTAAAATTTGTTCTCTCCCTCCATCTCCAATTCCTGTATTCAGTGAGTACATGAAGCAGTAATTATATGCAAAATTCTAGTATACAGTTATAATTCATCTGAATGCTGAATATATCTTGGCTCCCCACCAGTATATACATTTTGCACAACATACACCTTTCTTTTTCATTAATCTGTGCTTTAAAGTTGCTACCAGTGCTTAGAGAGTGGATACAAATAATCAAACATCTGGAGAAGTTTCAGGTATGCTGGGCTTAGGGAACTGACTCTTTCCAGATGTTTTTAGACTTTATGAAATATGCAGTTAAGGTAGTCATAAGAGAGGTAGCTAGCTTGTGTCATGGAAAGCTTTTACAGTATATCAGATAAGCACTTAGGACTCGTACTTTGGGTTGGAGCTGAATATTTGATCTGTGCACAATCATTCAGCTGTAATCTATCCCATCTCAGTCACTCAGTTTGCCATTGTGATTTATTTGGAATCTCTGGCAATTGAAGAAGAAAAGTATCTAAAAATACAACACCACCTGTTTGCTTCACTATTTCATAAATATGTGCATTCCTGTCAGCTCTCCTACTATTCTTCTTCCTACAGTTCTGCTTGCCCTGTCTTCCTTGCCAGTACTGAAATTGACTGTATAAGAAATCTTACTTGCCAAATAAATGCTGGTCGTTTATTGTCTCCCATTAGCAGAGACCATTACCCCTATTTGAGATGAGAGAGGAAACATTGGCAAAAGGTTGTGGACTGGGCTGGGAGCCAAATCAGGTTTTCAGTGGTTGTAGTCAGTATGATCTAAACGAAGTAAGAGACTATTTATTAACACGTTAGCACGCACATTAATTAGTAGGCTTGCGACTATTCCGGGGCATAAGGAGCACAGATTAAAAAAAAACCTTCTTTCTTTGGAGCACAAGGTGGCAGCACAGCTGGAGATAATTAATAGTGAGGTTAGTGGGCCAGTTTGGACATGATGTCTCCATAATATTTGGCCTGAAATATAATGTGTGATTGTGTCAAAAGTAAGTGGACAAAAGGTTGGTATACATGTTAGTTTTTGGTAGTATTTGTCCTTTCAGAATTCCCTTTTCTCTGGCAAGATCTCTGCTTGCTCTGGTGAGTAGGCAGTATGTGGCCCACATTTCCCACTGAGTACACCAGGTGGAATGTGGAAGTGAAAATGTATGTGATGTATTTTTTTTTTGGATCTGTGGAACTATGGAAAGGGTGGAATTCAATTATTTTATGATATTCTTAATTATTATCTTTAATTTTATTACAGGAGCCTTAGGATCACATAGGTCATGTGTTTTTGGTTTTTTTTTTATTATTTCCTCTCCATTTTCTCACACTCTACAGGACAGATAATTTCTGTGTTACCACCTTCATGCATGCAGCAGCAGAGGTGGTTGGGCTCTAGACTTGCTGCTATGCATTTGGGAGGTCTGTAGACAACTATAAACTGGCAGCAGTTTAAAATATGTGGTTGGGTTGAATGTATATTGAATCCATTCACCTCTAAGAATAAAGTCAAACACAGAATAAAAGTTGTGGATCTGAACACATACTGTTTTATTTCTGGCAGCCCAGCAGAGACTTGATATGATATTTAAAAGGAGCTTTCCATCAGAGGTCTGAAAATTAATACACTATTGCTCTTTTACATTCTTTTTCATGTATACAAAAAATGTCTTTAGAGGTGCAGTTTATAGTTGTGATTATAATTAATGCTACAGCAACACAAACGGTGATGTGAACATCAGACATGCTTCTGTGTCCACTGGAGAAATGAACTACAGGTGGAAGGAATGATAATAGGGAATTTCTAACTATAAATATTTTGCCCTGTTAAGAACAATGAGTCATGTTTAAATGCTTGGATTTTATTATAGCAGAATATACCTTTATTTATAGGCCAGGTATTTTCATCAAATAAAGAGTAAACCCAGAAGCTTCCCTGAGCACCGTGGAGTGTCTGGCACTGTACAGCATATTATATCAGCATGCTGCAAAATGACTAAGTAGTGACAGCATAGAAATGGTTATACAAAATTAGACTTTGAGTGTCCTGAGACATAGACCTCAAGGTGGTTGCTCTATTTCATGCAGTCAGTGAGAAAGGGTTTTCTGTTTCAATGATAGGAAAAAAAAAGATGAATTTTACTGATATTTTGTCTTGTTCTCACAATTTTCAGTTACCTTTCTAGCAGAGAGAATTCTTATGAATATCACTATAGTCACTAAATTTAGTATAACAAATATTTTTCCTATTTGAGTGAAATTTTACTTTTGTTAAGAATCCAGAAGAAGCATTCAGTATTTATTAGAAAGGCAACCAGTAGCCATAAAATGTGATCGGTCTGAATCTTCACAGTGTGTTTTATTTTTTCATCTTTGCCCAAAGTGGGAGCAACGAGAAGAGCACTGCTTCACAGTCAAACGGTCATTTGCCTGTCATGGCTATTTCTGTAAATCCTTCTATACCTACAGGAATAGTTGCAGTGAATAAGGATTTTTGCCCTAATATTTGTGAAAATCAGGAGAACACTAAATTTGTAACTGAATCACAGATGAAATTTATGTGATCTCACGTAAAGGAAGGAAAAAACTCTCTGCTGGAAACATTTAGCAGTGATTAAAAGTTTTATAGCTCTGATATAGCTTGAAAAAGCAGTCAAATGACCAAAGCCTCTTATAGAAGCACTCATCTACATGCTTTACACTTAAACAAACATCACATCTAGCCCCCTTCCAGTCTCTTAATATCTTCATGGCACAATAACCAGGGAGGTTCCCTCATTTGTGCCACCTGGGTGGTGTTGCCAAAGGTGCATTTGCTCTCTGGGCATTGCAGTAATGTATTCCAGCTATTTTTCCATGCCCTGTAAGGACTGCAGTGGGAAATGCTTAAGCTAGTTATGCCAGTACTTTGCTAGCTGAGGACTTCTTGGGTCAAATCACTAACATGCTTTTTTTGGTAAGAAATTCTGCTTTGTGTACACTCTCACACAAATATTTCTGTTAATGTGTACAACTTGAATTCCAATCCTGTAACACTTATTATTAAGTAGAGGAGAAATAGTATGATTCAGATTAAATCATTGAGTCACTGCAGACACAAAGTCTACAATATTGACAAATATCTCTGTTTGTGTATAAAAAGCAATAATACTGATTTTTAAAAATTTATTTATTTTGTTGATTGTGCTCCAAAACCGTCTTTAATTACTTAAGAGCTACTATATATGTTCTGTTCTTTGCTTGTATTACCACTATCACAAGAATTTATCAATAGTAGGAAGAATGTCAAAGAAGAAACCGTAGGAAAAAATGTAAAAATTTACATAATTTTTCATTTAAAATTAAGTATAGTTACTTGACTTAGAACTTTTAATGATATTACAGCATGTGATATAACAGAACATATTGAAAGACAACATTGTGTAAAACAAAAGATAAACATAATATGATAAAAAGAACTATCCTACATGTAGAATGCCCTAAGTACATGCGGTGAGTTAGAATGGAGGAAAAATACAGTTTGTTTGATTTTTAATTTTAGCATACTGGTGCAGTTTGAAGTTATGGTCTTCTGAAAGTCACACTCTATATAACATTTGTGAGATGGAGGCAGTATTGCAACTGAACAGGAAGATTTAGAATTTTATAGTAGGTAGAGATGACTGTGCACATGCTAAGTAAGTACCATAAATTAACAGTCCATGATCACAATTTCAAAGTAACTGAACCAGTGCTACTATAATGTGTTTTTTTTTGCATGGATGTTACTCCTCATAGATTCAAAGAACACCCTAGAAAGGACTGACCTTTTTTTGAGACACTTTGTTCTAGGGTATGCCAAAGTGTGTTGTCCCAACCACTCTTGGGTGTTTTACAGCAGCAAGTGCCCCTCCTGGTGCAGGAGCTGAGATGGGCCAGGGAAAGCCTCTGCACACACGCAGTTAGCACCAGTGCTAGGAGGGCCAGGCTGTGGGTGTGGATGTGGCTTCCCAGTGTGGATGGATACTGGGAGAAAGGGAAGTAGCTAGTAGGACTGCAGTCCCTGCCTGAGCAGTTAAAAGAAAGGAGAGGCAGAAGATCAAGAAATGCCTTCTTGTGTGTTTGGTGTCAGTGGTATCTGAGTGGTCTCTGGGATCTGCTGTTCTGTTATATTTAGCTGGAGATAAATGAATCCTGTTTAGCCTAACATAAGCAGAGGAAAAATCCTTAAAGAATGCTCTTTTGAAGCAATATAAAAGATGTATATCAAGCAGATCCAGCCATAGATTCGTTTTGCTTCATTGTGTGCTGATAACAGTATGATTGGTGTTTCCTCTGATCACCATAGTTCTTTAGTTTTGACAGTGTAGCTGGTTTTAACCAGGTGAGAGACAGATGTCCTTAATCATTCTGTCTATTGACTTCTATTCCACTGCTCAGTAAGTGAATGGTACCCTACCTATGTAATGATTCACTCTTTCTATTCTATGTATCCTTTTCTACTTTGATTTATGGGCATCTTAGGTTATTGTGTTGTGTTCCGAGATGCAACATTATAAAAAGTATCACTTGTTGTAATGCTGTCTGTAGAGAAAGATAAATCTAGACTGTTTCTCTGGAGTATTGTGTGCTGGCAACATTCACCTGCTGGTGACTGAAACAATAAAGTTAATTGTTATTTTTAAGAAGATGCTGTAATTGAATACATGCACACACTGACTCTTTGGTGCTGCTCTGATTTCTGCTCAGCCAGGATGTGTCCATGATATGTGTTTTATAAAACTGAATTCCAATAGCCTGGAGGAGAAATAGAAAGTTGAGGTTAAGGTGAGGAGGGAAACAGATGTGACTGAGGGTGTAAAGTTATGTAGCTCTTTACATGGCATACTTGCTGTCAAGTTTACCCATAGTACTTTAAATCTTTATTAAACATATGAGTTAGCAGCACTTAAAATTATACAGATGCATACTTAAATACCTTGCTTATTTATTTAGCTTGCAAGGTTGTACAGCATTTAGACATTATTTAGACTAAAAAGTATTTGCTTCAGTCACACCTTTTGTTTGCATTCAGCTATTTTTCTGATACTAATATAATATAAAATAATTCTGTATTTCAATATAGACTTATAAAGGTCACTACTTTTCTAGAATCTCAGACTTTTTGAGAATCAGTAACTTTTTTCAACTTACGATGCTGTTCATGTTTGATGGTGTTTTGTCCATTTTGCAGAAGTAGTGTTAGAAGAAATGTGTTTTCAATAGTAAGTGGACTGTTAATTAGATAAACGGATACAGGTTTCTTGCTGTAGTAACACTAAAATGACGTTCCAAGAAGAATGTGTATTGATTAAATGCACCTTGCACTGAAGCAGTTAATATAGATCTTCTTGAACCATCAGTGCATGTTTTCTTATGATTAAAAGGCCTGATCTTACAACAGTTTCAATACAGTGTAGTGTTTCAACTGAGAATCATCCTTTTATACCTAAGAAATATACTTGATCATTGGTCTTTCAGATTCTGAAACTTCTTACAGAGAAGGGAAGAAATAAAGCTTTTCTCTCTTCCTGCATAGTCTGTAATCTCATAAACCAAAAATATAGGCTTTGGCTTTAGAGGGTACGCAACTACATTGGCAATACACCTTGTAATGCTGACGTGATCTTGTAGTGCTAATATAATCTGAAAGAATATGAGAAACAAAAAGAGATGTCAAAAGAGAGTCTGTTTCCCTGCTCAGAATACTGGACAGTATTTCCACTTCAAACCACTAAAATGGAACATTTTCTTTTTAACAAGTCAGTTAATTATTTGCTTTCTGGGAAACAAAAGTTCTTCACGGAATGCTGAGATTTTTGTGTAATATCATGATTTGAGAAGCTTGTATTAGAAAAACCCCAGAACCAATCACCACTGAGAAAGCTGTGGATTCTCTGAATGAGGAAAAAATAAACAGGCATACTCAAGTCAAGTTTCTAGGTTTATATTTGTCTTTGAATGCCAGGCAGACAGTGACTAACCAGGCTGATTACGTACAGCTGTATGTAATCCATACAGCCTGCTCAGGGCATAAGGCTTATGCAAAATCCAGCTCAAAATTTCTATTACATTGGATTTCATTTGTACTTTTCAGATAAAAGCGATAAAAAATGTGGAAACACACAGAAATAGTTTGGAAGAGAAATTGGGAAGTCTTATTTATCCTGATGGCCCAAGGGCAGGACCAAATATTTATATCTCTTTTCAGACAGCCTTTTGTCTAATGTCCTTAAAATCCACCAGTACTGGGAGCTTCATAACATTACTGTGTCATCTACTCCAGAATTTATCTTTTCTGGCGTAAACTTTTTCTTAATTCTAAAGTAAATCTTCATACATTTAAAGCCTGGTAAACAAAATGGATGAAATACATAGCCAAGATTTTACAGTACTGAATAGGACAAAAACAGTATTTGTTGTATCTTACAGACTTTTCTCTTGTTTATGCGTTCAAGGAGGAACTGCTGCCCCTTTTGCAAAAGCCTTCCACCTGTCTTCAGCCTATGATTTAACACGTGCAGCATTGTCAAACTTCCCAGATACGTAGGTGTTACCCAAATAGATTTTCTCTATTCTGTTTCTACAAAACAGATTATTTCTCTGGAACTCTGCTTGTTGTCTTCTACTTTACCAATTATAACTAGTCCCTGAGTGTTGCTTTTTATCTTCTAACTTCTAAATCTGTTGGAAGCTTACTGATTACAGAGCTTGAAATTGGAAAAATAAAAGTAGAGTACAGACTTCATCTTCACTCCAGGAGTTTCTGCCTCGCATAAAGGAGAGATTCCAGCTTGCCCCCGTGGATGGTAATTCTTCCCATCCTACAAGAGCTCTGTGGAGGTTATTTCTTCTATGGGGTGTGATTAGCAGCACCCAGTTCCTGGTGGGTCTGAGGAGCAATCACTATATAGTAAGTTACATCCTTGCAGTGCCACAGATTTTTTAACTTTTGTATTAATCAGCTCTGAAGAATTTGCAGTGGTGTAGGAGTCATCAACTTTGCTTCTTTTCTGTGAGAAGCATGATGAAAGACTGCCGGATCCTCAGGGGCCTCCAGAATTTGTGTTGTTTGTGGTCTAAACAGATATTCCCAATAAATAAAATAGATAAGTACAGCTTCAGCTTGCGTAGCTTTCCAGCTTTTGGCTTTGTATCTTCAGAAAGAAAACTTTGGCAATGACCTTTTTATGAACTCTTTGTTTTTCTAAGGATATTTTAGCTTTTGAACGTTTGATATGTAGCATGAACATCTTAGTTCTCTCTTACATAAATAAAAACTGAAGACAGCTACTTTAAACAATTTTTTAACATGAAAAGTCAATGTCACAGGCAGTAGCAAAGCTTTTGAAGTTTCAAACACTTATTCAGATTATTTTTATCAGTGCTGTACCATCTCGCACTTGAAAAGATGTGCCTCCACTTTATATGAGTGTCTTTACCAAATGCTATTATAATGACAAAATAGGGTGTGCTCATTCCTTTCTCATTTTTCAAGGCTGATGTATCCAGGAGGCTTTAATCAAGAAAGATGTCATATATATTTTAACTTTTGTACCAGCTTAAACCTTTCTAGTTGTAATTTCTGGTATACGTACTCCAGAATTATTTGACTTTTGTCCAGTGCCTGAATTAAAACCACCATTAGCATGGCATTTGCATACAAATGCATAGAGGATTTATTATCTATCTTTTCCAAATTCATTTTTATAGTTTGATAGTTTAGGGATATGGTTCTTTAAGCTTGTAGTTTCAAGAGAGTTCTGTGATAGCTCATCTGTGGATGTTAATAAATTAATCTGTGTTTGAATTCAGTTGTGAGATGTGATAAAGCTATTTTAACAAGCCCAGGCAGAGGCTTTTATCAGGCAGTCCTCTAGAGGCACAGAGCTGGTGCTCTGACTTTATACCATTCAGCATTCCTTGTGTTGGCCTCGCTGGAAAAAAGCTACACTTGATTTTTATGTGTATATATAAAAAGATCTTATTTTCTGTATACTTTGACAACTTCACAGTGTTTTGATCGACTATTACTTTGTTAACATTCATCACAACTATTGTATTTTATACGCTGTATGTCGTTGCCTTCACAGCATTTATTCTCCCTTTTGAGTTTCATTTTAAAAGTTGTACAGGTATATCAGCCTAACATTGCATGTTTCCTTCTGAAAAACTTTGGACACTTGACCTTAGCTGCAAATAAAGTGTGCAATGAATTTTATTTGTTATGCCTGTTCCTATATATAATTTTATTCGTCTAGTCATTAGTCTTTTATTAAACTATTAAACTGGTAATCATGTACCTTTGATAGTACTGTGAGGGGAACTACCTTGCTCGTAGATCATGTGTTCACAATGCTTTTTAATCAGAATTCTCACCAACTTAAAGTTACTGGATGTTTTCTGAAGCCTTGCTAGAATAATTTGGAAGTGATAGAGAAATCAAATTGACAAGTTTTAGTAGGAAGATCATAGGCATTTGAGTGGTGCCTAAATTTGGGAAATAGTAGCTCAGACTTGCAGTATGAAATCTGGTTATTGAGTAATGATGAAAAAGAATTTTTACAGACTAGCTCTAATCTAGTTTCATAGAATCATAGAATCTTCTGGTTGAAAAGGACCTTTGAGATCATCAAATCCAACCGCACCCATCATCCGCTAAACCATGTCTTTGAAAAACTCATCTTTTAAACACCTCCAGGGATGGTGACTCAACCACCTCCCTGCGCAGATGTTCCAATACCTGACTACCCCTTCAGTAAAGAAATTCTTCCTAATATCCAGTCTGAATCTCCCCTGGCGCAACTCATGGCCATTTCCTCTTGTCCTGTCACCTGTTATTTATGAGAAGAGACCAACACTTGCTCTCCCACAGCCTCCTTTCAGGCAGCTGTAGACAGTGATGAGGTCTCCCCTCAGCCTCCTCTTCTCCAGGCTAAACAACCTCAGGTCCCTCAGCCATTCCTCGTAGGCCTTGTTCTCCAGCCCCTTCCCCAGCCTCGTTCCCTTTTCTGGATACGCTCCAGCCCCTCAAAGTCCTTCTTGTAGTGAGGGGCCCAGAACTGACCCCAGCACTCGAGGTGTGGCCTCACCAGTGCTGAGTGCAGGGGCACAATCACCTCCCTGCTCCTGCTGCCCACACTGTTCCTGACGTAGCCCAAGATGCCATTGTCTCTCTCGGCCACCTGGGCCACTGCTGGCTCATATTCAGCCAGTTGTCAACCAAAACCCCCAGGTCCTTCTCCTCCAGGCAGCTTTCCAGCCACTCTTCCCCAAGCCTGTAACGCTGTGAGGGGTTGTTGTGCCCCAAGTGCAGGACTCGGCATTTGGTCTTGTTGAACCTCATCCTGTTGGTCTCAGCCCCTGGATCCAGCCTATCCAGATCCCTCTGCAGAGCCTCCCTTCCTTCAAGCAGATCAACACTGTCACCCAGCTTGGTGCCATCTGCAAACTTGCTAAGGGTGCACTCGATCCCCTTGTCCAGATCATTAATAAAGGTATTGAACAGGACTGGACTCAGCACTAAACCCTGGGGAACACCACTCATGACCGGCCTTAACTCCATTTACCACCAGTCCTTGGGCCCGGCCATCCAGCCAGTTTTTTACCCAGCAGAGTTTGTGCCTGTCCAGGCCAAGGGCAGTTTGATTGACTAAATGCCTGCTAAAAGTTGGAAGGCATTAAGTGAGCTTCCGGAGCACATCTTCCCTCTTAGTTTCATCTAAAAGAATCTACTTTATGCATTCCAAGTGCATTCTGTGATATCAACCCAAAAATGGTAACTAGGGACTATTAGGTGACTTCTGAAAGCAAATTCCTGATCTGAATGGAAATGCTAATATGTCCATGTCAGACAGGACTGTGGGATTTTTCCTATTCTCCAGGGGCCTAGAAATTGGGTGAGTTTGTTGAATTGCAATTTCATTTCTTTTGCAGAGTTCAAAACTGTTCTTCCTAGGGGCCATCCTAACGCTTTAGGGATGTTTTTTAAATGTATTTTAGGATTTACTATATTAATACCACCAAAATTGTGTCTTGTTAGAGCTAAATTCTCTGTTGGAGATGTTCCTAACATCTAATCATCATTACCATGCATCAGAAGCTGTTGTTCACTATTAGATAGCTGCTCTCACTTGCCTGATTGACAATTTGCAATTAATTCTCATTGTATGTATTCAGGCTGCTCGTTTAGTTGTGACTGTGGAACAGCACTTGTGCAGAACGTAGTATAGAACTGCCGTCAGCTAAATGATTTCTTTAGTAGGAAAATGTGTAACTGTGTGAAAAATAAACATCACTGGTTTTAAAAGTGGAATGCATGTGTGCTAGAATTTCAGTGCTAAAGTGATACACTCTGTGTATCACACTGGCTGTATCACAGACTGTGTTCTGCAGCACGATGCAGACACGTCCTGGTAGCTTTATGTAATTGCTGTATTTCAGGCTGCAATTGATTGTCTAGAGGGGATATAAAAAGTTTATAAAAACCCAGAGAGAAAATTAAGTCAATAGCACTGCCAAGAGTATAAATCTGTGTGAAGGTTAGCTAATTTTATAAATTACATTAGTTTATGGCACTAGAATTAGAACTTTTAAAATACTGTGCCAGAGCACAGCTCACTGAATATTTCAAGAATGTTTCTAAGTACACTTAGAGTTTGCTCATAGCAATTGGGTAAAGTTTTCCTTGCACACCATGACTATGAAGTCTAATGTTACCCATGCTTGCTATGGAAATGGACGCAAAGCCAAATTAACTTAAGTTAGTCTTTGTCATATTTTCAAGCTCAAGAGCTAAACCTTGCAATGCCTTTCTATGTTAAGGAATTAAATTTATGTTCAGAGCGATTATACTTTTTAAACAACATTGCCAAATTGCTTCTAAATCCAATTATTTCGGAGATGCTGCAGGTACCAGATTCATTCTTGGCTCATGCAAGTGCCGTCTCAGCATGAAGTTAGTGAGTACCAACCTAGTATGAAAAATGTTTTAAAATCTTGAATATGTGAAGATTTCATTCCTTGTCTTCCATGCTCAGTTATCTTAAGGAAAAAAACACGGATTTGTTTTTCCCAGAATTGTATAAGTGGAAGGATCTTCCACAATGAAATCTAAAAATGGGTATTAATTTCTTGAAGCTTGAAAGTGACTGAAGGTTTCTGTGCAGCACTGATGAGGCCACACCTGGAGAGAGTGCTGTGTCCTGTTATGCGTTCGCCAGTAAAGGAGACATGGACACACTGGAGAGAATCCTGTGAAGTTGGTTAAGGGCCTGGAGAATCTCTTCTACGAGGTGGGTGAGAGCTAGGTATGTTTGCCCTGGAGAAGAGAAGGCACCGGGAGGATCTCATTAATGTAAATCAATACCTGAAGAGAGAGTGCTTAGAGGACAGAACCAGGTTCTTTTCAGTGGTGCCCAGTGACAAGACCAGAGGCAACAGGCACAATCTGAAATATAGGAGCTTCCTTCTGAACTGGCACAAATCTCCTGGGCAGGTTGTGGAATTTCCATCTTTAGAGATATTCAGAACTGTCTGTATATGGTCCTGGGCAACCTATTCTCTATGGCCGTGCTGGACCAGGTCCCTCCCAACTCAACCATTTGGTGATTCTGTGACCGAAAGGTACATTTTTTTAAAACGCCATTATAGTGCATTAATTGTAATTAAATTTCAGGGGATATTTGGGGTTTTGCAGCCCCCAAAATATTGCATTTTTCATCTTTGTTTACATTGCTATGCCTTGTTTTGTGTTTAAAAGTTATTCCAGGGAAAGTTCCCACTGAGGAGAAAACTGGAGGAATATTTTAAGCAAGCGGCAGGGAAAACTAGTTAGGTATTAAATTGAAAGAGTGGTTCTGCAATGCAAGATGCACTATGTAACTCATAGTTCATGGACTGGAAATCAGTGGTTTTAGGTGTTCACTGATAAGTAATTCAGTTCTCAGAGTAATGCATAGACACACCAAAAAGAACAGGGTTTTTTTAATATGTACTGGAAGATGGAGGCACTCAAAAATTACATACTATTGCAATGATCTATCTGAATAATTTTGAGAATAAAGTCTTGTGTTAATCTTTAGGACTCTTGTTAGTTTTGTACGTAGAACCCTTTTAGAACAGGTTCTGTCCTTTTTGCCTTTTCTCTAGAGCTCTCGATTTGTCTGTTCACCCTTGGTGGTCTCCTGGTTTTGTGAAGAGCCTGCAGTGGCGTAGGTGTGCATCAATAGCTGGAGATTTGAACCACTCTGTGGAAGTGTTGTGTGCATGTATAGCATGCAAGAAAATGAAATTATTTTTGTTTCCTGTTTCACTTTTGTCTCTATTTGTGGAACTTACTTGATTGTGTTATACATCTGTAGTATCTCCAAATGAACTGAGTAGGTCAGGTGAGGTAAAATAAACGTTATCTGTTCATACTGGGTTCTACAGAGGTTTTCAAAGCCTAAGTCTGGGATATGTACTAAGCTGTCATCTTTTCCCAGGGAAAATGTAAAGCAGATTTGGGGTTCTGAAGCTCTCTCACATATTTCATTTTAAGTGATTTTGAAAGTTTGTTGCTGTGTAATAGCCCACAGCAACATCATCTAGATACTACATAATGACCCACTTAAGAAATGCAGTCAGAACAGATATTGTAAGATTGTGTATTAACTTGCTGAGATATGATGTATCCGGTCAAGTCAATGAATTTTGCAGTTACTGGTTGAACACAGGGAGCTGCACAGCTGAGCTCAAGTCAATATTAGCCTATATTTTAAGGAATAATATTTTATGATTATATTATAATATAAGCCAGAACTACTACTTTAGATTTATAGCTGTAGGTCTTCATCTTTATTTGAAAATACAGGAAATTTCACCTAACCTGAAGTTCTCTCTCTTTTAGGCCCTTGTTTAATGCTGGGTGGGATACTGATAAAATGATTATGGCTTTGTTCCTTTTTCTGTGCTGATGAAAAATGGAACCTTTGGTTCTTAAGTGTTCTTACTGAAAACTATTATGTTAATAAAAAACACATTAAAAATGTTTGAGGCAAGGGCATGAACAGAAATGTTTGTCCTTTTCAGAACTCTCTTTTCTTGTAAGCAAAAACAGTAATGCAGGCCTGCATGCCCTATACTAAAGACTTCAGTGGGGCAATTGGTCAAACTATCTTTGCATGCTGAAAAAATGTTCTGTTAGAACTTGTAATACTATACCAGTTATCTTAGTAGAGGGGAGAAATAAATCCAGTCACTTCAATTAGCAGTATGCTTATTAAAAAAAAATCATATTTTTCCAAGTACAGATAATAACAAGATCCTTAGTTTTCAAAAATGAAATTTAGGATTTCCATATAGTAAAACACGGCTAAAGCTGTTCCTCAGATATGAGAATTAAAACCACATAAAGGAGATTCAAGAAATATTGCAAAAACTATGCTAAACTTTTTAGTAAATACCAATTAACTATACTAGATCTGCTAACTGGATAGTACTTTTTTGGCTAAAAGAGGTAAACTAAATTGAACACCACAAGTATGCTTTTTGTATTTATGAACTATGCTCAGAATAATTTAAGCTTTTCACTGATTTCTTATTTTGATCATAAGAACTATGTAACTATATTATAAATGTTTGGACCCTTCCACGATAGTAAAGGAAATTGTCATTTACAGGCCAGTCTCCCATGGCCAACAGTCTATCAGAAAAATAGCTTCACCCCAGGCTGACAGACCCCAGCTTGTTGGAATAACACTGTATTTGCCACAGAGACCTCTGTGCTGTTGCTTGGGAAGTCCCAGGAAGTGTACAGCCAGGGATGGAGGATGTACTGTTCGGATTTTGCGAGCAGTAATACAATTGCCTGGGACTGGTGTCATGTTGAGACTCATGAAGTCATATCTGCACAGAGCAGTGTAATGGAATTAGAGAGACCCAGGCTGAGTATAATTATTTGTTGGAGGGCCACAAGGCTGGGAAGGCTCTGCAGGGGAAGGCGTGTGAGGAGCGGCTGAAGTCCCTTGGTCTGTTCAGCTGAAGAAGAGGAGACTGAGAGGGGATCTCAGAGCTGTTTGCTGCCTTTTCCCAAGGGAGGGAGGGGAAAGAGGGGCTGAGCTCTGCTCTCTGGTGACCTGTGACAGGACCCGAGGGAATGGCAGGAAGATGTGCCAGGGCAGGGTTAGATTGGATCTCGGGAAGAGGTTCTTCCCCCAGCGGGTGGTGGAGCACTGGAACAGCTCCCCAGGGAAGCAGTCCCGGCACCCACTCTGCCAGCATTCCAGAAGCATTTGGACGCTGCCCTCAGTCACACGAGGTGAGTGTTGGGAGTGTCCTGTGCAGGGACAGGAGTTGGACTCCATGATTCTTGTGGGTCCCTTCCAACTCGGGTGATTCTGTGAGTCTGTGTTTCTGGAAAACTGTATTGATTGACACATATCAAAGTGGAGAACTCGGCCTTTGGAACTCCTTTGCTATTAACAACTTCATTTGAAGATGTAGAGTCATCCACAGATCAGGTAAATTGTAAAATAAGACTGAATTTATGCTTGAAAATAATCAGGAAATAAAGGTGTTTTGATGAGAAGAGAGTCTGCACACTTGCTTGTGTTCTTCAAGATCTAACACATGATCATTATTTCTAAAGACAGAAGTCCTTTCTTTAGACTGCAAGAAAAAGAACTTTCAGGAACTGGTTCTGTTTTTTTTAGTTTGCTGTCTTTTACCAAACTAATGTAGAAGCCGTTCAAGGCCATGTTTTATGCATTCATTAAGTAAGATGACTGTTAACACCAGCTTGGGGCAGTCTGGGGATACACAAAACCTTAATTAAAGCTGGTGCTAAGTGTTGTGTGTAGGCATCACATTTAGGAACTAAAACTACTTAAATGCCTTGTAACACTCAGGAAGTAGTGAACAGACAGTAATTTTGAGCAAGGAACTATTGAAGTAATTTATTCTTTTTATGTAATTTCTTCTGTCTTGCAACCAAATTTAGCTTTTCAGGTTGGGACATAATTTTTACTAAAAGTTGATAGTGTACTTTTTTTTAAATGTCTTATTTATTAAAAGTGAAGTTTTTTGCTAATGAGCCAGTAATCTACTTTAATGTGGATGATAACAGGCTTGGATACTATCCTGTGATTAATTTGCAGTTCAGTTAGGAAAAGACTCTGATAACTAGTAATAGTGGAAGCATTTATATCTTAAATTGTTTTTATTGAAAAACCACTTCTTGTGGTTTCATGTGATTATTTTACAGTAGGTCTTCTGTGTTTTGAGTGCTATAAACACTTTAATATCATATAATATTTTAATCGTTTGAAAAAAGGGATAATTTTCATGTCTTTTCTTTCACTTTCTGTATGTACACTTAATATGTCTGATATGAATACACCTTGCATCAGGCCTTACTGGATCTGTATTTTAAAGAAAAATGGGGGATGATATGGGAAATTGAGTGATATAGAAGGAAAGAGACAGCCTGTCTAGCTTCCTGTCTTCACCATTGCTTTTTGATCATAAGTACTTTCTTACATAGTTACAATGACTAGCTATGTATGTGACTTAATCTTTAAAATGTTGATCCAGAAGTTCATTTGTGCTGTACATGTAACTGTTTAACAAGAAAGGAGAAACCAAGCAGAAGGAGGATAGGTCTGATGCTACACAGTCTGTGTGTAATGGGGTATTTAAAACAGGTTATCAGTTACCTGGCTGCCTGGTTCACCTGCCACAATTAAGATATTTCTATAGGCTAGCAAAGTTTAGGGCACCAAATAAGTAATAAAAACTGCTGTGCAGCATGTTAGATGGAATAATCCAGATGCACTGCTGTTCCATTCAAATTATACTTCCACTTTCAACACAACCAATCATACATTGATGATGGGTCCTCCCTGTACATATTTTATATTTGTAGAACTCTTAAGAGTTCTGCACCCTTGGGGACTTGCAAACTTAGACTTAATAAAACCAGATGCAGTTCAGCAACCTGTAATGTGATAACTTAGGTATGAATGACTCGCTTTCAATGGCATTATGGTGCTAAACTGTCCTTGATGATTAGTTCCTTTTTTAGAGACAATTTTCTTCCTAATCTTAGTGTTAGCAGTTTACTTAAACAGCAAAAAAAGAAAGGAAAAAAATCTGTAGGCAGTGGTAGGGATTCTGAATTCTTTGCTTCTCTCTGTGGAAATCTTAAAGTATAATGACTCTTTTTCGCTGACATCAAATTTCAAGGATTCTGCAGAGAGTAGCAGTTGTTCTAAAATAAAATTGTACTGTTCAAAGTGCATTACAGGGTCCTAAATTCTCCTGTGAGTTTTGTCTCTATAAAAAGAAGATTGAGACCAAATTCTGAGGTTATTAACTATTTTGTAAGATGAATTTCAGATAAAGTAAAGATCGTACTGGCAAGAGCAACAGAAGAGTTCATATGTTTTGTTTTATGGTTGAGACATTGAGCAGTACTTCACACGAGTATATAGGGTCCTGGCAAATGTGGCACAGATAAATGTCCGTTCTTTGCCATGAATATTAAAAGTTTTCAGGCTGGATAAAGACTTAATATAAGGAAGAAATAGATTACCATTTTTTACTGGTGAGATCACAGCTTGTTGACAAATTTACTTAACTGTCGTCTCATCTGGTTATTTTTAATGGCATAAAAAAATCTTTCACTTATTTTCTCATTTTGCATCCTAGGAAACTCCATTCATTCACAGCACATTGTTTTATCTGTGTTGGACCTAGTATTATTTTCATAGTCATGACAAGTTCAGCCTTTTGTGTGAAGGAACTGGGGTTTGCTTGGAGTTTTTTTGGAGACAAAAAATTACCAGTAATTTCCACCTTTGTTTCTACGACTACTGTCACTTCTTGGCCTGATATTTTTGAAGACTCAGAAGAAGAATATTAAATATGTACTTTACAGCAAGAAAGGACTATGCTGAAATTTTGTAGACATGAGAAAAGACCATAATTGATGTAATTTTATATTTAAACTGCAATATGCTCATTTGGCTCAAATACAAAAATAATGTGCATTGGATGTTTTTTGGACTCAACAAAGAGAAGATATTCTGCCCAGTTGATAGAGTTCACTGGGAAACACCATGGCTTAAGAGAACTGTGAATGTGTTACCAGAGCTCTGACAATGTAGAGATTTTTTCAAGTGGTGCTGAATATACTAATAAGAAATTCACTGTTCACAGAAGTCAACTAAACCTGTTTTATCAATGATGCAGACACTTGGTAATTTGCACAAAATGGAGAGCTGAGAGCTTGTGGGGAGAATCTAAAACGTGTAGCACAAAGCCCTTCCAGGGCTGTCCCCTGCTTCTTGCACTCCTCGCTTGTTCTCATGCCTCGTGCCAGGTCTGGGAAGGGGACTTTGCAAAGCGTCTGCAGGTGAACAAGGAATTCTTCCAGTGCTGTTTCATATCGCTGAGAGCACTGGTAACGATCCTAACCTTTCAGTTTTCAAAAAAGGTGATTACATTGTCCTCATTAACACCTGACTGTTCTGGCTGCCATCAGATGGATACCTGAGGGAAGCAAAAATGCTGAATTCCAAATTTCTTAGACAAGCTTTTTCTAGCCAAGTGACAACTTGGTAGTACTGGGTGCCTTGCAAAGACTGAAATAACCACTTTGTTGTATTTTTAAGTAATTTATTTATATTAAATGGCTTTGGCAGGGTTCTGGGCACTTCTAGGACATGGCCGTTGTTCAGAAAAGTGTGATAAACCTGTCCTTTTAGTAATGATTTTTGAAGAACACCAGCATTTATTGACTCGCCTTCCTTTCCATAGATGAAAATACCTTCTTGAACACTTCATTGGAAATCTATTGATGGAGAGTTTGGTGGATTTTGCGGCCTTGGATATTTATTTAATACTGCTGTGTAATTTCATCTTAGTTATTATTTGAAATATCAGGTGAGATTATGAATGAAGTTCAGGATTGGTTAAAAATGGTAATCCATAGTTTTTCTGTATAAAAAAATTGGGGTTTGCATGTTTTGTGGATGTTCAATTTAGTAGAACTGCTGACATTAGGAGTCGCAATGGTACATTGTTTCCAACTATATATTTTTTCAGTTAACCCAGAAATTAAAGTGGATGTGCAAAAATTCTGATAAATCTATTATCAAAATATTAAAAGGAATTTCTAATAATCCAGAGAACTATCAATCTTAAAAATGAATACATGGCATGCTTTTTTCATTCTAATAAATGTTGATCGAAAATGGACAGCAAAATAGTTTTGTAGCCCTAGATATAATCTTTTTAAATGGAGCAAGTACTTGTATTCAGACCTGTATCTAGTTTATTGGTATAGATAGCTAACACACTATAATAAAAATAGGCATAGCAAATATTGGATATTTTCCCAATATAATTGAATTTTTTTCCCAAATATTATTGGAGAACATATTGTTGAATACATGGAAATTTGAATCCGTACCCGGGATGAAGAAATGTGGTTTTATTTCCTGTGCAAGTAAAATCAAAACTATGTGGAATTTATTACCACAGAAATGATCGTTTCATTCTGAAATGTATGCAAAATAAAGTATCCCTATTCCTTTATATGCAAATGTGGAAAAAAATAAAAATATGGTCTAGATGAAGAAGAGATGGAAGCTGTAGAAGAGATGGAAGAGATGTCTACTATTATGCCATGAATACAAAAGAAAAAATAAGTTCTTTTAAACTCTGAATGGAAAGACATTTGGTTTCCACAGCTCCCTTAGAGCCAAAGATCTGATTCCCAAACCCGTTTAAAACAGTGGGAGAACTGTCTTCAGATCACAAATGAAGACACTTCTGTGTCTCAGTTTGCTGCTTGGCTCTTAGTTTTCCTATTATCATCTGGCCATATCAATGTAGGGATAGTTTTAAAACAATAGGTTGCTATGTATCTTATGCTTTCTTATTTTGAGGCTCACTGCTGCGGCAATTTGAGTGCAAATCAAGCAAAAGAATACAGTAGCTGTCCAGTGCACAGCGTAGGAATAGCTATTAAGAATATGCACTGCTGGAGCTTGTACAAATGATTGTTCTTTGAACTTTAATTTCTTCTTTTTGTGAGTATTCTGATGTTCTGCAGCGTTAAATCCACCTCTCTCCCTTTATAAGTTACTTAAAGGAGGGGGTTTTATGTGCCAACAGCAAGCGTCTGGAACAAAGTTGATGGAGTGCTAATTACTGTTGAGAAATTTTCTGTGCTCTGAACTTGATTATACAGAAGGCCAAAAAGTGTCCTCCTACTTGGTTCCCATGTTTGCAGGTTTTCTTGGCACTTAAGACTGCGGTTCAAGTACCTGAAATCAGTCTATTTTCAAATTAACCCTTTGTATTAATACAAGAGTCATGAAGAGAATGTTCTCTCTCCATTTCTTTTTACCTAGGGTCACAATTAGTAAAATTCTTCCATTAGACTGTCTTTTGTGGGCATTAAGTATTTGCTAAACCCTGGAATCAAGGGACTTTTTACATACGAATATTTTATTGAATCCGAGCTGTTATAACCTCTGAGCAATAAAGGTGTGGAAGGATTTCCAATGAAGTCTCAGGAGAGAAGAACGGCTACAGGATCTAGAGGATGGAGAGGATTCTGGTGCTGGGATGGTCTTACACTTACCAGAAGAGGATTAAATGTTCTTTACAAGCTGTTGTAAAATGTGAAAAATACACAACATCTCAAAAATTATTGTCATCATCAAGATTTAAGCAATTGCTTAAACTGATCGTTTCCCCTCTCCCCCTAAACTGGTGGTTGAGCTGAATAAACATTAAGAATCAGAAGTCTTAACAGGAGTATGACACTTGAATTCAATACCCTTCAAAAGCATTTGTACTAAGATTTATGTTTTCTAATGGAATCATTATTGATTTTGAACATTGCCAGAATTGATAACATGAGAAGACTGATATCTTTTTCCATTAATTGAAGTAATAGTTCTTTAGTATTTTACTTAGTCCAAAATGTGATCAGTTTCCCTGATGTATTTTGATTTGTTTAATACTTTCTATGTTTAAGGTCTTTTCGAACTTATGAGTGCAATACAATAAACCATTTTTTTCTTATGCATTAACTTTCTGTTTTACTAAGTTAGAAAACAGACTGTATTGACAGAGATATTGTCAGAGTATTAGTTTAATATGCTTTTCATATTGTACCTCAAGAAGACTTCAACTTCAGTATTAGTCAGCAGGTATTTTTAAATGGCTCAGATGTTAAAACTAGCTTGTAATAAAATAAACTCAGTCCCATATAATTAATTATTCCAGCGTAATTACTTAATGTAAAACTTTGCTATTAAATTTTCTGTTTTTGAAATCCAACAATCAACTGTACCTACTGCAGTAACTGAGGAACTATAATGCTTATCTGCAGGTGTTTCTTTTCTATTTATGTTTTTCATAAATCCTGATTATATTAGGATAAAACTTTATTTTATGAAAAGAGAGAAGTGTTCAGCCTTTCTCGTGAAGGATGGAAAGAGACTTTTTCATAGGAGTTAAAAGAAAACTTTGCAATGTGATTAAGACAGAAAGTTGAGACTTGTCTAGAAGCAATGTCCCTACAGTTAATATTTGAGTTCCACGGGGAAAACAAGTCTAGTTTGGGTTGAATTACCCTTTTTATATGTGCAGAGTTTTGCATGGTCTTGTTGACATCAGCATAGGATCCCAGTTGGTTAGAACCAACTAGTGCTCGGCTTAAATATAAGCTCGGCTCAAATATAAGCCCCACAACTGTAAGGAAAGAACCAAGAGTTTTTATTGGTGATAGGCTGAAAAGATCAATTATTTACCCCTAGACTACTTTTGTAGACTCCTCTTCAGCCATATGAGCAGCCTAGAACTGAAACTGGTTCATTAGCCTAACTCAGGTACACTAGGAAACAAATCCTCTTGGCAAGCAAGGCAGAAATATGACAGCAATAAGAGTTATCTAGGAGATGGGAATATATATATGTTGATTTCCTTCCACACCAGTGACTGATAGCTCCTTACCTTTTCCCTGGAAGATTGCACAGTTCTTAATGCTTTTATTGTTAGCAGAAAAAAGCCCAAACCAGCCAGTGAATAATATTCTGATGGCAATTATTTTCCTATTTTTGAGCTGCCTGGGCAGGAGGTACTTTTACTCATGGGTAATTATCCTCTGCAAATTGTCCAAAAGTTTTGATAAATATTACTTGCAACCAATTATTGTACCAGCATTTCTCTTCATTCAGTCTCTCACTCACGTGCCCCAGTCTGTTGCATGAGCTGCCCTCAAAATTCATTTTTAGATTTTATAAAAAGTGTCAGAGTGACAAAGCTACAGCTTTGGAATTGACATTTTTTGCCACAAGGCCTCTTTTGACTGTGATAAAATTAGAAGGTAGAAGTTTATTACTTTTTCCTCATATTTGGGAGGTTTTATTATCAGGTTGTTTTCTCTCACATTTTTTATTTCCAGTAAAAATTTGCTTATCACTTGTAGTGTATGTGCAGAACCTGCATTTATTATATTCAAAGGGTCTTGATTCCTTTTTCAATGGTAATGATTTGTCTTTCATATACTGAGTGGTGTGTGGATAATTAACTTGCAGTAAGTAGGATCAGATTTTGAGGACTTGCTTATGAAAATCAATAGGTGTCTGGTGATTGTGTAATCTCTCTATTTTTGCAGCCTCATTTGCCCTTCTTCTTCCATCATTACTTTTTTCAGACAAGGATATCACTTTGCAGTTATCTCAGAAGTAGTACTTCAGAGTCTACCGTGCATTGCTCAAGACTCAGAGAAACAATATTATTCCTAAAACAAAAAGCAGTTAAGTCTCATTTTTAGTACAACTCATAACGATAATTTCTTTTGAATTTTTACATAATGTTAAATCATGAACTAATCTGGTGTTTATTTAGGGAGTTTTGTTTCCCCATGTTGCCAATTCCACTGATTGCTATCAACTGAACATTTAGCACATTGACTTTTTAATTTATTTATTAAAATCCCTCTCTTTCCCTTTCTATCAAACAAAGCTCACAGATATGTAATTCATTACATTTTATAGACTTAGGAAAGTAATGACTCTCTGAACTCTCTGAAATTCAGCCATTACTTGTTATATATGTATTTTTTGCCTTGCAACAATTGGTAAAGAAATCTGCTGTACAAATACTGTGCAGCTATCTTATCTGAAGCTGCACTTTTATTTCATCAATATTTACAGTTGTGTTCATTTCTCACACTTCAGAAGATGGATGTATGATACCTGATCACTCATTATTGCAACAAAAAAAGTGGATCTGTTGTCTGTGTGCAGAACCGCACAGATGTGCATCTTTTGAACTTCTGTCAGAAGCATTTCTCGTACTTCAAGTTTATTTTCTTTTCAAGTATTTAATATTTCATTGATGAAAAATCACATTAGTGGTTTAACTGAAATACTATTTCATGTGCTCCAAAGGACTTTCTTCCAAAACTTCAATCAAATTATTGGAGATGGTTTAAAGAACATAGGAGCTGAGGGAGACAGTAAAATCAATACAGCCTAAAACTTATTGTCTGATGTTGAAGTTAGTGACTCCTGTATATCATTTTAAGACTGTGATCCTATTAAACCTCGGACAAAGCAGAAGTCCTTTACTTGCTAGATTATGGCAAATGTATACATAAAGAAGCAGATATTTATGAGGGGAGGCTTGGTCTGGAACTTAGGCTCTCTAAGGTCAAATTCCTGGCTCTGCTGCACACTGCCTCAGGCAAATCAGTCAGTCTCACTGGGCTTCTGTTCCCCATCTGTCCAATGGAGGCAGTGGATGCATACCTCTGTCTGGCCTATTTGTGTTGTGGTTCAGAGGAAAAACAAAAACAGTTCTTAAATTGTGTTTGAATAGTACCTAATACACTGCAGCCATTAGGTACTTCCATAATACTGTAAGGGATGTCAGCCTCTAGGCAGGGACATTTTTAACGTGCGTTCTGCAAAATCGATTTGCAATACACTTCAGACCAGTCCTGAAAACAGCAGTGAACTTTCTCTATGTCTTTTTGGCAGATTATAGATTTTATTGTTTGGTTACCATATTACGGTTGCCATAAAGAATTAGTACTGTCAGTACTCACCACCCTGAGGTGTTACCGTTTGGGTTCCCCCATCCTGCCTACCCTTTCCACTCACAAACACCCTTATAACAGGGCATGAGAAGTAACTACCATACATCAGCTATTGATAGATAATGGCTTTTTAATGGCTTCCATTGCATTGCTGGTAATACAACTTTCACTTTTATGGCTCCTCTGCATGTCATGATCCCACAGTGCCCGTGGGCGTTGGGACTTGATAGAAACTGAATGGACATAGCAAAATGCATTTATGATGCCTAACGTTAGGCATGTGATCAAGTTGAAAATGTATCCAGAAGAGGGCAGTTCAGGGCACAATATGCAGGAGTTCTTCATTACCCTCTGGTGGAGCATCTCTCTGGAGATCTGTAGATTGAATCTCTGGAATTTACCCACTCAGTTTAACAAGGGGAGTTGTGTGTCAAAAGTGAGCAAATTTTCAATTTTTTATCTTTTTCAGGTGAGTGTTTCTCCAACCCAAAAACTTGATTTGCTACCACTATGAAAAACTGTGCAATTTATAAATGCCTGCAGATGAATTATGGTGCGTGGTCTTGGTTTTAGCTTCATGGTTTTTATACGGAAACACCTGCTTAAAATCTTCTGACGTGATCCTTTAACACAGAGCTGTTAATACAATAACTACTTTTTTGGTTCAAAATTAGCATCTGGAAAGAAGTAATTTGTCATGGTGTAAGAATCTGTGTATACTCATATTGTAATCTATCACTTAAAATGGAAATGAGAACATTTTGACAGGCATTTAGCAAGGTTGGAGATCATTCAGTAGTGCGTTTCCTCTTTTTAGATTAATTTGGCCATTAATATAAAGTTGTATGTATTACTGTGGTAAGGTGAAAATTAATGTGGTGTCTTATGAAGATGGGCTGAGTTGCTGTGTTTCTCATCCTTGTACTATAAGTTCATAGATCATTACTTTCTGGGATCATTGTACAGCTATTAAATAACAACCCGTTCCCTAGCATGTGTGATGCTTATACGAAGAGAACTTCTTGTGGCGCTACAATATAGTTTCCATGAAATATCAAAGAAATGTAGGAAAGCAAAATACAGTCACCTAAATTAGAATTTGTTATTAGAAGCTGTTATAGGAAATGCCATGGTACTTAAAAACCTTCAGTTATCAGAACCCAGAAGATCCCTAGCTACACTAACACCATACAGAATTATGTCTGGGAGAAGTATCTGGATCCTAAATGACCTTTTCATCCTTCTGCTAAGTATTAACTGTCTCAAAATATGGACGGAATCCTACTCAGACAAATAACAATAACAGAAATACAGTTTAAGGAGCTGTGGGACAACTGTTGTATTAATTACATGGGATGATAGTGTTTCCTCTTATAAATATTTTAATATGGGGAAATAAAAAAAGAAATTTGATAATGCCCCGTGTCCTGAATCTTTGGCTCTCATTTTTAGTATTTATTTTGCATCACAAACTGAATTTTCAATTAAATAAGGAAGGTGTGATAGGGAGAATCCTAATTGTAAGAAAATTTCTTCTTTCCCCTTCCTTCTCAGTCTCCGTCCTGCTATCCTTATTTCAATCTCCCTCCCTTGTTATAGAGTCACAGCTGTGAGTTTAAGCCTATGAAATAATTTTTCTGTTATTTTTTAATATATAGGAATGTTGCTATATCCCTTCATTGTACTGCAGCAGGCAGCAGGATCAGCATAGTCTGTTGGTGTCAGTGTGTGGTGTTATTGTGCCAGCAGTGCTGAGTACTGCTGTGGTGCTTTATTGCTGGTCACACCTTACAGTGCCTACGTATTGTCCTGAAACTTTGAGTCTTTTTTTATTATTACCAATGCAGCATACTTAGTATTTTTCTTTGCTGTCTGATGTACTGGAGAATAAGCTTTATTATAAACCTATATACATTAATCACCAGCATGTGGTATACAATGTCATTTGATATAAAGTACTTAACTGAGAAATCACAATCATTCTTATTTTGGAAGAACTAGAAATATGTATATTTTTGAAAAGCAACATTAATTTCTTCCTAACTCTGTTCCCTAGTTTTACTCTTATATTTTAGTCTTGTTTAGAGATTACAAGATCCAATTACAAGATGGGGACAATGAAAAAGCTGAAAGCTTTTGAGTTAGCAGCAAAGTCTGCCTGTGTCAGGCATACATCAATTTACATGACACTGGGAGGTCAAAAATCTCATTGTTATTATTTACAGTGTTTATGACTGCCTTCCTAACCAATATGTAGATGCTGGAAAGCCATCCGATCTGTGAGATGGTTTATTAATTTGAACCACTTAATATTGCCTGAAGCTATGAAAATAGGAATGTACTGAAGAACATTATTGTAATTATTCCATTAGGAATCCCTTCAATTATTCAGGTGTTTTAATCACTTGGGCATTTAACCTAGTGCTAAATGATGATCATCTTATTAAATACAGATTTGTACAGAACTTTGACACTCTCTTTGCTGAAGGACAGCATAGGGAAATGCAGACAAATGGCTTAATCCTGAAAAAATGATTAATCTTTAATTCATTTGCTAGAACATCAGTAGAGTTAGAAGCATTGTTAGAACTTGTGGAATTTGCCAGAAAAACTGACAGAATTGCTACAGAACTTTGTTGCGTATTCATGTTTTTACAGTTAGATTCCCTGCTTTTAATGACAATTAAGGTAACCTTGCAAACAACCTGTGAAATGAGAGGAGAGCAACTTACGGCTCTTTCCTGCTGTCTTCCAAAAATAGCATTTTTATAAATCCAGAGATGATCATAGTAATCTTCTAAGCTGTCCTTCTTCAGACAGAGGTCTTTTCTCCACAGAGATTGTATCATAGTTTATGTTTAAAATACGATTATGATCTTTTTAACAAAACAACCAATAAAGAGACCACCAGTAATATTTAACTACTTTAAAATTTCACCTTATTTTCCAGATTTGTCTTGCTTCAGTTTTCAGCTTTTGCATCATACTTGGTCCATATCCATCAACCTCAAAAATTTTCCATAATCAGAACTGTTTTCCATTTATGAGTATTGATGCAGAAGATGTAGTCATCCCTTAACTTCCTTTACTTTGTAGTCATCCTTTGAAGTTACTCCTGTTTCCTCATCTCTTCAGAAGTGTGGACTCTAAACCAGATTGCTGTTCTTGTATAGTCTTAGGGTTTTTTTTGTTTGAACAAGGTAGATTCTCTATTCTTTGTTCCTAATACTGTTTTTTTTTGCATTCTACTGAACTGAAAAAAATTACTAGGTTTGTCCCATAACAGTAAAATGTCCTCCTGTTTACTAATTCAATTAATCTTTGCATTTGTCTGTGTAGGGAACGATCCTTTAAATTGCTGATAGAATCCAGGACCAAGAGCCAGGTCTCCGTTTGTAGATGTCTTCTCGGTAATGAGTGACCCCTGCCATTCATGTTTGGTAGGATCTTAATTATGAAACTGTAGAACTTAATGAACAAAGACAGAGCAAGACATGAAAGCTGATGGAGATGATCACACTTGGAGCTAAGGTGCTATTTCAGACTTCTTTATATCACTTGATAGAGAAGGTACATAAAGATAACCACATGTAAGGTAACAGTTGTAATTTGCTGATATCTTTTCAGGCTCCTTTTCAGCTGTCAAAAAGTGCAATTACTAAATCTAAAGTTTATTATAATCTGTCAAAGATAAACAGTCTCCAGCTATACTGCCTTTGTAAGCATTATGATAATACATACATTTTTAGCTTATTTTCCATCCTTTCTTAGTACAGTTTAATCTCAGTTTTTGAAAGAAAATTAATATTTATGTGTGCATGTGCCCAAAGAGGAAAATAAGAAATTATTATTTTTATTCATTAACAATGAGAAATAACTGAGTTTTCTCTAATTTAATAAATACAAATAAAGGTGAGATTTTGTTTGTCTCACGATTACATTTTCCAAATGATGTAAGAACCAGATGAACTGCAGAAGCGTGAGGCTACTAAATTACAGCTTCTCTGTTTCTTCCCTGCACTGCTATTGTGCAGTAACAGTACATTCTGGTGATTTCCGAGACCTTACTAGTTCACTAGGAAATGACAACTTTAATTTTCTGGAAGATAGCAGTGGAATACTGTGGTTTCTGTCGTTGTAAAATGTTAGAATAAAGTATTCTCTTGATGGAATTTGTTTCCATAGTTTCCAAGTATCTTTGGTATCACTGGTTCCTTTGAGAATGTCACAGTAACACTGTGCATACTCTGTCATTGCTCTACCTGGACAGGCATTTAACATACATTGGCAGTACATAATCAAACATAAAACCACACCTTGAATATTGACAAATTACAAACTCTGTTTTAAATAGTGCTGGCCTGGTAAACTGCTTGAAAAAACTGTTTTTCCCCACAAGTAATACTGTAATCAGCTTTTACTATAACCACATGTAAATGTATCGCTACATTAAGGCCCTTACTGATAAAGTTCTTACAGTAATGAAAAGTTCTGGTTTAATATTTTAAGATTATTTGGAGGAAGAAAAGGCTCCCAGGTGTTCCAGTTATGGGAATTCTGGAAAGTGTTCACAAATGTAGGTAGTCTGTGCTGTACACTTTGGTTACACTATGGCCTAGAGGGAATTTTAGGTGGATAGAAGTATGAAAACACAGTCTTATGCAAGTGTATAACTGCACTTATATAAGTGCATAAGTGTACACTTATATAAGTGCATAAGTGTACACTTATATAAATGTGTAAGACTGTTTTTGTACTTCAGTTGCAAAATAATTATGTATATTTGAATCTGAGATGGGGATTTCTAAATTGATGAGAAGCTCCTAACTCCTGTGGCACTCTTATCTGCACTTTTAGAATTGTGTAAGGATCATTAGGCTATTATAGAAAATCAGTAGCTAGGATAAGGCTATTAAAGAGTCTTCCTTTAGCTCCTGATGTTCTGTGTGATACTTAACTGAGGAAAGCTGCCTTTTTTGGTGGTAAACCTGTAGTTGTCAGTTGTTGGTAACCCATTTTGGGTGATTTCCGTTAATTTCCTTAGAGAAATTGCAGCCACAAAAAATATCAACTCTCAGTTTTGCTAACTAACTGCCCTGTTAATCTCTCCAATTGGACCAAGAATTTAGAAAGAAAATAACTTTGTCATTGGATGTAGCTGTTCCAGAGGAAAGCTAAAGGTATTGCTCTTGTACAGTGTTTGTGCTTTCCCTGTTCTGTGACAAACCAGAAGATTTCTGTTCCCATTACTGTCGGGCGCGTTCACAACAAACACTAAATCATTGTAAAGTGACCATTTTAAATTGTATGGGTGGCCCAAGTGATTCGTAGTTGGGACATTCAGCCTGCTGGATGCTGATTCAGCTTGAACCTGAGTTGCAATTATTGATCAGCTTGTCCTCTGGATATTTATAAACAACTTGAACCCTTAATATCCATGGCACATGCCACTGTTCTTGACTGCTGCACACATTGGCTAATTTAGTTAAGATGAAACACTGCTGAACAGCCCAGAAATAGATAAAGTTACGATGTGAGAATGCTGTGTGTCTCTGAAAAGACAATTTGAATTTGCTGTCTGTTAACAGATCCAGTTCTGGTAAATGTATGTGCATGAGACAGCAAAAAACATGTCACTTTTTAATTAAACTTACTGAATGGTAATGAGGTGAAATACTGTATGTAAAACACAGTTGCTCCAAAGGTGCACAAAAAGGCTCCTCTTACTACCTTTTTAAATAATAAATTACTTTTTTTGCTTGCTACCATTGTTTCTGCCTCCTAAATTCCTCCCAGCTTTCCGCAATGTGAATTTCCACTTGCTGTAGTTTCTAGTCTCACTTCAGGAACATTAAGGAAGAAATCCTACATGCAAAAAACCTAAAATAGTTTTAAATGATAATTTTTCAGTGTATGATAATCATCTGAACCTGATCTTGCAAAATGCTGAACACTACATCTTTCTGAATTTATATTCTCTCAGCCTCTGTTCAATCATTGAAACTGTTCATATCTAGGAAACCAGATTATTGGAGAACAGTTTCACAAGAGTAAAACTTTATGACAACATTTGAAGGCTTGTGTTAAAATTCAGAAATATCTACTACTTTTATTTCATTGACTTTGTAACTTTGTTCACTTTGTGTATGTATCTAAATAAACACAGAGCTTTAAAGTCTGAATACATCTTTACAGTTTTTATCTCCTATTCCATTGTCCTTAGATGTTTATCTTTATTTTTCTGAGCATAAGGCAATAGGCATGAAATTTAAAGAGATAATTTCCAACATGATTTTATTTAGTGCAACATTATATGGCAGCCTAAAAGTTTGTATCTAATCTGTATTGTTTTCTCCAAAATTTGGAAGATCTTTTCAGCTGATATTTTATCAGGAATCCAAGTGACAGATGTGTTCATACTGATTCACGTGTCTCCAAGCAATGTGTACATCCCTGGTAACTGAGACTTTATGTCTTTTTGAGGAAATATATGAGTTATGTTCTGCTGAAATATGATATTATAAAACTTCTCATCATACTGGTTCATCATCAATTTTATTTGGAGCCGAACTGAAATATGAGACCTGTTTTGCTTCCTTTCCCAAGTGTATTGTGCAGTAATCTCCTTAAGCTCCTTCTTCAGTGACCATATTATGGATAAAATAGTTCTCATGGTCAAATAAATTTTTAGAAGCTGCTGATTTCAGTTTCTCAATTAATCGTTCAGTTGCACCCCTTTCTCTTTTTTTTTTAATTTCTCTTTTTCTGACCATTTAAAGGACTGCATTTATAAACATAGAATTATAGCATCTAAAATAATTCAGATTTTGTTCCAGTTCTTCAGTGTGTAAAAACCAGCAATGATTGCTTTGTAGCAGTTAGGAACTCATTTATAGATGATTTATTATAGCGTTTTTTTTATTCTAAGCTGTTTAAGTCTGATAATACCATGGATGCAAAAGCCCATGCTTTAGCAATAATCATTTCAGATATTAGTAATAAATTCTTCATAAAAATAAGCAGGTGTAAAAAAGAGGGATCGTGGAAGTATTCTGTCATTTTCAGTTTGCATCATTTGTTAGTACTGCCCACACTTTCTGATGAGCAGGGTTTTTTTGGACAGGAGCTGGAGATTTCTGCCCTTTTTTGTTAACTGGTATTATACTACCCCTCGGCGTTACTCACTGTTGCCAAAAGATGGCTGAAAGATGTAACATCCAGCAGACAGGAAAAGAGCCTTCAAATGTGCTGAAAAGGTAATTTCTCCTGTATTTAATTTGTCTGTGAAAGCTTTGTGAGCTAGTTTAATATGTTTGCTTATTTAGATGTTCATAAATGAGTCGCTGTCCCTTAGAGGTTTAGAGATTATGTTCTTAATACTGAGGCATTATAAAAAGTGAAATAAATTGATATGTGGGAACTGATCACCCTGTCTCTATGCTGTACTAATTGGCCTATAAGTTTGGAGAAAAAACAAATATGTTTGCATATCCTGGGCAGATTCATTCTTGTTGCATTTTGGAAACTCAGAATAAGGATGGATAATTTGTTTAATGTTTTTTTTTATTGATAAATGATGTGCAAATGATAGAGATACAAAAAGAAAGGAAATTTCAGAAAGTTTCTAGGAATATTTTGACAAATATTGGGTTAATTAGGGGCCTGAGCAAAAGGGAAATATATCACTTCCTAGTAATCATCATCTGAAACTGAGCTCCAGTACTTAGGAGTTAATTGAGAGTTTTCTGGTGTTTATGTTAATGTCTTTGAGCACAACAGATGTGGGGTCCATAAGAGAATTCAAAGCTAGGGGCAGGGAGGGTTTGTATCCTGTCCATACTAGAAGCTCAATTCCAGTTTAAAAATTATTACTTCTTTGCTGTTTGGAAGCAAAAGGCATGCACTTTTATTACACAGCACATTGGTCACAACTTTCTGGTTGCTATAAATTATAGAATGCAATTATTACGGTTTCTGAAAAGTAAGATTACTTATAAAAGCCTGTAAAAATAATTACTTAAACCAAGATCAGATAATTTCTAACAGTGAATTCTGGACTTTCTATTGAGAATTTGTTGCCAAGTCCATATGTTTACAGGAGTTAATAAAATAATCTACTTGTATTTGTTTCCTCTGCTTTTTATTCACCCTACTCAATGTCATACACTCGTGATATTGCTTTTGATCCAAATAGATACAATGATTTCACACAATGTTTAGGACCAGTCTCACATTCTCTTAATTCTAAAGTAACATCTGAATATATCAATATTTCTAACTAGTTATACACAAAGCCATACCATAACCTATATTGAAAGCTACAATAATTAGTCTCATCAGCCTTCGTTCTCATCTGTTTGAGTTTTCAGACTTTTAAAATAGGTCTTTCTCTTGTAAAATCATGATGATACACAAATGTACAAAACCATATCCACGCGTATGTGAACATGTAAGACTTTGGTGTATTCACCCAATGTCTATGAGTTAAAAATTCTTTGAAGTTAAAGACTTAAATACAGTCATTAATGCTTCACCAGCTATGGCCATATTGATGGCACTTCCAGCTATGTTGCTATCTTTTTTTAGTATCAGAGCATATCATTCTGACAATAAACTGGATCAGCTCACTTGTAGTCTTGGCATGTTTACCGTACACAAGCCATCTTTCTGACCCCCCCTCTGCCTGTGTCCATCTCAGTGGCAGAGGATGGGCCTCTTCAATTTTGTCTATAAATAGATGAAGAACATGTTGAAAAGGTCTTCCTAAAAACATGTTAATGGAGCTCCAATTAATGCAAAACCTTAGAGAGCACTATAAAATGGAGGTAAAAAAATAGCTGATATATTTTTGCTTCAAATCTTTTTGTGTCGCATCTTTCATTTTACAGAAGAAAATGAAGTTTTCCTTCCACTCACAAGTCCTTTCCTTCATCTGCCAAAACTGCGTATTGTAAAATACTATTAAAAACTGCTTCTGCTGAAAAAAAAACAAACCCAAACTCTGCATTTTCTCTGAAGCATCTCATTATGATATTCCTTAATGTGGCAGCAGTCGCCCACACATTCCTCCAGGACTGGATTCTGTAGCCTTGCCCTATTTTTCATTATTAATTTCTTAACTTACAGCTACAATCTTTAGTGGCCTGAAGTCTTAAGGAGACATCACTGGTTTAACATAGCTTCATTTTTGACATTAAACAATTCCATAGAATCATAGAATGATTTTGGATGGAAGGGATCTTAAAGATCATTCAGTTCCAACCCCCCTGCCATGGGCAGGGAAGCCTCCCACCAGACCAGGCTGCTCAAGGCCCCATCCAACCTGGCCTTGAACCCCCTCCAGGGAGGGGGCAGCCACAGCTTCCCTGGGCAACCTGTGCCAGGGCCTCCCCACCCTCATAGTGAAGGATTTCTTCCTAATATCTAATCTAAATCTACCCACTTTCAGCTTAAAACTGTTACTCCTTGTCCTGTCACTACATGACCTTGCTAAAAGGCCCTCCCCAGCTTTCTTGTAGGCCTCCTTCAGGTACTGGAAAGCTGCTCTAAGGTCTCCTGGAGCCTTCTCTTCTCCAGGCTGAACAACCCCAACCCTCTCAGCCTGTCCTCATAGCAGAGGTGCTCCAGCCCTCGGATCATCTTCACAGCCTCCTCTGGACTTGCTCCAGCAGGTCGCTGTCTTTCTTCCATTGGGGCCCGCAGAGCTGGATGCAATACTCTGGGGAGGGGGGTGTGTGTCTCAATGAGAGTGGAGTAGGGGGGAAGAATCACCAACCTGCTGGTCATGCTTATTTTGATGCAGCCCAAGGTAAAATTGACTTTTTGGGCTGCAAGCACACATTGCTGGGCCGTATTTCGCTTCTCATCGACCAACACCCCCAAGTCTTCTCCTCAGGTCTGCTCTTCATCTGTTCTCTACTCGGCCTGTAATTGTGCTTGGAATTGCCCTGACCCATGTACAGAACCTTGCACTTGGCGTTGTTGAACTTCATGAGGATCACACAGGCCCACCTCTCAAGGCTGTTAAGGACCCTTTGGGTGGCATCTATTCCCACTAGCATTTTGATTGCACCACACAGCTTGTTGTCATCAGCAAGCTTGCTGAGGGTGCACTGAATCTGACGGTCCAGGTCCCTGACAAAGATTTAAACAGAGCTGATCCTAATACTGACCCACAAAGAATGCTATTTGTCACCGGTCTCCACTTGGACATCAAGCAGTTGACTACAACTCTTTGATTGTGACAATCAGTCAGTTGCTTACCCACCAAGGAGTCCATCTGTCGAGTTCTTCTGTTTCCAGTTTAGAGACAAGGATATCATGCAGGACAATATGAGATGCTTTGCACAAGTCCAGGTAGGTGACATCAATTGCTCTTCCCTTTTACTTATTTCTTTCTTCAAGACTCTTACAAGACCATGTAGTCATTGGGAGGTTCTTGAAGTAGTTTTCCTAGAGTAATCAAGTAATGCAACAAATCAGCTCTGTAAAGATTCCTCAAAAAAATCATGTCAGTTTTCTCTGTTTCACCTATAGTATTCCTGAGCCATTTCTCACTCTGTAATGATGCCTCTGGTCTTTCCAACTACTTTTGCACTGTCAGGCGAAGAATTATTTAGATTTCAGTAAATCCACTCAAAGTTCACTTTCACATTCCCAAAGTTCAAATGGGATCGAGCAGTTGTACGAAACAACTTGCAAACATGCTACTATTGCAGCCATGTTCATGTACAAACAGTTAAAAGACATTCCTTTCCAGCTTCAATAAATATTCCTCAAAATGTGTGTAGCTGTGGGGCATCTCGTGGCACTTATATGATTCATCAGCTTGTGACTCTGAAGGTTTTCACTGACATGATTCGGATCACTCATAAAAGCTGTTAACTATCAATAGGAAATTAGCAACTCTTTATACAGAAACCCAGCTTTATTTTTGGCTGTAACTGTTTACAGAAGAAATTGAGTAATGTGAAATAATGAACAACCAGCTTTCTTTAGGCAGTCCCCGTTCCCCTGCACTATCACTGCTGCAGTAAGAAGTTTGCCTTCCCTGAGTAGAGGATGGGTGCAGTTTCCCAATTACTTCTGCATTAACGTGTAAGTAAAGGCTCAAACCAAAGGCATTGCAAGGTTTTTTGCAGGTCATTTCTCCACATTTGTCTTGTTGATACTACTGTGCTTATAATATAGTTTTGCTTATTTTCCTTCTTACCTGTTTCAAGACTCACTCTCAGTTGGAATATCTCCCCAGATCCTAAAGTTGCTCAGGCTTGGTAACTTCTAGGTACCAGTCCCCAATAGGTGCCCCTTGAACAATATGCATTAATTTTAGAGAATGGTTTCTTATTTGAACATGCTGAAAGGTTCAGCCTTCCACCAATCACCCACAGTTGATATACTCCCAAGTGTGCTCTTTGACTCTCTTTTTCATTTCACCAAAGTTCTTCAATGATTCAATGTATTTAGGAAAAGGAAGGGTCCTATGCAGTCTGGATTAGAATCCTTTCCACACACGGTACTTCTCTCATCTTGCTTACAACAGGACAGTGTTTCTTCAGTATAGCATGAAACAAATTTTTTTACAGTCCTTGGGTTTCTAAATGTAGATATCGCTACCAATCCATTTCCTTTTCTCAAAGTCAGAGCATGTGATTCGCAGAGGAGAAGGAGGTAAACCAAGTGCATTGCTTCAGAATAGTGACATTAATTCCCTTTATAAATGAAGTATTATGGATGTGTGAGGTAGAGTATCATTTACGTGGAAAAATTCGATGATGTCTTGAACTTTACTATTCTGCAGCTTAAGTTTATTTTAAATTCACTACAAAACTCTAGCATAATAATTAGTGCCTCAAAGAATATCTCATTCATGTATACGTCTATTATAGAAGAAAATTGCTGTGGAGTTGATTAAGATTTGAAGTGAGGAAACAGATACAGTGTAATCTGAACTCCTTGACATCTTCTGAACCAATTTTAGAAAAATACTTCCTCTAGAGTTAAATCTCAAGTGAAGCTCTTCACATCGTGGCAAATAAGACACATTTCAGCTGTACATAAGCAAATCCTAAAGATTTTGATAAGGGTCCTACCTGTCTATATCCTCTTGAGTAATGTAGTTGAATTTGTGCTTTCATATATCCTGTCTCTGGCAAAGCTCTTCTATTCTTATCTTTCCTGAAGACCTTATTCAAATGCTGGTATACAGGCATACCCAGCAACCCTCTCCCATTGATTGTCACAGTTGCTCCATGTCTAGGCAGTATGCACTCCTGTTTATTATTCCATCATGGCATGATTTTCCCACATTCTTGTCTGCTACTGCCTTCATATTATCTTTGGATTAATGACTCTCTGAGATGAGGCAGCTCTGAACTGGCACTCTGAGCCATGTGACAGAATGTGTCATGAGCTCTAGCATTTGAGCTAGCAGACCAAGAATTTTGTAGCTGATCTTTACGTGGGCAGGCAGTTTCTCTGAAGGTTTATATCAGCAAAACTTGAACTTACATTGCTTCAATAACACTTTGTAGTTGTAGCTCTTTGGGGCTATATATGGTGCTACATTCTAGTGCTGCTGGGCATAGTATTGGTTTTCTCTTTGCACTGGACAGGAGAGATATAGATGTGTTCCACCAGGGAAGTTGGGTGACTCTCTGTGGATGCTTTGCACAGGCTTTGATCAGAAGCAAACTTCCAATTTTCTAAGGGATAAAGTCTTCATTTCTAGAGTATGTTAGTTTCATTTAAAGATAGGATGCAGAAATAGTTGAGAGCATTATCTTTTAAAAATAGCTGTTACTACTATGCAATAACTAACATTCATGCTTTGCTCTTGCAACTCAAAATTCTGCTCCATGAGTCGTCTGGAAATCCAGACTTAATCTTTTGTGGTGAAAATTTATTTCCTAGCACAGTAAAATACCAATGTAAAATTAATATGCATTTTCAGAATAACACCTTTGAAAGATATGAGAGTTATGTAATATGCTTAAACTAGAAGAAGTTTGCTGAAGTTTCAGAAGTTTCTGAAAAACTCTGTCACCAGATTGAAATTCAGCTCACTTTGGTAGTGACTTGTGATGGGAATACAGCTGTGACAGGAATGCTGTGTCATGCCGTGGGACTCAAAAGGACTGATACCAGCAAGTACTGTTCCAATAGTGCAAATTCAAGCCTCATTCAGTTCTATATAGCAACCTGATGTGAACCTGAAGAGAAGTGCTCACCTTTACTTTGGCTGCCTAAAAATAGGTTATTAAGGGCCATGCTTCTCTGCTGTTATGAACAGAATTCACTGGTGATTGATGGCCGGTTTCCAGAGGTGGAATTAATGTGCTTAAAAAACTCCAACCTAGGCTGATCTGACATGTCTCCAGTTGTTATGAATAGGTGTGGGGGTTTGTGTGTAACATTTTGCACCAAGGGAAATAGTTAAGCTATAGTTCAAATGTGTGCACAAAATTTTACATATATGAAGCTTGCAAATTTATGTAATTGGAATTAAGATTAATTGAGTTAGAAGGAAAGTAGACTGATTAAAAAAGCCTTAGAGTTCTAGTACATTTTAAAAAATAAATTTCAGGAAATGGAAATTTGTTCCTTGGTTGTTCTGGTGCAAATGCACGCAGTGAAATCATGTGTTACCTCCTTTTTGTTTTCTTTAGAAAGCAAAAAGTTTGCAACTGAAAAGTCAGCTTCATTGCTCAGACTCTGGTGTGTCCTGTGACCATTGCCAATTTATATGTTTTTCTTTGACTCTTTCCTACTTTCTCTCTTATTAGGACTTAAATTGTGTTTCATGTTGTTAGATTCAGATTGTGGCTGAGCGTGCAGTGTGAGGGAAAAGGAGAGGAGTGAAATAGGGGCTGCTTTCTGCTTTGGTGTCCTGTTCCTGGCTGGGCACACTTGCTGTCTGTAATTCGAGTAGCTCTCCAGTGCAGGCTGTGGCTGGTTGACAAAGGACTGCCGCAGCTCACCGTTTGGTTCTGCCCTCAGCAGCAGTCATCTCCTCGGCATCTCCAGCTGGAGAGCAAAAGAGAATGCTCTTTAGGACCACTGCATGACCTTGGAGTAGCGTAAAGGTCCTGGAGTTCTGTGTAGGTGCCTTTTCTTGGCTTTGTGGCCCCTCAGTAGGGCTGTGGTTGGGTCCCAGTCAGTGTTGGGCGATGCTGATGGTCCTCAGGTCCTTCAAAGTGGCAATCTATCAAGAAAAATGTCATACAGAAATTTATTAGTCTGCCTGTGTGAATCAGAAGGTAGTGTAGAGAAATGGTCCCCAAGTGTACAACTGGCTTTAAGGGGCTCGGCTGCGATTCTGCATGTGAGTGACAGTGGCATTAAGGCAGCACAGAAACCCAACTATTCATCTTTTCTGGGTAGAGCAGCTGTCTTTCAATACCAGCTAAAGGAGTGCAGCTCTCCTCTATGACACTGATGTAAGGAAAGCTAAGATAGGAAGGGTAATATCTTCATGCATAGAGGATTATTTTATTCCCTTTGCCTAAACAACTGACTAAGGTAAGAGGTAAATATTTATTTACCATCTAAAGTTATTATATAATTTATATCATTTAAATAAAATAAGTTTCTTAAAATAGTAGATAAAATCTGATTTTTTCCCCGTCTGTATGTTTTACAAATACATTAATGTTCCAGATAAATAATTCAAACCAAAGAAATATGAATACAATAATTTCATTTAAGTTAATTAATGCTAAGAATGTATGAGCTAAGTATAATGGTTAATGGGAACCTAAAGCTTTTCTCCTTATCCTGAGTCCATCTCCTCCCTTCTCCCCCCATCTCCCTTACCCCCAGGCTACAGTTTGAGTTGTGTATATATCCTCAGGAAAATTAAAGGTTAAGTTTTTGTTTAGGATGGAAGTGTTAGCCACTGAGAAGAAAACACATGAAGAGAATGAAGATTTGCAACAGTATCATCAGAAGCCTGCAAACTGCAAGAAACTGATTAGAAATTGCTGCTTGGTAAAGCGAATTTTTGCCTGGAAAAGTCTGAGCTCTAAAGGTACCTTTCTTATTGAAATTTTTCGTGTAGGAGAAATTGCTGTCTTTCCAAGAATTCTGTTTTTTTTGAGACAATGGTATTACTGAATTTAGCACCAGTCAAGTTACAGGTACAAAAAGTCTCTACTGTCATGGGTCTATTGTGCAAAGAAATTAAAAATGGTACAGCTTTGATTGAAGGTGCTTTATCATAATGTGATACAAATAATTGTACTGCATGAACATTCATTTTACAGTACCTCAAAATACATGGTCTGCAGAAAAGATCTGAACACCCCCCCCCATCAGAAGATAAATGAATAAGTGTAAAATCACAGTAATTAAATTTATCAATTTATCAGGACCCAACCCAAAAATCTGTTTTGATGAGTAAAATCTCCTTTAATCACTGTCAGAGTATATTTACTTGGAAATTACACAATTGATCCCTTTGTCTTTGAGGAGATGGAGAAAGGTAACATCCTGTCACTTTTATGCATAATGATGCCATGTACTGTACTTATTAATAAATACTGAAAGATATGCTTCTTTTTAAATAGGGAGTTGGCTGTGAAATATCTCACCCATGGAAAGGCTTAACTGTTTTATGAATAATAAATTAAATGGCGACCGTCCTGAAGTGATAGTTAATCTGCTTCACGTTATTTTCCTCAGGAACACACACACCATTAAGGATCTTTTTCAGCACTGATTCCCCTTTTTTCCTTCTTTTTTACCATCGTATTTGTACTTCGCAGCATTATGTAAAAACAAACCAAAAACACCACCCCAAAAACTCTCTTGTTTTTGGCAGCATTTTTCATCCCTTTGCACACATTTTATGACAATAAAAATGCAAGTCTTGAGAATCTTGAATTTATGGAAAACAGAATTAAAAAAAAAAAGCATGACATTGTTTTGTCACGAAGAGCTAAGTCACCGTATCCTGAGTCATATGTTATTTTATTTACGCATTTACTCTGAAGGATATGCTTCATTGGCTTAGTTTCAGCATTTAGAAGAAAATTAGCTGGTTAATTACAACATACTTCTGTTTTTAAACTGCCTTTATCCTTGGATTATCCAAGTAAACATTTATTTGATACAACTTTTAATCCAAGCATAATCATTTAGCTATTCTTGGCCAAACAGTTTTTAAAGCTTTCAGCTAATATTTCCAACAAATGCCTGGCTCAATCACCACGCATATTATGATTTGCTAAATATATGTTTAATTTCTGAGTACTGTATGAGTTTGCACCTATAATTCTTTGCACTTTCATTTATTTCTTGTATTGGTACTGGAGCTGTAAGGCAAAAATGAATTTGCTGTAACCCTTTCAATACATTCATCATTTTATTTCATGGCAATTTTAGAATTTTTTTCATTGGGTTATTTATCAGCAATCTCAGCAAGCCCAAGGACTCATCTCTTTAGAAATGGTGTGTGAATCTAAAGCAACCTGCACTGAAGTTAATAGGTCTTAGTGTTCTGTATCTTTAAACTGGCTGAACAGTTGCACCTCTGGAAAGGATCTTAAAACAGTTGATAAATAATGATAGAATTAAGGTTGTGTTTTGTCTTGGTAAAGTGAATTAGCAGATGTATAAATCTCTGTAAAATCAGGCTCAATTAATTAAGTTACTCTAGGTTTCTCTAACAGAAACAAAATCAGAATCTGTCACATAGTTAATTTGAAATGAAGCTATTAATTTTGCTCTATCTAGTACCAAATGACAGAAAGCATATTTCTGTAGGGATATCTTTGCAAGAACCTTTGAATATTTGTCAGGATAAAGAAGACTGACGTCCTGAAGCTTGGCTTCAGTACTAGAGCCCATGACCTCTGTAACACACATTGTGTATGGCATTTCCCACTGAGGTCATGATCCACAACTAGGTAAGATTTCATGCATACAAACAATTGGAGCATTTCTGAAACCCTCTAGGCTTGGCCATGGAGGTGCTCACACATTCTCTGGAATAAGTCAAGGCTGCTATAATTTAGCCTTCCTCTTAGCACCCATGACAATGCTATGGTAGCTACAGAGATACCTGGTCTATCCTACTGCTTTCTGTTGGCAGGATGAAGGTAGACTTGCAAATTATATTGTCGTGGCTCTTTCCCACTTAGGTATTCCTTTGTGCAAATCAGATACCCCATTGCTTGTCTTAAGTACCTTACATTAGTAAAGTGGTGATAAAATAGTCATTGGGCAGTTGAGGTTTACAGTTCAATACTTAAAACACAACTGAAACATTTGTGTTCGTATTTTTTAAGAATAATGTAGATGACAAATACTGAATTATTTGGAAATTCAGTGCTGTTATAAGAGTTTGCAGCTGGAGGTACTATAAAGTAATGCATATTTGATCTTCGTTTTAAAACAGATTATTTCTCCTTTACAATTTGTTTTTTTTTCATATTTTGGTTTATTTGTATGATAGTGAAACTGAGTTTGTCAACGTGTTCTTTTAACTTTATAGAATTAATTATACTTTCAGAGACAATTTCCATTTATGAATTTGGAACAAGCAAATAAATATTTGATGAAGTGCAATGTTTAGATGATTAACTCTGTTTTCAGAATGAAGAATCTTCACTCTTGTGATAAAATCTTAGAACGTCCTGGCACTGGGGATGTCTTCCTGCTCATCCTGCTTCACCATCTCTAATAGGATTAAGAATGCTATAAAATAAATACTGGAAAGATAATTACACTCAAACCTTTTCTATGCAATATTTTAATATCATTAATTTGTTGCAGTAGTGACTGCTCCAAATGAAAACCAAGAGCATAAAATTTTGTATTTTAAAGAAAAATAAATGGAATAACTTCATTGTCAATGGGAAACAATTCCACGCTAAAGATACTATATTGGTCAATTCTCAAGACTCAGTTAACTTGACTGATTCCTCACGTGGTAGTTTCAGAGAGCAGGCATCTTGTAAATGAGGCTGGAGGAACAAACTATGACTATTGCCAGGTATAATTCACTTAGAGCTCTATAATGCAGTGAGCTCTGGGCCCCAACTTAAAGCATGAACTGGAAAACTGGAGGGTTTCACTTTAAAAAATGAGCAGCAATGAAGTGTCTCTTCACTGAGTTATCAACCTATTCAGTTAATCTAGGGCAGTTACGAGTCTTTCCCGATTGTTCTGTGCCATGAATGTATATTCTGGTACAGTTTTTTCTAAAATGTAAATGAGACACACCAAGAGTACAGATTGTCTATAACAAAGATAAAATTGGAGGGTTTGTGCTGCTGAGCCTGCTTTACATACTGCTAAAAATATTATAGGTTATCAACTGTTTATTTATAAACTTTTAAATATTGTTTGTGTTTCCTCAAGCGAAGATACGAATAGCTTAGGAATAATTCCAAGCTGTCAATCAATATGTGTACTTTTTCCTGTCAAATAGTACATTTGACAAAATATTTAAGGAAAAAGTAATCGAAGTTCTTTGTAAATCCAAGTTCTTGGTAAATGTTCTGCTCTCCACAGTGTACTTCATATACTCTAATACCTTGTATAACACAAAAAATTCCTGTTGATTTTCACTACTGTTTGCTTTTTTTTTTTCAAAATATGGAGTTACATAGGAATGGGATAATAGTTTGTCCCTTGTGGTCCATTTGCTTTTTCTTCTTCTATGCAAATATGTTGAGTAGTACTTTGAAATCCAGAAGCATCTCAGATCATGAAAAGAAATTTTCCTCCTCCTCCGGTTATTCAAAATTAACAAGAAACTTTATTAATATTGAACAGGGGTTGAGACAAAAATTCTTCCCATGTGTGTCTCCGTGTTAATTCTTGTGTGCCTGCTCGTACCCCTTTCTATGGAGCAGTGAAGCGATGGGGCAAAGAAAACTAGACACTGATGACAGCAGGTTTATATTAAAGTATATGTCTTTTCCAATATCAAAGTCCTCTACTGCCTTAATTAGAAACCATCATGGTTACTAATTAGGAGACAAGAGTTGTTTCCTAACTTTATTACTGAAGCAAAAGCATATTCTTTTTGTTTTCTTGTGTGTGGAGTGATAGTTATTGAAATCTGCCTGGTCCTGGTCACCTTTCCTTACATAAGAATATGAAATAAATGGTGTAGATCAAAATGAGAGAAAACAACAATAAATAATAGATATCCAATGTCAAGAATAGCATATCCTCCTGAGTTAATTCCCTTGTCCCAGTAGCTGCTCTTCACAAAAAGCCCTGGCTTAAAGGATTGCTGATACACTGTTCAGATCTTGACTTGTCCAGTCATTGAATTTGTGTGGCCTGTCAGATGTGTCATTTTTTACTTCATGTCATATTAAACTAATTCACATAGTTTTCCCCAGATTTTTTTCCCCAGTTTTCTCTCAATGCTCTCTTTGGACAGCATTGGGCTTCTCTTGAATTTGCAAATTTATATCATGAAAGAACTTCATATGAGCACAAGTTAAAATTTGTGCTATGTGCCTATAGAACTGAAGTTGATACGACTTTGCTGGTTTGAGTCTGGAAGCCTCTACGAGAAGAAAACGGAGAGAGAGAGGGAGGAAGGGAAGGAGAGGTGGGAGAAAGAGACAGACCAAGGACCATGTCCCTTGCCAAAGCCTGTACTCCTTTCCATTCTAGATGGTGAATGTGCAGGTAATTGGACCATACCATGTGAAATCTTTCCCAAATGCTCAATATGAAGATTTTGTAGCCTGTTACTATGTGTGTGAACCAATGAGGAGAGTGGCATATCTGAGATTTAACGCTCTGAAGACAAACACAGAAATTCATTTAAAAATGGAACCTTTTGTGATTTTATGCAATAAAGAAATCTTTATTTTGTAAAAACTACAAGAAGAGAAATTTACTTGGAAATTTAAACTGAGCAATGTTTAGCCCATTTTGTCTATTTGAAATATTTATGAAAGTGTTTTACAATTTGATGGTGATGCTCCTGTTGTAGGTGCTAAACTTCAGTAAGCTAGCTACTAAACCAAAAAAAAGTTACAGGATTAATACCCTTTTCACTGTGTGTCTTTAAATAACTATTTTCCAGAGAAATTGAGCATTGCTCAGTACTGCTCTAGGTATTTATTTAATTTTAAGCTCTAGGTATTTATTTAATTTAATGAGCTACAAATTAGTACTGCTTTCCTATTCAGTTCTATTAAGTTGAGATTTTGTTGTACCGTCTACCTTCTGGCTCACTGTGAAAATGTTCCATTTTATGTTACAGAAATTTCATCTTCTGAACAAATACTGCGTACATTGTATATACATAACTTTTCAAGTCACTGAACTGGATGGGAAATGTGGATATATTACATTTATTTGTAAAAGTATTGCAAGTAATGAACCTTTTTATTTATTTCAGACTTTTTCCCTAAAATCAATATAGGACTCTGTTCTTAGCTGAATAATTTGCAGTATTAGAATAGAGATGGAGTTGTTCATAGTTACTAGGCACAAAAAGGTGGTTTAAAAATGCTAGAAAGCATGATTTAAATAAAAGGAAAAAGAGTAAGGGAAAATAATCAATTTATTGGGTTTTTTTTGTTTTGTTTTCTATCAAAACCTGTTCAATCATTATAATCTCAGATAAAGGAGTTTGCATTAAGAGACCTGAAAAAAAGGAGAGCCTTGTAGTTTGTTCCCTTCATACCAAATGCTAACTTTGAAAGATGAATCATGGCAATAAAATTAGAGGCTCTCTCTAGTGAATGTAATTTTCTTTTAAAATCTAATCTCAATAAGACTTATAATACTCTCTTCAGGGTAGCAGTAATGGTTAACGGCACAAATTAACAGAAAAGTGTACTATGCAGGAATGTCTGTTATCTTGCAGGGGGAAACTGGAAAAAAAACATTGATTCTCACAATTTAGGGAATGATTAATGTTTTACAAAGGGCTTTACTATGTATTTGTGTACAGACTTGCTAAACTGAGCAGTGCGTGTAGCTAATGAAAATGTGAGGCTGTGACAAGTACGTATAAAATTATGTAACATCATTTTTGGCTGGAGAAAGTTGCATAATTTCACTCCTAAATTCACTTAGAAAAAAACTAAACATGTACCTTCTGAAGTTTTTAATACTTCTTAAAGTTTTAAAATTTACACTTAAAAGGGCACAGCCATGTCAAAAGCCCTTGTTACTTTGGACATACTCAAATGAATTTTTTTTAAATATTTGCAAATTTAGGAATAAAATTGCACAGATCTTGCAACAACCACTAGTTCACAGTTTGGGGAGAATTCATCCATGCTTTTTCAGAGCCCATGAAACAGATATTAGTGTCGATAAAAGAAAGTATTATCTGTAACTGAGTTTTTAAAGATGCTTAATATGAAGATAGCAAGTTGGAAAGTGCAGATGATGAAGTCAGTTCTTAGAGTGAATGTGCTTGTAAGGTGAAGGATATTTCATGGGAATTAGATTTCCTCCGGGTTTGACATTCAGAGGATTAAATATGCTCCCCTGTTAACCCATGAGTAACATGGCTCAGAAAAATGTGAGTGCATCACTTCTGGAGTTTCTGCTTTGTGCTTCCCTGGCTGTAAGACATTAGACAGCAAGGTGTATTTCTGCTTTTCTCTTGGAAGTTCCTTTCCTTCATGTCAGAATGGATTATTATCATCTGCTCACCTGCAACTGCCACCTTTATAACCCTGTTGTTGCAGTTAGTAGGAGGGACATGATACTGGAAGATGAAGCACTAACTCGCAGCAGATTGCTGCCCAAAAACTCTGTGTTTACTGGAGACGATGTTGAACTCCCAAGGTCTTTTTTAGCTTCTCTTCTCTTTCTTTTCCTACTGACCAGTGTTAGCACAAAGCAGTATGCATGACCTTCCTAAGAGACAGTGCACAGTTTTAAACCAGCCCTAATTAAGAGCTTCAAGCAGGCCCTTTTTATTAACCATTTACTTTTCGATAAATCATAGTGAATGTAAAAGCATGAGGAAGCTTCACGTTGACTGGAACCTATCCAGGGGTGTCACTTTGTACTCTGTATAATGAAATTATATTTTTTGATTGAGATCATTCATCCCACTTACCAATGACCACCTTATTCTTCACTCTGTTTAGAAAAATTTTTTCAAAGTGTTAGAAAAATCAGTCCTAGCATCTTCTTGAATTTGGCCGAAGAATAAAAGGAATAGCTGATGAGCTGCACTTTAATCAGCTGGTTATATCAGAAATATAATTTATATTAGAATATAATTCGTCTAATTCTCCTTGTTTCTCTAGAAGAATCCAATGTCATGCTGATATTTAAAAATGATTCATTGCAATACAATGTAGGAACCATACGCCCTGAACATGAAAGCAAACAATGAAGTTCTGACCATTTCAAAATCTGGTATCTGTTTCCCTAGATTTTCCTTCATTGTTATATAAAGATCAGTATCCCATGTAAAAAAAAATATTAAATTGGTTGCTAATTTAGTCAAGATCTGTTACTTAAACATGAAGTTCTAACAGTCAAAGTTTTGGAATATAAAGGATCACCACTTTTGGAAAACTAAATATATCCTTTATGAAACCAAAATATACTTCTGTTTAGTCTGTACTCACAGTATCTTTGATTTCTACTGTGTCTGCCAACTGCTACTTTCTTATTTCAAGACATTCTATCAATCAAAAACTAACAGGCTGAAGAAGTGTATTAGATTAAGTTGAAGGGCTTTTATATTCATGGCATACTTAGAAAATGGAATCAATCTTTAAATGTCTTGCCACTTTCCATCTGGGCATTATTCCAGCAATTTAAATGACTAAATATATCGAGTGTCTTCCAGATTAAATGGTAGCTCTGACTGCCTTTTTATAAATGGTATACCCCATAAAGAACTGAATTCATTGTGGTGGTTAATGATATCTAGCTTCGTTTACCAAAGTGTACTGAATATTAGGGCAGGATAACACAATTGTGTTTGCAAGCATTATCCTTGGAAAAAAAGTTGTGACTAGAAGGAGCACTTCTACTGCAAATAAGGCAGCTTCTTTAAAGTGTGCAAAGCCAGATTTCCCTCCCCCCCCTTTTTTGGCATGATGATGCATTATGACTGAGTAACTTTTCACAAAAGATCAAATTAAAAAGAAAACCAACATATCTTAGAAGTGGAAAGTTAGGGCAGAAGGAAGGAGAGAAAAACAGTAAGAAACAAATAAACCAGAATAACTAAACCATCAAAATTACACGTTGCTTTGTTTAGCTTGTTTTTTAATGTTCATTAATTTATTGCTGCTGTCACTTTTCTTAAATGCTTGTTTACACTGGAGCCTGCAGTGTGGTCCTAATAGTTCTTCTGGCAAGTGATAGTTCTGACAGAATAGATCTGCCCTCCTTCCAGCCCAAAAGGGGTAAGTGGGAGGACTTCGTGCTTTTCATTGCTGCAATTATGCCTTCCTGCTGGTACCTCCCTGCTGTTCCTTCAAGTAGCATTATCTTCTTGGCAAAGAAATGTGTTCTCAGTTGTTCTTTAATTTTCTTCTCCTTTCTGTGTGCGAGAGACTAAAAGAAAGTTTGTAAGGAGCTGGAGTTCCTCACCGAGCCATCTAAATGTTCAGTGGGCACAATGAGTGTATTAGTCATAAGTGGCAACACCGCAACTGAATTTCGTGGATCACCTCATCCAAATGCCAGTAAACCTGTACTGTGTAGCAAAGCAGAAGGCATATTTGATTTCACATATGTCACAGAAAATGGTGCTGGAAATATTGAACTACCTGAGCACTTTTGGTACTGTTCTCCATAACCCTCCACCCCTCCACCTTTGAGGCCAACCTGATTTCTTTGTTATTCAAGCTGGGAAAAGAATTATGATAGGCAAACAAATTGAAAAAGTTTAATACCTTTAATATTAAAAATCCCTGTCTAATACATCGTTTAATTTGTGATGTGTTTGTCCCTGTGGGTGTAAAAGCAAGATATGTGGGTGAGTTGGGGGTCATCATTCACAACAGTAGAGAAAACCTGTTTCCATTATACAAGAACTCAAAGAGTATGGCAACAGAAATGTGAAGCTGATTTCATTACATTAAAGTGTCTAAAACCAGGAATATATAGTGTTTAAACCTCTGTCAATCCACATCACCAGGTTCCTCTAAATATAACTAACATTACTTCATCTGACTGCTTTGTTATACCTCATGTATATAAGTTTTTTAAAGGCATAAAAACATTAGGGCTTCTGAGTGTAGCATCAATAAGCTGAGCTTTTATAAATGTCTCAGTGTTTATATTTGCACAAGTTTGGGTTTCTTTGCTGGTTGAGAGGTAAATTTTTTTAACTTACGACTGTTCAATTGACAAGAGCAACCTTCCCAAGCTGTGATAGTTCGACTGCTTTAACTAAGTCCCTTAGTTAATTCCATTTCTGGTGCATCTGAGGTGAAAAATGACCAATGAGAAAATTGAAACTTAGACAAAGGAGGGGAAACATCGTAGTATGTCCCTACAACTACTTAAAATAGGTCCTGTGTTTATGAGTCTCAGTATTCTCTGCTGTGAGAAAATATCTGTAAACCCAGAAGTAATTCCATCTCCCTCTTGTTTTTGATCATATGTACTGCAGCTGTCAGGTTCTTAGCTGTCAGTTTTGTCTGAAACCAAAAAACCTTTACCTTTTCTTAAACACAGTGGAAACTCTCGGTTGATGAGAAGATTTATAGAAATGCTTATAAATAAGACAACAGTGAAATTCCTTAGTTATTGCCTGAACAATGTAGAAATTCGTGAACAAAACAGGATACAGAAGATAAAATGAGTCCATATGGTTAATTCATACCGGAGAACTGGTGTTCTTTTGCCACAGAATTCCTATGTGATGTTAGAGGCGTCAGTTAAGACAAACTTTTGAGATTGACACTGTGTATTTCTTGTTTTCTGAGTCCTTAGGGTTTGATTTGTAGAATATTGAGCACTTGCAGTATTGCTAACTTGGCTTTGAACATATATGAAAGACTGTGTATTAAGCATTGTGAAAATGAGCTTCCATGAGTTTTGTACCAACTGCCCAAATTAGTCAACACCTTTGATCTTAATCTCACTGTGCCTCTGTTCTGCATAAAGTAGGTATAATAATACCCTCTCATCTCACAGGGTTGTTGTGAATATAAATGTAGTAATGTTTGTGAAGCACTCAGATACTGTAGTGATGAATATCATGGAAAACTGTATTTTCGGCTCAGATTTTCAGTAATGTTTGGTAGGTAAATTATAGGAGTGCAAAATGTGGAAGGAGTGAAATTTTGAGTTTGGTAAATAAGTAATATCTGTGAATTAAATTAATTTATCGAAAGAAGCTCCTCTTCAAACTACAGAACATGATTGTATTATAAAAGGTTGAACCATAGTGCATATTTAAAAAGGGGCTGGACTAATGCTGTTGGCATTTATGATCACAGTACGGTCCTTTTGATGTCTACTTCCTGTCTAATTAATATAGACAGCAACATTTCCAAGTGTGAAGGATTTATAGCATAAGACTCAGCTCTTGGTTTGTAGTTCTGCTTAAAAGTATGGACAATGTGATTGATCAAAGGACCCTAAGATACAAAATTTGAAAAGTGTGAGGGATACAGAAGGTTGTGTACCTTTCAGTTAATTGTTTGATGCTAGTTCTTGGCTCACTGAAATGAATGAGAATCTCGCCATAGGTTTCATTGTAGCAGGAATTTAATTCAATTTGCTGTATAAAAATAACTCTGTACTGAATAAGATAAACCTTTATTTAGGAAAAAAACATCACTCATCTGTTGGCTTTGTAAAGTTACAATTTAATGTATGCTGTATTTGTTTAGAAGGAGAATTTTGGGAAAAAAAGAGCTCCTTATATGTTTTTTGCTAGAAATGCTTAGTGTCTCATTTTGAATGAGGTCCCAATGCTTAACTTTTTTAACTTTAACACTTCATTTACTCAATTTTATGTGAAACAAGTTATGATCTCCAAATCTTAGGAGAAAACCAGGAAGTTTTTGAATTTTCATTACCGAAATCAAATCACAGAAATAAGAAAAAATAATACCAATTTATTTTTATAATTCAGTTAAGCTACAACTGATGCTATACTAAAAACTAATCAGTATACTATAATTGAGGAGATATTTTTGGACCAATGTACCAGCTGGTATCACAGATGGTACAGATGGCATAAGGCTCTTTAATGGGATAATGTGTTGGCACAAAGAGAGTTGAGTATATGAACATGTGATTTTTCTTTCCCATTATAAACTATCTAATCAGTGTAATTTTAATTGATACACAATCGATACATTTGTATTCCACAAATCTGGGTATATTCTAAGATCAATACTTTGTGGGCAGTGACATTAGTATAACCTTATTTTGTTCTGGCAAATCTTGTGCCAGAGTAGGCAACAACTCATTAAACCATGCAGCTTAAAAGAAAGAATTGCAAGGCAAGTTTTATGTTATTTAAATAGTCTATCTGACATTTTTAAAGGGGATTAATAGAGAAATTTATGGAAACAACTGAATCCTCAGAAAGGTTTTGTTCTCATGAGCTTTGGTATTGGTGTAGATATGGCAAAAACTATGATAGGAGTATTGGTAATGAACAATCTTGATGGTAAATGATCAGGGAATCATTCTAATTATTTTCTCTGAAGATCCACAGTGTGCCTAGGTATCTCTTTAGAGTAGCAGAGGGTACTCACTGCGTGGTGTGGGTTTTACTGGACTTAATTTCTTTTCTTTCATAGGATATCCTGTAAAGTAGTGTTAAGTTCAAAATATTTTCACTTGTACTCCATTCAGAACTTGATTTTGTCAGTTCTGTATTTTCTGTACATCACACAATACCTAAGAACTATCTACAGTGTATCCTGTAGACTGGACAACTACAGTGGTGCTTTCACTCATGAAGCTGGCAAGGCATTGCTGGATTAGGTTTTTACCTGGTGAAGTACAGAAGTTGCCAGTGGGTACTTTGCTGAATATCTAGGCAATTGCATCCAGATTCCATATTCTTTGTATTCAAAAGTGCTCATAAGAAATGGATTCTTATATCTTTGCAGGTTAGACAAAACCTCCAGAAGTATCTAAGCTTTTCTTTGACACACCTAGATTGCTCAGCATATTTAATAGAATGTTACACCCCAAAACTCATTACTCCAGTATTTACAGCCATTTCCAGATCATGAAGAAATATGGCTAAAGGGTTTGGGATTTTTTTAGTGTTGGAGACCTTGATTTGTAATTAATTTCACCCTGAGCTTGGTGATTGTTAGGACACGTTGGAACAAAGCTAGCAGAAACTGTTTAGTTGCGATAAGAAGTCACTACATTCAGTCACAAATCCAGAAGAAAAACTGTGTAGCTTAATGAACCAAGGGAAAACTTGTGAAGTAAGACACCTCAGGACAAGGCAAACCCTGCTGGTTTCCTGACCAGGAGTTGCAACATGCCTCTGAATGGCCGAACTGAAGGCACATCCAAATTGTGCTCTTCACACACCTTAAAAATTGCATTGCAAAAGGAAAAATTTTTGATTTTTTCCCCCTAGAGTGGTGTGCAGTTTTTTTTTTGTGTGTAACTATCCCACTTGTGATTTGAAATTCTGTGTTCTTTAAGGCTGCGATAGTCATATGGGCCTTGTGTAAGTAGCAAGGAGACAGGACTGGTTGTTGCCTTTGTTAATGCAGATGCGCTTTTATCATTGGATGTAAATGTATATAAAGACAACATCTGAACTCTGTCCTGAATCCTGCCTTAGAGATCTTGGAGTTTATGCACTGAAGTAACCCTTTAACATTAGACAGAGGAGATTATGCCTACTTGGGAATGCCAAACCATCAATTCTTCTAGTATCTAGAAGTTGACAGAATCCAATACATGAGCTGATATATCACGAAGAGCAAATGGCTTAGGAGAATTTAGTATGCCCTACATAAGGCAGTGGAGCATGTGTATGGTACAACAGGCATCCAGATTTCTTGTATACTTAGGAAATGTAAATGATGGGTTTGAATATTTTACTGTTTAAATAATTTACTGTTCCAGGGACACGCATATAGTGTGGCTATTCCATTTCCCCTCATTGTATGAGACATGCTTTTTGCCATATTCAGACGTATTATGAAGTGAAATATGACAACCTAGTGATCAGGCCCAGTCACCATGGATTTATGAAAGGCAAGTCCTGCCAAACTAATCTGATCTCCTTCTATGACAAGGTTACCCGCTAAATGCACGAGGGGAAGGCTGTGGATGTGATGTACCTGGACTTTTGTAAAGCCTTTGACACTTTTTCTCACAGCATTCTGATTGCGAAACTGGTTGCCATTGGCCTGGAGGGGCACAGCCTCTGCTGGGTGAAAAACTGGCTGGATGGCCAGGCCCAGAGGGTGGTGGAGAATGGAGTTAAATCTAGTTGGAAACCAGCCACGAGTGATGTTCCCCAGGGTTCAATGCTGGGTCCAGTCCTGTTAAATACCTTTATCGATGATCTGTGTGAAGGGATTGAGTGCGCCCTTAGCAAGTTTGCAGATGACACCAAGCTGGGTGGCAGTGTTGATCTGCTTGAAGGAAGGGAGGCTCTGCAGAGGGATCTGGACAGGCTGGATCCAGGGGCTGAGACCAACGGGATGAGGTTCAACAAGGCCAGGTGCTGGGTCCTGCACTTGGGACACAACAACCCCAGGCATTGTTACAGACTTGGGGCAGAGTGGCTGGAAAGCTGCCTGGAGGAGAAGGACCTGGGGGTGTTGGTTGACAACTGGCTGAATATGAGTCAGCAGTGGCCCAGGTGGCCAAGAGGGCCAATGGCATCTTGGCCTGTGTCAGACACAGCGTGGGCAGCAGGAGCAGAGCAGGGATTGTGCCCCTGCACTCAGCACTGGTGAGGCCACACCTCGAGTGCTGGGATCAGTTCTGGGCCCCTCACTACAAGAAGGACATTCAGATTAGACATCAGGAAAAAAATCTTTGCTGAAAGGGTACTCAGGCCTTGGCACAACTGCCCAGGGAGGTGGCTGAGTCCCCATCCCTGGAGGTGTTTAAGAGGCAGGTAGATGAGTTTCTTAGGGACACGGTTTAGTAAGGGGACAGGTATGGTTGTACTCGATGATCTCAAAGGTCTTTTCCAACCAAGCAGTTCTATGATTCTGTGATTAAATACTAAGTTACAACAACTGCTATTATTCTTCTGTATATAGAGTGAGTTCCAGTCCACCCACTCAGGACCTGTTTCTGTAATAGTATCAGCTTTTCCCGATTTTTCTTTTAAGAATAAGATCCTCCTGACTCTCCTGTTTGTAGAGGGACTGAAGTGCTTTGTCCTAGGCCAGAACTATACTAGCACTTGTTTCAAAAAGAAACCTTTGTTGCAATATGAAGTTCTTGCTTTTTTTGTAAATTAAATTCTGACTCCTGTGGTTTTTGTATTATTAAAAACAGAGTTTGGTTTAATGTATTAGGAAATAAGTCAACAATATCATTTGCAAAATGAGGGAAGGAGGAATGTGGGCAAGAGTAAAGATAATGTGGTTATTTTGCCGCTGGTCTTTTCTTGGGTGTGCCTTCAGTTCGGCCATTCAGATGCACGTTGCAGCTCCTGGTGAGGAAATCAGCAGGGTTTGCCTTGTCCTGAGGTGTCTTTCACTGGAGTGCTTTAGATTCAAAGTCAGTAAACTTTCTCCATTTCATTCATAGGGAATGAAAGATTAACTGGAACCTTTACTTATTATTGTTGTCTGTTTTCTTTCTCTGCTCAGAAACTGCAAGTTATGATGTCATTTGAAAAGATTTCAGAAGAGCCTTCTTCCAATATCATACAGACTATTTTCGATCAGATCTTTGAAATGCCAGCTGTTTTATAGTCCAGTCTTGTAATCTTGTCATTAATAACAATAAAAATATTTTTTATTTTATTGAATGTCTTAGAATAAATTATTGTAAACTTTTTGATTTTGTAAAGCTTGTGTTATATAAATTATTTCAGATTGTATGGATCTCCTTCACAGTTATGAGAGGTCTCCTTTTAAAGAGCTATTAATTTCTTGGTTTCTAGGTAATTTTTGCTCAATGTCAGTTATAGAAATATCCTTAACCCTTTCCTGGAGGAATTCAGATACCTTTTTTCATGTCTCTCATTGTTTTTCAGTAAGGTTTGAGCTCAGTTTTTTGTTGCCTTTCACTTTTTGTAGTAAGAAAGACACTTTTCTGCAAATTGAGTAAAAAATCTGCCAAATGAGAAATAACACTTAAACCCCTCTTTATACCAGAAATCTATTATTTCACTAAGGATAAGGCTGTCGGGAAATAGATCTGCATTTCAGATATTGAATCTGTTAGCTTTCCTGCACACCCAGCATAGCTCTATGTGATCTTCTGGGTGAAATTTTTAGTATTTTTTAAAATTATCTTGATTTCATACTTACTGTTCTCAAGTTACTGGTGAGAATTTGGCTACCTTTATTTTTGATTAATCTAATAAATGCTGTAATTTTAGGCAATTTCTAGTCTTTTTTTTTCAAGCAAAGAATTTGTGATCAAAGTACTGTGTGAATTCATACATTCCTTTATTTATAATTATTCTATATAATATAGTCACTGCCAGAGGAGAAAAATGTGCACTTTAAGAAGTTTCCTCAGGCAAGATTTTAGGATCATTATCATGTACTATTTTAGTAATGACATGTCAAAAACATGTAATAATGCAGTCACATTTGCATTAATTACAGGAATTAAAGCTATCAGATAATTACTTTTAGAAAGGTTCTATGATCCCACTTCCTTTGTTTTCTATCTTATAATAAAAATATTCTTTCAAATATGCTATACCTTCTGCAGTGAGGACTGATTTACAACAAAGTAGTTTGTTTTAAACTGTAAAAATGTTTTGAAAAGCAACAATTCATGTTTCTTAAGCTGTAATAAGTAATTTTTCTAATGTACAAGGATATGTTGTAAGGTAAAATATTCACTAGATACAAGTTACTCTGAGACATTTAATCTAAGGACAGAATTTCTTTCACTCAGTGAGCTTAGGACCAACGACAAACCACATATATATATTTAAGTTATTTAGCTGCTTGATCATCACCATACAGACATACCAGGAATCCAGCTGTTCTTCTAGACTGTGATGTGCTATGCAGAGATCATAGAATCATAGAATCTTCCGGTTGGAAAAGACCTTTGAGATCATCGAGTCCAACTTATCATCCGCTAAACCATGTCCCTTAAATACTCATCTACCTGTTTTTTAAACACCTCCAGGGATGGTGACTCAACCACCTCCATGGGCAACTGTGCCAGTGCCTGACAGCCCTTTCAGTGAAGAAATTCTTCCTGATATCCAGTCTGAACCTCTCCTGGCACAATTTACGGCCATTTCCCCTTGTCCTATCACTGTTACTTTAGAGACCAACACTCACTCTGCCACAGCCTCCTTTCAGGCAGCTGTAGACAGTGATGAGTTCTCCAGGCTAAACAACCTCAGGTCCCTCAGCCACTCCTCGTAGGACTTGTTCTCCAGCCCCTTCCCCACCCTCGTTGCCCTTCTCTGGACGCGCTCCAGCCCCTCAATGTCCTTCTTGTAGTGAGGGGCTTGATACCTCATCTGAGATGGTAACTCTGCAGTAGGAAATACTATGCAAGTGCTAGTGCAGGACCTTCCCTTGACTGATTAGCTGTGTCAGCAATGCTAACTATAGCATGCACTGTGCCACATCAGCAGAGCTGTGCTACTTCTGAGACACAGCTACTGCCTGCACACAATGCTATTTTTGGGAATTGTGAACTCTTCACAACTTATTCAGAGCTGGTTGCATGCATCGAGTTCCCCCCTGGAGCAGGGAGGGAAGAAGGCTGCTTCAAACAAGAGGAAGACTTGAAAGAGAGATAAACGACATTGAGTTTCTGTCACCTGTGGGCTGGGTCTCCTGGAGGGATACACAGTCTCAAACTCATCACTGCTGAGATCTGCCTCAGTCGCACATCTGCCAGGCTGCCACTTGCTCAGTGAGTAAGAGCAATCTAAATCTGTCACATCTCAAACTGGGGAGCTCCCTTCAGCCTTGAAAGGAAGACGCCACAACAACCGCCCAAAGAAATCTGATTTTTCATATAATTAACTTTACTGTGACCTTAGTAACAACTTTACTACTGCCTGTGTGTATAAATCTGCAAACAGCCAGTTTTTGATGGTTGTTCCAAAATTACTGTAAAGGCACAATTTGAGATTGAAAGAACTGTGTAATGCACCCCGAAAATAGTTTGGTTTTTTTTTCAGGATAGAATTGCTAGGAAAAATGATACTTGGTACAAAAATTTACTTAAAACCAAAAAGCTTTAAATAGATTAACTTGAATTTGTTTCTTTACAGTGAGAAAACTTGGCTGATGTCAACATAGTGCCACAAAATCTTTCAATTGTACCAAATCATAATTTTTAGGTGAAAAAAATTCTGGATATGTTTTTATTTTCCAGCTATGTAAGTCAGTTTCTGCAACAGTGAACATGTTGTTAGAAGTTGTTTTGGAGCAGTTGTAATGAGTAGGTGGTGGCCATAGCAAAACTGCAGCTATTCAGGTTAAGTCTTTCTCAGAAGAAATTTAAATAATTAAAAATATTTTTTTCCTTCGTACTCAAGTCTGTCATAATGTTAATGCGTACCTTAATGAATTAGATACATATTGCTTTTTCTATACCTTTTTTTTTAGTAGGTTGTAGTTCATTTATCATCTTCTGAAAAGCCTTGGCATGATTTCCACCTGGTAAAAGACTTTGGGAAGAAATTAATGGATGCAAATTATGATTAATAACTTATTTACTCTGTTTCTCTTTTTACAGCAGCACCACCACAGTGCATACATTCCAGGCACCAAGAAATCAGCAGGTATCTATATATAGAATATATAGAGAAGGTTATTCACTTGGGAAAAAAGTCATTTTGCAAACTGAAAATACAAAAAGCAGCATTCTGGTAGTACCTTTGGGCCTGTAACAACTCTCAAGTCGTGACAGGAGATCCTGCCATCTCAAAGGCTCTCCGTGTCAGGCTCTCTGTCTGGGGTGATGTCCGTAAATGGTGTCCCCTGTGGCTCCAGTGTCATCATCTCCCACAGGAAACAATCTCTTTGTCTCACCAACATCACTAGGATGATAAATGAAGGTTTTGATGGAAATCTTGTGTGTGTTCTGAGCAAGGATGCACTGGTTGCCTCTTTGGTAAAGGGAGTCTTTCGGACTCTGAAAATTGGCACCTGTGAAATGGTCCCCTTTGGGAATGTCGGCTTTTTCTCACTGTTTGAAGCTGGTTCATTGTGCATTTTCTGAGTGAGGAATGAGTATATAAACTTCTTAGGAGACAGTCTTGTTTAACCATTCTTTGTATTGGTAATATATCCCACCTTGCATTGTTCATGGAGTGACTGATTTAAGAATCAATCAGATATTCCACCAGGTTGTGCCTCTGAGAGCACTTAATGGAGTAACATAATCTTGCTATGAGACATCAGATTCTTTATCATAAACATCCTGTATATTGTGGCATCATATTAGTGAGAATCTTGTGCTATCTGGATTCAGAACAGGATAAAGACAAAAATATACATGGCTAATGAATGAAAAGACCCACTGTGTTCTTTAAGGTAAAAGAAGACACCATTCCTGGTATCAAAATGAAAGGTAGTCTATCACATATAATTGGAGGTTTTTTTAAATAAGAAAGAGAAGAAAAAGAGGAACTTTTTTTTTTCTTCTGGAAGCATCAGCATCTGGTGTTTCTTTGAGTCCTTTTTAGTTGGAACTGTCTCAAGACTCGAGTGGCTTGACCTTGGCTTTTTCAGCAAATGAAATTCAAGGTAAATATTAAAATATTTAAGTATAGCTTTTATTTCATGGCCTCAGCTTTTCTATATGAATTGCTGTGGAAAAATAATCCAAAAAATGTCTATTAGAGAACTTCTCTACTTTAGAGCTGAAATTATGCAACCTCTACAAAAAATGCTTTTAGAGTGATACAATGGGACAGGTCAAACAATGTTCAAAGGCTTAATATTATTCTGCTTATCTATGCTAGATACCAAACGTTCTGTTCCTCAGAATCAGAAGCATTATTTTAATTCTTTTTATCTAGCTGGAGAAAGGTTAAAGGAAAAGATTAAGGTATTAAGATTTATAAGAATTACGAGATTCTCTAAAGCAATTCCAAAGAAGCTTTATTTTGGACTCAACTGAATGATAGCATGAACGAACTTTTGTTCTGCTTTCAGCTGAGCTATTTATACTTTGTAGTTGACTGAGGACAATGCCTGAGGTTATTATTATTTTCCCTCATGGTTGTTTTTTTTTTAAACAGCATTTGAGAATATTATTCAAACAGTTATTTTGTTTTGTGCTTGAAATGTTTCAAAGTGACCTCTTTGCTTCCTTTTTAACACTTAGTGGCAGTACTGTCAGTTTAATTCAGAAGAAGAAAATCCATATATACCAACCCATAAAAGCAGGTGGTATTTCTTGCAGCCTGAAGACTTGGCCTCTATTTCTCTTTTGGAAATGGAGTGAGGAAGCGTGGCAGGTGGCAACAAAAAAGACAGCAACATAAACTTCCTTACTGGAGCAAGATCCTATAAAAATGCAGCAGAAATGTGGCGAGTGAAAATGGTTATCTGTGTAGAAAGCTTGCATGGAAATCCCGACATGATGAAGTAGCTCTTCTACAACTGAGGATTAGTTGTAGATACCAGAGACTGGACCAAGTGCTGAATGGTGCAGACATAGGTTGAATGTTTTTAATTATCCCTCCTTTAGAGAGTTTAACTTGGGCACCAGTGAGAATTATTCCAACTTCAGTGGTTTTTAGATCAATGCAGAGCCAAGAAGAAGATCTATGCCTTGATAGGAAACAGATTAAGCACTGGATAAAGGGTAGATTTGACTTTGTGTGTTTTGCTTTATTTTTTATCCAAGACTGACCTGTGTGTTGGATTTTCTTCTATTTGTTGCTTTTTGGGTTTATGCAAGCCATAATTAATCCATGGAATTCCTTTCTGCAGGAGAGAATTGGGGCTGAGATCTCCAGCTGCTGCCTGGGGTCAAGGTCTTGAGCTGCTGCTAGCTTAGAGTCTGTGTCTGTTCTATTTTTTAAGCCAGCTAGGAAGTCTGAGAGGCTGTACGTATTGTGGCACACCAGTACTGTACGATTCACACCCTGTAACTTGGATCATGGAGGAGCACTACCTTGGGCCCTGGGTCAAGGTGGAGCAGACAAGGAAGTGTTAAGAACTGTCAGATGATTTTATGGGTTACTTGAGAAAGAGCAGGCTTTTAGGAGATGGGGTTATTTCGTCAAGGATTTGGGTTTGATTTGTCTTTTTTCATGACATTATTATTCTCTTACGTGCTCTTCAGGGTGATGGTCATGGAATGGTCCATGTATTTTACTACTTTGTAACTCTGATTTACTATTGATTTTTCACGTTGCGTTGCTTGTGGTTTAAGTAGAAGTTTCTCTGCTTCACTTTGAGACCTATGTATAAGCTGTGTTGTTAACTAATATACCAGTTATATCCTTCACCATTCTCTTGACATCAGTTGTACTCAGCCAGTTAATTCCAAACTGTTCATGAGCACTGAGCTATAAACTACAGGGCAACAGCTGAGTGTGAGTTAGAGACAAGTTTTCTGGAAAAGACGTTATGTTAACAAATAACTTACATGCAGACATTCAGGCAAAGGTTGATGCAACACAAAGGAAATACAGACTCACTCAGTCCTTTTTTCTTTGTTTTCCCTGTCATGTATATTCTGTAATTTCTTTTTTTTACCTTTGCCATGCAATTCCTCTCCACTACTAAATTGCTTTCAGAAATTTTACCAAATAGTCTTGGCATGGCCATCATAAGGCTTTGAGTGCCCCCAATGGTGCAGTAAATTATGATGATGATGGAGGTAGAAATACTGATTTAATTACTTAATTTTTATGGTTTCATTGTATTACTCATTTTATTTTAATATATGTAGTATTATATTTGAGAATGTAATTAAAAACCCATTGGTTTTAGCTATTTAGATATAAGCCTAGTAAGAAAGAAATTAATTTGTTTCTACTCATACGAAAAGCATAAACATATTTCAGAGGCTTCATCTATTATGGATACAGTTGTAAGCAATAGAAAAAACATGAAATTTTTTTTCGATATTTTCAGTTTTTATGGTTTCAGGAGCTGGATGGCATTTAGTTGCATCTTCTAATGTAGTTTATAAAATACCTAGAACTGAGCATATATGGTGTAGACTCGTGGAAGTGCTGGAGGGAATAATCTGTTTTCAAGGCTACAGGGAGCAGACTGAAACGTGGAGCTGCAGCCTCGTCACAGAGGGGGTGTTGTAGGGATTGGGTACATCCTTGGCAATGTATCAGGCAGGAACATCAACAGCAAAAGCAGCCTCACGGAAATCATAGAATCATAAGGTTGGAAGAGAACTCTGAGATCATCAAGTCCAACCATTCCTGTCTCCCTACTAAACCATATCCCTAAGAAACTCATCTATCCTCTCTTTAAACACCTCCAGGGATGGAGACTCCACCACCTCCCCGGGCAACCTGTTCCAATCCCTGACCACTCTCTCAGTGAAGAAATTCTTCCTGATGTCCAGTCTAAACCTGCCCTGGCGCAACTTGTGGTCGTTCCCTTTCATCCTGTCGCTCGTCACTTGTGAGAAGAGAGCAGCACACACCCTGTCACAACCTCCTTTCAGGTAGCTGTAAACAGTGATGAGGTCCCCTCAGCCTCCTCTTCTCCAGGCTAAACAGCACCAGTTCCCTCAGTCTCTCCTCGTAGGCCGTGTTCTCCAGTCCCTTCCCCAGCCTCGTTCCCTTCTCTGGATACGCTCCAGCCCCTCAATGTCCTTCTTGTAGTGAGGGGCCCAGAACTGACCCCAGCACTCGAGGTGTGGCCTCACCAGTGCTGAGTGCAGGGGCACAATCCCTGCCCTGCTCCTGCTGCCCACGCTGTGTCTGATACAGGCCAAGATGCCATTGGCTCTCTAGGCCACCTGGGCCACTGCTGGCTCATGTTCATCCACTGTCAACCAACACCCCCAGGTCCTTCTCCAGCCAGTTCTTCAGCCACTCTTCCCCAAGCCCGTAACACTGCACGGGGTTGTTGTGACCTAAATGGAGGACTCTGCACTAAATATTTCTTGTAAACAACACCTTAAGAGGTTATTTTTAAAACTGGATAGAAAAGTCCTGCAGGCTGTTGTCTTTGCAGCAAGGGCTAAATAGAATATCCTTTCCACACCCAAACCAAGCAGTGTTTTGCATCTGTATCCAGGGAGGGTTACAGGGCACAGGTGTGCCTGAGGTAGCCTTTCAACAGAAGTGACTACACCTGAACTTTACTCACCTACTTGAGGGTAGTGATCTGAGGAGAAAGTGGTAAATTGAAAGTTTATTCTGATAAAAAGTGCAGTGACATGGATATTCTTTAAAAGCAATGTATTTCAGTTGTCCTAGGGAGCTAGAGGAGAGTTTGAGGCAAGAAAAAAGTGGCAGTCTCACCTCTTAAGGCTTCAATGGACTTGTGGAAGCAGCTTTATAAACAGTGCTGTGGAAAGAGGATTTAAAGTTAAAGCTGTCACGATTTTTAGAAGCATCTGCTACAACGAGTCCATGGAGTATCCAATAGCTGTGACTCAGCTGGAAAGAAGGTGAAAGACTGTTCTGAATGCCCGACCCTGGGGGAGTTTATCAGGGCATCTGTGAGTGTTTTAATGAAGAACAGAGTAAAAGGATGCAAATGAAGCAGGTAAGTCTTACTACAGTAATTTATACAGTTAAAAAGGTGAATAGTTCATTTTTTTTTTTTTTTAGTGCACAGAGAGCACGTTTAAATTTTATTTGAAACCGCATCGTCCGGTTGCGGTTTACGTTTATTTTAACAGACTGAGAGCTGATCGGTGTTGAGCTATCACCATCTAGTGGTGAAATAGAAATGAGAACAATAACAAAGCCTGAGACTCGAGGAATTTTTTGGTCGCTGTTGTGCTTTTGTAAAGTGTTGGGGAAAAGGTAGGAGCAATAGGACTGATGAACTTTGTTAGAAATGAAACATTAATAAATGTGATAGTAATCCATTGTTAGCTTCATCTTTTAATGGCTCTTCTTTCTGTATTGGGTGATAACTTGTTAAGGAGTAGTTACTTATTTTAGAATTTCTCACTTTAAAGTTTTCTGTTCCTGCTTGTATATGATTTATATGATTTAAACATCAAAGCTCCAGTTAATCAAAGAGGGTGAGATTTCTTGTATTACGTAACAAAAAATTTTAAATGGACCTTTGTCCTTTTTTTTATTATCTTTGTTCTGACTTGTTTCTATATATATTTTTTCTTGATATATACCTATTTCATATACTATGTTTTTAATAAAAACACTCACAGTTTTACAATAAAAATCAATTTCATTACTATGGACAGTTAGCTTATCAGTGGAAGTAGGCTCATGGTGGGGTCCTGGAATTTAACACCCTTCTTAAATGTGTGCTTTGCTTGCATATTAAATTTTCCATTTCTATACCTTCTAGAGCAATCAATATAGATTCCCACCCTCCTCTGTATCCACCTAGGGTGGAGACTGTGGCTCACACCTCTGCTAAGCCAACTGTTGGAGCTTGTTTTTTCTCAGTTTTCTAATGAGAACAGTTACCCTCATTAATGCTGTATAACTGTCATTATTCCTTGCTTGGGGTATCTGTAAAAAAATAAGGAAGATATGTCTAGAATTACTAAGCTTGTTAAGCCTAGAGAAGCTGAGCCGTGGTGGATAGATAATGTGATGCTGCCTCTGAAATCCTTGTCAGGGTAACGTGGAGAAAGTGGAAAAAGCTGTGAAGCTGAAGAACACATTTATCCAAGAATAAGTAAGAATAATCTAGCTGTAAATAAATCTAGGTGTCTGATCATTAAAGAGACAAGGGTCTGAAGAGGACATCTAACTAGTGGCAGGGCCTGAAGGATGGTTACTTTAGAGATGAAGTTTGATACATCAATTGAAGAAACAGGATGTGATTTTCTGTAATAATGGGAAGGTGCTGGAGTTGCTGATCCTGGGAACTCTTCTCTGAACTCTTGTCCTGAAACACAAACACATTGTGGTGACTTCTTGGAAGTTTTTGAACATATTTTGTCCATTGTTTTACCACTTTATCTTTTATTTTCTAGACTGCTTGTCCACAGGGAGATGGATGTCATTGATAGCTGCTTCCTAGCCTAGAAGTGGCTTTCTCCACCACTGCCTTTAGTGACCTGATCCAACCAAAAGCACAACACTGTCATTTTTTCTATGCTTACGTCCACCCTGTTTGTCTTTACCATCTCTCACCTGGTGTCCATGGTGTCTTCTTGGAAGGATGTCTGCTACTTTATGGTGCCTGCCAAAACATGAACAATTTATCTTATAAACTCTGACTACTTCTGAAAGGAGAGTTACGCTTTCTTTTACTGTCTTAAATAATTGGATGGTTGCTATGAAACAGAAAGGAATGTTATCTCTCATCTGTTTTTATAAGTTCTTTGGGAAAAATCATAATGGTGCTGAAAGTCATTAGTTGCTTTGGACTTATGTTTTTTAGAATATAACTGCTTTTCAAAAATTGATATCTGCGTCTTTGTTTCAGTTTTGTTGGGATTTGTTATGTAAATATGAAGCTGCCTAATAGGAAACATGAGGGAGAACACATATTTTTTTGTTGTCTGATTGCACAGACTGAGCACACAAACATGTGCTGTGCCTCAGATTAAATGGCAACTTTATTTCTTGAAGTAGAAATAGTTATCTCTCTGTCAAAATATGAACATAAAATTGTGTTCCACTCATAGAAGCTGTTTTCTTTGACCACAAATGGTTCTGTATGTTAGAAAGCTGCTTCACTGCCTTGTTAGACTGAAACCTTCTTGGCTAGGTTTTCTAGGAAAGTTTCCTGTGGTACCTCTCCTTTTCTGACTTTTTGTTCTGAATTTTATACTTAGCACTGGTGTGAATAAATATGTGGCTGCTTTATTGAATGCTTCTTAAAATTTTCAATATAAGTCCCCTAAGATTCCTTTTCTAAATAAAAACCTAGTTTGTGTTAATGAGGAAAACAAATATTTATTTTTTTTACTTTAAAATTATCAGTATTCTTCAACTGATAGTTTCATCAAATCTAGTTGTGTTTTGGAGAAGTAGAAAAAGACTATAGCACAAAAGCTGTACTATGTTTGACTTTATTTCTGCTGAATATTTAATGAGATTTTTCAACCCAAATCAAGTTGTATGCTCTCGCTTAGGCAAAATGATATAATGTAGTTGTAGTTTAGCTTTCTCTCTGCCCTTCTCACTTCCATTTTTTTTTTCTAGTACTGGTTACTTGCATCTTGTCTGGAGAGATTGTAATGTTTTAAATGGTACATTGTTCCTTAATGTCTTAGTATATTGAATTAATTATAAAGATGGAGAGTATCATGGGAGTTTTAGCTGCTGTTGTGTTACAAAGTTGGAGTTTGAAGAATGAACAAAGTGTTTTTCAGCACTTTACTGTGCACGTGGACTTATGTCTCACCCTGGTAGGTGTTCCTCGTGGTACCAGTTACATACATTACACTGCATTCCCCCTTTGACTGAATTTACTGTTGTGTTTATATACAAAGTTAGCAGGTTGCGGATAAAGGCAGTACAAGTTTGTGTCTGCTGGAGGCACCGCTGATGTCTTGGCATTGTATTAAAGGTATTTTCTTATTTCAGGAAGAGTTTTGACTGTCAGTTGTGTCCAGATAGTTGTAACATTGCATTACAGTTTGGGCTTCTTGATACTGCAAGCTGGTCTAACTCCCAGTTTTCCTTCCTCAACGTTGTCATGTGCTAACTACACACTTGAATTCTTTTGTTCATCTTAAATGTATCCTTTTTCTGGTTTTCCATGTTTCTTTAACCAAAGTAATAAAAGAAAAGTATAAGGAATAGCTGTATTCCACTATGTTTGCCACAACTTCATAGTGTCTCCTAGTCTCTCTCTCCTCTTCTTTGATGCCTCTCAAGGATTTTGGGGAAAATACTGTTGTGTATTTGTAAATCTGCCCCAGTGATTTCCAATAAGAGCAAAGTGGGGGGGATTTACTGATATCTCCTGGGCTCTGTTTGCTTGGTGGCACAGATGGCAGTGAAAAGGTATCAGATGGAATGTTAGAGGGATCTGTGAAGTAGATAGGCCTGTCTCCATTGTGTTGGAGTGAATTAATTTGTCCTTCGCAAATGGTAAACGGTAAGAATTTAATTAGGCCACGTATGGTAATTACTAATACAACTGTAAATTGTACTGGCAGTACCCCAAGTTGCACCCACTTGCATGCCATCAGCCAGATCAGTCAGGGACATCTGGCTGCTGAACTTTATGGGTCCTAAGAAAGAGAGTTCTTAACATTTCTATTTCTGTTAGACTGCAAGTATTCAGTGAAAGGACTATGGTTTAAAGAGTGAAAGTGAATGACTAAAACAGCACCCTATGACTTAAATAGTAATTCTCAAGAATATTTGTTTTTAATTAATAGGTTTGTTTACAGGAATGCAGTTTCTCAAAACATTTCTGACTAAGTAAATGTTCTTTACTCTGGAAACGGATCACAAATTTAGGTCAGTGTACAATAAATGAAAGCCTTTCAGCCCCCTAGCACTTTATACCATCTGGTGAACTTTACTGCTGTTTGAAGTTGCTATAATGTCTTCTGATGTCAAGTGGAAATTTGTCTCCAAGGCTAATTGTCTGGCCTACTGCTCTCATTTTTTGACACTCTTAGCAATTATGAGTTTTCATAACAAATGTTGGCTCTGTGGTCTGTCCAGAGGTGAATCTACAGGAAGCTTTGAGACTGCTAGAAAGTGTCAAGTTCTCTCCACTACTTTTTATTTCTAGAGTTGCTAAGCTGGTAGAAGAGAGAGGAAACAGAGTCCACTCTACTGGCTTACTTTGTAAAGAGGGAAGGAATGGTTTTGTCTTTTAAAATGAATCAAAATAGTGAGTGAAAAGCAATTAACTTTTAATTTTTTTAAATAGCCTCTTATAGAGTGAAAGTACTTCAAGCTTATTGACAGAATGGACTTGGCTGGTATCAAGTTGAGATGGTTTGGGGTGTTATCTGTTCAGCCCAAACCTAGTCTGATTGTTTTGTTTGTTCACTTAATGCCTTATTATTGAAAGATGCTTGACACTTTTAGACACTATCCATGAGAAATGATTACTGCAGTTTTATTTGACCTTACTATTGATACCCCTTCTCCACCCACCCCTAGTGTGGGACAAGATTTTTCTGAGGCCAGCAGAGCTTAAGAACTGTACTTGTGTGACTGGTAGAAGGACAGAATATCCCTTGAAAAAGTTAATCATTCAGTGAGAAAGAAGCATTTTCAGAGTCTTTCAGTACAAAGAGCGAGCGGCATTCTACTCAGCCCAAAATGTCCTGCCTTGATGATCATGCACAAAGCTTATCTTGGACCTCTTGATACTTTCAACACTGGAGTTTTGCTCCTCAAGGAGCTCATTATTTTAATACGTCTCTGTCAGGTGTTGCATTTACCTGAAAAGAAAGCTGAGATTTCCTACAGCTTAGGTAGTGCTCTTAATGGAGAGGTTGTTGGGGTGTGAATGTTTAGTGTGACACATTTTCTTCAAACACAGAAGTGTTGTTGGGGAAAGGTTCAAACCAGGAATGTACATGGTCATTCCTTTTTAGGCTGTGTTGACTGGATCCCGTGCAGAGTTGTGGTAACCAACTAAATCATCTGTTATCTTAGGGCGTATGCCCTTAGAGGTCGATAGTTCAGATATTAACTATACCCTTGTGTAGTTTAAACTATCAAAACCCTAGTAGACACCAAAAACCATGGTGATCTGCAGGGAAAGGCCACATATATGTGCATTCAGAAGTGTTTAATAAAATGCATTGATTAAGAGCCTGCTGTTCATTTTGTGATAAGTAAAATGCAATAGTATAATGGGGCTTTTGGCAATGTATGATAACATATCTGTCTGAGGATTATGGAGAAGTAAGTTAAGCTAAAATTTAAAACACCAGCACAGTCTGTCAGCCTGCATGGAATGTCTGACAGTTTTCTAGTTTTCAGTTTGGATATCAATGGAAAAAGGTAATTTTGTCAAAGGTTAAATACAGTAGCATAAGCTTTCAATTATAGATAAAGGGACAGTAGTTGGACTCGATGGTCCTTTTGGGTCCCTTCCAGCTCAGGTGATTCTATGATTCTATGGAAGTTTTAGTATAGGGGAAATGAAGGCTGTTCTCTGCCATTTCAGAATGATGGGTCTCAATCTTTTTAGGAACCATGAATTTAAACAAAATGGGAAAAACAGCTGACCCAGTCCAACAAACCTGTTTGCATCGTTTTATTTTTTGATCAGCTAGAGATCTTAGGGGTTTTATTTATTATTATTTTGCATAGGTATGCGTATATAAGATGTCTTTGAAAGATTTCTACGCAAGAAATCCATGTGAATTTCCTTGACTATCCAAGGAACTAATGGATAAGTTTCCTAGAGTATCTTGCAACTATAAAAGCTATATCTGACTAGGAGTGAACTTTGAAATAGGATATAATGTAGTAAAATTACATCCAGTTATTCGCTTTAAAACAGCTTTACATCAATCATGCACTAGCACAACTGAAAATGTGCCTGAACTGTACAGTGGAAAAAATATTTGAGGTGTTTCCCAAAACAAAGTCATGGATAAAATCACACTGTTGCCTCTTGTTCTCGGAACTGAAGGAGGACTCAGATCTCTAAAGTTTTGTAGTTGTTGTAGTTCTTGAATATTATTATCTGGCAGTAACTTAAATTTCAAACTTAGAGATCCAATTTACATACTACCTCAGTTGCTTCTAGATAACCATACATTGCCTTAATCATTGCCATAGCAGGAAAAATGAAGATGCTCTTTATATTCTGCACGATAGCTTTCCCAGGCAGCTTATGTTGCATTTACTTAAAGGAAAGAGCAATGCATCCCTAGTAACTCTGAGATAATTGCAGTAAATGAAAGCTGCTGCATAGTACTTTCTTTATTTTCATTTTTATTTGTATTCCACTGGTCATTGACCTCTGCATTATTTTATTCTCTAGATTTTTACACAAACCTTAATGTTGTTCTTCATACAGCACATACCATGCAAATGCTATGTTTTTATATTATCCTTCTTGTCTTTGTGAGTGGATTGAAAGAAAATTTAAAAAAATCAGAATTTTTATTCAATGCACAGATTAGCCTTATAAGGATAATGAAGACTTAATTTATGAAGCTGTTTTACACTATTAACTCCTAAGCACTGATGAAAGATTGCATGAGATTGCAGTAGCTCCTTAAGGCTCAAATCACACTGAGTTATTTTTTATATTAATTATTTTTTAATCTGATTTTCCAGTAAAGCTGACTACAGCTTTTTTCTTACTTTTTTCTTATTTTTCATGCTTTTAGCTGAGCTTTCAGATGCTTTCATTGCTGGTCTTTTCAAATCAGCAGCATGAAGAACAGATCAGAGTCAGATCCAGGTCCTTTACATAAACAGCTTTATCATTTTTGTGGTATTTTCCACTCTCTTACTGGAGACAATGAGGTACTAACTGGATAAGTCTGCCTTTTCCTTAAACTAATGTGCATTTAACTATGCACAACAGCAGATATTTATGAATAATTGCGTCAAGAAATTATATGCCTCATCAGCTGCCTGGCTTTAAGTTCTTTTTATTCAACAGTTGTGGGATTGTTTAGCAGTTGGCTGTTATTCTCTTTTGTGTGGTTTTTTTTTTTTCCTACTGCAAAAATCCAGTCACTGCCAAGGCCCCCCCCCTCTGTTCTGTTCTCATGGAATAGAATCACAGGTTGGCAAAGGCCTTCAAGATCATCAAGTCCAACCATAAACTTTAATCTCCCAAGTTCACCACTAAACCATGTCTCTAAGCACCACATTTGCACATCTTTTTAATACTGCCAGGGATGGGGACTCAACAACTTCCCTGAGCAGTCTGTTCCAATTTTTGACAACTGTTTTGGTGAAGGAGTTTTTTCCTAATAGTCTAAACCTTCCCTGGCAACTTGAGGCCTTTTCCTCTTGTCCTGTTGTTTGTTGCCTGAGAGAAGAGATGAACACCTGCCTTGCTACAACCTCCCTTCAGGCAGCTGAAGAGAGTGATGAGATCTCCCCTCCTCAGTTCCCTCAACCGCTCCTCATTCTTTAAACCCTCCATGAGCTTCATTGCTCTTCCTTGCACACACTCCAGCACCTCAGTGTCTTCTGTGCCATGAGGAGCCCAAAACTGGACACCATATATGAGCTGTGACCTCACCAGTGTTGAGTACAGGGGGACAATCACTTCCCTGCTCCTGCCAGCCATACCATTTTTGACACAAGCCAGAATGCTATTGGCCACCTGGGCCACTGCTGGCTCATGTTCAGATGGCTATAGACCAACAGCCCCAGGTCCTTCTCTGCCCGGCAGCTCTCCAGCCACTTCCCTAAACCTGTAGCGTTGCCTGGGATTGTTGTGACCTAGATGAAGGACTGGACACTTTGCCTTATTGAAACCCATACAGTTGGTCTTGGCGCTGTAAAGCCTTCCTTCCTTCAATTAGATAAACATTTCTGTCCAGCCTGGTGTCATCTGCAAACTTACTAAGGATGCAGCGGATCCTCTCATCCAGATCATCAATAAAGATATTTAACAGAACCAGCCCAAACACTGAGCGCTGGGGAGCACCTCTTGTGACCGGCCATCCACTCCCAGCAAAGAGTCCACGTATCCAAGTTCATTTCTCCAGGAGAATGCTGTGGGAAATGGTGTCAAAGGCTTTACTAAAGTCTAGAGAGACAGTGTCCACAGTCTTTCCCTCATCTACTAAGCAGGTCACCTGGCCATAGGAGGAGATTATGTTAGCCAAGCAGGACCTCCTATTCTAAACAGTTCTCCATATCACTCCTCCCATTCCAAAACAAAAGTTCATTGATAGTACCTTTTAAGACACCAAAAATCAGATGTTTGGTGTAGGACTTTTTTATGGTACAGCACAACCCAAACATCGGGATAAGAAAGCAATGGCTTCCAAGGAGGCAACTAAATATTAACCTAGAGTGCTGTGCCCTTGTGAGTACCTGATGAGGAGTGGTTTCCAGGTATTTGGTAAAGCAACCATCATCTTTCTAGATTCAAATGAAGGAAGTCCTTCATTTGGAAGTGAGGAAGAAAACCTTCCTTCTGCATGTTTTTATTACAGTTTTCCCAAGTGTGTGCTCGAGTGAAGCAGGAAGCCTCTCGCTGCTTTTTTTACAAGCTGAATTTATTAACAGTCTGGAGATTTAGAATACGCAGTGCTGACAAACGAAACTATCCTACTATTGATTTCCTGCATGCGCGCTTTGATAAGCAATTCTGTAGCCTTGTCTTTTGCAGTCAATCTAAGTAGGGCTCAGAAAGTCTTGGAGAGTAGGGTGCAGCTCATTTCAGCTGAAGGAATTTCCTTTCCCCTCTCCTCAACTCATCTTGAAGTCTTTTTATCCCCGCAGCTGTGTCCTACTCCAGAACCTCATTTACATGAAACAAAGGAAGTCTCCCAAACTACTTCTGCTTTCTCCTTGGCTCCCCTCCTGTCATGCTGACTAACCCCAGGCCTTCACTTTCCCAAAACTTTCTTCTCATCCTGCTTCTGCTGAAAATTTTGAAAGCTCTGGGGTAAACTGCCTATTTTGCACACTGAGAGGATGTGATTTGGGAGTTGGGTGACTGAGGTTAGATGGGGGCAAGGGAGGAATAAGTGTACAGCAAGGCTGGTCCCCGGCAGTCTTAACTTCTGTCCCCACTGCTTGCCTTACCAATGAGATAAGTAACGTTGAGCCCCAACCTCTCTGATCTCTGTATCTTTATGTTTTGCTTGACCTAAATGAGATTTTCTTTAAGGGGGTCTTGAGCATTAATATGTCCTGTGAGCATCTGCAGATTGAAATTTTAACCAGTGCTACATTTTACCTTAATAGCAGAGTCATAGTTTACTACAGAACTATTATTCTGAGAGGTGTGTTTTAAATTACTTACTCATGTAGTCAACAGTCTGAGTAATGATACCTCTATAGATACAACGATTTGGATAATTTTGTTAAAACGCATGATGGGGTTCTTCAGTAAAAATTAATGTCAGGAATAGTTTCAAAGGAGTCATTAATGCCTTAATGTGTTAATTATTCTTGTAAAATGGTATCTCTTCATAGTCACTGACAGGCTTTACAATGGATGTAGCTCCTCTTTTATTTTATCCTGAAGTCGTACCTGTTCCATATGTTACATTGCACAGTAAGACTGAAAAGTGATGTGAAACCTGAAGTAACAGGTAACATGCAACAAATACACAAAGAATTTACAGGTGTCTTGGAGCAAAACATAAAACTTCCAAAAGACTGCCACCGAATACTAACTGAAATAAGGAAAGCTTGTGGAGTTAAGTTGATTTTATTCTTATTTTTGTTGTAGGATTTGTAATGTGACAGTGCAAAGAAATTATAAGCAGGGTAAATTTTTTTACCTTGTTTTCTAAGAGAAATAGGAAACAAACATTAAATAGAGAAAATTGAATCGATAGCATCAAGCTTCTTTTCTTGCATTTAAAATAGTAAAATGTATAAAATACTAAAAATTTAGAGTATACTTAATCAGTATTTCTAAAGGAAGGGCCAGCATGTTTCCCTTTTTTGTACACAGGATATCAGAGATTATTATTTTGCGGATTGATAATCCATTCTGAGATCAGTATTGGTCCCTCTACTGTGCAGCTCAATCTAATATTTAACTGTGAAAAGTGGAATCACTTGAGAAAATGAATGATTTTTCCCAACCAGTATATGGCTAGAGCTTTTGCTTATGTGGAAGAAGTGTGGGATGAAATTATTTGTCAAAAAAGGAGGCAGAGAAGTGATATTTTAAGTCTACTTTTTATATAGCCATTGGTATGCTTACAGTTAGATCTTGATGTTCCCACAAATCTTTCATTCTTCCTCTGCATGCCTGTATCAAATAAAATATCACTAAAATTTGTAGGACAAGTTGGTAAAATGGAGAGCAACAAATTGCCAGAAGAGTCCCGTGGTTGCTTTTTAATTTCAAGTGTGAAGTTGCCAAACTGTTCGGTCTGGTGCATTGCTTGTTGCTTAAACTGATTCCAGTACCCCTGGAACAAGAGAAAGTAAAAATGGTCTATAACAACATTTCAGAAGTTAGAAACTAATAAATATATTTACAGAACAAAAAACATGGAATGATTAGACCAGTAGAAATGTGTTGAAAGGGAAAGAATAAAAGTTACTTTTATAGAGAAAAATTGCAAGCTAACTTTTTGGGGGTAAAATTTGTATTGTTGATTAAGTATGATAAAGATTTGGAAAACTTTTGGATAACAGGGAAGGAGGTTTTCTAGTAGTAAGAGGCTAAATATAAGAACCAAAGGGATAAGAGTTAATGGAAAGGGATTTATGCTTTTTCCACAGTAATAATTTAGGAGAGAAGATGAACAGTAAAATGACAAATCCATGGAAGTTCCCCAAGTTAATCAGCATATTTAAATCTAAAACTCTGTAGAGGTACTGGCAGAATATTACAAATGGTAATGACTAGCCAGTTTGGAGGAAAAAAATAATAAACGTAGATTATACAAGTGGAGAATGTGTGTATGCAGAATTCAACACTTAGTTGTGGAAGCATGCTTGTGCCCTTGAGAACCTTGATGGAAAAGAAGCATATAACAAAATATCCATACTGTTCTTCATAAATTCTGTATCCACTTGTTTCGAAAAGGATGTGGTAAATCAAAAAAGGGTAAGCGAAAGGGCACATCATTGATTTTGGGTTTTTTTGTGGGTTTGTTGGTTTTTGGTTTTTTGAATGAGACTGTTTCCACTGGAGGTGAAATGAAAAAGTTTAGACCACTGCTTGGGAAACAAGTGTCAAGATAATGGACACTCAAATATAAATGAAGCGAGGAAAGCAAATATGGAAGTCCTCACAACAGGCAAGTTAGGGAGTACCTAATGACAACACTAAGTGCCAGACATAAATAGTTCTCCACACAATGCACAATTAAATAGCTGAGTTCACTGCTGTGAACCACCTATTAATAGCTTCAGAAGCCATTAGACTAAGAAAAATGTATTCAAGTAGTATTCAAAACTGTTTTGATAAAGCCTCTGTCTGCCTTTAAGCCACAGATAACTGATGATGGAAGGGTGCACAGGGAGAAGTAAAGCTGTTTATTTGCCATGGTTTTCTTGAGATCTTGCATGGAAATCCTTGATCAAGAATATTAGTTATATCACTCTTAATGTTTTCATCATAGATGTGCTTGTCCTCTTTTCTGTCTTGCATGTGAGCTTTTGTTTGTGCTCTCACTGTTTACATATTGATAAATCCAGGTTCAGGAAAGGGGTCCAAGTTGAAGGTCTCAAGCAATACTTGAATAACTTGCAGGTTCTCGATCCCCTCCATGTCCTGTATCTAAGTATGTTTGAGGATCTGCTCTTGACTGGAGATCACAACCCCAAAACATCATTATGCCTGGGTCCTGCACTTGGGGCACAACCACCCCGTGCAGCGTTACGGGCTCGGGGAAGAATGGCTGAAGAACTGCCTGGAGAAGGACCTGGAGATGTTGGTTGACAGTGGATGAACATGAGCCAGCAGTGACCCAGGTGGCCAAGAGGGCCAATGGCATCTTGACCTGTGTCAGACACAGCGTGGGCAGCAGGAGCAGGGCAGGGATTGTGCCCCTGCACTCAGCACTGGTGAGGCCACACCTTGAGTGCTGGGGTTAGTTCTGGGCCCCTCACTACAAGAAGGACATTGAGAGGCTGGAGCACGTCCAGAGAATGGAACGCGGCTGGGGAAGGGGCTGGAGAACAAGTCCTACGAGGAACGGCTGAGGGAACGGGGGCTGTTTAGCTTGGAGAAGAGGAGGCTGAGGGGAGACCTCATCACTGTCTACAGCTGTCTGAAAGGAGGCTGTGGCAGAGCGAGTGTTGATCTCTTCTCTCAAGTGACAGGACAAGGGGAAATGGCCATAAGTTGCGCCAGGGGAGGTTCAGACTGGATATCAGGAAGAATTTCTTTACCGAGAAGGTGGTCAGGCCCTGGCACAGCTGCCCAGGGAGGTGGTTGAGTCACCATCCCTGGAGGCGTTCAAAAAACGGGTAGATGAGTTTTTGAGGGACATGGTTTAGCGGATGATGGGTGCGGTTGGACTCGATGATCTCAGAATCTTCCGGTTCGAAAAGACCTTTATGATTCTATGATCCTGTGATCATTAGAGGGGAAAAAAACACATCAAGTGACTTGACTTTGGCTACTGTAAGAAAGTATTAATGCTGGCCACTTCACGGAGCAGTGAAATAAAGATGAGGGTGACTATAGCTTGCTAAAAAGGACGTGTTTGAAGATCTGAATATCTGGCTTTAAACTCTTCTGTAATTTGGCCAAGCAACTGGCCCATTCAGTCAGGGAGCTCAAGCTCAGGTTGGAAGTGCACCCTCCAGCCCCATCCCTTCCCAGCATTCCCTTTTTTTTGTGTGACTTTTCTTAATTTTTTCCATTAAAAAATTGAAAATATTATTTTCTTTTTTTCATAAGACTTCAGTGTTTTAATATACAAGATCTGATGAAGTCCCTTACATTTTAAAATGATAATCAGTGGGTCAAATACTGTGGAGGTTGGTTGTTTTCTGGGTTTTTTTTTTTTATTGCAAGACCTGACTCTTCAGGCTCTACTGTGCAACCAAAAAATGGAATATGAAATGAAATATGAAAGATTAAGTCCTTATTGCCATTCTCAAAATAACTAGGCCATTTTATAAGTATTATTCATAATGACATTTTATTGCATGAACCTTGAAATTCATTTTAATTCCTTGATTATCAAGGCTGTTAAGAGAATATGCATTTTGTTATACATGCATAGGTACCAGCTAGTTGTTCACTGATCTTGAGCAAACCCTTAGCAGGCATGATTTTAGTTCCCTTGGAATCCAGTAGAAAATTTAGATTATCTCCCATCCCAACTTTAACCTGTCCATAAAATGAGCAATGAGTACTGGCTCGTTTGTGGGTAGTACCAAATGAGCCCAGTGCATCTCACTCCCCTGGCCCCTCGGAGTTCTTAAAATTTTTATGGGAATGTGTAAAGGAAAGAGAGATTAGGTATCTGATCATTAAAAAAGAGAACATATAGTAGCATAAACTACCATAAAGTGTAAATGCAGGGCAAGTAGTTACCTGTAGCATAGTCTTATGTTTTCCTGTGCTGCTCAGTGACTGCAGGATAACACAACAATGTGCTATTTCCAGAGAGGAACATTAATACTAATATACCACGATGCCTAGGTGATTTAATTATGGGCAGCCTGTTCTGCAGCCATGCTAGGAGAAAACAAAACTAAATGATTCTTATGTTATTTATCTAATAGAAGGAGGTTGGTAGCCATCCTAAATGCACACGTGGTTAGTTCAGAAACATTTAGCAGGTATATAATATGAAAATTTCAAATCTTCTATCATACAGGCTCATCTATATATAAAATGTAAATCCAGATAAACATATAATGAAATATTATTTAAATTCTAGGAAAACAGATTAGTAGACATCATTAATGCAATTTAAAAAGTGTAATTAACATTATAAATATACATTTGTACACTTCAAGATATTACTCTTTGAAAATATTAGATCTAATGGTATCCAGTTTAATTTTGACTGTTCAGAAGTGTAGGATTTCTGGAGTCCAATTGGGGGACCCTGGGGAAGCCAGGGTTAAAGCCAGCTTCCATGGTTTCAATCCCTTACTGCACATGGAGAAGGAGGTTTTTTTGATCACTCAGAAAAGGCCTTTGAAAATTTTTATTTTTTGCCATTGCTTGACTTGACTGTTTCATTTTAAATGGTGAAGGTTGTTTTTAAGTTTCGCATGAGGCTGCATGTGATCATCTTAACTTCATTTTACACAAATATAGATAGATTTGGGCAGACATCTGGATTACTACTTTTGAAAAAGGTAGTAGAGCTCTGAGTTAACAGCATTTAAATAGATGCTTCCTTCATTTAACCTTTAGTCAAGTTTCTAGAGTTGTTGCAAAAAGTTGCCTTCTTATTCAGGTTGAACAGAGTTCTCACGTGATAGTGGAATAATTTCTCTGTTTACTTCTTTTGGGATTTCAGTTAAATTTAAAGTTTGCTCTAGATGATGTTAAAAGTTGTTGCTTAGGTTTGGATGATAATGATTTTATTGAAGTAGTGTTTGGAAAATTGGATTCTTCAAGAACAGGTACTGGAAAAAGGAATTTTGAAAGAAGAGTCAGCTGTTCATGAAGTAACATTGAGTAACTGTTCCTTCCTACCCCTGCTGGAGTGCTTGCATCCAGCTTTGAAGGCAGAAGCTCGCATCTTAATTTTCCTATCTGCATTTCTGAAGAGCAGTCAGGTTAACCCCCAGATTTCCCCTGGCATGCAGAACCAGGGAGATTCTGGCAGTGGCTACTTGGGTTGTCCTCCCAGCTCCCTGGCTCGCCTTCCCTGTCTTTGTGGGTATGTCCACCAGGAATAGAATTCTTTTGTGCTTTTGACAACAAAACATTATAAAAGTTTTATGCCTTCGCTTGTCACAATTCAGTGTAGGATAGGTCACTCCCTTCCTCTTAGGATGGAGAAACTGAGGCAGGAGCCCAATCTATGGAAATAACATTCATTGTTTATGGAGTGTTGGGCTATTTTGAAAAGGTGCAGAAAAGTAGAAAAGCTCGCTTCCACTTTAATTGTGTATCTAAGTGTGACATAATGGAAATATGGGTAAGGACATTAAGTGTGCTGAATATATTCACACCAGAATATATGAAAAGACATGCAGTTTTATGAATCAGAAAAATATAACTAAATGCTACTTAAAGGTGACATGATAAAATTGGACTACCCAGATTGCTCATTTTATGTTAAATTGGGTGATGCTGGGAAAGATATTCTAAAAGAAAACTGGTATAAATCCTTCTCTCTACCCTTCCTTGAGAAATGCAGCACAGGAGAGAAGCTGTCAGGTTTTATTGATTTCTGTGAGCTTTTGCATGGTTTAGTATTCAAACCACTCAGAAGTCTCATTATCTGTTAAATGTTCTCTAACTGCCTCCTGTTATAATATTGAAAATAGGAAGCAAGTGCTTGAAGGAGAATGGGAGGGGCAGAAAAGAAGACCTGCTCAGCATCACCTAGACATGCTTTCTGCTCCTTTTGGCCTTTGTGTAGAATTTTAATGTAGATCTTTGTAAACTAGAAGTTTGCTTGCTAGACTTGGCTTAGGCTCAAGTTCTGTGAGCCAACCTGAATTTGGTAAATAGATCCTATCAATGTAAGACAGTTTAGAGTTTTAAAATGAACCACTGAATTCTGGCAAATCTAGAATTTTCTATATTACTTTTATTTTGTTGTTTTAAATTGCTAAAACTTCTCTAAATTGCAAACAGACTGAGTTCTTAAGAGGCAAGTAGAAACTTCTTTTAATCTTTCTTTTAAGATCCGATTCATAACTTTTCAGTAAGTGGTATTGGTATTTCTGGAATATGCAGATATTAAAAACAGAACTATTATCTAAAGAAAAAAAAATCTTTGCTGTAAGAGTGGTGAGGCACTGGAATAGGTTGCCCAGAGAAGCTGTGGGTGCCCCATCCCTTGAGGTGTTCAGGACCTGTTGTAGTGTCCTTGCCTGTCGCAGGGGGGTTGGAACTGGGTGGTCTTTAAGGTCCCTTCCAACTCAAACCATTCTATGTTTTAGGGAGATTGCTCTGCTGGCCTTCTGCCATTCAGTTGTAAACTTCATTATTGAATCCTTCCTTTTTATCTCTTATTGCTGTTCCTTTACTCTTTTAGAAGGGATGACAGAAGTAGAAAGACAGTGCAGAGGGCAGAATTCCAGCTGGGAAAAAAAATAACTGAGAGGAAGAGTTGGAGAAGAACTTTGTGTATTTGCAAGGTTTTGTAGAAAAAGATTTTGGTAGCTTATACATAACATAATCTAAATCTCAGCTTCTTATATTGGCTAATAGTTTGACACATCAAATTACGTGCAGGTGGTGCTTCCTGATTTTGTATTTTTTATCTGGACTTTTTGCTAGCACAGCTGTTTAGAGATCCATGCTATAATGAATATAGTGGAAACTATTTTGCAATGTATTGCTTTCTATTTCTCCCTGCTTAGGCATTCAGGGTCTAACTTTAGTTTTTTAGATGTCACATTGCAGTGCAAACATGCTCGACTGGATACAAATGATGCATTTTAACTTCTTTCATCAGAAAATTACCCTACTGTAGGTCATGCAGTGCAGTTCCATGTGTCATAACAGCATCGTGACTTTGTTGCTGTGCATAGTGCCTCAATGTCAAATGCCAGAATTAAGAAAAAGTACTGTTATTATTCAGGTGCCAGAATAACATTGTCCTTCCCAGTCTGCCAACTTCTGCAGCATAAACAACAGCTGCTGTTCAGTGCTGTGGGTAACTGTCTGGGATATAAACAGCTGAACAGCTGAGGGCTTTTTTACCCAGGTTTATGTGGTCAGGGCAGCAGAGGTGTTGAGGACAGTACTGCTGGTGAAAGCTCTCTGCAGTTTAGTCAGTGCAGTGGACTGGAAGAGAAGTGCTGGCACAGACACCTGCATTTTTTCTCCAGAGACTCTGTGCATCACTGGCGCAGCTCCCCGAGCCAATAACCTGTGGGACCTCTTAGATACATCTGAATGGAGTTTTCTCCAAAGGGAAAAACAGCCCAAGCACAAAGCTGAATTCAGAAGCATTTCTGGTTGCGTCATACACTATCCTCGAAGAAAAAGTGGTATTGCCCATTGAATGTTTTCAGCTGAATAAATATCATTCAAGTAAGTGCTGTTTTGTTTGATGTTTGAAATACATTCCCAGCTTTTGCTGACCAGATCCAGAAGTTGAGCTCTTCTCCTCAAGGCCTTGGTTGCTCTCCCAGAGATCATTCAGAAATGCTAATACTGTTTAGTCCGGTATACTTGAAATTGCTTCATTCATGCCAGTAATTAGGATCCTCTGAAACTAAGCCCTAATAAATATATAAAAAAAGTTGTTATGTCGTTCAATGCTACTACTTTAAAGCTATAAATCACCCAACATTAAATATTTCCTTAAAATGGCTGTTAACATATCAAAAAGGTATTTTTGGAATTTACCTACTATCTTTGTTTAAACCTCTCCTTTGTATTTCCAAGGAAAAATGTGATGTCTCTAACCATAGTCCAGGGTGATAAATTATGCTTTGTTTATTTTGGAAATAAATAAAGAGTTTAACTTACTAATACATTGCCCGAGGCTTATAATAATAATAAATAGCCGAAATAATCATAAAACATGACTGTCATCTGAGATGAGGTTCCATTGTCTGAACAAACTGTGCATATTTCTCAGATAGCATCTTATTCAGTTTTGTGTTTGAAGCCATTAAGCATTTCTTTACAGCTTCAAGTAAAAGTCTAAAAATCTGGCAAAAACTCAATTTAGTGTAATAATCCAACCGTGAAATAATAAAAAAAGGCTCATTATTGCAATCTAATAATAAAGAGGATCTAAAGTTAATTTCTAAAATGCTGATTGTTGAACCTAAAGTTCCATTAAAACTTGTTCTTTTTTTTTAAAAAAAAAAATAGTAACCCAAACCCCAACCTTGTCTGTGTTCAGTGTGTCACTGAAATGCTTTTAGGTTTCAGTGACACCTGCAGTTTTCTCACCCAGGTGATAGTGTTTTCCCTCCCTGCGTAACCTCCCCCAAAAAGAAAAAAAAAGTAGTTCTGTAATGTTAGGAATAGGGAAATGTAATTGGATCTGTACGATCTGTGTATCCTGTGAGATACACCAATATGGAAATGAGTTACAGCAGTTTATCTGGCTCTGTCCTGTAGGCAACGTTGTATATAGTATTATAAATACTTTTAATGTCCATCTGTTGTTTGTGAATTTAAGTGTCTCTTCCTAATGGCATAGCTTGTAAATCTACAGTACCACAATTCCTAAATCTGTGCCAAACAACATTAAATCCATTTATGGTGACGCAGTTGCATGACCTGTTTTATGGCTCCATGCACAGTGGAAGAGTTGTCCTTTCTTTAAACTTTGCAGAAGCCTTTTAACTACATCTCTGACCTGTGGGATGTAGCAGAGGGGCACTCAGTTCATTTGGATGCCACAACTCCCTTGGTTTCTTGCCCATCACCAAACATGTAGCAAAGTACAGGTCTCTTCAGTATATGAAGAGTTCTGCATGCAAAACTTGTAATAAGCCAATTATTTTAGCATGCTGTAGAATCCTTGGTGCTAAGTTGCCTGGGAAATTGTGTCTGGAAGCAAATCTTCTATAGAAGCTGTAGTAGCTACAGTACAGATTGCAGCACTGGGGACACACAGAAGGGTTGTGCGTAATGGGGTGCATGTGTGGAGGGGGATGAGCAAAGGGATAAAATCTGCATCATCTTTGAGAGGTGAGGAACCTGGGTATCTGCATAGGGAAATTATTTAGGAAAGTCCTTAGGTTTCATCTTCCTGATGTGTGATTTTAGCATCCTACCCTCATGCTCAGTGGCTGTCAGTGAAATATATTAGACTGTTGACTCATTTCCCAAAGGAAATGGTAAAAGCCAGGTTATTTGTAAGGCTTAAAATTAGACCTGACAAAAGCTTTGGCAAGGTACTAAGTAATTATGTTCCCTTTGCAGGGAGATGAAAGTATGCCAGCTTGTGCTTCCCAGCACTTCTCCTGATGTAGAATTGTCCTGCAAACCCAGATTTACAGGTGCCCAAAGCAGCCATGAGGCAACCGGGGTTCAGTGCTGAGTCCAGTCCTGTTAAATATCTTTATTAATGATCTGTGTGAAGGGATCGAGTGCACCCTTAGCAAGTTTGCAGATGGCAGCAAGCTGGGTGGCAGTGTTGATCTGCTTGGAGAAAGGGAGGCTCTGCAGAGGGATCTGGACAGACTGGATCCATGAGCTGAGACCAACGGGATGAGGTTCAACAAGGCCAATGTCGGGTCCTGCACTTGGGACAGAACAACCCCAGGCAGTGTTACAGGCTTGGGGAAGAGTGGCTGGAGAGCTGCCTGGAGGAGAAGGACCTGGGGATGTTGGTTGGCAGTGGCTGAACATGAGCCAGCAGTGGCCCAGGTGGTCAAGAGAGCCAATGGCATCTTGGCCTGTGTCAGACACAGCGTGGGCAGCAGGAGCAGGGAGGTGATTGTGCCCCTGCACTCAGCACTGGTGAGGCCACACCTCGAGTACTGGGGTCAGTTCTGGGCCCCTCACTACAAGAAGGACATTGAGGGTCTGGAACATGTCCAGAGAAGGGAACGAGGCTGGGGAGGGGGCTGGAGAACAAGTCCTATGAGGAGAGACTGAGGGAACGGGGGTTGTTTAGCTTGGAGAAGAGGAGGCTGAGGGGAGACCTCATCACTGTGTACAGCTGCCTGAAAGGAGGTGAGGTGGGTGTTGGTGTGTTCTCTTAAGTGACAGGGGATAGGATGAGAGGAAATGGCCATAACCTGTGCCAGGGCAGGTTCAGATTAGACATCAAGAACAATTTCTTCACTGAAAGGTTGGTCAGGCCCTGGCACAGCTGCCCAGGGAGGTGTTTGAGTCACCATCCCTGGAGGTGTTTAAAAGACGGGGGTAGATGAGTTTCTTAGGAACATGGTTTAGTAAAGGGACAGGTACAGTTGCACTTGATGATCTCAGAGGTCTTTTCCAACCTGGTGATTCTATGATTCTGCGAACAGTGAAGCCTGTCATCTTGTAGCTGTGGGCTGAGCTGTGGGTCCTCTGAAGGAGTTCACATGAACTGTGCAATGGTTCTGCCTTGCTCCTCTGTGGATTTGTCAGTGGAAGCTAGATTATTGCACCCTGGCAGCTCTGGGTTACCAGAGGATGGTGGGTTCAATGGGAACTGTAGTGAACCCTGGCATCGTATGAATCCTAGCCCTGAGCTGCTCACGGGAAACCTGCAGACTGCTTGGAAATAGCCTTAGAAAGGCATGAAAGTTTGCAGGATGGGCTTCTAGAGGAACAAGGAGAGAGTTAGGCAGATTTCCCTCTAAAGGGGTATGTTTTTCCACAACATGGCTGAGTTTGAATGAACTGGTGTTTTCTGATTGGAAAAAAGTTTCACACACACGAAGAAAAAAGGTGAAAAAAATGTTGTTAGTTATCTACTAGAACCATACTTTAATTCAACCCTTTGGGACCTTAAGAAGCATGGAAGATAAATATAAGATGCATGCAAAAAAGTTATAGTTTAGTGAATATCCTAGATAATTAGAAGGCTTTCACCTTGAATTCCATCTAAAATGTCTTCCATAAAAAGTTGATGAATTTGTTTGTTTTATTTTTTAATTAGATGATAAATAAAATCAGTTTTATGATCGTTCCCTGGAATGTTAAACCTATTCAGAAGCATTCAGTATTGCCAAAGAAGTAATCCACCAAATTCTGGAAAGACGAGTGAGATGAGTTTCCAGAATGTGATTTACAGGTGTGCTACTGGAAATAACCCCATCGGTTTCCTTACCAAAACGTATCTTTACTTTTTGCCTTTTTTGTATGATTTATCTTTTTGTTTAGTTTTACCACTTTTGATTAACCCTAACCCCCCCTGTGTTCTATGTTATTACAATAACAGATGAAACCAGCACAACCTCACTGCAAAAGCATCAAATCCTCAGTACTTTTAAAGTAGAAATTGGATACCATGCTGTGTCTAAAAGTAAAGCCAATGTTTAAAAATGAAACTTGATTCCTCTGTTTTGTTTCCCTTCCTATTATTTTAATAGCTAAAATCATCAGCTCAGTTCCAAGAATGTATTTAGCTGACTGATATAATCTAATTTTTTAATTGAGCATGCACTGGAATAAAAAAGCAAATCAATAGCACTCTTAGATATCTTCAAGACAATTTCAGTTCCCACTCCCCTGTGTCAGACTCCTTCTCCTTTTACAAGACAGTGAACAAAGACAACAACATGGGTATGTAAAGGTCAGTATTCCATGCTTTTTAACTATATGAGGAAATTGTTCCTAGAATGTTATTATCTCTGTGGTCTGGTTTATTTGTGCAATATAGTGCTGATGCATCCTTTGTTTAACAGGAAAACGTATCCCACTACTGCAGAGCTGATGTGTTGGCAGACTATTTTCTCAGACGCATCTAAGAGTTGTGCTGCTGTCTGTGTTGGTTTGTTGTCCTGTTGCACTGTAGTGTCAGGTGCTCGTGACACTTGGTGGTCCTTATTTTCTTGTCTTTTGTCATATAGATTAGTTCTGCTCAGATCAGTTGGCAGGTTTTGTTTGCTTCTCTGTCAGCTCCATGAGATACTGTTGTTTAAAGTTGACAGGCCACATGCATTTGTCTGTCTTCTGTTCCAAATTTGATTTTTTTTGTTTATATTGTACTATGCTCTATGGATTTATCCCTTAAACTCTCAGCTGGATCTTAGCCTCTAGAAATTTCTACAAGTTTCTTCAGATTTTTCAAAAACGCATTTCTAGAGTGTAAAACCATCACTCCCTTCCAGCTTTCTTTGGGTTGTTTTTAAAACAAACACGGTCCCCATTTTCCATATGCAGGCAGAGATGTGCTCCTAGGGTCTCATTTTCTCCAGAGGCACAACCCTGATGGTAACTGTTTCGGTTGTTGACCGTCACTTTGCAAGCTCTTCCCCAGAGCTGTTTGTGCACTGGTGTCATGTGAAACTGAAGTGATACTATAAAACTACTAAAATGATGACAAAAGCTGTGTTTTCTTGTAGAAGCTGAGGTTTGCAGAATGCTGTCACCATTAGTCATACCCTGGACCAACACACTTCTTATCCACTCAGACAGCTGTCAGCTGTGGTCCAGAAGAGACACTTAAATGTCACAGGCAGGACAGGAGATTTGATGCTGATATATGCTGAATTTATCTGGAATCACAGCAAAACTCATAAGGGATTCAGGTTTAATTTAAAGCATGTTGTAACTAAAAAGAGGGAAGAACAGGCAGAGGATGGAACAATGAGTTTGAAGTATCAAAAAAATGAATTGGCATGTAAGCCAATGTTATGTTGTCTTTAGAAACCAGGAATAAATGTGTAGGGATGCAGGCTATTTACAAAAGGCACAAAAAAAGTTCATGTCCTTCTGCCATCTTTATCCCTAGAATACTGTACAGTAGGCTTAACTGTTGGAGATATAAGGTACTTGCTACCAGAACAACTTCTGCGTGCATTATGTTGTCAAAAGCAGAGGTCACTGTGAGTGTAGACATACCAGTTTACAAAAAGTAATGGTCTGTTATCTTTATTTCCTATTTAAAATGGGAAAAGAAGTTCAGATTTTAGTTTATCATAATGGAAAGATGAATTCTTGTCACATCTTGAAATGGAGCAGGATTTTCTTTTCTTCTGAAAAAACTTAGTAACATATAAAGGAGGCGGTTTAAATAGTGTTTGAGTATGTGTTGCACTTTATTGTGTTACTGATGTGTAAGTTTTCTAATTACCTGTGGTAATTAGAATTCTAGTTCTAAGACATGTTACAGGACGATCAGTATTTACAACATTCTTGTGAGGCAAGACTGAATCTATACCTGTAACAGAAAGAGAAATTTTAGTAGGGTATGTGTTTTGGCTCCCATAATAAGGCAGTGATGTGGAGATGCTAAGCTTTTTCTCCCTCAGCATGTTTGCTGTGTGCAGCCCGGGTAAAGAGGCACAGCTGCCTTGTCAGTTCACTGACAACAGATGAAAAAGTAGCACCAGTGAGACTTGTTTGGCCATCATTTTGTAGATGTTGTAGTAACACGCAACTCTTTGTCCCTCATCCCCTGTGTTTTTCTCTGACTGAATCAATTCATCCTTTCGACCCAAACATGCAGACAGCTCCTGTCAAACTTAAACCTCTGTGTCCTTCAGCTTAGCAAGTTCCTTGCAAGCACTGTGCTGAACGTATCTGTGCAATTCCTCACACATATACACATTTTATGATGAAATTGAAAATAACTTTTGAACAAGAAGTCTCTCCTAGGTTTTCTCCTAATCTTGGTAGAAGCCTTTATTTTTAGGTATGAGTGACTAAAATATGCAAACGTATTTAGCATTGCATATTTTAGTATTAAATGCTTATTTCTGAAAGCAGCTTCTTTATCTAATATTTGCCAGTACTTTTTTGACAATACAGTATTCCCCCTTACAAAATCTTTTTCTGATGTAAAATGGTAGCAGTGACATATGAGCAAATACAGATTCTTTATTACTCACTAAATTTACTCTTCAGAATTTGCCATTAATCATAATTCCTTTTAAGACTGATTATCACTTCAGTACAGTTCCTGACCCCTAGGACAGGGACAGCTGGTAATTTTTTATTTGTGTCCTACTGAGAAATGCCCAGAAAAAAATTCCATTAACAAGCATCCTACTTGTGAGTCAAGCTTAGACTTTGTTAAAATTATTTGGATTTTATGCAATGCTTTTTCTTCCACGTTTGCTCCTGAAAAGACTCAGGGGACCTTGAGTTCATATAATTAAGAGTTAAACTGTTATGCTTTAACAGTCTTCATTTTCAATGCCTTTATAGTTCAACATTTTGCAAAAGAAAAAATGTATTTTATACTTATTTTACTGTAAAAGTATTGTCAATCCTTCTTGAATAGTAAAGACTTTCTTTAGCTATTCAGCTTATTTTCACCAATAAACCATCAAGAGTAAATTAAGTCCTTCTTGTGAATATGTTCAGTTCCTCAGATTTAGGTTTTTTCTCCTATTCACTTAAGAATATGCTTGAATGTGAACACAGGAGGACTCTCAATGGAAATAAAGGTCACGGCAAACTGATCTCTTAATTATTGTTTGCATTTGTAACAAGACAGAAATTAGTAGTGTGCTGCTTGGCCAATTAGCTGGTGTTCATCTTCAGTAGCATCCAAAGGCGAACACGTAATTTGGGCTGGAAGGGATTTTTGGTGGTCATCTCCTCTACCGGCCTCCTCAAAGGATTAGATAGCCTTTCTCTGTTCCCTCCTTGAGAGATTATTGCTGAGTGCAATCTGCCCAGGAGTGATACTTGTGGTGCCATAAAATTGTTAAGGGGGTTTTGTACTCTTGTAGCTTCTCTTCTGGAAAGAGTTGGTAGCAAAGAGGAAGGGAGTGGAGGGAAAGAAAGTCCTGTGGTGCCCTTGTTTTATGGTCATCTTTTAGCCCTGAGCTTTTAGTTCCATAGACGCACCTACATACAGAATATGTTGCACATTTTTAGCTTTTTTAAAATCTGTCAGCAAGGAATTTGGTGAAAGATGGGATCTTGAGAACTCAAAGATCAATTTAAACTGCTTCTGTTCATGTGCAGTGCAGGGATTTGCTGTGGGGAGATGTGCAATGCCTTAATAACGAGGCACAGTTATTAAAATAGTAAGTATTTTCATGTTTCTCTCTGGGTATATACAGAACTGTATGCAAATATACATAATTAGAGTGGAAAAATTATTTGTTGATGTATGAGGGAGCACCCAAAATATAGTATTAGTGCAAGGTACAGTATTCACCTTTCAAAAATATTTTTGCAGTATTTACCTTGGGAAACATTCTGATGGATACTATAGGAGGTATAGAAACTTATCTGCCTGGTTTCCATTAGCTTCTGTAATTGTCAAAGGGCACTTAATGGAATTATTTCTTCCAAGGGCAATGAAGGATTACCTTTAAAAGGAGAATCCAAGTGACAAATTGCAGACAACCTGGGATACTAGATCACTAGGATCCCTTATCTAAATTGTTTGAAAGTCAGATTTCTTCTGTAGCACTGAATAATTTGGATAAATGACCCTTCAACTGATAATTGAATTTCCTTAACAACAGTTGGGTGATGGTACCTAAAAAGTAATAAAAGCCTTTAGCAGTGCTCTTTCCTGGAGCTTGTCACAGTCTCTACCTCTGATAGTGGATGACACTTATTACTCAGGTCATAATTCCTTAAAAGCTGTGGCTTGCTGAGGTTATGTCTACAATTGTACTTATTTCCTTTAAGTGAACTGTACAGTCATAAAACCAAACTGAGGTTTTGGTTTTTGGGGGGGCTTAATATTAGAAGATTTTACAGGCAACTCATTTTCCTCAAAATATATTCTCAAAATCTAAGGTTGCTGATAGAAATCTTTTCCTAATATTTGTATATGAGAGATCAAATAATTAATAATTTTACTGACAAAAGGAAAGTTAATTCTGGGTGATTTGCATCAGAACTACAGCACTTCTATAGCCATGTGTATGTTGTCTATAGCCCATACTTCTGGCAATAACAGGATTTTTACTGACCTAAGAATTTGGGATTTGGCCTTTAAAATGCAGGTGCTGTGTAGTATAGAAACATACTAATGGAGAGTAAATACTAATTTATAGCTAATTCATGTCTTCAATGAAATCACCTTTCCTGATTCGCTCTGACTGGTACAGATAGAAGAATTAAAAATCTACCCTTTGAAATAGTCTGTTCCTAATTGAGGAAGAAAATGAAAAACACTTAAAGAACAGAAATCACCTAAAGCAGCCAAATCTTCCAATATGTCATCTGTATTGTTTGGACTCTTGATTTTTTTGGCTTACTAAAAGATGACAAATATTTGAGTAAAATCTTTCAAACTCTCATACACAAAAATTTTTAGAGGCATGAAACTTTTAATTTCCTGAAACAGTCTCAAAAATACTTTTCATGTTAACTGCTTTCTCTTTGTAAGTTGAAACAATAGCATTACCCTGAGTGTTAATTGTTATTCCCCATCAGTCTTCCATATATATATTTTTTTTGGATTGGATTCTATCTGTAGTTCCCTCTTTCTAGGGAACTAAGATCATCCAGTCCAACTGTCAGCGTGTTTCTGTGGCTTTAATAAGTGTTTGCTACCTTGACTTTCTATAAAATGTCTTGGGGTGCTGCAGAGAGCATAATGCTTGTTAAAAAATTCATAGGTCAAATATCTGTAATTATTTTATAGGTAATTGCATGATAGCAGTTTGGGAATACTGGCTCCTTGGTTGTCTGGGATAGTAAAGGTCTAATGCTTTTACAATATCCATACACGTAACCTCATTTTATCACACACAATAGCTACTAAATTCACTCAGTTTTACACACTTATTTGCTTTCTCTTAATAAGGTCAGTCTATCCGTTTCGACTCTCCAAAAATATAAGTTCTTCAGACTGGATAATTCTCTAATCGTCTTGCTTTTGTTTGAAAAATTTAGTGTACTAGAATACCTCCAGAAACCATAATTAATTAATGAGTGATAAACGTTTGGTCAAAGCTGCCATTTGTTTTTCAGTTCTTCGCCATCTGTAACCTGAAATGAACTGTTTAAACTCTTGAAGTAATAAACAGGGTCAAACTCTCATTGTAGTTTGATGCTAGCAGGACTTTCTACATCTTTTAGACTTATAGTGGAAAATCAATTCAGATATGAGTAAGCCACTCTGTCTTGAATAGAAACACAATAAAATACACCATTAGGTGTATTACTTTCCTCATGCATCTTCAGTGCCTGAGTTCTGTATGGTTTTTCATTTTTGTGAGATTTATTAGGAACCACTATCCTTGCAAAGTACTTGGTGGATTTCTGATTGCTACAGAGAGAATAATTGTGCTGGATAAGAGCAATCAAAGCCTTCCTATTGCATAAAAGTACGTTGAACACTTACAGATTTATAATTGCAAAACTCAAATATGCTTTTTATGAAAATAAAAGCATAATGAATTTTATAAAAGCTAAGGACACTTAATCAATTTCTTAAATTCAAATCTTAGCAAAGCATATACTCTCTAAATTGGAGTATGTTATAGACCGCCCGACCAGGAGGAGGAGGTGGATCTTCTGTTGTTTAAACAACTGGAGGCTGCCTCTAGATCGGCTGCCCTTGTTCTTTTAGGAGACTTTAATCTTCCGGATATCTGACGGGAACTTAACACTGCCGAGAGGAGGCAGTCCAGGAGGTTCTTAGAGTGTATTGAGGACTGCTTTCTGTCACAGCTGGTGAGTGAGCCCACCAGGGGTGAGGCTCTCCTTGACCTGCTGTTTACAAATAAAGAAAGGCTGGTGGGTGATGTTGTGGTCGGAGGCTGTCTGGGGTGTAGTGATCATGAGATTATTGAGTTTTCTGTAAACAATGTAACAAGAGAAGGCAGGAACAGGACATCGATGCTGGACTTCCGGCAGGCAGATTTCGGATTATTTAAGGAACTGGTCAGGAAGTACCCTGGGAAATAGTTCTTAGTGGCAAGGGGGTCCAGGAAGGCTGGATGCACTTCAAGAATGAAATCTTGAAGGCGCAGGAGCGGGCTGTCCCCATGTGTTGTAAGAAGAGTCGTAGGGGCAGACGGCCGGCCTGGATAAGTAAGGAGCTTCTGAAGGAGCTAAGTAAGAAAAAGAGGATGTATCGCTGTTGGAAAGAAGGGGCCGTAAGCCAGGTCATGTTCAAAGATGTTGTTAAGTCGTGCAGAAAAAAATCAGGGAAGCAAAAGCCCAGCTGGAGTTTAAATTGGCCACTTCTGTTAAGGACAATAAGAAGAGCTTTTATAAATATATCAATGGTAGAAAGAAGGGCGACAGCGACCTCCATTCCTTGTTGGATGTGGAGGGAAATATAGTAACCAAAGATGCAGAGAAGACTGAGGTACTTAATGCCTTCTTTGCCTCAGTTTTCAACAGTAAGGAAGTCTGTTCGCTAGACAGTTGGTCCTCCGAAGTGGCTGATGGGGGCAGGGTGCAATATGGCCCTCCTGCAATCCATGAGGAGGAAGTTAGAGACCTGCTGAGCCACCTGGACCCTCATAAGTCTATGGGGCTGGATGGGATCCATCCTAGGGTGATGAGAGAGCTGGCGGATGAGCTTGCTAAGCCGCTCTCCATCATCTTTCAACAGTCCTGGCTCACCAGAGAGGTCCTGGAAGACTGGAAGTTGGCCAATGTGATGCCCATCCACAGGAAGGGCTGTAAGGATGATCTAGGTAATTACAGACCTGTCAGGCTGACCTCGGTCCCAGGTAAAATTATGGAGCAGATAATACTGGGTGCAATCATACGGCACCTGCAGAACGGTCAAGAGATCAGGCCCAGCCAGCATGGGTTTAGGAGGGGCAGGTCCTGCCTGACCAACCTGATCTTTTATGACCACGTGACTCGCCTGGTGGATGAGAGGAAGGCTGTGGATGTGGTATACCTGGACTTGAGCAAGGCCTTTGACACTGTCTCCCACAGTAGACTCCTAGAGAAGCTGACAGCCTGTGGCTTAGACGGGAGCACTCTGTGCTGGGTTAGGAATTGGTTGGATGGCCGAGCCCAGAGAGTGGTGGTGAATGGTGTCTCATCCAGTTGGTGGCCGATCACCAGTGGTGTCCCCCAGGGATCGGTGTTGGGTCTGGTCCTGTTTAATATCTTTATTGATGATCTGGATGAGGGGATTGAGTCCATCATCAGCAAGTTTGCGGACGATACCAAGCTGGGAGGAAGGGTTGATCTGTTAGAGGGTAGGATGACCCTACAGAGGGACCTGGACAGACTGGAGAGATGGGCTGATTCTAATGGGATGATGTTTAATAAGTCCAAATGTCGGGTACTTCATTTTGGACACAACAATCCCATGCATAGCTATAGACTGGGGACAGAGTGGCCGGAGAGTAGTCAGGTGGAAAGGGACCTGGGAGTGCTGGTTGACAGGAAGCTCAACATGAGCCAGCAGTGTTCCAGGTGGCCAAGAAGGCCAATGGCATTCTGGCCTGCATCAGGAATAGTGTAGTGAGCAGGACCAGAGAAGTTATTGTCCCCCTGTACTCGGCACTGGTCAGGCCTCACCTTGAATACTGTGTGCAGTTCTGGGCCCCTCAGTTTGGGAAAGATGTCAGGATGCTGGAGTATGTCCAGAGGAGGACAACAACGATGGTGAAGGGGCTGGAGCACAAGCCCTACGAGGAGCGACTGAGGGAGCTGGGGCTGTTTAGCCTGGAGAAGAGGAGGCTCAGTGGAGACCTGATTGCTCTCTACAACTACCTAAAAGGAGGTTGTAATCAGGCAGGGGTTGGTCTCTTCTCTCAGGTGACCAGTGACAGAACTAGAGGGCATGGACTCAAGCTTTGTCAGGGGAGGTTTAGGCTTGATCTTAGGAAAAAGTTCTTCACTGAAAGGGTGATTGGCCATTGGAATGCGCTGCCCAGAGAGGTGGTGGAGTCGCCGACCGTGGAGGTGTTTAAGGGGAGACTGGATGAGGCACTGAGTGCCATGGTTTAGATGATGGGTTGGTGTTGTGTTGGGTTATAGGTTGGACTTGATGATCTCAGAGGTCCTTTCCAACCTTGTGATACTGTGATACTGTAAATAAACATAGTGAGAACTGACCTTTCTTTAGGAACAGTGTAATTTTGATGTTGTTGCTAAATGATTTAAAATACTGCAAGTCATCTTAATAATGTTGTTTTAATTAGATGATGTCAAACTCTAAGCTGATTGAAAATACCGTTGCCTTCTACATTGTAGTAAAGACTGCTATGAATAATGATTTACTCGAGGTTTTTAACAAAGGCTTTTTATAATATATATTTTTTCAATTTTATTTTCTTTAATAAGGTAATTCTCTACTTGTACCTGCCTCTGAATGTGTGAAATTGTAACCATTTCCCTAGAAATGTCACTGCTGGAAACAGCGTTCTTAGGATTGGCATTAAAATGTCAGTGCACCAACTGTTCAGAAAGCTGCTGCATTTCATGATACAAATATTGCAGTTTTCCAAGTCAGTTAAATAAGCCAAATATGTTTTTTTCATCACAGTTGGTTTCTAAGCTTCCGCAGGAATAGTTAGATAAATGTGACTCCCATTTTTGTAATTTATGTACTTATCTTGTTACTCCCTAGGATACCCTTCATCAAAGCTTTCAAAATGAGTGCTTTGTCTTAAACCTTTAAATAAATATCTACAAGTGCCCAGAAACATTTGCTTGACTTCCATTCCCTTTCAAAAACAAAAAACCCAAACAAACAAACAAAAAAACGAACAACAAAAAAAAAAAGCTGAACATTGGAAATTTCTGATTGTTTTCAAAGAAGATATGTACAGATACACACAGATGGTGTTTTGAGGAGCCTGATTTTTCTGCCCAAGCTTCTAACAAGTGCAGTCGTGCACGGAAAGTAGCTTTGTTTTTTCTGAAATTACTTTTTGAGAAGAAAGTAAGTGCAGTATGGTGCTGCTAACAATGGCAAGATTGGCCTCTCTTTTTTAAAATAAGAGTAACTTCCGTAATATTTCTTGAAATTGTAACCTGTCCCTTTAGTACTTATTGTTCACGTGCCTGGGACTAATAGGTGCAGCAAACACCTTGGAACTCCAGTGCCAGTCTATCAACAGTACAGGGACATCAGTAAACTTTTGTAATAGGAATTGGAGTGAACGAAATAGAATTTTTGGTCACTACCATCGGATGATAGAATCATTAAGGTTGGAAAGGACCTCTGACATTACCCAGTCCAAATGTCAGCCCAATGTCACCATGCCTATGAAACCACATCATGAAATGCCACGTCTACGTGTTTTTTGAACCCCTCCAGGGAAGGAGGCCACCACATCCCTGGGCAGCCTGGTCCAATGCTTGAACACTCTTTCAGTAAACAATTTTTTTTTCTAATATCCAACCTAAGCCTTCCGTGGTGCACCTTGAGGCCATTTCGTCTCATCCTATCGGTTGTTACTTGGGGAAATAGACCAACACCCAACTCGCTACAACCTGCTTTCAGGAGCATTAAGGTCTCCCCTCAGCCCTCTAAATCAAAACATCAGATGTTGCCTTGACTTCCAGGGTATGAACCCTTTATTGAATTTAGCATTTTAAAAGGCAGTTTTACTCTGGATGTGTATGCTAATGGTATGTATACATTTATAAACCCTCTCAATCAGTTTGGAGGCTTTTGTGAAATTGCATATCTTTCACAAAATCATTAGTCACAGGTCTACATAGGAGAGCATTAAATTTCAGCACAACAAAACAAAGCTTTTGAACTTCTAACTCTTTTTAGTTGCCTTCAGTTTGATTTGTGAATTCATTTCCTCCCCCTGAAATTGTAGTAATAACTTAAGCTTTTTGTGTGTTCTCTAGGTGTATTCTAGTATCACACTTTGAAACATGGAACAGATGAGAGAATGTAATTGTGTGCTGATATGTTTTTAACCCAAGTTTTTAACATATTTTAGGCATTGCTTTTTGCCTTGCTACGAGTTAATCTATAAATAGTTGCAAATGCAAATCTTCACTCTCTATTTTTACTTGACTTCTCATTCTAGTGGTTTTCTTTGAAGCGGCACTCATAAATATTCTTTAATAGATGAAAATATCCCTGAAGAGCAAATACATTCCTAAAGTGTTGTTAATGTCAAAGGAAGGATGGAGGTAAAAATTATTTCCGAATTTCATATTTCTACCAGAAAATTCCCCAGAGGGAAAGAAGCTTGCAAAGAGCACTGATAATGCATAGATACTAATGTTGATTTAAGAACTGATCTTTAAGATCTGATGCACGTTGAGGTTTGTGGAAGATTATATCTGATTTAAGTTACTTAGTTTCTCCTTATGCTAATGAATTTCTGTATGGCTGTGAAATCCATTTCCGTGTGAGCTCTCTTTCCAGCCTTCATGTGATTCTCTGATCCCAAACTCAGTTTTACATGAACATGTTTTTTGATGGTTCTCTGTCCCAGTGAAACTGCCAGACATACCCTTCCGCTTCCTCCATCCATACGCTTCTGGGATCTACACAGATGTTGTAGATATAAGAATAAATAAGGAGACTAATCTGTTAATTGTGCCTATGTTCATAACTATATGGCACCCACTCTGCCAGCATTCCAGAAGCATTTGGACACTTCCCTCAGCCACACGGGGTGAGTGTTGGGAGTGTCCTGTGCAGGGACAGGAGTTGGACTCCGTGATCCTTTTGGGTCCCTTCCAGTTTGGGTGGTTCTATGACATTGTTGTAGCTACTCCACAAATCGTGTGTGTTCTCTAGTGTTTTATACAAAACACTAGAGATTATCAAATTACCCACATCCTTTTGGTCACTGCCAAAAGCCTATGCATGTATGAAAGAGTAATAGACTGCATCCGGACACTTGTGAATAAAATGTTCTACAGTGGCTTTGAATTTTGCTTGGAGAGAGGCAGGGAAATGGTTAGATACAACTAAAAAGCAGTGAAGCTCAGTATACTTGATGATAAGTGGAAATCTGGGTGAGCAGACACAATGAACAATGTTGCCATTTTTACTTACAGTGACCAAAAGAGAGTATTTTGACAACTTATCAATATAAAGGTTTTTCACATCCCATAGCAGCTCTGAGGAAGACTAAATTCAAGGACAGGTAGCAGCAAATGGCTTTACCAAATGGGAATTTTCCCTTCAGCTGTTAAATACTTCACTCTAATTTGGAATTAACTGCACAGTTTAATACTCAATGTCTGTTGAGGCATAATTTCATTTTCTGGCTTTTTATACTTTGCCTAAAATATGGAAATAGTTGCATTATGAGAGACAAACTTTAAACAACAAGGCTGAATATTGAAGGCATCTGTTGTTCTCAGTAGGAGTAGGATCCTAAGGGAATGGGATGATCTAACTGAGCTAACATAAAAGAATCTGTCATAGTTCACAATATAAAAGAAATCTGAAATGAGATTCGAACTTAAAATGCTTAGGGAAAAAAAATCTTGGACCTGCAATGTTAAACTGCTTGTTGCATGAATATTTATCTCTTCTCCTCTCTATATCATCTGTTTCTTGTAACATTGTGTTTAGAGACTTGGCTTAGGAGTCTGTGTCCAATATGTCTTTACTTGTCATTTTCTGCCTACTCCTCGGTTTCCTCCCCTATGTTCATCACAGGCTGGAATGTAATTTCATGAAGTTTACACATCAACATCCTTGTTTAGTTTTCAGTTTTGGAAATACGTATAAGATCTACTATACCCTTAAATAAAATTGTGTTTATTGCAGTTTAGAAAAATGAAACTAAAATAGGAATGCTTTGAACTGCTTAAGTGTCTTTCCTTTTCCGCAGGCTGGACTGAATAAGATAAACCACAATTCCTTTCAAAGCAACGCTCTCTGTCTTGTCTCATTTGATGGACTTCTTGCCCTCCTTTGCACCCAGTTTGTCAATGCTACAGCTAGTGTAGGTGAAGTGAGCATTCCTTTGTCTCAATGCCTGTGTCCGAAGACCTGGAATTTAATTTCTGTGCTGGTCCCAGTCTTGTAATCATTGCAGAGTTTTTTGCTGGTTATGCCTGCTACCCACCCCACCCCCCATCCTTTGGTGTCTGGAAAGGTAAAATAGAAATAAATCCCAGTAATGTAAACATCTCTATTTTATGCAATTTAAATAAGTGATGTTTGCCCTGAACTTCAGTTTTGTTCTTTTGAAGGTGGCATAATCTCTAGCATAACACGCTTTGGAAGTAATTCTGGGGTCACTCATGGTATTATTAGTTTGTTTATGCTTAGGTTTTCTGTAGTATTTTTGTTACAACTTCTATCATCTGTTTTAAAAGTAGAAAATCTGAATTTTCACAGCAAAAGGTTGGTGCCATTTAAAATGGATAACATTGCTGATACCCTTCAAACCCAAGGGAAGTGACGGGAGGAATTTTTGCACTTGGTTTAAGCAAAAAAAAAAAAGGATTATTACAATTTGATCACCTTCTTTTTAGATAAAGCACTGCTGGAAAAGGAAAAACAATTGCTCTTGGCAAACCAGATATTTTTAGCCTAAATATCAGATTGTAACAGCTATGCACTAGATTATCTTGAAAAGGACCAGATAAAGATACTTTCTTTTTCAACTCCTCTTTGAAGAAGTAAATAAAACCTGGATGTATCAACAGAAATAAACCAGCCCTGTGTTGCAAGGAGTGGGAGTGGTTCTGAAAGTCCATGTTCTGGAAGAGAAACCAGGACAAGGATGTTCAGGATGAGGCAGAGGAAAGGCCCAAGCCAATAATTTATCCTGAAAGACATAAGGAGTGATATACAAACTGTGCGTTTCCCCCATACAGATAATTACTTCAGACATGGGATTGTCTTGAGTGATGATGATGATCCATATGTTTACAGAGCCGAGTTTATTTTTAGCTTATTTAAAATATTAATAGTATAAACAGAAGACAAAAAAAGTTATTATCCCAATAGCAATAATAATATCTCATAGTGCAACATATTTCATGACTAGAGGCCTTCAGGAATAACTGCGCTGGGGTATCATCCTTCTAGATAGTATCATAATCTTCCCCGAGACTGTAGGATGTTTTGAAATAAGGTGTCTTCATATTGGTACTATTCTACTTTTATAAATAATTTGCAAGGAAAGCTGACACACAGACCACTCTTGTGGATTTTGGTGGTTTTTTCCCTCCTGGGGAAGCCAGAGTACTGCATTATTTAGAAACATAATGTTAAAAAGATGAGGAAGTCCTATGGGTGTTACCAGATAAATGTTTTGCCTTTAGGGAAAATCAACTGGTTAAAGCATCTACTACCCATTTACCTCTATCTTCTATTTATTCTCTCTCATTGGGTGAAAACAAGAGGTAAGCTATTAAAATGTGACCAATCTGAATTATCTCTGAAGACATCATATGGGGGAATCTGAGTAATGATAATAAAATAGTGCAGGATAAAATGTGAATGATGAAACAGAAGTGAGTCAAAAGTAACTTGATGTTAAGGAGTGTGGAATTACCTAGTTTAATCAAGAGACAAGAATGAAGACTCTGTGACACTCCATAAAGTCTTTATTGACCAAAATTGGTAAGGGCATCTTTGCAATTAAGATTCTTATATCTGACAAGTTACCTGTCTATTGGAATTTGTGGAGGTATTTTTTTTTTCTCAATATAGTTCTTTGGACATAAGATAACTCTAATAGGCTTTTTTTGACTGAAGAGCTTATCTCTTCCATTTTTAATACATTTTCTGCAGTAGAGGTAGCTGCCCTGTTCTGATGGAGGAAAGCTTGGGATCATAATTTATGTAAAACATGGTTTCTGGTGACTGAAGTTCTATATCCAGGCTCACAGAGCGGTGGGTATGAACTAAGAAATTAAATAGTAATATTCATATTTACCCCATACTGTGTAAGACTTTAAAAGTTTTCCATCATTCTTCTTGTATTTTAAGAGTTGTTTTCTTGTAGTGATATTTCTTCTCCTTACAGAGAATCAAATAGTGGTATCCCCCTGTATCTTGATTTTCCTGAGTATCAGTGCTGATTATGTGTGTATTATATAAAGATTGTTGTTCTTTGTACTGTTCTGTAGAGATGAGAGAAATGCTTATTACCAGCGTTGCAGTTAACTTCCTGTTCCAGGCTTCAGAGCTGGAATTTTATTTACAGCCAAATAATGAAATTTTCCTTTGTTTGCCTAGACCATATTCAGGTTATCATTATCACTGACTTGCAACTTCGTAATAGCTGAGTTCAAAATAAAAACTACTTTGCTTCCTCAGGCTACAGAGTTGGAAAATCATTTGGATTTATGCTTAAGGCCTTTGTTTGATCAGTTCTCTTAGACTCTGTTGTCACTAAAAGACTGCATTGATTTCATACTCAACTTCTACAGTTTCCTGAGTTCTCAAGCACGTGGTCCCAAGTACTTGTCTTGCCATTGAGTGTTGCCAGCTGGGAAACAAAAATTCTGTCTTTCACTAATGCCAAGGGGAAAAAGTTTCTCACAGATGGCTGAATAAACTAGTGAAGCTTCAAAATCAAACTTTTTATATACATACATATGTGTTGCTGCATATCTATGTAGCAAAAGCATACTTCCCATAAATATTTTACTTCCTGACCCAAGGTGCACATGTGCATTTATTATGCTTATTAATTCTCATAGGTCATTCAGTGCAATGACTAGTCTGTCTTTTTAAGAATGCTGCACACCTAGCATGCATAAATAAAAGGTGTTTGCAACCGATTTCTTATATTTTCCTCTTTAACATAGCAATGTAGTTCATAATAATGTAGTTAATATTCTTATTGTGTATTGATGTGGCATGGATATGGTTTAATTATATCAAATCTCAAAAGCTCTATGGAACCCATAGACTATTAAGGCAATGTTTTTTTTATAGCAGCGAATTTGATTCCTTCCGATTTTTTCAGTTCAGCTTTTTCTTCCATTAAATATAGATGTAAATATGTGCAGAATCTAGTACAATTGAAATGAGTTACAATAACTCCAGATATTCCTTCCACAGAGGGGAGTGATTGGGTATTAATAAATTCCTTTGTCTTGAAAGCACAATGCAAATTTTTTATTAATGGGTGTATGTGAAACTAAGATAGGAGTCCAAAGCCACACACAAAAAAAATCTCACATATTTGTATGTTATAAATCTTTTTTGATTTATATGATAATATTCAGAATTGGTTTGGTTTTTAAGTTGGAAGATATGACTGTACATACAAAATGGGATCTGTATAATAAGGCAGAGAAGATTTTAGTGTTCTGCAGTAAGATTATTAATAACATTGCCTATGCAGGTTTTATAGTTAGCTTTTGCATACGGTTATTCAATTTATATTGAACAGTAAAAGACAGTACTTCAGATTCTGCAGTGAGAATTTTACAGTCCATGCACAGAACTTAATGTGCAACATGAAAACTGCATTATGCCATTTTATGTTTCAGCAGGTTAAGTCCTAGTCTTGTTTATTCTCCAGCACAAACCACAAGCTGGCTATGGAAGGTCAAGCTGGAAGTTGTTCATGTTTGACGCTGCAACATCCTGGAGTGATAAATATTTAATTAGGCAAGATAGGACTGTGTGGGAGGTTGAGGCAGCCAAAGCTCCTAGTTGTCTGTCTGCAGTATCATTTTAGAGTGTTGTGTGAAAATGAATCCTTGGGGTAAGCTTCAAGGACATTGAGTAGGTAAAAGAGACATTCTGACAGAGCAGATAGTTACAGGGAAGTTAGAAAGAATAGAGACAAAGGTTTTAAGGGGTTTTGTCACACTGGCCAAAGGTTTTATGTTCTGGTGGGCTAAGACACCATGTTTTATTAAGCTCCATAAATGATACAGAAAATAGTTTGAATCCATGGAGTCTGGAACTATTAACAGCAATGAAAGTAATTTATTTTATGCAGGTATTAGCTACCAGAATGGAGCACGTGTATAATTTGTTGATATTATGCAAACAGCATGAGATAGCAGTCATTTCTCTGAAATCCTATTTTAAGCACAGAAATAGGGCTGTTTGATTTTGAAGATATTATCCTTAGCAAGCTTTCAGGAGAATTTATGTACTATAGACAAAACCAGGAAGACTGTATTAATTTCAGTGACATAGGCCAGGATAAAGTTTTCTTACTACTTTGTGTTCTGCATTAAAAAACACTGCATGTGTTTGGGTAGGTAGTGGTTGAGCTACTAGAAACTTTTTAATTGTGCCATGAAGGGTTTAAACAAAAAAAAAAAAAAAAAAAGTCTGTCTTCATAACCAGGGACCTTGGCAATCCCCTCACTGTCTGCTCTGGGCTCTGTGGAAGTTACTGTTTCCACACAAGACAAAACAATTCATGTCCACATCCCACTTTAATATGAAGTGGACGAAGCAGAAACAGTTTTTAGGTTCCGTGTTGCTATAATAGTCAGGACAGACAGTAATGAGCAATAATTATTTTAAACTACGTAAGTCCATCTGACAGTTAGGAAGGGAACATATATCTGCATCTCTGCTTCCCCAGCTCACATTCTAGCGTATAACCATCTCTGTTTTGTGTTAGTATCAAAGACTAAATTTGGGCAATTGAGGTGCAGGAGAATTTTTGTTGCTGTTCACTGGCTGTGACTTAAATTAGTGGCTGGTATTTTCATAAACATGGCGAATAATCTGGAATTAGCTCTGAAGTTTCCAGTGAAGGACTCTAATCTTGCTGCATTCACTTTAGAATAACAGTGGCCAGCTTTGGACACTTTTGATTCTACAGAATTGTGTACCAGAAGTAAAAGTCCAGAGAGGAGCTATTAAAATAAATAAATTAGGGATTGTGTTTTAAGAGGACTGTTACTTCTATGACAGACAAGGAACAGCTGAAAGGTTATCTGATGATGGTCATCTTGTGGCAGCTGTTTATTTTGCTGATTGTAAACATCTCGCCGTTACCTTATGTTCACTGATCTACTTGTTTCTACCCATCTGTTATTTCTTGCTGTGTTCTTAGGTTGTAAATATTATCTCTGCTCTTTGAAATAAGGAGGTTAGAAATTCTCTGATAACAATATTCAGTTGTGGAATTTGGTGTTTCCATTTAAACCAAAAGCCCTCGCAAGGCTCTGGAATCAACAGCGAGTAAACTCTCTGTACATAGGTTTTTGTTGTTCCTGGTTGACACCCTTTCTGATGAGGTTGAAATATCTAATTGAGTTGATTTTGTTATTGTTATAAGATCCCAGTTGTCTCTTAGTCAGTAGCACGGGCTAGTTCAGAAGGAGATTTTGCTCTTTGAAGTTGGCAGAAGGTTTAAAAGATGTGCGAATGAAAGAGATGCAAGGCAAATCATCTGCAGGAAGCTGATCAACTTCTGCTCTGTATCTGTCACTTCAAATAGCACTGTCGCTTTTTTGTTACCAGACTAGCAAATTTGGCATGCACTGTCATCTTGTTGCAGAGGTTTCTTCTTCTCATCAAATATTTGCCATGGCTCTTTTCTTCCTTAAACCATTATACTATGCTTTTTGCAAGTTGAGTTTTTGCCATTGTTGCTTAATATGATGATTGCCAAATTTAATTTCTTCTTGAGTATCTTAAGAAATGGTTTTGCTTTATTTTGTTATTAAAAATAATCTGTATTTAGTAATTTTCTCTCTGAAAAAGAAGCTATAATACTAGCTAATTCAGCATTATGTATCATTTTATGTCAGGCCATCGCAATGTTCCCATTCTGAGGCAGGCAGTGCATTTGGGGTTAAGATTTCTGGAAGAAAGATTAGACTAGATTGTTCCAGTGACCAATGCAATCTAAAAATCGGGGGGTTTTCCTTGTTTTTAAACTATGTTGTGATATTGCTGTTAATTGATTTCTGCACTGGTTTTGATTATTTTGTTTTGTACTGAAATACTATTCAAACACAGAAGAAAACAAATAGTGATTACAACCCTAATACCAACCAGCTCTCAACTACAAGACTTGCATAGTTTTGTCTTTTGTTGCAAGAGGCTAAAGCTGTGGCAGTGAATACTGCCCCCTCTAAATATAGTTAGAGTGCACTTCAATTGCCAACTGGAATGGCTGGGGCATAGATCAGTGATGCTGGGAACCTAACTAAAATTCTAAAAATGCCTGTGCAATTGCATGTATGGATTGAACAGAATTGAATTTTATAAATTCATGGTTTGTTGCTTTGTTTCTTGCCATGATGACAAAGATTTTTAAGTTTTTTCTCGTATTAATAGCTTTGTTTAGAAATCTTCAAAGGAAGAAAATAATTGATTATTATAAATTTATTTGTCTTAACAGCTCTATAGTATGCTTTGTACATTCAGGGCAACTTTTCATTTTGCACTTAAACTGGACTGTTGTTGTGGACAGTTCTTTAAAAAAGTTGCAGATGTGCTGTCTCTAGTAATTTCATACTTTCCAGGTACTTTGAAACAAAATAACTTGTGTTCTCTAAGAGTCTGTCCCCTAGAGTGGGTAAAAGAATTTGAAAATCCAGCAGTTTGCAAACAATGTTTCCTTTTTCCTTCCATTTACTTTTCCTATGTCTGAAACCCCTTTTCTTTTGTGTGCATACGTCTTATTCCTTCTCCATTGTATTTAAAATAGTGGCTTTTAAATCCTGCTTTCTAATACCTGATGCCAAAGTCAGAACTTGCATGAATTGATCCAGATTCCTCTGATGTTAATAAGATTTTTTTTTAAAAAAAGTTTTAGTTCCGGCCTTTAGATTATGAAATTATGGATGGACATAGCCTATAGATATAAAGAAGTATTTATGTACTTCAGTGCAAAGAGACTTTGTCTGACTGAGGACTCTAGTGTGTCCCATCAATTAAAAAAAAATTACCTATATTTTGAAGTTGATATCCTCCAATTGTCTTTCATATGGTTTCACTATAATATATTTGTCAATAAATGGTGATTTTATTGTAATTTTCCATTGTAACTTCCTGTCTGCTTTTCTCTGATGTGCTCTTTTGATTATGGGTAAGCAACTTTAGTCCAAAGATTAATCAGTCTTTTGTGCTGAGCAGAGAAATATTGGGAGCTAGATGTAGCTCTGACTCTATCTGAATACTGCACTGTTTGTTAAAAGCTTCTTCGTAAAACTGGTTTCCTGAAGGTTTTAGAACTTCAGTTAGGGTCATAGCCTCACTTTTGTTGGGTAGCAATTACTGTTACTGCTGCGTTAAAATGTAAAATGTTTAAGAAGAAGTGTCAGAAATAATGCTGCTTTGTTTTAGGGGGGCAGAAATTGACGACAAAACATGGTGTTGGTGATACATGTTTATATAAGGCTGTAGAAAACCAGTATTTCAGTTCTTCATTTTTAAGTAACACACCACTAGTGAAATTTGTATAAAGCAATTAAAAATATCAAAGGATTAATAAGGTCAAGGATTCTAGAAAAGAACCATTTACATCAGCCTGTTCCGTCCTTTTCTAAAGGAGATAAAACACTTCTGTTTTCAATATCTCTTTACCTCTACCAGCTATTTAAAGAATTTCCTTTTCAGACACCAAAGGTGTTTAGAAACTGGAAAGACAAACTGTGCAGACTGTGATCTCTAATGCCTCAGAATTTTTGTTGTTTTCAGGGTGGTGGTCGTGTTTTTCAAACTCTCCTTGGCAATGTTTTCTCTCTCTGTTCAGAAAAATATTTACTGCTTAGATGAGTGGCTGTAGGAAGTGGTGTAAACATGAAGTATTGACATTTGCCCAGTTCCTACTCAGCCAAGACTGGGGGCTTGTGAGAACTACTTCATTTTGGTTCTTTCCATTTACAATGCAGCTTCACTTGAATTACAGCATGCTTATGTTTTAGATAACAGTCACAGAAACTGCGTCATCTAACTGCAACTTTGATAATCCTTTGATGTTTTGTGTCTATAATGTATTTATCTCTGCTCGGTGCGTAACAAATAGCTTGAAGATGTGCATTTGTGTTTATTGTAATTTTTAAAGGCACTCACCAAAATGTTTTTGGTCAATGCTGTCATTAAAATTAGATCAGACAGTGATTTTGTTCCGTTAAGGTATTCCTTAATGGGTTGTCTTTTAACTGTATTGGGCATTATATATTGCATCACTATCTAATGCAATAGAGTGATTCTCTGTGTTTATGTAGTACAGGAAAGTACTTCAAGGGAAATTAAACATATTATTTGGGTTGTTTGGTCATGGGCGAAGACTTCAGCAGATCATTTTTATTAATAGGAAGCACTTCTCACACAAGATGGGAAATAATTTATAATGGAATAGCAAGGAATGCCTGTGGCTTCCTGAAGAGACTTCCTTGGATCCTCGGCGTGAAATGTTCACCGTACCAGAGCCAACTGCTCACCTGTCCCAGGGTAGGGAGCTGGAGAGCAGGGGGGGCTCCCTGCAAAGTGGTACCGCTTGGGGTCCTGTTGCTTTATCACAGTATCACAAGGTTGGAAAAGACTTTGAGATCATCGAGTCCAGCCCATGACCCAACACCAACACCTATTTGTCTAATCCATAGCACTAAGTGCCTCATCCAATGTGCTTTTAAACACCTCCAGCGACAATGACTCCACCACCTCCCTGGGCAGCCCATTCCAATGGCCAATCACCCTTTCAGTGAAGAATTTTTTCCTAATATCAAGGCTAAACTTCCCCTGACTAAGCTTGAGACCATGTGCCATGGTTTAGATGACGAGTGGGTGTTGGTGTTGGGACATGGATTGGACTCGATGATCTCAAAGGTCTTTTCCAACCTTGTGATACTGTGATACCATGTCCTCTAGTTCTGTCACTGATCGCCTGAGAGAAGAGACCAGCCCCTGCCTGCCTACAACCTCCTTTTAGGTAGTTATAGAGAGCAATAAGGTCTCCCCTGAGCCTTCTCTTCTCCAGACTAAACAACCCCAGCTCCCTCAGTCGCTCTTCATAGGGCTTGTTGTCCAGCCCTTCAGCATCCTCGTTGCTCTCCTCATTACCCCTCGAGTCCTGTCGCTTTGTTCCTTCTGTGCAGTGGCCTGGCCTTTCCGTGATCTTTAGCAGCAGAGTCAGGGCGGTGGGACCCCCGCCCCGCTGGCCGCTCCGTTCCGCTCCCGCAGGTGAGGCGCGGCCGGGCGGAGCTCCGCTCCGACCCCGAGCAGCACCGGCTGCTGGGGCGCTCCCTGAGAAGCCGGGGCTCTGCCCCTCCCCTCAGCACGATGGCCACGGAGGAGCGCCGAGCCGAGCACGGCTCCGCACCTGTCTGCTTGCCGCTGCCCGCAGGAGGGCGGCCCCGCCCAGCTCCGCCCCGCCCCGCCCGGGGGGCTGCGCGCCCGCGGAGCCGCGCGCGGGGCCGAGCGCGGTCAGCGCCCGCCCGCGGGGCCGGCGGGGGCGCGGGTGGCTGCGCCGTGGCCGTGGCAGCGCCCCGCGCCGCTCGCCGCCGGGGTCCCTTTGGCAGGAGCCCGAGAGGGGCTTTGTGGGCTGCGAGGAGGTGCGAGGCTGCCCCAGAAGTTTTGCTGGCGGGGACTGTTCTCGTCGTTGGCAAAGTCTCACGGCTCCGCTCAGAGGGATCCGCGGTTGCTTAAGATGAGCGGCTGCAGGAAGCGGTGCAAGCGTGAAATACTGAAATTCGCCCAGTACCTGCTCAGGCTTATCACAGGTTCTCTCCACACAGGTAACGATCGTTTTTCTTTGTAGTCGAGCTGTGCAGCATGATAAGAAAATTGCCGAGGGTTAGTAGAGTGATGCAATTATTTTATGTTGTATTTCCTTTCATCTTGTAAGTAATAATAAAGAAATCTGACCTATTTCGTGGCTGAGCATAAGAAAACCAGAATATATCGTCTTATGTTGCAGTGTTTGGACAGTGTACCAGATTCTCCTGAATCTGAATTGGAACGTGGGTGTAACATGCCTTCACCTGTCGACCTGTGTGCATTGAAGGCAATGCAGAGTATCCACATGATGATCTTAAAGGATGAATCTCGTGCTTTGTATTTCCAGTTGTTTCTTGAACTAATTTACTTTGAAAATCAGACTTCTTTCTTCTTCTCAGAAGCTTGTGTATCCTTAAGATGTAAAGCACCTGCAAGGTCTCAATATTATGTTATAGTATCTTTTTGCAAACTTTAAGTAACACTTGTGCTTTTTGCCCATCAAGAATCTGAAATGTAAATGGCTGTCAACTTTATATAGGTCATTTTTTTCCTGTAACGTTGGAAAAATTCTACAGTACCAGAAAAGGTTTCTACACTAGACTGAACATATAGTTTCCTTCTTAGCACTTTGTAAAATATACTTTTCTCTCAATTTGGCATTTTCTGTAGCTGTTCCCAGTGTCTGATAAATATGATGACTTACACTATGTCATTCTGCACTTATGATTGTGCTTCTTTCTAGACTTTCAAGTATTTTTTTTTTTCCCTTGGAAAAATCAGGCAGACGTGCAAGTCCAATATCAGCTGGTAATAACCAGTTATACTAACAACATTCTTGTGAATTGAAAGCTGTTTCTTTTACTACAAATATTCTGAAAGTTTCTGCTGGTTTGTTTTGTTCCCCCCCCCTCTCCCCTCAGTTTGGGCACTTATGGAAGGATTTGAGAGCAAAGTTCACTCTTCAGTAATTTAAAATATTGATGCATGCAGTTTATCAGATTTGGGGTTATAATGCTATAAAGATCATGGCATAAACATTGGCTGAAAGTACTTCATAGGATGTTCATAGCATGTGGAATTCTGGTACAGCTTTTTAGTAACTTTGAGTGTCTCGTTATGCAGAATTTGTTCGACCTTTTTCTGTACTACTCGTAGTCTATTGTGGTTTCTCTTTTGTGAATTGTATCAATTCAGAATTCTCTGAAATGCTGGCTGCTTGCTCCTGTGGGTTGCTGTGGAAATTAAATAATGCAATGCAAGAAGAAAGCTGTGTTAGAAACAAACACCAATATTCCTTTCTCACGAAGTTGTGCAAGCTTTTCCTTTCCCATGTATCAACACAATACGATGATTTTCAGACTTATGTTTGTACTGCAGGCTTTCTAAGCTCATAATTCAAAACCATGTTCAAGAATTGTTGTGGGTACTGATTCTTATGTTACTACTAAAAGAAGTTCTGAAGCTCATTTTCAATGCTGGAAAGCCAGGTAGAGTGGCATGAAACGTTTCCCTGAAGGAAATAAGCAAGCACCCCCATCCCCCCCCCCAGGTAATCTTAAGAACTGAGACACTTTCTTAGAGATTTTAAGTTTGTTTTCACTACAGGCAACAGTATCTTACTGCTGTGATTAGATTAATAGACCTTGTCCTGTTCAAATGATGTAGCAAATGGAATCAATATAGTGTGATAGTAACTGAACCACTAAGAGGGGTAGAGCTCCACTGTTCAGTTCTTGCATAGCCCAGTCTGCTCATTAGCCTCAACTGTTGCAATATCAGTTCCCCTTGCAAAATGTAATGCGTAATTCATTATGTTGATAATTAGTTGAAAATTAATGATTAATGAGGAAGCCTAGTTGAAAGTGTTAGAGACAGCAGGATCTTTAATATACAAATTAAAGTATAACTTTGCATCTTCAGCATTCAAAAATGTTTAATGTTTAAATTATGCTTAGTAAGTTGAAACTACACACTGTTGAAGGCATGTGCACTGAATCTAATCCATTTTTCTGTATGGGTAGGCATGTTGAATATATATGTAATTTACATCGGTATAGATTGGTACAAGCTCTGCTGCAGTTGGTGTGATTACACTGGTTAGAAAATAAGATAAAGTGAGCTAGGGGAGAGGCTGGGTTTACTGGCTATTGGCCCAGCGAAGAAGTCACTGTTAATTTACTGGGTTTACTCTTTACGGTTCAGAACCATTTACAATGCTACAGACCTGTTCAGTGGTGAAGCTCAATATTGAAAATAAAAATTATCTGGCTTAGCTATAATATAGTACACAAACAAGGACTTGTGATTAACATTCAACTCGTCTTTAACCAATATTAATTAAACTATCCCCTTGCTTTGAAGATAAATGCTGCATAAATCTTTACAATGGGTTTTAAGTGGCAATCTGTGCCTGAATACATGCAGATCTCTTCCAGTTTGGTTTTTTTTTTTACAGCAAGTTACTATGAAAGTTATTATAGCAAAATATAGTGAAAGGTACTGGAAAGATCTTTTAAACAAGGTTTTTCATCTTCCATAATTTCTGATATGTATTAAGTTGATGTTTCCGCAACTAAAATAGATTCCCTCAAATACTTGAGGACTGGGTTTTTCAAATGTCGTATCAATTTCTACTTTATTGTCTGCTACCTCTTGAGGTGTGTTGGAAGTGCCCAGTGTTTGAAATATATGCACTGCCTGAGAAGGTTTCAGTTTTTGGATGAATTTGTGTATTAAAAATAACAAGATCAATCGTTGCAATATAAGAAATAGATTGAAAAATATTTTGAAAGGGAGAAAACATAATTTCAGAGCAATGGCTAGGAAATTTTTTCTTAACTGTTGCATCTGATAAAGCATGGGGATTAAAGAGATGATAGAAATATAATTGCCATTGACTTCAAGGGTAGATTTTTCACACGTATGTTCTTTTTTAAGCATGTTCATATTAAATGTCATAAAGGAGGACAGGTTTTCCAGGACAGGTTCAAATTTCTAGGTAGTATGTGCATTTACAAAGAAAGAAGGAAGAGGAGAACAACTCTGACTCTGGAATTTTACTCCAGCAAACTGAAGTCATCTCACTGTTCTACATTTATCTAGATGAAGCTATGGATTGATTTTTAGTTTTTTAATCTGGACACTGATTCCAGGCTTGAGATTTTTCTTAGTTGAAAACCCCCAACTGTTTGTGAATGTAGGATGTACTTTTTGGTGGTCCTTTCTTTGAGAAACCAGATTACCAGAAAGAGTTCTTTAGTCTAAAAGTTTGCCTGCTTGTGCGCAGAAATATTATCTAGCCTACTGTCAAGAAGAAGATACCATCTGAGCATAGACCTGGAGATGTGGGAGGCACCCATGGGCTCACAGGAGTACTCCTTTGACGGCTGTAGTTCACCTGCCTACCAGTGCATTCTCCTCTGAGATTGTTTGAGACAGCAGTTTAATATGAATGCTTTCCAAAGCAGCTCATTTCATTGACTCATAGATTCATTAGAGGAATACTGTGGAAATATGAGGTGTATAAACATATATTGATTAGGCTGTCTGCCAGGAGAGGAGATGGTTTGTAGTGCTGACTGTAGTTGGCCATAAGATGAGATGTCTCCTCAATATCCAAGGAGAACATCCATACTTCCAAAATCTGGTAGTATGGATAAGAATTCATTAAAATTCTTAATCCTTCTTGTAGCCAGGCATGTGAATACCTGTTTGTGGTCCTGTTAATACCTCTTTGTGGTCCTAGGTCTTTTCTGATGGTTACGGAATTCATCTGGGAAAGAAAACACCTGATATTTAAACTACTCTTCATGAAATCACTCAATAAAGAGTTCTGTACCTGTCCTAAGGACAAGTATCATCATTACATCGCTTACTGATGTTCATCTTCATTAGAGAACATCTCAGAATAGATCCCAACCACATGGAGATCCCAAATGTTTTGTGTTGGCTCTGTTATGTATAGATGGAATCACTGTAAAAAAGGTGCTTCATTTCATGACCCAGTTCAGGAAGAGCGGGAGATACTGAATGTATCACTGAGCAGCTTTCCTGCCTTGTTCCCTTTCCTACGTCATTTTAGAACAATTTCCTGAGGCAGTTATTAAATGTCAGTCTAGGTCCAGTGTGTGTTGTGGATTCCACAGTTGTTATAATCAAAAAAACTCAGATTTAAGTCTTCAGTTTTAGGTGTGCATGTTGTATGGAACGATTCTTAAAAATCGGGACAATATAATGGAATTTTTACTCTTGAAATGATGTTTTATACAGAAGTTAGCATAAGGTGGGACATGGCTTTTGGGCTGTGGATATAAAACTCCTAGCCTTAGCAGCAGTATGTCAGAGTTGTCCCTTTATTAACTTTTTCAAGTGGCAAGTTTAAAAATGAATGCTTGAAAACCTGTAGATTAATTCAAATATTTTACAAGAATGTAATAGACTAGTTAGCTATAGTAGGTGAATATACCAGCACAACTTCTTGGTTTATGGTTAAGAGGTGATATAAAAGAGAATATTGACACTAATTAGCTCTTAAATCTTACAGTTACTTGTAGTGCATTTTTGCACTTTTTCTCCTCAGATTTAACAAAACTTAAAAACACTTCGTATTTCACCCATGCGCAATGATCTTAAATATGGCAAATTAAATTATTTCCGCAATTGATTACATAATTTTCTCAGTCTTGGGAAGAATTAGTAGATATGGAGAATCGGTTTACTACTAACGCAAAAGAAAAAGTTTCTCCTTTAATAAAACTGATCCTGAAATTAATTTACTGTACTAAATTAATTTAAAATTTAGTGTCACTTCTGCATAGCTTTATGAATGAGTGATGCTGAAAATCTGGATAATTTAGGAAACAACTGTCATTCTGTCTCTCAGATGGTCTCTTCACAACTTGAAGTTGAACAATAATGAGGGTAATGTTCCTGAAATATTAACATTGATTTTTACTACTTCTGTTTTCTAGTAATGTGTTTTCCTCCAGTCTGTTTTGGTTGGTTACTTTTTGTTTGTTCTAAGTCACAAAAATTCTTCAGCGAAGCCAAAATCTGGAATTATTGTTAACATTATTTAATGTGAATATTCGTAAGACATTTTGCTTCCTGTTTTCTTAGTGGAGGATAGAATATTCTTATGCATTTGTAAAAGAAATATGTAAAAGTGCTTTGCCTTTTTTTTTTTTTTATAGTTGGCAATAGTCATGTAACAGAGCAAGTGATCTCCATACATGCTGCCAATTCTAATTCACGCTGCTTAATTAAGTTCAGAGGAAGACTCTGGAAGACAAACAGTGGAGGATAAAAACTAGAGGGCTGCAGCATTTACAGATCCCAGGTATCTGCCTGTCTCTGACACAAGTTGCTGCTAAGGACCTCTGAGCTGCCCTGCTGCTGGTCCCATCCAGTGCCACACTGCACTGAGGGTTGCCTGGGCATTTCAGACACTGATTAATGGGTCGATCAAACACAATTTGGGCCAGCAATGCATGACAATTGGGTGTGCTGAGGAATTTAAAAGCCACAGTTCCCTAGCTCTAGCCTTTCGAATTTCTGAGCTTGAAAGTGAGAGGTGCTTCACATCTTCAACGAATAGAGTTGTGCTTTTGCTGAGATGCTCTGTGTGATGTAATGTGGAAAAACAGATCCACATGGCCTCTCAAGCATCTATCACCAAATCTGTTTCCTTTAGAGACTTTAAGAATTGTGATTCTAAAGAAAGTCTTTTTTAATACTTCCTGACACAGTTTTACTGACACATGAAATTTCCCTGCATTTTTCCCCTTAGATGGGATTTCTAGCAAGAGAATATTTTTCTTCACCAGGGCTTCAGCATCTGAAAACTTCTTCAGGTAAACTTTCAAAGACTGAATAAAGAACAAACGTGTAAAAAAGAAATGGGAATATGTGAAACTTTTGGTGAATGGACTTTGTAATAGGATAAAGATTTACTAGAAGAGGAAAAAAATTACAAATAAACCCAAGCTATTAAAATTCTGGTTTAGCTTTTATTTACTCTTTAATTGTATTGATGTAACCTTTTGAAAGACCCATGATGAATTTTGTGTCACTCAGATCTATTAGCTTAATACATGGGAAAGTAAATGAATGAGAAACTGCACTCACGTGTTAAGGCCACCTCTGAGTCATAGAAATATTTTTGTATTTTCTGAAAGTGAAAATTAAAGTAAATTATGTAAGAACTGCAGCTATTCATGAGAAAGCATGAAAGGGAATAAATAATTCCCAGCTGCTCTTACAAAAGAAACAGAAGTGCAAAAACTACATTGCTGTACTATATCCAGTTGTATAAAGTAAACCGAAAATAAGCTATCAGCTTTACAGCAGCAAAATTGCCTTTAAAGCAAGTTGTGCAACTGGATCTCTCTCAACAAAGACGTGGAGCATACATTGAAGCCTTTTGATTGAAACAAGGCTTACAAATGGTGATAGATGTCTGTGATCTGTTAACCCGCAGGCAGTCGATACAATTAGGTAACAAAAATGGAAATTTTTATAATTTCAATCAATATTCTGCTTTTTTTTTTAAATCTTTGCCTTGTGAGGTATTAGCAGTGGATTCTTACAGACCAGAAGTCCCTGATGCTGTTGGTTAGGTGTTCTCTGAGATCCACGTGAATCAACTTGACATTTCCCAGAACTGTTCCATGGATGTCCATGCACCAACTTAAAGACACTCCTGAAGTCAACTAAGAAAATCAAGCCTTCTGTTAGTTCTCTTAAATCTGCATCTTTCAAGCAAAGGATATGGCAAGTCAACATATGCTGAGAAACTAGTAATAAACATTAGAAGATGGACTGTTGTCAGGGTGTGTCTGGGTATTACATTTGCCCTTGTCTAATGCAGGGATTAGATGCATTTAAGGGTCAGTTGTTCATCAGATATCTTTGAATAGGGTTTTTTTGTTGTTTAAATTTTGTCAGGAGTGTGCAATAGAATGCCGATTTACCACAGTAAGTAATTAAGGTAATTCAACCAATATGTAATTTGACCCCTGTCTTTCAGATCTCAGGGCACTGCACTTCTACACTTGGATATGTGCTTGGTTCCATTTCTTTAACAAATCTTGTAATGAAAGCATTTGCATGCCTAGTGACTGAGGACCCCACCACTACGCTGACATCGTGCTTTTTGCCAGAGCACCAGGAGCTGCAGGCGTGAGTCTCACTGCTTGTTTTCAGCCCTTTCCAAACTTCTTCCCATGCTGTCATGGGCTCCTTCCTAAGCAGGAGGCGCACTGTGCTCATCTCTTCTGCATTCTTGTGTGATTTCATGAGGTGCTTTTAGTGCTGCGACTGCAAAGCTGTCTCTGCTCTATGGTGAATTTGACTAAGTGGGAAAATGAGTCCTATCAAGTAGGCATTTTAATTGTGCCCTTGCCTTGCAGTCACAGTGGAGCAGTCACGTTCTGCTCCCTGCAGGGACACTTTCCTATGAGTTTAGGGCACAACTGTGCACATGAGAAGTCTTTTGGTAAAGAATGTCTTTAGGCCTTGGGAGTGTGTTACCAACTGAATAACCCTGGCTTTGTTCTCTCAATGTGTTTATAAATTCTTGTTAAAAAGCAGCAGTGGACAGAAAGACTGGAGTTCTCTGTGGTTTTTGTTTGTTTGGGGTTTTTTTTTTTGTTTTGTTTGTTTGTTTTTTTCCCCTGGCACTTCAAACTGTTTCAAACAAGTAAAAGAGAAAAAAAGCTTTGGCTTTGTCCTATTAAGAACAGGAATATCTCTCATGCAAGACTGTATTATATGAACCTCTTAAAAATGCTTGTGCATTCCTTGTCACTGATCTCATAGTGAAACAATTTTCAATTGGTAATGCACTGGTGTATGTCCATCGTAATGAATTTTCATTTCTCAGGTGTTACCTTGTGGCACAAAGATAGAATTTTTCTTTGAGAAATAGTGCAAGGCAGGCTCTTGAGAAAAGAGAATTTACAACACTGTTTACTTTGCATAAATCCATAAAAAATCATGCTGCTTAATTACTCTACAGTGTGTCATGAAGGAAATACAGTGAACAAACTTTAATGAGTTCTCAGCTCAGTCTCCCTGATGACATGTTAAAATTTTGCTTGTCAATTCTAATGTAACCATAGAATTTCTACCATCTTCTTTAGTTCTCTACTCTGATTTCGTAGGATAAAATTCTGAAATATAGAGCCAAGCTGTATATAAAAGGACTTTGCTCATCCTTAAACATTCAGCAATGATGCTCATCTCTAGCCAGAGATGAAGCAGCAGTTACAGATGACTGTTCTACAAAATCTATAAATAGAGGTAGAACAATGATTTGAAAACCTTATTCAATACTAATTTGTTATTATGAGGTTAAGAAGGAACATTAACAACCATGGAAGATGAACTGCCATTTCTGAAAGCTGGATAATAATGTTCCATTAACTTCTATTGGAAATATATATACAATAAAATGAGAATTTGAATAAATTACAAGAAAACAATAATCCAAAATATCAAGATAATCCTGAACAATATTGGACAAAGGCAGCAGATGAAAAGGATGTTCCCCTTTTTAAGCAAACAGAATCTAAAAGAAAAGTATTTAAAAAGGAGCTTGAAGCTTGAAGATGTCATAAAAAAGCTAAAATGTAAATGTTTATGGGAAAGCATAGGTTTCATATAGAATCACTAAAGTTGGAAAACACCTCAAAGGTCATCCACTCCAGCCTTCCCTGGTGCAACTCGAGGGCATTTCCTCTTGTCCTTTTGCTAGTTACATGAGAGAAGAGACCAACACCCACCTCACTACAGCCTTTCAAAGAAACCAGTCAAGTTGTCATTTGAAGATCTGCACTGTGGTTATATTTTCTCAATTTCCTGATTACCACTGGTAACTTCTGCAGGTGCAGTCTTGGTATTAGTCTGCCTCATAAAGAAATCACTTTTGTGGAAGCGTGTGGTGGGTGGAGAAATGTTGCGAAGTTGCATTTTTAGTAGGTTTCATGCTGCTGGTTGACTGAGAGGCCTAATGTAAAATATCAGATGCTGAGAGAAAAATACCTTAAAAAAAAAATCGCCCAAGCTTAACTCTATTTTTTTCAAGTCCTCTTGAGAAATACATTACTTGAATTTTGCCTGAGTCCTCTTATAATGCTGCTAGAATTTTTGGTTTATTGCGTGGTTAGGTACTTGGCTTTTGAAAACACCTTTTTCTTACATTATTCTAAAGAAACAGGACCCCCCTACAAGCTTTCTATGTAGAAGTAGATGATACTCCAGACAGTACTCTGAGAGAGAAGACCAAGATGTAGTGTATTTAGCAGCAGTTAGTTTAAAAGAAATTACGGAAAAGGAGTGCTGAGAATTTAGGGCATTTATGCTTCATTCTGCTTCAAGCTAGAGCACATTATAAGTATTTTTGTTCACCCCAAAAAAATAAATCCTAGCTCTGTACCTCTCAGACACTACAGCTGCAGACCTACTGTGAACTTCCAGCAATTTTGTAGATCAGTCAGATTTTAAGTAATGCATTAAATTTGAAAATATAAGTAATAAACTACTGTTAATGACTCACAAATTACAAATTTTCCCCTCTTCAGAAAAAGGTCTAGATAGATTGCCCAAATTTGCATACTTCTCTCTTCCTTTAAGCAATATCTACAAAACCCAGTGTTGTGCAAAATGTTTCAACTTTGAATTTTATAATCCTGCATATGGCAGATTGACTGAACATCACAAAAGTCTGAAGCAGTAGTGAAAAATTAGCGTGGGTAGGATACCATACCTTGAAGTAGGAAATCTAAAGGAAATGCCCTAATCTTTGAACATATTCTTGTGAATATGTTTAAATATTTTGCTGAAACAGCCCATAGTTTTAACACTTTACTCCTATTTAAAAAAGTGCTTTTCCCAGATCCTTCTAAAAGAGTCTTTCAAGTGTGAAGATTTCTTGTGGTATGTTAATGGGAAAAGGACAGACAAAGTTACCATGCTGCATACCATTTCTTTTGAAAAGATTGTTTGAGATTTTATTCTCTCATTCCAAATCTGAATCTTAATTATAATGAAAGATACAGTTCAGCTTCTCTTACAAGTGACACATTGAAAAGCATCTTGTAGCCATCCTTAATGATCTCCCTTTGGAAGTCCTATGTTCTATAACTTTCTTATGAGTGCAAACTACTGACATAATTTATGAAGGCAATATTAAAACTTCAGCTGTGTGTAGGGCACAGCACTTGACATGATATTTTGAAATACTGTTAAAGGAACTCTCTATTAGAAAGTTACCAAATTATGCACACAAAATGCTGGAAATGGCAGCATTAAGACTATCTCAGCCTTATGTGATATGATGCAGTTCTTAACTGTGTGTGTACTTTTCCTTGAAGAGAGTAACTTAAAGTATAGAAGCAATAAAGAGTAGAGTAAACTTAGAGTAGAAAGTTGGATGCAGACCGTAATAAAGGTTACCTTAGAGCATGCAGACTGCTTTTGGTTGTTGAATTTTTGTTCCTTCTATATGGATGCTCTGTCGCAGACAGATTTGTGTAATGATTCTCAAAGACAGTAAAATGGCAGATAAAATTCAGTGTAGATTACTGTGAAGTGCTGCACGCTGAGCAATAATGAGCTTTATGTCTAAATGGATGGGTAGTGAGCTTACCACTACCAGTCAGGAATGGAACCCTGGGGCTGATAAACCTGTGAAACTCCTTACTAACAGATGTTGTAAGTGCAAAAAGTTCTGCATGAGTTCAGAGGGACAAGCTGGGCAAGCACTTGGAAAACAAATCTGTTGAGAGTCACTAACTAGATTAACTGTAGTATGTGTATGAAATTTCCTGAGATGAAAATAGTCTGTGGCTAGGGAAGGATTAGGTGAAAACATTTATTATGCTTGTCCTGCTTTTCCTCTTCTCTGGGCGTACACCAAGAGCTGCTGCTAAAGACAGGACACTGTGCTTGGTGGATCCTTAGTCTCAACCAATGTGATCGTTGTTATGTTTTTATGTTGAAACAAACTTCTCTGCAATTGGAATACCACTGCTTCAAAGGATGGTAGAATATCACAGCTTAATAGTTGTAATCTCTGCCTCTTCCTAAAAACTGTTCGTGACTAAATCATCTCTCCTGAGACCCTTTCTCAAATTACCAGAATTCTAAAACAGGTAGTTTGCCTGGAGTTATAAAGCAAATGTGAAGACAACTGAAACCTTTTTTTCAGCGTTTTATGGTCTAATTACAGGAATCATTGCATGTACTTTTTAATATCTTGGGTTTATTATGCTTCACACGTGGAATAGCTTTAGCATTCGAAGTTCTAGGACCTTATATAAGTATGAAAAATATATATGTATATAAATATGTATTTCTCCCCTTGGAATGAAAACAGTGCTTTTGCTCTGTTGTATTTTGGCTATGAATGAAAATATGAATGATTATGTATAAAGTCTTAATGCAGATACACAAGACTAGCCTTAAGTCTAAATACTTTCCTATCCCCTCAGGCAATTATTTTCTTTAAAGTCCTGAAAAGGGATTAGAAACTTACTAATGGAAGAAAAGATGAGTATGTAACAGCTAAAGCAGAGGTAACTAGGGAAGAATGGGCTCATCTTATCAATAGCAATATCAGTAGATTATCATTCATATCACCCCTAACAAAGGTATTAAAACATATAATGAAAATCCCAGTATTTTTTGATCTGCTTAATAGTTTTTTGGGGGGCTGCTAAGTGAAACATGCAAACTATCTCATTCACCTAAAAATGACTATATATGCATATGCTTTTAGATGACTGCAGTGATAGTGTGTAACTGAACTTTAATGAATGGCAGTCTTTTCAAAACTGGGATAACCACGTTCATTCTTAATGAACAGGCTGCAAGGGCCATCTTGAATGTGAACTTGCATTAACAAAATATTTTGTCCCTGTTTAATTTGTGAGTTCTGTAAGAATATTAGAGATAGATGATGGTCAGTTCAATACCATGTTTGGATATAAAGTAAATGGACTATCTGAAAAATGGCAGTAATATGTATTCTTGGAGTATGTGGACGCTGAACTACGTGCTAAGAGCACTTCAGTCTTTAACTGGTTATTCTGTGTGACTACAACATAGTGACACGAGTCACCACGTGGTGGCCTTGACTTGCTATAAGGTGTTTTCAGACTTGTGCATTTTTAACATTTATCATTTCTATGTATAACTCAATTAATTTAAATTCTACTTGCAGATAGGTATGTCTTTGAATTTCTTTAGATGTTGACGAAATAAGAGTGACACATTTTGGTGACACTGAACTCTTAATTTGCCTCTTTTCTCTTCATAATGACTGCCTGTCAGGAAATGCAACACAATTCACTTAAGTATCTTTCAGTTCCAAAATTTGAAACACTTACTTTGAAGTAATTAAAAAAACCAAACAAACCAAAACTATCTGCAATTGAACTCTTGAACATTCAACTCCAAAAGCTGTCCAAATTAAGTCAGTTGGTTCTCTATAAACATTCATGAAGATACTACCTTTAGATTCTGTTTTTTGAGTACCAATTAAGTCTGTATTTTTAACTGAAGTCTGTGGCACGGTGCAGGTATGTGTATATAGGGATTACTCCGCCAAAAAACCTGAAACAAATTAACAAAGAATATGTTTTTCCAAACATATTTTTAAAGCTAGCAGTAGTATTCTTAGGGGACCCTTTGTTCCCATTAATACCCTTCAGAATACATCATCTGAAAACAAGCATATACCGTATTATTAAAGGGGAGGGGGTGCAAATAGGCTCAATAGCTTTTAAAACTGGTAACAATTTCATTTGCCCTCCTGGACTTTTTATAGAGTGCTCATCTAGGCATTGTAACTAAATTTAAATATAAATGAAAAGTGCCTGGGAGGGGGGAAAAAGTCTTTTTATAGCACATATACTTCATTAATTTAGGAAGCTGAGTAAATCTGAGATGAGGTACTAAATTTTGTGTCTCTGTTAGTCTATTTTTTATTGACAGATTTGTTATTCTTTAAATTACTTACGTATGGAATGTGATTAAATCAAATACCATTTTGGTATTTGTGATGTGCAGGCCTTTCTGCATACAGACATGGTAAACTTCAGTTAATTTCAGGAGAAATAAGTGACAGCTGATCCATTTGTATTTGATTTGTGGTAAATTTGTAAAGGTCAGCAGAGCATTGTCTCCTTGGTGAACTCTGAAAATTTGAATGAGGTAAGCTCTTATGTCATTTATTCCTCAAAAGTTTGTCAATGGATTCTTCAGCCTAATGGCTACATTTTGTTATGTTAGTTGGAGAAGAATTTCTTAAAAATCCCAGGTTAGATTTTCTCTTCAGCTGAATCCCTTGGGACAAGGACATGAAATGAGGTGGGGGCTCCGATTTCTGCAGCACTTGAGAGAGCAAAGCTGCTGGTTAAACAAGGGACTGACACACGTGGTCAGGTGCATCCAGCTTGGAAAAAAAAGTCAAGTTCATTTTCAATCAAGTGGAATACATACAGTAAGTGCTAATGTTGATGATTTAGATTTTCTTGTATTATGGAAAAGTTATGATTTTTACTTGTATTCTACATTCAAAATCTATAAATATGCATAATTTAAGCATTTTAAACTTTTTTTGTGTGCAACAACAAGTTTTAAATGCACTCATGTTCAAGTCTCTTGTGTGAGGTATGATTAATCCTCTAGCAGTCTAATTCACTAGCAATGATGTCTATGGAATCTGTGGCAGTAGAACTGTAGAACTTCATGTAAAAAAATACATATGAAATTACCTAATGACTGTAAATATGAGCCTAATAATTCTATTCATTTAGCCAGTTATCCCAAAATATCATGTGTTTTTGTCCACAAAAACAAATATTGACTGCCAGTGATAAGCTGCTCTTGAATTGTAAACTTTGTAGACTTCTTCCATTATCAGTTCAGGAAAGGAGTAGCAACACAGGAGAAATCTAAGAAATTGTTTTCATTGCCAGATATAATTCAAATTTAGTAAAGCTGTGACATTTCAGAGGAATCAGAACTGAAATGATCTTACTTTAATTTAGCATAATTCATTTCTCAAGGAAATTAAAACTAACAGTCTATTTTAATTCTCAATGAGAGGTTCTCTACGGAGACTGAATTAATTTTAACTATTCCACCTTGCTAATTAATTATTATTGAACTTTTCTGAGTAGCCTGTGTGCACAGGTCCTAAGGAGTCTTGAAAAGGCACGCAGGACTTTTTAGTGAGGTCAAGAAGATTTTTAATTTCTTCAGTCAGCTAATAACTTATAAAAATGCAGCCAAACGATGAAACTTAGATGCAAATTAATGCTAAAGAGAAGGGAATATACAAAGTAAGGCTTTAAGAAAAAACTACCTGAAGTAAAAGTTACACATACCCAGAAAAGCAAGGGTGAGAAGATGAAAGAAAATGAAGAGGCAGTAGGAGTGACACTAGTATGTAAAAATGTGTATATATGAACAGACAATGATACTTCTATGATATTGCATAGCAGATTCATTCCTGATATGAAGTCATTGGGAAGTTTGTACCAACTAAGAGTTTGGACCAAATGAAATAGGGGTCAGCATGGTGTCCTGTCTTCAGTCCTACAGCTCTTAGAGCACTGAGAGTTAAGGCAAAATTATACTCAATTTTTCTAAAATAGTATAGAAATAATTATTCCTTCAAAAAAGGGCTGGTTATTGAGTTCACCAAGTTAGAGCAGTAACTAAAATCCAGGTCAGGGGAGACTGAAATACTGGGGGTAGCTGACAATCACTACTCCATTCAGTTTGACACATTTGTTACTCTGACTGCTGTTTTTGGAAATTTCATCACAAATCAGAGCCTCTCCCTCTCACCACACTCTGGTGAATCCAAGTGCTGCCACATACCTCGTGTCCAAATTTATAGCGCTCTGAAGTTTAATGCTGAGTGACAGAAGTGAATGGAAACAGCAGGGCATTCCTGCCCCTGTGAAGAGTTACTAGATGAAGTGCTTGAAGCTCCTCAAATAACCACTGTAGTCTATTGTGAGAAACTAATTGAGTTGTGTGTATTACTTACAGGAAGTTCTGGACTGATCTACTAAATTACTTACTTGTTGTCTGTACAATGTCATACTGTGTCAGTAATTGAAATGTCATCCTTTTGAGACAGTGTAGGAATAAGGACAGTTCTTCCATGACAAGTCTGCTGAAATGCTTTTATCAGTCAAGTCATGCTGTATAGCAAAAGATGTTCATTTTTATCAGGAAGAAAACTACCCTCCAAGAAGTGACAAAATTCTTTTAAATATTATTCTTGACGCTGTGAATAGGCAATTTGCTATGTAACCTCCCCCCTCCTTTTTTTTAAAGAATATGAATAGTAATAATTTATCTTGTACCTCACTAGGTAGGGTTCATCAGTAAAGACAGTAGGAAAATATCATGTAGTAACATAAAATAGAGTACCTAGAATTTTCAGTGCTTTTATGTTGACTGTTTACTTCAATATAAGAAGGGCATTGATTTAAATACAGATATTTAAGCATTCAATTTTAGCTATACTGGTGCTGATCAAAGTGAGCAAATTTAGGTTTGAAGAAATTTAGATTTTCTTTTACTACTTCCCCATAAGATAATTAGGTGCTGTCTCATTGTATGTATGAGTGTACAAAGAAAGAAAGAAAGAAATTTGTTCTAGATGTTTTCTTACAACACTGCTCTTTCCAAGCAATGCAGTATTTTAGCTTATGTTCTGTACTACTAGGTTTTTTTCTTCATTCAGTTAACATGCAACAAATACAAGACCTGGAGTCCTAAAGTAGTATCAGGAAATGTTGCAACATAACTACTTAAAAATATCACCAAAGTGTACACATGAGGTGTTCCACAATTAAATAGATGGAGTAAGGGAATAGGACACTGTTACTCCCTGGAGGTGCACTGGCCAACTTTAAAGTTTGACAAGGCAAAGAATAAGAGGCAGAAATGTTTGCAGCACAGTGAATCAGAAACATGAAATATAGATCATGGAATGCCTATGGACCTGGGGGCTCTGTGAGGGGGTGTGCGATGCTGGGACTTTAGCAGGCCAGCTTATGGATTTGAAGCAAAAAGCTCTTAAATACATATAGGTGTGTCTGGAGGGGATGGGAAAGATAATAACTAATGGAATCTATAGTTGATGTACCCTGCTTCATGTTTCTTCACACTTATGTCTGAAGCAGTATGGAAGATCCTCAGTGCACTTACCATAGCAAATCTGCAGGGAGGTGTAGGAAGTGCTGCTGCAGATCAGTAGTTAGGAGTCTAATTAGTGCTCAACTTAGATTTTCTGAATTAGCTGAACTCTATCTATTTAAGCATCACTTATTGTAGCTCTTTCCAGTAGGATAGGCTTCAGTTGGCAAAGCTGATACTGTATACTAAGATTTCAAATTATTTTTCTTGATGTTCACAGTGGTTTCCTCAGACAGTGCAGGCACCTGTTTACATATAGTGAGGTGCTTTGCTTTGTGCTGCTTTTGAAGTCTTTTTCAGCCTAGAGACCAGTATGTCTTGTAGTAGTTAATGTATAAATCCCCTGTTCTCTATGCTTGCTTTTCAATTCTTTAATACTTTTGTAATAATTCTTAACATTTTGTGTGCTTTTTTTAAATTGCTAATAAGCTGATGTTTTCTAGAAGTATGAATTATGAGGATAAGTTCCCATTTTTCAGTAGCTGTCGTCTGTGGTGAGTTCAGCCCCTTACGGTGTGAGTTGTAGTTGCTTTTCCTACCTGCCTCATGTTGTTCATCTGTGTTGTTCTGTTTCCTTGCTGTCTTTCATAGCTTCATCACCCAGTCATTTGGTTGCATGTGGTGCTTCTGTAGTTCTTGCAACTAACCTTTCTCTTTAGTGAGAGTCTGCATATTGTATACAGATTTTTCTAGCTTCATTATTCATCCTCTTTTCCCTGAACATTTATGAATATGTTGAACATAGGAACTTCAGCACTGACTTCCTCTGCTATGATGTCTGACCAGTTTCTTCTTCATTCCTGCCCTTGTATTTTGGGTTGTTTTTTTTAATGTATCTGTAAATGCTGCTTAATAATTTATCTTCTTGTTTCGCTGTGACCTTGTCAAGTTTCAACTAAGAGAGCAGAGTGAAACTAAGTTTGGATGTCTCCTTAAAGTACTGAATCCAAATTGAGAGGTCATTGACATCCTGAAGGGGACTGGCGGCATGAGGCCTGCCTCGAGAGATCTGTGTTCTCCTCACATCCAGTTTGCTGTGTGCCACTCATTTGCTTAAATGAATTTAAGTTTGTTCTTTTTCTTCTTTTTTTTAATCTTTTTTCTTTGCTTTCAACTTGAATAACAAGATATTAAAGCACATTAACAATGCAGACCATGGTGTAAACCATTGTGAATTTCTGTTAAATATAATATGATGGAAATATGAATCTCTTGATCCAGTGCTTTGGGAGACACAATACTGCCTTGCAAGGGTTCTTGTACGGGCAATCATAAAGATCTGTCATTCTAAAACAAGGTATTGTTGACCAATTAGAATGCAAAACTGTGATTTCAGATTTTTGTTGTGCTACCAGTTCCCTGACAAGGACAAGTTACATTGGGACTCTAGTGCCTACATTCTGCTGAAGTCCAAGAAAACGTTCATAAAACTGCTGCCTGTGCTTTGATGCTTTGCAGTCCTGGAGCAGAAGTCATTTTGGTAGAATTAAGTAGCTTGGTATCTGTCTTATGATGTAGGATTAAAGACTTAGCATCTCAGCACTGGATTCCTGAAAAGTCCTATCAAGAAAATACGTCAAAGGCACACAAATGCATAAATGCAGTAGCACATGACTCAGTACAAGCAAAGTTGCCAGGACATCTCTCTTTCAGAAGTGAATGATAAGCTACTTTTAATATAATTCTATAGCAGTCACAGCCTTTTCTCATCCCAGCCAGAGGCTGGAATACCTCATCTCAGAAGGTCACCTTCCACATAGACTCTTTTTTTTTTTCACTACCCAGTTTAACTGTCTCTTCTCTCAGGCAGTCTGGTGCACAGTATCCTGTCTCCTAATGACACAAAAACCCATACTGAGGCTACTAAAAGTTGGTCATGTGAAATTTGTTGTAGATTTTTCTTCTCCTCACTGCCTCCCCAGGCTGAGAGCAGTAGATGTTGGGAATTGGGCACTTAAATTACATGGGAAACTATGATAAATTTCCAGGCATAGAACTGTACTGACTGCTAAACTACTCATTTTCATTTCAGTCTGTTGTAAAAATGCAATCAAATATCCTGAATTCCAGATGGATGTTTATAAATTTTAATTTGTTTCACTCTGTACTATGAAAAACAAAAAGGGGATTACGTGTCCTAAAAGTGAATTTTCATTGGTTTTAGAAGATAATTTTCATTCGAGTTTGTGTTTTTCTTTTAAAACTATTTTGAACAATTCCGTTATACTGTATTATAATTTGAAACATAAATTGCAATAAAAATGAGAAAGTGTGAAGAATTCTGCCCCTTCCTTAACATTTTAAATTGTCAACTGTGGAACTGATGGTAAAATAGGGTTGTGGGGGTTTTTTTAAGTATAGAATGCTGCTGACAAAAGGGCATCTACCTCTCACCTAATGCCTGTGAATGCCCCTTTAGTTTTCACTCTGTCACAAATGTCCTTCATGTTGCAGTAACTGTTAAACTGCAGACTGGGATTCCAGAAGGCAGAGGTGCTTTGGCTCTATAGGTACAGGGGAAAAGATGAAGTGCATGGGCCTTAACTCAAGATCTGCATCTGCATCTCTTTCTATAGACACACAGTATGGAACTGCAGTGTGAAAAAATTCCAGGGGAAATATTTTTACCCACAAAGGCCGTATATTCCCTTTTTTTTTTTTGTTTGTTTCTTGGTATATTTAGGAACACATAATTATGACCTTGATTTCTGTTGCATTTTTTTCCTGTGTCAAGCTACAGAATAACATTAAGATGACAGGTTGTTCAGTTTACTCATCTTCTTTATGTTATAGGAAAAAGTGGTTCAGTGGTAGAAAATGATTTAACTTAGTATTCTGTACAAAGAGTATTTCAATCCTGACAGCTTCGTTGTGAACCAACGAATAAGTTTTTCATGATAAAAGTTTATTTGGAGTCTTCTGCTGGTCTTTGTTTTGTCCTAAATTACAGTTTGATCTGTCGGCAGAATTTAACTCCTCAAATTTATGAAATTAATTTTGTGGACTTAGAGGCACAGATAGAGAAATTGGTTACTTGTGTATGCTTTTGTTCAGTTTTTATAGTATATGCTTTTCATTGATTAAAATCTTCTATCTCTCCCATGCTAAGCTAACCTGAAGCTATGTAAACCACCTAGTTTTGGGATCAGCTGTTGTCTTTGTGCTTCTTTGTTCCCACCACATGTTTTGGGGGGAAAAAACAAGCTGTACACTCTGCAGCTCTCTTCCCTGTCTCTACAGAAATTGCTCTTAATTCTTGTATTTATGAGAATTATTTTTGATTACTTCATAAATTTCATTCTGGATACTAAATGCTGTTCGGAAATTGCTGCAAGCCAAGCAGCCTTACAATAGCTGCCTCCCTTTTGTCTTTTGAGTCAACTGTACTGGTAATTGGAAGCTCTGTGGAAGATGGTTATGTCAAATCTCTCAGAGATTGGTTGCCCTGCTCTTCTGTATTCCTTAATTTACAAGCTATCCTCATTTACCTTTTCAGAAAAGCCTGGTGTAAACAACTGGTCATTTTGTGAATGCTTTGAAAGTCAATAGGCTTGGGCTTTTTGCCAGGTTTTAATCCAGGCCAATTACTCCCCTGAGTTTTGGGTAAAGGAACTTGCTTCTCTGTTTGTAGACAGCAAGGTGGAGAGAATGCATTAAGGCTTCTAGCAGCTTTCAAAGCAGAAAGGTCGATAAAAGTGCTTTGACAGTGGTTGTCCTGTCATGCAAAATGTGGAAGGAAATCCACATGAAAGGCGTGAAAGCAGAAGAGAATAAAATAAAGTATACTGGATGGGAAGCAGCTCTGCAGGTTTTAAGTAAATTTAAGTAAAATAGAATACAATCTCATTCCCACTGCCACCTGAAACAGGAGTTTCATTTTGCATTGTATTTCTGTTTGAAAATTTCAGAGAATAAACGCTGCCTACCCTTTCTTCTAGAAAACAAAGTGCACTTCTAGCTTCCTAGACTGGGTGTTTCTGCAGGATCCTAGGAATAAAAACACCCTATTACATTTAACAGCACCTCAGGGAAAGTGTCAAGTTGTCTTCTGAATGTGATAAAATATGTGTCTGTAGCTCAGTTCAACAGCAGGAGAATTTTGTTTCTGCTGTCTTGAGGACTCTTAGTCTCCATGCTGTTGTGAGATCCCTAGTGTGTTTATATATATTAAAAATATATAATCATTTAAGTATTTTATATAGTATTATAATAATAAATAATTTTATCATGAAAAAATCCTTCCTGTACAAAACTAGCTAGTCCTTCACAGGATCACATCATATCAAGACAATAATTGTCATACAAAAGTGAATATGAGTCTCAACAATAGCAGTTTTACAGTCATGTAAGACTGTGGGATTTAAGGGAAAAAAGTTAAAAATGGAAACAATTTTTCCACACAATAAGGCAGAGTACTGTAAGACCATGGAAAAGGTACTGAAGTTTCTGTGCTCTGCTTATGTTATTGCTAATAGTGTTATTTAATTAGTTGTCTCAGTATTTAACTGACATTTTATTACTAGGATAGTAATTTTTGAATGGAATTTTCTTTTAATGAATCTGAAACTCAAATGAAAAAACATTCCTCATGAGGTTTACAATAAACTACAAAATTGCTATTTGCCTATTGTTTAAAAAGAGATTCCTGAATGGGAAAATCTAGAGTAATTCTCATTTTTTTCACAGCCTCTGCTAAGTTAGAATTTTAAATAGTTCTAATGCTGCTTACTTTAACCCAAATTTACATTTTTTAGAAAACAGACACCTTACTTTTTCAAGGTGTCTTCCACACTGCATGAAGTCCATGGAGAATGTTACGGTTAATGAGGGCATCATTTGAAGCTTAATTGAGTAGATGTTGTGGTCATTTCTATATGGTGAACTGTACATCTGTTCCCCAAATGCTAGGAATCTGTCATTATAAGAATAACATGAATTAGCAGTCCTTTCACTTTGAGGTTACTGTTACTTTTTCAAACTTTTGTTTCACTTATATATGTTTTTTTCCCCCCTAAATTTTTGCTTCCTTTATTCCATTTGGACCTGTGCCATTTGCCTGCTTAGCCTTCTGAATTAATATCTACATTAGTGAACAGTGCTGCAAGGGAACTTAATTGCATCTAGAAGCAATGACATTGATTCTGGTTGTATGTTGTAGTTTAAGAATAACTCAAACTTTGACCGTCACTGCTTTAAAGCCGGGGGTTAATACTAACACATAAGTATATTTTTGGATGGATTGGCATAGGATTCATTTGTTCAAACACAATCAAAACATAGTTGTGTAGAAACAAACATAAGAAAGATTTGAGCCAGCTGGCGACATTCAGTTGGAGTGTAACTTCATTTTAGCTAGTGAAGAAAAGGTACAATTCTCCTGTAATTTTTTGTTTCTTGGAACTGTGACTGTCATTCTCCCTATTTCCTCAGGAATGTTTAACTGCTTGGTAAGGGGTTTTATGGTGCCTTTAAAAGGGGCTCAAAATATTTACGGCAATTTTTGACATTAAACTTAACTGTCTGTTCCCAGGTGGACTTTTTTTTTCCAATGATGTTTCCTTATTTCTCACTTGAGATCTAGAGAAGGAGAGAGCAGGGGTTGCATGAAAATGTCTGGAAGCATTTGACGTAGATATTTTCAGAAAAGAAACAAAGACTTTCTTTGAGAAATAGACTTTGGAGTATTTCAGCTTGAGCATTCTTTACAAAATGCATCACAAATTCAACAACCTGCAAATACAAGACTGATGCAAGTAAGTTACGTTATAAGGTAAAACTTGTGAGTCTGACAAAGATGGTGAATGGGACGTCATACAAAAAATACGAAGAGGATCCACAAGCTCAAAGCTTGTAAGTGAAGAGTATTTCTTTTGAAGTGAGAGAGTAGGAATTACGTGCCAAGGAGAACAGATGGCTCTTCGTGTTGACCTGAAAAATGTTAGGGAACTGTGAAAGGAGAATCTATGGCTTGTTTTGGAGAAAAAGAAAAGGACTACTGTTTTTCAGAAGCATGGGAAACTATGAAGCTAATAAGGTCTGATAGCAGAAAGCACAAGTGAGTGGATGATTGAGTGTAATCCCTGGGAGAATCTCTAGATATAATGGGCTTGTTGCACTATTTTTTAAGCAGAAAGAAAATTCCAAGGTTGAAATTGGTCTCGTTATGAATGAACAGATGTCCTATGAATTTTCATTAGACTGCACTGAAGAAACATCCAGGAGAACAAGGATTTATTAAGATTAAGGAAAACGGAAAATTTTGCTCCTGCCCTGAAGTTATATAAGTGGATCTTATCTGAAGAAAAGTGCCACTCAAGAATGAAGTCAGAAAGTACGCAGGAAGGGCTGCTCTGTTGAATGGGGAAGCAGGAAATAAGCACTAATAAATCTGTAAAGTAAATTGTAACCATGTGGTTGAAATGGTTACCTTTATGGGCTAGAATAGAATAGCAAGCAGGGCTTTGGACTGAAGGATGCCCAAACTGTGCCATTACATTTCTTTTGAAAGACTACCTTGGTCATCAGCAGCAGATGATTTATATCAAGCCCCATCACTTTGTAAACTGATCTTTCAGAATGTAAAAGCACGTAGGAACAGATTCAGAGACATGTTTTTTACTGCTGTTTCCTCTGCCACGTTCTCAGGTTTCTGTCCAGGTTATTGTTACTCAGTGGGTGTTGTATATGTATATTGTTGTATATGTATGTTGTTGTATATGCTATTAATGAACAAGTAAAATAATTTGTCTCTGTTGCTCATGAATGAAATATTAACTAGCATTTTCATAAGCAAAAATTTTCTATCTGCAGGATTCCCTTATTCAGATTGTGTGTTAAGAATAGATATACCATTTAAACTTTCCTAATAAATTAAGCATCCTAATACATCCTAATTGAGGTAAGTAAAGAGTTAATGCCATGACTCTATCAGCAGGAAGACTTCAGTAAATGGTAGGAGAAATTGTGAGCAATAGCCAGGTTTCCTGGGACAGATCTCAGGTCTCTGATGGGCAGAAATCTACTTTACCTCCATGCCCCACTTCCAGGTCAGTTTAAAAGTGAAGTTTGACTTTAAAGAATTGCTCAATGTTTACTTCTTTCCCAGCGTTCATAATCTTTGAATACTCTAGGGCACTCTCCACGTACTGTTGTTTCTTTTTTCCCCTTCAGAAGGGGATGTGATGGATGTGAATCTATGCAGTAACTTTCCAGAGGGGATCTTAGGATACGGGTGGTTGTGTTCAGTTACCAGACAGGAGTTTGGATGGGTTCTGCTGGAGACTGTAGGTAAGAGCAGGTTCAGAGACCCACCACCTCCACAGCGTTGCTTGTTGCTATTACTTGATCTCAGCACTGAGTTTGGTTGGATTATAAGACTCTGCTCTGCAAATGCTTGGGAAAGGAGCTTCTTCTAAGGGAAGACCGTTACATTACTTGAAGAATTTTCCTTCCCCTAATCCCTACCCATGGTTTCTTTGATGAGGGACATGGAGAAGATGGCCTGCTCTTTCTAACTGCAGTTATATAAATATAGTCTTTAATTTTCAGCCTCATCTATTTTTCTCTTAATTAATCTTTAATGGAAAATTAGGTTTACTTCTTAAATGCCTACATTTTTCTCTGCAGAGCCTTTATTTTAAAATATATACATAAAAACCAGTGAACAAATAACTCAGTAATAGAGTTTACCCAGTTAAATTTTCCTATGTAGTTTCACTTGTACTATGCAAAATAGGGCAGGGAGACCACATATCATGAAGATAAACCTTTCGGAGCAACTTGCAGACATTTTTTTTAGGAAAAAAAATGCTACTGTTAATGTAAGACATATGCAACGTCCCGTAAAGTTGTTTTACAGAAATTGTTATAATCCAGACAGGCTTAGTTTATCTGTATTTAGACTAAGCCTACATAGCTGTAGCTTGTGTGTAGGATATTTTTGTGATGAAGTTTGATTTTTTTCTTCCTCTTTAAGGACTCTTAGCTGGCGAAATGGAATAATGTCAGAGTAGCAGCAGCTCAACTTTCCACTTTTTTGGACTTTAAATTGCACTTAATATATGACACAGTACAGCCAAATGGGTGCCTTCAGTTGTTCATACTTAAAGAAGTCAAATTAATAGAGTGTAAATATCAAGTAGTATGTATGTGTGTGTTTATATTGTTCAGCAATTTCTTTTGTAATGAATTATTTAAAGTGTTGTTCTCCTCTTGAATGTGACTATCTTGTTTCAAATTTACATGCATTAGATATAGTAGTGCAATAGAGGCTGTATGTTCTGACCTTCCTTGCATGTTTGGCTTCTGCTTGGCATAAGAAAACTAGAAACAGCTGAGCATTTTTACTTGCAGTTTTTCTGTTAACAATTTTACTTCCTTCTGCTTGAGGAAGGAGCGTGATCACCTTGCAGCATGTTGATGGCAGATTCAGTCTGTGGCCAGTTTGTGCCTTTGTTCCTGGAGTTAAGTGGTTCATAATTGTTCTAGCATTTTTATCATGGCAGGCTTTGTGCTCTCATAGCATGTAAGACCAAAATATACATCCACACAGGTGGGCACCACACAACAACACAAATCTCAGAATGGTATGTGTTAGCATTTTGTGTCTATAAAAGGCAAATTACTTTTTTTCTTATTCCTATGGAAAAGGCCAAAACAATTTAATCATATTTTTCTTGATCTCTGTTTGAAAAGTACTGAAAAATGCTGCTGCGTGCTTTCTTATTTTTTTAATTGAATCAATTATGGCTTGAACTGCTAACTGCTGACAATATAATTTTTATAAATGCCCTTCCTTCCACCTTTCCTTCCACCTTTCATCTGCTGAGATGGGAGCAAGAGTTCCAGAAGAGCATACTTCACAAAAAAAAAAAAAAAAAAAAAGCTCCTCCTTGGAGCTTTTGAAGTAAGATTATTGTGTTCCTTGGAGCAGAAAACATGACTCACTCAAAAATTTACAAGCCACATTTTTTTTTGTTTTTTACGTCAGTGATTTTTAATGTGACTTTTTCTGTTTTGGTAGCCATATTAAAAAAAAAATCTGTCTTATTTGTTCTTCAGTAGTATTGTTTCTGATTCTCAGCCCTGCTATGCTAGGGAATGTGTGCGTGTGTATAGCCATACAGAGAGATAGAGCATTTTATACTTTGAACATTTTACCTCTCTAAAATTTGCTGGTAAGATAATTGAGCACAGATGCTATCATAGAAAATATCCTGTGGAATGGCTTCTTGAATTCTTTTCTAACATTTAACAGCTGGTTTGGCTGTTAAATTTCTCCTTGCTAGAATACCCAGATGGATCTTTTAAGAGGAACAGAAACAATGTACAGTACCCAAGTTAGGAGAAGAATCACTTAACAGAAGTTAAAATGATAGCATCTGCTGGGTGAATGCTTGCAAAAGAAGAAAGTCACAGAACCCCCTTGAGTCAATGTTGATTGGGAAATGTAGATTAGTTTTGCATGAATGGGCTTATTTTTCAAACTAGAAGGATATTTTTTTGTTTATGGAAGTTGTGTCACTGAGGATTATCTAAGTCTAGCAAGTCTAAGATAATACTTTAATGATTACATTTTTAAATCCTCTGGTAATTTCAGTCACTTCTCAGAGCATTTAACATTTCCTAGACTTTGTGATACATGCTTATGAGTAATGTTAAAGGCTACATCTAAAGCAATGAGGCAATTGCACTGTTTTCACTGTGGCCAAGCTTTCACCTCTGATGAGAGTGTTGATTTCCACAAATGGGTCACTGCATCTGTCTTTTCGTTATGGGTGTAGTGTTTCCCTCAGGATTTCAGAACTGTGTCATCCTTAATCACTGCACTGATCTCATCTCATGTGACTTACACAAGGGACATAAGTTACAGCTGCTATCTTGGAGGCTGGGGATACTGAAGAATTTTTATGATACGTGCATATGTCCTGTTAACACTTCAAAATATTCAGTAAAGTAAGTGGCTTGTTTGCTTTAGGCTGTTTCATTCCAAGTATAAATTTGAGTAGTCTTTGTACAGAAAGTTTTGATGCTATCTCAGATACAAACTGGTATTCAGTCAAAAAAAACAGTTCAGCCATCCAGCATTTGGGAATCCAGTGACCTCCCTCTGCCTCTCTGGGTTGGAAAATGTGCTGTCACAGCTCTGTCCTGGAGTACCAAGCACTTATCCTTAGCTGAAACAGCAGTTGTTTGCCATCTTGACTTGGAGACATTTTTCTTCTGTGTCCATCTAATGATGGGCATGGTCTAAAATGGTAAGTGTTTTTTTTTTTTGCTGCAGCATGACTTCAGCTTGACTTCTACATTTACTCTCCCCTGTCAAGATCTGGTAGGACTCAAGACAACTTCTCAGTGGGAACTGAGAACAGAAACTGAAGTTCCTCTGGTTTCTCCTGTTGTCAGCATCTCTTAATGGTCTTTAGAATACCCTTCTGTCTTCACATACAGCAAGTCCACACACACTTCCCGGTGTCAGTTTTGGGTTGTAGATCACTTACCCGAGCTGATTTTCATCAGTGGGAGAAGAGGGTCAGAGAGAAGTGTATGGACAGCTTTCAAAAATAATGAAGAAACTAGGAGTGCAAAAAGGGGGATAAAGCAACAGCAGCAAAAGGAAACAGCAGTAGATGCTGCAGCTGACAAGAACAAAAATATACAAGAAAAAATCTAGAAAAAATCTGTGAAAGCGAATAATGTAGGCAAAGGGGATTCAGTCTTTTTTTTTCCAAATAAATATGAAGTCTCATATTTAACATATTTTTTGCTGTTGTGTGGCTCTGCCCAGAAATCCACATTTTTAGAGGTTTGGCCTTTCATACTGAAGAATGCCCTTCTTCATTTGAACTATTGTCTCTACTTTAATAAGCAGTGCAGGGGAACAGATTACTTGATATTTGTTCACGTCACTCACCTGGACTTACAAGCTGAAATTTTCACCTGCTTTGACGTTTATGTAAAGGTTTATCATAGCAAAAGTTCCTAGATGGTTATAGCAGCCTCTTCTGTCTAGGACTGCAGGATGTGTTTTCTGCACCCACCCCAATAACTTTCTGCACATGCTGGAGTTCAGAGTCAAAAGAATTTTTGAAGCAAAAAGCAATGTTGAAATCAGAAAAACTTTGAATAAGTTTTATCTTCAAGCCCCTCTTGCAAATATGGCCTTTTAAGAGGATAATAATATGTCTCCTTGGGTTTTCAAGCTAATCATAAGACCTGCGTGTGTTATGTAAGCTTTCTTGAGAGACCTAATAATCCATGGGAGACAACTGCCCGTTGAGATTAATCCATGTTTTTTCTTTTTTTCTAAGTGTAAAAATATGAGGATCTTCCTTTTAAGCCTTAGATTTACACATGGGATGCATTGGAAAAAGCTCTTGTATTTTTTTTTTTCTCCTGCAAATTTGAAAAAGGCATTTGCAATTATGGTAATGTGCTCTGGATAGGCTTTTATTGGGGAGTGAAATTCGAAATACTAGATTACATACACTTATACCTGCTTGATTAGAGATAAAAATAATTTCTCCTACTGATAAAGGCACTACAGTGTCTGCTGGTGTGCATTTTCAGGCCATTACAGATTCAGAAGTCCATGAATCTCACTTTAGGATCAGTTTCCTCACTGACATGCACCTCGTGAATATAGATACATAGGATACAGCATTCCTACATCCCCCACAAACAAATGTCAGTCATTCATTCTTCCCTTCACAGGAGTCTTGATCAAATTCAGAATTATGGTGGCAAGATCGTCTGCAACCAAGATTTAGAAACAATTTATCTGACAGAGTTTGGTTTCCTATTACGTTTTGGCATAGTTGTTTTATGCTTTAATTTTGTATGCATTTTGTTTGGCCCTTTCACTATGGTAAACCAAACTTTTCTTACAGAAATAGACAAGGTGTGAGTGTATATTGTCCTACTTTCAAAGAAAAGATGCTTTCCACCAATACAAATCATGCAGGAGTCATCTCATGTTTTATGTATGATGGAAAAAACTCTTTTTGAGTGTCTGAGATACGTCTAAGAAAGGATGGTGAATGCCCTTAAAGGATACGTTTCCAAAATACTGTGTTAACTGCTTAGAAGTTGATACCTTCAGTGTGTTGCAGTCCTAGAAGTGCTCCCACAGTTAATCTACAGATTGTCAGAGTAATTTTGGTTTAGATGTTAGTACATTTGATTGGGTAGCTTTTTTTTTAATAAGTTGATCAATTATTTGATGGTTTGCAGGTACTAAACCACAAAGTATTGATCTGGATTTTAGGATGTTTCACACTAGTGTCTTCAGGAACAGGAATGGGAACAGTACCTTTTGATGGATAATTCTTATTTTATTTCTTTATTTCATTCTGTTGGGATTTGTAGCAGTAGAGGAATTTACATGGCTATTGAGTGTTTGAGTTCTTTGAATTCATTCTTTGTGGATTGTTTTCCCTTGTGGGGTTTAGCTCGTGGACAAGCACAATGCAATTGCATATCTTTATTATGGAGGAAGGTTTGGGCTTTTATCTGTAACTTTCCAAGTCTGTCTGAATTTAATGTAGTTCTGCACCCTCAGTCCTCCTGGGATTTTGTATGTGAAATCCTGTTTTGACAGTATGAGGGAATTGCATGAGTACAGTTATATATTCCATTCTCTACACTTAATCTGATGGCTGTATTTTAGTAAGAATATGCTTATCAGTGTTTGTCTGATATAAGAAATAACTATCTCAATGAAAGCAGAACAGCTTAAGTGAACTGATTGCAGAGAATACTGAAGCTAGTGAGCAGCATGACAACCTGGAGGACAGTTTTGAGGACATATTTAAATTTGCCACTTCAAAATGACATCATTTATCTAGTTTACAAGGTTAATGATACTAAATAGAAGCTACAACGTAATCTTGCGACTTGAAATTGTTTGTGAAGCTGTCTAGATATGAAAGTGAATCTAGCAATGTTCTGGGCTTAATTCGTTGCTTGTATAGCAGGTGAAATGTGCAGGTTTGGACACTGCAGTCTGTGGAATTAGTGAATTTCTTGAAGAAGAAGACAGGATTTAAATGTGGAGAGACTCTAAATGTCTTATTAAGAGAATGGAGTCACCAGTCATAGAGAAGTAAGGAGAGTAGGACCCCTCTAGTATTTTCCCCCAAAGCTTAGGTGGAGTGTTATAGTTGCTCAAACTCCCTATTCATGGTAATGTCATTTTAATATAATGTACTGCTTTCCCAGTTGCATTTCACAGGACCCAGGCAGTTTTATTTGTAGTACTACTGGTATTTTAGAATTCTGGCACGACACTAGTGTGGGTAGGGAGTTCTGTACTTGATAGATGTTGGATTTTAGCAGCCACTGGAGTAATTTTATTTTGCTTTTCTTTTTCCTGAGATTCCTTTCTGTGCAACCTTCTTGGAACATACCTCATTCACCCATTTTTTGTTTCTAAATCCAGATTAATATCTTAACATGTTGAAAGTATCATGAAAGGAAAATGTTTTTACATTGGAGAGTCATAATTTTCTTCAAGGCAAAGGAAAAAGGAGCCAAGCTTTCTGAAGTTACTCAACTTCTGCAAACTAATCATGTGTTGTAAGAAATCAGGAATTACAAAAATTGTAATATAATCTTGCAAGGTTTGACTTCTTTTAGGAGGATATTATATGTTCCAGGACGTATTTTTTTATGCCACAGAAGTCCATATCACCTTTTCTGAGTCAGCTACTATTGTAAGAGCAAACCACCCCAAATGTAGATACACATTCATTCCAACGAAACAGACTTGGAGGGTGATTTCCTTCAGGGATATCAAACGTCTTGCATTCAGAGAAAGACCATCCTCTGAGGACTAAAAGCCTGCATCATCAACATAACCCTGCTTTGGTTTGTATTTGTGTTCCAGACAGCTCTTTACTTTTCAAACATTTTCAATTTTCAGTATATTTATTTTCCAACATAGCAAGTGTTCTGTGATTCATACAGACATTTTCAACTCAAAAAATCAATTCAGACAAACTGGATTAGATAACAACACTTGCTGAAGAGAAGGAATATAATTGAATTAAGATCTGAAATTTAAATCGATGGTAAAGACAAAAACTCACTGACATAACCCAGCTATGAGTTTGGATCTGACCTTGCATGTAATATTCTGCAAAGAGAAAAGTGTGTGTATGTGAATGTTAGGCAGTCGTTGTCTGGACACAATCAGCCCTCATTGTTTTCTCTTCTAGGAACTGCACTGCTTTTATTGAAGTATATGTATAGAAAGGAAATAACGAAGCCTCTGTAATTCACTTTCACTTAGTCTAATGCTGTATACACTGTACCTCTCTCCTCATTCCATTTTCTTGCAGATCTTTCAGATGTGCACAACAATGTGCATAACACTAATGCCAGTTTTGCTTTGTAAAAATAATCTTAAAAGTTTATTTTTTTAAATAAACACTTAAAAGTACTAATTTCTTCCCTTCAGAAACTGTTCTGGCTTATTTCTTAAACAGACTCGGTTTCTCAGATAATCCTTTAGAAAGTTTTAGAGGATGCATGCAAAGAAGCAGGTGGAAATTACTAAACTGACACAAAATTAATGTTAAAACTAGACTCCAAGTAGCCTTTGAAATGACTTATGCTCTTCTAATGTGTGTTCCCTCCACTACAATGACCTCCAGCACTTTCCTATTTTTAGAAAGAACCTGTGTGGTTTTAAGATAACTGTTTAATTTGCACTTTGAAACATGTTAAACTAAATAAGGTTTTGCAAACCCCAGGCTAATGTTGGATCTCATCTACAATGCAAAAGAAACAAGTGTTAGCAACTACAGTGTCACATGTTTTTGCACCATTTTTTTGATAAGCAGATATTTATAGGTTTTGCATGCAAGATGACATTTTACGCAGGTCCACTGGATACACTGAAATTGGATCGAGCCCAAAAGGTTTGTCTGAAAGTTTAGTAGTTTGGTAGTGTTGATCCCCTATGATTACCTGAAAAACGTTGCAGGCTGTAAAAGGGTATGAAGAAGCAGAATAGTTTATGTGAATGCAATGAAATGGATTAAGACCAAGATTTCAGTGATGCTCTACATTGGTTAGCACCAGAAGATCTCATTTATGTGTCTTTATCAACTGCTACTGAAACAAGAAATTTCCTAGGAAAAAAATCAGTATAAACAAATCCACAGCACTCCATGATCTGCTACAGATTAGAGGCCATCGATTCGAAAACTGAAATGAATAATGTCATTATTTTGGTCACATATACAGTAAAATGCTGGATTAATCATGTCACGCCTTACCTTTTTAATTCTCGGTTGCCTGATAGACAAAGTGTCAAAGGGGAGAGGGGTGGTGTTGATTTTTCTGTTGATCATTAGTAATTGGACTGATACCACCAAACAACTTTTGTGATTTTAGATAGCTGATGTATCATCCTAAGATTTTTGGTTATTATTAAATTGAGCTAGTCTTCAGCTAGTAATGATTACTGGAAGATGATGGTCATTTAAGGAAATAAAAGGGTTTTTCAAGGAAAACATGAATTCAATCACGGGAGGTCATGTCTCTCTCAGCTTCTCTAATACTTTGAAAGTATCACTGATAGAATGAAGAGAAACTCAGTGGATGGCAATTGCTTTAATATTCAGAAAACTGAGGAACTTCTATGTTCAGATTACAAGATAAATAAAAACTTGGAGTACCAGAAAGGATGTTGTTTGGAATAATATAAAAAAAACCCTTCCTTTTATGCCAGAGTGCCATGTAAAATGACTTGCCAAGCTTGTGACTGAGTTACCACAAAGATCATTTGCATGACCTGTTGCTTAAACTAAATTACTCCTTTTGAATCTGGCATTAGTGGGACACCAATCAAAATGTCACATTGCTGCTTTTATTGGATCTGTACTGAATGAATTGCAGCTGTTAAGTTTCTATCCCCACTGGGCCTATTGCTTTTAGCAGGGAGTCTCCTGTGTCTGTTTGGCATGATAAATCATCCATCTTTCACGTGTCCTTGCTCACATTATCCTAGCTAAAGGATGTTTTCTCCCCTTCGTTTATAAATATTAATATAGACAGAAGCGTTCAGTGTTGTTCCACCATTACATGCAATAAAGAATGGTTTGTACAAGCTCAGGCACTCTGTTGACAGCAGAGTTTAACCACTAGTGGCAATAACCTTGTGGTGTTTGTGTGCCGGGATGGTTGTGCTTTAGAAGGTCTTTTTGGTATCTGTCACAGCTTTGTAATCCACACACCGAAATGATTCTGAGGTGGCTCCCAGCATTTAGACATATTTGCTGGTTGAAGCATGCTCAGCTCTGTGATTCAGTGCATGCAGTCCAAGCAGAATGTGTAGGTGCTGTGACAAAATGAAACAAAAACACTACTTCAGAGTAAAAGACTTTCCCTTTATTATTACCTGCTACTGTATTAATATATTAAACGTTACCCAGGAATGTCTTAATGGATGACTTAATCGTCTGCACTGGTATCGTGATCCCGAGGAAGCATTTGGTGTGTGCTAACTTATTCTCTTGCCAACGATTCCTGGGCATCATTCAGGAGTTAAAACTTTTCAGAGGTCCTTCCCGAATGGCAGTTTAAGCATGGCTATGCTATCTTGAAGAGTAAGGGAGTTTGCTAACAGTGCCATGTCAGTACTCAGGATGTTCCCTGGCATGTTACAGTTATTGGCATAAATATACTGTTCCTGACTCCTATGGTATGGTAATGAAGGAAAAGAAACTAACAGAGGAACACTAATATATTTCATCAGGGAGGTTGTCACCATACATAATTATTTAAGAGTGACCCAACTCAACATTTACAAGTCAGTTAACCCATTTTTTTACTATACAGAGGGTGTCACGTGGTGATCATGTTTGCACTGTGTCTGCCTGCTGCTGGTGCATTGGCTGATGTGACTTACATCTGTCAACTGTTGTTTATCCTTCCATCCCCTCCCTGGTGAGAGGAAAGTGTGCAGTGAAGCATAATATGCATTGATAAAAGCCTCTGAAACAAATCTTATGTATATATATATACACACCAGAAAAAGCCTACTTTTTGTTTGTTTGTTTAGGCCAGCAGAGTTCAAATTACTGTGAGGTTCATATTCAAAACCAAACTTCATGCAGTTAGAAAATTTCCACAACAGCTCTTGTCGTTTTATATGCAGCTTTTTGTTTAGCATATTTATATTTGCAAATGTTGAAGTATAGATGGAACACCAGAAAGGAAAACTCTTTTTCTCCCTCTTTGCTTTCCTTCATAAAAGTCCCAATCTTAAGTGTTTATATTGTATTTCAAAATGGATAACACTGTATGAGTAGCTGTTATTAAGGAATAAAGAGGACCCCTTATGAACAGAGCTGGTAATAAATGAGGCAAAATAAATCAATAAATGCATGTAACATTTTATTAAGTCCTGTTTGCTAACCACTAAATTTATTCCTTTAAAATTTTAATAGCAAATTTCAGTTTATGTTATAAGCAAAGAGACTTCTATCACTTCACTATGCAAACAAGTCGTTCCTGGACTGGTCAGACAGTTAGACTGGATGATCCTTGTGTGTCCCTTCGAACTGAAGAAGTCTTTTCTATTCTCGTTCTAATTAAGCATTGTTTAAATGAGGCAACTTAAAATATATTTAGCCTGATTTTTAGTTCCTAATTTGATGTGTCAATGAAAAATATTGTAAGAGCTCAGAATAGTGCAAAGGTAGCCAAGCTGCAGGGTTTTATTTCTCTTTCACATTCTGCTCATGTAAACATTTGCCTGGTATTGCATCTCAGTTGTTAAGTAGGTTCTTTATCAGTATTGTCAGCATAACGGTGTAAGAAAAAGTTTCACAGCAGCTAAATATCTTTTTTTTTCTTAACAAGCAGTGCTAGTATTTTCCTCATGGACTTGGTGTTTGTGTGTGTACCTTGGAATCTTACCACATGGCAGTACCCCCAAAAAATAACGTGGTGCTCCTGCCTGCCCTGCTCCTGCTCTGTGGGCTTTTTGCCTGGCCTGCTGTTCACATGAAACCCCCCTCTAGTATCATTTCAGTGTGTGATGGAAATGAAGTGTTTGTAAAGGTGCCTCAGAACCCCACTTACAGACAGACACAGAGAGGATTTGTTAAACCCACAGTGAGCTGTTTCAGCATTCGGTAAAGTATGGGCTAACAACACAGTTACAAATGAATGCAGGAGAACAACTATGCTTAAATTGCCCTCAGTTGCAGTAAACAAGGTCATGTGTTGCCTTTGTTCATATGACTTGCTGCTTCTCTCAAGACAAGATGTAATTCTGTTTCAGATGCTTGATTTTTCATTTCTCTGTTAGGGGAGTTCTGTAGCCTCTGCTCTCTAGTGGAGGACAGTCTGGCCTTTCTTAATTACAAGACTGGTTCTCTTTCACAGGAATGTAAAAGTCATTTTATTTCACAAGGAGTAAATTCCTACCTTAAGTTTCCCTCTTTAGGCTTTATCCAGGGAAATGCAAGAAACAGGTGTTTATTTCTTAGAAGACGCGCAGAATTATCTAATGCTGTGCACACTTTCTTCTCAGAGCCTGCTGTATTTCTTGATTTTTAATTTCAGCATGTGTTTATAGATGTCTGAGATCACTTCTGAGCAAACGGTGTAATTCAGAGTAGATATCCGAATAGAAGAAATGAGTTTTCCTTTTGATTAACATCTGGGCAAAATTTTGAGAGAGTGTGGGAAGGCCCGATGACAGTTCCTTGGGTGCCTACAGTATTCTGAAGCCAGCTGAGGAGAAAAGAAAGTAAATACCCTATTAGGGTACCCCGTGAATGCTTCTTTAGGTGCTGTACCTGTGCTTCTGTAGAACACTTTCTTGTCAGGGTTTTTCCACCCAAGCCTGGCAAACCTTCTCCTTTGTCAGTCAGAGGACATTAATGCAGTTAGTTCATATAACAAAATTTGATGGGTGATGTCTCTGTTCCAGGGTGTACAGAGAGGGTGCTGTTGGAAGCTCTGTGTGTTTTTACCCCTCAAGGCACTAGACCATTGTACAAATGGCTCCACAGGAAGGAATTAAATACTGTGGTTGGGTGGATGAAGATTCCTGAAGGACAGGGATTTGGATTCTGTCAGCAGCACATCAGTGTCCCAGTAATAGTTCAGTGTTACTAAAACAGTTTATATTATTCTGATTTTCATCATTCTGAGACTTATTTTGCCTTTAGTTTAAGGTGTGATTCACTAGTTACTGAGCTCACTGAGGAAAATGAATAATGCTAGTAGGAATATAAAGGCATTTATCAGTCTTCAGGTTCAGACGTGATACTCTGAGAACAACAGCTATGGTTATACTTAACTCTTGTGAATCTTGAGAGGCCACAAGCCTGATGGATTGGTTATTATATCATTGCAGTGAAATATCCTGTAAGTGTATATAATTGTACATTCTCAAAAACTGAGGGAACTATGTTGTTTTAGAAAGAGACTCTGATGTGGAGTTTCTGCAAAAGTAGATACTTCTACTTTATTTAAAGGCTTCAGTTTTCACCTAGAATCCTGGCTTGGAAAAGTATATTTATAAAACTTCATTCGCTCCATAGGTTTATATTAAATGTCTGCAAATGTGGTGATAGAAAGTAATGTGCTGGATAAAAAATGAATTGAAATTGTATTGTAGACATAGTACGTAAATGCAGCTTGGGAGAATGTCAGCTGTAGTTGTTAAACTAATAACATTGTTCAGTGAATTGAATCATTCTCTAAGATTACTGGCACCCTTTTCAAAGGTGTTTTTTAACTTTCAGTTTTTTAAAAATGTCAAAATAGAGACACTGATCTGTTGCACTTCACTTTTCTGTTCATTTGATGCTGATATTCTGAGTGGCAAAATGATCGAGTCTAGTGTGGAATTAATAAATAAAGCAGTGTTCACTGACATATTTGTACTGAAATAATGAGGATCTGCTGCCCACAGACATCAAACTGCTGCATAAGGATTTAAGGATAAGCACAGACTCTCCAGAAATAGTCATTATTCTGTAGTTGTCTGTCTACCTGGTTCTGTTTCAATACATTTTACTCCATATGGATGATCATGTTATTTTTTATTTTTCTCTCAAGCAAGTAAATTATGGTCCATTAGATACTGAGGGGAGGCATAAGGGTCATTGTTCAAAAATGCTGTTCCATCTTAAATGCTTAAATACAGCCCCTCTTTCAATTCAAACTTCAGACAAAAAATAGGGAATCAAGAGAGTTCAAGAAAATTAACCAACTTAAGAAAAATAAAATTATCTTAATGCTGAAATGTTTTCATTTTTAAGATACTGAGTAATGCTCATGAGTTCCCAGTCTGTCAGGAATAAATGCACCCAAATATCAGATGTTTGTTGTGAAGAAATGAGGTTCTCGCACCCACAGGTCAGAACCTGTGCCACTAACAATACTGTGGTGCAGATCCCTTTTTCTGTCACCAAATCACCCAGGCTGTTTTGTTTCCTGTAGGTAACAGTGTTTATAGTACAAGGAGAACAATTTTTTTCTTCAGTTTATTTCTTGACCGTACTTAAGCAATCTGGAGGTTTATGTGGCGTAACTTAGGCTGTTAAACTAAAAGTAATTTTGCCAGTGTTTTTTAAAATTTCTGTTGTAATCAGTATTAGAGGATTATTTTGTGATTTAGTCCTTGAATTCTTCTCATTATGAAAAAGATTTCAGACTGAAGAAGGACAAGCTTTCTTGCTCAACCTGCGTTCTGAAAGGTATTGGCCAAGTGAATTTAGAAAACATGATTTGAATACCCAAAGATGTTCTTGCAGTTACCTCATTTTACAGGAACTTCGTAGCTCAGACTCTAAATAGATGTTCAAGCCATAAAATGTTAAATTTCTTAGCCTCTTCTGACACAGCTCTGGGATACTTTTTTTCTTTAGCTCTCACGATAGAGACACTTTCAAAGAGATACATAAAGGAGAGCAATGATATGCTGCTCCAAAAAGCCAAGTAGTCTGTGTTCCTCAGTTGCTTGCTTTGTGCCCTGTTACTTCAACAGACTTGTGTTTAAATGATCTTTTTCATGATTCCATTTGGTGTCTTTGGAAAATTGCTTTTCATTATCTACTTTTCTTTCCTAATACATGTATTTATCTTTTATTCCTTTCTTATAGTCTTTAATGAACTAGATTTGAGCATACAAAATAAATCTGTCTGTTATCTAACATTATTGTGTGTGGTTTTTAGACCTATTGGATCTGTAATTTGTGTCCGTGGCTTTTAACAATTCTGAAAAGTTGATCTAGCAAGTCATGAATATGGTAATTTCTCTTTTTGAGCCAACTCTTTTTTATGCTATTTTTGTTCCACAATAGTTAGATGTATAATTCTAAGTCAGTAGGCACAGTGTGAGTGTAAAATGGAGAAATGGCTTTCTTATTAAAAAGTTAGCTGTAAAATTAAAATCATTAAATGATAATAAGACAATAATCATGTTTCTAAACTTTGAAATGTTAATCCAAGCATCTCATTCTAGTGTGAAATGGTACTTCTTAATAAAGATTAATTTTTAAGCAGAGTTAATCTTCTAACGGAGGATAGCTGTCACTTAAATTTTGTGGATCAATGATTTTCAAGGAAAGAAGAGTTGTCAGGGAAAAATGTTAAGTAGAAAAGGAGGACTAGCAGTGAGTGGGAGGAAGGTCAGAACAGGATTTCAGGAATACTGATTTGTACTTGTGATTCTTGCTTTTTAAATCAGGAAAAAGAAAATCTGTTTAGCCAAGGAGAATATATACTAAGGATATCAGCTTAACTTTCAGAAGAAATGTCATGAAAATAAGATAATGAGGCAATGAAGATAAGAACAGAAAATATTTAAAAATGTAATGATGTTGTTATAAAATAGTGAAATGAAAACATAACAACAGTTGTATTGGTTCAGACTAAGTATTCCATGAGATTTGTACACTGACCGGTCATGGAAAGTGTAGAAGAAATTGAGTATAAATTTAATATAATGCTTCCTTGGCTTTTTAGTCTTCAGAAAGCAGACATTTAAGAACTTCTCAAGCTGGATATTTTCTTAGTTTATGTTAGTAATCACAGTGAATATTCCATTCTTCTGTCTAGTTTTTTAGTACTTTTCATTTTAATGACTTATTTTTTGTCGGGGTAGACTTTTGACTACGCAGCATCCAGTGGTTATGAATTCCACAGTCAGTTATATGTCAGGTAGGAAGAGAACCACTTGCCTTTGTTTTAAACTTGCTACTTGATATTTTTGTTGAATGTACTATGATTTTGGTCAGTTTCTCCACAGATCTCTCTTTTTCCAGGATGAATTGTTGTTTCACAGAAATTTCTCTGCACCTGGCTGTCCTTGCTGTCCTTTCCTCTTGTCAGTTTCTTGTTGCTCTTTATTCAAAGGCAATCAGCACTGTGCACAATATTCAGGAGTTGAGTGCAGTACATAAAGGCATAATGATGCCCTTCTGTTTTCTTGTCCCTTCCTAACAATTCGTGATGTTGTATTTGCTTTTTTACCACTGTCAGTCACTTTGATACTTTCTGATAACTGACCCCTCAATCTCTTTTGAATAGATGTAAGTAAATCACTGTGAATAACAATTCCTTTTTATGGTCAGTATGTTAAGAATGGATTTAAGTGCTTTAATTTTGTTGATTTATTATTTTAGCCTGTATATTTTTGTATGAATTCAGTCAGGGTTTACAGGATTCCCATCTGCAAATTTTGATTCCTCAAATGTTTCCTTGTAATATTACTTTATTGTTTTATAATTCAAACTCTTAATTGTGAGAGTGGCTTTGTATTGGTAACTCTTCAAACTTCACAGTAGTTTTATGACTAACAAGAAGTTGATACCTATTTTTTCAGGTTAAAACCCGTGAAAGGTTTGGTCTGCTCCTCGTTGTAGAGGAAAAGTCACAAAAAAAGGAGGATTTAGCTATCATCAGTTAGAGGGTACATACAGTACAGGTGAAAACCTAAACCCAAGAAACATCAGGTTACAGTACACAGTCCTTGCTTTTGGTAAAGATTTAATTAAGTTTCATAATGTACTAATAATTAGCAAATTATTTAGGGGGATTTGGTAAGCAATATGCAAGGATAAATTCAGAATACTATGACAGGGATTCTGCTTTTAATGAGCTTCTCCTAGCACATCCAACAAATATTGGGAATGCTTTTTGAGAATAAGCTCTCTGAGGCAGTGACAAAGCAACCAGCTCTTGCTATGTCAGGCCACAACATGGACCAGAATTGTTAAAGACATTCTTTACTAGCAGTCAATAGTGAAATAAGGTTGATAATTGCTCCATAATTTATTATTCAATACCAGGCAATGCTTAAAATCTTTTTACAAGTAAGCAAGAACAATCCAGTTGTAAAATATACAAAATATTTTCAGTATCTGAGGAAGAGAGACCAAGTTATTCCAGTGTTTCGGCCTCAAATTTTGCAAGGATGTCTCTCTGTATCTTAGGTGGTTACTTCCTTGAAAACAAGGTGACAAACTGCTCTGGGAGCCCGTGTTAAATGCGTTTGTTGGTCTTCACAGGCTACACTGTGACTTACTGGTGTAATAAACATGGCATTTGAACAGCTCTAAGAAGGTGAGAGGATTCTTTATTTCTGCTGCCTGTTTGGTCATTGACAGAAAACGCATCCAGACATAGTAAGGTCCTCTCCCCCTTTTTTCCAGTTTCCTATCAGCCTGTGTTACGGTAGTAGAAATACCAATATTGTGTGATAGTGTGATATTTATATACTCCATAAGACATTATATGTTATATAGATACTTTTTGAATTGTACAAATTGAATTGTAGCACACATCTGTGTAGTCTCGCATAGTATTGATACAGCACAGGTTGTAAAATATGATGAACACATATAACTTCACCCTAAAGTAGGTTTTACTTGGTTCCAAACTTTTTATGTCAATAATTAATTTTGTTAGGCATTACAGCTTTATTTAGCTGTTTTATCTACAGTGAGAATTATTCTGCTCTTTGAAGAATTCATGAGGGTTTACAGGCGTGTAAATAAAATTCCGTTTTGGTGTATAAATGACAATACAGAACATAAAAATTTCTTGTAGGTCAAACTGAAGTTCATTTAGCTCTGTGTCTTAACTTTGTCGAAGATCAAGGTGTTTAGAGAAGGTGAAAAAGAAAATCATATATTGAGATATCATAGGAATGCTCTCCAATTCTCGATTTACAATTCAAAGACTTCCCAAACAGGAGGTGATGTCATTGTATTTAATAGTTCTTGACATATTTTTTATCCATTAATTTTTAAAGCTTTTTTAATGAATCTCTCTGTTTAGAATCTGCAGAATTCTGTGAAATAGAGCTTTGTATCTTAACTGTGCAGTATGTGAAGATACTTATTTCTCCACCATCCTCTGTTTTTTCAGGTGTCAGAACTACTGAGTACTGAGCTACTCTTTCCTCGCTTTCCTCCCTCGCTTTCCTCCCTACCTCGCTTTCCTCCCTTGTCACATTTTGTACATAAGTCTATTCCTTATCTTTGATCATGCTGCTTGCCCTGTTCTGTTCCTCTTATATTTTTACTGTAAATTGAAACTGAAAAAGCAATTTACTTTAGGGGTTTTTTCCCCTTTATTTCAGGACGTCTGAATCTTAGGACCATTCTTTAAAATATTGTTTCCTAGCTGTTTTCACCTTTCATAAGCTCATTTCCCTTGTAAAAGAGCAAGGGCTGTTTGAATTTGAAGTTGTCCTATACTTTTAAAATAAATGTTCTTATTTTTATGTCGTGCCAGGTATCTTTTGCAAGAAAAAGATGTACTGAAGAGCAGATACCTTCATAAAGATATCCTCTGTTTTTCAGTCATTATTAAGGGTTAAGAATAAGCCCTGTTTGTAACTTGATCTGTTTTATAGCAATTAGTTGACTCTTCAATGATGTTACCGAACGCTTTGTCCTTTGAGAGCATTTAAATAATATGACATATTTATTTATTTTGAATGAGCTTAGACTCTTTCATGTAAGTGTTCTCTGACTTAAACAAAATGATATTTGTTGTCCTTTGTGGGCTAAACTGTAATCTTTTATGTAGTTTCCAGCTGCCATAGAGTTTATTTACATTTTTTCTAAGGGTATGCAGGTAAAACTACAGGCATAACTTTTCAATTTGTTTATTAAACATTTTAACATATATATTTTTACCTTTTCCTTTCCTGTGGAGTCACACAGACATATGTGTCTATGGCTTTTTGGAGCTTAATGAAACACTATGCTTTGTTCTTTTAACGCATTGGTCATGGATGTACCAGATATGCATTGACAGAATATGAATGGTTGTATAAATCCATCACGTCATTTGCAGCTGCATCTCCAGTCTTCACTGCTGTGATAAAATGGATTTGCAATATAAATATTTCTTTTTAAAACAATATTTTTAGTTTGGTCAGCAATGAATCGAATCAAGCAAAAATGAAAAGGGAATTAGACTTTTTTAAAAAAATGAACATGTGTTCAAGTAACAAGGCTTCTCTTTTATACATTCAGTAAAAACCCTGGCTTAAATTCACCAACCTTTTAGAGAATGAGGTGAGCTGTTGGAGTCATTTTTCTCCAAAAGTGAGCGAACCATATCCCAGAATGAGGGATGCGCATTCACTACTTTTATCTGCAAAAGAGGTTTAACTGCAAATCTCCAGCATCATTTTCTTAAACTTTCTGTAATAGAAGGTGGAAAGGACTTGCCTCAGAATGGCATGGGCTGAAGTCTTTGAAGGGGAAGAGGTCTGAACCTCTACTTCTTCTGACCCACGTACAGCAAAACTAACCCTTTATTCACCACCCTACGTGATACTGTTGAAACAAAAAATAAAGGAAAATATGCAAACATTACAGCTAGGAGTCAGTGTTTGTACCTTTCTTTAAAAAATTTGGAGATTTTGTGTTCTTGAAATATGCAAATCATACCCTAAGCAAAATTGTATTCTGGTTTGCCACAATTCAACAATTTTCATATAACTTTCAATACTCTGTACCTTGCCTTATTTACAAAGTAATTTGTTATGATGTTTTAAGTTACTAAAGTTATCTTAAGTTACTAAAATTAAACTCTTTCCTATAGGTAACATAAGTTTTAATTAATAATTTAATTGGTAAATCAAAACTGCCTTTTCTGTGTGCATTAAAAGTGACAAATAGGAATCAGGCCCTGGGATGATGTTGTACAGATGTTTTTCTGATGCCAGGGCTCTCAGTGCTTCGTGCTTTGGTCTTCCTGGAAATTGTCCTTCTTGGCTCCTGATTTAATCGATGGGAATTTGAAAATCAAACTTCAAGACTAATTACAGAAGTGAAAGTGGAATGGCAGCTGAAAAAGGCAGAAACACAAGGGGACAAGTGAAGTAAGAGAGGAGTAGTAAAAACACAACTGTATTGCAAAAGAGGTTTTCTTCACTTTAAGGAAAACATATTGCTACTATTTCATTGCACATTTTTCCCTTTCCACCCACTTTTGGTGGGCTTTGTTCCATGTGGAAGAACAATTTTAGATAGTAACTCAGGATCATTTTTATTCTTAGTATTCAGCCATAGACTTAAGAATCTAAGAAACATATTCAGTGAAAAATGTCACAGAAAAGGCCCTTAAAAAATACAATTATAATAGAAAATTTCTGTTATCCCCTTTAAAGATAGGTTAAACGTGATTCCAAATCTAAATTTAAAGAAAAACCAACAAAATGACTTTCCTATATAACAGCTCTGCAGGGAACCGCAAGAAAAGAAATTGAGTTGATCTGAATGAGTACACAGGATCCAGTTCAAAATGTTACTGTCAAAAGATGCTCTCCAACTCTTTAGGCTACTATAATGTAATTAGATTCCATATTCTGACAAGAACAGCAGCATTCATTATATTACTGCCTAACTTAAAAAGATGATCTGTGTTTAAATGAGGAGGTAATCAATAGGAAATTGGAAGGACAAGGGTAAAGTACATTCAGATGTAATGGGGATAATTTTAATTCTAAAGTATCAGAGTTTCAGTAAAAATCCACGCTACCATATCATAACAGATTTTAGTGGTGAAATAGGAGGTGTCCCTTAAATAAAAAGTGAAACAAATGGCTAACTAAGGCATCAATATTTAGAAGATTCAAGAAGGGATAATAGAAAAATCTACACACTATGGTTAATCATAAAAATATTACAACATTCCCATAAAATTCTGAAAAATAACCTGTTAAAGGCATAAAAAACTACGAAAAAGATGATTATTTGCCATGTGTAAGCAACAGAAAACCTTACAGAGAGTCTGCAGGACCAGTAGATGATCAGAGAGTGCATATATATCAGTAAGTGGAAAGATAAATGGATCTATGTTTCCTCCTTCATGTGGAGCCCAAGGGAAGGGCATAGCATGTCTCCCTATACAAGGACTCTGCAGATAAGTTAGAATTAAGTTTCAAATCACAGAGCATGGAGAAGAACCTAACAATGATGTGAATCATAAAAGTTTGTATAGTGGGTAGACTTTTAGGTCTGCAGTTGTATGGATAAGTGGATTTGGAGAGCTTTTCTAAGGCAAAATCATGCCTCAGAAATTATATCATTTTTCTGAAATAAATAAAAGAGAAATTGAGATGGCTAATGACAGGCCTGAAACACTTTTGTATTGCATGTTTATCTTCACCACAGAGAGCGTTTTCTTTTTGAAAAAAACAAAAATTGCAAGAACAAAATTTCTTGATAATATAATAGGATACAAAAAGTTTTATCATACATCTTAGATGTCCGTAAACCCAGGCAGTGTCATCTAACATGGGAGTGCAATGAAATGAAAACCTGTAGAGTAGTCTTCTCCAGAAGAACAGTAAAACCATCTTCATGCCACCTATGAAATGAGAAACTGTTTCATTTGTTACATTGCACACGATATTCAAAGAACCGAAATGACAGTACTTGGCAAAGGTGCTGGAATTGACTAAAGAGATTATCAGAGCAAATCACAGCTTAAAGCCTGAACAACAAAAGAAGTTGTTACAGGAGCAAGAGGTAAAAGGTAGGGCTAACAGGAATAGCAGGCAGAGACACTACATCATACCAAATTAAACTAATGGATAGAATGATCTTTAAAACACTTTGCCACCGAGTGGGATTTAAACATCGATAAAAGTATCCTACAAGAGTAAAACCCAGTTCAAATAGCAACTGACTCTCCAAAGGAAAAGGCTGTGATGTACTATTGCTGTAGTTATGCTCAAGAATGTCTCCATTACCCTGTTCATCTATCATTTTGGAGATTTCTTCTTTTATTTTTTCTGGGTTTTTTTAACACTTTGATTCATAATTGCAAATAGTGAAAAATATGAACCTACAGACCAGAAAAGCTGAAGTAGTTTCCAAGCTTTATACATGAGGATTACAGAAGTGTAACTGGAAAGCTGCCTGGTAGAAAAGGACCTAGGGGTGCTGGTTGGCAGTCAGCTGAACATAAGTCAGCAGTGAGCTCAGGTGGCCAAGAAGGCCAACAGCATCCTAGCTTGTATCCAGAACAGCGTGGCCAGCAGGAGCAGGGAGGAGATCATCCCCCTGTAATAGGCACTGGTGAGGCTGCACCTTGAATACTGTGTTCAGTTTTGGGTCCCTTACTGCAAGAAGGATGTTGAGGCACTGGAGCGTGTCCAGAGAAGGGCAACGAGGCTGGTGAAGGGTCTGGAGAACAAGTCCTAGGAGGAACGGCTGAGGGAACTGGGAAATTCAGCCTGAAGAGAAGGAGGCTGAGTAGAAACCTTATAGCTCTCTACAACTGCCTGAAAGGAGGTTGTGGCGAGGTGGGTGCTGGTCTCTTCTCGCAGGGTGATAGGACAAGAGGAAATGGCCTTAAGTCATGCTAGGGAAGGGTTACATTGGAGATTAGAAAAGATTTCTTTACTCGAAGAGTGCTGAAGCACTGGCAGAGGCTGCCCAGGAAAGTGGTGGAGTCTCCATCCCTGGAGGCGTTCAAAGAATTATGTAGACATGGCACTTTGGAACAAGATTTAGTAGGCATGGTGATGTTGGGTTGGTGGTTGAAAATGATGATATTAGAGGTCTTTTCCAACCCTAATGATTCTATGTTTGTGTGATTATAACTACTTTTTTTGAAGTGACCTCCTTAAATCTAAATCTCATCCTCATTGCTGCTATCACAATCCAGGCAAAAGAAGGTGGCAGGGGAGGGAGAAGTTCCTCTTGGGGATGGTCAAAAGGCCAATACTTAAGTATTTCAGAAGTGTGTGAACGAAGGGTGATGTCAGTACTCATAAACGTAAAGTGTAAAATGTACATGTTAGAAACAGTTCTCCTGTTGCATCCGCAATCATGTGCTGTGTTCTTTGTTTTATTGCTCAAGAATAAGATCTGAATTATAATAGATTGTGCTCTGAAAATGTCACCTCAGTGCTGAGTAGCTGTCAAAAAAACAAATATGACATTAAGAATTACTCGGAAAGGAAAAGGGAACAAAAATAAATATAATTATATCACTGTATAAATCTATTTCCTTTATCTTGAATCCTGTATGCTGTTCTGATGTCTCAAAAAGGACGAAACGAAACTAGAATGGATACAGAGAAAGGTAGCATGAATGATCAAAGATATGGAGGAGATTTAGTACAAGGACATGTCTAAGCAGATCAGAGCTCTTCAGCCTTGGAAAAGATTAATGAATGAGGGGGAAGGTAGGAGATGAGATAGCAGGTTATAAAAGCGAGTTGTATGAAGAGACGTTCATGTTTCTCATAATTGAAGTATGAGGAGTGAAATTACCATGTGGCAGATTTAGCACATAGCAGGGATGTACCTGTCACAGTGGATATGGTCAACCTGTCAAATATATTGATTTTGGCCAAAACTTAGAAGGATTCAGAAAAGCAATTTTACAAGGGCACAGGAGAGAAATCCAACAAGACAACTTAGCAAGAAGTTCAACTCTGGCTTAGAAAACCCTGGCCAAAAACATCAACGATATCTTGAAGGAAGTACCGTGTTGTATTTACTCTTCTTTTACAGTCTTCTCTACACATCTACTTCTGACTAGTGGAGACGGGATACTAAATTGGAGGTGTATTTGCCCTGCCTCCATACAAAAATTTCTTGTTATGGAGTTGGCTTGTGCTGACTCTGAAGTTGTGTAAGTGGAGGATGAATACCCTCTTTAGAAACTTCGGACATAAACCTGAATAAGCCTTCTACAGAGTCTGTGCTGGGAGGTGAACACAATGAATTTAATTAATTTACTGTTCCATTATAAAATAAACATTATGCTGAATCCTCCAGCTTGAAACTGCTTGAGAGAACAGGCAGTTCTCTATGACTGCTGTCATACATCCGTGTCTTTGGTTGTGCTTTTTCAAACCATGCAGGTTCCAAATCCCTATGACTTTTGTAGAATTTTTTTTCTTGGCTTTTACAACAGGACTGCAAATAGCTGTGTCCACAGTTTGTCCAGTATTAAGAATGCTTACATGGACTGTGGCGTATAAAAAAGCATACTTGGCTAATGGGTTTTTTTTTTAACCTTGTTTCTCTGCCAAAAAATCATGCATTTTAGAGTCTGAGGAGTTTAAAAAATAGATGGAAGAATACAGACAATGTCTGAGACAAAGGCTATAAATAGGGACTAGTTGGTTTTCCTTTAGTCACGTACTGTGAGCTTTAATACTTCCACCATATATGTATAAAGGTTACTGTGAATTCAGTCCTTTGGTAACTGAAGGCTCATTGCCTCTGAACAGACCAACTGTAGGAGAAACTACACAAGAGGCACTTGTCTTGCTTGATTTCTTTGCAGCTACCTGTGAATTTGGTAGATGTTTTCTGCGCTATTTAGTCTGAGGCAGTACAAGAGGAAGGCTATTTTTACTTCGTGGTATTTTTATTTTCTCTGAACACGAAAAAGAGGAAAAAAATAGAATGAGCAGTTTACCTGAAATGACTTCTTGTGTACTAGTCTAGAGAACCATATGGGACAGTGAGGTGATTAAAGCTCATATTGATTTCCTTCACCAGTTAAAATACATTTATTGATAAACATTTTTGGTATTGGTCTTTTAGCTATAATTCTCCTCAGGGGAACTTATAGTAGGACTGAGAGTCGTTTCCCTGCTTGTAGCCTGTCTGAATATGGGGTAGGGAACAAGTTCATCTCTAGCATAATGGCAACAGGTATATGAAGATAGGAGGAGGACTCAGCTTCTTCTGTGTTTCAAGTTCTCTCTCCTGTAGCAGAGATTCTTCCCCTCTGCCCTCTGAGAGCAGAGGGTATGTGCTGCAAACAACTGGGTTTTGCAGTTCGACAGAGACACTGGCAATCTGGAACAAGGCCAGCTGAGGCCAACAAAATGTTTAAGAGACTGGATTATGTGATGCTGAGGAATGGCTGAGAGAACTGGCCTTTTTCAGCATGAACAAGGGAAATCTAAACAGGAACTTGTGCTACTTAAAGGCTTGTTATATAGAGCAAGATGGAGCAAGACTTGTGTGTGCGACTGAGTTGCAGCAGCTGAAATTCTGTGTGGACATAATAAAAACTTCTCGGCTCTGAGGGTGATCAAATGCTGGAGCAGGTTGCCTAGAGAGACTGAAATCTGCATTCTGGGGGATTTTCAGAACTTGGCTGGACAAGCCCTGAGCAACCTAACCTAACTTTGAAGTTGGATCTATGGGCTGGGTTCTGCACCTGGGACACGGCAACCCTGGACACACGGACAGACTGGGGTGTGAGAGGCTGGAGAGCAGCCCTGGGAAAGCAACCTGGGGGTTCTGGTTGATGGCAAGTTGACCATGAGCCAACAGTGAGCCCTGGCAGCCAAGAGGGCAACCGTGTCCTGGGGGTCCCAAGCACGGCATCACCACCCGGGAGAGGGAGGGGATTGTCCCGCTCTGCTCTGCACTGGGGTGGCCCCACCTCGAGCACTTGGGGGCACTTTGGGGCACCACAGCATAAAAAGGACATCAAACCACTGGAGAGTGTCCAGAGGAGGCTACAAGGCTGGGAAGGCTCTGCAGGGGAAGGCACGTGAGGAGCAGCTGAAGTCCCTTGGTCTGTTCAGCTGGAGAAGAGGAGACAGAGGGGATCTCAGAGCTGTTTGCTGCCTTCTCCCAAGGGAGGGAGGGGAAAGAGGGGCTGAGCTCTGCTCTCTGGTGACCTGTGACAGGACCCGAGGGAATGGCAGGAAGATGTGCCAGGGCAGGGTTAGATTGGATCTCAGGAAGAGGTTCTTCCCCCAGCAGGTGGTGGAGCACTGGAACAGCTCCCCAGGGAAGCAGTCCCGGCACCCACTCTACCAGCATTCCAGAAGCATTTGGACACTGCCTTCAGTCACACGAGGTGAGTGTTGGGAGTGTCCTGTGCAGGGACAGGAGTTGGACTCGATGATCCTTTTGGGTGCCTTCTAGCTCTGGTGATTCTATGATCTTTGAAACTGGCCCTGCTTCCAGCAGGAGGCAGGACCAGATAATTTCCAAAGGTTTCTTTCTGTCCAACATCTACAATTGTGTGAATGTATAAGCCTATGTAATCTAGCCCTGTGTAGCCTATGGAGAATGTGCAATTGCTCTATTACTCTTGGGCTTGAAATCAGTTTACAAAACTTTGTTTCTTATTGTGGAAAAAGACATTATTCTGTAAGTTCTGCCTCTCCTTGGCAGCTGCAGTAGTTCTTCTGGGTCAGTTTTAAAAGCGGCTTCCCATAAATTATTGCTATATTTTACTTGTTTATTTTGTGAACTGCCATAGTTTCTGTACTTCACCTACTCACTTACCCTGTAAAAATAATTATTTTTTTGCACCTGGCTTGAGAAACAAACATGTTTTGAGTATTTTTAGTTTGTGTGGATTTTTAAAATTTTTTTTATTTTTACTATTACAATAAGAGGGGCCTACTTTGAAAATTATGTGGACACTGGCAAAAGAGTTGTCTAATAGTTTGTTGCAGGATTTTCCAGGAATCAAAATTAAGCTGATTGATCTGTCATTGCATCAGTCCTCCCTTTTCTCCTCCTTAAGAGATAGATGCTATATTTGCCCTTCTCCAGTCCTCTGGGACCTCCCCTGTCCTCCAGAAGCTCGTAAAGTTAATTGTTAATCATTCAGAAATTGCTGTCTAGTTTCTCCAAGGTGAATTTAATAAGACCCAGCCAATTTGAACACATATATCTTATCTAAATATTCTTTAATGTATTCTTTGCATACTTTGGCTTGCAATCCATTTTTTTTCTTAAGTGGTCTTGTATGTCTTGTCAGGATTTACCATTTTGTGAAGGTTGGAGTGGAGAAGGTCTTAGATAACTTTCAGCTTTTCCTCCATTGTTTTCTGTTCTTTATTGTTACCACTGACCTGCTTGTTTTCTTTTATCATTTATTAGGTCTTTTTAAATTCTTCTTTTTTTTCCCTTTTGGCTCTTGCAATTTGAAACTCATTTTATACATCAGCTTTTTCCATTGTATATTTTTTCTTCTATATTCATTTTTACATGACCTTGCTTTCTTTTTTTTGTATGATTACTTCTTGACAGCCAGTTATTGAAGATTTCCAAGTGCAGTGGCCTATTCTTTGCTTTCTTTGGGAAAGTGTAGGCATTTAATGTAATATTCTGGTATAAACTGCCATTGTACCTGCAGATGTTTATCTTCAAGTCATCTTTAAAAAAGACCTTGAACCAATATCCAGATTTGCTGAAACCTGGATGGTTTTGATGGTGGTGATGCGATGGGAAGGTGCTTCTGTTTTATATGTGTAGCTGCCGTATCTCACTTTTCTTAACAAACCAGTTTGTGGCTGCTTTCCCCAGAAGACCACTCTTCCCATTGTTAATCCTTTGTTTCCTGTTAGATAGCATCGATCCTAAAATAACTGCTCCCATGGTAGCTTCTGCCATGCCCGTTATGTCTTCTCTTGTGAATTAATGTCTCATTCTTTTTGTTTCTTCCTGCTATAGTTGTGTAAGTCCTTCTCACTCTTTCTGCTAATCCAAGAAAATGTAGTCATTATGTTTTAGGACTTGACCAATTCAGTTCAATACTTTCAGTCTTCAGGAAGCTTTGCAGCTGTCAGGACACAACCTGTACTACTCTCATGTAACTCAGGGGTGTCAAACTCGTGGTCCAGGGGCTCAGTCCATCCCTCCACCTTGTTTTATCCATCCCAGCACCTTGTTTCTCCCCGTTGGCAGGGCAGAGCTCCTTGTCCTTGTGCTCCTGCCAGCGCTGGGCACTGTGCAGCGTGGGACGCGCATTACACTGCGGTAGCAGGAGAACAGCAGGAGCCAGGAGTTTGACATCCCTGACATAACTGATAGAGGCATCTAACTTGGCTAAACTAGGATCTTCATTCTGTTATTCCTGCACCAGGCTAGCTGTTACTTGGCACTACCATACAAGGTTAACTTTTTGCAAAGTAGCTTTTCCTTTTGAATGCAGTGTAATATTTGTGAGCACTTCGCTCTGTTCCAAGAGCTCTGGCTCTCTCCTGATCCCAACTTCTAGATGTGCCTTAGAACTTTGCTTTCCTGAGCAAAAATTCATTTTTGTACATTCTCGTACCCTCTCAGCCATCAAAAACTTGTAGTTTTGTGAAAATTGTCTAAGTCTGAAAACTGAGCAGAACCTAAATGATAATGTGAAGAAACTCTCTCCCAAAGGGAATACCAAATCTGCACAAACATTTTCATCTAAAAGAAGCTGCCAGAACTCTCTTAGTACATTAGGCATGGTTTCTCAGCTCTTCTGCCAACAAGGTTTCCCCTTTTAGGAGAAGAAATTTCTCAGTTCTTATCTGCTGATTTAAAACTTTTGGGTCTCTGCATGAAACTGGTCAGCTGACTGGTTGGTTTGGGTTTTTTTCTGTTCTTCTTTTCTTCTTCTCTTCTGTGTCTTTCATGTGTAAACTCCTTGACCTTCTCGGAGTTGTTTCAGCATTTCTTTAATTTGGCAGCAATGTTTCTAGTCATGTCAACTGTGAAATGATTGGGTGCCTTCACCTCAGCTCTTTTCGGTATTTATAGCTCCCCTCCAAAGCTGTAAGGCATCTACAAATGTTTCCTCATCTGTTTCATCGTTTCCTAATCAGTACATGCTTTGAGTAAGATAAAAAAATTAGCATGATATTAACACCATGAATTTATGACACATATTGATAAAAATCTGTCCAGCGCTCGATGATAAAGCCTGGACAGTAAGCTCTGCATTTCAAGCACATACTTGTCTTGATTTTTTTCTTTTATTTGATTTTACTTTATTTTTTTCTTTTCCTTTTTAATTTATTTTTTCCAATGATACTGTCATTGACTCTTATACTATCCTGACTTGTGTCCTCACATCCAATTTAAAATTGGAAAGTGCCCATATATTTTAGGGCTCCTGATCCACTCATCATTCTCTATAAGATTGTCTCTGCCCCGTGAAGCACTCCTAGTTTTGATACAGAAGGCTTTTTACTCTGTTAGGATTTGCTAAATCAACAAATTAAGAATATTCTGGGTAAACAACAAACTGTACCTGGCAAGTGGAAAATGAAGTGAAAAGGAGCAGCTGCGAGGAAGAACAGAGGAATCGGAAGCTCTTCTCCATGTCATAGCAGAAAAGAAACCTTCATGAGACTGGAGAAGTGAGCCCAGAGCCCTTGGCCACAGAATCCCTTCTATTGCACATAGCAAGATTAAATAGTAAGGGGCTTGGATTATGCTACAGAGAAATAGCTGTATGTTGTTTTAGTCACAGACATACATATCACAGAAGTTTTGTAAGCCCATTAAACAGAATTTTATTTCAAAACAGAGAAAACATATATTTAAGGGGAGTTCCAAATTCCACATTAGAGTGTTTTGAGCAGTATGAGGTCCATTTGCAGCATAGTAACTACATTTACAATACTCCCATTGAAATAAATTATTATTTTGGGAAGAACAGTTATCATCTCAGTAAAAATTGTCAGATTGGATTTATAAATTCAGAGAAGCAGCCAGTTTTTAGCTTAGATTTTAGAGGTTGCTAATTGTTCGAGTACTAAAAATCCATATGAAAAAAATCAGAACAGTAGCAAATACTAATTTATCTAATGTTTTGCCAGATTTTACCCTTCTACCTGGTAGAGAAAGCAATTCATTTTTTTCTCAAGCTGCCAAGGATCTTTAGTCTTTTAGTAATGCAACATAGTCATGAGATTCATCAGACTGTCAGATCTCTGAACCCTAGCTGCAATCAAAGGGTCTTTAATAATTCAAAAAGGAAGTTTCTTGTATCTTTGCAGCAAAAGATGAAGTGACTAGTTAGTCCCTACTATTAAATAAATATTTGAAATATCCACCATTTAAACATTCTTTGGATCAAAGCTACAAATATTTGTATTTTCATTTCTTCTAAGCTTATAATACAGAATTATGTTTCTATGTCCTTTTTTGATAAATGTTTTACATTTGAAAAGTCTTTTATCCTCCCTCTTAATGCAGAGAGAATTAGAATAAATTCGTGAAACTTTGGCTGAAAGTCCAGTATGTATCATAGATGGGTTTTTATTCTATGTTTTTTAAAAATGTATGAAATTGGTTCCAAATGATAGGATTTTAGACAATTTTATATATGTATTAGTTCATGTCTCCAGTACATTAAGCAGCACATTTCAACTTCAGCTGCTTCTTGGCAACAGAAACTGATAGTTGTTAGCACCTTCCTGTATTCTGCTATCAATTATGCAGACATGTTTTCCCATAACAAAGCCAACCATGTAGCATATATTTGTGAGATACGAATAATTTCAGACAGACTCAGCAGCCTGCTATAAATAAAGCACTTTTTTTTGACAGTGCTGTGATCAGCACCAGCCAATAGCACTGTAAAGCAACCGAGTGCTCTGCACTGCTTGCCTCAGATGAAGGTCTGGGCTTTTAGGAGCCTGTGTCAAATGATCTTCTCTGAGTGTCAAAAGTAGTTGTGAAAAATAAAGTAGCTGTGGGTTAGCTATTAGTATCTGCAGAAAAAAAACCCCAAACATGATTTTCCAAGAGGGAAATTTTCAGGACATTAGCTTAGTTACTTTCACAAATATGCATAAAGGAATACAGATATTTGGGAGCTACACCCTCTGAAAGTAGAATAAAAATGGAATAGGCAAATACACTACTTTTGCTGAAATATTTCTGTTACTGGGGCTGCAGATACTTTATAAATACACGTCCCCTTTGGCATTCTTTCTTAACACAGAGTGAAAGCAGCATGTCTGTTACACTTGAGAGGAGCCAGATGGGTTGTAGTGTCAGGTTTGCTCAGCACTGGAGAAGACAAGCACAGGAGACAAGGCTGGTTGAGTCACTCCAGTGACCTGCGGATCCCTCCCAGCTGCCCTTTTTCCTAGGGGAGCCTTTCTTCGCGTGGCTGGGAGCCGTGTGATCAAAACACAGACTTTCATCCTGAGGTGAGTAGGCTGCAAGGGAGCTGCTGATGTGCCAGTGGTATTTGTGTGTCACAGCCCATGTTGGGATGAATACCTGTTTTAGAATAAAACTCTGGAAGACTGTAACTGTCCTGTAACATGACAAGGAGAAATTGTAGTGTCTGCTCTGTGTCGTTCATCCTGGCCAGGTGGTGTTTCCCTGCCAAGGGATAAGCATCACTTTAGCTCAGCTGAAGACCACACCACAGCCCCAAATTGTCTTCTGCCAAAACAAGATGGTTTTGCAAATATCAGAGGTACTTTGGATCCTTCACAAGCCTTTGCACACCTGTAACACGCTACTTAATTTCTTCTATGCTTTATTTGCTCTTTGAGCATGAATGATTCTTGGCACACTCATTCTTCCGTGTACTGGTAGTACCTTTCCTCCCCTCCAAGTTTGCAAAAAACATGCTTTCATGAACTTAATTTTCTACTAATTAAAGATGAATTTATACCTTTATTTCTTGAAGTTTTCACTGTTGTTTGCTGTTACAGAAACAAAGATAGGGCTCATTGAATTTTACTGAGAAATAAGAAAACAAAATTAGTAAGCAGTAATTTCCCATTTGTGTGCTCTTATCCCTTTGATAAACAGGAAGTGGTTTTAACATCCATAAGAAAGTGGAGTTTTCAACTACATAGGAAAAAGATGCTGTCATAAACAAACTGATGCATTTGAAGGTCATATTGTCATTTTTTACACAGTAGTATCTGTAGCTACAGATGTACCTAAACATTTTGTTATTCAAGAGTAATGATGTTAATTTTGCTGGATAAGTCTAAATATATTTTTTCTCTAGATTTCTAAAAATGCTTCCTAATTTTGAAGGCATTTTTTTAATAAGTACTCACCCAGAACTTTGAGCTTTTCAGTGAATAAAATGTGATAAAAATACATGAAAACGGTGTATTTTCATGTCAAGTAATGTTCAGATTTGCCTTGTCAGACCTGTTTTTCTAAAGTGCAGGTAGCAGAAGCACCCAGAGCTGGGAGCTGGAGCTAAAAGAGTTGAATCTCACAGATGCTTCTGCCAGCTTGTCTTGAATTTATTTTCTTCAGGACCCCGTATTTGTTTTGACTTTAAAAGGTGATTCTTCAGAACAACTGACTTTCTCTCACTATGGCTGTTAAAGAAGGTTAGGCTCCAGAAATACATTTCTTTCTGCTCATCTCTTTAGGTGCTGATTGTTTTGCAGATTTTTGTGGCAGTCTATTTGGAGTAGATGAATATAAAATATGCTAAACCAGGATTAATTAAAGAAGATGTGTTAATAAACAAACGGAAGAGATCACAGGTAAACTCCATGCAATTTTTTTGCAAAATCTAGTGAAGTATTTCCTTATTTCAGTTGCGGAGAAACAGAAGAAAAGTATCTTGTCTTTTTAAAAAGTTTCACTACTCAGTGCTCCTTCAGTTGTGGCTAAGTACAGCTAATTGTTTGACTTATATACATTTAGTTTTCATGTAATTTAAGAGATCCTGTTCTTTCATCCCTGATACACTGTATTGATAGTGCAAGGCACCTTGAGCTAAAGTTCCACAGTGGTAGTGATGAGAATTGTGGGAAAGGCCACATGGAATGATGGGGTTGGATCCATTGTATACTCAGAGGGTGTGCAAAAATACAGGCAGGGACAAGTAACTTAAAAGGATTAAAAGAACACAATCTCATTCCTTTTGTGAAGATGGTGTAACTATACACTTAAATAAGTAGAGACACTACCTTTGAGAACAAAATTATGGCTTCACGGTATCTTCTAAGCCTATGTACCATAAAAATCTTATTGCAATGTTAAACAATATAGAGTACCTGTATATATGTATAATAATGTCAATTTATAGAGGAATAGGGCCGTTTTACCTAATGAACTATAGTTTTGTCTTGAAAAATGTCTGTAATGCTCTCTCTCAAAACATTTTAACTTACTTTTTATCTCTCTACCATTCCTTAGTTTATTTTGCATGTTATGGAACTGGTTAGACAGTTATAATAACTCTATAAACCATAGCTATGTAGTTTTATTGAAAAATTTTTTGTGGAGGCAGTCTCACCAAATAGAAGAAAATTGTATTTTGTGTGCAAACACATGCACAATTTATATGTATGCATATATAAAGTAATTTCTCATTTCATTAAACCATCGCATCCCCTTTGTGGAACATTTGTTCCTCTCTAGAGGAATTATAGTCTTTCTCAAGATTCTAGGATTCTGTTAATTGCTTTTTTCTGAGGTAGACTTTAATTCTTCCTCATGCAAACTAAACTCATTTTTTTATTAAGTGACTTTAAGATATATATTTTATTTTATTTTATTTAAGATATTTTTGCATAACCTTCCCTATCTTGAAACGAAATAATCCCCAGACTTTGAGAGAATGAGTAGAATAATAGAAATTTAGACTTCCCCTAAACTTGATTTTTGTATTTGCGTGTATATTTTTAAACCAGTTTTTAATTATTTTGACGTAAAGACAATATATTAAGTAGTCAGGGAGAACTCGGTGGTGATATTTCCCAGTGTGGAAAGAAACGAATCACCAGAGCGTGTGGTTGGTTGCGATGGGCAAGTTCACTGGTACTCATCTGAAGCATAATAGGGACAACTTGATTAAAGACAGTGCAGGGATATTTGATGAATGTTTGTCCTGGTGAATGCACTAGAGTATAAAAAAAGCTGGATTAGCTTTAAACTAACCAATTGCAGCAGGATGGAGCTCCGTGATGTAAATTAGCTCACTTTCCCAATGTGCTTGCAACGCTTTCGGCACGTGCCTTCTTAGTTTATTTGAATACTAGCTTTAGTTTGCCCTGCTGGAGAGCAGACACTGAAAGCAGTGGCAATACTTGGTTTTATGTCATAAAGAAGTACAATTTTGACTGAAGCCTATTGCAACTTCTCATTAAGTTCAAGCAGTTTCCATTTCAGCAGTCGTATATGGTCATTACTTGATAATCAGCCAAGCGACCAAGCTGGTTAATCCTACTGAAACAGTGATTTCAGGTTTTTATTCTTTCTGTGGGTATCTTTTGCAGTGAAATAGACTACTGCATAGAGAACTTTAACATTGTGGTGATGAATTTTCTCATAAGCTTCCTTTTGCTTACTTTTAGGAGCACTCCTAGTACCTCCAGATGTTCATAAATGATTGCGGTTTCCTTTAATTCAGCAAAATGAAACAGCGTTTAGTAGACTCCGGAAATAATCAGACAGTCAAGATCCCATTTGTAAAATACATGTACCTTATAGCAGGAATATTTGTGTGTTTGTAAGCATAGATGTTGGATGCACAAGTTTAAGTGTGTGATTCTATACATGCATCATTACCACTCTCTTCAGGCAGTAGCAGCCATCAGTGGTACCCTTGTAAAATACTCATTAAATATTCTTTCTCATTCCTGTTAAATTCAGATATTTAATAGAGTAGAGCATTTAACCTAAACTAAACCTAAAAAGTATTAGCTAAAAATGCCTATTTCAAATTAGGCCAAATGACTATAAACTTCTGACATTTAATAATGACACTTTGAGCATAGATAATACCTTGCTATAAAATCAATAGATCGTGTCATAGCTGCAGGCAGCAGACAGGCAGCTGTCATGCTTTGATCCTTTAACTGCTTTCCTTAATCATTTCTGAAATTAATTTGAAATGGTTTCAAATGTATTGAACTTAAGAGGTACTTATGGATGGTCTTGTATATGTATTGTCATAATAAATGGGCTTAAAATCATCCATAGCAAAGCATGGATAAATCTGATTTATTCTGGTAAAACAACCTTGTTCCATTATCAAAGATGAAGGAGAGAGACAAGACAGAAAATCAGTATTGATTTACAAGGACATTGCAATAACAATAGAATAATTTTGAAAGATATATGTTGCGGGTCATCAATATGTACTGATGACATTTAAAAATTGAATGAAATTGCTATAGTTTAATTAAAAAAACCCTCCTCCCCGTTTTTTCAAGTAGTGTTTTGAGTGTAGCCAAATATTTCTTTCCTTTCACGGTTCTAAATATTAGAATTGAATAGCTTCTTCTGTTTGATACACACCATTAGACTCTTTCTCAGAAGTAATTTGTAACTGTATATTTAAATCATGAGTCAGCAAGTCCCAGATGAGAAATTAACCTCGCTGATGTCACATGTTGTATCCATTTTGATTTGTCTGAATTTCTATAAATCCAAATTTAGCATAATAAGATTTAGATTCACACTTAGGAATGCCAACTAATACATATGAAACTACACATATATTTGTTTATATTGAGTACATATATTTTAAGAATATCCTGCAGTAATTTAATTATTCAGTTATACCATAAACATAGCCATAATTAAACTTGTTACAGCCATAATTAAATTTTTTATTTTTTTCATGACTTTGCAAAGTCTTTTCCGTGATGAATTGCTTTGAAATATACTCAAATGAATAACTGATTTTCCTGGTAAAAAATAATAGCAACAATTTTCTCTTAGCATTTAAGAAACTGAGATCACTTTTTTAAAAAAGAATTTCACCCTTTGACTTCAAGCGGGGAAGAATAAATACAGTTGTGAGAAAGTAAGAAGCCAATGGATGATCAAAATAGTCAATTTTTGTTCAAAATTATAGACAATCTTAATCTGATTAGAATAAAAGTACTACCTAGTAATTAAGGGTGGAGAATGGAAGGAATGGAAGGTGCTAAGTTCCTTAATTTGTGTCAAATGAGATGGAAAACTGGGCTGGAACATTGCTGCAGTCAGAAAGGATTTAGCCATAGACTAAGCAAAAAGTTCTCCAGATGAGTCAGTTCTTCCTCTAAAAAGACTTTGCTGCCACACTGTGGAAAAAAATATTTATTCCCTTTAAACTACTGTTATAAATAACACACAAGCTCAGCTCCTTTCTCTTCACAGCATCCACCCCACCCCTAAAAAAGACAACCAAAGAACCGTAAACTAAAAATATAATGTTGGGTAATGATCTAGTTTCAGGTTCAGCTTTGACCTTAGTCATGGAAGGAAGAAAACGCATGACAATAATATGAAGAACATGATTTTAATAGAGAACTGATAGAAATTAATAGGATTCTTCCTGTCAATAGATGCCGTGTCCAGAAAAATAATTATATGGAAGAAGAGATATCCAAAGGGGTTTTCATTGCAGATATTAAGAAGAAACCAGAAATAGCTTAAAAAAAATAGAACCAGAAGAATTTTTCACAATATAGCTCTTTGGAATTCATATTTCCATTTTTTTAGTCTAGATTGATTTCTGCTTTGAGTGAGCAAAGGCACTGATTTCTGTATGAGCAGTGTAAGGCATGTCCAGAAGCAGGAATTCACAATGTTTTTTTTTTTTGGGTTTTTTTCTGTTACTGTTTTGAGTTGGTTTGTTTCTTGTTTTATTTTCTTCGTTTTCATTTTCAATGCCCAGAATACCAGCCTGTTGTAACACAGGGGGGCTGGTGTTTTTTATAGATCTCAGCACAAAAGGCACTCAGATTCCATAAAGTATTGAATTAAAATGCCGTTTAATGGGGCTAAAGCTAGAATGAAAAAAGGATTTAGTGTAGATATTCATATAAACTCTTCAGATGGGGAAAACACTATGTAGAGCCCACCTGTAGCTCTTAAGTGGGATTTTCCTAGGACTGAGCAATTCTGTGCACCATTTTGACTGCCAAGCAAACGTTCATGTGAACAGGTGCTGCTTCACATCAAGATAAGGATAAGCACGTACAGATGGAGTAATTGCTAGTGCCAGCTGGGAGCTGCCTTCAGGCTCCCTAGGTGAGAATAGCAGGTGGGGGTTTTGCTGTGGTGGGTGCTGTGTGTGGCCACGCTCAGGTCACCTGGCTGGGGAATGACGCTCTTTCCCCTGGGCAGTGTCCTCCCAGTAGCACACCTACATCGGGGAGCCAGGATGTTAGCGCTGCGTCTTCTTACTGGGATGGCTTAAGATGTTCTCTGTGTTGTTAATTTAAAAATACTATTTGCATCTTGCATGGTATGTCGATGTAGTAAAGTTACATGACAGGACTCTTGGGCAGTGCAGCAACTCCTGCCATGAATAACTAAACTTAAGAAAAATATGTTTTCAGTGTTTTTTTTTTCTTGTTACCTTTATCACATTTGTCATTTTACAGGCTGTTATTTCTCTATTTTCTACATATATTTTAGTTTCTCTCCTCCTGGTTTCTTCTATAGTTATTTTTTTAAATTGAACTTTCTGGTTAAGCTAAAGAGAAAAGGAGGAGTGCACTCCAGGCTATGGTGTTCTTCAGTGTGTGGCATGAAAGTGGATAATAGAGTAGCTTTAAGGCTTCCAGCAAGGATTGGCTCTATTAATCATAGACTGATCTACAGTAAACAGGTAAAATTGAAGCTGAAGATGACACAATTGAATTGTTTTAATTTGTACCAATGTCCTGAAAGTCTTATCTACACTGTTCTGAGAGTTCTTAATAAAAGAATTAAATAGATAAAACCACACAAGGTAAACTCAAAACCATGATGTATTTTTGGATTATAATAAGTGAAATAAACATCTAGATTCTCAAACCTGGTAAATCTAGACATATTGTAAACAGCTTAGTATAGAAACAGGTAACCATACAATTAAAGCAACTGGGATTGCAAACAGTTAAATACTGATGTAATCTGTTCCTAAAATTAAGAATACTAGAACCAAGTTTAACCACTTAAATAACAAAACCTTACATCTAATGAGAACGATGCTGGTAAAAATAGCCATTTTACCTCATTTTTTTTTCCTTTTTTATAAACTAGAATTTTCACAGAGCTCCTTGATGTGCCGGTCTAAAACCAAAATATGTTTAACTATCTCTTTACAAAAATGAAGTATAATTTGTTACACTGAAAAATTATCACAGTATCACTAAACATAAAATCTACATAGTGCCTAGTACAATATTAGGTGGTAATGATAAAGATACAGAGCAAGTTCATGAGATGACTTTTAAAATGCAGATTTTGGAAGAGAAAATAAAGACAAAAGCTAAAAGTGAAACATTTGGAATGGTAATTTGTATATCTTGTTATGCATGCTCATTAAAATCAAAAAGCAAAAAAATGAAGGTGTTAGTGATTCCAATCACTTTACAAACTTGAAAAAGGTAAAAATGACATTGATCTTAGTTTCTTGTGAGCATGTGTGAGAGTTGAATAAGTGTACTTTTTAATCTGCTTCCCTCAAGGTTAGATTTTTTTGGAAAGAGATTTTCAACAGAAGGTATTTGTCAGTTAATCAGCTGGTGTTTTGATGAAATTTTCTGGTTCTGTATCTCATGACTGGTTCCTATGATAATCATAGCTCTAAGGTGTAGGAAAACAGATTGTCCTACCTGTAAAGACGTGAGTAATATTAGTTTTGGAAACAAGACAAATTTTACATGGGAAAAAAACACTTAGAAATCAGGTAGAATTTTCTATGAAAACAGAATCTTCTTACATGAATTCAAAACTTCTTTCTAATAACATGGAAAGAAAAACATATCGATTACTCAATTATTAGCCAACATTACTACAGCAATTGATAAAAATAAAAGTATATGGTTGGGGAAATTGTAACCTTGTAGTTGAAATATATTATATTTTTTTTAATGGACTTAGTAACTAATTTCAGAAATAGTCATATACATACTGTAATGTGGGGATACAAGGTGATTTCCAAACCTTAAGAAGCATTGTATTCAACCAGTTTGGAATTAATCTCCAGTATGACAACAATGACAATGGTCTTTTTCAGTGTATGCTTTCTGTAATGAAAAATGCTGAAAATTCTCAGAACTTTGGAAAGGAGTGGTAGCAGTCCTGAATCTACATGTTGTCCTCTTTAGCCAATAAATAAATAATAAACTTGTTAAGGCTGAACTTCTGAGTGTTTTCAAGTCTTTGAACTAGAATCCAACATTTAAGGTTGGAAGGGATCTCTGCGGGTCACCTGCTCCTGCTGAAATCAGAGCTAAGAAATTAGATCAAGCTGTAGAGGACTTTGTCCAGGCAAGTTGTGAAAATCCCCAAGGATGGACTTTCACACTGTCTCCGGGCTCTGCTCCAGTATTTAGCCTCTCATATGGTGTTCTTTAATTTAAAACTATATTTCCTAGGAATCTTCCATGCCTACTCAGAATTCTCCTTGCCATAGCTTCTTCTCTTCCTCTTGCCGTTTCACTGTTTGTATTCGAGAAAAGTTTAGCTCCGTGTTCTCTCTGAGCACCCTTAGTTAGTGGAAGGCTGCTCTTAGGTCACTAACAAGGAGGAGCCTTAATATTCTCACCTTCAGACTGAAAAATCCCAGCTTTCTCAGCAGCTCCTCAATGCCACATAATCCAGCCCCTTGACAGTATCTCTGGCCTTGGGTGGACTTGTTCCATTTGCCAGCGTCTTTCTAGTATTGCAAAGCCCCAAACTGGACACAGTCCTCCAGGCAGGATTCCTCAGCTAGCAAAAAGAGGGCAAGAAATGCTTCCTTGCTACTTTGATACAGCTGAGGGAGTGGATGGCTGTCATCACTGCGAGACCACAGTAATGACTCAATTTGAGCTTGGTGGTCACCAGGACCCTGAGTCCTTTCCTGCAAAGCTGCTTTCTGGAGCCAGTTGGCTCTTGGCTGGTGCCACTGCTTGGGGGTTCCGTTCACCTTGTAGCCCTTTTAGTTTGGCTTTTAGGATTGTGTTGGAGACTGTCTGAAAAACCTTGCTAAGGTCATGGTAAGTGGCACCAGCTAAGTTAGTCATTTCATCACAGAAAGCAAGCACAGTGGTCGGGAATGATTGGTAATTCTCTGCTAGATATTCGTAATGAACCTCTTTGATACTTGGCCAGGACTAAAGGAGGTTTCTCAGTGAGGTGACAGAAGATAAAATGCTCCTGTACTTTCTCATGTACCCTTCACACGACTTTCTGGTGAAATCTTGGTGTATAGTAAACAAATGTACTCTCAAACTAGTGAAAAAGGATGGTATTCTGTAAATAAACTGTTGGTCTATTGTCGGAAGAATGGGCATCATGGGAAAGAGATGAGTGTCATTTCTGTGCTTGGAGGAGATGATGTTATGGTACTCTCTTCTATCAAGGGGTTTCTTTCTCTTGGTTTTCTTGCTTATGCACTTGTTCAATTTGCTGCACATACTTTATCTTATTTCACTGGGGTTTGAGCTTAGCTTTGGGGCCTTATCAGGTGATTTGGGATTGCATACGTCCACTGAAGAGAACATCAAGAGATTGAGTAGAAACATCTCCTTTTACCTTTTCTTGTTGTGCTTTAAACACTCCAGTAATCTAATTCACTTTCGCCTCTGGATTTCTGTGTTACCTCTTTTAAACTTCCAATAAGGAGGAGGAGGGATGGGGGTTCCTGATTTATCTTTTGATAATTTTCAATTTCACACGATAGTACATAGTAAATTACAGAGGTCTGATCTGAGCATTCATTTTTTATTTGGAAGTGCATTATGTGTGTGTATAATGTACATAGAGTGTCTGAGCTAGCATCTAGAATCAACTCTTTTGATGTTTGACCAGTTGTGGACTAAACTGAGAGCTTACTTACCCTCTTAGCAGCAATCCCACTCAAAGGCCCCATTACCAGTTTATGCCCTATGCAATTGCAGAGTCTCCCTGAGACTCTAATTAACATTGGACAAATCAAAAGTAAAGGAGCACAGCAAAAACTCTGTCCTTCAGTCCAAACACATTGATGCAGTTTGTCTGCAAATGATTAGTTTTATTTCGAAAAGCCATCAGTGCATAGAGCAGTCCAGGTACTCACAGAATTCAGTGCAAGGTGCCAAGAGTGTTTAAGTGGTCACAGAGGTTTGAGCCATGTTCTGGCTGTACATTTTCCTTAGGTCAGCTTTTTTTAATACATTCTTTGATTGATTATTTTTCACCCTAAAATGTCTTGTCAAAGACGTCAGGTGTGTTTTACTTAGATTTTGCTTGACCACCTGCAGGCTCTCTTTCCAGGCATTTAGCAGCTGAGTAGAATAATATTTGAGGGATTTGGAGTTTATCTTTACTGATGGGGATTGCATTTATTTCTAATACGGAAAAATCCTCTTGGCCCACTCTGTGCATTCATTCTCATCTGCTATCTCTGTGCTGCCTTTTATTGGCCTGAAGACTGTATCACAACCTGATATATTTTGGAAAGAGAGTTGAAACACAGGAGAAGATGATCAGGGAGAATTTAATACAAACAACGAGATGCAAAGGCAGAAGAGCCTGACTGAGAATATTTGCATCCAAAGTACATCTGGACTGACTTTGAGAGTGGCAAGAAAGCACCTCTGTTAATCAACGTAATCAATACTGTGCTCACTTTCTCATTCCACTTTCTTGAAAGTAAGCTGGGCTGAGTACATTAAACAAATCGCCATTAAACAACTGATTAAAACAAATCGTATTTAACACAATTAAATGCAGGCTATACCAGAAATGCCATGCACAATGTAGTTCTCTGTTCAAAAACATAATATTGGTGCAGTTTCTGGAGAGTAGTAAGCAGCTGTGAAATGGATGGGAGAGAGGATGAAAATTCAACAATGGATACAAAATTTTCAAGGGAATTTTAAATGAGCAGAACTTAATGCTAAAACTGTATCAGAAAAAAAATCTTTGTTTATTAGAATTAGGTGGCACATGGCTGAGTTACAGCTTGAAAAAGTATATGTGATGTTTTTTAGAGCAATAACCATGTTTTTTACAGAAGTGCCTAGGAACTAAGATCAGGATTCAGTTTTTGCAGATACTCTCTAGGTACAGAGAAACCAGCAGAAGAGCTTCCAATATAAAAAGGCAAAGAAGACAAGGAAAACAATCAGTCATTTGACAGAAAATGTCACCTTTTTTCCTTACTTTTCTCTCTTTGTTCCATCTTTGTCTCATGGAAATTAAAATTCCAAACTGACGGTGTTGTCTATGTGAAAGAGGTGCAAATAATCTTAAACACATAAGATTCTGTAGGCAGTCTAAAATGAAAATTATGTGTAATTTTTTTCTTAAGGAGGTAAAATACCACCTTATTAAAATGCAGAACATTTATGAAGTCACAGCATTTATTCACTGGTTAAAATTGTTCCTGTCATCGCCATTCACTTCGAACCACGTTTGCAGACCATAGAATTTGTGACAGCTGCGAACGTGATTGTTTGTTTTTTTCTCTTCACGTGACTTTTTTCTGCACTTTATAAGTTATTTATGTTTAATAATCTTTTATCTGAATAATATTTGCTATACCAACTTCCTTAAATATCTCTACCATAACTATTCAAACTGGTTTAAACGTGGGGGAAAAATATGTAGGAAACATAATCGTAGATCCTAAGCCCAAAGCAGATGTAGGGTGAGTTGCTGTCGCAGTCCAATTCTGTAAAGTTCAGAGTGATGTAAAACATGAAAAAGTGCTGGTGGCTTAAACCCTCCTCCAAAACTATTTAATTCTTCTTTGTGGAAACATGTTGGATGAAATAGCTTAGAAAAACTAAGAAAAAATATTTTGTGGTGGATAAGAACAATTGGAAAGGATGAAAAAACAGAGTTGTCACAAAAGTATAAAAAGAACACCAAAGTGTGAAAAGGACATCAAACCACTGGGGAGTGTCCAGAGGAGGCCACAAGGCTGGGGAAGGCTCTGCAGGGGAAGGCGTGTGAGGAGCAGCTGAAGTCCCTTGGTCTCTTCAGCTGGAGAAGAGGAGACTGAGAGGGGATCTCAGAGCTGTTTGCTGCCTTCTCCCAAGGGAGGGAGGGGAAACAGGGGCTGAGCTCTGCTCTCTGGTGACCTGTGACAGGACCGGAGGGAATGGCAGGAAGATGTGCCAGGGCAGGGTTAGATTGGATATCAGGAAGAGGTTCTTCCCCCAGCGGGTGGTGGAGCACTGGAACAGCTCCCCGGGGAAGCAGTCCCCGCACCCACTCTGCCAGCATTCCAGAAGCATTTGGACACTGCCCTCAGCCACACAGAGTGAGTGTTGGGAGTGTCCTGTGCAGGGACAGGAGTTGGACTCAATGATCCTTGTGGGTCCCTTCCAACTCGGGTGATGCTGTGATTCTAACAGCAGCTCACCTCCAGAAAAATCCGTTTTGTGTCCCTTGGTCCAACTTTTCTTGGAAAGGCAAACCAGAGGCATATGAGATAAGTTAGCTGGGTATTGTTTCCCCTAGCCAGCCTACAACTGGAAAGCTTAAATATTCTTCAGAGAAAACTGTTGTAAGATTTCCTATCAGCTGCTTTATTCAAACCATCCAGCATAGACTTCAGTATATTGCTTTACATTGTCCTGTGAACTTTGGCAGAACTTACCCAGGCTTATAAGATGACATGGTGTATATTTTGACTTGCTGCTTTGCATAATATTTTCGTGTCCTGTCTTTGGATGAATCTGGAATGCTCATTAGATTTAAATAAACTGTAAGCTGAATTTGACTTGCTTTTGGGCTTGCTCAAGAATGGATACTGGGTAGTAAATAATTCCACTTCATATTGCAGCTGCCTTTCTCAGGTCCTGGTTAGTGTTGGGGTTTATTTTGGAGTAGAGAAGTTTCTGTTACTGAATGAAGCATAATTAATTAGAGTAAAAAAAGGCACAAGCGATCAAGCAACAAAAATGTGTCAGAATTAAATTCTTCCATACTATGCTAGTGGTGTCTTCAAGAAAAAGAGAGTATTTTTCTTCCCGTCCCCATCATATGATTGTTTTTTCTTTAATTTTTCTTTTGATTAGCTCTAGTGTTGTTTTTCTCCTTCTTGCATGCAGATGTTCTTTTGCTTTGCAGTAATTATCAGAGTGCGTTAGTGGTTGCTGATGCATTTATTACTTCCTTCTGGACAAATTTCCCTAAAGAATTTGCTATATTGGGAAAACAGCTGTTTCTCTGCGTCTCTGTTTGCATTTCACGTAATTGCAATGCATGGCCAGCCTTACCCTGAAGTTTCTTCAGCAGAAGGAAGGGTTATCCAAAATCTAGTTGTGTATCAGTTCTATGGAACAAGTGTGTTGAACTTACACTCTCTTTCTAAATCAAGAGCTTTAAAATCACTGGGAGGCAAGGTAAAGGTGCAGCTTCAAAGCTGTGAAATGTAATTAATTTTGTTTTAAAAATAGCTGGGTTTTATGATGCTCTAAGGCAGTTAGAAATCATCAAGCATTTCCCTCCTCTGGTCTATGATTTGAGGGTGAAAATATTTTTCTGAAGAGTAATTGTAATCTTTATGTGCATTAGAGAGCAATAATACTAAAGATTAAACCCAGAAATGCTTAGACCTTGCCTTGCTCTACTGTGTTTGAAAATAATGGCCCAAGGAGGAAATTTTCTGGTATTTTTTCTTAATTCTTTTGTCATTCTCACATTCACTTGAAAAAAACCACACTACACCACTGACAGCTACAGGAAATCCAGCCAGTTAGAGATGAAGTGTTTTTTTCTGCTACAGTGATGGACCTGTGGATTTTACTTCTGCTGACTCCTTTTATTAAATATTTGATCAAGTTTTATTATTTCCAGTGGTCTTACTTCTTAGAAATGATGACAGTTACTTTTCCTGGGAGTTCTGAGTGCCCAGTCACACCGAGGCTGTAGGCAAAGGAATCGTGACAGTTGCTGTGTTTTCTTTCTAAGTAGCATCAAAGGACAAGGATTTGATGGTTGTGTCTGGGTGGAATATTAGTCTTTGTGGACCATGAGACATTCAGAAAAATTTCTGAGTAAAGGTTAGAAAATATTACTTTTCTTTTTTTTACTTTATTTCTTTTCCCTAGAAACTTTTTAACAAGAACAAATTGTTTTTATATATCCAGTACAGTACTACACCACAATCTGGTCCTGGTTACTTTAAATTACTACATGCTACACTCTACCCAGGCTACTACAACATTAACAACTTTTTCTATTTATGTCTTTAGAACACTTTAACTCATTTTTTAAGAGGTGTGCAAGTAAACACTGTAACGGTGCAAAAGCAGTGGGAAGGTCAATTAATAGAGATGGTGAGGAGGATATATTGTGTCATATTCAAGCTGTCCCACTAAAAGGTGTCTCTCATTTCTGAATATGTGAATGAAGATAGAAAATATGGACAGCCAACCATATTAATACCTAGATTGTAAAGAGGGATATGCTCATGGGAAGGCAGGTGGTGACAAGTGTTCCCTTCTTTGGTTTTGTTTTCATAAACCTAGCTCATTTTCCGTACACTGTGCAGTAAAGAATCCCTACTGTAACAAATCAATATTGAGAAACAGAGATGTGGGACAGAAGTTGAAGTTGGGTATTACAATGATGGCTTTTTCCTTGTTTATAAAATAAGGGAGATGTGGTGAAGGTCTTGACCTGCTTCCATTTCATACGTGAAAGCATATAAGCATTTTCTGCAAGTTTGCAGGTTATTTTAATATATAGACATGTGAATTCCGTATGGAATTAGAGTTTGAAATTGCTTATGACATAGAATGAGCCATATTCAGCATAATTTTTAATTATTCTTGTTGTTGTTTTATTGTGGCATTTTTTGAGGATGAGAAAAAACCCTAAGCATCTACAGAAGAAATTGAAATGCCAACTACTTAGACTTAAAGAGCAACTTACTCCACTGTAAATTATTCACAATAATTTTTGTCCTATCAGTCAAGCTTCAGCATGGTGAATGTTTAGATTTTGCTTGTAGTTTTAGAAAGCTATGATTATCAGTCTAGGGTTTCTAACATCTTTTTCAGTTTTGACTTCACCATTTATAAAGTCATAACTAATAGGAAATAAAAGCAAAAGTGACTTCAGTAAGGACACTCTAGCAGGGTATTACAGACCCAGTCACAGCTGCCAGGGCCCTGGTTGCGGGCAATCAGATGTCCTTGTCACGTTCTGTAATTGATGACCAGCAGTTTGGGTTGGCCTATTCATCATGCCAAGAGCAGTATATATTACTGTAATATTGAAGAAAAATGGCAATGCTTTTATTCAAAAAACACAAGGTAAAGCAGAGAAAGTAAAACATTAAAATGAAGTCATTCAAGAGAGAGTTTCCCATGCCAGAAAGATATTGAGATGTTTCCAGTGTATCTCATAGATTTATATGTAAATGTGTATATATATGTGCATATATGCACGCAGCCAAAAGGGGATGATTCAGGAAGAACAACTCTAGAGAGTACAAAGAGAGTTATGTAGAATATTTGTTATTTTTCCCATTTATAATTGTTCAACCGCTATTACAGAATGAGAAAATACTAGCTGTGTGTAACAGGAAAGATTCTGTTGTGCTTTAGGACTTTTCCCAAAGACATTTGTTTTTTTTAAAGAGTAAATAATTTATAAAACCTTAGTTTTGAAAAAACGGGCAACCACAGCTGCATTAAGGTCACACTCGATCGTATTCCTTCTGTTGAAGAGGATGCTCGGATGCCTGTAGCACCTTCTAGAGATAGCTGAGAGCAGATACTGTCTTCTTTCTGCTTTCAGAGCTTTTATAAAAATAGAAATACTTTAAAGATTTCTGTTGTTTAGAGCTTTTAGACCAGTGTTGTTTCTTCTAACAGTTACTTTCACATTTAAAATCTTTGCTACTCTGCAGCTAAGTGCATCAAAAATAAATAAAACATTTGGGCAATTTCTCACTTAAGAAATTAAAAGCTTGTGATGAGATAAATTTTGGTACAGTATCATGCAGAAAATTTAGGCTAAATTAAACACTGAACTGTCAGAATGTCTAAGCAACGTTGCTGCTGTTTAGACCTTGGTGTTTCAGGAAATAATAACTAATGACTTGTTAGCAGAAAGCTGTCATAGTGATATAAATCACAAATGAATAGGAATCCAAGTCAGGTTTCTTAATAATAATTATGTATAGGCATCTTGGGCTTCAATAATTGAAGTACAGGAGAACATGTTCACTAAACAGTGATGTGGACACTGAAGGAATGAATCCTAAAATGGCTGACATTCAGCTCTGTAAATTCCCCATCTTGTAAATCCATGGCTGAAAGCAAAAGGAAGAAGGCAAAGAGTGAGAAAGGAGTGATTTCCTGCTTTATAATATATAACAACACAAAATTTGTATTTAAAATTAAACTTTGCACATGACTACTAGATATTAGATGTTATATTTTTAAGTCTTTAATATCACCTGAGCTCAGCTGCTGACAGGCACGGTTCTGTGATGACAGTATCAACTATCCTGCATTACCCAGCAGTACTGGGTTGGTCTCCTTCAGACTTGGGTTCATGAACACAATATGTTAGTTTAGGCAGAGGAACAATCTGGATTCAAACTGCTATCGCGACTGGTTTCTCTGTCACCTTTATGCTACATGGGATGAAACCCTAGGGTGATGGAGGCCTGTGATCCAACTTTATATCTGCTAGTGTAAACTCAACCTGCCAGCATCTTTATTTTGTCCAGAGATTGTCAATATTATATAATGTTTTACACCAGTCTTGTTGTCTTAAAGTACAGGCTTACTCAAGCCAATGAAAACCCATTGAATCATCTACGAGGAGAGAAGGCATATCACTGAGGGAAAAGATAAGCATTAAGATCTTTCTTTTTCCCTTGGAAAAAAAGATGAAGATGCCAAAGTTTAAAGGATAATGCTGCTTCTGCTCAACACTCATTATGTTTCAAGTAACTTCTGATATTTCAGAACTGTTTGAAATTTTCCCTATTCTCCTCCAACTTTAAGACTCCCACACAATGTTCTAGGCCTTATAATGAAAGCTTTCTGCTTTGTGCCAGTTCTTCAGTCTTATTTCTTGCTCATGTCAATTCTTACTGCCCTCACATGCGATTTAAAACTTCTGTGCTGTGAGGGTGTTCCACTCAAAATAAGTGGTGCAGATATGGCCTTCAGCAGGGACACTGATGCACTGCTCATTTGTCATTATTATTATTTCTGTTCACCAGACAGCCAAATCAAAATTTATACACTTAAACAGACCTACAGAAATAAATGGGGCTACGTGTGTGGAAGGCACTATTTTATGAGCTCTGTGCCTACACTGAAGTCATTGCTATTTGCTTTAATAAGACTGCTTTACTGGACAGAATGTCCTAAGCAGCGAAGGACCTTAGGTCAGGAAATATTGTTTCTAAACTCTTAATCTCAGTGCCTGTTAAAAGAATAAAAATCTTGCACTGAGAAAGAAACTAACTCTTACATTTGTTATAATGATGCCTGATTTACAGTACATTTAAATACAGTTCTTAACTAGCTCTATTATCAATAATAGGAAGAATAAAAAACAGTTGCTTAATTTTATCCTGAATGTAAGTATTCATTCGGGGCAGTTTCTGAATAAAATGACGACATTTTGAAATGATGACATGATGACACGGCTTTCACCAGAGTCTCTGTATCTTGTCAGATGTCTGTTGGCATAATATGCACGCTCCAAATAGGAATACTCTTATTTTTAATGTCATCATAATCTAAAATCACCCTTCATTTCCTCATAGTTATTAAAAACTATGGTCTTTGGTTAGATGATAACTGTCATCTGAGTTTTTAATCTATCAATAAATTAAATAGATTTTTATCTCCACAAATGCCATGCTTTTCAGGTCACTGAATATCTCAGATTAGTCAAAGTGTCCCTGAGCCATTTTAGCTTCCATTTTTCGCTCTAATTTTATCCTCATTTAAACTGTTGCCATCAGTGTCCAGGACTGCTGGATTTTTGCAAAAAAGAAACAGCCCAGCATTATTAAGCAAGAGATTTAGCCAATTGCCCTACATAAATGTAAAAGTGGAGAAAGGCAAAACCTGAAAAAATAGCAAGTACCATTAATACCTAAGTCAAATAAAAAGTAGTGGTTGGTTCTGAAGTAGTAGAAATGTAGCAGTAACAGAAAAGAAAATGTCTCTAATTTTGATTTTGGAATCTTGAAACTGTAACCAGTATGATATTATTGCACAAATATGATGGATTCGTTTAAGTAGGAGAAGAGTTCAGAAAACTGTTCAGAGCTTCATCAGGGTGGAAGGTAAGGAAGGTGTCTGCAGACGACTCGACTCAGTGAAGTTAGGTAGTAGTGGTGTTGAGGGGTTTAAAATATCTGGTGGGATCAGCTTTGATCTGATGAACTGAGAGCAGCGGTGGGTGAGGGAACACTGACTAATGGGTACAGCGCCTTTAATGAGAAGAATCCCCTGCCTTGAATCTGTGAGTGGGTGTCCAGGGGCAAATGAGATGTCCCTCATTTCTCAAGTTCGATAAAAAGAACGCAGCTGCAGTGGGACAGTGCAGGCAGGTGGCCAGGACCAACTGCTGCAGTCCCAGCAGAGTCCCTGGGAAAACTGACAGAAATGGGTGTCCAAAAAACCTTGAATTTATAGGGAGTAGGTGGGAAAGGCAGAGGTTGGCCCAAGCATTGAAAGGTTTTATTGTGGAAGTCTTCAATCTCTCACTGACAATACTTACCTGGTGTTGGCAGGCATCTTGGAAAGGGTATGAAGCATTCAGGTCACAGCTTCAGCCTTCAGATGAGGTCTGGATGAGTCATGGTATTTGTGTTTTATGTATAGTAGTCCCTGAACCTTTCTGGAGACTGACAGTGTGGAAATAGGAAAATCACAGCCTGATGTAAAGTGGAGGTAAACATTAAGCAGTGGGAAAGAAAGATTCTCTTTTTTTATTCAGTAATCCAGAACATGACATGCCCGAGCTGAGCTAATGGAAAAGCAAATTCTTCCATATAAATGGCAAATTAAAAGAACGAGAGATGCATTTTGTCTTTTCATAGCCATTAAAATAGCCTCACACAGACTTTCTGACAGTAGCTCAGACCTCGTGCTCACACCAGTGAGTCAGATGAGATTAAAATTAAATAGCAAATGAGAATGAGGAAGAGCGTAGCACAGCCTTTCAACATGACAGAAGTGCAGCATCTGAAGAAGTAACAGGTGTGAGTGGTCCAGCCAATAACACACTATCAGCTGACAGGCAGCTGTACCAGTTGCTGCAGTTTTTGCTTTGGGTAATGAGTTTCCTTAGTGATTCATTGGCAGGTGATCCATGGAGGGAAATGTGGAAGAATAGCACCTAGGGTCCTGGGACCAGGTGGTATTCTCCAGTGATAAACACTGCTTCAGGACTGTAAAAATGGTATAGAAAACTGGCAAACAGAAATGCCTTTCACAGCTCTAAAAACATTGAAATATGCCAATTTTGGGAAGCAGATTTCTTATGAGCTTTCAAGCCATATGGAGCATCAATATGTTTTCCATCATTTGCTTGTCAGTTTAAAGAGAAATAGTAAATTTGTAAGGTACAATAATTCAGCAAAGTTCACAGGGACTGTGTGCAAATGAGAGAGACTTCCTGGAATACTTAGCACACCCAGAAATGGAAATTGTAACAGACTTCATGCTTTAAATTGAAAAAAGTAAAATAAGGAGTTGTTTGATCATACCTTGTGTGATAGTGCTTACCAGCTCTGGTGAAAGTGAAATCTAATTAACATTGCTTTCTATGGAAATGAAGTATCTGGTATTATTAACACTGCATGAACCTGAAATCTTACTACAGCACACAGCTAATATTGTCACAAATGATGCCACATTGTCAGCAAAGGTGGAGTGGATCATGAAAGCTAGATGTATTTTTCTCTTTAAATGTATTTTCACCTATCAATTTTGAGTCTGGAAAAGTAACATAAGGGAGCTTGAACTGCAGTTGTCTATATTTGAGGAAAGTGGCTCTCATCCTATGCTGCTGTCAGAAATTAGGATCTTAACTCTCTAAATAAACACTGTGAGGTTAATTGAGATTACTATACACATTCATGAGAAGAAAGGCGTGGTATGTTGGCATTTACACTTAAATTACACGTTCCATGTGTGGAATAGACCTCCTGGCTGTATTTGCCTACACCAATCCATGTGTTACATTACACTTCTGTGCTCCAAAGGATGCTGTGAGTTACTGAGCAATTGAATTTGATTATAAAAACTAAATGCAGTCAACACTTAGCATGACCTAAACACTAAAAAATCACACCTGTGCTCATGGTCACTTATTAACAAAGATATCACAGGCTTTGGTATTGCACTTTCCAAACCGAAGTGCCTCAGCTTTGCAGTTAACTTTGAAAGTCTGGCTCCACTTATTAGGTGGAGCTTCAAAGTCAAAAGGAGTAGCAGGGAAGCCTCTCCAACCCAGGGGGACCTTGTGAAAACTCCATGGGAAGGACTACTAAGCAGGCTGAGATGCCTTGGGGAAATAGACCTTGACTTCCAGCCTGGGCTGTCCCTCACTTTTCCCAGAACAGCAGTTTGCATTTTAAGCTGGGTCAGTTCGCATCTTGGTTGACTGCAGCTCTCAAGCAGCTGTGCTTGCATAAATGAGAGGGGTAGTGGAGGGCAGATGCAGCTGAGCATGTGAGATAGGGGAGGTGGTGTTGGAAGTACATCCATGTCACCTCGTTACGTGGAGAATAGTTAATATGGGGAAAAGGAGAGGAATATTCATATCTAAGTAATATTTAAGGTTCCTGTTTAGAGAACACGTCAAAGCAGAAAGCAGCATGTTGCCAGGTGCCAGTCACCATTAGCATCTCAGTACCTTGACAGCTCAGGAGCGTGGTTTGAGCAGCATGGACACAGCTAAGGGTGCTTTGGTAGCTGTGGGTGCTGTTCTGTTTGCACATTTTTACAGAAATATTGTGCATGTGTTTGGATATGTATATATGACACATAAACTGCATTAGATCACAGTGCTTGCCAGATGACAGAATGTGGCATAAGAAGCACTCTTTTGGTGAAAAATCATATAAAAAGGAGTCAGTGTTTTAGGCTAAGGATTTAATAGTCCTTTGATCATGATGAAAGTTATTATTAAGAAAGTGTTTTAGCGTGAAGTTTGTGGAAATTAAAACACTAGGTGGTATAGCCATCTGACTTAATCTATAATCTTTTCATCATAGTGAACATTGTATTTCCAATTCAGTAGCATTAATCTAATGTGCTATGGTGTTGGCTAATGATTTCTCAGATATACTGTATCACCATAGCTTTTGTCTTTACATCTGCTCTATAGATGAATTGGCGTTTTAATTAAAGTGTTTAAATGAGTGATATTAAAGCCTGGAAAAGGGAACATAATTTTCACATCCTCTCTAATGTGATTTTAAAACACTGGATTTAATCCACTGTATAGCATTAAAGATATAATAAATTTACATTTTTTTCCAGTGTATTTAATAGTTGTGCTATTTTAATTAAGAACTTTAAATGTATTTACTTTAAATGAATAAAATGTAAACCTCATTGTTATAGAGTAGCTATCACACTCTGTGAAATTTATGACTTCAGTGACTATGATTTTGCTATCTTACATTATCACAAAAAATATTAAGTCTTAGGATTGATTAAGTACACCGAGTTTCATGAAAATCTGTAAAGTGATAAATTAAATATAATGCATCTATCACTTCAAGAATTTTTGTTCTCTTAAATTTTTGACTGAACAACAAAAGCATAAAATCATAACATATATTGCTTAAATATTAGAATAGCATAGAAAGACAGTCAACTACTTAAATATATAAATAACATACGTTTTCAGTGATTCTCGATAGCCCTAAAGGATGGCTCTTAAGACCACCCCTTCCATTTTCTCCCATTCAGGAAAGATATAACTAGTTTCTCCAGAAATTTTGCTAAAGATCCAGCAATATATCACATCCTGCTCACTTTTTTACTGTTTTCATCTTAGAAACTGTAATTCCACAGGACTTCTCCCTGAAAGATTTTTCTTTTTTTCCTGTATGCATGACAGAGCTCCCTTATTTTCTAGTGAAGAGTTTTGGCTACACAGTTAGTGTATAAAAATCACTTTCATCTTAGTTATTTAAATACTGAAGGAAACCAGTAGCATTTTAAGGCAACTCACCTATGTAATTCCTAGAAGCGTAAAATAGTTTGGGTTGGAAAGGACCTTAAAGCCCATCCTGTTCCACCCTCCCTCCCATGGGCAGGGACACCTCCCACTGGATGAGGTTGCTCAAAGCCTCATCCAGCCTGGCCTTGAACATCTCCAAGGATTGTGTTCCCTCTAGGAAACAGGCTTTCCTCCACAGCTGGTGCTCCTCACACATGTGCTTTAGCTTCTCTTCCCAGAGCAGATGGTTGGTATTCCTTATTTTGATCCAGACAGAGGTCTCTTTGCCCCATGGTAATGGATGTACTGACATGTGTCAATAATGCCCATCTCTTCTTTCTTTTCATCTCACCCTTCTCTTCCTACAAGGAGTGGCTGAGGGAACTGGGGTTGTTTAGCCTGGAGAAGAGGAGGCTGAGGGGAGACCTCATCACTGTCTACACCTGCCCGAAAGGAGGCTGTGGCAGAGTGAGTGTTGATCTCTTCTCCCAAGTGACAGGTGATAGGACAAGGGGAAATGGCCATAAGTTGCACCTGGGCAGGTTTAGACTGGATATCAGGAAGAATTTCTTTACCGAAAGGGTGGTCAGACACTGGCACAGCTGCCCAGGGAGGTGGTTGAGTCACTGTCCCTGGAGGTGTTTAAAAAACAGGTAGATGAGTTTTTGAGGGACATGGTGTAGTGGGTGATGAGTGCGGTTGGACTTGATGATCTCAAAGGTCTTTTCCAACTGGAAGATTCTATAATTCTTATGTTTCTGATTATATGAACACAGCTCTTCTCTTTGCTTCTCTAACCTTCCAGTGTGTCACTGATTAATGTGATGACAGATACATTCTGTCATGGAAAGTGGAGTTCTTTTGGGTGACACACAATTCTCACTTGAATCAAAGTCATGAGCAAAACACGTTAAGTGGACTTCAGAATTATTCTACAGACACACAGCATACTTGCCTAGGGTCCTGTACTACCTGTGTTTAGTGTCAGTAAAAATGCACTGCTCACAAGAGGTGTTTAGGTGGTCTGTAGAATACTATTTTAAAATTGAATTTTGAAACCTTCTCTGACTGGTCACATACCATTGTATCAGCATTTTTGATGCACAATTTTTATTGATTGCATAAAACAATTCCTTCAAAAATACCCCTGCTGAAAGATCTGATGTTTCCGCCAATATTTGTTCTTAATTAGGAGTCTCCCATAGCTTTATTAAGCATTCCTGTATTGCATTTTTAAACTATACAATTCGTATTTCAGGTGCAAAAGTACACTCGTGGTTAAACTTATTTTTTTGTTTTGAGAATTCCTTATACTGTGATATAACAACTGTAAAAAGTGATATGAGAAAGCCAAATTCACTTTGTATGGGATATATTTACTTTATGTTTTGGGCAAAACATGGATCAGACCTGCCATGGTGTTTATGTCTCAGAAGTCAGCCTGAAGCAGTTCAAGAAGTTGTGGGTTTCAAGCTGGTGCATCAACTTGCTGCATTCTCAGTCTAAACCTCAAAAGGAGGTCATGAAGCAACCAGACTTCTGACTGTGTTACTTTGCTATTCAGCACCTGCTTTTTCTGTTTCTCCGCCTGCAGGAAGATAGGTTGAAAGGGTAACTTTAAGAATAAAGAATTATATCTGCACTGTTTTCCTCCCTGCTAATTTCCACAGGGGTAATTTCCTCAGCAGGTGCCAGAGGTAAGGTCTTTGGACAGTTGGATTACAGTGACTTTCTTGCTGTCCCTGTTTAAGGCAATATTTGGATTTGAACAGATCTGCCTTGATACATCCCTCTAGGCATGGTGAAGTACACTGGGCAGTGGAAGGTGTCTCAGCAGCAACACATTTAACTGTAAATAAAGGCTACTTTTAGAAGAAGTTAGAGTTATATCAGTTTTGACAGAGTATACAGTTGGTTGTAAGGCCAGATACTATTCAGCTGGAAGAGGTATAAGGAAAAAGAAAATACAAATTTTCTTTTCTCTTCCCTGTCCCACTGATCTTTGGATTGTTATCCATAGTGAATTCACAAGCAGGCAAGGAAAGTTGCTTGTTAAAATAAGCATGTTTAGCCTTTGTTCTATAAAAGTTAGTTTAAGGCTTCAGGTTACAGCAAATTAGTAAATGTCCAGTTAATACAGAAAAAAATAGATACGAACCAAATGACAATATTTTCACTTTTAGGATAAAACAGCTTTTTTCCAGTATTTACAGTGTTCTTTTCCTCTGTGTTATTAGCAACTACAGGTTTACAAGGCATTAAAAAATGGCAACTCATTCGATCCACACTTTTTGTCTTTCCTGACAAGGATTTGAAAACTTATTTGAATCTGGTTTGCTGCAGGAAGACATGATCAGAAAGAAATATGTAGAAAAAAATAAAAAAGAGGACAACATTTAATATTGACGCATAATTGGGGGGGGTGTGTGTGTGTATATATGAAGAGGGTATTACAAAAAGAACAAAATAGGCCCAGAAAAAATGTCTTTGTGTCCATATTATTAATTTCCTCGTTTTCTAAGTCTATTGTAATTTATAATAATATTAGAAAGATTATACTGATATATAATAAAATGCGTTGCAATATGATTTGAAAAGCTAAGGAACTTCTGGTTGGGTTTTTTTATGCAATCAGAAAATATTTATGTTACTGAAAGGAGTTTGAGTCAAAGCAGAAACTCTTTCAAATACCTTGTTGTTGAACATAATAAACCTTTTTCATTCAGCTCTGCTGTTCTAGCGAAGAGCTTAAGAGGGCAGCAAAGAAGCTCCTAAGAATAAAACTACTTTTATTAGGAAAGAAATATAAACTAATAAACATTGTCAGTAGAAAGACCGAAGTTATAAAGTGGCTGGAAAATAATGATTGCAAACCTAATAGAACATTCCTGAAAACGTGTTTTTCTACAGCCAAAGTAATCTTCCTGCTGCATATTTATATTACCACTAATAGGATTATTGGAACGGAGTCAAATAATACTGTTTGCCTTATAGTCATGCTCACTGAAAAATAATACAGCTTGCAGAGTCACTGAAGGATTGTTGAATAAAATATATAAGTAATACTGTGAAGACAGACCCATCCCTGAAGTCCCCAGTCCCAGGCTCTTTTGGACACAGTGCCCTCATCACCATCGCCTGGGTTGCTGCTTCATCCACTCAGTTATTTTGTGAGATACCTCCCTCTTTTTTTTTTTCTTGTCTTGCCTCATGTTTGGAAAGTCAAGTAAAAGTAGAGTGAAGGTACTTTGCTGGATGCTTTTCCCAGCTGAGAGCAGATCAGGCCTCCCCACACCCCTCTAAGCTGCAGCCGAGCCCACTGGGTCCACTGCAGTCCCCTGCAATCCCCAGTGAGGAATCCAATGGGTTTACAGTGCCTCCCAGCTCAGGCAATCAAATTTCTTTATGGAAATATGAACATCTCGTGTCTAAACCGAGATTTTGGTACTTTCAGTTCGGCCTAAACAATGTGCCCTGTGCCGTGGAAGTATTTGTGGCTAAGCAGGATTTGAATGTCACTTTCTCTCTGAAGAGACGTAGTGCTAAATTATTAGGAGGTGTTTTTCTCTGTGAAAATTATGTATAGGAGAGCTTATTTTTTATCTGATATATATGCCATGGCCAGAATGTAAATGAAGGAAACTTTATGATTACCAGGACTGACATGCTAATAACAAGAGAAGGTAATCTAAGATGTAGATTTACTGTTAAGAAAGAGCCTTTAGAGACCCTAAGACTATAAAATGCTGCACCACAGGAGAACAACTCATCAGACTTCAGTTTGCCTAATGAAGTGCTCCCTCTGCTTCTGGTCTCATTCTGTGTCAAACTTAACAATACATCCTTCTTTCAGCATCTTATTGGAATAGCTCAAAACTTCTTGCTGCACCTTTCTTAAAACATTGAACGTGTTATTAAATTCACCAAATAGATTTAATTTACCATCATTGATTTGACAGAGACACCTGTGGATTTTTTTTCAACTTTTCTTAACTACTTATTAAGTTTTTAAACTATTTGTAACTTTAGGCAACACTTTAATGTATGTGGAATTCAATTTTCCCTTCTGATACTACTCAAAACATGAACTGTTTGTTGCTGCATCTGTAGAACAGCTGTACAGTAAACCAGAACTTGCTTTTCTGTGCAGCTTCTGGGAACTTTTGTTTGAATTAAATAACAGCAAGGAGGAAAAAATAATAAGATTCTGGAGGAAGAGACACTGACCTAGAATATGGTGTGATATGGTATGGTTAGGCTAGGTAGGAATAGAATAGAATAGAATAGAATAGAATAGAATAGAATAGAATAGAATAGAATAGAATAGAATAGAATAGAATAGAATAGAATAGAATAGAATAGAATAGAATAGAGTTTAGTTTGCTAACTTCTGTTCTTATAATAAATTCAGGTTGTTCTTGTACAAAGTAAAAAAGAATAGAAATATTGACATTTGAATTGACAGAGAAAAAAGGGTATTTAATGTTGAGAAATATGGAATCAACTTTTCTGGCATATATTTTGCATTGCCTCAAAAAATGCACATACCATAAATGAGATGTTGAATATTGGAAATGTCACACACCTATTATACAAATGCATCCCATGAAAAATAATTGCTTCTGGTTACCTTGACTGAAAAATCCTCTTTGTTCATTGTTGGTTTAGGACTTTTTTATTTTTAATTTTTTGTTGTTTATTATTTAAATAATATCAAAAGACAAAGTTAACTATAACTCCAAATTTATGAGAGAAATGATAAATGAGCCTACACAGGTTGCATTAAAATTTGGGAATAAAATGATGGTATTTTTTTCAGTTAAATTATCAATCAAAAGAAATAGTCTGACATTAATTTGAGTCCATTTTTCTTATGTTCTTGCTTTAGTAGTACTGTTTATCATTTGTAAATGTGTTCTAATATTCGTAAATAACTCATTTTAAAATGTGCTGTAATGCTCCCAAATAAGTAATATGTCAACAGAACTGTGTTTGAGTATTCAATAAATGTAAATGGCATTCTGCTCCCTGCATTGTTCCAACTAGAGTGTATCTGCTGACTGAGGGAGATAAGGGGTATTTTGAGCCAGACCACAGCAAGGAACATGTAGAAGTCACTGCTAAGGTTGAAACACCTGGAGCTGAGGTGCTAAAGGTGGAATTATAAGCTCCTGCCTAAACCTATGTGAGAATAGTGGCTCTATTTATGATAACTGAAAACTTGTTGACGTAGGTGTTTCTAGACCCAGCACCCACTCCTCATACCTGCTAGCAGGCAGTATTGTGTTTCACCAGTGTTGGATCTTGTAACAAAATCAGTTTGATAAAAAGAATAAATCACATCACATATTAGTGACTAGATGACATTTAGGTAGATAACACCTGTTGTTTAATACTCCAGTATCTGAATAGGAAATACCCTTCAAAATGTTGTTTGCCTTGCAAGTCACCAGAGTAAAATCCATATGCTGTAAAATATTGTTTTTCTAGTACTAAATGTTACTTTGAAGCTTAGTTTGTTGGATTAGGTTTTTCTCTAAAACTGCATATAGCCAAAAATGTTTTATTGTAACTAGGATTAAACTTTTTCAAAAAAAAGTGAAACTACACTCTTACCCACATAACCAGTCTTCTTTGATCGTTACAATTTGAAAGATACAGATATCCTACAGTTATGAACCTAGGAAAGCATTAGTCAAATAAATAAAAAGCAGGCTATTGTTTAGATACCAGGTGTGTTAATAAAAGATCATTATGTTGATTGAAAATAAGTAAAAGCTCCATCCAGCAGACGTACATTTTTTCCATCACTCAGTAACAAATGCCTTTTAATACAGTGGAAAATTACTAGGCAGGTCTGAAATAACTAAGCAATTACTGACGGCTTTGTTTAAAATTCCTGAAGAGAATGTCACAAAGAAAATGATTGCCATTATTTCAACAAGGAACACAGTGCAGCAATTTCACATGAAAAATAAACTCACATTTAACTGTCAATTAGCAGCTTTTGATACTCTGAAATTGTTTCAGCATTAACGTATTGATTCATGTATCTGTCTAAATATACCTGAAGAAAAAATGAGAAGTTCTAAACTACTGCATGTTGAAAGAAAGTACTGCCAGGGAACTGGATTCTTGTTTAATAGCTGACCTTCTGGGCTCCTTATTTATGTCATCTGAAAATTTTGCTTATAGGCAAGTACTTTTATTTCCTCCTACATGTGAGCTACCAGAAATATTACCATTCAAAGCAATAATTTAGGAATTAAAAAAGGAAGTGGTACACTATGTGTTTGTCTCCTTTTTTCTTTTTTATTTAGTTAGAAGTCAAAGTTTGAGTTCAAATGTGGTTTTAAAAACAGGGCAGGGAGTCTTTATTTTGGCCTTTTGTACCAAATGTATTTTGTACTGAATGTCATCAGGCGCAACTGAAGGTCTGTGCTCAATGCTAAAGAGGTCTTACAGTATGTCCACGGAAAATGTAACTTTCAAATTCAAGGAGCTAAACCTCAGGTCCTTCCTGCTGCTCGTAGCATCAGTGTGGAGATTCAGTGCTAGGACATAACAGAAGGGGTTAAAATAGCTCCTGCAGAGGATGCACACTCTCAACTACAAAAAGTGGGTTTCAACTGCAAAAAAAAGATCACCTTTGCAATAGAGGTAACTGAATTTAGATAAGGTTTTCCAGGCCGCTAGAGCTAAGAGGCCCAGAGGTGATGGGCACTGGCACTGATGTCAGTGGCACACCCCTCTGCAGGATAAAGTAAAATGTTTCTCCTTTCTTTTTGGGTGAAATTTCTTGGTGGATAAACCTCACCAAGGAACCTGTGATTTTAACTGGCAGGGGGAAGACTGCCAAACCTTCCAGCAAACTAAAAAACACCTGTTGTTCCTTTGATTAAATCATTCCCTGTGCTCACTAAGGCAGGAATTGCACATTGTTATGATAATGCTTCTCAAAATAATGCACATCACACCTAAACTTTGAAAGAGATGTTTCCCACTTTCATCTATTGCGTGTATATCCAGTTTGCTTGAACACCCTGCTGTGATTCAATACACACCCTTCTTTAGGCTCCCAGCTATTCAGTAGCTGCCATAGCTATTAAAAGCAGTAAGTATGAAAGCTGGTGGAGCTAGTGGGAAAATAACAAACTTAAAAATTACAGAGTGTTTGTGACACACTGTCAACAGCAACTCACGATATGCTCCCTATCAAATTTTTACTTGCCCTGTAGTTTTTGTCTGAAGTAAACGTCTTCAGCATTGAAAATAAAAGCAATTCTGACTCAGCAAGAGCAAATACATAAAATCACCCCAGTTTTATTGTCAGAGAGGAATGTCCTCTCTATGTCCATGTCAAAAAGTTAACTAACAGTAAGACCCATGATCCGTAAAAGCACTGCCATGCAGGCAAATTGAGCTGTAGCAATGTATGTTAGACAGGTAGCAGGGAAGCACTGTAAATGACATTTGAAGCTTTTGTGTGTGTCTGTGATTTGCTAGAGAGAACAGGTCAGAGTTAGCCCCATACAATCTACCATTAGTGCCACAAATCACTCTAATAAAAGTTTCTCATTTAAACTTTCTAACTAAACCAGCAAAGCTTTGTATCTGTTCACAAGAGGGAAGATCCCAACAGAAGAGCAAGGGGAGGAATGAGGTTACAGGTCTATTGTACTTTTTAAGCTTACCATTATCGTCTCAGGTGGCCATTTCCGTCCATACATATACTCATCCTTCTGCTGTCTGAGAAAAGAAAAGCAAGCTTTTGTACTTGTTTAATAAGTTTTATAACACTAATACCATAAAAGTAGCATCTCTGCACTGCCATGTTTTAACAGCCTGCATATCTCTTTTTGGGTTACTTGTACAAGTGCATGATTCTGTGAGGATGGATGTGAACAAGAGATTTCTATCCAAAAGTTTAGGTCTTACGTCGGGAAACACATGTACATTTCTCTGTCTTTTCATATGCCCTTTCAGCCATTGAGGAATGAGATGCCATCCAGGGAGACCTGGAGAAGCTCAAAAAGAGGGCCCATGTGAACATCATAAGGTTCAACAAGGCCCAGTGCAAGGCCCTGCACCTGGGTTGAGACAATCCCCATTATCAATACAGGCTGGGCAGAGAATGGATTGAGAGCAGCTCTGATGAGAAGTACTTGGGGGTGCTGGTGGATGAGAAGCTGGGCCTGAGGCAGCAATGGGCCAGCTGTATCCTAGGCTGCATAGAAAGAAGTGTGGGCAGCAGGTCAGGGAGGTTGTCTCCTCTATTCTGCTCTGGTGAGACCCCAGCTGGAGTACTGCGTCCAGTTTTGGAGTCCTCAGCACAGAAAATACATAGATGTGTTGGTGTGGGTCCACACAAGGGCCACAAAAAAGGTCAGAGGGATGGAATACCTACTATGAGGACAAGCTGTGAGAGATGGAGTTGTTCAGCCTGGAGGAGAAAAGGCTCCAAGGAGACCTTATTGTAGCCTTTAAGTACTTAAAAGGGGGCTTATAAGAAAGAAGGGGACAATCTTTTCAGTAGGATCTGTTGCAATAGGACAAAGGCTAATGGTTTTAAACTAAAAGAGGGGAGAAGTAGACTAGATACAAGCAAGAATTTTTTAATGCTGAGGGTGGTGAAACAGTGGAACAGGTTTCCCAGAGAGGTGGAAACATTTAAGGCCAAGTTGGTTGGGGCTCTGAGCAATGTGATTTAGTCCAAGGCGTCCTGTTTCATTGCAGGAAGGTTGGATTGGATGACCTGTAATTGTCTTTTCCCACCTAAACTATTCTATGTTTCTGTGATCAGGAAAGTGCATTAATTAAAACCTCTGTACAACCTCCTGACACCATCTACTGCATGGAAACTGGCTGTGACCCCATAGACTTCAGCCTAAAAGGCCTGTGGTCCTCTCATCCTACTGGTTACTTGCCATAAAGGGATATGGTCACTAACAAGAAGAAAAGATTTTGTGCTTTGCAGGAGCATGGCAATGGAAATGTTGTTTAAGCTAGTATTATGTTTGTTTACTCTTCTGTTACTCCATGAAGGAACTGAACGCATCTTGGTATTAAACCCATGTGCTTTAAATAAAAATTCATTCTAAAAGTCATGTATAACAAGCTGGGTTTATCCCCTTTGTTACTATTGATACGTTTCATTTTGGCAAGGTCTTGTTTAGTACCTCTTTCCTTCGACTCTTCATTGAAAAAACATTCCTGGCATTTAGAAAAAAAGTCTTTTCTAAGAATTTTATTTGCAAATTATTATAGATTAAGCAGAATCAATTTGCCATATCCTATTCTATCAATTTGGTTTTTTTGAAACTCACACAGATATCTTTGCCCCCTTTTCAGTGTTTAAATGATGGCTAACCATGTAGGAGACAAAAATAGACAAAGTAATTGCCACTTGTTCCTTTGTCTGTTTGTGTTGTGCTGTGCTATAAATGTATTTAGTCTGGACAGAACCAAAGGGATAAATCCTAATTTAATAGCTATCAATCAAAGCTGGGAAGACTGGAAGAAAGACTGCAATTCAGGCTGAAATCTGCTGAAGAGGGGGCAAAAATCAGTGCGGCTAAGACTGGGAGTCTTCCGGAACTTGAAGAAAATCTTCTGATTTTCAGGCAAAACTTATTCATGGGCTGTTTAATCATTGATGCTTCCTTCAACTTCAACAGCTTCTCACTCTTTTTCATTCAGCTATTGCCAGAGTTAGCATCTTTACCTGTTGTTTTGCTATAACAGGCAAGGCAACCTTTCCTGACTGCTCACACAGGGGAAATCTGCAATGTCTGTCTCTTCTTGTAAGAGAACAGGATTCTAAATAAGAGTGGAGTCCTCCTTTGTTTCACTTATTCTGACCCAGTTAAAATTATTTTTTCTTGGACTTGGATTGCCAGAGGTGTATACTGTTTGTGTATAACCTGGTAGCTTCTCATTCTATGGTGTTGATACTTCCTTCTTGCCTGAGTGTTGCTTTCCTTATATATTCTGTAATCACATATTTCTAATATTTCTTCTTTCACTGTTTTTGAAGAAGTGTTACTTTGAAAAAGTCAAAAAAGAATTTTGTCCCAAGGGAAATAATAATGTAATTCAGACACTTTTCTTACTGTAGCATTCATGGTGCTTACCATCATTTTACTCTGTGTATTTTGATTTTAGTAATTAATTCAAAATGCTAACTTTTGTATTATTTCTGTTATATGCTTAATTTTTGCATATGCTGTAGATCACATAGGTTGGGAATGGCTCTGAAGACATTTATTCTTATATGGCTGTCAACTTTCAGATTCAACTTGGAAGAAAAAATATCTGTACAGTGTAGCTCAGTTTAACATTAAAATAAAGTTATCTCTTTCTAACTAAGAGGAGTCCAAATGGAAACACCAAGTCAGTACTGAAGGAGGAAAAAAGCACATATCCATCTTTTTATAGCACAGTTTCTCAAACTGGAGTTTGTCAATTACTGTTTATTAACCCGGTAAACCTATAGCTTCCCAGAGTTTTCTAGACTTCTGATGTGACCTGGAAGTGAGGAAAGCACAGAGTGCCATTAACTTTGGGAAGAGCAAAGATGAAACAGAGGCAGAAATGATTGAGGGCTGAAGAAGAAAGAGAACTGATTTGAAGCAGAAAGGCATTCATTATCATGACTTTTCTCAAAAGAGTTTTTCTTCTTTCTTCCAAAACAGCAGGCACAGGCTTTTTTCTGGTTTAAACTGAATTCAGTGTTGGGGAGGAGAGCTAAGGCTTTGCCATCTTTTGAACTTCACTTGCAGTACGTGAAGAAGAGAGTTTTTTAGTTAAACTTTTAAGAAGGAAGATTGTATTAGAAGCAGGGCGCTGTGTTTGTATCTATAGGAATTGTTAAATAAGTAATGGAAGAGAACTGAATATCAGCCTTTCTTTACCAAGCACAGCACAAGCCACACAGATGTGAAGAAACAGGATGCTGAGCAGAAGAGCTCTCTTCTTTCCTGCAATTCAGACAGTAATAGAGAGTAGCAGATGCAGCCCTGCGTAATTTTTTCTGTTGAGAAACAGTGGTAACTACATTTACGGGAAAAGTAGAGAGGAAGCAGAGCACTCGATTCCTAATTTCCTTCAACTTTTTGATCTAAGAGTTGAGGAAAGGATCAGCTTTACAGTGAAGTCCCTGCATTTCCAAATGCAGGGTGATAACAAGTGTGTGGAGAGCCTGGCAGTGCTAGCAGGGCAGGTAATTGCATGCTCTTTCACTGAAGTACATAGAGTGAAAAAACTACTTGAGAGGAAGGCGGTTTCTTCTTGGACATGATCACCCTGCTTATTATGAATTCTGATATTTTTGGCTGATTCAGAGATAACTTTTTGAGTCCAGCAGCTAGCCCAAAATTCCTTTGATTTAAAGTCAGACCTGTTGTTGCTGTCTATAAGCATACTTAGTGAGAGCTGGTATTGCTCAGAACCATCCCAAATGTGCCAGGTGCCACTGTTCCTCACTGATGGCAAATATGGAGCTGTCATATACATTCTGGTTTTTCGTAGCCAGAGTCAGTGCAAAGGAACAGTGGTGGTATAGTGACTTAAACTCCTGCCTCCAATTCTTTGCCACAGCTTCACAGCTATGTCATGTCTGACTTTCAGAAGCACGAGCTTCCAACCATAGTTTCTAATGCTCTCTCTGCATTAACTGTGCCTCTCTTTTCCTTTTTTCTTTTTTTACCATCTTTTTCTTTTTTTTTCTTTTTTTTCCTTTTTTTTTGTTTTTTCTGGCAGTGAATCATAGAATCACCTGGTTGGAAAAGACATCTGAGATCATCGAGTCCAATCGTAGTGGTCCTCTTACTGAACCATGTCCCTGAGAAACTCATCAACCTGCCTTTTAAACACTTCCAGGGATGGTGACTCAACCCCCTCCCTGGGTAGCTGTGCCAGGGCCTGACAGCCCTTTCTGTGAATAAATTTTTCCTAATACCCAGTCTAAACCTGTCCTGGTGCAACTTGTGGCCATTTCCTCTCCTCCTATCACCTGTCACTTGGGAGACCTGCTGCCCACGCTGTGTCTGACACAGGCCAAGATGCCATTGGCCCTCTTGGCCACCTGGGCCACTGCTGGCTCATGTTCATCCACTGTCAGCCAACACCCCCAGGTCCTTCTCTGGCAGTAGCTGACATTATTCGTTGATAGAATGCCCTCCCATTTGTGCATGGAAAATATGATGACAGTGCTGTTCACTAAATTCAGGGTTAAGTTATGAGTATGTCCATCACCTCACAGGTCTCATCTCCTGTCGAAAATCTGATAATAATTTATCTCCAATAACCCTATCAAGGGGCTCGCATGATCTACAAGAAGGCAGAACCTTAATTTTGAGAAGTCCTTGAAAAGTGAGACCATTGCTTTTCAGAGGGTCATCTAAAGAAAAATTATCAGAATATTTAAACATCACCTGTGCCTCTCTGCTGGTTTTCTTAACACAGTACATGTCCCAAAGCATGTAACTCTAAATATTTGCAATACATTAATTAGTACCAAGCAGTATTCATTGAAGTTAAGCAACTTTCAGTTACCTGTTTGGGATTAATTTTCAGCTTTTAGGTAATTAAAATAAAATCTCACAAATGTTCTGCTGGAGATTTTGCTGTTGTGTAAAAAGTGAACAGTTTTTCTGGCAGGAAATCTGAAAAATAGACTTTTCTAATGATCTGGCATTCTCTTCCAACAATATGACTCAGATTGAAGTCTGCATAATGATCAGCTGCTTTTAGGAAATGGCAATCAGTAATTCAGTTGCAGGGAGATCCTTCAGCTTGCTTAGTATTGCAACAAATTTTATTTATTTTTGTACATATATACATTTCAGCAATGGAACTAATTTAAAAATCACAGTTTATGTAAGAAATAAACAGCACCAAAAGTCCCTTGCTGTGACCGATTGCATTAGTTGTAGTATTGCTTCAGGTGTAATCAGGATTATTTGTCTTTTTGACATCTCCACAATAATATGGGATGCAGTATGCTAATCTGCCTGTCTTGGTTTATAAGGTGTTATTAGTCCTTTGTTCCTTTCGTTCCCTTAATTAGTGACCATTGCTTAAAGCCATCAGTCTTTGCTCACATTTATGCAAATTTTCCAAATTATTAACGATAGCATCAATAAGGTCATGTTTATCCATTTTTTTTCAAGGAAATATTTTTCCAAAAGCCTCATTTTACCTCTTGTTCACATGGAGCAGAAACTTTTTCTGTCAATAAATTATTATATATATAAATAAAATAAATTTATAATAAATAAAGCTATTTTGAGAGGCAAAGAATTACTGCCTGTGAATTTAAATTATACATCTCTGCTGCATCAATAATGCATAAATAAATGTTCATCAGCATTTTCACAAAATACTATGAAATGGCAAGCAAAATAAGTGGTGCTGATAGAATGGCCAGCATGCAGCTAAGTGATTATGATTTTTTTTTAAATAAAATATGTTTTTATTTTCATTGAATGAAAAAGAAATATCAGAGCAAACAGTAGAAAAAATATAAATCTATAAAATATTTATTTTCTAGAGACAGACTGGTAATTTCCATTCAGTTGTGTCGGTGTTCACTGATGATCTGTAAGGAACTGGAAGGTGGTCAGAAGTCACTTCTGTTTGCCTCCTGGAGACAAAGGTACTTGAGTGAAGGGCAGAAGTAAGCAGAGAGAGCTGAGCAGATACAGATGATTATTCCCTGACCTCTCTTTTCTCCTTCCTCCTTTCTTTCCTTGCTTCTCTTTATAGCTTTGGTACCGACAGAACAGCTGAATAAAGTTTTTGAAGGAAGGTGTTGTGCGATCAAAGCACAACTCTGTATTGCTCAGTGTCATTCAGCAATTTCTCAGTGTAATTCAACGTACTCTAATGAGTAGTTATAGTGGTATTTTTATAGGGATATTTTTTTCTGCTTCATGCCAGGGCATTTCCCAGGACATGGCCCTTTTATGCCTATCTGTGTTCTGTGATTTCCCCAGAGGAGGTGGCTGTTGGATGTATAAACCTTGTGTGTGTAGTACTGTGAAACTGCCTCTGTCCTTGTTGATCTTATTAATGAGAGGATACTCATTTTGCGATGCTGTTATGGCAGCTTAATATGAGGACCTGAGTGGCTTTACAAGACTGCAAAAATACAAACTTTTTAATAAGCTTTAAAAATTAATTCTTATTGGTGCCAAGACAGTACATGCAACGACTGAGAGAAAAGTAATTTGACATAACTCTACTCATTTATGAACGAACAGTATATTGCTTTTGAACACATTTATAATTAACTTTGTAACAAAGCTGAATTTATAAAATCGTTTTGCTGGTATTTGAAAGGTGTTCTCAGATTTTTTTTTTGTGGCATTGCTGGGGGAGTTTAATTTGTTTTTAAATGCTTACTGAGAAGTTTATGAATTATTTTAACGTCCAAGTGCATTCAACATTGCTTCATTAAGATAGCTGCAAGTGAACCATTCTTATGAAATGCCATTAACACATCTATTTCCAATGCTTTCCAGTAACATGAAAACAAAAAGAAATAATTTTTAAATGCTAACATGAACCCTGTTCATAGCTGAGGAAGACTGCTTTTGCAGAAGAAGAACAGGAGAGTGACATTGATGAAGCAACAGTTCTAAAGTTTTATTTATCACTTCAGGAAAATTCAGAACTGCAGCTTTTCATCTCTGTGCCTGTAATGAAAAATAATCTGTAACTTAAAAAGTGTGTAACACCTCAGGTATCAATATTTTTGTTGCTTCCAGACAAAAAAAAGATGTAGAAAAGGAAATATAAAAAATGAGCTTTTTTTTTCTGCTTCTGAAGCAAACATAATGCATTAAGATAGGAATTTACCCATTGGTATGAAAAAGCTTTCAGCTGTCACATAAGTTGCAAATGAAATAGAGGAATTGAAATACTACAGTTCTGATTTTTCAGAATCTCCCTTGTCCTTCAGGAATATGTTCTGAAAACTTCAGTTTTGTGTCCTGGGTGTAAGAATAAGTGCATTGGTATACATGTACAAAAGTAGAAGAACACTAGAAGCAAACTGTCTTTATTTAGAAAAAGATTTTTTATATTGACTGAAATTTTAGTATTTGGGGACTGATTACACTTTTAAGAAACGACAGTCTCTTCTCCAGCGACAGTTCAGTCCATATTTTAAATTAGATAAAGTTAAGGGGAATAACCAGTAGTTCAGAATTAGTTGCTGATCAGTATCTGTGACTGGTAAAATATTGAGTTAATTCTCTGTGCTTAGAAATGATGGAGTTGTGTGTCTTCAGGATATATTATGAAATAATAATAAAAATCTGAGTTTGTGTATAAAAGTTGGCTTGGAAGTCTTGGAAGTATTTTATAAGTCTAGCAAGTGATGCTGGAACAAGACAAACAGTGCAGAGCATTCAGAATAAGGAGAAGAGAGATAAAGGTTAAACGAAAAGACAGAAGCAGAATTATGAAGAGTGATTACACTGAGGTATTGACTTTAAGGCATTATCATTCCTTAAGGCATTATCATCTGTAAGCACTGAAGGTTCTTTAGGTGGAAAAATGTGTGTTATTTCTGTCCTATGATATGACACGACTTCTGCTGGTGTAGATCTGACTACCCAAGGACTTTATTTTCACGTTTCTCCCTCCACAAAGTGTCTCTTCCCCATTTGTGTGTGTATATATATATGGCTTTTTTTTCTGTTGTATTTCAGACACCACAACAAATTGCTGGTGCAACATAAGCGATTTCTGTTCCTTGTTTGACTAGATTTATTTGGCATCCTGCATGAATAGACCCAGAGAAATGCATTATTAACAATTCTGTGTTTGTATTTGTCATACATCAATATTTAAGCACATTTTGCATGCCCTCCTCTTTAAAGCACAAAAAAAGGATCTACTCCACTATGGATGAGGCAGTACCTAGATGTCTCTCTGGAGAGTGACTCTGCAGATGTACTAACCCTTTGGAACAATTCTCTTAATACCTGCAAGCATAAATGATTCCATTTGCCATAGATTTTGTTTGTCTTTAGCTAGGAACAGTTTGCTGCTAAGAAAAGCAAAAGGGCAGTTTGACCAAAACCTCTAATTTGCTTTTACTGAAAGTCAGTACCTTTGTCGCATTGTTTTGCTCCAAAGCTCCAGCTTGCATTTCAGATGAAAACAGCCCTTTCTATGAGCAGTATTAGCCCTTTGTGAACATGTATCATTTATCATTTTATTGGAAGCAGCTGAGGATGCTCTAAAAATAGATATGTGAAATGATGGACAGTTCATGATTTGTTGGCATGGAATCAAGATGTAACAGAAGGGACCGGGTGAGCCAATTGCATCCTCTCTTCTGAGGTTACCATGGAAGCTTTAACTCTTTCCACTCCCTTCGTCTCTCTTACTCATGTAACTTGTGCAGTACACTTTAATTGTTATGGATGAAGTGTATTTCATAGTATAAAATCTACCTGCCCTGAAGCTGTCAGACATGATTTAGGTAACTGTGTATATTCTGTAAATTGTCACAGGAGAGTGGAGGTACCTCTGGCAAAGTCTTAGGGGCAAAAAGCCATATGCAAAATTGAAATGTAAATAAATGCTCATTTGTGTAAATGTATTTATATAATGAGAATTTAAGGTAAAGATCCCCAGTGAGGAAGGAAAAAGGAAGGAAAAAGTAAAGACAGAGAAAATAAGGAAAAATCTTACTCAAATCTCTTCAGCCAGTTTCTATGTGGTCTACAAGCATTCCATTTCTCACCCACTCTTCTATTCAATCCATACTCATAGTATCCTTATAATGGACCTTTTTTTTTCCTTTTTGGTTATTCTAATGTATTTTTCTCCCTTGGCTACCTACAATATTTAAATAAAATACCTCCTTGTTTAATGCAAACATTGCACAACTCCTTCCACAAACCACTCCTCAGTATCTTCCACATACGAACATTGTATACTATCTTTTTATCTTCATAGAGAGTGTGTGGAGGAAATAATGGCTTTAAGACTCCCTTAAAATATTGCACTTTCCTACCTATTGATACACAGGGTGGATGGAGTGATAGGAACCTTTTTCCTTGTTAACTTCCTATTTTCTTAACCAAGTAACAGAGAAGGGCTGTAGTGAGCCTGCCCTCTTCCAATTCCTTTTATTTCATTACCCTCAGATTAAAAATAAAAATTATTTTGCATATCAGCATGTAGATAAATGGCACTATTTTAAGTTTCTCATTTCTGGGACAAATAATTTTCCCCTTTACTCAATACTTAAGACCCAAAGGGATATTACTTTTCTCTTTTCTTCTGTTGGCTGCAACCTAAATAAGAGTGCTGAAAATTTCAGCCAGATTCCCTTTGACCTCTCTAATAGTAGACAGATAAATCCATCACATTTTTTCTCTCTGCCTTGGAATTTTCTTCTGCCATATTTCAGCATCTTTCCCTATCACACGCGAATGCTAGAGGTGGTGGGAAAAGCAAATATACTTAATTTTTACTATCTTCAGTCTCAGAAATATCTGCTCCACTTTGATGTGAATCTACAAAATAAATGTGCATTCTTTCTGTCTGGTTTACATTTTTAGTGGTTATGACTGCTCCTAACAGCAACCAGTGCCATAATTTTAGCTGAGGTATGACAACCAGATCCAGCTAGAATTGTCTTGTCTTTCTCAGAGTTGAATGCATTGTCACAAGATCTATTTATTCCATGACTTAAGGGGCAGGAATTTGCCTGAATAGATTTTCACAAATCTGGGATTTGTTTGGAGCTCCCAGACTTTACAGAGAGCCATGGATAATCTGAAAGTTTTAGCATAGATGGAAAAAGAGGGATGTAACAATTTGTTGGAATCTCCTAAACATCAGGCAGCCTGTTTAAAGATGTAACCCCAGTCAAGCAGCCACCTGGATGTACGGCCATCAGACATGCTCAGGTCAGTTTTTTGGAAGCTGGTCCTCACTAGGCCCACTGTGATTTGCTGGGGGCAGTTCTGTGCAAAAGTCTGAGGGGTTCTCCTTGCCATGGAAATCACTGCACCTCTGAGGGTCAAAAACTGTACTGGTCTGGCAGGGAGAACGTGTCTCAGCTCACTGTTCTCACTGTATATGGAGTAATGGGTCAGTTTGAGGGGATGACAAAAATCCAGAGGTTTTGTTGTATACATTTTCTGGTTTTATATTATGCATTTGGCAGAAGGTGTTCTGAAAGCACGTGCAATTCAAATCAAAACTCATCATGGCTATAGACTGTGTGCATGAATTCAAAAGTTTATCAGCCTGTTATATCTTAAGTGCTTCCAGACTTCCCTTTCTCACTTTCAACATCAGTGGAGAGCTACGAACTCAGAAGTTTGGATTGTGCTGCTAGTGCCAAGTTAGAAATTGTGTATTAAAATGTCCATTTTTCATTCCCAGAATATAAAAATCTGTTTGAGAGCTCTAACGCTTTTTCTAGCCCAACTAATGCAGTGCAAAATGAGGAGAGATGGTTAATAACAATCAGACAGTGGATTTAGCTCTTCCATTCTGGGATGTCTTCCACTTGTCTCTCACAATGCTTGGATGGAGATTTGGGATCACTCTAGGAAGAGGTTGGAACTCAGGCCATGCTAGGCTGAGTTCTTGCATTCCTGATTAATTTTGGCTGCAGGATTCCTGGAAGCCTCTATGTCATGTAGAATGCTATGCCATTTAAGCCAAAACATTTGATTTCAAAGAGTTTATGAGCTTCAACGCTTGCTTAAGCCATTATGGTTGAAACTCCTTAGGAAGAAACTCTTTGTCTTCAAGATGATAAATTTCAGACTTTTGGAGACTCTTTATTCTTAACCCCATAGTCAGATGTTATTCTATAAAGAAAAAGCGTGCTTCTGCCTTTTCCAAATTACATTTTTTTCACAGCAAGAGCTGTACTGTGACGTCTCTTTTCCAGTCTTTCACAGCAGACTAACACAATTAAAGCAATTACAGAAATTGCACCAACACAATTAGAGTGTTGTAGATACTTTAAACTTTATTATAGCTGACTGACTGAATACCAGGATGAACAGGATATGCAGGCTCTATAACTGTGTTAAGAAAAGCAGCTCATTACCTCTTAGTTTGTCTCCTTTTCTAAAGATAAGCAACAAATATTCCTGCAAAACAGGGTTCAGAAATACTGAATTTTGAGGAAGGTGACAAGTCATGTGTGATATTGGTTACAATATGCAAAAATGAAGCAGTTTCCAGAATATGCTAAGACTACCTTGGTGAAGTTGAATAAAAGGCAGAAATTGAATTTTCCTTTATGAAGAATCCAGCTTACAGACAAGAATATTTACTGAGTAAAGTGCTGCTTGTCAGTATTCCTCTCAAGGTAAAATATCAGATCTCATTATCTGCTTCAATAAACCACATTAACAAGGAGGTCTCTTGCTTTTCATGGTGTTATTATTGCTGTTATCCTGATCACATGAAATGAGATTAACTATGTTCACAGGATTTTGATAAGGATGCAAGAGGATGTACAAATAAATTGTCTTAAATTTAAAAGAAAAGAACAAAGAAAAGAAACATAATTGAAGAGCTGTGACTCATTTCTTTTAAAAAAGTGAAGTGCATGTTTGTTCATGTACCTTCTATTTTTAAAAATGTAACAGCACTCTAAGGCACTCTATCAGCCTGTGTCACAGCAAGCAGAAACATAGAGCTGAATTTTGATTATGAATATACTTTATTGCTGTACTAAAAAAGAGAAACCTAAATAAGGCACCAGGTTTCAAAATTGATTTTTGGGAGGGGATATTGAGAGGAGTGAGTTGTGAATTTGTAAAAAACCTGAATCATACTTTAGTAAGATAAATTTTTCTTTGACTGATGTTAGCCAAAACACGAGGTGTCTGGTTGTAGAGTTACTAAAGGCCTGTGTTCCTTGCTTATCTGTGTAAAAAGAAGTTATAGCATGCAGACTTTCCATTAGGGTTTGAGTTGCCAAAGGGAGATGCCAGGAGTTGGGAATGGTCCTCTTCTTCCCCTCATCACACAAGCTGGGCTCAAGTCTCCGAATTATAGGTGACAGTACCTGTTAAAGGGCGATTGGCCATTGGAATGAGCTGCCCAGGGAGGCGGTGAAGTCATTGTCCCTGAAGGTGTTTAAAAGCAGATTGGATGAGGCACTTAGTGCCATGGTTTAGATGACGAGTAGGTGTTGGTGTTGGGTCATAGGTTGGACCCGATGATCTTAAAGGTCTTCTCCAACCTTGTGATACTGTGATATTCTAATATGAGCAGAGGATTCTGACAAGCAGAATTTTACTTGCATTTGATGCAAATGTGCATGATTGTAGTGGTCGCAAGGGAATGCAGCAGTGCTAATTCTGCACAGGGGATTCTTGTGCACACCAGTGAGCTGCTCATGTAACCAGAGCTGCTTATGGGAGGAAAGGAATCACCTCCCTGTGGGACACAGTCCACCAGTTTCCTGGTGTGGTGAAAAGCCAGGCCTGTGGTGCCAGCTTGTGTACAGCTCTGTTCACCTTGGTGTGTGTAGTGACAGTGTCCTGACTGGGAGAAAAGTCTTGAAGTCATTGCTGTCCCCTCCGTAAGACATAAGTTAATAACTAGTTAGTAAGTAGACAAAACTTAATAATGAGCTGTTCTTTGTGTAAGTTGATAACTTGCACAGGAATATGTTGCAACAAAACTAATCAGTTCCCCCCCCCCCCCTTCAGGCTCTAGCAATACAAGACACAGAGAAAAGTCCTTTGTGACCATATTCTCTCCAAAAGCACAGCCAACGTGGTGCAAGGCCAAAACGCAATTGGAGAGAAGTAGTACAGAATGCCTCCTTCTGTCTTTTCCCTCTAATTTTCCATTAGTAAAGTCAAACATAAATCAGAAGGTTAAAACTGTAAGCATCAACTTCAAAAAGAGAGAAGTCTTGCTCTGCAGTTTACAGCTGACCCTGGTCTGCTTATTTCTTATGCTGGCATACTCATATTAAATACTGGGTATGAGAATGCCAGTGTGCCATTTAGTCCTTCAGTACTAAATAAATGTCATCTATCAGTTTAAACTTTTCAAATTTTGCACTCGTTTTGTACTTTTCGAAAGTACTGTATATTACAAACCAATAGCAAATTAAGTCCGGTACCTTTGAGACCACTGGTTTATGTAGCTCTTATTGCTTACAAATTGTGTTATGGACTGCATAGGGGTTTTGCTTGTGTGTTTGTTTTTAGCTGAGCTCCTTCAACGTGAAGAAGGGAGACGTTATCTCACACATTATTCTCGTGATCTCACAGAAATGTCATGCTATTATTTGACTGTACTTAAAATGGGATTACATTTACACTAAAGCAGAGGCAAAAGTGTGTCCAGATGATTCTTGGCCCAAGTTCTTTGGGTATCTTTTTCTTCTCTAACAAAACACGGTCCAACCTCAGCCAAACAATTTTATTTTCTGAAAACAGACACACTGGAAATCCATCTGTCTTTTTGGATGCTGTAGCTGGTGTTATTCTGCTTTCCTGCTTTCCAACATCTCTTTGAATTCTGCTCATGGATGACCCATACTTCATTTGTACTTGATTTTAATTTAATTTATCCTGAACCTTGTAATAAACCTCTTTACTGTTCAGTGAATTGCATGGAATTGAAATCTAGTCACATAAACTGCTAACATGCAATGAGACAGTTATTTAGGGCTCATCTCTGCCAAGAGATCAACACATTCAAGAGCAGAATAATTTATATGTTGAATATTTGGCAGCAGCTCCCTCAGTAAAAAGCAGTTTCTCTACCGGGATACTGAATTCCTCCAAAAGAGTTCAAGAGGTCACAAATACGTATTTCTGATCAAAATTCCCTGAAATGGGTCGTTGCTTAAACATATATTACAGATCAAGTGGTCTCTCCTGCCAAAACTAATGCTAACTTCATATAGCAGACTGGCTTTTCTTGAATGTTGTATACAAGGTACGTTGTTATAGGAAGTCAGGAACTCTATGACTATCTCTGATTTAGTTTGTCTTTCAATTAATGCAGTGCTCAGAATGCAAAACCTTTGTGCACAGACATTGTATTTACAGGATTTCTGGCATGACTTTATTTTCCAGTGCAATGGACAAACAGGCTGCGAGTCTCCATGAGCTGGTTTTTTTTCTTCAGTGAGCAGGATCATAGGATGTATTCATATGAGTCAGACACACATGCTAACTTCCAGTTAATACTGAATACCTCAGATAATTTCACTGGCTGCAGCTGATCTGAATTTGAGGGGCCTAACGATCTTATAGAAACAGTGGTATTCAGTGATTTCCAAACGAAATAGAAAGCGTGTACCAACTGGACTTTTCAGTTCAGTCAAGTTCCACTTAAATAGATTCTTAGATGCTTTACTTCATTTTATTAACGTTTATCATTTAGATTATGATAGGCTTAGGGTGATTTTCTGAACGTATACAACAACACAGTTAGTGCCTAGGGAAGCTGTTAACCAAAATGGGGAAAAAAATAGAGGAAAGAGTCTAATGTAAAAGCAAACTAGTCAGTAGTCCATTTTAATGATGGTTATATTTTCCACAGCTGTGGAATAATTAAGCATTTATTCTGGTTGATTCTGAAATGCCTAAATTTTTATGTTAGGAAAAATGCATTTCCCAAAACTATTTTTCCCTTTTTTTTTGAAAAACTGTTTTAAAAATAGTAGGAACATTTTAGATAATCAGTTTTTTGATTTTGAGAAATGCATCAAAGCATCGTAAAGAGGATGCATATGAAAGGACATATGAAAATTAAGTGACTGTTTCAAAGAGTTCTTCTAGCTTCAGTTTAAACTTTTTAGACCAGATTTACTGAGATGTATGAATAAGACAAGAATAAATGGGCTCAAATAGCAGCAAAAGACACTGAGGGAAAGACTGGCTTGGAGTTAACTTCTAGAAAGTGATGAAGTACTAGAGTTCTTGGGGAGGGACTCTAATTCTTTTTATGATTTTTTCAAATATCTGTCAGTAAAGTGCAAGAGACTGGACTAGGTGGATTCCTGAAGGCCTTTAAAATTCTACAACTTTATAATTCTGAATCTGCAGAATTCTTTCAAAAATATTTTTAGTCAATGCTTCTCTCAGAACTATTTTAAATTTTCTTTCCCAAAGGAATATTTTTGTTGTGTTATTGTTGTCCTGCATAGGCCATGCTTCCTAAAGGTTCATTCAACTTCAATGATCCTGGTTTTGAAACTTGAAATGTAAGGTCTGTATGCATTTAATTTTCAGCAGAGTTGGGTGCATCTCTGATGGTGATAACTAAAATATTGCTTTGGTTTCAGATAATTCTTACATTAAACTTCTAACGTGACACTTCTACTTTTGCAACCATATGAAGTATTTGGGAATAGGACAGATTTCAAAGCTTCATGCACAGAGCAAGTTTCACTGATTTAAGTGATCAGAATAAGGAATGACTCCCTGCAGATTGTGCAGTTTTTCAAAATGTGTCTGAATTTATTCTGCTTCATTGAAAAATGTTCCCATATGAAAGGGAAAAAAAAAACCACAACCAGGCAGTCTGTGCTAACCTTCTTTGATTATAGCAGTATCTCAGAAGCTCTCATACCTAGTTCAGTATCAAGTTGTAATATGCCAAATGTTTGGTTCTTTTACTGTCCCTTGGTTTCATTTTCTTTTTAAATGAGAGGCTGTGAAATGACTAATATTGATAACTTTTCAAAGCCACTATTACTACGCAACTGCTAAGCATGATAATTAACATCTTACCGAGAAGAAGGATCAGCATTATTCTGACATCACAAGCTTAATATTCTTAGAGCTGGCACATAAATATTTAGCTCATAAGGATATTACCATACTCCGAGACTCCACAGACTTTTGTGCCTGTGATTCATGGCTTAGCAGTTATAGGGACTATAACATAGCTTTAAAAGTAATTCTGGATACTCTCTGAATATTGCATCAAATATTTCTTTGGCATTTTCCCTACATTTATCAGAACAAGGCACTCCATTATTTTTACAGAGACTAGCAGCCAGGTTAAATCTGTTATCAGTTCTTCCTGTAGTCAAAACCAGCATATTGTATCTGCATGTTTGTTTTTTGAAAATGTGGAAAAACTCCCTAAGTAGAAATAACAGAACTAACAAAAAAATTATGTTGGAAAGCAACAGCAAAGATGATGTTTGTTAGGGTGTCATTGGTAATGTATTGAAGATGGTACACACAGCCACAGTTGAGCATAGACAGTAGAATAGAACCCTAATAATGATCATCTCATACAGTTCATACCAATATTTTATTCACTGGGTGAATGTATGTTTCTGTATTTTGATAAATTCAAAGAGAATGTTTTGCCTTACTGTACCAGTGTTTCTGATCCATCTGTTGCTCAGCAATGTACAAAAGATATTTCACTTTGACAGTGAGATACCAGACAGGAAGAGATGGTTCATGTGTGACATGGATAAAGAACTGGTCTGAGATTGCTGTCACTTGACACACAACTGAATTGTCAAACATAGTAATCTGTAACTCAACTGCAAGTGGTCTCTACTGGAATAACAGCTCAGAATAGAACCTGGAAAAGGCAGGGGCAAGCTTTCTCCTTGTAACTTGAGGTTTGTGTTTCCAGTGGTTAGTGCCAGGGACAAAGGAGGACAATAAGAAATTTGTCCAAGAGAGGAAGCCACAGAACAATACATGGTGTTAGTAATTGGCAAAGTCAACAGGAAATAGTGCAAAGGTACAAAACGATTGGCTGAAGATGAAGAAAAATTATACTGAAATGAAAAGTGCTGCAAGAAATGAGATGAAAGTTCTGCTTCAAAACCGAAGTCACACAAAACTCTCCCAGCGTGGAAACAGTCAAGGCCACAGGCCATGGCAGGCAGATATCAAAAAGTTACCACTTTGGGGTTGTAGGGTTCCTAGAGGAAAAATCCTGAGCCTGATTCTATTCTAGGAAGTGGAAGGCATGCGATGGGATACTGTGGGGCTCCTGTGTAGAGTTTGGGTGGATGTGTGCTGTAGCTCAGCTCTGCAAGATCCTTTCCCTGAGGAAGCAATGGAGCCTACATCGTGGACAAGATGGATATCTGGAAAGAGAAGCAAACTTACCTTGTCATCTTGCTGGGGGCTGCCTTCCTGACAAACAGCAAGACTGAAACGAAGCGTTGGGCTCCGCTCCAGCCATCAGTTCTGCTGCATAACATCTCTGTGGAAGAGCTCTCTACTGACAATGACCTCTGCTCCCATGGGCCCCCTCTGCCAGACTCTGCTATTTGCTTTGAATACACAGCTCAGGTTCTCTCTTCTGATGCAAAACACTGCAAATGTGTCAGGGAGATATTCTTCAGAGGGAAGAAACCCCCAAAATGACTGAATCTACAAAGGAGGAATTTTGCATTTGAAACGTATTGACAATGTGGAAGAAGCATATAAGATGTGGATCAGTTACCTTGAGCAACTCCCATTTTGGGTATGGAGCTATGTATATATTTAATTTCACAGTTCTCCTGTCCTCTGATAAGGCTATATTCATGCCTGAATCCAAATTACATTCTAAAATTAAAATCTAGGGAGCAGTCCTAGGATGCCATTTGAACCCTAATTGTTCCCAGCTTGGGGAAAAGAAAGTGTTTCAAAATCTCCTTTCCTTTTTCCATACTGCACTTTCTTTAGCTTTGTTCAGTTTTAGAGTTTACTGTTTTTGCAGGCTATCTCGAAATATTGGTTTGGAACTCTTTAAAAATTACTTTCTTTTTTAACCTATCTAGATTAATTTCAGTGTTAGTGCTTTAAATATATTTTTAAGTTCTTCCATGTGAAGGGAAGCATTCAATTTTTTTTTTGTTTTACTCTTCAGAATACTTTAATCACTTGACAGCCTGTGGAATTAATCCTTTATCCATCATATAAATTGACAAACAGCTGGGTGAAGGAGTTTTACTGGACCATGAAGTACTACATGCATCCTTTGATGCCTCTCCTTATAGTGCTCAACTATGTTTCTTGAGTAGGTCCTTTTAAGTTTTAAACAGACAACAAGAAGATATGGACTCTCACATTGTGATGGTAGCTGTCCTAATAATGGTAGCAGAAAGTATCATGGAAAAAGCTTGATCTTTGTTTGATGTTGGTTTTTGTTTGTTTTGACAAGTGAGGTTCATTAAATGTCATACTTCAAATTGGTTTACATTTCTGAATTCCCTGGAATATTTGGAGCTCTCTTCATCATGTATTGCCAGTGAATATAAAAGCAAAGCAAATATTATCTGGCCTCTTTTAGAAATTTTCATAAGATATTAAAATGAAAGAGCAGCGCTCTCTTGACACTTTTAAAGATTAATATGTAAACAAATTCCAGTGTCCTGTTTGTTCTTTGTATCTCCACTGGGTCTGTCTGTGTTCCTGAAATTTCCATGCCATTTTGGAAGGTTACCAACTCACACAGAAATATGTTCACCTGCCAGACCCGAGTGGGGAAGGTCTTAAGTTAAGACCTAATCTTTCCAGTGCAACAAATCTGAAGTAAAAGCAGCTTTCAAGTAGCATAGAGTGATGAGGACTAAAGTGCTATTTTACTAATCTGTTGAAAAAGAAGACATATTTTTGGTATGCAAATGACCACTTTATAAAGAAAAATATTTATCAGACACCAAATTGTGTAGTAATAGAGGATGGAAGCATTAATACAGGCATATATATTGCATAAAGACAGGGGAAGGAGAGAGATTTTAGGTAATGAGAATTTCCTGCCTGTTAAGAGTAGGTCTGCTGATTTTAACCATGTCGAAAATATCCAAGTCTTGGTGGCCAATGCGCAGAATTCTTTTATTCATTTAAATAGCAAATGTCACTGCTTTATGTCTCTCTGGACTGTTGCACTAATGTTCTGCAAACATTAGTGGCCACAATATGTGATTGAACTAGTTAGGACTGCCGGCTAAGACTGCTAACCCAAGTGTTTGTTTCTTTGCTCACATAAAACAACCATCTGTCCTTGTTTGGTTTGAAACAACCACTAACAATCGCCAAGTATCAGAGAGATAAATATTACTATTTAATCTATAGTTATATATAAATACATAGTATATATATAGTTTAAGTTATTTCTTAGATATTTTTGCACCATGAGAAAAATGGTACAATCCCCCTTGATTCTTCAGGCACCTTAATGCACCCTTCAGTTTCTGTAATAAGATGGCTTAGCATCGCCCTGGTACCAAAACAAAACTCTTAGCAAAACTGAGGCTCTGACAGGCACATGGATTTGTTTGTATCATCAGGTTCACACATGGTAGAAAAAAAAGAAAAAAAAAATAAGAGACAGGAAAAAAAAAAGAGACAATGTTAAGCTGTTAGGAAGAAACTTGTTGTGCTCCTTCATAGTGCTCCAAGTAGATTAACTGGGCAGTTGGAAACTGAATGTATGAGTGTATCTGTCAGCTTGCTTTATTCCCTTTGTATAAGTTGGTATATCCACTCTGAAAAGAAGACATTGAAGTTGTCACTCTTTTGTTCTGTCATTTGTTTCAATAAAAAGTTCTGGGCAAAGTAGAAGCTCATCCTTTGGACTCAAAACACACCCTAAGAGCACGCTCGTGCTAAAGTCAGAGTAATGTTCGGTCAACATTTCCTTCATATTTCCTGGCTTTGGGTTCTGTTTTGTTTCGTGGTTGTTTGGTTGTTTTGATTTTTAAGCAGACCTGTGAAAGATGCTGTCTTGCTCCAGTCTCTCAAGCCGTTTTACATAGGCAAATGAGTTTGATTTTCCCATGACTTTTTACTGTTGATTGGCATAACAGTCTCTTGTTGTCTGCAATGAGCTACTAATGAACCAACAAGGGATTAGGAGGAAGAGTCTGGCAAACCTCCACATGCTGCATCAGCTGAACTGGAGGAGCTCTGTCAGTATCTTATTTTGAGGCTCTAAATAAACTTCCGAGTCATATTTATGATAATGTTAATACAGTGCTGACAGGTAAGGTCCAGGAAACCTGACAGTTTTACATTAATATACAGCAAAATATGTAGCAAAAATCAGTGTATTTTGCATTGTTAATGCTATTTCTAATTAGTAATGATGTGTCTTCTCCCTTTGCTAAGTGGAAGAAAGTACTACCATGTTATGTCATAAAATTCTCACTCTGTCCATAACCACGCATTGAAAAATGTCAGCACACACATGCTGTGTATCACAAGAAGCTTTGTAGCACAAGGAGAACAGATATAGAAATATTTCAGAATACTAAGGGACTGCATTAGAGTCAGCAACATTACTTATTAATAAAGCTAGCATTATTTCTTGAGTGCATTAAAAGCTCAATATTCTCTAAAAGTCAGCAGTAACTACACGTGGTAGTAGTATGTTAGGACTGGCCTTGAAGGTGATGGCAGATATTTTGTATATGATGAGGTGGATTCATTAGAAATGTAAAGGGGGGGTTAGCTTGAGATGGTTGGAGTGATAAGCTAGAACGATGATCTTTGTGTGGATAAAAAGAGAAGGATAGCACTTGACCAGGAAAGAAAAAAGAATGTCACAGCAGTTTAGAAGCAAAACCGTGGAAGTCTAAAATAAAATTGTAGTTGTCTGACAGGGCAAAAAAATAAATCTTAAAGCTGTTACAGTGGACACATTAGATATATCCTGGATTTGAGAGCATAAGGGAGAAATAAATAAGAGGTGATAACCAGGTTAAAGGGCTGCAGGACTGACATGGAAAAGTTTCAGTGAAACTACTTATGTCCCAGGCATTAGCTCACACACTTAGACTTTGTCAGAATATCACAATCTCTTGAACAATAATGACTGAACGGAGGTGTGGGTCACATTGTATTAACATGTCTGATGAGACATAGCAAGATAAACTGCTGAAGACATGGTACCACCTGTGGCATCCTACAGGTGTATGAGGCATTGAACACAAACTGTTTGAGGCCATGTGTCATTCAGAGCAAATTAAAGCAAATATCATCAACACTACCCCTAGACAAACACTGGCTAACTCAGAATTTGAAATTAAGCTTGCTGCATTAGTTCTTCATTGCTGAATATGCATAGAAGTTTTAGAAAATGCAATTAATAACCCTTTTGAAATTCGGTGTGACAGGATTTTCTCTGTAGTTTGGAAAATTATCAATATGTTCCCTCAAGTGCAAACACTTGAAAAATCATTAAATTTCTTAGGAGAAAAATGAAAAATCCTTGCTAAGAAATAGGTGGCACAAACAAATCATGAGAAAGTTGAGCTTCGTCTGTGGAATTACAACAGCCAAGTATTTTTCACTTTCAACAGAGAGTTTTAAAACATAGTTCTCTGAAATTTTTAAGACATTGAACTGTTTTGATGGTTTTTTTTCTTTTTAATGAGGTTTAAGGACCTCTAGTAAAGATGGAAATATCAGAATAGTGTTTTTCCATGTGGTAAGAAAATTTCTGTCTTCTAATGACATAGGGTTCATGGTCACAGTTAATCTGATATCTGCATCAATTTCTAGAAATACACACTACTAGATTCAGGGAGCCGTATTTTCACTGTATGGAAAGGGTTAGGCTTGAAAAATAATTCCATTTTAAGGGCTTCAGAATACCCACGTACTTTTCAGAGGACTGCTTAGAATAACTGACATGTTGACAGATTTAGTGCTGCTTCTGACATTTCTAGTAACCCAAAACTTCTGAAAAGTGACATTATTACATTATCCAGAAGTTCCAGAATACTTTTCAACTGGGACTATGTCTCCGTTGGCTGCTGAGAATGTTTTACATCGGAGCTTATGAATACTGTAGTACATAACTTTTCCTGTTTTAATCAGTTCTGTCAAAGCACTAGATTTATGCATTGCCATCTTAATATCTGCCGAGTGTGAAGAGTCAGAAGTTCTGCTTTGTGGCTACATCTTGCTCCTCTTCCATGACCAGAGACAATTTGGGTAAGATATAGCCTCCATACCAGCTCATCAAATTCTTGCTGCCTGCTGATATAGGGCTCTTTAGGGGGTCGTCATGACTTTTTGCATGGCTTTTTGGGTGGGACTGGAAAGTAGTCTTCTGACATGACTTAAGCATCATCATGTGTGAACTGTGGCAATTTCTTGAGTTGTGAAAAGTGAAAAACACTGGTCAGGATGTGAACTTAGATAAAAGTTTTGAAAATGAAGGAATAAGGCACTGTGATGTCAGATTGCTGTACTCTTCACCAATACTTAATCTGGGAAAGACCCAGTGGAAGTCAAGCACGTTGGCTCAGTGCCCAGGGGAACATTGCAAGGTGTGGGCCATTATAAAATTTAACATTTATGATAACTGAATGAATCACAGCATTTTGTATCTTTTCTTTGGAGTCATTAAATATTTACTAAGAAAGAGGATTAAATTAAAACTAAAAGAGGAAAGTTTCTATTGTTTTGCACAGTGATTTAATCAGCCAGATTTGTTAGGTTTTGTATTTTTTAAAAGAAAAACAATTTTATTCTATTCTCTTAATTTCTTATACTAGTAGTAAATTTAAGAGAAAAAGGAAGACTCAGTGTAATAGCAGTTATCTGCTGAGATAATAAAGAGTTGTACTTATGATACATTCAAGATTTTCTGGGCCATAATTTTCTTTACAAAGAGTTTTACTTCCTTTTAAGATAAAAAAAGTAAATTTCTTTTAAATAGCTACGCAGAATAAATATTTTAATGATTTTATTGGATGTTGGAATAGCTATTAAAATTTATTCTTGTTAAAGACAGAAGAAAAATATTTATCTTTGTAATAAGTTGCAGTGACATCACTACTAAAGCATTCATTCTGTTGCTTTAGCTTTAGCATGAGTTTTACCTTCATCATATGCATGCTTAAAAATATTATTTAGGTTATTCTCAGTCAAACTCAAAGAATTGTACCTTCTGTTCCCAGTTTGTTCTCAGACTTTATGTATGACATGGGACTCCCACTGGTGCTGTTCCATTTCAGCTTTCTCTTGCTGTATGTGGATGTCCTCTTTGGCACCCAGCTCTGCCAGATGACTGTAGCTACCGCCCTGACAATAACAGCCTTCCCCAGAAATCTGCTAGTACAGCCTGTTGGTTCAAAAGTGCGTGTGTGCTTCCCAGTTTGCTTTATGCAAAATCATCAAGGTTAACTGGGATCACTAATCTGAACATCTTAACTAAATCCATCTGCTTTTGACTTGTGCAGGCCGGCCTCCCCTAAACTCCTTCACTAGGTGGTAAGGAATATCAGTGGATAGCCATGATGAAACCCTGAGAGTGGCTTAGTGGCATCCAGATGAATAATGAGTGCGTAAGAAGAAGTGGTGTAAGAAAGAAATATAACCTTTGCTGGGACTCCATCAGTAGACCCATTCATCACTTTTCAGTCAGAATTGAGTTTTTTCCTAACGTTAACATTTCATGATAAATAGCATTAAGCGATAGCTGTAAGATGAATGGTATCTAGGATCTTAGTCATAGTTGTGTAAATGAGTCACTGTGTTGTCATTTAGAGCTCCATCGTAGGATGGGAAGTGACCATTTGCATATGTTGATAGCTCAAAATACAACCAGTGACTTCAATGTAATATATTTACTCTCATGATAAAAACTAAGAACCAGCGAAACTCTTTGTTAAAAAGGAGACAGCATCTCTAACACTTTCTATTGTGAAATCTTTTATTTGCATGAGACAAACACAGCTGTCTGCTGTTGTAAAAACACCTACCTAGAAGGGTAATTTATGCATTACTATCTTTACTCCCATTCCTATTTCCTCCATTCCTACTTATCTTGTAGATATTTTTCAAATTTAATTCCACAATATATTAAGGCTTGGTTTCTTAGACAAGATGGAAAATAAGGTTTTGATATTTGCAAGTATGTTAGCTATGTTCTTCCTGTCATATTGTGATAAAACCATATAGATAAAAGAAGACCACTTTCTCGTAATGGAAGGCAAAGGAGAAACCAACAGGATGCTTCATTGGTTTTGGCAAGGTACTTGGAGAGACAAATAATTATGACACACGGTTTGTAAACCTGGCTGGCAATAGAGTCAACGCCGCCTTTAAGCAGGATCGGAGGTAGCTTTGTGCTGTGTTCTGTTTCTATGGAAGAAATCTCTTTTCACAGAATCACAGAATTGTTTAGGTTCAAAAAGACCTTTAAGATCCTCAAGTCCAACCGTAAACCTAACACCGCTAAGTCCATCACTGAACCATGTCCCCAAGCACGACATCAAGATGTCTTTTAAACACCTCCAGGGATGGTGGCTCCACCTCTTCCTTGGGCAGCTCTTCCAATGCTTGATAACCCTTTTGGTGAAGCAGTATTTCCTAATATCTAGTTTAAATTTTTGTCAGGTTGTATAAAGTTTTGCTGAAAACCAATGATATGATGACGGGAGGTGTATTAGATTACCTGTATGTATATCAAAAGGAGGGGAAAAAAAAAGATATTCATTTGGCTGGTTCACAGCACTTGAGAAGCTCAAGTTTAGTCACAGCTTTCTTGCAAAGTCCTAGCCTTCCCTGGAGATTATTATTCTTATTGTGCTTTAGCATCCATCTCTAAACCTGGAGTAACGCTAATTCCTTCCTTCTCTACTTTTCTGCTGTGCCTTGGAAGAAGAGTCAGAATGAGCCATAGGTGCAGTAGACCTGCACCGCTGGGAAAAACTGTTTGCTTTGCCCATACTTGAGGAGGCAGATCCCAGACAGTGGATCCCCATGTGCTTGTTCGTCACCTGGGGTGCATGCTTTGGGGGCAACGAATCGCATCTGACTTCTTTGCAGCACTGCCACCATAAGCTCCGCTTTCCAGTTTTCTGCTCCTGGCTCTGAGTAAGTCTAACTGCTATAAAAGTGGTAAATATTTGGTCTTTTAAAAAAGTGTTTTCATTTTAGCATTTTTAGCAGGCCAATATTAATGAAAGCTATTAATGAAAGTCAATATGTCAGTTCAAGTGGCAATGTTTCAATGTACCTGAAGGCAACTTGTATCAACATTTTGGGTAAAGGAATAGAGATGGTAGAGGTTATGTTGCTGCTGCTGGTAAACTTAGATCATTTTAGTCCCACATTGAAGGAGAGCTGGGTGTACTGTACTTAAAGCTATGGATAAGATGGCTTTGAGGGGAAAGATATTTAGCCTTGTTTGGGACAAGGACTGAATGAGAAAAAGAGAGGAATGAAAGGAGAACATTTGCAACAAATAAAGACAAAGAAAACCAAGGAAATGAAAAAGTACAGAATGCGGAAATGAAAAAAAAGCAATATTTAGGATGGAATGTTAAACCTTAGGTTTCCTGACAGGAACATCTAGGCCACTTCAGGGAGTCCAGTCCTGAGCAGAAAAGCACAGAATAGTGACATTTGAACATTACATTGTATGGATTTATCTATCCAATATAGGAATAAAAAGGAACCTATATTATACCCGTTAGTCCCCTTATCCCACTTGGCTCCCCTGTTTTCAGCAACGATAACACTCATCATAATACAAGTATACCTTGGGGACTTAGAAGTTGCTGCCAGTTCTCACATCCACAATGATTTTTTTTGAACCTTATCCAAGGAAAGAAAGAAAACTGAGCCCTTGGCAGTAATTGATTCCAACTGTGTCGTGGACAGTACTCTACCAGACAGGATTAAATTTGTTGCAATTGTTCCCCTGCTCATTTTTGCTGCAATACAGGTGCTGTTTTTCTAATGTAAATTCCTTCTTAGATGCTAAATTATTAAGGGATTTAAAGAGTAAAGAATCCTTAACCATGAATAGCATTGTGCGCTGCGTGTGACAGTGCCAGTACCGTGAACTCTTGTCAATGGGCCAGTGGCTGTTGCTGGTGTAAGATACCAGTTTAGGCCCGTGGTTAGTATTTGTATATTTCAACACTAATATTTTCCATGGAAAAATAGATTGTTTAGGAAATATTACTAAAGTGAGAAACATTTAAAAATAATGAGCTTGCTTTTCCTTCTCCTCAATCTGTTTTCAATTTCTGTTTTCCAAATAAGCCCACGTACTCAATAAGAGACAGCATATTTGTTTAATTACAAAAAAAAAAGAGAGGTTTTTAATGCACTGCTACGTATAAAATACCACGTATTATTTGCCAAATGCAAGTCAGTATCTCAGAGTACGGAGGCAGAGTTTTTACCCAGAGAAACTAACTGAGAAGTTGACAAGTCACACCCCGCCAAACCCTAATCTCCGGCACAATTAGAGAAAACTACACCTGGAGGAGGTGAGAATCCGGCGATTTCACCCCGAATCCTACTCCAGCCGCTCTCCAGCATCTCCCCGGTGCGGCTGTGCCGTCCCCCGGCGCCCCCGCGTTGCCGAGGCAACGGGCTCCCCGCGCCGCCGCTGCCCCCGCCGCTGCCCAGATGTGGCGGGGCCGCCGCTGCCCAGATGTGGCGGTGCCGCCGCCGCTCCTGGCACGGCGGTCCCGGGCACCCATCGCGGGTGCCCTCCCGAGGGAGGGATCCCCCATGTGTGCGCGGCTGCCGGGTGGTCCCGGCAGGCCGGAGCTGATCCGGACAGGCAGGATGCTCCCGCTCGCCCCCTTCCCTCGCAGGAGCCTCCCCGTTCAATGGGTTTGCAAAGAAAGCCGCGCTGAAGAGCACTTTTCTCAGTGGCGGTGGTCAGACCATGACCTAACTCACCATGAACTTGGAAGGTCTTGAAATGATAGCAGTTTTGATCGTGATTGTGCTTTTTGTTAAGGTGTTGGAACAGTTTGGGCTGATTGAAGCAGGTTTAGAAGGTAAGGGAGTGCTTTTTAGTGGCTTGTCATTTTTCTCTTCTGCCTATTCTCTTGCAGTGAGGCAAGGGGCACCTGTAAACTGGATGAGAGTAACCTCGAGAGCAGCGAGCACATCACTGGCTGAGTGTTGTTGATTTTAAAGTTGTACTGATTTTCCTTCACAGGAGGAATAAACTGTTATCCTGAATGCTGTGAGTGTACACTTATATATTAAACAGAGATAAATGCCTTCAAATCTAAAGTTCTAATTCCTGTTTTAGATCTGTGGATTTAAAGTAGTAGGAGTCAAAGCAGATTTCAGAATGTTAACATGCAAATGGAGTTATACTCCCTTAAAATTGTCTTGTAATCTATTCATGTTAACATCATCTATACTGGGAATGTTATGATACCAAGATGTATATTTTAGAGTATTTAAAAACCTGTTGAATATTTGATTTACTGTTAATGTTTTAAAATGTGCTTGAGGAAGAACTACCATACTCAGATTCAAAATAAGCAACTTCAACATTCACTTAGGGCAATCAAGTGCAAGTTTTATTGCTTGATGCTTTGTTTATCTTAGAGCACCTCCTTTCTTCCTGGCAATATTGTTTGTGTACAAAGCTGTAAAAATGAAAAATAAGAAGCTTACTTCATTTTAAATGTGCATTTTATTTGTAAAAGCTGGTGGAATGTTGTTTATTTTTACCTGTTTTCTAGAAGTGCTTTTATTCTTACCATATGAGGGGTTAGTCTAAAAAAAACACTGATTGCAGTATGGTTGATAATGTAGTGATACTCATTGCTTTCCAGGGTTTTATTAGGTTCCAGGCTGATATGGGCTGTTTCTCAAAATTGAAGAAATACTATATATTCAAATCTTCCTGTAAGCTGGCATTCGAGTACAGAGTATATAATTATGCCTATGAAAAGGGAAGTTTTGTTGACGGAATGATTGTGGTTTCAGGTGTTAACAAGTGAGAATATAAGCAAAATTTGCCTGTATAAAAAGGTCTAAAGTAATCCTATTTATGTAACCCTTTCAAGAAATGCAGTCTTCTCTTCAAGTAATTTTGAATAAGGAAGTTCACTGAAATATTTCTCTGTCTATGTTGCTGTTTTGTGTGGGGTTGCTGGTATTGTTTACAGAATCTGAAAACCCTTCAGGGACTCAAAAACGTGTTATCAAGCACATTTTTATAAAGAATTTATGTATCCATTAGAGTGCATTATATTGAGTTTAAATGACAACTGAGAGATTCCCGTCAAATGTATGAAGTTCTGCTTTTCTTTTTGTTTTGTGTTCAATTGTAAATAGAAATGTCAGTTGACTTGTGAAATGTTATGATAAAAATTATCTCCAGCAATAGAGGCTGCAAAGATTAGGGAAAAAAGGTGTTATTTACTTTTTTAGGTTGGTTGGCTGGTTTCTGTGTGCTGTGTCGAGTCTGATTGCCACATCTTGGTCAGGTTCCCTGGCAAAATTTAGCAATTGATTGTACTTGTTTTTATGGCTAGAGAAGCTGACAATGGAAAGACAACTAGAAATACAGTGAAGTTGTAAGGTTTCTGTAAGAAATAAGTTTCTCATGCTGTTACCTGTTTTCTCTGTCTCACTGGTCAAAAACCTGACAGACTGCATGTACATCCAGTCTTAAAAGTTTATTCTGACCTAGTGCAGCACGGGTTTCTAGGCTGTCAGCTGGGTAAAACCAGAGGAGGACTTTAAAGTCCATTCTTCTGTGGTGTTCAGCTGCTGTTAACAGGCTAAAAGGCACGTTACGTGGGAAGCAAATAATAGGTATAAACAATAATGTATGAAAACAAGGCATAGCTAAATTGCACAGACTTATGAATTTGTCTTCTCATAATTCAGGAGCAGGGTAGGTTTATCCCCCATTTTTTTCTTAAACTTTGGAATTAAAGATCTGAATTGATTATAATAGAAAAAATATTTATGCGCCTTTACTAGAGATCTGCAAAAATTGTCATGATTTGAAGCATCAGGGCTGTTCATTTCCTCTCATGAATGAAAAGTACATGCATCATAAAATTGTGCAAATATTAGAGATGTTTTCAGGCAGAATGTTAGGGAAAAATGGATTTTGAAGTATACTTAGACTACCCACGTGGTTTACCAGAAATCAGTGAGGAAGTTGGTTGAAGTTTTCTGAAATGTTTGTTTGTTGTAAGGACATTGGCAGTTGTCTGGTTTGGGCTGGGTTATATCTTTTCATTATTTTTTTTTCCTCAAAGATTACTACATTCCAATAAAATATTTTTGCAAGTTTCGTACAAATGAGTAGTTTATGGCTTATAAAACATGTTCTCCATGTTTCTATATTATTGATATCTGTCTGATCTCCTTGCCCAGGAGCCCTGACAGTGGCAGTAATAGAACTTTACAGGTAAAATTGTAATAATTGAGTAAAATTGCTGAAATATCTGATTCCTCTAAAATGTCAAATGTCTATCTGGAAATCATCCACAGATTAAGTAATAATCTATAACACAGTGCACCCAAAGCAGGATGCTAAATCTGAACCCTCTAAAACATATTGAAGCTTTGGTAGAAATCTAGCTTGAATTAGTCCCTGTCATGGTAATGAAAGCTTGAAGCTAACTTATCTTCCTTCCTATGCTGTTTTTTCATGATTCTGAACTTGGTGAAACCCTCTCACATTAATTTGGAAGAATCAGGGGGAATTTATGTAAATCAAGAGCAAAATCCAATTTTCCTCTTTTCAGTGTCATGATAACTTTTAAATGTGTAATATTCTGCTTTCTTCAGACTCTTCAATTCAAAGTATAATAATAGTATGCAATTATTTTCATTATTTATTAAAATAAAAATATTTTCAGACTAAAAATTGTATATACTTGCTTATACTTGTTTTCTGATGTATTGCACTCACTTGGATAACAGCATACTTTCTGTGGTTTTGCCCTGTTGCCTTCAACTGCTGAGTGATTCTGTTGTAGGAGAAGTATTTTCAAATAGATGATTTTAATGTTGTATGACAGCTCTTAAAGTGCTAAGTAGCAGGATAGATATATACACTTTTGTAGCTTGTGGATTGCAGAAACTTTATCTCTAGGTTAAGTATTGGTTTATGATGTATTGCACTCACCTAGGCACAGTATCCTTTCTGTGGTTTTGCCTAGTTGCCTTGAACTGATGAGTGCTTTTACTGTTGTTATAAAAGTATTTTCAAATAGGTGTTCTTAATATTGTATGGCAGCCCCTGGAGTGATAAGTAGCAGAACAGCTTTATTCGTTCTCATGGATTGTGGACTGCACATACTTTATCTCTAGGTTAAATATTTAACTCTTCATGAATTCGGTTATGTCCACATTAATAAACTTTACTGATTTTTTTTTTAAACAGTAGTGTGTTAAATGTAGGGATTAATGTATTGATATCTAACAAGGAAAGTTTGTTCACACATAGATAGAAATTAATCATGTTTTTGTATAGCAATTTTTTCCATAAGTCATTCACAATTAAAATGAGGTACAAGAACTGAGCAAGTGGAGTATTCACTATGTAAGCATCTTAAGATTTTGCAATATTCAGGATATCAGTTTATGTGATTTCAGTACAGTTTTAGTAATTTTCTGAAAAGATTGTGATATTCATGCATAAAGATCATATGAACTTGTTCAAGATATGGAAGAGGTTTTGCATGTGAATATTTTCTTTATCTGTCAGTTATTCTGGGTAAACTGTTGGAGACAGAGTGGTTGAAGCATGGTGAGATCAGCCCTTTCCTAAGCTAAAATGGTTTTGTCCAAATTTTTCTTAGGAAACCAGGATTGATTTTCAAAAGCTAAATCACTTATTAATTAAATAAACAGCAAAATAAGTGGTTTTCATCAGTGTAAGCATTGAAACCTACACCACTGAGGATAAGGTTCAGAGAAGAAATCTGAAGGATGTAAGTGATCAAAAATATTTACTTAAGAATACTCTTTTTTAGGGAATACTCTTATAGCAATTAGTACTTCTTAAAGGAAAATATGGCGTAGAAGTAATCCTATATAGTATTGTGATATGTGGATTCCATGTTTCTATATTATTGATATCTACCTGATCTCCTTGCTTAGGAGCCCTGACAGTGGCAGTAGTAGAACTTCACAGGTAAAATTGTAATAATTGAGTTAAATTGCTGAAATATCTGGTTCCTCTAAACTGTCAAAGCAGCTTCTAATCCCATTCTAAGAATCCTGGCTATTGATGACTTCCCATTCATCAGCTGGAAAACAGAGCAAAACCATGGTCACGTAGGGAGTTGCTTATGAAATTTACGACTGTTTTTTTTGAACAAGGACTGGATATGACTGGAAACAAAGCTGAAATTACTTTTGTTTGCTTTGAAATGAGCAGCCATTGAAGCTGTTTTGTCATCTGGGCTATGATCTGCTGGGAATGTCAACATTTCCGCAGTGATGTCCATCTTCACAGTGTTGTTCGTGCGTGGAAACAGGAATATTTGTTTCAGAGGTTTCATAATCAGTAGCACTTCTTTCTAGAAATTGCTTGTAATAAACACGGGGCTTTTCTGCCATTTTCACATTCTTAAGATCAGTCTTGATGTCAAAAAGAGTTATGCACAGAATTATGATGTACAAAAGCAATCATGGACCAATATGTGAAATGATAAGCCAGAGCTGACAGTGTGAAAAGAAAAATAGTTGATAGAAATTTTAATATTAGCAATTTCAGGCATTCCTTTGATGTAATTTGTTCAATTAAATCTTCATATATAACAAGATAAATTGAATTAAACCAGCTGTTGAAACAACTACTCAGAAGCAGACAAGTGAGCAGTAGATGGAAATCTTTAACACGGGATTCCAGTGAAGTTTTCCTTGATTAGATGCTTCTGCTCAAATAGCACCAGCAAAGCTTTTGAAGACAGCAGCATGTGTTGTAGTTGATTTGGAACTGTGCAGATGTTAGCACAGGACCAGGTTGTTCATCCTCCACTATTTTTCATACTTAGAAGCCTCAGATGCTGAATGCAGTTTTAGAAGAACAGAAATAGGCAGGTAAGGAATGAAGCTCACTAGGCAAGGAAATACTTGATGGGTACCTTCAGCCCTTAGTTGACAGTGTGACATATCTGAATTATTTTCTGAAGGCTCGTCCATTGCCACTGAAAAGCCTTCTATGTTCACAGGTCAGTGTCTGCTGAAGAGCTGCTTTTCTGAAGACTAATTTTCACTCCTAGTGACAATGTGCTTTTCTGGTGCTTAAATCCACAGGAATCAGAAGTAGGCAAATACTGTAACTGCAAATGAAGCAAAGATGTCACAGGAATAGAAGGATAAAGAGCATTCTGAGTTATCAATGCAATATCTTTTGCAAACTTAGTAGTTTATAACTAAACTTTTTTTAAAAAAGAACAAAAATATTAGACCCAAGTAAGCAGAGAGTTGATCAGAGAACTGTAAACCCACTGTGGTGGGTAGATGTGATGCTGCTTATGAACACGAGGGTCTCCTTCCTGTTGCCTTTTTGTTGTTGGTTATCTCATACATAATGGGATGTTCAATAAATGGAAATTGTCTCATCTGCTATGAAATGGAAGAATACTTGAACCTTATTTCTCGGTTTTACTCTTTTGTAATTTTAGGTGGTAACTTAGAGAATTTTCTGAGAGTAATCTGGGTATGAGAGAGAGATGTTGTTTGGTCTGGATTATCTCCCCCAAGGATACAGCTTCTGATATTTCCTTCCTCTCTACTTCCGACTGCCTGCATTATATAAAATTTATATTTTCAAAGTATATGTTTAATTTATTCTCTTTAAATAAGTAAATGCTATGTTCCTACTGCCAAAGAGCCACCATAAGTGAAGGAAAATCGTACACTGCAAAATGTTTGCCTGTCACAGTAAATGCCTTTACTCTTACTTATTCTCCCCAAGGCTGAATTCTCTTTTAATGAAAATCTGTAAATGCTGTTTTATTAAATTCATGGACTTTCTTTTTTCACTGTCTTAGCTATCAATAAATGTGGGTGCTACAAAACAAAATATGCACAATTTATTCCAAGTTTTTTGAACATTTTTACTTTTCACTGCTTTAATCTGAAATAGCAAAAAAAAAATCTTTCTTTCTGTAATTATCAAAACCCAATAAAAGTTAAATTGACGTTATCGATCTTTTAAAGCAAGATATTTAGAGATAATTAGTCTCATAGTCTACTGGGTAAATGAGTAATCACACAGTTTTGTCAATGATTAGGGGAAAATAGCATACTAGACTTTGTAGGCAGAAGAAAATAATCTGAGTAGTGAAATCAGGTGTACCAGTTTTGTTTAGAAATATATTAATGCTAATAATACTTTCTGCACTTATTTTCCTGTGGAATTCAAAATATTTTGCAAGAGTAAATCGAATTCTCTCCTGATGTGTGCACATAGATTGGGAAAATGAAGCCACAGAGTAGTAATTTTCACTGATTGATACATGAAGTAAAAAGAAATTGTCAGATCACGTGCTTTAAATTCCTATTTACTGCAGGACACTGTCATTCCTTGGTTTTTGTGATGAACCTCATAGCATCTTCTAACTAAACTATGAAATCCGTTTGCTGAGAGGAAAGAACAAGTGAGCACAAGTGGTTTCTTTTTTGTTTTGGGTCTCAAATTGTGCGAATATCACAGGCTTTGTAAAGTTAGATGGGATTTACATGTTCTGAGTATGACAAGGGAAGAAGGAGTAATCGCTTCATATCACAATTTCTTCCTTTTTTCTATTTTTAAAAAGCAGTGTTTGATTCCAGTTCCGCCCCCCCACACACTTATCTTCACCTAGTGTTTAATTTTGTTTGTTTCTCTGCACATTTTCTTTTTTGGATCAATAGTCCCCAAATTGTTCTTCTTCAGGCAGACAGATAAAACTTGGATCATCCAAACCAGGCCAGAGCAGCTGTCTTCTCATTGTCATAATGTGAGATAATGAAAGAAAAAGAGATTAAATCAGGTGAATACCCTTTTATTAATGAGATATTTATTTGCCAGTAGTTATATCACAGTATCACAGTATCACAGTATCACAAGGTTGGAAAGGACCTCTGAGATCATCAAGTCCACCCTATAACCCAACACTAACACCAACCATCATCTAAACCATGGCACTCAGTGCCACATCCAATCTCCCCTTAAACACCTCCAGGGTCGGCGACTCCACCACCTCCCTGGGCAACGCGTTCCAATGGCCAATCACCCTTTCAGTGAAGAACTTTTTCCTAAGATCAAACCTAAACCTCCCCTGACGAAGCTTGAGTCCATGCCCTCTAGTTCTGTCACTGGTCACCTGAGAGAAGAGACCAACCCCTGCCTGACTACAACCTCCTTTTAGGTAGTTGTAGAGAGCAATGAGGTCTCCCCTGAGCCTCCTCTTCTTTAGACTAAACAGCCTCAACTCACTCAGTCGCTCCTCGTAGGGCTTACGCTCCAGCCCCTTCACCATCTTTGTTGCCCTCCTCTGAACACATTCCAGTATCCTATCAAAGCTATTGTAGGAAATACAGTGTACTTTCACGTGAAAGCAGTATGATGATAAGTTTAACACTTATTATTAACAACAAATTTGAATACTGAGAACTCCCATCAAAATAAACCTGTACACCTGAAGCAGATAAGAGTTGTTAGAGAAGTGAATCGTTTAGGACGTTAAGGAAGATATCTTCACTGCATGAGGATGCAGAACACTCATCAAGTGTTAGATTCGTCAGAATAGACTCTTGTGCTCTAGGATCTACCTCTACATCAGGAAGGTTTGATAGGGAGGTGGCAGCACAGACCTGATTCATCTTGTCTTTGCCTGTACTTGGAGTAAAACTTATTTAGTTTTACCTTTTAGGACAAACTTCCTTTTTTTTTTTAATAAAAAGCTTTATTTAAATATCCTGTTGGAGCAGAGCAGGATCTAGTTACATGAAATACACCTCACACTGGGTTTTTTTGTCCCTGTATTACCCTTTTCCATCAGGCTGGCAACCATTTGTGTTCAGTGATGGCTTGCTGTTGCAAAGGCAATACGTGCACAACTAAGTAGTTGGTACATAATTTTGTCTTGAAATCATTGCTAGGATTGACTCAATATAAAGATATGGGTTACTGTGCATGTGTGTGATGAGAGGGGAGAGAAAAAGTTGTAAAGTCCTAATGAGCCACAACTGAAAACTGTAAAATATATTACTTTCAAGGTGGACAAAAAAATAAGAGGTATTTGCAGTATCTGTAAGAAGCACCATACCTCACATTCCACGAATGCGTACTGGGATGCTTATGAAAAGACAGATGCCATTTGGACTCCTTACATTATCTATACTCACTGTCACTCTGGTTTATGACAAATAACAGATAAGAGACATCTTCTTGTAGAAACTGAAGACATCTCTTCTAGCTGAGCCCTCCGAGTACCATTTTTCTATCTAAACTAACTGATTTATGTTGGTAGTTGTAAGCAATACCTGTACTTCTGAATGCTTTGATCTCATAGGTTAATGCTGTGTCTGTACTACAGTATTGTCAAAATCCTGTTGTTACTTAAATCAGCATTTTTTGAGAAACAGTCTGAGTCCACTCATGCGTTCTGAGGACATGTATTAAAACATTCTTATTACCTGGTTTATGAACATTTCAAAGCTAATGTAATACATTTCAATGTTAATTGCTGCTGTTATCTCCATTTAGGAAACCCTACACCCTCTCTTGACTTAAAGAGAACTATACAAGCAGGGACGTGTATCTGCTGTAGACATTGGGAGTATTGGAGTGCTTTTATCCAAAACTTTAACACCTCAACTGATAAGGCGAGATAGTGTGTCAATTGTCACTGAGGGCCAGAATGAAGTTTTCTGTCCTCCCAACTTGCTTGTAAAAAAGGTCTTTTCTGAAGATTGGTCATCTCGCAGCTCACAGTATTTGTTGCTTATCAGGCCCCATTTTCTTGGGAAATACCTAATTGAGGATTTCAAACGCAGTGAAAAAGCCAGGAAGAAGTTGGTATCTTCTTTTAGTAGAAGAATCTTACAATCATAGAATGGTTTGGCTTGGAAGGGACCTTAAAGATTATCCATTTCCGACTGCCCTGCCACGGGCAGAGACACCTTCCACTAGATGAGGCTGCTCAAAGCCTCATCCAACCTGGCCGTGAACACCTCCAGGGAGGGGACAGCCACAACTTTCCCGAGCAACCTGTGCCAGCTCTTTACCACTGTCACAGTAAAAAATTTCTTCCTAATGTCCAATCTAAATCTGTCCTCTTTCAGCTTAAAACCATTACCCCTCATCCTATAACTACAGTCCCTGATAAACAGCCCCTTCTCAGCTTTCCTGGAGCCCATTTCAGTACTGGAAGGCCGCTGTAGGGTCTCCCTGGAGCCTTCTCTTCTCCAGGCTGAACAACCCCAACCTTCTCAGCCTGTCCTCACAGGGGAGGTGCTCCAGCCCCCGATCATCTTTGTGGCCTCCTCTGCACTTGCTCCAACAGGTTCATGTCTTTCCTGTTCTGAGGACTCAAGAGCTGAATTCATACAGAAGCTCATACTCAGTAAGCATTTTTAGTAACTGTTCCTCTACCAAGTGATGGGGTGGCTGTAGTCACCAGGAAAGACAACTGCTACTGCTGAAAAATGTAATCTACATACAGACATCTCTTGGCCTTGTCTGGGGAAGTGTCAGGAACAACAGAAACACAACACAGCTTGCATAAGTTTCTCTGATTGTGGCAGCTTAAAAAGCAGGCAGAGATTTCTCTTGTAATGAATGTCTAGTGAACCTGATATTCCTGGAAAGCCCAGATCTGTGCAGATAATCCATAATGCTAATGTGAATTTCCCTTGGAAGATAAGACCATATTCTGCCACTATAGGAGAGTGTAGTCTGCCTGCTTGGAAAGTAATCTTATCATCTGAGTAAAGTTTTTGACTATTTTTTCATTGGAAAGAACTTTTCTTCACACTGAGTCAAATTTTATTTAGCCTTAGGATATACATGTTAAATATTTAAAATATGTTCACATGCCATCTGAGTTTCCCTCTTTTGAAGTCTGAGATTTAAATTTGTATTTCCAAGGCAGCGAAGGTACTCTCAAGAAATGGTACTGAACGCCTAGGAAGATCCCAAGGGCTGGAGGCACATTGGAGGTCTGCCTTGCTTCATTTGGAATTTGCAGCTGGTGATAAAAGGAATTTTGCACAGTTTGAGTTTTCTAAATTTTTAATGTATTTGAACAAAAATTACTTTGATATGTTCATTATGTGTATTTTACACAACATCAGTCATCTAGGTTGTTTCAATTTGAGTTTAAACTTCTAAGACTTATTTACAAATAAAAGTCTTGCTCTTACACAAATGTGGCAATGTAAATGCCATGCTTGAAACGACTTGGGATTTGAAGACAAGTTAGAGCTCTTTCCATCTTACTTCTTGTCGCAAAGCTCAGAGTTCATGTTCTGGCAAATGTTAAGGCTGGAGAAGTAATTTGAAATTAATTGGGTTATCAGAACATGAGGAATTGGTTTTGGTTTGTATACTTGAAATGTTACTTGTTTTTCTCTTGATTCCTTACCATTCTCTTACAGCACTATTTTAGGAAGCAATCACTTTCTGAATGTTAGAATTTTTTGACTGAGCCAATAATAATTATACCTAAAAGTAATCTCACTTTAAAAACCAAAATTAAAGATTCATCACAAGATTCTTTCACAAGCTGACCCAGCCTTTAATTACTAATTACTTTCAGTGCTAGAAAAGTTTATCCACTTTTGGCTTCTGTTGCTGTTTAGCTCAAGAGCTGTTTATGTAACACCTTTGCCTATTCTTTACTAGATTTAAAATACTGTGTAGCATCAGATGTATTTAATCTTTGTAGATAATTTTAATCCGTGTTTAGGGATTTCTTCACCTTTTTCTCTTACAAACTAAGAGACTATGATTATTTTAGCACTTGTACCATTTGCTTTCCGGATTTAAAGTAAGTTTTGTGGTTCTTCTCTGAACCTTTTCTAGTTTTTAATAAACTTCTTAGAGGATTGATATTCGCACTAGGCACAGGATTCAAAACTGGTCTCAGATAAGACAGAGGTAAGAGGTAATATCCCTTCATTGCCCCTTCTTCCATCTGAGCAATAATTAGCTCATCTTATACTTGGATGTAAAATTGACATATTCACATTAGTGATTCTAAACAGAACTAAAGACAAGGGTGAATTCCTATATTTTTCATTAGAAGAGTTCATTAGAAAATCTTTGGTAATTTTATTTTTTTCCTTTGAAATAACCACATTAAAATGTGACCTTCTTTTGTAAAGCCTGATATGGATTAGTACAAGTTTACCAACTCCTGTGGTTTTGTTCATCTTAAATTAGCCCACTGTGAAAAGTGAAATAACATGTTGAATTAGGAGCGTTGTTTCAGAACTGTTTCACTTGTTACTCGGTTAACAAACTAACTTTTGGAAAAAAAATATCTAAAATATCTAAAAAAATTACTTATCTTTATGAATATAGGTGAGTATAAATAAGTATGTATTTTTCCTCTTTGGATGATCCCCATTCCTCCCATTTTTATGGGCTTTTTTTGTTCCTTCTTAAAGATTTATTACTCTGGGAATTTTTCTTCTGATTGTAAACCTGCAGTATCACCACTTTAAATTCATAGAAAGATTTTTTTGCAATCAGGAAAAATTATGAAGTGTAATTGTTCATGGACAGATTTTTGTATTTATAAAGTTCTATAGGGAATATTTATAGCAGTGATGAAATCAATTCAATCTTGGTATATTTTCTATATTCACTAACACTTTTAGATATCGCTGTTTATGTGGATGTATAGAATCAAGAAGTATAAAAGTATAGTTCCAATAGCATGTTCAACACCCTGTGTTGTCAGTACTTAGATTAGAGCAGATTGCTTTTTTCTTGTTGTGGAGAAAACCTTTTCTATTATAATTGAAGAACAGTAATGAAAGTATAACTTTTTGTTACCATCATATTAAATGATTTCCATTACTTAAAATATGAATACTTCAGTCCATGCTTATTTGGATCTCGTTGAAGCTGATTACAGGTTGACCTCAGCTTGTTTCTTGGAAGTGAGCTGAAATTGGCAAGTGATTCAAGACCGCATGCACTGCCCTCGCCAGACAGTTACAAGGTGAAAAACATCCCCACTCATCCATCAAGTAGCTTGTCAGTGTAAGGTCTGTTCTCAGATAATCACTGAAGGGAATAATTACCTCTCTCTGAGTCAACCACAGGTTTAGCCTGACCTGGCTTGGACTTTTAGATTTAGTTTTCCACAGCAGACAAAGCTGTGAGTGGCTGTCCTAGAGAATGGAAAAATTCAACAGGTGCTGAGTCAATCCTGTTTGCAACTGTGTTTTGTACTGCCATTATCTTAAGGATAAATCTCTGTTATTGAGTCATTGTGCTCATGGAAAAAAACACTCTTTTAGTCCTGTGACATCTTGTCTTAAGGATAATGGAACTGTGAGCAGTAGTGTCACAGAAATAAAGGTGAATGCTTTGGTATTCCTTCATGCTGACCAGTTAGGAGTTAAATCCTCACTATACCCACAAACTTCTTCAGCATCCTGAGAAATGCTGGGACTTTTCAGTCTCAAGAGGAGCTGTGAGAATGTTCCCCTCTGTTGACAAAGTCCTTCATAAAGATTGTACCATCAGACATCACTTAACATTGGTAATGCAAAGATCCCTTCAGTCCTAACTCTTGCCTATTCCATTCTCTACGCTCTGCCATGTGGAGTCCCCCCCAGCACTTTCACATCTTGACCACACCTAATGACTCCAGAGTCACTCTACTCCACCTGTGATTTTCATTTAAATTTCAGGGTGAAAACACATTTGCAGTTGCATTCAGGGGTCAAGTCCTCTGAATTTCACTTTTGCTACCTCTGTATGGATAATCACTGATGTCAGGAACAGCAGAAAAGGGATATGTTGATGCCATCCAGCAAACAGAGTGAACAAACCCACCAGTTATTTTTTTTTTTTTTAGCTTTTTAAATAGAAGGATTGAATGCTGTCACCTTTTGGCAATTGGCTTTCATGTCTCTGTACTTAAGGGTGGGAATAACGTCAGGCTCTAGGAAAATGAACATCTGTGCTTGGGTATACATGGCTATTATTTCTTTTTCTTCTCCACCCCTTCTCCTAGCTCTCTCCAGGATGCTTCCACAATCTGGAATTAGTTAATATTCCAGCCCTAGGAACCAAATTCCCTCTCACTTTGGAAGGAAGAGCATTTACAGCAGACACTTTCAAGTGTCAAGGATCCACCTTGGGCAATCAGTATTTTTATTTTAAAACTCAGTTCTGGGATGATGATACTGATACGCAGAAGTCCGTTGCTTGAAGAAGTAACTGATTTTGATATATGAACTTCTTTTCTCACATAGTATGGCTTGTATTATAATAAAATTCAGGAATTATCTTCAGTTTATGATGAGCCTTAACTTTTGAGTCTTCCATGTCTCTAAGCATTTTCACCAGTGTCCTTCAAGTATGATTCAGGTGGAAATAGTTAATAGTTTCCCAGTGGAAAAGTTTGCAGGAGCTCTATATACTGTTATTAGTAACACATTGCTAGTGAGATTGCTTCATTACTAGTACTAGTAAGATTGTTTCATGAACTTTACTGCATCTGGATCCCACCTGTCTTGGGGCAGTTTTCAAATGCTGAAAGATCCTAAAACATCTAGGGCTATCAAGGTCATAACAGCGTAATTAGCTTTAGGAGATTGCACTACAGCATATTCTCAGATTATACTCTATGCCATATTTTATGTACAGTGCATGTTATTGTGACTCCAACTTCATTGTGTCGTAAGAATTTTGGGAGTCTGTGTAGAACTGCTCCTCTTGTCAATAATTTCATTTATACGCTGTCTGCACTTGGAAATATTTAAGGGACAATTTTTTTGTCAAAATCATTTACTTCCAATCCTACACTCTTGTTTTGGACTGAAATACTTAATCTGACAGGCCCTTCAGAAGCCCCACCTACATGTTGCAGGACTTCAAGCATGTGAAAACTTCATATTCTGTCAGGTAGAACCTACAGCATGAAGTATGAGGTGCCTTGTTTAGGTCTGGGAATTAACCAATCTTGAGAAAGTTGGCTGTTTTACATTCATGTGTTGAACTTTCAGGAGTCTTAAGCATATTCTTAGACAGTCAAACTCATATCAAACAAGGAGGTCATGAGAGGGAAGTTCATTCAGAATGAGGAACTGTGACCAGTATTTTTTTCACTTGAGAGCAGGCCAGAAGTACGAGAACTGAGTTGTCCCAAGGAACCTAGATGAATACCTTTCTGATTAATATTCTTAGACTACGCCTTCCTTCCAACCTTACTTTTACTGAAGTCCTCAGAAAGATAAATACTAAGTGATAGCCTGGTTTTTGCTTCCAAGAATATGCTCTGCCTACCTGTGAGGATACTTCATTCTTTGTCTCTGTTCCAAGTCTGCTCTCACACAGCTCAGCACAGTGATTCTCACGCCTCATCGCATATGCTAGATAACTTTCAGTATTTAAGCATCTTCTATACAACGGGGACTTCAAGCAACAGTGCATATTCAGGTAAATAAAAAAAATTATTTCCTTTGTCTTCTGGTCAGTAGTTTTGCTTGTAGTCTTCACTATAAAGAGACTGACTATTAGATTATTTATTTTACAAGATTTATACACAGAGCCGATTGTGTTGGAATCTGTTGTAACAGTAACAGGGAAGACCCACAAGATGTGATCCTAGTGCACTCCAGGTAGCCTCAGAGATTCCTGACATCCCTTAGAAACTGTCTAAACTTCCAGCTATGCCTTCACCAAACACTGTGGAATTGCAGATGTTTCTGTTTACCGAGCAGCTCTTAGCAAGACAGTTCCAAGTGTTTCCTTAAGGACTTAATGCCGTACACACTCTTAGCTTGCTCCAGTCTGATGGATGTGGTGGAACAATGACAGCAGTAACCCTGTAGTGAATTAGTGTCCTGACAATCACTTCAAAGAGAAGTGAAGGTTATTTAGCAGTAAATGCAAGGTACAAGCAAGCAAGTAAAAAGGTTTTGTTCATCAAACATCTCAAGATATAATTGAGGTTCAGCTAGAAATCTTACAAAGTGTAACAAGCAGGTGGATTTGGGGAACACAGCCTGCTAAATCACTGTCTAGTATTATCCACTAGCTTGTGGCAGTCTGCTTGATCTGGCACAGATATTAAAAATATAGATAATGGCATCCATAATGCATTTGAGAATGCTTTTATCTGCATCCAAAATAGTTACTTTTGGTTTAGTAGCACAGTATACTTACTGCTTATAGTAGCTAAATAACTTAGAGTTGAGCTACGCCTTTGCAAAATGCAGTCTTCTCTGAGCCTCTTTTGTATCTATTGCAATTTACAGGGTTTTTTGTATAGATCTATGGACACTGATGTTTTTCGTGTGCTTTCCTTTGAGATGATAGGAGATCCTAGGTCTCTGCTGGCGTATGAATCTTATGTTTTGTACTGTACATCACATCTGTATTGAAGGCCCAGTTTAAACATCTCTTCTGTAACCTGATTTACCAGTTTTTGTATCCTGCAGCCAAGCCAGTCCAGCTCCCAATGGCCACCTCCTTTGACACATCAGATGTGGTTCAAGCACAAATCATTCTCTAATACAACATTTAATTAGTTTTATTCTGAGATGACCTCAGATGTTTTTAGCTGCTGTACCTTCACAGCCATAGTTGCAAGAATATGATCACTGAACATCTTAGAAAGGTAATGGTCTTTTTTGGTTGATTTGGCTTGTGTTTACCTATAATATTTATTTTGTGCAAACTGGTGATGGAGCGCACAGGCAGAACAAGTTTCCTTTCCACACATTGTTTATCAGAATTGATTGGTGAAATAACTTTCAAGCTACCCCAAGCAGATACTACGAAGGAGAGACTTCAAACTCAGTTGGGCTTCCAATGAGCAAAACAGTTATACTCAAGACTAATAGATATTTGAGCCACTCCAAAGGACCCTCTCTGCTGGAAGCCTGACTGACAGTGTTGGAGCTCAGAGAAGCAGTATATGTTAGTTTTATTAATTCTCCAGGCTCAGTTTAAGTGTTGGTGTTCGTTGGCTGCCTTCCATTTGTCTGGCATAAGAAACACGCTATAGACAGTATAGACTTCATAATTTCATACTAGACTTCGCACTACATTCCCAACTAAAGGAATAGAATACTGCTTGCTACAGCTTGTCCCGCTCTGCTCTGCACTGGGGCGGCCCCACCTCAAGCACTGGGGGCGGCACCATGGCATGAAAAGGACATCAAACCACTGGAGAGTGTCCAGAGGAGGCTACAAGGCTGGGAAGGCTCTGCAGGAGAAGGCGTGTGAGGAGCGGCTGAAGTCCCTTGGTCTGTTCAGCTGGAGAAGAGGAGACTGAGAGGGGATCTCAGAGCTGTTTGCTGCCTTCTCCCAAGGGAGGGAGGGGAAACAGGGGCTGAGCTCTGCTCTCTGGTGACCTGTGACAGGATCGGAGGGAATGGCAGGAAGATGTGCCAGGGCAGGGTTAGATTGGATCTCAGGAAGAGGTTCTTCCCCCAGCTGTTGGTGGAGCACTGGAACAGCTCCCCAGGGAAGCAGTCCCGGCACCCACTCTGCCAGCATTCCAGAAGCATTTGGACACTGCCCTCAGCCACATGGAGTGAGTGTTGGGAGTGTCCTGTGTAGGGACAGGAGTTGGACTCCATGGTCCTTGTGGGGCCCTCCCAACTCAGGTAATTCTGTGATTCTGTGACCTTGCCACTACTCATTCGTTTTGTGTTACAGTACCTTTTTTTACCGATGAGTCCTCTGCATTCAGGTTGTACCTTCCTCGAATATGCAATCTCTCAGACTGATCTTTTTTTAAAAAGAAACTTTAGCATAGCATATTTCTTAACCTCTTCTGTTCGGAATTATTGTAATGACTTGTAGTAACGTTCTCTTAAAAATGTCCTATGTGGAATGCTTTTTCCATCTATACAAAGCAACAACAGAGGTACTGCCAGGAAAGCAAGGCTGATGGTGTGACAAACCAAAAGTGCAGACCAAAAATGGGGGTCTCTGCTTTCCATTTCTCACAAATGACCCCCACTGTCCTGCAACAATGCTGCAGTACCACATTCTCTTTATTTGTATGTGGCTAGCAAGGATCTTTTACTTCCATCTCTCATTTAGATCTTCTTTAGTTAGGTTTTTGGACAGTATTTTACAACAGAAACTGTACTGTTATTTTTTCCCTGTATTGTTCACTGGGCTTAATTCATTTTTGTTGGAGGAGCTCAGAACTATTCTCCAAAGCAGAATCAGAGAGCACGTTATAATGTCCACATTGTTCTGGTGTAGAAATGTAGGGGTCCTTGGTAGATCACCTAGGACAGTGGAACTAAAATAGCTGAAGTAGTCAATTATTTCTGATAGGAGGCATTTTCTTTATGTCTTACATAGTGGTAGATTTGTCCCCTAAAGAATTTGTATCCGCAAACTCTGATGTTGGGATTTCCCAACTAATTGCTACCCACCATAACAAGATCTGGTGTTCTTGCACGTAATGAGCATAAACATACTCTTTGGAAAACCTCTTCCTTTTTTATGTTTCTGTCTGATTACAACCCTTTAGCTACTTTGTCTGCTCAAAGGCAGGGCTTTGCATTAAGCAAATGAATAGAGCATAGCTGAAGATCCTAGGAAGAGTGTCTATGGAATAGGTTGCCTTAGGAGCAACAGATATCCAGAAGCTCTGATTTACTACCATTAACACAAAAATAAAACCAGGAACTGGGGTTGTTTAGCCTGGAGAAGAGGAGGCTGAGGGGAGACCTCATCACTGTCTGCAACTGCCTGAAAGGAGGCTGTGGTGAGGTGGGTGTTGGTCTCTTCTTTCAAGTGACAGGTGACAGGACAAGGGGAAATGGCCACAAGTTGCACCAGGGCAGGTTTAGACTGGATATTAGGAAAAATTTCTTCAGTGAAAGGGTGGTCAGACACAGCTGCCCAGGAAGGTGGTTGAGTCTCCATCACTGGAGGTGTTTAAAAGGTGGGTTGATGAGCTTAGGGACATGGTTTAGTAAGGGGCCAGGTACAGTTGGACTCGATGGTCTTTTCCAACCAGATGATTCTATGATTCTGTGACTTCCCCAAGAATTTCATACAGTCTAAGCAGCCTTTCTGACAAACTAAAAGATCTCTACTAATCTTCTGTTGCTAGCAGTTCTCTTTCAGGAAGAAGGGGTGTGTACTGAAAATATGAAAAGACTACCAAAAAGTAAGCAGAAACTAGTTAGAACTTGGAATTACTACTTTGACTCCAAAATACAGCATTCTAAATGAAATCTCAACATGTGATTGTTTTATAAAACTCATGAAGTTTTCATAGATTTCATAGTAAGTTTTGATCTTTTTGCAATAAAATCTTGTAAGGGCTCCAGTGTGTGTAGCAGTACTTTGTTTCCAATATATCTATAGAGAATTAATTTCTTAGTGTTTGCAAGAAAAAGGAGAAGTTTTTTTCCTGGTATGCCTTGCAAGTGATGTATAATGCATGATAAAGTAATTGCTTTATAAAGAAATCTCCTTCACATTACAGGGCAACATGTAATTATCTATTACAGAAATTGAAATGGAATTGCCAGACTGCATGTTTTGGTCCTCCTCTGTAACCCAGCAATCACATTTGGTTTTTCATTGCTAACTTTCTTCAGTCTTCTTTTGGCACAACTAGCATATTTCCCATTTTGGGCTGGTTTCTACGCTAAAGTAGATACAATTTTTTCAGCAGTTTAGCATTAATGATAATTAGCTTTTTTCTCTTCTATACTGCTAAAACAAGCATAGCATTTTTTCTTCTTTCTTAAGTGTTTCACTTCTAGGCTGCAGGAAGAGTCCCTGTGTTCTCAGTACCACCATTAGCACCATTCTGAAATTGGGAATTCCTTCAGTATTAGACTTTGTCAACGTAGAATTACTTTGCATTTTTAGAGAGGATAAGATGGTGAGAGGAAGGTAAGAAACTGGGAGGCAGAGAAGAAGACATTTCACTATCTTGGATTTTCTGTGACTAAATGCATATTTTCTGAAGTAAAATCAAAGTCTGGCAAAATTCTTTGGTAAATATAGTCCAATATTCAGTATATCCTGTGTTTATTTCCCCACCGTGCTTTACTAGTGACTCCAAGTTTAAAATAAAAAGCAATATATGCAGTTTGAGATCTAATCTGAAAGGAGAAAAGTGTGTGATTTCACATGACAGGATGGAGTAGCAAAATGCATATAAAGGAAAGTCATATGTTGGTAAGCACAGGTGTTTGTGCCTGTGCTGTTAGAATAGAAGAATGTGAGAAAGAAGAGAACTGATCATATTAAAAAATTTATATATATAACACTCACACGGTTTTAATGCATATATATTTATTCTTTGCATAGCAGGTTACTTTCCTCAGTACAGCAAAATTTCTAGATGTTATAGATATTTTTCTTTACTTCTTATTCTTATACATTCAATAGTGAATTATAGAATAACATATATTTCAGTGAGAGTAAAAGAACAATTTCTACATACAATTCAACAGAATTCCTTCAACGAAAGCTTTTTTTATAAAGCTTTTCACAAATCACTTGAGGAAAAACAACGGTGTCTCAAAAATAACAGTTATTTGGTAGGAGGTAGATATTACTGACTTTTAAAGCTGTTCAACAAAGGACTTGTCAAACCAAGATCTTCATACATCACTGACTCCTAGTGTGTTTAAAATGTGTATTGACTAGTGTAGTGTGTGTATTTACTAAATGGAATGTATTTCATTAAAAGACATAGTAAAGTATGGTTATAGTTCATGTCAGTTTGACATTTGGTGATCTCTTATCACATGAAATATGCAGGTTACAATATTGGAGCTGTGATCTGGAGAAGAAAATATTCTACTGAGTCTAGAAAAAAATGCAAAGTCCCATGGGCTGCTGAGTCATATCAAGAGAAACCTGTATCAGTGATTCCTGTTACACAGTTCTCTGTGGGTCTTTTATGTGGGATATTGAATGCAGCATGTAGTCCAGAAATAATTCATAAAGTGCAATTTAAGGTTTAACTCAGTGTATCTTTTATTTGGTTTGGACAAAGCTGAAGGAAATTATTACTGAAAATTTGAAATGTAAAGAAATTGAAGGCACTTTTGAAGGAATTTGCTGGTGTGGCAAGGAACATGGACACTCACATAGAGAAAAGAAGGAAAGAGAAGGGTGACTACAGAAACACAATGTTTGTTGTGCCCTTTTCAATTTAAAAGTTATACATTTTAGAAGGAAGTGAGCAAATGTAATAATGCCTTGCCAATAGACTTTGCAATTTTTAGTTAATTTAGCAGGGAGCTCTCTAAGAATGTATACATAGATGGTTCCCACAAGCATAACCATTACTGATGTGTTTTCAGGAATGTTTCCAGAACACCACAAATTGGCTCAGAAGGTGACATGGTTTATTATGTTTTCCTGAGTTTTTTCTAATTTAGATTAGTTTTTGGAGAAAAAATAAATGAGAGCCAGCTGGCCAAAGGTCAATACTTGATAATTTTATTATTAATAAAATCTGGGTCCACTCATCCAGATATGTGATGTGCACTAAAGTGCAGGAACAGGGTGCATTGTTATTTCTTGTTAACTTTTGGGTTTTTGTTGTTGACTGTTTTTTGGTTTTGTTTTGGTTCGTTTGTTTGTTTAGGATTTAAATATAGAATTGAAGATTTTAACTTGGTGGTGAAGTCAAGTTTACGTAATATTGCATAATGGAGGTAATATAAAACAAAGGAAATGAAGTGAGATAGTAAAGAAAAAACATATGCAGTTCAGTTTCCTGGGTAGGTTAATAATAAGGCTTTAAAATAGCAAATAAATGGTTTAGAATTCTGTTTATTAAAACATGGATGTTTTGCTTTATCCTTTTCTTCTCCTTGTTCAAAAGCGTGTGAAATGGTGCCAGTGTGGGAGACAGAAAGAGAATTTCTTGAAAGATTTGGAAAAGAACCAGTAGTTTTTTATCTCTCTTTAAGGTTAGCAATAGATTAGACACATTCCACATGACTTATTTAGGTTTTATTTTGGTGTGTTTTTTCCATGTTGTACCAATTTCTGACACACAATTTTCCATTGAAGGTTTTTACACTAACCCCCGTCATTTGAATGTTGAACTCAATTTACAGAGATAGTATCAAGTGCATGTGTATGAATTATTTATAAGCCATAGCATTTGGTTTGTGGCATCTAGAATCTAATGACAGGAGTGAACATTCAGATCTCCACATCCAGCTCAGGATGTGGGTTTTAATCAAGCATTTGTGCCAAATGTTGATTATCTGTTAATCAACTCAAATAAACCTGAACCTGAGTATTGCATGGCACATGAAAAGGACTATTTTTAGATTCAGAGACAGTCAACATTAAGGTAGAATTAACATTCCAGAGATGAGCCCCTAGAAAGCTGAACTGGAAAAATATTTTTACCTGTACAGGATTAAGATTTTTCTGTTTATAGAAAGCATCATTTTATAGTCAGCGGCAATCAACTAGGTTCTATTTTTTCTCTTCTTTTACCTTTATTCAAAACACAGTCCATGAAGTGTGTACTGGGGAAAATGCAGCCAAAAATACAACACTGTGACGGCCAAACTGATTACTTTGTGCATCTGTCACAAAGTGGGTGAATGAATAGGATTTCCTTTTGCTCCTTTGTAATCTGAATCTCACCCAATTTCCCTCAAAACTGGCAGACTGATATACTTTTATTTCACTTTTGGGAAAATTGTGAAAGTATTAGATGATGGTTCTCACTGATGAAATTCAAACAGTGCATAGCTTGAAAAGCCATATTTTATACCAGCGTTATCTGAAATGCAGTCTAAACTTTTCTTGGTAGAGCAGCAAATTGAGATCTGCACAAGAAGAAATAGTCTCTAGGAGATAAGACTAAAATAATGTATCCTGCTGCTCTTTAACATCAATAACTAAATTTTAAAAGTCCTCAGAAATAAAAGAGAAGAAAACTCTTCTGATTTTTAGAAATCACTCCCTCATCTCATCTACTCCTTAAAGTCAAACTGTATCTTTGCAACAAAGCTTTTCAGCATGGTGTATTTTCTCTAAAAGAACTCTGGGCTTACTAAATTTCTTGTAAATACTAGAGTACTGTTGACAGTACAATGATTTTTCACCAGAGATATGCTGTATATTTAATTTACTCCTGCTTGTGTTTGGTCTGCATCAAGAATTTTAGTCAACTTCCAAGTGAAAAGAAAGGAGAAAGCAAACCAAAATCAATACAAAACCCTGAGCTGTGACGAGCTTCAAAACCAGTACAGCTAATATTGCCAAATTGGCAGGATATGTACAATCTGTCATCTGTCAAGCTATTGCATTTGGTGACCAGCAATTCATTGCTAACCATCTGCTTAAATCTTTTTCACATGCTGTGGTTATACTCATTTAATACATTATTTTTAAATATGTTAACAAAATGTTACTGACCAAATGTGCATTAGAATAAATGAGTAGACGAATACATATGGTTCTAGCCTAGGATGTTTTTACAACTGTGTCCTTGACCCATAGCATATTTGGCAGTGGTTAATTAGGCAAATCTATTAGCTGGAGAGTCTCCTTACAGAAAATCCATGTAACTGAAATGATCATAGTCTCTGCAGCTATGTGTCTAATAAATTTTTAGTGTATCTGGGTCAAATTCTAGAAAGCAATGTGTAGGCTATATCTGCATCACAATTTATTTCTATGTACAGTACCTTATAAGGCATCATATCATTCAAATTTCATCTGAGCCAAACTTTCTCCAAGCTCTTTTGTGACTGTCTCTGTTCAGTGTAATGAGGATGTCCAGAGATTTGATCTGCTTTTAGAAATGTTGTTATAACTCTAAGCCTTAATCTTAAGGAAGTGCATCACCTTGTTGTCAAGTTAAGTTTAAAACCAAAATTAATTCTGTCAACTATATTAATAAATAATATTGCCTCCCCAGCTGATGATCTGACACATACACTGAGACTTCTGGTCAGCTTAGCAGCATGTGTTTCCATGGGCAACGGCTGAAGAAGCTCATCTCAGTAAAAGGAGAAAACAAAAAGCAAAGTCCTTTTTGAATGCATCTGCAGCCTTGAAACAGTTATTTTAAGCATGCTTATTGACATGGCCTATATTAACATTATCAATTGGTAATTTTTTTCTGTGTCTGATCATGCCAGTCACAAGCCTGTTATGAGTAAATCATGACAACCTGAGTATTCCATTTTGAATAAAGAAATTGCAGCATAGAAAGTCTCTAGAAATAGGATTGAGCTCTCCCATCCTGCAGTCTCTTGCTTTTAATTGTGAAGTGCACACTTCTTCTAATAACTTAGTTCATGAGAAAGAGATACTACTGTTAAAAGTCCATAGTATTTTCTTGGTTTTAAAAAATGTTATGGGTGTTTTTAATACAACATTAGCATATTGCTGAACTGAAGATGGGGATTAAGCGTAAATAGTAAGACTTTAAAAAGGTGTTTGAATTAAGAACATAACTTCCTTCCTTGATCCATTCCTGGTCTATATTGGTTTTTTTTTTCTGTAAATAACTTTAGACACCCTGATCTGGATTATCTAGATCTTAATCATGGTGACAACAGAGTTCTGTATTTATGGGTAAGAATCATGAGGAAGGCCAACATAACAGATATTGTGGTGGGAGTCTGTTACAGACTACCTAACCAGGGTGAACAGACAGAGGGATTACTCTGTAAGAAGCTGGGAGAAGCCTCATGATTGCGAGCCCTTGTCTTTGTGGGGGGTTTCAATCTACCAGATATCTGCTGAATATACAATACAGTGGAGAGGACACAGTCTAGGAGGTTTCTGGAGTGTGTGGAAGATAACTTCTTGACGAGGGAAGGCACCCTGCTGGACCTGTTGCTCACAAACAGAGAAGGACTTGTGGGTGATGTGATGGTTGGAGAGTATCTTGGGCATAGCAATAATGAAATGATAGAGTTTTTGATTCTTGGAGAAGTGAGGAGGGGGATCCGGCAGAACTGCTGCCTTTGACTCCTGGAGGGTGAAGTTTGGCCTGTTTAGGAGGCTGCTCAACAGAGTCACTTGAGAGGCAGCCCTGAAGGGCAAAGGAGTCCAGGAAGGCTGAACATTCTTCAAAGTGGAAGTCTTAAAGGTGCAAGAGCAGACTGTCCCCGTGTACCAGAAGACAAGTTGAAGAGGAAGACAACCAGCCTGGCTGAACGGAGAAATCTAGCTGGAACTGAGGAAAAAAGGGAGAGTTTGTGACCTTTGGAAGCATGGATAGGCAACTCAGGAGGACTACAAAGATGTTGTGAGGTTACCCAGGGAGAAAGTCAGGAGGGCCAAAGCCCATCTAAAACTTAATCTCTCTATTGAGGTAAAGAACAGTAAAAAATGTTTCTATGAATGTATCAGGAGCAAAAGGAGGAGTAAGGAGAGTCTCCAGCCTTTATTAGATACGGGGGGAACATAGTGGCAAAGGATGGGGAAAAGGCTGAGGTACTTAATGCCTTTTTTACCTCAGTCCTTAATAGTATAAACTGTTGTTCTCTGAGTACCCAGTTCCCTGAGCTGGAAGATGGGGATGGGGAGCAGAATGTAGCCCCTATAGTCCAAGACGAAATGGTTAGTGACCTGCTACACCACCTAGACACACAAAAGCCTGTGAGGCCGGATGAAATCCACTTAAGAGTACTAAAGGAGCTGACAGAAGTACTCACCAAGACACTTTCCATCATTTATCTGCAGTCCTGGCTAAGTGGGGAGGTCTTAGTTGACTGGAGATTAGCAAATGTGTCACCTATCTACAAGAAAGACTGGAAGGAGGATCCAATGAACTACAGGCCTGTCAGCCTGACCTCAGTGCCAGGGAAGGTTATGAAACAGATCATCTGAAGTGCCATCATGTGGCATTTACAGGACCAGCTGATCAGGCCCAGTCAGCGTGGATCTAGGAAAGGCAGATCCTTCTTGACAAACCTGATCTCTGTTTACGACAACGTCACTTGGTAGATGACGGAAAGGCTGTGGATGTTGACTACCTAGATTTTAGTAAAACCTTTGACACCATTTCCCACAGCATTCTCCTAGAGAAACAGGCTGCTCATGGCTTGAATGGGCATATTCTTTGCTGAGTAAAAAAACTGGCTGGATGGCCGGGCCCAAAGAGTTGTGAATGGAAATGATGGCTGGTAAGAAGTGGTGTTCCCCAGGGCTCAGTTTTGAGGTCAGTCTTGTTTAATATCTTTATCAATGATATGGACAAGGGCATCAAGAGCATCCTCAGTAAGTTTGCAGATGGCACCAAGTTATGTGGGAGCGTTGATCGGCTTGAGGGTAGAAAGGATCTACAGAGGGGTCTGGACAGACTGGATCGATGGGTTGAGATCAGCTCTGTGGGGCTCAACAAGGGAAAGTACCGAGTCCTCCACCTGGGTCACAACAACCCCATGCAACGCTATGGGCTTGGGGATGAATGTCTGGAAAGCTGCTTGGCAGAAAAGGACCTGGGGGTGTTGGTTGACAGCTGGATGAATATAAGCCATGGGTGGCAAACACAAGGCCCGTGGGCCGAATCCAGCCTTCCACCTTGTTTTATGTGGCCCAGCAGTGGGCCAGATATGTTTTATCCTGCCAGCGCTGGGCACATGTGCAGGAGCAGACTGATGTGGCCCCTGGTGGAAAGGAGTTTGACACCCTTGATATAAGCCAAAAGTGAGCCCAGGTGACCAAGATGGCCAATATCATTCTGGCTTGTGTCAGAAATAGTGCAGCCAGCAGGACCAGGGCAGTCAGTGATTGTGCCCCTGCACTCAGCACTGGTGAGGCCACCCCTCAAATACTGTGTACATTTTTGGGCCCCTCCCTTCAAGAAAGACATTGAGGTGCGTGCTAGAGCATGTCCAGAGAAGAGTGATGAGGCTGGAGAAGGGTCTGGAGGACAGGCTTAATGAGGAGCAGCTGAGGAAACTGGGACTATGTAGTCTCAAGAGAAGGAGGCTGAGAGGAGACCTTACTGCTCTTTACACCTGCCTGAAAGGAGATTGCAGTGAGGCAGGTGTTTATCTCTTCTCTCAAGTAACAAGTGATATGACGAGAGGAGACATCCTCAAGTTGTGCCAGGGGAGGTTTAAACAAGATCTTAGGAAATATTACTTCACCGAGAAGATTGTCAAGAACTGGAACAGGCTGCTCAGGGAAGTGGTGGAGTCCCCCTTCCTGGAGGTATTTTAAATATGTGTAGATGTGGTGCTTAGGGACACGGTTTACTGGTGGACCTGGCTGGGTTAGGTTTGTGGTTCAATGATCTTAAAGGGCTTTTCCAACCTGTCAATTCTGTGGTTCTGTGTTGAAATTGGAGAAGCACACATACCAGCAGTGACAGGAGACTTGCCTGCCTCTTCCTGAGCTGGAGAAAAGTCACAAACCTGAACAAGTGTGTGACTCTCATCTTAGAATCATAGAATGGTTTGGGTTGGAAGGGTCCTTAAAGATCATCCAGTTCCAACCCCCTGCCATGGGCAGAGACACCTCCCACCAGACCAGTCTGCTCAAGGCCCCATCCAACCTGGCCTTGGACAATTACAGGAGGAAGGAGAGTCCTCTTCTGAGCAGTCAGTCAGAAGAAAGAAAATCACATGGAGTAACATCAATTGACTAAATTTATATAAATTAAGATATACTCTTTGCAGTACAGATTGGCTGAATGCAGCTGAGTTTAGTCCTGTTGTTTAAATGCCATAGGAGTTGTCATTCTCTCACGTGTTTGTTCTGAAGCAAGAAATCTTATATTGAAACTCCAAGTTTCTACTGTTTCATGTGAACTATTTGCAGAGGTTACTTTCACTGAAGACATTAGTATGGGAATCCACCCCAGAATGTGTCTGTTTTCTCTGACATAATTGAAAACAGAGTAATGTGATTTTTTTCTTTGTTTCTGGCTTCATTCTTGAAATTTTAACTGTGACATCTCTATGGATAACTACCTTTCTTCAATTTACTCCAAGGAAGTTATTATTTCTACTCTTTTAAAAGAGGTTTCCTTCACTTATTCTTTTTCAGATATCAAAATTTTCTGCTTTGCTCTCTTAAAATCATCTTTCTGTTCAGTAACATCTACTCATATTGCAGCTATTTGCTTTGTTTCATCTCTTCCTGTATTCATTGCAGTCTATATATTGCTCTTACTCCTTAACTCCATCTTTTGTTTCATTCTCCAAACTTTAAAATTGCCTAAATATTTTTAACATTATTTTCATACCAAATTTTCTCTTTCATTCAAAGAGTAACTGTTCAAACTTTGAAATCCTTCCTGTTATAGATAACTGGATATCACATTGGGCTTTTTTTATTATATTCACATTATTGTATATCCAACTCTAGCCTTTAGAATGACTAATCTTATTGCAGGAAGTTTTGAATTCTATACAGTCCCTCCACCTACAATAGTTTACCTGTGTCACTTGAGCTTTCAGTTGTCCAAATTGCCTTACAGCTGGCATACATAAACTTTTGTTTAATGCATGTAAGATGTTGTAAACAATTTCTTTTAGCAGCAAAAATAAATAAATAAAATTAGCTAGCTAGGGACTTTGTCAGGAATGTCTTTACCAATTCTGGGTGGAGATCTCAGTTAGCATAACTTCAAGGTTGTGTTACTCATGTCACCAGTGAAACGTTCATCCTCATCTTCTAGTTTATATTGAATTTGCTGTGTACGTATATTTGTTTTGGCTTCCCCTTTGTGCAGATTCTCTGTATAGTCTTCTTTCAGAATTCTGAAATTGTGGCTTCTCTGGCACTGAGATGCATATTGTCTGTTCCCAACATCATTTTCACTGTCTAATTCAGTTCTTCTCCTGTTTAGGAGCATTATTGCCCTCAGCTTTTGAGGCTGTGACATTTCAATGCAGGAAAGATAAATGTTACTAGCTTTGCTTTTGTTTTGCTTCCCTGTGACACATGAGAAATTGTGATAGTTTACAGCAGACTAGTACTCTCTCTGTCCTTGTGTGTCTGACAGGGAGGCTAATTCAGAGCATCCAAAGTCTTTGCCTTTCAAGATGCCAGCAACTTTGAGGTGGCTTAGAGGTTACCTCTTTCTCTTGCATTATTTCTGTGAAACCAAGAGACAGGTTCCAAAGCTAACCACCACTTACAAATTTCTTTGACAAATGCTGTTTCAGTCCCACTCACTATGCCAAAATCCTCTAATAATAATTTTGCAGTCTCACAGTTAGCCTGTGAATTTGAGAGCATCTCTTCTCCCTGCCTTTGTCAACGCTACCTGGCTTTCTCACTGCCTCTTTACTTCTTACTTCTGCCTATGTTACTACACTGGAACAATATTCCTTATACACTGCTCTTTAAAGTTATTAAAAGTATTCATTTAAAGCTTTTAAATTTTTTTAATTAAAGCTTTTAATTACTCCAACTAAACATAAAGCAGCTATTCAGCAGCACACTTTAACTACACTAATATGCTTTGTACCAGTGAAAGCTTGGTTGATATTGGTAAAAGCCTCCAGTAGATCCAAAGGTCAGGTTGCATTGCTGCTTACTGGCTTGCTTACTAAAATTTCTAAGATTTTTTACACTGACTGAAGCTCTTAACTATACAATAACACAAGTGAAGCTATGCAAAAAAATGACATTTCAGAAAGCTGTCTTGTGTCACCAGTCAAATCAATAGCAGTTATTACAGGTAGAACTTTTCTTCTCTTTTTGACATGCCCACTGTCAAACCCAACCTGAATCCAAAGTGGGAAAAAAAGCCTGGGGAAAAACACGTGAAGCTATTGAAACATTCACCCCCTTCAGGTTTCACGAAGTGCTACTTAGCATAAGGTTTTTCACAGTCTTGAACATACCCAATATAGTTTTGAATAAACTCTTATAATGGCAATGCATGGAGCAGTCTTGTGCAGGGATATTTGCATGTGTTCTGGTAGCAGGAAAACTCTGCAGTGGTAATTAGCCAAGCCAAAAAAGAGAACAACCAACATTGATTGATTATGCCTGTCAAAATGTAATCATCTAGAAGAATTATGATGGCTTCTGTGACTTCTTTACTAGCCTTTCTCCAGCTGCATATAAATATTACTTAAGAGAAAACACCGTTCAAATTATGCTGCTAACAAGGTCATTAGATAATTGAAATTATATTGTTTTCTTGGCTTATGAGTCCAGCTGTACTACACACTAAAAAAAAAGAGAAAGAAAAAAGAGGCCTTTGAAACTATCTAATAGCAAACAGTTAGCAAATGGATTTCTTAAAGAATTGATCGTGCTAGTGTATTAGTCTAGCATAAACATCTAAATCTGCTATTTATTAACTTAAAGATCCATGACAGTGACAGACGAAGCAATTTTTTTAAGGCAAGTATAGGCACACAAGTTTTTCACTATCATCCTTCTTTTGCAGACTTCTGCTGACAATTTCTGAAAATTTCACTATATGTTAATTTGTATCTATAAAATAACAAAATTTCTGTAATAAGTAGTTTAATACAACTGTGGCCCTACTTATATTTATACTACTAAATATTATGTAACAGAACAAGTTACATTATCCATAGAGAATAAAGGGAACAGCGGGAAAATAGACATAGTATTTATTTCATGTTTAGAGGCTATTAGGAAAAATTAAAAGCAGACTGAGGAGAAACAGTAAGAATTTCTAACAAGTGAAATATTGCTGAAAAGGGGAAAAAGAGAAACTGTTCTCAATACCACCGGGGTAGGATTGCATGGAAAATGTGATAAAGATAGATTTAAGTTAGGTCTTAGAAGCAGCTTCCTAGTAAAAGGACAAAATTAGAATAACACAATGGGAGGTAATGTCAAGAGATCATTTAGTTCCATCCTGTTTGCCATGAGGAGTCAACAGTTCTTGCCTCGTTCCAGGGAAATATTTGGGTAGAGATTCAACCATCCTCATTGTGTTTGACCTTGGAGAGATTTCCCTAATATGAAAACTGAGCATTTACACCTTCACTTTTAATGGAAGTTTTCCTTTCCTAGGTGCTATGGATTTAAAGAGTGCCTCTGATTTTTGGTCGTACTCACCCTTGGTCTCTTTTCTAGGCTAAATGACCCCAGTACTTTCAGTCTTTCCTGCTAGGTCAAACTTCCTAGTCCTTAAATGTTCTTCTAGTCTTAAATCTTCTTGCTGTTTTCCAGTCTTTCTCCAAGTTGTCCACATCTTTTTTGGAATTAGTATTTCAGCTAAAACCTTATTAAAGCTTAACAGAAGGATTAATTCATGTATCTTGCATATGGACAATGCACTCCACTCCTTGAAGGGGATTTTAAAGAAAAAAATTAGACAAATATTTGTTGGGAATTACCAAAGTGTAAGTTGATCTTTTTTCTTCATTAAAGGAAAGGCTCTCTGACTCATCATATTATCTTTCAGCTGTCTTTTCTATGATTCAGTGAAAATATTTTGTACTTTCATTAACCACAATTCCACAAAGGGTATCACAGTAACTGTAGCGTTTATTGTCTACAGTCTGTAATTAGGAAGTGTATTAAAAATTCTTTTTCATGTGAATAGTATATGTTAGGACATCCAAAAAAAGATCGATTGGGTCAAAGGTAAATGAAAGATTTACTTCCTTGATCTGTTAAGTTGATTCCTTTCTCTGAGAACTATGTTAAAAAGGAGAATGAAGTGGTAGCTATGAGTACTTTTCATACCCTTCCACATTACTGAAGTGCCAGGCTCACATTGTCATTCTTAGGTTTGAAGTTTCTTGTGGAGCACAAGTTATCTGTGGCAATTAAGTGGAACATTTTCAATATCAAGAACTGTCTTTCTGATGTTCACCCACTTGAAATGCTTTAAATCAAATGCCAAGCCCATGATCAGTGACCTGCTATGCCTTGAATGACTTCTGATGAGAAAAATAAGATGCTTAATAGGGAAACAAGCACTCATACTGTGAGTTTGACTCTATTGTGTTTTACAAGATGTAAAATACTTCAGTCATCCTAAGCACCTAATCCTAAGCACATTTAACAAGGCCCACTCTTCTTGTCCTGTGTTTGTCCATTGATCCCTGCTGAAGCTGAGGAATAGAAGGTGTTGAGTGAGGAGTTAAATGAAAGAATACCAAATCAGAATTTTTAAAATAAAAAAAAATAGTTGTTCCTTTGCCTTTCATGTAGAATTGATATGAAGCAACAGTTATAAAAGTCCCTAAAATTAAGCTGAAGAAGTGACTTGTCTGTGTTCTGCTCCCATATCAGCACACTATATCATAAATTTCTCTTTATATTCTTTCCACTTGTTTTGAAGTGTTCCCTGTAGAACAGTTTTGCTTCTGAGTATACTAAATGACAAAGAAAGGACTGCACGCAGGGGCGAATTAGACTGGCAATCTTTAAAGAGTAAATGACTCCGTATTTTGCTATATTCACAAATCATAATTCTCTTATATGACAATATTTAACTTTTTTCTTTCTTGTGGAGGATTTCTGATGACAAAACACCAGCATTGTCTTTCCAAATATTTATTTTTCATTGACAAATCTTATATAAAGAGTTTCAAATGCGACTGACTTTAGCAGAAAAGAATAGCTATGTAATTACATTTTTAATTTGTACTGAATTAGTGTGCATAGGAAAGAATACAAATAAATACCTTCCATGCTAAGAGCCATGGACTTTCTGATTTTAAAAGCTTAGCCACACTTGATAAAAAAAAGTCTTATGTTTTATTTTAAGCTTCCACTGTGTACCTGCATAATGTTGCCAGCTTGGTAAGGGGGCTTTCAACTGAAAGGCTGGGAGGGAGGGACCGAGTATGGCAATGCCCACACATACATCACCACCACAACCAATTGGGGAATAAAGCAGGCCAACCAGAGCAACGTAGAATGTGCCTTAAGTGTTCTCTGAATGACATTCAAAAGATCAACTGCTTGAAGTGTATGTATGCTAATGCACGCAGCCTGGGACATAAACAGGAGGAAATGGAGCTCCATGAACATATCCATGATATCATAGGAATATCTGAAACATGGAGGGACAGCTCACACAACTAGAGGATCCTGATGGATGGCTCTATGCTATTCATAAAGACAGGCAAGGAAGAAGAGGGGGAGGAGTTACACTTGACATTAAGGAGAACCTTCAAATGTATGGAAGTCAACTATGGTAACTGTGGAAACCCTATTGAATATCTCTGGGTCAAAATCACAGGGGTTGTCTTGAAGGGAGATCCTACACTAGACATCTGCTAGAGACCCCCAAACCATGATCATAGGATCATAGAATCATCTGCTTGGAAAAGACCTCTGAGATAATTGAGTCCAGCCGTACCTGTCCCCTTACTAAACCATGTCCCTGAGAAACTCATCTACCCAACTTTTAAACACTCCCAGGGATGGAGACTCAACCCCCTCCCTGGGCAGCTGTGCCAGTGCCTGACCACCCTTTTAGTGAAGAAATTTTTCCTGATATTTAACCTGAACCTCCCCTGGTGCAACTTGTGGCCATTTCTTCTTGACCTATCACCTGTCACTTGGAAGAAGAGACCAACACCCACCTCACTACAGCCTCCTTTCAGGCAGTTGTAGACAGTGATGAGGTCTCCACTCAGCCTCCTTCTTCTCTAATCTAAACAACCCCAGGTCCCTCAGCCGCTCCTCATAGGTCTTGTTCTCCAGCCCCTTCCCCAGCCTCGTTGACCTTCTCTGAACAAGATGACAAGGCCAACAAAGCAATACTGGAGTCACTGTAAGCAAGCTTCAGGTCAACAAAACATGGTTCTTAGCGGTGGCTTTAACTACCCAGACATTTTCTGGAAGAACACAGCAGTGCACATGTCATCCATTAAGTTCCTGGAATCTGTACATGGAATCTCCTTCCTCATACAAGTGTTTGATGTGCCAACCAGGAACTGGGCACTGCTGGACTTGCTACTCACAAACCAAGAAAACTTGCTTTATAATATCTTAGTTAGTGATAGTCTTGGCTGCAGTGATTACAATATTTTGGAGTTTGAAATACTGCTGAGCACACTGAAGGTCAGTTCCAAGACGGAGGTTTTAGATTTTAGAAGAGCAAACTTCAGCTCCCTCAGGGCTTGGTTGGAAGGGAACCTGTGGGAAGCTTCCATGGGGGATAAAGGTGCTAGTGGGTGCTGGGAGTTTTTCAAAAACACTCTCCTAGATACTCAAAAACCAGTGTATCCCCTCTAAAGGCAAGGGAAGTAGGCAGAGCAAGAGACCCCCCTTGGCTTAATTGCAAGCTTCTGGGTCTGCTCAAAACCACAAGGGAAAGAGATGGAAAAGTGGAACACTGAAACCTTGAAAATTGAACCTTGAAAATTAAAAGGGCATTAGCAGGGTATGCAGAGATGCAGTTAGGAAAGCAAAAGCTCAGCTTGAACTGCAGTTGACCAGAGATGTCAAAAACTTCAAGAAAGGGTTCTACAGATATGTTAACAACAAGCAGAAACAGAGAAGAATATTGACCCACTGTTAAACAGGAGAGTTAAACTAGTTGCCAACAGTGCTGAAAATGCAGAGGTACTCAATACCTTCTTAACTTCTGTCTTTACCAGCACTGTTGGGCCCCAGGTCACAGGAACAAGCATCTAGGTTTATGCAGACACAGACCCAGTATCAGTGAATGAAGAGTTGGTGTGTGAACTGTTACAGGAGCTTGACCTGTACAAATTGATAGGCCCAAATGGCATCCACCGAGGGTGTCGAGAGAGCTGACTGATGTCCTTGCAAGGCCACTCTCCATGGCCTTTGAAAAGTCATGGAGATCCAAGGACATCCCCGAAGACTGGAATAAGGCTAATGTCACCCCCATCCACAAGAAAGGCTCCAAGGAGAACCCAGCCTCACTTCAGTCCCTGGGAAACTTATGGAGTGAATACTCCTAGCGACTGTCAACTGAAGCACGTGATTGGGAAAGGCCAACATGTATTTACTAGGGGCAGGTCGTGCTTGACAAAGTGACCCAATCGGTTGATGTGGTGTGCGGGATGAACATTGTCTACCTGGACTTCTCCAAGGCTTTTGACACTGTTCCTCACAGCTTCCTTGTAGAAAAACTGACACACTAACAAAAGTGGTCTGTGCAGTGGGTGAGGAATTGGTGACAGGCCATACCCCGAGGGTGGTGGTAAATAGTTCTTTCTCAAACTGACAACCAGTCGCAAGCAGGATCCCCCAGGGACTGATATTGGGTCGGATGCTGTTTAATATCATCATAACTGATTTGGATGCTGGGATCAAGAGCACCCTGATAAAGTTTGTGAATGACACTAAGTTGAGTGAGGAGGTTGACACTCCAGAGGAAAGAGCTATCCTCCAGGAAGACCTGGACGGGCTGGAAGAGTGGGCTAGCAGAAACTTTATGAAGATCAATGGAGGTAAGTGTAAGGTCTTGCAGCTAGGAATACTTAACCCTGGTGGGCAGCTCAGACTGGGTTCCATCTGGCTGGAGAGCAGCTCTGTGGAGAAGGTCTTGGGTGTCTTGGTGGGCAACAGACTCAATGTGAGTGAGCACTGTGCTGCAGCAGCAAAGAAGGCCAACAGGATGCTGCGGTGCATCACAAAGGGCATCATCAGCAGAGACAAAGAAGTCATTATCCCACTCTACTCAGTGGTTGTCAGGCCACACCTGGAGTACTGCATTCAGTTTTGGTCCCCACTAAGAAAAATGCAGACTGACTGGAGAAGGTCCAGAGAAGTTCCACTAAGATGACTGGGATACCTACCATAATACTGAGAGAAGTGGGTTTGTCCAGCCCTGAGAGGAGAAGGCTTAAGGGAGACCTTATTACCATGCACCAGTACATAAAGAGTGGCTACCAAGAGGATGGAGACTCTCTTTTTATGAAGAGTCGAATGGAAAAGACAAGGGGTAATAAGTATAAGTTGCTCCTGGGGAGACTCCAGTTGGAGTCCAGAAGAAAATTTTTCATCTTGAGCACAGTTAAACATTGGAATGATCTCCCCAGGTAAGTGGTACATTCCTCTACAGTGGATACTTTTAAGGCTTAGCTCGAGAGGTTGCTGAGCCATCTCGTTAAACTATGTATCACCTAAAAAGTTTTGGATCAGATGATCCTAGAGGTCCCTTCCAACCTGGCATTTTATGATTCTAAAATGAGAAAATATTTTTGAATGATAAGAATTGTTCATGTAGTTAAACACCAAATTCATCCTTAATAAAGTTTGCAAAGGAAAGGACTTGGCTTATTTCTCCTAGGCAACATATTTTTCTACTGTGCTAGAATGATATGTGCATTTCCACATTGCAGCCATTATCAGTGAGGAATGTTTTCCTGTTTTTGAGCCTTTCTGCTGAACAATAATATTCATACAGGCAATCTGAATTGAGTTATCACTTCTGTAACACTTCTAAGAAATAGCTTATGGCAAGAAAACAGTACACAACCCGTCACTGCCTCCAAGACAGGGATACAATTTGGTTAAAACTGACCCTGAATTCCATGTCTTGGATAAATGTAGGTTTTCCTTAAAAATTAGAAAGCTTGAAGAGTAATTTCTCTGGAACAGGGGTGTCAAACTCATTTTCACCAGGGTCACACCAGTCTGCTCCCACAACGTAACGTGCATCCCACGCTGCACAGTGCCCAGCACTGGCAGGAGCACAGGGACAGGGAGCTCAGTGCTGCCAATGGGGAAAAACAAGGTGATGGGATGGATAAAACAAGGTGGAAGGATGGACTTGGCCCACGGGCCTTGTGTTTGCCACCCGTGCTCTAGAACATCACTTTGCATATACTTTATGCGCTCCAGTGATTTTGTGATCTAACTTTTCTGTAGTGTATTTGCTTCCTGAAGATGTCCTGAATTTAAAAGCTTCAAAAATAATGAACTGTTACATCGTTTCATCCAACTTCAGTGTTTTATGGAGAGCAAAATGTTAGTGAAATTTCTGGTTTTGTGTTCTATGTGACCAAGGCTTTCAGGAACTTCAAGGAAAATTTTTGAATGAATCTGACTCATTTTTATGCAATTAAAGCAGTAAAATGTTTATTTCTTTAGGCTATAGATTAATTCATATCACTATTCAGTAGGGTGAAAACTCATTAACCATGACAATTTTGTCATGTTTTTAATTCTTTTTCTTTAGGAAAAAAATAGCTAGTAACTATTTGGCCTATTTTCTCTGTGTAGCCATGTGTTCAGAGTTGGAGGTTTTAGAATTTTCTTAGATTTTTCTTTCCTTTAATTAAATGGAAACTTCCAAGATCTGGCAGAATATGGTTTTAATATAGTGCCATTAATTTATGGCATTGCAAATGCAACAATATAGACAACATTTATAAATAACACAGAAACAAACATAAACTGTAAGTATGCTTTTTATTAGTTTTGGCAGAGCTGTCCCTTGGAGCTTTAACAAATTATGAGTTACTGTTTGCCATCTTGCAGAGAGGAAGCTGAAATATAAGAAAATGTTCATATTGCTCTAAGCTAAACATATGGAGCCAAGGAATATTATAAGGAGTGATATATGCCACAATATGTAGTTTGATATATGTTCATTTTGGCCAGATTTTGTATTTAGTTAGGATAGAACACCTTTTCTACTGACTTTCACAGTTAGTTTAGGGACAGTTACAGCACCACAATTGAGATTTTAATGAAAATTAGCCCTTCATGTAGCTTGAGGGAGAGAACTGCTACTCTTTATAATTGTTTTACAACAGAGTGAGTGGATTTGATTCTGCTCTTGTTTCGCTCAGGTGAACGTAATACAAGGGATTTGCAGAAAACCAACATGATTGTGCTTAAGCATGTTGTCAGCACGTTTGTTAAGATGTTGTTAAAGGGATCCCTCCCAGCTCTAGATCTAAAGAGAGAGAGTTGGCTGAGCTCTGACCGTTTGCATGGGTCCTGGGAACCAGCACAGGTACAGACTGTGTAAGGAAAAAAAAGCTATTTTTTCCTTAGCTGCAATGGTAGAAGCCCATGTTTATCTGGATAGTCAGTAAAGAACCCTGGTGATTTGTCTTCAAATCTGTCACTAAGAGTTGGGCTTGTCTGTCTCAAAGGCCGAAGCAGCAATAAACAGCAAGAGCAAACTCTTGATCTCCGGTGTTTCTTTATTCCTTTTAAAACACACGAGATTGTGATGCTAACAGCAATAAAAGGCAGAAAGGCTTGCAAATGTTAATTGCATTTGTTAGTTTCAGAAACATTTGAATAAAAATCCATGAAGTCTCTACAATTGCCCATGTGAAAGTAGCTGACGTTGTCAGTCCAACTTTAAATGGGCACCTGTCCCTATCTAGAGATCTTGTCATCTCCAGCTCAGAAGCCAAGAACTCAATGGAAATGAAAGCTGAACACTTTCACTGTTGCTTACACTGGCTGAGGAAATAGTTTAAATATTATCTGCTCTGTGAAATAAACTCAGGACTGTGTTGCTAAGGAAATAATTTTAGTATTTCTCGTGAATTGTGTTTGCTTTGAGCATCCATTTTTACCGTTGCCAGACATAGGAAACTACTGATGTTGTTGATTAAAAAATTAAAAGAAAAGAGAAAAAATAATCTCTGATAAAAAATAATCTCTGCTGAAAACATATGCTCAAACCAAAATAATAAGTTTTCATATCTAATTATATAAAAGCAGGGGAGATTTAAAATGGATATGGCATCAGGTTTTCTTTTTTCATTTTAAATCATGTTGATCACTGCAGAATTGTGTGTAAGTTATTCACATTTTAATACACTTCTATTTTTTAAGCAGAATTTTGAGAACTAACATACTGCAGAAGTCAGTACTTTTTAAAACATAGCTTACATCTATATGCTTTAACATGGATGCTAAGAAAGTAAAGTACTGGATTAAATGTTTTTTAAGTCCTGTATAGCTATAGAATTAGATAAAAAGGGTTAAAACAAATGCTCTTGGGAAAGAGTTTCTTGTTGTTTACGCCTTTTAGACTTGAAGACTTGGCAAACCTGCTGTGTAACTATGCCTGTTGCCTGGAAAATAGCTTTTTCATTTTTATTAAGCCAACTCAGACACTGATTTATTGGGCATGAGAAGGATAAGCCATCTTTAGCCCTTCCATTAACACCAGCTGGGGCCTGCATCCCATAATGTTGTGTGAATGCACAGCTTCATCCCATCACATCCAAACTGCAAGAACCCCCAGCATCTGCCAGTAGTATCATAACTTTCTTTAAGATATTTGTGCTAGATATCTCCTTAATTCTTTAGTTTAGTGTTTTTTCTTTTCTCTGTGTTTTTTGATTTCATGTTACACACAAAAAAGGGTAAAATAAAGGAAACAAACTGAGATACAAATAATGTGAGTAAGAAACAATACAAATAAGCTCCTTATTATCTGTGATAAGCTAAGAAGTCTCAGAGAACAGATAAGGGAAAAATACTTTACTTGCTTCACTGAAAAAAGTCCACTATGAAAAACATCAGTAATAAAGAAATGAATACATGGTCATTTCAATGGCAAATTTGTTTAAACGTCTCTTTGTGTATCAGAATAAATGTATATCATGTGAGATCTTTGTAGTTACTGATTTTAGTATAATCCATCTGTACATGACATTTACATTGATATATTTTGATAGCTTTTCACGTCATTACACATACAGCTGTTGCAAAATATTCTCATTAACTTTCACTTCTAAGTGGATCCAACACTGCTTTTGTTGTGAAACTCAGCCCACCTCCAGTGAACTTTTAGCACATCAAGGTCACCTACTGACCGCCATGTACTTATGCAACAGCTCTTAAGTTTCTCAGTCAGCTTTTTGTTTCTTGGCCTTTTTCTGTTAAAGAGAAAACAGTTTTTTGCCCCCTTCTGGGAAGCAGATATTCACTTTCCTCCTCTTTTGTCTTCAGGGCTTGTCTGTTGGTTTGTTCATTACCAGCGGAAAGAAGAACTGCTGTTATAGGCCACTGTCAAAGAGGTCTTTCTTAATGAAAGGGAAGATGTGTAATTTGCTTTCTTGGCTTAAATAATGCAATGAGAAACAGACACTATTTCAAAATGTTTTTTCTTAGCTGCAATGTAGAAGTCCACGTTTATCTGGGTAGTAAGCAAAAGAACCCTGGTGATTTGTCTTCAAAGTTAAACTAGATAAAAGCTCCTATTCTTAGCTCTACGTGTTCTCTAATTGCATTTTTGAAAGTGTTAAATCCAGCTACTGTTAAAAGATGGGAGGTGTCAGAGGGAAGTTAATGTCTGCACTGTAGTGAGGGCAAATTTGGAGCATGTAATTTCTTCACTCTTGATAAGACCTGTTAAAGAAAATTTACTGTAGAGTTATGGAGTGGTAGAGCACTCCCAGGATTTTCAGCTCAGGCCTGAAATAGTCAGACAATTCTGTTTGTTATCTTGCAGATAAGAAGTCAAATGCAGACATGAATAAATTTTTTTCTTTGCAGTGCCAGCACACAAGATAATGTCAGCTTTACCCTATGGGAACTTATCTTGAGTGACACGATGCTTTTTATCTGCCACCATATTATAGGGCTCACGTTATGTATTGTGACTTTTCTACATTCTCCTCTTCGGTTTCTTTAAGCAAAACACTTGACATTTAACTTATTAAATTGTCAGGCTGCTAAGTTAGTCAAGGACAGCAGTATATGATAAAACAGTTTAGCACTTTCAGGCTGTGTCTAGACCTTCTTGATGGGCTCAGCAGTGAGGTCAATGGCTCCTGTTCATATTTTTAAGGTTGTAAGAGGCAATTTGCATCAATAATATCTGTCATAGTCACAGGATTGCCACGTACACAAGCCATTTTTTTATCTTTTGCACCTTACCTGCTTTCCTCTAGGGAAACTGACTTCTTGCCTGTGGGTCACAAGCACTGGTGAGATCAATGTACTTGTATGCCCTTGTGACTTATTTTCATGCTTAGTCAGGAGGTGATGTACACAGAGTCCTTGGCAGTGGATTTCCTCACTACTGATGAAACGTATAGATTTGATAAGCTGACCACAAGTTTGCAGAGTCTCACTCTGGTCTGCTGAGCCTTTCAAAACTTGTGCATGACCTCAAACAAGCCTTACATTGCTAGCGGTGCTCGAGGACAGGAAATGCCGGGGTCCCCCCTTTTTGCAGCATTACCCTGGACAAGTGCTTGAATCCTAGAAAAGACTGAGGAAAACCCATCCTCTGTCAATGTCACTTTTCTTTCCCTTCAAGCAATGTCCTAAGTATGCAGGAACAGGAAGGACCTTAAAGGTATTGAGGATACCTGCAGGAGCCACAGGTTTTCTTCTGGCCCCAGAAAGTTTTAAGTTTTGGTAATGTTTCCACTGCAAAGTTTGAGCTTTTATCCCAAAAATACTCTGAACACCTATGATAGATAACACTTAACAGTATAACAGCAAGCTTTCAATTTCCTTTAGTTATATTTCTCTAGTATCAACGTACTTTCATTCTCTCCACATAGAAATTTGAAATTATAACCATATCTCATAATAAGATGGAGCTAATCGGTCATGACAAAAATCGTTACAGAAAATGATAATGGGAGAAGCACTCATTTCAGTTCTTTCATTAGGTCTCCTGGGGTACTCATTTAAAACCACTGAGTTTAACCCAGAGCACAGTGCAATTCATGCCTCTTCCCATTTCATGCTGAGCTCAGACTTCAGTGACACAAAATGGTTTATCAGCTTGAGGTATAAGGTAGAATGGTAAATGTCAGGAAGAGTAAAGATCGGTAAGACAATGTTATGCATTTATTAGTTGGATGTTAACTGTGTGTGTAGGTAGACAAGAGACGTAGTTAAATTAACCTATCTCTGGTTGTTTTCAGCAGTGAGGTTATAGAGGATACCATCTCTTTCGACATGGGTTCTGCCATGTTTATATCTTTAGCAACATCATTAGAAAGTCATGATTACTACACTGTCATCTTACATTGTAAAATGTGTGCTATACTTTCTTAGAATACCATAAGCTATCACTTATACTACATCTAGGTGCCTGCCCTTGTGCTGTTGCTCTGAATGAGCACAGAGTGATAAAGAAATCAACAGTCAAAAAAAGCTATGGAGAGGAGATGTGGTCTCCTTGACCACAGGGATGCAGAGGTGGTGAAGAAGAGTTGAGGCAGACTTGCTGCCGCTGAGTTTGGGAACACAGTCAAGAGACTAATTCAGAAAGAACACAGTATAAGGCAGAAATTCTCTGAATTTCATGTAACAGCCTAAATTAGTTGCTCAGAATTTCTCCTAAGCTTAACTGAGATCTCCTTCTGAATCCGTACTTTATTCAGACAGTGGGAGAGAAGTGAAGCAAAGATAAAGGGCTTGAGTGGCAAATAATCTTTACCTGTTCCTTTGGTTTAGAATGATCTTTTTTCTCAGCTAATATGAAAAAAAGATTTTTGGCTACATGACATTGGCCAAGAGAAAATTAACTGAAAGTTTATAGGAACCATGAGGGATGCCATCCAGAGGGACCTTGACACGCCTGGTAGGTGGGCCTGTGCCGAACCTCATGAAGTTCAGCCAGGCCAAATGTAACGTCCTGGCTTGGGTCAGGGCAATCCCCTTGATCAATACAGGCTGGGCAGAGAATGGATTGAGAGCAGTCCTGATGAGAAGGACTTCGGGGTGCTGGTGGATGAAAAGCTGGACATGAGACAGCAATGGGCAGTTGCGGCCCAGGTGACCAACTGTATCCTGGGCTGCATCAGAAGTGTGGCCAGCAGGCTGAGGGAGGTGATTCTGCCCTTCTGCTCTGCTCTCATGAGACCCCACTTGGGCCACTGTGTCCAGTTCTGGAATCCTCAGTATAGGAAGGACCTGGATCTGTTAGAGCAAGTCCTGAGGAGGGCTACGAAGATTATCAGGGGGGCTGGAGCACCTCCCATACGAGGACAGGCTGAGAGAGTTGGGGTTGTTCAGCCTGGAGAAGAGAAGGCTCTGGGGAGACCTTAGAGCAGCCTCTCAGTACTGAAAGGGGGTTACAGCAAAGCTGAGAAGGGACTCTTTATCAGTGATAGGACAAGGGGTAATGGTTATAAGATGAAAGAGGGGAGATTTAGATTAGATATTAGGAAGAAATTTTTTACCATGAGGGTGATGAGGCACTGGAACAGGTTGCCCAGAGGAGTTGTGGATGCCCCTTCCCATGAGGTAGGCACTAAGAAATGGAATTAGTCGCGAGGCATAGATTTTGAAGTCTCACATTTGTCAGTATGGAATGGATGTTTTCTTGAATTTTAATATTAACAATTACAAAATAAAAAAATTCAAGTCAGTGTCTTGATAACTTTCAATGACAATATAAAAACGAAAATTAAGCAAAAAAGGAACTAAAATGTAATTTTGCATTTGTTGTAATAATGTAAATCTTTTAACAATTAATGATGGTTTTGGAATAAGAAAGTTTATGTATCATTTGTATATTTCTTTTAAACATCCCAGAGATTTCTACCTGTAGCAATATATTTGACAGTTACTTCTGTATGTGTTATAAACTACTTAATACAAAGTAGAGTTTCAGAAAACAGTCACAGAAATAAAAAATGTTTCCCTGCATCTTATTTATGTTGTCATAAAATGAAGGGTGTCGACCTCAAGTAAAGCTCTCTAAGCCATTTGAGAATATATTCTTTAGCTGGCAATTTCTTTTAATGTTCTATGCTCCAAGCCAATTCAATTTTTATAATCCTCGACTATGGCTAAATGTGTCCGTGTAGGAGTGCTGAGATATTCTGTTGAGAAAAAAACATGAATTTGCAATCAAAAAAATAAATTATTCATGTTGAGTTGTGTTTCTTGCTAGGTACAGATATTATATTATTTGACATGATTTCTGGAAAGAGTCTTACTTTTTATTTATTGATTGGGTATAATTTTCATCTCAGAGTTGAGCAAATTTTAAAATTAACTCAGTCTACCATAAAATACTTCGATATGAAAAAAGAAAATTATTTTAACACTATAGTAATTTGATGTTGTTTAATTTCTAGACACTTTTGAAGCTTCAATTCCTACTGAGAAGTAGTTGCCCAGTGGGGACTAATTAATTAAGGACTACCAGGCTCAGAACTCCAAAAGTGAGACTTCTCTTTCTATCAGAATTCAAATAGAAATTAAGCAGTCCAGTAAAATCTTAAAGCTACTTGAAACTAGATATGATAGGAAGCATATCTGTTTGTTCTTTATTGACAAAGTTCTTTACCACTTTAGCTGGGGGAATGAATCAAAGCAGGTTTTGACAAGATAATGCTGATCAGGCATTTGCTTGTGTCTTTGGTACATTCTGGATAATATTTTGTTCAACAAGGATGAACTTCCAAGAGTAATAAGGATACACAGGCTGAGGAAAAAGGATGTTCACTCATAACCAATCCTTCTGTCTCAGAGGGTGCTTTTGCTGGTTAATTTATATTTATGAGGGTCTGAATGCTAACATTAGGAATATTATAAATGAGATCTATTAAAGTTTGTACCAGTTGTGATAATACTAATATACAGATTCAAGTAGATCCTTTAAGGTGAAGTTAGAAAACCTGAAAGGAAATGAAATTTGCTCTTGCTCCTTAATGGTTGTATCTAAAACTACCTCTTTTGCAGACAGTCCATACAATTGGAGGTTTTGTTCAGGCTCTGACTCAAAATTGTTGCAGCTTCCTTTGTCTAGCTATTTTCCTTAATAACTAGGTATTTGATCTCGTCTGGACACACTGCTTTTATATTTCAGAAAACATTCCTATTTCAATCTTGTGCAAATCTTCACTCCTCTAAGTGCGATCATGGCACAACACATACCATGTTGGTTTACGTTTTAGCTACTTGAATGCTTTTTTTTATTCTTTATATTTGACTCTTGAACCACTTCTTGATTTGCCTTCCATTAAGTACAAATTTCTTGTTTCTCAGTCAAGCTTCTGTACAACTGCACCATGCACCTCACTTTTCTCCTTTCACTCTAACTTTACTCCTTCTATGCCGTACGGTTTGTCCGTCAAGAATGAATCTGACAGTTGTCCTCTGTTTTATCACACTCCTGCACAACTCTGACTTACAACTTTAAATTCTGTATTTCTGGTCTTTTATAGTTCTGAGTGTAGAACTGGGCCACATTACACAATGAAAAGACAATTTTACAGTGCTGGCTGGCGACCTGGAAACAAAAAAAGCAACACTGAGAAATACAAGTCGGGTGTATCGTAAGTTCTGTCAGCAGGAACCACATAGGGTCCAAAAATCAGTAACAGTTGTTTACGTAATGTAAAAAGGAAATTAAACCTCTTTGATGCCAGTGTAATTTCAGACAGCAGCTTCTGCTAAAAATGACAGTTAAAAAATATAGAATCTATATTGTTCCAATGCACATGTGATGAATACTGTGAACTGGAGACGAACATATTGTCTTTCATCTGTGAAATGGTCTCCAGTTGTAACATTGCACTGTTCCATCATATCTGGTGAACCTCACAGCATTACATTTTCACCGTTCTTGATTTCTGAGGAATTTTAGGCTCTGCTTTGTTTGTGATTTCAAAATTTGAGTATTACAAATGAAAGTGCCTTTTGACTTTTACAGGTATGAATTGGAATGCCATGGCCTGTGAAGGTGGAGTTTTATTTCTGTAATTCCAGTACTTATTACTAATTTGGGTCTCAGGAATACAGATTACCAATGAAAACAAATTGTTGTGATGTCTGAGATGGTGATTTAAATGCCATAAAAGATTTTCCTATTCATGTTATATTTACTATGCTTCGTACAAAATTTTCTGTATTTCCTCTACAAGGTTTTAAATAAAGAAATAATCCCTTTGACCAGCAGAGAGCAGCAATGATATACTTTATAAGAACCTGACTATGAGTCTGCCCTTGCAAAATCCTATTGCTGTCTAAACTGGCACGAGGAGTGGATGATATTGTGTACAATCATCACGATTATGTATTTGTAGAAAAATTCTGTTAAAATTAAGTCAACAATAGGAGTTCCAGCTGCTTCTTACTTACAAATTTTGAAGAAGCTCGGAATCTGTGTTACTGTCTGAATACTGATGTACAGGAAATTATAAGGTCCAAACAAGAAATGCTGTTTGAATTTTGGTTACACTTGGTCAGGGCTAAAAAGAAAGCATTATGAATTTCTCATATTCTAAATTTGAAGTGAATTGCGCTGGCTCTCCCCTTTTTTGGGTGTTCACATAAAATGTATTTAATTCTCTTTGCTTTAGTATTTATATTGCAGACTGAGAGTGATTGTGTCACAGAGATTTTACAAAAGTAAATTTGGTCATGTTATGAGGTCCTATCCTGATTAGCCCTGTAAAAAGTTAATGAGGAAATTATTACTCTTTTCCTTCAGAGCAGGCTTGAATAGGGTGCAACAAATTAGTTGTGAGACCACAGACTGGATAAACAGGGTGAAAGAAAATATTAAATAGCTCTCCACTAAATGACTCCCATCCTTTCTGTAAATGTAATGAAAAAAGGTCTTGAAGGAAAATAATGAATTCATGTAATTAAAGATCGTATCAGCGTACCTGTGCTTAAAGCACCAGGCTTAGAGTTCTACAGGAAATTTAGTTCTGGCATTTCATCACATGAATACATGATACTGCAACCTGAGTAATATTCTTTTCACAAATTACTTTACTACAATGCATTCAAATTAGGAATGGCACTTTTTTTTAATTATTAAATTATAATTCTCACCCTTTAATTATTTAATTTGATTTTATTCTTTGGAGGATTATTAGAAAAATTACAGGAACCATTTTGTGAATCAGCTGTTCATTGATCTTATCATTTTATCGAATATAAATATATTACTAACTGTCATCTCTGTAATTATCACCACAGCAGTATTTGTATTAAACCAATGTTAGATTCTTACTTTTCTGGGCATAATACACTGATAGAACGAGATACATTCCCTAATGGGGAGAGATTACTGCCTTTACAAGTAGCACAGGCAAATCTTAGAAAATGAGACTTTAGAAATGGAGGTAAACAAAAAAATGGAGTGTATGCAAATATGTGGATTCTGACAGTGGTTGTCCTTTTACTTAAGTGTTTTCGTTCCTAGGTGGCGTTTTGTGCAGAAAGACTTAGCTGTGTAAAATTTAAAGAGGAAAATAATTGGACAAGGATGTGAAAAATAAACATTGGGAAACAGGAGAAGAGTGTGGTGGCTGCCAGATAGTGAATGGGTGAAGAAATAGGAGCAGATTAACCTGAACATGAAAAGAATTGACATTACAAGGAAAAGGTGATTCTGCAGCATCTTTTGCGAACCTAACCTTCTATATGGTTTTGGCATTACTTTCTTGACTCAAGTTTTAAATAACATTTGATTTCATATTCACTATACAGAGTGTAAAATAAAATAGATGTAAAAGGAAAGATTAAATTAAAATGCCCTTATTTGCTGCAGTCAGCTGCTAGTGCAATGTAAATGTTTTTATGCACACAGTGTGACATAAAAACCAGTACAGATGAGGAGATGATTAAACATGAAAGAGCATATTTTCACCTTATTTCTTGATTTTCTTGTTTCTCAGGTATTTTTTTAAACACACAGTATTGTTACCTGCTTCATTTCAGTTTCTATTTTGCCAGGATGTCCAAGCACTGGGGTCAACAGCTCCTACCTCTGCCTTGGACAGGTTCTGTATGGAGAACTTGCTACCCAGTTGTCTTGTGGAGACTTCACTAATGTCTGCCTCATGCTGCTTTGAAAATTCCACTCTGCCTTTCAGATGGAGCAATTTTGGTGATTGTTATTTTGATCCAATGAGTCTGTTGAGGAAATGGTTGGCAGAGACAAGTCAATGGGCATAAGCAGATACTACCACAGTGCTTTATGGGGTGGATTACTCATGACTTAAATAAGAAATTGTATGGGACCTAAAGTGAACCTTCTCTTCACCCACTGTCAAGCTCCAGCTATCCCTCACACTGCCACCTCTTGTTTGTTTAGTTGATTTTTCACCTGGGTGGACACTTCTGAGGTGTAGCCAGAAATGGAAATATCAAGTCACAGTAAGATGTGTGCTTGCTCTCTGTTTAAAGATACTCTGAATCAATTGAAACATCTTTCAGAGACCTCTGATTTCATACCTTTTTTTTTCCCCTGACCTGAGAGGTCCTTGTGGTCTGAGATTGGTATTAAAAAAAAATCCAACATCCAGATGTAGGTTCTGATAAAGGAAGTCTATGAATACTGCCCTGAAAGTCAAAAGTTCCGTTATTTTGGATGAAGGATCAGTGTGTCATTTTAAGTTGGACATTTTTTGTAAGGATATTTATGGATTGTTTGCCTCTATTTTATTTAAAATGATGTATCAGTACCTCCATTGTCCATGCAGGGACAGCGCATTACAGGGTTTGTTTATATTAATTAATGTATTTTTCAAATATATTAATAGAAAGAGAACTGTGAGGATAACCATGGTGATATAATGTATCTACTTGCAGGAACAATTTGCTTATTATAATTAATATCTGTATTACCTCTTATTGTATGCAATTATGTTAGCTATAATTAATGGGGGATTATATTTTTCATATTAATTATATATTTGTTAATAAATGTAGCTATAATATTGTAAGTCAGATGGAAGTTGGATACTCTCCATGGGATTGCCCACAAATAAATACTGTTCTTTATAGATTACATTTTGCACATACCTGATGAACAATGCATAAAAGAATACTATAATTATTTTCCTTTTGAAAAGCTTAGAAATTACTCTTCCTAGTGCTCATACTTTTTCTTAACCTGCCTTCACAAACTAATGTTGACTTCTATTTTTATTTCATGTTTTAGTTCCTCCTTGTAGCTCTTCATAACGCAAATGAATGAGCAAACCACAGTGATTTACCTAAATCTTTCGCCTCTAAATCTTGCACATGAAGGTCAAATTTAAGCAGAGGCAAATCTGTGCTTCTTTAAGAAACTTTAATTCTGCAAATAAAATGTGATTGAAACTAAATGGTAGTAGGATTTCATTTTAGAATTTCTTTCTTCTTCATCTGGTAAATATTGGTTGAATGGAGGATAATGAGAAACTGAAGTTACTTGGTCCCTGGAGTACAGGCATCGTTTTCATATGGCTTTGTTAGAATGTTACAAGAAGATAACTGGTAAAAATAGTAAAACTGTGAGCTTATAGCAGGAAAAGAAAAAGTCAGTGAAGGGTAACAGAAATTATTAGCAACATTGGGAAGCTTTCATTGCAAAGCACAATGAGAAGAAACCCATTGTTTTCACTAATTAAATCCAAAAAAAGGGAAATATTGCCAGACTGAACTTTTTAAATCGAGAATTTATTCCTTTCTGGAAAAATGAATGGGATATTTAAGTTTCATAAAAAAAGATCAGATGCAATTAGGTGGCCTGTATTATGTGTTAAAACAAATTGCAGAATTATAACTGATAGTTCTGATTATAAAAATGTGGGAAAAAAATTGTTTTTAAAAGCAATTTCTATCTTACAGCCAGGGTATTGTAAGAAAGAATACAGAAAATTTTGAGAAGGTTTTGAAAAGCTTTTAAAATAAAAAAAAAAATATTCTAATGTAATTCATTACACATTCTAATATGATTATCTAGGACTATGTTTTCCAAAAGGGAGTAAAGCAAAATGAAGTTTGCTAAGCTGTACCATATATAAGTTAAGAAAAAAAAATTTTTGGCTCAACTGTTTATTTCTTAAAGTTGGGGCTCCATTAGATCAATGGTGGACATGTCTGGGGAAAAAATGCTGAAAGCAATTTTAATTTAAAAGCAATTTAAAAGAAATTTAAGAATAAGAATGTTACAGGAAGCTGCCATGCAATGAAAGAAAGAAAATATATTTTTCCCCTCTATTACTCTTAAAATTTAATGACTCAGTTTATGGGTGATAATTTTCAAGAAAAAAAATGGATGTGTTGCTTTGTAGAAATATTTTCCTTTGTGCTGTATGAAGCAGGCAAGGTGAAGAACCAACAGGTGAATCAGTGGACAGATCAGGGGCACCTGCTTCCTAATTAATTAAGATTTCGTCTGAACTGCACCTGGGCTGTGAGTTGTAGTTAAAGGTGTTTTCAGTTGCTTTGCTCTTTCCAGTGGTGGAAAGGCTGGTCAGGAAGGTAGAATGGTATCTAGCAGCATAAAATGTGTTCAAAGAGGAAAAGAAGGAGTCCTTCAGTATCAGAGGTGAGTGAGACTGGTGGGTTTGTTGGTCTGAGGTGGCTGAAAAAAGGCTGGCTGAGAGGTGTGGGTTGTAGTCAGTTGTCTGGAAAATGGGTGAGATAAATTTCAGTTTTCACTGATAGAGTAAAAGATGAGACTACAACTTTCAAATCTGGTTGTTTAGCTACTATATGTTAGGTGAGAGTGGGATGTACTGAATCTCCTGTGGGAAAGATAAGAATATCTGTATTGCCTTCTAAAGGAGAAGTTTATGTGCACGTTGTTCAGCTATTTAGGCTGCAGCCATCAATATGGAATCCCTCTGGTGTCTTGAGCCTTGTCTTCAGTGCTTGGTGCTGGATTGTGTTCAGGTAAACCTCGACTCATCTTAGTGGACCTATCTAAATGTTCAGTGTGATCCTGGCTTTGCGTGAGGTGTCTTGGTGGATGCACTCCAAGGTGTTTTAGAGGATACAATCACAACTGAATTTAATGGGCTTAAAAACCTTCCCTTGGTCTCAAAGTACAGCAGATGCTTAATACAAGAGAAACATGCATTTCAGGACCTAGGCTTTAAAAGAAATAGTCCCAGAAGTTTAATCTAGGGGAATAAATTAGACTATTGTGGCAGAGAAAATGTTTGGTGAAAAGGAAGCAAAGCTGGCAATTAAGAAGCAAAGTTGCATCCTGTATTGATGATGTGGAGTTCTGAGAGGAGGGAGGAATAATTTGTAGCACTGCAGCTGTGTGTGTGAGCTAGAAATATGCCAAGAATTTGTGTCTTTACCTGGCTTTTGCAAGCAAGTTCTTCTCCTATTTACTAGTTCTGAAGGTGAAAACTTTATTCTCTTTAATGGTTCATACAACCTTAGATGTGCTGCCTCAGTGTGTTAAGGTGTCACAAAATTTGTTTACGTGCTCAGGCTGCCTTGATTAAATTTAAATCTACTTAAACAAGATTTAATTAGAGTAGAGCAAGCCTTCTGCAGGCATTTTAGTATCTGTTTGAATTGGCTTTATTGCTTTGGTTAGTACATAAATTTATATTTTAGCTATAAACAGATTATGTCTTTTTAAGTTATTTTCAGCTGAGATGTTATCTGGAATACTGTATCCTTTTGTTATATTGTACTTGCCAAGTAAAAAGTAGATTACAGATGTTGTTGCAGAAGTGTTTTAAATATACTTCATGGTATTATCAATTCCATAAATATTATGTGTGACTGGTCAGCTGGGAGAAGTCAATATATAGTGGGATTTAAGACTTTCTCAGTGCTGGCATTGATATAATTTATTTTATCCTGTATACAAAACTGAATTTACACAGTGAACAGGTTCTTAAAGATCTTATACCTTGTGTGCAACGAAGAGTTAAAACTTGTTTTGCCAGCAGATCAAAGGAGTATATTTTTCCCCCCCTGTTCTTGTCAAGATGTGGAAGGTTGACTGTAAAGATGGTACCAAAGAGTTGGCAGTGGTTCTGAGATGGAGGCCTTCTGACAGAAAGAAACGGGCTCAGAATTCCTAATGTTAGCTGTTTGATTATATGTGAAAAAAGACTTTGCTGCTGAAAAAGTATGAATTGTGAAGAACAAAGAGAAGACTTTTAGCTCAGACTTTAAAAAAAATAGACTATTTGTGATGAAAATGTTAGGGATGCTGCTAACACAGCATGTGCCTTCTGTTTGTTCTATGTGGAGTTTTAGAATCCTGTAAAAGGCCTTGGTAGTGGCTGTTTGGAAACTTCCAGATGTGTTATGTTCATAACAAACTATAATTCTTTTTTTCTGTTTAACTACAGAACAGGCTAAATGATATAGGGTGTGGCAAAATATAGGATATAGGGTGTGGCAAAATATAGGATATAGGGTGTGGCAAAATATAGGATATAGGGTGTGGCAAAATATAGGATATAGGGTGTGGCAAAATATAGGATATAGGGTGTATAGCCTGGGGTATTATTTTGCACTGGTTCATTGTCTGTTTTGAGCAAGTTGCACTCTTTCATGTGAAAAAAAGCCTTAAAAATGCTTATTTTTCACTTTGACTGGAGAATTGCCTTAAGATTATACCTGCTTCATTTTTAAAGAATTTCGGATACACAGAGAATAAAGTATTGCTACCCAAACAATTAGTGCTATCCTTGAATGGATGATCAATAGTCTCACATTCAACCTCCAATGGGATCAGATTTCTTATAGTTCATTTCTTATAGGTCATTGCTTAACTCTGATATTTCATATTCTTATAGAGGCTTATTAGTTTGTTTGTTTTTCCTGGAACTGTTTACTAATATTTTGGAGCACATTAGAAAAATATTAGACAACTTTAAAACTAATAAAATATAAAAAGTTCAAAATTCTCATTGTGCAGATCAATGAAGAGTTTCATGGTCATTTAACCCTGTGCTCAGGCTTTCTTCTCTTTTCTCATTCTCATTCACAATTAACAATTGCCCTGTTGACTGCACAGAAAGCAATATTTACTTGGTTAAGTAAATATTGTGCAACATCACAACTTAATGCTTGTTTTGGAGCTACATAGTGCCCTGAGGAAAAATCAGGCAGCAGTCTTGCAGCATAAGGCTTAGAAAAAGACAAATGTTATGTCAGAATTTGGAAGGGTGCATTCCCACTGGTAGACTCTTGTATAAGGGTAGCGCTGATGTAAAAAAGCAAGAGCAATTGTGCACTTTCTTCTGGGGCCCATGTGTTCCCCTGGCTCAGCTGGTATTGGAACTACAGCTGTGCTGGAATAAATCCCCTTAATCTTCTCGGACAGCCACAGAGGGCTAAGAAAAATCTTGCTCTTTAGATTTGACTTTTTTTGGTCAAATACACATATATCCATCATTCATTAAAAATTAATGTCTATAGAAGAAATAGTGTTTTAAACTTCAAGAATGTGGAAATAAAGAAGAGTTGAAGTAAGTATTTGTTATAGTTTCAGAGATCTCAAAACTTCGTATTTTTTATTTCTCCTTTTAATGAAGAATTACAGACTTGGCTTGGAGTGAAACAAATGGAGTCCTACAAAGTTTTTATTGAGTTCTATAGAAATAATGCAAAACTTATAACAAGATGAAAACTTTGATTAGACCTGGGAGTCTGTAACCTCTGTGATTTCTTTTTTGGCTACTACTTAACCTAATGGCTTTTATTGCATGCATTCATCCTTCCCAAGTGCAAAGGCTGTGGCTATTATGGAAGAAAGTACATATTTTGTGACTCTCTAATTCTCTCCCAGAGTGAGAAGTATGTATATCTTTAGACAAAACAGGCTGCTGCTTATTGGCTGTCATTAAAACTGTTACTGTATTTTAAGCTAGGGTTCATAGCTGAAATCAACTTGCCCTCAGCATGACCACTGGGCAAATATATATATATGCACACATAAATATAAATTTTCTTATTATTCTGAATAAATATCTCTTAGGTTACAGTTTGGTGGTGTTTTATCAAACATATTTATCTTGACATCTACTTTGCCATTGAAATTGAATAGCAGTCTCTGTGAAGAGCAGCATGATAAAGAAGAAATAAAAATGGTTATAGATCGTTGATTCTCTTTTGAAGAGAGCAAAGACATAATATATACTTGAAAACATACTGTATTGCAATATATTTTTCTTCTGTATTTGAGACAAATCTTAAATTCCTATGAGAGATCAAAAGAATTTAGACATTCTCTTTTAATACCCAGCTAGGAATGCAATTTCTTTAACATAGCAAACAACACATACTTTTCTTCTTTTCATAATGTAGATTTTTCTTTATGAGACAGCTGGGATTTTTTTTCTCCCTCAATTCTTCCAAATTTCTTGCAGTAACTCTTGGGTACAACCACGCTTTGGCCTTAAAATATCAGAAGTGTGTGACTGGAGTCAGTGTCAAGAAAGACATGTAGGGCTAGTTTCGAGATTGATGGGGAATACTTACACAAACGAGTACCAAGGATAACAGCTGTTTTATTTTGGAACCTTCCATTCTCACAGTTCACTCTTTCCTTGGTTTATGGTTGATTTAATAGCTTACAATGAGGGTGGGTTCCCAGTGCTTAACTCGAATCTCCTTTATGAAAAGATTAGGCTAATTACTTCTCAAACTACCATAGATGTGGAAACCTCATTATTCATGCTTTTTGCAATATCATTTCAAACATTTGAATACTGTACCATTATATCTTCCCACTTTTTTCTCCTTAAACCCAGCGCTTCCCCACAGATCAGTTTCTAAACTTATTAATTTTCTTATACTCTCAGCTTGGTCTAATTTTTTTTGTGTCTTTGACTAAAACTTGTTAGAGTAATCTGGTGGAGAACTCTCCTGCAGCTCATCACAGTCAACAGAGTAGGGATGCTTTGCACAATGCAGAGTTCAATATAGTTATTAGAACCTTCTCTGCAATACTGCTGGTCAGCCATTTATTTCAGTTTTTTTTTTTCCTTGAATGTGTGATCTAGTTTTGGAGGATTTTTGTTTATAACCTGGTTTTAAAGTGCTAAGTATAAAACTGTCTTGTAAAAGAGCTTCAGATGAAATGAAACACTAAAGGCTGGGAAGTAACAGATTTTAAGACTAGTCTTATTTCCAAAATTACAGAACTTTCCAAGGCACTATTAAACATTTCATTTTTATATTTGTGTATATATGTAAAAGTAAAAATAAAACCAGGTTAGAAAGCTACAACTCAACATTACATAGACAATACTAAAAATTCTGAAGAAAAAATCATCCCAAATAATAGCAATAAATTCACTGGGTTAGTAATGTAATGGTGAGGTTTTATTATCATTTATTTTTATAGTTGTTCTATGTACTTGCAAGCAATTCCAATAAGAATGTGTCAACATATCATAGATTAAAATCATATTTTTATTGATAGGGTTTATTAAACATGTGTTCAGAGGATTATTTAGATATACTCGGTGACTCTACTGACTCATTTCACTGTATATGCCAAAACTACTCTCTCTGTGTCAGTTACACACTTTTATATAAGCCCTGAGGTCCTCAAGCAACTCTGCAGAACCCACCCTCCCTACTGGATCTACTGCTCGAAGGTCTCCAGAATGTATTCTCTGGACTCTTAGGTGGAGTCTATTTAAACATATAGTAAAAGTAAGTTTATATATAATCAGCTGTACTGGTTTCAGCTGGAAGAGACTTAATTTTCTTCCCAGTATTTGCTGCATTTTGAATCTGAGAATAAGGATGACACGTGTTGTTTAAGTTGTTGCCAGGTAACATTTATTCTCACCTGCGATAGAGAGGTGCTGAGCTCTGCTCTCTGGTGATCTGTGACAGGACCCGAGGGAATGGCAGGAAGGTGTGCCAGAGGAGGGGTAGATTGGATATCAGGAAGAGGTTCTTTCCCCAGAGGGTGGTGGAACACTGAAACAGCTCCCCAGGAAAGCAGTCCCGGCACTTGGGACTGTGCCATTTGGAAACATTTGGACACTGCCCTCAGTCATACGGAGTGAGTGTTGGGAGTGTCCTGTGCAGGGACAGGAGCTGGACTCAAGGATCCTTGTGGGTCCCTTCCAACTTGGATAATTCTGTGATTCTGTGATTCTATGATTTTCTTCTCAGCAGCTGCTGATTTTTAGATTTAGTATGGAAAGAGTGCTGATAATACACTGATGATTTTAGCTGTTGCTAAGAAATAAAGATTTTTCAATTTCCCAGGTTTTGCTAGCATTTTGATGCAGAGCAAGGTCAGCTGACCCAAACTGTCCAACGGGGGGAGTATTCCATACCTTAACACCATGCTTAGTATAAAACAAGCCTTTGGCCAGGGGTGGGTGGCAGGTGGTGTGTGTTCTGTGGGCAGCGTTCTGCTCGCCGCAATCATGGCGCTTGCTGAAATCGCTCCTTGAGTTGGGCCAGTCATCAGGTGGTGAGCAGTGGTATTTTAATGTATTCTTTTGTTGCTTTTGTTATTTTTATCTCTTATTGTTCTATTAAAACTGTCTTTATCTCAGTCCATGTGTCTTCCTTAAATCTACTTAAAATGCATAAAGTGAATTTTAACCACCTGAATCAATGCCAGATTAAGCATCACAATAACTGGGGATTTTTTGGCTGTTCTCCAAGAAGCTGGGATATCTGGGCCCTGTGTATAATGGCTCAGTCTGTCAGGTCACCATTCACCAGTTTCACATTTTCATTCTGTTTCTGGCCATATAATCCCATCAGTTGTTCTGTGCGAAGTTCTCTTATCTGTTCATGTGCTCAACTGAGTTAAGTAAACCTGCAGAAAACTACCTCATCACAGAAAGTGGGAGAAGGGTGTATTTCCCTGTTGTTGTTCTCCCCTCCTCTTTTCTGTTGATGGTTAAATAAGTTTACTGTACAATCAGTCAAGTACCAGAGCTAATAAAAGAGAGCAGGTGGGGTCACACAGTGAGAAGAAGGGGAGGAATGGCATCACCCTTTTTTTGCAGCAGTGAACCACTTAACTCTTTTGCAATCTAGGAACTCTAATTAGTGTCTTGAATTTAGATGTCAAATTCGTCATGGCAACTAAGCTAGACAGTCTTTATACTATCCTATAGATCAGAAGTGTATTTTCATTCTATCTTGGTTTTGTCTTGGCACATCTATTCCTGAGTATGAGAGAGAGGCTTTTGCATTTTGAAATTGCTCAACGCTTCAGAATACTTTTTGTTCAAAGAAAACACCAAAGGAGAAGGTCAGATTAGAAAAATGGAGCTTGTAAAGAGATCATCTAAAAGTATGTGGATTTGGTGGGAAGCATAAAGAAGTAGTTAAAAACATTAGACTGGTATTATAAATATTAACCAAGTGCAAGTGTTACCTTTGTTATTACGACATTTGTCTTCCAGAACAACCACTACATGTACTGAAACCCTACTTCCCAGAAGTGGCTGGCCATCACCTGATGATGGGAAGCTGAGAATAAATCCCTTTGCTTTTCCTTTGCTTCTGCATGCAGCCTTTGCTTTATTAAACTGCCTTTATCTTGACTCATGAGGTTTTTTCAGTCTTACTTTACTTCCCCATCTCCTGCTGTGGAGGGCAGTCATAGAGCAGCTTGGTGGGCACCTGTTATCCATCCAAGGTCAACCTACCATTTCTTTTTGGTGCCTAACATGGCACATGAGAAATTCAAGAAAAGGATATTTACTGGTACAGCTTAAAGGCAAAACATGGACTGAACAAGATAGGGAGTGAAAAATTAAATGGTCAGGGTTGTGGTGAAGGGATGGTTTGCTTGTAAATTGTCCGTATTCATTTTGTTGTTGTGATGTTATTTTGATTTTTGGTACGGGGAATTCTTTCTGTTAGTGTGAAAGAAGTTTGTGAAGAGAGTGTGATGAAGGCAGATTTCAATGATAATTCTTGAAATATGTGATTCACAGAGGTAAGAAGTGCAATATATTGGGTTTGCGTGGCCAGGTTTTGATAGTGGGGGGGGGAAGGGGTGGCTACAGGGGCGGCTTTGGTGGGAAACTGCTTGAAGCTTCCCCTATATCCATCTGCAGCCCATGGGGGAACCCCATGCTGGAGCAGGTGGATGCACCTAAGTAAGACTGTGACACTGTGCTCCAACCTGCACTGGAGCAAGTTTAGTGGCAGGACTTGTGACCCCACAGGGGACAGTGCTAGAGCACTGTGTTCCTGAAGGACTGCACCCCCTGGAAGGACCCACACTGGAGAAGCTTGTGAAGAACTGTAGTCTGTGGGAAGGACTCATCTTGGAGAAGTTCATGGAGGACTGTGTCCCATGGGAGGGACCCCACACTGGAGAGGGGAAGAGTGTGAGAAGTCCTCCCCCTGAGGAGGAAGGAGCAGCAGAAGCAACTTGTGATGAACTGGTGCAACCCATATTCCACATCCCCCTATGCTGCTCAGGGGAGGAGGTAGAGAAAATCAGGGGTGTAGTTAAGCCCAGGAAGAAGTGAGGGGTGTTCTCATGAACTGTTTTATTTTTCTCATTATCTTACACAGATTTGATTGGTAATATATTAAACTAATTTCCCCAAGGAGAGTCTGTTTCGGTCGTGGCTGTAATTGCTGAATGATCTCTCCTTGTCCTTATCTTGGCCCACGAGCCTTTCACTATATGTTCTCTCCCCTGTCCAGTTGAGGAGAGGGAGTGATAAAACAGTTCAATGAGCATCTTATGTGGTGCCTATCACTCTCCTCTCAGCAGGAGGCAAGGGGCAGGAGGGTAAAATAAGATGAGGGGGAAAAAACTTCGTGGGCCAAGATATAGGCACTTTAATAAGCAAAGGCTCTGTCCAGAAGCAAAGAAGATCTGGAAGACAAATGGTGTAAGAACAAATAAAAAAATGCTCCCCACCCCTCCATTCTCTCAGCTTTTATGGCTGAGCAGATGTCATAGAGTATGCAATATCCCTGTGCTCAGTGTGGGTCAGCTGTCCTGACTGTGTTTTCTCCCAAGATCTTGCCCACCCTCAGCCTATGGGGGGAAGAGGGGATGCTGGAGAGAGAGCTTTAATGCTATGTGAGCATTGCTCAGCAGTAGCCAGAACACAGGTGTTATCACCACCTTTCCAGCTACCATTCCAAAGCACTGCAGCCCATGAGGGCTGCTATGGGGAAAATTAACCCCATCTCAGCCAGACCCAATAGACTGTAGTAGCAACATAAATAAAGAAGCTATTTATTGTAGGGATTTCAAAAGAAATGAGTTTCTTACTGCTTTCTTTTTTTTATTTATTTAATGATGGGATAAATAAAATCATTGTCAGCTCCTATTCTGTGATACATAATATGGTGTTATAAAATTGCTTACGCTATCAGGAGTTCCTACGCAGGGATAAATGAGATGCCGTCTCATTTCAGTAGATTTAACACAGGTCATAAATTTGTAGAGAGAGAAAATTTCAAAGAAAATACCTTAGCATAGAAACCTAAAAATTATAACCAAAATCATCTGTCAGTAGCTCAGGATTTATCTAGATCGTGCAGGTTTGTTCTTCTTGTTCTTCCTTTTATCAAGCTCTTTCCCAGGAGTCTATGCTTTGAAAGCATCTGCATTGGCTTTTTTATGTATGTTATTACTATACTCAGCAGTAGGATGAAGAGATGGAATTTCTGTCAATAATTCTCAGTTTCCCAATTAAATATAATTTATCAATGTTATACTCATGTATTGGGGCAACTCATTACAAGTGTAGTGAAGGAAATCGTAAAATTTTTCTCTCCAATTTTTTCTTTAACGTTTACCATCCAATTGTGAACACATCATTAGTAGAAATGGATGTGTCTTTCACTGCTGTTTTTACCTTTGCTTTGGTTTAGGATTATAAGGGGTTGTTGTAGAGGTTAATCCAGTCTTTTTAAGTGGCCTTGACAGTGTTTGTGGAAGGTGTGAAGAGCATAAAAAATAGTGATACTGGTACTTCCCTAGTATTCCAGTCCAAATGATGTTTGTCTTTGAGACTTCTAGAATCGGGAGGTATCTCTTGTCTGTTTAATACATCTGGGGGCTTTTTTTTGGTTGGTTTTTGACTTGTTACTTTTCTATCTGTACAACTGTCTGTGGGCAAAGAATTCCACAACACGCGGACGAATGGTGTGAATTTGGGGGTTGTTGTATGCAGGGGTAGGAGTTGGACTGGATGATCCTTGCAGATCCTTTCCAATCCAGCTCATTCCATGACTGTGGTGGAAGAGTACAGCTTTCTGTTTGTTTTGAGCTTTTTGCTAGTTTAGTGCACAGAGCTTCCTAACCAGTTTCACAGCTTTCACTGCTCATCATACACACTGAAAAAATGAGTGCTTTTATATCCGAAATACACATGAAAATATTTTGAATAAAAATTGTAGATGTTTTATTTTGACAAAGCTCCACGTGAAACTTGTTGGCACTGTAGTTTTTCATGTTTTGCCATTTTTTAATTTGTTTTTATATTAAAAATACCTAAATATTGTTACCAGCGAACCTTTAGATTCCAATCCCACCTGTTTTCCAGTGGAAAGGATGTTCATTTGGAAAAATATCTCTAAGTACTACGCTTCAAACTTGTGCTAATAAATACACTTTTTTTTTTAACAAAACCTTCCCTCTATAAGCCCCAGGAGTGTAAGTTCACTGTCAATTTCTATTGAAAACTCTACTATAAATGGTTCTTGGCTCTGACAAGTACTGTAATCACCATAATGAAATCTAAGCTTTAGTTATATATTACTCCTTTGAAGGATGTATGAACAATCTGTTAACAACATTGAGAATTAAGCTTGCTCACTGGGGTTACAAACTGCCAAAAACATCATTCTTTTAAAACTCTACTTAGAAGTCTTTTTTCTGACAGTTTTTTTTCAAAAAACAAGATTTTAAGGAAAAATTAACAGTTTTAAATACTGATTTTTCAGTCTCTGAATGCTTTCCATAGCTTAGATATTTTTTTTTTAGATCAGAAAGAAATGAATCTATTTCGTGTTCTGAGAGAATGTCTATCATGGGTTTTCTTTGCATTCTTACAAATTGTTACAGACTTTGCAAGAACAGAATAGCAAAAACAACTATATATACTGCAGCTTCTTTTTGAAAAAAATGAAATAAAAGAGCCTAGGAATTGATTTCCTATGTATTTCTTATTTTACTGAATATTCTAACTCCTCCTTTCAAGATACTCTGCAAAGCATTTTCAGATCTACTCTTTAGGAAGAAAGGCTCATCTTTTGTCATGACTGTATAATGTTTAATTGACTTGTTGGCAAGTCTGCTGTGACATCTACTGTATTATTCTGCTTTTGTAATTCTTTCACTGCTTCCTTTTGTTTCCTGCAAGTTTTTTAATCTGCATGTATTTCTCACCATTTTTTACAGCGTTATGTGTTGCAAAGTTAGCGGGGGGTGTTTGATCTACACAAGCTGTGCTGTCCTGTCATCACCATGGAATCTGTCAGGCTGTAAAACTTGTTTTTGTGCACATTCACTTGAGGAGTGAACTGTGAGACTGATGAGATTAGCAGTGATTGTCCATCACACACACCCTTTTGGTACATCAAGTAGAACATGTAAATTGTAAGCTCTTTGGGCAAGAAATCATGCCCACTTCCTTCCTCCTTATTGCCTAAATATTTACCTTTTTCCCTTTGGTAGTCCCTGTAAATGTTTGAGTTGCCCACTGCTGCCACTGATGCTCATGAGACCAAGGAATCCTTCCTGCAAAAGCTGAGAACATGAACTTAAGGAAATGTTAAGTCTGCTTACTTGTGTTAGCAATGGATGGTAGAAGTCAAGACCCCAGTGAAAATGGGATCCTTATCGAGAATAACACATTGCAACAAACTTAAATATGGGAGATTCCCTATAGCTGTTTCTCTAGGTTGGTTGCTCTTAATTCCATACAAAAGCAAGGGAGCTCTCAGTAGCCACTGTGTGTGTTTATTGCAACATTCAGGAAGCTACTGAGAAGAAATAAATTGTGCTGCTACCTGGTTAACCCTTGATGTTACCTGAGAACTTCTGTAACTCGTGTGTTAGGAGTCCATCAAGGGTAATCACTTATTTAATTTAGGATTTGGGGTTTTTTTTATTGGAGTTTCTTCCATGTTACAACCAGCTTTGGAAACATGCTGCACCTTGAATACCTCTGAAACCTCACAACTGTCATCTGGAAGTCATTAATTGCTATCAGGGTTGCAGAAAGATTAGTGGAATCTGACATTGACTGCAAGAGTAGTTCATTTATCATTCTGGATGAGGTCCTTGTACTTGGATAAGGTTGTGATGTCCAAGAGGAAGCGGGGAGAGGAGCAGTGCTCGGGGAGAGGAGCAGTGCTCGGGGAGAGGAGCAGTGCTCGGGGAGAGGAGCAGTGCTCGGGGAGAGGAGCAGTGCTCGGGGAGAGGAGCAGTGCTCGGGGAGAGGAGCAGTGCTCGGGGAGAGGAGCAGTGCTCGGGGAGAGGAGCAGTGCTCGGGGAGAGGAGCAGTGCTCGGGGAGAGGAGCAGTGCTCGGGGAGAGGAGCAGTGCTCGGGGAGAGGAGCAGTGCTCGGGGAGAGGAGCAGTGCTCGGGGAGAGGAGCAGTGCTCGGGGAGAGGAGCAGTGCTCGGGGAGAGGAGCAGTGCTCGGGGAGAGGAGCAGTGCTCGGGGAGAGGAGCAGTGCTCGGGGAGAGGAGCAGTGCTCGGGGAGAGGAGCAGTGCTCGGGGAGAGGAGCAGTGCTCGGGGAGAGGAGCAGTGCTCGGGGAGAGGAGCAGTGCTCGGGGAGAGGAGCAGTGCTCGGGGAGAGGAGCAGTGCTCGGGGAGAGGAGCAGTGCTCGGGGAGAGGAGCAGTGCTCGGGGAGAGGAGCAGTGCTCGGGGAGAGGAGCAGTGCTCGGGGAGAGGAGCAGTGCTCGGGGAGAGGAGCAGTGCTCGGGGAGAGGAGCAGTGCTCGGGGAGAGGAGCAGTGCTCGGGGAGAGGAGCAGTGCTCGGGGAGAGGAGCAGTGCTCGGGGAGAGGAGCAGTGCTCGGGGAGAGGAGCAGTGCTCGGGGAGAGGAGCAGTGCTCGGGGAGAGGAGCAGTGCTCGGGGAGAGGAGCAGTGCTCGGGGAGAGGAGCAGTGCTCGGGGAGAGGAGCAGTGCTCGGGGAGAGGAGCAGTGCTCGGGGAGAGGAGCAGTGCTCGGGGAGAGGAGCAGTGATGCTGAACTGGAAGAGCTATTTCTGGTGCTTTAAGACCATCTAAATTGATTTCATTGCTTGCTCTGGGAAACTTCTCTTGAGCAAAGGAACCCGAAAGGCTACTTTTAGCCTTTACAACTAAGGTCAGGATTACTGTTCTGGCTAGAATATCATCTAGAATTTTAGATTAAAGGAAAACAATGCTTCAATTTTCAGATACTGAATTAACGTTATGTAATTTGTTCTTTGTTTGATCCCAAGGTGGATTTATAATGCATTGTGTTAATTTTGGATAAAAAACTAATAATTCATTAATATATTGATTTATCAAATAATTCTATTGTGATCTATATTAATCCATTTTAATTCATTCATAATAATGTTATAGTTTTTAAAATGCTGATATTTGCTCATTTATTGAAAAATCCATGAAGTCAAAACTGATTTATTACTACTGATTGCAAAACAGGTCAGTAACTTCAGAAATTTAAGGTAATAAATTCAAGAAAACTTTTATCAACTACAAATGCTTTATTTCTGCAGATTTTAACAACGGAAAAACCCCAAAGCCTCCCTTTAGTCTGTTTCCACTTCTAAACAGGACATTTTAATTTAACTGATGTTAAGGATATAGTCACATCAGATATACTCCCAGTCATAAATTCTGTTTTGTTATATGAGAAAATTTTGGAACTGATAACTAATTCTTCTTAACTATTTAAATAGTTAATCCTAATCTGATTAATCTGAAATATTACAGACTCTGTAAGGCTGTGATTTTTAGTTTATTTGCCTCTTTTCTCTCTCTTTGCCACTGTTTCATTGACTCATTTGAAGTAATCAAGAGATTAGAGGGGAATAATTTTTTACGTCACAGAAATATCCTGGTTTGACCTTGTTTCGGGATTATTATGTCTTCTTAAATCTACACAGAACAGTCTAAAATTTACCTTACCAGTCTCACATGCTTTATCTTCAGCCTTATTGAATCTACTACAGCAAGAACTTCTCAAGGTAAAAGTTTTCTCCTTGTCTTGTTTTTTTTCAAGCTTACCTCTGTTTTGACTTTCCCATACAGTAGTTTTTATCAAATTTCAGTATTTTCCCTATGGTCATAAGCTCGATTTAAGTAATGAAAACATATGTATGAGTGCAATATTGATGATTTTCTAACCTTTTTGGAATGATGCAATCAGAATAAGCCCTTAGAAATAAATTATTTTATAAGTATTTATTAAAAAGCTGTCTGAGTCATGGCTTATATTAATAATGACCCAAAGAGTAAAATCGATCTGTTTATCACAACCCATTTTTCTTAAAGTTGCAGTTGGTACAGATTAATTAATTTGCTTATTGGTGCTTGCTCCTGAGTGGGAATCATCAACTTGCAGCGTGTTTGGATTTCTCCTTCGTCACTCCTTCTCGTGTATACTATGCTAGAATGAACATCTTCATTATGAGATGTCATAGACTGTATATTTGGTGACAAAACTTTTGCAGCATGACAATACAGTGCCTTCAAATACTTGGAAGCTTAAAGGGTAGGATGGGGTGGGTGACACTATGTTTTTAATAATGATTTTTTTCCTGATTTTCTCTGCGCAAACTGATAGTCTCTATTAAAAATAGATCTAATTTTGCTAATCCATGCTTTCCAGTTTTGACAAGCTGTATGAAAACCTGTAAAGAAAATATAGTTTATTTTACTCTCGTTCTGCAGAATTAGAAGTATGCAGTTACATCAGATTTTGTTCATGTGCTTGCTTGATTACAAAACAAGGGGAAATGGAAGGAATAAAATAAGAAGAGAATTAAAAAAAAGTTTCAACCTGATTATGACTAACCAGAAATACAAACGTAAAATCAAAATCAGTACCATCAAGTTTTAAGAACAAATTTAGAAATCTTTATATTTTTAGGTCTTGTATGCTTTCTTGCTGGTTTAGTCTATTTATTGTATTTTTTCTAATTTTGTTTCTATGTTTCTCTTTTAATACTTCCCCTACAATGCTCTTTTCTAGTCCTCATTCTCTTAACATAACGTCTCATTTCTGAATGCTTAATCTAAAGTATTCTTTCTCTGTCCAACATGTGTATTTTTAGCTGTGATCAGACACAAAATATTTCCCCCCTCTGTTTTCCTTTAAGTTTCCCAATGGCCACTTCCTTAGTCTCTTCTTTAAATTATTTGACTGAAGTTCAGTAAGAGAACTGTTTCCTTCTTGGGACGCCTTCTGGGTGCCATCATATACTGAAGATCTAAATAGTTGCTTTGCTGTCAGTCAGAAGACTAATTAGAGCACTCAGATCAGTTGGAGGAGCAGTAGACATCGTAAAGTGATGTTTTTTGGTTAATTACTGTTAAACAGTCATTTTCACATCAGTGTTTAAAGAAAAAATCTGTAACTGTTTTTGTCCTTAACTAATAATGATTTGGTTTTTTTTCCCGTTATTGGGTAAAAGTACATCATAACTAAAGATTGTAGCACAAATTAATGTGCTACATTAATAGACAGATTGATGAGTCTCTTAAGGACATGGTTTGGTAGTGGACAGGTATGGTTGGACTTGATGATCTCAGAGGTCTTTTCATAGAATCACAGAATCTTCTGGTTGGAAAAGACCTTTGAGATCATCGAATCCAATCACACCCATTATTCGCTAAACCATGTCCCTCAAAAACTCATCTACCTGTTTTTTAAACACCTCCAGGGATGGTGACTCAGCCACCTCCCCGGGCAGCTGTGCCAGGGCCTGACCACCCTTTCAGTAAAGAAATTCTTCCTGATATCCAGTCTGAACCTCCCCTGGTGCAACTCATGGCCATTTCCCCTTGTCCTATCACCTGTCACTTGAGAGAAGAGACCAACACTCGCTTTCCCACAGCCTCCTTTCAGGCAGTTGTAGACAGTGATGAGGTCTCCCCTCAGCCTCCTCTAAACAACCCCAGCTCCCTCAGCTGTTCCTTGTAGGACTTGTTCTCCAGCCTCTTCCCCACCCTCATTGCCCTTTTCTGGATGTGCTCCAGCCCCTCAAGGTCCTTCTTGTAGCGAGGGGCCCAGAACTGACCCCAGCACTCGAGGTGTGGCCTCACCAGTGCTGAGTGCAGGGGCACAATCCCTGCCCTGATGATTCTATGATAGATGGTATCAATATTTCTCCCCATGTTGCCTTAATGCTTTGGAAGAACATCCATAAATACAAACAATGTTATTGTTGTGTTTCTGGGTTACAATGTCTTTATTTAGAACTTCCTCTGAAACTGTTCTCCTGCCCATGTTGACAATTAGCAGTGTGCTATGACATTTTTTATCATGCCTGTCAAAACTGTCCTGCAGTTCCTGTGCCTGTTGGCCTCCAACCCACTGACTCCTCTGAATAACCCAGAGACCTGCTCTTCTCTAGACATTATACAAAGGACTAAACTTGTAATGTTCAAGTCCTGTGTACCAGAGAAGAGAAGATCACTCTTCAAAGCATAGTTGTTACTACATACTGCTGGAATAGCAAGTGAGAATCATAATGATGCCAGTCGCCTGCTGCATCACCTCGTGTTCTTGGTCTGCTTTGGTCATTTTTGTGCCCCATGAGAGGGGTGGTGGGACAGCAGAGACTGAGGTCCTGCTGTGCTGTGCTACCACACCAATGGCCATCATGTGGTCCTCACAGCTGCAGGACAGGAATGCTTTAACTCAATTTTCTGAAGTGATAGCTTTTCAAGTAAAGAAATTATCCTTTGAAAGAGAGGCCAAATAAAGAAAAGTGATGTCCAGGATGTGCATGATGAATGCAGACTGAGTGAATTATTTTCCCAAATGACTAAAGTTGAATGCAGATATTGGTAACTCTAAATATAGTATCTATATTAGCATCAGCCCAAGAGAAGAAAGATTGCAAGGTTCACACTTTCCTATGTACTGAAGCCTTCCTGTCATTTTCTTTAGCTTAGTGGACATAAAAGATGTTTTGGGGTAGAAAAGATCTTTTTTTTTTTTTAATACCTGCTCAGAACTTGGAGGAAGATGCCAAGGATAGTTGTGAACTTCTCCAGACCTTGATGAGCTATTGTGTATTTTAATTACTAAGAAAAAAGGGGACAATTAATAATTCTAGTGAACAATCTAAAGGTTGCTTTACATTTTTTTAATATAAAATCAGAAAAAATGAGTCTAAGCTTTATACAGACATGGACTGATTAATAACACAACAAAAATAAGGTTTCCTTTCTACTGAAATCCTACCTCTCATTTTTAAAAGTTGTCCTAATTATCAATCAGTTGAGTTATTTTTGTCTCTCCTTTTAACATAAAGCAACACTGATCTATCCATTCTATCTCTCTGTTTCATCCATTTTTGGAATCTGAGACACAACCATATCTTCCTACAGTACTAATTCTCAAATAACTGCTGTTTAGTAATGCGAATAACTTTTCATTTGCCCTTCACAATTCAGTGAGCTGTAAACACTGATGTAATAGAACCACCCACATCCTGGTCTACAAGTGATATGAGTGATGTATTTTATTAGCATTTAATTGAATTGCAAATGTTATGCTAAGCTGTGAAAATGCTGGCAAAAGTTGAATAACTGGATTAAATTACAGCCTTGTTTAAAAGCAATAAATTAGAAGATTGTTGAATAATCTGGAGGAAATATAGTCTTGAACTCTCTTCAAGCAATTAACCTATGCTCTGCTGCTTTCAAAAAGAAAAATCTAAAAATGATCCCTCAGCAAACATACTGAAATTTGAGGCTGTTGCAACATTAATTTCACACCTTCCTAGCTTAGGTTAATGTCTTCTGATTATAACAATGAATCTCACTCATTCTGTAGCAGTAAAGAGATAATAACTTGCAACAATCCCAAATGACTAAAATTAAATTCTGCATTATTGTAGTCAGACTCAGCACTAACTTCAGCTTATGAAAAAGTTGATTCTATTTCAGTTTGGGTTTCTTCTTAGTCATCCATTCTTTATCACCCATTAACACTGAATGATTTGACTTATTCCCATTATGCCTGCCTTAAGATGTCTAGTTGTGTAAAAGCCATTTGATAGTAGCCAGCAATGTGTGCTTGAAGCCCAGAAAGCCAATTGTATCCTGGGCTGCATCCACAGAAGTGAGGCCAGAAGGTGAAAGACGGTGTTTCTGCCCCTCTACTCTGCTCTTGTGAGAGCTCACCTGAAGTATTGTGTTCAGTTCTGGAGTCCTCAGCACAGGAATGACATGGATCTGTTTGAGCAAGTCCAGAGGAGGGCTGTGAGGATGATGGGGGCCTGGAGCACCTTCCATACAAGGACAGGATGAGAGAGTTGGGATTGTTCACCATAGAGAAGAGAAGGTTCTGGGAAGCCTTCCAATACTTACAAGGTGTCTACAGGAAAGCTGGGAAAGGGACTCTTTATCAGTGAATGTGGTGATAGAATGAGGGATAGCAGTTTTAAGCTGAAAGGCAGTAGATTTAAGTTGGATATTAGGAAGAAATTTATGTACTCTGAGGGTGATGAGGCCCTGGCATGGGTTGCCCAGGGCAGTTGTGGATGTCCTTACCCTGGAAGTGTTCAAGACCAGGTTGGATGAGGGTTTGAGCAGCCTGATCTAGTGGAAGGGGGTTGGATCTAGGTGATCTTTAAGGGCCCCTCTAAACCAAAACATTCTATGATTCCATAACATGAATTTGTTTAGAACTAAATACTTCCAGTTAAAATTTATAGCTATCAATAGAAGATTCTGGCTACAGCAAAGAATGCAACTGGAAAGAGAAGCAGTATTCTGATGCAAAATGGGAGGCAGGAGGGCTCCAACATCATGTTTTTCATTTGAGAGATGTAACAAAAAAAGTTGAAAAATACCTATTTTCTGGTTGCAAAATAAGGAATTAAAGCCTGGAAGGGGAATTGGGTATCTATCCAGAATCACTCTTCTTGTCTAGGATTAGAAACAAAACTAACACCACCACTAATAAAAGTTGTCCACTTGTAAGCAGAATAGAGTGGAATCAAAGAACTTATGCAATTACCTTTATTCAGCTTTTTTAAGGTGAAAGCCTGGATTCAGTTAATTTCTGTAGGCATCGTTTCCCATTTGAGGATTTATTTTTTTTAAATTCAAGATGACTCCCCACTGAACGTAATTTTGAATTAAAATATTTCCTTTGAGGTTTCATCTTTTTGCGAAAGCTATTTTTAAGGTAAGAAATAGTCATTGTATGCTTATTGTACAAAGCCAATGATCTGTTTCTAAATGTCACTGAAAATGAGGAAATGGCAACTTCATATTTGTAATTCTTTTTTTTAACTTGCTTTAAGAAGTTCAGTCTTTAATTTAATACTGAGCACTCTGAATAACTGGAGTGGTTTTTTGTTGTTGTTTAAGTCCTCTGAATTTTCATGGTCTCACATGACTTGTAAGTGATATTAAGGAGCAGAGCAAACCAAGGCCTAGCGAGTAAAATATGCAATTGCTTTGTCTTTTCTCATTCTAAACTTGAATCCTTTTTAAAGTCTGATTGTTCAGATCTGAGTGCTGTGCACTTCTGAAAACCAGCTCCTTAATGCTGTCTGTATCTGGAGAAGAAAAAATTATTGTGGAATTCCAAATAAATTATTGTTCTGGTTTGAGCTAAAACAGAACTAATTTTCTGACTTTTCAGGTATTTAAGTAACTTCACTTTCTGAAAGTTAGGAACATGTTTTTCAGACAGTGTCTGGACAGGTGACTGAACCATCCAACGAAGTATTCCATGCCATATATGTCATACTAAGTATAAAACTGAGGGATTATGAGTCAAGTCCTCTTTATTGATGGCTGGTATCTAGTGAGGACTTCATGTATCATTCTGCTCCCTGATCCCAGTCTCCGTGTTCTCGAATCCAGTTTCTGAGTGCAGCTCCCATCTGATGCTGGGTCCAGCTCTGGACCTTTCCCTGTGCATGCCTTGCCATGTTACTGGTGATTTATAATTATTGGAGGAGGTGTTGATTTTGTATATTTGTATATATTTTATTATTTTCATATTAATATTAGTGTTTTCCTTTTTGTTATTACTAGTTCATTAAAGCTGTCTTAGTTTCCAACCCACAAGTATGTCTCCCTCGTTTCCCTTTCCCTGTGGAGGGGCAATTGGGTCCAGAATGATCTGTTTTACTGCTGATTAGGCCAGGAGTGGAGGCTAAACCAGGAGGCTTATAGAAATGAAGCTTCAAATCACAATAGTGTGCAAGTCTCTACTGTATGGTAGAATCTGGGGGAGATGGGAAGCTTATTTTTTTTCTAAATGAGATTACTGTAATGATTGTGTGCTTTCTTATGCTAACCCTGAGATTTTTGGATATGCTTAGGAATACCTCTAAAAACACCAGATTGCACCATGGATATACCCAACACGTCACAGTTTTTACACAGATACCAATATGTGGAAGAAGCACAATGAATATTGTCAGAAACAAGGTTAATTTCTTATTGCACTTTAGGCACTTGTACTAGTTAATATTTAATCTTATTTTCTCTAATTTCATACTCCCTTACAAAAGATTTCATTGAGCTTGTTAATCATAACAACTTTACCTCTTTGTATTTCTTTTTTGAGAAAGTGTAAAATTGCAGCTACATGATGTGGTATTTAGACAGTTGTTTAACAACTGAAATGCCAGGGCAAAAAATAAATAACAAGATCAATAGTAACGCTAATCCAAGAAAAGACCTGGGCAGATAGATTAGTCTAAATGTATCTTATGTGTGGGCTTCACGTGCCTTCTTAGACAAGGAGACCAGATACATGTGGAGAAGCACACACAGATGCTTTTTTTTAAATTAACAAGAAGAAATGTTAATGGACCTCATTTTTATGTCCATTACGCTACCAATTAGAAAACAGGAGACAGGTCAAATTCAGACCTGGCATTCTTATTGTTTTAGTCTATAGATACATCCATACAAGTAAAATACTGCCTGGTTTTACCAGGTATGCCATGAAATTTCCTGCATTCCAAAGGTGTTGGTAGCTCTGCAGTTCTATCCCTGATTTGACAGAATAAAAAGATTGTATGATCTAGCTTGGAGAAAAATGTTAAGCCTAAGAGCTGCCAGTCAGGTGGTTGGTCTGTGCAGCCCAAATCATTAGATTCGCTGGACAAGAAAGAGATCAACACAGACGTGGTTCTAGTCTAGGACACAGCACTGAGATGGAAGGCAAGGTCCCAAGTGTTTGCATATTCCAGATTACCTGCTTTTGAGGAATCCTTATTAACGAGATTGAATGGAAAACTGTTTATTTTCTAAAATATTAAAGAGCAGAAGCAAACAGCCTAAGATTCTTCTCTCAGACCTTGTTAAAGCAGGCAAGCTGTGACACAAATGAGAAATGATAGTTATTCTGGTTCCAAATCTATTGAAGACAAAAGAGAGATGCTCATCAGTTTAATAGACCATGGACTGGGTTTGGAATTAAGTGGCAAGTAAGTCTCCAAACCCATTAATTCTGATTTGATTAGTGCCCTTTTTTTTTTTAACTGGATGGTTATTTTTTAATTAATAAGTAAACTGAGATGAACCAGCTTCACAAAGATTGTTGAAAAGCCGTTGGAGAGCAGTAATTGTTAAGCTATGATGTTTTATAATAATGAAGGCAGGAGTAAACCAAAATATACTTTTTCCTTTATGAATAAATTTCTATAATGTATTTGTCATGCTTCTGTGAGCAGTTATTACAGCACCTGTTGCTAACTGTGACTGTTAACTGTTAGATTAGCCCAGTAGTCTGAAAGTCTGTGTAAATTCCTGCAAGTATTGTTGAAGTTCTTAGCGTGCATTTTAGCTGCTATTGCAGTATTAAAAAAAGCTGATATCACTGTACTTTAGCAAGCTTTTCTAGAAATGGTCATAATTCTGAATATCATGTGTATTCTTCGTTTGGTGGTGGTGGTTCTTCATATCCTCTAAGATGAATCAAGGTAGATCATACCATGAAGCAACCAGAAAGCATTTTAAAACAAAACTTGCATCTAAACTTCAGAGCCTAGTATTTTATGAAATAGTTGGCTAACTACTTTTCTGTAACCTTATTCCCATTTTTGAAGCTACTTTAAGACTAAAAAGGAAAAGTCTGGTAGCACTAAAGGAATTATGGTTTATGAGTTAATAAAATGTTATTAGTGCGACACAAGGCTAGTGCTAAATAGGTTTCTGTGCATTCAAACAACAAGGAACTCTGAATAAAATCCATTTTAACTATTGTGTGATAATATGGGAAATAGTAACTGGCTTACAACCAACAATTCCTATGCTTATAACAGCTTCTTGCAGTTAAACTTACTTGCTTTTTACTAAATCAGTTTTCCCAAAACCCAATAACAGAATGTGAGCAAAATAGAGGAGTGGAGGAAGACTTTGGAAGTGCATTGGATGAAGATTCGTAGTACCCAGGCAGTTACAATTGCTGGTGAACACAAGGGAGAGGTTTTCTTGAAGGGGGTGGAACACAGTGGGTAGCAAAGCCTGCTCAGCTTTAGAGAAAGGATTTTCAGTCTGTCTAGGATGGTTTGATAGGGTAAGACCTGTTGCAAGCTGTAGAATTTTTGGTCTTGGTGTAGTAATAAAATGAACTGGGGATAAACCTTTAGCAAATAGGTAATATTCTGTCAGTCTGTGCCTCTCCAACATTTTCAGTAAAGAGTAAAAAGAGCAGCTATTACAATCACTCTGGATTTACAAAATTTACAGCTGTAAGGAATACAGTCTCGGACTGTACTGTTGTATTTGGGAGAAGTAACATCCAAGTTTAAGTTTGTCTTCCACAGTATAATTGTGAACTTCTGAGTGCAGAATCTTGAAATATATACTCTATTCTACTACTTAAAGGCTTGCTCTATATGTTTTTCTGTTTCATGATATCTCAATACGCCTTAGCTTTTGCTTTAATAAGGATCTTATTACTTTAAGCCGTTTTCTACTGGCAAGCTGTATCTGTTACTTAATCAGCTGCAACAGGAACAGTTACAGAACAACAGCCAGAATTTGCCACTGTTCTTCTAATTACACTTTTTAAAATACACTTTTTAAAATGCTCTTTATGCTATGTAGGTTCACAAAATAGAAAACTTGAAGCACGGTTTGTTTAAATACTTCATCTAGGATAATTTACCATCATATTTATGACTATATAGGAAAGTGATATCTTAGGTTATCTTTAAATGCTACATTGAAATTTGAGAGACCATAATTTACAAATTTCTCTCTGTGGAAATATATTTTTCTCCCAACGCTGTCATCGTGCTTCATATGCCTTTTATTGGCTGTAACAAGGCTCTTAGGAACATGTAATCAGACACAGTCAATAAGCTGCGCTTGAAGGTTTGCTGTTATTTATTGGCAGAATGCTAATTTGTGGAGCTAAGCTCTATCTCTAAATGCCACACAGAGGCTGTAGGTTTCTCTCACCTGGAAAAATAGAACTTGCATTGGGCCAGATGGTAAATTGGCAGCCTGGTGCACCCATAGAGAGGACTTGAGAGCAGAAGTGGTTTCTCCTTTGCATAGCTCATTAAGTTACCATTTTATGCAGCAAATGAGGAAATTTAAAAAAAAGAAAGGCAGATGTGTCCAGTCATGCCTCATAGCAAACTTCCTTGTGTAAAGAACAGGGAGGGAGACCGAAGAGTCCAGATAGACTGGATTGCTTTTATTTGCTGAAATTCTCTTTGAATGGGATAGATGTGGGTTGTACCTTGACCTGTCAGTTTAGTTTACATCTAAGGTGCTTGAAAAAAAATTATTTGGTGATGTCACCAGTAAGTGACAGAAACTGAAAGGTGTAAACCTACAAATAGCAAAGGTGATTACTTATCCTCTGCTTTGGTTAACCAGCAGTTCAGAAGTAGTAATATGCTCTAAGTGTCGTTAGTTGCTTGCCCTGCTGTTTTACTTCTGTATTATAAAACATCCAGGGAACAAAACTTTCAATTCAAATATATGTTCATTAAAAAAAGTTTTAGACCTCAGTGGGATGAATTGCTCCAGAAAATAAGAAGTTTTTTTTAACATTGGCTTTTTTTGTGGCTTGTCTTTTTGGTTTTGCCAGTAACTGAGGGTTTTTCCTATCAATAAAATATTGTATATTCTAGTTTTGATATTATTCCAAAACATAGTTCAGTAAGATCTGCTGAGGATTACTGAGGCTCCATCTGTTCTCACCGTGAACAGGAAATGCTACAGATGATAGTGAACAGATGTATCCTGCCTGTTAGTCGTGCTCAAAACCACTGAAATACTGGAATGAAAAGGCAAAAACATTTTAGTTCTACACAAATTTCTCCTTTACTTGCCAGATTCTGTGTATGTGTCTGACAGTCAAGCATCTCAAAATTATTTTTCTTTTAACAGTCTCCAAAATGTTTTTTTTCTTGAAACTAGCATTGATCACAGCCCAGGACAGAAGTCCATTTCACATCCAATCCAGAATGACATATGATATTTTAGCAACTTAGTGATTATGAATTTATGCCCACAATGTCTTTTTCTCTGGCCTAATAAATTTTGAGGGTAATTGTGTACCTTGGATTTAAAATTAATTTTTTTAGGTGTAGAGAGGTACATAAACACCAACAAGGCATGCTAAAAATTCATATGTCAGTGTGGTGGGTGCTCTAAAAAAGATCCCCACTTTTCTCTGAGTGCAGGAGGGATTTGAATGCAGTTCTGTCCTGCTGAGGTGGATATCTAAACCTACAGCAACAGAGACAGAAGAGAGATAGGGTCCACCCTATTTTCAAAAATATAGCAACACAATCTATATGAAAATGGATTATTTTGCAATAATTGATAATTACATGTATTGTGTTCATTATTTTTGTTTGGTTTCACACTTAGTACTCAAAGTGAGGTGAATTAGACTGAACACAACTGCTCCTCTCCCTGCCATCCTGAGACAAGGAGGCCTCGGTGCCCGATAGGTGCCCCAGCACCCAGGCTTCTACATGGCTTCTCTTCCACTCCAGGGCTGTGCAAACCTGGTCCCTGCTCTCCGCAGAGGCTGAGCTGTTCCAGTGGTGAGTCTTAAAGTGAGTGGCTAAGGTGAAGGGTGAGGAAGGCTTTGAAGGATTGGTGCTCCTGATGGATTTTTAAAATTGATGGACATGAGTGGTGCTGAGCTCTGCTTTCTGGTGACCTGTGACAGGATCTGAGGGAATGGCAGGAAGATGTGCCAGGGGAGGGTTAGATTGGATCTCAGGAAGAGGTTTTTCCCTCAGCGTGTGGTAGAGCACTGGAACAGCTCCCCAGGGAAGCAGTCCCGGCACCCACTCTGCCAGCATTCCAGAAGCATTTGGACACTGCCCTCAGTCACACGGGGTCAGTGTTGGGAGTGTCCTGTGCAGGGACAGGAGTTGGACTTGATGGTCCTTTTGTGTCATCAGTTTGGGCGATTCTGTGGTAACTCCTGCCCCGTTGTATCTGGTGCTGTGACTGTCAGATAATTGCCCTGTTTCATGCAGGGATGGGAGCCTGTGACTGCCTGCTTTGGTTTGTGACAGCCCACTCACCCATTTAGAGATTGGGAGATGAATTAAAAGTGGCAGAGGTGTAATGAATGTACTCAGACAAACAGGGAGATGAAGAACCTTTCTTACGGGAGGAAGCTGGAAGAAGCTGACTCATCCAGCACAGCAAAACAAAGCAGGAGTGAGATGTGAGCAAGAGGCAGAAAAAAATGGCATCTAAAGTAAATGAATAAGTTGACACAAGTGGTAAGTTAAACTCTGAGTGAGCTATTGGTGAAGCCTTGAGACAATTCTCTAATAGGAGCAGGAAGAGGAAAAAAAATTCCAAAGTTTTAAGGAGGAGTTTCATCCTTTCATTAGAAGGATTATTGAATGCGTGGTGATAATAAACAATGCTCACCTTTAATTCTCTATTTCTCTGACAATTTAAGCCAGTCATTTTGTAACTATCTTTGAATCTTTTGGTCCTCGAGAATTTAACAATATGAAAGTGGGATTTATCTCCCTGAACAATCCTCCCTGACAGAGAACCCAGTATTCCCATTCTCTTATCTCTTCCTTTTCTTTTGAAAATCACTTCTTTTAGAAAAAATGCTCTGTCAAATACTTTGAAATTTTCCATTTAATTTTGTAACTCGCCTACGTTAGGCATGCTCTTACTTTTTCTCTGGTTTTCCAAAGTGAAGAGTTTATATAGTAATACTGAATGATTTTATTTTAGATAAAGTTGAACTTAAGTGGTTTTCTGCCTATGTACAAATGTAATGATTAATGGAACTTTTAAAAGCCTCCTGGCTCAAACAACTCAATTTTATTTCTTTGTGCATGTCATGTTGTTAATTTGGGAAAAAAAAGAATCTAACAATGATGAAAAGAAAGAGTTGCACCACAGGAAAAGTTGGCAGCCATTATTCTAATGGTGCCACATGTTACTTCCTTGAGGCCATGGGATGGAGTTCAAACTGCGTGATGGTGATATTTGTGGGATAAAAATCTGTAACTAGATTGTATTCTGTACCTTCACTGCTGCTTCAGCAGCCCATGTGCTGTAGTGTGGTGCCACCAAGGTTACTGTTATGTCTCTGTAAACTTGTTTTTTCTGAACAGTCATATAATAAAACAGTGACACTTGAAGAATGAGATTCAATCTAATTATTAATAATAATAAACTTCACACTCAATATGATTATTTAATTAATTTTGACTATCTTAAAAAATATGAAGTTCAGGACATAGTTTTTGTAAAAATTTGGTAGTCTGATAGTTTGCAAAACTTAAGTTCAGTTTTATATAAACTAGCTAGCTGAGACCATTATCTGCATACCTGAGGATAAGACCTCTTCATTTTTGCCTCCCTTTGCTGATGTGCCAGGTAGAAAAGAGAAGCGTGATTAGCAGTCTTTTTAATGTTGTTTTACCTCTGTTGGTGAAGGAAATCTAAGAAGAGTTAAGGTATAATGCAGTTAACTCATTTGTAAAATGAAGGTACTTCACCTGGATTACTGTCACTCCATCCTTAGAGCAAACTCTGGTGGCCAAGAGTCAAAATTTTGGCAGTTACAGAGGGAGTGAGATGATTTTTTCACCTGACCATAGAGTCAAGCAGTCTAGATCTGACAGGAAACAGTAGTGGTGGAGTTTGTCTGTAGTTTGTCACTTGGTGCTTTAATCAATTTTCGATATGCTGAGACTGTTGACAAAACAACCTCTTCCATTCCAAACTCAGTACATGAAAAGCTTCTTGGTTTTTTGTTGGTTTTCTTTGTGATTTTTTTTCTTCCTGTGGGTTCTTTTCTTGCTCTTTTTATACACAAGAGCTGACTTCAAAAGAAAAAGTATTTTACCAAGTTTGATTGTAATTTTTTCCAGTTTTATGCTGAATAAAGAATACACAATTTTACACATATGCAGGGGCTTGTAAATACCAAGTATCTTGGAGTCTAGGTCCAAAGACTTGTAAGTAAGCTGTTCCTGATCCAACAAAGCAATTAAGAACCACCTTAGCTTTAGCTAAAATTAATTAATAAATAATCTGTAGAGTCTTTGTATGTTGAAAAGCTAAGATTGTACTTGGGTTAAGTTTTCAGTGTACTGTGGGGTTTGAGTCAGTTGGGATCAACTTATTATGAATTATGTATTTCTTACTATTTATTTACTGTACAGTTAATTAGGCATTTGAGATAAATAATAAAGCTGCAGCATCAGTTACGCACTTTGGCTGAGCTTGTAAATGGTAAAAATTTCTTTGCATTAAGGGAAAGTTCACTTTCTTGTAGTAGAACTAGGAACAGGATTTTACAAATAATAAACAGATGCTATAGGTAATATTCTACCTGAATTAAAGTGTACTGGAGTATATTATGAAACAGTGATTAAAAATATTACTCTTCTTAGGTCCTTTGGGTGATCTTTTCATTAAGAGTATGTCAATATCTGTTGGAAATAGAAGAAGAGAAGTAAGCAGGGAATGCAGTTATTTGATACTTCTGTTTGAAAACTTCATACTTTACCAGATGATATGAATTTTACAAAAGTATGTTTGTCATAACTCTTGCAATTTTTTTCTTAGCCCAAACTTTGGATCAATTATATTAAGGTTGTAAGGTTCAAATATAAAATGGCTTTGGTTTAGTTTCTTTTTTTAGTCTTAACTGCAGTCTTGAGTGCAAGTGTCCTATTGTATGAGTAATCTTCACATGTAAATGGCCTTTGAGACTCTATAGATTTGATCCTTTTATGATGGTATTTATAGCTTCTAAAACTATGACCAGCTAAGCCACTTAAAAAAGCAAATAATACTTTTGAATTTGAGTCTCTGCTCCACACTTGTGTCTGGTTTGCTATGTATTCATCAGAAAAGAATGAGGAAAAGACTGGACCACCATCTTCTCTTTGGATAACATGGTGAAAATAAATCTACATATATCAATGAAGGCCTTGATTTCATTTATTCAGTTCATCAGTCTTGTATAATCTGTGTCCATTTGTTATGTTCATGCAACATTAGCAATGCAATACGAATTAAATGAACAGAACACCACAACTAAGATGTTTGTGGTATTTTTTTTTCCAAGTGAAGGATCTTGGCAGAAACCCTTGTGCAGTTTAAAAGTCGACTTGGTTATTTTTTCTGAAGGCACATGTTTTTGAAGGGGTGTGATACAAAGGAAATTATCATGGACTATACTCTTACTTTTTCCTTAGCAATAGCAAAACCAACTGCTTCTATGTCACTGGTTAGAAATGTGCATATGAGCTCACATATCCTGCAATTAATAGATAAACAAAATACTGTTAAACAGGCTATATATAAATAATGTGGAAATTTGTAGGAACAAGAAGCTACCAGTCCACGACCATAAGTCTTCAACATACTGTTCCTGAGATTGAGAAGCATAAATAAACTAAAAGCAACATCAGACAAAAAGTGCTACTGAAGGAAAGCAGATTCTTGTGTTTATAAATGGTAGGCATAGAGTACTTCTGAGTGCAGAGAAGGGACTAATATTGAGAAAATAAGTGTGGACGAAACACTCTTTTTTTTTTTTTTTTTAGTTTTATTTTTATTAAACTAGAGAGGCAACAAGCAAGGATCTATGAGGTACCAACTGAACCTCAGAAGATAATCAATAGTAGAGCTTCCATCCCTCCTTTTTTCCCACTGGATGGCAAACACTCTTCACAACAAGTTACAACAACAAAATGTCATTTAGATAATGTGCCTTTAACAAGTGAAAATACGTACTTTATTATGGTTTTCATTTTCTAACATTGATTTAATTAATTTTTATCAGCTAGTGATGATTTGGTGGAGTGGAAATTAGTGTCATCTTTACATGCATTGGAAAGAAGTTCTTTACTTTTGTAACTCACTAAGGATTTGTAATAAACTTAATTAACTAGCACCCTTTGTAGCATTTTCAAATATATAAATCTTGTCTCATGAGTATGTGCTTTGCTTCCAGTATTTTTTGATCAGGGCGCTTTTTAATATTTTGGTGTTTCAGTCACATATATAATTTACTGAGCAGCAAATTACTTCATCTTGCTACTTTCTGCAATGCAAATTATTCTGCATGTCCTTATTGAGCCCCTACAAGTACTTTAAATATAATCAAACATTTGATACTGCTACTCTGTAAACCTGCTATCTTGATGATCTGTAAAGATCATCGTAAGAGATATCAATAAGAGCTGTAATAAAAACAACAGTAATTGTGATTTTCTTTGAAAATTAGAAGTTCTCTAACAAAAAGCACATTTTGGACTATGACCTTTCTTCCTGTATAAGACTTCAAAAATACAGATTAGGAATGGGTATAACTTTAGAAGGCCACAGTTTGGAATGAAGCATTCTGTTAAATGATTTTGCTAGACCCTTGATCCTACAGCTCTTTGGTTCGGACTGCAGTAGCTTTCTGTTGTGTTCTCCAAGCTGCACTTAAAGATCTAGCAATGCAGCCAGGCATAGGATTCAGCCTACACTTATGTTCTTTTTTGTCAACAGGTATTTGCAATTGTGCATGCGCTTGAAATATCATATGAAGGAAATTACCAAGCTGGGAGGAAGGGTTGATCTGTTAGAGGGTAAGATGGCCCTACAGAGGGACTTCGACAGACTAGAGCAATGGGCCAATTCTAATGGAATGATGTTTAAGTCCAAATGTTGGGTACTTCATTTTGGACACAACAATTCCATGCATAGCTATAGACTGGGGACAGAGTGGCTGGAGAGTAGTCAGGCAGAAAGGGATCTGGGAGTGCTGGTTGACAGGAAGCTCAACATGAGCCAGCAGTGTGCCCAGGTGGCCAAGAAGGCCAATGGCATTCTGGCCTGCATCAGGAATAGTGTGGTGAGCAGGACCAGAGAAGTTATCGTCCCCCTGTACTCGGCACTGGTCAGGCCTCATCTTGAATAGTGTGTGCAGTTCTGGGCCCCTCAGTTTGGGAAAGATGTCAGGATGCTGGAGTATGTCCAGAGGAGGGCAACGAAGATGGTGAAGGGGCTGGAGCACAAGCCCTACGAGGAGCGACTGAGGAAGTTGGGGCTGTTTAGTCTGAAGAGGAGGCTCAGGGGAGACCTGATTGCTCTCTACAACTACCTAAAAGGAGGTTGCAGTCAGGCAGGGGTTGGTCTCTTCTCTCAGGTGACCAGTGACAGAACTAGAGGGCATGGACTCAAGCTTTGTCAGGGGAGGTTTAGGCTTGATCTTAGGAAAAAGTTCTTCACTGAAAGGGTGATTGGCCATTGGAATGCGCTGCCCAGGACGGTGGTGGAGTCGCCGACCCTGGTGGTGTTTAAGGGGAGACTGGATGAGGCACTGAGTGCCATTGTTTAGATGATGGGTTGGTGTTGGGTTATAGGTTGGACTTGATCTCAGAGGTCCTTTTCAACCTTGTGATACTGTCTATGCAGAAAGAAATCCCTTGTTGTTCAAGATACATCATGATTAGAGATTCAGGTATATAAAAACTACGTTTCAACTTCTAAGACAACATAACTCTTAGAGCTGGGAACTTACTCTTGGGTGATATAAAATTATTTAATAAGTGAACTATTGGAGGACACATTTGCACTTCTCGTCGTGATATCCCAGCTGTATCCTAAATACAATTACTCATCCCTTAATGTAACAAAAGGAAAACCAAGCACTAAAAGTGCTTCTAAAACAAGTCAGTTAAAATTTTAGTTCTTCTCTGGAGATGGATTTTGTAGACATTTTCAATTCCATAAGGAAAGAACAAACATTCACGAGAAATTGCATTTGGAGATAACTCTCAAATGTGACTATTAATAACTGTCAAGTATTGATCAGTTACATATTGTAAAATTATGTAGTTTTGCACCACTAGGAGTTATTATCTTATTTCTGCTATGACATCTTCTCTCGGATGACACATTTGTGGTGGGTTTTTTTTGTTTATAGAGCTGTTTTTCTCCCCTTTCACTGTTTAGAAAATGTAAATAACTTTGGTGGTTTCACTATCCACTGCTATTTTTGCTGAGTCTGTGACAGGTCTTGCAATGCAGATCGGGTAGAATTTGCAAATAGCAAATAAATGGGCTGGGGGTTTCTGCTAAGCTATAGTCTCATTAGTTTGCACTTAGATGTTTCTGATCTCTTAACTGGGTGATTAAGTCACTGTTTTGAATTTTTCCAGGGGGATTTGTGACTTGAATTAAAAACTAAAGAAAAAATTTCACTCAGCCAGGTGCGCATCAGAGGAAGAATTGTACTCACTATGTTTTCTGCTTCAGGGCCTTAGCAGTATTTCCAAAGCTATTCTTTCCTTGTGTGCATTTCTTTTAATTTGAGAAAAAACAGGGAGATTTTTCCTAAACTCTTCACTTTGTATTTGAATTGTCAAGGGCCTTTCTTTTCCTCAGCATGTTTGCTGGGGTTTGGTTTGTTTGGTGTTTGGTTTGTTGTTTGTTTTTTTCCATGAGAGGTGCAGTTGGTTATATGATTTCAGCTCTCCGTTACTGTATGAGATGTGATTTTGTGATATGCAACCCCTCATTAACTGAACTAGCAAATACAGAAATAGCTGCAGAAAGGACTGAAGCAAAAGAAATCTGAGTAACCTCAGAGCAGAGAGATTCGAAAACATTTAAAGGCATGTTAGCAGGTGAAAAGCTTCTTGCAAATTTTCTGTTTTTTTAAAAATACCAGAGCAGTCCTTCTTTAAGCTGTGAGCGATTTTGCCACCTGCTGAAACCAACATGCTGTGCTCCATTTTTACTTAATCACAGAGAATTAACATTACTTTTAATGGTATATGGAAAAATTACATAAGCCTGTCATCTGCTTCACAGAGGTAAATGGGGCTACTTCTCAAGCTTGGGAATGTGGACCATTAAAACCCAAATGTATTGGTTCAAAAGAACTTCTTAACATTTCATCACAGCTAGAGAACTTCCTGCTTCCTAACTAGCAAAATTATTCAGGACTATTCTGAAGACACTAATCTGGGTAAAAGTGGATTTTATGTTTTTTGGGTTTTTTCTATGACTTCAAAAATATGTGAGAACAGAAATCTTGTAATATTTGATTCTTGTAGGTTTTTTCTTTTGTGTGTGTGAAGAATATATCAAATTATAATCTACAGGTGAGTTTGAAGGTGATTATTCAAAAGATAAGTTTGCAATTAATATTGCAAATTAGTTTTCGAGTCTGAAATGAAAATAATTCAATTTCTATGCAAAAACTGTTACAATTATCAGTTTTTAGTCCAGTAACTGCCCTTTGATATCAGTGAGATTATACCATTATTAATTTCTATTTTGACCTTTTTTAAATGGTGGATGTTCAGGGACTCTTAAGTTCTATTTTTTGGGGACACTGGTGAAGAAATGCCAAAGGAGCCTTTTGTGCCAAATCAGCCATGTGTTTTATGAAGTTAGATAGTAGTCCTTTGAAAAAATATTTATAGAAGGCAATTTGTTTATTCACCTAAGCTTCTCAAGAGATTTTTGCTCAGTGTTATATAATCTAGGGGATATGACTTTTCTTATACGAACAGGAACATTAGATCAGCACTAATTCTCTTCAGTTTTTCTTCCAGCTGTCATGAACTTTTTTAGCCATGGTTTTGACACACGATCTATGACAATGCACGTTCACTTCTTTGTCCGCTTGGTGGGTGGTTTTTTCTCTGTTATGTTTTATAAGTAGTTTACAGTATTCTGTAAATGAACCATATCAAAATTCTGAAAAACTGTAATACCCATTTTTAAGGAATTTTTAAAAAACTTTTTAGTACCAAAGATTTACAAAATGAATTTTTTTAATAAGCACTGTAGTATACTATAACAAAGCAGTGATTATTTGTGGTAGCTTCTGGTAATAAGTAATGTTTCAGTCTCCTTGAAAATCTTTTTTCAAATATTTCCTCAAAACTGCGTTTAGCATATTTTGGTTCAGTTTTGCTTTTCAGGATCTGATAGCTGGTTTAGAATACATCACAGAGACCTGAACAAGAAGACTAATGAAAAAACTAATTTGGGTTGATTCTCAGCTTAGTTTCCTTCCTGCATAGTCTATATGTTGTCAAAGGAAGTTTATAACCTGTGCTTTGCCCAGCTTTAGCTAGACAAAATCCTTCATGGAAATGTATAGTCTTTTGAGTCAGTTCTTTCTGGCTGATGTTTGAAAATATAAGTAGGTAAATATTAATACCTGCTTTTCTCTACTTTGAAAGCTTGACTTAAATATTAATATCCTGATGCATTGTGATGGATGAGTACTCAGGAACAAGAACACAAGTAATTAATCATTGAAATCGTTCCCATTTTGAAAATGACTCCAGCTGAGAGGATTTCACTGAAAACCAAAAGAAAAATAGGAGTATTTTCATCTTGTTTACTGAAAGGAGGAAGTCTTGAGTAGTCAGCCAAATACTGGGTACTTTCTTCTGATGAACTGGATCCTGCAAATCCTTCGTTAGTCTTTAAACCCATTAAGTCACTAGGTATGGAAAAATAAATTTATGATTAAAGTCCAAGAAAGGAAAGCAGCTGTGGCCTTTGCTTATGGCTTTTCCATTGTTTCATTTTGTGATCTAAATGTTTCTGAGTCTGTGTTTGCACCTTTGGTCTCTGCTTCGTGATGACTCTGAGACTTCAAGTTAACTTTTCTTATTTCTGCTTACTGCTGGTGGAACTTGGTCCTTAACATCATCAGAATTATTGTGGGCATAATCGGACCACATTTGTCATGGTTTTTTCAATTTATGATGTTATGCCAGTGCAAGTGTTTTGTGCTTTCTCTTTCCAAAGGGAAATGTGATAAAACCAGTAAATTTATCTGATCTTTGAGATTAAACAAAATAAGCCTAAAACTGCACCAGAAATTTTTTTGTTCATTAATTATTTAATAGATGCTTTTTGAAAACTCTAAGCAACATATATATAGTGTTTTTACATCAGTTTTGGCTAGACTGTTTGACTACTCTGATACCCAGTAAAAGGAAAATTACATTGATTTACTTTTTCCAGAGATCTGTATCTGCAGAATAGTGTCTCACTATATCTGCGTCTTTGCTGTTAAAACCAATGGCATGAAACAGTCCATGTAACCTTTCTTCAATATCAGTTTTACTCATGGCTATTGTACCTGTAACACATTCTGTTTGAAAAATTGTATACGAACTTCATAGAACAAAACCTGCAGTAATTTACCGTAACTAAATATTTGGTGCTGCCATTACTACATCATTGCCAACATTTTCACTATTTTCACTGTAAGGTTTTGGATGTGTGCATTTGATCATGGGAAAACAAGGTGTGCTCTTTGTCTGACAGTCTAGTAAGTTAGGCCGGTGGGAGAAAGACAGTAATCACAATAATTCAAACTTCTTTTGTATAATGATCAAACTAGATCTCTGAAAGTTACCTTTTTCTGTAGAACAGCATAGCTTCAATATGCAGATCAACAAACTGAGGCTAAAAGTGAAATTCCTCACTCAAATAAATCCTGGAGCACAAACCTGGAAAAAAGACTGAGTCTTTGAGCACATTTGAACCACTCCCCTTATTAAGCAACCAAAGCCTGCCTTGTCTTCATTATTCTTCTTTCCTAGGGGCACACAGTTTTAATACCTAAAAATTAAGTAGTGAATTGTAGTGAATGGGGCTACACCTGGCTGGTGACCACTCACCAGTAGTGTTCCTCAGGGCCAGCCAGTTCTGCTCAATAATTTCATCGGTGGTCTGGATGCAGGTGTTGAAATCACCATTTAAGAAGTTTACCGATGATACCTAACTTGGAGCTGCTGTTGACTCTCTTGAGGAATGAGAGGCCTTGCAGAGGTATCTTCATAAATTGAAGTATTGGGCAATCTGTGCCTGGGAGGAAGGAATGCTGTGCACAAGGATAAATTGGGAGAGCAGTGGCTGGAGAGCAGCCCTGCAGAAAGGGATCTGGAGGTGATGGTCGACAGCAGGATCAGTACAAGTTGGTAGTGTGCCCTGGAAGCCAACAGGGCAAGCTGCATCCTGGGGGGCATCAAACACAGCATAACCAGCCACTCAAAAGAGATGGTTGCCCTCTGTATTCAGCATTCGGGCAGCCTCACCCCGAGTTCTGTGTGCAGTTCTGGGCGCCACCATTTAAGAAGGCTTTTGAGATTTCCAGAGGAGGGCAGCAAAGCTGGTGAAAGAGCTGAAAGGAATGCCCTATGAGGGGTGACCTCTTTACAGCATCCTCAGGAGGGGATCCCTTCTCCCGGGTATCTAGTGACAGACCATGTGGAAATGGATCAAAGCTGCATAGGAGGATGTTTAGACTGGGCTTTAGGGATAATTTCTGTACTGAGAGGGTGATCAGACTCTGGAACAGGCTTCCTAGAGAGGTGGTTGATGCCCCAAGCCTGTCAGTGTTTAAGAGGCATTTGGACAATGCCCTTAACATGCTGTGATTTTTTGCTCAGCCTTGATATGATCAGATGATTGGATGAGGTGGTTGTTGTAGATGCCTTCCAATTGAAAAATTCTATGCAGTGATATACTATGTATTTTTTTGTTGGGGAAAAACTGCAAGAAATTTGACATTCTGTACTGTGTTTTGGAATCTGTAATGTCAGCATAAAGTTTGATTAAATCCACATTGCTACTGTGCTCTTGAAATCGGTCTTACTGTCACTGGATGTAATTTAGTAATTATTTATTTCAATCTCTTTGTGAAATGGTTGGTGAAAAGTCAATTATGTATAGCCGAGCATTGTTACTTTGTGTGAAGTTTTACAGCAATATGCTCGTCAAGAGCCATACCCTCTATGAGGACAAAGATCCTCCTGGGACATAATGGATTATTAGAGGTGCTCAAAGCACCTACTTGCATTTTATGTTATGGAAACAATCCTTTAACTTTTGCCTTTTGCTCTTCGACAATGCATGCCTTTTTCCTGCCAGAAAGTTCTCAAGATTGACTCCTTCCATTTATTTTGCAGATGTGTTGGAGCTAATTGTGTCCTGAGTACCTTTATGAGTAAATTGCAGAAGTGGCATTATGAGAATTACTTTGTGTTTTTAGTGCTTGGCTGGTTATTGAGGTTCACTGATGAGCCAGTCTAGGATTTTGACATGGATTTGTGAGTCTCCTGGTAAGTAATAAGGACCAAGAGAGATTTGTTGTCATCATTAACACCTTGGCATGCTAAAGGGTAGATGTTTCTTTCACATCAGTTATAAGACCCCGTTGCCAGGAGGCAACCACTAAAGCTGTCTTCCTTCTTTTTGCACAGTATCAGGTCAGTTGTGACAGCAACTAGCCCATCATTTGTAATTTCTTAAAATCATTTCTGCTCTTGTTTTGGCCTGATATGCTATGCTTTTTCTTTATGTCAGATTAGTTTATATAGGTAACAAAACTCAAATTCACTAATCTATTCAGATTTACCTGCAACTTTCAGTATCACTGACCTCAACTGTATTGTTGGTTGGTTGGGTTTTTTGACCTCTCAAAGTTGGAGTAAACCGTATAATCTTTTGGGATATTGCTTTTCCCCCCTACGGATAGTTCCCAGAACACCCACCTGTGTGACAAAGCACTGTTTGCAGACTCAAGCCCTCTGCCTGCAGCCCCCTCCCATGGCAAATGTTCTTTTCCAGCTATCCATCAGCAAAATACTGGTGTGAAATTAAATGCATCTCATTTAAGGTAGCATTGAGAGAATGCTACTGGATTGCGAGAGAATCTTGACGGTATTTCAGAAATGTTTTCTTAGAAAAAATAATCATCTTTTTGTTTAAATAAAAATTACTGTTTCAAATGAGTACACACTGATCGTGACTCCTATGTAACATTAACAAAAGATACACTATCAGCAAACATTGTAATTGAATTGATTGCTGAACCAGATCGTACCTGAGAACAGAGATATGTACTCATGTTTTTCTCTTCCGATGGGGACAAAGACTGTTTCCACTTCTTAACAAGGCTGACAGTCCTCTCTACCAGTTCTGTCTGTGATTCGTAAATCTTTCACTTCTTGCTACTAAGACATTACCCCATTTGTTGTAGATGTTCTTTGGTCAGTCAGATAACTTCTGTTTATAACTATTTTAACAAAGTGCATAAATTATGCAATACACCACAAGGAAAACTTATTGTGTAATATGAAAAATCTGAATTTAAAATACGTGCCACAGCATGCACAGCAGTGTGAAAATAAAGTTTAGTTAGCAATTATTTGGCAATATGCTTGCTGGAAAGCATGGAAGAGGTGGGGGAAAAAAACCCAAAACCATTACAGAAACTAATTTTTTCCCACTATATTGATCATGCCAGATTCTGTGCTTAAACAACTGTATCAAAGAAAAGAAAAAATAGCTTAATAAAACATGCCAGGATGCACATCAAAGTGCTTGGAGGTTGAATCTTAATGACTCAAAATTCCAGCTAATTAGACAATTGTCTCTTGAATGTGTATTTGTGTATGTGTATCAGCAGCTGTGCCCAGACCTCTGCATGAATGCTGTTGGTTGGAAGTTGGAGCCTTTCATTATTATGAAGTTGAATCCAGGTTTACTGGAATCAGAATAAGAGGCAGAGACTGTAAGACTATTAACAAGCAATGCAATCAGAAATAGCTTGATAAATTTAAGCTTTTTTTTCCTACTGGGAAAAGTGCTTTTTTTTCCTACTAAATACAATTAAACATATGGAATGGAATCTTTTAAAATCACCATATCTTTCATACTTTTGTTTAATTTCGGTGTGCAGGAATAGGTTGAGCTAAGAAGATGAGAAAAAGTCTGAGCAGAGATAAAAAAAGCTGAACAAGCAAAATTCAAAGCAAAAATGGTGTTGGTTTTTGGTGATGGAATGGGTAGTATTAGCAGTTAGTGATGGGGATGACAAAAGAGCAATACTTCACATTTCAATGGCTGTCATCAAAGGATCTGAAATAATTTTTCATATGTTAACAAAGTAAGCCTTGCAATTGAATATTTTCCAGGAAGAAAGAGGATAACTGAAAAAAAAAGAAGCCAAACTCTGAAACAGTTCACCATGACCGTGATGGTATTTTGGCAAAGGCAGGTTTTAGTTTTCTGAATGTAGCACAAGAGCTCCTGTTTACTCCTGGATCACGCAGCATTTGAACAAGAAGTTATGACATAAATGCCTACTGTATGGACAACTCTACAAGTAGAAAATATTACTTCAAGCACACAAATATTTGCATACTTATGTTATCCCCAATGTAGTGCTGATTACAGCCAAGTCAAAAAAGCCACAAAGGAGAAAGATGTAGCATTTCAAACTAGTTTTACAAAAACATGTTTTTTCCATACTTTACATCCTTTATCTTGAACTGCTTATAGCAGCATAAAATTAATAAAATAAGGGAATTATCCTGTGTACAAGGAGGCTGTGTCATTTTTGTTTTGTACCACATTCATAGCCATTCCAACTTGTCAATGTAGGAGTATTCTTTAACTATTCTTTTTTTTTTCAGTATTGATGTGAAATTATTATGGTCAATATATCTAAGTTGAATAGTATTTGCAAATAACAGAATTCCTATTATGGTGTGCAGGTTCTTTCTTTTCATTGGCAGCATCTTCTATGTGATATAACTGAGCTCAGGTAATGTTCCTCTTTGCCACTTATGCCAATGGATGTGGCTTTTCTTCTACTTTTTTTCTTTATAACTTCCAATACAATTCTTAAAGCATGCAGAAAATATCTATCCAGTTAATGTCACAACTGATGAGGTTTGTTGTTGATTTTCTTTCTAAATCAAGTAAATCCACTCTTGGACTTCAGAGAAATAAAACTCTCTTCCAAAATATTTAGAAATACCCTTTACTACTTCTTCCTTCTATAACATCAGTGCCACACATTGCTTATGAAACCCTTGAATACAGAAATGTAGTTCCTTCTGGTAACTTTATGTATATGTTCAAGTTTTTCAAGTTTTTCACTCTTTAGTAAATCTTGAAGATGTGCTGCTTCAGTGCTGTCCTGGCTAAAGATGATGTCCTGAAGCACAGTTATTCTCATTATTACAGTAGAATGGTGAATATTAAGTAATCTAAAATCAATATGTGAATGCTTAAGTTCTTGTAGTGTTAAAATACTCAGTAATTTCATTTATTGAGTCTAATAGTAAATCAGTGGAGGCAAGGATTATGTAAAGTATCACCAAAAGAGATTTTATAGATCATGTTTTGTTTTAATATATTTTGAGTGGTATTTGATATTCACTTGGAAAACGGAGAAAAACAACATTTGCGAGACTAAGTTGAATAGACTATGAGAAATCACCTCTTTTACAACAGTCAACAGGGCTATAACACCATTGGACTTTTTCATTTTTATGAAAAGTAACTGAAACATGAGCCTGGATTTCAGTTATTCCAATCTGAATACATGATTCCAGGCATCATTTGGTGCCATTCTTTACATTCAGGAGTGCGGCAAACACTTTCTGTCTGTGAATGTTCTGTCCATTGATGCCACCTTACTGAACTGTGCACTGCTCCTGGCTCATTCCGATAACATTTGCTTTCTTTATTGATTGACTAAAGTTCAACTGTTATACCGAATGAGAAATAATTTAACTTTTATTTCTATTTATGCTAAACAGAAGCCAGAGCACAGGAACAAGGAGCTCAGTGCTGCCAACGGGGAGAAACAAGGTGCTGGGATAAAACAAGGTGGAGGGATGGATTCAGCCCGCGGGCAGCGAGTATGACACCCCTGCCTTAAAGGATCTATTTGATATAACCTCATTATGATATTCTTTATGCATGAATAAAAGAGAAAAAGTGTTCCTTTTTTTCCTATCAGTGTTTTTTAGCAGAAGTACCATTCTCAGCACTAGTATTCAGCACAACAGCTTGCTACACACAAAAGCAGCTTTCCTTATTGGCAGGCGGCAGTGCTGATCGAAACTAATTTGCAGTTGTAGTACTTACCTAGCAGAATATACCAAATGGAAATGGCATAATATTATGACACAACTGCACTGCAGTAGAGACTGGTAGAGATTAACATGTACAAAATAAGGTGTAAAAACCACACTTTAGTTTCACTTACTTTGCTGTATCAATTTGAAACAAACTAAAGCTTCTTACAATTTTCTAACTGTATCAAAGATGTTATAGCTTCCAAGCAAAGAGAAAACCCTACTTTCTTCTGTTTGATGTAGGAATATTTCCATTTGAAGTTTTTCAGGCTCTGTATTGTTGTCTCCTCTGTACAGAGCTATGAATCATAGAATCATCTGGTTGGAAAAAACCTTTGTGATCATTGAGTCCAACCATACCTGTCCACTACTAAACCATATCTCCAAGTGCTTCATCTACCCATCTTTGGAATACTTTCAGGGACGGTGACTCAACCACCTCCCTGGGCAGCTGTTCCAGTCCCTGACAGCCCTCTTAGTGAAGAAATTTTTCCTAATGGCCTAATGGACACAAACCAAAGCAGTGGCAGATAAAATATGGCAGAGAAATTGACAGGTTTTTTGTCTAGTTTTTTTAGGCAGATTGATTCTCCTTTGTTGCAAAGACACCTTAAGAAATAAACAGACTTAATGTTATAGGAGTGTCAATGCTTGTCCTCACTGGCAAATGGTACACTCAGGAGTCGGAGTTTATTTGGAAGAAAAATGGTAGAACGTTACTGGTAGAGGGATTTGGGGGACTGAGATAACTATTCTTATGAAGACGGATCCTGAAATTCACCAAGGGCCTCTTTGTCCCTGCATTTTCACTGCTAGTAAAGATTGTTGAGACTTCCTCAACTGTATATATGATTACATATATATATATGGCTGGAGTTTAATTAGACTAAGTATTAGATTTGGGGTCTTGGTGTGGAGCAGAAACTTAGTGACTCCAGTAATTTAGAAGCAGGGACTTTTTTTTTCCTTTAAGATTTTAATCAACTGTCCCTCACTGCAACTACTGAGAAAAGGAGCAGTGACTATTGAAAATTAAGGGTATACTTCAGAGACAGCTATTGATTTCAGAAGGGTGAGCACCACTATCCCTTTTAAAAATAAATTGAGGATCACCAAAAATGATAAAGTTGCATGGTCTTTCTTAGTTTGAACTAATTCTCCAGAGATTTTTGCATCTAAACTATTTGAATCTGAATTTCTACATCATTTTTGTTGTTTTTTTCTTCTTTTGTTCAGTAGAGTTTTGTAAAGCATAACCAGTTTGTCTTTTCTAAGCAGCAGAAATGAACCACAGAAATAAAATAGCACAAGCAGAAGTGTCGAGAAGTTATCAGTGTTATCTGTTGATTTTGTGACTACAAACATACAGAACTGGAAACCAAAGTGTTTTTATCTGTTAGATGAAAAAGGCTTAGGTGGGGGGATCATGATCTGCTAACATATAAAAATATAGTGATAGTGGAAGGAGGAAGCAACTGCAGCAAGCACAATGAGGAGACCTATTTCATTAGATTTAGAAAGAGTTTGGTACTTGTTATCCGTTATAAATCGGTTTGCAACTTGGCAGGGAAAAAGATAAAGGGTGGCAGGTGGATGAAAGTGCCATAATATTTTATGGATGAAAGTTCCTGAGATATTTCAGAACAACAACATAAATCTGGTTTTGGTATTTATTCTGCAATTGGCTAGCATTCCAAAAATGAAAAATGTATTAATTCTGTCAGTTGTAGTGTATACAGATTGCCAGGAATGCACACTGGTTTAGATGTCTCTTCTCAAACACTTATGGCATATTTACTTGTATATTAAAGGTCATTGTGCAATAAAAAAATCTTTCCCTTGACCTCCTATTAAATTTATCAGTAGTCCATAGGCAAACTTTGCTGGAATAGAATATGAATTTTTTTTTCCACTTACAAGTATGACTGCAATGTAGCCTTGGAAAGGAGTAAAAACAACAGACTCTTTGGAAATGCAGCTCCTGACAGAAAGAGTGTTATTTCTTCTAGTTTGTTTTTTAACAGCTTCATGGCCAGTCACAGCTTCTCAAGCAGCTCTCGTTTCCCAATGAGTGCAGGCAGCTCAACCTCTGAGGTGCTGGAGGCACTCTGACATGTGCATCCTTGAATCACAGGTACCACATTAAGGTTCTGGTGTTTTCTTCCACAAATTTTTAGGTGTCCACCTTGAGACATGTTTTTCTAGCTTTCCTAACTGTCTGTTTGTTATGATATTGTGATTCAATCAGTTTATTTTGCAAGTTTGAGAAAAGTACATTGGCATGAGGGAGGCATTTTTTAATAAAAGTGCTTCTTGAGTCTCTAAAAGTAAGCTTTAGATGCCAGATATATATTTACCCACTGTCAGTATACATCTTCAATATGTACTTCCACAGGTGAAATAAAGTATTGCTTATAAACATCCTAAAGGGTTTGATTGAAGTACAGTAGAGGAGTAGAGAAAGAAATGTAAAGGGTCTACAGAGGTTACTTAGTTCATCCCTGTCTGAAAGGAGGCAAAAATTCATGATTCTATATCAGACTAACAGACTTGGCAGTCTATTAACATATTTCTTTTTATTGTTTTCCTTAAGCAAAAACAAAATGTACACAATCATCAAAATCTACCTCAATCATCATCTTAAAGATGATGTTTTCAAACTCTAAGTTTCTAAATTCTAATACTAGATTACTGTGTTATTATTTAAGGGTATTAGTAATTTTACCCAAGGGCAAAAGGCTGGTTTTAACAAAATAAGTCTTAAAAATATGAAAACCTCGTATATTCTAGCAAGAAATCACCAGCTTTAGCAGTGGACTGTATAGGATAAGGATTTATGTATGTTGATCTATGCACTGTCTGAGATTTCTGAAGTACATTTCATGCTATATGTATGTATACGAGCAGCCTCTGTTTAAAGATGGACTTTTCTGCATGCTAAAATTCAAACACTTCCACAGAAATGTTATTCGAATTGTATGAGGTGAGACAAGAATAAATGCAAAAAACCCCTCCAAATTTGAACCAAGAAATTCCTCAGACAAAGTCTCCTTTAAAAAAATCACACATGCACAGACTTGAAAAGCTTTTCGTAGTATTAATCATTCTCTTACTGCTGTTGTTTTGGACATGTCCTACATGTGCATGTCCTTTTGTACATCAGGTCATGATACTGGCTGAAAAATGATTTTCAACATTATTTTATTGCAGGGTAGATGATAGCTCAAGGCACAAAATGAAAATAATGATAAGGTGAAAGCTAAAATCTCACTCAAAATGTCAGTCACTTTTGAACTAAGAAGAGTCTCCTGTACCTAATCATGAGGGTCACTGGCCAACAATTGCTTCATAGAGCAACATGCAGTTACGCCTGGGACCATGTGTCTAGTTTCAGTCTCTTTGTTCTGTGCAAAACAGCTCTTGATGTATTTCAAAATGCTGCAGATACTCCTAAAACAGTAAAACCTGCTCCTATAGTGCACAGTGCTACCTGCTTTTTCTTCTTTTGCTTCTGGAAGGGTGTATTGTGTAGATCGTTGAGCCAATCATTATGACCATGGATAGGGCTGCAGATGGGGTCTGGCATCTGGATCCTGAGGGTATCCACCATCCTTTTCCTCTTCCCACAAACAAGCTCGTGTCGAATACAGCCTGAGAACTTCTACTCACCTTTACTGCTTGTCACCACAGGGCATACTCTGCAAAATACTGATTTAACCAATAGAAAGCTTGAAAATGCAAAACTGAGCTGAACACCACTCCCCCAGGCCTAGAATAGATTCATTTTGTTTTCATTAGAGATTGCCAGTTTCAGAGAGGGTTAGGTTGTTGGGACTATTCCTTCATTTTTGTGTCTTGCTTTTTTGGAACTCGTCTTTTGCTGATATGTGTTCCTGAGGAGTATGAAACCCCATTAGTTTTGTCAGTCCATCCTTTTATTCCCAAGCTCATTCAGGGATATTCTACGTAAGTAGTACCTTGGGGAAAAAAGATAGTATCAAAAATTATTTTTTTAAGAGCAATCTTGATAAATACTTTTTTTAAACTTAGTGATCCATACAGAATGTATTTCCAAATAACCTAGTATGTATTATGTTTTGGAATGGGGGGAAATTATTTTATTTGTTCAAATTGTTTAATTATTTTTGCATATTTTCTCCAGCTGCACTAAAAAGCTTTATGGTTCTTAACTGAGAAACTTCTTCAGGGATCAGAAATTCCCTTACTGCTCAATTGGATCCTCTGTTCAACACATCAGGCAACAAGTATTACTTCACCTTTACTGCAGTTGCATTTTCTTCCCCCCCCCCCCCCACCAAATTAAAAGTGAAAGAAAACAACCTTCTGGCAGTGAATCATAGAATCATCTGGTTGGAAAAGACTTCTGAGATCGAGTCCAACCGTAGTGGTCCCCTTACTAAACCATGTCCCTGAGAAACTCATCAACCTGCCTTTTAAACACCTCCAGGGATGGTGACTCAACCACCTCCCTGGGCAGCTGTGCCAGTGCCTTGACAGCCCTTTCAGTGAAGACGTTTTTCCTGATATCCAATCTAAACCTCCCCTGGCGCAACTTGTGGCCATTTCCTCTTGTCCTATCACCTGTCACTTAGGAGAAGAAACCAACACCCACCTCACCACAGCCTCCTCTTCTCCAGGCTAAACACCCCCAGTTCCCTCAGTCACTCCTCGTAGGACTTGTTCTCCAACCCCTTCCCCAGCCTCATTCCTTTCTCTGGACACGCTCCAGCCCCTCAATGTCTTTCTTGTAGTGAGGGGCCCAGAACTGACCCCAGTACTCGAGGTGTGGCCTCACCAGTGCTGAGTGCAGGAGCGCAATCCCTGCCCTGCTCCTGCTGCCCACGCTGTGTCTGACACAGGCCAAGATGCCATTGGCCCTCTTGGCCACCTGGGCCACTGCTGGGTCATGGTCAGCCGCTGTCAACCAACACCTCCAGGTCCTTCTCCTCCAGGCAGCTCTCCAGCCACTCTTCCCCAAGCCTGTAACGCTGCCTGGGGTTGTTGTGTCCCAAGTGCAGGACCCGCCACTTGGCCTTGTTAAACCTCATCCCGTTGGTCTCAGCCCATGGATCCAACCTGTCCAGATCCCTCTGCAGAGCCTCCCTTCCTCGAAGCAGATCAACACTGCCACCCAGCGTGGTGTTATCTGCAAACTTGCTAAGGGTGCACTCGATCCCTTTGGCAGAAGAAGAAGCAAGACAGCCATT